>OY986438.1:183084887-185667387 GCA_963920525.1 Dichetophora obliterata
AAAAAAAATAACGAAAATTCTCTATACGCAAAAAACACAACGAAAACGAACCCACCAAAAAGAAGCAAACAAAAGCAAATGACACCATAAATTATTTTGATAATCATTTCTACAATAGAGCATATAAGAATTAATATTTAATAGCACTTGACTATTTTATACATAAAACTTTGTTCTGGCTTCAACATTAAGATTAATAATTTTTACAAACATACTTTACTGCAAAACTTTCTGTTAGAAAAAAGGAGTTTGCTAAACAGACGAATAAATTCAAATTGTTGTTTGAACAATAAAAAGAAAATAATGTGAGCAAAATTAAGAAGTGAACACATACAAGATTTTGTTTCCGCTTACAGGTCTGCACTACAATGTCATCATCGACAAATTTTTACAAGCGGGTTGAAACAAATAGTCTCTCTCTCACTGAAATTTTCCTTAAAAATATATTGCCAGATGAACATATCTAACGCAAGTAACTGCGACCATGGGTCTTGGGTCTTGGGTCTTGGGTCTTGGGTCTTGGGTCTTGGGTCTTGGGTCTTGGGTCTTGGGTCTTGGGTCTTGGGTCTTGGGTCTTGGGTCTTGGGTCTTGGGTCTTGGGTCTTGGGTCTTGGGTCTTGGGTCTTGGGTCTTGGGTCTTGGGTCTTGGGTCTTGGGTCTTGGGTCTTGGGTCTTGGGTCTTGGGTCTTGGATCTTGGGTCTTGGGTCTTGGGTCAAGACCCAAACTAAACTTTAACTTTAACTTAATCGTTAACTGTAACTTTGACTTTAACTCAAACTCCATTTTTTTAATTAAAATCAAATATAACCTTAACTTACACTAAAATTCAAACTCAAATACCAATACAAATTTAAATTTAAATGTAACTTAATTAATTAAATTTAAATAACTTAATAATTAATTAATAATTATTTAAATATTTTAGGGCCATTTTCATGCGAGCTTAAACTCTAGTTAAATTAAACTGAGGTTAACTCACCACATTTGGACGTTTAAACTCCGTTTATGCAGAAAATACACACATTATATGATAATTTAAGTCAATTTAACTTCAACGAATGCTAAAATATCTAGTTAAACTGAGTTTAAACGTCCAATTTTGGTGAGTTAACCTGAGTTTAATTTGACTAGAGTTTAAACTCGCACTGAAAAATTGGCCCTTAATTAATTAAATTTAAATTAATAAAATTTAATTTAAATTTGTATTTAAACTTAAATTTGTATTAATATTTGAGTTTGAATCTTAGTGAAAGTTAAGGTTAAAGTTTGATTTTAATTAAAAAAATGGAGTTTGAGTTAAAGTTAAAGTTACAGTTAACGATTAAGTTAAAGTTAAAGTTTAAGTTAAAGTGAAAGTTAAAGTTAAAATTAGAGTTAAAGTTAAAGGGAATGTTAAAGTAAAATTTAAAGCTAAAGTTAAAGTTTAAGTTATAGTTACAGTTACAGTTACAGTTACAGTTACAGTTACAGTTACAGTTACAGTTAAAGTTAAAGTTAAAGTTAAAGTTAAAATTAAAGTGCCAGTTAAATTTGAAGTTAAAGTTGAAGTAAAAGTTAAAGTTAGAATACTTTGGTTTTTATTAAGTTTTCAAGTAAACATTTGTTAATTCTACCACGTATTGGCTAACAAATTTCCAGCTAACCAAAGCTATCTGTTTTGAAATCATTTATGAACCCGTTCGAGTAACAAGTTGTGGTTAAAACAATCAGAAATTATTCACTTTTTAAACATTAGACTCTCAAAAATAAACTTTTTTATCTTGCGAATGAGTTAATAAACTCTTTTTTAATTGTACTTAATTTTGTTCATAAATTCGTTAAAAAAATAAAACGGTAAAATGTAAGTTTTTTATCGAAAATGTGTCACAAAGTACTTAAACCGATAGATTTACAAACATGGTTTGGTTAAATATTATTTTTTTAAATATCTTACGCTGATATGAAAATATTCACTAATGTATAGTTTAATTGCTGTAAAATAATATATATATATATATAAAAAAAACTTGAAGATGTATCTAGTTTTACTCTTTATCCCTCGGATACTATTCCTTTGTACCTACCACTTAGCCATATAAAAAAAAACTAATAACATACTTTTGGTTACAGTTCTAATCACATTTAAGAACAAAAAAGTCTCATTTCATTTCAAATATGTGCTTTTGAACCCAAAAGGAATTCATTGGGTCATGTGAATAAAAAATCAGCAAATGCTTTTACTGAATTTTTCTAGTAAAAAGTATGGATTTAGTGAATAAAAAAAGCTATATAGATATAGCTTAAACAGCTTAAAGCTATATAGATATAGATATAAAAAAAACTATATAGATATAGCTTTTTTTATTCACTAAATCCATACTTTTTACTAGAAAAATTCAGTAAAAGCATTTGCTGATTTTTTATTCACATGACCCATTGATCGCTTATTTATTACTCTTACAGGTTATATGATTTAGTTTTAACTCCTATAAATACACTAAAAGCTATCATCTATGGTTTGTATCTGAATTCATGAGATACAATACGAAAAATTTAAAAGAAATTATTTCAAAAATTCTTTCAGCTTGAAATGCAATTCCATTAAAAAAAGCAAACATTTTAGCTGCATGAACTTCTGACACGTTTTCTTAATATTTTTGCACACATATTTTTGCTCTACTTTTAGTATATCTTGATTTCTTCATCAACGTTTGTTGTTGTACGTTGCTCCCTCACCTGTAGCTACTGCTACGATTTTGTCCCAAGTGTACGAAAACACGATTAGACACGTTTTCCATTAAGTTTTGCCCACTTTTGATTGTGAACTTTTAAACTTTGTTTCTTCGAGTGAACTAAATAGACGCACAAGCAAACGCATGAGCACGCATACATGAACAATTTTTTTTTTCAAACGGATACTAGATGCTAACCAGAGATAGTTGTGTAGATCGCAGCAAAATTTAGTGCAGCTGCTATGCCATCGTATTGCTTAGCGTTGACTTTTAAACTTTGTTTATCTTCCATTTTAGCTTAACTGCAGTTTAAGCGCCAGAACTAAGCTAGTGGAACAAACGTAAGATTATTAAAGCGACAACTTTTCACTTGTGCTAAAATTAAAATTAATTTATATGCTTTTCATTTCATGCGCATTTTTCTTTTCATTTTTTTTTTTTTATAAGACAAACATAACTTCTGTTTGCTGGAGTTGCGCTTTTTTATCGTACAGCAAAAACGTGCAAAAATGTTGCACATGCGCGGTGCTACTTACCTACTCAAACATCGCAGAAGACTAATTTTATTAAACACGATCTGGTGCTACGTTTATTTTTATAATTTTGCGGAAGCTTTTAGCTGTAATAATGTTAGTGCTTTTTCTCCGGTTACATGTTTGCTGTTTAAATATGCAAGTTACGCCTCTTTTGAATCGTGTTCTTTTTTTATATAATTTTAAATATTAAATGGAAAAATCTTTAAATCTATAGAGTTTTTATATCGATGTCTGTAGCTTCATGATTAATAGTTTAAAAACTTATTAAAAATTAATAACGATAACAATAACCTGAGGTTGATTAGTTTAGTAAAAGGCTTAGCGATGTTGATGAAGCAATAAATTGTTAAGAGCAGCGTGTTTCAAAATAACAACCATGAAGTGAACATAATTTTTATATTTATTTATTTATATGTCAATATTTCTTGGTGGTAATTTCATGGATTTCAAGAATGGCTATGGAAATTTTATTGATTTTTTAAATAGTCTCTAGCTACTTCTATTGCAGATTTTAATTAAAATGTTAAGGCTAACATAAATTCAAATAATATACTCAAAACGTTTTTGCTTGCATAGTAAAAAAGTCGAAAATCAAAGTCATAAGTAACAGAATGCTTAGAAAAGTAGCGACTAATTTTATGAAATTGAAAAGTATTATTAATTTGCTTTCGCGCAATTTTTTTTTAAAAATATTCACTACTTAAGTACCTATATAAATTTAAGCGCTTCAAAAGCAAAAACACGCTTAATTTTTAAACAATTTAAAACACTTATATGTTCCGCAATATACATTTGGTAACTACGCTCACATATAATCAATTAAAATTAGACCACAAAAATTACGCAAAAGTTATTTCACACTCGGCAGCACAAATAATAATTCGACTAATGCATAAAATATTTTTATTACTAGAGAAGAGTATGAGATTTTATTTACATGAATATTAATTTTAATGCCTTGTTTATTGTACTATTGTGCTAAGGATATGTGGAATCAAATAAAAACCACTCTCACATTCCACAAAAATTCAGTTCAAAAAAATTGCTGACTATTTATTGCAAATTGTAGATTCCATTGCATTTTTATTGTGTGAGGCAACTCTATTGTTTTGTTAACAGCTGGTTTTTTTTTTGAGGCATGCTAATAATGTGAATAATAAATAGGAGCTGATTGTGCATTGAATTGAATGCTATTATATTATGTAATCAAAATTTGTCCTGATCATGATGCAAGGTAGGCCCACATTTTTATAGCTCGCTCTCACGTTAAAACAGGCAGCAACAAAGGTGTTACAGTTGTCAATATGACAAAGTTTTTAAAAACTTTATAAATTAAATGTCAGAAATTAAAAAGATAAAATTATATATTGCCAAACAAAGTTTTTATAAGTAATATTTTTCTAAACTAAAAAGGAAATTTCGCCACAAAAAGTTACAAATTAAAGTATTTATACAAAAAAATTCCCAATTTTGTATGGAGAAATCTTGGGTGATTTTTAATTTTTTTTTTTTTTTTCGTGAGCAAGTTTTCTTCGGGCAATATTTCCTAGCACCAATAAGTTTCTTTAGGAAGTTCAAACAAAACTGTTTTAGGAATATACGTGTTAGAATTATTATCTTATTGTTACAAAAAACTGAACAACCGTAATAAAAAATAAATCCTTATGGTTGATAATTTTCATGCTATATTCAAATAAAGAAACATTTTTACAAAAAACTAATATTCTTTTTCTACATCTACCAAGCTTTTCGAACTCAATATGCCACTATTTAAAATTTTCAAGGGCCAACACTAGGTCTGTTCGCATACTAACTTCAAGTAACTTCAAGTAATAGAATAGAGAGTGGCATTTTGCATGTTATTCTTCTCTCTCGAGCTTAATTTGTTAATTTGTAAAATAACGCTTTTAAGCAACTTCAAGTTACTTGAATAGGCTTATTGTCTGCAGGGTTAGAAATCTTGTGCTAAAATTTAAACTTTTATGAACTACAGATATCTATATAGATATAGATATAGATATAGATATAGATATAGATATAGATATAGATATAGATATAGATATAGATATAGATATAGATATAGATATAGATATAGATATAGATAAAGATATAGATATAGATATAGATATAGATATAGATATAGATATAGATATAGATATAGATATAGATATAGATATAGATATAGATATAGATATAGATATAGATATAGATATAGATATAGATATAGATATAGATATAGATATAGATATAGATATAGATATAGATATAGATATAGATATAGATATAGATATAGATATAGATATAGATATAGATATAGATATAGATATAGATATAGATATAGATATAGATATAGATATAGATATAGATATAGATATAGATATAGATATAGATATAGATATAGATATAGATATAGATATAGATATAGATATAGATATAGATATAGATATAGATATAGATATAGATATAGATATAGATATAGATATAGATATAGATATAGATATAGATATAGATATAGATATAGATATAGATATAGATATAGATATAGATATAGATATAGATATAGATATAGATATAGATATAGATATAGATATAGATATAGATATAGATATAGATATAGATATAGATATAGATATAGATATAGATATAGATATAGATATAGATATAGATATAGATATAGATATAGATATAGATATAGATATAGATATAGATATAGATATAGATATAGATATAGATATAGATATAGATATAGATATAGATATAGATATAGATATAGATATAGATATAGATATAGATATAGATATAGATATAGATATAGATATAGATATAGATATAGATATAGATATAGATATAGATATAGATATAGATATAGATATAGATATAGATATAGATATAGATATAGATATAGATATAGATATAGATATAGATATAGATATAGATATAGATATAGATATAGATATAGATATAGATATAGATATAGATATAGATATAGATATAGATATAGATATAGATATAGATATAGATCGAGGCTCATCTTTTTTTTGTTGTTGTTGTTGTTGTTTTGTTGTTGTTTTTGTTGTTGTGCTGTGCTAGCTGAGCACAAAAAGATAAGAGTATAGAGAGATATGGAATTTATTGAAACTCTCGCCACACAAACGCTTGAATAGAAAAGGATTAAGCAATGCGTGGCATCTGGGATGATTTCATAAGAAACTGAACGCTTTAATTAAATACACTTTTCATCAAAATTTCGAATATAAAATACCACTACATAATGCTGCAACACTAATATGTCTTAAAACTTTTTTAATAACAATCTTCCCAGTACTTTTCGAGTTCATTGGTAAAAGAACATTTGCATTTAAAATTTATGTAATAGTATATACATATATATATATATATATATATATAGATATAACTGTATTCATCTACAAATACAATTTGTTCTGACTACCCAATATGCACAAAAACGGATGCGGATCCGTTTCAATCCGTTACGAGTCCGTCCGCGTGGAATTACAAATCCGTCAAAGCAATGGTTAACTTACAAGGTAATTTTTTAAGTTGTTATAAAATCTTTTTTTTTATTTTCATTGGATAATGGCTACAAACTACATTTATGTGCTTATTTTGAACCGATTTTAAAAGGAGGAGGTTCTCCAGGTGGTTGGGTTTTTTTTTTTCCTTCTAATGTATGTGCATCGATAACTCCTAAAGCACTTGCCTAACAAATAGAGCCTTTAAACACGGAGATGTCCATCTAAAAAAGTTGGCGTCTAATATTAGAAAAGTACTGTATCTTGAATAATATTGGCACTAGGGTAATAAAATTCGTTACAAGAATGGGTAGAATTAGGGTTTTCAATTAATCGACTTATTTTATTAACCGGTAATAACCGGGAAATGCCCATATATCAAATGAAAAAATTTCTAAAATTTGACTGAAAGTGAAGATTTGCTTGACCGAAAGATTTTCCCATTAATTTCTTTCGTAACCTTAACATAGAAAGGCCCTGACTAACATTTAAAAACATTTTTTTCGGCTGAATTGTGTCAGATTGTGAGTGGTTGACCTAAAGGCATCTGCAAGAACCTGATTTAAAAAAATGTTAGTGGCCTTTCTATATTAAGGTAACGGAAGAAATTCGCACGTTTGTAGAAACTTTTGTTTTTAATTATAAAAAGTCCTTTAAACTTAATGTTTATATGTTTTTTTTGTAGATTTTATTGGTCTTTTTTTATAAATATTATAAGACCACTTGTGCTCCTTTGTGATTATAAAAAACCTTGTGATTAATTAAAAATAAATAAAAACCTTTGTAATTTTTTTATAAGGCTTATTAACTGAATTGTTAAAAACACATTTACTTTAATTTAAATAAAAACTAGCAAGGAATTATCTTCGACTGGGTCGAAGTTTAGATACCCAAACAGTATATTCTTAGTAATGCAGTTTTTTACAGTTTGATGACGTCACTTCGTATAGATTACTGTTGTGGTGTTCATCCAATTTTGCAGAAACTCAAAGAACACGTTTAAGATATGGAAGATTATGTGGTAAATGTGCTGTTAATACACACATTTTTGTGAAATTTTCAAAGGTTATGCTACTTTGATGACGTCACTTTGTATGGGAGATTGGTGGAGTGTTTTTCAATTTTGCCAACCTTCAAACTCAAAGTGAATTTTAATATTCTTAGCCTATGTTCATAATTTTAATTTATTAAATTAATTTTTGCAGAATTTTTAGAGACTTAGCCGTGTTCATATAGTTACTTTGTTTAGGAGGTAGGCGCGGTTTTCATACTATTTAGACAAATTTAAAATATGTGGTGCATATTTGAGGCCAAGGTTTTTGTGCACAATTTCAAGTCATTACATTATTTTTTGTGTTATTTTCTAAAATTTTACCATTTTCTTAAAATCACTTTGTATGGGAGGTTGTTGCGTTGTTTTATTTCGATTTTAAAAATTTCCATCATGTTTTGAATTCCATCAGTTTCAGATAAAATATACGAAGAAGCAAGTTCACCTCGAACTCTAAAGGGATCCGTATGGCACACTGGGTACATACACTCAATAGATGCAACTAGGCCCAATCACATATGTAATTGTTTTTGATAATCTTATATATATTACGCAAACGCAAATTTTGTACGGCGTAAGGCTTTTTAAGTACAAGTCCAATATTAATAAATTTAGTATGGTTTGGTAGGTTTACACCTTTAGATGTGCAAACTGGACTTTTTATTTCTTAAAAATTTATATTTTTTAAGTTATATCGAGTTAAAGTTTGCATAAAGTTTCTTCTTAATTTCAGCATATGCCTAAGAATATGTGAGGTATTTAGCGCCACCTATCGGCTAATAGCTATGAAACTGTTATACTGACGAATAATGTTTTATAATTTCACAGCTAAAACTATGAATTGAGATATTCAATATCAAAGTGATACTGGAATGATTTCTTACAATTGAAAAAAGAGTTCTAAGCTGTTGGTCGGAAAAGTTTTTCATTTTTAAAAATGTACACAAAAATTTAATAAGAAATACCGCGTATATTGCAAAATAGCTAAAATTAATATCATTTCAATTTTGATCAGTTGAAAATCTATTCAATAGCTAAAAATAGAATGTAGGTATGTTTTATTTCGTCGTTTTAACGCCACACGGGGTTATTTATAGGACACAGCTCCTTTTCTCTCTTTCTCTCCCTCTCTCTCTCTCCCTTTTTCTTATGTTTTCGCATATTTGTATACTTTTTGCATTGCATACACAATTAGAAATAGTTGACGTTTTATATGTAAATTTAATTCAATTTGGCATTGAAATATTGGAATGAATTTTGAGTTTTAAAAAATTTTTGAAATGACTTTAAAGGCTTATTAAACACCAAATAAATAAATAAATAATAAGTAAGCATTTCAATCATTTTTTTTTAAATTTACCTCAATCACATACCTAACTAGATCTTGAGAGCGATTCAAATAAGAAACAGGCCAGTAGTAAATAAATTTTAAATACTTCGCATTAAAAATTAATTGCAAAAAATTGACGCATAATTTGAAGAAATCAGGTTTTTTCTGTAACGAGTACAAATTTGAACTCAAGTTTGTTGCTTAAGTCTTTTGTCTTGAATTTCCTAATTTTTTAGCTACGTGTTATTCGTTGAACTTATATAAGATATAATTGCTAGCTTACTTTATCAATATAGAAATTTAGCATTAAAATACATATATATTGCATAAAAAAATCACAATCTTTCTTTTTATTAACAAAAGCCATTTCTTCTTATTTTTCAGAATTAAATCTGCTAACAATAATGGTAAGTCTTAAAATTATATATGAATGCTTTACAGATTTTTTTTCTCCTATATTTAAGTGCCTTTTAGCATATTCTGCCCACTCCAAAAATGCCAATTAATTCAAGCTTTTAACAAACGCTTGTCACGAACGTATTCTACAGAACACTTAAAAAATGTTGTCCCGTTGGTGTTGAACTATCGCAAAAGTTGTCACCTTGTTTTGTTAGTTTTTATTTTGTTCACCCTTTTTTATGATCATGACATAACAACGATAAAAATAAAATATGTGTATACAGAGTTTATTGTCTAGACCAAAGTCTATGTTAATAACATACATTTTCGGTATGTTTCTCTGTTTGACGTCTGTCACTGAACGAATTTAAGTAAAATTGGGCACATGCTGTAATCCTTAAAGTAGTCACAGCATTCTGTGCTTTAATCGCGCCGCATCTATTGCTTTTAACACAAAATCTCGAATAATTCCCTAGAAAGGTTTTCCCTAGAAAATTTTGTTTAAGATATAATTCTTTTTATGCATTGCGGGTAATATTTATTCAACTTAATTGTTTAAAATTGAGGTGATTTTGTCTAAAAATATGCTCACACGTTGGATCTGAAAAGACATTGTTTCCAATATTACACATAATCTATTGTAGATGTGCTAAAAAACATCACAGAATTAAAAGGTATAAAATCCTGAGGTATAAACAATTTTAAAAAACATTGCTTTATAGCACGTGAATGAATGGACTGACCACCAGCAACAAGCTAGCTGCAGTGTGTGTCAAAAGCAAAATAAATGTTTCAATTATTTTTTAAGCGTTTTTGCTAAAGCTGCTCTTGCGAGCTAACCTAAATAATCCACAACCTATATTACAGTATTACAATTATGAGTTAGTTATAAATTGTTCTCGGCAAAAATTATATCTAGCTGCAACTAGCAAATTTTAAGCTGTTTTTAATATTTATTTTTTTTTTCAGTTTTTTAGGCATTTAGCCTATACAAATTTTGTGCTTGAAACTTCATTTCTCAAATTGTATCAACACTTTAGCATAACTGGATCAATTTTTGTGCCTGTTTATAAAGTTTCTTTCTTATTTTAATCATTTGTCTTTAAATTAAAATTAAATTGCATAAATAAAATAAATTTAAACGGTACAAATAGTCGCAAAAAGATCAAAGCTGAATTGCTTAAAAAACTTTCAAAGAATCTTTAAACAATTTAAAAACACTAAAATGTTTGCGCATTACTCATATGCATTTGCGAACTCATATTCACATATTAACAACTACAACAAAAATGCCGCAAAGTCATTTCACACTCGGCGGCATGAAGAATCTGAATATCTCAGACTCAGACAGACACTCAGTCTCATGGCTCGTCGGCTAATGGCATAAAATTTTTCAAGTTCCATAAATGCATAAAAATATTAATTTGATTGCCCCTGCAGCTGACTCACTTGGCCGAGTGTCGCACCAACTGCAGCATGTTGCAGTTGAAATAAAAGCAAAAAGTAATAAAATTAATTTCATGCACAAAATATTGTCGTCACAGTCGTCCGTTGTCTTCGTCTTCTTCGCCTTCTTATGCGCTGCAAACGACCTGATAATCTTTTTCTTCCACTCAGTTGCAATTCTTGCCAATCATCCAGCAATTGTTGTAGCTTCTTTCGTCCTGTTGCTGGTTAGCTTTCCGTTGTCAGTATTTTTTTCTTTGCCTAATTTAGAGAAAGTACGTGAAATAGAAACAGCAACAACCTTCGTCATAGTTATTGCTGCTGTAGCAGCACTTCTAATTCGTGCCAACTTGCTGCTGCACATATTCCATGCATTCATGCAACATTTGCAGCAAGAAACTGCATCCTGCCGCATCGGCTGAAGGAATTACGGCTGCGCTTGTTGCTTCTTGCTTGTTACACTGGTGCATTGCCAGCATCAGTTTGGTGACATCATGTTTAAAGAAGGGCCAGAGGCGATGATCTGCAGTTCAAATGTGCTTCTCCTCTTTTAATTGCATTCTCATGCAAAATGCTTATGGTTGCTGCCATAAATTCGTCCATAATATTGTGGTTTTAATGATTGTTTTCGTTATGTAGTTTTTTTTGTTGTTTTGTTTTCTTGTAGATTTTTCTTCTTCCGTTGCCTATGCTGCTTACTTGTCCGTCTGTCTGCCTCGAAATGCAATTGAATGTCAACAATTTAATTAAATCGTCCATGCCAAATGCAGTTGTAGAAATTACAAGCCTTTTTAACTGCAGCTCAGTATTCATTGAGTATAGTTAACATTTTCTAGGTTATTTTTTTTTTTTTGGGAAGGTGTTGTTTGAGCTGAACTTTGTTACCACGGAATTAAGCCAATTAAGGCTATATGGATAATTTTATTTGAAAACAAAATGAAAACTATAAAAAAGTTAGCCAAACTCCCAACTTTTCTTAAATTAACAGGCTTTATCACCAGTTTCTGATAAAGAAGACAAAAAATGCACGTGTATCATCCATTGGTCATTTTGGAAATCACTTAGCAAATTCTTCAAGAAATTAGCTGATATAATATTTTAAAGCGAAGCTTCTTACACCTAGTTTTGTTGATTTACTTGGATGAAAATTACAAAAAGTGACGGATTAAAACGACACATTTTTCTTCATTGTTTTTTCTGTAAGATGAACCCCAGAACAGATTTATAAAAATTCCAATAATATTGTATTGTAATCAGTGACTTCATAGCCTAAGACTTCAGCTCTGAAATCAGTTTTAAGATATTGAATGCATAAAAAAATTTAAGTCATTGCTGTTTTCATTGATATTGAAATTGCAGTCATGACTGCAAAACTAAATTGATTGAATTCCTTAATTCTTTTAAAAATATTGGAATCTGCTCACGTTTTTGTTGAAGTATTTGGAGTCAAATTGAAGAAATATGATTAAAATCTTTCAAAATTATTATAATCATGGCCGAGGGATACCATTAAACCCATGATAAATATAAATCTAATTCATTAACTTAATCTCTACCGTAAGCAAATAAAGAGATTTTTGTAGAGAAGGCCTGTAGCCAGGGGGACAAGGGGGGCGATGCCCCCCTACTACAACCGTTTTTCCCCCTGGCCAAATCAAACAATGAAAAACTTTAAATGAATAATTAATCTGAATTTTGTTGATATATTTGTTTATTGCTATACAATTAGTTTAGTTTAAAATAACAAAAAATGTACATATTT
Organism: Dichetophora obliterata; assembly: GCA_963920525.1. Lineage (NCBI taxonomy): Eukaryota > Metazoa > Arthropoda > Insecta > Diptera > Sciomyzidae > Dichetophora > Dichetophora obliterata. Next base: position 183,097,657 of record OY986438.1, read on the forward strand.
CAAAACATTTCAGACAAATTGTTACAATTTTTCAAATTTCTACTGGGTCGCCTTTGCTACCAAAAAATAAGATTTTAATATTAATAATGTTTTAAACCGCATCCATAGGAACTTTCTAGAAACGAAAAGCACGTTGTGCACCAATTTAATGCAGATACAAAAAGAATATATAATTCATTGAAATGTTTTTAATTTTTACATTTTTTTGTATATAAATCTAAATAAAAAATTTGCATTAATTTGATGCAAACGACGGATGCGGGTTAATTCAATTTTTGAAGTGAAAACTTCTTTAGGCGCGTTGAACGATTTTGGTAGAGGGTAAATCATTGGTTTGCATCATCGTATTTTTCCAAGGAAATCGTCAACAATACAGACAGCAAAGATAACAAGATAGGAAAATTACAAAATATAACCTCAAAAATTTTTGCATGCTATAATCGTAATCGTGATCTGTAATCTGTAATCGGCCGCAAGCTCACAAAGAAATCACTTGGCAACTCCTGAAAATAATTCATATAATCTGTTTGTTAGTATATAAATACTTAAGTTAGGTTGCAATAAGATGTTTGCAAACAAAACGTATTATTAATTCGGTTTATATTGGTATATATATGTATGCCTTTAAAGTTTGGCAATTTCTTCAGTTGTTGTATTTGTCAACATTTTTGAAAAATTTGCTTTTACTCAAACAGCTGCTATTCATGGTGAGATTTAAAAATGGATCGATCTTCTTCTTTTTCTGCTTTTTCTGCTGGAACTTCGTTTGCAAAAAAGAAAAATAATGTATGGATTGAGTGTTTTAACATTTTAATCTTTAAGTTGTGATAAAGGAATATGTTGAACATTCAAATAATTACATGCATGCTCTTATTTTATTACATATCGTCAAACAAAGTTTGACAATTTTCACACTTGTTGTATTTATCAGTGGCTTTTTATTTTCACCACTGCGCCATTTTATTTTCAGAGTTGCCAACTATCATTGTTTTATTAATAAATTTTTTAATAAAGGGTGTGTGTCAAAAGGAAACTTTTCAGTCGTGATAGGATAGAAAATATCAGGTTGAATAAAATTTGTGTGTGTTGAAAACAATTTGTTTTTTTTTGCAGTGTCAAATGGACGATGAAATTTTGACAGTTGCAAAATTTGACGTTTCACGTTTCGGTCGTGTTTTAGCGCAAATATTTTATTTTATTTGCATTTTATCAATTTACGACATATTTAATTCGAGAACTTGTACTTGCAACATATTTCGTAAACTTGTAATATTTTAAACTTGAAAAACTTAAACAATAACAAAGTAATGAGAAAAAAATGAACGAAAGTGCTTGAGTTTGTGTGTGCGTGTGTGTGGGCCAACGGTCTCCAACATCAGCAAGTGCAGCAAAGTTAAATTGGCTTTCTTTGCTGGCGAGCGTCCTCCAAGTGCCACCACCAGCAAGTGCAGTGCAAAATTTGTTGCTAGCCAACATCCTCTAAGTGCCATCACCAGTAGCACAAGCAAGTGCTAAGTGCTTGCTAGCAGGCAAACAGAAAATATAGCATGCAAAGTGCTGTATATTTTACGCCGCCAATTCAGTTTAACCCCTCTAACGCTGCGCAACCGCTGGGATCTTGTAATTCTCTTTGCGTTGTTGTTGTAAATTTGCTAAGTAGTTATTGTTGTACAGTAAACTTTAATTTTTGTGGATGTTTATTTGTAGCTACAGTCAGCATATGACATCGAACTAATTTAGAAAACAGTTTATACATATGAATTAACGAGTATATATAATATTGGTAAATCTATTTGTTTTTAGTAAAAGTGTTACCGTATCGGAAATACATATATATATATATATATATTAGGGCGGGTCAATTTGTATGGACGAATTTTTTGGAGGTCTGGCTCAGCGAAATTCGTAAAATACATGTAATTTCAAGACTTTTTCTCCACTACGGCATATACAAATTCTGAAAAAAAGCTGTGCGGACTTTCGTAAATAGATTTTGTTCTCAATTATAAAATATGAATGTATGAATGTATGTGTATGAATCTATTTACGAAAGTCCGCACAGCTTTTTTTCAGAATTTGTATATGCTGTAGTGGAGAAAAAGTCTTGAAATTACATGTATTTTACGAATTTCGCTGAGCCAGAATTTGACCCGCCCTAATATATATATATATTAACATATTTACATATTTATAGTTCATATACATATATGAACAATTTAGCTCATTGAAGAAATTTAAAGAATATTTATGTATCTTTTTATAATAACAATTACGTATTAAACCAGCAAAATAATTAATATTTTCAGTAGTAATTGAATAACTAAAGTTTGCTTATCCTAAGCATTCTATTTTTTACAACTGTTTAGCTTTAATTTCTTATATGAATTATATATAATTTATAAGCTATAGATATTTCTTAATTTTAGAGTATTCTATTTTTAATACACAACGCAATATAGATATGGTGAACATGTATATTATGTTAGTGTTATGATATAAATAGATATAAATAAGCTTTAATTTCTTATATTATTTCAATAATGAAATAATTTAAATAAATTACTTTAATTATATGTATTTTTAATATGGTAACACTTTTGCTTAAAAGAAATAGTTTCAGTAATATATAAAAAATTTAATAAATTGTTATAAGCTCTTAACAAAAATAATTCTAATTTCATATGCCGACTGTAGCTACACGATTAGAATTCACAACGTCTACAAAAAATTTCCGGCTAACTGCGCCAAAAACAATTACCAAGGAAATCTACAAACAAGGACGCACAGAGAAGAACAAGATCATAGCGGAACTTTTAGAACTTTTTGATTTTCATCCTACATGTAGGACGGGCTGCAGTATGAGCTTTCGCACATCCTACATGTCCGTCCGACCTGTCAAATCCATCCTACATGTAGCATAGTCCGAAACCCCCTATTAGCATAAAAATTCTTATATAGCAGTAAGGCGGTCCGTGGCAGTACAACGTCTTCCAGGGAATACTAATCTAATATATAAAATTCTTCTGTCACGGGGTGCGTAATCGAACTCCTCCGAAACGGCTCGACCGATTTTCATGAAATTTTGTATGTATATTTTGTAGGTATGAGAATAGGTCGTAAAGTATATTTCAACCTCCTACTAACAGTGGGCGTGGCACCTCCCATACAACCCAAATTTGCGATATCGAATATCTTTGGAGTTATAAGCCGCTTAGCCTCGGAATTCGGTATTCGACAATTTACACGTGCCGCTTCGCAGATAAAATTTTGTGAGAGTTGGACAAGGGGGCGTGGCACCTCCCATACAACCCAAATTTGCGATATCGAATAGCTTTGGAGTTATAGGCCGCACATCCTTGGAATTCGAAATTCGACCACAATTTACACGTGGCGTTTTACTGATAAAATTTTATGGGAGTTGGACAAAGGGGCGTGGCACCTCTTATACAACCCAAATTTGCGATATCGAATAGCTTTTGAGTCAATCAAACAAAGCAAACAAAGCCTCGGAATTCACCATTCGAACTCAATTTACACATGCAGTTTTACTGATAACTTTGTATGGCGTTGGACAAGGGGGCGTGTCACCTCCCATGCAACCAAAATTTGAGAAATTCTACAGCTTCTGAGTTATAGGGCGCACAGCCATGGAATTGAGTATTCGACCACAATTTACATATACAGTTTCACTGATAACATTTTATTCGCGTTTGGCAACGGGGCCGCGGCAGCAACGCGCCGGGTTTAAGCTAGTATTTTATATATAGGTTTTCGCTTCGGTTCAGTCAGCTTCAGTCAGCTTCAGTCCTCTCACTGCTATACTTTTTTTTTAATTTAGGCTATCGAAGAGTTGCTTACAGTAAACGTAACTTAAATTTTTTAACATTTTATAATTTTTGACCATTTTTGGCATTTTGAATATCGCTTTAGTCATATTGTAAACCGGGTCACAGCAGCCATAATAAGTCCTTCTGTAGGGTATATAGAACAATTGCTTAGTGGAGCTTGCAAATTGCTAACCTAATGAAACGCCTTTGAATATTTTCAATTCCTTTAATATGTACAAAATATTGAGGGTCCCAGATAACACAATTGTATTCAAAACCGATCTGAGAATTGAAAAGAAAATGGTCTTCACGGTAAAGAAATCAGAGAACTCCCTATCATTGCGCGATAGAAATCCCATCATCGCATTCGCTTTTGATAAAACAGCATCAAAATGTTTGGCAAAGCTTAACTTTCGCTCAAATAAAACCCCTAAATCTTTCTTCAAGCCGACTCTCTCGAGTAGTACCGTTTTAACATCGTATGATCCTTCGAAAAGTTGGTACCGTATTAACATAACACATCCAGTTAGCATTGTATGATCCTTTGAAATTCACAGAGAAAGACATGGCATTACATTTAGGGCCAGTTTTTCAGTACGAGTTTAAAGTCTAGTCAAATTAAACCGAACTTAGCTCACCAAAATTGGACGTTTTAACTCGGTTTAGGCAAGAAAGAAACACATTGTATATAATTTAAGTCAATTTAACTTCAACGAATTCTAAAATATCTAGTTAAACCGAGTTTAAACGTTCAATTTTGGTGATTTAAGCTAGGTTTAATTTGACTGAAGTTTAAACTTATACTGAAAAACTGCCTCTTAGACACATCAAGATACAGTTTATTGGTCTCGCAACAAAATTGGAGACTATCCATTAAAAAATTTAAAACTGTTTTCATAAAATCAACACCTAAAACGAGTTTCTTGGACGAAATTTTTTGTTTCAAAAATCCCTTTAATTTTCTTTAAATATCATATTGTTGCCGTACAAATTTTTGTTATTAAAACTCCCCCTGGCAAATCCTGGCTACGGGCCTGAATCAAGACCAAGTAATCCAGATAATCCTTAAAAGTCCCGATCCAATTCTTTGACATTTCATAAAATGTGACTAGAGTAAATCAAGAGTTTATAGAAAACGTAATCCTCGTACTTAATGAACTGATAACAGCCTTAAGTCGCTTTCATTTACGTGTGTGCACAACGAATATAGCACCTGATCCCCCTCTGTTGCCAAATGGGCACACAAAAGCTTAAGCTTCTTAACTTTGTCCACTTAGGTTTAAAACGATTGCAGAAAGCTTTTTTTCCTAAACTAACTCTCAGTCGATGTGCATTGAACTTAGTCAGGATACTTGCACACGAACGACTTGCTTATTGGCATGCTTATTTTTTTATGCTGTAGATGTTGTTGTTGTTGTTGTTGTTGTTGATGTTCACATCCAACTGTACTGCAACGACATATTCCAATTAGACACTGACAGCATAGACAGTAGGTGGAACATAGTACAATTACAACAAATGCTTCAATTAAGTCAGCCAGTAAGTCAGTCAGTGAGCAGAAAAATGGCGTAACTCACAATCATCGAAGCAGGTGAAGTGCAAGCAGACCATAACGTGTACTCTAATCCGGTCTGGAGCACTCTAATGCGGATCATAATTGGAATTAGAAGTAGATTTGAAGTGGTGGATTGTGGAAAGCGCAGGCGAGTTGAGTTGGTTATATATCTTAGGTGGAGCCAATCTAGGCATGTAGTTTAATCTAGCATGTGTAAATACTCGTTCGATCAGGTGAAAAGATTTCCACTAAGTTGCTAGACTAAAATTTACTTAGAAACTTTAAGATATTGGTTCCAATAGTAGTTCCTTACACTTATTTGCTTTTAGTAGTCCACCAAACCTTATGCGAAAATTCTTTCTTAAAATTCAATAAAACTGGTTTGGCGCAACGGTGATGCCATTCATAGGTGAAAGTCCGTTTATTTAATGTAATAAATATACAAGTGTCTAGCAAATCTGAAAAGATATTACTTTAACAAAAATTTCAGTAACATATTTTGGATAAATTTTTTACTGTTCAATTAAGAGCTCTCCAAAAGTAGACCTTTCTAAACAAAAAATTTGCAGCAAAAATCTAAAATTTCTTTGGTTTTTGCGGAAAAAATTTCCAAAAATCCATTACTGGCTTGAATAACTTTCAGTCAAAGCTGGGTCGAAATGTACTCACTACAATTCAATTCCAATTCCAATTCCTTGGAATTAGGAATTGTTTTGGGTGCCTCGATTCCTCAGGAACGTACTTGAAAAAACCGTCAATTCAATTACAAGAATTTTAATTGTAATTTTGTCATCCGGGAGGACTTCGTGGTCATGCGCGAGGTATGCTGAGATTAGCCACAAGCTTTTTTGGCACATCTCGATGCTTCTGGCCACTGTGTACTTATTACTGAAATTAGAGAGAGTAAATGCACTCAAGATTCTTTTGACTAGAATACACGCTCTTGGTTTACCTTGTGATCTTGTATACACTAGTGTGTATTTTGGAGTCCTGAGTCAACATACGAGGCCGGAGACTACCCACGGCTCCTAGATTAGGACGATGTCTTCTCCATCCTTTTTTAAACGGAGGATCAGGCTGACAAATGCTAACTGTTGGAGGTTAATCTAAACTACTCTCAGCATCTAGGCTGTTAGTAGTCATCTTGACCTCCACGACTGTCGTGTCGGACTCATCGTTTGATTTGAGTAGGTCATCTTCTAAGGAGAACAACCCAAAAGTCTGCACCAGTTTCGCTATAAAGCTTGCTTCAGGTTCTGGTGCGGGAGAGCAGGTTTGAGTGGAAGCGGCATATTTTTTTGAGTTGAAAGCGTGTCTTTCCTCTAATTATGTCTCATCTTTCTTGTAGATCCTCAGTACGATAGATGAGAAACCAATACCAATGGTAAACCGTTTGGATGACAAGATGGCTAGGTACTCTTGATTGATAACAAAAGTTACCGATGTAAAGTCTCCTTTTGCCTCTTCATCCCGAGTCACTTTCCAGTTCGTTGTTGGCAGGCCATAGTGTTCCCAAACTGATCGTATCCAGAATTGTTTGAGGATCAGAGTTTACGGTAGGGACACGGGCACGAGCTCTTGGTCTGTTAAATCTGGTCCCTATCTACGACCGCAAGGTTCGCAACCGGCCATACCTCACCAACCCTAGAAAAAGCGATCTTATATAGGACTAGAGACCTTTGGTCAGCGCATGCGATCAGCTTCACGTGGCGCTGATTCCATCCGCTGTCGCGACAGGAAGGACCCCTACCAGGAAATTCCTTCATGAGCGAAATGAACAATAAAGATAACTTGTCTTTTACGCTCCTCCACTTATCAGGCAAAATGATGTCGTCTGAATAGTTACCGCAATGGTAATTTGCCCAGCTGTGATCTCGCTGAACAGTTAAGGAGTGGCTGTGCTATTACCGATTTTCTTTGCCTTCGGCTGAGAGAACTCTTCCTGAGATCTCTGACGCTTAGGGAGCATCAGTTTGGCTATAGAGGGAGTCTGTGACTCCTTTAAAAAGCCCACCGCTCACTTCCAGAACGACTTACGTTCCTCGGTGCGCTGGTTTTCGGAGATTCACGCAATACTTTTAGCCAAAGCCTTCGTGCAACTTCCATTGGTGCCAGACTTGGTGGCCACTTCTCCAGTTTCTGTTGTGGGATGAGAATTTACAGACTGCGCGTCAGTAGGCTGTTGACCCGGAGTAACGTTTAAAGACCGCGTGTCTGGTGTAGCTGAAAGCTTCACCTGATTGGCATTTAAAGAATTCCCGGCTGTATTTTGTTATTTTTTAATAAAATTTATTTTAGTCATACGACTACTCCCTCCCCATCGAAATGAAGAAAGTTAAACTGACAGGCTCTGAGACCGCTCCTCAAATGGGATCAGATCCACATTCAGAAATCGAAAGATCCCCGAGTGCAGTCCCGATCCAACCTGAGATCTGGTTCAGGGTCAAAAAAAGGAGTTGTCAAAAAAATGTCCACCGCGCCCTTACCACAACGTCGTGGTAATGTTGCAGTTACTCTCTGGGGTGGACTTGATAGTCTAGTGGTAGCGCGCTCGACTGTCGCACAGGGGTCCCGGGTTCGAGTCCTGGCTGGGCCATGGTCCTACGCTATAAACTTTCTTTCCGTATTTCTAATCAGTGATACTTTAAAACACGTCAATTTACGATGAATAGTTGTAGTTGGTGGTGGTAGGAAAAATTTGTGGAGAGGGACGCTTAGTAACTTGATTTGACTAAGGGCAAGGCATAACACTTACTTCAGATTTCATATCACATGTTTCTACAGCTTCTGCCACATTAAGAACATCCTACTTAAAAGTTTCACTTAATTACTCCCTTTTTCCATTCTGTGGTATCACAACTGACCAAAAATATGCTCTAAGTGGGCTGGTCTTAAGACCTGCCACCAACTTAACCTAACCTAACCTACTCTCTGAGGTGGCCAGATATCAGAAAGGCTCCGTTAAAAACTGGACTTTGTTACATGGGCCCATAGCCTAGTCAATCCTCAGCACGGGTCGCATTACACCTTGATTCAGCCTATACCCCTACAGATGGGATAGAATTTTACCAAGCCGCACTAAGACTATTGAGAGTCAGAATACAGTAGGAAGGAGCCCCCTCTGATAACCGCCGTCTTAAAAATTAAGAGCACCGTAGCAGTTATTACTAGCCGGCACGCAGTTGGAGGATTAGGTAGAGGAATTACTAATCTACTATCATTTGGTTTTTTTTTCAATTTTATTCCTGAGAAATTGAGGTGTTCAATTACCAATTACAATTCTTATAATGGATTTTACAAATTTTTTCTAATTCCATTCCTAATAGAATTGTGGTGTCAATTACCGATTACAATTCCTGTAATGCAATTTTTTCCATTCCTAAGGAATTGATATGTCCAATTACCACTTACAATACCTGTAATGTAACTGAGAAGTTTTTCCAATTCCATTCCTGAAGAATTAAGATGTTCAATTACCAATTCCTTATTCCATGGAATAGGAATTGAGGTGTAATTAATTCCAAGAGGAATCATCACAACCCAGCTTTGCTTGGACTACACTATATTTTAATAAGTATGCAAATGTAATGGTAATGTTAACGACCCACCGGAAAAAAGAATCAATTGTGTATGAAAAAAGAATCAATTCACTTTTCCAATTATTGATTCTAAAATTGATTATTTTTAACATTGCGATGTCCTACAAAAAGTAGTACATTCTTTTCTGCCTTCCACTTGATTCACTGCTGAAATCGATTCTTTTATTCGCTTATAAAATGGATTCTTTTAAATGAAAAAAGGATACATTTTTTGAATATGAGAAAAGTATGAATTGCTAAGAAGCCTTTTTGGAATAGATATCCATGAATGAATTCTATAATGCATAGGTTTGTATGGCAGAATTGAAAATCTTTTATTCTTTTTTAAATAATTAATAAAAAATTATATTATAATAATTCAAATTAATAGAGATAATTATTAGGTAATTTGAAAGAATAAATAACATTTAGACAGACTAGATTAAGATTATAATAATACCGCATTTATTGCAAAAATATTAATGTTTATGATGTAGGTTGTTCCTTCCGTTTTGCTTTGAATGTATTCTTATGGTATTTACATTTCGACTTGCGTATAGCTTCCTTCATATCTTTTTGGGACTATTCCTGGTCGTATACTACCTTGCAAATGCACTCTGCATTTAAAAAAAAAACATTAAGAAATGATTTAAACAAGTAAGGAGCAATGGGTTTTCATAACTTACCAAGCAATACATTATTAAAATGTTCGAGCCTTCTGAACCAGTTTGTTCCTTCAACGCTGACAAATCAAACAGAAAGTAAAATTTTTAAGAAACGCATGAAAGGAAACAACAGAACTATCGTTTTTCAAAAATATCTGACGAAAACAAAAACATCAACAACAAACAGAAAATACAAATCATAACAGATTGATACTTTTTTCGCTTATAGCAGAATTTGTTTCAGAATCAATTCGTTTTTCACTTACCATAAAAGCAAGCAAGGAATCTAACAACATTTACTTTATTATAAATTGCTATATACTTCATAATCGATTCCTGCAGCAATAAAAACGAATCAATAAATTTTTTGTTTATTGATTCCAATACATAGGTTTTGCTTTAAATTTATATATTCTTTGGAATACATTCTAAAACTCATCACAAGAATCCATTCAATTCCTGCTTTTTTTACGAATTAATTCTCATTTTCCCGGTGGGGATAAAGCTAACAGTAGGGGTAATGGTAATGGTAATGTTGAGGATAATGATAATGGTAATCGTCATTGTGGTCAATGGTAATGTTAATTATAGTGATGAATTTAATATTTTTGTACAGATTATATATATAGTAATGGTAAGGGTAATGATAATGTTAAGGATAATAGTAATGGTAATGGCTACGGTAGTAGTAATGCTAATGTTAAGGGTTAATGCTAATGGCTACGTTCATTACGTAATGGACCTTAATGGTAATGTTAAGGATAATAGCATTTGTAATGGTAATGGCTGCGGTAATGGTAATGGTAATGATAATGTTAAAAGTAATGTTAATGAGTAAATTGGTATTCGGTAAATGGTAAAGGGTAAATATTCATGTTAGGGATATTGTGATGGTAATAATAATGGTCATTATGGTGGTAATGGTAATTAAAGCCATAGATTAAATTTTTATACCCCCACGTTTAAAAAATGTAATAGGGATATATTAACTTTGTCCCTCCGTTTGTAACGCCGATAAGGAGGTGTGGCCGGTATAGAGAAGTATATATATTCTTGATCAGTATCACCTCCTGAGTCGATTTAGCCGTGTACGTATGTCCGTCTGGCCGTCTGTCCGTCTGCCAATCTGTCCGTGTGTCTGTAATCACGATAACAGCGGTAATTTTATAGCTATCGTAACGAAATTCAATATATAAGTTTTTTATTCAAATATGGAGGCCAAGTTCGAAAAAAAGCTCGATCGAATGAAAACCACGCCTACCTCCCATACAAAGTGACTTCACCAAAACCGTAAAATCTCTTTAAATTCCACAAAAACTAATCTAATGACTTCAACTTTTGCACGTTAGCTTTAACCATTAATATCAACTTTGAGTTGGAAATTTGTAAAAATCGGATGAAAACCACGTCTACCTCCCATACAAAGTGACTTAATCAAAACGTTAAAATCTATCTAAATTCCACAAAAACTAATCTAATCACTTCAAATTTTGCACATAAGCCTTAACCTTTAAGATGCACTTTGAGTATGAAATTTGTAAAAGTTAAACAAAAATCACGTCTACCTCCCATACAAAGTGAGTTTAACAAAACGATAAAATCTCTTACAATTCCGCAAAAACTTATCTTATGGATTCAAATGTTAACTATCCAATCGATGTTTGAAATTTTTTAAAAAAAAAGTGAAAATACAAAATGACGTAATTATAATACCTTTTTAAATTAAAAAAAAATTAATGTTTGAACTTGATGTTGTGCACAAAAGCTCTAATAAATAAAAAGGACTGTAATTTTCAAATATGAAATATTTGGATAGAAACCAAAAAAAGTAACATCATCAAAATAATACAACATTCAAGACTCATAATGTAAAATACGGCAGTGGGAGTATTTTAACTTTGATTAGGTCAAAGATAATTCCTTACTAATTTTATATTATTTGATTTTATCTAAATTGCTAATCATCCTTTTTGGTTTTTCATTAATCTTTCTGAATTTCATTAAATCTTTTCTAAATTTTAATTCATATTTTCTGAACTAAAATTAAATATAATGTAATAGTTAACTAGGTTGAGTTTTATAAATAATTGTACTACTCCATTCGGCTAAATTATGAGGGGAGGATCAGGGCTGCCAAGTTCAATGAAACTTCTTACTTACTTACAAACATTTTTTTTTTAAATATTCAGTGGACATTCCTGCATGTTCATTTTGTTTGTTTCTTTGAAATTTTAAAAATTTCCAACCAATTAAAGAAAACTCAGGGAAGCAATTTTTATGTGCCTATCTTTTTACCTTTGTTTATACAAAGCATACACTTCAGCCATCTTGAAATAAAGCTATGCCACTGCATAGTTGGCTCAATGACTTCGGGTCGATTGCTGCTGATGCAAAGATTTGCATCCTCAAGAGCTTGTATTTGTTTGTTAGAATTTTTCTAACACATTCATTGTAGGCGGTAACGTGACAACCTTCTCTTAACAAAGCAACAAGAACAATAACAGCAACAACGAGAAAAGAAAAACATTCGAAACAAATCTGGAACGCATGCGATCACGATTTTAAGTTAGACAAGCCACAACAACATAGACAAAAATCGCAAAATTATTCAACAATTTGTCTAGAAGAAGTAAAAGCAAGAAATTCATTACTGGACAGAATAAATGAGAATTGCTTAGCAGCAATAGCAGAAGCAGCCTCAGCATCAGCAACAGAGTTAAGCAACGTATAAAAAATAAGCAACAACAACGTCCACAGTTGGTGCAGCAACACATGCTGGCCAATTAAGTTGGCTGCAAACTGTTACGCTTTGCTCCATCCTTGCCTAGTTGTTTGTCCCAATCACTAAAGCTTAAAACAAACAAGCGAGCGCGCGCATGCGCAACTATTTGAGTAGAGTTTTCGACTGAAAGACAATCGATTTTGAGATTTGTTATTTCTGCTTCCTGTACTCTTTCTTCAGCATTCATCTGCCGTCTGTCGTTCAACATGTTGGACGATTTCAGGCGCTGTATACTTGAACATAAATCAAATTGCGGACAAATTAAAATGTCTTCTTTTCCGTTTCTCTTGTTCAATCATGGGCCTCAACTAGCTATCAACTGTTAGTCAAGCTCATGCTTGCTGCACCTCAGCACAGCTAGCTAGCTAGAAGTTTTAATGAAACAAAAACAACAACCGTGTACTGGCACGTTTTGGGCCACATGAGATTTATAAACAGAGTAAATAAGTAAATATGTGAAAAACGGAGCGTGTTTACTCTGATGTGCCAGTGGAGGTGGAGGTGGAGTTTGACTTTTTTGCTGAACTGGCGAAAGTTGGTTAGCAATCAAAGGAATTTCTTAATTACAAGAACGATATGTAGATAATGCTTTAAGATTTGTCAAACAAAATAAAAAACAATATCATACAAGAAGAGAAAATATCAAGCATTTTATGCTTGAGCCAAGCAATATAAGGCTATTGGTTCTAACTCATGCACAAAATTCTAGAGTTTCTGAACTCGACTGGACTTGTCTCAGGCATGTCGAGTATTTAGATTGTAACTTGAAGTCGAGACTAAACTCAAATACTCGACAAATCCTACATTTATAGCAACCTTGAACAAGAATTTTTCCTTTTTAGAATGACTAATACTATGTTTCCGCCTTCTCGAAATCTTGAGATTTTGTAAGATTTCGTGAAACCTATATTGCAATTGACTGAGTTCTCTATACAAGTTTAAGATTTTAAAATCTTGTGATTTAACGAAATCTAAAACAAAATCTCGTAAAATGTGATGTAATCCCTGAAAAGTTACACATCACTATAAGGGAAGTCAATCCCGGGATCCCGGACGATTTGAGCCACTTTAAATCCCGGAATTGTCTTTCCTGGATCCCGGGATTTAAAAAAAATTTAAATAAAAAATTTATATTACAAATATTCATGTAAATGTGAACATTTCAGTTTAAGTTGATCTGAATATAGAATTAGAAAAAAATTTTATTGAATTTTATTGAAAATTTTTTATAAATTTTTTATGATTGTTAGTGTTGACGATGAGTGTGAATCACTGGAGCAAGGACTTAACATAGTTTTAGAAGAATTTGCAACATCAGGAAGTCAGCTATGTTTTTCAAAATTGTCAGATGTTCTAACTTAGGAAATAATTTAGTTTTATGGTGAAGGCAATCGCGATCGAAACTTACAAATTGCTTACGACTATTTTACAACTATTTCTCCAACTAGCATAGAATGAGCTTAAGGTATTACTTTAAAAATAATTAAAACAAAAATTTGATTTGAAAAGACTTTTCCAATCCTAATTTGCCTTAAACTCAAAAAAACATAAAGACGGTGTACAAAAAAAAGGGTAACATTTATATAGTAATACCTTCAACTGTTCTTTTTTATATTATTTGTTCTATAACCCTTTCAATGGCTAGGCTAAAATAAGAACAAAATAATTTTTTTGAGGTAATATTTCTATTATTTAGGTCCTGAAGATGCAAAAAACATACTTTTTATAAATACAAATAAATAAATACAAATAAATAAATGCAAAATAAATACATATAAAAATAACTTTCTGACGTGTCCAATATATTGGGTAAATCCACTGAAAAGGTTATATTAATACAATTTGCTAATCATCAATATAAAATAAGTTCTTTGTTTTTAAACAATAAGGGTATTCACAACTGTGTGGTAAAGTAGTATTGTTTTTTTTTTTGCCATAGTTGAAAACCACAATATGAGCACCCTTTAAAACAGAATTTGTGGTTGGGAACCTCCCAATATAGCTTTTTGTTACTATGCAAATAAAATAACTTTCCAAATTGATACATTTTATTAATATATAGCATAAAAAAGTTTAACTTGCATTTTGAGCTTCTTCCATTTTTGCAATTAGAAAATAACTTGAAACCGATCAGTTGTTTATGGAACTTTAGAAACCACGTTAGTTAAACATTTTATTGGGCTATTTAAAATGACCACACTTGTTTTTTAGAGATTTTATGTTAATCAATAAAAAAAAAATAAAAACCGCTCGGTAAAGTTGGTATCAATACCACGGGGTTTTTAAACTACACTAAAAACAACGCAATTGTGAATACCCTTAATGTGTTTTGTTTTTTGCATTATATATTAATTCATTTACATTTTTTTAAGTTTCAAGTAATAAATAACAAAAAATATTAATAAAAACGTTTTGAATTATTTACTTCTTAAAATTTTCAATCCCGAACTAATCCCGGGATCCCGGGATTGAGATTTTCAATCCCGATAATCCCGGGATCGAGATTATAAAATTTATGAAATGAAGTCTTAATTGTCAAATGAAATCTAGCTGTCATGACATGCCTGTTGGAAACACTTTGAAATCACTTTTTCAAAATCGCATCATTTCGAGCAGATGGAAACATTATAAAAAAGCAACAAGTAATTTTGATGATCTGTCTTATGTATTGATGATGATGAATGTCTGATTACATTTACTTTGCCAATTCAACTAGGTTTACATACACATGCATATAAATAATTGTTTCAAATTCCATTAATTGAGTATTATAGTTATCTCTCTTATCTATCTCTCCTTTCTCTGATAAATTTGTTTAATTTGCATATCAGATATATTTATGGGAAAATTTGTAATCATGACGCGCTTAAAGCAAAAGAAAAAAATATTCTTTGTGAAAGCAAGAATGCAGCATAAAATTTGTGAAAGCAAAAACGATTCATAACATGTTGTGTAGAACATCAAACATAAGTCGAAAGGTTGCAAGTGAACATAAGATGAGTATGTGCTATACAGAAAAGGATTGCGGGAGAGATCATGTTCAGGGTTGCCACTCAAATGAAATTTTAGCTAACAATCTCATCTAAACAATCTACCAAATTGAGCAATAATCTACTAAAGCAAAATAAAGCTTTATACTATTTTTGGAATACTGTAAAAATGTTTGTTACACAATCATTAATAAAAATACACAATTTATTATAAACCCGAAAATTTATACATATAAATCTCATCTAAAAAATTAAATGAAGCAGAAAAAGAAAGAAGATTAACTTCAAATGGAGAAACAGATATAAAAACTAGTGGATTTTTATAAAATCCTCTTTTGTTTCTCTTATTTTTTAAAGTGATTGCAAATTTAAGCCATTCCCTTCTATAAATTTAATCCTTCTGTAAATAAATGTAAGAATATTATACTTTCTTTTCTTTAAAAAGATTTAATTTTTTTCCAAGTTTTATGATTTTCTGTCCCGTTTGTTTATTTCACGCAGCAGTTTGATAACTAAAATTGACATTTCTCATCTCATTAAGATTGAGTGAGTGCAAGCAATTTGAGAGAATTTTCATTCGCACCGAATTGAGTGTTCACTCTGGACTAAACACTCTCCTCAAGAGAATCCTCTCAGTGTGTTCACTCAGTTTTTATTTACACCACCCAATAACGTATTTTTTAAAATGTTGGCGCGTAAAAAATGCGTAAAAACGGAAAATTTGGTCAATTATTTTGGAAAATAAAAAAGGGCTACCTCATATTTGCAAAATTTTTTGTTATTTAATACCTATTATTAGTGTTGCCGTTTTAGTAGAATCCCACGAAAAATGGTAACTTTTTTGTCTTGGTAGGTTGGTAGGCAGATTTCTTTTTTGGTAATTTTTTACATAAATCAATAGAGTTTAATTCTTTTCTTTGTACAATTAAACAAAATAAACAAGGTTTGGTCTTTGATCTGAAAGGAAAGGGATAGATTATTTGGAGGAATGGATTGGAACCATACGTGAACTATTGATTGGGTCCAGCGCACTCTTCACTAGACTACAAAGGCCGACAAGTAATTGGAAAGAGGCATTTTTATCTGTAGTTAAAAAGCTAAAATATTTATCAGTAGGATATCAAGGTTGGTCAATTTCTGAATCTCCCACTACTAACTACTAATACTGTGCTCAAGTCTAACAATATTTCTTTTAGTAAGATATAATATAAGAAAATTCAATTCGCTGAATACTAAACTACTTTGCTCTATTGCAAATACTGCATCATATAAATATTTAAGTTATATTGGCGATATCACATGCCCATTACTACACTCTATAATTTTCTCTCATTCAAGTTATATTTTTGAACAGGTATTTCAAATGTAGTTTCGTATATTACTCAAAAATTATAAAATACTAGTTCATTCGATTCATCCAGTTTTAGGATTCAAAGAATCTTAAAAACTAAATAATACTTTGCATTTAATACGTTTCATTTAAACTTGCTTTGTATTTAGGTTAAGCTTTACTTTGACTTTGAAAATATTTACGACCAAAATATACAATAGGAAGTAAAGGTTAATTGAAAACTAGACTATTAAAAAACAACATAAAAATATCGAAACCATACAGTTTTGTCATTAGCTCGCTATCCTAACATTCATTAAAACTGGCGTCATTATTCATTGTTGGAGTGCCCAAGTCTTAACCAAAGAAGCATAAAACAATTAGATGGCTAGCCTCGCTTGCAACCCATTCATGACCTTTCATGCCCTATGAGTAACCGAGTTTGTTTCTTTTAACTGGTGCTCAAAACACAAACAAAAATAGTGTTGTGCTGAGATTTGTTAAACGACACTTGGAATGGTTGCAATGATGGTACCATCGTACCATGTTTTAGTTGCTGTTAGTTTTTTGTTTCAACAAAAATAACATTTTTTTCAACGCACAATACCGCAATAGCAAGAAATGAGCAAAAAAATCGTCAACATTACCGCTACAAATCGTTGAACTGTCGTTAGGCGTGTCCCAAGAGTACACAAAGAAGAAGGCAAACAAAAAAACAACAGCAATTCTAAGCGCAAATCAACTTGAACTGGCGCCCCACGGGAAATGAAGAAGCATATAAAAAAGCAGATATTTTAACATTTGACCGCCAGCAGGAGTAAAAACCATTTGTTGATTATTTAACCAAGACAGAAAAACATGCAGCTTAAATTCCAGCATTTAGTGCGTTGACAAAAAAAAACAAGCTAAAAACATGCAAACTGTTCGTTTTCGTTTAAGATCTTTTTTTTACTAAAATCAACGAAAAAATCACAACAAAAATAACCCCTCTTAACCGTTAAGTCATGAATTTGAATGTTACTGTGTTGATTCGTTTATCTAGCAATTAAAAACATTTACCGATAATTAGCGGGACTTAAAATCGATTTGATCAAATGTAAGCAAAGTTTGTTTTTTATATAAAAAAACTACATTTAATTTGTGGTTTTCTGCGTTTGCAAATCGTGTTTAAACAACGCATGCGCAAACGTGAGGCCGAGTTCATTGGTCAAATGACTGCGTTTTTTTAACGGCTGCGTTTTTAACGGCTGCGTTTTTAACGGCTGCGCTAGTTAAGCATGCGCTATAGACAGTGAGTATTTCTTACTTAACGCCCCAAATCATCAAAAACTAAATGTTTTTCAACAAGAGAAGACCCTAAAGGCGCGTTTATAGTAGTGACTTGTTGCTTTGGCGAGTCGAGCTGAAAACGCGTCAAGCTTAAGGCTGCCCGCAGAGTAAACGCCGAAGAATGCAGGCAGGCACAGATAGTGCCTTGAGAAGAAACGAGATAAAAAATAACTTTTTCCTGCGCCTGTCTGCCTACCTGTCTGCTTCAGCGCTTAATCTGTTTGCAACCTAAAGAAGCTGGTAGTGCGTTTAGTGCGCGCTTACCGCCGCTGACTTGTTGCAGCTGGTTTTTTACTATTTTGGGTTTGTTTGTATATATTACTTTTTGTTGTTGTTTATTTTTGCAATCAAAGCATCAAAACAGTCACGTGATTTCGTGTGTGCTTTTTGCTTTCCTCACACCAGGGGACAACAGATGACGATACGAAAATGCTAAAAACGATGATTAAACGCACTTTAAGTCACTGTAAGTTGCTTGAAGTCACTTTAAGTAATTTGGTATTCCAGCTTTTTTCTACTTTTTTGCAATTGTTTTCTGCTGTTTTTTGTTGACTTGTTAACTATTTTTTAGTAGAAAGGCAAATTCTTTGCGTTTCGCCAGCGTGTGTTGGAGTTCAAGGAATTCAGTTCGTTTCGCTTCATATTATATTGTAATTGTTTTCCACGCACAATCGATCGCGACCTCAAGCAGCTCAAGTGTGCTTTATATATTATTTTTAGCGTGTACTTTTTGCGTGGGTCAACCAAAACTTTAAAATCGAAATTTATTCATCCGATGAAACATTTTTTTGCCAATAAGACCTTTTGTCTTCTGATAGCAAACGGAAAAGCGAAAATGATAACAAAAGCAAAAGAACTTCTGCAATAAGTGATTAGAAGAAAAATACAAAAAAATTTTTGTTGTGTTTTGGCATTTAATTTTTCAGTCTTTTTTTCTGCACATAGATACAAAAAGAATACAAAACTGCGTTATCGTGCGCTCATTATACACACTTGCTTTTGCACACAAGAAAACCAAAGCAAAGAATCAGCAAGCTCGCATCAGAAAAAATGTTCGTTGTTGTTTTTGTGTTTTTGGCTTATTAAACTTTGGTTGTTTTTTTGCAACAACAAATGAGAAAATTTAGAGGAAATCTAAGGCATCATTCTTTTCATTCACTCTTTTTTGATCCCAAGACAAAAAAAACTTATATGTATGTATTTTATTTGTGTTTTTCTTGCTGCGTTTTCTTTTTTATGTTATTTAATAAAAATACTAAGTAAGCATCATGTAAAATAAAACTAAACACATGCAAACCGTGCGAGCTAGAGAGAAAGCAAAAATCGGCATTCTAAATACCAGCGCACAAGTCGCTTTAAGCTGCTTGTACGGCTGGCACTATACGCACTTTGAGCTTATTTTATATGATTGTTTGTGCAGCGTTATTCAGCTTACCTTCTCAGTTTGGTTCGGAAAAGCAACAAGTCGCCACTATAAACGCGCCCTAAGTCTCATTCAAAGACATAAAAAAAGGTCAGAAAATCTTTTCTAAACACTATATGAGTCAAAAAATTTTCACAATAAAAGCATGATGAAATGTTCATAAAATGCTCTCAAATTTTCATTAAAGGCTTATGCTTAGTTTTCACTATGCGATTTTCAGTGGTCAGTTTTTGTCAATCAAATTGAAAATGACCTTATTTTGACATTTTTTCTACTTTTGGCATTCTTGGAAAATTAAAAACAAATAAATTATTAATTGGAGCTATGCAAAAAATGTTCTAGAGTTTTATAAAGGTGATATTTCAGGTGATAAAATTTTGTGTCGTCATAAAGAAAGTAAAATAGATAACGTATGATCACTAATTTTGTAAGTTCTTATCAAAATATTACACATTTCGTTCAACAGATTCTAGTAGAAGAGACAAAAAATATGTGAGGATTTGAATACTTACGTCAGAATATTGTTATTGTATATATGAGTTTTAGATAAGCAATAAATATAGAATTCTCTCAAAATTTCTCTTTTCGATAAGTATATTTTAATCCTCTGCGATTGCTTTAAAAGACACTTTTTACAAAATTTTTAAAATGGTCAAAAGAACCATAAAAAAGGATCCTAGAGGGTA
The DNA here is from genome assembly GCA_963920525.1 of Dichetophora obliterata. Taxonomy (NCBI): domain Eukaryota; kingdom Metazoa; phylum Arthropoda; class Insecta; order Diptera; family Sciomyzidae; genus Dichetophora; species Dichetophora obliterata. The sequence continues at coordinate 183,117,822 of OY986438.1, forward strand.
AGAATATTTAAAAAAAAATTTCTTTAAATTAATGAACAAAACTACTATTGCAAAGCCTAAAATCGTCATTATAGGATGTATGGTTTGGGAGTTATGACGAAAAAACCAGATGTTTTTGGCCTACTATAACTCCAAAAAGTGTTATATAACTCCTAAGCTAGAAGTGCTAGAGCAAAACGCATTTCAACAGAGACTTAACCCGCCTTAAGGACGATGCTGTTGCGATTATTTTAAAGCATGAATCGTCCTTGTCTGATATGTGGTTTGGATTTTATGGCGAATTTTATGACGAAAAAACGAAAAAAAAATTCACCAAAAAAGACATATGAAAATACATTATAATAATATATTTTTAAGTATGCAGTCGTATAGGCACAGGCTTATCCAACATTTTGGTGCATATATCGTCCTTTTATGATGTATGGTTTGGGAGTTATGACAAAAAAACAAAAAAAAGTGAAAAATCACCAAAAGTGACGTATACAAAAGTAAAATTAGTAAAAAAATGGGGTATTGTGTGGGGTGTGGGTATTGTAGTTACAAACATATTGGTGTATAAATCGTCCTTGTAGGATGTACGCTTTGGAAGTTATGACGGAAAAATCATATGTTTTTGCCCTACCATAACTCCAAAAAGTGTTCTATAACTCCTAAGTTAAGAGAGATAGAGCAAAACGCATTTCAACAAAGACATAGCCCGCCTTAAGGATGATGCCATGGCGATCATTTTAATGTATGAATCGTCCTTTTCTGATATATAGTTTTAAGTTTATGGCGAATTTTAGGGTGAAAAAACGGAAAAAAATTCACTAAAAAGGAAAAAGGAAAAGGAAATGAAAATAAATTAGAATACTATTTTTCCAAGTACGTAGTCTTATAGGCACAGGTTTATCCAACATTTTGGTGCATAAATCGTTCTTTTATGATGTATGGCTTGGGAGTAATGACGAAAAAGCAAAAAAGTTGAAAATCACCAAAATTGGCGTACACAAAAAAAGGAAACTTAGTCAAAACAAAGGGGGTATTGTATGGGGTATGGGTATTGTAATAACAAACATTTTGGTGTATAAATCGTCCTTGTAGGATGTCTACTTTAGAAGTTATGACGAAGAAATCAGATGTTTTTAGCATACCATAAATCCAAAAAGTGTATAAAAGCAAAATTATTAAAATGCAGTCGTGTAGGTATTGTAATTACACACATTTTGAAAACTTGTAGGATGCATGGTTTGGCAGTTATGACGAAAAACCAGATGTTTATTTATATTACTAGCTGATATATCCGGTGTTACTCGAGAGTCATTTATATAAACATTTTAATATACACTTCTCGATTAAATGTTTTTGAAATTCTGGAATAATGAAAAACATTTTGAATTTTGTAGTTGAAGTTAGGCAAAAAACTAAGTAGATTGCTATGAGGAAGATTTTATATGAACCAAAATGCTTGTAATTACTCTAGAGTCTAGACACACAACTGCATTCTTAAAGATAAATGGGGACAATCAAATTATAAAGAGAATTTTAAAACAAAACTTAGTTTTATTAATAGTCTGGCCATAACTTTTGATTGGAAAGAGATATTGGCGTAATTTTTTACTTAGATTATTTTTTAGACTTTTTTGAAAAAAATATGAAAACAACATTTTGGAAAAAATAAATTTTGCGAAAAAAATCAAAGGGGGTACCCTTGTTGTTTTGATGACAAAAACAGTAAAATAATTTTTGCGCTTTGAGCTTAGTATGCTATAGAAGCGAAAAGAAACTTCCATAAGAAATGCATTGCATTTTTGACAGCGAAAAGGTAGCGAATTTTTTTTTCGTTGGTAAGTACGCTGTTGAATTGAAAAATTGCTCAATGCAGCCAAGTTCACAACCATAATTGGAGAGTTAAAATGTCAAAATTTGGCTGTCTTTTATATGTCGGTACATTTAATTGGCGTGGAAATTTGACATTCTTGGAATTGACATGGAAATGTTAAACTAACACATTCAACAAACACGTTATGGTAAGTATGTGTTAGTGTTGCGTCTACACCAAAATTTTGCGTGTAGAATTAAATGCCAAAAAATTTTCGTTCCTACAGCATACTAAGCTTTAGCCACAAACCAATGGCTTTTTTCGTAAGCAGAATGCAATTTGCTGAAAACAAATTTTGAAAAGTGTCTAAAAAATTTTCGTTTCTACAGCATACTAAGCTTTAGCTGGAAGAATTTTTGCAAATAAATGCTGTCAAATTAAAGGAAGCCAGATGTGCAATTTTTAATTGATTTAATTTTTAAAACAAAAACAATTTTTGAGTCATTTTTTGAGTAAAAAGTCAATATTTTGGACTTTTTTTAACAGTACAGTTCAACATATTTTTTTTTTGTGCTTTTTTTTAACTTTTAAACAAAAAAATTTGAATGAAATATATAAATGGACAGCGGAGATATTTGCATCGAAAGACCAAACTGTGATTTTCATGTCGTTTTTTTCTCATTCTTAGGTAACGATGTTCAATGAAAAAGTCGTTGTACTGAAAATTTCTACAATTTTTAATATATGTGAGTGTTTTTGATGTCAAAATAACAAAAAAATATTAAAATTAAATGCAAAAAAACCCTTATAGTAAAAAGTACTATAATAACAAAATTACCGTTAGTTGAAAAATTTCGGAGGGGGCGCGGCAAAAACTAAGTATGTAACATTTTAATCAAGAATGAACTTAATTTGTATGCCTAGTTTGAGCGAAATCCGTTGAGCTGTTTAGATTTGTAAGCAAACAAACAAACAAACAAATGAACAGAAAATGAGTTATTAATATAGATTAAATTTATAAATCTAGTGTTAACTAGAAACCTATAAAAAATGATATTTATAAAATATAAGATGTTAACTTTTAAACTTCCGATACAAGTGTATTTTTTTTTCTTATGTAATTTATGTTGTGTTTGTTTTTTTTGCGTAGCTAAAACTGCAAATTGAGAGCTAAATCATTTCCAGCGAAATAAGCCCCACTACTATAAAGCCAGTCTGAAGGCGTCTGTTATTTGCTATCTTATCTACTGCATTGAAACCCAAAACATGTGATTATTTGATAAACAAATACAACGCCTTCAGTGCCGCCATCACCACACACTTGCTTACTTGCTACCCTGCACAATTTCGTGGAACATCAGGACGTATGCGCAACATTTAATTAAAATGTATGGTTAAAATCAATTAGCTGCAGCTATCAACGATGAAAGGTTAGAAAATGTCAAATGCATTTGCTTTAAAGCTAATGCAGTCATGGTGAATAGCAAAAGCTACCATATTTGGTTAAAAATACTCCTTTAGGCAAGGCAAAAACACGAATAAAGTGCATGTTGTTATTTTTTTCATTTTTGTTTTACAACAATGCGATCTGCCATTTTTTGTTTTCTTACAACAGCGCAACCTTCACCTATTCCAGTCGTTTAGCTGAAAATACTTCTTGAGATTAATGTAGATTGGCAATAAATAACTACATATTTCATAAATTCTAGTTCACAAGCCAGACACGCAAGCGTTAAAACTTTTTGTAAGAGCGTTGGTTTTTATCTAATTTTTGCTTATTTATGCATCTATTAGCAGCTTGTCTTAAAACGTCATTTAGCATTTGTTGTTGTATCTTAACACGAGTATCAAATGGCTGAGAATACAACATAATTTTATATCATTTTTATATATATTTTCGACGAACACTATTTTTGTAGCCAAAAGTTAGAGGGAAAAAAAAACAAGTCACACAATCTACGACTTTATTAAATCCTTAAATCTACAATGCAACAATATGGTCAACATTATGCGAAAAACTTGTAGCGTAGTCTTCAAGCAAAAGTTAGTCATAAAACTTGTCTCTAGTTTAATATTGTTTTTTTTTTTTTGTGTTGTTGCTGGCGTGCTTTGCGTAGCTATAAATGTAGCTGTTGCGTTGGCTTAGCTCTCGCACGTTTGCTTATCAGCTGCTTCTTATCGGCTTAAGTAATTGTTAAGTTTTGTTTGCTGCACGGTGGCTGCTGCACATGTCAACGTTCAAATAAATAACTGCTCTTTTGTTTAAAAGTGTTTTCGAAGGTGTTTTAGCCGTGTTTACAACATTCAATGCTGGTTGGTTTTAGTATTTTTTTTTTTATTTTTTTTATTGTTCAAGAGTTGTTTCGATAGTTGTTTATTTGTATTTCACAGATTGTCGGCTGCGAGAGTTAATAAATGTACAAAGATCTTAAAGCTGTATGTAGATAGGTTTTTAACGAATTTATGAATTATTAAAACATTTTGGTGGACATTTACTTTGCGCTTGTGTTAAACTCGAAACTAATTGTGAACTTTTAGTTTTAAATAAAAAAATTTTGGTGGACATTTACTTTGCGCTTATGTTAAATTCGAAACTAATTTTGAACTTTTAGTTTTAAATAAAAAAATTATTTATGTGTTCTCTTAAATTCTTAGACGACATTATTTAATTTCTTTCAGAACACGTTCTTACAGCTGTATAAAATATCTTAGCTATAATTAAATTTACAAAAAAAAAACTTTGGTTTTAATGTAAAAACCATTTGTATATATTTTTGCAAAAACCTCTAACTCGTTGTTTCGAAGAATAGGGCAAACGTTTTTGTTTTTTTTTTTTTTGTAAATGTGATTTAAATTTAAATTGACACTTTTTATACTCTTTCATATGACATAACATTTTTTAATGAAAATTTTTGATTACAGTTTTGCGCAAAGCTGGAAGAATTGTTCAAGATGCTGCACCAGCACTCTTCAAATGCATGACATTTTGGATGGGTGGTTACCTAAACATGAACACACCATAAATGTCAGATCGATCTGTCGATGAATAGTTATATCTAGTTCTAACTGTTATATAGATAGAATAGTTCTATCTAGATACTTGAATGCAATTTTTTAACTTTATCAAAAATATTAATGAAAGGTTTTATATCTCGGACATCAGAAGTGTTAACTAAGATAATTTTCTCAATTTTTATTTTTCAAATATTTCTGAACGAAACACTGTCAAATCACTACAATAAATGTTGTGAAATTTTACGACATTTATTGGCGACTTTGTAAAAAACTACGCTATGCAGCGAGTTTTTTAAATTTTGTCTGAAAATCAGCGTCTTTTTCCAAAATATTCATATTTACTCTACTATTCACGCTATTTGAGCGTGTTTTCACTCAGAGTCTTAAAATATTTATATCTCTCTACTTTTCACGCTATTGTAGCGTGTTTTCGCTCAGAGAATTCGAAAATATGCATATTTTCTACTTTTCACGCTATTTCAGCGTGTTTTCGCTCAGAGAGCCCTAAAATATATATATTCTCTACTTTTCACGCTATTCCAGCGTGTTCTTGCTCAGAGAGCCTTAAAATATGTATATTCTCCCTACTTTTCACGCTATTTCAGCGTGTTCTCGCTCAGACAGTCCTAAAAACGCTCCAGCAGCGGTATTTTACGCTTGCCCTTAAATAAACACCTCTACTTTAACGTCATATGATTTCAAAGAGTTTATTCGAACAAGTGTCACATTATATAAAACTTAGACAGTAGATTGGTCACCGCCTAATTACTCAAGCCTACTGAAGTAGGAAAGAGTAGCGCCTTCTGCTTAGTTATTGACTCTATACTTAGTTATTGAGTTGTTGTTGTTGCCTTGTCAAAACTTATTTGAGAGACTTCACGCATTTCTAGCGTTTTTTTATAAGCGAAGACAAGATTGGAAGAAATAATTTAAGAATAGAGTTTTTTCAAGAGAGCAAAAGAGATAATTGTAGGTGAGAGGATTCACGCATTTTTAGCGATAAGTATTTATAATTTTGCTCTATGGGATTTAACGACAATAAATGTAGGCAATCAGTTGCCAGCAATTATTGTAGTTAATTCTCTTGAATTTTTATTAGAGTGAGGTTAAGACCAAAATTTTTTTCGTTTTTCGATTTTTTAAAAAAATTTTACTTCCTAGCACATAGAAACATTTTTTACATTTTGAGCATTTTGAAGCCACACTTGTGGATCTTATTTGAAGATATGTATTGTTAAAAACTGTGTTGACTTAATAAAAAATATATATTTGCATTAAATAGAAATCTACGATACATGTAAAGGATGTTTTTTATAGAGTGGTACAACTTTGAGTTGGCATCACTGCTTTATTTGATCACCCATTTAGTAGTTGATAGTTGCTTTTGGTTTAGTTTGCTTTGACATTTAATTATGTATCGACTTACACCAGAGCAACGCGTGCAAACTGTGGAAATTTTTAATCAAAATAATAGTTCTGTTCGTCAAACTTATCTTGCACTTCGTCCATTTTATGGCGTACATAATCGTCCATCAGAGCTGCTAATTCGAAGAACAATAGATCGTTTTCGGACCACATTTACTGTTACTGATAATGTACATCCCGTGAGACGCCGAACAGTGCGCACTGCAGAATCTGTAGCCGCTGTACTGGAAAGCATTGAAGATGATCCTAATCAATCAATTCGTCGCCGTTCTCAGCAACTGGGGTTGTGTCCTTCCACTTTATGGAAGATTTTACGAAAAGATCTTGGCTTAAAACCTTTCAAGATTCAACTTGTGCAGGAATTAAAGCCAAACGACCGTTGTATACGCCGCCAATTCGGCGAATGGGCTGAAGCACAAATTGATATTGATTTTGAGTTACCATAGAAAATTTTATTTTCCGATTAAGCTCATTTTTGGTTGAATGGGTATGTAAATAAACAGAATTGTCGTATTTGGCGTGAGGAGAATCCACAAGCTTTTGTCGAAACACCATTACATCCACAGAAAATAACTGTTTGGTGCGCTTTATGGGCTGGCGGAGTCATTGGCCCATATGTCTTCAAAAACGATGATGGTCAGAATGTTACTGTCAATGGTGAATGGTATAGGAACATGATTCGAAGTTTTTTCGTACCTCAATTAGCTGGCATTCATCTTGCTGATATGTGGTTCCAACAGGATGGAGCCACATGCCACACAGCGGGCGCTACAATTGATTTACTCAAGGAAACTTTTGACGAAAAAATAATTTCACGAAATGGCCCAATTAATTGGCCCCCAAGATCGTGTGATTTAACCCCATTGGAATATTTTCTTTGAGGTTATGTAAAATCACTTGTTTACGTCGATAAGCCACAAACAGTTGAACACCTGGAAATCAACATTCGAAGAGTTATCGGCGAGATACGGCCGCAAATGCTGCGAAAAGTTTGTGAAAATTTGTGTTCCAGATTGCGCCTTGTACGCGTCAGTCGTGGCGGCCATATGGCCGAAATTATATTTAAGCAATAATGTCATAAAATTTTCTATCCAATAAAGCCGTTACATTTATATTAAAAATATATTACTATGTTTTATTGTGATTTAAACTTGTATCACTCTATAAAAAAACACCCTTTTTTATTCTTTCTACCCAGGCTGCCTCTGATGGAAAAATTGTTTAATTTTTCAAATCAATTTCAATTTCATTTAAAATTTTGCGTTTATGCCATTCTATATATTGGAATATTTACTACAGCAAGGAATATTAATATACCAACACATCTTTTAGTTTCAGGCACATTACATTTTAACTTCGTTCCATTCGTTTGTATCGCATATAGATTTGTTTCTTCACAAATCGTCTGTCAAACTTCATATGCAAAGAACTGTAGCTCGTTTCCACAAATCATTCGAGAAGTACTGGAACAGTAACGGAAATCATTCAGTAACTACCTATCGATAGTTGAAATCACTTGTTAGTTTTCATCACTACCAGAGATCTGCAACGAATCACATTTTTGAATCAATGAGCCACTTACTCAAAAATGAGTATGAATGAGTATAAATAGTTTTCAAAGTATGAATAAGTATAAAAAGTTTCCAAAGTAGTACCATATCAGTTTGATTCAAAACCAAGTGAAGCACACTTTTTAATCGAGACCCACTTACACAAAAATTAGTATGAATGAGTATAAGTAGTTTCCAAAGTAGTACTCATATGTGATTGATTCAAAACAAAGTGAATCAAATAACTATAGAATGAATAAAATGGTAAGGGTTGCCACCTAATGATATGTATTTTTAAGAATTTTTACCATCATGTAACAGAGTTAGGGGGTCGCTGATTTCGAATCTGAATTCAGAATTTTAAAATTAAATATGGTTAGTAGGGTTGCCACCTTAATTTTTTTATTTTTACGAATTCAGTGCTGGCATGAACACTAGGTAAAAATTTGTCGCTGAATCCAAATCCGTTGTCAGAATTTACAAAATTATCTAATTTTTTATAATAGGGTTGCCACCTAATAATATGTATTTTTTAAGAATTTTAACTATCATGTAATAATGTTAAGGGGTCGCTGATTTCGAATCTAAAGTCATAATTTTAAAATTCAATATGTTTTATAGGGCTGCCACCTTCATTTTTTATTTTTGCAAATCGGTGCTGGCACGAACACTAGGTAAAAATGGTTCGCTGAATCCAAATCCGTTGCCAGAATTTAAAAATTATGTAATTTTTTATAATGGGGATGACACCTAATAATATGTATTTTTATGTTAGAGGTCGCTGATTTCGAATCTGAAGTCAGAATTTTAAAAATCAATATGGTTAACGCTACCTATTTTTACCTAATGTTCGCGTTAGCACCGAATTCGTAAAAATAAAAAAAATTAAGGTGACCATCTATAACCATATTGAATTTTAAAATTCTGACTTCAGATTCGAAAGCAGTGACCCCCTAACACCGTTAAAGGGTGTTTAAAAGTCTTAAAAATACATATCATTAGATGGTAGCCTCTTTTATTAAAAAAATACATCATTCTGAAATTCTGACAACGTAAAAATAAAAAAATTAAAGTGGCAACTTTATTAACCTTATTGAATTTTAAAATTCTGACTTCAGATTCAAAATCAGCGACCCATAACACTGTTAAATGATAATTGAAATTCTTTAAAAAAAATATTAGGTGGCAGCCCGTTTTACAAAAAATTGCATAATTTTGAAATTCTGACAACGGATTCGGATTCAGCGATCCATTTTTAACTAGTATTCGCGCCAGCATTGGCAAAAACAAGGTGGCAACCCTTAATATTTAATTCATTCTATACTTATTTGATTCACTGTGTTTTATTTAAATGTGATTCACTTTTTTTCGAATCAATGACATGTGAGTACTACTTTGAAAACTACTTATACTTATTCATACTCATTTTTGAGTAAGTTGCTCATGATTCAAAAATGTGATTCATTTCAACTCTCTAATTTGAATCACTGAGTTGTGAACGAATAGCACTCTAGTACTACTTATTTTTAGGTATTCGTTGCAGATCTCTGATCACTACCTACAATAGAACAAATAGCTGTAGGCTACACATAAGGCTGTAAATGCAAAAACCCTCAAGTAAAAAAATTAAAATAAGCGGGACCTAGAAGCCCATAAGTACAATCTGACCTAAAGGCAAAAATGGGCATGAAAGGGTTAACATAGATTTTTGGACATGTTATAAGATAATTCTTAACATGTTTTTAAGTATCATAATTCGTTGACAACCCACAAACACAAAATTATATATAGCATTACCCTTTACGCTTCGTTACTCCATTTCATGATGTAATAAAAATATTTTCGTGGCCGCAATTTTTGCACAAAACACCTGCATTGGTCCAATACCCTTACTCTACCCTCTTATACCCCTTAAAAATAGTGTCAACAATTCTTATTCAATTCATAAATTGCATTAGAGTTACTCATACGCCACAATGTATCATACGTTAAGTATTCGCACATAACTTTACAAACAATAAAGCGCATGTGTTCGAGTTGAACACTTATAATTTAAGCTGTAAAAATACATTTCAACTGTTTTTTAAACAGAACGAAACCAGAAGCCTGAAGCAAGTCATTCATAGCAAAAAAAAAATACAGGCACTTGTTTATGATTGCGACAAATACAGCTTTCTGCATGGCAAACAAATATTCCAAGAAACTGCATAGCTGAAAATTTTTTTCACGCTTACTCAACACAAGCCAAACTTAAAAAAATACCCGTTGAATTTATTAGCTGATCATTTACGCTTAATGGCCCACTTAAAAATGCAAACAAAACATGAACAGCAGCTCGTTAAGCTGTTTATTGATGAGATTTACTGCTGCGATTTGCATAACGATTTGCTAACTTGACAACAATTCTTTTGATTTTCATTTCAGGTGGTCGTCCATTGCCCTGGTGGTGTCGCAACAATCGCAATGGGGCCACAAATGGACGAGCATCCCTTTCGGCTAAACATCCTGCGGACAGCATACGAAGGCCAACCAGCAACTCCGGCGTTTGGACGTGGCTGAGCAGTCGACGCTCTTCGGCAGGACCCGATCAGATTGGACCGCCGTCATCGTCACCCGCCGAGAATCATTACACGCACATGGATGATGCCTACAGTCCAGTGGGCGTGGGTGAGGCTTTGTATGCAGAACTAGATCGCGAGTCGGTGCGTTCCGCGAATCCATCTTACCAGAATACGGCCTATAGTCAGTGCGGCGAGGTAAGAATAGCACCTCGAACTTGAAACTCTTGCAAGAGATTTACAAAGTGTCCTTTTTTCCACCTTGACAGAAATACAATTTCCAATCCAACGATCAGGACATTCCCATGGTTGTATCCTCCGCACCTAGCAGTGCCTACTACTCGGATCTTTCAGTAACCGCCATGCCAGGTGGTGGCGGCAATGAGCGTGCCTATGAAATTGTTGGACTCACCGTAATGTCGCAACCGTTGCCCAATTGGGAGAGTGGTGGCGGTGTTGGAGGTGCTGCCGGTGCAACGGCACCACCCGCTGGTGAGGCAGGCACAACGTCAGCTGCAGCGCTGGCAGCACAGAGACGCATACCAAGACTAGCAGCCATCAATGAGACAAGCACAACGACAGTGCCCTCGGATTATGTTTAAATGCTTTAGCTGGGCGAGACTAGCGGGGTGGCCTGTTGAAAAATTGTAAAAATTACGCAAGCATGAATGAGCTTATAAATTAATTAAATTATTGACAAATTTATTATTATTACATGTTGCAACAAAAAAAGTGATGCAAATGACTTTGGTATGAGAAGCAATTTTGTGCTATTAACATAGAAAATTATGTATGTCAAACATACTGAGATTTTTTGCTAGAAATTATTAAAAAAAAAAATTAATACTTAAATGTATAAGCATATGATATTAGACTGACCAGAAAAGCCGAAGGGTCTTATGTTTTGAAGAGTCTTTGAACAATAGCTTTATTTACATCTAAAAAAAAAAACAATTCATGAAAATTTTGTGTCAAAATATTAACCCTTAACCGATGCGAGTCTACGTTTTCAGAAAACTTGGCCACATTAAATAAAGTACTGTTTCAAAAATATATCTATAGTGAATGTTATGGCACGATAACGATTTCTGGGGCGCCACGATTTAAAAGTGTTTGGGTGAGAACAACTAAAATTTGGATTTGGGTGAACCAAAAATCGATAACTCAACTACTTATCGAGTTATCGGTTCTCTGATTTTTCGCTAAAAGTTACGTTCAAAAAATTATCTATATTAGACCGATTCAAAAATTGTATGTAAATTTTAAGTTAATGATTTTTAATGGGGGCGAGCAGCTTTTATGAAACATGACACTCCAAAATTTACAAAAAGCCTAAAAAATTATAAATACATTGGTGCCTTGATGTGCCTCGAAGACCTTAAATGATTTTTTTAGAATTGTAAAATCCATGAAACAATGAATACAAATAACTTCTAAAATAAAAGAGATATCAACACATAACATAACTCAAGGACTCCAAACACTAATAAAAATAAAACTTTACAATAATCTTGGCTACAAAATTTTAAAATCTCTCTAATATCACTACTCCACAAAATGGAAAAAAATTTTTGCACTACTAAATTTTAAAACCATTTCTATGTTCTATGGCTGCTGATTTCAAAAATTTAAAACATTTTAACATCTACGGGGCCGTTTTTGAGACAGCTACATTTTGAAATTTTTCAATTAAAAAAAAACGTAGCATGCAATCCTGTAATTTATACGAAAAAGTAAAGAAAATCTCTCATTACCTGTGCTTTACGGTACGTTTCTAAAATATTTTTCAGGTTTTGTATTTTATTGAAATAGTCTGGATCATTACACTCATTTAAAATTAAATTTTAAATGGATTAGACGGAAAATTTATTTTTGGAAACCGCTAACAAATTTTCCCGATTTTCGATAAATTTTGAAAATAAGCTATTTTATGAATAAACGATATTTTTATTCATGCCAGTCTACATACATATATCATTGCCTAAGTCGATAAATTCAAGCGATATTGTAAAGACCAGAATAAGTAATCGCTTACAAATTGACATAATTCATGCATTTTGTGTTTCTTGTAATTGTTTTTAAAAATAAAAAGAAAATAAATTAAAAATCATTTTAATTTTCTAGATACGACTTAAGACGGCAGCAGAAGTGTTGCCACGACTATAATAAGCCTCGATCATTTCTTATGTTAATTTAATCGAATGCAAGCTATGATGACAAGAACAATAATAAAAAATAGAGAGATTTAGTTTTTTTTTTAATTGGAACTTGAATTGATATTTTTTCCGATTTTTTTTTTACTTTATTAATAAAATATAGTTATATCAATATATTGCTATAAATTCAGCAATTCCATTGTACCGGCCAAATGTACCGGCCTTACGAAATGACCATATTCGATTTTAGTGAAATTTTGCATGGAGCATCACTGACGAAATAATAAACATAATTTGAAGAAAAAGTTTGTCGTGATTTTTGGTGAAGTTACAGGATGCACAAAATTATTAAAAATTAGCAAAAACGTCAAAAATCGATTTTTACGACATTTCATATCTCGAACACTTCTTAACCAAATGTTAAGTTTGGCGGTTGGGGTTTCCATCCCATGCGGTGAGGTAATTGATTTCAAAAAATGGATTCGAAGAACGCTATTTAAAAATTTAAAATGATTTGTTTCTTAAAGCTGGTAAAATTACCTTTTCAACATTATAAAAATTAGGGTGGAGACTCAATGGATTAATGAGATATGATAATTTTTACATATAAACACAAATATTTACTAAATGTACTTAACCAAATTTAGATTTTGAACTACCGTTGGAAAGGTAATTGAACGGACTTTAATCTAAAAATAATTTTGACAAATTTTGGTGGTTCTGCGCTTCCCTTCCTTGTGGTAAGACTATTGATCAAAGTAGAGGTTCGAATAACATACCTTAAAAATTCCAAATGATTTTGATTTTCGACGTTTTTGCCAATTTTTGTCAATTTTTTATTAAGTCCTCTAAATTAAGTTTTTCGTTTCCGTCAGTGATACTCCATGCAAAATTTTACCCAAATCGGATATGTTCATTCCGTCATTTTTACTCATCCGATATGTTTAAAATAGAATTGCTGAATTATGTCATTAAAAGTTTTAAAAGACTAATTAGCGGATTTTAGCGGATGTTTTTTGGTATATGGCAACACTGATTCCATGGTAGAATAACCAAGTAGGACCAGTGTACTAATCTCTAACTGTGAGTTTGAAAGTGTACACTTTTCCTGACTGAGTTGATGAAAAATAATCATCAAAAATTTGCGATGAAAAGATGTGTTCAGTAACCACAAGCAAATTTGTTTAATGAGTGTGAGTCGTTGTGAATATGATAATTTTGATAAGAAGAGCATTCTATCAAATCCCTCCTAAAAGCTGATGCAATGTATGCGAGCAAGAACAAAATTATCATTAATTCTATTGAAGTCGATCATATAATTTAGTTTTACTTCTTTTTTTGGCATTATTTTTCTGTTAAAAGGCAGAAAGCACAAGTTTTTTAATATAATTATTTGTTTTGGTAACAAGCCCACCAACGAAATGAAGCAATGGCGATGTTAAGCTTGGCAGATGCATGTGCAAAAAAAAGGAACATTACAAACGGTTGCTCACTTCAACTTCTCGGAAATTTGATTTCTGAAATTTCAGCAAAGATGTGAATGCCCCTATTATAAAAACAGTAATGGTATTCAATAAAATTTGTTAAGTCCTGCTAACCTGCTAAATTGTTAAAGTTAGCAGCTGTTGATGTGAACGCACCTGCTAAGACATTTTACAATCATGTGCTAAGCTGATATGTCAAAACCAGCTGACAGACTTCTACAGCTAAAAATCTGTTGTTTTAATTACTCGTGTAACCAGAACTCTGTAACGAAAAATGTATTCTAATTTTTACATTACAGTGCGTTAACACTTTCGATACAATTGCTATTCAGAAACTTTGAAATGTTTTAAGTCTCTTCCAACCCCATTACAAAATTTTAATTTTTTTATAAATAAAAGGCAGTTTTTTACTTTGAAGCTGCACATCAAAAATATTTTGGTACTTGTAAGAACTCATTCCCAAAACGATTCATCACTACACTCAATAAGTTTGACGTTTCGGACTTAACAATGGTATCTGCTAAACAAAAATACGGTGCTGAGCTTGTTAACTTGCTAACAAGCTGCTAAGTCTTTTCCCATACAAAATTTTGACAGGACTTAAAAAATTTGTTAAGTTTAGCAAGTTAGCAGTGCTTAACAAATGTAGTGAATACCATTAGTGTAAATAAAATTATAAAATGCCGAGGTAGTGTTCAATTTGCAAAAAAGCAAAAAAAAGTTCACGGACCTTATGTCATCCCACCGTCCTCATCAGATGGTTTTTTAGTGGTGCTTTGGTCTTGGTACGCTTGGGTGGTGCTGGTTTTGCCTTCTTTGGTACTGCTTATGCTAGTGGTTTTGACTTTGCTGCTGTTTTTTCTGCTTCAGCTCATCAATTTTGTCTAGAAAAGTCAGCTCGCAGCTTTTCATTTACTCTCGGCCACGTTTCGATGGTTTCTTTTGGTTAGCTGCTTATAATAGCCCAATTTTATCCATAACTCACAAAATATAAGTGCTTCCTGACGCTTTTTTACAGTTCTAGTACAAATCTAGTCTAATTACCACAGTAATTCACAACCCAGCCGTGACACCATTTTGGAAACGTCAAAAAGAACGACTTTTCCAATAATATTTCGACATAACAAAATATTCACCTTTTATCCCAAATAATATCACCTTTTTGGAATACTTTCACTCACTTGAATAGCACTTAAAAAAAATCTAAAAAGTTTTTCCAATCGATTTTCAAACACGATGTCTGTAGCTGCCACAAGCAATACATCAATAAACTTAGGTGTAACTACAAAAACTGAGAAATGTCAAAGGACTAACTTGACAGTTGAAAGAATGGCGATATGTCAATTAGGGAATGAAAAATAAGGAATGGTTTACAACCCAGCGATTTCCCCTATTATTTGAATGTATAATTTTAATTAAAGTTTTTATATAAAAAATTAATCTATATTAATTAATCTAATTATTTTCGAATTTGCCATTTGTTTGAAAGATCCAAAAATGTCCCTAATTATAAGCAATTTTTTTTTCGTTAAAAAAACATTTTTGTTTTTTTTTTCGTTTTTTTTTTTTAAATTAGGAATTTATATCATGCAACTGCTGCACTCGAAAATTTTACTAGTCTCAGAAAACTCTGAAAAAATTCATAAGCATTTCTTGCTTAGTTCTGAATATTTTTTGCCAAAATGTAAATTTTTTGTAAAGTTGATTCTTTTTGAGTAAGAAATCATGAAGACCAATTTTACACAGCGTTACAAAAATGCACATTCCGCGAAAAAGCTAAGCAAAACAAAAATCATATATGAGGATTAGAAAATTGTTGAAATAAAGTGCATGGTTTTTAATAAATAGTTAATCAACTCGAACAACAAAAAAATCAGTTTTGGAAACAAAAGAAAACGATTTTTTTAACGCAAAAAATACAGGTTTCTAACTAATGCCAGATTCTGAAAGAACACAATTAAAAACCTTTTTATTTGGAATTTTTCATGAAAATACCTACTAGCATAAACAAAATTTGCGTTATGTTTAACCCATTAAAAGCAGATTGGATATAAAAACTGGTAAAATATTCCCAACCTCGTAAATATGATGTTATACCATTGGATCAAAACACTCTCTATAGATATATTTTTGAAACAGAACTTTATTAAATGTGACCAAGTTTTCTGCAAAACGGCAACAAGAACTACGTAATGAACAAAATATTTATGAAAACTTTGCAAAAAAATGTTTATGAAGTGGTTTTTTATATTTAATTGAAGCAATTTTGTAGAGAGCCTCCAAAATATAAGATCCTACGGTTTTATTTTTTGGCTCAGTTTAATACATACATAGCATAAGTTAGCGTATAAGTATTAAATAAAAACGATTAAATCGTTGGTGATATTTAGCCTAAACTTAATGGATATATAAAGTAATTTATACATATTTATAGAAATAAATATAATAAAATCCATTAATAATTAAAAGTATGATAAAACACTAAAATGTTTGATATTGAAAACTATTACTCAAACCCAAAAACTATTGAGTTTACATTTTTTGTAATTATTTTATTTCTCCTTGTCATAAAATTAAGTGGCCATTTAAATATTATCATAAAACATTTCCAACCTTTGCCTTTTTTCCTTGCCTTAAATACACACCACTACTTTAGCAAACTCAAATTGAAATTCATGTCCAAAGTTTCGTAAAAAAAAGAAAACATTTCAAAATTTACTGCGTACCTACTACCATTGAAAACATGTTTATGTATATATATCATACAAGATATAACAAACTATAAAAAAAAAATATTTAAACATGAGCATAAGATTTTATTATACAAATAATATGCAATGATTCAAAAACATATTCAATATATTTACAATCATTTAAAATAACAAACAAAATCATTAAATTGACTTATATTTTAGATTCGTCTTTAAAATATTAAACAATATTTATTATATATATAAAGTGAAAGATGAATTATTTATACACACTTTAAAGCAAAGATATTTATTAAGTGTATTCCATGAAATCGTAGATTATGTTTATTATGTAAAATTAGAAATCGAGATATTAATATTTAAATGCCGTTCGTTATTAAGATGTACATCGTAAAATAATTAGTAATAATTACTTATTTATTAAATAAAAAAACAACATGGATTGATGCAAAAGTACGAATTAAATTACGAATTTAGACTCGTCTGTATGTTGTTTTACAACACAAACTTTATGTTAATTTAAACAAAGTGTTTACTAAAACTTTGTGTAGAGTTTTTTGCGATTTTTGTTAATATTTAAAAAAAACCTTTTAACTTAGTCCAAGTAAATCTTGGTATAATTTATTTATACGAGTGTGTGTACATAAAGTTTGTGTAACTAAATATAACTTCTGTACAAAAGCAAAAATCTAAATATGTAAAATAAAAAATCACCTTTTTAACAAACGTAGAGTTTTTATTTTTGGGTTTACATTGAGCTATAGCTGGATAGCTATTGTCATTGAATTTTAAAAGCACACCCAATGGAAAGTAATATAAAAGATCATTGGGCTGTGTCTAACTTATATAGCGCAAAAACTATCCATAAATTTAATAAGGGAATGAATTTTGATCAATTTTTTAAGAAAAATAAAAAACACTTGTGTCGTTGGACACACAAGAGAAGCGAAGCTTGTTCGCAGTTTTATAGATTTGATAATTTAATGGCTTTATTTAATAATATAATTTTTAAATTCAAAAATATTAAACAACATAAAGTTTATTAGAAACACAAACGTTAATATTAACACCAGTAAATTTTATTACATTTCATTATTATTTTATTGATGTCACTTTGAAAACGCAATTGTCAACGCACTTGTGGTCAGTTGCTAGTTTTTATTTCGCGCTATGCAAAAACAAAAAGAAAACATGTACCAATAACAACTCAAACGCATTCACATCCACAAAAAAAAACACCTACTTAACGATGCTGATGACAACGTGTAGTACGTAGAAGCAACATTTTTGTTATTTTTTGCTACTTTTGTTGCTTGGATAGCTGCTAAATAGGTAGGATAGTCATTTTACAATCCTTTTATTAGATTATTCTAATCTTCTGCAACATAGCTTCAGTTAATACTTAATATTGAATGAAGCACTTTGCGTATCGAAGTGTTTTGGATTGGCGCACAGTAGTTCGTCTAGTGAACAATTTTTATGGTCATCTTACAAATTTGGTACCGCTGTAAAAGGAATTCCTTCAGCAGACAAGGCCTTAAATATCAGAACCAAACATTTTTTCTGGATGCTACATCAATTGAAAGTCAGGGTATTATATCTTAGTATGCTGTAGGAACAAAAATTTTTAGGCATTTAATTCTACACGCAAATTTTGATAAAGACTCAACACTAACACATATTTACCATAACCTGTTTGTTGAATGTGTTAGTTGAACATTCCCAGCAAACATTATATGAGCCCTCAAAAAATAAGACTCTAAAATGCGTCATTTATGTGAATGTTTTTTGAGTGTTTTATGAGTGTTCATAAAATGCAGTCATAAAAGAATACTTTTAATGCGTGTTTTATGAGTGCTCATAAAAAGGACTCATAACAGAATCCTTTTTATGCATGTTTTATGAGTGTTCATAAAAGCGACTCATTAAAGAATCCAGTTATATGCATGTTACATGAGTGTTCATAAAAAAGGGTCATAAAATATGCATGTTTTATGAGTGCTCATAATATGGACTCATAAAAGAATCCTTTTTATGCATTTTTTATGAGTGTTCATAAAAAGAACTCGTAAAAGAATCCTTTTTATGCATGTTTTATGAGTGTTCATAAAATAGAATTATAAAAGAATACTTTTTATGCGTGTTTCATGAGTTCTTATAAAATGGACTCATAAAATAATATATTTAATGCATGTTTTATGAGTGCTCATAAAAAAAGACTCGTAAAAGTTTTTTTTATGCGTTCCTGTTATACTTGTGAGTGATGTTCTTGTATAAGGCAGGCCCTTGCTATGCTGGCGCGAAAATTTGGGGAATTCCATTCTTGCTGCGTTTTTGGTTCGCAGTAAGCATTATAAACAAAATTGAAATATTCACTATGAGTTTAAACTTTGGAGTTTGTGAAAGTGATTCCATTTTAACTATTACATTTAAATGTTAGCATATTAAATATAGAAAATAAATAAGTACTTATAAATTTTTCACGATAATAATGACGCGAAAGAGTGCAAGAAAGAGTCTTCGGAAATAATTAAGTTTTTCGAAAAAAAATTCGTTTAGAGGTGGAGATAGGAGAAAATAGTGAAGAATATGGGGAAGCGAATGAGGTTTTAATAATCGAACTCCTGATAGTAAAATTCCGGCATCCATTTAGTCCTTATTGAGCAGTGGTCCAACAAATATTAGAAAGCAATAAGCTATATACAAGGTTTTAAATATGTAAAAAGAGTCATTTATATAAGTCATAAAAGAGTATTTAATATGAGAGCTTATGGAGGATTTTTAAGGGTCATAATATAGTCTTTATTAAGGGTCTTAAAAACAGTCCATAATATGAGTCATAAAGGAGTCATTTATGTGAGTCACAGAAGAGTATTTAATGTGAGGGTTTAATGAGGGTTTTTGTGCTCTTAAACAGTCTTTAATATGAATCTTAAAAGAGTATTTAACTAGTCATGAAATATTCTTTTTTTTTTAGTCATAAAAGAATCACTAAAAGGAGTCATATCGAGGTGCTCTCAACCTATGAAAAAAAAACTCAAAAAAAGTATTTTTTTTTTGACAGCATAATGATGAAAAATCCTCTTAAAGAATCTAAAAAGAGTTAAAAAAAGACTTAATACAAATTTGTATGTTAATCGTATTAGCAGCTAAGTCATTTTTGGCAAGAATTTGGACTATAGCGCCCTCTGCAGCTTTTCCAATGCGGAGACAAACAACATAGAAAAAGATCAAATCGGACGATCCATTCTCGAGTTATGAGCGTCTTCACATATGCCACTCAATTTTATATATAAGATATTCGAAATCGTTGCATTTATAAAAGAGCATTTCTTGTATGCTAGTAAATTTTTGTCAATAAATTATATTAAAAAATAAAATTAAATTATTAATTTTTTGGTCTTCCAAACAATTTTAAGGCCGAACCCACTGACCGAATATGAAGTAGAGCTATCGATCCAAACTTTATCATACAAATTATTTTCCAATTCAAATACACAAAACGAAGCTATTTGTATCAAGTCTCAAACGAAATACTTGTTGAAAAAAAAAACAATAACAAAATTCTTAGTTAAGACAGTTTTGACGTCATATTTTTCTAACTGAAACCATGAGACCATGGTATACCATTGGTATAATAGTCATACCATGCCCTCGACTTCATTACTTATTTCAAGAGCTTTAATTGATGACTTATAATAGCAAAATTTAAAGTAAAAGTGAACGAATTGCTTACTATAGTAAAATAAAAGCTGTCCTTTCAATAAATTTGCTGCTACCTACAAGTCATCGTCTTGTAACAAGTTTTAAAGATGCAGCATTTCCAAAGCTTCAGCTTCTGTCTCATCTTCTGCATCAGCATTTGTTGGGTGCACTGGCCCTGTTACTGGCGCTGTCGTGTCGCTGTATTTAAAATGGCTGATGAGTTGTTAATGTTGCTGTGGTTACTGTTGCCGTCCCATCAACACCATTTTGAGCAGCTGCCTGTAGTACCTTCACCTGTGCTCCATGCTTTGTGTGTATCTTGCTGTGATTCCTCAACACTGCAGGCTGTGTAAAACGTTTACCACATTCCTTGCATTCGTGCGGCTTTTCGCCCGTGTGAGTCATTTCGTGATACTTGCGATTATATGGCGTGGCAAAGGAGCGCTCGCAAAAGCGGCATGCATAGTTTTTTACACACTCATGCACGGTGCGTACATGCATCTTCAGATTACCGACGTTGTTGCATACTTGCTTACAAAAACGACACGGCCAAGTGCGCTCCAACGTATGGTAGTTTATGTGTATCTTAAGCTCGGTGCGTGTAGTTTTTCGCAGACCGCAGTAGGGACAGACAAAGTTCTTTATGCCCGCATGACGCATGCAATGCACCTTGAACTTTTCTTTACTGGAAAAGCGACGATCACAATTGGGTTCGGGGCACGCATACGGCAGCTCCGACTTGTCCTTGTGTATAAAGAGATGATCATTGAGTAAGGAAGTAGCTTTAAAAACTTTGCCACAAATCTCGCAAACGTGCGACTTGAGTTCGGGTCCTTTCTTGTGAAACTTGCGCAGATGCATCGCAAGTGTGGGTTTGTGTTTGTAGGCCTTATCACAACCGGCTTCGCTGCATTTAAACCATTCACTGATGCCTGCGTGTTGCTTGAGATGTGCATTTAAGCAATGCTTTACACTGAACGCTCTGTTGCAGCCTTCCACGCTGCAAGGATAACCCATGAGTCCGTCGTGTTTGCGTTTGTGAGCGACCAGACGATGTTCAACAAAAAAACGTGTCGGGCACAAATCGCATTGGTAGATTTCGCCCTTTTTTTTTGCAGTTTTGGATTCGGAATCACTAGTTGCACCATTGAGTTTGTGAACTCTTCGTTTGCGGTGCACACGTTGCGTGACCTGGAAGGGGAGGTTTAGCTTTCCTAAAACACTTCTTTGAACTCAAAAAACTTACTTCATTAGCATTCTTCTTGTTCTCATTTAAGCTTTGTCGCCGCTTTGTTGTCTCAAAGGCAATGTCTTCATCTGTGCTCAATGATTCAAATTCCTCATGTGTGCTCGATATTTCAAATTGCTCGGATGTGCTCCATGCTTCATGGTCAGAGTCAATTTTCAATGTGTCTCTCGTCACATCCAACTGTGTCTTCACGTCATGGTCGGATTCGATTTTCAATGTATCTTTCGTTATATCCAACTGTGGCATTGCGGCATGGTCAGAGTCGCTTTTTGATGTATCTCTTGTCATATTCAACTGTGGCTTCGCATCATTGTCGGAGCAGCTTTTCAGTGTATCTTTTGTCATATACAGTTGTGGCTTCGGTTTCCCTGACTCTTCAACACTTAAATCAATATTAAGCTGTTTACTACTCTTATTCGTTATTCCACACTCTTCCTCCCGTTTTACTACCGACGCAACTTCTTCAGTGTTCTTTGTTTCTTTTGCTTTGCCTCCGCTCTGTTGTACCAATGGCACTGCTTCCAATACATTCACCTCCAACTCATCAGCTAGTGTATTATTGTAGTTTTCCTGCCTTAACGAAACATCTGTTTCAGCTATTGTCATCTCCAGCTTAACCTGTGCTTCCAAATCAAAGTCCGGCTTCTCATCTACAAATTCATAGTAGTTTTCACCCTGTCGTTGAAGAATATCACGAAACCGTTGTACAGACTTTACACACATGATTTGGAACTCATGAAACTCGTTGAGCTTGTTAAAGCAGCAGTCGCAAAGATACCTTGGAAAACCATCTTGGGCTTCCACCGTCAACGAAGTACAAACGATCAATTTTTTGGCCAAATCTGGTGTTATGAAAATATCATACTTCGAACAACACGGATCATCCTGAAGTAGTTCCAGGCACGCACGACACAGTGCTTCGACGTTCGTATCAATTTGTTTCTCCATTCAAATTAATTAATATCTAATTAAATCTGTATTTAAATTTGCCCGTTTGTTGTACAAATTGTTTATCAATTTTATCTAGTCAAAATATATCTTGACCATTCAATATATACATCAGGGTAGATAATTCCATATTTCGGTTTGGTACTTAGCGGATTTCAAAAAGTACTAAAAGTACTAAATTATGAAATAAAATAGAAATTTGAAGCTTTAAGTGTTTTTATTGGTTCAACATAAAAAAAATAGAACAAACAAAAGAAAGTTTTAAGTTTATGAATTAAAATGAACAAATTACGAAACATATATATGAAACATAAATTAATTTTTTATTATTAATATAGTGTATGTTATGCAATGAACTTTGAATTAGTTTTTGATTTTTTTCCTATAATAACTCTTGAGAAAGTTCAATGTAATAGCAGTGCGCTTCATTTGATTTTAAAAGGTCTTTTGTTTCCTAACCTGAAGCCTATTTCAACATTTTGTTTTGATTAAATTTTAATATGAAAATATACGTTAGCCGACTAATAAGGTATGTAAAGTAATCATTCGATAATTTTATATCTATATATTTCCACACATAAGTTAATAATTTTTATTTTTAATTGCACCAACTTTAGCCCAAAGCTCTGCCATATTAAAATTTTTTGATTAATTTACTTTTAATTCATTTTAATAATATTGTTTTTAGGCAATATTTGTAAAAAGGACTTAATATATCGCGGGACTGCTGCGGTACTTTTGAAAAGCGAAAAGTACAGAAATTAGTAATTTAGTATTGAATTTATCATCCCTGACATACATTGGTCTTTACAAAACACTTCACTGAACGTACTACAGAAGTGTTGTTCGAAAAAGTCTGAATTAAAAAGTGGCCATTTAGATAAATGCATGGTGTAATTATCCAGGTGGAAGCGGTTTTTCACCACACCATAAATTTTGCTATAGTTGTCAAAAAATTGTCTCAAAAAGAGCTAGATTGTTTATAAGTGTCAATTGATTCGCTAAGGGAAGCTCTTAGAAAAGTAGTTGGTCGTTCACTAATGCTGCTTTAAACGCTTTTTTGTTGTGTTATATAGTATAGGTTTTCAAAACAAACTGAAGTTAATAAAAAAGTTTGTCATACCGCACAAATTTGTATCTGGTAAGCTATAAATCTGTTTGGAAACGCAAGTATGAATATTAATATATTCGTCGTGAACTTTCAGTGCTGCCTACAATGGCAATGACCTTTTATTTTGCGATTACCTTTTAAAGCAGACTATGTTATATTAAAAATAATTGATGTTTTTTAATGCATTTATTCTGAAAAATATGTATTTATATTATGATAGCAAACTATGCTCATTTCTTTTCAGTTATGTGTTTTTATACTCACTGTGGATTTCATGCAGCTTTTTGCAATAAAATTAAAATACACAAATAGCAAATAAGAATTTGCGCAGATTGTTTTTTTTTATATCTATTAGTACGTATATATAATAAGTTTTATTTTCATTTATATCTATCAATGTTGATATTTTTCAGATATATAAGATGTGCCTTTATTCAGCCCCTTTGCCTATTATATACATTTCAAATTCCAATGTTATCAATCTTAAGGGCCGATTAAAGTGAATAAAAGTGAAGTTAAATGATAAAAAACTTTACATTCAAAATTTTCATCCTTTAATTCTAGATAATGCTTTTTTTAATATTATAATTATATTGCTTTTGCAGAAAATTTCTTGAATTTTTGGTTAATAAATAATTGCTGCATTCCATTCGCTTCAAAATAATCCAGATTCTTTTTTTTACATGCAAATCAAAAACAAAATTAATAATTATATTTTTGCTATCCATATAAAATTGTGACACAGCCTTTTAAAAATTTGAAACACAAGTGCCGCACCTGTATATTTTTATGAGCTGTCATTTTATTTTTTTAAATTAATTGTTTGCATGAACAATCACTATTAGGTAGCCTTGACAGCTACATATTTTCTCACGAGCTGTGACCATGGAATGTTAAACAAAATAAAACAAAATAAATAGCGTGTGTCACACACATTGGCCGCATTCAGCGGAGCCAACAATTGCACTTAAATTATTTATATAATTGCATAGTACTAATAATAAAATGAAATAATTTACAATTACTATGACGTTAAGAGTAAATTACATTCAGAGTAAAGCACCGTTCACTAAGGTATAGCTACCATAATAGTTCACAACAGTTGTGAACGACATACGTTCTCATGACACCTAATAGCTATTGTGTCATGATTGTTTGTTTGCATTGAATTTTGACTGCAACGGTAGTGGCCTCTACGAGTCGTTTTTCTCGCCGTTCCTTTAAGAAAATTTGTTATCGCGATTATATTAAGGCGAAAGCATTATAAAACATTCTTTCAAGTAGCCTTGACAACTACCCATTTTTCTCACGAGCTGCGGTCAGCATATGTCAAGCATTTTGACATCTCCATTTTGCGTCAGCTGCCATAGCAACCATAACACTTTCCCGTTTTTTATTTTATTTTGTTTGACATTCGTTTACCGCAGCTAGAACTGTCGCTACTACTTATATTATTATACCATGGGCGAAAGGAACGCAGCTATTTATTATTATAGCAGGAATCAGTAGTTTAGTGAAGCCCCTAAAGTAAAAAAAAATTTCGCTTCTGCTAAAGAAGACTTTTTACAAACTTTGTTATTTACAAAAATGGTAGTTAAAACCCCGATTTTTTGACTAAGGGCCATTTTGTTCACAAAGGCATAAATATGATTTAATTCGGGAGATAAAATAGTGTTTTTGTTCACATTTTATCCCGGCTTTATGCTTAGAGCATAAATTCGCTCTCAGTTTCCATTGGAATGTTAGAGTGTTGCTCATTAATTAAAAAATGTGTGGGGATTTTTGGTTAATTTTTGCGAATTTGGGGGCTGGAGTGAACACTAGGTAAAAATGGATCGCTGATTTTGCATCTGAAGTCAGAATTCCAAAATTCTAAAATTTTCCTACGCATAGGGCTGCCAACTAAACATTTTTTTCAAGAATTTTAAACATGAAGAAACATTATTGGTTACTGGTTACTTCTTTCGAATCTGGTGTCAGAATTTTAAAATTCAAGATGGCGAATAGAGTTGCCACCTAATTTCTTGTTTATTTATGCGAATTCGACGCTGGGAGAAACACTAGGTAAACACTAGGAAACACTTGCCACCTAAAAATGTTTTATTTTAAGCATTTTGAACATGAGGGAAGAGTATTGGGGTTACTGATTTCGAACACAAGGTCACAGTTTTAAAATTTAAGATGGAGGTTTGGGTTGCCACCTTATAATATGTATTTTTGAGAGTTTTAAACATCATTTAACAGTGTTAAGGAGTCACTGATTTCGAATCTGAAGTTAGAATTTTAAAATTCAAGATGGTGGATAGGGTTGCCACCTTGTTTTTTTCTTTTTACGAATTCGGGGCTGGCGCGAACTCAATGGTAAAAATGGGTCGCTGAATCCGAATCCGTGATCAGAATTTAAAAGTTATAAAATTTTATAATAGGGTTGCCACCTAATAATATGTATTTTCAAAAGTAAAAGCAATCCTATTATTTTAAAATTTTATAATTTTGAAGTTCTGACCACGGATTTATTATTTAGTATACTGGCTCTGTAGTTCGATAAACTCAATACATTCATACTTTTTTACAAATACACTCACACTGGATTCACTTTCATGTCACTTTCATTGCTACTGGCAACGAAATTTCAGATCCAGTGGATTTTGATAGCAGCGGCCAGTGTATGTCAAAAAGGGGGATATCAGTGTTGTTTTTAGTTACTTTTGGTGGGTTTATTTCGGGTTTTCGTCGATTTCGTACAGGAAGCAACACTGATAGCTTGTTTACAATTAAAACAAACAAATTGTAAACAAAACAACAAGAAAAGCACACGCAAACTGCAATAGCAGCGAGAACCTTCGCATTCGATGGAATTTTTTTAATGAACTTTCACGTGCATGTGTAGCACCTCTTGCTACTAGCATGAAAGTTCGAAATTTTTCGAATCATATATAAATAAATCGTATTCAAATTTGTCGTAACGGTCGTCACAAGTGACGGGCGTCACAAAGATTTCTGATGAAGCATTTAGCACGGCCGAAATTGCATTAAAATCAGCTAGTGATTTTTCCTCTTTATATTGAAAAAAACTTTGTTGTTGTTGTTTCTTTGGAAAGATTCGTTAGTACAATTAATTGTTCTAACATTGACCTTAAGCTCAATAAACGATTTTAAACTATCAAACAACTAGAATTTGTATTTAAAAAAGTATGATTTAAACTATCAAACATTTAGGATTTGTATTTAAATCATACAAAATCAATCATATTCAAATTTGGTTTTGTTTTTCTTTATTAAATTTAAAATTAATGTGACTACATTGAACTTATTTGAGAGCAAAAAAAAGCAACATAATTAATATTTGTTGTAAGATCCATTGTTCTTGATAATTGTTTTAAAATTAAATCTGTGTCAATTTTTAAAATCGATTCTGACAATTGTCGGTTTCCATAACACCCCTGATTACCTATTGGCATAAAGCCGACGGTAGCTCTAACTAGCAATTTACGCCCAATCAAACTTCTGACGTCACTCTCAAAAGTCATTGAATCTTTTATCACTGAGCAGCTTTCTAACCATCTTAATGCAAATAATCATTTTTCTCCCCTCTAGTCGGGCTTTCGCCCCGGACACAGTTGTTCTACTGCTGTTGTGAAAATTTTAGAATAAATTATAACATATTTTGATAAGGGTCCTATCTCCTTAGTTTGTCTCGTAGATTTCTCGGAAGCCTTCGACAGTGTAAGCAACCCTATGCTTTATAAAACAGTTAGAAACATACTTCAGCTGCTCAGTTACTGCTGTTCGACTCCTGAAAAGCTATTTAGACGGAAAGACTCAAAGGGTTAAGGTGGGAAATAAATACTCGGGATTCTAATCTATTTGTATTGATGTACTTTGGCTCTGTCCTTGATACGCTTCTGTTCAGTGTTTTTTAATGACATTTTTTGTTATAATGTTACAATGTATGCATACGCAGATTATCTGCAACTCTATCTCTCTCGACCAACATTCCTTATCGAGGATCTACAATATGCATGGGTAAACGAAGATCTATACGCATGGGTCTTTTCACTCACGTATGAAGACCATATCTCAGAAAAACTGCTTCGTTTGTTCCCACTGAAACAAGGGCGAAAATTGGTGATACAATTGGTCGTGCCAATAATACAATAACTTATTTCGAAGTATCCGTATGGGTATCCGTAGGCTTGATCATATAGCAGCATACAGTAATCGCTCACGTTGTTGTAATATCATAATGCAAGAAACAGCTTTTTTCTACACGGACTTATCACTTTGAAAATTCCTAATTACTTGTTCGAAAAACTTCAATTCTGCAAATCCACTACAAATTTATGCTTCCTTGTTCCTCAGTTCATATACAATGCATCTAGTCGCTTGCTTTTCATTAACGCAATAAGACTTTGAAATTTCCTACCAAATAATTTACAACGTGCTAACAACAAAACAAGCTTTAAGCATTTAGTTTTTGAATATTTTCTTAACTCTTCCTCAACTTTATCTTTCTTTAGTTCCCTAATTCGAACACTTTTATTTATTTTTTTTTTTTTCATTACGGAAAACTTACGTTTAAATTAAAATAATTTTTCAATGATGAATTTTTCAATTCTATTTAAAAACTGTACTTTAATTGTGTCAGTCGCATCAACGGGTGGACCACAAACACAATTACTGTTGGCTAGTCGCACTTTACGACCTCGGTGTTGAAACGCCGCGAGTCGAATGATTTGTAATTTTTACTTACAATATTCTAAATCGTTGCACTCAAAAGAGCGTTTTTTGTATGCTAGTATAATTTTGTCAATAAATTAAATTAAAAAAACCAAATTAAATTGTTAATTTTTTGGTCTTCCAAACCATTTTAAGGCCCCACTGACTGAATATGAAGTAGAGCTGTCGATCCAAACTTTATCATACAAATTTTTTTACAATTCAAATGCACAAAACGAAGCTAATTGTATCAAGTCTCAAACGAAATACTTGTTAAAAAAAACAATCACAAAATTCTTAGTTAAGACAGTTTTGACGTCATATTTTTCTAACTGAAAACGTCGACCATGGTATACCATTGGTATACTAGTGATACCATGCCCTCGACTTCATTACTTATTTCAAGAGCTTAAAGTAAAGTGATGACTTATAATAGCAAAATTTAAAGTAAAAGTGAACGAATTGCTTACTATAGTAAAATAAAAGCTGTCCTTTCAATAAAATTGCTGCTACCTACAAGTCATCGTCTTGTAACAAGTTCTGAAGATGCAGCGTTTCCAAAGCTTCAGCTTCTGCCTCATCTTTTGCATCATCATTCTGTTGGATGCGCTGGCGCTGTTACTTGTCGCGTCGCTGTATTTAAAATGGCTGATGAGTTGTTAATGTTGTGGTTGCTGTTGCATTCCCATCAACACACTTTTGAGCAGCTGCCTGTCGTACCACCACCTGTGCTCGATGCCTTGCGTGTATCTTGCTGTGAGTCCTCAACACTGCAGGCTGTGTAAAACGTTTACCACATTCCTTGCATTCGTGCGGCCTTTCGCCCGTGTGGGTCATTTCGTGATACTTGCGCGTATATGGCTTGGCAAAGGAGCGCTCGCAAAAGCGGCATGCATAGTTTTTAACAAGCTCGTGCACGGTGCGGACATGCATCTTCAGATTGCCGACGCTGTTGCATACTTGCTGACAAAAACGACACGGCCAAGTACGCTCCAACGTATGGTGGTTTATATGTATCTTAAGCTCGGTGCGTGTAGTTTTTCGCAGACCGCAGTGGGGACAGACAAAGTTCTTTATGCCCGCATGACGCATGCGATGCACCTTGAGATTTTCTTTACTGGCAAAGCTACGATAACAATTGGGTTCGGGGCACTCATGTGGCAGCTCCGACTTGTACTTGTGTGTATAGAGATGATCATTGAGTAAGGAAGAATCTTTAAAAACTTTGAAACAAATATCGCAAACGTGCGACTCGAGTTCGGGTCCTTTCTTGTGAAACTTGCGCAGATGCATTGCAAGTGTGGTTTTGTGTTTGTAAGCTTTATCACAACCGGCTTCACTGCATTTAAACCATTTACTGGTGCCAGTGTGTAGCTTAAGATGTTCATTGAAACAATGCCAGCGATTGAAGGCTTTGTTGCAGCCTTCCACACTGCAAGGATAACCCATGAGTCCGTCGTGGGTGCGTTTGTGAGCGACCAGACGATGTTTAGCAAAAAAACGTATCGGGCACATATCGCATTGGTAGATTACGCACTTTTTTCTTGCAGTTTTAGATTCAGAATCACTCGATTCACCACTGAGTTTGCTAAGTCTTCGTTTACGCAGCACACGTTGTGTGCCCTGGAAGGGGAAAGGTTTAGCTTTCCTAAAACACTTCTTTGAACTCAAAAAACTTACTTCATTGGCATTCTTCTTGTTCTCATTTAAGCTTCGTCGCTGCTTTTTTGTCTCAAAGGCAATATCCTCATCTGTGCTCAATGATTCAAATTCCTCATGTGTGCTCAACAATTCAAATTCCTCGGATGTGCTCCATGCGTCATGGTCAGAGTCAACTTTCAATGTGTCACTCTTCATATCCAACTGTGTCTTCACGTCATGGTTGGTATCGATTTTCAATATATCTCTCGTCATATCCAACTGTGACTTCGCATCATGGTCAGAGTCTCTTTTCAGTGTATCTTTTGTCATATCCACTTGTGTCTTCGGTTTCTCTGGCTCGTCAACACTTAAATCAATATTAAGCTGTTTTATACGCTTATTCGTTATGCCACACTCTTCCTCCCGTTCTACTACCGACGCAACTGCTTCTGTGATCTTCGTCATTTTTGCTTTGTGTTCGCTCTTTTGTACTAATGGCACTGCTTCCAATACTTCCACCTCCAACTCATCAGCTAGTGTGTTAATGTAGTTTTCCGTCCTTAATAAAACATTTGTTTCAGCTATTGTCAACTCCATCTTAGCCTGTTCTTCCAAATCAAAGTCCGGCTTCTCCTCTACAAATTCATAATATTTTTCACCCTGTCGTTGAAGCATGTCACGAAACCGCTGGACAGACTCCGCACACATGGATTGGAACTCATGAAACTCGTTGAGCTTGTTAAAGCAGCAGTTGCAAAGATACCTTGGAAAACCATCTTGGGCTTCCACCGTCAACGAAGTACATGTGATCAATTTTTTGGCTAAATCTGGTGTTATGAAAATATCATGCTTCACACAACATGGATCATTCTGAAGCAGTTCCAGGCACGCGCGACACAGTGCTTCGACGTTTGTATCAATTTGTTTCTCCATTCAAATTAATAAATAGCTTATTAAATCTGTATTTAAATTTGCTCGTAAATTGTTTACCAATTTTATCTACACAAAGTCTGACAACGATATTATACTTTCTTTTTTTCTTTGAGATATTAGCAAGGGTTGGCGAGAAATAAATTCTATATTGCCAGGGTGTCACACGAAGTAAGTATTTAGCAACAACAATGAAAGTGTGCAACTGCTACACTTGTTCATAGCAACCAGTAATTTTACTATATTTTTTTTTTAAGACGATAGAAAACAATGGTGATTTTTGTGAATTTATACACCTAATAAATTCATAATTAAGTGAAATTAATTTTATAGTTCAATTTTTGATTCCCTTATGAATAGAAGGAATTCCTTAAATAATTCCAAGTTTTTAGTTTTTAATACATCAAAAATAGAGTTATACATATTAAAGAAAGTAAATTTAGATCTAATATTAGACAGTGTTTGACACTCAAAAATGAGATGATGAAGTGACTCAGCAACATTGCATGACGAGCACATATTAGACTCAACAGCCCCAATCATAAATAGATATTGCTTATCATAATGGTGGCCCGCACATAACCGATTTATCATTTTTATACCCCTTGTATCCAATTTGACATCGCGATACCATGGCTTCGATATACATTTCGGAAAAAGACTATAATAAAATGTCCCTTTTACTCCGGACCTAGCCGCAAAATCAGAGTTCCATTTATCAAAAAGTTTGACCTTAATGATTCTCATAGCTTCCTTGAAGTCAAATCCAACATCAAGCCCAGCACCAGCCTCACAAGCCAGCTTAGCAATCTCATCCGCCCTTTCATTTATTGAAACTCCTACATGACTAGGAGTCCATACAATATGTACCTCATTCAAGGATGAACAGTTAATTGTGTTATGAAACTGTGCAACACAAAAACTCATAGACGATGATGAATTCAGAGCTTGACAGGCCCCCAAACTATCAGTAAAGATAACAACTTTGGAACAGCCATCCTCAATGGCAATTTCCAGAGCCTTTAGAATGGCTATGATTTCTCCAAAGGTGGATGAACATTTAAAGGGGATTTTAAAAAACTCTTGATTTAGGGAGGCATTATACACCCCGAGACCAGCTGTCTCCTCACTAAGCGACGCATGAGTTGCAAACACCGCAAAATTATTCAATTTGTAACCATCCACCTTTGACAAATATCTAACTTGAATCTCTTCAGGTGACATATTTTTTTTTTGAACCTAGCATCTTCATAATTACTACCAATCTTGAACTTTTACTATAACTAACCTTTACATTTATCTTATCAAAAACGTCTTTAAACTCAAGATACACCCCACTGTATGTTGATCTTAAGTCCCTAGCTTTACTAATGCTATCATATAAACCAAAATTATGGTATTTTACTTTTATTAGTTCTTTTGGCACCAGAAAAATGGCACGCTCCGGAGGAGCTCCAGCCATAGCATATATTACATGCACCGGAGTCGACGGAGATAGACCCAAGCATCGTCTCAGTGTTGCGTTTTGAAAAGTTTGTATTTTTTTGTTAATGTATTCAGGGGAAAAAACCGACGTTGTGCGCGCATACTCTATTTTCGATCTAACAAAGCTCTTATAGTAATTAACCGCAATCCGAGGATGTAAGCCTCCTCTGATAGTTGTTAACATTTTTAATAGATTGCAATTGCTTTTGGAGTCCTTAATAACCTTATCATAATGTTCTCGCACATTAAGACTTGACGAGATGGTTCTTCCAAGAAACTTAAAGCTGCTAACCTGCTGAACCTTTTGATTCCTTATAAAAATATTTACCTTTTTTTTGCCCCCTTTAGCCAGATACATGACACTGGTTTTATTGGTGTTAAAAGACAGATTAATCTGACCACAGATGTCATTAAAGATATTCAGCTTATTTTGTAGGTTCTCAACTGCAGCCTCAAATACATGATGAGCAGATAGTATTAAAAAGTCATCAGCAAATTGATACACCTGAGTCATATCATCCTCTATTATATGCAAGGATCTGGTATATATATTGAACAAAATGGGAGACAAACAACTACCCTGTGGCACACCATCAAAAACATCAATTGACTCCCGTCCCAACAGTAACGTTCTGTAAGAGAAAAAGTTGCAAATCCAATTTACAATGCTGCTTGGGGTATGCACCTCTAGGAGAATGCCTTTTAACATTCTAATATTGACACAGTTGTATGCATTATTTATGTCTAGAGCAAGAACCACCACTTTGAGACCCCTACTCTTAAACAACGATACAAAGTGAAGAAACTCATTTATGCATAAAGCCGCTGACTTATTTTTCCTGTAGGCAAAGCATCTATCTGGAATAATACTATTCTCATTTAAAAACTCTGTAAATCTTTCTTTTATCATAAGATTTAATGTCTTCACAAAGACAGAACGATATTATACATTGGTCTCGACAAAACATTTCATTGAACGTACTACAGAAGTGTCCTTCGAAAAAGTCTGAATTGAAAAGTGGCCACTTAAGTAAATGCATGGTGTGATTATTCAGGTGGAAGCGGTTTTTTCACCACACCATAAATTCTGCTATAGGTGTCAAAAAATTGTCTCAAAAAGAGCTAGGTTGCTTATAAGTGGCAAGTGATTCGTTATAAGAAGTTTTTAGAAAAGTATTTGGTCGTACGCTAATGCTGCTTTAAACGCTTTTTTATTTTACTAAATAGTATATGTTTTCAAAACAAGCTGAAGTTAATCAATAAGCTAAAAGAGCACGTGTTAAGAAATTGTGTGCAAAAGAAGATCTGGGGGTCAATTCCCGTTTTGCGTTAAAGTGAAGTGAAAAGAAGCTTTTCACAATAGTTTTCATTTAAAGATTTCACTTTTTCACTTCACTGCGCACAAAAACGCGATTCTTGTTCGCCTAATGAAAAGTAGCTGCTGAATAGCATTTGAGAGTTGCTGAATGTCTATTAAACAAAGCTTTTATGAAAAATAAATGTAAACAACTTATTAGATGGTAGAAAATATTTTTAAAAATGACTTTATTGAACATGATGATGACTTTATTATGACTTAAACATTCTTTTTATTGATTTATGTAGAGAAAATTTAAGGATTTTTAGGAAGAGACTTCGCGAAGAAGAAAACTCATTCAGCAGAATTTCGCAGGAACACTTCGACTTATATCGCTTTCCCAAAGCTATAAACTTGATTAAGAAAGTAAAACTATATATTAAAAATAAGCAATAAAAAAGAAAAGTATAATGAATTTTGCATAAATAAATATAACCAAAATAAGTTTTTCGGTAGCATAAAATAGTCGAAACTAATATAGCAAGTCGATAACGCGCGTTTGCAACCGGCGTTAACTTTGTTTTCATTTCAGCTAAAAATAAACAGCTGTTGCAGTTTTAACACACAACGGGAATCGCGTTTTCCGTGTAAAGCTGAAAACACTTTTCATATGACGATAACGCAGAACGGGAACTGACCCCCTGACATGCAAAGCAATCGAGCTGCAGTTTTAATGGTTGGCCTATTACAGCAAGGCAGTATAAACACGTCGACAGAATAAGATATGGTAGTTTAAGTTCTTGGCGAATACATAAAATTCAAAGACTTCGGTTTATTTCGACTTGCTTATGATATACCCCAGATACCTTTTTTTCTTCAATATCTTGTAAGTAGTATTTGTAGGTTTCAATATATTTTTTTTAATAGTAATTCAATCAAGACATCAGAAGCGATCTGAACTTTTTCGATACAATTTTTTTGTAGTATTTAAACGACTTTTACTTTTGGGGTATGTTATACCTACTGT
Source organism: Dichetophora obliterata (assembly GCA_963920525.1). Lineage (NCBI taxonomy): Eukaryota > Metazoa > Arthropoda > Insecta > Diptera > Sciomyzidae > Dichetophora > Dichetophora obliterata. Next base: position 183,152,634 of record OY986438.1, read on the forward strand.
GACCATACTTTTTAGATCAAAATACAGGACAAACTAAAATTTTAAATATTCCATGTGTAGGATGCTTAGTTGATATAAGTATATATTCAGAACAATATACATACATGATCATTAAAAGGTATTAAAAACAGATTAGCTTATATTTCGCTTTGTATATTGATTTGTAATTTCGATATTGCTTTTCACAATGTAAGTTTATATTATATTAATATTTCAGATATTACTTGTTCATTAACTTTCAAACGCATTTGATTCTTATAACGTAAAAGACTTTTAGTTTCAAATCGGCACTATGCATTACAGCCAAAGATTCGAGTTAAATACCATGGAAATCCAAATTTTTTGTTAATATTCATGTTAAATTAAAATAATTATTAAAAAAAACTCAAAAGGAATGTTCCAAATTTGTTTGCCACATTTGAACTGTGCAATTAAAATAATTCAATAAATGTTGAAAATAACGATTAGTTTGTTATTCACATACTACACTAAGTTGGAGCACATTTTTTACATGGGGAAAGAAGATGAGTTGGACAAACTGAAGATGACCAGTAACAAAGACCGATATTTTTATACAAATGAACAAACAATTTACAGTTATAGTTTTTTTCTTTGCGTTCTATTTTTAGCTTTGTGTCAATTTAACTCTGAACGTCGATAGAGTAAAATTTTGTGTACAGCTTAACAACGACATCAATTGGAATTTTTCAATGGTAAAATCTAAATTTACGCATGATTTTTACATTGAGCCAAGATCCCAAAATAAAAAATAAATAAATAAAATCAAATAAAAAAGATATACAATTTTATATATAAAAATAGTGTCAAATGGGCACTAAAAGCGTTTAAAGGTTAAAAATAAAAATAGTTTAACACAGTTAAATTTAGTTAATAGTTTTTATCTATATTACAGATTTCTGTTCAATGAGGATAGTAAAAAGCTTAATATAAAAAAAAAAGTAAAATAAAAAAAAAATTCAATAACTTGAAATACAATAGAAAAACAGAACACTTTATAAAATACAGAACATTTATATGTTTTGCATAAGAAAATAATTTATACAGGACATTACCTTATTAAAAAAATACTGTACTGTATTATACAGTACTGTACTGTACTGTACTGTACTGTATCTGTACAGTAATGTACTGTACTGTATAATACAGTACAGTATTTTTTTTTTAAGGTACCCAGCTGGACAGCTCTAACGTCTTCACAAACACAACGAAACAAATTTTGGTTTTCAGCAATACATTCATACTTTCTGACGTTATGTTAAACAAGGAAAGTTATGTTTGATTGTATATCTTGCTCTTTTACGGCCAAAAATATAATAAACTGGCAAAAAAAAAAATAACAAACCAAATATGAGTCGTACAATTGAAAGGAAGTATACAAAAATTATAAATGAAATAAAACAATTCAACATTTTTTTTTTCAGAAGACTAAATAAGATTCCTGAAGAACATTTCGATTGTCTGGATTGACTACAATTGCAACTCAAACAACTGCTGCTGTCGTTGGAGCTGTATTGCTGTTGTGAAGATATGCATGCAAAACCCATGGATTTTATATTAATTGTGTTTGGCTTTGTGTTAATTTGTAAAGGCGTAATGTTGTAACCCGTAACCTCAAGGTAATTAATGCATTGCAAGAAATAAATAAAAATGGATTCAAAAATTGTCTTTATAATTTAAAATAAACGTCAGAGTTCTATTCTCTGGGCTAGGGGGTGGTCATGATATAGCGGCATGGGGGGAGAAGATTGCAAAGCCGATTTTCTTATTGGTGTGAGCAGTTCAGCTAAACTTTTTTTTAAGGCTTAAACATGTGTGGCAGACAGAGATACCATATCACACAGATGAGCGTCTGTCCATATATATAGTATTTTGGTAGAACAAATTTAACGTACAATGTATGGAGAATTTTATATGACTTTAACGTCAAGGTCGCTACGTATATGCCATATATACGGAATATTTAACAGTTAGCTGTCTAGCTGGGTAATGTCCTGTATAAATTATTTTCTTATGCAAAACATATAAATGTTCTGTATTTTATAAAGTGTTCTGTTTTTCTACTGTATTTCAAGTTATTGACATTTTTTTTTTATTTTACTTTTTTATTTTATATTAAGCTTTTTACTATCCTCATTGAACAGAAATCTGTAATATAGATAAAAACTATTAACTAAATTTAACTGTGTTAAACTATTTTTATTTTTAACCTTTAAACGCCCATTTGACACTATTTTTATATATAAAATTGTATATCTTTTTTATTTGATTTTATTTATTTACTTTTATTTTGGGATCTTGGCTCAATGTAAAAATCATAAAAGGTGGTCACCGTAGTCATACCCCACAAGTGTTTGGCGTGAATTTTTTCCACCACACTAACGGCGGGTTAAATTTGCTATCAGTTGTTTTTGACAAGGCTAGTGTTAATTTTTGTGAGAGAGGTGGAAAAACCGCTTCCACCTGGATAATTAAACCTGGGGTAAATGGATTCTTTTTTTATCTCGAGCAAAAAAAAGAGCTGTGAAAGTGCTCTACAGTGATAATGAACAATATGAAAGAGAAACTGATTTTGGGCCTTGAGATTTGATTTAATACAAAAAATTAAAAGAAAAATTGCACATAACAATTATTCAATCGCAGAAAAGCATATTAACTCAATGACTTTTATTATCACAATAAAATCAAACAGTCGAATTTTGTGTGAGATTTTTATTAAATAATTATATTTATAGCATTTTTTTAAAAAAAGTTAAGAATTCGAAATATCTTTTAAGTGTCATACCGTAAAAACTCGTATCTGGTAAGCTATAGATCTGATTGTAAACGCAAGTGTGCATATTATTAAATTCGTCGTGAACTTTCAGTGCTGCCTACAATGACGATGGCCTTTTGTTTTGCGATAACCTTTTAAAACAGACTATGCGATATTAAAAAGAATTGATATTTTTTTTAATGCATTTATTCTGAAAATTATCTATATATATAAAAATGGATCGTGATTTGCTCGGATGCTTAAAATTAGGAAACGAATGGACCAAATTGGATACTTTATTCTACGGGTTTGTTCGTAATTGTTACGCGAAGGTTTAGGAAAACAGATAATGTTTCCATACCGCCCACAAATCAATAAAAATGCTATATTTAAGACAATTTTGGACGTATTAAACTGAAATTTGGTAAATAAGTTAGTATGTTAACTGTCGGTAACTATATTAAAAATGGACGTGGTTACAAAATAGCTACACCTACATTCAGGAAAAGATCACAAGACTTTGAAACTACTGGTCCGATTGAGCTCAAAATTTGGTATTGAAATGGTTTCGAGTGCACGATGGCTTCAGAAAAAATTGCCACACCCCCTTTTACCTCCCAAAACTAGAATAAATTGGGATATAATAGCTCTGGAGTTATGGGTCGCACAGCCTCAAAATTCGGTATTCAACCATAATTTACACGTTTCATTTCACTGATGACATTTTATGGGAGTTTGACAAAGGGAAGTGGCACCTCCTATATAACCTAAATTTTCTATATCAAATAACTTTGGAGTGCAAATAACAGTGCAGTATTCGACCTAAATTTACACATGCAGTTTAATTGGTAACGTTTTATGGCGGAGTGGCACCTCCCATACAACTCAATTTTGCAATATCGAATTGCTGTGCAGTTATAGGTCACACAGCTATGGAATTAAGTACTCGACCTCAATTTACACGTGCAATTTTACTGATAACATTTTATGGCGTTTGACAAGGAGGCGTGGAACCTGCCATACAACCTTAATTTGTGCCATGGAATTGCTTTTGAGTTATAGGTCGCACAGCGACCGAATTCAGTATTGGACCTCAATTTATATATGTAATTTCATTAATAACATTTTCTGGGCGTAGGAAAAGGTGGAGTGGCATCTCCCATTCAACCCAAAATTTGTCCTATCGAATGACTTTGGAGTTATAGATCGCACAGCGTCAGAATTCAGTATTCGACCTCAAAGTACACATGCGTTTTAATGTACAACATTTTAAGGGGGAAGTAGCACCTCCCATACAATCCAAGTTGGCAATATCGAATAGCTTTTGAGTTGTTTGTCGCACAACCTCGGAATTTAGTATTCGGCCTAAATGTACACATGCCGTTTTATTGATTAAATTTTATGGGCATTTGTCAAGAGGGGGGGGGGGGGTGGTACCTCTTATTTGACCAAAATTTGGGATATCGAATAGCTTTTGAGTTATAGATCGTTTTGTCTTTGTATTTTTTTTCTAACTTAACAAAGAAAAGAGCAAAAAAGGTAAAAGTGTTAAATATAATTTATAATGGTTTTTATTTGTATCTATACATCATCCTATTTGTTATAGGATTATTTTTTGTTTTTACTTTGCATGTAAAAATATAATCTGGACTATTTTGAAGCGAATGGAACGCAGCTATTATTTTGTTTTTGTGTTAATGACAGATTTTAATTAGAAACATTGTTAAATATTTAAGAACATCAATAAATAAGACAGTGTGCAAGACCCTTTCCGCATGAACGCATGAAAGCATACTGACTTAAAATTAAAAGCACAATGTTTGACCACAAACTTTTACGCAGTGTACAAACACAGCAAGCCGAAACGCACAAAATCACACGACGCCTGCGTGTTATGGGAGAACATAAGTTGATGACCACTGATTTAGACAAATATATATTCTATTGAAATTGCGGAAAATTATTAAGAATACTAAAGGATTTAAATTTTAAGTTATTTTGTTTTATAAACTCTTTTTAATATTAATCCTGAAAAGGAATAACGATAATTTTATAATCTTTACAATGAGAATTAACACTAGAAATAGTTATTTTCATTAAAAGACCATTAGCTCATGGAATAAAAGTGTAATAAAAAGGCTCGCATGAGCACACAAAACTTTTTGAGAACAAAAATAGGTCGTGACAATATTTAAGGAATATTGTGGGTAATATCGATTTTTATATTAGTAAATAATATAAACAAATAATTTAATTTATTTTTTCTAAGTGGATATACTTACTAATATTTATTTTTAAAAATTATACTTATACTTGCTTTTCAGTGTTCTAAGTAACAAATATACTTCTTTTTTTAATAACATGAGTTGGTAGCATTACCTCGTTATTATAGCTTAAGTATGCTCGAATAGGTTAGCACTTATTAATATCGCAGCGTTTTAATGCGCTTTTGCGCAAACCAACCGCCCTAAGCAAGCATCTGGTACCACGATCAGCATGACACGTATATACTTAAATTCATCTGTCTTAAAGTATGTAGATCGTACTCTGAAATTTTTTGTGTTATTTATATACTTCAATTTATTTTTAAATTAAAATTTTAAAAAACGGCTAAGTTAATAAAATTCTAATTTGAAATCTTAACTTCCGGTCTTCTTATAAAAAATATTCAAATTTTAAATCTGATTTCATAATAAAAAAAGAACCGTAAAATTTCTATATGAATCACTGTTTAAAATTTAAAAAAAAAAATTTTATATTCGCCTATTCTATTGAAGCCCATAACTTAACAACTAGGCCTCATAAAAATTTTTTTGTGATTACATTCACACCCTCCAGAAGTACAATTAGGCCGAATGGGAACGAATTTCAGAATACAAATTTTTTTCATTGTCCGCTTCACATGAAATTTCCCCATTTATTTGTTGTCAATTAAAAACCGCATTTGTCAATGCACTTGTGGTCAATTGCTAGTTTTTCTTTCGCGCTATGCAAAACGTGTAGTAAGTAGAAGCAACAGTTTTGTTATTATTTTGCTACTTTTGTGGTTCGGATAGCTGCTTAAAGTCCTAAACACATTCAGCACAACAAGCGACGAGCGGCATGTCTCCATTCTGTCGTTGTAGAGATATGTTGAGAGACTTGATTTTAATAAACGCGACAGCAACAAACTTCAGCAGCAAATGTTTTTAACATTTGATATTTACAATCAATTATTTTTGTGGATTTGTCATTTAATATATGTACGTAATTCTAGAAATTTACTTTGTAACATTTGTAGCTCGAAACAATGACAAATGTATACAATGGAAGAAATTTCCTTTTGTCGCGTGTCAAATTAGAATTAAATTGAAGCTGGCGACAGCGGCATTCGATGCCGCGCGACAAAGTCGTCGTTAAAGTCTCCAAGTATTCTTCCCATAAGAACTACAGGGTTGCCAATATTCGAAGCGCCCATTTTATTTTTAAATAAATCAAAGAAACCACAATTTTTTGTCTGTTCGTCATGAATATCATTTAATTGAATTCAAGTAGATTTGCTTACATTATTTATTGAATATGATATATTGTAAATGGTCGATATTGGCCTCTACGACATATTGTGCCCGTTTTGCAGCATTTTCCATGGTTTTCTTCAACATTTCGATGGGAATGGCGGTTATTTCTTGACGGATGTTGGTTTTCAGCTCTTCTAGGGACTTTGGCTTGTTGACGTAAACCTTTAATTTCAAATAACCCCACAAAAAGTCTGGAGGCGTTAAATCTGGTGATCTTGGCGGCCAATCGAAATCACCATTTTTTTACATCAAACGGCCAGGGAACAATTGCTTCAAAAAATCGATTGTAGTGCGGCTTGTGTGTGGTGGCGCGCCGTCTTGTTGAAACCAGAAGTGCCTAATACGCTTTCGACGACGATTGGCATGAAAAAATTGTTTATCATATCGCGATAACGCTCCTGATTGACAGTAACTCTGTGGCCATTATCATCTTCGAAAAAGAACGGCCCAATGAGCATTTTAGCACAAACGCCGCACCAAACAGTGACTTTTGCATCGTGAAGAGGTACCTCTTGAATCTCTTGTGGATTTTCAGTGGCATAAATACGGCAATTTTGTTTGTTTACCGTTCCGTTCAACTGAAAATGAGCTTCATCGCTCATTGAGTTGAGTTTTCACTATTGACTTGTTTTGTTGAATTTGAAAATTTCAACAATTTTAGAGCGTTCGCGTGGCGTGTACTGTTGCATTGTAAACATTTGCTTGGAATGACGCTTCAAACGCGGTATGTCATTATTCGATTTGGCATCACTGCGGAAAGTTACAGTGTTGCCAGATGGGCGCTTCGAATATTGACAACCCTGTACACTTAAATTAAAAGTGACATTTGGCGCTTGTCGCCTGTCGCGAGCTGTGTTCACTGCTTAATATGTAGGATAGCCAATACACAATTCTTTTGTTAGAGTATTGTGATCTGCTGCGACATAGCTTCAGTTAATACATAATATTGAATAAACCACTTTGCTTGCGTAACAAAGGGCTTTGAACTGGAGAGTAGCGTGTAGAACTATCAGTCGAAGGGGTATGAGTTCGATACTCACAACGCACAGTGTAACTAGGTTGAAATATTTAGGTATGAAAAAAGTCGTAAATTTGTAAAGGTAAGTATGCAATAGTTAAGAGTCTTAATTATGTGAATCTAAAATGATTTTGCGATATCTTTCCATTTGTGGAAGTTATAATAAATTATGATTTCTTAATCAAAGCGGAACAAAATTTGTTCCTGAACTAAATTCATCGACGGATTTTTTGCACACAAGTCAGAATCAGCACAATGCTTTTGACGTAGAATTAAGTCATTCTCGGAGGTTAGTAGGGTGGTTGATTGCGATAAGAAATCGTTTTTATGTCACTTTGAGCCTTTGGTGTGCTTAAAGTACTGACCATACAATGTTGATGTAAGCTCTGGTTGATCCACACTGGGAGAAAAATTCATGTTTGAACTCTCTAACGTACATAAATTATACACAATTACATGAAATATAAAGCCAATATTTGATGTTTCTGTTTGCTTATCGCATGGTTTTTGTTTAAAGGTAACAAAATCTATCTACCGCATTGGTCCTTGTATATGATACAATCTATGAACTGAGTGTTGCTGTTTAACGCAATAGGGCATTGCCAGTTAAAAAAAAAGTGAAATCAACAAGTTAATGAACACAAACTTTCAAACTTAACGAAATAACCCGGGGGTTACACGAGACAGTACTGTTAAGACAGTTGTTACAATTTCACATATTTTTACCTACACACACTCACTTTTGCTACTGTCTGCTCTACTGTCTTAACTTTTTTGTAGACAGCTGTCGGGACAGTAGCTAGGACAGTAGAATGATATTTAGCATATCAAATGACAGAAGACGAGAAAATTTAATAGAAAAAATTGGAAATTTGCAATACTTTGGCGTGCTCGTAGTTTTAACAAACAATTTTTTCATAAAGTAGAAATTTTTTACTATTTAGCCTACTGTCTTGCCAATTGTCTTACCAACTGTCTGGACTCTTATTCACAGACACGAAGTTTGACAACTAATACGTATTTTTCACTGTCTTAACAGTACTGTCTCGTCCCTACAAGAAATAGCTAACCAAAACTCTAACACAATCACATACATTTTTCTGTTTACAACCACATTCGCATACTCATTTCAGTGTCAAAAATTGTGAAACAGGGAAAAATATGAACATTTTAGCAAGTGCATGTGAAAGAAAGAGAAGGTATCATTATTAAAAATCATGTCCAATTTTTGCATATCCGCCATTGTAGTTTACTATTCCTGGTTTCGCTAACAAAAACCAAGTTCTGCAATAAAAAAATTAAATATCTTTAAATTGCTTATTGTTGGAACGCTGCTACCCATCAAAGAAGGATGAGCCAATAAGCACGCTTGCCAATATCAAGAATGCAGTGAGCATTTCAACATTCGCCACATCTAATTCCACTCCCAAAGTCGTCGGCACAGAAGTGGCTAGCAGTAGCAGCAACAACAGTAACAACAACAACAATAAAAAATGTTATAATAAATTAAAACCATTTGTTTCAAGACACCAACGAATTGCATGCATTTTTATTTTTTAAGAGGTACGTTAGATAAAACTGATTTTTACGTTATATCTAACGGTTACATATAACTGAGTTTTCGGTTAGATTTATCTGGTGAGATTTGGTTACCTATAACCTGTATTTATGTTAACCCTAACTAGAGAGAGAGCGAGACGGCTATATTTCGATGGTATTGGAAATTGATATGTGTGAAAAAGGGATGCCAGATCACACGTATACACGAGTTTCGGTTAATTTCTTCCCGAGGCTCTTCCTAGCATAACCGAAACTTTGTATGAAGAGGTAACCGATATTTCAGTTACGAAAAACCGTTTTTGCTTAGTTAAATAACCGATAGTCTTCTTGTAGGGGTGTACCCCCGGGTAATTAAAACGGTATGTCATTGGGCGTTAAGGCCAAGTTATAATAGACGTAACGTAATGTGGTCTAATGTCAATTGAGCAGTGTGTTCTTTCACTTATTGTTTCAAACAATACTTTCTTATACAAGTGATTATAATAAACGTAACGTAATGTAACGGGACGTAAAGATCCGTTGGATTTCAATTTCTACGTTACTTTGCATTACGTCTGTTCAAAGAGCAACTAAACATTGAGGTTAGATTCGATTATTGCGCTATTTTATATTGTTGAACTAAGCTTTTTGTTAATTTTCGTTATTAATGTGATAGTTCTATGTATCCACAGCTATGGATGACGAAGTTTTAATTGTACTTGTACAGAAACGTGCAATTATTTACGACAAACAACTGCCTGGCTGCTGCCTATTATAATTGCTACAACGTTTTCTTACATTACGTCCCGTCACGATGACAATTGACAACATTACGTTACTTTACATTACGTCTATTAAAGTAGACTCTAAATTTAGTGTGAACTTTTTTGACATTATTTGTATAAAATTTGCTGTCAAAAAGCTTACACTAAATTTAGAGACGACTTTAAAATGTTTAATACTAAGGCCCATTGTTTCTTCTATATCTTTAAACTCACTCGCTTATAGTACAGACACCGAAAAATGAAAAGTTTTTACGTTTTATGAATTTAAATTATAATTTCAACCTCTTATCTGAAATATATTCAACAACATTGGGAATTTCCTGTATCGACTTGATATGTGTAAGATATATTGACAATTAAAGCTGTCACAAATATATTTCCTACTTTTCCTATCATAAGCCAATATTAATAAAAATTTTCAATAATGATTTTGAAGAATGATATTTCTTGTACTGCATAAAAAGCCTTTAGTACTTAAAATGATATGTATTAAATTGTACTACACGCAGAAAACTGTTTGCTAAATTTGAATTGTGGTTAAGAAAAACTTGCGCTTAGATCTCAGCCACTTCAAAATCATGCTAGATTTCAGCAAAAACTAATCAAAATTTTCTATTCCAGTTTATAACTTACCAAAATTTTGATTAAATTCAAGCAAAATTTTGCTAAGTTATTATAAACTGCAAAAGCAAATTTCTACTTAATTTTAACAAATATTTGTCAAGTTATTATAAATTGGAATAGCAAATTTTGTTTGGTTTTTGCTGAAATCTAGCATATTTTTTAAGTGAAATAATTATTAACATTAAATTTAAAAATTACCATTATCCGGAGACTTAAACTTCGGCCACATGAGCGTAAGTGCATGTGCTTATCCATTCGACCATTGCAATTGTTACCAATCGTCGCCAAATTGTCTTCATTAAGAATAAACGTGTGCTCGAGTGTTTAGAAGAAATTTGCATGAGTTTAGCTATTTGAGCTTATAATAACTTAGCAAATATTTGCTTGAATTAAGTAGAAATTTGATTTTGCAATTTATAATACTTAGCATAATTTTGCTTGAATTTAATCAAAATTTTGCTTTTTTCTTAGTACATGAGGAGTGATTTCAATTTAGCAATCTTTTTCTAAAAGCACACCGTGCTTGAGCAAAATTTTGCTGATTTGCTAATATAGACATACAATCAATTCAAAAATTGTTAGAACTTTTTCTATGTTTTAGTATCAATAATATGTATATAACTTGAGTATTATTAATTTAAGTATTATATAATTCTACGTCTTGTGTTACGACATAGTCGAATCTGCTGTATACATTTTTATATTATTTATTTTCAGCTATTAAAAACGCTGTTTTTATAAGAAATTTTTAATTTGTTGATACTCCAATATTTGGATATTGAACCCCACTGACCGCATAAGAAGTTATCGATACAAACATTTTCATTAAAATTGTTTTTTAACCCAAATGCACAAATCGGAGCTTTATGGACCAAAAAGAATAACAAAAATTTAATTTAAAATAGTCTAAACGACGTCATATTTTATAACCGAATCCTTCGACTTCATTACTTATTTCAAGAGCTTAAAGTAAAGTGATGACTTATAATAACAAAATTAAAAGTAAAAGAGAACGAATTGCTTACTATAGTAAAATAAAAGCTGCGCTTTCAATAAATTTGCTGCTACCTACAAGTCATCGTCTTGTAACAAGTTCTGAAGATGCAACGTTTCCAAAGCTTCAGCTTCTGAATCAGCATTTCTTGGATGCGCTGTTACTGGTAGTGCCGCTGTATTTAAAATGCCTGATGAGTTGTTAATGTTGTTATTGTTGCTACACTCTGTTGGCGTCCCATCAACACCGTTTTGAGCAGCAGCCTGTCGTACCACCACCTGTGACCGATGCCTTGTGTGTATCTTGCTGTGTGTCCTCAACGCTGCAGGCTGTGTAAAACGTTTACCACATTCCTTGCATTCGTTCGGCTTTTCGCCCGTGTGAGTCATTTCGTGATACTTGCGCGTATCTGGCTTAGCAAAGGAGCGCTCGCAAAAGCGGCATGCATAGTCTTTAGCACGCTCGTGCACCGTGCGCACATGCATTTTCAGATTGCCGGCGCTATTGCAGACGTGCTGACAGAAACGACACGGCCAAGTGCGCTCCAACGTATGGTAATTTATGTGTATCTTAAGCTCGTTGCGTGTAGTTTTTCGCAGACCGCAGTAAGTACAGACAAAGTTCTTTATGCCAGCATGACGCATGCCATGCACCTTGAGCTTTTCTTTACTGGAAAAGCGACGGTCGCAATTGGGTTCGGGGCACGCATGCGGCAGCTCCGACTTGTCCTTGTGTGTATAGCGATGATCGTTGAGTATGGCAGAGGCTTTAAAAACTTTGCCACAAATCTCGCAAACGTGCGACTTGAGTTCGGGTCCTTTCTTGTGAAACTTGCGCAGATGCATCGAAAGTGTGGGTTTGTGTTTGTAGACCTTATCGCAACCTGCTTCGCTGCATTTGAACCATTTACTGGTGCCTGCGTGTTGCTTAAGATGTGCGTTTAAGCAATGCCAGCGATTGAAGGCTTTGTTGCAGCCTTCCACGCTGCAAGGATAACCCATGAGTCCGTCGTGAGTGCGTTTGTGAGCGACCAGACGATGTTCAACAAAAAAACGTGCGGGGCACATATCGCATTGATAGATTTCACACTTTTTTCTTGCAGTTTTGGACTCAGAATCACTGGATGCACCATTGAGTTTGCGAAGTCTTCGTTTACGGCGCACACGTTGCGTGACCTGGAAGGGAAAAGGTTTAGCTTTCCTAAAAAAATTCTTTACATTAAAAAACTTACTTTATTAGCATTCATCTTGTTCTCATTTAAGCTTTGACTCTGCTTTTTTGTCTCAAAGGCCATATGCTCATGTGTGTTGAATGATTCAAATTCCTCGCATGTGCTCCATGCGTCATGGTCAGAATCAGTTTTCAATGTGTCTCTCGTCATATCCAACTGTGTCTTCACGTCATGGTCGGTATCGATTTTCAATGTATCTCTCGTTATATCCAACTGTGGCATTGCGGCATAGTCAGAGTCGCTTTTTGATGTATCTCTTGTCATATCCAACTGTGGCTTCGCATCATGGTCAGAGTAGCTTTTCAGTGCATCTTTTGTCATATCCTCTTGTGGCTTCGCTTCCTTTGACTCTTCAACACTTAAATCAATATTAAGCTTTTTACTACGCTTATTCGTTCTGCCACACTTTTCCTCTCGTTTCACTACAGTCACGACTTTTTCTGTGATCCTCGTCTGTTTTGATTTGCGTCCGCTCCTTCGTACGAATGGCACTGCTTCCAACACTTCCAATTCCAACTCATCAGCTAATGTATTATTGTAGTTTTCCGTCCTTAACATAACATTTGTTTCAGCTATTGTCATCTCCATCTTAGCCTGTTCTTCCAAATCAAAGTCCGGCTTCTCATCTACAAATTCATAGTATGTTTCACCCTGTCGTTGAAGAATGTCACGAAACCGCTGGACAGACTCCACACACATGGATTGGAACTCATGAAACTCGTTGAGCTTGTTAAAGCAGCAGTCGCAAAGATACCTTGGAAAACCATCTTGGGCTTCCACCGTCAACGAAGTACAAACGATCAATTTTTTGGCCAAATCTGGTGTTATGAAAATATCATGCTTCACACAACATGGATCATCATGAAGCAGTTCCAAGCACGCACGACACTGTGCTTCGACGTTTTTATTAATTTGTTTCTCCATTTAAATTAATCAATATCTAATTAGATCTGTATTTAAATTAGCTCTTTTGTTGCACAAATTGTTTATCAATTTTATCAACACAAAATCTGACAACGATGTCTTGACTTCACTGAACGTACCACAAAAGTGTTGTTCGAAAAAGTCTGAAATGAAAGGTGGCCACCTAGGCAAAGGGACTTATTTAGTTTTCTCTGGCAAAAAAGAGTTGGGAAAGTGTTCAAAAATTATCTCTAAATATATGAAAAATAAACTAATTTTGGGCCTTGAGATTTGTTTTAAAACAAAAATTAAAAGGAAAATTACACAGAACAATTATTTTATCACAGAAAACCATAGTAACCCGAATTCAATGACTTTTTTATCACATTAAAAATAAACTGTCGAATTTTGTGTGAGATTTTTTAAAATACTTTAAATTTTATCACTTTTTTAAAATATTTAAAAATTCTAAGTAACTTTTAAGTGTCATACCGTAAAAATTTTTATCAGGTATGCAATGAAACTGTTTGGAATTGCATGTGTGCAAATTATTAAATTTATCATGAATTTTCAGTGATGCCTGCCTACAATGACGATGGCCTTTTGTATTGCGATAACCTTTTGAAACAGACTAAACGACGTTCTCTGCAATATTAAAAGGAATCGATGTTTTTTTAATGTCTCTATTCTGAAAAATATTTATTTATATTATGATAGCAAGCTTTCCTCATTTCTTTTTAGTTATCTCTTTTTATACTCATGTTCGATTTCATGCAGCTTTTTGCAAAAAATTCAGCTCCATTATCTCGTTAGTATAACTATAAAAATGCATATAGCAAACAACAATTTGTGCAGTTTCAGTTTTATTTATATCTATTAGTCCGCATAAATAATAAGTTTCCTTTTAATTCATATCTATCAATATTAATATTTTTTAGTAATATAAGAGATGCATTCATCCCCTTTGCCTTTTATATACATTTCACGGTCTAAGGTAATCGAATTTAAGGGGACAGTACACCTCAGAATTTTGAAAATGTTATTTTTTGTATGATTAATTTTGGTTCAAAAGACCTCAAAGAATCTATGATAAATTCTAATTTAATTTCTATCTTAAATGGTAAAGATTTTAAACGCAAAGCGTCAAGGCCATATAATCAGTGTTAAAAAACTTTAAAGCGCTTTTTCTAGAAATCACATTTTTTGAGTTGGTGGGCATGATACAAAAAACTGTTGGGCTGATCGTTCTAAAATTTTAATATGTTATTGAACTCATATAAATATATAGATTGAACAAAGGATAGACCGATTGATAAAGTATTTTTTGGTTTTCAAGGGATTTTTTGGTCCCGAAAATTGGCTAATTTAAAAAAAAAAACGCCGCCATTTTATTAATTTTGGCCAAAAAAATTAATTTAGTTTAATCTATAGCGGCTTCTACGCCCGCTGTGATTTTTTAATGTTATTTTCAAAAAAATGCAGTAGCCAAAAGACACGCTGGAAAATTAAATTTGTTTATAAATTTTTTTTACATAAAACTTAATATGCAAAGTTTCAATAAGATAATGTAATTCTTTAAAAATACAGAGCTGTACAGTCCCCTTAAGGAGTAAGCTGCAGTCGCTCGTCGGAGCTTATGCCCATATTACGCGAAGCTCGTTTGATCGGCGAGCAGATTATCTTGTTGTTGCTTCCAATGCGAAACTGTCAAAAATTTTGGAGCACACAACAACAACCACATTGCATGACCATATGCACGCCGAGCAAACGAGCATTGAGTAATATGGGCATTACGCGCACACTTTTTTGTTTTTTCGTTCTCAATTTTGTAGTTATTTTGACATTAAGAGACACCGCACACTACGGTTTTACGGTTTTAAAGGCACGTTTCAATGAGATCTTTTACTATACTCCAGTATACCGTATCACAAGTTTTTTGCTATAAGAGCGAGATGCATATGTATGGCTTAGTTTATAGCAAGTTTGACATACAGGCATTTCCACTAAAAAGTCGACCGTTACCAAAAAATTAAAACTTATTAAAAACTCTTTATATTGTAATATTATCTAAGGGAAACATTTTAATTTAATTAATTTAAGCAATTTATACATTAATTCATTTACCATGATGATCAAATCGTCCGCATTGTTGCAATAATTTAGTTTTATTTTTTCGTGATTTTTTAATGTTTCATAAATTAAGTGAAAAATTACCCTCTAAAAATTTTTGGTAGAGGTTAAATCTTTGGTAATATTTGGTTATCAATACAGACAAAACGGTAAGTTTACAGCAGCGTAATATGCAATAAAAAATTGTATGGGATTAAACATACGCAGCTTACAACAAAAAAGTGGTGGATACCAGAGAACTGCATGAAAGCATTCTTTTACAAATATTTGTCATTCACATTTCACATAAAAACTTATGATGAGATAACAGTTCAGTTAACAGTTTTTTGCCTTAACCAAAACGTCTGATTTGGGTGAGTTAAGTTTGGTTAAATCTGACTAAAGTTTAAAATCGCACTTAGTGTGTTCAAAAAGGCAACGAAAGGTTGAACATGCAGTTGCTGCTCTCAATATAACTCAATAGCTGCGTTCCGTTCGCTTCAAAATAATCCAGATTATTTATTTTTACATGCAAAACAAAAACAATAATAATCCTATAACAAATAGGATTATTTTTGCTATCCATAAAAAAATTGTGATATAGCCTTTCAAAAATTTCTTTTTTATTACATGCTAAACAAAAACAATAATAATCCTATAATAAATAGGATTATTTTTGCTATCCATACAAAATTGTGATATAGCCTTTCAAAAATTTCAAACACAGGTGCCGCATCTGTATATTTTCATGAGCTGGCATTTAATTTTTTAATTCACTGTCCTACTTTGCACTGCCTTTTGCTTTTATGACTCAAATGTTCTAAGTCATATTGTTCTATTATGTGATATTAGTAATTTTCGATTTAATTATAAAAAAAAAAAATTATTTATGCACCTTTTTTGGCGCACAATACTTTGAAGCTCTTTGAATTATATAAATTTTATTAATTTCATATATTAACTAAATTTAAATATAAAGTATTAACAATTATAATTTTAAGCAATTTTATATATGTTGATTTTATCTGATTTAAATACAAATTCTAAATGTTTGATAGCTTAAATCATTCTTGATTTTAAATGTAAATTCTAGTTGTTTGATAGTTTAAAATTGTTTATTGAGCTTTAGGTCAGATTAGAACAATTAAATGATCTAACGAATTTTTTTTTTCCAAAGAAACAAACACTTTTTCAATATGAAAAGGAAAACATCACTAGCTGATTTTATTGCAATTTCGGTCCTGCTTCATCAGAAATCTTTGTGATGCCGGCGGGAATCGATCCCGGGCCGTGCTTGCCTCGTGCAAGCGCATCTTAGCGCTATACACCAACAGAGGCGGTGAGATTTCTGTTTCAATTTCTCAGTCTTTCTCCAATTTCTTGTTGTTGTTTTTAATTGCTTTACTTTAGTTTATGCTTATGTTATTATATGGAGTCCAACTTTTTGTTGGAATTCACCACTAACAAAGTATGGTTACTGAAGTTATTTTTAGATTTGCTGACAAATCTTCGGCTGTTTCAGTGTGTTTTTGGTCGGGCTCTACCATTTGATTAAAGTTTTCTATATGACCTTGTTATTTATTATGTTGATTTTATATGATTTAAATACAAATTCTAGGTGTTTGGTAGCTTAAATCATTCTTGATTTCAAAAACAAATTCTAGTTGTTTGATAGTTCAAAATCGTTTATTGAGCTTTAGGTCAGGTTAGAACAATTAATTGCTCTAACGAGTTTTTTTCCAAAGAAACCACAACATTTTTCAATATGAAAAGGAAATCATCACTAGCTGATTTATTGCAATTTCGGCCCTGCTATATTTGATATATTAATATTTTATGAATGTTTTAATTTCAGACCACAAGAAGAATGTTTGACGTGAAAAATAATAAATATAAGTATATTAATTAAAAATAAAAATTTTTGAAATTTAGTACAAGTTTGTAATAATTAATTTGAAGTTAATGGCATTATTTTGTATAATTTAAAAATTTTGCTTTTCATATATTTTTCTACCATTATTTGCGCAATTTTTTCTTGTCATTATATTTTAAAATTTTTTTAAGTTGTTGATATGGTGAATTGCTATAAGTGCGATGAAATCTTTTCCAATTTTAATAACTTTTGGAAACATTTAAAAAAATTATCACGATTTCTTTAAGACGAGGACTCGATTTTTGTAGTTTAGGACTCCATTAAACAATTTTTTAACGCATTTGCACAAGCGTCGATTACATTGTTGAAAATGTATATGAAATAAAAAAATTCCAATAGAACCAAATTTTTTTTTGTTAATTCGAAGAATTCTTTTAAATTTAATGTTGCCCGATGACAAAATAAACAATTTCATTATCTCTATTATAAGCTTCATTACAACTTATTATTATTTTCAGTAATTATTTTTGTTCCATTTTTTATATTTCAACATGTTATAAATCATTGTTTTGTAACGTCATCTTTTCCAGATTTGTGGAAAATTGGAATTGTGCTGCCGGTAGCGAAAAAGCATAATCCAGCTGGACCAAATGATTTTAGACCAATAAGTATACTATCGCCGTTGTCAAAGGTATGCGAAAAGCTTATTGCTCAACAAATTAATGTATATTTACTTGAAAAAAATCTGTTATCCCCATTTCAATCTGGTTTTCGTGCTGGGCACGGGTGTTCTTCTGCTGTGGTTAAGGTGATAGATGATATAAGACCCGAATATGATGCAGGCAATATGACTTTGCTTTGTCTACTCGATTTCTCCAAAGCTTTTGATAAAGTCAATCATGCATTTTTGTGTCAAAAACTCAAATGTCTCTTTGGTTTCTGTGATAGTGCTGTCAATCTATTGTCCAGTTATTTGTGTAATAGGTTCCAAAAAGTGAAAGTTGGCCAAAGGTTTTCTCAGTATAATAGGGTATTAAGTGGTGTTCCACAAGGTTCCATACTTGGTCCTCTACTTTTCTCGTTATTTATAAATGATATTTTTTCTGTATGCAAACATGCTTCTATTCATGCATATGCTGACGATGTTCAACTTTATTTCTCTCAACGGATTGGGCTGCTTGATGACCTCAGTTGCAGAATGAATGAAGATCTCAATAACATCTCTGAGTGGGCCATACGCAATTGCCTTCAATTAAATGCTGCCAAATCGTATGTTCTACCTATATGTAAAAATAAAACTTGTGTTGTTGATGTCCCTGACTTATTCATTGGGTCAAATAAGCTTAAAGTAGTGTCTAAAGTTGTAAATCTGGATTTTTATATTAATTCTTCTTTGTATTGTACAGATCATGTAAATAGTGTAGTCCAAAAAGTTTATTATGTCCTGCGTAATTTAAGAATGTCTGCTTATGCGACTCCTGTCAATATAAGACGGAAGTTGGTGATTCAGTTGGTCTTACCTATGATAACTTATGCAGAGTTGGTATATAGTAGGCTCGACTCATCCTCCCAGTTGAAGTTGCAGGTTGCTTATAATTATGCTACACGATATGTATATGGCTTGCGTAAGTTTGACCATCTGTCTAGCTTTAGGAATGCCATACTTGGGTGCAACTTATTTTCATATCTTGATGCTCGAAACTGTATTTATTTGCATAAGCTCATCAATGAGAAAAAACCCTCCTACTTGTATGATAAGCTCCAATTTAGTTTTTCTAGAAGAAGTAATGTGCTCATAGTCCCCAGACATACTTCATTAAACGCTTCTCGTTTATTTTTCATCAACGCCATCAGACTGTGGAATGCTCTGCCTCGTGAACTGAGAGAAATCACTGGAAAAGGTACCTTTAGGCAATCTATCTTCACTTTTGTTTCCTCTAATTAAATTTTTATATTCTCTCTTTATTTTCTTTTTTCATCTCTTGAAACCTCTTAATTCATAATTCATAAATTTTGATTTAATATTTTTTTTTGCTCTTAATTGCTTATATAAAAATTCAAATTAAACAAATAATGTTACTCTAGTTAAGTTATTTCATGTTAATCTATAAGTTTAGTTGTTATTATAAAAAAACATATTGAATGTATTTTTGTTGTACTTCAAAAGAACCCAGTTCTTATTGTACTAATATTCGGTAATAATAATAATAATAATAATAATAATATATTTTTTATAATATATTTTGTTTAAGTTTTGTTTAATATCATGTATAAAAATAAAAATAGAAAAATGGAAGAATAACAATGTTTCATTTAAGTATACAGGATGTTTTAGGTGTACATGTAGTAAAAATTAATAAATGTAGTAAAAATTTCTACATGTGTAGTAAAAAGAAGTTTTAATTACTGCATAAAAAATTCCATATTCAGCATTTCGATTAAATACAAATGTAGTAAAATTTACTTCAGTTTTAGTAAAACTCTGGCAGTTTGCAGTTTACAGTTTTAGTAAAATTAAATTGAAAACATTTAATTTTAATGTAAGTGTATTTAATTTCTGTAGTTAAAAAAATATGCAGTAAAAGTAAATAATGGAAATTAGTAAAAATAATTACATTTTTATTTGCACGGTGAGTTTCTAATTTACATTTGTTTTAAATACATTTTAATCTATTTTTACAACAGGATTTTTTTGGGTGTAGTTGTCATAGTGCCTATATCTTTGACGTATATGGCTCGCACAGTTTAGTTTCGTATGCGTTCCTTTCTTGTAATTGTATCAGGACCACCCTGTTTTATTTATAATAGTGGAAGCCACGGGTGGCAGCACTGTCTGTGCTTTACTATTGAACAGCTGTTTTTGTTGTCCTGAAAAATTTTGCGACAGACTCGAAATTTTTTTTTACCTTTTTTTATTTAATTTTTACCTTGCGATGGAAAATTCCTTGCACTATATTGAACTTTCCAAGAATCCTATACGTTTTGATGCAGCTAGTCAACTAACGAATGTATTTTTCGATGACTCAAACAAGCAGGTAAGCGGTTCGGGTCAACGTTTCTTAAAACATTAAAATTTTGATACCTTATTAATTGTAGATCTTTGCCGTACGCTCAGGCGGTGCCACTGGAGTGGTCGTCAAGGGTCCTACCGAAGAATCAGTCATTTCATTTTGCATGAATGATCGCGGTACAATTCGGTCAGTAAAATTTTCGCCAGACAATCAGGTACTCGCAGTACAACGGCGCGAAAATGCTGTCGAATTTATATGTTTTCAAGGTGAACAACCACAATTGAACGATGTAATAATACATCAAAGTAAAGCACTAATCTACGGCTTTGTCTGGGTGCACAGTCGTGAGTGTGCGCTAATTTCTAATGCTGGCATTGAGATTTTCAGCGTGTTACCCGAAAAGAAGCAATTGAAATCGATAAAAGCACTCTCAATGAATATTGAATGGTTTGCTTGGTGCTCCGAATCGAACATAGCGTTAATGTGCACGCCTGAAACCAATTCACTGACTCCAGTGATACTAAAACAGAAGACTATCACCAAGCTGCCCAAATTGGAGTGTATGTAAAAAGATGGATAGTTGAGATTAATTAAAAATTATTTTATTCTTTAACAGTAGGTAATGCAATTCGTGAGGGGCTGCAGAGCAAAGTTACGCTAGGACAAGTGTACGGCACCCTGGCGGTTCTCATCTTGGAGTCAACTACTATGGAGGTGGAGGTTTTTCTATTAAATGGGCCAGGTCTAGCTCCTCGCAAGTGTCATGTCTTACGTTTGGGACAGGTCGGACGCTTTGCCATCAACACCGTCGACAATTTGATTGTTGTGCATCATCAGGAATCGGCCACATCTTTGCTCTTCGATATTGCCCTCGGTGGAGAGCTTATTAATGATGTGACATATCATGCGCCCGTAACGCCAGCTAGATCCATACGTCCCTTCGCTTTGAAACTGCCAAGTTTATCTCCTGATGGGCAAACTCTGCAATGTGAGCTGTGTGAGTAGATTTTTGTATAGGTTTAATTTTGCTGCTATTAATTGTCTCATATTTTACAGACTCTACGCACTGGGTCCTTTTTCAGCCAAATATTGTCATCGATGCAAAATTGGGTTGCATGTGGTATCTGCATCTTGGCATTGAACCGCTTTGCAATCTTATCACCGACCGTGTACGTCTAACAGAATTTCTGCTACAGCGCACGAACGGCAAGCAAATTTTGCTCAAAGTGCTAAAGCAGCTTGTCGATGATCAATACAATGGCACACTGTTGGCAATCTTGGAAACGATTTTCAATAAGATAAACAAAGTTTACGCGTAAGTTTTTAATGATATTATAATTGAAAGTGTTTCTAATCTATTGAATCTTAGCTCTTGGGTTCAGCTGGAGTTGCAGACCCAAACTGCGCAACCTTCTACAATCAAGTCGCTACCCAAATTACCGGCACCACCACGGGTGCTCATTGAACAGCTTGACATGTGCACGCATGTGTTCCAATCCATTGTCGAGCGTCCATACGCTGAAACAATTTTTATGCTCTACTTGCAGTCTCTGAGCAAACACAATATAGCGGCCCAAGAAGATCTCAGCAAAATGCTCATCAATGAACTTATACTCAATCACAGCTTTGATACTTTGCGTCGTCTTGTAACGTATTCCTTGCTCTTAGAATCCAAGCCCATAGCTTGCTTTCTGCTCTCACATTCCAATATTGATGTTGCGATATCGCAAGTTGCTCTCGATATGTTGGGCAAAATAAAAGCTAATGAGGTAAATTGACATTTTTCTTATAAAAAAACATATCGAGGACTTATATTCATTAATGTCTATCTACATTTTGACGAACATTTTTTTATGGAAAACTCAGCATTGACCATAGCTGTATCTGTTGTAAAAATTTCAACTGAAAAAAATTTTTAGTACTATATATCCTATATTTTTATGAGTGTGACAGTGCTAATGCAAAGATAGAGGCAAAGTTCAAAAACTAGACCATAAATCTGCCATACGACTGTGTCAGGGTAACCAAAGATTCCCGAAAAACAGTAAAAATTAACAACAAAATTATAAAAAAGCCATTTGGTGCATTATAAGTATTTGAGTTATAATTTTTTTAAAAACTATAAATATACTAACTTTATTCTATTTTGGAGTAAAAGACCTGGTCGAGCAAAAACTGACCCAACAGTATCCCAACGTAGATCTATTTTATATGTACCAAGTAATAGCATTAAGCTTAACACATTCGCTGCCGACAAAAAAAATTTTTTTAGACGGTTCTGTCTGACAAGAGTTCGTTTAAAAATGGTCTCGTCAAGCATATGTGTCTGCGAAGATGATTTTAAAAAGTGCTCTGTGTGCCACATTAAAACACATTTAAGACACTATTCAATACGTTTTGTACGACAATAATCTTTATACAACTTTTCTCTAAAAAAAATCTGAGCCATTTCAACCATGAAATTTTGGTGTGTCAATTTAAGACAATAGCCCGTCAGACAAATCAGAAAAAATCATAAAGTGGATTTTGATCATGATTACACTGAACTACCTTCTAGAATTATGCAACATTCAGATCGCATAGAACCAAATCTCTTGCAAAACAAATGGAAACATTTACAGGATCTAAGGGCGGAAATTACACCGGAGTATGACTACTTCTACAATAATCTTAGCCAGGCGAAGTAAAAGTTCTACAAATGTACTGTAATGAATCAACTAGTTTATTTTTATAACTTTTGGTGGAACAAAAACGACATTTGTTCTAAACTGAGAACAAATGTACGTAAATTATTCAACCGGGCAAAAAAACCGGGGAATGGTCAGAGTACAGGAGTAACTTAGCTAAATATAACAAACAGATAAGGACAGCAAAGCAAGCGAGCTTTAGGAAGTTCTGTGAAAGAGTGAAACAAACAAATGAGGGATCAAGATTATATAAGGCTATGACCGGTGGTAGCAGTATATCCTCTGCCAGTCTGAAAAATAGCGTTGGAAATTTTACTGAAAATGAGGAAGAGAATACTTAACATAACTTTAGTACCAGGGTCCATTGCTTTTACAGAGACAGGACATGGACTAATAAAAATACAAGGCAGAATCAACAAGAACAGCTGGAATGCAGCTACCATTGAAATCACCAGGCGTTGATGGAATTTTTCCAGAACTACTGCAAAAAGGTGTGGACATTCTTCTCAATTCTCTTAAGAAAATAGAGGCAGTATTGTATTGGGTTATATACCAACTGCATGGAGGCGGGCAAATTGATCTTCATTCCGAAGGCAGAGAAGAGGGACCATCTTCTCCCAAACTCCTTGAGGCCAACAACCAAAACAAGTCGTAACAAATTACTTCAAAAATCTACGAATGATCTGTGATGCCTTTTTTGTAGTTCCTACCATGGTAGAAGAATACAGGTATATGCACTAGATGAGAGCATACTGCCGGAATTGTCAAAACGAAGCAAAACTTTTTCTTCATTTTCTTTTGTTTCTTTTGTTTTGACTCGCCACACAGCTAAATTTGACAAACATGGCAGTATGGAAAGAGAGCACAGTCAGCGCTGCATATACCTCTATCCTTCTACCATGGTTCCTACAATATCAGTATATTTCAGTATATCAACTGACAAATATACTTCAGAAAACCTTAGAGGGTGCTTCTGACAATAATTCTCATGAAGCCATAAGTAAAGCTCTTACCCACAGATGGGTCAACAACACCCTTTCAAAATGAATGGGTAATATGCTCAGTACTAGGACAATAGAAACTAGTACCAGCACTATAAATGCAACTACAACAAGAGGTTGTCCACAAGGAGGAGTATTATCTCCTCTAATGTGAAGCACTATAGTAGATGAACTACTGGAAGAAGTGGCCAAAACCGGATTAATGTTCCTTGGATATGCTCATGACATTTTAATTATCTGCAGGGGAAAATTTGAAGAAACCCTGTGTAATAGAATTGAAATGGGACTAAGGGTGACAAAAAAATTGTGCAAAAAGGTGGGTCTGAACATAAATCCGGCAAAAACCACCATCAACCATTTCCAACATCATCCATGGAGGTTCTATTCTAACGAACACCTCTTCACATTTACATTCAATCCTAGGCGAAGAGGGCTATTCTAAGGATGACTTGTGAAGATATCGGGCAAAGAAATTACGTAGCTCGAAAGAAGTTTGATATTCAATCGAGAGAATATTCTGAAATAACAATACCGAGGGACAGCATGCATCCAAAATTCAGTTTGCCTAAAAGATTCCAAGCTGAACTAAGTAATAAAAAGAAATTTGAAATGGTCTATCCAAAACTTATAAGATAAATCAGTACATGATTGCATGGTACACTTACAGTTTTCTTACCGAAGAAGGAACCGGAGCAGGAGTCTACGGACTAGGGATTAAATTGTTCTAGGGCAAGAAAAGCAGTATATTCCTGTCAGCAGTATAAGCGGAAATATACGCGATTAACAGGTGCGTATACTTTAACCTGGAACGCAAATACCGGAATCAAAACATAGCTATCCTATAGTTTAGGTAACCTCAAAACTAGTGATGGAGTGCCTTGACAAACTTAATACGCTTGGCGAAAAAACCGGGTGTGGGTCCTGTAGGTTCCGGCACACAAGGGTATAGAAGAAAACGATATTGCCGACGAACTGGCAAAGAAATCAGCATCAACTCCCTTGATTGGTCTGAAACCATTCTATGGAATAGGTAAAGCGATCCTCTCCCTTTCGATAAGGAAAGATGAAGAAAAGCAAAGAGGAACACACTGGGAAAATCTGCTAGGGTTACAGCACTCTAAACTTCTCTTAGGAACATACGACCTAAAGAGATTTAAGGAATGCATGAAGCTAACAAAGAATGATCTAAGAATCATCAAAGGATTGCTAACAGGTCACTGTAAGTTAAACTATCACCTCACAAAACTGGGAATTCTAAGTGATAGCACATGTAGGTTTTGCATGGGAAACGAACAATATGCGATGCACATTGTGGGACAGTGGCCCCCACTTGTTCCAGTTCGACAGAAACATCTATGTTACCATATAATACCAAATAATTCATTGAAATCAAGTGACGTAGGACCAATACTAGCTTTTAGCTCAGAGATTGGACTAAAGGAGGTTCCTTAGTTCCATGAAGGGGCACAATATATCCTAAGGTCGCAGTGTAAATCCCAACAATAATAACAACTCTTGCTTCTGATATTTGTACTAAATTTTCATATGAAATTCAAAAATGTTAAAAAACAAAGTCCTCGAATACTAAATGGTTAAAAATGATTTAAAGCATAAATTTGTTCTGAAAAGACTTTATTTTAAATTAAGTGCAAAAGTGTATTTGCACATTTTATTATGCACAAACATTTAGTTTTCAATGCAATACTGTCTATCTACCATAGCAGCTAAAATAGCGCGAAATATAAGAAACTTTTTAGTTGTGGCGTTTAATAGACATTTTTGGTTAATATTATAGAAAATGGGTTCATTAAAACTGTTCTAGTTAGCGAATAAAACAGTTTTGTCGCTCTCCTTAAAACTTGTGTTTTTGTAGATAGACACTTTTGAATATAAGCCCTCGATATATTCAAAAGAAAAAATGGCCACAAAATGTGATTTTTAATTTTTTTTTTAAATGCTGATATAAATTGGGCTGTGGCCGAGTAAAAAAGACAAACAATTTATTTGTTTACCTTTCTTTTTTTATTTTTCTATTTTTCCGATATTTGGGCTCACTTTGGGGCCTTCATCAGGGCTAAAAGATAAAAACACGGTATTTTTCACACGGCCACACGACATAAGGTCGAAAAAATATGAACTTTTTTTTAATTTAAAGTTTTAAATAATATACAGAGAAGTAATGCTTCTTAATTGATTGTCAACATCTTTTCAAAACCTCTACAGATCATTTTCCTTTTTTTACTTGTAGATCATTATTGAAGTTCTGCTGGGCCAGGGCAAAGTTATAGATGCGTTACGTTTGGCAAAAAGTCTTCCAGAAGGTGAAGCAATTTCGGCGCGCAAGTTTTTAGAGGCAGCTCAAAAAACAAATGATGATCTTGTGTTTCATAGCGTTTACAAATTCTTTGTAATGCGCAACGTACGACAGCGTGGCAAAGTAGAATTTCTCAAAAGTAGGCTGCTACCTATTTCTTTGTAAGCTATAAACAATTGCTATTAATTTTCGTATTTCTTTCAGCTGATCAATGCAACGAATTTGTGCAATATTACAATAAGTTATATGCCACAAAAGAAACAGCAACGTAAATAACCTAAACAGCATATACGAAATAATGACATTGAAGCTGGTTTTAAATGTAAGAGTTTTTATTTTTTAGTAACTAAATAAATTTTACTTATAACTGCATAGACATTAAATTAAATGTAGTTAGTTAACGTACGCATAAGCTGTGCAGTTTCGAACATAACACACAGTATTTATTTATACTTTTTTTTTCTTTAAATAAATTAAATGATTTGATATAGAATAAGAATAAAATAATATATTTTGGTATATTATTAAAAAAGAATTGCATATTTCACTTAAATAGATTAAAAAAATATATAATTTTCGTAGCTCTTTAATCACAAAATAATGCTAAATGCATTTTTGGGGGAAAAATGCAAGGAATTAAAGAGAGCGTGCATTTAGGCGAAACTTTTAGTCATTCACTTTATGCTGTACTTGAAAGCTGATACTTCAGTTTTTTTTATATATTCATGTTCCTTCATAACAAGTGCGCACATCAAATAACATAACGATAGCTTTGCTTATATTACTAATAGTTCGCAGCTTTCAATACTTATGTCTAAAGCGCGTTGAACTGCAACGCTTAGAACTTGCGAGGCGGAGCCTTCAAATGCAAGACGCCCAACTCTTTGATATTCCCATTTAAACTAAGCTGCGTCTGTTGATTGATACTGTTGGGTATAATTTTAGTACTAGGTTGGGACAAACAAATTGGGCTATTAAAAGTATTATCATCCAGCTCAATATGGCAGCGTGGACATTGCAAACTATTTGAAAACGCATCCTGCTCTATGGCATTTCTATCATCGTCTGCATCTGTGTCGACTTCAACCAAAACATTCTCTTTCTGTTGTTGCACCGACTGCGCATAGCTCACTGCGCACAGCTCATGCATTGCATGACCACATGCGCTCAGTACAAGCACATTGGTTTGGTTATACAAACGATTGTGGCACACCGCACAACGCACTGATGTCACCCAGAGTCCCACGCACGCTTCCTGACGTTTCTTGTAGAAATGTTTGTGCAGATCGGTACCTTGTATTTGCGCTGCTGTTTCCATGGCCTCGGTCTCGTAGTGTGAGTTGGCTAACATGCTCATTAGTAAATCTTTAATGTCGCCAAAGCTGCCGGAAACGTTGTGAGTATTCATTACTAATTGCACTAAATTTGGTAAATCCACATGCTGTGAGGCTTCGTGCAGCATTGATTTGGTTATTGATTTGAGATCTTCGCGCGGCAGTATAACTTGGAGCAGTTGAAACCAATAAGCTTCACTCTCTTGCTGCGAAAGTTGCGTCGAGGCACGTGCACAAAGCGCGCTCAGCTGTTGTGCGCATTGCGGAGAACTTGTTGCATCCGCGTCGGTGAGCAGTTGCATAGATAACTTGAATGCCTGACTGAAGTTGCCTTCCTTTTCGTATAAATAGATGGCAGCGTTATGCAGCTTTTGACTATTTACCACATCTAACGCTCTGTCAATGCGATAGGAATCAGTTGACTGAAGAAATTCTTGAACAGCTGTTGGATCTTCGATGCACAGCAATTCCAAGAGTTGCTCGCAATGTTCGTGGCTAAGCGTTATACCTCGCAAATGTAGTTTTTTTAAAAATACAAAACTCCATTTAGCATCCTGCTTAAGGATATCGAGAAACGCATTTATTTCGGTATGCATGTATTCGGCAATCAAGCGTGTAGTTTCGGCAGCATTGATTTCGAGTAGCTGCTTAAAATGCGTCTTCACTTGTTGCTTTATCCTGCGCTCTGGATGAGCAGCATATCTTTCGATGTAGGCAAACATCGTGTCGTGGCGCAGTGGATTGTTAAGATAACACTCGAGTATGGTATCATAACGCTTGAGCTTTTCTAGCAGATATTCTTCCACGTAATAACACTGCGCCCGTTTGGCTAACATTAATTGTTCCTCGTCATTACTAATATTATCTAGACAGTTGCTAGCCAGTAACTCTTGCCAAGCACTTTCACGTTCAGAATGTTGTCGTTTCGATTCGTTGGCAATTGACTCCATCGCCAAATAGTTGAGTACCTTTTTCAGCAGTTGTGCATCGCAAGGTAAGCATTGCATAGATATTTGTTGCGCAATAAAATTGAGTAAGCAACCGATTTCAGACCACTTTGAATTAAAAAAAGAAGAAAAGATAATTAAGCTAGTATTAACGTATTTGCTAGTAAGAACAAATGGTTCAGTGAAATAACATCCAATAACAAAACAAACAAAAATTGTCCATACATACTATTTTGTCATCAAATCAGACCAAAATTTCATAATAAAATAAGTCATTTAATTAAGTAAGTAAATTTATTGAGTATTCAGATTTGTAACAACAGTAAGTACAATATATAATAGATTATTCCTTAAAAGATAGGAAAAAATACCATGAATTTTACTGCCTTTTTTAACACAAAATTTATATGAATATTAAATTACTAAAGGTAATACCCAAATATTTAATAACATTTTTAAAAGGAATATTTGAACTATTAAGTATAAGCGATAAATGTTTACTTTGGGGAATAGTGTCTCGGTGACGTTTACCACAAGAATTTCTTATGTAAATGTGGAAAATCATAAATTAATTTATTACATAGAAAAGGAGCCATAAATAGCTCCCCGAGAAACACCACATCCAATACAATCAAAATCTAAAGAGGTATTATTTATATTGAAGTTTATAAATAATTACGTTGAAAAAAGCCTTTTCAGTGTCCAGATCTACCGCCACTGTGCATCTTCGTTGTCGAAGATTAGAAATTAGATAATTTTAAAACTTCAACGGAGCATGTGTTTTAAAACCAAATATATTGAAACAGTATACATTTTTGCCTGAATAATACGTTCCAAAAGTTTGCCAAAATTTGATACCAAGGAAATAGGCTTAAAATTGTTAACATAAAAGCATTTAGGTTTCTTTTGAATTAAAATAATTTTAGCAATTATCCAAGAATTAGGAAAATAGCCATTATTAAAACAATTATTGAATAATATAACTAAGAACTTGAGAATAGAACTAGATCATTTTGCTCGTCAGGACCGAGGATATCAGAACATCCATCGGAAAGCTGAATAACCAAAACTACCAAACTTGGAAGTATAAGTAAGAATCCTTCTATTGATTAAGGATGGGCTTTGGTATGACGTGGTACAAGCGGAGTTAGTTTAGGCCACAGCAGAGTGGGTGGCAAGAGATGGCAAAGCTAATGCGACAATAGGGCTGCTGGTTGAAGAATCAACTGATACATATCAAGAGATTGAAGCATGCTACGCAGTATTGGGAAGCTCTAAAGAACCAGCCTGAAAAATCATCATTCAGCAATAAGATTCAGATATTTAAGAAACTCTTCCAGACTGATCTCGGATCGCAGAAGATAGATGCGCATTTGAACTATGTGATTTCTTTAATTGATCAACTGAGTGGTCTCAGAGAAGACTTAAAGGATGATAAAGTTATCGCGATTTTGCTTGGAAGACTTCCTGAACAGTAAGTGCGGTTAAAGAGTTAAATATCTCTGGAGTTCGTAAAGGACAAGATGATCCAAAAGTACAACCGTCGGCAAGAAAAGGTCATTCTTAAAGACAACGAAAGAGCACTAAAAGCAAAACATGACAAGAAAAAGCTTAAATGTTTTGGGTGCGGGGTTTTGGCCATTTAAAGAAGGATTGCAAATTTAAAAGGAATGTTGTCAACAAGATTGGTAAAAACTAAGTTGAGAAAACAAATGTTTGCCTAAATGAAATGGTTGGAAGATTCTGCAGTTTCATGCTACATAACGCACATGAAGTCGTTCTTTCATAATCTGGAAACAAAGGTGAAGATATACATATGTATACACTGCGAATGGAACAAAAATTCAGTCTAGTGGTATTGATAACGGTTATATTTAGAGTTGCGGTTATATGAGGGCGTGCTTTATATTCCTGAACTAGATAGCAATCTGTTGTCGGTAAATAAATTAATTAAAATGCAGTTTAATATTTATTTTGACAGTGTTGGATGCAAAAATATTAAGGATGACAATGTGCACGCGATTGATATTGAGAAGAATGGATTATATAAAGGCTAATCCAATACGAGGTCCTTTTTCGAGGGATGAGGGTCGAGGTCAAATGGCTTGTCCATAAGATGTTTGTGTTCAGTATTCAATACGACTCAATCATGAATAGACTTACTCCTGAACAACGTTTATTAATTGTGGAAACTTACTACCAAGAAAAACTACATATGTCTTAAAGCAAAAGTAAATATAGACTTTAACTAACAATATTTTGGCAAACACGGTGCCACTCTTGGTTTTAACCCACTGTGTCCTGTGCGGAGCATATTCGAATCTAAAGGTGCACTCGAGATGTCACAGAACTTTTAATTGTTATCTGATTGTCTAAATTTTGGTGATATTGACTACAGTAATAACTTTTTTCTTAAATTTGGCGAATTAATACCTTGTCATATTTTTCGCATATGCATTTTCCTTTGCAAGAAATGTTTTGGCGAAATGTATACTTGAATGTAATTTATTAACTTAAAAAAAACGAATATAAGTTGTTATATCTCGGGCACCAGAAGAGGTACCGAAGATAATTTTCTTAATTCGGATTCTGCAAATATTTTTGAACGAAACCCTGTCCAAAAATATCTATTTTAAAATAGTATGCAAAGGCCATGATTTTTTTTCCTATTTTCATATTTAAAAAAATTACTTCAAGCATGAAATGTTACAATTTTGTTCATATCTCCTTTATGGTTATTATTTCACTAAAACACTTCTTAACAACAATTGTTAAGTCAATTGAGACCCATCGAATGGCAAACTCAGAAACTCCAAATTTTAGTATAACATTTTTGTACGTGCTGAGTTGAGGTGTTTTGATAAAATAATAAAATTCATAAGGAAGGAAATTACTTTCAAAAAATCGGAATAGGAAACAAATCGTGGTCTTAACCTGGTATTGTTAATTGATACCCTTGGACAGGGTGTTGTTCAGAAATATTTGAAAAATCTAAATTAAGGAAATTATTTTCGGTACCACTTCCGGCGTCCGAGATATAAAACCTTATCAGCCCTATTCCAGAATCCGTCGTAATGAATTTCCGAACGTAAAGCTACGCTACGAATACGACAAATTTGCTAATCCAAATTCCGAACGAAACTTCCCCTTTTCGAACTTACTTTCGGGAGTTCGAAAACAACTGGTTTAAACATCAGACAAATAAATAAAAAGAAAAATTTAAAAACTAAAGTGTTTTTAATCAACATTGTATTTTTAGCTATGATTTTTAATGGATTTCATTGCAATTGCAATTTTCGCTCAAAAAAAGGAAGATTTCTCACAAAGAGAATCTATGAAAATTCGTCGAAGAATATTGCGAGATTTCATCAACACTTTGGAAATGGATTACGAAATGTAGGAAACGAACTAAATAAATTTCAACTAACATATTCACAGGTTTAAAAGAAAATATTTTACCTACATTAACCAAAAATTAATTACAAGTTTTATTTTACGACCTAATTCGATAAAAATTTAATTGTTTTCTTTGTCGTAAACAAATCCATCGAGGTTGATATTTTTTCTAAAATAAAAAATATTATTTTTTATTTTATGGTGAGTAGTTTAGATTTTAGATCAATAATACTAAACACGTACCAAAACCGTAAAACACCCTGTATCTTGAAAGTTTTACAATATAGGAGGAAACTGAGTACGGAGTTGGAACGAGTGTTGAAAGTACATATAGGAATGAAAATGGACTTACCGGATCCGAAATTCGTATACTAGTATTATTTATCCAAACATGTATGAATATAAGGGCGCTACTATTATTTTTACCGCAACTGTATAAGGCATTGTAATTACAAACATGTTGGTGCATAAATCGTCCTTGTAGGATGTATGGTGTAGGAGTTATGACGAAAAAACCAGATGTTTTTGGCCAACTATAACTCCAAAAAGTGTTCTATAACTCCTGAACTAGGAGACCAAAACATATTTCGACAAAGACGTAACCGCCTTAAGGACGATGCTATGGTGATAATTTTAATGCATGAATCGTCCTTGTCTAATATGTAGTTTGGATGTTATGGCGAAAAACGAAAAAAAAAAATCACCAAAATGAACATATGACAGTAAAATATAATATTGTAAATTTTTACAATACTTTGAAGGATGCAGTCTTGTAGGCAGAGGCTTTACAAATAGTTTGGTGCATAAATCGCCTTTTTATAATGTATGGTTTGGGAGTTATGACGAAAAACCTAAAAAAACAAAAAAAAAATCACAAGTGACGTAAAAAACTAAAATCATTGAAAAAATATATTTTATCTAAGAACTCAGTCGTGCGGATATTTATGTGGGTAATTACAAACATTTTGGTTCATAAATCGTCTTTGTAGGATGTATGGTTATGGAGTTATGACGGGAGTAATATATGCCTTGCATACAAACGTTTCTTCAATAAAGATTAGATATTTCCCCTAACTTTTGAACATTAGTTTTTACTTAAATCAAGGACTTACAACAGTTATTTCGTGTATTAAAGCTTTATTTAAGTTTTAGCAAAACTAAAACCTAAATGGTTTTTTGGGGTGTATTTTCGTTTTTAAATATTTTTTACGATTTCTAAGGGCCTTTCTTATTTCACTTATTTTCGGGAGTTATTTCATAGCCTTGGCGCTCTATTTCGTAGTGGCTATTTCATTATGCAAAAAGGTCCCATTTTTTGGGTTTATTTAATTTTCATTTTGGGGCCTTATTTTACGAAACCAACATTTTTATACAAATTTTGGGTGTCATTTCATTATGAAATAAGACCTTAAAAAATTGGGAAATTTAATTTAAAAATATTTTTGATGCTATATCATTTTCGATTTGGGCGTTATTTAATTTTATTTGATGGTGTTTATTTCTTCTTTTTAAATTTTAAACTTTATTTAATTTTGGTTTTGGGCGTTTTTCACTGAATCGAGGAAAAATACTTGGACATGCTTTTCTTAGACACAGTTTACCATTAATTTTCGCTTCTTAAACAAATTTGGTTGGATTCGTGAAATAAAAAAGACAACAACTTACCGTTGCATTTTCTGGTGTCATAATCTCGAGCAAAATATTAATAATGCGTTTGCGATGCGAAAAACCCAATTCACCACTAAACTCCTTCTCTTGAAAAGCCAACGAAATAACATTTAAAGTCTCTCGTGAATCGAAACGGAGCAAGGCTCGTAAATATGGATACGGCAGCTCACCCGGAATACTTGTATTGGAATGCAAGGAAGTTAAACAGCGTAAAACGTCATGCTTTACATTTTGCACTATTTCTGTAGGAATTTCACCGGTGGGATAACCACGTCCCGCCATACAGCTGGCGATATAGACAAGTAAGCAATTGCCTAAATATGTATCCTCTGACTCGACCAATGGAATAAGTTCCGTCAGCGAGATTGTGTAATCGTTTAAAGCTTTGGTGTTTAAATAAAGCTGTGCACGATAGAGTTTATGTTTTTTCACAGCCTTAAGTACTTGGTTTAGATCTAAACAGGTCCAATCTAGTTTAAGTATGATTTCCTCTAATTTTTTCGGGGACAGTTCTAGCCAATATTCGACTAATGCTTGTGATATAATGGGATTGACTGTTTGTATTGCATCGTTTTCTATGTGCTCTGTAATGTGCTGTAGAAATAGCGCTGTATTTGGTAAACGCTGCCAAAGCTCATTCCAGAGCATATCTAATTCACCGATTGCAATGAGACATTTCATGATGGCACCGAGGCAATATTCTGGGGCACGCGGTGTAGCAGCAATGTACTCCTTAAATAGGCTTATAATGCGCTCCTTGGCCTGAATTTTGCGTTTTCGTCTATCATTGGCAGTGCGGTAGTTATCAAGTGCTAGATCACAAGCTTCCTGCCAACGCTGATTTTTTACCTGCGACAAAAGTAAAGAAAGTTAATACATAATTTTTAGGTTTTTTTTTAAAATGCAGTTGAATCGTACCAAATAAGTTATTCTTTCTGTCCAGGTGCGTACCGCTATCATTTGCAAGGAACGTGCGCCTAATATATACAATTGTGTGCCACGTGCTATAACAGAATTATAACATGCATGCGTACCAGCCAAAGCCAAGGCGGGCGAAACATTGCCACCTGTAGCTAAGCCCTTGAACTGAGCCGAACCATATACCAATCCGGCATTGGCCATATCAATGGATTCCAACTCCTTGCTAGAGCGCACATCAATCAGATGTAAAATCTCTGAGGTTGTCATACATCCAACGCATTTATGTCCAAGCCAATGCACCGACAGCAAGTTATTCGGCAACTGTACCTGCTTTAGAAAGAACAGCGTAATGCGTCCATTGCTCATGAATAGCTGATGAAAACAAAGAACGCTTCCACGACCCACCACTATTACAGGGTCAATAGAACGCGTTGTATCGGCAGCTTGCACAACAACCATTTGCCATGATAGCACCGGCAAACAATCAGCAGGACCTTGCAAGGCATGGAATTTTATAACTTTTAAACGTGGGCGTATCGTTACAATAAAGTATTTTGACAACGTGGCCAGTGCTACGATACAATATTGATCTAGCTCATGGTTTGCGGTCGTGTTGTCGAAGACCAATGGTTCCACGGCGCAAACTTCGCCTCGTGCTCCACTAAATAAACAACGAGCTGCGCAGCCACGTATGCCCAGTTTACGCGTAAAACTCAAAGACCACACGGAGCCACCAGAGTCAGCGCATAAAGCCAAAGCCGGTCGCGATGTCCACTTGACGTGGAGGACTCCTGTGTTGGGAGTTACTGCGTCATTCAGGTAGCGCAAAACATCTCCCGTGTGAGTGTCTATCATGGCCACTAGACCACGAGCATAGCCGGCAAGCAAGCGTGTAGAATCTGCATTATATGCCAGAGCAGTGACAGCACCTTGACCACGTTTATCCTGATGAGCCCAACGCAATGTTTGTGTAACATCGAAGTTGAGTATGTGTCCATGCGAGGTGCCCACAGCAATGTAGGCACCTACTGTGCAGGCAGTAGCCAGACCAGCATTAACACGATCCTACAAATGATCTCATTGAGGTTAATCCAAAATATGTTATTACATCAAATACAAACCGCTGCCGATGATACTTGCGCTGAAATGCCCTGCATCACGGAATAACGCATTATAGATCCACCTCCACCGGCACCACCACCGCGCACTCCACCATCTTCCGCTATGGATGGTGTGGGAGTTGGTGCACTCGATGCCGGCAATGCAAACTCTGACGCCACATCGGAGTCGGCATCGAAATCGTTGAGAATACTTTCCAGCGTCGGCAGTGTGTTCGTTGGCGGAATTGCATATTCAATGTCATCCAACTATATTATAAACAAAAATTAAAGCAAAATGCGACAAAGCCTACAAAAACACTTAACCTCTTCAAAGTCCAACTGCAACGATTCCGCTAGCAGGCTATCCGTTGATCCGCGATCTGATTCTAGCAAGGATTGCAATGAAGGTGCTTTCAAGCTATCCATTCTGGGCTATTTGCTTTTCGTCTAGATTTAAATAAACTACACTAATAATTTTGCACTGAGAGCACAATTTTCTACACTTTTACGAATATTCTTATCAATTATAATTGCACACCCACCCATTCGCCCGAAAATTTGTTTCTGAATTATCGTTATGTTGTTTTTTTTTCGTTTACTTCAAACAGCTGTTTGCAAAAATCCACGTAATGCAATGCTGCCACCCATTTTTGATTATGAGAGTAAATCAACAAATCACTCGGCTCGTTCGCGAATGAAATTGTAGTATTGGGTAAGTTTTCAAAATAATGCTTAGAAAACATTTAAGCAATTCCTACTTCCGGAGAATTTTTCCAATTTTGATTTTTTTTATTCTAAACCTTTCTCGAGGAGATTACGATTTCCGGGGCGCCGCAATTTGACAATAGATTCAGGAAGGTGTTTAACAAAAACAAGGAATGCCCCAATGAAAAATTGATTAATCGATTTGTTTTCAAGTTATCGATTTTTAAGAAATTTTTTTTAGATGTTTTAAGAAAACCATCTATATTTTTCTAAGCATGTTATTGATATTGCTGATTAAGGTATTATTTGAAAGGTAATACATAAAGTTTTTATATTATCTTAAAATGAATCAAATCCATTGAGTATTTAATATTTTATAGCTATTTGTATGCAAAAGTAAAATATTTGCTTATATAAAACCGTTTTTTTTTTCAAAAACTACCGATATCATTATGGATTATGACAAGTAAATTATTGAAACATGAAAATTTATCTTTCGTTTGGTATATAATACATATGATTTATTTGATTTCTTATGTGTTCTTTTATGATGAAATGATTTTCCCTT
Organism: Dichetophora obliterata; assembly: GCA_963920525.1. Classification (NCBI taxonomy): domain Eukaryota; kingdom Metazoa; phylum Arthropoda; class Insecta; order Diptera; family Sciomyzidae; genus Dichetophora; species Dichetophora obliterata. Next base: position 183,189,692 of record OY986438.1, read on the forward strand.
GTACGGAAAGTTTTTAATTCAAGTATAGTTGCCTTAGTTGTTTTGTATTCTTACTCCATATTTTCTTATATCATCATTACCATAAATAACTGTTCTTAAAGCAGCATTGTAGCTGTAATATTTATATGAATGAATAGGATTTTCTAGCAAGCGAAAAAATTTTAAATTTTTAATTGATCAGTTTTGGACAATGCAATAGCAAATCGCAATTTTAATTAATTTTATGTAATATAGTGTAAAATGTAAAGAATATATATATTTATATATTAATATATTAAAAAATGAAAGGTTAAATTGCAAGCTTTAAAAACAAAATATAATTTTAGTACCTTAGTGATGCAAATTTAGTAGAAAATAACTAATTAATAAATAATTAATTACAAATTTCAAATATGATATAACTTGTAATGATAGAAGTACTGTATATTATTATTTGTAAAAGGTATATAAAAGGATAATTAAATATCTTTCAAATGACGTACCAATCAATTATCTTTCAAATGACGTACCAATGGATAATGACAAAGAAATTGATGTGTTCTTAAGATTTTTTGGCAAAAAAAAACAACTAAAAAAATTGATAACTCGATAACTAGTTGAGTAATCAATTTTTTGTTCGGCCAAAATTTTTTATTGTTCTCTATCAGAAAATACTTTCAAATCACGGCACCCCGGAAATCGTAATCGTTTAACGTAACTGTTTATCCGATGCTTCAAAACGATTCGACTGAAGCTTTTTCGACCTGATTAATGTACCTTGATTCAATAAATCACATTATCTTAAAATAGTCTTGAAAATTTCAAACCAATTTAATAACCGCCGGCATAGTGCACTAATCTGTCATGAAGATTTCTTATTGATACTTACTGCATGAGATACATTTTTCGACATTACTTTATCCTTCCTATACTCGCGCATTAGTCTGTCAAACTGATGGCTTCCGTTTGATTTAATACAAAAACTTTTTTTAATGTTTTCACACAATCAACTTTGGCAATAACAGAATTTAATATTCGAAAATTTCGAAAAATTAAGTATTCGTTATAATAACGATTTAACCTTAGTATTAAATTTAATTCGTACACAACTGAGAAAATACACAACTGACCTCTATATTAAATATTTAATAACGGTTTTTACCCAAAAGATTATTAAAAATTTTTTTAAAATTATTGACTATAATACATAAAACTTTTTTACATAAAATTTTTCTGGGAAATAACGCCGAAAATAAAAAATGTTAAGCATTTTAAGTAACGCCAAAAAAACATGAAATTAAATAAAGCCCACAAAAAAAAAAAGAAAGTAATGCCCAAATCGTAAATTAAATAAGAATTTTGTGGAAAAAATTAAATTATGTTTAAAATAATATATTACGCACTCCGTAAAAAAGTTAACTGCAAAGTAAAAAATCAACTGTATGCAAAGTACACATTTTTTAACATACATAGTATGTGCTATGCGCAGTAAGAAATAAAAGCAAAAATATGTCCGCGCGTACACATTCGCTAAGAATGGCGAAGAAATGAGAATACACGAAAATATACTCTTTTCTGTAATTAAATTGTGTGAATTAAAGCAGAGTAAACAAATTTTGTGTAAGCGATGTTTCTGTGATTTATTTATATTGGTAAAATAACAATACAATTAAATAACAATACAATTAAAGTAACATTAATTAACGAACAGGTGTATTAACTGACAGCTGTCAGTGTCTTGGTCTTATTTCATTATGAAATAACGCCCAAGATTGTATACACATTTTCTTAGCTTTATTTTATTTTTCTATTTCTGGGTTTGGTTTGGTTTCATAATGAAAAACACCCGAAATAGAAAAATAAAATAAAGCCCTATTAGAATTAAATAACGCCAGAATTTGTATGGACAATTTTTGAGCTTTATTAATGGGCGTTATTTCCCTGAACCTATAAAACCACATATCATTAAATATATATTGAACTTTTTTGTTTTGGTTTTTGCCTTTATATCTGCCCTTTTAAGCCTATCTCAGCGTGGACTTAATTTCCGGTCTCCAAAACTGTGCCAACGATATCTCAGCATTTAAAAAAGATAAATCAAAAATATATATTTTTATATGTAAAATAACACTAAAAACTATAGGATTATCTACTATCAGCCAATCACACCACATATTTTTTTGAGTCATTTCGAACAAAAAAATGTTAAAATGACCCTCTTTTTTACCTTTCAAACGAGTTTTCCTTTAAAATGCTGTTTTGAGAAAAAAAAGGAAAAAAGTTATCGATCTAAAATTTTAAATACGTTTTCTACTAACATGAAACCCTTTTTATGATAAAAATAAATTAAAAAAAATTTTCAAATGAAAAAGTGAAGAAAATTAAAAAATTAAAGTATACAAGGAAGTTATGACAGTTATTTGGCCAGTCAAAAATCCCTTCTGCTTTTTGTAACGTAACGCCAGCACATATTTTTGCTTATATCTTTAAATCCTTGGTGTCGAATGTTGTCATTGTTTTTACAAAATATAGTGCTACTTAATTACAAAGCACATATAAAAAATATTTTTTATAATTAGACTAATACTATGTTTACACTGAGCCCAAATTACGTAATTTCGAGCTTTTGTGTAATTTCGTCTGAAATAATATAATAAAAATGGTAATTTCTAAAAAATACCTCTATTAAGCCAATTTCGTTTAAATTACTCACGAAATTAGGCTACAATTCACTTGCAACCCTGAAATCATAAAATTCTGTGCATTGAACACATCTTTTTTTGACATATTAATAATCTTGTTATCACTTTGAACTTATTTGCTGTTTGCTTTGTCGGTTGTTGATTTTCAATATTAAATCTTGGCTTTTTTTCATATGCTTTATATCATTTATCATAGAATCTACTCATTTTACTGTATCCTCAAGCTCATTTAAATTAAATAAAACAACTCTTGAAAGATCTTCTGGATTCATGCTGCTGTATTTTGTTGAAAAATTATATGATAATAATTAATTCCCAATAAAAAAATTAAAAGACAAACGAAATTATCAAAACCCGGTGTGAACGCTTTCATACAATTTCGAAATTATCTCACGAAATAACTTAATTTTAACTCAGTGTGAACATGGTATAACATTTTTTTTTTGTTTCTTCGTACAAATCATACGTAATGCCAGTTTGGAAATGCCCATATGTTAAATGTTTTCCCAAAATTTTGAACAACTGCAACTACACTGATGTTCCACTTGTTAGATAAATAAAAATTTATAAGCTCAGACAAACGAAATTCATTTTGAATATCTAAATACGTCACAAAAGCTTCAGACATCTTCGCTTACGTCAAATACTGCTGTATATCAAATATACACAAAGTGTTTGTAAACTTTTTGCTACAATTGTAACCTGCTGTAATCTGACTTTTATCAATTCTTTTGTCAACGTCGCCAAATAATCTGCAAATGAGCGGAAAAAAATATATATTTCTGGCATTGCTCGGGCTGCTCGCGTTTATGCCATTCATTCCCTACATAAACTATGTAACTAACGTTGATAAAATGACGCGGTGCATCTTTTGTGAAATAATCAACGGCCAAATTCCACAGACAAAACTGGAGTTTGAGGCAGAAGATTTTGTGATATTCAAAGACATCAAACCAGCGTCCACACACCACTACTTGGCTGTGCCCAAGAGGCACATCGACAGCGTCAAAATACTAACCATTGAGGATACAGGATTGTGTAAGCATGATAATAATTTTGATTACATTATAGGTTGAATTGGGATCACCATAGTTTTTGTAATGTATTAAGAGGGCAGGAAGGATTGGAAGAATTGGAAAAAAGTAATCATTTTATTTTTGTTGTCATTTCGTCTTTCGCAAATCTGCAAGTCTACAAAATGCTACAAAAGGAAAGAGACACGTCAAAAATAATGTTAAGCAGAGGCGGCTCAGTGAGCTAAGCGAGAGGGTCAACTTGAGTTTTAATGGGAAATGAATTGGGGATTCAAAACTCTTGTTTGGCTTCTTGTTGTTCTATGACAGTAATTGAATTTTTAACATTTTTTTGTGGATTATATTTATAAGGACCTTCTAAATCAAAGATTAAAGGGTCAAAAGTAAAAAAGTATGTCTGAGAAACTTGGGATTTTTACTTATATTTTTCCACAGAACTGCGCATTATGGGTCTCAAAAGCGCTTTTATTAAAATATTTCTAATGAACATTTGAATACTCATTTATTTATTTATTTCAATATATTTTAGTACTTGACATTTTGCATGTCTGTGACAAATTCTGTCCTTTTCTCTTTTTTCTGCGTAAGCTCGTTGCATTCAGCTTGTTCATTTTATTAGAATAGTACAAATAAGTTCTAAATTGTCTTTATGTTAGTGTGTTAAAATTGAATTGTGAAAAAATGATTGAAGTCTCAATAAATTTTACTTACTTAGTACTTGACATGGAAGCTGGTCTTCGAGATTTCTTCTCAAAACAGGGCATTGATACGAATGATTCGCTCTTTGGATTTCATTTGCCACCCTTTATAAGTGTGAAACATTTACACTTGCATGGAATAGCTCCACAGTCTACAATGGGATTTATGAGTCGGTTCATGTTTAGAACTGGCTCGGCCTGGTTTAAATCGGTAAGTATATAAGTTAAAAATGTTATTCCTTTACCTTGAATCCCTTTTTACTTTAGCCCGATGAAATTCGCAGCAACTTAAAGGAAAAACCTAAGACGGAAACAAGTTAAAAACATAGATAAGGGAGCTCTTTTTATTTTAGTTTAATATCAAACGGCTGTAATTTGCTTAATCTGTATTGTTGATTCATTTTATTTAGTTAGCAAAGCAGACATTTCATCAAAATATAAGAAAGTCTTTTCTTAATTTTAGAAAATTACTATACAACAGACCGGATTTTCGGATATATAAAGAAAATCGTCTGTCGGTCGGGGTATCAAAAGTAAGAAAAACTATTAAAAATAATTTTCTGCATATTTGTTTTAGATCGGATGAAATATCGGGAAGCTGTTTTAATTCTTCTAAAGGTTATTTTTAGTACAAAACATGGTTAAAAAACATGTAACATTGATTTTTCTAAGAACGCATACCTCAATTGGGTAGTAAAAAGATAAACATATTACTAATACAAATATTTTGACATAAGAAATAATAAAATTATTTATTATAATAACTCTTATTGCCCCCTCTCAACCCAAAAAAAAACACATTTTTTGATATTTGTGAAAAACATTTTTCGTTAAAAAACTTATAAAATAAGTATTTTTTCGTATTATTTTGTAAGGCTTACGTCAAAATGGTTTTGCAAGAAAGGCACTGAGTTGTTCTTTCTTTTAACAATATTTCAGATATTTTAAAACATAAATATCGATAAATTGATTTTTCATTTTATATTTAAAAATTTGTTAACACAAATATTTGACTTCGATATCATTGAGCAAAACTGAGTTTCTGATTTTATAGAAGATAAATATATAAAGATAAGTTTGCTGTAGTGACCTCTATACAGCGAGTTGTGACATTTTTAGAGTTTTGAAAACTATTGCACTAGGCGTTTTATATTTTCGGACTCTGATCTTAGCGAATAAATACAGTAAAGGAAGAAAAACTCAATGCCATTCCCACAAGACAAGACAAGACCATGTTGACGTAAATCGCAAAAAAAATTTTTATTTTACAGCGGTTTCAACAGAAATGTGTCTTTTCAAAAAATAAAAAAATTGATTTTTTTTAAACATTAGTATGAGTTGTATATTTAAATTTTTACTTAATTATATGATCTATTATTTAAATTATTATATGAATTTAATTGTGAGTTTTAGATCAAGTAAGGTTTTTTAAGAAGGCAACAACAACAACAACTCTGTATAGAGTCAATCACATAGCTGACTAGACAGTCTGTTTCGGAAATCGCTACATTTCCTCTTCAGTAGTCTTCGAGTAATTAAGCTGTGATTTAAATTTTTTTAACAAATTTGAGTGTTTTGTAAAAAAATAAAAAGCAAATGTTAACAGCATGATTTTTTTTATCAAAAAGGATCTGCAGGAGTATCAAAATGGCTCCGAGGAACTTTTTCTTTACACGGAAATTCGAAAAAAATACACCAGTTTGCTCAAAATACCGGCTGAGTAGTTAATCTGTAAAGTGTAGAGTTTATTAAAAAAGTCTCCAAATGCCTTACCCCCTTTATAGACCAACCCACAACCAACACATAACATCACACATATGCTGAACCCCTCCCACACATGCTCATCCTCCGTCCATCTCAATCACCGACTTGAACACAACAAAAGTTACACAGACGAAAATGTCAAAAAATAAGCAACATTTAATTGCTCAACATTTATTATATATCATACTAATTTTAAGCTTTCTGTTAATATTATGTGAAACATCAGGAGCAGCAATAATTGAAGAAAAAAGTACTAGCGGTAAGCCGTTGCCTAAAGCGGCTACTTTTCACTTTCCAGAATATGCTTACAAGGAGACAAGTAAAAATGTCAGTTTGGTTAAGTATTGATTTTTAACAGCTTTTGCTTAAACTAACCTGTTATCTGTCATTTACCCAAAATGCCATCATTCATCCATCCTTCACATATTCTTCTTCAATATCTCCATTTTTAGGAAATAACCTATAGAGAATTTGAAGCCACTTGTGAGCAAACAGCCGCTTGTGAGGAACTTGATGGTGTAGCAAAGATCGCTTGTGTAAGGCGTTGCATATCACATTCATGCTATCAAGATATCTACGCTTTTGATGAGGTCAGGAAGAATGATTGATTTTTAGCCATTTTTATCATTGTAACCAGGTGCATTTTTCTTCTAGCTAGAGGCTGGTGAAATCGATGTGAGGCTTAATTCTTTCAAGGGTTGCGTTATTCAACGTTCCGGCAATACGAACCGCTTATAGCATCGCGAGGGTGGTGTTGTAAAACGTCTTCAGAACATGGAAATCTTTTATGAGCTAAAGGCTCAGCTCAACAGCATTATAAGATTGCTATTTTAATATTTATGCTATTAAAATTCTAATACAATGAACTTCAAGGTGAGGAACTGTATAGAGCTAAAAAGTATTATGCGTTTGTAAAATAATGGGCTGCATTCAAATAAACTTCCTAGAACTTCGTTTGTTAACCTTTGTCTTATGAGTTAAAAAGCGAATTAGACAACAATAATAAATGCTTGCACTTTGACACTTATATTTTGAGTACTTATATTTCAGAAATTTTTAAGAAAATATTTTCATATTTTGGGCACTTATATTTCAGAGTACCACTTTGAAATTGTTTCTAACTTTAGATTATACTTTTCTTAAGATATAGAAGAACAATCAGCATACACTTTTATGCGCTTTGCTCATGAAAAATGGTTTGTTCAATAGCTTACAATTGCAAACAGAATTTGAGATTTCTTTAAAATTATTGAATTGGAAATTCGAAAACTTCTTGCACTTGTAGAAACTTTATTTCGTTAACAATAAAATACACAACAAAATATTTTTTCGACTTTATTAAAAGTAATTAATTTTTAAAATTCTGCTTTACAAAAAATATCTTACATAATAACTTTATTTGAGAAATCTTGTTTTAATTTTTTTTTAATCAGATTCATTACAGATCAGCAACCACATAAATCCCTAAGTTCCTTGTTTTAATCAAGCTTTTTTGATTTGGCCACACTGTGTGTAGTGATTTCTGATTTGAAAACTAAAACTAAACAATTTTTTTTAATTAACTCACAAAATAAGTTTGCTATTTCGATAAATTGAAGGGCTTATTGCAAGAACATGATAAGACACATAAAAAATATTTTGAAATAATCGACTCTAAAGTTTTGAAAAAATTAATATTTGTGTGAAGAAATGTAATTGTAAATGTAAAATTAATAAGAATTAGCCAAAATTCAGAGGTTGTTGGCTAAAAAATTGACTTTTAAGATCATGTGGCTAATCACGTTATTGCAATAAGCCTTTCAATTGTGTTATTGTTCAAGATTAGCTAAGTGAAAATTGCTATAATAACACAGAGACCTTCAAGTCAAAATTTTTGTAGTGAAAATTCTTAGGCGGTGATTTGATTTTGAGGGTGAAATTTTTGGAGTTTCATCACGAACAATTTTTCGAGTTTTGTTATGGTTTTTGTGTACACGAGCAATAATATTTTCTATGCTTTGAGTTTTTAATATGGGGACTAGGGAATAACACTCGCACTTTTTTCCCTGATTAAAACTTTCGAATGGATGAAAAAACAATTTTTGTACACATTTTGTTTTTTAACCCATACCGGCCCATCTCCGTGACCTTTTGTAAACGCAAAAATCGATTTTTGCTAATTTTGCGGCATAGCATCCATTCTAATGAAGTGACAACATTACAATGTGTTTGATATACTGTATTCCTATCTGAGACATCTGTTTCCTAAAATATATACTCTTATAGAAAAAAATCGGTGGGTTATCAAAATTGAATTGTTTTTTGATTTTTGATAAAAAACTTTTCAAGATACGATATTGAAATGTTTTACGCCAATTTTTATCAATGCATTACGCATCTTTTGATACCAAGCACTTAACTCTTAGGCTTTCTCTTAACCTATACCGGCTCAACTGCCCCACTGTATGGGATAGCTCGCTCCTGATATCCCATTTACATAGAAGACATGAATTTTTTGTATAACGACTTTGCTGGCCTAGTAGCATAGAAAATATTTTTAAATCCCCACACACAATCTATCTATGCTGTTCGTAGTTTATTTTAGTCAAAATTGTGATAACATTTTCGAAACACTCCTTCATATGTACAGAATGGGCAATGGTTAAAGAAGAATACTGGTTTTCATTGTGAAGTAGATCTGCTTTTAAACTTATTTTTGACGAATCGATGAAATATTTCCAGTAATTAAAATCGTATTATCTGTCGTGCATCTGAGTTTTGTTGAGTGATTAAGTGTGAGTCAGAGAACTGCACAAGCCTTCTTGAAGTTCAAGCCTTTTCAAGTATGTACTTGAATTCAAGTATGTATCCAATCTTGAAAAAGCAAGCTTTAGCCAGCTTGCAAAAATACCAAACAGATACAAGTCATATTCATGCTTGCTCGTTGGCTTGGCTTGTTTCGGCTTACTTTGTCGGGCAGAAAGTTGAAAAGCTTAAAGCGATCGGCAAAAGCTTGTAAGCTCGCAAGTATCCCAATTATTGAATTAAAGCAAGTATCCAAAAAATTCAATGAGCTTCTTTAGAGAGAGCTTAAGCGTAATAGGACTTTTAAGGGTTCTGTGGACTCCGTGGTTGGAAACTTTAAAATTTAAGATGGCGGATAGAGTGCCTTCTAGATTTGTTTTTATTTTTGCGAATTATTGTAATTTTTAAATTCTGACAACGGATTTGATTTCGAATATATTGTCACAGTTTTAAAATTTAAGATGGAGGTTAGGGCTGCCACCTAAATTTTTACCACAGCATTGCCACCTAATAATATGTATTTTTAAAAGTTTTAAGCATCATTTATCAGTGTTAAGGGGTCGTTGATTTCGAATCTAAAGTCAGAATTTTAAAATTTAAGATTGTGGATAGGGTTGCCACCTTAATTTTTTGTAGTTTTATGAATTCGGGCTGGCAAAAAAATGGTACACCAAAAATGGGTCACTGAATCCGAATCCGTCGTCAAAATTTCAAATTTATAAAATTTGGAAATAATAGGGTTGCCACCTAATAATTTATCTTTTCAAGAGTTTTAAACATCATTTATTAGTGTTAAGGGGTCGCTGATTTCGAATCTAAAGTCAGAATTTTAAAATTCAAGATGGTGGATAGGGTTGCCACCTTAATTTTTTGTAGTTTTATGAATTCGGGGATGGCAAAAAAATGGTACACCAAAAATGGGTCGCTGGTCCGAATACGTCGTCAGAATTTCAAAATTATAAAATTTTTTAATAATGGCGTTGCCACCTAATAATATGTCTTTTTAAGGGTTTTAAACATAATTTATAGTTATAATTTCAAAGATAACATTCGAAATCAGCGACCCCTTAACACTAATAAATGCCAGCCTGAATTCATAAAACTACAAAAAATTAAGGTGGCAGCCCTATCCACCATCTTGAATTTACAAATTCTGAATTTAGATTCGAAATCAGCGACCCCTTAACACTGATAAATGATGTTTAAAACTCTTAAAAATACATTATATTTGGTGGCAATACTGTGGTAAAAATTTAGGTGGCAACCCTAACCTCCATCTTAACATTTTAAAACTGTGACATTATATTCGAAATCAAATCCGTTGTCAGAATTTCAAAATTACAAGAATTCACGAAAATAAAAAGAATCTAGGTGGCAACTCTATCCGCCATCTTAAATTTAATAGTTTGACATCATCTTCGAAATAAGTTACCCCTAAAACTTCCAACCACGGAGTCCACAGAATCCTTAAAAGTCCTATTACGCTTAAGCTCTCTCTAAGCAAGCTCATTGAATTTTTTGGATACTTGCTTTAATTGGATACTTGCCTTTAATTTCAAGCTATTCAAGCTTTTTGCCGAAGGCATCAAGCTTTCCTTTACTTGAAACTTCGTGCCGTTCGCTTGTAAGCTAGAATACTTGCAAGCTGTCGTGGGCTTATTTATATTCAATTACAACCTAGACTTGATTCAAAATTATCAAGCTCAAGCTAGCTTGAACTTGTATTTTAAGCAAGCGCTTGAAAAAGACTTCAAGTAGGCTTGTGCAGTTCTCTGGTGTGAGTAATATATTTAGGTAGGATGAGATGAAATCAAGAAAAAGTGATTTTTGCAGTTATCTGATTGTCACTGCAGTCATGTTAGCTGCAGAGCTGTAACTGAATGCATTCAACTTGATTTTGAATAACGAAATATGAATTCATTTAATGAATGCAAAATGCATTCATAAATAAAATTTTTACTTCACGTTCAATTTTTAAAAATTCAATTTATTATTCATTTCAATTGTTCAAATTCGTAATTAAGAATAATAAATTAATTTTTTATCTATATGAATGCTATTCACAAAGAATGCCATTCACAAAGCATTTCAGAATTTTCAATTGAAGGGCTTATTGCAATAACGTGATAAGCCACATGATCTAAAAAATCGATTTTTTACGCTCGATACATTATTCAATGCATTGCCAATAACCACTGAAGAGATTTTGGCTATTTCTTATAAAATTTCGAACCTATTTGTAAAAGTTTCTGTGTTCAATTTTATTTCTACATACAAAAATAAATTTTTTCAAAACTTTACAGTCGATTATTTCAAAATATTTTTTATGTGGCTTATCATGTTCTTGCAATAAGCCCTTCAATTATTCTTTTGTTATCATCCATTATTCATTTTGTATTCTTTATTCATTTGTTATTGATTATTTATTTGTAACTCATTATTAATTTTGTATTCATTATTCATTCTTACCACCATGATCCTGAATCAAAACAAGAAGCTTAAGAGTGGTGTGAACCTGGTATTTTGGCACCTAAGCGAGTTCGTGTTCAAAAATCTGCAAACTGATCCATAAGTTTTATGGGATGCAAAAGAGATTTTGTTGTTGGATTATCTAAAAAATGGAAAAACAGTTTATTCTGAATATTATTGCAACCTTTTGGATCGCATTCCAATTCGGGCTTGTATAATTGTTTCTGCTTTCTTCTGATCCTCTTTTCTATCCTTTCATAAAAAAAGCTTGTGAAATATAGCCTTGTAGTGCATACGAAGACTTTTCAAAATTCATACCTTCATCTCATTCATAAAACAATTTAGTATGGCTGAGTTCATAAATGCATTTATGCAATGCATCAGTTTGTTTTATTTTGAATTGGTGCTAAATTTTCAATGATTTTTTTGAAATAATAGCCATGAATATTATTCAAAGTTTCAAATATTTTCTGATTACTTAAGCTTATACATGAAAGTATAAAATAGCTCAAATTACTTTTACAAATAATATAACAAATGTTGGCTTAAAATTTTACTAATTTTTGTTGATTTTTTTTTACTTTTAAGGCGTCAAAAATCAATACAAAAAAATTAAAAATAAGAGTTGACTTTGCATTTTTTATTTTGCTATTTTGATAGGTATTTGAAGAAAGAAATGTTTTTCAAACATATTTTAGAATGAGGTTTTGAACGTCTTTTTCATGTTTGAAACCAATGTACATTGCCTTCAAACTAAATTCCTATAGAAAAAACTAAAACAAAATTATTAAAAATGCACTTTTTCAAAGTTTTGAGCTGATGGAGTTTTTTTTCGCTTTTTCCTATTTTGGCAATTTGCAAAGTTTGAATTTAAAAACATCAAAATTTGTGATTGAAATTTAAATTAATAAACTAAGGCTATCATATTTTATTACAATTTTATTATTTAACTGTAAAGACCACAATTTTTAAGTTCATTCGTATTTGAGAATATTTTTTCCTAAAATCATTAAATCTGTAATCAATACTATTAAATATCTGTGTCAATAAGCAATAACAGCTCAAGTCTAATTTCAAAGTTTGAAGAATTGACTTAGACCTTGAAAGACCAGCTTTGATAAGAATGTTGAATGAACTTTTTTAATCATTTTAGCCCTTATTTTGCTTTTGTTCAACCTTGCTTTTTATAAATAACTTATATTATTCCTAGATTTAAGAAACTACTGTAATCTGTAAGGGCTTGGCCCATTAGATTAAATAAATAAATAAATTTTGCTTCAAAGTTTTCAATCGCCATACATAAAAGCTATATGGAAGGGGCTTTTGTTATCGTGTCTTCACTTTGGCAAAAATCTTGCTAGAAGCTACAGATTTTGTGTGTTTATAGTCAGTAGCGTAGAATAGGGGGATAGGGGCGGTCCGCTCCTGGTGCACAGCCAGATGGGGTGCAAAATTGACAAAATTTTTTTTTCCAACTTAAATCTGTATTATAATGTAAAATTTTTTGTATAATAAAAAATATTATTTTAATAGGAGCGCATAATTTAATACCAAAGTATATAGGTTTTTTATTACCTATGATTGAACTTATTATACTGACTGCACTCTTTCATTGCAGATGTCAAAGGGTGCAAAAAAACCTGAAAGCATTCCTTACAAAGCGATCGATTCAAATAAATCAAATTTAAAATATATACATATATTTAATATTTGGTGAGAGGTGCAATTTTCATAAGGATTAATTAAAAATTTTCATATATTTTATATAGAATAATTATGGATTGATGACACAATGGCTTCAGTTGAAATAAAGTTTTACTATATGAATGCTTTTATGTAACTAAATAGGAACTAAAAGTATGTAATGATTTTGTGGAAGTAGTCAGTAAAATATGCAATATAAATCGTAAATCAGAGAGTGTCTGGATAGGTTTCATTCAGAACTTCAGAGCAGAACAAAATCAATTAAAGAAATTCAACATGTATTTGAAGCAATCCTGCCATCAAGCTGCAGATTTGAATACAAAGATTGTACAAAGTCCATGATGAGGTCAATGAAAAAAATAACGATTGAAATACCAAGGCTAAGTAGGCACCTAAAAGCTGCAGACATTGCTTTCGAAACACATCTAAACTGGACCTGAAATGGGTATTTGAAGAGTCGTTGCCGAAGCTAACACTTGGTTTAAAATTATTTTTAACGATTTGCGTATGTGTTGGTTCATGCGAAAGTAGCTTTTCCAAACTAAAATTAATAAAAAATTAATAACGGCCTACAATGGAGCAGTCAGGCAGACCTCTCAGAGTTATCTATTGAAGCCGAAGAGGTTAATTGATTTGAGAGAGGAACATTGATTTTGATGAAGACGAAATTTGAAAACTTGATGCCTTAAAGTTTGATTTTATGAAGGAGTATCACTAACAGGTCTATTCTGGCAAAGTATCAATTGTTACCCAGTATTTTTATTATTTCTATGAGTTTGCTGTAATTTTGTGATTTTAAAACAAAATTTTGAAGCTCAAAAAACAAAATTGTTGAATGAAATTGTGACTATCTAAAAAGCAGGTGACAATTTCTAGCAAAATTTATTTTTTTTGAGCTTCAAATTTTGTTTTGAAATCACAAGTAATTTAAGTAAGTAAATTTATTGAGTCTCTAAATATTTAACAATGAATTCTATAAAATTAAAGTATGCAAAACATAGAACTGAAAAACATTATTCTATTTAAATTTAAATGATTACTGCTTTCGCTATAGATATTGGTGAATAATTCATGCTTGCTCGCGACATGTCAACATAGTATCTTATGACGTTTTGTTATAAATATGATGACTTAAAAACTAAATTAACTTATACTAAACTTACACTAAACTTATACTAGACTTAATACATAAATATAATATGAACGTTAATCATTCATTTTGATTTTATAATTCAATTTAAATATTTTAAAATAATTAACCTCTATGTATAACTGTGTTAGCTTTAGCGTAGAAGTCCGGAAGGAGCAATGTAGATGAAGTAATTTCACGGTCAATATTTATATTTTCGTTGATAACGCCGACTGGTGATATATAATTTATGTTTGACCAATTAAAATCTTTTTGTGTCTCAAATATGTGCTTTATTAAATCATTATCAATACTTTGTAGTTTGCTTACGTAATTTTTCAAAAGAATTAGCATATATCTACATAAGGGAACAATGCGTGCATTTTTATAGATGTAAAAGTTGGAGTATCTCTTTGTATACGACTCATAATTTCGGTCTATGGATAAGCGTAAAATTTTTCGTTCAAATCGTTCCAGGTTCTGTGCCACGGTTGGAGAGATTGTAAACCATATCGGAAATCCATAAACTAATAATGAGCGAATGCTAACTTTATATATGAGGAGCTTAGTATTATTTGCCATATATTTATTTCGCAATAAATTTAAAAAAATTCCAAAAATTTTTTGTGCTCTGTTTAAAACCAAATTTGCATGTGAATTAAATTTTAAAAGTTTGTCGAAAGTTATTCCCAAGTACTTTATTTTATCTTTAAAAGGAATTGTTACTTCATTAAGAGTTAGCTGCAAACATTTACTCTGGGGTACAGTGTTTCTATGGCATTTACCAGAAGCATTTCTTATGCATATAGCTTCAGATTTTGCGGCATTTATTTTTATTCCCCATTTTTTATAAAAATTGTTAATTTCTGTTAAGTGGGATTCAACTAAGTTAAGTGCCTCATTTGGAGTTACTCCATGCGCATAGACCAGAGAATCGTCGGCGTACAAGATGCCTGTTGAACCTCTATATATATGTGGAAATTCATGAATGAATATGCTGTACAAATGTGGTGCCATTATTGCTCCTTGTGGAACACCACTTCTAACAATACCATAATCTGATTTGGCATCATTAATATTAATAAAAAACTTTCGATTATTCAAGAAACTATGCAAAATTTTAATGATACATGGGCTAAAGCCAATTCCTATTAATTTATATAAGATACCAATATGGTATGCTTTATCGAATGCTTTTTCAATATCTAATGATACAGCGACTGTGCATTTTTTTTGACGGATATTTAGAATAATATCATTTTCAAATTTGTGCAGAGCGTGGACAGTAGAATGACGCTTTTTGAATCCAAATTGATAATCGGGAATATACTGAACGTCGATGTTTTTGTCAATTTGAGCCTGAATTATTTTTTCAAAGAACTTGCCAAGATTTGATAATAAAGAAATAGGTCTGAAATTGTTAACTTCGTAGCATTTAGGTTTTTTTTGAATAGGTATAATTTTTGCTATTTTCCATGAATTCGGGAAGTACCCATTATTGATGCAATTATTGAAAATTATAGCTAAGAAATTCAATACTACATCGGGTAGTTTTTTTAAGAGATGATTTGAAATGTTGTCTGGTCCAGATGATTTCTTTGCATTAATTTCTCGAAGAGCAGCTCTTAAATAATCTGGGTTAATGTAATGTCTGTTATCTGAATTAGACAAGGAATTAAAATCAACGGTAAAATTAGAAATGGAATCAGGGTATGTAAGAAGAGTGTTTTGAACATAGGATTCTATATCACTTAAATCTGGTCTATCTGGAACTGTTTCCTCATAGATTTTCTCAAAATGATTTTTTAAAATTTCAACTTTATCGATATCGTGTGTAAAAGTGTTATTGTCATAAAGAATTTTTGTGCAAAATTTTCCTCCTCCTTTTCCAATTAAATTAAAAATCTGTTTATAAGCTAAAGGGCCAGGTTTAATTAGTTTTAATTTTTCCCCAAAATTTCGAGTTTGTTGAATTTCTACTTGTTCTTTTATTATTATCTTCAGTAGGGAGATTTATTTTGCAAGCAGTTTGTATTCAGAATTTGTGTTATTGAAATTCCTATTATATATCTTTTTTTAATTTCTTTGCCATCTATGCTTAATCCTGAAAAGACTTTTTATTGATTCAGGGAGAAATACATAGTTCTTATTTTTTATTTGAATTGTTTCACTGTGTAAATTTTTGACTGTATTTATAGCTGAAGTTAAAGTGTCTATGTATGAATCTATCTCAAAATTTTGTAAATTATAATAATTTGGTGGTAAATTGCTTTCGATACGTGCATTTAAATCAGTTCTAAAATTTTCCCAGTTTGTGTTTTTAAAAGACGTATAATATCTTGATTGCCTTAATGTGAATTCAACATTTCTTAGATCGATTGCCAAAAGAAGTGGGAAGTGATCGGAAAACGACGACAAAGTTGTAATGATATAATTTGTATTAACAGTGTCAATTAAGTTATTTGATATCAAGAAATGATCGAGGAAAGAGGATCCGTTCGGATATGATGGGTTATTGTCACAAACTCTAGTGAAATCGCGTGAGTGGTTTTCCAACCAGTAAAAAAAAGTGTTTCCATTCAGGTTGTTATTTAAATCATTCCAAGAACTATGTTTAGAATTGAAATCTCCACCAACAATAAGCCCGTCAAACATAGATGCTCGATTTGCTATATTAACCAATCCATCCGAAAAGTCTTCAGGCGAGTAGTTACATGGAATGTAAATAGATCCAACCAAAATCTTTTTTTGGATACCATGTATTGAAACACAGACTTCAAGAAAAATATGGGGAAATTTAATATTAGTTATCTCCACTAAAGAATATAAAAAATTATTTTTAATGGCGATTGCAACTCCTTGAGAACTATCATCTTTGAGAAAGTTATAAACAATAAATCTTAAATTAACTGGACTAGAAATATGAGTTTCTTGCAGAAAGCATATATCAATTTGATTAAAATCTAAAACTTTTTTTAATTCAATTTTTCGACTACTGTCTACTAGAGATCGAACGTTAAATGATAAAAATTTATGCATTCTATGGACCATATTTATTTTGTACTTCTTTCAAAAGTGTGATACAATTCTTTTTAGCTTCATCTTTCGACATTATTTTAAAACTTTTTAAAAAATTTTAAATTTTTTGCTCGAGAGTAGGTTGCCCTTGGTTACAGAGAATTTCTGCAACCTTTAAAAATTCTTCGATTAGGGTAGGTTTTGAGGTACTAAAATTCTGTTTTTGATTAGTTGCATTATAAAAGTTACTTGCATATGTTTTACCTTCTTTTACTAATGACTGCTTGCTTAAAACTTGCTGTACATTGGAAAATGCCATAGATTTTTTTTCTTTAGCATCGCTTATGATTATTTTTTTTCTTTTTATGTACTCCTTATAGAAAGAACAACCTCTCCAGTTAGCAGGATGACCTTCTTCACCACAGTTGATACAAAATGGTTTTGAATTTGAAGTTTCATTTAGCATGCAGCCACCAGGCTGATGATCCTTATTACATTTAACACATCGATAATGTCTATTGCAATTTTTAGCAATATGTCCCCACTGTTGACATCGCTTGCACTGAGATTCTGTGTTTCGCGATTTGGGTGCCTCCCATGTTATTGTTTGATGATGTAAAGAACGTAATTTGGCAATGTCATTAAATTTCTTCCCAGGGAAAAGTGTTATTAAAAATAAATTTGTTTCATAATTATTTTTTTGTGAGTATGGAGTTTTGAACTTTGATACCTTTTCAACTGTTTCAGGGAATTTTGCGTCAAGCTCTTGTTTTATTTCATTAACGTCGGACAAAAAGTGTAGCCCACGTAAAATAAGATTGACTTGTCTAAGATGTTTTGGTGTAAAAGTGTAGGATTCTATTTTTTTATCTCTAAGCAGAGTCATCATCTCAAAATGAGCATTATGATCTCTTAGGTAAAGTTTGCTTTTAAATTTTGTTTTGTTTATTATTTTAAAGTCTATTTTTGGTACTTTTGATTTTAATTGATCAATCATATTTTTTATATTTACGTTATATAATATTATGGGTGGACAAAATCTAGCGTTGTGAATTTTATTGGTTTCAGCTACATTGCCTCTACCGGAACTTACCACGTTTGAAAATTGTGTGTCTGTAGTTTCGATGTCCATGTTTCCTAGAATAGCAAAGCGGTTTGTATTGTTTGTGATATTTTGATCGGTTTGAAAATTTGAGACGTCGACTTCAATTAGCTCTCCGTTGTTTGATCTTTTAGTTCGTTTGTTGCGTGGTGTAACGTATTGAAACTCGTTTTCATTTAGAGTTAGAGACTGCTCTTCCATCGGTGAATTCGGTAAAGATGTATTCAGTAATTCTGCTGATAAATCGTTTGCCATAATATATTCCTGAGAAGTTTGGGAAGTATATCTATCTTCTATTTGAAGATGAGTTGGATTTGCTGAATCGTTTGTTGTGCTGTTCAAATTTTCCGGAATTTCTCCGGGGTCGAAGTGATGATGATGAGCAATGTCTGCGTCCATTTTTTAAATTTCAGCAAGGGTGCTGAATTGTTTGAATAGAAACTTTTATTGTTAAGCTTATTTTCGTTCGTTTTTAATTAGTCTTTTATATATATATATATATTGTATAATAGATATACAAAAATATTTTATAGAAATTTTTCGTTTTGAAATTTTATTTTAATTTTCTTGATATATTTTTTTTTCAGCCCTCTCCGTTTGAAATTCAAATCAGAATCTTGAAATCACAACATTACAGCAGACACATAGAAATAATAAAAATACTGGGTAACAATTGATACTTTGCCAGAATAGACCTGTAAATATTTTTTTTATATTTTTTCAGACATAGAATCGATATATTTAAAAAGTTAAATATACTCTATGCAGCTTAAAAACAATTATAACAATAAAAAATTACAAGAAAACCAGAGTTAAATCAGCTAAGCTGATAGTTGACTGTCGGTTTTGGATTGTCACTTTTGATATTTATTTTTTATTATTACCTTTTCTTTGCTCTGTGTAAAGCTATCACGAAATATTTTAAATACTTGTCACCATTTTTAATTCTGTGAAAAATTAAATGTTATTTCAGCATAATTTTACTTTAGAGCCTGGACCCGAATATCTTTTTCGTATTTTTATTTGGGCCTCCTAAGCCTAAAAATACAAAAAATTGTCGCTCTCAATAGGTTTAGGAGTTTAAATTCGCGAATATCAGTTTCATCTTATAAAAATTATGTGTTTTTTACTGTAAAAAACATGAATCCATACAATCAGAGGACTCTGCTTTAGTTTGTTATGCCATATGAGGAGTGTCTGTTCAAAAGTTCCTATTTCAATATTGTATGAAGTTGAAGAAAACTGAAAAAAGTCTAGTTTTTATTATGCTTACACTTCTGAGACTTTCTTAACCCCCCATGAGCATATGGGTCTGGTCAGACCCAACCGGTTTTCAAACGTGTATAACTTTTTTCTATGTATTTCTGAGCTTCGCCAGTCCATGGCTTTTTCAAATAGGCTAAGCCGAATACAACCGTTACGGTTTTTTAATATTTATAGTGGAAAATCCCATTTTTAACTATTTTAGTGAATTATGCGCACATGGGTCTGAGCAGACCCAACACAATTATATAATTGTCTTCGCATATATATTCAGTTAATGCGTAGAATTCAATGTGTGAATATCGAAATTAAATGTGAGTTTTGTTTTTTTCAAGTGCTATTTTTTGTTCTAACAATATTTTGGTAAGCAATATTGGTTCAGTGAGTTTTATCCTTAGTTTACATGTTTTGTGATTGTTTTTGGAGATATTTCGCTGATATTTGTGAATAATGTTTGGACCGGCTGTTATTTATTTCTGTTTTATTTAGATTCAGTAAAATGAAGCGAGAAGGCATCGACGATGGTAATATGATGAAGCGTTTGGTTCGCAAACTGAGTGCACCAAACGTGAATCCACAAGAACGAGAGCGACTTGAGGAGTAAATCGCAGAAATTATGGGGCACGAATTAGACCCATTTGAATTTGGTGATGACTTGAAAAATGAAGACTACGTCCCAGAAGAAGTTGAAAATGTGGATGAGGCATCCGATATTGAAGAAGATATGGAGATAGAGGTAGTTATGGATAATGACGATGATAGTGATGATGCGGAGGAGTTATATAGAGAAGCCGTAGCCGCTGTGGCTGTACCATTTGAGGAATAGGTTTATCGTTCAAAAGACTGCAAGTTTTGAAATACAAGTCCACCACCTACTGGAAGGCCCCGATCACATAATGTGCCAACAGTTTCACGTAAAGGGCCACTACGTAGAACACTGACGCATCACCAAGCCATTTTCAAATCATTATTGAACCCCAAAATCGTAAATATTATTGTGCGGGAAAATAAACGAAAGCCCTCGAATCTTTTTGTCTTTGGAACCAAGCGCATCCCAATGCAAAGCGGCAAATTTGGATGATGACCCCCGAGAACGAAAAATATGCCTTCTTTGGAATTTTGTTGTTTGCTGGTGTGTTTCGCGCCAATTCCCAGCCGGCGAAAGAATTATGGGCAAGCTAGAATATGCCCATCTACAAAGTCACCATGTCTTTCAACCGGTTCAAGCACTTGACCGCCTACATATGCTTCGATAACGGAAACACTCATGCGGAGAGGCTCTTCAACAAAACAATTCTGTAGCCGTGGACGATATATGGCTCAAGCTTATGGCAAACTTACGAGTGGAGAAGACATACACCCCGGGCTGATAACTGATGGCTGATGACCAATTATTTCCGTATCGCTGGAGAACCCGGTTTCTCAATATATTACGAGTAAGCCCGCAAAATACGGAATAAAAGATTGGTGGATTTGTGATTCCGTTAAAAATTATACCTTGAAGGGTATAATTTATACAGGAAAACAACCAGGTGGACAACGAGATACGAACCAAGGCGAACGGGTCGTATTAAAATTGATGGAAAAATATATGTACAGCGGTAGGACACTTTACGCTGACAACGATTGTCAGCGAATTGTCGTACAATTTGGCAAAAATGTTGATGGAAAGAAACGTTAGAAATAACAAAACCTACATCCCTCCTCAATTACTGGATTCAAAAAGGCCTGTGCATAGCATCATATTTTGCTTTCACAATAATAATATCGCATTGTGTTCCTATATAACGAAGCCAAAGAAGCCATTATTCCTTATATCCATCGTTCACTACCGTTGTGACATCGATCCTTCCAAATCATCAAAACCGACTCAAATATTGGACTACTATCAATTCAAAGCGGGCGTCGATACAATGGATCTGATGTTGACTGGGTATTCTTGTAAACTTTCGACGAATCGGTGGCCTTTGGCACTGTTTTACAACATGATTGATATCACCGGCTTGGCCTCATTCATCACCTATGAGGACTTGAATCCAAGTAAACAGAGGGATAAACGTCGTTCATTTGTCATTGAATTGGCAAGACAGCTGGTAATTCTTCATATGACGGAATGGGCAAAAAGCCCTTTGGTTTGGAGGTTTGTTCACATCAAGCAAGCAATGACGCTTTTCAATGTTCTTGTAAGTATACTTAGAATAAAAATCATATTCTAATAAATATATTATTATTTTCAGGTACCGGACTCCAGCTCATTGAAATCTGCCGAAACTTAACTACAACCATATGCTGACGTAGCTTCCACACGCTCAGCTTGCTACATCTGCTCTTCTTCGAAAACGCGACGTAAGACTAGATATCATTGCAGCACATGCAATCGTCCTATATGTCTTAATGAACATTCCATGCAATTGCATAAACGTAAACCAGAATGTTGTTCTTAATATTTTTTAACTGATAATTAATTAAGGTACCCGTTCCTTTTCAAACTGACAAAAACACGATTTTTTTATTATAACGCACATATAAACATACTAGGAAACCTTGTAACACAAAATCTCACATTTAGCACACTTGAAGTCATCTGCCTATACCTGTCCTGATATATACATATTAAATAAGTATGGGTCTGGCCAGACCCCTTAACTCCATTTACCGCCTTATAGGTCACCGCTCATGGGAGGGTTAATGCAGTTATATATATCTACCCACAGCTAATATATGATGTAAGCATGGATACAAAATTTAAATGGTTTAAAAGTTAAAGAAATTTCAAATTTAAAAATAGGCTCTTTTGCGCAGTCACTAAAGAAATAGGCATTTTTAATTAGATTTTTTAGCATGTTATTAAATAAACACAGCAATAAAATATTCATAAGAACTTTTCATACAAATAATTAATTAACTAAATACGTAACCATCCTATAACGGGCTCAATACGTTCACATTCTTCGTCGGTTTCGCATTATAGTGATAAGGATTCATTAAGGACTTTCATTCATTGAATATTCAGTTCCTTAGCTTAAATAGAACTTATAATTAAGTCTTAAAAAAAATTAATAGGCCCGTTTAATTAAATATTTAAATAAATAAATAAATAAAACTAAAAGCTTGTATGGATATTAGTCCTTTTTGTTTAAAAATATCTAAAATATCTTCAAAAGCAATTTTTCAGTATTCATGAAATTATATGCAAATAGGCCCTTTGGAAGAGAAACATAAGCTTTGATGCTTAAAATATTGAAAATATTTACCATTTTTCTGAATATTTTATTTGTGCAAATGATGGGATTCAATATTCAACCATAGTAAAAACGGTTTTATAAAAAATGTTAAATAGGACCTTTTGAACCGACATTCCTCATATGAGCTCTTACTAGAAACTTAGAAAATTTTTCGTCTGTGGCACTTTCTTCATATATTACTTAATAATTTTACTTTAATTCACAGAAATCGAAAATACAGTAGAATCGCGGAAAAGTTAACTCGCGAAAATGTTAATCGCTCCATTAAGTTAACCGAGATTCAGCTTCCACGTACTGCTCTAAAAAGTTAACTTTTGTGTTAACTTTTCTGAATTTTTCAAACAGTTGAAATAATCAATATCTTGATAAAATGGTATGAAAATAATAATGATGTAAATCATGTGCAGACTTTGTCAAATGCGCACGAAAATTGCCAAGAGTTTTTATACAAAAGAAAAAAAAACGTCTCGACTGCTTCTTTAAACAAATTAATACATATTAAGTTCCTGCGCATGAAATTTGTCAGGAGTTACTGTGAACTTTAAACCATCCGGTAAGAATTAAATCTAAGCATCTTTTTAGATGTTTTTTAGATTAAAACTAAGTCATTGAAGTAAAATTTAACGTGTTATTTCGAAAAATATATGTCTATTAATGCATTTTTGTTAATTTAGAAAACTGCTTAGAAAAGTTAATAGTTCGAAAAAGTTAATTATCCTTGGGACATTTCGGTTAACTTTTACGCGATTCTACTGTATTCCCTTTATTTCTTAGATTTCTTCTAAGAAGTTGTATTTCTTTAATTATTAGGGGTATTCACGATGTGGTGTATTTCTGAAAAATTTTTACAAAATTTACAATACTTACAACTTATTGTGAACAAACCTTCACTAAAGCATTGCATTTTTTAAAATCAGCTGATCTTTTATGTTCTTTTGTTTAGAAACATTAATTTAAATCATCATATAGCTAAAGGAAATCATACAAAAAATGTAACGATACACTAAATTATATTAATTTTTATTAAATAAACTCACAGCGTTGCCAGTAGCTTCCTCCATGCTCAGCCAGTAGCTGAGTAGAAATGCTTTTGCGATCAGCTGATCTAATGTACAACGAGATTTTCAAAAAATATAATGGTGGAAACCCATTGTATTTTTGCAACAGGGTTGTATTTTGAATACTGTACATTTTGTTTTTGTAATTTTACAAAATTTACTACAAATATCAAATTTATCAAAAATACACAATACAAGGGCAAATACACCACATTGGGAATACCCCTATTATTTTCTACATTAAATTCTTACAATAGTCCCAATGAAGTAAACATTTCACTTTAATATGTACACTGGAATAGGTTAATACAGAATACACTGAAGCACACTTGAAGTTATTTTTTTTACTTAACCCATTTCCAGCGGCTCCTTAACTACCAGGCCAAAATCGATGAAACTTCGTCTAGAGCCTTTATATGGCCCTAAACTTTATCAGGCAAAATTTAAAAATTTTACCTCCACAGGTAAGGGCTGGGCGCACTGATGCATTTTTGCACCACTTGCTGCATCACATACCTTCACAGCCGTACCTGCCCATTTTAAAACAGCAAACGGGCTCTAAATTTATTTTAACATAAAATTAAAAACTTATAATAGTTACTATTGAAAAGCAATTTTCGATATTGCGATTTAAAATTTTTCCGGAATGTACAAAAATTAAAAAAAATAAAAAACCAATATTGCGACGCGCCGTGGGCGTAAAAACCAAGTAAACGACCAAATGACTCAAACCAAAAATAATGTATATTGTCAAAGGTCCATACTAACATAATCCCTACAGTGCCAGGTTATATTACTTTCGCGCTCACCTGGAGTAAATTCTAAAGTTACTGGTGCAAAAATGCCCCAATAGCTGGAAATGGGTTAATTATTGTTTTCGTTTTTATTTTTGACACTTATTTAATTTTGAGTAAAAAATGAAAACGTTACAAATATGTGAAAACGACACCAAAAAAGCTGTCGCATAAAATCGATATGTCGATTTGTTGGCCTTTGTAGACTAGTAAAGAGTGCGCTAGACTCAGAGGTCCCCGGTTCGAATTCGGGTGCGAGCGTGGTTTTTTCCGCTTTCTTTTTTCTTTAGTACATTTAAGAATTATTGAAACAAAAAATCCACAGCTAAATTGTGGAAATAGTAGAATTAAAGGGCAAAACAACTGAGGGCTGGAAATGTCTTGGAAATTGGAAAAGGCTGGAAATTGTCTTTCACGTATGTTCCGCCTAGTCGATAATTCACGTATGGTTCCAATCAATTATTCCTCTAATAATCTATCCCTTTCCTTTCAGGTCAAAGACCAAACGTTGTTTGTATAAGACGTATCACTTGGTTCTTTAATTTTGTTAAAAAAAAAAGGTAAAAGCGATTATCAATTTGATAATCACCTGGTAATCACGTACAGCAGTAGTGATAATTTTGATTATCAACTATCACCTTAGCCGATTCCACCCTAGTATGTGTATGTATTTAGAAATTTTGTATAGAGATTTTAGATATGGATAACCGTACTACGGGGGCGAAAAATTTATTTTCCGCCAACCTGCCAGCAACCCTGGCTACGCCACTGTTTATAGTGCTACATGCGTGGAACACAGCTACATCAATAACTCAGTTCTGTCTTAAGTCGAATTAATCTTTTATTGCTTATCGACACAATAATATTGGCATATCGGAAAACAACCCCTGCCTAAAATATTCTTGCTGTAACACATGCCTTTCATAAAATTCTTCCAATTTGTTCCGGTCAAAAAATGACAAAAAATATAATTTCCAAAGTATCACTTTTCCGTATGATTGCAATTAGTCAAAACCTTGAGAGATAAAAAAGTTGGTTCCTTCAAGGTGTTTGTTTAGAAAAATTTAGCCAAAAGCAGGTAACAAATTATGTGGCTGTACAAATTTGAAAATTGAAACAAAGCGACATATTTGAGATTAATTCCTAAAACATATTAAATTTTATGATTCTGCAAAACTTTGCTCTTGCTACCTACAGCAAAAATGTAAACTTCTTAAAAAAAAAAAAAAACAAAAATCAATTTTGGAACGAGGTTTGTTGTCTGCTGTTGGCGGATTGCTATTGCTGTTGCTGTTGTGCGTGCGTATCTTAGAAATTGTGCGACCGAGGAACACCAAGCAGCAAGGTTTTTTTTAGTTCGAGTTTTTGTTTTAATCAAAACTGCTGTAGTTGTTTTTGTTCTTAGTATACTTCATTCCTCTACAACTCCGATCTAGTCGGCTTGATACACTTGAGTTTTTGCTTCCAAGTCGCATTAGTTGTTAAACTCTTGACTGAGTAGTGTCTTTCACGCAGATTTAAGCGACAATCATCTGTTGAGAGAAAAAAGTGTGCTTCGAATAAATTTCGTGAAGAATCCGATTTTCTTCTTTTGGTATCCGTGAGTTGCATTCGTTTACAAGTATTTATCTCAGAAAGTCTTTTATGTTTGGTTCATTCTCTGTGGTTCTTCTCTCAAGTTTTATCATACCAACAGTGTGTAGGTAAGAGTGTTATTTGTTTGCTAAAAACGTGCGCGTACTAACACGTGGTTTAAAAAATGCGCCAAGAGCAAAGATTGTAACAGAGGCAAAAGAAAAAAAAAGGCATTTAAGCAAAATTTACTTGACCCTTCATTAAGAACAATTTAAAGAATTCTCGCAAGAGATAAGTTTTTTCTTACATCCCAATTTGCACGTTTAGAAAATTTTTGTGTACAGTAACGACATTGACTTCATAGCGAAAACGGGCAAATAAAATTGACGAAATTTTTAAGGACATGCTGAGAAAACATTTATCCGAGTAATGGCACAATTCTAAAAGTTTATTGTCAAGGACTCTAACTGACTCATTATTTCCAATTAAGATTGTTCAGAAATTGAAACACTGCATAGTTGTTGAATTGCATAGTTGTTGCTTTGGGGGCAAAGTGAGCCATATCACATATATGTTTGCTGAGAGCCCACTTCCGTTTTTGTTATTTTTTTTTTAAAGAATTAACAATAATTTAACGAACGCCAATGAACTTTTGGGTTGGTTTTTTCTTGTACAAAAAAATTTTAAAGAAAAACGTTTGAAACAAATTCTTTAAACTAATGCCTGGTTTTTACTACTATGTCAGTTTCAGTGGTCAGTTGTTGTTAATCAATTAAAAAATTACAAAAAAGTTGATATTTTTGCTAAGTATCCATCCATGACACTATTTTATTATTAAAAACATCTCAATTAATTAATTGAGTTTTGCAGAAAATTCATAATTATTTTCTTAAGGCGATTCTTAGGTAATTAAGTTTTATCTCGTCATTAAACTGCCATAGTGAAAACCAAGCTTTAGAAACAGGGGCGTACGGAGGCCATTTTGATTGGGGGGTATCAATGTATTTCAGCCGACTAGACCATTAAGTTCTGACTATTTTTTAAATACAACATAGTTGAATTATACAAAGTTACTCATCCGTTCGATCAATATAAATAAATCTTAAGGGGTCTTTTTTATTTGAACGGCTTAGAAAAACACTTTGTAATTATTTTTACTAAAACTTTTTTTAATGATGAAAAAAAATTGAGTACATCAAAATACATATAATTAAGTATGTTTTGAATTTTTTTTGGCATGGCCTTTTATCTGCTCTCTTAAGCTTTTCGCAATTTGGACATCATTTTTCGAATCCAAAAAGGTGGCAAAGATTTTTCAGCTTTTACAACAGGTTACTGAAAATTTTTTAGTTCATTTCAACGATAATGCTTAAAACTATAAGATTACGTATAATCAGCCAACTAAACCTCATACCTATTTTTGGGGCCATTTTCAGAACAAAATTTGAAAAATCACCCTATTTTTTACATTTCTAACGCTCTAAAAATTCGAGTTCTACGTTTTAATAGATGATTGTAGGTAATAATTTTAGAGATTTTACAATAATAAATATAATGCAAAACAGTTTCAGCTCAAACGGACTTTTTCGTTAAAATTTGGTACCGTTTTAAGAAATCCTGAAATTTTTAACCCGCATATAGTAACACTTTTCAATCTTTCGATCTTTTTCAAGTGAAGAAAATCCCTTAAAGGCAGTTTTCATATCGAAGAAAATAAAATAAAAGAATTTCAACATTATCGAATCAGTATTCAAAAATTTATTTTCGTTTTTGTTTTAAAAATTCATAGCTTATTTTCTTAAAAAATAAACAGGGCTTTCAATTTCTTTAACATTTTGACGTAGAATTACGTCTTACAGCGCGGTTTGTATGGGGTCATTTTCACAAATTTTTTCAAAGTGATATTTGACACTTTGGGGTATACCTACAGCCTTTAATATTCATCGTACAAAGAAAAAATATATGCCAAAATATCAGTTTTAGTGGGAATAAAACGAATATCTAATAAAATAGCAAAATCTAAGAAGATGAAAAATTCATATATTCGTATGAGAAATGCACAAGCTGCTTGCTGCTTAGCTGCAGTAGCTGCTTATGCTGTTTTTAAGGTTGTTGTTGTTGCTGTGTTTGCTTGTTTGGTTCGTAATCACGTAGTTCGTTGTTGTGCTGCTTTTGTTGTTGTTGCTGTTGTTGTTGCTGTTGTTGTTACTGTTGTTGTTGTTGTTGTTTTTTATTAATATGTATGTAAAACACACATATATAAATACACATCAGTTGCTTTCAATTTTTTCGTTTCCCAGATAGCCCAATCGGCTCGGTTGAAAACGGTGTTCACTTTTAAAAGCACTGAAGCGGACCGTTTCGTTGCCAGCAAACTATGCATTGTGTGTTTCATATAAGCGTACTATTTAATAAGTTGTACATTAATGTTGATTTTCAATGATTTAAATACAAATTCTAAATGTTTGACAGCTTAAATCATTCTTGATTTTAAATACAAATTCTAGTTGTTTGACTTCGCCCTTATGCGAGCGAATAATGCACAAACTGCTTGCAGCAAAGGCAATTATTGCAGAGTGAAAAGCGGGACAAAGAGATCTTGTTACCAGAGCAATAATTGCTTTCGCCGCAAGCTCGAGAATTTTCGTGTGTAACGAGCATAGATGGGCACTTTGCAGTAACAGTAAAATTGCAGTAAAAATAAATTTTTACTGATAATGAAATTCAATTTGCATTACCAGTAAAATTTTACTGATTACTGAAAAAAATTGCAGTAAAAATAAATTTTTACTGATTACTGGGAAAAAATTGCAGTACAAATAAATTTTTACTGATAATGAAATTCAATTTGCATTACCAGTAAATTTTTACTGATTACTGGAAAAAATTGCAGTAAAAATAAATTTTTACTGATAATGAAATTTAATTTGCATTACCAGTAAATTTTTACTGATTTCTGAAAAAATTTGCAGTAAAAATTTACTGGTAATGCAAATTGAATTTCATTATCAGTAAAAATTTATTTGTACTGCAATTTTTTCCCAGTAATCAGTAAAAATTTATTTTTACTGCAATTTTCTCCAGTAATCAGTAAAAATTTACTGGTAATGCAAATTGAATTTCATTATCAGTAAAAGTTTACTGATTACTGCTTCTTGTAATGCAGTAAATATTTACTGCAGTGTGCCCATGTATGGTAACGAGTGAAAGCGGGACATAGCAAGCAAAGTTCTGTTTATTTTCTGTAGACGATTCGGTTCATCCCCTCTAACGCTGCTCAACCGCTGTGATCTTGCTCTTCTCTGTGCGTCGTTGTTTAAGATTTGTTTGGTAATTGTTGTTGGTTAATTTAGCTGAAATTTTTTAAGATGTTCTTAATTTTTACGCGACATGAACAGCTGATTTTGACAACTAGCTCGCTTTTCTCTACATTCTACTTCATTCCTCTTCGAGTCGGCCCTACCTGGTTATTCTGCCATGAGTTGGAGTACGAATAAAACTAATGTTTATTTTCAGCATGCATGTATACTACTACGCAAATTTGCGCATGCGTTACTAAGCATGCGTTGTGCTTTAAAAACTACATTTATTTCTTAAATACCATAATAAATTCGAATTATTTTTACTATGCATTATATTTTTTCCATATTAAAAATTTATTTTGTTAACTAAAATTTTAATTTTTAATTACTTTTAAAATATACATATATGTTTATGCTCTTTACTAAACACACTAAAAAATTTCAAAAATAAATTCACACCGGTGCGCGGGTATTTACATTTTTTACACCGAACAGTGTTAATTTACACCGCTTTTTCGGTGTGAAACGACAAACTCATCCGATCGATGTGAAATAAGAAAAGCAAAGAAGAAAAGCAATACTAAAATCTCATTGATAAAAAAATTAAAAATTTAAATTTCTCAATTAAATTTGATCAGTTTAATTTCGTAAATATTGATTAAAGATTAATTTTTGGTTTGGTTCATATTTCATATTAAATAAAGCCCAATGAAATAAGTCCAATGAAATTATTTCATTTAACAATTCATAAATTTAATGACAATTTAATAAAAATTGTAAAAACATCTTTTCGAATATTTAAAAATTACACCGTTCAATGTTAAAAGAATTATCATTTTGCGTATTATAAATATACACCTAACAGGGTAAAAAACAACCTATCTGATATTTACTTTTTTACACCGATCGGTGTGAAAAAAAATATGCTTCTTCGGATATTAAATTCTAGCACTTTGACACGGTGTAGGACTCCCTGGAACACCGATCGGTGTAAAAATTCTATACAAATTTTTAAGTGTGCAGGAAAAATAAATTATTAAAATTTAACCTTATTTATTTCCATTAATTAAACATAACTTTGAATTACATTTAGTTTTAACCAACAAAACAAATGAAAAAGAACAACAAATTCATCACCATAAATATCAAACGAAAACTTTTTATATAACAAAACAAATTTTTACATGAATTTAATTGTGAGCTTTTCAGATAAAGTAAGTTTAAAAAAGGACAACAACAACAAATTTGTTTTTGAATAATTTTAATTTAGAAGATGAAATACTTTTAAAAGGTTTTGAAGAATGTACATGGAAAAAACCAGAATTTTTCTCTATTAATTTATAAAAAGGAATTCTACGTCTATACTTACGATAATATCGAAACTGTGTCTTTTTTTAGTTAAGTTTTTACAAATCCGCACCTATTGTGTAGCGGATGAAAAGTGAACAAATTTGTATGAAATGCGGATCGGCAGCGTTTTCATCAATCTACAAGGGTCCGCCATCTAACTTTTTTTTTCAACTAGTGCTTATTTTGTGAATGGTAACATTTAGCTCATGTCTGATTTGACAGATAATTAGTTTTATTCTTCCGCTGAACGAATAAATTGCGACATTACTTTGAAAATCATGTTAATGTTGCAGAATGTGTGCGAAAATTGCGTACGGATTTTGGAAGAAGAGAAGCACCGTCAGCTCCGTATGTTCGTTATCTTGTGAAAAAAGTGAAAGAAACTGGCATCCTCATCGATAAACCAAAGCGTGAAAAGCCAAAAGCAGTGTGTACACCCGAGAATATTGCTGCTGTGGCAAAAAGTGTGCGTGAAGCGCCATCAACATCAATTCACCGTCGTTCTCAACAATTGAACATTTCGGAGACATCATTGAGACAAATTTTGCATAAAGACCTTGGTATGACGCCATACAAAGTCCGATATGACAGGAGTTGAAGCCAACTGACCATCCAATGCGTTTTCGCTTCACTAAGTGGGCCTGCGATCGACTTACAGAAGAAGATGCCGATTTTGCCAAAAAAAATCATATTTTCAGATGAAGCTCATTTTGATCTTGGCGGGTATGTAAACAAGCAAAATTGTCGCATTTGGGGCACAGAAAACCCACACGCATACATTGAAAAGCCGCTGCACCCAAAACGAGTCACTGTTTGGTGCGGATTTTGGTCCAGAGGCATAATTGGGCCATTTTTCTTCGAAAATGAGCAAGGAGTGGCCGTTACAGTCGATGGCGATCGTTATCGGGCCATGTTGAACGAATTTTAGTTCACAAAAATTGAAGAGGAGGATATTGGCAACATTTGTTTTCAACAGGACGGCGCTACGTGCCACACAGCCAAAGCTACACTCGATGTTTTGCGCTCTGTTTTTGAAGATCGCATTATCAGCCGCAGAGCTGATGTCGTTTGGCCACCTCGGAGCTGCGATTTGACACCGTTGGACTATTATTTGTGGGGTACCCTCAAAGATAAGTGTTACGCCGACAAGCCAGAGACAATTGACGTTTTAAAGGACAATATTCGTGAAGCCCTTGGTGAAATACAGCTGCACACAATCGATAATGTGCTTAAAAATTGGACATAGGCTACTGCATGGCCAGCCGAGGCAGCTATTTGAATGAAATTATTTTCCATTACTTACCGGAAGGATTGTACTTTCAAATAAAAAAGAAATTTGAGAAAATATCCAGTAGTTTTTTTTTATAGAATTTTCAAAAAAAAAAGTTATTTGGCGAACCCTTTAGGTTTTTTCTCTGAATTCGCATACTTTGTTACTTCGAAGCTACTCGCTGAGCATAATTGTTTTTTTACTAAAAACCCCTCTCCCGGCCAAAGGCTGGGGAGCGGGATTTTTTTAACACCATTATAATTTTCATAAAAAAATTATACCTTCTACTTAAAAAATTTTAAAATACAGTTATTTCATTAAACTAGATTTGATCCCATTTTATCCCTTTTATTTAGAAAATACTTTACAAAATACGTTTTTATTTTTCTCCTAAGCAACCCCGGACCAGTCAAAGCAACGAATTCTACATACGTTCCACAATCAAGCGTGACAACAACGTTTTGTTTTGAACCATTATAGCTCGAAACGGTTGTCTTCTTGAATGTTGTGTCTGCTCGTAAGAAGACACAGCCGTTTATTGCTGTAAACTGTAATAGGCCAATAAGGTTATGCCCAGAACTTCACTTCTATTTTTGATAATGAAAGTGAGTTCTTCCTCCCTATTGCATATATATAAGTTGGTACATATATATGCACCATAAATAGTACCAGCCAATAGTACTCTTACGGAGGGCTCTTGTCTTGTAGCCCTCCGACCTCTTATCCGCAAACCCTGTCACCACATACCAAGGGTTCTTAAATGAGGGCCACGCCGAATACCCCGTTCTTCAGGTCGACTAAGAGAATCGTTCAGGCGAGCTTGCAGTGATGAAGGTTAATCTGGAGCATCTTCATCCACTCTAGATTGATAGCAGGTCACCCCGCAGTATAAGCTCCCTCCTCTCAGCATGTCTCCTCGGCCAGAAGATCATCTTCATGATAGAGGCCCGACACCCCTGTAATGCCAACCGAGCCCTCCGACATAACCTCTTCCATGTCTGAAACTGGTGTACAGCTTGGGGTCTCAACAACTTCCGCGACAGCCTGGCTTGACTGAGCTTCTGTTGTAGGGCTCTTGGACTGCTTGTCCTTGCTGTATACCTTTAGGAAAACCTTAGAAAAGTAGTAAAAGAGCACTCCGTTCCTTTCTTCTAGCGACTTTAGTGATTCCACATTCATTAGCAGGAAGATCTGCCTTGAGGGACCCATAAACTCTTCTGTTTTTCTGATCGCCTAGCCTTCCATACTTATGTTCGGATTGCAGGCCCGGAACATTTTCAAAATTTCTACTGGTTTTGTGCAGGTGACCGGTAACCACACTCTTGCTCTGGGACGAACCGGAATCTCGTCCTATTCTATAGTCTTCAGCTTGGCCCCAGATCAAACCTCGCCGACCTATCAACAAAGCAGACCTATCGTCGTCGCAGGCAATCAATTTTACGTGGCTTAAGTTGTACCAACCAGCATCATGACAGTGAGGGGGAACCAGGGATCTCCTCCAGGACCTGGAAGAATGCGGCCTCCACCCACCTCCATTTGTTCCGGCAAAGTGCTCCGTCCGCCTTCTGTGTCAATGACACCCAGCACCCTATTTTTCCCATTGGCCACATCGCTGTATGACTTGGCTTCGATGCTTTTATTGACCTTGTGCGGTATCTCTTCCGTCAACCTTTGCGTTTTGTTTGAGATAGCAGATTCGGCCTTTGTAGGAGAACCTACTTTCTCTAGCTGGCCCTTCAGCATTTTTGCTTTGGACCATCTATCGTTCCAGGCCTGTTTTGATGGGCGAACCCGCTTGCTCCTACCTAGCGAACCTGGAAGCCAATCAGCTGCCTGTATGGGACCAGTTCAGTTTGGGCGCTCACACCCGACGAGCCAATTCCTGTACGAGTTCCCACAAGTGAGGGACAGTGGACGGTCCACCCCCACAGAGATCTCTGTGTGCTAGTAACGTAAAGTAGTATCGGAGGTCGCCTGGTATACGATACGCTCCTTTTGAGACTGGACTATATTTAATGGGCCTCCAGTATAGTCTAGCATGAAACCTTGATTTGGCCCATAGGAGGGGCTAAGAGGGGGTAGGAGAGGGGATATTTAGGATGAATAGGAAAGCTATGGGGGTGAAAGGATATAAAGCTAGGAATGAATAGCTCTTAGTACGTCGCTCTACAATAGCCTGTACGACATGGGTGACCCTGTCAGAAGCTTGCGCTCCCATCAACACAGCCCATTGCTTCTTAGCAAACTAAGCCCAAACATTAACGTCAAGTTTGCTATTTTTATGAGGGCCACCCAGATTAAAAATTCGTATTAAATTTTTGACCGCATAAAGGCATTAAAAATTAACTTTACTGGATGAGGGTCAGACAAATCTGAACTATTTTTGCTGATACAGGCTAGAAGAGAGTATGTTTTAGGATCAATAAAGTAAATTTGTTCATTAAAAGTTAACTTAAGGACAAATATGACACCAAGTTCTTTTATAGATTCAACGCTCTTGAGAGATATTTCAGAAAGAATTTGTAAGGAAACTATTGCATTTAGAAATACTAAAATGGAAACATTTAGAAATCTTTAGCGAAAGAGCTGCTTAAGGTTGCCGAGTAAACGCCGAAGTAGGCAGGCAGGCAGCTTTTTCTTGCTTTTTCACATAGTTTTCCTGCGTCTGCCTGCCTGCCTGTCGGCTTCGGCACTTACTCTGTTTGCAACCTAAGGCAGCACGCAGAGTAAACTCCTAAGGAGGCAGGCAGGCAGACAGGCGCAGGAAAACTATGTGAACAAGCCAGATAAAAGTTAGCTTGGCTTTTTTCTATCTTTTTTTTCCTGCGCCTGCCTGCCTGCCTGCTTCGGCATTTACTCTGCGGGCAGCCTAAGTTTATTTTTCAAAGCAGAAAATTACCTAAATCAGATTGTAAGGAAACAACGTCAGAGATGCTAGTTAGCCCTCTTAAATAGTTTAAGGTCATCAGCATAGAGCAAACATTTGAAGTTGCAAAAAATTTTATTCATATCCTTGATAAATAATATGGATAATAAAAAATAAAACATGCACCATTCTCGAATTAATCCAATAAATTGCGATAGTATTATTGCTTAGGGTGCACATCGTATTACAACTCCAACCTACAAACGATAGGGTACACTTGCCTTTTTTATAGATAAGCTTGTTTTCAACAAATATATCCCATAACATTTGAAAAACAAAAGTAATGCATTGATTTCTAGTGCTGTATATGGCTTTAATTACAACTTTGTTTACTACAAATTTGACGCATTGTTTATTTTTCAAAGCAAATAAATTGATTATTCACATACGAATTTTTTTGTAAGTGACAGTGAAGCAAATACACGATATTTGCGCATAAAAACCAATAACTACTCCCTGGCTTGCATGTTTATTAGTTTCTTCGTAGTAGAAGGAATTTTTTTTATTTGTTTTTTGCTTCTGTAGGTTTTGAGATTCAGCAATTTTACGCCTAACAGACAGCCAAGAGCTTTTGAAGCTTTCTCAACGACGAGTCCATCACAACAACAACATCAACAACCAACAACCAACACAGAAACAATACTCTGACGAGAATCTGCCGCAAAAGTACCAGAGCACCAAGAGTTTTGTGTCTATTTAAGACTGAAGACTCAACCCAAACCCAACAACGAATCCGCCCGCCAGTGTTTCAAAGTCGAGCATTTTTTTGATGCCTTGAAAAAAATCGAGTATTTAATAAAATTTCAGTCGTTTACCATACGAATAGGCAGCCTGAC
Source organism: Dichetophora obliterata (assembly GCA_963920525.1). Classification (NCBI taxonomy): domain Eukaryota; kingdom Metazoa; phylum Arthropoda; class Insecta; order Diptera; family Sciomyzidae; genus Dichetophora; species Dichetophora obliterata. The sequence continues at coordinate 183,225,694 of OY986438.1, forward strand.
TTGTTTTAATTTTTTTTGTGTTCAAACTAAAAACAATTCAAAACTGTTCCTATTTAAACGCAACGCATAATGATGCCGGACAAAAGGAACAACGACGGCGGCGATGGTTTGTATCTGCAAAAGCATCAAAACAGTAGCTACACCACCAACAGAAGTAGTAGTAGATACAGTGTGGGACATTTTAAAAATACTAATAAAAATATCAATAACTATGAAATTTAAATAAAAACAACGCATTCGTAATGTGTTGTGCATGAATCCTTTTCGCTTGCGAGTTCTTTGGAGCCCGCTTGCATTACGTATCTCGTATCTGTGGCGCTCAATTCTAAAATAATATCTGTGCGGTGTCTGTGTGAGTGTGTGTGCTGGTAGTTGTTTAGGCCTTACATTGGAAAATCGAAGATGTTACGAAATATATAAGTACATTTGCAAAAGCGTGATAATAATTTATTTAATTTCTGTCTGTATTGCGTGACATTGTAAACAGCAGCTGTTGGCTTTGTGTTGGTGTGCAAAAACGTGTGTTTGTTGCTAGTATTGTTGTTGTTTTGGTTGCTCTTATCAATCGCGCTTGTGTGCTCTACAGCAAAGTCTCGTGTTCTCGTCTGTGTCTATGTGTGCTTGTGTGTTTGTGGGGGACTAGTAGTGGAGCAGCGCTGCTTCTTTGAGTTGACGACGAAAGCTTTTGCTCTCCCGCGCACTCGCTCTCTATTTCTCCAACATAAACAAAACACATTCTACAACTATGTACTTCTTCACTCTTGTAAACAATGGATACCCGATTTGTTTTTGTTGTTGTTGTTGTTGTTGCCATGCGAAAAACACCAAACAGGTTTCCCACCAACTATCGAGAATTTATCGTCAGCACTAAGTTAAAGCTTTTTAGCTGTTTTTCAATGTCTTTTAAACTGTTAATACGAGCCACTTTAATGACCTTGGCGAATGCCACCGCCACCAAGACAAAGACCTCCAGGCGGTCAAGGCTATTAGAGATCATTGAACCAAACGCACAAACGCGGAGCTGTTTCTTGCAAGAGATATTTTTGGGAGCACTTTATAGATTCTGAAGATACAGTTCCCTAGGTTGGAGGAAAATGTTGTCAAATTTTGCCAACTTGGAAGAACTGCGATCCTCGAAAAAAAATTTTTTAAATTGCGACGATGTTGTCTGCCAATAATTTCACAGAGTAGGCCTGATTTTAATATTGAGGTTTTATCCATGCCAGAATAAAGTTGGTTTTATCAAAATCCACTTGCTTACGTTTTCCTCAATTTTGCTTTATCTAAACTAGAAATATGTATTTTTTTTTTCTATTGTTAAATGATGGAAAAAACGGGGAGCTTTGATTAAACACGTTTAGAAAACGGGGAGAGTGTATTTACTTTCAAACTCAGAGGTTTACTTATACCATTTAGCATGATAAAACAATCTATTAGGTAGCCTTGACAACTATTAGGTAGCTGCAGAATAATCAGGTAGATGCAATTCGGAGAGCAAGAAACGACGGAGCAAAACAAAAGCATTGCTATTATGTCACTTTTTGCATTTGACGTCCGCCATAGGAATGTGTATGTGAAATTTATTCACGATTCAGTGCACTTGCCTGTGCAGTTGAGGACTTGAGGACTTGTGCACTTTACAAAAACAAAATGTACGTACGTCAAAAATCTGCACAAGTGCTTTTCTACTATTACCTTCAACTTGAGACATGAGCAGTTGTGTGCATTGAAAAATGTTGACAGCTTTGAAATGCTGATGGTGGTGTGTTCACGAAAACCTAACTGCACAATTGCACAAGTGCTCAAGTCCTCAACTGCACAGGCAAGTGCACTGAATCGAATTTTTGATTGTTCGCAAGTTTTTTTAATAGCTTTTCTTTTCGATTTCATTTGCTCCATCTGCCGTTAATCGTAATTTTTTAAATTTCTACAAAAAATCTATAAACATGAAAAAACGACGCCGGATAGTCTCTTGATTTGTACTGCCCCAGAATCATTCTTGCCAAGGACCACGCTTCTGTGCAGTTGAGCATCGTCGATGTTGATGCAGAAACTGGCCGCATGACCGTTGGTTCCAAGACCTATGCCATCTGCGGCGAAATATGACGTATGGGTGATTCCTATAATTGCATTGTGCGTTTGGCCAAGAAGGACGGATTAGCAAGAACTTCTAAAGCTGTTAACAATAAGGTTGCTAAAATCAATTTAAAACACAACATAATTCTATTTATTGACATTTTTTGTTATTTGATTTGCTTTTGTTCGTAAACAATTGATTTTGACAGCTCAGGTACCCACAAAAAGAGAGAGTTTTATTTACTAACACTACCTTCTTATATATACCTTACTTTTAATAAAATTTTTATTCGACTGCTGGTAAGATTGTTCAGTAACCAATTTGTTTGTGTCGCTTTGTACGGCTGCTTTGAATTGACAAAATATATTTTGACATTATTTTCATTCATTTGTTATTGTTTTGTTTGTCGTAGAGAGCGTGTGTCTAGTCCGCCTACCTGGTTATTCTGCCATGACTGCGGTCAGCATATGTCAAACAAAAGACAAATAAAAAACTTTTTGACACAAAATATTTTTGATACCTCCATTTTGCATCAGCTGCCATAGCAACCAACCATAGCACGCTCTCGTTTTGATTTTCTTTTGTTAGACATTCTTAGACCGCAGCTAGGACTGTCGCTACTTCTTGTATTATTATACTATGCCATGTAAGAGGTCAAATATCATTTTGAAATGGAATCAGTATCTTTAAAACGGCTGACTTACTCGTATAAAGAAAGCTTTTACATTTTGAGAACTGGATTATTGGCAATCAAAACTTTTTGTAGTGAATTATAGTTTCTGAAAGTCCTTGCTCGGAAAACTTACGTACTTAGTTCGCTCTACAATCGTATGCCGATCTTGGCCTCATCTAAGAACGTGTGCTAGCCATTTCTGTTTCCGGCTTGCGAGTTGGAAATTCCAAGCCTCGTCAGGTTATCCTCCAATTGGTCTTTCCAACGAAGATGAGGTTGTCATCGTTTGCGTTGATCGCCGCCTTCTCTTAAGAGGGGAGGGAGGGGGTGGTTAAAGTTTGTTCGGTAAAAAAAGGCATATTTTTAAGCATTTTTTAACATATTGGTATTATAAATTTATTTTTAAAATGAATTTATTATAAAACAACATTTGAAGAATATTTAAAAAAATTTTGGTACAAAAATATAAAGAAATAACGAATTCATTGCAGTACTCCGGTGGTGCCTCGAAAAAATTTTATTTGCGATTATTCAGCACTGGATTATCTGAAATCAAAAACCCAATTGTTTTGATTAGTTAATTAGTTTCTCTCTCAATTTACGTGGAAGTTTTTTTTTTATAAATTTGAAATTTTTTTGCATTATTTTAAATTTGGAATATCGATTTTTTGACAGTGAAATTCACCTATTTGTTATTGTAAGATTGATACTAATTCAAAAATTTAAAAAACTCGACGCCACTTGATAGTTTTTTAAAACGATCGGCTTAGTAGTCTTTTCGAAATGGTGGTCACCGACTTTAAAAATTACATGATTGGGAAAATCGATTTAAAGTTTTTTAGACTCGAACATCCCAGTATGAGAGACGGTTTCTTCGTTTGTTTTGCTCCCATTTACTTGAAATGTTGACACAATACTCTCGACATGTTGTACATTCAGAAAAAAAAATTAAACAAAAAAACAAGTTTAAAACCTTACCCCACATTAAAGTCTTTTCATCTGAGCTCCTCAACGTCCAGGTTTATAAGTCATAAACTAGGATCCTCATGATGAGCAATTTATAGAGCGCGGTTTTCGATCGTCGAGAGGGCTCTGCTTCTCAATTGCCTACTGAGCCCAAAGCAGCACCTGTTAGCAAGAATTATCCTTATTTTGATTTTAATGCTGATATTGTTGGTTGAGTTTATGTTGGATCCCAGATAGACGAAGTCCTTTACAACCTCGATGGAGGTATTGTTAACTGTAACTTGGGTTCTAAGACGCTGGGACTGTTTGTTTGTTGACACCAAGTATTTCGTCATATCTGCATTTACTGAAAGACCCATTCGACTTCACTCTTTTTCTAATCTGGATATGCTGCACTGACTTCTTACGTATTATGGCCAATGATATTGTTGTCATCAGAAAACGCAAGCAGCATAACAATCTTGTATAGTTTTGTGTCACTAAGGGTCATTTTGTTCACAGAGAGATAACTTTATCCCCGAGTTAATTCCATGATTTTTCCAGTTTTTCATTTGTTCACAGTGAGTTAAGCATTTAACTCTTCAGGCTGGAGATAAAAATGGTGGCGAGATAGCTTAACCCCAGAAATATTTAACTCGTGAAATTTGGTGAGTTAAGATTTTTAATTCGCTCTCATGACTCTCATTTTAATATTTTTTACTTACTTGGTGTCAAAATATTGAAAATACAGATTTTTAAACATAGGGAAACAGTATTGGGGGTTACTGATTTCGAATCTGGTGTCAGAATTTTAAAATTCAAGATGTTGGATAAGGTTGCCATCTTAATTTTTTATTTTTACGAATTCGGGGCTGGCGCGAACTAAAGGGTAAAAATGGGTCGCTGGATCCAAATCCGTTGTCAGAATTTCAAAATTCGAAAATTTTTCTACACATAGGGCTGCCACCTAAAAATGTTTTATTTTAAGAATTTTAAACATGAGGGAACAGTATTGCGGGGTTACTGATTTCGAATCTGAACTCCAAATTTTTAAATTCAAGATGGTGGATAGGGCTGTCACCTTAATTTTTTAAAATTTTACGATTTCGGTGTAGCCAAAAAAAAAAATGGTATACCAAAAATAGGTCGCTGAATCCGAATCCGTGGCTTGAATTTCAAAATGATAAAGTTTTGAAATAATACGGTTGCCACCTAATAATACGTATTTTTAAGAATTTTAAACATCATTTAACAGTGTTAGGGAATCACTGATTTTGAATCTGAAGTCAGAATTTTAAAATTCAAGATGGTGTATAGGGTTGCCACCTTAACTTTTTCATTTTTATGAATTCGGGGCTGGTGCGAACGAAAAGGTAAAAATGGGTCGCTGAATCCGAATCCGTGGTCAGAATTTCAAAATGATAAAATTTTATAATAATAGGGCTGCCACCTAATAATATGTATTTTCAAAAGTAAAAGCAACCCTATTTTTTCAAAATGTTATCATTTTGAAATTCTGACCACGGATTCGAATTCAGCGACCCATTTTTGGCATACCATTTTCTTGCCAGCCTCGAATTCATATTAATACAAAAAATTAAGGTGGCAACCCTATCCTCAATTTTGAATTTTAAAATTCTGACTTCAAATTCGAAATGAGTTTTCCTTAACACTGTTAAATAATGTTTAAAATTCTTAAAAATACATATTATTAGGTGGCAACCCTATTATTTCAAAACTTTATAATATTGAAACTCTGACCATGGATTCGTATTCAGCGATTCATTTTTGGTGTACAATTTTTTTTGCCAGCCCCGAATTCATAAAAATAAAAAAAATTAAGGTGGCAACTCTATCCACCATTTTGAATTTAAAAATTCTGACTTCAGATTCGAAATCAGTGACTCCCTAACACTGTTCAATTATGTTTAGAATTCTTAAAAATACATATTATGAGGTGGCAACCCTATTATTTCAAAACTTTATAATTTTGAAATTCTGACCATGGATTCGTATTCAGCGACCCATTTATGGTATACCATTTTTTTTGCCAGCCACGAATTCATAAAAATACAAAAAATTAAGGTGGCAACCCTAAACACCATCTTGAATTTTAAAATTCTGACTTCAGATTCGAAATCAGCGACCCCCCAATACTCTTTCCACATGTTCAAAATTCTTAAAATAAAACATTTTAGGTGGCAACCCTATGTGTAGAAAAATTGTCGAGTTTTGAAATTGTGACAACGGATTCGGAATCGGCGACCCAATTCTACCTAGTATTTTTCCCAGAGTTGAATTCGCATAAATAAACAAGAAATTAGGTGGCAGCTCTATCCGCCATCTTGAATTTTAAAATTCTGACACTAGATTCGAAAGAAGTAACCCCCAATACCGTTTCTTCATGTTTAAAATTTTTAAAAAAATGTTTAGTTGGCAGCCCTGTGTAGAAAAATTTTATAATTTTGAAATTCTGACATCAGATGCAAAATCAGCTATCCATTTTTACCTAGTGTTCACTCTAACCCTCAAATTCGCAAAAGTAAACCAAAAATCCCTACACATTTTTTAATTAATGAGCAACACTCTAACATTCCAATGGAAATCGATGTAAACTGAGAGCGAATTTCTGCTCTAAGCATAAAGCTGGGATAAAACGTGAACAAAACCACTTTTTTATCTCCCGATTTATACGCTTGGTATAAAATTAACCTAGAGATAGTTATCCCCGAATTAAATCATATTTCTGCCCTTTGTGAACAAAATGGCCCTAAGTTACAGATCAGCAGCTTGTTTGATTTTTTACATCATAAGGTTACAAAAGTTCGCACGATAAGGAATCATCTTGTTTGAAACGACGCGTCGTTTGGTAACAAATGGTGGGTAGAGCTCATTCCCGATTTTAGCTGCGCTGCTGGTGCTGATCAGTGTCGTCCTGCAAAGTCGGATTAGTTTTGTAGGAATACCAAATTCGGACATGGTGGACTATAGGTGATTCCTTATTGGACTTTGTAGTCGACAAAAAGATGGTGGGTGTCGATTTGTTTTTCTTGGATCTTCTCGATGGTAGACTTTCCAGGCTTGCAGACACACTGATAAGGATCAGTTGGCTTACGATGAACTTCAATATTTAACATAATACGCTCAACAGGACCTTATATGTGATATTAAGAAGGTTTACCCCACGGTATTTGACACAACAAGTGTTAAATCCTTTCTCGGAATATGCTAAAATTTTAACCTTTTCTGTGACAGTTAACGGATTTCTGTGAATCCTATATTTACCACTTATAAAAAATTCCAATAAAAATATTCAAGGAAAAATGTTCATATTATTCTTAACCCTTTCAGTGGCTAGGCTAAGCTAAGAAAAAAATAATATTTTTGAGGTAATATTTCTATCAATTAGTCCCTAAAAAGATGAGAAAGACATACCTTTGAATTTTACCTGCGCTTCTTACGTTTTGCAAGTTTGTACGAAGAAAAAATTGTTTTGCTCCTGCTCGGCAGACATTTTTTCTGTTAATCCCTTGAAGGTTTCTCAACCGTTAAAATTTTTGTTTTTTAAACCCATTTAATATTTTTATCATTAAAGCCATAAAAACATAAAAAAAAACATAAATTTGATTTTTGTCTGGTTGATTTTTTTCTTATAAAATAGGCCAAATAAATTTTTTTGCTTTTCTTCGGAACAAAATCAAAAATCCAACTGACTTTAATGTCAAATATCTCTCTAAATTCAATTTTATCATGTTGGTTATTCTTTTATTCATAAAACAAAAAAACAAATGTGGGCAAATCCACAGAAAGGGTTAACTTCTTAAAAAAACCAATGTCACCCACTTGGTTCTGCCTACTGTATCTATTCAATTGACCAAATTAAAGGTGCAGTCTCCCCTTTCTCCAAATTTCTTTTTAAAAAGCTTAGAGCAACGAGACTAGCTTTGAACTATAGGAAAAGCTCTGTAACTATTTATAGTTCTGTTCCCGTACTAACTTCAAGTAATTGCAATAGAATAGAGCGTAACATTTTACGCTGCATATTATTCTTCTTTCTCGAGCTCTCAAAAATTTGTAAAATACCGCTTTCAAACAACTTCAAGTTACTTGAATCGAGTACGGGAACAGACCTATTATGTGACGCGCCGTGTACTTTTGAAATATAAATTGTTTTTATATATACTTATAACACAATGACTTTAAGCTTTTTATTGTAAGCTCGTTTTTAGTAGTTTTCATTAAAAAGCTTTTGAATAAAATTTCAGAAAAACTCAAAATATTTTTAAAATAATTCTCTTTGAGCTTCTATTATTTTTGGCATTTTCATATAAAAAGTTCTGCAATTATTTGTAGTCGGCCTTTGTAGTCTAGTGGAGAGTGCGCTAGACTATCAACCCAGAGGTCCCTGGTTCGAATCCGGGCTCGGGCATGGTTCTTTTCACTTTCTTTGTTTTTTCTTACATTTAAGAATTATGGAAAACTAAAAATCCACACATAAATTGTGGAAAATGTGGAATTAAAGGACAGGAACAACTAAGGGCTGGAAATGCTTGCCGAGGTTAAGGCATAACACTAGCCTCGGCTAAAAGCAATTGAGCCTCGGCTAAAAGTCTTTCACGGTTGTTTCGCCTAATCAATAATTCACGTATTTTTGCTATCAATTCCTCTAAATAAATCTATCTCTTTTCCTTTCATGTCAAACACCAAACCTTGATTGTATAAGGCGCATGCCTTGGTTCTTTGATCTTTTTAAAAAAAATTTGAGGAGTACATTGTAGCTTCTTACCCAGAAAAGCTTTTTGAGCTTTGCACTTAAAAAAGCTATTTTAGTTTGTTACTTTGTAATATTTTTTAACTTTGTGCATGAAACTTATTTTTACCTTTTTTTAAGATTTTTTGAAATATTTAAAAGCTTTATTTTTACTAAGGGCCATTTTGTTCACAAAGGGCATAAATATGATTTAATTTGGGGATAACTATCTCTAGGTTTATTTTATACCAAGCGTATAAATCGGGAAATAAAAAAGTGGTTTTGTTCACATTTTATCCCGGCTTTATGCTTAGAGCATAAATTCGCTCTCAGTTTATATCGATTTCCATTGGAATGATAGAGTGTTGCTCATTAATTAAAAAATGTGTAGGGATTTTTGGTTTATTTTTGCGAATTTGAGGGTTCGAGTGAACACTAGGTAAAAATGAATAGCTGATTTTGCATCTGATGTCAGAATTTCAAAATTCTAACATTTTTCTACACAGGACTGCCAACTAAAAATTTTTTTAAGAATTTAAACTTGAAGAAACAGTATTGGGGGTTACTTCTTTCGAATCTGGTGTCAGAATTTTAAAATTCAAGATGGCGGATAGAGTTGCCACCTAATTTCTTGTTTATTTATGCGAATTCAACTCTGGGAGAAACACTAGGTAAAATTGGGTCGCTGATTCCGAATCCGTTGTTACATATTCAAAACTCGAAAATTTTTCTACACAACATTTTTTTTGCCAGCCCCGAATTCATAAAAATACAAAAAATTAAGGTGGCAACCCTATCCACCATTTTGAATTTTAAAATTCTGACTTCAGATTCGAAATCAGTGACTCCCTAACACTGTTAAATGATGTTTAAAATTCTAAAAAATACGTATTATTAGGTGGCAACCGTATTATTTCAAAACTTTATCATTTTGAAATTCAAGCCATGGATTCGGATTCAGCGACCCATTTTTGGTATACAATTTTTTTGGCAGCCCCGAATTCATAAAAATTTAAAAAATTAAGGTGGCAGCCCTATCCACCATCTTGAATTTAAAAATTTGGAGTTCAGATTCGAAATCAGTAACCCCCAATACTGTTCCCTCATGTTTAAAATTCTTAAAATAAAACATTTTTAGGTGGCAGCCTTATGTGTAGAAAAATTTTCGAATTTTGAAATTCTGACAACGGATTTGGATTCAGCGACCCATTTTTACCCATATTTACAGTAAAAATTTTTTGAATTTTTTTAGTAGAAATAGCTTTTTTACTATGTTGGAAAAAAGTCGTTTTACTCTAACGGTGATAGCCTTGTTTTTTAAGCATGGCAGTACCTCTACTGCAAAAGCTTACCCTACCCACGAAATCTAGCACATTTCAGCGACTACAAATCTGACACTTTGAACCCTCGTGTGGCGCATGTGGAACATAACGACCACTTAAACTGTGAGGCCCAACATGTTCTTAGTACATATACCAACAAACAACATAACAGATACTCGTAAAAACGCCAAAAGACCGGCGCAAAATTTTTAATTTTTTATTTCCCACTTTAAATGCTCGCTCTTGTTGCTCACAACAACAAGTGTTAGACATTGATTTAACCCTATAAATGTGCAGACAAGCTCTTGAAAACTCTGATGAAAATTTCTCGACATGTGTGCGACGATTTAAGACAGAGATACGGAGCATAGAGAGGGTCTATGAGAATACATGTCGAATCACAGCGACAACAAGTCACATGGGGTTGGTCTTAAAAGCTTTCACTAACTTGCCGCGGTTGGTTTCATGACGAACGTCGTCATTAAACACTAGCGCACAAAAGCTCAACAGCAAACCAACATACCTTTAGTAATTGTCAGAGAAAAAAGAGTACAAATTTTAAAAGACGTGCGAAGGGTGTGTATAGATTAGTATATGTATACGTTCGTGGACACATATACACTCTCAGCCACACTCATACACGCGCACTTCAGGCATTTTTATTGAATGAATAGCTAAAGAAAAGAACAGCATGAGAATGAATGAGAATGAAATGGAAACACGAACGACCAACTCAGTAAAAAATATAATAAAAACTTGTACTCGTAGATTGTGTGATGCCAGTTCGATCTGCTAATCCGATACGCGCTAAAAGTTTGATCCGAGACAATTTGGAGAAACAGGCTGGTAGTAGAACTTTATTACACTCCAGAATGCCAAACATTAAAGTGTTTTCGGGAACATCGCATCCGGATCTGGCCCAGAGGATTGTCGACCGTTTGGGTATCGATTTGGGCAAAGTGGTGACAAAGAAATTCAGCAACTTGGAAACATGGTGAGTAGTTTTGTGTGTGTAAAAAAAAACGAATACATTTTTCGCTATGAAACCCGCAACAGCTCTAGTTTGTGTAAATTTGCAGAGCTCTTTCTACTTGACGAAAATATATATTAATAATTTAACCTTTCTGGAATAATAAAGAACAAAAGCAAAGTAATTATGTATAAAAAAAGAAAAGTGCAAGAAATGTGTCCATCCATATATGTATATTATATGCTGGGCTTGCGTTCAGCTGCCTGCCCATTTCTCTCAGCTCCAACAACATCATGTAGACACGCGCTAGCTCGTTGCTCCCCATCTTACACCACCACCTTCAACTTCAATTGTTTTGTTGTTGTTTTTATTGTTATGAGCGGACAATGTCACGTAATTAAATTAGACTTAGAATTCCCATGATAGTGCTTAACTAAATTATTTTTCTGCTAATTTTTATGCTCGAGTGTGTACCTAAAACCTAAAACTCCGGAAGTGTCTAAAACTATTGATTAAACGGACTGTACCAAAGCTTCAACCAAAATTTTTAACTTGGTTTTATCGACCATTTTTGCATTGATTATAATTCCATTTATCAGTTTAATTATCGCTATTTCACAAAAATGCAAAAAAAAACAAGTGTGAAAATTTTAAATGTAACAAAGTGGAAAAATTAACAAATGCCTAAAATGTTAGGTTATAAAATGCTCTGCGCCGCACTCACTTTCTCTCTCGCTCTCTCACCACTTGCGCCCATCATGCCTTTTTGTCCAGGGCTGCCAGGTGTCCGCAAAAATTTCCCATTTTTACACACAAAAACAAATAGTTTTCCCATTTTTTAATTAGTTTACCCATTACTCGAAAAAAGCTTTTAAAATCGTTCACCCGTATTCAAGTTGTCGTCGAATGTATATAGGCACTTTGAGCCGACGCAGACATTAAATTATTGTTAAATTTGTATCAGCTAACATTGACGTGGCTACGACGACAATTTATCAGACATGCTCTACGAAATCAACAAAATTTTTTTGTTTCGTTGAGCATAAAAAATAAATTGTCAGAATTATTTGGTTTTTCTAAAAACGATAAAAAAATATAAAAATTTCATTTTGTCGAAAAACAAACAGCCTAACCAAAAAACATTTTAATGTCGACCCTTAATTTAGTGTAAGCTCTTTGACAACAAATTCTATAGAAATAATGGCTGTATTTCTTTATTCATTCCAGACGTTCGGAATGATTGTTTTTGTTTCTTTATTCAGTTTTAATTATCCGGAATATTCTTTTTGTATTTCTTTATTCTTACGGAATATTCCAAACGCGTTCTTTTTATACAATCAGCTTAGGTAGAATAAAAAGAATATTCCTTGTGTGTGAGGTTATATTCGATTGTTTGAAGTAAAATATCGCTAAATGAAAATGGAAAAATTTTTTAGTTTAAATATTTTAGATTGCTTTGTTGCATTTTTGTTTTTTTTTATTTTATCTGGTGTACTTGTTGTCTTTAATTAAATACGAAAAATATGTTTCTGGTTTTAACAAAAAAAAGTTCTTTCTTTTCCAATACTGTTTCTTTATTCATTCTGTTCTGGATAAACAACAATGTATTCTATTCGTTCTCTTCTTTATCCGGAATGAATAAAGAAATACATCCAATGTCAGAAAAGCTCACACTAAATTTAGAGTCGACATTAAAATGTTTTTTGGTTAGGCTGAAAATTATCAAAAAATAAAACTTTCGTTTCAAGTTTATTAAAAAGAAATCTTATCGTTTCTATGATCAGTCGAAGTGTATTTTCGTTAGTAGTATAATATATTTTTCCCTTATATTGAGCGATTTAGTGAAATTGATATTATATATATTTAAGATATTTATTTATGATGTTATTTTAATATAAATAAAAAAATGTTAATGCATAATTAAAAACTGAAAATAAATTCTCCAATTCAACCTTAGTGTTATATTTTTATCTGTAAGATCCTCACCGAGATTTGAGCGGTAATGGCTTATAATAGGTCTGTTCCAGTACTAACTTCAAGTAATTATAATAGAATAGAGATTTACATTATGCATGTTCTTCTCTCTCGAGCTTCAAAAATTTGTAAAATAACGCTTTCAAACAACTTCAAGTTACTTGAATTGAGTACGGGAACATACCTAATATATTTAAGTGTAGAGAATGCGCGCTCAACACTAAGTTGAGTGGCAGGAGTTCCATGAGTTTCTCTCACAAAAGAATAAAATTCGCGCACAAAATCACTCTTTTTTTCCACCCATGTTAAACAAGTAAACATTTTCACAACTAAGGGCCGTTTTCTCAATGTCCGGTTAAGCACTAATCGGAACTTTAACCGGCGGCTAGCAAAAAAGCATTTTCTCAATGTTCGGTTAGGTCTTAAGTGTCGGTTAAGTTAACGGCAAGTAGCAGTTCCGGTTAGTTGCTAATCGGAAGAACAGCTGTGTAGTGTAAAATATAATTATATATTTTATAGTTTAAAAAATGGATAGAATTTCGAACATTTCGTTTATTTTCTAACTTAAATTCGAACCAAAATAGAAAAAAGACAATATGCGTAGGCGTGATTACGTAGAAGAGTACTGCACTTTCTTCATATGCACTGAAGTTCAGCACTCTGTTGCGTTTTTTAATTAATTATTAATTAATCCTTGTTAGATATTCACATAAAAAAATTAACAAACAGGCTAAAATGCAGCTAATATGCAGTTCAGCGTATTCACAATTGAAAAAATTCACAATTAATGACTTAACCGACAGTTGCTTAACCGACACTTGGTGAAAACGAAACTGTTTTTTAGTTATCGTACGGTTAGCTAACTCCCGGTTAAGAGCTTGACTAACCGAACATTGAGAAAATGGCCCTAAATGTGTTTTTAGCTTTCGATAAAATAAAAAACGAAATTTTTTTGTTGAAATTAACGTTACTTTCATAGTTTGGTTTGACAAAAAAACGAAAAAATTGTATATCGCTGAATTCGAAACGAAATGAATATCAAGTTAAAACAATATAAAAAATACAATAAAGAGCAAATGCGTTTTTTTATACTTCAAATGCATCTTTTACAAATAAATAAAACTTTTCACATTTCAAAATCGTTCAAAGTGTAAAAATTTTAATTTCATTTGTAGCAAGTAAATATTCATAGCACACGTCAGAAAGAATATTAGAAATGAAATATATTTATACAAAAAGCAAAAAGAATTCTTCTGATGTTAACAATAGTTCAGCGATACGTCAATGGTTAATTTTAATTAAATCCTCTAAATCTATGACATTTTTTTAAACATATGAATTCTATAAATGTAAAAAATGTAATAACTTCTCAACGATTTATATGGTCATGCCTATCAAATATAATTTTCTACAATATATGATGAGCAGTAGAATAAAATGGCACATGCCTAGTTTTCACAAATGTTAACAATTAAAAAAGAAACAGTTTAGCTCTGAGTTGATCACAAGGAAACCCTACACTTTGCTATAGAAAAAGTATCATAACCGGACTCGAACCTCGATTTCGATCACAAACTAGCACTGGGGTTAATATTGAGCACCTGCGTCCTTAATATTGACCAGCAAATTCTTTGCGAGAACTTTATATGAGAAGAGTAAAGAAATAAATTAAAAAATTTATCGAAAATAACATAGTCATACCATAGTTACTTACAAATTAATGTCTATATGGTAAAAACCACTAAAAAATCTGTAAAAATTTCATAAGCCGCTCATCATCTCAGCATACAAATTTGTACTATCTCACATAGAGATGAGCGATTTTTTGATACCGGTGATTTAGTCACCATGATTGAAAAATCACTGGTAACAGCGGTGATCAAATACTTTCAAAAACTGTGATTAGTGATTGAGATTTTTTTTTAATTTTTGTTTTTTGTCGTTTGCTTCGATTCGTGATATAACCAGTGATTTTTTGCTTGCGAGAATTTTTTGTCTCTGTCTCTCAAGTAAGCATACCATGCGCACTTTGGTATGAGTTTTAATTTTATTTCGTTCATCTCCCATATCTACATATTTAGATATGTATTTGTTAATTTAAAAAATAACTTGATCAGTTAAACCATTTTGCAAAAACCTTCAAAAATAATGTTTTTGTAAATATATTGTCTGTTGTTATAGCAAAAAATTAACTATCAGAAATCATTGACCAGAAAATGCACTTAGAATGTGCATCAAAAAAGTTAATTTTTTGCAATCAAATTATTTGAAATAAACCGGTATTTGAGTTTGGATTACACTCTTTCATTTTTCTTCTTTAACAAAACCTTGTAGTACATTTAGAAATTCAAACACATTAGTCAATAGCCCAGCGGTCAGCAATTGTAATACCTGATGAAATCCGGTGTGAAGTAAGATCTATTTTGCTTTGAAAATTCGGGAATGATATCATTACTGATTTAAGAATAAGCATTTATATTTAAGCTGTCTGAAAAATCCCCTGAAATTGTCCAAACTGTGAACATTTTGTTTTGTTTCGATCTCAGACCGGAAGATGCCCCTGATTTTAGAAGCGAAGGCGTAATGCTGCCAAACGTTTATGAGTGCTTTCAGTTAGCCGAAGCCTGAACTTGCTTCGTATTCTCACCTGAGCGACGGTTGAGATTAGAAGCGAAGTGGTAATGGCAACAAAAAACTTTGAGAAATTAAAATAAAAATCTAACAATGCGAAGTAGTCGACGCATATTTTATCATTTTTACAAATTTTAAAAAGGAGAACGTTAAAAAAATAATGAAAAAGATATTTGAATGCAAAATATATAAATGAAAAAATATTATGTATATGCATGTATACCCAGCAAACCAAAGTTTCCAGCAAACCAAAGTTTCGAAATCATTCCGAGTTCGGCATCCGAATTCGTAACGAAAATCGTATGGAGGGGTTGACACGAATTCGTAAAGAATTGTCGTAACAAATTCGGAAGAAATTTAAGTAACGAATTTGTAACAAATTCGTAAAGAATTGGAGTATCGTATTCGTAAAGTATCCTCAACAAGTTCTTAAAGAATTGACGTATCGAATTCGTAACAAATTCGTAAACAATTGAATTTTCGTTGTCGTAACGAATTCGTAACAAACTCATTACAATTTCAAAACAAATTGTAGCATCGAATTCGTAACGAAATGAAGCATCAAATTTGCAACGATCTCTTCATGATTTTTGTACCGTATGTAATACAAAATTAAATAACAATTTCACATCAATGTTTAGTTAATCAATCCGCTTAAGATGCCCCAGACTATGTTTTTCGTACAAATGCCATGCCAAAAATTACAGATCCTTTGCAACTGGAACATATATTAATGTGAATTTGACATGTCGTTTGTATTTGCATCTGTAAAAATTAAAATTAGAACCAACTCTAGTATAACTTGTTTTAAAGACAAGTTGTTTAAAACTAAATTATTTTACAAATGGCAAAATCTTTAAAATGCCACTAGACTCATGGCCTACCAATTTTTTTTCAACTCGAAATATTTAAAACACCTCACAATTTAAATTTGAAAATTAGATTTCGGAACTCATTCGATTTATTCGAAAATGTTCCGAAATTACTGTTTCAAAATAATTACGAATTCGTTAAGAATGCTCGAAATAGTTACGAACTAATCGGAATTCAGACAAATTCGGAATCTTTGGTTTGCTAGGTAGTATATTATTATAAATATATACATATAATAGATGACTTTTAAAAGAAAAATAGGTTTACCTACTTTTTTCACTCCAGAGTATTTATTACTTGATAGAAGGCCTGATTTTTTAGCGTTCTTTGAGGCCTGAGTTTTCGGACGAATTTTCTTGGCGATATTCAGGCCTGAGTTTACGCTATACGATATCAGGTGGTACGTAAGTATGACATCTAAATGGGAAAGGATATCAAGTGGTGTGTTGAATACTCAGGCCTTACCATTACCTCTCAGGCCTGAGAGAATGTATTGTTTCAGTCCTATTTTAACCGCTGGGAGGTTACTCCTCATTTCCACATACAAATGTCACAAAGGTTCGAAGTACGTCAATTGATAAAGAAATTCGCCGCAATTCGTCAAATTCGTCACCGGCTAATTCTTCTTCATCGTCATCTGAATCTGTAAATGTAGATGTACAGATGTAATGTAAATTCCATTTCATTGCAGATTGGACCGTAGATCTTGCGAAGGATCTTTCTCTCAAAAGCTCCTAAACTTTATTTCTTATTAAAGTCTTTTCATCTATACTGCTCAACGTCCAGGTTTGTGAGGCATCAAGTAGGATGGTCATGATGAACGATGTATAGAGCGTGATTTTCATTCGTCGAGAGAGAGCTCTGCTTCTGAATTGCCTACTTAGCCCAAAGTAGAGTCTTTTCATCTGAAAAGCTCAACGCCCAGGTTTATGATGCATAAAGTAGGATGGTCATGATGAGCGATTTATAGAGCGCGATTTTCGTTAGTCGAGAGAGGGCTCTGCTTTTCAATTGCCTACTGAGCCCAAAGTAATACCTATTGGCAAGAGTTCTCATTTGTTTGATCTCAATGCTGATATCGTTGGTTGAGTTAATACTGGATCCCAGATGGACGAAGTCCTTCACAACCTCAAAGGAGGTATTGTCAACTGAAACGTAGGTTGACGTAGGAAGACGCTGGGACTGTTTGTTTGTTGACACCAAGTATATCGTCTTATCTGCATTTACTCCATTCGACTTGACTCTCTTTCTAATCTGGCTATGCTGCACTGACTTCGTGCGTATTATGGCCGATAATATCGATGTAATCAGCATACGCAAGCAGCGTAACACTCTTTTTACAGCTCGGATGATCTTCTCCATCATTAGAATGAAAAAGTCGCACGATAAGGTATATCCTCGTCTGAAACCTCGTTTTGTAAGAAATGGTAACGAGAGTTCCTTTCCCATTTTAACTGGGCCCGAGTGTCAACCTGCCATGAGGGATTAGTTTTGCAGATATATAAAATTAAGACATGGTGGATTTCAGGTGATTCCTTATGATTCCTTATTCCTTATCGAAGGCGGCTTTGTAGTCGAAAAAAAGATGATGGGTGTCGATTTTTTTTTCTATGGTCTTCTCCCGTAAGTGTAGTGTCGTAGCGTAAAAATCTAGTCATTGGTAGACTTTATTATCTACTCTATGTGCCCTAATACCGGTCAATGATCAATATTTGGGTACATAGTAAATATTATGATCTCTATTTATCGTTCACAATATTTTAAAATTTTACCCTACATAATATTAACAAATAAAAAAATTATTTAACTTAATTCTTCGTTTAAATCAATATTTAAATAATTTGAAGAAACTTAAAACAATTATTTTAAATAATTTCAATCATAAATAAATTACACATTTTTCAAGCCTTGATTTTAAGGTTTTTCTCGATTATATTATGCATAGATGTTTATTCAGTAATATGATTACAATTATTTTATAAATAGATATTCATTGAGTATGAAAGTGGTCGAATTTAAGTAGTCGGTTGATAATCGGTGCCACTATATTACTTGGAGCAAGTTCAATGTAATTAGCATAATTCCAACTTCTCTTCCGTTCTCTTTCGATAAACCTTGAATGATGTATTTCAGTTGAAAAGGTGATTCCAAAAATTTTATCTCTCAATTTGTTTCGATTTGATAACTGTTTTCTCCGTTATCCCGTTTAGTAGAAAAATGCCGCATAGTGGGATAAAAATCCCATTAACTGGCAGCTCTATCCTCTACTACGAACACGCAAAAAAACCCTCTCCTCATATGCATTTCTTCGACTGTCTTCTTCGAGGGAAGAAAATACCAGTTTTTCTGCCTAGCGGGCGACGGGAACGACTACGACAAGGTGATTCTGATTGTCACGTTTTTCGACGTCTTGCCTCCGTTTTGGTTACAGCATTTTTTGTGTTCTGTATTATGTTGTTTTTTCAATTTTATGATTGTTGTCTGTTGTTTCTCTTTGCTGTGCGCTCCACTAGTAGGCGAGATATAGCCAAGATAAGTGTGTGTTTTATATTTTTTTTTGGTACTAGTTGAGTAAATGTTTTTAGCTGTTTTGGACGACCACATGTTCTGCCGATACAAGCTGTTCATAGCAGCGACGTATGTATTTCACGTTTATGTTGCGTTGAAATAATTCTCTTTGCTGCTACTATTTTATTGCGCGCTAATGAAGGTATCTTGATAAATTGGATAAAACTACCTGAAGCGTCTTTATCCAGTTAGAAATGACTTTTTGCCCACAAACAATACAATCTCATTACAACTTTCCAAAAAATTAAAATATTTTGATTTTTCGTACAACCTGAGTTGTACTAACGGTCGCAACGTCTATTCCTTGCATAACGTAAAGTTTAAAAAAATAGCGGCAATGAGCCACCTTGCTTTAAGTTATAACTCAATTGGATTTTTAGAGCGTATTTGACGTTGTTGGTTGTATATCATGATAGAACTACCAGGTATTATAAATAGCGACTGCGCTGCCGAGCTGTAGGGATAAAGTGTCAAATACAAGTAGTGTAAGCACATTCAAAATTAAAGGGGATTTTTTTTAAGAAGATCAAAGAACCAAGACATGCGCCTTATACAAATAATTTTTGGTATTTGACCTGAAAGAAAAAGGATAGATTGTTTAGAGGAATTGATTGGAACCATACGTGAATTATTGATTAGGCGAAACAACCGTGAAAGACAATTTGAAGTGCTTTTAACCGAGGCTAGTGTTATGCCTTAACCTCGGCAAGCATTTACAGCCCTTAGTTGTTTCTGCCCTTTAATTCCACATTTTTTACAATTTAGTTGTGGATTTTTTAGTTTTCCATAGTTCTTAAATGTAGGAAAGAACAAAGAAAGTGAAAAGAACGATGCCTGAACCCGGATTCGAACCAGGGACCTTTGGGTTGATAGTCTAGCGCACTCTCCACTAGATTGCAAAGGCCGACAAAATGTGTTCTGTGTTTACTTCAGCGTTTGATGAATACATTTGCACAAGAAAGAGTAAAAACGGGCTTTTCTGTTATTAATTATTACGAAAGTAGAGATTTTGCAATAAATTGTAAAGTTTTCAAATAAGAAAGCTTGAGAAAAATTCATAAAATTTAAATTCCATAAGCAAAAAAATTCCCATTTCAATTATTAACATACAAGAAGCATCATTGTTTTGATTGTCATCACGGTATTTTGACATTCTATCCCTACAATGACAGTTGAACCCTTTCGATTTATAATACCTGGGTATTTGTACTATAGTTTTATATCAGGAATCTGCTTATATGTTCTTCGGGTCAGATAATATTTTTGAAATACGAGTCATTCTATTTTTTGTTTTTCTCAAAAAATTTTTTCGATTGGCAAGTACAGCTCCAACTGTATACTTTCATTATAAATGTGAAGCTGTCATGCTCAAAAAGTGAGCCGCTCAAAATGTCACAAAAAGCGTGCTTTTAACAGCCTTGCCCCCGAATATGCTCTATTCTACAAAAATTACATAGATGCTGTGGTCAGAAAATCAACCTGAAGACTGGAGTAAGCGAACATCCCTATCGTTAGTTTCTCCCGATAACTATTGTGACTGTAAGATTATTCTGGACCCAAGAACAATATAAAGAAGATCACGCCTTAAGTGCGCAGAAATGGCAATCTACTGCGCAGGTCTACGTCATAAGTGAAAATACATCCAAACAAAAAAATCACATAAACAACAAACGAAACTAAGCAAATGAATCTGATTGGCTGATTGGGAAACAAACTAAATACACAGAAAGAAACAGTCAAACTGCTCTCAAAATAAATCGAGCAACATAGCTATTTTTTGTGAAGGGGTCAACACGGAAGTCAACACCCCAATAAGATATAAAATTTTTATCAAAGATAGTAATGAAAAATATTAATATTTTTTCTGTACAAGCGTTGTTTTTTGATTTAAAATTATTTCTTTTAAAAAACCAAGATTTTATAAGAAAATGAGGAGATTTTTAAATCGAATACCCCTATTAAAATTTTTTTTACTACGGTTTTTTCAGTCAATTTGACTCTTCTCTTGCACTTCTGACGTCACATGCACGTGCTCACAAAGAGAGCGGACATGCGCAAGGCGGAATCTTGAATATATAATTCTTGTTCTGCACCTACGAGTTTAATGCCTTGTGTCGTAGGCCGCGTTCATAGTGAACGTTTTTGGCTGAGCCGAGCTGAACTGAAACTCAAAAACGCATTGGGGCTAAAAAGATGCATGACTTGTGTTCTCTATTGCTCCAATGTGTTTTCGGCTCGGCTCAGCAACAAGCGTCCACTATGAACGCGGCCTAAGACATAAGACATAAAACTCGTAGGTCCAGTTCTCGACAAATTGTGTTCAAACATTGAATAACACGCACAACACAATTGATGAATAGAAAGAGTTCCGTAAAAGAGCTCAAACTTTAATGAAACTTCCAAAATGGTATTAAGTATTTTCCTTACATATCACTTTTTTGTGCATACTGTTGGTAGTATTTCAGGGCAGAGTTTTCGAATCGTCAATTTTGAGAGTTCAAGAATTCTGGATTTGTTCTTCTTTTTCTGCTCAACAGTTTCAAAATCAAAACACAGCGCCATTCATACATCATATCGAGAACCTAAATTCAATTTCTTCTATCTGCATTTTGGAATTTTATGCCAAAATGATGGCTGGCCTCGGTTGAATCTATGGTATTAATATTAGAGCGAAAAACCAATCCTGACACGTTGTTTTAATCAATTTAACTGAGCCTCTTTCTACTAACTTGTTTTTTACATACGACAAAAACCTCTTTCTGCAATAAAAACAAGTAGCTTTGAAAAATTCTATAAAGATTTTTTTACTTCGAACCATTTTCCTATGTTGATACAAATATTTTCCAGCTATATTAGCACAAATGTTTTAGAGTTTGGTGCAGCTTTTGTTTTATGTGGTTAAGTTAATAACAAAGGACTTTGGGTAGGATTTTCGTTTTTGCTAGCTAAACAAGTTTCCTTTGAATACAGTTGTTACCAAGAATGTGAAGTTTATGAAAATGGGCTTCAACATTTGTGGTTGTTAAATGTTCGACCAGGTCGCAAAAATGGTGATCCAACAGTTTCGCATCTAAAATCCTTTTTATATGAGCCCATCGGCACCGTTAAATTCAAAGTTGATTTCGACCAAAATTATACCTACCCTCCCAATTAAAATTCAAAAATATATTGGACATACGACTCCTGCCCAGTTGCATACAACTCAACATTCAATCGCATCGAACAAGTGGAAACATCTAAAGGAACTGAAAGCTGTAATTCCAACCGAATATTATCATTTTTGTGACAACATTAGATTCAAACAGCCGTATTTAGAAAAAGTTACAAACCTCTTGTACACCCTTTGTAAGACACATGCCTAAAAAAGTTATTCATAAACGTTCAATAACGAAAAAACCTTTCGTAACAGCTTCACAAATGAGAGAATTTTAAAATAGGAACAAACCTTCTGTAAACCTCCTACAAAGCTATTTTAAATTTGAATGCTCTCAATTGAGAACAATCTTCTCATTTTGTGACAAACTAAAATGTCCACAAACAAATTAATAAATGAAAATAATTGTATTTTGTGATCAGTGTTACCATATGGGCAGATAAAATTTTTTTGCAGTTTTTTTGAGAGGGTAGACAGTTTTCCAGTTTTTGCCTAAAAAATACATTTTTTTTTTATTTTAGCCAGTTTTTCAAGTTTTTACGATTAAAACAATGCTTACTAGTTTAATGAATTAAATATAATAAATAAAATAAGTTGTATGTTACTAAAAAATATAAGTAACATTTGAAGCTGCTACTAACTACTACATACTTTTCACGCCCTTTCAAAAATTTATTTATGTGGTAGCGCTGTTGCTATAATTGTTGTTTTCGTTGTTTCTGTTGTTTTGTATCGATTTCCACTCGTCAAGTCTTGACTACAAAGAAATTGATGTAATTGATTCAAAGTTTTTAAATAATCCTAAAGACATTTATTTAGGAGCCGAGGTATATTCAGCTTTAAGTTCTACGCATAAATTATTCGAATCAGATGAAATGAATTTTAGAGAACATTGTTTAAGATTTTATGTTGAGCTATGCAATTGTTTATTACAAAAGTTTGATTTTGGGAATGATTTTCTAAAATATGTCTAACCTTAAGCACCTACGAAAATTTAAAAAGGCAAGATTTTACTATTTTCAATTTGTGTATTTTTCTACCTAATGTATTCAGAAAAATTGCAAGAAATCGACGATGAGTTGCATGAGTTGCGCCACATTTATTTCAGTGATTTGAATTTACTGAATGAAAATAATATTGAAACTTTTTTGAAAGCAATTTTTTATCAGAAACGTAGAGATAATTCTTGAGTCTTTCCATTACTTAGAAAACTAGTTTATGTTATTTTAACGATACCTGTAGCAACAGCAAACGTATAAAGTATTTTTATTTACAAACTAGCTGAACCCGGTGTGCTTCGCTACTCCCCTCGTTATAAAATAAAATTAAAAGTATTAATATATTTTTCACGCCATCGAATTTTCGAAATAAGTCCACCCCAGCGCCACCTACCGTGTCCATTTATATACAAATTATTTTCTTATGATCAAACAAACATACATTCTGAATTTCAGTTAAATTGGTCAATAAATTCAAATTTTCGATATAAGTCCACCCCAGCGCCACCTATCGGGTCCAAATATAGCCTATGTTACCCACCGTACCAAGATGAACATTACCTGAAAATTTCATCCAAATCGGCCCAGCCGTTTTGGAGTCCATACGTTACATACATACACACATCCTATTTTATATATATAGATTATTATTATTAATAAAACTAAAATCAGAAATAAATTAGAAATTCCCATGTTGTATGGGATGCTTTGAACTAAAGATTATTTAATGAAAAACGATTGGAACTGCACAACAAAAAAATCATCAGAAATAATAAAAAAGGTTCATCAAAATATTGTATGTATAAAAAATAATTTAATTTTTCAGATTTCATCATCATTTCATCATTTGTGAATGTTTGATTTTTCTTAAAACGTCTTTCCATTGCAAAATTTCACAAAAGGTTTGATATAAAATTCATTTCTGATTTTGGGTTTATTTCTACAGATTTGAGAAAAAATGCTTTCTGCATTTGCTGTTGCTTCAGGAATCGATAAAACAGCATAAAAAGTTACAACTTTCCTTTGTTATAAAAAGACTTGAATTATCTCCACATTTCTTAAATTAATCCACTAAAATTAATGTGATTTATTAATGTGTAAAGCTGTTTTGTATAGGATGTAATTTACTATGGTCTCAAAAATTGGTTATGACATTTACATTCATATAAAAATCAAATGTTTATTTATACAAATTTTTAGGTTTTTAATAAATGGATAATTTAAATGATTTTAGTTAATGAATGGGATTGTTTTTGTTTTGTTTAATTATTAATATAATTTAAATTCCTTATTTCGAATAAAATAATAACTATTTTAAAGCACACATTTTTAAAATATATGTTTTAGTTATGTTTTTTTAGTTTCAGTTTTTTCACAAAAAAATAAGTTTTTTTCCGAAAATTAAAGTTTTTAAAAAATATGGCAACACTGTTTTTGATTTAAAGGTAAACAAAATTTTAAACAAATTCCTGTCAATACATCAAATTCACAAACCTATTTTTTCTCTTTTTTAAATTTTTAAGCAAATGTCATTCTATTTATCAAAGTCACAAACGAAAATTACAACTATTCCTACTTTAAAGCATCAGTATTCTCACTTTAACTATAAGACTCTTGAAACTCGTTTATGAATACAACGCTTTTAAAGAATATTTTAACTTTAAAACGCATTTTAACTAAAAAACGTTTGAAAGCTCTTTTAAAATATTATATAAAAGTATATATATAAAAACATAACTTTACTTAAGATTCCCATGTAAATATTACAGTATCTTTGATTTTAAGCTTTCTTTTTTTTTTTGTTAAATTCGAAAATTGTCGGAAAAAACATCAACAACAAAAACAGCAAAGTTTTAACTGTTGATCTTCTACTGGAAATGGCGTTTTTTACTACTATACAAATACCTCTATCTGCATTTAAAGTAATTTTTTTCTTGACATAACCCACTACCTGCCATAGCAGCTAAACTTGCGCAAAATTTTAAAAACATTTTATGCACAGTCTTTTGTGGACACTTTTGAACAACATTGTAGAAGATTGATTTTTCACAAATTCTTAAATAAGAAGATGAAACGGCTTTTTCGCTCTCCTAAAAACTTGTACTATTGCAGATAGAGGAAAATTAATATAAGCCCTCGATGTTGTTTCCCAGCAAAAAAGAAACATGCATGCTGTATGCAAGCAGATGTATGGACAAGGCATGCATTGTCATAAAAAAAAAACAAAATCCAAAATCGCTGAAATGTTTGCTTTACCGCTATTTTATGCTAGCAATATGCTTGTTGTTTATACACATGTTGTTAGCGTGTATACTAAAAAACGCATGCTGCATTGGTACTAAAGAATATGCCGAGCATGTGTAGTTAAAAAATAAAACGAATTTGGTTAAATTCCTATACATTTTGGATAAGCCGATTTTGTATGCATACAGTATACATGGAGTTTGTATAGAGTATCATGGATGCGAAAATATGCATGCTGCGTCTGTGCTAAAGCATGAACCTTTCATGCATAGTCTTGCTTAAAACAGATGAACTCCCATCGTGCCTTAAAACTTTAAGGAGGGTGGTTGTTACAAATTTGTTAACAAAATATAAATGTAACTATTAAATATTAATATATAACAGCCAAATACAATTTTAAAAACAAAAATAAATAGGATGAGCAAAAAATGGGGTGAGTTTTAATTAATGTCAAAAGCAATTTATTATTACAGTATTAATGACAATGTATGCATACAGTATGAATGACAATGTATGTATTGATGGCCACTACTAATTCCCCATGCATACAGCATTAGTAATTGTGCGGGTTCACAGTACACATGCTCTTGTATGACATCGCCGTGGAAAATGCAAATGATCTTGTATTTATGCTGGCATGCGTACATAACATCAAATGTATGCATACATCATCAATGATGTATGCATTAATGTACTTACTGGGTTCTTAAGGGTTAAAGAAGTGTTTATATAAGTTTAGATCCACAGAAATTTGTATCTACTCCTCAAATAGGTACTATATATACTATATATAGATATACTACTTACTATACAAAAATGGCATAAAACCTTAAATCAAAATGGGCCCATAAAGCTGATTGTTTGATTAATTTTTAAAATATCTCTTATCCGCTGATGTGTTTTATATTGGATTTGTACACGACAAAAGTTTGAATTTTTTACTCGATAAAAATATTGTCGATACTTTCAATAAAATAGTTCTTATTATTGTTTATATTGTTGTTGTTTTAGATGCTATTGTGCTTGTTGTTACTGTTGTTAGTAATCACTAAATTAATCTAAAATTTTTTTGGTTTAACAAACACGCGCTCGACTTTTGGATCTTTATATCTCTTCCATGCCGTTCAAAACGCTCTTGAAAAAACGCTTTTTTTGTTTTTTTTTTAATTTTTACGCATACACACAATACACATACGTATGTTTCTATCTCTTTTGAGCAATTTTAACGCTCAACAAAAAATTACTTGTAGGCACCTAAATTGGTTTGTCGTTCTTTGAAGAAATTAGTGTTTTTTTGTAAGTTTAAATTGTTTTTATGTTTATGACACTTTATAATTCACGCGCAAGAACGTTGAAATACGCACTTCACAAGTCG
Source organism: Dichetophora obliterata (assembly GCA_963920525.1). Taxonomy (NCBI): domain Eukaryota; kingdom Metazoa; phylum Arthropoda; class Insecta; order Diptera; family Sciomyzidae; genus Dichetophora; species Dichetophora obliterata. Next base: position 183,252,248 of record OY986438.1, read on the forward strand.
TCAGCTAATAATTGTATTTAAGCAGAATGAATGTAGAAACAATTTTTTTATGCCTTCGGACTAACATTATATTTGTTCGCAAAAAAAGGGGTCTAACAAGCTTTGATAAATTTTTAAAGGGAACAATAAAATAAAGGTGTTTTAGAAAAGGGGGATTGAAGAAATTTTGTTTTCTAAGCAGATTTTTGTACACTTGCTATTTTAAATTTGACAGAACCCAATTTTATACTCGCTTTGGACATGCTATTTCTCAAATCTTTACAGGTACGGCCCAATGAGACAGAAGAATTGTAAAGCCCATGGTAATGCACGTTGGGTCCATTCGCCCCTGTCAATGAAATCGATGTATTAAAAGGACGTATAAGATAAGAGGCGAGGGCATCTGGGTTATGTTTTTATACATTTTTTTGTGTATAGAAATTCGTTTAAGGTGTTGAAAAAAATCTATCCGAACCCATATCATCCATCTGTCTGAGTTTGAATCAAATTTTAAATAAAAAATTTTGAAAAAATTGGCGTATGTCTTTTTTAGTAATTTTTTCGAGCCAATATTTGTTTTGTTTTTAAATGTTTTTTTTTTATATCATATAAAGCGATAACTTTTAATTATACAGTTTGAATATACATTTAAAGAATAATATAAAAATCCTTAGTGTAAAAAATTAAGCTCTGTCAAACTTTCGCTTAAGCGAAAAAAAAAATAAGACGCTACTTTATTTGGTCAGAACAGGGTCGTAGCCAAGATTTTTCATGCGAGGGGTTTTGATTTCAAAAAATTTATATTTGAAGCAATGATTTTTCTTAAAAATTGATTACATTTCAAATAATATTGAATGTGGCTTTAGTTTTTTTTTTTTAATTTTTTCTATTGTTATGAGCTGATTTTTATAGTTATTTTTAAAAAATTAAAAATATCTTTAAACCTTCCGTTAGGTGCAACTTTTTTCACCTATCATTTATTTATATCAAATTGATACAAATAAAGATAAAGTTAAATTTATGCAAAGAAATTTAAAAAATTAGTACTTTATTCCAATATTAAATTTTAAATATATTAAAAAAATTATTTTTATAACTATGTTAGCATCAAAAAAGGATTGAGGGTTGATGTAACATATTACAAAAGAATAAATTCGAATTCAAGAGCGCGTGTCAGCTGTGCCTAACGAAAGGTTTAACACCTTGTATTTTTAACCGACCTCAAAATGGAGAAGGTTCTCAAGTTGGTTGGTTTTTTTTTTTTTTAAATGTATGTACATCGATAACTCCTAAAGTACTTGCCCGATTGCCACAATTTTTTGTCAACAGATAAAGATATTAGACGCGGAAGTGCTCGTCTAAAAAAGTGGGCGGTATTCGACACAGGGGCGTGGATATATAAGAAAAACTTTGTATATCGAATAATATTAACACAAGAGTACTGATATTTAGTATAGGGGTAGACACAATTATTTAAAGTTATGTTCAAAAAAGTGGGCGTGGTTCGATAAAGGGCGTGGAAATTTAAGAAAAACGCTGTAACTTGAAAATTATTGACACTAGGGTATTGAAATTAGGTACACGGGTAGGCATAATTATGAAAAATTACTGTGAAGAAAGTGGGCGTTGTTGGACAAAAGGGCGTAGCAACATAAGAAAAATACTGTATCTCAGTTAATATTGACACTAGGGTACTGAAAATTGGTACAGAGTTAGGAACAATTTTTACAAATTATGGTCAAAAAAGTAGGCGTTATTCGATAAAGGGCGTGGCAATATAATAAAGACGCTGTAGCTCGAATAATATTGACACTAGGATACTGAAATTAGGTACAGGGGTAAGCATAATTATGAAAATGTTCGTTCAAGAAAGTGTGCGTTATTGGATAAAAGGGCGTGAAAATATAGAAAAAATACTGTATCTCAGTTAATATTGACGCTAAGGTACTAGAAATTGGTACAGGGGTTGGAACAATTATTACAAATTATGGTCAAAAAAGTGGGCGTGGTTCGATAAAAGGCGTGAAAATTTTAGAAAACGCTGTAACTTGAAAATTATTGACACTAGGGTATTAAAATTAGGTACACGGGTAGGCATAATTATGAAAATTTACTGTGAAGAAAGTGGGCGTTGTTGGACAGAAAGGTGTAGCAATAGAAGAAAAATGCTGTATCTCAGTTAATATTGACACTAGGGTACTAGAAATTGGTACAGGGGTTGGAACAATTATTACAAATTACGGTAAAAAAAGTGGGCGTTGTTCAACAAAGGCGTGGCAGTATTAGAAAAACGTCGTAACTCGAATAATATTGGCACTAGGATACTGAAATTAGGTACAGGGGTAGGCATAATTATGAAAATTTACGGTCAATAAAGTGGGCGTTGTTCGACAAAGGCTTGGCAATATTAGAAAAACGCCGTAACTCGAATAATATTGGCACTAGGATACTGAAATTAGGTACAGGGGTAGGCATAATTATGAAAATTTACGGTCAAGAAAGTGGGCGCTACTGGACAATAGGGCGCGGCAATAAAACTGTTTTTCAGTTAATGTTGACACTAGGGTACGTAAATTCGTTACAAGAATGGGAAAATTGTTATCATATTCTCTAAAAAGGAAGAAATAAAAACGTTTTATAAAAAAAAAACCAACTTCAAAACCACTATAAAGTAAAAATAATTTTAAATTACTTTTCACATTAATTCTTGGTCAAACTTGATCATTTATTTATATATAGTATTAAATTGGAAATCTTATAATTATGATTTTGTTTTTCTATTTTGTATTATTATCATAAATATATTAATTCCTCCATGAATAAAAAACCTTTTAAGCCGGAGCGTTTATTTTATAAAAGTCTGATTATATAAGCGTCGACTTTAAAGATCTTTTATTCATGAAGAAATTAATATATATATGATAATAATACAAAATAGGAAAACAAAATTATAATTATAAGATTTCCAATTTTATACTAGTTATAAATAAATTATCAAATTTGACCAAGAATTAATGTGAAAACTAATTTAAAATTATTTCTTACTTTGTAGTGGTTTTGAAGTTGGTTTTTTTTTGTTAAAAAGTTTTTATTTTATCAAGAAAAAAGCAATCCTAAAAATGGACCAAATAAGCCCATTTGGTGGACCTTATATTTTAAACCAAAACATGTGCTTAATTTCTGATGTGCTTAATTTTGTGAAATTAACTATAAAAGTTGACTAAACCAAATCAGTTGATTTGAGAATTTCTGCATCTAATTTATAATATATATATTATAGAGATAATCTAATATCTCTTAAGTGACGTAGAATACGATACAAAAATAAGTATCTAATATCTTTTACGTATTCTACGCATCCTTGAAATTTTAAATGAGCTTTAAAATAAGCTCTGATAAATTAACTTATTTATCACTCTTCCTTCTTGAGATATTAGATTTTAAAAGTAAAAACTCGCATTTAACTGACTCGACTAGTCACCTTTTATCGTTAATTCCTCAAAATTAAAACAGCACCTTAATTTCAAACTTTGTGAGAGTAGTGTTTTATCAGAAACTTTCATTTGGCTCACATCTAGCTAGCTTTGGTATTATATAAAAGTGAAGTGTACATTTTCTTTTACCAGTAAACTCCAAAAGTACTGGTCCTATTTTTATGAAAAAAATTTTAAAATATCATATTTGTGCCACAGCATTTTGAAGGGGTATTTTCCCTTTTTTTAATATTATTAAATTTTAATAATAAGTTTATTTAATTAAGTGTTAAGTTTTTTTAGAAATTATCGTCTAGACATTTTTACAAAATTAGTTAATTTTTAAAGAAATATTTTTACTAATAAAGTAAAAAAAATATCCAATAATTCACTATTTAAACAGTCGAAATTTTTAATAAAAATTATTTAAGCTATTCTGCTTAAAGTGGAATATGGAAATTAAAATAAATTATCGATGTTTAGATTCCAACGTTTGCGATCTAAAAAGGCAGATTTTCATTATTCTTTTGTAAAATAACGCTTATTTACATAAAAAAAAAACGAAAAGCATTTTTGGTATTTTACAAAAACATTCTGTCTAAAAGTTTTATACCTAATTAGGTTTTTATAAATTTGATACTCCCCCTCCCTTGGCTACGTGCCTGGGTCAGAGCATCCTAGTTTGGTTGAATTTTCCTTATCTTATCTGCATGATTCGCCTACAAGTATAACAAACACAGATTATTTTTCAAATTTCTTTGTCAATTTTGTAATTTATTAAAAAATTTGCCCGCTTAAAAATAATAAACAATGTCCAATCTTAAATCTTGTGTGGTTGATGCTTTCAACGCTAGTGAATTTTCATAGTATTGTTAAGTAGCGTAGCATTTCAAGCATTTTTCAAGTCTAAAAACCACTGATCGTTTTCAAGAATGCCGCTGTTCGCTCTGCTTTCATGCATTAAATTGAAGGGAGCAAGCAAAATTCTCATAAATAAAATAAGAACAAAAGTGAAATTTAAAAAAAAAAATTGCGCCAATCATGTAACAAACTCTATGCAAAATAATCACGTTTTTTCTAATATGTATTTCTTTGTGGTTTTTTTGTTCAAAGTTCTTTAGAACAAAAGTTAAAACAATCTGGCATTGTGCCTAGATATTTTTGTATACATCTGTGAATGCTACAAGTCGCTCATTTTTGCACATCCTTTCACATGTGCTTTTGTTTCTTGAATATTTTATCCATTTTGTTTATTTTGAAACCAATTCAAGCAAAAAATAAATTTGTAAATTAAAAGAGCGAGCATACAAGCAAATGTTATATTATCTTAAATAGTTTGGGGAAATCTCATCGCAATCAACAATCGCGATGGGAGCGACCCAGAGGTGTGGAAATAATCAGATAACTTGATAGTATCTTGATTTGTTTGGCTTATCTGCATTTTGCCGGTTCGCGAATACTTGCTTGATCAACATTTCTTCTTTCTCACTTTCTTTCGCTTTTCTTTTTTTTTATTAGTTTTCCTCTCAGCTATAAAGCAAATTTCTTACATAGCTTTTAAGAGACATTTTTGTTTTTAGTTATTTCTTAAATCCATAATAATTTTTGAAGGTTGTGCCTTTTTTTGTATAAATTAAAATAGTATCTAAAAATATCATCAATTTCCAAGCCAAATTCGACGGCGAACGACAACCACCAACCAAGACCTAAATAGATTTCACTCTTGAGATAAAGGAAAAAATATTGCTACAACATGCGACAGACAGCTGTTTCCGGATAGAGTACCTAGAATCTTTATTGATCAAACTTTGCTACGTTCAAGTGTTTATTTTTACAAAAAAAAAAAAAAAAAAAAAAAAAAAATAAAAAAATTTGTTTAATATTTCTATAATCTTAATAAGAATAACAACAACAACAACCAGACAAATAACAACATTTTAAACAACAATATCCGTCTAAATAAACGGCAGTAAAATAAAATGTGGTGCACGTTGTTTCCAGATTAATTGATAAAATTTTTGTATGACTTTGAAATTGGCCTAAATTGTAGCAGTTGCTGGTTGCTAGGGTTGAGTGAGATGTGGTTTTTTTTTTCGTTTTGCTCACAAGATAGTTTTTTAATGATAGTTGTAAATTTCTTCAACTTAAAGATTCTCTACACGCATATAAAAGCATTCAGCCAATCCAATGGGCTCTGATAGCATTTGTTATCAAATTAAGTCAAAATAAATTTCTAGTTACATATGTGTTCTAGATTGTTATTGTGTAAGTCAACCCAACTTAATGCATAATTAATTGCTGTTTTTAAGTGACACAAAAATAACATGGCTAAAAACATTCTATTGTACCTTTTGGATTAAATGACATTATATTATTTGATCAGAATTTTTCCTCATTATATATATAATAAGGCTTGCTCTCTTGTTTCTCATCTGAGCACAAACTTTTAAAAGAAATTAAATTTATATAAAAATATTTGAAAACTGTTATCAATTTGACAACAGGCCAAGAAACCTACAAAAGATCAATCAAAATAATACCATCAAAGAAAATATTTGTTGAAGTGTGAAAAAAATCTAATTTCATTTTGATAATCCGTTATACTCTATCTTATGAACTAAGTTTAATCACACGCTTGATTGTTTTTTTTTTTGATAGCATAATTAATCAAGTTCGGTGCGTTTCTTTGTCGGTTGTTTATTTTTTTAATTACATATAATATATAATATATTTTCAGATATAGAATTTTTCCCAACTTCAAAACCACTACAAAGTAAAAAATAATTTTAAATTACTTTTCACATTAATTCTTGGTAAAATTTGATAATTTATTTATATGTTTTATTAAATTGGAAATCTTATTGTTATAATTTTTTCTATTTTAATCAAGCGCGTCGGAAGCGAATTTCATCTGGGGGGGCAGTACAAATGGGGGGGCAGTACAAATGGTGGTGCAAAAAAAGTTCACCAAAATTTCTTCACATGAAACATGAAGAAGAGAGAAAGAAGAGGAAAATATATAATACAAAAATATTATCGTTGTAAAAAAACTGATATTTTGAATAACTTTTCCTTTTAAATTGTTTATCTAGCTAAAAAAGTGGGGGGCAACTGCCCACCTTGCCCCCCGCTTCCGACGCCAATGATTTTAATTATAATAAATACATTAATTTCTTTATGAATATAAAACCTATAAAGCCGGAGCGTTAATTTTATAAAAGTCTGATTATATTAGCGCCGACTCTAAAGGTTTTATATTCATTAAGAAATTAATATATTTATGATTAAAAAACAAAATAGAAAAAAAATTATAATAAGGTTTACAATTTAATAATGTACATAAATAAATTATCAAATTTGACCAAGAATTAATGTGAAAAGTAATTTAAAATTATTTTTACTTTGTAGTGGTTTTGAAGTTAGTTTTTTTTTGTTAAAATGTTTTTATTTCTTCCTTTTTAGAGATTATGACAATAATTTTGCCCATTCTTGTAACGAATTTCTGTACCCGAGTGCCAATATTATTCGAGGTAATTGGTTCACTTTCTTGACCGTAATCTGTAATAATCGTGTCACGCTTGTGCTAAATTTCAGTACCCTAGTGTCAATATTATCCGAGTTGCTGCGTTTTCTAATATTGCCACACCTCTTGTTGAACAACGCCCGCTTTTTGACCATAATTTTTAATAATTGTGCCTACCCTATACTAAATTTCAGTACCCTAGTGTCCATATTAACTGAGATATAGTGTTTTTCTAAAAGTGACACGCCTTTTGTCTATTACCGCCCACTTTCTTCATAGTGTTTTGTAATAATTCTACCCATTCTTGTAATGAATTTTATTACCCTAGGGCCAATATTATTCGAGATATAGTGTCTTTCTTATATTGCCACGCCCTTTTGTCCAATAATGCCCACTTTCTTGACCGTAATTTGTAATAATTATTCCAACCCTTGTATCAATTTCCAGTACCCTAGTGTCAATATTAACTGAGATACAGTATTTTTCTTATATTGCTACGCCCTTTTGTCCAACAGCGCCCACTTTCTTCACAGTACATTTTCATAATTATGCCTACCACTGTACCTAATGTCAGTACCCTAGTGACAATATTTTTCAAGTTACAGCGTTTTTATTATATTGCCACGCCCTTTATCGAATTACGCCCACGTTTTTTACCATAATCTGTAATAATTGCTCCTAACCCTGTACCAATTTCCAGTGCTTTTGTGTCAATATTAACTGAGATACAGTATTTTTATTATATTGCCACGCCCTTTTGTCCAACAACGACCACTTTCTTCACAGCAAATTTTTTTTATAACTATGCCTACCCCTGTACCTAATTTCAGTAACCTAGTGTCAATATTATTCGAGTTACAACGTTTTTCTAATACTGCCACGCCTTTTATAGAATAACGCCCACTTTTTTGAACATCACTTTTAATAATTGTGCCAACCCCTGTACTAAATTTCAGTACTCTCGTGTTAATGTTAGTCGATATACAAAGTGTTTCTTATATTGCCACGCCCCAGTGTCGAATACCGCCCACGGGCACCTCCGTGATAATTCTATCTGTTGACAAAAAATTGTGGCAATCGGGCAAGTACTTTAGTAGTTATCGATGTACATACAAAAAAAAACACCAACCAACTTGAGAACCTCCTCCTTTTTGAAGTCGGTTAAAAATAGGACATCTTTTGTATGCACTTTTTAAAAAAATCATTAAAAATAGCAATCATTAGAGGCCCAACCTAAAATTTTGTATAAGCCTTTACAATTGATGGCTTAAGATGATGTCACTATATTAGCAAAGTAAACAATTTGTTGCGCCGATCATGAAAAATGTAACTACAAATTTAAGGTAAAAAAAATTAAAATAATTTTTCATAAAAATGCTAAAAAATAGCCCTGTGCTAAAAAAAATAGCTCTGTGCTAAAAAGACCCATTCAATGTCTTCAAAATATATTTCAATTTTTTTATGTGCGACTTATGGTTGCGAAGATACAGCTATTTAAATACATACACTAATCATATATTTTTAAGTTTTTTAATTTTTTTGACAGTGCCTATAACCAGGGGTCGAATTTTGATGACCTAAAAAACTGCAGAAAATGGCCTAAAAACTGACAAAATTACATAAAAACTGACAAAAATTACCTAAAAAAGCAATAATTACATGAAAAAACCAAAAAATTAAAGCTTTATAATAAAACATTTCTGAACTTAAAATGTATTTTACATAATTTTTATACTTATGCTTGGTTTTCACTATGTCATTTTTATGACAACACAAAAGTTTATCACCTGAAATATCACCTTAATAAAACTCTAGAACATTTTCTGCACAGCTCCATTTAATAATTTATTTGTTTTTAATTTTCCAAGATTGTCAAAGTTAGAAAAAATGTCAACATGTTGTTATTTTCAATTTGATTGACAACAACTGACCACTGAAAATGACATAGTGAAAACCAAGCAATAGCGTTATAGTACACTACAAGGTACATTTTTAAGTTATTAAAAATTAAAGAACGTCGATTATCAGGCAAAATGTTTTTGTAAACAGAAAAACTTCTTTCTAATTCCGCACTGACGATAGGAAAATATTTAAAAGACGATATGTCATCGGATGTATATTTCTCTTTTAATTTCATAGTATTAAAATTTGCACCCCCTAATATTTCAGCAATAGAGCATAAAAATAGAGTTAATTAAAACTAGCATATCCTGATCTTATATCAATAACTTGTTTCATCTTTCTACAACCTTTCGTCAGTTTCGCCACGCGCAGAGTTTTTTTTCATCGAGTTCCATAAACAAAGCTACCCTTTTTTTCGATAGGTAATGTTTTTGATTGAAAAGACTCTTTTTCAATACGGAAAAAACGAAAAAAATTCTATTAAAATTTCACTTAAATGGCCTAAAAACCCGAAAAATGCTCAAAAAATTAAAAATGTTCAAAAATGACAATAAAACTACTAAAAAATCGCTAAAAATTACCCAAAAATGCCCTAGATCTAGTAAAAATGACCTAAAAACTAAAACCGATAAAAAATTACGATAAAATTACCTAAAAACTGTTCATATTTGGAATTTAGGAAAAATAAATGGACGTTCTAGATAACCAGGAAATGTCTTAGAAGCAGCAGAAAAAAGATGACACGTCATCGAAATCCTAGCCCTGGTTATAACTTAAAAAAAATTTTTTTTCGCAAAAAGAAAAAAACACAGTGTAAGTTATTTTTATGAGACCAACTAACCTAAAAAATTTCGAAAAAATCGTAAACACAAAGGTCAGATTTTGCTCAAAACTTGTTGAATTGATATGGGAATCATCGATTTGAAATTTAGGTTAAATCAATTTATATTCGGTGTTTCTTTTAAAATATAGAATAGATCAATTGATATTCGGAATTTCATTTGAAATTCAGAATAGATCAGCAGAAATGAAAAAATTCCATTTGAAATTTAGAAAAGAGCAATTGATATTCGGCACACCATTCGAAATCTAGAATAGATCATTCAGAAGTTTTTTTTAAATTTAAAAAAAGAACAATTGTAATTAAAAAATTTATTTGAAATTTAGAAAATTTTTATTTCTACTAACATAACTACTATCATTACGATAATTTAAAATATTTATTTTAATGGTAATAATGGTAATTTATTAACTCTACCATTAGCATATTTATTTCTATTAACATTACCATATCCAATATCATACTATTTCATTTCATTACTAAACTATCATCATACGTTTTTTTCATGGTTTTTTTATTTTTTTTTTAATTTTAATTGATTTTTCTATATAACCTCTTCTTAAGCTTTACTGGAATTAAAATAAAAATCCGGAATTTCAATTGATCTTTTCTAAACTTCAATAGAATTTTCTGAATTTCGAATCGAATCTCTATATTAACTTTTTCACTCCATTTGTAACTCCGAAAAAGAGGTGTGGCTGGTATAGAAATGTATATATATATATTCTTGATCTCCAGCACCTCCTGAGTCGATTTAGCTATGTCCGTCTGTGCGTTTAAGCTTTATATTTAAAAACTACATATGAAGTTAAAAAATGTGCCAAATCAGATTAAAACCACGGCTAACTCCCATACAAAGTGACTTTACCAAAAAGCTAAATTCTCTTTAAATTTCACAAAAATGTATCTAATGACTTCAAATTTTGCACATAAGCTTAAACACTTAATATGCAGTTTGAGTATAAAATTTGTAAAAATCGAATGAAAACCACATCTAGCTCCCATACAAAGTGAGTTTATGAAATCAGTAAAATCTCCTTAAATTCCACAAAAATGAGTACAATGGCTGCAAATTTTGTAAATTTGTTTTAATCTTTACTACACACTCGATGTTTGAAATTAAAAAAAACAAAACTGAAAACTCCGCCCACCTTCCATACAAAGTGATGTCATAGTTACAGTATCCCATTTTTAAATTAAAAAAAATAATGTTTTAAGACAATAAGTTTTATTAAATAAAAAGGACCCAGTTTCAAATGAAAAATATAAGAATAAAAATTACACTTGTAAAAACGACGTTAGCAAAATAATAAAAAATTTAAGACTTTGAATAAACTTTAATACGGTTGTGGGGGTATTTTATCTTTGGTTCGGTTGAAGATAATTGTTTACTAGTTTTTAACCGACTTCAAAAAGGAGAAGGTTCTCAAGTTCGTTGGTTTCTTGTTTTTTTCTTCATTTTCTTTTTTAATGTGTGTACATCGATAACTCATAAAGCAACCGATTTCCGTAATTTTATGTCAACAGATAGAGACATTAAACACAGAAGTGCCTATCTACCTCTGTATCTCGAATAATAATGACACTAGGGTACCGAAATTTAGCACAGGGGTAGAACAATTAAATGTTCTAAGGAATCTTTTCCAAAGAAACAACAACAACAACAACAACAACAACAACAACGTTTCTTCAATATAAAAAGGAAAAAATCACTAGCTGATTTTATTGCAATTTCGGCCCTGCTAAGGGCTTCACCAGAAATCTTTGTGATACGCCGTGCAAGCGCGCATTAGCGAACTGCACCACAGAGGCGATGAGATTTTAAGTGTCAGTTTCTCAGTTTTTCTCCCATTTCATATTTTCATGTTTGTTGTTGTATTTTTGCTTTACTTTAGTCTTTATGCTTATGTTTATAGTCAAAAATACAACAACAAACATGAAAATATGAAATGGGAGAAAAACTGAGAAATTGACACTTAAAATCTCATCGCCTCTGGGGTGCAGTGCGCTAATGCGCGCTTGCACGGCGTATCACAAAGATATCTGATGAAGCATGGCAGAATTAGAGAAGGTATATGCATTTTGGAGATAGAGACTGCCGCAACTGTCAAAAACTCTGAAAACGATGATAATGCGATAAGAAAGCGAAAATAAATAGGCAAGAATAGCAAAACGATTGAGTTTGACAATTCTGGCTATGAGAAAGAGAGCGCAGTCTGAAATGCATATACCTTCTCTAATTCTGCCATGTGATGAAGCCTTTAGCAGGGCCGAAATTGCAATAAAATAAGCTAGTGATGTTTTCTTATTTCATATTGAAAAAAACGTTGTTGTTGTTTCTTTGGAAAGATTCGTTAGACAATTAATTGTTCTAACCTTGACCTAAAGCCCAATAAACGATTTTAAACTATCAAACAAATAGAATTTAAAATCAAGTATGATTTAAACTATCAAACATTAAGAATTTGTATTTAAATCATATAAAATCAACATAATAAATAACAAGGTTATTTAGAAAAAACTTTAAATACTGCTCAAGAAACTGTAAAATTACTGCTCAATTAATTGTAAGAGCATCTAAGAATTGTTTAACTATTACTCAGATGTGGTCCATTTACCACTGGGGTGTTTTCAGTGTGCTCTTTAAAGCCCTCATTAATACATACTCAATATGAGAGAATATAAGCCCGCTTGTAAAAATTTGTCGGTGATGACATTGTAATGCAGAACTGTAAGCGGAAACAAAATCTTATTTGTGCTCACATTATTTTATTTTCATTGTTCAAACAACAGTTTAACTTTATTCATCTGTGTAGCAACATCGTGTTTTCAAACAGGAAGTTTTGCAGTAAAGTGTGTTTGTGAAAACTATTAATCTTTATGTTTGAACCAGAACCAAGTTTTATTTATAAAATAAAGTATTATTAAACATTAACTCTAAAGTGCTAGATAAAAGGTAAAAATTTTGTTCATTAAATTGAAAAAATTTTTGTAGAAATTATTTGTGGTGTCATTTGCTTTTGTTTGCTTCATTTGCTTTCGGTGTTTTCTCTATCATTTTCGTTGTGTTTTTGGCGTAGAGAAAATTGTCGTTAAATTGATTTGTGTTCTCTCTAATATTGTGCGTCATTTTTTTGTTTTCTCCTATCTTGTGCATACCTACTCACATTGTCGCTTACTGTGTAAGGTAGATGTTATCAGTGTTTTAGCGGCCATGTCCAAACAAATGTAATTGAGAATTGTAAACAGACTTAGGAGGCCCCGCAGCTACATTATATTGGGGGATGGAATTAATTTTAAAGGTTTTTTTCGGTTTTTGAGCATTTATTTAGAAACAACGGTACAATGTATATTATTCAAAGTATTGTCCATCGTTAGCTACAACATTTTCCCATCTTTCTGGCAGCATATGGACTCCGCGCCGGAAGAACGATTCGTCTTTTGAGGCAATCCACGAATCGACCCATTTTTTGGTATCCTCGTAAGAAGTGAAGCGCTGCTCAGCCAAGCCATGCGTCATCGATCTGAATAGGTGGTAGTCGGAAGGGGCTATGTCTGGGCTATAAGGCGGGTGGGGTAGCACATCCCAATTCAGCGCCTCCAACCTTTCCTTGAAGGTTCTTGCAACATGTGGCCGTGCGTTGTCATGTTGAAAAACCACTTTGTCGTGTCTTTTGGCATATTCCGGCCGTTTAACCTTTAATGCTCGGCTCAATTGCATCAATTGTTATTGGTAGCGTTCCCCAGTGATGGTTTCGTTAGGTTTTAGCAGCTCATAGTACACGACACCCTTCTGATCCCACCAAATACACAGCATAAGCTTGGCGCCATGAATATTCGGCTTGGCCCTCGATGTTGATGCATGGCCGGGTGGTCCCCGCGATTTTTTTCGCTTAGGATTATCGTAATGGATCCACTTTTCATCGCCAGTGACAATACGATGCAAAAAACTCTTCCTTTTATGCCGTTGAAGCAGTTGTTCGCACATGCAAAATCGCCGTTCAACGTCTCTCGGCTTCAACTGGTACGGCACCCAATTTCCTTGCTTTTGAATCATTCCCATGGCCTTCAAGCGTTTGCCGACCGTTGATAAGTCGACTCCCAATGATTCTGACAATTCTTGAAGGGTTTGACACGGGTCTTCATCGAGCAAAGCCTCCAATTCCTCATCTTCAAACTTTTTCGGCTGGCCCGGACGCTCTTTGTCTTCCGTATCAAAATCACCATTTTTAAACCGACGGAACCAGTACTCACAAGTAGAAATCGATGGAGCATAGTCCCCGTAAGCCTCAGTAAGCGTGCGTTGTGCTTCAACCGCTTTTTTCTTCAAATGGAAGCACAAAAGTAAACCTTCCCGCAAATTGCGTTTTGTTGGAACGAAAGTCGACATGTTCACAGAGAAAAAAATATATGTTGTTTACACTTCAGTGGAATGACACATACTGAAAAATGAAGCTTACACAATGTGCTTTGAAATGAATATAGTCACAGGTGTGCCCGATGCGATCTATTGATAGTTACGCCATCTCTTAGAAAACCTTTAAAACTAATTCCAACCACCAATATATAAGAAATAAGTGGTTACGTCTTGTGCCCATTTACCACTGGGAATGTGCAAAGCCCCAACGCTCCTTTTGCAATACAAATCGCTCCGTCTATATTTCCATCTACATTGTAATTTTAACATTACATGTCATTGGAAGGGAGCACTACTGCTCCACTTGTGCTTCAAACTACAGTGAAAGTATAGCACTCAATACTGTGCTCTACTGAGCAGTTGTATTTCAGTCGTTCGTTCGTAATATCGTCCGTTTTATATAGTTGTTCTTCTGCAATGCTCCTAATGCTCTCCAAAGCGTAATGCAGCAGGATCCCTTGAACTTCTTCTTCTTTGCCTGGCTTCACACAGAAAGAGCTCAGAAAAGAATGCTCTTTAAGCGCTCTTGTTGAAAACACTCCGAATTTGTCCCGTTGGGGCTGCCCGACACAGCAATAGAAACAATGAGAAACGCTATAGCAGAGAAATGAGAGAAGAAGTTTTATAGTGCTTGTGTATATAAATTTCATGAAGCAATGATTTTTATGTTTGTTTTTTTTTGGCTACTTTATTAATTTAAATTTTAAAAACTTTCAAGAGTGTTTTTACAAAATAAAGGATGCATGATTTTAAGTTAAGCATGCAGCTTTATATAAGTGAAACAATTACTCTAATCGGTTGTGTGGTTTTTCTGTTTAGCGTCTTCGCAGATACGTGAGAAGCCGTTTATATAATAGTATAGATAATAGGCTCTACTGGATTGCATTCACATCGATTTAAAATGCTATTCACAACTTTCCATTCCATTGCAAGTATTTTATTTTATTTTGCATTGCAAAAATTTTTTAAAGTAGTCATCTTTAAAGTATTTTTGTATAAAGAAATGGAATTGTGTGAGGAAACTTCTAAAAATGGGCCCAAAATTTAATACGGAATAGCCGAAATCTCTTTAGTGAGAGTTGGCAAATCATTAAGGCTATTCACAGTTTGAATACGCTGGTCTGCTATTTGTACGATTTGTTATTTGTACGCCAATTAACGAAAGCGTATTTTGCTTTGTTGTTGTTTTGAATGCAAACGAAAATACGCAAACACGCATTAATTAAAGTAGCCCTTGGACGTGTTTTTTTGACATCGTATTTTTATGCTCTGTCTATGCCCGCCATATTACATACTTCACAGGGTTGCATAATTTTTTAATACGACAGTCACATAGCGAGGTGCTCACAGTTTCAACAATAACAAATGCTATAAGTACGATTTGTTAAATGTACGCATAAACTGTGAATAGCCTTATTAAGTTATATATCGAGCGTAAAAAAATCGATTATTTTGATCATGTTGCTCATCACGTTTTTGCAATAAGCCCTTCAATTGATAAGCCCTTAAATAATTGCATATAAACTATCTGCCCTTTACATCAAAACTAATACTGCAAAACAAGCATTTAATTATCTCAAATTATTCTAATTCATTTACAGCGTTGAAATTGGCGAATCTGTACGTGGCGAAGATGTGTATATTATACAATCAGGTTCGGGAGAAATTAACGATAATCTCATGGAATTGCTTATCATGATAAATGCCTGCAAAATTGCATCAGCATCACGTGTAACCGCTGTGATTCCTTGCTTTCCATATGCCCGCCAAGACAAAAAAGACAAGGTAAATAAGGTACTCTACGATTTTTTGTTTATTAAAAAATGTAATATTGAACATTTATGTGTATTGGTATTGGTAATAAGATTAATTAGAAAAAAAAAAAAAAACATAGAGCACATTATATTAAAAAGCAGAACAACAAAATTTTCTACAATGAACGTCTTAAATGTGGAATTGATATGGAATAATAGTAAAATTTTTCTCACTAAATCAAAATTCAAACCTTAAAAATAACAATATCTACAATAATTTCTTACTTTTTTATACACATTTAGTTGTCAGGTGGTGACGAGAGCGCTGATAGCAAGAAACTTGCCAAGAAAAACTACGATTGGAAATTTAGGGTATTTACAGCTACACTACTACTATCTTCTACTACTACTACCACCACCACTATATACTACAACTACTACGTTTATCTACTACTTGTTGTAGTTCTACATACTATTAATAAAACATATAAGCATTCAATATAAAGTCTAACGATAAATGAAACGTATGTATGTATCTATATATGTTTGTCTGTATGTTTGCATACTGCAACAACTAATGAAAGGGCAACATTTTTGTAGAACTATTTATTATCGTTTATAATAATATTATTTACTCTTTCATCTTTGGTATTTTGTACAAAATTTCAAATAACTACTTGCAATTGGCGTGTAATAAAAAAAAGAACGAATTAAAATATTATGAACTTGTTCAATCGATAAAACAGTTATATATAACGCAAACATTTTTCTTTATGGAAACCCTTAAAAGTTGGTTAATTAAGCTTAAGTTTTATGGGCAAGATAAGCAGAACTGTCGGTACGTAGTTGTCCTTGCATGTCATACAATAAAAAATAGAAAAAAAAAATTCAGCAAATATACTTAAAATATAATTAACTTGTTTTGTCCTTTTTTGTTGTAACTAATTGTTGGTTGTTTTACCATGTTTTAATACTTTTTTTGTACATAGTTCTTAAAACTCTTTTTTTATTTGTTTGTGTTGGTATATTTTTTCTACTATTCTTAGGTAAGATTGACAAAATATTTTTATTTATACTCTTGAAATTAATATTTAGTAAACGTCATAGATATAAGTGCTGGGCTCAGTTTATTTTCAATGCTATGAAAAGTTTTTCTGTGAAATTTTGTACAAAATTCTAAAGTTATTTTCAAATCAATATATATATTATTTTTCGAGTTTTTCGTGTTGGTATTTTTTTTTCAACCAAGACAGTGACAAGATTCCTTCCACATTTTTGCCGCTAAATTGCAGCAAGTTTTGTTACTGATATCATAATAAAAATTTCATATTTTAATGTATCATTAAAGCATTCTTTTTGTGTCGTTATTTAGGTAAGATTCACTAAAATAAATTTTCTAAGAATCGTGTTTTTTATTGTCCCATATTCAAACCTTACCAATCGTTCTTGGCATCTTTTGGTAAAAAGGCAAACATTTAATATTAACATTTCATTAAATTTTGTTTTTCTTTTTTAAATGCCTGCCGTTCTTAGTGTTTTTTTTAAGTAATTTAGTGAATTTTACTTCTATAACAAGATTTGGTTTTGTGTAACGGTGAACAATTGTATGTGATAATGGGCATATGCATGTAACTGAAAAATTTATAAATATAAAATTATTAACAAAACACGCTAGTAATAGATTAGTAAGTTGGGAAAATTTTAAATTATACACTATAAAAACTTTTAGAATCAGAAAGTAAGACAACTGGAGAAATTTCTGTTTCATCAGTTTCTAGAAATTTCTAATAAACAGATGATTCTCAATAAAACACCTATGTATTTATTTAGTGAAATGTTTTATTACATACAAGGTCGCTTTAGAACAGACGCATATTTTTTGAAGAGTTTTCTGCACCTTGACCGCTTTACTCTTTAACTTTTCTTTTTTTAACTTCAGGAATATATTGGAATTTTTCAATAGCTAACATTTTACCCACTATAACCCATAGCTACGGCTTTTGTCTTTCCACTTTTATAGTATTTTTACATGATTTTATCATGAGCTATTTAGATCAAGTAAGTTTTGAAAAAGGCAACAACAACAAACTCTCTATCACACAGCAGACTAGGCAAACTGTTTCGGAAGGAGCTACCCTTCCATCTTCTCTAGTCTTGAGTGATGAAGCTGTGAATGATGAAGCTGTGTTTAAGTCTTATATCAAATCATATAATAAACTTTGATGTATTTGATGTTCAACTCTTTTCAAGCTTCAAAATGACACGGTACGATTAAAATGGCCAAAATGAAAGGCGCTAAAGTTCTGAAAAATTACAATATAAATCAACACTGTAGTTAAGGACTTGTGCAGTTAGGTTTTCGTGAACACACCACCATCACTATTTCAATGCTCTCAAATTTTTCAATGCCTACAACTGCTCAAGTCCTCAAACTTTAGGCTACAGGAGAAAAGCACTTGTGTAGATTTTTTACGCAAGGCTTCGGTCAAAATAATAGCAGTACTCTTATATTCAGACAAATTTCGAAACCGATAACCCATAATCATTCCTAAATGTTCTTTTAACGCTGGTTCCAAATCTGTACTCAGTTTCCTCCTATATTAAAAAATTTTCAAGGTACAGGGTGTTTTACGTTTTTGGCACGTTTTTAGTATTATTTATCTAGAATCTAAACTACTCACCATAAAATAAAAAATAATATTTTGTATCTTAGAAAAAATATAAAATTTTCCATCAATAAATCAACCACTATCGTGTCATGTGCTGTAGCGGAGCTAAAGTTCTGAGATTATCCAACGAAATATCAACAAATTTTGTATCTTTTGTTTTAGCGGAGCTGTAATCGACCAAAGTTAGAATTTAGAAAAAACTGTTGATTAATTCTATTTTTACATGAAAAACAGACGTTTTAAATTTGGACGATTACAGCTCCGCTAAAACAAAAGAGACAAAATTTGTTAATATTTCGTTGGATAATCTCAGAATTTTAGCTCCGCTACAACACTTGACACGAAAGTGGTTGATATATTGATGGAAAAGTTGATATTTTTTGAAAAATAAAAAATGCTATTTTTTATTTTTTATGGTGGGTAGTTCAGATTCTAGATCAATAATACTAAACACGTGCCAAAAACGTAGAATACCCTGTGTCTTGAAAATTTTACAATATAGAAGGATACTGAGTACAGAATTAGAACCAGTGTTGAAAGTAAATTTAGGCATAATAATGGGTTTACCGGATACGAAATTTGCAGACTATTATTATTTATCCAAACATGTCTGAATATAATAGCACTGCTATTATTTTGACCGCAACTGTACGCGTATTTTGATTTTGTAAAGTGAACAAGTCCTCAAGTCCTCAAGTCCTCAACTGCACTGAATCGTGAATACCGTAATGCTAAAGAAGATACATTACTCAGTTTTAAAAACTTCCATTTAGTGATGCCAGATTTTTTTGAAATGCAAAATATGTACGAAAAAAACGAAGGAATTATATTTCATAAAAAAAATTACATACAGTGATGTGCAAATGTTCTTATTTGAACATCTGTATTTTTATATATAAAGCTGCATGAATTATATACAAGGTGCCCCAGATATTGCATTAACTCCCTCGGTTGGTGACTCCCCATTATAATTTGAGTAAAAAATGCAAGGATGATGGTCACCCCTCCCCCCTTGGGAGCCAGAGGGGAAAAACTGGAAAATATTTGTCATCACATTTTACTCCATATTTAATGTATCTTTTATCCGATTTCGAAAGTTTATAACTAATTGAGAAGTTAATAAAATTAACATTAAGTTGCTTATAAAACAGTTTGCATAAAGTCACATATAAGAAAGTTTTGAGCAACTAAATTCTAAAAAATTTTGAATTCAACTTTGTTATTAAATATCTCGAATATTAAATAAATTTTTTGAATATTTTTATGATGGAATTTTTTTTAATGATAAAGTTTTCTATTGCCTTGGTTTTTGATCTTGCCATAGTACTTAAGTACTAAATGAAAACACAACTACTTTTTTATTTTAAATTACCACACGTAAAACAGTTAGCTTTTAGTGTGATACGATTAGAAAACGGTTTTTTATCATTGGTTTGAAGGTTATGTAGTCTCTTTTCCAAGATGCTATTCTCTGGAGATCAGTAATAAAGAGTAAGGCAAATAAAATAAAGAGTAAGACGTAATGACACATTTTCACTTTCGTAATCCTCTTTCATAAAGTTTTATACTCTCCTAATCAAGAAGAATCACCACCAGAGGGAATTAATGCTATATCTGGGGCACCTTGTATATAATTCATGCAGCGTTAAATATAAAAATACTGCTGTCCCTATTTCTTTGCATATCACTGTATATTAACCTTCAAAAGCATTTGATTTGTTGTAGCATAAAAGATGTTTAGTGTTAATTTGACACTATGCATTACAATCAGAGATTTAAGTTAAATACCACTGAAAACCCAATTTTTTCGGTTTATGTTGTTATATTAAAATATTTATTTTTAAAAAACTCAAAAAATAATGTTTTAGAATGTTTTCAACACTAGAAATATAAATTTAAAATAATTCATAAAATGCTAAAAATAAAAATTTGATTGTTATTTACCAACTACACTAAGTTTAGGACCATTTTTTACATAGGGTAAAAATATGAATTGGACAAACATAGGAATCGCAGTTACTTGATTTATATGGCATTTGATTTATACGGACAAAAAATGTGCAGTTAAAGTTTTATTTTTTTCTTTGCATTATATTCTTAGTTTCGTGTCAATTTGACACTGAACGGCGGTTGAGGTAAATTTTTTGTGCAGCTTAACAACGATCTTTTGGAATTTTTTTTTTGGTAAAATATAAATTTAGGCATGATTTTTACACTGAGCCAAAATCCCAGGTAGATTTGAGCAAAAATAAGAAAGATATAAGGTTTTCTTTTTAAAAATAGTGTCAAATTGACACCAGAAGCGTTTGAAGGTTAAGGTACAAGCTTTTGAAAAGAATAATATTCTTATAGGAACTTAATCATATATATTTTAATAACAGTTATTATTCTTATTCTTATAAATACAGTTATTATTTATTGCATCTCTTTCTTAAAAACTAACAATATTTCATCGAATATTAACCTAAAAAACTTTAATAACAAAAAAAAAAAAAATTACTTTTCCTATGCAGATACACGTTCAAGTGTGTCTTTATACTCATAAATCTTTAGTGTAAACACAGTGAAAAAGTGTGAGTGTGTTACAACTTGAAAGGAAACTTGAACAGAAACTTGAACGTGTAATGCCCGGTTAGTCAAATTTGATTTTTTTAAGGTCTATTATTTTTTTGGAATTCTTATTTTTTTATTTTTTTCTAATTTGTTTTATTATCATAAATATGTTAGGGGTATTCATGAAAAGTGGCAATATTATAATTTGAGCCATTATCAGGCAGGTTGTATGAACAGTCCTTAAAGCCGATTGTGCATTTGTAGCATATATGTATGTATCAGCTGCAATATATTGTCAAATGGTTAATATGTTGTCAGTAAGTTTTTAAGCTGTAACTTTCAAAATAATTTCTGAAATTTTGAGAGTTAAAAATTTGTTACTTTTGCTCCAATTCACAAATTCTTACCTCTGTATTGCTATTTTATCGGCTTCTGATAAGTAATTAATTAATTTTCAAAAAATGAAAACAGCTGATTGATAATTTCAATTATCCACCTGGTTTGCTCACCTAAGTCGAAGAGCAAATATACCTGTTTTCTGCAAAGGCTTTTCCATACAAATTTGACAGTTAATTTCCCGGTTTTCAAGGGATTTGTTGGTCCCAAAAATCGGCTAGTTTCGAATAAAACCGCCATATTGTCAATTTTGGCCAACAACATTTTCATTTAGTTCAATCTATAGCGACTTCGATGCTGATAAAAACCCGATTTTTTTTTCAGACGTTGCAGTGAGCCAAAATCACGCCTGCCGTGATTTCTTGATGTTATTTTCAAAAACCTGCAGCAACAAAAAAAAAACACGCTGAAAAAATGCAAAAAAAATTTTTTGTATACATTTTTTTACATAAAAATAAATATACAAAGCTTCAATTAGATATCTCTTTCCCTTCTTAAAAAAATTTTCATTTTAAAAATGTAATTTTTTTAAATCCAGGGGTGTACTGTCTCCTTAAATCAGGCGCTCATATATGAGACTTTTCTAAATAAACGCTTCGACTTCAAATCTTTTATATTCATAAAGAAATGAATATATTTATGATAGTCAAACAATTAGACAAAATAAAAATGATAGGATTTCCAATATAATAATATATATCAAAAAATTATCAAAATTGACCAAGAAATTAATAAGAAAAAATCTTTTTTATTTTGTAGTGATTTTGAAGTCGGTTTTTTTTCGTTTAAAGTTTTTTATTTCTTTCTGTTTAGAGAATATGATAAATAATGTTACCCATTCTTGAAACGAAGTTTAGAACCGTAGTGTCAATATTATTCGAGATACAGTGTTTTTCTTATAGTGTCACGCCCTTTGTAGAGTTCCGTCTACTTTCTCGATCGGTTTTTGTTATAATTCTACCTATTCTTGTACCATATTTCAGTACCCTAGTGTCAATTTAAACTGAGATATAGTGTTTTTTGAGTAGTGATGCGTCCCTTGTTAAATTCCGCCCACTTTCTTCATCATGTTTTGTAATAATTCTACCCATTCTTGTATAGAATTTTATTACCCTAGTGTCAATATTATTCGAAATACAGTGTTTCTTCAATATTGCCACTCCCATTTTTTCGTATTTTACCCAGCTTCTGGGTACGTAATTTTTAATAATACTTCTGTCTTAATAATAAATACCCTGTTTTAATAATACCCTGTTTTAATAATACTCTGTTTTAATAATATCCTGTTTTAATAATACCCTGTACTAAATTTCTGTTCCCTACTAGTATCAATATTGACTAAGACATAGGGTTTTTAATAGTGGCACGCCCCTTTATCGAATACCGTCCACTTATGGGCACCTCCGTGTTCATGATCTTTATTTGTTGCCAAAGTGCTCAAGTGGCCTTGGAGTTATTGATGTACATTAGAGTGTGTCGAAAAAAAGTTTGCACAAACCACCTCCTATATCAAAGCTGACCTCGAGAGAATTCCAAAAACCAAAGAATTTTTTGGACTACGGGACAACTGCCGAAATAGTATTTTTTCATAACTTAATTGTAACATGACGGATTTTAAAAAATCTTATGTCGTTACAAATATTTTTGCTTAAAAATTAGAAATGTGGGGACTTCAGGAACATCATGTAAAACTTGTCTAATTTTTTAAGTAATTTGTAAGGTAGTATTCGATGTGTTCTTGATGCTGACAGGAAAAATTCTTCTTAAAATACAGCCCTATTCTGGCGAATTAACAATTGTTAACCAGTATTTTGAATATTTCTATATGTTTGTTGTAATTTTTGTACAAATTTCAAAACAAAACTTGAAGCTCAAAAATAATAAATTTAAATAAAAGTCTTTTCAGTTATTGCCAATTTTATTAAAAAAAATTGTTTTTTGAGCTTCAAATATTTTTTAAACAAAAATTGTAACTACACTTAAAATGATAGAAAATACTGGTTAACCATTGTAAATTTTGCCAGAATAGGGCTGTCAATCGAAAATGGAAATAAAAAATTGCTTTAAAAGGAAAAACTTACTATCAGTTTTCTGTTTAGAATTTTGGAAATAAATAAAAAAATAGAATTTTGGTAAATTTAAAAAAAAAACTACCAAAAACGACAAATTTTGCAATTTTGGATAGACATTTACTATTAGTATATGAACATTAGTATTTACTATATGAACATTATTAGCGGCGTTTTTTTTTTTTAATTGATAACCCGCTTTATTCCTCCTTTTTTAAAAAAATTAATTTAGAATATACCTCCAAATCAGTAAATTTCCTAAGAATTGCTTAATGTAGATTCAAGGGAGGAACCTCTAAAAACTAATCGATTTGAACTTTGTTAAGTATACATCTACTACTTTATATTAAGCCTTTTGACAAAATTTTATTAAGATTGGTCAACTTTTGTGTCTACCTCCCATACAAAATTATGTAAAAATTTAATATAGGCCCAAGGGAGGTATATATAGCCCCAAAAAACTAATCGATTTGGTTCATTTTTAGTATACATCTAAAATTGTATAATTTAAGCGGTTTGACCAAATTTTATTAAGATCGATAAAATTTTGTGTCTACCTCCTATACAAAATTATGTAAAAATTTAATATAGGCTCAAAGGAGGAATTCCTAAAAATAAATCGATTTGAATCATTGTAAGTATACATCTAAAACTGTATATCTTAAGCGTTTTGAACAAATTCTTTTAAGATCGATCAAATTTTGTGTCCACCTCCCATACAAAATTATGTAAAAATTTAATATAGGCCCAAGAAAGATACCCCTAAAAACAAATCGGTTTGAATCATTGAAGTTTACATCTAAAACTGTATATTTTAAGAGTTTTGACAAAATTTTATTAAGATCGATCAACTTTTGTGTCAACCTCCTATACAAAATTATGTAAAAATTTAATAAAGGCCCAAGGGAGGTACCCCTGAAAACTAATCGATTTAAATCATTTTATGCATACATCTAAAAATGTATATTTTAAGCGTTTTGACCAAATTTTATTAAGACACTATTTTTAGTGTTTTTCTTAGATAGCTTAAATTTACTAAGTATACAAAATTGCATTATCATAGAAGCACTATTTGTATTTATTTCGAAATTTTGATGAGCCCAAAGCACTGTGCCCCGTTAGCCCGATTTACCCCCTAAATTTTATTTTCTCATAAAATTAAGAGCCGTTAAATTTTTTACTTTTGGCCAAAAATAAAATTAATCAGTTTCAAAACAAAGAAGTTATTAGAATAGTCTTTTGCTATTTTGTGCAAAAAATTACAAAAACCAAAATTCAGATAAAAAGTTATAGCTGTTAAAACTAGACTTTTTTTCAAGAATCCCCAAAGTGCCTGTTTTTGGCATTTCAAATAAAAAAAAAAAAATAATAATAAAAAATCGATAAAACTAGGTTTCTTATTTAAAATGACTTCAATAATATATAAATAGTAATATTCTTATCAAAATTGGAGCAGTTACATTGGACATTTGTTTCTATGCCATATTTGAACTGAGATAAAGAAAAATCTAGTTCCATTCCACTTCATCGTGTTGGATGTTTTAGTAAATCATAATGTTTTGTATGAAACTATTTATGAACCTACGAACCGTCGTTTTTACCACTATCGTGCAAATGGTTGCACTTTTCTACAACTCCTAAAAAATTTTTTCAACTTTTGTTTCTTATATCTAAATATTTTGAGAATTATTTTTTAATTTAATATCATTCTTTGGTCTTTAAAACTATTTACGTTAATTTCCATGTTGTCTTAATTAAAAAAAGGGTAGAATTTGTTAGTTTTCAACTCTTATAACTTCTTTGTTTTTAAACTTATTAAGTTTTTTTTTTGCAAAAAGAAAACAATTTTACGGTTTTTAGTTCTGTGAGAAAAAAAAATTTAAGAGGGGTAAATTGGGCTAACGCGTTATTATGGGGCTTACTAGTCGAATGTGACTTCGGAAGTAAAAACGCTCTGAAGAGAAAATGTAGTACTTGTTAGGCCCTTTTTTATGACATAAAATTTTTTAAGATCCTATACGTTATACTTTAGTTATGAAAAAAATACCATTTCGGCTGTTTTTCCGGTGGTTTTTGTTTTTGGAATCCTCTCGAGGTCAGCTTTAACAAAGCGGGTGGTTTTTTCAAACTTTTTGTTTGTATGGGGGCCGACCCACTCTAATGTACTTACATACATTAAAAAAACTAAGCCAATGAACTTCAACGAACCTCCTCCTTTTTGAAGTCGGCTAAAAAGTACGACCTATAGTAAAAAAGTGACGTCATCATATATATATATATATATACATCAAATAAAACAGCATCCAAAACTTTAAATATACTAAAATACTGCTGTGGGGTTATTTTAACTTCGATACAGTCGAAGATAATTATTAGTTTTATTTAAATCCTTTTTTAACCCTTTTTTTAATTTTTCAAAAAATTCAAACAGTTTCTGTTTTCGTAACTTAAAATTAAAAAAGTTCGATTTTATTACCTTCAAATACCTTGAAATGAAACAATTTTTGTACAAATATAAACTACCTAACAAAAGCTGTAAATATTAAAAAAATAGTGATTTTACAAACCATAAAAAATTTCTATATATCAGACGGTTTTGATCGTAAAAAACTAAAATTATGTTTAGATGGTAACTGTCGGATACTGTACTAAAAATGTGCGTGGTCGCACTTTATCTACGCCTACTTTTTCGAAATCATACTAATTCCTGAGTTGTACAAGTTTTGATAGTGAACTATACGCAAATGTTGCCACGCCCATTTTACCCCCCACAAATCAATGGAACTTCTCTATAAAAGGCTGTTTTGATCGAATAAAACTAATATTTGGTAGTTTAGTTCATATGGTCGCAATATATCTACGCCCACTTTTTCGAAATCATGTTAATTTCTGAGATGTTCAAGTTTTGATAGTGAAAATTGGTATGTCCTCCCATCAACTTTTATAAAAAAAATGAATATATGTATGTGTGTATATCACGTAAAGACTCCGAAACCGCTGAAGCAATTTTTATGAAATTTTCAGGGAAATGGTAGCAAAGTCTTGAGAACGTCCTTGTTAGGTCTGGTGCTGACTGAAAAAAGGGGCGTTGCACCTCAAACATAGCCCACAATTTTCGATATCGAATAGCTTTGGAATAATAGGTCACACAGCATCGGAATTCGGTTTCGTGAAACTTTAGCAAGTTATAAAACCCATACCAAGGCTGGTTTTTGCATTGGAATAGGGGGCGTGGCACCTCCTAAATAACCCAAATTTGCTTTATCGAATAGCTGTGCAATTATAGAGCGCACAGCATCGGAATTTGGTATTCGACCACAATTTACACGTGCCGTTCAACTCATAACATTTTGTGGGCGTCGAACAAGGGGTCGTGGTAGTAACGCGCCGGGTTTTAGCTAGTTAAAAAAATTAAAAAATTGGGAAAATATTGAAACAATAATGAACAATAAAGCAGAAGAACAGTGGCCATAGGCGCGCCAAGAATATGGTGTGCAAATTTTACACACAAGAACCTATTAGGGAAATTTTTTCTGTAGGGTAAAAGCGACACTTAGCGTGAAAAAAACGTCGAAAACATAAATTTTGCATACGACTTTTACATTGAGCCAAAATCTTAGCTCGATTTAATGAACTTATATTAAAGAAATATCAGCTTGAAGTTGAAAAGTGTGTTAAATTTGCACAAAGAACCGATTAAGGTTAATCGAAAAACTTCGATTTTGAGCTTGCTTCGAATAGAATGTTTTACATGGAAGTTTTTAACAGGTTTTACATAAATTTATCATGTTTTAAGAAAAATCTGAGTACGTAATCTTCTTTAGTATTGTCGATTTAGTTTGGTTTGTTGTTGTTATTGTCTATAATTTCAAATAGCTTTTAGATCCCTATATTTATCATGAATTTTGGTTATCCTCTTCTTTGAATTTCTTATTGGTTCTAGCGAAGATAATAACGAGAAAATATTACTTTAAAAAAAGTGAACCAGACATGTGCAATAAAATTTCTTGTCATGTTTTTCAAGCTGACACAAAACTTATCTGTAAGGTATGGGCTAGTTTCTGTTTTGGAGAAAGTTTCTGTTATAGTTTTGTACATTTTTTTGTGTCCAACTAAAATTTGAATTATTTTGGTTTTCAGTTTTTTCTGAATCCTAGTCTCAGATTCTCAAAAAATTTGAAAGGTTAATTTGAAATGCTTTTCTGTTTTTTTGGATTTTTCCATTTATCCGTAGATACTTTGTTTGGAAATTCAGTTCTTAGGTGTTTGTTATATGCATTTTTAACAAAAGTCAATCAAATTAAAATTTTAATCTTAATGATTGTTTTCGTTAAACTATTTGGTCAAGATAATGACTGTTATGATTTGGGCACATCTAATATTTTTCAATACACATTTGCCATTCAAATCCCTTCAATGTCGTTTCGAGTTTGTGAATTGACTCTCTTATCTGCTATACATATGTACTTAAAAACAAAAATTGACTTGAGCAAAAATTTCCTCATACAGATTATGTTATTTGTTATGAGATTGATTGGTATTTAAAAAAATAATAATTCCAAACTTCACTTCTACGAGTAATTCCTTATCATGCGCACGTCATGTACAAATGTTTGGCAGTCATATCGCTAAAAAGACGACATATTGCCTTTGCAAATATCGTATCTGTACTGTCTTTTTTTTATTGATTTATAGGATTTTGTAGTTCGTTGTATTGAAATTGTGCTGTTGTTGTTAATTGTACTTGCTTCTTCCTCTTCCTCTTCTGAAATATGTCCTCATTATTATTATTACATGATACACTTGCTTTATTTTTTTTATGTTGATGATGATATTTTTGTTGATTTTAAATGAAAACAATTATCGGCAAAAAATATTATTTAACGTCAATGCAATCTTGAACGTAATAACACTTGCCCATTTACTTTAACCTCTGAGGTCATGTTTGTATGCGTTGCCATACAGCTGTAAATATATTTAATTATTTACATTTGTATAATAATTGCTTATTGATTCAATTTTGATTAAAACTTTGCATAAATCAGCACTTAATTGGAATGTTGATTAAATTATTATATTGCATATACAGAGCGATTCTGTGGATGTAGGCTAAAGCTTTGTGTAAGTTGGAAGAAAAATGTAAAACTTAACTCAGGATTTAGACCGTGATGCCGTTTTTAAAAGTTTTTTTTTAATTCTTTCACATCCTTGCATAAAAAACTTATTTTCACCTTGACCAATACATAAATCCTGCCTACTTGTTACCCATCCGTATTGGTTATATTATTCAATACGTTTTATTATTTTGCTTTTTACTTTCTTTTCATTAAGTTTACATCTCTTTATCTTATTATCTTATTATTTTCAACCTCTTTTAATTTTCTTTTGATATCTTTTTAGGATTTTACAGCTAAACAATATACTGTGAGTAGTCTTTGTCTGCTTTGAGCGTGCGCTATTGTTTCTGGTATTTTGAAAAGCTTTCCCAAATGAGAACAAACTGTTTTTCTTTTGCTATCACAAATTCGATATTTAAAAGCTTTCTGAAAAGTTATGATACACTTTGTTATATTTTTTTAAAAATACTTATCCTCGCCTTAGTTGAATTTGGTTTATGAAAATTTTTACCATCACCAAACCTACACCATCCCTGACAATCCGTTTTTTCACTTTTGACCTTAAGCATTGGCAGTCTCTGAGCGCTTTTTCCAGACCCAATCCTATTTAACAACTCTTCATTTGCATGAGTATGATAAAAACATTTTTTCTTTTTTAATAAAATTGTTTTACAAAAGCAGATTGGCCCCAATAAATAAACTTTATTCCTTATATAGAGCATTCAATTATCGATAAACCCTGTTTTTACGTACTTTTTTTATAGAACAGCTTCAAAGCTGAGCATTAAAAAATATATATTTTACTTTTTGTATAAATTTTTGTTGTTTTTATAACATTAAATTTTATAAAACATTTTAAAATGTTGCTGTAGGCCTTAGCTGGGGATCTCCAAGATTACATGTTTTCAATTAAGACGGTTTACTTGAGGTAGATACTTCTAAGGTTTATACATTTATAAAATTTTGCATATTTTTTCTCGATTTTCTTAAAGATTTCGATTATTTTCTTTTATTTTTTATACTTTTTACACTCCTCTTAAATGCTTTTTTTATAGTCTTAACAAAAATCTTAGTAACTTAGATCTAACAAAATTCGATTGGTTCTTAAAGTGCGTTTTGTCTCGTATTACCTCGTGTTCTCATCATCACCCGTCATTATCAAGGCACTGGTTAAATCTCCCATTCACTGCACTTCATCATCACATAATTTGTCTAATTTCAGCAAATAAATCAATGGGTTCCATCAAGCTTCAAACGTACATATTATTATTTTTTTTTTCGTTGTTTAAGAGTGGTTTTTACATATTTTTGAACTATTCTAATTATTTTGTAACAACTAAATATAACTAAACATATTTTTTGATTTTCTTTTTATAGAGTCGTGCTCCCATCTCGGCGAAATTGGTCGCAAATATGCTATCAGTGGCCGGTGCTGATCACATTATAACTATGGACTTGCATGCATCCCAAATTCAGGTGAGTAGTTCGAAAAAGGAAATTCGCTTTTTGAATTCACTTTGTTATATAAATTTTGTAAAGAAAGTACCGAGAATTGAGAATTTAAAAGGTTCGCTTAAAAGGCATGTCAAAATTTCGAGATTAAAGCGATCAAATTTGTCGAAAAAGGCCAGATTTATAGAAGAAAAAACTCGTGTTTTCTCGTGAAAACCACGATAACGCACCATCATATACTTGTAAATATTTTATTTTAAACAAATTTCTGACCAAAACTTAACAAATATCATCGAACAACCACTGTTTTCACCTGATATGGCTCTGTCCGACTTTTTTCTCTTTCCTTGATTGGTCACTTGATTGGTAAGGAGCTATGATGAGCTAAAACTGCTACTACCAGTTGCTTTTATTGTGCTATGAGATTAGACCAAAGACTTTGTTTGGTACCACGTTCAGTCAGTATCCCCTTGACATGTGCCAGGTTGACTGATTGGGATGACACTTCAGGAAGATTCGTGGTGGTTGTGGTTTATGCCAATATTGCGGTTAAAGTCATCAAGCTCGCTTTAATATCAATGTGCAACTAATTTTTTTTCATAAACTTTGCAATTTTTTTGTTACTTTTCGTAGCTTTTTAAAATAAAATTGAGTCTGAGACTCGGGACTTTTGTGCCTGCGTAGTTTGGTATGTACACAAATTGTTTCTCGGTTATGTAATTCAGGAAGATCAGTTACCATCTGTGAACAGAGTCCTAAAAATACTCATACAAACAATTCTCGAATGGACAATGAGTAGCTTCAAACCATTTAAGTCACCAGGACCCGTGGATATAGCTCCTATTGGAATTCAAGAGTCGTATGGCATCATTAAGGAGCGGCTTTTGTTGATCTAACAATGCTGCCTTGACCTTAATCACATTCCCAAACGTTGGTGTATTGTGAAAGTTATCTTTATACCTATGGCAGGTAAAAGCTCATACGTAAACCCAAAAGACCTTCGATCAATTAGTCTCTCATCTTGTCTTTTAAAAATTCTCGAGAGATTAATCGACATCCACTTGAGATTCAAGATAGAAAAGAAACCGTTATCAATAGCACAACATGCTTACATCAAAGGAAAATCTGTCAGCTCTCCGCTCCATAGTTTCCATCATTGAAAAATCCCTCCATCAGAAGGAATATACAATGATAGCTTGTGACATTTAATAACGTCGAAGCAAGAGCTATCACAAATGCACTGACGGAGCTTGGCGTGGATGCCGCGCTGATAGCACTGATAAATCAGATGCTGGTAGGTAGGATTATAAGTACAAATTTTGGAACGGCATCCACGTTAAGATCTCTACCAAGGGGAACACTTCTCAGAGAGGAGTTTTTTCAACTCTACTCTGGAATCTTGTAGTAAATGAACTGCTTGTCAATCTGAAACTAGAGGGGTGCCGGGTGATAGGTTATGCCGATGACGTTACAATTGTTACCTCTGGAAAATACATATCTACTCTTCGTGACATTATGCAAATTTGCTTCAATACTTTAGTCAACTGGGCTATCAGCTGTGGGCTCAGCGAAAACCCAAATAAAACTGAGTTAGGGCCATTTTGTTCACAGAGAGATAAATTTATCCCCGAGTTAATTCCATGATTTTTCCAGTTTTTCATTTGTTCACAGCGAGTTAAGCATTTAACTCTTCAAACTGGAGATAAAAATGGTGGCGAGATAGCTTAACCCCAGAAATATTTAACTCGTGAAAATTGGTGAGATAAGATTTTTAATTCGCTCTCATCACTCTCATTTTAATATTTTTTATTTACTTGGTGTCAAAATATTGAAAATACAGAGTTTTAAGCATATGGAAACAGTATTGGGGGTTACTGATTTCGAATCTGATGTCAGAATTTTAAAATTTGGATAAGGTTGCCACCTTAATTTTTATTTTTACGAATTCGGGGCTGGCGCGAACTAAAGGGTAAAAATGGGTCGCTGAATCCGAATCCGTTGTCAGAATTTCAAAATTCGAAAATTTTTCTACACATAGGGTTGCCACCTAAAAATGTTTTATTTTTAGAATTTTAAACATGAGGGAACAATATTGGGAGGTTACTGATTTCGAATCTGAACTCAAAATTTTTAAATTCATGATGGTGGATAGGGTTGCCAGCTTAATATTTTAAATTTTTACGAATTCGGGGCTGCCAAAAAAAAAATGGTACATAAAAAATGGGTCGCTGAATCCGAATCCGCGGTCAGAATATTAAAATTATAAAATTTTGAAATAATAGGGTTGCTTTTACTTTTGAAAATACATATTATTAGGTGGCAGCCCTGTTATTATAAAACTTTATAATTTTGAAATTCTGACCGTGGATTCGTATTCAGCGACCCATTTTTGATGTACCATTTTTTTTGCCAGCCCCGAATTCATAAAAATACAAAAAATTAAGGTGGCAACCCTATCCACCATTTTGCATTTTATAGTTCTGACTTCAGATTCGAAATCAGTGGCTCCCTAATACTGTTAAATGATGTTTAAAATTCAAAAAAATACATATTATTAGGTGGCAACCCTATTATTTCAAAACTTTATCATATTGAAATTCTGGCCACGGATTCGGAATCAGCGACTCATTTTTTGTGTACCATTTTTTTTTTGCCAGCCCCGAATTCATAAAAATACAAAAAATTAAGGTGGCAACCCTATCCACCATCTTGAATTTTAAATTTCTGACTTCAGATTCGAACTCAGCGGCCCCCAATACTCTTTCCTCATGTTGAAAATTCTTAAAATAAAACATTTTTAGGTGGCACCCCTACGTGTAGAAAAATTTTCGAGTTTTGAAATTCTGACAACGGATTCGGAATCAGCGACCCAATTTTACCTAGTGTTTCTCCCAGAGAAATTTATTTCGCATAAATAAACAAGAAATTAGGTGGCAACTTTATCCGCCATCTTGAATTTTAAAATTCTGACACCAGATTCGGAAGAAGTAACCCCCAATACTGTTTCTTCATGTTTAAAATTCTTAAAAAAAATGTTTAGTTGACAGCCCTGTGTAGAAAAATGTTAGAATTTTGAAATTCTGACATCAGATGCAAAATCAGCGATCCATTTTTACCTAGTATTCACTCTAACCCCCAAATTCGCAAAAATAAACCAAAAATCCCCACACATTTTTTAATTAATGAGCAACACTCTAACATTCCAATGGAAATCGAGATAAACTGAGAGCGAATTTATGCTCTAAGCATAAAGCTGGGATAAAATGTGAACAAACCCACTTTTTTATCTCCCGATTTATACGCTTGGTATAAAATTAACCTAGAGATAGTTATCCCCGAATTAAATCATATTTATACCCTTTGTGAACAAAATGGCCCTTAGTGGTTTAAGCCAGAAAACACAATTTCCCTCTAATTAGTCCTCCGGGAAAGTGGGAAACACAAGACTTAGCTCTCAGATCAAGCAAAAAAAAAATAGGCCTCATACTGGATAGGAAACTAAGCTAAAAGCCCAATCTGCTCGAGAGATCAAAAAAAGCAAATATTGCCCTGTACTCATGGAAAAAAGCGGTGGATAGCAGGTTGGGCTTACAACCAAGTTTTACTCACTGGCTATATGCAGGAGTTTTAAGGCCAATCTTGCTATATGGTGCTATAGTCTGGTGGCAAACACTCAAAAAACAGGCTCACTTTAACTTTCTCCGCGAAATTCAAAGATTGGCTGAGCTGTGCATCTGTGGAGAACTAAGAAACACTCAGACAGACGCATTAGACATTATTTTGCTTAACTTTACACCACTTGACATCCTATTATGGACATTAAAGGACAGAAACAACTAAGGGCTGGAAATGCTTGCTTGGAAATATTTCGCCTAATCAATAATTCACATATTGTTCCAATCAATTCCTCTTAATAATGTATACCTTTGTATAAGGCGCATGCTTTTTTAAAATTAAAAAAAAAAATCTAAATAGATGGCCGCCAATACAGATATCCGCCTAGAAGCCACCTTCCAGTAAAAAGAAGGTACACTTCTCTCTCATATACCCAGGTCCATCAACTACATCACAAAAAAGCTATTTTTTGAAAGGAAGTCCGATGTATCCATTCCCTCTCGAGAAGAGTGGGAACTAGATAACCTTTTACCTAACAATGCCATTGAGATCTCTACCGATGAATCAAAGTAGGTGATGATTCAGTAGATGATGATGGCAAAGTAGGTGGAGGAGTCTGCTCTGAAGCATTAAGCATTAATATAACCTTCAGGCTCCATGATCATTGTAGTGTATTAAGCTTAAATCACTGCTATACATAAAGCATTAACTTGGCTTCAGGTAAATGAGAAAGCTTCCATGGATATCTGCATACTATCCGATATTCAAGCCGCTTTGAAAGCCCAAGAACTGTTGAAATGACATCTGAAATAGTTCTCAACTGCCGGAACTTTGAATTTTCTAGGTAACTGCAAAGCAGTTGAACTTGCTCGTACAGGTACTACCAAACAACTATCTACAGATTAGGCAAGCATTGATATTCCTCTCACTATTGCAATAAAACCAACAGCAGGTGATCAGTAGAAAACAAATGTAATATATCGCGGCAAATCTAGCCCAAACTTACCCTTAAGCGTTTTCGAATTTTTTTACTTTTTTCGAATTTTTACTCAATTTTTGTCCTTAAATTTTAAATTTTATACATAAAATTTGTGACGTTTTAATTTTTTGTTTTAGTTTTGAAACTATTCTCTATGTGTGTGCGCGCATACATAAGGAACCTTTAAGGGTTATGGGTCTCAGGGACCGATGAGGGTTAAAGATCCTATATAATTTGTTTCGTTAGTACTTCGTTTACGTTCCATCGCGTTCAGTTTCTGGAAATGGTTCGTTGCGACTCCTTTTTGACTGTTCTGCGTCATATTCTTCTCGAACCAGCAGGTATTCTGCCATCAAGAGTTAAAGCGTTGTAACGGGGCGAAGTTTGTTTAGGTGCACTGTGACCGATCATTTTGTATTAGTATTTATTTAAGGATAAATTAGTACTGTAAGATACAAAAATATCTTTAAAAAGTGCAACGGTGAAACATAAATAATCAACTTATCGCATATAATAATTATAGACTTAAACAATAAAGTATTTATAGTTTAGAACAAAAGTAAAAATAAAAATAGAAAGTATATGATCAACAGAGGACACTTGTAAAATTAAAAAGATAAATAATTGATTACTAATTTATAATTATTATCTGAAATATATAATTATTTCAGAGTATTTGTAACATATATATTGCAATGATTAAATGATAAAAAGAAAAATAGTTAAATAGTGAAAACTTTAATTAGATTGTTTTAGTCGTTTGAGAAATATAGCAAAACAGATAGCTTGAATTTGTTCGTACTAGCGATTGATTTAATATTAACTGGTAGTGAATTCCATAGTTTAATGGCATTGACGAAGAAAAGACGCTTAGATTGTAAACAATTGAATTTAGGTATGATAAGAGTTTCCCAGTTCGGTTGGAAACAGAGAAGCGCAATTTTTGAAAAAGATATGATGGAGTCCTGTAGGTAATGAGCTTATGTAGAAAAATACAATTTCTTGTTTTCAGATAGTTATTTATGCTACAACCCAAAATATTCTTACTGAAAGTTGAGATATGGTTTAACCGGCTCAATCCGTAAACATATCTGGTAGCATCATTAAAGGCAACAAGTATGTTGTGCGCTGAGTGTGAATCTAAATTACTATATACTAGTTCTGAGTATGTGATATTAGGCACAATTAGTTGTATAACGAGTCTCTTTTAAGTTTCAATTGGTGTAAACCTAGCAGATAGCCGAAGGCATCGCAACGTGTAATAGATTCTTTTAATGATATTATTGATGTGATCGGTACATGACAGTTTTGAATTGATAAAAACCCTAGATTTTTAAGTTTATTTACCATTCCCAAACTTCTGGTATTTAAAAATATAGGCGGGATCTCTAGGTCGTCTAGTTTTTCCTTGAAGATAGGCAGAACATATGTCTTATTTGCATTAAGGCAGAGATTATTGTCAGATGCCCACCTACAAATTGCACTCAGATCATCATTCAACCTGCAGCACAAATCGTCGAGTAGTTCGACACTGTTTGACAAATACAACTGAATGTCGTCAGCATAAGCGTGCATAATCACATCATTGCACACGGTGAAAATGTCATTAAGGAAGACACTGAATAGTAAGGGCCCAAGAATTGGTCCTTGAAGGAAGAAATTAGCTCTTTGTTTTCTACCATCAATATAGTTGGCTATTAGATCAACAGCAGTATTGTTGAACCCAAAAAGCAGCCTAAGCTTTATGTATGAGAAAAAGAAATACACGGGATTTTTTTCTTAAAGGGACATTCACGATGTTGCGTATTTGACCTTGTAATGTGTATTTTGGATAAATTTGGTTATTTTTCCTACGTTTTCTTCTACAAAATTACACAATAAACTTGTAATTTTTTCCAAATACAACTGTGTTGCTCAGAGAAAGAAAAACAAAATTACAAGATATAATTTTAAAAGAAAATTTATCACAAATACGCTACATCGTGAACAACCCCAACATCAACAGCAACTTGCAGCTTGAAATTTTATGCTTTTCCATTGAATACGCTATAAAACTTTCATCTGTTCGAAACGTATAATTAATCCACTGTCACGTCCATTGTTGGAAGTATGTGCATATTTATTTCAGATCATTTTCTGAGAACTGTTCATTAGAGATACGATTTGGCTAGATAAGATCCTTCATGTGTTTATTTGGTTACCCTAAAATACTTAGATTTATTTTTTATTTTTAGAAAGATAACCAATGTTATTGAAAATCGTGGTTATGTCCATGGAATCTTCACTGTCCATTCTATGTGAAACTATCCCTTTATTTCCATATCTTTAAGGAGTCTATAAAGTCATATCTTTAGTGCATCATGATTGCCCATTAAAGGGTTCATTTAAGACCAAGGAGGAATACCACTGAACCTCTTCAATATTAAATATCTCATCTAGAAGCAGATTTAATCAAATTGTATCCGATTGACCATAGAATTATTCATAAAAAACCAAGGATTATAAGTTCCAAAAAAGTTCCAATGAAACTTTCTGATGCCAACCAAACCTATTGAAATCTTTCGAAAGTATCTTTTTTTATGCTTTTCTGTGTTCATACCAAAGATCTGCAACGAATCGCATTTTTGAATCATGAGCCACTTACACAAAAATTAGTATGAATAAGTATTAGTAGTTTCCAAAGTAGTGCTCATATGTGATTGATTCGAAACAAAGTAAATCAAATAAGTATACAATGAATTAAATATAAATATTCATTTCATTTAGAATTGTTTGCGGTCAAGCTCAATAATATTAGATTTGTTGATGTTCTGATTTAGAGTATTCGTAATATAATGAAATACATATAGGGTATTCACAAGGTGTGCTACCATGTCATATTGTCCTAAAATTTTACAACTAAAATTTGCAAGGGCTGTATTTCTTTATTCATTCCAGATGTTCGGAATGACTGTTTTTGTTTCTTTATTCAGTTTTGATTATCCGGAATATTCTTTTTGTATTTCTTTATTCTTACGGAATATTCCGAACGCGTTCTTTTTATACTATCAGCTAAGGTAGAATAAAAAGAATATTCCTTGTATGTGAGGTTATATTCGATTGTTTGAAGTAAAACTTCGTTTAATGAAAATGGAAAAATTTTTTACATTAAATGTTTTAGATTGCTTTGTTGCATTTTTATTTTTTAAATTTTATCTGGTGTATTTGTTGTCTTTGATTAAATACGAAAAATATGTTTCTGGTTTTAATAAAAACAAAATTTTCTTTCTTTTCCAATACTGTTTCTTTATTCATTCTGTTCTGGATAAGCAACAATCTATTATATTCTTTCTCTCCTTTATCCGGAATGAATAAAGAAATACACCCAAGATAAATAAATGCAAATAAGAAACAGCTGTTTGAATACGACACTTTAATAAACATAGCTTTTAGAGTTGTAATATTTTAGTACTTTTTTATATGGAAGGCAACAATGAAATGTTTATACTAGTGTAAAATCTTAGGGCAATATGACATTATGGCATGATAGCACACCTTGTGAATACCCTAACAGAGTATTTAAATTACATTTTCGAATTTGAGTGAACTCAAA
This sequence comes from Dichetophora obliterata, assembly GCA_963920525.1. Taxonomy (NCBI): domain Eukaryota; kingdom Metazoa; phylum Arthropoda; class Insecta; order Diptera; family Sciomyzidae; genus Dichetophora; species Dichetophora obliterata. Next base: position 183,290,579 of record OY986438.1, read on the forward strand.
AAATGTTGTTTTTTAGTATTAATACATGTTTTGACAGTAAAAAGGGGTTATTGATTAGGAATCTTATGCCGAAATTTAAAAAAAATTATTTAACGCTAGGGTGGACCCTAAAAATATTTTTTGTTTTTTTTTCAATATTTGTACAGATATTTCGCTTATTTCGAATCTGATGTCAAAATGCAAAAAAAGATAATACTTGAAATCAGCGACCCCCTTATAATGTAAAAACATGTATTAATACTTTAAAAAATTGCTATGGTCCACCCTAGCGTCAAACAATTTTTTTAATTTCGGCATAAGATTCCAAACCAGCTACACTCTTTTACTGCCAAAACATGTTAAAATACTGAAAAACGAAAAAAAATGTCCAGGGTCCACCCTAGCGTCAGGCAAATTGTTTTATATTTTCACATCAGACTCGAAATCAGCGACCCTATTATAGTATCAAAACATGTACTAATACTAAAAAACAAAATTTTTTGGGCTCACCCCAGCATAAGAAAATTGTTAAAATTCAAAAATGTGATACGAATACTCTAAGTACTTCATTGAATTACGAATACCCTAAATCAAAACATCAACAAATATTATTTTATAATACTAATATTATTGAGCTCGATCGCAAGCAATTTAATCATGTGAGTATTTATATTTAATTCATTGTATACTTATTTGATTCATTTTGTTTCCATGGCAGAACTAGAGAAGGTAGATGCACTTCTGACTGCGTGCTCTTTCTCATATTCAAAATTGTCAAAGTCAGCTTTTTGCGAATGAGAACAAAAGAAAATCAATGGCCGCATTCAGCGAAGTCAACTTTTGTTAACTGGCTGTAGTGTTAAAATTCGTTGAAACACTGAAGGAACGGTGCAAATTTGAGTGAGAAACCTTTGCAATTAAATAATCTATGTAAAATAGGCGTAGGAAAAGCAATTCGGTACCATTTTCTCCCGTGTTTCTCAACCGATTTGGATAATTTTTCTTTCAAATTAATAAGAGTAGGGAGAAGGAGTGCACCGAATACTTTTTGTGACCTTTGAACTGAAATATGAGCGTTCAATACAGAATTTCTTAAATAAATGCTAAGCTATAAGAGATGGAAGAACACGGTGTAAGAAAAAATTTTAGACACTGCCGAGATGTATATGAAAGCTTTTTTTTTGGTCATATTTTTCACGGATAGTATATTAAAAAATTTCTCGCTATTATGACATCAAAATTATCGCGTTATCTTGAAAACTGTAGCTGTTCTCAGTACAACGTATTTTTGTATGAAAAGTCGTTGGTTAGCACTGAGCGGCAAACTGAAAATAGAAATAGATTCGTTTTTAAATCCTTTTCTATGCTCATCTAAGAACGAAAGCTATTTCATATCACAGTGTAGGTCGAAGGCCACAGTAAAAAGGTTGAATTTCGACCACTGGTGAATTCTGGTTTACATAATTAAATAATTATAACAATAAAATTAAATAATTGTCAACTTTCCTATGGTATCGCTACCATAACAGTTGACAACAGTTGTCTTTTCTGAATGCGGCCAATTTTCGCTTTTTCATCGGTTTCAGATTTTCTATAAGCTGTCAACTTCGTTTTGACAGTTAATTAGTTTTATGATCTATGAAATTATTACATTAATTAAATTGTGAGCCTTAGATCAAATAAGTTTTTAAAGAAGGCAACAACAACAACAACAACTCTGTATAGAGTCAATCACTTAGCTGACTAACAGCATTGGCAGTTTGTCTCTCCGAAATGCTTCTACCTTCTCTAATTTTACTATAACCCCTTTTATATTGATCAAGACTTGAAGTCAAGTTTCAGAGTTTGTAGGCAATTCGCCGCACATCGGAAGCGACGGAAGGGAAAAAAAACTTGAAGCTGTACCGGCAATTTTTCGTATTCCTTTTGTTATTTTCGCGTTGTTGACAGTGCTTTTTATTTTATGTTTCGCATATCAATGTGAGTTTGTTAGACTTCGGTTGCATAAAATTTTTTTTTTCATTTAATTTAATTTAATTTTGCCTTAAATTTTTAGGCAAAAACATTTTGTTAACTTCCATCGTGGTAAAAAATTAAAATTCAGTTTGCAAATTTCTATAAACTTTAATTCATTTGCTTACTACCTATCTCGTTTTATTTTTAGAAAACAAGGAAACAAGACAAGTAATTGAATTCAAGTCTTGACCAATGTGAAAGCTTTCATCAAGTTCAAAAGAGAACGTCAAAAAAAACTTGACTTTAAGGCTTGATTACCCAAGCGTAACGTGAGGTGGCGCAGCGGGATGTAGCGTAGTGCAACGTTGCCTCGAGGATAAGCGATTACCGAAATCGTATTCCAACGTAGTGCAGGCGGCGTAGTGCAGGGCACTCATTTTATTCTAGTAAGCTTATTTACTTCTCCTCGTCAATAAAAGATTGCATTCTTTCTTATATAGTATTAAAATTTGCAATAATGTGAAGTTAAACAAATTTTTTCGCTTGTAACACAGCTGTCGAACTGTCAAAAATCGTAACGTTGCGTAGAAATCTATTTTCTACAGACTTCTACGCTGCGTCACGCCACGTTACGATTTCGGTAACGACTTGTACACATTTATCATTAAACAGATTTTAGCTTGACAATTGGCAACGTCGCCAACTGTCTTGATCAATGTAAAAGGGGTCTATATTTCGAATCAATGGCCGCATTCAGCGCAGACAACTGTTGTGAACTGTAATGGTAGCGCTACCTTAGTTCACAATGTTTTTCTCTGAATGTGTTGCTACTTTACACATCAGAAGTTAGATTCAATTTAATTTTTATGTAAATTTAATTCAAATGCAAAGCTTTCTCACTTAAATTTGCTGCGTTCTTTCTGCGTTTATTAATTTAACAGCGTCAGTAACAGCATCTGACAGTTAAGCAAACAATTGTGTTCATGTAGCATAGAATTTGTTCGCTCGATTAAAAGGCGTTCGCTACTTTATCAGTTTTAGTTAGCGCTACCAAATTTGTACCATTCAGCGAATTTTTACACAACAGTTGCCAACTGTTGTCTGCGCTGAATGCGGGTAATTACATATGAGTACTACTTTGGAAAGTACTTATACTTATTCATACTCATTTTTGTGCGAGCCGCTCATGATTCAAGAATATGATTCATTGCAAATCTCTGATTCGAATCACTGAGTTGTGAACGAATAGTACGCGAGTACTACTTATTTTAAGGTATTCGTTGCAGATCTCTGGTTCATACCCTAAAAAACAAGTCTAGTTGCACCAAAAATCTATTGGAATTAACTTAGATACGTTAAAGTCGTAAAAATGTGAATACTAAGAAACGTGTACATTTGAATCCGTGTACACGTGAAGTCACACATTTGTTATTTCACGTGTAGTTCGAGTTAACATTCACATGTAGTTCGAATACGTGATTTTTTTAACAATAAAAATTAATAATTCAGATTTTATACTTGAACGGTCTACAACCTTAATTTGTCTCTCAATTTCATAGATCTTTTAGAAATTGAATGATTTTTACGACTTTTCAGAAGTTTTTACTTAAAAGCAAATTATGGTTAACTTTTGGAAAGGAAATGCTGACCAAAAATGGGTATAAAAAAATATTTTAATGCAATTAGAGTTAAATGTATACTCTTTGAGCACAGATAAAGTTTATTCATTTGATAAAAGCCTTAAACTTCACAAAGCAATTACATCGACTATTGTTTTATAGATTACAGGTTTCAATCGACAACTTTCAAGGTTAAGTGTCAATGTTAATAATGGTCATAATTTGGTAACTACACAATTGAGGGAGGGGGCATCAAAAATCAATTAAGCCGCTTTATTTTGAAACCACTTCATAACAAGTCCCAATCCGATTTAGCCAGCAGGTAGACAGACTACGATACATACAAAAACATTCTAACAAAACGTACGTTTTTACAAACCTATTAATCATGGTTTTATTGGGAATCGCACTCATCACGCGATGTGCTGCTTGTAAACAGTAAATATGTATGTATATTATTCAAACAATCTTTACAGTTTGGCTAGAGCGCGCGATACGTAAGCAAAGTACACATACAGTGAGCAGCAAAAGTCATGGTACCCCAGCCACAATGAAAAATAAACCATTATATTTTAAAAAATATATTATAAAATAAATGATTTTTATTTTTATTTTATGTATTCAGTTCTATATAACAGAAAACTAAAAAAATATTTCACATTTTAATTACAACAAAAAATAAAAAAATAACAGATCATGTCAGCTTCATTTTTTGGCACAGCAAAAGTCATGGTACCTCTGGTGTGGAATTGAATTATATTTGATTTATCCCATACAATTTTTGTGCAAAACTGTTGGCAACCCTTAAAGCTTTTTTATGATCACATTGAAAATTGTAACGGCACTATAATGGTTTTTGATTGTTGCAAGAAGTGAAGTCAAAGTGTTTGTATAAAATGTCGCGAAAAGAGCTCACCATTGAAGAACGAAAAATAATAATTAATAACCACGAAATGGGTAAATCTTACTCTGAAATTGCTAAAATTATAAAAAGGAGTAAGTCAACAGTGCAAAAAGTTATAAATCGGTTCAAAAATGAAAACATTATTGAAAATAAGCAGCGAACAGGCCGTCCACGGAAGCTTACTTGCAGAGAAGAACGAAAAATTGAGGGTATTATTAAGAAAGATCCATTTACAAGTGCACCTAAAATAGCAACAGAGTTGAAGGAATCCTTTGGGAAAGATGTTTCTGCAGATAAGGTACGTAGGTGCATCAATAAGGCTGGATACAATGCTCGCACTGCACGCAAGAAGCCGCATGTTAGCGAAATAAACAGAAAAAAGCGCATGGACCTCGCAACAGAATATAAAAATAAAACAAATGAGTTTTGGGAGAAAGTGATATTCTCCGACGAATCAAAATATAATATTTTTGGATCTGATGGACGCGTTTTAGTGTGGCGAAAAAATTGCGAAGAGCTAAATCCAAAGAATACTCGAAAAACTGTCAAGCATGGAGGAGGTGGAGTAATGGTGTGGGGATGCATGTCAGCAGCCGGTGTTGGCAATTTAGTGTTCATTGAGGGGATTATGAATAAAACAGTTTATATGAACATTCATATAAAGAAAATCTGAACCAGAGTACTGAAAAATTAAAAATTCGTGATAGCTATTACTTTCAACAGGACAATGATCCTAAGCACACGGCTGCTGACGTTAAGATGTGGATCGCTTACAATACACCACATATGCTTAAAACCCCTCCTCAAAGCCCAGATTTGAACCCCATCGAGCACTTGTGGGACCATTTAGAAAAACGCATCCGAAATCACACAATATCAAATAAAACACAGCTCAAAGAAATACTTTTGAGTGAGTGGAACCAAATATCCGAAGACTACACTAAAAAACTTGTTCACTCAATGCCGAACCAATTAAAATAAGTTCTACGACTCAAGGGCTATCCTACTAAGTATTAGGTAAACAAATTTAACTAAAAAATCGTAATATTTTAATAAATTTTTCATTCTTTTTTAGGAGTACCATGACTTTTGCTGTGCCAAAAAATGAAGCTGACATGATCTCTTATTTTTTTTATTTTTTGTTGTAATTAAAATGTGAAATATTTTTTTAGTTTTCTGTTATATAGAACTGAATACATAAAATAAAAATAAAAATCATTTATTTTATAATATATTTTTTAAAATATAATGGTTTATTTTTCATTGTGGCTGGGGTACCATGACTTTTGCTGCTCACTGTACGTAGGTATTTGGCATAAAAGCCCTTTTCTAAATATTTACTCTGCTCGCTCGTTATGGATAGGAAGTTAAGAAATTGTTTTATGTTTTTAATTCTTTTTCATAAGTTTTATGTTTATTTTGTTACACAAATATTTACATAATCAATTTATTTAATTTCAATTTTCAATTCTTAAAAATATACATGGAATTTGTTCAAACGAAATATGTTATACAAAATAAGAAATTTTTCAATTTTTTTTTTTAAATTTTTAACGATGAGTTAAGAATTCTCGTCACGTTGTTTTCGCTCATAATTTTGCAATACTACTAATCCTTTTGGGAGTATCCGTCCGCTAAAAGAAAATGCATTTTTTGATTTAGTTAAAATTTGTAAGATTCTTTAATTTTGTTTTTAAATAAAAAGTTTGTATTTAGAAGTGAAGTTTTTTAAGTAATTGAGTAATTGAAAAGGCGAGAGAGAATCCCCAAATGAATAGAAATGTAATCAAATCAAAAATCAATACTCTTGCTGCATTCATTTTCGATGTGATCCAAAACCAAGCCCGAGTTGGGACTTGAGTTTTCTAGGTTATGTTGCTTCAATAAACTTCTCACCGATAACTTGGCCAGCTGTGCACACAGCTCGTCAATGCGTTCCGCCTTGAGCTTCAGAATGTTCTCCAGATGCGAGATCTTCTGTTGAGTCGAGTTAAGTAGTGATTCTTTGCTGGTGGCATCGCGCAAAGTCTCCTCGTAGATGGAATACAATATCATTTTTTGTGGCACTTGAACTATGGCATCGCCCACTTTTTTGTTAACCGTTACCATCATGACTTCGTCGTTCTCGGTCCAAAGTTGTTCCTGGTAATTGTCTTCCTTCTCCTCTTTGGTGCGTCCAGATTTCTCCAGCAACATTATGTCGCAGAGCAACGATTCGATGGCGCCTGGTGTCGCCTTTGCCAACTTCTCCAGCATAGCTTTGCTGAGATGTAGCCCCAATCTGCCGAGAGCTTTGCTGTTCAGCGTCTCCCAGTTGTTGAGCTTAAGTTGCGTATTATTACGCGACGGATAATTATGTAAATCTATTAATTTTGGAAAGAATTTCTTTATCAGCTGTGCCACGGCTGTGCCATCGGAAAACTCGCGATGTATTTTATTGGGATTGATATGTTGATCAATTAACCAACGGCGCACCTCGTTCAATTCGTCGTCGCTCAATCTTTTTGGCATTGTTTGGTTTGCTCAAGCGTAAAAATAAAAAGTGGTGGTCAGAAATTTATATCGAAATGTTATCCAAAGTTTTTAAAATTATTTGCAAAAAATAGATTTGTAAGAGGCAGAAATTTTTGATTTTAAAAATGTTTAACTACAAAATATATTTTTTCTGATAATTGATTACATTCTAAATGATGACTTTGATTTTTATTTTTTAATCGGAAATGTTGAATAATTATTGTTTTTTTTTCTACTTGTTGCAGGGTTTCTTTGATATACCAGTCGACAATCTGTATGCGGAGCCAGCTGTGCTGAAATGGATCAAAGAGAATATTCCAGAATGGAAGAATTCGATTATTGTTTCTCCAGATGCTGGTGGTGCCAAGCGGTAAGTTGTGTAGGAGCAGTGCTTTTTTTTAAGTTCTAGTTAAAGCATGGGATTGTATTTTAGTTAATTTTTATATACCGAGCTACCCCAATCAACACCACAGGTGCGTTTTAGGGGGAAACTGTGGACACTGAAGTCCCCCAGACTCCCAAAATGTTGTTGTAACAAAAAGATTAAGAAACTAGTTTGCGTAAATACTGTGCTTTTTTACTTCACAATTAAAAAAAATTAGTGCTGGTCGTTTTTGTAACAACTTTTCGGATGTTATGTTGAAAATTTCTTAAATTTTATTTTTTTATTGAAATTAATGTTTATATGTATTTTATTTTGGATTTTACTATCAATATTTTATTAGTAAATGTATAATTTGATTGGCAAATTGCTTTGTTTTGTGTCATAGCCCTGAGATAAGGAATGATAAAGGGTCCGCCAAATAATTTTTTTTTTTTGAAAATTGTATAAAAAAAAAATTACTGAATATTTTCTCAAATTTCTTTTTTTATTTGAAAGTAAAATCCTTCCGGTTCATAATGGAAAATAATTTCATTCAAATGGCTGCCTCGGCTGGCCATGCAGTAGCCTACACGATCGGTCCAATTTTTAAGCACATTATCGATTGTGTGCAGCTGTATTTCACCAATGGCTTCACGAATATTGTCCTTTATAGTGTCAATTGAGACAATTGTCGGCGTAACACTTATCTTTGAGGGCACCCCACAAATAATAGTCCAACGGTGTTAAATCGCAGCTCCGAGGTTGCCAAACGACATCAGCTCTGCGGCTGATAATGCGATTCTCAAAAACAGGGCGCAAAACATCGAGTGTAGCTTCGGCTGTGTGGCACGTAGCGCCGTCCTGTTGAAACCAAATGTTGCCAATATCCTCCTCTTCAATTTTTGTGAACTAAAATTCGTTCAACATGGCCCGATAACGATCGCCATTGACTGTAAAGGCCACTCCTTGCTCATTTTCGAAGAAAAATGGCCCAATTATGCCTCTGGACCAAAATCCGCACCAAACAGTGACTTGTTTTGGGTGCAGCGGCTTTTCAATGTATGCGTGCTTGTTTTTTGTGCCCCAAATGCGACAATTTTGCTTGTTTACATACCCGCCAAGATCAAAATGAGCTTTATCTGAAAAGATGATTTTTTTGGCAAAATCGGCATCTTCTGTAAGTCGATCGCAGGCCCACTTAGCGAAGCGAAAACGCATTGGATGGTCAGTTGGCTTCAACTCCTGAACCAATTGGACTTTGTATGGCGTCATACCAAGGTCTTTATGCAAAATTCGTCTCAATGATGTCTCCGAAATGTTCAATTGTTGAGAACGACGGTGAATTGATGTTGATGGCGCTTCACGCACACTTTCTGCCACAGCAGCAATATTCTCGGGTGTACGCACTGCTTTTGGCTTTTCACGCTTTGGTTTATCGATGAGAATGCCAGTTTCTTTCACTTTTTTCACAAGATAACGAACATACGGAGATGACGGTGCTTCTCTTCTTCCAAAATCCGTACGCAATTTTCGCACACATTCTGCAACATTACCATGATTTTCAAAGTAATGTCGCAATATTTTGCAGTGTTGTTTAAGCGTATACACAACCATATTCGTTCAGCGGAAGAATAAAACTAATTATCTGTCAAATCAGACAAGAGCTAAGTGTTACCATTCACGAAATAAGCACTAGTTAAAAAAAAACCTTAGATGGCGGACCCTGTGGAATTCGATTATTGTTTCTCCAGATTCTGGCGCTGCCAAGTGGTAAGTTGTATAGAAGTGAATAAGATATTCTTTTTAAAGTTTAATTAAATCTGAAAGCTAGCTTCAAACGCAACAACGACATGTCAACGAACAACATTGGGCAACTCAGCCAATACTTGTTTTCAACTTTGGAAGTCAAAACCGCCAACAAAATTAGCGACGTTGCAAATTTTTACAGAAATCCTCTTTTTGTGTTTAATTGACCCCTGCCGTGAAGGCTTAATTCTACGGTGTTCCATCGCATGGGACCGAAATAATGCGTCGGCCAACGCCTCTTCGAAATTCAAGGGATCCACCAGACAAGGTCCCTCAATACCACAGCACTATACCAACATAAAAAGTTATTTGAATTATGTACATGACCGTAACAACTTTAGCCACTAAAATTATACATAATTACGTTATATAAAATGGCCATAACAATATAAAAATTGTTAATTTAGTCACATTTTTTTTAACGCAAGGAAGAGTTATTCAACCTTACTACTTATGGTACTGATGTAATGATAAATCGGTTTCCTTGCCATTTGATTAATGCAATTATCAGATTGTTTACGTTTTTCCGTCATCTGTCCTCAAATTCAAAAAGGTAACACAGATCCAGTAGTTGCTTACCTTCATAATATTTACTGTTTGAAATTGTCGAGAAATCATTCTACTATCACTCTCTTAGTAATTTACGGAAGTTACCAACCCCTGTTAAACATGGTGTAACTTGCACCGACCTTTTTGGTCTCCAACCACAATCAGTACGAATTTGCCCCGAAGGACCAGCCCAATGGCAGTCATTACCCGGCCAAAGGTTCAATCAGACAAGGCTCTTCATGATCAAAGGTCAGCGGAACTGTGCATCAGTGGAGCCTTAAGAACCACTCCGACAGACGCATTAGACATAATGTTCAATCTAACACCACTTGACATCTTAGCTAAACAGATGGCCGCTAATATAGACATCCGCCTAGAAGCCACCTCCCAGTAAAAAGAAGGTGCACTAGGACATTCTTGCATTTTCGATGTATCCATTCCCTCTCGAGAAGAGTGGGATCAAAACTAGATGGCAAAGTAGGTGGAGGAGTCTTCTCGGAAGCGTTCAGCATTAATTTAGCCTTCAGGCTCCCTGATCATTGCAGTGTATTTCAAGCTGAAATCGCTGCTATACATGAAGCGTTAACTTGGCTTCAGGTAAATGAGATATCTTCCATGGATATTTGCATACTATCCGATATTCAAGCCGCCTTGAAAGCCCTAGGAACTGTTGAAATAACATCTGAAACAGCTCTTAACTGCCGCAGATCTCTAAATGAGAAGGCAAAGCCGCTCAGAATCCTTTTATGCTGGCTTCCTGGACATAAGGATTTTCTAGGTAACTGCAAAGCAGATGAACTCACCCGTATAGGTACCACCAAACAACTATCTATAGATAATTCAAGCTTTGGTATTCCTCTCACCACATGTTACCTCCTTACACGTGAGTTATCCGCCATCAAAACCAACAACAGGTGGTCAGCTGGTAACACGGGCAAATCTGTCCCAAACTCAACCTTAAGCTTTCAGAATAACTCATTTCTCTCAGTAGAGATCACATCAGTACCATGGCAGGGATCCTTGCAGGGCACCGCCTGATGAGCAGACACGCTCAGAGATTGAACATCCCCCATAAAGACTTCTGCAGAAGCTGTAGAGACGAAGAGGAGGAAGAGGAAATTTCCTCTCCACTTGCCCAGCGCTGGCTCAAAAACGCTTCCTCCACTTAGGCAACTGAATGACCTTGATGAACTCTCGGAATCTTCGGTTTACCGAATCCTAGGCTTAGTAAACAGCTGAAATTGATTTAAATAGAGACAGGAAAAATTAACCCTTGGTATCATAATGGGCCTCATTGGCCTAAATGTGTCTCATTTGAGACAGCCACACTACCCTAACCTAACCGTAGGCTCTTCAACATCCCGACAACAGACCAAAAGTTCTTTAGAACATTTATATTTGACTGTGACACATTCAGTCACTAGAATTGTACATGTCTAGGTTAAAATAACCATTGGTTTCCCGATAATATAATACCGCAAGAGAACCAAAATCTTAATTATGCAACTTCGTTAGCTTACTTAAGGATTCTAAAAATCCTTTTCGGAAAACTTGGAAGCGTGCCGTAGTATACCTTGACACTATACTAGGTGAAGGATTTTACTTTATCTCTTACATAGAACCCTAATTTTCAAACAAAGATCTGCAGCCAACGATAGATCAGCTCTTCTCGTCATTTGATGGAGGACCTTTTGTTTTACAGATATCAGATGAATCATTCAAGAGCCGTGCCTCAAGAACGAACTCATTGTGGACAAGGCCCATGAATTCTCCACCCAATATTCAACCATCAACCTTTTTTCTGGTCTTGGGCAGCCAGACATTCTGAAGCTCCTCTGGCGGGTTTACAGATTTTTACAATACTGAAGCACTCGTTCTCGAAGCGCTCGATCTGGTTCCATTTTTATATTCCGAAGGGGCGTTATCGGTAAACCAAAATTCACAGCCAATATGTGAGATGGTATTCGAAACTGTTCCATGAGTTTTTTTTGCATTTTTCTAATCACATATATAAAACCAAAATTATAATCGTACTCTAAAACTAATACAGGCAAATTTTAATGCTCAATCGAATGAGGTTTACGAGTTTTTTTGAGGGTACAAATACAGCGTCTTCTGTTCTTCGATATAGAGCAAAATAGATGAAGGCTCGCCATACCCGAAACCACTTTTTTTAAAATGTTCATACTTGCTTATCGATCCTTCTCTGCCTTCTAAAACTCTCTCGAGAAATACTAAGAATCTACCTGAATGTTAGAAAGTAACTGAAGCATTTCAAATTGATCCTGATTTGTTAATTACATACTTATTATGTGGCAAGCACCTCATCAACATAAATTCTTTGACCGAGTATGAAAATAGAGTCGAGAAGGCCTCTGTATTTTTGAATTTGAATGATTGGCAGTGAGTGAAGTAAACCTAACACGTTGTATTCAATAAATATCATCTAATGCTATTGAAGTTGATGGAATCTTCATCAAGTTTATAAAAAATATCGTGCCCTATGTTCTTAGTTCACTTGCTCATATAATAAACTATTATATTACGACATCGACATATCGTAAAAAATTAAATGCTAAACAGTAACTAAATTACTTAATTTCTTCAAGTTTCCTCAACCATCTCGTACCTAAAACAAATCGACTGCAAAAATTTCAGATCAATCGGTCCAGTAGCGCAAATTTGGCTTGTATGGGAGGTACCACGCACCCTTGTCCAATCGTTACCAAACCCAGGAACACTCTCAAGATGTGGCTTCAGTTTCCCTGTAAATTTCATAAAGATCGGTGCAGCGGTTTTGGAGTCTATACGTGATATAGCCACATACCCACATACATACATCCATTTATGCATATCTTTAACGTTAGGTGCAAAGGACTTAACCGTTGTCCTACGTTGGTGTAGAAAAGTACATATTTTTTATTGTGAGCTTTAGATCAAGTAAGTTTTCAAGAAGGCAACAACAACAACAACAACAACAACTCTGTATAGAGTCAATCACTTAGCTGACTAGACAGCCTGTTTCGGAAATCGCTACATTTTTCTCTTCAGTAGTCTTTGAGTGATTAAGCTGTGATCAACTCACTGTTTAAACTAGAATATGAATGTGCAGATTCTGGAATTCATTCTTATGAATTGTATGGCCATTTGTATGGACATTTTAAAGCAGTAGGCCATTTTATAGATCACCACCATCAACTCTACCAAGGTTGCCGTCTGTTCTAGTTGCTTCTCCATTTATTTCAATATTCATTGGTGTTTGTCGAAATGCACCATAGAAATGAAACGAGTTTCTGCTTCTGCCAGAGAAGCAACTAGAACAGATGGCAACCTTGGTAGAGTTGATGGCGGTGATCTATAAAATGGCCTTAAAATGGCTTTAAAATGTCATATGATTAGCAGCCATACAATTCATAAGAATGAATTCCAGAATCTGCACATTCATATTCTAGTTTAAACAGTGAGTTGATCACAGCTTAATCACTCAAAGACTACTGAAGAGGAAAATGTAACGATTTCCGAAACAGGCTGTCTAGTCAGCTAAGTGATTGACTCTATACAGAGTTGTTGTTGTTGTTGTTGCCTTTTTGAAAACTTACTTGATCTAAAGCTCACAATTTTAATTCATGTAATTATTCATAGATCATAAAATCTAATTAACATATTTTTTAATTTTTATATATTTCCAAAACCGTTTTGTTTTGGGATAAAAACAAGCAAGTGTAGACCGAAATCATGTTCGTTGTAGTATCTCAATTATAAATCTTTTCAAAATATTTAAAAACTTCAATTCCTCATCTACACTTGAACGTAGAATTTAAAAGTTTTTCTCAACGTAGGACTACGGTTAAGTCAAAAAATTGGAATTTGGGCTTTTGATTGGGTTCTAATCAGTTATTTTTCCTCTTTCGATTGCTGTTAACAACTTTGGTGTAGTACAACTGCATCCCATTTTAATTAATAAATTAAAAAATACTTCACCGGGATTTGCAATTAAAATAAAACAATCTTAAATTTCAATTTACTAAACACTATATTTTTTGACTTAAGTCCTTTGTACCTAACGCCATAGATATATAAATAGATAATAATGCAGTAATATTGTCACACTTTTATGAGTTAATTTTTGGAGCTTCATTAAACAATTATATTAATGATCCCTTAAATATCTTTTTTTTTCCTTAGTCGTTTTTAAAAACAATCACTTAACAATCACTAAACACTAATATATGTGACTCTTTTATAAGTTTTTTTTTTTTACTTCATAAAATAGTCATATTTATGACCTTTTGAAGAGTCTCTTTCTTCGAGCTTCGTAAAATAGTTATGTCTTAAGAGGCATAGACAATGCAAAGACCCTTTATTTGTCTTTTTTATGATTAATTCAGTTTTTATAATTAAGTTAGGAACAGTCATACATGTGACTCTTTTATGAGTTTTTTTTTTTTGAGATTTTAACTTAATATAGCTTTTTTAACTTCATAAAATAGTCATTTTTATGATCCTTTTAAAAGTCTATGTTTTGACTAATCATAATACAGTACTATTTAGAACTTTTTAATGAGTGCTCATAAAGCAGACCTGAAAATGACTCTTTTTGGATTCTTATTCATATCAATCATCTTAAAGATATAGCATAGATAAAGATATAATAGCAATCATATTAAAGAATCATTCATGAGTCCTTTTAATGAGTTCTCATAAGGCACGCATAAAAAATACTCTTTAGAGTATTAACTTTCTTGTAGTCCTTTTTTTGAAGGGTCTCATAAAATGTTTGCAGAGTATGATCAAAATAAAACTCTACTACAACTTCTCTCTCTCTCTCTCTCTCTCACTAATTAACAAAAAGCCAATAAAATTTAAATAATGTTCTCTAATTTTAGTGTTACGTCGATTGCTGATCGTCTAAATGTGGAGTTTGCTCTGATCCACAAGGAGCGAAAAAAGGCAAATGAAGTTGCTTCGATGGTGCTGGTGGGTGACGTGAAGGATAAAATTGCCATTCTGGTCGATGATATGGCCGATACTTGTGGCACAATAGTGCATGCAGCCGATCGGCTGGTGGAAGCTGGTGCTACAAAGGTACATGAGTCTACGGAACTCCACATAAGAATTGTCACAAATTCAACTAATTTTTTCTCTTTCATGTTAGGTTTATGCCATTTTGACGCATGGTATTTTCTCGGGACCGGCCATTTCACGTATTAATAATGCCTGTTTTGAAGCTGTTGTTGTGACAAATACTATACCACAGGATGGACACATGCGGGATTGCCCTAAAATTCAGGTATCATCATCGCAGAATATTATGATAAAACTGAAAAATTAATTTGATTTGCTTTTCTTCCATTTTTTTTAGTGCATTGATGTTTCGATGATGTTCGCTGAAGCTGTTAGAAGAACACACAACGGCGAGAGCGTCTCTTATCTATTCTCAAATGTTCCATATTAAGTTTGCCATATTTACTGTATCTATGACATACATACTTATACATAATATATAATATTTTTAAATTTTTAATTTTCATTTAAAATTTTATTCATTCGTTTGATCTTTTTTCTTTTTCTTTACTTTTTCACTGAACTTGATTTTAATTTTGCTCAGTTTTTTGCAACATTTTTTAATTTAAATAAAAATATCAATAAAGAAATATTTCCATTTTATAGAAGCTAAAACAAAACAAACAATTATACCACAAAAGCAAACCACATTTCAATGTAGCAAAAATGGCACCAACAAATTTTATATATTTTTAATTAAAACCTTCAAATTAGCTGATATTGCAAAATTACTTGTTAAGTTTCGAATGCTTTAAAAAAATTATATCTATTTCATTTAACAAACATAATACACAAAGTAATAAATAAATATTTAAAAAAAAATTGTGAATTTAAAAATTTAGTGAAGAAAAATTCTACATTAAATTCTATCAATGTTCATATTTTATGATATCAAGCAGTTATCAGATATACAATAAGATAAATAAATAAAGATAAAACAACTAATGTTTCAATGTAACACAAAAACCAATTCGTTAGGCTAAATAAATAAAAGTAAAATATTAATAAAAGGTATAAGCAAGACGTAGCAAGAAACACAACATTATGAAAAAAGAAAGAAAAAAAAAAAATCTAAATAAAAAATAATAAAATCTAAATAAAAAACCAAAAAGGATCGTATTTAAAGTTTTTAATAAAAGTGTAGTGGAAATAAAGGTATTTGAGAGACAAAGAAAATATATATACAAAAAATGCAAAAGTTAATTGCATTTTTCTTCCTAACAGTCAATCACTTGTAGTTAATCTTGAGATCAAATTCCATTAAATATTAAGGCACAAACTAAGGCACATTTGGTGCCTCCGAAATTAAAAACAAAACACCAAAAAATGCACCAGGCTCCAAACCTCATTTTTCACCAAAATGCACCAATTCTGGTGGGAAAAAGCACCAATTTGGCAACAATGGATATTTGTTCGCTTACGTTCTCAGATGAGAGTAGAAAGAGAAAAAACTACTCTAGTTTTATTTTGTGCTTGCAGCCAGTGATGTGATTTGGTGGGATTTCGCCCTTTTTGTGGGATTTTTAAACCATTTGCGTCAAAATTTTGAATGATTGATACCCTTTTAAAGAAGTGATTGGCATCACTTTGCTTCTAATCTTGCACAATTGCCGAATCAATTTTTTGTTTCGTTGAGTTTTCGTTGTAATTGATTAAAAAATTCTCAAACAATTTTAATTAAATTGATTTGATTCCAGATTTTATTTTGGGTTCAAACTGTATGTTTCTTCATCCAGCTTGAATAAATTAAATATTATTATATGTGTACTAAGGTGCCTTACAAAATCAGAATTTCCTTTTGTCTCCCGCTAAAAATGAAACATGGCACATTTCATGATATTTCCCAAATATTTTGGATTTTACGATAACCGTCAGTGAGCAAAATACATGGTTTTCGTAAATATATTGGTTGCTGTAGCAGTTGTAAAAAAATAAAGTGCCTGATTTTCTAAAGTGTCAGAAAAGGCCGGAAAATCTTCTTCATATATTCAAATATTTTTTATTTGATTTCCATACGAAAACTTTGAAAATTTAAATAACATCATTACTTTTATTTTTTTAATTTCTTACAATATTTTTCAGTAGGTGTTTATTTTATAACTAATATTTAAGCTTTAATTTAATAAGCTTAAATTAAGCAATTCTTACCAAGAAACAATGCAAGCACTCAAAAACTTTCCAACAATATTTTGAAAGTGAGGATCGCACGACAAATAAAGAAGTTAACTGAATTTTAATGAAAATAACTTAAAAAATAAATTAAAAAATATTTACGAAAAACAGCAGTTTCTTTTATCCGATTGCAAAAATTTTAAGTTCTTTGATGCAGATTGGTAGAGCTTTTTCTGGCCTTTAATGCCTGACAGTTTATTTTTTTTAAAACTATTACTATTAGATCAGGGTTAATTTTTAGAGGGGATATAAATGGAACTTTTTCTCCCATTCTATAAAGAAACAAAAATTATTTGTTTTGCTTGTTTTGACATTAAAATTAGAGGGATTTTTTGCGGGATTTCAGAATATTTTGAACGGGATCAAGTGAGCAGAAAAAAGGGATTTTTACACATGGATTTGGAATTATTAGCAAAATGACAATCACATCACTGTTTGCAGCTCACATTACGCTCTCTTCAGAGCGAGAGAACTTTTTATGAAAAGCACATCGTCGCTTGAGAAAATAAATGTCGTATGTCAAAATTTTCACTTTTGAGATTATTGAGAAAAAGGGGGGCTATAAATTCTAAAAAAATTTCGTAATCTATTGTGAAATGCGTCCCTAAATAGACCTGAAATTCTGAAGAATATTGCTCCTCAAGATTTGGAATTATAGCTTCTTTTTCTCAATAATCTCAAAAGTGAAATTTTTACATACGAAATTTATTTTCTCAAGCGACGATATGTTTTTGAAATTAATTTTGTATCAAATCAACAGAAAATGAATGCGAAAAGGGCCGAATTTGGACCACTGGCGAACTCTAGTAAGAAGAAATATTGTTGTACGACTGTTAAATAATATTGAAGATATCCTCGAATGTTGAATGATATCGATGACTTTATTGAGAGTTGCTGACAATAAAGTTGAGGACAATTGCAGTAAAATTGCAGTTGAGGACAATAACATCCAAAGTAAATTTGTCTTACACATTCAAAGCAACTCTATTCCAAAGTTATTTATTAACCCTTTCTGGGCAGTGGTATGAAAACTATACCACTTTTTTCATGACTCAAGTTCCACTTTCAAAATTAAATTTGGCGTTATATTTCCTAAAAATAGATATAAAATTCAACAAAAGAATTAATATAAACTATGCACGATAGCTGATTATCAAACATTTAAAATTTGTCTTTTTATGGTTTTTTTAATTTTAAAAGTTTTTCAACAGCTTACTAAACAAATAAATAGAAATAACGATATAATATATATTTTAAAAAAGATACTTCAGAATTGATATTAAATAAAAATTAATTGAAATTTAGTAACTCCATTCGAAATTTGGAATTCAGGATGTAGTCTGATGCTCGAGTTTTAAAAAAATTTATTTTTTTTTAAATCATTTCGAAGAACGCAATATTGAGCATGGTAGAATAAGAAGGTATACGCATTTCGGAGAGGCACACTGCCGAATCTGTCAAAACGAAGCATATAGCTTATGGAAAATCTGAAAACGATGAGAAAGCGAAAATTGGCTGCATTCAGCGGAGTCAACAGTTGTGAATTGTTGTGATAGCGATATCTTAGTGAGCGATGTTTTTATCTGAATGTGTAGTTCTCTAAACGTTATACAAGTTGAAAATTATTTTATTTTATTTGTATAATTGTTTTATTATGTATATAATTTAATTGCAAAGCTGTTTTAAGGAATTTTAACATGTTGACTCCGCTGAATGCGACCAGTGATTTTCTTTTGTTCTCATTCGCAAAAAGCTGACTTTGACAATTTTGAATATGAGAAAGACAACGTAGTCCGAAATTAATCTACCTTCTCTAGTTCTGCTATGATTGAGAGAAGACTGTAAAAATTTGAAACCAAAATTCAAAATATTAACGAACTTATAGCACATAGTCGAGAGCGCCTCATAATTGCGCGCTGCATGTTGTTCAAAATTTGAAAGCGTTTTTCTCGAAACAACGTTTTTTGATTGGCCCGGGTGTTTAAAAAAATTCTATAGAGTCGATTGGACTGAAATTTTATTACTTTATTCTACACGCGAATGGCTATCGCAGGTAGTAAAATTGTATATTTTAATAATTTTTCCCCCGATTTTCCACAAACAAAGACGCGATTTTCGAATAATTGTGAAAATAGATGTGCGCCATTTTGTTATTTTTTAATGAAAATGTTTAAATCTACTAAATACCACACAGAGAAAACAGCATTTTCAAAAGTGGTAGAAACGAGCTACTTGTAAAAACGTTCAACCCAGATTTTGCACATCTAACGTTTATTTTAATTTTAAAAACTTACATTTTCAAATGAGATTCTAAAATGTTCGATTGATTTTTAACAATGGATATTTTAAAATGCTGTAGTAAAACGTTTATTTTCATTTTAAAAATGAAAATTTTAAAACGAGATTCTAAAATGTTCGTTTGATTTTTAATAATAAATATTCTCAAATGTAAAATGTTTATTTTCATTTTAAAAACGAAAATTTTAAAATTAGATTCTAAAATGTTCGTTCGATTTGTAACAATAAACATTTTAAAATGCAATGGTACAACAATTATTTATATTTTAAAAACGAAAATGTTCATTATTTGCCATTAATTGAAAAAATTTACAGAAATCCGCATTTCCTCCATTAATTAAAAAAAAGCTTTATTGGTTTTCAAAATTACAGTTTTATTTTAGTTATTTTATCATCAGCTATGTTCATCTCGTTAAAATTTCTTAGATAATTATACTGTATCCCAGCGTCTATAAAAAATAGAATTTTATCAGATATTATTAAATTTATTCAAAATACTTACCTTTTAGTTGTGGCAGCAAAAGCTTCAACTCAAACTCTTTCATTACTTTCATGCAGGCAAACTGCAGAGTGATGAAATTGAGAATGAAAAATATTTTATTTTCTGAACAAATATCAAATACATAAGTCAATGAAACATATATAACAAACAATTCGTTATTAACAAGTGTTTTGAAACAAAGTATGTGAATTTAACTATGTCATGGTAAACGTTCGTAGTTGTTTTAAAAACGTTTCATTTCACTTTTCTATTTTAAAATGTGCGTTTTCATTTTTGTATGGCGTAAAATGTTTTTAAAAATATTAATTTTACTAAACGTTTTTAAAATGTGCGTTTTTGATTTTTGTTTTCTCAGTGCAGAATGGCAAGCCTATAGAACAATTATCTATTAAAAAATTTTTGTTTCAGATAATTTCAAGTGCCATTATAACCTGGGCAAGCAACACACCTTATTTTTTGTGTCCACTTTGAACCTAAAAAATTAAAAAAATAGTAAAATAAAAAGACAATATTTTTTACAGTTTAAGATTTTAATAATAAAAGATAATAAAACTGAAACGTTATGTTTTATTTAACAAAAAAATTCCGAAATAATCCTATAAAATTAGGCTGGAGCACCAGACTACATTCATTATTCCATTTGAAGTTTAGAATTCAATAAAGTTTAATTCAATTCAGGAAAGTTAAATTGAAATTCAGAAATTTCATTTAAAATACAGTATAGATCAATCGAAATTAAAAAAAAATTTAATTTGGAATTAATTCTATTTGAAATTTAGAATAAATCAATTGAAATTTATTAAAGATCAATTGCAATTAAGAAATTCTGTTTGAAATGCAGAATAGATCAATTGAAATTCCATTTGAAATTTAGAATAGATCAACTGAAATTAAGAAAAGATCACTTAATATTCAGAAAAGTTGAATTAAAATTCAGAAAAGATCACTTAAAGTTTTAAAATTCTATTTAAAAATTCAAAACAGATCAGTTGTAATTCATAAATTTAAAATGACATTGCAACAGATCAGTTGAAATGTATAAATTTAAAATAAAATTTCTGAATTTCAATTTATCTGTTCTGAATTTGCAATTAAGTGCCAAAATTTCAATTGATCATTTCTGAATTTGCAATGAAATTTCTGAATTTCAAATAATAAATTCTGAATTACAATTTGAAATGGTGTCCCAGTGGGCAATGGCAGAAGTTCAAAGCACTACTAGCAGGCCTTCATATGGATTTCGAAGTGCTTCCACACTCATATTTATTTATTTATTTACTTGATTGCTAAACCTTAACAGGTTTTATAGCAAATTTAAAATTATAAAATAAGATATTTAATACAATTAAAAAATATAAAGTATGATTTTGATTGAAATCATGTATTATTAACAAACTAAAAAGTTTTAATGAATTGCTTAAAGTATATAATTTTATTAAAGTATAAAAAATAACAAAAAAAGTCAAGTCAAAATCGATAATGTCAGCAAAGCAAAGCAGGGTTGCGTTTTCAAGACAAACAAGGTCAAGTTAGCAACAATTTTTGTATACGGCGGAGTCGTGTGACAAACAAGGTCTCATACCCAATAAAACACCACTCCAATAAGAATATATATAATATATATCGTTCTGTCTTCCTGAAGCCGGTGAGATTCTGGCTTGACAGGGTGGTTACTCGACAAACTAGGTCAACTTCACCAAACCAATTTTCATAAAATAAAGAAAACCAGTTGCGAACGCAGGCACCAAGACAAACTAGGTCTTATCGGCCACTCATATTAATATATTACAAATCGATCTAACGTAGTGTTTCAAGAGGTAAAAAGACACCAAGACACCAAGACATCACGGTACCGTCGACAAGTGTAGTTACAATCATCATGAAGATATGAGGCAACTGAAGATCCCAGGTTTAGGTCCATTCAGATTATTTAGATGTTTATTCACCAAAATTTTCCATTTTACGCTTAGGTCCATTTATCCATTTAGATCGTTATATTAATGTGTTTACAAATCACCAGATGCATCAGATATATGTTTGAAAGAACTTTACATAATCAACGACGGTACTGCAGGTAATCTATAATTTTATGTTTGATTGAGTCCATGGATTCACTTAAGGACATAACATCAGATACAAAATTAAAATCACCGCAAGCGCTTCTAAGAGGTTCATTTTGCAAATAATTAGTTCTACAAAAGTTCATGGTGAGTAACTCAAAAGATCTTCTAGGACGAAGAGGAATATTAAAATATACTTTACTCAATAAATATGGACTGTTGACATATCCATGTAAAAGTTTTATAATCCATGAATAAGTTAATATTCAAGTATACTTTCTTTTTTCTATGAACCAAGAAAATTTTTCAGGCCTTTCGCTCTCGCGACTCTAAAGAGGCCTTCTAGAAGCTCTTTTTGAGAAGGCACGTTAGAAAGAAAAGCAATATAAATATAAAGCAATAGAAATAAAAAACCATGATACAAAGAGCTACAGGTAAAGTATTCCCGGCGCAACAAACAAAATTTACTGCGCACCTCGTCATCGGTGCTCGTCAAATGTGACACTTGATGAATACATCCAAAAGAAAATGTAGAAAAGTGACGAAGATAGCAAAATGAAAACGAACAAACAGTCAAAATTCTGTCAAGCACATCAAGCAACGTAGCCGCTTTTTGTGTAAATCGGTAAAAAAGGGAAAAAGCACCCCTACAAAATATGCAAATTTTTCTTCACAAACAGTTCTAAAAATATATTTACTTTATTTTGGACATGTGCTTTATATACCAATATTTATTTCATTTCAGTAAAACAAGTTTTCATAAGAAAATGTAGGCATTTTAAAATCTTTATACCCTATGAATAAATTATGACTACGTTTTAACCAAGGATCACCTTGCACGTCACAGCAAAGATGGCGGACATGCGCAATACTTTATCTGTAATTCTTTGTATCATGATAAAAAACGACTAACAATGTCCAGATTTTAACCAACGTCCTCTCATGCAGCGGTCCGACATCTTATCCACTCGTCCACCGCAGTTCTTAATAAAATTAAGCTTATTTTGCATCATTACAAATGAAAGTAAGCTTTCGGGAGCGAGACTCAGCTCGGACAAAAACATTTTTTTTTGCATATTTTTAAATTTGCATTTTTTTACTTATTTTATGTTCATATAAAATTTTTTTTAATGTTTTTGTAAAATTTCTTCATACAAAAATATAAGAAAAGACTTGATATTTTTCCATATAATTATTTTCATATATGATATGTAATGTGTTAGATTTCGGAGACCTGAGTTTGAGACCCAACACGGACAAAAAAAAATTTTTTTTTAAATATTTTTTAAGTTGTTCTGATTGTTTATATTTTTTCTAAATTTTTTTGTAAATTTTTCATTATAAAATAATATGAAAAGACTCAGAACCTTCAAAAGGTAGGCCTTACAGAAGCACACATCAATGCAGTGATCATGGAAAGTGTATTGACGCCAATAATAGCAGTGCTAGCATACCTTCTTTTGCGGAGGACTCGCTTAATTGCCTGCTGGGGTAGAATGTCAAAATACAGCAATGGTGGGTACAGCAACCTGCAAGCCAATCCCTATGCATTGCAAAGTTTCTAAAAAATCAGAGCTGTAAAGTCTGCATTCATATTCAGAATTTTAAGTACAACTGAATAACGACATAAGAATGCACTCAATGAATGAATTGAATTTTTTATTCATTAGAATACTATTCACAAAGAATGCCATTCACAAAGAATTACAGAATTTTCAATTATTCTATTTTTATTCATTTTTTATTCGTTATTCATTTTTTATTCTTTATTCATTTGTTATTCATTATTCCTTTTTTATTCATTATTCATTTTTTATTCATTATTCATTTGTTATTCATTATTCATTTTTTATTCATTATTCTTTTTTTATTCATTATTCATTTTTTATTCATTATTCATTTGTTATTCATTATTCATTTGTTATTCATTATTCATTTTTTATTCATTATTCATTTTTTATTCATTATTCATTTTTTATTCTTAATTCATTTGTTATTCATTTTTTTGTCATTGCTTAGGACTCGGGCTGTGTTTTTTTTATAACAGCCCTATTCTGGCAAATTAACAAATTGTTAACCAGTATTTTGAATATTTCTATGTGTTTGTTGTAATTTTTTTATTTCAAAACAAAATTTGAAGCTCAAAAATAAAAAAATTTGATAAAAATTGTCAACTGCTTTTCAGGTATTGACAATTTCATTAACAAATCTGGTTTTTTGAGCTTTAAATTTTGTATTGAAAACAACAAACATATAGAAATATTCAAAATACTGGTTAACAATTTGTTAATTTGCCAGAATAAGGCTGTTAATTTGACGATATAGATAACAACAGCAAAAAATTTTTGATAAATATCTTAAGAAATAAAAAAAAAAAAAACATAACAGACAAACCTAAATCGTCGTGTCTACAATCTGTTAAAAAAATGCAACAAAAAAATTTAGGAAATTGGTGAGAGAATTCGGTGGCATTAAAAGCATGTTTCATTTGGGCCTTACTAGTTTCTAAACGTACGCTTGATCTCTGTTGTCTTAACTTGTGAAGAACCAATTCATAAGACCAAGACATAAAATTTAAGAGTATGTAGTTGGTTACTTCGGTTATCCATTTACCACTGGGACGAAGAAGCAAGCTCGGCATTAATTCGCTGGAAATAGTCATGACTGCGTGCTTAGCTTACTCTGAATTTTATTAACACTCAACCTACCGATATTTCTTCTATACCTTTTCCTGAACCTCATCATCAAATTACTGGTAATTAACATATCCATTATTTTTATTATTAAACGCAGATAACGGTTTATTTATTATTAACCGTTGTGTCGATCGTAGAGCCCACGGGTACATTTGCAACTTTAATTTTCCTGTATCTTCCAAACGGTTAGTCCGATTGACCTGAAATTTCATGATATCCTCAACCATACACTTTTGCATCATGTGGAAAAGTTTCATCAAGATTGGAGCAGCAGTTCAGTCGATACAGCCCAAATTCAAGTTAGTGGAATGGCGTCGACTGCTGATGTACCCGGGTACTTGTATGAAAATTCATACAAATATATAGAAATAAATGGCAAAGTTCACTTTATATTGCTATATCTTCCAAGCGGCTGGTCCAATCTTGATGAAACTTCGTATCATAGCTTGGAAATATGTAATTGATATTGGTGTGAAATTTCAGGTCAATTGGACCAACCGTTTGGAAAATATAACCCAGTTACTAGAAAATGACCTAGCGTCAACAGCTGAAAATTCATACAAATATATAGAAATAAATGGAAATATTTAGTTTATTTTATGGAAATTTGTTTATTTATTTATAGAAAATCATTATAATGAAAGTAAAAAATATATTTTATGAATTTTAGCAGCATCTGAGGCATTGTGGATGATCCTTCGAGTGCTGCTCCTCATACGGTAGTGCATTCAATCGACGCGGAGCTAGCCACTCACCATCTGCCATTTTATTTTCACTTTTTATATATTTGCCGCACAAAATAAATTTTTAGGTCTTTACACTTCAAAAATCGCACATAAACTGACTTATGCATACAAAACTACTCAAAACGAAACCTGCGCAAAAAATCATGTTTCTGCCTGCAAAACTGGTTGTGCAAGGGTAGGTAGGCAAGATATTCCCAAATACCCTTTTGTTCCTGTTAGTAGACGTGTTTTCCTACACATTCCAAAAAAAAAATGTTTACATTGAACAAATATTTTATGAGTTATAATTATTCTGCGCAGGTACTAAAAATAGCACTATGAGCAAGAGGGGTTGATTTTCAGTTCAAATATAACGGAATTTTGCGAATGAAAATTCAATGTTAATTATTTTTCTTGGTAAAAAGGGATCAAATTACAAGGATTAAAAAAGAATTTGGAAATTGTTAAATTTTTATGGATTTTGGCAATTCCCATTTTTGGTAAAAATGGATTATTTAGGTACCAAATTTTTTTTTCCCAAATTATGATAAAAGTTTTGTTAACTAGACAATATTTCCAATAAATAAAAAAAAAAAAAACCAGAAAATTACAAGAATCCAGGTAGTAGTTAATATTTGTATATCAAAAGCAACTATCTGCCATACAAAACGTATGAAGTACCCGGGTACATCTACTGTCGATGTGGATAAAACCCAACAGCTGTTGACACAACGGTTAAATGTATTTAATGTATTTATAATGGTATAGAATGAAAAACCATGTATAGATTCGAAAAAAAATAATAGCAGGTCAGATTTACCGATTGCGGTCAGTTTAGTGTTAACCTAGTTTGTGTTTGCAAGCGTACGATTCTAAGTACTTGAAGTTATTTCATATTTAAGGGGGTAGATCGGTTACTTGGATTCCTTTTTTCAAAATGTTTATTTCATGTTTTATTCAGATGAGAAACTAATTTTTTTTTACATATTGATGGCTTAATATAGAAAAGGCGTTTTTCTATAGAAAACTTTTTAAATGCAGATTTTATATAAAATAGGCAACAAATTTACAATCTTAGCTTCCACAAAAAAAAAAAACGAGTTACGCATTTTCTATATTAAGCCATCGATATAAAAGTAAAAAAATTATTTTGAAGTTCTCACTAGTTTTTGGTAACTTAAATTGGACATACTTTTATTAACAGATATCTTTCTGTTCCTGAAGTTAGAGAACGACGCGTTTTATATCAAGTTTTCTGTTGGATTTCTTAAACCAATTTTTAAATGAAAATACTTTAATTGTGAGCTATTTAGATCAAATAAGTTTGAAGAAGGCAACAACTCTGTATATATGTATATTAACTTTTTAATTTTTTTTCTGTTCTTATCAATATCGTCAAATTGATAAGCAATGACAAAAAAATGAATAACAAATGAATAATGAATAAAAAATGAATAATGAATAAAAAATGAATAATGAATAAAAATAGAATAATAAATAAAAAAATGAATAATGAATAAAAAATGAATAATGAATAAAATATGAATAATGAATAACAAATGAATAAAGAATAAAAAATGAATAACGAATAAAAAATGAGTAATGAATAAAAAAAGAACAATTGAAAATTCTGTAATTCTTTGTGAATGGCATTCTTTGTGAATAGCATTCAAATGAATAAAAAATTTGATTTATTATTCTGAATAACGAAAATGAATATTTGAAATGAATAATTAATAATTTTTTTAAATTGAGTGTGAATTAAAAATTGTATTTATAAATCAATTTTGCATTCATTGAATGCATTCTTTTTTCGTTATTCATTGATTCATTTTTTTGTGATTTAAATCAAATTGAATGCATTCTTTTACAGCTCTGTAAAAATAATCATGTTTGGGCAAATATGCTAGATCGAATGATTGAAAACGATATCCTGATTCAAAATATTTTATTTAAGTACCACTTTTCACTTAAAATAATTTTTCCTAATTTACAAATCAAAAACTTTCTTTTTTTATATGCATAAAAAATTTAAATTAATATTAAATCCAGCAACGAATAACAAACATACCGCCGCCATTTAGTATTCAGAATCAGCATCATCGCCCAGTTCCGTATCGTCTGTGCCCACCTCTTCGAAATCTCTTTCTAATGTAGCCAGATCTTCGCGAGCCTCTGAAAACTCACCCTCCTCCATGCCTTCGCCCACGTACCAGTGTACAAAGGCACGTTTCCTGTACATCAGATCGAACTTATAGCTGAGATTACGAAAGGCCACCGCAATGGCTGTCGTATTGGAAAGCATGCACACAGCACGCGACGACTGTGCCAAATCACCATCGGGCACAAAAGCAGGCTTCTCATAGTTGATGCCGATCTTAAAACCGGTTGGACACCAATCTACAAATTGTATGTGTTGCTTGGACTTGATGGCCGAGACGGCAGCGTTGACATCCTTGGGCACTACATCGCCGCGATATAACATGCAACACGCCATGTATTTGCCAGCACGTGGATCGCATTTGACCATCATGTTGCCCGACTCGAAGCAGGCATTTGTTAGTGTTGTGATGGCGTGCTGCTCGTGAGATGCACGTGAAGCCGACACCAGTGGTGCATATGCCACAAGCGGAAAGTGTATACGCGGGAATGGCACTAAATTGGTCTGGAACTCATTGAGATCAACATTCATGGAACCGCTAAAACGCAATGAAGCCGTTGTTGAGGATACTATCTGCGCTATTAGTCGATTTAAATTCCGATAATCTGGACGATCAACATTCAGACTATTTTTACAAATCTCATAAATGGCCTCATTGTCCACCATGAATACACAATCGGAGTGCTCCAGCGTAGAATGGGTGGTCAGCAATGCGTTGTAGGGCTCTACTACTGCAGTAGACACCCTGGGCGATGGATACACGGCAAAGTCCAGCTTGCATTTTTTGCTGTAGTCCATCGAGAGACGTGCCATCAGCAGCGACGTGAAGCCGGAACCAGTGCCGCCACCCAGACTGTGAAAAATCAAAAAACCTTGCAGCCCATCACACTGTTCGGCCATCTTTTGTATGCGCGCCGTCACGTTATCGATGACTTCCTTGCCTATGGAGTAGTGACCACGTGCATAGTTATTCGCTGCATCTTCCTTACCCGAGATTAACTGCTCTGGATGATATAGGCTGCGCAGTGGCCCATTGCGTACATCATCAATGACCGTGGGTTCCAGATCAACGAATATTGAGCGCGGCACTTGCTTGCCAGAACCTGTTTCAGAAAAGAAGGTGTTGGCATCGTTTGAATTAGAATTGGTACCGCCGACGCCGGCACTGCAATTGCTAGCTATCAGATCCTCTTGTGACTTGTTCGAACCATCGACATTGATGCCATGCTCCAGCAGATAAAGTTCCCAGCAGGAGTTGCCGATTTGAATGCCGCCCTGACCGATTTGAATGGAGATAACTTCGCGCTGGAAGAAATGAGAGCATTTATTTTAATAAAAACAATAACGGTGACTCCAAGAGTGGCTAGTGAAAACTTTTAACTTGCATTGTTAATGATAGATGGAGATAGAAGTCTGCAAATTTTGTTTGTGAAAACGCCCTTCTATCTTTCTTCATCAACAAGACACAAATACCGTAGAAGCCCATTTGGGGAAAAATTGTGTAAAAATCATTCGCAATTTTTATTATAAAAAGATGTTAAAATGTTGTGGATTGAAGCAATGCAAATGGAACTTAAGTAATTACTTCTTGAGACTACTGGTCTCAAGAGATGCGTCAAGAACACTTCGATGACTTAAGTTAATGGTCTTAATTTTTAATTTTTTACACTTTTACTAAACTTCTACACTTCCATAGGGTTTGTGTTTCATTTTTGAAAATAAGATTATATATTATCTACTTTTGTTTGTATACTCACCATTTTATATTTATTTAGCTCTTTTCAAATAACTAGATTTCTCAATTCTTTACAAAGAAATTTACTAAAATTGCTTTTTTGGTGATTTTTGGGAAACGGCAATAACACACACACAAACAAGTAGATGGCCGCAGCAACTTAGGACGATGGCCAACGATGTTTGCACTTGATATTCGTTTGATGTCGGAGAAAAGAAACTAGAATGCTTCTTGGAATAGAACCGTTGCATCGTTGAAGTGAAGCCAACAACAATAAATTACTCACTACTGGTATAATTCTTTCTATAGCTAACTTTTATTACTAAAATTAGTGTTAAAGAAATTTATTGAAGATTACGAATATTCCATTTCATATAGTCTTTTAGCATAATATTATAATAACCCTATTAAAGATAAAATATTAGCAACAAGTACAGTCGAGTCAAATTTTTTTATTTCGAAAAGTAGAATCTTCTTTCGATTTTTTTATTTTCGATTTTAAAATTTTCAAAAAAACGTATTCTATAACATTGTATTGATTTTTAATTTTTCCATACCAAAAGTTAAGTAGATTTTTCTTCGAAAATAGATTAAAAATTGCAATAATCACACTTAAAAAAGTCTAATAAATAGACTGAAGTTTTTATGTAGAAAATGTTTTTTCTCAATAAAGGTGTTTTAACGGTCCTTTCCTATATATTCCTAAATGGTATAGAGGTTACTTAAGTTTCTTTCAATATGCAAATTATATGCAAGTTATATGCAAGTAAAATGCAAACAACATGCAAGTATATGGGTAAATCCTAGCGTTCGGACGTCACATATACATTCGCATACATTTTTTCATAAATTTCGCAAATTTTATTAACAGTTTTTCAATTAAGATGAATCTGATTAAATAGCTAGCTCTTCATAAGTATAATTTATAATAATTATAACATCCTGTATCTAGTTTACCTAAAATTTTTTATTTTTTTTTTTGTGCGTTCGGACGTTACTAAAAAAGGAAGTTCTTGTGAGACTAACTGCATTATTCTGTATCACGAAGATGCTCACCAATGATGAGAAAGACACGAGAAGCAATATTTTCTTCCATACAAAATTGTATTACTTCTCGTGTCTTTCACATCGTTGGTGTGCTTGTTCGTGATAGAGAATAATGCAGTAACACGCGAACTTAGAATATTTCTGCGAAATGGTTGTTCGCACCTCGAACGTCTAAAGGAAAAAAATTACATATTTTTAAAAACATTTACTAAACATTTACAAAAAAGAAAAACTACATTTGTGAAACAGTGCAGGCGATTTGATCATCGTGGTAAATGAATTTATTTATAATTAGTTAGAGAAGAAAAAAATTAAATGTTTCTCATATCATTACATCATACGGTTTTAATCAGCCTTATCATGAATAATTTTTCACGCGGAATCGAAAAAGGGAATTTTTAGTTTTAAAATAAAGCTCAAGAATCTTTTGGAAATTTTTTATGCAAACTTGTTCATCAACGGTTTATCAACAAATTTGCAATAACAATTTTCAAAATGTTCTTGAGCTTTCTCTTCAAAATGAAAACTCCCTTTTTCGATTCCGCGTGAAAAATTATTCATGATAGGGCTGAATAAGTTTTAATATTTTGGTCACGGCTGACTTTTCTGTGGATTTGCCAATATTCAGATATCCAGTACATATCAAGTGATAATAATTTTTACCTAGTGATGCAAGTATCCAGTTGGTATTTTGAGGTTTCAATACACTACTTTTTTGGTTAATTTTTCAAAATTTATAACGCTCTTGAAAATCTACTTTGCACCAAGAAATCTATATATAAATAGGCGTAGCAAAACAGTTCCGTGTTTCTTAACCGATTTGGATCATTTCTTTTTTTTTAATAAATCATAGTAGGGAGAAGAAGTGCTCCGAATATGTGACCATTGACCTAATATATAAGCGCTACAAGATAATTTCATAAATAAAAGCTAAGCCATAAGGGATAGAAGAAGTTTTAGGTGTTAGACGAAGTTTAAGACATTGCTAAGATGTACCAAAAACATTCCAAAAATAGTTCGCTATCTCTTACGGATACCTTACAATAAGCCTTTTTTTTAGTTAACATATGTGAATATACAACTGCGGTAAAATAATAACACTAATTCATAAAAATTAAAATCAGAAAAAAACAATAACTTTATTTTTCTCTTTGCTGCTAAATACGGTTACTTGATAAATGCTTAAAATAATTGATTCACAAACTTTTTAAATGAAACGGTTCTTTGTTAAAAAAAAGTTTTCAAGAACCCTTTTGTATTTTTTATTGCCAAAAACGTTGATTAAAATGACCATTTCTTAGGAACTGCTATTACTTGAACCGCCTTATTTTTAAGTAGTATTCAAAAAAATTAATAATAACCGGGAAAACCTAAATCTATTTACATGAATTCAATTGTGAGCTTTTCAGATCAAGTTAGTTTGAAGAAGGCAACAACAATAACTCTGTATAGTTGTTCTAGCGAAACAGTAAAACTCGTTTCAGTTCTATGGTGTACCTCGGCAAACTCGCCGAGCCCAAATGAATAGCGAAACAAATAAGAAGCAACTACAAAAAGACACACAATCCCTGGTAGAGTTATAGGCTTGATCTAAAAATACTTACTGCTTTAATCGTGGTATGATAAAATGGCCAATGAGAGAATGTATTTCATAGAAGTTTATTCAGCCAGGCTTTAAATCATATAAGGTTAAAAGAGTGGGTTGGTCACAGCTGAATCACTCAAGACAACTGAAGAAAAAATGTAGCAATTTCCGAAGCATGTATAGTCAGCTAAGTGATTGACTCTATACAGAGTTGTTGTTGTTGTTGTTGCCTTCTTCAAACTTACTTGATCTAAAAAGCTCACAATTGAATTAATGTAAAAATTCAAATAATAGATCGAAAGTAATGAATTAAATTCTAAATCTATTTAATTTTGGTTGTAAGAACTCTATTTTGAATTAAATTTAGCATATTTTCAAAATAAAAACATGTTTTAGTTTTTCTGAAAAACGCTTTAATTTGTAATTTATTTGTCTTAATGCTAGCACTGCTATTTTTTTGTACATAATTGCATATACTAGTGATTGCCCCCCGAAGATCGGGTGGGGTTGGATACAAGCTTTATGATTAGTATAAGGACAGGTTTGAATAAAAACCTTTTGATGTACTTATTTTAAGAGTCTAGAACGTGTTTTTAGTTCAACGATCTTATTTAAGTCATTTTTATGAATTAATATAAAATTAACCTTATATTGCAATTTGACAGTGATGACACTTTAACCCATTAGAGTTAATCCAGTCGTGTTGGAGAACCGTAAATGACCGAATAAAATAAGTTACCATGCAACAACTAACTACATAGCTTATTTCTAATTGTGATTAATATTAGTCATTTGACGTACGATTTTCCCATTCGTAAAGATAAAACTACACGATTCCGGTGTCTGCGTCGTCGCAATTTAAAAGTGTTTTCTGGGGCACCACGAAATAGATCCAATCGACATAATTTCAGTTGATCCTTGTAAATGATTCTTATTTATCACTTTTAGATTTCGAAAAAATACTCCAATCGTTTAAAAAGTGAACTGAGGCTTTGGTTTTGACCCTGAAACAAAACTTGAATTCTACAAATTTCTACGAAAATGTACCGCTTTTCTTATACACTTTTGTTTTCTGCTACTGTATTATGTAGATACATAATGCTTTGTGCTAATTTGATGACATCACAAATAAATTAATATTAAAGTGATTGAGCACAACTTAAATTTGATATAAAATATGAAAACAAAGAATTTGCATCTAATTCATTTAAGTAAAATAAATAAAATATAGTAAACAGAACAAGAAATACATTGAATTCAATTATTTATATACAATTTTTTTAATCAAAGTTTAAATATTTCAAAAACTTACAAAAACAATTAGTAACAAATAAACAGCGCTTACATAAAATTATAATTGAACTTACTGTTAATACCAATTTAACAAAAGTTAGCCCTTGAGCTAATTACACAAATTAGCATTACATTACACAAATTATACGAACTCTCTTATGAATACGATTTAAAGATCCGAATTATATAAATTTACGAACAGTTTGGCTTAACTTGGCAATTAACAAAGTAACTAACTCTCTAGAAGCAAGTGACAGAGCTGTTTTTAAGAAAGCTGTAATGAGAAATGTGTATTTTGTTTTATTATATTTCTCAACAATTTGTAGTCATTACATATTTAAGTGTTTTAATATTGTATAACAACAACATACAACCCAAATCTATTAGAGTCTGATAAATATGTATATCAGATAAACATATTATATATATGTATAATAAATAATATTAACGTAAAAAGCTAAAAGTTTTTCACAATTGAACTAAAATTTTATTAATGTCATGGTCAAAATGGAAATATTTTTTTTAGGCTTAAAACTAAAAAATTGACTAAAGCTTCTAAATCAATGTTCGTTTGACTACATGTTAAAAAAAATAAGGCGCAGTGATTGTTCTCATGACCTGGAGCCTTACTCTGTAATGCGATTCGAAAACAAAATAACACCATGTATTTACATGTTTTTTTTTAAAAATGTTTGATTAATTCGAACGCAACGCAGACAAAAAAACACATTTTAAAGCTCTGGTAGAAGTTACTGCCATTAAGTAATCTTAGGCCCCTATTATGTATTACAACTCAACTTAAGTTGACTAGATTCAACTAATTTTTTTAGGTATAACTTATTACATACATTTCAGTTGAACTACGTCGTTTGAAAATTCGTAATAGATGGTAGCAAACTACATGGTTCAATTAAAATATATGCAATACGTTATATGAAAAAAATGTAGTTGAAGCGAGTCAACATCGCATACCATCGCATACATAATACGTACATAATAGGGGCCTAAATTCATATATTTACATCGTGTGATTTTGTTTTCGAATCGCATATGCTTTTCGAATCGCATTACAAAGTAAGGCCCCTGGCTTTATTTCACTTTTTCTGTACTGATGTTCGTTTTTTTCTAATATTAGTAAGACTTTAAGCTTTTTACATTGGCTTAACTCCAATAAACATGAGTATTTAGTAATGTTTGAGCATATTTTAGAAAATGTTGAAAATAAATTCGTTTGACTAAAGTCAGTAACATATATAAAATTGGTTTTTAAATCGTGTTTCGGTCATTTAAAAACCATATATGTCCATCCAGACATAAAAATATTAAGTCACATCAGTCACAGATTACATGAATACATATGCATATGTTTAAATGCTCATAATTTTATGTTTGTGAAGTCAGAACATATATCCAATTTTCGAATTATAGGTGTTAAGCTTAATAGAGTCTAATCTGAATGCTCTTTTCGCACACCTTGCGGTAACGTCACATCGAAAGCAATTGGCGGATTATTGGGTAAATAATTTATGTCACATGTAGACGCATTCACATAGATAACACGCCCGTCAGAAGTGATGCCATATCCTTCATGTACATGACCGAATACATGATACTTTGGCTTAATACGCTGCTGCACCGTTGTCAATAGTTCTACACAACCCGCACGTACACCCGAACAACAGAGATCGCCATGTCCTACAGGCGGTGTGTGTGTTATTAAGATGTCTACGTCCTCGGGGATGCGTTGCCATTTCTCGAGGCACTGTTGTCCGCGTGGCACATTAAAAGCCCATTTGCAGAATTCCGGCTGCCAGGGACTGCCATAGATGCGTATGCCGTAGATTTCGATTAGTTCGTCTTCGATGTAAGTGCAGTTGGTAAGAACATCACGTATATTTTGTGTCTGCACAGCGCGCTCCATGTGAAGCTTTTCGTTGCCTAGAGTGGGAAGGTCGTCCAGTAGGGAGAGACCAGTGCGTTTAGTTCTGAAGGGTGAAAGAGAAAAATACTAGTATATGGTACATTTTTCTAAGCCCCATTTAAAACATACCGTTCGGAGGTGCAGTGCTGCTTAAAGGGATGCGTAAATGTTGGATCGAAGCTCAACTCATGGTTGCCGGCAATGACTATTTTGTGCTTGTGCGGTAATGTTCCAATCCAATTGTTAAAATCCTGCACTTCCTCAAGTTGACCGCATTTTGTAAAATCACCAGCATGTATAAAAATGTCGCCATCGGGTATACCGAACTTGATGTACGGTGTGAGCGAGTGCGTGTCGCTCATGCACACAACGCGTGCTTTATTGAACGGAACTCTTGTCTGCGGCGGTTTCATTGTGACTTTGATAACACGTTGTGTTTTTGAGATCTCCTTCCAGGCCGCTGTTGGATCATGTGTTAAAGGATGAATTGGAATGTCCATATTGATTCGTGGACTAAATCGGCTAAGTTTTAATTACAGTTGAAACAATGTTTAGGCGCATCAAATCCAACAAAAAGGTTGGTTGACCTCTTTTAATAACTAGAACAGTGTGTTCCAATTATTCTAATTTTATTACTGGCACCAAATGAATATCGTGATGCAATCGGCTTTATTGACCTTGATAACTTCACATAACTTTATGCTTTTTGGACAATTTATAAATAGCAATTTTCCAAACTTTTTTTACTATTAATTAAGTTTATAATACATTTATATTCGATTATTTTTCATTTGCACGGCTTACATTATGCATGCACCCAAAATACAAAAAACAATTTGTCAACAATCGATGACGTCAGAGATTCGCCTAAGGAATGTCATATTCACGTATAGAGTTGCCAGCTCAATGCCTCAAGCGTACGAAAATTAATGATAACAACACTGAAACATTGAGTCATTAGTCACGAATTGTTTTGTATACAAGGTAAATCATCTGACGTCAATCATTTATATGTGTAAATAAATATTTGTTTGTATGTGTTACACTTACTCGTTGGTGGTTTACTGAACAAAATAAGGCTATTCACAGTTTAAGCGTACTTTCAACAATTCGTATTTAAAGCATTTGTTATTGTTCAAACTGTGAGCACCTCGCCATATGACTGTCGTATTATAAATTATGCAACCCTGTGATGTATATGATTATGCGGCTGTAGACAGAGCATAAAAATACGAGGTACAAAAAACACGTCCAAGGGCTACTTTTATTTACGCGTGCCTGCGTATTTGCGTTTGTATGCAAAACAACAACAAAGCAAAATACGCTTTCGTAAATTGGCGTACAAATATCAAATCGTACAAATAGCAGACCAGCGTATTTAAACTGTGAATAGCCTTAATCTAAATTTTTATATATTTTGCAATATACCGAAAATAAAACACGTTTTATCGCTATAGGCTTTTATCTCAAAACACGACTGCTTACACCGCCTTTTTCTCGTTTTAGTTTGACGTTTATGTTTTCTTATGCCCATATTACACGATGTTCGTTTACTCGACGAGCAGTTAATTTTGTTGTTGCTTCCAATGCAAAACTGTAAAAAATTTTGGAGAATACAACAACAACCATATTGCACTGCTATGTGCACGCCGAGCAAACGAGCATCGAGTAATATGGGCATAAGAAAACATAAACGTCAAACTAAAACGTGAAAAAGGCGGTGTAAACAGTCGTGTTTTGAGATAAAACACCATAGCGATAAAATGTGTTTTAATTTCGGTGTAAATGTATTATTACAAGATAAATGAAGACAAATATTGTATTAAAAAAATCGATAACTCGAGAACATGCCTATATTTATTTAATGCACTTAACGAATCCATTGAATTCAACTCGCATCGTTTAAATGGTAAGGCTTTGAAGTCCAACCAGTCATTTATAATTGTAATCGCCCATACGCTAATGCGGCTTTTTTAGTTAATGCAGTTATACGAATAACAGTTACCGAAAAATTATTACAGTTTTATCAACAAAAGTGTTGGGAGCTATAGAATGAACTTTGGGTTCATGGTTCCTTTTTACCGCTGCGAATGCTATACATGGCTTGTAAGAATTTTTTTTTATAAAAAAAAGAATACTTGACGAACACGCAAAATGGTGTGAAGATAATTGTTACTATATATTTCCACTTAGCCGCTTCAATTGGATTAAACTGGACAGCTGAATATTTTAAGTGATTATTGTGAATGCAATATTAGAAGTTTAATAGTTTGTATTTAAAGTGACTGAGTATTTTTAAAATTCAATATGTGAACGTAAAATGTATATCGAATGTAATTTATCAAAATGTATGCATTCATTTATCTATATTTTCCATTTATATACTCGGCTATTATATATATGAAAGTAAAACGTCATAGCAATAATATCAGCTAGTGACGTTTTGCTTTTCAAATTGGAAATGTTGTTGTTTCTCTAGAAAAAATTCGTTAGGGAAATTAATTGTACTAACCTGACCTTAAGCTCAATAAACGATTTTAAACTATCAAATAACTAGAATTTGTATTAAAAATCAAGACATTATTTTAGACATTATAGTTGGTTTTTGAGCTTTGATGTATTCAGAGAATTATAATAGAATTTTATGGCAAATATTTTTGAGGAATATTTTAGCCCGTTATATTCCTGTTTTATGGGTCTTATTTGCACTTTATCAAAAACAAAAAGAAAAAAAAGACCATACATTGAAGAGTTAGAGAGTTAAAATGTTCCACGAAAATGTTCCTCGTCATACTTAACATAAATGTGCTGAACACATTCTATACCAAAAACGCAATCAAACCAAAAACAAGTGGTTTTGTTTGCCGATTTACTAAGATTATGTTTAAAAGGGGGATAAATTAAACCCCCTCTAAAATAAAACTCAGACATAAACTTTCAAAACGCCGATGCATGTATATTTTTTTGGTCTGCTCTATCAGAATCCGTTGACATTTTTGAATATTTTTTTTTTGTGTTGAATAGTGTTATAGACTCAAAGTATTTCTACTACTACTACTCACGAATCCATTGTCAAATCGCGGTGCCCCATTTATCGTAATTTCAACAAAAAATTTTTATGCGTGGGCCGTAAAGAAAAATTAAGCTAAAGATTTTTTGTTTTTCGAGAGCCATTAGTTCCTGGTGTCTATTAAGGTTGACCTGCGGTTAAAAATTTTTTTATAAATTTCTTCTAAAATCCTTCAAAAATAATGCCTTAAAAGAATTTTTTAAAATTCGAATTGATTTTGGAGTTACAGAGCTACATTTACATGTACATATATTAGACCAGTTCATAAGAGTATGGGGAAAATAGTGTCGTTTTTTCTTCGGTGCGCGTCCATTTTCTGAAAGTTCGACCCCTATTAAGCACAAAAATATTTAAATACCTAAAAAAATTTACCTCTAGGGGTTCCGCAAATCGCTTGAAGGTCATTTTAGAGCTATGTGGGACTTAAACCATTTTAAAAAATGTCGTGTCTAAACGGAAAAATAAAAATTTTAATATATTTTGTTCAGTCTTATTAAATTTTTTTTTAAAAAGTGTGCATCTGGTAATTTTTCGCGGAGTTTCAAACATGCAATTTTACTATCAACGAAAAATTATCGTTTTTTCATAAAAAATTTTTCCTTAATTTGGTCTAGCTACATTTTTTTTTTTTGTAATTTTGTATTTTTGAATCTTAGGATTTCTTGTGGTGCAACATATTTTACAGTTTATTGAATATAGCTTGCGAAAAAATAAGTAAAAATAGTAAAAAAATACTACATTTATTTATTATTTCTAATATTTACTTATAAAAAATATGATTTTTTCCAATGCGTTTAAATTTTTCTGTGCTTATCAGCGACTAGCAGCAAATATTGTTTTTGCTCTAAGCAAATATTAGAAGTTATTGAATTATTAAATTCTGTTATTTATGCTACGCTTCTCTCTGCTGAATCGTTTATTACATTTCTGCGTTGATAAAAAAACCACGATTGGATGCTCTTCTTTTCAGTTTTCTTTTGTTTGACATTTCTTGACCATGGCTCGTGAGAAAAAAGGTTTTTGTCGAGGCTACCTTGCAACTACCGTTGCCATCATATCTGTTTTAAGGAGGACATTTACTCTTTTTCTCGAGATCTTTTTTAAATTTTTTAAATTTAATTGTCCTCCTTTTATGTTGGAGACAAAATATATCTATCAATAAAAAATTTACTAAAAGAAATTTGCATGAAAAGTATCAACACTGATTTGCAAGTTAACAGCTATACGGAAATGCTGAATGCCATCCCTGAACAAACGTAACTTAACCCTAGCTGTGACCACTATATTTTTGCATACGATATGTGTCCACCATGACGATTTCGTCCTAGCTATTTTTTCACCCTTTTACAGATCGATTCTGTGCATTACCGGTAATAGTAATCTTGTTACCGAAATTCGTTACCGGTCTTAGCAATCGATATTCTGTGCACTCGGTAACGCTGTCAATCGTCGTGAACTCACCTCATTGAAATAAAGCACTCGCAGTTCTGTGTGAGAGTGTGGTGAAACAAAAATAAAGTAAAAAACAGAAGTAAGTGCGAAGAATTAGTTGAATTTTGCTTACTTTAAAATAATATTTGCTTTTCTTAGCAGGAAATAAGAACGAATTACGCCAGCACAGCTGCGGTTTTATATTAATTTTGGTCGCAGCCACTCAGAGCAGTTGCAAGCTATACAAATGCCAGCTGGTTTGTTTGTTACCACCTAAAGAGATGGTAACAACATTCATCGGTAACGCTTGGTTGCAGAATACCAAAAG
This sequence comes from Dichetophora obliterata, assembly GCA_963920525.1. Taxonomy (NCBI): domain Eukaryota; kingdom Metazoa; phylum Arthropoda; class Insecta; order Diptera; family Sciomyzidae; genus Dichetophora; species Dichetophora obliterata. The sequence goes on from OY986438.1 coordinate 183,330,358, forward strand.
GGTGTAAAAGTTACCATAAGGTGAATTTCTTCGGTAATAAGATTAGTGTTACCGCGACAGAATCGATCTTTTAGAGATATCGGCTAACCCTAAATTTGTTTTAACAAACAGGTTTAGTTTTTGGTTTAAATGAAAGAAAAAAGAAGGTTTGGTTCAAAAATATTTGTACAGTATAGGCAATTAATTTTGGAACAGCCAATAACGACAATTTTTTACATTTTAATAAAAAATTTATATCTCTGGCTCTAACTAATATTACGGAAAAACGTTCCAGGGAATTTTACTTGATATATAGTTCTTTAAAAAAAACTTCACCAAATCTGCACAAAATATCTAAAAACTATTTTAAAGCATGGTCCAAAGAATTTAAAAATTTTTCAGTTTTTAAATGGATAAATGTTAATAGAATACGTAACTCTATTGAACTTAGTAATATATTAATTTAATTTGCCAACCAGAAATTGGCTTCGAGATTTTTTACAAAAAATTATATTTTCAAAAACGCGATACGTTTGGAGTTTTTCGACGCATGTTAAAAACAGACATGGCTATTAAAACAAGCCCAAGAAAGACTTAAGTTTGATTCTGAGAAAGCTTGATAAGCTAATCACAATTTGATCCCGTTTGTTACTTCAGTTGAAAAGACTATCTAAAAAACTCTAATATGATTATTTATTTGGTCTCATTTATTTGAACCTCAAGTTTGTTTAATTTTTTTAAATAATAAGTAAAATGTTTTAAACTTACATATACGGGTCCGCCAAACAATTTTTTTTTTAAATTCTATTAAAAAAAAACTACTAATTATTTTCTTAAATTTCTTTTTTTATTTGAGAGTACAGTCCTTCCAATTAATAATGGAATATAATTTAATTCAAATGGCTGCCTCGGCTGGCCATGCAGTAGCCTACACGATCGGTCCAATTTTTAAGCACATTATCGATTGTGTGCAGCTGTATTTCACCAATGGCTTCACGAATATTGTCTTTTAAAGCGTCAACTGTCTCTGGCTTGTCGGAGTAACACTTATCTTTGAGAGAACCCCATAAATAATAGTCCAACGGTGTCAAATCGCAGCTCCAAGGTGGCCAAATGATATCAGCTCTGCGGCTGATAATGCGATCTTCAAAAACAGGGCGCAAAACATCGAGTGTAGCTTCGGCTGTGTGGCACGTAGCGCCGTCCTGTTGAAACCAAATGTTGCCAATATCCTCCTCTTCAATTTTCGTGAACAGAAATTCGTTCAACATGCCCTATAACGATCGCCATAGACTGTAACGGCCACTCCTTGCTCATTTTCGAAGAAAAATGGCCCAATTATGCCTCTGGACCAAATTCGCACCAAAGAGTGACTCGTTTTGGGTGCAGCGGCTTTTCAATGTATGCGTGCGGGTTTTCTGTGCCCCAAATGCGACAATTTTGCTTGTTTACATACCCGCCAAGATCAAAATGAGCTTCATCTGAAAAGATGATTTTTTTTGGCAAAATCGTCATCATGATTTTCAAAGTAATGTCGCAATATTTCCCAGCGTTGTTCAAGCGTATACACAACCATATTCGTTCAGCGGAAGGATAAAACTAATTATCTGTCAAATCAGACATGAGTGTTACCATTTATGAAATAAGCACTAGTTGAAAAAAAAAACGTTAGATGGCGGACCCTGTACATGTAAATAAGTTACATATTTATATATTTACATATTTATGTTTTTATTTTATAACAAATTTTTTTTTAAACTATAAAACTGAAAAAATAATGTTTTAAAAAAATGTTTATTTTATGTTTTTACTTTGCAATACATTTTGGGAATCACGTCAGGCAGGTCACGTCAGAGTATTAGTGTTTCTGCAATTTAAAAAACTCACCATCACTTTTATCTTAATAAAAAAGAATTTATTTACCTCAATCATTGCTTTCAAAGTTGCTAAAACCAATTGGAATTCGGAGAATCAATCAAGTTTTATAATTTAGCGCTTAAACTCACTGGCCAAAGACCAAGTGAGAATGAACTCGATTGACAGAGTCGATTCACCTCACTTGCAGAAACAGAGCAGACGTGAAGAACGTCATCGTGTCATCAGCTCGAGAAAAGCATACGAGAAAATCATTCAAGAAGAGTTATAGAAACGAGCTTTTGGTAACATTCTAGTTCAGGAGCTGCCTGACGTGATTTCCAACAAAATATCACCCGCAGAATTTCGAGAGGACATCTGGTTATAAAGAAAAACGACACCCCGTTTGTCCTCTCATTTTTACTTACCCTTTTTCATCGCTGGGTATCGCTGGGAATACAAAAACATCAAGACATGAAAAGCACGGAAAAAGTTAGAAAATTACGTCTACTTTCACGTAAAAAAACCCAAAGCTGATATATTGAAAAACGACTGAGTTGCAACAATTTTAAAAAAGTTATTTTTGTGGACTTGAACTGCAAGTCATGCTTTAATTTGGGGTTTAACATACCCCAGAAACCTCATTTCCTACAAAATTTTGTAAGTAGTATTTGTAGGTTTCAATAAAACTATTTTTTTGTTTAAATTACAACACATTACATTACAAATATTATTTTTACTAGTAATTCAATATAGATATTAGAAGTGTTCTGAACTTTTTCGATAAATTTTTTTTTCTAGTATTAATACGACTTTTACTTTTGGGCATGTCATACCCACCGCACTAATGGCGTGACCCCCACACTAACGGCGGGTTAACTAAAAATTGACGAGAAAAATATCGCTGTGTATAAATTCATACTAATAAAAATTTCTAAATCGAACAGGTCGCATCAATATAATGACGTTAAAATGCATGCGCTGTATTTTGTTTACAAATAGCAGCTGATCTTTGATACAGAACATATAGAAGTGCTTATATATTTTGCATGTTATTTTTATAAAAAAAGTTTATTATAAGATAATCATATAAATATTAACAAGTGCTTCACATTTTAAAGCTTAATTATATGATGCAAAAAGTGAAAATTAAGCGTCATTAGAGGTTTATTTATTTTGTTGCCTAACAGCTGTTCTGGACATACATGCTTTATTGTTTACTTTATTGGTTTTGTTGTGCTACGAACAATGTGATAAGACAACAAAAACAAAAAGTATGACAACAAAAAATCTGACAGCGTTCGAAGAAATAATGTGTGAACGTCAACTTGCAAAAAAGTAAAGATGGCTACATTTTAGATTAACTTTCACGGAATTTACTGAAAATTTTCTAAATGCAAAGTAGGAGAATAAATAATTGTGCAAAACTGCTTACGAAAAGTGCAACTTCTTAATCAAAGTAATTCACAGACATTGAAAAACATTATCTTTATATATAAGTGCAGCGCTTTCCATTGAAAGCGATAAACAATGGAAAACATCGAGCAGTGTCTGGATGAAACGCTGGTGGATGAAAAGACTGGTAAGTGCTGCATGTAAGAGCCAGCTATTCCAAATTTGCAAATAACATGCGTCTAAATAACGATCCCTTAACAACTATACATGTTCTTCGTTTTATGGAAGATTACGGTTCCGCCCATTTGTTTCGAACGAGCTGAAAGATTTTGGTGTCGCTTAGTTTGCGAAGGCATAATCAGCTGCCTTGTCTGCGCTGTTTGACCCCAATTTAATTTGTTTGCTATGCAGAGTGCATGATTTTCTCCGATTATCTTACGTTTAACAATGGTTTTTCACAATTCTTGCTAAAGTGTTTTGTTAAAAGCAACACAAGCTTTTATTTATTTTTGGCCATAGCGCCGTTTTTATGGAGCCCATATATTGGTGGGCGCATGTTCGGGCATCTGGTGCCACTGCCACTTTTTTATTTATTGCTATTGTTATCGCAGTAAGCCAGCTACTCTGTGGCTGGTGACCGCTGATGCATTATAAGTTGGGAAATAGCAGCTATAGGCTTGGCCGCAGCTTTTATTGCTTTCGTATTGCGTCGCTGCTGCCTCTGATGATTCATTACATTGCTTGCGTTCTTTTTTTTTTGTTCGTCGCTCTAGTTATTATTTGCTTTACTTGACGCAACTGAAGTCCATTCAGTTTTTAATGACTACTGCAAACTGTGTTCGATCTCGCTGGTTACCCAGCGCTGAGTTTCACTGCATTTTTTATTAATGCCTTTCATGGATTTCAATTTGTTGCTCTAATTGAATTGAATTCAGATTAAAAAACAATTTTTAATGGTCTGTTTTTATTTATAGAATGTTTGAGTTATTGAATTTGTTTACATAACCATTCAAACTTATGGAACAGCTATTTTTTTGTAGCAATTTGACCCCACCAAACTTTTAAGAAATAAAACTAAATCGTCAGCAAATATTCCAAAATCAGTCTTTGTGTATTCTATTTAATTAAAAAAAATCTTTCTGCTTGCGGCAAGTTCAAGTGTTTGTATATGTCTTTTCAAGAAGTCAAGAAGAGTTATTACGCAAAGTATTTGATATTTATTTAAACAAAGATTGCTCGCTGTGGAGTTTTAACTCGTCGATGCTAATAGTTTGAAGCTTTGTTTTAAAATTATTACAACTATTTTGGACAGAGAGCTATATAAATTGATTTTATTATCTTGTTTAAATTACTTCCTGAAAGTACCAGTTGAAGCTATAACGATTGATTCAGGCCATAGGTATCCATATTATTAAATTCAATTATGGAAGTGCTATCTTATGGCCTTTTCGATTCTCGAAAAAATGCTACATTTTTTCTGCCCTTTTTGGAAATTCTGCCCTCTTGAGAAAAAACATTGTGATCTCTAAAATTGAAGTGTTCTTTTATCGAAAATGTTGACCTCAAAAGTAGATAAAATTTAGAATTCTCAAAGATGACAGAAAGAGGGCAGAAAAAATGCAACATTTTTTCGAAAAACGAAAACGCCATAAGATTTTACACTTTTGTTCAGGGCGTTCTAACATCAAGCTCTTGAGCCATTTGTAGTTCGCGAAGTTTCGTCGAATTAGATTCGCATTCGCAAGAGAGAAACTAGTTATAATTTACAGTAACAAACAAAACTGTTTGCAAAAACTACATTGAAAATTTTTTCTTACAAACTTTCAATATCAAGAACTGTTTGTTATTGCATTAGCCATCAGCGTACTTTGAAAAGATATCAAAAATCATTTAAGTTTTATTGTTATCGGCAGTTTTACTTGTAAATGCATACAAACATTTTGTAAGAGATTCGTAAGAGAGAGTAACATTTATTAGTGCTTCGGATGCAATTGCGTTAAGACTACTTATCAATCCTAAAAATTTTAATTTATTGCGTTTTTTCAATAATTTTATAGAAGTTATAAGTGAGGTTTGGTTCCTGAAATTAAAATTTTTTATATACATGCCGCACCGTAGACTAAGCCCATAAAAAACATGAAAAAAAAAATAAAAAGGGTGGTCCTATCTTCGTGCAATTTGGCATTGTAAAAAATTTCGATTTCAAAAATGAAATCAGATTTAATATAAAGCTATTATTTTTCTCAAAAATCGCGTTTGTATTCCGAATTATGGGCATTTTCAAAATACTATGGAAACATAAAAACCCTTCGAATTTCGCAAAAAAGTCATTTAATTTTAATGTCTTTATTTCCTTCTTTTCAAAAGGTTTTTTATTTTTCAATATATAATTTTTTTAGTGAGCGCACCTTAACGCCTAGAAAATGCTATTTTAAATAAATTACTCAATACCTGCGCTATTTGATAAGTAAGTTGAAGCAATTTATAATTTTTATTTAATTTTCTTCTTCATTGCTTTTAAAATATTTATTATTATGTTGATTTTATATGATTAAAATACAAACTCTAAATGTTTGATAGTTGGCAAATCGCAGATTGCGGAACGGCTTCTTGAGAGTGAGAATGCGACCCTTTGCGAAAATCAATTTAGTTTTCATAAGAGCAAAAGTGTGATTGATGAGTGCATGCATTTAAAGAATGTTGTGGTAAGTAGCTCTAGTATGTCTTGGTGTTATTTATTGACTTCAAAGGGGCTTTTGACTTTCGAAGAGGGTATTGGATTGGTTTAGTGTGGTTGGGTGTCAGGAAACTAAGCTCTGGAGGAGTTATTTTTCTGACAGACGTGCATGTGTCATTAGTGTAAACCAATGTGTGTGTTTAGATGTTGTGCAAGGCTGTCCGCAGGGGTCTATATGTGGTCCATTCATTTGTAACGTCATGATGGATCCTTTATTAAGGAAGCTCTGTTAGCAGTATGAATGTTGCGCCTATCTATGCTAATGATCTCCTTTTCTTGGTTGAAGGCCAGAATTTGGCCTAGCTAAGGACTAGGGCAAGTGCGGCCATGAGCATGGTGTGTGATTAGGGGATGGTGATGGTGTGAGTGTGGCCATGGATAAGACCGTGACGATGCTGCTGAAAGGCAGGTTATCGTCTAGTCGACATCCATGTGTATCAGCGAATGGGGCTAGCTTCAGATATGTGACTGAATTCAAATATTTGGGGATAACCTTGTCCGATCGCATGAGTTTTGTTGCCCATCTGGTAAAACTGAAGGGACGATTACTGTCGCTTGGGGTATGTGTGCGTCGTTTTGGTGCTCCTGTATGGAGACACGAGGTCAGGTCTGCTGTGGGATATCGAAAGATACTCTCTTGTCAGAGAGCCATTATAATTGGGGGTACGCCAGTGTGTTGTACGGTATCAACTGATGCCTTACAAGTGTTGTTGGGGGAACCTTCTCTTGATCTTATGGTAATGTAGCTCTGTGTTACCATAAGAACTGTGTTGCAGCTCTAGGACTTTGACCTTGAAAATGCTCTTGCCTCCAGCGATCAAGTTTACAGGTTGAATAAGTATGCATGTCAGGTGTTTGAGCGGCGTACCATGCGTTTTTGAGTTTGCGGCATTAGTTTTGTGTCTGCTTTGTGTGAATGTTTTTTCCAAATTGAATGGTGTGTAGATTTGGCTTTTCGTCTCTTGTTGATATGTCCCCATTTTTTTTGATTGGTCAACATTCAAGAGCTTTGATGAGCTAAAACTGGTAGTAGTATGCTTTTAGTGTGATGCCAGGTCCGACCAAAAACTCGAAAGTTGGTACTTCGGGCAGTCAGTAAGTAGCCCCTTGGCATGCGCCAGGCTGACCTGATTGGGTCGGCCCTTCGGGAAATATTTATGTTTGAATGTTAAAAATGACAATATCTCATTAACCCATTGAGTCCCCATTCTAATTTTTATATTGTTATTAAAAAGCAAATTTTGCCAGCTTTAAGAAAAAATTATTTAAAATTTTTAAATGGTGTTCTTCAAACCACTACTTTGAAATCAATTACCTTACCACAAGGGATGGAACCTTGAACCACCAATACTTCCCAAAATTATTTTTAAAATAAATCTGTTTTATTGCCTTTCCAACTATAGTTTAAACTTAACAGTCGGTTTAGAAATGTTTAAGGTATGAATTCTAGTAAAATAAATTTTTGACGTTTTTGCCTTCTTTTTTTGTCAGTTTTGGGTACCTTGTAACTACGCCAAAAATCACGCCAAAATTTTTCTCCAATTTAATTTTTTCATTTCTGTCCGTGATGCTCTATGCAAAATTTTATCCAAATCGGATGTGGTAATTCCGTAATTTTTATTTATACGGCAAGTTTAAAATGAAGTTGCTGCAATGGTATGAAAATAGATTATTAACAATAACTTTTGATTGTAACATTTTGATTGCAAAAATCAACATTTTGCAAAAAAATAAATTTCGCAGACAAAAATCATAAGGTATCCTTCCTATTTTGATGACAAAAACCGTTTCACAATTTTTGAGCAAAACTGATAGAATTTTTGCAAATGATTAGTAAAATCATATGAAATGTAGTCAGAAATGCAATTTTAACTTGTTTGTATGTTTACAACAAAAACAAATTTTGAATAAATTTTTCAGTTAAAAGCCATATCTTTTTAAAAAAAGATAAAAAATATATACACTGAGCTCAAGGTACAGTTCAAACTATTTTTATTAAGCGCTTGAATAAGTTTTGCAATAAAAAGAATATTTTATGGAAACATATTTAAAAACAGTGGAAATACTTGCATCAAAAGTTTAAGCTTTCATGTCGTTTTTTCTCATTCTTAGGTAAGGATGCTTTATGAAGAAGTCGGTGTACTAAAAATTTCTAAAATTTTGAAGACATGTGAAAGTTGTTGGTGTCTAAACAAAAGATTTTTTTAAATTGTTGAAAAATTTCGATACTAAAAGGTTTTACAATGTGTAAATTTGGGCGTGGTCAAAACTCGGTATACATGTTGTAGTCTAATCAAGGATGCACACAATATGTGTACCAAGTTTGAAAGAAATCCGTTCATCCCTTTAGATTTGTATTCCGCTCAATCCAACAAATAAACAAACAGATAACGAGCTTTATATAGATTAAAAAGTATTTCGATTAAAATCGGAACAAACTTCGGTAGCAGTTTGTTATAATAAAAAAATAACTTAATTTTAAAACTGTAATAAAAGAATATAGTACGGACGGCATTTTTTTCGATTCGAGTGCTCGTTTGTTTCTGTTTGCTGTAATTCGGCCTCAAAAAAGTCATCGCATGCAATCCGATGAAAAAGTTTTCTTATTCAAACTATCTTTGTCTGTAATTTTATTGACTGCATATGAATAGCTCAATTGATTATAGCAAAATATTTTTGAAATAAAGCCAAAATCAGTGCCAAAAATGTATTTGATAAATTTTCCAACAAATCAATTTTTGCACAAAAAAAAATTCATTCATTAGAACAGCGTAAGCACATTAAAACAAAAATTAACAAAAACACACCTCTACCTAAATGGCAACATAAACACCTTGATAGTGGCATTGAATTCAGTGTTTTAGCCAATGATTGCCAAGAATAGCATTAGGTAATGCCGCAACGTAGAAAACTACAGAAATAAAACAAATCTTAAAAAAATTTCCTGCTCAACGGCGGCACATAAATTTCCACACAACGACTGAGGACTGAAGTGTTTGTTTTTGTAAATTGTATGCAGCTAATTTAGCTACGCGTCAAGTATTACGGCTACACCACAGCTTAGGCTGAAAAATTTACAGTGATGATGAGCTTGCGATAGTCGTCCATCATTCAGTGGACGCACCATCCACCGCTTTCCTACACGCCTACCTAATTTGTATATTTATGCTAAATTTGTTGCAGAGAAGCGGCAAAGTTCACAGGACTTTAAAAGTATTATTAGTTGTAGGAGTTGTGAAGCTTGCAAGTAGTATATCGACAGAACTGCTGCCTTAAAACTGCTCTCGTTTTTGAAAATCATAATATGTGGTACGAACTACGAGTCAAATTGATTTTTGTTAGTTTTTAAAATGGATTAAATCGCTGCTAAGATCACTGCAGTTTAGCAACACTGTACTTAAGTGAGCTACTACTGAGTTCTGATGTAATTTTTGTTGCCACTAACTTATTTTTGGCTCAACGAGCATGATAATTTACTACACATATAGCGTTGAGCTAATAAAGAGTTGAACTTTTCACGTTGTGGGTGGGTGTGTTTATGAAGTAAAAAAAAACCTAACTTTATTGAGGTGAGAAGATGTTGTAATGAACTTGGCACGTTTTGAGGAAAGCCATTTAATTTTTCTTCAATTCAAATGTAGTTGCATTAGCTGCTGCTGTCATTTATTGTGGCACAAATTTACATGTGTACAATAAACACAATTTGCAAGTGATTCATACGTTTACGTCTGGCCGGCGCACACTGGGCCGCTTGTATGGGAACCTTGGCCAAAACTTCAGTTCTTTATGTAAAAATTAAATAACTTCTAAACTTTATGGGCTTGCTCAAAACGAACTTTAACAAAAGGGCGTAGTAACTAACTTACTACCGAAATTAATATACCTACATATGGAAATATGGGCATTTCCGCCAAAATGTCTACCGTGACTAGAAAATTAAATGTTACGTAAAATTCTTTTAAACCTCCCTAATAAAGAAAAAATGTTCAAATTCATAATGTTGATTTTATATGATTTAAATACAAATTCTAAATGTTGGATTGTTTCAATCATATGTTGATTTTAAATACAAATTCTAGTTGTTTGATAGTTTAAAATCGTTTATTGAGCTTTAGGTCAAAGTTAGAACAGTTAATTGTTCTAACGAATCTTTCCAAAGAAACAACAACAACATTTTTTCAATATGAAAAGAAAAAAATCACTAGCTGATTTTATTGCAATTTGGGCCCTGCTAAAGGCTTCATCAGAAATTTTTGTGATACGCCGTGAAAGTGCATTAGCGCACTGCACCACAGAGGCGCACAGTACTTTGAGCCCATACAAAAGTGAGGAATAAATACAAGGAGTTGTTCGATATTTACGAAATTTGGCATGTTTATTATTTTTTGGCTGCTGATTTCATAAATCGAATCAGATTTTAAGTATTTACGCCATAAATGAGGTTTAAAAATTAAAAAAACTGAAATTTCCCTATTTTCAATTAAATATTAAAATTATAAAAACTTTTTTAAAAAAAAATAAAAATATATTCTTGAAAAGTTTAAGGTCTTAACTTGTTAAAACTGAAAGTTTTATGGCAATATCTTTTTTTAAAAAAAGATATGCTTATAGTTTGATATGCACTTTTTTCACGAAAATGTTACTTTTCATGTAAAAAATATGTTTTTGGAAAAAAAAAATATTTTTTGTAATTCTAAATTCACTTTGTATTATTAAATTAAAGATTTTTTGTTTAATTGATTAAAAGAATAAAAATTAAAAACAAAATAAAAAAATTTATGCCAAAAAATAGGTATTTAAGTAATATAAACCTAAGTATCCTCGGTTCCTTCCGTTTCAATATAATAAAGCATATACGTATCTTCCTCATATAACTTGTTCTTGTATTTGATTTTTCTTTGAGATGATAACAAAGGATCTGATGAAATCAGCAGGTATTTCATCAGATCTCTATTTGTATTTTCCCGTGAGCTTTTCCTCGTATGGCTAAGACGAGCATATCGAATGTGTTTGTGGGAAGCCTCCAATGCTTCTTCTGATAAATTTCCTACAAAAATTAAAAAAAAAAATTGTTATTTATTTCTTAATATTATTAAAGTTAAATATTACCTATAGGTAAATCGAAGAATTTTAAAACTTCACATCCATGCATTAAAACTTTGTGGACAGAACTAGGCATATAATACCAAGGGTAAAGATCTGGTACAAATTCCTGGTATCAAGAAGGAGCTTACTAAACTCATCAATTTTAATGTTTTTTCCACACGACAAAATCCTCAATATTAATGAGAAATTATAAATTAGATCTTTGTTAATGCCAGTTATTTCCGCTGATACTTCGTAATTAACAAAAAACTTCCGTGCGGTGTTTCCGTCATTAGTGGTTACAGAACCCTGTTTAACAACGTCTATTAACAAGCCCATTTTTTCTCGAAAATTACTTTGGATGCGGATTTTGTTTTCAGAGAAAATTTGTTCTTTGTTCTCTTCTCTTACTTGCCATATTTTAAATGGCAAGCGATATGCTATGTGTATTAAACATTCGAAAAACCGAATCCAGCAGTGAAGCGTTGACAGTCCATATTTATAGGTATTTATATTTGGAGGCTTATATAAATACGTTTTATTCATTTCAACCGGACTAGCATTGCAAATGAAGCATCTGCTTGCAGAATTTGTTTCCGTTAGCGTATTTGCAACTGATCCATCGATCATTGTGCAGTGCATTTAATATGTAACCTCAACAGATTTTTCAGTTAGTTCAAAAATATCACACTCTAAATGGCTTATTTGTCTATTGATATCTTAATTTTCTTTCACAACTAATGTCCGGTTTTCTTTTGCCAATAATATTTTGATGGGTCGACAGAATAAAGTAGAGGAGGGCTTACTGTTAACCCAAATTTCCTCTTTGGATGCGGAATCAATTAACCTTAATATAAAAATGGTCGTTTGTTATACAGAAATATATAAATGTCGAATTTTTTACTCACTTGATTGGGACGAATGCAATAAAAAATAAAAATTCATCGTTAAGTTCCTCTGAAGAAAATTTTTGTTTGTATCGACTGTGACCTGAACTGCCATCCATACCCCATTTGCAAATAAGAGTCATTTTATCTGTTGCATCTTTACAGAGCTCTAATGCACTTTTAGCTGTAAACCGCAAAAGTGGTTGTAAGCGAACTTCTGCAGTACTTTCCGAAGCTTCAATAGATGGTACTAATAGTTTCTTAAAATTTTGAATCGCATACAAACTCGGAAATAAATTTTTATGATAGACGTTGACAGTGTTGCGCAGAATATTATATTTTTCTTCCGAGAGATCCAAATCTAAGTACAGTGACAAAGGAGCATTCCACTGTTGGTACGGGACAAATCGTACGCATTTGATAAGTTAAGATCTTAAATTAAAAATAAACCGAAATGTTATTTTACAAAGCATCTACAAGATTAATTTAGTGTAACGGAGACTTATTAAAATCAATTATTTGTTCCTAAAAATATTCATAAAAAGGCAGTAATTAGTATGAAAATATGTTTGCTTGTACGGGACAGCCCCAGTCCACCATACTTTTTATTTTTGGACATTATTGGAAAATTTTAGCAAAATTAATAATCTTTGTAAAATAAAAAATATACTTTTGTAGACTTCGTCGATCATGGTAAAATAAAAAAATGCAAATTCAAAAAAATATTTATTAAGATGAGAATAAAAAAATAAAAATGCAATCGTTTGTACGGGACACTTTCGTTTGTACGGGACTCGTACGAAATCCAGACATTAAGTCTTCGTTTTGAATCATTTTTTAAATGAAAACTTAACACTATGGTTATCTAAAGCGTGTTTCTTGCAAGTTACTTTATGACCATCAACTAATATATGATGAAATTTTGATATTCCCGGAACAGGCCTTGCAGCTTCCCATGGATGAATATTTTGGATTTTAGCAGTTATTTCTGATTCAGCAACATAGAAAACCCTCGTAGAAGGTACTAAAGTGGCTGCTAATGTAGCAAAATCATTTGCGTTTTGGATTACGGTACCATCTCCTTGACATCGAGCTTTTTGGCTTACAAGTCGCTTCACGTTACCACCGACTCCGTCAATCACGCCTTTACCGTGGGAAGTGGCAAAGTATTTCCATACAAATTGTTTGTTTTTTTCCCATCTATCCAACTGACCATTGTGTCATTCATACCAGGGTACGTATAAACGATATGTGGACGAAAGTAAAATTCTTTCACCGAAGTAGCTTTATCTATTTCTTTCGATGTTATACTGAACGATTTCTCCATTTCTTCGTCTATTTTTAAACCAATTTTTTTTGCAACACCCATAACTACAGCCTTTTGTTTCCTAGGTGATCTAGGCAAGCTACGCTGGCATTTCTGAACTGCTTTAGCGAAAGTTTGCTTACACTTGTACGGCGAATACTCGGAATGCGGTGTGAAATTATTTTCGTCACTCAAAGTAGAATTATCCTGGGAACTATCAAGATTTCTTACCAATTTTTTAGCTCTTTGAATCTTTTTTCTTTCTTTCTCGTGCTTCCTTTGCTTTTTTTTTTGTTCGGGCGTAATTTTTTCAGCTTTTCGTTTTCTCCACGCTCTTACACGTTCTCTTTCTTTGTCTTTAAATTCGGGATCTTTCTCTTCTTTGTTCTTTTTCCATCTCCTATAACGCTGCGTACTAGTAGTTGCAGCAGAAGTATCCATATTAGATGAAATTAGCAGAAAACTAAAAAAAAATAAATTATTAATGAATTATGACCATTCTAAGTTTATATTATTAGACTTACGAAGTTTATATTATATTATAAGAAAAAAAATAAATTTCTGTTTGTACGGGACAAATAATTAAAGAAGAATTTGTATACTTTAAACAAAACAAATTCCGAAAAGCACTGCAATTCTTGAGAGAACACACGAAATTGACTTTAAATCAAATGCTAATAAGATTTTTCTATTACGCGAGTAGACAGAAAATTTATAACATCTATATGTGCGTTTGTACGGGACAACAATAACTGTTTTGTTTGTCTCCGTATATTACAAATGTTTACAAGAACACCTTATTGTAAATACAATTTAGCAAGACATAAAGGCTATGACCTTCAATGATACATATAAATTGTAACGGAATTCATCATGGTTTAGTAAAAAAAACAGTGATGAATACCATAAATAATCGATATAGAAGAAAAACGACCTAGGCACTTATTTAAAGCTGTAAAAACTAAGCTTAAAAGAAAATTTTACAAAAAAATTATTTTGTTTGGTAAAATTAAATGTCACTGGAATACATTCCAACTTACAAAAACTTTAAAAAAAACAATAAGACATGTGTCAAAAATTACCATTTTCAGTGGAATGCTCCCAAAGCCATTTGTACTGATAGACAATTTTGACTGTTAATATTCGAACCATGATTATTTTTTCTTGAAGCAAGTTCTGATGCATATTGTAATTCGTCTTCAGAATAATCAGATAATAAGTGAGCCACTTTCCTTTTTTTCATTTGTTCTGATAACAAATGGAACTCCTTTTCAGGCCTTCCGCGACTTGTGCTTGGTTGCTGAAATGTAAACTTTATTTTTAACTGCGCTAATATTAAATTTTATTTTTACTTGCGTACATTATTTGGATCAGAAATAACAATTGCTTCGGCACTTAAGCAATTGGAATACTTTTTAATAAGCTTGCTTTTACTATATCCGCACTGCTTCCACTTCGTTTCCAATTGCAATATAAAAAACTTAATATTTTCATCAATTATTTCTTCACTGTATGGGATTTTACAAATTTTATCTTTAACAAATGACTTCAAAAACAAATATTTATTGCGTAAACCGGCAGAAATCCAACAATTAAATAAATCGTTATTAGTAATAATTATTGGCATTTTAAATTAAAAATCTTTGTAATGTTTTCGCTGAGAAAAATACGGTAAAAACAAATATGTTGGCATTAGTAAGCATGAGAATGCCCTACATTTTAACATAAATAGTCATTATTTATTTTTAACCTGTATTTAATAGCAGCATTTTAACAAAAAAATACAAAAGAATTCATACTCCAATTACTTTTACTTTTACTTTTACAACTTTTACAATAGATTTTCATACTCCAATTAGTTTTACAAACATAATAAGTTAAAATCATACAGATTACTTTAAAAATGATCTAAGTCTTAATTTTTTTAAAAGTAAACATTTAATGATTTAATAGAAATAAACATACTAGTTTTTTACCTAATGAAAACGATTATTAAAAAAAATGGACTTAGGTCCTTTTCGAAATATGTTTGTTTACATTTCAAAGGAGTAAACTCCTCACTACATGCTACGTTTTTTAGAGGAAAATATGATTTTTTGACCATTTTTCAAAATACGATAACTCTAAAAGTCGGATAAAAAAGGTTAATAAGTTTTGGAATTTTTGAAAGAAAAATACATAAATAACAATATATTTGAAAAGAAAAGAGATGTTTTTCGTTGTTTTTTTTTTTAATTTGCTCTCAAAAATTGGAAATTTTTGGAAAATATTTACAAAAAAATTCATTTTTTGGCGTATTTTAATTTTTTTTCTTTCAGCTAAATTTTAAACATATTAAAATTTATTTATTTATACAGTATTTGTCTTGAATAAAAATTAAAAATAAAAAGAATTGGGCCAAAATTGCAGAAATTATGCTTCATTCATGGTTCGACAAGAAAAGACAAACTTCTTCAGTTGTAAGTTTAATACAGGGTTAAGCTCTAAACAGTTATGGCAAAATATAAAAAAGTATAGAGTGTTCAGTAAAAAGCCTAGTATTTGTAATTTGGATCCGGACTTACTTAATGGCTTCTTTTTGGCAAATGGGTGCCCAAGTCCTTCTCGGGACATTTCCTCAAACAGGATATTTAATGGCAACAATGGCGTGTTGACAGCACAAGCAACTAATTTTTCCTTGCCATCTTTTGAATTCTCATCTGTTAGTGAGGATTATGTAGCCAAATGCATAATGAAAATTAATTCCAATGCAGTAGGGATTGATGAAATGCCAATCCGATTTATCAAATTAGTTATTCACTTTATCTTAGCGCCCCTGACTCATATTATCAATCACTGTATTACTTGCTCCCGTTTCCCAGAATTATGGAAGATTGCCACGGTCATGCCTGTGGCTAAATCTACTTCTGTCTCTGATCCCAAAGATTTCAGACCTATTAGTATACTCCCTGCTCTTAGTAAGGTTTTTGAACGAATAATGTCTGATCAGATTTCTGAGTACCTACATGTCAACAATCTTTTATCCCCATTGCAGTCTGGCTTTCGCTTTGGTCACAGTTGTTCGACAGCAGTAATGAAAATAATGGATGACATTAGAATAGCCTATGACAAGAATCTTATAACTCTTCTTTGCCTTATAGATTTCTCCAAAGCTTTTGACTCTGTCGATCACAATCTGCTTTGCTATAAGCTTAAGCATTTTTTTTATTTCAGTGACAGTGCATTTAAACTCGTATCCAATTTCCTAGATAATAGAATGCAACAGGTTAAAGTTGGTAATAATTGTTCGTCTCTTTGTTCTGTTTCTGCCGGTGTGCCTCAAGGGTCTCTTTTGGGTCCCTTACTTTTCTCTATTTTTTTAAATGACGTATTCTCTGTTTGTAAATATGCAACCGTTCATGCTTATGCTGATGACATTCAGCTATACCTCTCTCGACCTACTGGTCTTTTAGAAGACTTAGCATATAGATTAAACTATGATCTGGCATTGCTTAACAAGTGGGCAGTCACCAACTTTCTTTATATCAATCCTTTAAAATCTAAAGTGCTACCAATTGCAAGGAATGATTCATGCTTTGTGGATATTCCACTTTTGTCAATAGGAACTGATAAATTGAACGTTGTGAATAAAGTGAAAAACCTTGGTTTCATAATTAACTCTAGATTAACCTGTATTGACCATATTAATTACATTATAAGTAAAATCTACGGTACTTTGCGTTATTTACGAGCTTCCTCAGACTTTATCCTTCTTGAAACTCGTCGTAGGCTTGTAGTACCACTAATAATGCCACATATTACTTTTTCAGATGTTGTCTATAGTCAGCTTGATTCCCAATCGCAACATAAGCTCCTTGTGGCGTTTAACAATGCGGCAAGGTATGTTTTGAAATTCCAACGTTTTGACCATATTTCGTTGAGAAGTAAAGAAATTCTTGGGTGTGGTTTGGTTCAATACTTGAATATGCGTAATATTATTTTTTTGCACAGACTTATTAATACACAATGCCCAGGGTATCTTTATGAGAAATTACAATTTTTTCAATCAGTTCGGTCTACCAACATCATTGTTCCTAGACGCAACTACCTCAATAGCAGTAGATTTTTCTTCATAAGCACCATTAGACTTTGGAATTCATTACCCAACTATTTGAAACAATTAACTTTTAGAAGCAGCTTTGAACATGCAGTTTATAATTACTTCTGTTCTATTGATGGATAATTCAATTCAATCTTTAAATTTATTCTTTCTCTATTTTCCTTATTGTCATATCTTTCAAACGTTTTCTTCTTATTATATTTTGTTTATAATTTTTTTTTTCCACTTTACTTATTTCTTTAAAATAATCTTCAATCAAGTAATTATTAAGTTATCTTATTCTTAATTCTTTTTTTTTTAAAAAAAATTTTAATGTTCAATTTAATTAAACTTAACCTAAACGCAAAATCTTAATTCCTTTTTATATTCTAAATTCACATAGTTATTAGACAAATATTAATTATTCAATAAGTAAAAATTATAAAAATGTGATTCACCTCTATTGATGTACTACTAAAGACCAAGTCTTATTGTACAAATATTAATTAATTAAATAAGTAAATAAATAAAAAAAATCTTATTAAAATTTACAACTACTATCAAACATTTTTTAATAAGATTTCTTATTAAATGAATGAAATGATGTGGTAATCTTATTAATACTTTTTTTAGTAAGAAAATCTTTTTCTTATTTTCACTCTAAAAAGTTTAAGAAGAGACCACCTTAAATTAATAAGAAAATCTTTTTGATCTGCTTTTATAAGATTTTCTTATAAAACACCCTTTTAAAAAGGTAATAACGGTGAAAATGCTACTTATTCTTTGCTTTAGCTTTCAGTCGTAATTGTGAAGTGAATTCATTAAGTTTAAGTGCATTTTATGAATTCAATTTAATTAAAGTAAAATAAAAACATGTGATAATGGATAATGATACTTATGTTCTCGAACTTGTTTTCGACGAGGCTGAAATTCTGGAAACTCAAGCCATATTTCAGTCATGGGGCTTGAGTGACTCAATTTCGACTTTACTAAAAATTTATGGGCTAAACTCGAAGGAGGTTCTTAAAAAAATGGAGATTGAGGATGTCGTCACTTTCTTTGAAGGCTTCGATAGCGCCGGATATTTTAGTGACAAAGTCAAATTTAAGGCTAATTATTTCCTAATAAATTGTAATAAACCATCAAAATGTCTTTTTACTTACTATTACAGGCAGTTAAAATTATATTTCTAGGTAAAAGGTTAATAAGATTCCGTTTGGATTTAAAAATATTTCCTTATTAAAATTTTTAAAAGAAATCCTATTAAATCAATAAGATGTCCTTATTAATTTTAAAAAAGACATTTTATTAAATCTATAAAATTTCTTCTTAAAAATCAAGAAGTTTTGATAAGATTTTCTTATTGTTTTTAAAAGTGTTCTTATAAAAAAACAATAAGATTCTTCTTAAAATTATGTGGTTTGCCTAATAAAAAAAGCTCATAGTTTTAATAAGATTTTCTCTATGGTTTAAATAAGACAATCTTCTTGGATGAAAACCATAGATAAATCTTATTGAGTTTCTTCTATTTAATTAGGTTGTTTTGGCTCTGTGCACAAAGAAATATATTCTAAATAGCAATAAATTAAACTACTTTCTTATAAAATAAATAAACAAATTTTATTTAAACTACTTCTTTACAATTTGTTTTTTCAACCTCAGTGGTGAATTTTTCAAAATTTGAATTTGTTTCATAAAAAAACACATTGTTGAGGCTCGAACTCACTACCTTGTGGTTATAAATCAATTGCATTACGCTTTGAGCTACAGCACTCGCACCAAAAATTTTTTAAATAAGGTAATAAATTCACTTTAGCTTTAATTTTTTGAAATTTGAAAATGTCAATGAGATTTCAGTATTTTTGTTTGATTTTTAATATGTGTGTTTGTATGTATGTATCAAATAATTTCGCATTTTAGCCAAACAAATAAACATACAGACAAAAAATTAAGTGATTAATGTGTTGTCATCCAGTTCTGAGCTACATTTTAAGTTTCTCAAAACTCTAGCTCATCGGGAAATTGGTTAAAAATGAATTCCAAAATTTGTACGGGACAGACATGAAGTGAAGTTTATAAAAAGGTGTTAAAAAATGGCAAACACATGATGAATAGTAACAAAAGCTGGAAAATGGAAATGGACAAAAGTTGCACTTAGACCATATTATTGGTCCGTTGTGATACCACAGAATGAAAGAAGGAAGTAATCAAGTGAAACTTTTTATGTAGGATGTTCTTAAGGTGGCAGCACCTGTATAAACATGCGATATTAAATCTGAAGCAAGTGTTATGCCTTGACCTCAGTCAAATCAATTTACTAAGCGTTCCTCTCCACAGTAGTTCAAACTTTTCCTACCACCAACAACAACTGTTTGTCGTAAATTGATGTATTTTAGAGTTTCTTTGATCAGATAAGAAAAAAAAAGGTTATAGGCCGTCCAGGATTCGAACCCGGGACCCCTGAGCGACAGTCTAGAGCGCTACCACTAGACTATCGAGGCCGCCCTAGTATATATACAAAGATTAATTAAATTTCTATACAAAGATTAATTAAATTTTTTCAGTTTTCGATTGTTACGGTTCTGAATGACACTTTATATGTTTTCTTAGTTCAATTAAATAAATAAAACTATACAATATTTCTACTACTTCAAAAGGTAAAATCTGTCCCGTAACGTTATGGTTTGTATAAAAATAATTAAAAAAGATTTTTCAACGAAGCAATTATGAATATGTAGCAACATTATTCCAGATTATATTAAAAAACTTTCATAAAAAAACTCGTGCACACTTCGCACATTTTTTTGTTTATATTGATGCAGACAAAAACCACTTCTATTTTTTGTCACGTAACGCATCATTTTTGGTGACTTGTATCTAAGAACCGAACTTTTGACAAATCTTAGCTTTTACATAGTGCGCTTAAAAACTATTGAAAAATCAAAATAAAAAACTCAAATTTTAATTGTTCTTGGTTTTTCCACTCATGAAGGTATAATATTCGTGTAAATTTAAAACATTTTTTTGGTGTTTAATATGTTCTTTATAGTTTCTAGAATATACACTGGCGGTCAAGAAAACTGCACCACTTCAAAATATCATCAAATTTTGTAATGATACAGATTTAAATGACAGAAAACTAATTTTTATTTATTATTAGAATTATTCAATCAAAATAGGAGGTGTCGCAGTAAAAATTCATTCGTGAACAATAGTTAAGTTTGATTTTTGACAAAAAATAAAAATACAAGTTAAAACAAAATATTCAATGCATAGTGCAACAAAATTTTTTTCAGCGTAGAAAGCAATTAAATTCTTTTAGGAATACAACATTTTTTTAAGGAGTATCGTTTAACTCTTTCAGCCACAGTTTTACATATATTATTTTATTAATAAAACAACTGCATTTTTAGTTTGATTAAGATTTATTTATCATAAAAAAAAAGAAAAAAATAAATTTGCGCTTCAGGCTTTTGTGGAATAGGGTGGTTAGTTAAGTAACCACCGTGACGGTTGGCATAAAAAGTATTCAAGTAAAGTGTAGTATCCGCTGCCAAATTTTATAACAAAAAATTAATTCTGATGAAAATCGGAGAAACATGTATTATTTTTGCGTATGCAAAGAGGAACTTTGCAGGTTTTGCATTGCCATATAGTACGCACCGGATTCTATTTGGTGCTGCATTTTGCACATCTTCGTGATGTAGATCGCTCTGGCTGATGCATACTGCTTTCCAGACGCAATTCTCTTGGTACTGATGGTTTGTGTTTCTTTATTTGTACCGGTAGCAGAAAAGAGGGTTCCGAAGTTGAGCGCCTAGTGCTTGATTTGGGTTTTTTCGCCTGAACTGGAGCTAGGATCCCAATGTAAACAATTCTTCGAAAGTCTTTGGCACTGAGCTGATCAAGTTCTGGGTGGTGTATTTTCTGAAGCTCTTTATATGTAATATAAGAGTTTATGACGGCGCAGTCCAGAAAATGAAAAAAAATTCGATGCCACCATTTGCGGGATTTTCGGTCAATGGCATAAGTGCTTTTCAGCTGATCAAATTTATCAACATAGTTCATACATTTGTTATATTGTATGACAGCTTCAAGACAATTTATTTTATTTAGCTCTCCATTGCGTTCTCTGCGAGTAACAACACCTGCCTGAGTTGGATCTATGTTATTGGTGAGAATAAAAACTGATCTTTTATCCTTCCATTTTAGAAAAGCCACATTCTCATTACTGACCCTGTAATTATGTTCTCCTCGTTTTAGATGTTTGTCCTCTTTCAGCTGTGGTAGAAATTTGCGATTTGAGTTGACAGTGCCACAGGCCAATATATTGTCCTTATACAAGTCTACTTGCTAAGGATAGCTATTGAAATAGTTATCAAAAAATACTTTATAATTTTTTGATTTCAAATTCATGCAAAATTTTCGAACAACTTTTCCTCCTAGATCAGTTTGTATCTTCTCACCATCCTTTCCAGTATATATTTCGAAATCTAAACAATATCCGGACTCAGCACACATCATCCAAACTTTATATCCCCTTTTGATTGGTTTCTTTGGCATATATTGTTTGATGGAATTTTTACCCTTGAACTTTATCATGCTCTCATCTATAGCCACTTTTTCTGGTGCGTGATAATTTTTATTAAAATTTATTTTTAGTGCATCTAGCATAGGTCTTATCTTATAAAGTTTGTCGTAATTATCATCTGTTTTTTTGGGCATTAGGACATTGTCATTCAAATGTAAATTATTCAGATGCCATCCAAAGCGGTTGAGTGACATAAAGGAAGATATGTATACGTCCTTCATATCAGGGGCAGAAGACCAGTAATCTTTATAGCTGGGCGATTTTTTTTATACCCATCACTAAATTCAAAGCAAGAAATACTTCAATTTCTTCAGGTGTAGTGGGTGTAAAAGGTGCTCCTTTCTGCGTAGCATATAGATTTGTTTGAAAGCAGATTGTTTCAACTAAGTTTGCTGTCCAAAATAAACGAAATAATTTTGTTGGTGTTATATTCTCTACTTCTACTATATCATCTGGAACACCTCCGCCTCCTGTATATTCACACGGCTCTTCCATTCCGAAATTTTTTTTCCACCTTGGTTGCACCACTGCGGAGCTCATAGTAGGTAACTGGTTAGCAGAAGTAGTAAACAAATTTGATAAAGGTATATCATCATCCGAGTCAAAATAATCATCAAGTTCTGGCTGCGGTCCTGAAGGTATATCACCGAGTACCGTCAGATCGGTTTCTTGGTCATGATTTCTTTCTTCGTCTGATTCGAAACTACACACACTTTCATTATCAGAAGGTATATCTTCAAACAAAATATCTACGATGTCTTGTTCATAGAGTATGCGCGGCATTCTAATTATTTACACAACACAAAATTATGTGGGAAAACAGATTATTTAAAATGTACTATAGTCACAGTGGTTAGTAATCTAACCACCATATTACTTACGTTATTTTTTGTATATTATGCTCTTTTTACATATATATGTTATCACAAAACAAAAAAACAAGTACTAAATAACTAAACACCACTGATTTCGTTTAAAAATGAACACTCTATGCTTCTTTATTTCAATCACAACCGACCTGTTAAAAAATCAAGGGGATGCCCCGAGTTTAAATAAAGATATAAATATTACCAGTGCACCCTAGCGACAAAGTCTCGCAACAAATGATCAACGATGTCTTTAAAAATGTAATTGTTTAATAATAGGTGGCACGAAAACAAGTTTTAAACAAGCAACAATAAGTGGTTAGATAACTAACCACCAAACCTGAAAGAGTTAACAAAAATAAAAATAAATCAATATGATGTCACACCTCCTCTAGCCTGTATAACGGCAACTATCCTTAAAGGCATGGATTCAACAATATCCTTAAGTGTTTTCTCGGTAAGAACATTATGCCAAACGTTTTCCAAAGCCGAAATGAGCTCTTTCTAGTTATGGGCTCTTTCTGTTCTGCTACTTTACGTTATATAACGTGCCATAAGTGCTCGATTGAGTTTAGGTCGGGGTAGTTTCCCGGCCAAGTCATGCGTGAAATTCCGATTTCTTGAAACACTTTTTCCAGCTGTAAAAAACAGATAATAATTATTGATGTTTTGCTTAAATTTTTATGGTTGGGGAAGATGACACAATCGATATAAACCATTACTTACAGATTTAGCTCGGTGGCATGGCGCAGAGTCGTCTTGAAAAATTGCATCCGAAGTATAAGAAATATGCTCTTCGAGAGCCAGTACAAAAAGTCCTTCATAACTTTCCCATATTTTTGGGCATTCATTGTACCATCTAAAAAGTGCAAAGGACCACGGCTGTAATACGAAAAGTATCCCCAGATCATCTGACTTTGAGGGAACTTGACGGTTTTCACAATACCCTATTCCATGTGTCGCTCTCCATGAAAGCGGCGCACATACGGCAAATTGCCGGCGCTC
Organism: Dichetophora obliterata; assembly: GCA_963920525.1. Classification (NCBI taxonomy): domain Eukaryota; kingdom Metazoa; phylum Arthropoda; class Insecta; order Diptera; family Sciomyzidae; genus Dichetophora; species Dichetophora obliterata. Next base: position 183,354,141 of record OY986438.1, read on the forward strand.
TGCAAGTTAAACTTGCTTTCGTCCGACCACAAAAGATTTCGCTATTGATCAAGTGTCCAGTTCTTATGGTTTTTAGTCCATTCTAGACGCGCTTTTTTAATTTTTTTGGTTAGCATTGGCTTTTTTGCAGGACGTCTTCCGTACAAACTGGCTTCTCGCAATCTTCTACGAACTGTTTCCACACTTTATTTCACTCCGTAGTGTGTTTCCAGTTCTGTCCGTATAGAAACAGCAGTTTTAAAGCGATCCTTTAAGTTTATCTTTTTTATTATGCCATCCATTCTTCTGTCAGTTGAACGTTTGGGACCAGATCCTTTTTTCCGCTCCAGAACCTCCAAAGTATCCTTTTTTTGTAAAAAACGCACTGCAGTAAAGTGTGAGCAGCCTATTTTCTTAGCAATTGTCCTATAAGACACTTTTTCCGTCACCAACGCATTAATAGTAATTTTTTATCACGGTCCAATTGCTTATATTTTGCACCGATTTCGCTGTTTTTCACAACACAACCCAACTGCAACAAGAAATCACTCGCGACTAACTTAATTTTTCAGTCAACACATCACCAACACGTCAATAAAGGCCCAGTTATAATAGACGTAATGTAAAGTAACGTAATGTTGCCAACTGTCATCGTGACGGGACGTAATGTAAGAAAATGTTGTAGCAATTATAATAGGCAGTAGACAGGCAGTTGTTTGTCGTAAATAATGGCACGTTCCTGTACAAATACAATTAAATCTTCGTCATCCATAGCTGTGGATACATAAAACTATCACATTAATAACGAAAACTCAACAAAAAGCGTAGTTCAACAATATAAAATAGCGCAATAATCGAATCTAACCTCAATGTTTAGTTGTTCTTTGAACAGACGTAATGTAAAGTAACGTAGAAATCAAAATCCAACGGATCTTTACGTCCCGTTACATTACGTTACTTCTATTATAAACACTTGTATAAGAAAAGTATTGATTGAAACAGTAAGTGACAGAACACACTGCTGCAGTGGCATTTCACTACATTACGTTACGTCTATTATAACTGGGCCTTAAGTGACACCCCTTTTATAGATTTAAAAAAACACCGGTGATTTCCCGAAATTTTCAAGTTGAATTTCAATGTTGCCATTGGTGCGGTTTTCATGACCGCCAGTGTACATTAGAATGTATCGACTTGTGTAGGGAAAATCTAGTCCCCAATTCCGATACCAAAATTTAATAGTATATGAAAAATAGATTCGATTGATATATTTTTTTTTTTGGTCTGAACCAATTTTGTCGTCTCCCGAATTGCATATTTGTAAATTTGTGAGCAACTTTAAAACCGTAAAATTTCATTAAAGCATTTGTCAAATGGTATGAAAATTTGCAGTTCTATGTTCTTATATCCAAGTAATGCATTTATAAGCTTAATTTTCTTTTTAAATCAACCATTGGTGGGTCTCCAGTACAAAAGTTGCTAAAAAATGCAAATCGGAGGACGCCAAAATTGGTTCAGACCATTGGCGTCGGAAGCGGGGGGAAAGGGCAGTTGCCCCCCACTTTTTTAGCTAGATAAACAATTTAAAAGGAAAACTTCAAAAGTTATTCAAAATATCAGTTTGTTTTACAACGATAATATTTTTGTATTATATATTTTCCTCTTCTTTCTCTCTTCTTCATAAGCATGCTTGCGGATAACCATTTTCTTTCTCTGTGTTTGCAAAAAGATAGAACAAAATGTATTTCCATATCGGACGGCATGTTGTACGATAAGTTAGATGGAAAACTAATGGGACTATTTGATTGAACGTTCGAACGATCCAACTTGTAAAGCAACATCATTAATTGCAAGCTGTCAAGCCGAACACATCCGGCTAATAGCTAAGCAACTTTTAGATGCCCTAACAATTGAGCAGTAATTTTACATAATTGTACAATATTGTACAATTGGCAGAAAAAAACCAAAAATTTCGACTATCGTTTTAGCTTACGCATGGTACTACATGTTGTACAATCTGCCATGTTGGTCCAATGTTTTGGACCATGCGAAAGCCCCTACTGCGAATTAGCTGATGAAAATCCACCTCGACGCTTTGAAGAAACATCAAATCCGGTTCCTTCAGTATAGTTGCCATTATATGATCGGCTACGAAAAGATTATTTTGAAACTTTATATCTTCCCTCAAATGAGATAACGGCTAGATTCGGTCAAACAGGTTGATATTTTACTTTTTTTTTTATTTTTGCAAGTTTACGCCAGCTTCACTCAACCGACTCACTTTGATTTAACATTCGGTGAGTTGGTTGAGTGAAGCTAGTGTAAACTGGCACTTTGTAAATCTTATTGTACATTTAAACAGATCTTGTCACTCTGGAATCGTTGGAAAATATTGTAATCGAAGCCTTCAACGGAAAAGTGCCTTCTGAACAAAATCTAAGAACAAAACTTGATCTTTATGCAGATGACTTTTTTGCAGATGAAATTGCTGAAGCAATTGCCTAGCCAAACACCTTGAAATTGTAGTGGCATTGTATCCCAATTTGCGAAAAATTCGGATACTGTTAAAAAAAACTATTAAATGAAGTTGAAAAACTTATTGCTTTGCTTTTGACTGTGCCTGCATCAGGAGCTTCATCTGAGCGTTCTTTTAGTGCACTAAGACGACTTAAAACGTACCTTCGAGCAACTATGACACAGAAACGACTCACTTATGAGGCACTTATACACATTCACAAAGATAAAACCGAAGAATTGAATTCGATGGAAGTGGTGAAAGAGTTTGTTTCCCGCAAGGACAGAAAGAAACATTTTGGAAGAATTTAAATTGATATAACTTTTTGTACCTTATTGCATTTAAACCATGTAAAGATATACCTAGTCTTGCTTTATTAAAGCAACCATTATTTCTTATATTTTCATATTACCATATGAAAGATCCTTTAAAGAATGATCTCTAATATTAAAATTGGAAGAACTTTTAAAAATAATGAAATTTTAATATTTTTTATATATTTTCATATATTTTTATATATTTTTTATTTTAAACTAAAATAAAAAATTTGTTTATTCACATTCATGTTTCTGTGAAGAAATTTTGGTGAACTTTTTTTTTGCACCACCATTTGTACTGCCCCCCCATTTGTACTGCCCCCCAGATGAAATTAGCTTCCGACGCGCTTGGTTCAGACCAAAAAAAAAGTAAATCTGTCGAATGTATTTTTTATATACTATTTAATTTTGTTACCGGAATTAGGGGTCAGATTTTCGATACACTCTGATTTACATACATGATTTTAAATTGATATTAAGAAAAACCAGAAGTCATAGCGGTTTTCGTTAGCCTATGTGTAAACTCCCTACATCAAAAAAAAAACTTGATTTCCTCGAAACTAGTTGTTTTTTTTAAGACGGTTCGATAGATAATGAATCTTATTGCATTTTGTTCGTAATCTTGTCCTTTAAGCATTCCACCTAAATTCAAGTAACTATTTATTAGGCAAAAAGCTCGCGAAAATCTCTCTCCTTTTTTAACTTTTTACTCCAAATGTCACCATAATTAAAAAACCCCCGGGGGTCGTGCATGGGGGGATGCCGAATTATTAATTTATACTTTAAAATTACATTCGATTTGTTTGTTTCAGATGCATGAGAAAGGCCATATCCATCGAACCGTTTTGGATGTATTTTTTCATTGTCATTTTCAAAATTTTATGAAGTATTTTTTTGTATAATAACCTGTATAAATTAAAAAACAAAATAATAACTTCTTGTTTCTAAAAAAAATGTTTGAAAAAACTGATTTTTTTTCTGTTGCACACTTTTCCTCCTAGATCAGTTTGTATCTTCTCACCATCCTTTCCAGTATATATTTCGAAATCTAAACAATATCCGGACTCAGCACACATCATCCAAACTTTATATCCCCTTTTGATTGGTTTCTTTGGCATATATTGTTTGATGGAATTTTTACCCTTGAACTTTATCATGCTCTCATCTATAGCCACTTTTTCTGGTGCGTGATAATTTTTATTAAAATTTATTTTTAGTGCATCTAGCATAGGTCTTATCTTATAAAGTTTGTCGTAATTATCATCTGTTTTTTTGGGCATTAGGACATTGTCATTCAAATGTAAATTATTCAGATGCCATCCAAAGCGGTTGAGTGACATAAAGGAAGATATGTATACGTCCTTCATATCAGGGGCAGAAGACCAGTAATCTTTATAGCTGGGCGATTTTTTTTATACCCATCACTAAATTCAAAGCAAGAAATACTTCAATTTCTTCAGGTGTAGTGGGTGTAAAAGGTGCTCCTTTCTGCGTAGCATATAGATTTGTTTGAAAGCAGATTGTTTCAACTAAGTTTGCTGTCCAAAATAAACGAAATAATTTTGTTGGTGTTATATTCTCTACTTCTACTATATCATCTGGAACACCTCCGCCTCCTGTATATTCACACGGCTCTTCCATTCCGAAATTTTTTTTCCACCTTGGTTGCACCACTGCGGAGCTCATAGTAGGTAACTGGTTAGCAGAAGTAGTAAACAAATTTGATAAAGGTATATCATCATCCGAGTCAAAATAATCATCAAGTTCTGGCTGCGGTCCTGAAGGTATATCACCGAGTACCGTCAGATCGGTTTCTTGGTCATGATTTCTTTCTTCGTCTGATTCGAAACTACACACACTTTCATTATCAGAAGGTATATCTTCAAACAAAATATCTACGATGTCTTGTTCATAGAGTATGCGCGGCATTCTAATTATTTACACAACACAAAATTATGTGGGAAAACAGATTATTTAAAATGTACTATAGTCACAGTGGTTAGTAATCTAACCACCATATTACTTACGTTATTTTTTGTATATTATGCTCTTTTTACATATATATGTTATCACAAAACAAAAAAACAAGTACTAAATAACTAAACACCACTGATTTCGTTTAAAAATGAACACTCTATGCTTCTTTATTTCAATCACAACCGACCTGTTAAAAAATCAAGGGGATGCCCCGAGTTTAAATAAAGATATAAATATAACCAGTGCACCCTAGCGACAAAGTCTCGCAACAAATGATCAACGATGTCTTTAAAAATGTAATTGTTTAATAATAGGTGGCACGAAAACAAGTTTTAAACAAGCAACAATAAGTGGTTAGATAACTAACCACCAAACCTGAAAGAGTTAACAAAAATAAAAATAAATCAATATGATGTCACACCTCCTCTAGCCTGTATAACGGCAACTATCCTTAAAGGCATGGATTCAACAATATCCTTAAGTGTTTTCTCGGTAAGAACATTATGCCAAACGTTTTCCAAAGCCGAAATGAGCTCTTTCTAGTTATGGGCTCTTTCTGTTCTGCTACTTTACGTTATATAACGTGCCATAAGTGCTCGATTGAGTTTAGGTCGGGGTAGTTTCCCGGCCAAGTCATGCGTGAAATTCCGATTTCTTGAAACACTTTTTCCAGCTGTAAAAAACAGATAATAATTATTGATGTTTTGCTTAAATTTTTATGGTTGGGGAAGATGACACAATCGATATAAACCATTACTTACAGATTTAGCTCGGTGGCATGGCGCAGAGTCGTCTTGAAAAATTGCATCCGAAGTATAAGAAATATGCTCTTCGAGAGCCAGTACAAAAAGTCCTTCATAACTTTCCCATATTTTTGGGCATTCATTGTACCATCTAAAAAGTGCAAAGGACCACGGCTGTAATACGAAAAGTATCCCCAGATCATCTGACTTTGAGGGAACTTGACGGTTTTCACAATACCCTATTCCATGTGTCGCTCTCCATGAAAGCGGCGCACATACGGCAAATTGCCGGCGCTCTGCAAGTTAAACTTGCTTTCGTCCGACCACAAAAGATTTCGCTATTGATCAAGTGTCCAGTTCTTATGGTTTTTAGTCCATTCTAGACGCGCTTTTTTAATTTTTTTGGTTAGCATTGGCTTTTTTGCAGGACGTCTTCCGTACAAACTGGCTTCTCGCAATCTTCTACGAACTGTTTCCACACTTTATTTCACTCCGTAGTGTGTTTCCAGTTCTGTCCGTATAGAAACAGCAGTTTTAAAGCGATCCTTTAAGTTTATCTTTTTTATTATGCCATCCATTCTTCTGTCAGTTGAACGTTTGGGACCAGATCCTTTTTTCCGCTCCAGAACCTCCAAAGTATCCTTTTTTTGTAAAAAACGCACTGCAGTAAAGTGTGAGCAGCCTATTTTCTTAGCAATTGTCCTATAAGACACTTTTTCCGTCACCAACGCATTAATAGTAATTTTTTATCACGGTCCAATTGCTTATATTTTGCACCGATTTCGCTGTTTTTCACAACACAACCCAACTGCAACAAGAAATCACTCGCGACTAACTTAATTTTTCAGTCAACACATCACCAACACGTCAATAAAGGCCCAGTTATAATAGACGTAATGTAAAGTAACGTAATGTTGCCAACTGTCATCGTGACGGGACGTAATGTAAGAAAATGTTGTAGCAATTATAATAGGCAGTAGACAGGCAGTTGTTTGTCGTAAATAATGGCACGTTCCTGTACAAATACAATTAAATCTTCGTCATCCATAGCTGTGGATACATAAAACTATCACATTAATAACGAAAACTCAACAAAAAGCGTAGTTCAACAATATAAAATAGCGCAATAATCGAATCTAACCTCAATGTTTAGTTGTTCTTTGAACAGACGTAATGTAAAGTAACGTAGAAATCAAAATCCAACGGATCTTTACGTCCCGTTACATTACGTTACTTCTATTATAAACACTTGTATAAGAAAAGTATTGATTGAAACAGTAAGTGACAGAACACACTGCTGCAGTGGCATTTCACTACATTACGTTACGTCTATTATAACTGGGCCTTAAGTGACACCCCTTTTATAGATTTAAAAAAACACCGGTGATTTCCCGAAATTTTCAAGTTGAATTTCAATGTTGCCATTGGTGCGGTTTTCATGACCGCCAGTGTACATTAGAATGTATCGACTTGTGTAGGGAAAATCTAGTCCCCAATTCCGATACCAAAATTTAATAGTATATGAAAAATAGATTCGATTGATATATTTTTTTTTTTGGTCTGAACCAATTTTGTCGTCTCCCGAATTGCATATTTGTAAATTTGTGAGCAACTTTAAAACCGTAAAATTTCATTAAAGCATTTGTCAAATGGTATGAAAATTTGCAGTTCTATGTTCTTATATCCAAGTAATGCATTTATAAGCTTAATTTTCTTTTTAAATCAACCATTGGTGGGTCTCCAGTACAAAAGTTGCTAAAAAATGCAAATCGGAGGACGCCAAAATTGGTTCAGACCATTGGCGTCGGAAGCGGGGGGAAAGGGCAGTTGCCCCCCACTTTTTTAGCTAGATAAACAATTTAAAAGGAAAACTTCAAAAGTTATTCAAAATATCAGTTTGTTTTACAACGATAATATTTTTGTATTATATATTTTCCTCTTCTTTCTCTCTTCTTCATAAGCATGCTTGCGGATAACCATTTTCTTTCTCTGTGTTTGCAAAAAGATAGAACAAAATGTATTTCCATATCGGACGGCATGTTGTACGATAAGTTAGATGGAAAACTAATGGGACTATTTGATTGAGCGTTCGAACGATCCAACTTGTAAAGCAACATCATTAATTGCAAGCTGTCAAGCCGAACACATCCGGCTAATAGCTAAGCAACTTTTAGATGCCCTAACAATTGAGCAGTAATTTTACATAATTGTACAATATTGTACAATTGGCAGAAAAAAACCAAAAATTTCGACTATCGTTTTAGCTTACGCATGGTACTACATGTTGTACAATCTGCCATGTTGGTCCAATGTTTTGGACCATGCGAAAGCCCCTACTGCGAATTAGCTGATGAAAATCCACCTCGACGCTTTGAAGAAACATCAAATCCGGTTCCTTCAGTATAGTTGCCATTATATGATCGGCTACGAAAAGATTATTTTGAAACTTTATATCTTCCCTCAAATGAGATAACGGCTAGATTCGGTCAAACAGGTTGATATTTTACTTTTTTTTTTATTTTTGCAAGTTTACGCCAGCTTCACTCAACCGACTCACTTTGATTTAACATTCGGTGAGTTGGTTGAGTGAAGCTAGTGTAAACTGGCACTTTGTAAATCTTATTGTACATTTAAACAGATCTTGTCACTCTGGAATCGTTGGAAAATATTGTAATCGAAGCCTTCAACGGAAAAGTGCCTTCTGAACAAAATCTAAGAACAAAACTTGATCTTTATGCAGATGACTTTTTTGCAGATGAAATTGCTGAAGCAATTGCCTAGCCAAACACCTTGAAATTGTAGTGGCATTGTATCCCAATTTGCGAAAAATTCGGATACTGTTAAAAAAAACTATTAAATGAAGTTGAAAAACTTATTGCTTTGCTTTTGACTGTGCCTGCATCAGGAGCTTCATCTGAGCGTTCTTTTAGTGCACTAAGACGACTTAAAACGTACCTTCGAGCAACTATGACACAGAAACGACTCACTTATGAGGCACTTATACACATTCACAAAGATAAAACCGAAGAATTGAATTCGATGGAAGTGGTGAAAGAGTTTGTTTCCCGCAAGGACAGAAAGAAACATTTTGGAAGAATTTAAATTGATATAACTTTTTGTACCTTATTGCATTTAAACCATGTAAAGATATACCTAGTCTTGCTTTATTAAAGCAACCATTATTTCTTATATTTTCATATTACCATATGAAAGATCCTTTAAAGAATGATCTCTAATATTAAAATTGGAAGAACTTTTAAAAATAATGAAATTTTAATATTTTTTATATATTTTCATATATTTTTATATATTTTTTATTTTAAACTAAAATAAAAAATTTGTTTATTCACATTCATGTTTCTGTGAAGAAATTTTGGTGAACTTTTTTTTTGCACCACCATTTGTACTGCCCCCCCATTTGTACTGCCCCCCAGATGAAATTAGCTTCCGACGCGCTTGGTTCAGACCAAAAAAAAAGTAAATCTGTCGAATGTATTTTTTATATACTATTTAATTTTGTTACCGGAATTAGGGGTCAGATTTTCGATACACTCTGATTTACATACATGATTTTAAATTGATATTAAGAAAAACCAGAAGTCATAGCGGTTTTCGTTAGCCTATGTGTAAACTCCCTACATCAAAAAAAAAACTTGATTTCCTCGAAACTAGTTGTTTTTTTTAAGACGGTTCGATAGATAATGAATCTTATTGCATTTTGTTCGTAATCTTGTCCTTTAAGCATTCCACCTAAATTCAAGTAACTATTTATTAGGCAAAAAGCTCGCGAAAATCTCTCTCCTTTTTTAACTTTTTACTCCAAATGTCACCATAATTAAAAAACCCCCGGGGGTCGTGCATGGGGGGATGCCGAATTATTAATTTATACTTTAAAATTACATTCGATTTGTTTGTTTCAGATGCATGAGAAAGGCCATATCCATCGAACCGTTTTGGATGTATTTTTTCATTGTCATTTTCAAAATTTTATGAAGTATTTTTTTGTATAATAACCTGTATAAATTAAAAAACAAAATAATAACTTCTTGTTTCTAAAAAAAATGTTTGAAAAAACTGATTTTTTTTCTGTTACACGTTTAAAATACCTTAAAGTCGCACGATGGTCACGTGCGTAGCCACGGAAATGCCCATATTCAATAACTGCTTGGAGAAAATAACGAAATTTCATATGTAGGTCAAGACTATTCATAGAAAATATTGAAGTTATTTTTTTCTATTTGGCTTTAGGCTCATTCCATAAGATGCCGCCAAGGATGGTCGCCTCACCATCTAGAAAAAAAATTGAAAAAAATATGTGACCCATCATTGGAGACAACAAAAAACTTTTTTTAACCGTGGTACCACTCTTTCGAGTTTCGGTGTCGCCCCAAAAAACATGTTTTGGCTGTATACCATTTCCCTTATGGGGCATTTCATTGTGACCAATGAGACATTTCATTCCAGAATTTGACCAACTGTGAGTTGTAACGTGTCATTATATCTTATACAGCACTAAAATATGTTTTAAAACATAGATAAATTACTATTGTGTAATATTCCTTTTTTAAAAAAGCCAACCAGTTCCTATGTCATGTGTTACTATTATTTGAATGAATGTGACTACTGGGACACTGAAAAATCCCACTCATCTACCTTTGAACACTCAAAAAATAATTTTAGCCAAACCAATTAAATATTCAAGTCAGCTTCCTTTTTCTGTGCTGTACAACATATACAGAACGCTTACATTTTAACCCATTAATGACAAGGTATGATATATCATACGCAATTTAAGCATTTTTCAAAAATTCCTCAAAAATCCCCAGCCACTGTCAAACTTTTGCTTCCAACAGTGTGAGAAAGCCAAAAGTATGCTTTTTCCAAAAAATTGACATTTTAATCCTTTTTGTTTACTTGTTCGCGCCTGTTAATGCAGTATTACAAAAAAAGTGAAAAATGTTACTCAGGTGAGTAATTTTGTTTTAAAGGGTGTTTTTTTATAGAGTGATACAAGTTTAAATCATAATAAAACATAGTAATATACTTTTAATATCAACGAAACGGGCTTTATTGGATAGAAAATTTTATGACATACATGTTTAAATATGATTTCGGCCATGTGGCCGCCACGGTTGGCGCGTACAAGGCGCAATCTGGAACACAAATTTTCACAAACTTTTCGCAGCATTTGCGGCCGTATCTCGCCGATAACTCTTCGAATGTTGATTTCCAGGTGTTCAATTGAAATTGTTCGAAGTAGACAATTCGGAAAATTATTTTTTCGTCACAAGTTTCCTTGAGTAAATCAATTGTAGCGCCCGCTGTGTGGCATGTGGCTCCGTCCTGTTGGAACCACATATCAGCAAGATTAATGCCAACTAATTGAGGTACGAAAAAACTTCGAATCATGTTCCTATACCGTTCACCATTGACAGTAACATTCTGACCATCATCGTTTTTGAAGACATAAAGCGCACCAAACAGTAATTTTCTGTGGATGTAATGGTGTTTCGACAAAAGCTTGTGGATTCTCCTCACTCCAAATACGACTATTCTGCTTATTTGCGTACCCATTCAACCAAAAATGGGCTTCATCGGAAAATAAAATTTTCCATGTAAATTCAAAATCAATATCAATTTGTGCTTCAGCACATTCGCCGAATTGGCGGCGCATACGATGGTCGTTTGGCTTTAATTCCTGCACAAGTTGAATCTTGAAAGGTTTTAAGCCAAGATCTTTTCGTAAAATCTTCCATAAAGTGGATGGACACAATCCCAGTTGCTGAGAACTGCGACGAATTGATTGATTAGGATCATCTTCAATGCTTTCCTGTACAGCCGCTACAGATTCTTCAGTGCGCACTGTTCGGCGTCTCACGGGATGCACATTATCAGTAACAGTAAATGTGGTCCGAAAACGATCTATTGTTCTTCGAATTAGCAGCGCTGAAGGACGATTATGTACGCCATAAAATGGACGAAGTGCACGATAAGTTTGACGTACAGAACCATTATTTTGATTAAAAATTTGCACAATTTGCTCGCGTTGCTCTAGTGTAAGTCGATCCATAGTGAAATGCCAAAGCAAACTAAACAAAAAGCAACTATCAGCTATTAAATGGGTGTTCAAATAAAGCAGTGATGCCAACTCAAAGTTGTATCACTCTATAAAAAGCACCCTTTATAAACATCAAGAAAAAATAAAATATAATTATAAAAGTGCATTACGTTAAAGTTGAACGCCTACGCTACGAAATGAAAATTTTCCTATTTATTATTTTTCTATTTTTTTTTATTTCTCTACTTAAAGACCCCTTATGCGTTTATGATCATACGCTTCGCCTCACCCAAATCCTTTGAATTTTTTTTTAAAAACATCAGAGTTTTCCGTCTTATAATAATACAAATTTATGCTGAAAATTGTAAAAGCTAAACTCAAAGGATTCTGGTAGTGAGCATTAATGGGTTAATAAAGAATTAGTATGCTTATCTTTGTAGAAAAAATAGAAAAATTATTACGAATTGTGACTACTGAGACAGGTCTTTGTCACCTGCTGGACAATTAAAATATATGAGGAAATAATAAATTATTTTAATCAGCTTAAGTATTGTATTAAACCCAATTTATGTAGTTATTTAGATATTGTTCTGTAAAACATAAAAAGAAATCAGAAGCTACGAAAAAAATTACCTGTTCACTCCATTATTTAAAGAAAATGTTGACCTTTTCTCCAAATTGTTCAAATTTTACCTCTCAACAGCTTTTGAGAATAAGTCACGAGAAGCAGTACTTTCTTCTATACGAAATTCTATTGCTGCCCATGTCGTTGGTGTGGATTTTCGTGAAATAGGTGATTATTATACATATCGTCAGCATTAAAACTGCATAAGTTTTTATAATTTCAATTTTTTTAAAATGATTTTTGGCCAAGCTATCCCTGTGTGCGGCGGTCATTATGGCTGCCGTCATGCAATAGTGTAAATATTTATTTTTCTTAATGATAGGAAAATTTATATTTTTGTTTATTGCTATTAATATTTTTCTTTTTCGTGTCTTAGATTGTTTTTATACTTATTAAATTTGTATTTATTTTTAACATCAATGAATATTTATTCCTCTGAAATTTTATACAGAACTTCAAAAAGATTTTTAAATTCAAAGCCAGAGATTAAAAGTGTTCGGTTGATCTGTTCATCACGATTCTCTTTAGAACATGTATGAAAAATGTACAAGTTATATGCAGATTTTTGCATGAATTTTTGACTTTTTTAAGATCCAAACTAAAATTACTCCAAAATCTTAATTTGGATTTAAAATTAAAAATTAAGGTTTCCTAATCAATTCTCAATTCTTTTTTAGATCTTTTTAGAAAAAAGATTTTTATTACAACTACTTATTATAATTACTTATTATAATTACTTGGAATCAAACACCTACTTTTGCCTACTATTTGTATGGGAGTGAAACAACTTGTCTTGTGTGGCCTCAGTATTTTTCTCTACCTCTTTGGCTAGCAATTTTAGATACTGACTTTTGTTCGTCTTAAAACAGTCCTAGTTTGTATTGAGTCACTTGACCTTGAACCCTATGTCATAAAAAGTGCTTTACTTAAGTTTTTCTTATTACTTGCATACCCAACACATTGTATTTCGAGACATCTGTTCTATTTTGATTGCTGACAAAGTTTTTCTCTCCCTTGCTTTTTGTCTCCTTTACAGCAGAGACACAGCTGGCGTAGTGGTCAATCTTTTGGGAATTTAACTGTATTGCATGTTGCGTATACGCTGCAGTATAAGTTAAATGTTACGTATACGCCATGTGCGCTTAAAGGCTTCAGTTGACCAAAGTTTTTCCTCTGTTGTGTGCATTTTTCGATTGCTTTATGTTTAAGAAAATTGTTTCGGTTGTGTTTGCTAAACAAATTTCAGTCAGCTTCATTTTACTATATCATATATGTACTATAATCGTTGTGGAGGAAAAAATTACTAAAATGTATGCTATACAATAGCATATGAAACGTTAATATATTTATAGCTAAGTTTTGTTGTTGTTGGTTGTATTGTTGTGTTCGTCATTTTTATGTTTTTATATTTGTCAGTTACTTTGTATAACGCTAATATCAACATTTAAGTGCGCTACGCTCCTATTTCTCCTGTTCCTACTGCTTCTCTGCCATGAAAGCTATAAGTTTTGTTACTTTTGTAGTTGTTATTTTAGTTGCTTTAGTTGTTGTTGTTGTTGTTGGTGTGCGACGGCATAATTATGACTTGTGATTGTTTAGAATTTAGCAGACATGGTGCTACCAAGAGCGCTACGAGCTATAGAGTGGAAGTGTGGCAGAGAGCAAACGAAAGTTGAAGAGTGTGGACACGATATCGAGCGACCTTTTATAAATACTATAGGGCAGTTCACGATCTTGTTGCATCGTTGCAAATGCAAAATAAACAGCTTTTACAAAAACAAAAAGCATATGTTACAAAAGCTTTTCAATGCTTTTTGTTTTTGTAAAAGCTGTTTATTTTGCATTTGCAACAATGCAACAAGATCGTGAACTGCCCTTATATGTTTTATTTCAATTAATTTTTGCATTTACAATATACTTTATTGTTGCTCACACTCTCTCGCGCTTTTTTGCTCTACCTTTGGCTCTCTCTTTCTCTCTCTCTCTCTCTCTCTCTCTCTCTCTCTCTTGTTTAGAGATAGGCAGTCTAATACTTTCATTTAATAATTTCTTGAAATGCTTTGCTTTGCAAATTTATTGCTTTTTCATAGTTTTGTTGTTTCTTTTTATTTTTTTTTTTATATTTTAGTTCTGTAACCTTTTCACTGTCAACTTTTGCAGATGATTGGCTTGCGTGCCTAACTTTGCTACTCTCGAAAGCAACCCACTAAACCGCAAGCGTAAGGTTGGTGAAAAGTGTGAGTTTTACCAATTTTTTAGATTTCTATTAAACATTTTTGTTTTTGAAGTTGCATTTACCTTGCGTTGCGTAAAGATGATTAGATTTCGAAAAAATAACAAAAATTTATTTACTTTTTAAACTAAAAAACTTTGTGCCAGATATGCACAACGAAATCAACAAAATTTTTTTGTTTCGTTGTGCATGGAAAATTAATTATCAGAATTATTTCGCTTTCGATAATAAACGATAAAAAATATCAAAAAAATTGTTGAAAAATGAAATTAGCACAAAATAAAACTTTCGTTTAAAGTTAAAAAAGTAAAATTTTCTCAACCAAATGTGTTTTGAGCTTTCGATACAATAACAACCAAAATGTTTTTTTTTTTAAATTAACGTTATTTTCAACTATTGTTTTGACAAAATAACGAAAAATTATACATCGTTCACTCCGGAACGAAATATATATTTTTCGTGTAGCTATTTTTTTTTATTTTTTTAAAAATTTCTTCTTTTATATTTTCGTTTTTTGAGATAACGTTATTTTTTAATTTTTAATTTTGCTTTAATGATGGTGGAATAAGAAGGTATATGCATTTCGGAGAGGCAGACTGCCGAAACTGTCAAAACAAAGTTGAAAGCTCATAGAAAATCTGAAAACAGTGAGAAAGCGAAAATTGGCCGCATTCAGCGGAGTCAACTGTTGTGGACTGTTGTGGTAGCGATACCTTAGTGAGCGATGTTTTTCTCTGAATGTGTAGTTCTCTAAACGTTAAAAAAGTTGAAAATTATTTAATTTAATTTTTATAATAATTTAATTATGTAAATAATTTAATTGCAAAGGTTTCTTAAGAAATTTTAACACAACAGTCAGTTCCAACTGTTGACCTCGCCGAATGCAGCCATTGATTTCCTTTTGTTCTCATTCGTAAAAAGCTGACTTTGACAATTTTGGATATGAGAAAGAAAACACAGTCTAAAATGCTTCTGCCTTCTCTAGTTCTGCCATCGCACAGTGGCCGGAATACCCCATCTAGCGGCGCTTCAGCGAAATGTTAAAAGTCATAATATAGCAAACTTTATTATTTTTTTTGAAAACTTAAACCACAGCGGATTTTTTTGTGTTTTCTTTTTTGTTTTGTTCCCAATATTCGTACAGCTGTGAGCATTCAAACTTGACACATTTTTCAGCAAAGTTAACACATGTTTTTGAGCTTGTTTCAAGTGCAATTTTGTTGAGAGGAAAAAATTAAATATTTAATTTGTTAATAAGATTTGCGATTTTACTTTAATTAAAAGGTATGTATTAAATAAAAAAAAATCTGTTTGTGATCTGTGATTGTATGTTTTAGTGCTTAACAGTTGAAAAATAAAATGTCCTTTGTGAAAGTGTTTTTAGATATGAAATCCAATTTTGTGTGGAATAAAAGTAAGGTGGATTGGACTGGATTGGGTTCACTGTTTGCTTAATTTGTTTAAATTGGTTGTTATCTATGTCAACTTTATATATAGGCTGCTAGTTTTTGCAAACTTTTTATTTTTTTCGGTTTTTAGTTACAATGGCAGAATCTAAACGCACTCTTTTTTAATATGGCATAGTGAACCAGTGCCAACAAACAAATTTGTAATGGTTGAAAATCATGTATTCGCTAATATCATTGATCGCTCGAAATATAGCGAAGAGCAATACCGACAAATTCAAAAACAATTAAGAAATTTTATGAGCCAACTTGTACAAAAGTGGAAAGAAAGTCATTGAGTTTTGGCAGTGTTCGAAAAGCGAAATAAGATCTGGTTGGATGAAGACATTATTTTCCCTAATCCAGCCGTTGCCCAACGTAATGAGAAACCTTTTTCAGAGTGCACAAGGAAGACTCAAATAAAAAAAATTGCATCAATTGTCAATGAAACACCGAACGAAGAGTTAATGGTAGCAACGAGCGTGAGTCTTTACAAGGCTGGAAAAAGAAGCGCTTCACAGGTTGTTTCAAAGTTACGTTCAGAATCTGGAATAGCTCCAAAAATGCTTAAATCTGTAGACTCTGAAGCAAAAACCAATATTCCGTATACACCTGAGGAAGCTTTAGCAAAGAGTATAAATGAGTAGAAGAGGTCCAGCCACTCAATGTTAAATTTTTCTCCTTAATCTCGGTGAGGTGCGCAAGAGATGTCCTAAAATTGAAGCGCAGCTGCAGCGGCAGAGCGATGTCGCTTTGCAGCCAATTTCGAAAATCTCTTTTAGGACTAGAGAGATTTCGAATTAGAAATTAAAATGTGTGCGCACAAGCGAGCTAGAAATATATTGCCTTGCTGGTTTCTTGCTTCCTTTTATGATCCCAATAGAATCGATTCAAGGTCTTATTATAGAAAAAAAAATGTTTGTTTACATTTTGTTTTCTATATTTTTAATAACTTCGCCTGTGTGCACAAGGGAGCAAAAAGATTGGTTTTTTTTAATGGCCTTGCCTGTTTCTTCCTATTTGAATATAAATCGCATTGTTGTCATTCTTATTACATTTGGCTACATTTGGTAAATTGCAAGATTTATGAAAGAAATGAAGCAAAGCAGATTTCTTGCAATTTACCAAATGTAGCAAGTGTCAATGCGTTGCCAAATTTATTTCTTCTTAATAGCTGGAAATTTTTGTTCTGATTTTTTTGTAGCTAGGTATATTTTGATTTTCATATTTTGATTTTCAGATATTTCATTAGCCGAATAGAATACGGATTTCTGATTCGGCTAATGAAATAATTATTGCTTAGTAATGACTTCAACAAATGTTTGTTCATTAACAGAACAAAAGAATGCCCTTTACAAATTTTTCCTATTATTTATTTAGAATATACCTATTAGAAAATTTAAATTAAATTAAATTTATATTAAGTGTTGTCCATATTTTTATATTTATTTTAAAAATTATACAAACCAACACCAAATATATTTCTCTCAAATCTGAAAAGGAGAACGGAAATTGATTGCAAAGTATTTCTTTAGATAACTTTATATATTTTGCGTTATTCAAATTATTATATTAATTAAAAAAATAATTATATACAAACCACCACCAAAAATATATCTTCCAAACCAGATAAGAAGAGATAATAAAAGATCTGAAAAAAATAATTATATACAAACCACCACCAAAAATATATCTTCCAAACCAGACAAGAACGTAGCAGATGCAGTTGCTGATGCATTAAGGTTTTTAGGTAATTAAAATAAAATTCCAAATAAATTTCAATTTTAATCTTATTATTTAATATAATACTTACAAACTATATGGCTTATTATATAATATAATAACGTACAAACTAAAATGAATTCTTATTATATAATATAATACATTAAGAACTAAACGAAAATCTTATTATATAATATAATATGTTACAAACTAAATGAAAATCTTATTATGTAATATAATATGTTACAAACTAAATGAAAATCTTATTATTTAATATAATAACTTACAAACTAACTGAAGCGGCAAACATTTTAATTTAATTTCATCGTATGTAAATAATCCTAAGCTAACAACTTAACCTAATAATATTTACAAAATATTTACAAAAAATTACAATATTTACAAAGTATTTACAATTTGCAAAATTTACAAAATATTTACAGAATTTACAAAATTGAACCAAATTGAATAGAATTTTACATTGATTACAATATTTAGGAATTATTTACAATATTTACAAAACTAAACAAATTTTTATTAAATATTAATACAATATTAATATTTACAATATTTACAAAAAGCTTCTGTTGGTCAAGAGAGGTTTGTTTTGATAAAAATTAACTAAAAGATAAAACCAAAAAGAGAAGATAGAAAATTTTGAAAAGTTTTAATATGCGTTTTCGTTTATTTGTTGGGAGCAGGGCACATACCGAACGTTCCGAGAAGAGTATACTCTGAGTGTGCTCGGAAAACTCTGAATTAATAAAATATCAAAACAGAACACCAATTGTTAAGGGTGTCACTTAGTATTTTGTTTCGGTCGTTTTAACAAATTAAATAAATATATTATATACAAATACATAAATATTAAATATAAATATATTACGTGCTCGGCCATTTGATTGAGAACACGTAGAGTAACGTCGAGAACGCTTTCACCGTGCTACGAGTGTATACAAAAACACCATTAATGTACGAGCATGGTGTTTGCTAGTTCTTGCTCTGCTCCCAACAAATAAAGGAAAACACGTAATGAGTCTAACGAGGACAAAGCTGAAAGGGGTATTGTTATTAACACGTTCGCTGCCAAAATAAAATTTTACATTAAAAAAAATACTTACAATATGTACAATATATTTACATGGCAATACAAGCAATTTATTAAAATATTTACATGTATTCCAATATTTGCAAAATATTTACAAAATGTACAAAATATTTACAAAATATTTACAAAATATTTACAAAATATTTGCATAATATTTACAAAATATTTACAAAATATTTACAAAATATTTACATAATATTTACAAAATCTTTACAAAATATTTACAAAATGTACAAAATATTTACAAAATATTTACAAAATATTTTTCAAAATATTTACAAAGTATTTACAATATTTACAAAATGTTTATAATATTTACAATATATAATATGTACATATATGTGATGGGTGGTAGCGAACGTGTTAAAAGAAAGTGTTTGTGAGAAATACTACGAAAAAGCTTTCGTATACCGTTATATTTCTCAACCAACAATTTTTCACACAAAAATATGTTGTACTGAGAGCATCTACAGTTTTCGAGATATCACAATAATTTTTATGTCAAATTTACTATTTTGTAAGAAATTTCACCATCACTTGTTACAAAAAAAAAAAAATGCTTACAGTAGGGTATCCGTAAGAGATGGCGAAAAATGTCTGAAGTATCTTTTGCACATCTTATCAGTGTCTAAAATTCCCTCTTACATCATGTTTTTCCATCTCTAACAGTTAGCATTTATTTAATAAATGCTCTTTTTACGCTCATATTTCAGGTCGAAGGTCCTGAATTTCATCTGATACCTCATTCACCATTCTACATCTTCCTAGCCCTGAGACTTCCTACTTATATTAATATAAACTTTCAATGTTAATATTTCGGGTCTGATGTCATCAATTGAAAATCTAACATGATTCGGCACATCTATGGTGCAGTACCTTTCGAATGATATACGCTAAATTGTCCTTATTCTAAAATAAATATCAAAAAGTGTATGACAACATTTGATGTTTTGCGCATTAATATATAAGATTACATTCTGTTTGTTGATTTTACGTTCAAACTTCCATAAATTTTATGAAATGCAAAAGAAAAAATAAGATATCTACTGTCACGTGTCAGGGTTCAGTCAACCAACGCACAGTGGGTTGAAATCCCAAAAAATGGAGATTAATTCACCTAGAAGTCGGAAGGAATTTTTTACTTTTGCTTTAGTTAGATTGGGTACAAATAAAAAAAAATTCTGTCCGTCCGTCCGTCTGTCCGTCTGTCCGTCTTTCGATATGATTTAAGTCGTAATTTTAAAGCTATCATCATCAAATTAGATATTTAAGCTTGTATCTAACATGTAAAGATTAAGTTAAAAAATGAGCCAAATCGGATGAAAACCACGCCTACCTCCCATACAGAGTGACTTTATTTTAAAATCTCTTCAAAATCTACAAAAATTAAAAAAATGCCATGAAATTTTGCACGTAAGTTTTCCTCTTCAATATGAATTCTAACTATGAAATTGGGCAAAATCAGATGAAAACCACGCCTACTTCCCATACATAGTGACGTCATCTAAATAGAAAAACCTTCATAAATTCCTCAAAAATTAATTCATTGCATAATATAAATAATTTTAATAATTAAATGCATTCTGAATTTGAAATTCGGAGAAGTTGGAAAAAACCACTCGTATCGTCAATACAAAGTGACGTCATCAATATAATAAAAAGTTCAAAACTTCGGCCCAGACGAAAAGCATTTCTTATTACTTTTTTTTTTTAAATTCATAGCAATATTATATACGAGTAGCAAAAAAATTTATGAATTTGTTAATATTCCTCCTGATGCCCAAAGTCGTCATACTCCTCTGCATCGACCTCGTCACTTTCATCATTGTTGCATGACAAAACAAATTAAAGACAAGAGACTTTGTTTTTGTAAGAGTGACTTTTATCACCATTTTTGTAATAAAAAGATTCGGATAAAAACGAGCAGTTTTTTATTGCTGAATATGGAATAGAGTGAGGCTATTAGTATGGAAGGAAAAAAGTGTTAATGGGCGCTTCGCGTTTCTGATTCTTGGGATTGTACTGAGCAAAAAAGTCCACTAGACCATACGTCTACGGTGAAAATCGAGCTTCCAGATTTTGACTTGCGGTTTTTCTCAGACTTTTGTCACGTTTGTTTTAGATATTTTGGCCTTTAACAGCCAAACCATTGAGATTTTCGATCCAATACTAAGACAAAAATCTCAATGGTTTGGCTGTTATAGGCCAAAATATCAAAAAAAAAAAAAAAAACGTGACAAAAGTCTGAGAAAAAACTGCAAGTCAAAATCTGGAAGCTCGATTTTTACCGTAGACGTATGATCTAATGGACTTTTTTGCTCAGTACAGTCCCAAGAATCAGAAACGCGAAGCGCCCATTAAGATGTTCAAATCGCCCCACCCTAATATGGAAGCTTAGATATTGAAGTTTAATACAAAATTTTAATTTCTACTTGGTGATACACATATATTTCGAAAATATATTAAACAATATTTTTTTTTCATATTTCTACAAAATTTTTTATAAATATTTTTTTAATCGCGCTTAAATACCTGAAGTTGAAGGTTTCATAATAAAAACATTACTTTGATGTACAATAAAAAATTTATATTTTGAACTAGGTCAAATTTCAATTTGTTGAACTGATCGCAAAAAAACGAAAAATTTCTCAACTTTAAAGCTTTGCAGCAGAAAAAGTAAACAACATATAACATTGAATTTTTCAGTAGTGATGTACAATTTTGTGCTCTTTAATCAAGTAGTAAAAATTTAAAAAAAAACAAATTTTAATTTTTCAATTAATCTCAATTCAACCAAAATAAAAAGGTACTACTTTAAATAACACTTTACGTATTGAAGCAGTGCTGAAAAATTAGTTCAAGTGTAAAAGTGCAAAAAGTCGAGTTTGGCAACAATCATATTCATACACAACTTTACAAAGTGGCTTGCAACCTTCATATACGTAGCAACTCAGGTGTCGTTTTGCAGCTGATACAATGATATTTTTTGGTACAATCGACTCAAATCAACTCAAAAGAATTTCATTAAATTCATCATAACATTTTTATAAAAGTATGGAAAAAGAGGTAGTTAGATCAGAAACGTACTATTGTAAAAACCCAATATTGTTACTGATAATTATCAAATATATTTTCTGTGCATACTTTTAGGCTTAACATTTTTGAGAACAGTGTGTTTTTTAAAATTACTTTAATGTCAAAAAATTACAATTTGAGAAATACTGTGTGCGGAGCAGCAAGCTTGCCTTTTATGTATTAAGACGTGCATACTTTCAGGCTGAACAGTTTGAGAGATATTGGACACGGAGCAGCGTGCTTGCCTTTTATATATTAAGATAGCGCAATTCACAAGGTGGCGCAGTGTGTCCTATTGTTCTATTTTTTTACGACTGTAGAATCAACACTGTTGTTGTTTCACATGCAAAATTGAGACAGGACAAATACAACCCTGCGAGCTATGTTTATTGAGAGTGCTATCTATCGGCTGTGTTTGTTTACTTTTTCTTTTTAATTTGCGTGGAAGCAATAAACGCTGGCAATATTGAAGTAAACCACGAAATTTTTGATTAAAAAAATAAAAGTAAAATTTTAACTTATTTTTGACCGAAATAAAATCGGTCAAGAAATAACTATTATTTGTTGACTTTATGGAAAAAAATTATAACCGTTACGGTCCCTGATTCTTTCTGATTTTTCATTCAAAATAATTAGTCTTACTAAAGGCAAATATTGATTTTAAATATTTCAGAACTAATTTGTGTTTCTCTCGTATCAATTTATACATTCCTTATTATTGAGTTCGTTTTGATTTATATGATTGAAAAAACGTATTGTTAAAAAAAAAAAAAAATAGTTTCGGAATAAAATTGCAATGTATTTCCTCTTTAGTAAGGAGAAAAATGAGTCAGCATTTAAATTACTGACTTTCAAATGAACATTTTTTTTTTGAAACGCCATTATTTGTGATATAACTTACATAGTAAGTAATTAAATTACAAAAACATGATAAAGATTACAGTAATTTTAATTGTCTTTTCATTGATAACGATTACTGTAATTGTAATCAATATATTTTTCTATTACAATTACAGTAATCGTAATTGTAATTTGCGTGTATACCGATTACAGTAATCATAATAATACTTTTCTTACATTATAATTACAGTAATCGTTACGTTAATTTTTAAAGATTACGACTACTGTAATTGTAATTGGAAAGTAATTGTAATCGTAAAATACCCAGCTCTGCTCCTAGGTACGTAATGTTTTTGAAGTGATTGTGATTCTTCTTATGGCTGGGGTATCTTTTTTAATTCTCTTGCGAACTTGGTTACAAAAAAAAAACTGTATTAATTTTAAAGAGAAATTTTAGTTTGAATAATTTTTGAATGCCGAAAAGAAACTTTTTATCCGAAAGGTTTAAAAAACTATTTCAAAAACAGAAACTTTTGGTTGACTGGGTAGCTGCTTCTGCTGCTGCAGAGAGTCACTCAAATACTGGCCGACTGTTTTGAGAATTTCTTCACATTGCTTGGCTTTGGTTTTGTTTTAGTTTTATATATTTGCTTTTTTTATAGGTTTTGCCACAGCCAAAGGGTGCTGGTGGTGGTGGTGGTGGTGGTGCATATCTAGTGCTGGTGTGGTGTGTGGTGGGTTTATTTTTCTTTGACATTGCTTGCTCTCTGATGTTTTGCGCTCGATCTGTATCGAACCATCGCGCGCGCTAAATAAAACTCTTTGCTTTCGGGTGTTAATAATTATTCTAAATAGACAAATTTTGTTTTTACTTTTTGGTTTTGGTTTTGCTTTTATTGCTTCTGCCATCATAGCTCAAGCTAATGTTGTTGGTTTTATTTTTATTGTTGTGTATATTTCATTTCATTTCATTTTCATTTTTGTATTTTTTTTTTATATTATTTTCAATTTTGTGTTTTGTTCTCGCACATATGGTTGAAGCTTTAAATTTATTTTGCCGCAACAGTTTGTGATTAGCCGTTGTTGTGGCCAAAGCGTGCGTTATTGTAACGAAATTCAAAATTCGAAAATTCTTTTTGTAGCTATTTTCAAAATTCATATGTGTTGCGTTAATTTGGTGTATTGCTTTTTTATGAAATTGCTATTGTTTTCGTGTGGTTTTAAAGACAAAATCGTTTAAATAATTTGTCAGCAGCCAAAACCAATGACAGTCTAAGTTTGTGTGCTTGTCGTTTTGTCATCTAGTCATTTCTTGCGTGCTGTGCTGCTGACTGCTGGCGGTCTGACGCGTGACGCGGCTGACGCTATTCTGACGAAACGTTTTATGAAAGCTGCTTTCCGTAAAAATATTTTTTGCTTGATTTCTTTCTTTCCTTTTTTTTTTGCATGTAACAATGTTTTAATGAGTATTTCGCTCATATTTGGCGCGTAATAATTGTCAAGAGCAGAGCACAGTAGAGGCCCAGTGCAGAGAGCGCGACGAACGGCAGCGTTTTAATTAACACTTTCGTACTAAATGTTTTAAGTCACTGACGCTCTTCTTAAAGCCGCTTTGTGCTGCCTTCTGTTTTTATGCAAATAACTATAATAAAAAAAAACAATATTTTTACCAACTCTCTGTTAACTTAACCCAATAATTATCAACAACAACTGCTTCGTTTGTGCATTAATTAAGTGTGAATATGTTTCAAAGCAAAACCACTTGAATTAAGGTTCTTTAGTCACAAAATTAACAGATTTGGACTGATTTTATTGCCTACTTTGAGTTGTTATCAAAAGTTATTAAAAACAAAAACAAAAACGAATCCAACAAATAACCACAAAACACCGCATAAAAACCATTTAATAAAATCACATTAAAAAAACAAACAACAGCCTAGCCTCAAGCGGGTCATACGATCGCCATCTAAGAAAAAAACAAGAAGAAAACAAAAATAAATTGCAAAAAAAAAAACAACCACTGTGACGTTGTTGATAAGCTTTTTTATGCTGTTATTCAAATAAAACCATTCAGAAGTATTTCCTTGCTTTTTATAATTATAAATAAAACATTTAAAACAAAGTGATACAAACTACAATACTTTTGACTGCTCCTTCTTCTTATACTCTACTCTGCTATTGTAAATTGTGCTAAATACGATAGAGAAAAAAAAAGCAGAAAAATCATCAATACTGTTTATACCGTGCTCATCGCGCTCGCCCATTCATTATATATATATTTTTTCTTAAACTTGACGTGCAATTGATTGTAGTTCGTGTCATCATTTGCGAAATTTATGCTGCTCTTTAATGTTATGGAATTTTCAGTGGACACAAAAAAAGTTAAAAGGTTTGTTTGTACAAATAAAATCACCACAAATTTGTGACATCTGAATGCTTAAAATAAATAAATACATGTTTAATATAAAACAAAATTCAATGAAATGTTTCCTATTCATTAACAATTTAAGTTCAAAAGCTTAGGCATTGTCTTAGAAATGTGTGCTTTAGTTAGCACAATGCACCACCATGGGTTAAGCTCTAACTTAGAAAATAATTTAAACTTTAAAGTGTTCATTTGTAGAAACTCAACCGTGAAATTAAAAAGCTTTCGCGTCATCAACAAACGACTCTTTTAACTGCTCTGAACGCAGTAAACTTAATGAATAGCTTATTTTTGAAATTGTAAGCTTTTAATTTAAAAAGTAATCAATTTTCAATAAACTTCAAAATAGTGTGTGAGTGTGTGTGTGTGTGTATGTAAGTGTAACTTAATAAGAAAAGCACTTTATATTTCAATCTAAATGTACTTACTTACTTTTGAGGACATAACAACTCGTGTTTGGGTTACTTAATGTGAAAATTTAATTATTAATATAGTTTCTATTGGGGAAAGTGGTTGACTAACTGCTACTGATTACGGGGCGTATTTATTTTTCTTAGTAGACAGTGTGCTTTGAAACACTTAGAATTTGTGTCAGAAAACAATTTTTTCGGCAGTATGGGTTAAATATCTTTTTTAAGTGACAGAAACGGAATTATTAACACTCTACACTCTAATGAGCATGCACATTGCTTTATAATGCATCCTTTTCTATTCAACTTGAATATTTTTCGTTGGATGTAAATCAGTTGCAAAGCAATTTTTATTTTCTTTTGGTATTTAAAAATATTCTATGAAAAAGTTCCTTCAAAAATTTCACTGAAAGACTTTTTGAACAAAAATTTGTCTACAGCGCACAGTGGCTCGATCTGGCATTTCTTGTTGCAAAAATTATAACTTCTGAACGAATTAAGAAATCTCTATGCTTTTTTTGTTGTTGTTGTGATATAGCTCATTTGACAAAATTTAGTTTGAATAGACCAACCGACTACGTAGCGACCGTAGCCTAGTGGGTAGAGTGCGCGGATCCTAAGCTAAAGAACCGCGGTAGCCCGGGTTCAATTCCAGCTCAGACTGAAAGTTTTTTCAATTGAAATAATTTTTCTGTTCGGTCGTCACCTCTCTGCAGACAATGGCAAGCCTCAGAAAGTAAAAATTGTCATGTAAAGCTTCTTGAGAACATAAGCCGTTCGGAGCCGGCATAAAACACGTAGGTCCAGTTCTCGGTCATTTGTGATCAAATATTTAATAACACGCACAACACAATTGATCAATATAAGCTAGGTCAAAGTCCTTCCAAGGGCTGAAATGGCCAGTTTATTTTATTTTTTTAGACCAACCGGATGCTAAGATGTTAATTTTTGAAAGTAGGCTTTCTCAAGGGTGTGGAAAACTACACAAACGAAGCTGTTCCATATGTTTTTTTTTTGAGAATAAACTGATGAAAAATTTGAATTATATCTGACTCATGATTAATCAACACGAATTCGAAGTCAATTTCGTTTCTTTAAGTCTTAATCTATTGCTACACTGAAAGAAAAATTACAAAAAATAAATTTTTCATTTAAAATGAAGAAATTTTGTCAATTCCTTTCTTTAAAAATTTTTTTTGGTAAATTTTTCTACGTCCATACTTTGTAAGAAATTGTTCCTTCTTTCATATTTTATAATAGAGTGCAAATAAAAAATATGTATGTAATGGTAAAAATCGGTTGCAGAATTTCTAAAACCGTGTTTAACTATTCTGGGGTTCCTCAAGGTAGCCATCTTGGACCCTTACTTTTCCTCCTTTTTATTAACGACTTGCCAAACTGTTTCACACATTCCCATTGTTTGATGTATGCGGATGATGTTAAAATTCTAAAATCCGTTTACTCTCTTGCGGATTGTCTACTTTTGCAGCAGGATATTAATCAATTACAAGGGTGGTGCTTTGAAAATAAACTCAATCTCAATATTGGTAAATGTAACGTCATGTCATTTAATATGCTCCGCAATAAAATTTCTTTTGAATATTCCATTTCAAACAATATCTTGGGTAGAGTAACTAATAAACTGGATCTAGGGGTCTTATTTGTACTCATTATGATAGGATAATTTCCAAATCAAATGCTATGTTGGGATTTTTGAAGAGAAACACTCAAGATTTTAAAGATCCATACACTTTAAAATCTATTTTTATTTCTTTAGTTCGGTCTAATTTAGAATACTGTTGCATAATTTGGGATCCTCACTATAATTCGCACATTAAAAGGATTGAAAATGTACAAAAAAGGTTTACAAGGTTGTGCGCCTATAAACTTAATTGGAATTTTGCTTCGACATATCTTGACAGGTGCTCTCTTTTTGGATTGAAAACACTTCAATTAAGAAGAAAATACTATCTAATTATGTTTGCTAGAGATGTTATAATGTCCCATATTGATTGTGCTTCAATACTCAGCCATTTTAAAATCTACGCGCCTGAGAGGCTTATAAGGCAACGTGGCCTATTTTATATTTCTTATCATAGAACTAATTATGGTGGCAACGAGGTGGTCAATAATTCCTGCGTTGCATTTAACTCTGTTTGTGATCTCATTGACTTAAGTCAGGATAGAGAAACTTTTAAAACTAATCTCCTGCTTATTCTTAAGTAAAATTGTATAATTTATTTTTTATTTTTTTTTATTTTTTTTTTATTTTTTTGTTCTCTTTTGTATAATTGTTTGTTTGTTCGTAGTGGATTTGTATAACTATTTATGTATCTTAATTTTTTATGCTACACTGTTTTAATGAAATCATTCTGTATAAGAGTGATAATGTGTTTTGTTGTGTTTTGTGAGGGTAATCTGACTAGAAAGTAAGACTTTGTGTCGCTAGATAATAAATAAATTAATAAATTATAAAATCCTAGGTTAAGTAATGTAATCTGTAAGGGTATCAACCCGGTAGATGGTAAATAAATAAATAAATAAATAATCTACAAAAATAATACTTATATTTTTCGACCTCAATACTAGGCCTAATACAAAAATTAAAACATCGATATATCGGTCTTATAACCGATGTTCTTAAGCATCGGCAATTGTCAAGTGACCATCGATGTTTTCAAACCTAGATGTTTTTAAGAACGATGTTGCTTTCCTAGACGTTTCTCTTTTTTCAAAGCGTCGCATAGTGCGCTTATTTCGATTTTAGGATGACATTTGCATTATCTCAGAAACTATAAAAGCTATGGCCATGAGTTTGTACAAATGAGTTTTAGCCTAAATTAAGTAACAGCACAAAAAATTAGAATTCTAGGTCAACTGCATCGCCTACCTCCCATACAAAGCATATTGTTTTTTAATAAAAAAAAAACCCGCATAAAATTGTTTATTTATGTTTTAAAAGAGCAAATTTAGTTTATTTAACTTCACTTAAATGCTATGTTAAAAATATTTCAAACTGGATAATTTTTAGATATATCTCCTATACAATATTTAATACACAATTAACGAAATTTAAAAAAAATTTTTTAAAAAAATTATTGCTAGTACAAAACAAGGTCACAACTTGTTTTAAATTATGAATTCTATTTTATTTTTTTTTTAAATTTAAGTGTACCTACAAATTGTCTTGGAAATCAGTGCATTTTAGGGCGAAATTTAATTTTTAAGACTTTTTTCAAATTAAGTGGTTTTTCTTGATAACAATGTAAGTCCTTCGACTTAAATATTGCTTAATTAGCTAGATATTTTCTACTAAATTTTACTTAAATTCCTTTAATTCCTTTAAAAATTTAGTCATATTTCAACGATTTTTTTACTTTTATTTATTAATTTTTTTATTATATTTTATATTTAATTCAATGGCGATTAAGACATAAAAAAGTCCAAAAAACAAAACCTTGAAATATACTTTGTGCTCCAAGTTATTATTGTTTAAACTTGACTTGATTTTTTGGGTTTTATTAAGCTTATTTTTGTTGAAAAGTTTCAACTTTGACGAATTTTATAAAAAAAAAACCATACATCAAGTTTTTAATACTATTTTTATAATACATGTTTTATAATCTGACGAATAAAATTATTTTTTTATAAAATTTAACAAAAAAAAAAAAACCCAAATGTCATCAATAAAATTAAAAAAAGCGCACTGTGCGCTTTCGGGTGAAGGTAAACCATGTAGATAGCTTATGCCGCATTTGTTCGCAAAATAGCACCGTCTTCGCCTTCTTCGGAGCACGTTCGGTCGGCGAAGTCCACTTTCTGGTCTTTCTTATCTTTGTTCAACATCGCCAAACAGTCGCCTTTGAATCAGTCACGCGATCGCGTTTATGGTCGAGAGTGAGCAAACGCAGCACCCATCTTGCGGATAATTTTTTTATATCCAAATGATTTCGCAAACTGTTCCACACCCGTTCGTTTGAGATGCCTACGGCCTCGCGCACTTTAACTCTACGATCGGCCAACACGATATCGTGAATTTTAGTGACCAATTTTAGTGAACGTCCACAACGTTCGGCGTCACTTGTGCTTGTACTACCGCATCGGAATTCAGTAAACCACTTGTGAATCATTCCAATCGATGGAGCAGAGTACACATTGTATTTATAAAGTCTTTCCTTGGTTTGGCCATTTTAGTCAAAATTCACAAGATCGTCTGCTATCAAACACAAACTAAGCGTCAAAGCGAGTTGAAATTTTGATAGTAGTCTATTAACAGATGGTAGTTGACAGGATCAGTGTTGCATTTAAAGTTACTACGCGGGAAATTAAAAAATTCACTTACTTCTCAAATTGCCCTCGTAAAAAGGCGCCTCACGAGAAAAAATTGTTCGGCACAGTTGTTCAAGATAATCCTTGGTTTGTGTTATGATGAATGAATGAATGAATAAATGAGTGATTTATTTACATTAGTATAAACATTTTAATATTAATATTATTACAAAAGTATTTTTTTAAAATAAATCAAATTTGACATAACATAATATGTTGTGTGTCAGATTGGCATGAATCATGTTTAATTTAAAAATTTATGATAGAGTATGTTACAAAAAGGTTTTTTAATTAAATTCAGAAATTATAAGTTGTCTATATTTTAAACAATTGATTAAATATTTATATAAAAGGTAATAATTTTTGCCATTCAAAACTTCGTAAACTTCGCCTAACGTGAGTGAACTTTTTTTTTTTTTTTTTTTTTTTAGTAATTAGTAACTTTATTCACAACCCATTTTTTAAATGTTTACATATGAAATTTTGTTCTATATAATTTATATGGTGTATACGTAAAAAAATTAATTTAGTTTTTGTTGTTAATAACATGCTACTAGAATCCTCAGACGGAATATTATTCCGTGTATAAGAGGATATACAATTAAGTTTAAAAGATTAAATAAGCAAATAAATATTTTATATAATTATAAAAATATCACATTTATGAGATCATGCTTAACTATTTATCTTAGATTCATTATATATATTTTTAATTTTTGTTTATAGATATTAATATTTCTTGCATTTTTTATTTCATCCGGTAAGGTATTGTACTGTCTTATTGCGCTGTGCGTCAGACTATTTAGTTGTGTAGTTGTTCTTGCTTGTGGTATGTTGAAGTTGTGCTTATGTCGTGTGTTGTGTTGATGAATTGTGTTTCTTGTGGTTAGAACCATGTTTGTTTTAAATATGTTGTTTTTGATTTTGTATATATATTACATTTTTCTGCATAGATCAGTTGGTTGATGTCCATTTGTTTAGTTGTTTTGTATAGTTCTTTTGTTGAAGTGAATGTGCTTTTATTGAAAAGAACTCTGAGTGATTTGTTCATCAATCTTCCAATTTGTTCAATCTGAAATTTTGTGCATTGGCTCCAGCTGCATATATTATATCTAATTTTTGACATTATGTGTCCAGTATATATTAGTTTCGCTGCTTTTTCATCTATTGATCCAAGTCTTCTGATTGCCCCTATTATTGGTGTTAATGAATTTTTTATTGATTTGATGTGGTTTTCATAATCAAGCCTTTCATCTATGATCATCCCTAAGTATTTTGTGTGTTGCATTCTTTGTATTTCGATGTTGTTGATTTTTACTTCGATGTTAATTCCCATTTTGTTATGTGGTCGGAATACTATGTAATTTGTTTTTTGTATATTAATACTCAATCTGTTTCCGCAAGCCCAGTCATAGTACATTTTCATGTCGTGATTGATGTTTTCTTCTAGTTCCTCTGCTGTCCTAGCTGTTGTTAAAAAGTTTGTATCATCAGCATAGATGTTGTATTTTGATTTAAATCTACAGGTCCTAGAATCGATCCCTGTGGAACACCAATTTTGGTTATGAGCTCACTACTGTATTCGCCATCTATTTTAACGACATGAGACCTGTTGTTTAGATACGTTTGTATAAGTTTATTTGCCGTTCCTCGTATGCCCATATCGTTCATCATATTTAGTAACCTTTCATGCTCGACAAGATCAAATGCTTTCGATAAATCAATAAATGTGGCCGCAACTATTTTTTTTTCATCCAACGCATCATATATTTTTTCCATGGAGGCTGTGATTGCGGACTCCGTTCCACTGCTAGCCAAGAAACCAAACTGGTTGCTATCGAACCGGATTGTAGAGTTTATGAAATTTTCTATTCTGCTATCAATCGCCTTTTCAAACACTTTACTGACTGCACTAAGCACAGAAATTGGTCTATAGTTTTCACAGTTATCTTTTCTTCCTTTTTTATGTATAGGCGTTATGATAGCTTTTTTAAGGCAATTTGGGAAGATCCCTGTTGTAAAAGATTTGTTTACCATTTTAGCCAAGATTTTTGATATTGCTGGTGAGAGTACTTTTAGGTCCTTAACCGATATATTGTCTGCGCCTTTCGCTGCTTTACTATTAAGGTTAGTAATAATGTTGTGTATTTCTTGTTGTGTAATAGGTTTAAGAAAAATAGATTTTTGATTATATATATTTGGTGGCGTAGGAGCATTTGCTATATTTATTGCTATATTTGTT
Organism: Dichetophora obliterata; assembly: GCA_963920525.1. Classification (NCBI taxonomy): domain Eukaryota; kingdom Metazoa; phylum Arthropoda; class Insecta; order Diptera; family Sciomyzidae; genus Dichetophora; species Dichetophora obliterata. Next base: position 183,386,184 of record OY986438.1, read on the forward strand.
GCTGCTTCATTGAAAAATTTGTTAAAGTTGTTTGCAGTGTTGATTTTGCCTATGGTGTTTCGATCATGGTTATTGTTTGAGCTCTGTGTTTCCTCTTTATTCTTTATTGTTGTGTTTATTATATTCCATAACTTTCTTAAATTGTTACCAGATTTTTCTATTTGTTCATTTATGTGTTTTTTTTTGTTACTTTTTATAAGTAGCTCTACTTCTTTCTGTATTTTTTTATATTCCGCCTTGCTATTAAGATCGTCCGGGTAACGTTTGCATTTTTTATATAGTTTCTGTCTGTATTTCAGTTTTTTTTGTAGTTCAGCTGTGATCCAGTTATTGGCACGAGTTCTAATTTTGATGGTTTTAGTGCATGCTGCTTTGGAAATTTGTATAATTTGTAAAAGTTCATCTGTGTCCATATCTGGATTTTCATTTACCTCTTTTTTTACTTTTTCTATCATTTTTTGATGATTTATTTTTGGTATAAGCTGTGTTTTCATGGGTTTTTTACTTTGTTTTATTGCAGTTATTGTGGCAGATGTATATTTGTGATCGGAAATTTCCGTGTCTTCCAGTTTGTAGTATATTTAATGTGTTGTATCAATGTTAGTGATAATGTGGTCAATAAGTGTATTTGAGGTGGCTGTTTGTCTTGTTGGTAATGAGTTGTTAACAAAAGTATACCCGTTGGTTTGTACTAAATCTGTGTACTTGATCACTGAATTAGTTTGTTCTAGTAAGTTTAAATTAACATCTGCAAGAAATATACTAATTTTTGCTCTAAACAATTTTTGTTCAATGAAATCGATAAATGTGTTACAGTTTTCGTTAGGTGCCTTATAAAATGTTCCAATTGTTATAGGAATTTTTAAATTTTGTATTTCCACAACTGTTAGATTGTATTTTTCTTCATATATGATTTCGTTGTATGCGAAGCAATTTTTTATAAATATAACAGTACCACCTCCTCTTTTTTCCTTTCTGCAATTATGTATGGATGTATAATTCGGAATATTGTATGTTTTTGTATCGTTTTCATATAGCCATGTTTCTGTAACTATGATTATGTCGATGTTTTTCAGGTTATTGACTATAATTTCCAGATCATATAGTTTATTTCGCAAACTGCAAATATTAACATAAAAAATATTGAAGTTTGTGCGATTATTTATCATTGGTAGTTAATTCTATCTCTTTCACCCTTTAATTTTGCCAAATGTACATTACAATTTTGTGCCCCAACTTTATGATCGCACATAAAAGCTGCTCCATTTCTATTCGCTCTCATGCAGTTTACCAAAGTAATATGAACGAATGTATGCAAATATCGGACAAATACCTAGAAGGTGATGTGTATTTTCATATTCTTGCAAGTTGCATAATGTACACACATTAAAAGTACTTTCACCAAATCTGTTTAAATTAAAGTTGAGTAAACCACCTCTACATCTGAATATCAAATTTATAAGATGAGCCGAATTTGAATCGACAAAGTAGGAGGGCACATCGAATCGAACGTGACGGTACAAATCATGAAACCTCGATTCTCTTGCTCTGCAGATGTGTTTCTCATACACTTTTAATCTCAATGCTTGTAATATACGATCATGGTGTAACGACAAATCAGGCCTCCAACTCTCAAAATCAAGGCTAAAACCAAGATCACTACATAGAGCGAACCATTGTGGTAACCAGAAAGTTTTTTGTACGATTGTTTCTTCAGCAAGTACATAGTCGCGGAAGCCTGTTTAAAGGATAATTAGGAATTTTTCTCAGATAACTAAAATGTAATTTAAGCGTTTCTTCAAATTGAGAAGCCAGACCTGTTTCTATGTGTAGCATATAATTAGGAGTATTTGCTGGTAAATATAACATTTTTTCAGGAAATAACGTAGTAACTTCTCTACTTGCTCATACTGTTTGAAACCCCAAACTTCTGCGCCATAAAACATAATCGATTTTGCTGCAGTGTTAAAAATTTTAAGCTTGTTAGATAGAGATATTTTAGGGTGATGTAAATAACTTAGCCACGATGCGTTAATAGCAGTTTTAGACGATACCAATTTAGCATCAAGGTGCTTGTTGAACGACAAATTGTAAGTGAGATTTAAGTCTAAATATTTCTATTCATTAACTATTTCAATGTCGTCATCACCATAAGACCATTTCAAATTTCTACTTATTCTAGCACAAGTTCTAAATATCATGATTTTAGATTTCGTGAGGTTAATTTTTAGACACCATTGAATGCAATAGTTGTGCAGAGCATCAATCATAGTTTGGAGTACTGTTGGACAATCGGCCAAGAGAACGATATCGTCGGCGTAAAGTAACACTTTAATAACCGTGCCAGCCACACGTATACCGCCGGGTAAATTATCATACAAGTCATTCAAATACATTGCGAATAGGACAGGACTGAGTAGGCACCTCTGCCTTACACCCTATGTAACAGGAAAATTATCGGATAAAGAATTGCCATCCCAAACTTGACTTGTTGTACCATCATATAATAATTGCAATATTTTTACCACTTTAGATGACAAACCAGCATTGGATAACTTATAAAATAATGAGTTCCTTGGAATATTGTCAAACGCAGAAGAAAAATCAACAAAAAAGGCATATGTTTTCTTTTTCAGCTTAAAGTTCAAATGGATAATGCTACTCAGATTAAATATGTTGTCGACAGTGGAATAGCCCTTTCGAAATCCTGCTTGATGTTCATTTAGAATGTTATGACAGTCAATCCAACTATTAATTCTGTTGAGCAGTATACTTGTGAAAATTTTGTACAGTGTGTCTAGAAGTGAGAGTCCCCTGTAATTTGACACAACATTAACATTACCTTTTTTGAACAATGGTATAATTATAGATCTGCGAAAAGAGGCTGGTATGTCTTGGCGTAGAAAAATTGCATTTAAAAGTTGGGCAACTTCATTAAGAAAGCATTTTGGCGCATATTTATAAAATTCATAGCTTATTCTATCTAGGCCTAAGGCTTTTCTATCTTTTGCTGTTTTAAGAGCTAACATAATTTCACGCAATTCAAAAGGAGAATCAAGGAACGGATCTATGATGTTAGGTGACGCCCATAAAATTGCTCGATCAGATTCTGCCTGTGACAAAAGTGACTTGAAAACGTTGTAAAAATCAATAGTTTTAAGGTTGTTACCAATCCTAGGCGAAGAACCCTTTATTGAGTTCGCTAATTTCCACCATTCGCTAGTGTTACGCACCGCATTAAGTTGTTCAATGTTTTTGTTTTTGTAAGCTAGTTTTTTCTCATGGCATAATTTTGAATATTTTGTTCTACTTTCAATATAAGATTGTCTGTTTATTTGGGAATTCGATTTTCTGACACTGTTAAGTTTTATAAGCATTCGTTTACGTGCATTTTCACACTGTGAATCAAACCAGTTATTTTTAGGGTCAAAACGTTTTTTAAGACTGAAACTACCCGCTGCTATGTTTATTTTATCAATTAAAGTATTAACTTTATCTTCTATATTTGAATCAGACATAATGTGATCAATATTTGTGGTGTTTTTTAGAGATTGGGTAAACTTCACAATGTTTTTTGGATTCCAGTTAAGTTTTTGTGGCAAAGATAATTGTTTTGAGTTTTGATTAACCATGGCAGATATAGAGAAAGTTAGAGGCATATGATCTGAGTATGGTTTACAAGAGATGTGAAAATTATTTAAAAACTGTAAAAAATCGTATGAACCAATGCAATAATCAATTAAAGAATTTCCCATCACTCCGCAAAACGAGTATTCGCCCTCAATGTCCCCAGACATCCTTCCATTAATAATCACACCACCAATATCTTCGAGCAGATTCAATAATTTTTTGCCTTTCGCATCAATGATTTTATCTTTTGAAACACGACAGTGCGAGACTAAAGGAGTATTTAACACCAAGTCTTCATCAATTTTCTGTGCGTCAGAAACGCGAGCATTCAAATCGCCAACTATGCGATCTGCGACCAGCAGAATGAATTTTAAGAGCATCCACCCAGAAAAAGACATAGTCATTAAAATAACAAGCAAAGTTTATCTGTTTATCGGCAATCACATGTGTTTCAAATAAGAAAAAATATCAATTTTATTAATATAGGTAAAAAAGTTACCAAAATTTAGCTTGCTATTTAAGTTTGCAACATTAAAGGAGACCAACTGACACACTTCTAGTTGTTAAGGCCCTATTCTCTTTCAGCAAAAAATTTTTTCGACGTTTTTTTGGCATTTTTTTATAGCTTGGACATTTAAGAATATAACCCTAAAAGGGTTTTTTGAAATTCGAAATACTTTAGAAGATATGGCCATTTTTGTGGGGTCATGTCTTCGCTAAAATGAGTAGTTTTTATGTTGCTTAGTTTTTGAACGCAACGGCATCAATTAACCACCGAATTCCGTTGAATAGTTAATGGACAGGCAAAAACAGGTTTGAATACACATTTGCAGAAACATATGAATGAATATGAAATCAAAGCCGCATTTAGTTTAGTTTCGATTGAGTTGAATAGCGGACGCACGCTTGCGCTTACGGTTTGCGGAAAAGTACAGTTTTGAAAAAAATTTATTTTTGTGCGGTAAAATGGATAAAAAAAGTAATAAAACACGTCAAAAACCCGTAAACAAAGTGAACTATGTTCGCGCCGGTCGAATTAAAAAACGCAAATTTCGTGGAAATAAATTTGATAGAGTAGAGGACACTGAGTTTGCGAGTACTTCAGCCAAAAAATTCAAAAATAATCCCACGGAGGATATTGTCATCGAAAACAATTTGGAGAATTGCATCTTGGACTTCTATTCAGTATTCACAACACTTGCTACTTTCGTCATTTGTGCCACATGCAACGAAAAATTGGAATTCAAAAAAGCATCGCCGAATGGAGTTGCATTCAAAATCGCTGTGAACTGCGCTTGCCCAACCAGACTTATTCCGTCTTATTATCACGTTTCTTGCCCAATCAGACTTATTATCACGTTTCGCCGGCAAATCGTATGAAATAAATCGCCGCTTGGTTGTTGCCATGAGACTTTTGGGCATTGGTCCCAAAGGCATGGATATGTTTTGTGGCATTATGGACATAGGAGTAGGTCTGAGCAACAATTTTTTTCTACAGCAGCCTTCAAAATTTGCATTCAGCTGCAGAGGCCGTTTATAATTTCGTTATTTCCAAGGCCGTTCGTGAAGAAAAAGAAGCCACCATGGAAGAAAATGAAGGGTGCGATCCAACGCTATTGACTGTGTCGGGCGATGGCACGTGGAAAAAACGCGGCTTCGCATCTTTCTATGGTATAACGACATTGATCGGCAAGTATACCAAAAAAGTTGTTGACTCTGTGGTCAAGTCTGCTATTTGCAATAGCTGCAAATATTGGGAATCCCAGCAATATATCCATCCAGAGGGTTTCGAAGCTTGGAAGGAGTTGCACGAAGAGGAATGCCGTAAAAATCATGAAGGCAAAAAAAGAATGCGTTGGCCACGTTCAAAAAAGAATGGGGTCCAGGCTGCGCAAAGTCAAAAAGGAGAACAAAGCTATAGGTGGCAAGGGCGCTGGAAAGCTGACAGATAAGCTTATAAGTGAACTGACGACCTACTACGGTTTGGCGATTCGCCGTCATCCGAAATCCCTAGAAGAGATGAAGAAGGCGGTTTGGGCTACGTATTTTCACAAAGTATCTACCGACGAAAATCCCCAACACCAAAATTGCCCGACCGGTGAGTCAAGCTGGTGCACGTATCAAAAGGCCGTGGCGCAGGGTAACGTGGATGACTTTAAACATAATTACGATCCGCTCAACCCAAAGGTCCCCGAAGCGATAAAACCCGTCTACGAAGCGCTGTCATCGGACGAGTTGTTGAGTAGATGCCTCGGGTCTGAGACTCAAAACAGCAATGAAGGTTTCAACAGTATCGCCTGGACCTTTGCACCAAAACATATGCACGCTGGAGCGTGGACAGTGGAGATCGCAAATTACATGGCAACCGCCATTTTCAACGATGGTTTTCAGCCAATACTCAAAATTATGAGGTTGATGAGAATCGCCATTGGAAACCAAGCCTACAATTTTGCGTTATCACGTGATGAACTTCGCCTCAACCGCTCGGAAGCTTACGCTGTGGATGCATCAAAGGAGGGCAGAATTGCTCGCAGAGCTCAAAGAGCCAAAGATCAAAGCTTTTTTGAAGAAGAAGAAGGTGGTTTATATGGACCTGGCATCGCTGAATAATTTGGGTAAGTATTCCAAAAACAGTTTTTTTCTTTCATAAAAGAGTGAGTTTTGTTTTGTCCAAATCGCGTCTTTCCAACTATCAAGCCACTTTTCTCCGGTTCTACTGAACCGATTTTGATAAAATAATTTTTTTTTCGAAAAATAAACTTCAAACTTTGAACGCGTTTATCTCGAAACCACGTTTTTCGAGCTGGCGGCCACGATTCCGCCAGTTCTACTAAACCGATTTGGATGAAACAAAGTGTAATCGACGTAGAATTGTCACCATTCTGGCCCTTTTTGGCCCGTAATAAAATTTTGCGATTTTTTTTACTATTTTTTTTTTACACTAAACTACAAAAAATGGGTCCAAATTCGATTTGTCCATTTCAAGTGGCCGCCATTTTGTCAAAAAAAATCGCAAAATTTTTATTTTACTACGGGCCAGAATTACATCTATGCTGATCATAACCCTATATTTTTTTTTTCAGACGCTCCTGAGGGCCGGAATCGTGGCCGCCAGCACCATGCCTTTTTTTTTGAGGGCCAACTTTGACGGTGCCATCATCTATGGACAGCCCCTATATCGAGGCGAAAAAAATTTTTTTATTTTCTTTCATTCATTACTAATTCAATAAAAAAAACAAAATTCAAATATCTTTTTGCGTTTTCAAATGAGAATTTTTTCAAAAAGGGTCCAAAAACAGCAAGCTGAAGGAGAATAGGGCCTTAATCTAAATTAGGGGGGGCAGCAGCAGCAATTGAAGAACGCTGGGCAGGTGCGGCATGCACTGCATGGGATTCCTTAACCACAATATTGCATTGGTAGTTTACTGAAGATACTAACTTCCGAAGATATTCTGCGTCAGATGTATTCGAGGCAGCAATATTATCATCAGCACACGTAAAGAGCTTATCGTTGATGTAAATACGATTGTCACCTAGTCGAACTTTTATGTTCTTTTCAGCAATTCGTACAATTTTTAGCGAGTTGGCGGAGAGTATATCTTTTGTTGCGTTCATCTGTTGTGAAGTTCTTTTGTATGGATATGTTAGAACCAGCCAAATTTTTTCTAGCTGCCAGTACTGCGTTTACTTCAAGCACTGAGTTTAGTGTAAATAGGTAAGATTTACCAGCGGCGATCTTGTGGACTTCCGTGACATAGACAGCAGTATTTAGTTTATTAGAACAAAGTTCTTTAAATTCATCAATAGCTGGTTTGATTAGGGTGCTTGCTAATCCACTAACGACAACATTTCCGCGCCTAGTTGTTTTGTCAACGAGCTCCAGCTTACTCCTTAACAAGCTAACCTCATCTTTGTGTTATGATGATTCCCCAAATATTTCGACTCTAGCGATACGTGAGCTGAAATAGTTTGAAATATCCTCTAAAAATCAAGTTTTTTGTAAAAAAATTGGCTGGTGTGGTAATGAAATAGTAGTAACCAAACTGTTCTTCCAATCTGCATCAAAAAATATAAAACTTTTTTCGTTGGACCAAAGATAATGCGAATTTTCATGAATTTGTTTGACTTTTTTTATAATATTTTCACTGAAATTCAGATAACTTCATTACTTTTAATGCGATTCTAGTTTTCAAGATACCGTTGGAAAGGATTTGAGTGTAAAGAATTTCTTAAATTGATTTATATTAAAACTAAAATATTATTTATAAAATAAACACCTACTGAAAAAATATTGTAAGAAATTAAAAAAAAAATAATAAAGGTAATGTAGTTATTAGAATTTTGAAAGTTTTTGTATGAAAATAAAATAAAAAAATATCAAAACCATGCATGAAAAACAGCAAATAATCTTTAATCTGATTGAAAACATTTACAATTTTTTGATGCTGACAGTTTATTTTTTTGCAACCATAATGTTAATGTTAATGTTGTGTGGTGGAGATGCGTACTGCGACCTAAATGAGATCTATTGTACCTCCTTCTCAAAGCTCTGCTGGGTTTGCGGATTACAGAATTTCATCCAGCCCTATTTCTCTAATGAATTTGAGAATATTCTTAGGTTCAAGGGATGAAACCTGCTCTAGACTCAGCTCATAATTCCCCAGTGCTAGTTTACGTCTGCGAGCCACGGCGTCGCAGTTTGTAAGTAGGTGTATTGGAGTCTCCCCTGCTTCTTCACAGAAACGGCAGTCACTATCGGTCTCTATGCCCAATTTCATCAGGTGGTATTTGAGTTTACAGTGTCCTGTAAGGAACCCCGTTAGAATCCTAAGATTCGGTTTGCCTAAGCTTATGCACAATTTTGCTCTCCGAGTGTTAAAATCTCTGAGGAGCAATTTGGATTGTCTTAGCTTTGGGAGGCTTTTCCAAAGGTTTGAACGTTTATGCTTCTCCTCCCTTCTTAGTTCTTCTTTTATAGAATGTGTGCCCAATCCGCAGAATGGTTCTGGTCCTATAAATTTTGTGGCTGCACCCTGTCGCGCTAGACCATCGGCTTCTTCGTTACCCTGTATTCCTTTGTGTCCTGGGACCCAAAGTATAGTAACAGTGTTATTCTTGCCTAGTTCGTTGAGTTTTGTTAGGCATTCCCATGTTATTCTCGATGATATCTCATAGGAAACTAATGCTTTGATTGCTGCTTGGCTGTCTGACATCACAACTATATCCTGACCTTTGTATTTACGGTCCAGATTGAATTGTGCACACAGCTGTATTGCTAGGATTTCCGCTTGGAAGATACTGGGTGTTGTCCCCATAGGTTCAAAGTGCTTGGTTCTTGGCCCGTACACCCCTGCGCCTATACCTTCCAATGTCTTGGACCCATCTGTATACCATGCTATACTGTGTGGTTTCTTGACTTGCGATATCATCTCGCTTTCCCACTCTTTCTTGGTACTAAGCTTAATTCCGAAGTGTTTTTCGAAGTTATACCTTTTTACTATATCGTCTCTTGGTAGATCGATGTAGGGAGTGTGCTTTGCAATATCCTCCTTCTCTCTACTGCTGATAGTTTTACCTAAACCTGTCCCCTCTTTTGCAATGCACAACAGAATTACTTCTAGTGCTGCTGTAGGGCATGTCCTCATGGCCCCTGTGATGCATACACAGGCCAGTCTCTGCACCTTTGTTAGCATATTCCTCATTGTGGTTAGCTTGGTTCTCTCAGCCCATGCTATTGCACCATAGGTGAGGATGGGTCTCACCATCATGGTATACATCCAGCGGAGAATTGTTGGGTTACAACCCCAGCTTTTCCCCGCCAGGCTCCTACATACCATGAGTGCGCGCGTTGCTTTGTTTATAGTTACCTCTGCATGTCTTCTCCAGAGAAGCTTTGAATCTAGTGTAAGTCCCAGATACTTTACTTCTCCTTTGAAGGGAATTTCAGTGCCATCCATTCTCATTGTTCGGAGGTTTGGCAGGCTTCTTTTGTTAGTAAAAGGTACTATGGTGGTTTTCGCTGGGTTGATACTTAATCCCACTGTGTTGCACCACTCCTTTGTTACTGACAGTCCTCTCTGTATCAGGTTACAGAGTGTATCCTCGAACTTCCCTCTCGCTATTAAGGCGATGTCGTCTGCGTAACCTTGACATTTTATGCCATTCTCGGTTAGCATCGTTAATAATTCGTCCACAACAAGACTCCACAGCAGTGGAGAAAGGACTCCGCCTTGTGGGCAGCCTTTTGTTGTTTTGATTCTTATAGTGGTGTTTCCCACTTTTATTTCTGCAGTTCTAGTGCTAAGCATTTGGCATATCCATCTGCTGAGCATATCATTTACTCCTTTTTTGTGTAAAGACTTCTTCACAGCCTCGTGAGAAGTATTATCAAAGGCTCCCTCTATGTCTAGAAAGGCACAGAGTACGGTTTCTTTGTTTTTGAAAGCTGACTGGATGTTGCTTGCCAACTGGTATAGCGCAGATTCTGTAGACCTGCCCGCCCTATACGCGTGTTGACAGGGGTGCATTGGTGCCTTCTCCAGAATCTCAGTTCTTATATAGTTATCTATTACCTTTTCCATTGTTTTAAGTACAAATGAGGTAAGGCTAATGGGTCTAAACGACTTTGGTAGCGTGTAGTCTATTTTCCCTACTTTTGGTATGAAGGTGACTATCGCCCTTCTCCATTTTCTTGGGATATAGCCCAGCGCAAGGCTTCTTCTAGTTATTTTGACTAGGTGAGGCAATATAGTTTCTGCACCTTTTTGTAGAAGTGCAGGAAAGATGCCGTCTACACCTGCTGATTTGAATGGTTGAAGGGTTCTGAGTGCCCAATCTAGACGAGCCTTAGTACAAATGCTCGTTGCAAGTTTCCATTCTTCTTGATTTGGAGTAATCTGCCTGTCTGCTGTCTCATACTCAGTTACCGGTGTACTGCCCGGGAAATGAGTTTCTAGAAGGTGACTGGCTCGTTGCTCTTCTCTAAGCGTATAGCTTCCGTCTGGCAATAGAAGTGACATTCTTGTCTCCACTCTGCCTTTAGCCATTGCTTTGTGTATCCTGGCTGCTGCTGGCGTGGAAGAAATGTCTTCACAGAAGGTTCTAAAGCTCTGTCTTTTGGCTTTCCTGATTTCTTTATTATACTCCGTCAGAGTCGCCGTGTAGTTGTGCCATTCTCCGTTGCGCTTTGCGGCATTAAAGCTGCATCGCACCTTCTTCCGGAGTCTGGTCAGCTCAGCGCTCCACCAAGGAGTATGTTTTGTTCTTGCCTTGTGCCCTGTTGGACAGCTAGATTCGTAGGCATTATATACTGCATTGTTTACTTGCTCTACATAGCAACCATAACACAAGCCAATATTGTTACAAAAAACTGGAATTTTAGAGGTTATTTTTAGAGGCTATCGTTAGAGCCAAAATGTTTGGGGAATCATCATAACATAAACCGAGGATTATTTTGAGCATTTGTGCCGAACAACTTTTTTTTTTGTAGAGCGTGAGGCGCCTTAATATATACGAATGCCTCACAATTTCAAAATCGTCTTAATTTCCGTTGAATTAAATTGTCAAATTCTCTCACAAAAATTTGTTAAAGAAATGGAAGAATAGGATTTCTGACAAAAAAAGAAAATCTAAACAAATCCACTCGGCAATAATTGAATGGACTCCCGATGTTCAATCAAACTACATATTTTTGCAATATTCTGGCCAGTGAACTTTATGTAATTAAAATTTCGACATAATTTTAAATTTGTAATTTCTTTTTGAATTAGTAAATGTTATTTAAAAACCTTATTTATCGATGTTCGTTGCTTAACAGAAAGCTTTTGCTTCATTTATTTTTGCGTTGATTTGCATCAAAAAGTGTTCATTTTCTAGCTTCGAATCGCCAGCTCATGATTATAATTGTTGTCTTCGCCAATAATAATAATAAATATTAATAGCTGCTTAAATCTTTCATTGATTGCTTAGAAAAAAAGGCAGTGAAAAAAAATACCACACACAAATTGAATTACAATGCGTTTATTTCTTTAAATCTTTCGTCGTGTTTTTTGTTTTTTTTTCTTATCTGGGGAATGATTTTTGTTTATTTCTCTTTGCATTTTGTTTGTTTTCATTGCAATTTGCCATTTTTTTTTGCTTTCTAATTTTGACCACTTACCACTACCCTTTGTATTTCCCCTGACAACAACAATAATGAACATTGATTGCATTATTTGTGTCTAGCTTTTTGCAAATAACTCTTTTTCTATCTGTTCTTAAACACGAAATTGTTGGCAATCATTTGCATAACAAAGACGTTAACAGTGGCAATATTTTTAGAGGAGGATTTCATAAAAGTTACCATAAATATTCTGAAAAAAATAATGACTATCTGCGATGATATAAACCAACTTCAAATGAATTTTTTTCTAAGCTGACTGCACCTTTATTCTTAAGAGCCAATATATGCGAAATGCCAGTTAGTATGACAATATCAAAAGTGTTAAAATGACAGTGTTCAGAACTACTAACGATAGAAATACACCTTATATCACATAGAGAAGGATAAAAAACAACAAATAAAAAATGTTCTAAAATTCGGCACTATAAAAGCAAAGTAGGCAAACGAGTGAAGTGAGAAAGTTTATGTGTGTCATTATGGGACATCTGATTCATTGCCTTTCAATCAATATCGGTTCCCATCCAAAAAGATCTAAAAACACAAATTCGAGCTATAAGAATATCAAAATATAATCCATAGAACTTTCTTCAAGGTCAACACGTTCGAATGTTGTTACCTGTAAAAAAAAACAAAAAAAAAACTTAAACAAAAAAGTAAGCAGCCCACTTGAACGCGCCTGCTGACTCTCAAGCGGCCTGCCACCTTGCTCACTCACTTATCAATAATTAAATCAGCTTTTGTTCAAAAGTAAAACCTTGTCAAGTTCATGGCTAAACGTTTGGTTTGTTTCTGTGCCGACACGTTGCTGGAAAGAATCATATAAAGAAGGCAAATGCAAGATTGGGTTAATGCAATAAAAGTTTTGACTTGGATTGAGTTGATGCAAAAAAAAAAAAGTTAAAAAAACAAAATCAGAATTTTCAAATATACTGATAAATTGATAGAATTTAATTAGTATGTTTAGAATAAATTTTTAAGGGGTGATACTATTAGATTAGATTAATTATGACTTTGGGTGCATAATTATGATTATTAAGGACCATTTTCTACAATTAGTACAGTATAAATGAAATGATATTTTTTATTTCGGTTTTACTGCATGCATGTCAAATAAAGTCTTTCAATATCAATTTGTTTGTATCTCTTAAAAGAAAAAAAAATTACTAATTATGTGATAAGCAATGGTGTGAAAAATAAAGATATCGTTGAGTTCAAACAACTTTGCTTGAATCCAAACAAAAGCAAACAAAAACTTATTCTCATTTGTCTCTGTGCTAATTTGTTTTAACTTGATGGATAAGAAATTCGTGATAATTTATCATTAAATACTTGTATAATTAATTATTGATAAAATATATATTTATTGGTTTTATCAAAATAATTTCTTAAAAGTTTTTAAGCGGCTTCATAAGTATCTGGACATTTAAAAGTTCTCTACTCTTCGATATTAAAACACTTGGTGACAGAAAGCTTGGAAGTAACTCTGGCAAAAAGGTGACTTTGTTTTAAATATGAATTAACTTTGCATTAATGTAGTAGAAGAGAATTCGCAAGTGTATAGAAAAATCAAACATGCTATGTCATCAACTTGTAGCTTAACATCACCTTATTGGCTTGTCTACCATATCGTATATCATTCTTGATCAAGATCTTGATCTTGTATATCGCCAAGGATTTGGATTTTAGTGCTTGAAAAATTTCCTATATCAAAAGAAAATAAGTATTTGTTCAAGTCATAACATTCCTTCCAAATTCGCCTACTGTTTTTGTACAAGCTATCCCACAAAATATGCTTCAGATAAATTGTCTTAAACAAAATATATGAAATTGTTAATACTCTGCACCAACTCCAATTATATTTCAGAAAAGATCAATCGAAATTAAAAAATTTCATTTGGAATTTAGAAAAGATCATTTTGAAGTCAAAACTTTGAAAAATTTTGGAAGTCTGAACTTAAGACTATATCCTTTGAAATTCAGAAAATATCAATTGATATTTAAAAAATTAACTTAAATTTGGAATTCGAAATTAAAAATAAATCAATTGAAATTTAAAAATTCCACTTGAAATTCAGATAAGATCAATTGAATATCAGAAAAGATCAATTGAAGTTCTGAATTGCATTTAAAATTTAGAATAGATCAATTTAAATTCAGAAATTTCGTGTAAAATTCGGAATATTTCCATTAAAATTCAGAAATTATCAATTGAAATTCAAACACATTAAATGAAATTCATAATAGATCAATTGAATTTAAAAAATTTCATTTAAAACTTAAAATAGATCTAGCAAAATACAGAAAAGATCAATTAAAGTTCAGAATTCCATTTAAAATTGAGAATAGATAAATTGAAATTTAAAAATTTCGTTTGAAATGCGGAATTTATCCATTGAAATTCTGAAAATATCAATGAAAATTCAAAAAGATGAAGGTTGAAATTAAAAAACTACATTTAAAATTTAGAATAGATTAATTGAAATTCAGAAAAGACCAATAGATATTAAAAAAATATGAATTGAAATTCAGAACTTTAAATTCATAATAGATCAATTGAAATTCAAAAATTTCATTTGAAATTTAAAGTAGATTAATTGAAAGTCAGAAACTTAACTTGACGTTAAGAAAATATTCAGCCCTATTATTGAATCCCGTCGTAGGACGATGTCGTAGATACTAAGAAAAAGACATCACTGAGTTCATTCATAGCGACATTCGAAGATTTTTTAAGTAATTTTTTTTACGTGTTTTTGTTATCTAAGTTTATAAGTTATTAGGAATGATAAATGAAGTCTAAATTTATAAAAATAAAAAATTTTATTAATGTTTTTTAATAATTTGGAGGCAGGTCGGCTCCCATACGATATCTCGGCATCTGTTTATCTGAAACAAAAAACCGAAGTGTTTTAGATTCAATATGACAAGGACTATAAAATAGACTATTAATATTAACTTTTAGCAATTGTTGTTAACTTTAAGTAACAAAAATAAAAAAAAAAAATGAAAAAATTATTTTTTCGCTGTTATTTTTAAAAAAATATAGTAAACATAAAATTTTTAACACAATTATAGTCTATTATGTAAGTAGTTTTGTGTTAAATATGTGGTTAAAATTTCAGAAGGATCCGCCCACCGGAGAAATAGTGTGGGGCGTCCGTGAAAACGTAGTTTTGAGAAAAACGCTCTTAAAGTTTTTTAAATGCGTTGTAACATGAGTTCAGGTAGAGAAAGTTTTGGGTTGAAAAAATTGCTTATACTGCTCGGATCTTCATAAAAATTTAATACAATATTCTTAGATACACATACATTCAAAAAATTGTAAAAAAAAAACTTTCGAAAGTGACCAATTAGACATCACCCTTAAATAAAATTTACAGCCAACACAAACACAATTTCAAGCAAAAAACAAATTAATGTAGCGCTTCAATTCAGTGACAGTGAGAGCGAATAATGATAACTTTTCTTTGGTCTCTGTATACATTTGAATGTGATTTTTTTATTTTTTTTTATTTAACTACTTTGAAAGTGCGTATAACTTTTAATTTTTTGTTATGCTTTTGTTTGTTTTTAAACTATTTTATGTATTAGAAATATATATGAATTTGAAATATATAAAATTATAATTTAGTTTTTTTTTTATCAGAAGACTTTTTGGTTTTAGAAAGATTGCATACACAAAATTTTTTAAGGAAAACAAAAAGAGGGTGTGACAATATTTAAAGAATATTGTGGGTTCTATTGATTTTAACATAAATTAGTAAATTGTATCAAAAAAAAAATATTCAATTTATTTTTCAAAGGTAAAATACTTACTTATACTTATTTTAAAAAAATTATACTTACTAATACGTACTTTTCAGTGTTCTAAGTAGCAAATATACTTATTTTTTAATAACATGAGTTGGTAGCATTAGTTATGGTTATGGTTATGGTTATGGTTATGGTTATGGTTATGGTTATGGTTATGGTTATGGTTATGGTTATGGTTATGGTTATGGTTATGGTTATGGTTATGGTTATGGTTATGGTTATGGTTATGGTTATGGTTATGGTTATGGTTATGGTTATGGTTATGGTTATGGTTATGGTTATGGTTATGGTTATGGTTATGGTTATGGTTATGGTTATGGTTATGGTTATGGTTATGGTTATGGTTATGGTTATGGTTATGGTTATGGTTATGGTTATGGTTATGGTTATGGTTATGGTTATGGTTATGGTTATGGTTATGGTTATGGTTATGGTTATGGTTATGGTTATGGTTATGGTTATGGTTATGGTTATGGTTATGGTTATGGTTATGGTTATGGTTATGGTTATGGTTATGGTTATGGTTATGGTTATGGTTATGGTTATGGTTATGGTTATGGTTATGGTTATGGTTATGGTTATGGTTATGGTTATGGTTATGGTTATGGTTATGGTTATGGTTATGGTTATGGTTATGGTTATGGTTATGGTTATGGTTATGGTTATGGTTATGGTTATGGTTATGGTTATGGTTATGGTTATGGTTATGGTTATGGTTATGGTTATGGTTATGGTTATGGTTATGGTTATGGTTATGGTTATGGTTATGGTTATGGTTATGGTTATGGTTATGGTTATGGTTATGGTTATGGTTATGGTTATGGTTATGGTTATGGTTATGGTTATGGTTATGGTTATGGTTATGGTTATGGTTATGGTTATGGTTATGGTTATGGTTATGGTTATGGTTATGGTTATGGTTATGGTTATGGTTATGGTTATGGTTATGGTTATGGTTATGGTTATGGTTATGGTTATGGTTATGGTTATGGTTATGGTTATGGTTATGGTTATGGTTATGGTTATGGTTATGGTTATGGTTATGGTTATGGTTATGGTTATGGTTATGGTTATGGTTATGGTTATGGTTATGGTTATGGTTATGGTTATGGTTATGGTTATGGTTATGGTTATGGTTATGGTTATGGTTATGGTTATGGTTATGGTTATGGTTATGGTTATGGTTATGGTTATGGTTATGGTTATGGTTATGGTTATGGTTATGGTTATGGTTATGGTTATGGTTATGGTTATGGTTATGGTTTTTGTAATAGTCATGATAGATTTAAATCCGGGTTGGCTTGTTGTCACAGAAGAAATAATTGTGGAAATATTGTTTAAAATTTGAAAGAGTTGTCATATTAAATTGAAAATAAATGCCAACAATTTTTTTTATTTTCTTGGTCACTTTAGTTTTCTTTTTATTCTCGTGCAAGCAATATGTTGTCAATGTTTTAATCTTAAGTCCGTGCCGAGTTTTATTGATGTGCGACTTATAGTTCGAAAGTTATACCGAAAATTTGGGCTGCGTAGTAGTTTTCAAGGCTGTGCAACTTATAATTCTAAAGCTATTCGATATCGCAAATTTGAGTTGTATGGGAGGTGCGACGCCCCTTGTCCAACGCCCCTTGCCCAACGCCCACTGTAATATGCCTATGTTAGTCACGCAAGTGCAAAAAAGAAGTTGACAAAGTCTTATCGCAATCGGATGAATGGTAATGCAGCGCATAAATTACGAACAAACAAACAAAATTTTTGTATATTGGATTAATTTTTTCTGAATTTTAATTGATATTTTCGAAATTTTAAATATTATTTCTGGTCAAGCTCTAAACAAAATAAGCTCCGTAAGTCAGTGAAAATATTATTTATTCTATAAAAGTAGTAAATTTTTGTTGCAAAAAGTGTTATCATCTAGTCACATAAACAATCATTTATAAACAACAATATAATTTATAAACAATCCACTGTATATTTCTCAGAAATAATTTAAAAATATTGCTTAATATCTTATCATGGGAACATTGAACTTTTCCATTGAATAATATACATATAAATTGCAGACATTAAACTTAAATAATCATAAAATTATAATATTTACGAAAACATAAATAGTATTTTTTTTTTGTTTACTTTCTTATTTCTTTTAAATTTTCTGTTTAAAGAAGCAAACATTTATGAATTGTATAAAAATTTTGTTTACAATAACAATAAAATATTAAAAAGATGAGAAAATTGGGGAAACTATTTAAACCATAATTCAATTAAGAAATGATAAATAACCAGTTTTATTCACAAAAAAATATCTGGATACGTAAACTTTTAAATTTATTCCATTTCAAAAGCACTAAAAGAGATGTAATGTTGCATTTAAGTTGTGATATTTTAAAATTTAAAAAAAACTTGATATTTATAACATAATGAGATAAAACGATCATTCTCAAAGGTATAGGTATTGGCTTTTGATTTTGTGCTTAACCAGATTAGGGTAAGGATTATGGTTCTTACAGAATTCTTAAATACCACCTCCCCAATTCTTTAAAAGAGGTTAAAATATCGTGAAGATTTTTATTCTGAAATGCTTATTCTGTATTGCTTTATTTGTGTACCCGAAAATTGTGTTGGTTTTTCGCTATAGTCAATAATGTTTTTTGTGAAACGTTAAAGATTTACCATTTCAGTTGTTATCTCGAATAAAATGCTCATTCTGTAGAGCTTCATTCTAAAGACACTTTATTTTTAGAACTTTGTTATGGCCATTGTGTAGAACTCGATGACTCACTCAAGATATCTTGATGACGACAAATTTTGTGTGTACTAATATCTTTATAACTCTCTTCCTTTTCTTCCATTCCCAATGTAGGCCCAAATCCGAATCCAAATGATAATGTAGCTAGTGCGATTGCGTCCGGATGTAGTGTCGCGTCTCCCTCGGCCAGTCCAACAGCTGCAGCTAATAAATTATTTGAAGATGTCGCTTATCAGACACAGTCGTCAACAAATGATAACAATAATCAATCGATCGGCGGTGGCAGCAGCAGCAGTAACAATTCCCCCGCACAGCGAAATTCCACAAATTCGAATGAATACACCTCCACACCGAAATCATCCAGAAGTTGCAACGCTGGTGGAGGGACAAATTCACCCACAAATACTTCACTTAGTGCAATCAATACAGAGAGTCCGCAACATTTTAGCATAGACTGCAGTACGCTGCAGGAAACACAACTCCAGACTGCTAGCAGTGCAACCAGCTTAGATCAAACCTTAAACAGTGCCAACAACAGAGCAACAACACCTACAACTGCTGCAGCATCATCTAGCGCCGTAGAAGCACCTACCACAGCACCAACGCCACCAGCAACTACATCAGCACCTGTTGTTGTTTTAGTGCCGCCACGTCAGGCTTTACTTCCTTGGGGTAGCAATTCGCGCACCTCCATCATCAACACTATTCCATATCATCAAAACGATACCCAAGGACAGCAGAGTGCCAACGAGATAGCGATGCGTCCCGGTGAGATTGTGATGCGCAACCTCTTTAGCGATTTTACGGTGCAGGCGGAGAAAAAAATCGAGCTGGTCATGTTGGAGAGTGCCGATAAGAATCTCTCAAAGTTGTTGCAACGTGGTGAAGATCAGCAATTCGATCAGCTTATGTCGGCTCTCGGCTCAGTGGCCGAACACTGCCTACCCTCATTGCTGCATACATTGTTGGCCTGGCAGCGACGCCAATTGGCGGATGTCGAAATAAAAAATGATCTCAAACGTTTGGAGAAAAATAATGCAGCTACGTCTGGCACCTCATCATCTTACTCATCGGCAGCCACCAAGCCACCAACTGCTATTGCCAATGATTTTGAGTTTCAACTGCAGCGACGCGAGGCAGCGGTGGAATTCATATTTTGCCTAGCGCTCATCGAGATACTCAAACAGCTGCCCTTCCACCCGGGTCACGAGGATCTCATCCGCAGCATTGAGAATTTGGCTTTCAAGCATTTCAAATACAAGGAAGGCCTGCAAAATAATCCCAATGCGCACAATATACACATGATTGCCGATCTGTATGCGGAAGTTATCGGTGTGTTGGCGCAGAGTCGTTTTGCATCGGTGCGCAAGCGTTTTATGAGCGAACTAAAAGAGCTGCGCGCTAAGGAGCCATCACCAAATACAACGCAGAGCATCATCAGTCTGCTGATGGGCATGAAGTTCTTTCGTGTGAAGGTAAGAGAGTAAGTGAAGGGGAAGCATTTCAAAACATTAAAGATTTTGTATTTTTATAGATGGTGCCTATTGAAGAGTTCGAGGCTTCCTTTCAATTTATGCACGAGTGTGGTCAATATTTTTTGGAAGTCAAGGACAAGGATATTAAACATGCGCTTGCAGGGTTATTTGTAGAGATCTTGGTGCCGGTTGCAGCGGTAATTATCAAAAGTTATTAAATTTTAGATTTTTTTTCTCATTTGTGGCTCGTTTTGCAGGCTGTCAAAAATGAAGTGAACGTGCCGTGCGTCAAGAACTTCGTCGAGCTGCTGTACATGCAAACGCTGGATGCTTCAACAAAATCCAAACATCGCTTAGCTCTCTTTCCGCTCGTCACCTGCTTGCTTTGCGTGTCGCAAAAGACATTCTTTCTCTCCAATTGGCATTATTTTTTGGCCATGTGCTTGAGCAATCTCAAGAATCGCGATTCTAAAATGAGTCGCGTCGCCCTGGAGTCGCTTTATCGCCTGCTCTGGGTCTACATGATACGCATTAAATGCGAATCCAACTCAGCCACGCACTCACGTCTTCAAAGTATTGTAAACTCCTTGTTTCCAAAGTAAGTTCCTTTTCTAACTAAACAAAAAAAAAATAGCACATGATAGCACACATCGGGCACATCACAGCACACTGTTTTTTTAATAAAAAATTAAAAATCCCTGCATGCAGATTATTTCTTTTACCTATTAATGTATATCTTCTTGCGTAGGGGTTCCAAGGGCGTGATTCCACGCGATACGCCGCTCAATATATTTGTTAAAATTATTCAGTTCATTGCGCAGGAGCGTCTGGATTTTGCAATGCGAGAAATCGTCTACGATCTGTTGTGTGTAGGACGTTCCATCAAGGTTGGTCTCTTCTTGGTTTTTATTAAATAACTTTAGAAAAGTTGGATAATTAAACATCTTCACTTTCCGCACTCAGCTAATCCTAAATCCCGAACGCATGAGCATTGGTCTACGCGCCTTTCTTGTAGTTGCCGACTCTCTGCAGCAGAAAGATGGTGAGCCACCCATGCCACGCACTGTTCCCGTGCTACCCTCAGGCAATACGCTGCGCGTCAAGAAGACATACATCAATAAAATGCTCACCGACGACACGGCGCGCAGCATTGGCATGTCCACGTATTTCCCGCATGTGCGACGTGTATTTGTTGATATACTGCGCGCCCTGGACGTACACTATGGACGCCCGCTAATGATGACCAGCACGCAAAATCAAAATAAAGAACCCGATGAAATGCTTTCCGGTGAACGTAAGCCACGCATTGATCTCTTTCGCACCTGTGTGGCTGCAGTGCCACGTCTGATACCCGACACAATGACTCCACAGGAGCTGGTCGATTTGCTGTCGCGTCTGACCGTGCACATGGACGAGGAGTTGCGCATGTTAACGCATCAGTCGTTGCAAACACTAATGATTGATTTTCCGGATTGGCGTCAGGATGTCGTGCACGGGTATACGCAGTTTCTAGTGCGCGATGTCACCGACACCTATCCGCAATTGCTGGAGAACTGCACCAGGATGTTGTTTGTATTTCTCAATATCTGGCGTTGTGCCATAAATGTAAATGGTGGCGCCAATGGCGGTGGAGGTATAGCAGGAGTAGGGGGAGGAGGAGGTTGTTTGCCAGGTGGTGGATTAAATCTCACAAAAACTACAACTACAGTTGTGACCATCAATTCGACGGCAACCGTAGCCGGTGGAGCCAATGTAGCTGCAGCTAGCGGTATTGGCAAGGATACAGCCACAAGCTTGCTCTCCAGCGTTAGCACAAATATAAAAAGTATCAATACGCATTCGAGTGGCACCTCTAGCATTACCTCTAGTGGGATCTCGAGCATCACTCAAACTACGGTGATAAACTTGTCAGATGCGGCAGCTGCGGCTAAAAAGAATGAAGTGCCTCTAGCTACAACGTTGCACTTTGTGGAGGGTTTTGCTTTGGTGCTGCTTTGCAATTATCGGCCATTTTTGCGCAAATTAGCGGCAATGATATTGAAAGAGGTCAAGAATCTGATGAAAGCGCTGGGAATACCTGAAACTGAACCGCCCGTTATCGATGTGATAGACAAGTGCTGTCCACAGGTGCGCGCGCTTTCTTAGTATTTTAGGAAAATATTTTTTGTTTCAACTCCCTTTTTTTCTCAATTCTAACACAGATCTTGGAAAAATGTCTGCCTCACTTGCCACAGACTGAGAAGACGGCAATCTTGAATGCCAATGTTATTGATCTGCAGTGGATTGCGGAGCGTACTAGCGGCGTTTGGCTCGCGGGACACACAGATGGTTTGTTCATTCACTTAACTTTCTTTAAAATTTTTTCCAAAAATGTTGCTTCAACGAATAGATTCCTCAAAATCCTCCACATCAACTTTGAATCTATCGCAGACATCAGCTACGCAACATCAGCAACAATTTGATCCTTGGTCTGCGTGTTTAAGTGGATTTCTAGAGCGACACCGTGTTTTGCAGCAGTGTCCTTCGGCTGTGGCGCAAGCCTGGCCAATCTGCTATGCACGTGTGACTACGCTTTACAGCGTTGTTGACCCCACGTCAGTATTATATCCAGCGCAAGCTATGAATTATGTTATAAAATCTAATTTCTACACATCTCTCCACAGACCCGTCAGCGACAATCGCGCCTCCTTACTGCGCAGCTCTGCGCCCACCAAAAAAGTGCCCACCGAGAGCCAAAAAGACTACTATCTACGTTTGTGGCGCAATCAGGTGGCCTACGCCATGCGTCTTGTGCCGCAAATACCCAGTGTCGCAGTGCGTTGCGCTTCACCCGATCTCAGCTTGAGGTGAGTCCGTCTCAATTAGAAGTTTTCTAACGTGGTTTCATCTTTTGTGTTAACAACTTTCTTACGTTAAATTTTTAGTTTTATTTGTTTTGTTTAAGTTTATTTATTTTTACATATAACTTTAGTTTAATTATTTTTCTTAAAACTTATTAAACATGTATTAAATGTATTAAAATTACTCTCGTGCTCATAGCTGCGTTGCATTCTAATCACTCATGATGTTGCACATAAAACTTGTATTTTGTGTATTTTAAATATTTACTATTCAATAGGAGATATCTATTTAATAATCTTAGCTTTCTTCTAACTAGCTTGTAAAACTGTTTAAACTACTGTACAATGTTTGATGTTTATCTTAGTTGGGTTGAATAGCGGTGTGCTTTCTATAATAACTAAAATCATCTAAAGTGAACAGCTAAAATGAAAGTGTGTGTGAAGATATGTCAGAACTCAGTTAATCCTTTGTGGACTTAAAACATGGACGCTAGGCAGAGTTTAATTACTAAGAATAACTGAATTTATTAATATCATGGAAACCATTATAACTAAAAAAGAACATGAAAAATTAATGATGGCATATTTAAATTACTACATATGAAGGGCTTGTTGCAATAACGTGATAAGTCACATGATCTAAAAAATCAATTTTTTAAGCCTGAATACAATGCTCAAAGCATTGTTAACAACCACTGAAGAGATTTTGGCAATTTTTTTTTAATTTTCTAACCTATTTGTTAAAGTTCAAAGTCCATTTCTTTATACAAAAATAAACTTTTTCAAAACTTTAGAGTCGATTATTTAAAAATATTTTTTATGTGGCGGCTTATCATGTTGTTGCAATAAGCCTTTCATATTTATTTTTATAATTCTAAAAAATTTAATTTGTTTTCTTAGAGTTATATTTGAGCTTCATACTTAATATGTTTATAAAAACAATTTTATAAATAACGATAGCTTTTTTAGAAATATTTCAATTTAGCACATAAGTAAAATAAACTAAAAACTGAGGAACTCGTGAGAATACGCGAGATCGTATAAAGCTCATTGTTTTATAAGATCGTGTTACTTATAACTTCTCCATACAAACAAGTTATCGTTCTTGTTCATAAGAAAAAATATACTAAAATCAATTTTGAAAACAATTACGAAGCCGATTTCTGAATTGGTTTTTAAAACATTTCGAAAAATGCCCAAGTAGCGATCAATGAACTGAACACATAGTTTTATTTATTTGATTTTTTTGTGAGTTCTCCCCATTTTGAATTCAAATAAGCCTGTGATTCAGAATCACCAACAAAGTTTACATTACGATTTAACATTTAGATCAAGTTTTTTGAACCCGATGTTGTAAAACCCAGAAACTCCTTTTTAATTCAACGAAACGGCACTGTGGGAAATTTAAGACGACTTGGTGAACAAAATTCTGAAATGATTTCTGGCGATGATTTTTTATCTATTTATTTTATTTATTCAATCATGTGTTATTACAGGTATATTAAGCGAGTAACAAAACTTAAAATCTAAAAAAGGTACTTCAATGTACTAATAGTATAAAAAGCAAAAAATTTACAAAACAGAAAGGAGTTCAATTGTGGTATCTGCAATTGTGCAGATAGTCGGGTGATAGTGATGTGATAGTGGTGTGTTCACGAAAACCTGACTGCAAAACTGCACTAGTTCTCAAGTCCTCAACTGCACTGGCAAGTGCACTGAATCGCGAATACCCCTAATATTGCAGTATCATTTTTGTATTCTCCGGGCTTCAAAGCTGCAGCGCACACTTTGCACTGTGATCTTCCTGAAAAACTGGCAAATTATATCTATACGTTTGCTAAATTTACCAAGATTTTCTTTAATTCTTACCATATGATTCTCCTGTTGCCATTTTTTAAGTTTAGTTTTCCCGCAAAATGTATTTTGTTCATGCCGCGAGGTTGGCTGTTTTGCGTTATAACACTGCGCTGCTACAATTTACGCCGACGATTTTAAGTGGCATAGAACTCTAACAGCTGTTTCCTTCCATCTATCATAACGTGATAAATTTGGTTGCGTGTTTTCTTGTCAGGGGACTGCCAAGTAGCTTTATGAATATCGGGATGTTGAAATCTGGTGCTAGTTACTACCATGTTTCGTGCCGTAGCAGTTGAAGTCCTCGACAATAATCTTCACATCATGGGTCGGGGCAGCTGATCAGGCTGGTGTAAAATAATTTAACCTTGACGCGAATAGAAGTCAGCGATTTACGGGTGTAAATCGAGAGACTAGATGGCAAAGTCTTTTGCTGACTACAAATCCACATTCAAACTTGCGCTTGAGAAACTTTTATTTAATTGTTAACTCGCACCAAATTGAGCGAATACGTAAGGGTGTTTTTTGCCCTGTTCAAAGCCTGTATTATTTTCTCTACCAAAAGTTTATGGAATTCTAACCGAAGCTTTTGATGAAACTGAAAGATGGTAACTCTATTATATACAGTGATGTGCAAAGAAATAGGGACACTTGTATTTTAATATTTAAAGCTACATGAATTATATACAAGGTGCCCCAGATATAGCATTAATTCCCTCGGCTGGTGATTCTTCTTGATAAGGCGAGTATAACATTTTATGGAGTTTCCTCTCACATTGTAAAACTTTCAAGATACAGGGTGTTTTACGGTTTTAGTACGTGTTTAGTATTGTTGATCTAGAATCTAAACTACTCGCCATAAAATAAAAAATAATATTTTGTATTTTAGAAAAAATATCAACTTTTCCATTAATATATCAACCACTTTCGTGTTTTGTGCTGCAGCGGAGCTAAACTTTTGAGATTATCCAACGAAATATCAACAAATTTTGTATCTGGTTGATATATTGATGGAAAAGCTTATTTTAATTTATTTTTTGGAAAATATTATTTTTTATTTTATGGTGAGTAGTTCAGATTCTAGATCAATAATACTAAACACGTACCAAAACCGTAAAACACCCTGTATCTTGAAAGGTTTATAATGTGGGAGGAAACTCCATAAAGTTTTATACTCGCCTTATCAGGAGGAACCACCACCTGAGGGAATAAATGCTATATCTGTTGCAGCTTGTATGTAATTCATGCAGCTTTATATGCAGCTTTGTATTTTTTTTGTTAATTGTTTATGGATCAGCCAAACTCAGCCAAAAAAATTTTGCCAAACTTAGCATTGCAAAAGTGCTTTGTTCTAAGATAAGCTTAATGTGTTTTAACTTTAGAGCTAACATACATGATAAATATCAAACGGCGCTTTCTTTTCTTAAAAAAATGCTATAGACTACAAAGGCCGACAAAACACCGTGCTAAAGTGCTAGTATTTAATATACGAAAGCGCACATTTTTCGGGCATAAGATTTACCGATCAGTGTAAAAAAGTAAATATCAGATAAAATGTTTATTTTATTCGCTGGTAGGTGTTTATTTATAGTACGCAAAATGATTATTTTTTAACACCGAACGGTGTCATTTTTTACTATTCGAAAGGATATTTTTTACAATTTTCATTTATTCCAATGGTTAAAAATTTTTATACTATACAAAATTGACACTAAAGTAATTCCAAAAAGATAGGTGTGATGGACAGCCCGAGTGAACCTAGAAAACACTGGAGCTGGTGGCATAAGGCCGTGTGTTTCCCCTGAACACTTCCCATTTAAGTACTTTTAAAAAAGGTTTAAGCACCCAACATCGCAGCGGTGCCCAAGAGAAGTGAGGGAGGAGGCAAGACTTTCATCCCCTATGAAATATATACCACTAGTTTGAATTCCGACCAGGTGTTCTAATGAGGCCTTTGCAGCCCTTGCCCAAAGGTGCGTAAGGAGCCAACATTGCTCCAGCACTGACGCATACTGCGGGTATTTGGCCAGTCCGTTACCAAACAAGACCATTTAAACTTTTCTATCTAGACCTCTGATAGTAGCAATGACAAATGGAAAGCGGCATATGTAAATTTTGAAATTTGCCCACCAAACTGTCAAAATTTCCCATTGTGCGTTGTAGGGTTACCTTTCTAAATAATCTTAGTAAAATGGAATTATTTGTTAGAAATCAGTATTGAAAAATGTTCATTAAAATAAAGGTGTTAGCATATATTTGTTAAAAAATAAACATAATTTTACTAATTAAAAACTGCACATAAAAGCTTCATACTCGTGCCTTGGCTATATTTTCTGTAATACTTCGTATTTTTTTTTTGGTTCCACTTTCCATCGCTGAATGTCACTCATCTACTTCATCAATAACAAGCCTGTTTTCTGTGACATTTTTTCGACATCAGCAACACATTTCGGAAAAAAAACTCTCTAAGAATTGAAAAAATTTAACGCACTTTCATTGACATCCATTACTTGTGTATTTTGTTTATATATGTATATGTTTTTTTTCACAAACGTCTAAAATATTTTATTTTTAAACTCACCACTTTGACCACGCATTATAAAATATATACATATTGCCACCTCTTCTCAAACTCTATCAATGCCAAAAAAAACAACGCCAATTTACACACAAACACACCTACTACTACAACCACTACCACTTTTAGTTTACAAGACCAGTCGGACTCGCGTTCGTTATCCGATTCCTTGGATAACATACCTTCGAATGTCTTCGGTCCAGAGGGAATTGTTACACGCTTCACGCTGCCGCTGTCTTACGGGCGCAAAGAGGCGCGACAAAAACGTCTCGGGTAAACAGTTAAAAATAATGCTTTAACAAGTTAGCCACTAGCTATGAAGTAGTTTGATTTAGTTTTATAGTCAAATGGTTTTTTTATGTACTATGTATCTATGTCTATGTATTATTTGTTGATGTTGTTGTTGTTATATTGTAGTTGTCAATTTAAAATTTTTGCAGTTTAGTTGCTAATTCAACAGTTTTAACTGTAGGCTAAAATGAATTAATCAAAAAATGTAACTAGTTCATATCGCTAATGTGAATACAAATTAAGAAAACGCTAACAGTACCAATTCTAAAGCTTTAAAATTTATTTTTCTTTTTTATTATATTATTTTTTTCAATATGCATTTTTTAAGTTTAGTTTTATCTCTTTTGCAACTTATTTTTATTTATATTGAATGAAATATTATTACTAATTGTTATGAATTATTGTTCAACTAAAAGAATTTTTTATTTTTTGTCGCAATAGTTTAATACATTTTCTGTGAACTTGCTCAATGCATAAAGTTTAAAGAAAACTCGGAATTTTTCAAATTTGTGAAATGTGTTTGTTTATATAATCAGGTTTTGAAATTAAAGGCTTTCTTATTTCAAGCATTTAGTCTTTTTGGAATCAAAATTTTGTTTTTGCTTATTGTGTATCTAAGTCAGCTCTTAGCAATGTTTAAAGTTTTAAATAGTAAGTACTTATGTCCTTCGATTGTATTTATTATAAAAATATCTTTGAATTATCTATCCATTGACTGAATCCTTATAAATTTCGGAATTTTGTAAGAAGATTTATAGAAATTTTTGTCTTGCTAGTTTTTATAAAATTCCTTAAGTATGTAATAAAATTAAGTTAACTCGTAAAAAAGTTGTTCCGTCTTTAAAGGTTTAAGAAAAGAATCGTTAGTGCCTATTATGGTACGCCAAAAAATGCGACAAATCCTTAACAATGAATAACCTAATGAATGAACATATATACTTTTTTAGCCACCATTTAAACCATTTATTCGCATCAACTTTTCATTATTTGTATTAAAATAAAAATATTGATATCGGCAAATCTCTCTCAGAGGTAATTGAGGTCTCTCTGATGAGCAAGTTAAACCATATTTGTGATTCTAAAGTTTAGAATTTAAAAATATTTTTTGTAGAAATATTTAATATCTCTTTAAATTAAAAAAAAAAATTGTTAAGGATCCTCGAATAAGTTGTTGTCGCTAATATTTTCTAAAAAAACCATACAAAATAACGGTTGCCATGATTTCGGCTGATTTGAAGTGGTGAGTGTACGCAAATAGTTTTCGACGCAAAAACTCCACAAATTTGATCAACAAAACTAAAACCAAGCTTAAAAAAACTTTTTAACAAAAAAGAAAAACCCGACTTCAAAACAACTACAAGGTAAAAAATAATTTTAAATTACTTTTCACATTAATTCTTGGTTAAATTTGATAATTTTATATATATGTATGTTATTAAATTGGAAATCTTATTATTATAATTTTTTTCTATTTTATTTTATTAAAATAAATATATTAATTTCTTTATGAATATGAAACCTTTAAAGTTAATTTTATAAAAGTCTGATTATATTAGTGCCAAATTTAAAGGCTTTATATTCATAAAGAAATTAATATATTTATGATAATAAAACAAATTAGAAAAAAAATTATAATAATAAAATTTCCAATTTAATAAAATACATAAATAAATTATGAAATTTGACCAAGAATTAATGTGAAAAGTAATTTAAAATTATATTTTACTTTGTAGTGGTTTTAAAGTTGTTTTTTTTAAAATGTTTTTATTTCTTCCTTTTTGAGATAAGACAATAATTTTGCCCATTCTTGTAACGAATTTCCGTACCCTAGTGCCAATATTATTCGAGGTAATGTTTTTCTAATATTGGTTCACTTTCTTGACCGTAAATTTTCATAATTATGCCTACCCTGTACCTAATTTCAGTATCCTAGTGTCAATATTATTCGAGTTACAACGTTTTTCTAATATTGCCACGTCCTTTGTTGAATAACGCCCAATTTTTATCCATTATTTTTAATAATTGTGCCTACCCTATACTTAATTTCAGTACTTTCAGTACCCTAGTGTCAATATTAACTGAGATACAGTGTTTTTCTAAAAGTGACACGCCCTTTGTCTATTACCGCCCACTTTCTTCATAGTGTTTTGTAATAATTCTCCCATTCTTGTGACGAATTTTATAACCCTAGTGCCAATATTATTTGAGATAGAGTGTCCTTCTAACATTGCCACGCCCTTTTGTCCAGTAACACCCACTTTCTTGACCGTAATTTCTATTAATGTTCCTACCCCTGTACAAATTCCTATACCCTAGTGTCAATATTAACGGAGATACAGTATTTTTCTTATATTGCCACGCCCTTTTGTCCAATTACGCCCACTTTGTTTACCGTAAATTTTAATAATTAATTAGGTTCCTAAGGGTAGGTACCTAATTTCAGTATCCTAGTGTCAAGAATGTTCGAGTTACAGCGTTTTTCTAATATTGCCACGCCTTTTTCGAATAACGCCCACTTTTTTACCATAATTAGTAATAATTGTGCCTACCCCTGTACCTAATTTCAGTATCCTAGTGTCAATAATATTCGATAGACAGTGTTTTTCTAATAATGTCGAATACCGCCCGCATTCTTAAACGGGCTCTTCCGTGTCTAATGTCTCTATCCGTTGACAAAAAATTGTGGCAATCGGACAAGTACTTTAGCAGTTATCGATGTACATACATTAAAAAAAACAGAAACCAACCAACTTGAGAACCTCCTCCTTTTTGAAATCAGTTAAAAAAATGTCTACATCGATATTTTAAACAGCTATGGAAAAAGTTCCTCAAAACTGCAGAAAACCTGCTCGGTTGGGTCTCAATCTTTTTTTTGCATTAATACAATATAATAATTTATATTTTTAAAAACCCAAATGAAAATATTCCAAGTTTTAAATAAAATATAATACTTTAAATTTTGTCCAAATTTCATTCCGCATGCGTTATACATAAAAATTCCAATTCACCGTATGAAAAGTATCGAATAAAGGAAAATGGTTTTTGTAAAAAGTTCGAATATTTCATATTTGACACTGAAAGGATTTAAATCCAATAAGACAAGAATTTTCACATACAGAAAAGTAAAAAAGGCGGACAAAAATAAAAAATAATTTTAAAAAAATTATAAAAGTCATTTCGATTAAGATACATAAGTTTTTCTATTGTTTTTGCATTTTTTTTTAATTGGCACTTTGCAGGATTTTGAAAAAATTTCAAGTTTGTGCATCTGTAACTTTCGCTTCAGAATTTTGGTTTTTTTCATTTTTTGTACAAATTAGCTCAAAATTGTACCAAAACTAGCACTGACATTTTTTTAAAAATTTTGTATTTTTGGATTTTTGGATTTTTTTTTTGTAAAAATACCCAAACTTGATTTTGAAAAATTTCACTTTTTGTTAAAGACTGCAAAGTGACAAGGTTCTTCAACGTAATCGCTTTTTTCTGAGTATATTTGTCATAGTTTTAAAAATTTTTTACTAGATTTAATTGAACTTTCATATATGGAATTTACAATTTTTTTTTTAAATATAAAAAAAGAAATGAAAGTCAAAATAAAGTTCAACTAGGCAAAGTAAAGCTTATTCCGATCGCTCTGAAATTTTAAACCCTTTGGTTTGGGACACAACCGCATACTTTAAGTAAAGAGCCCAAGAGCGCATTTTCTCCAGTACATTTGGTGGCCACTCTAAGCTCTATATAAATCAAAGATGCCCAGTAGTGGCTCATATCAGCAAATTAAACTCACACGTATACTTACGCTCTTTTGTTTGATCATCAATCAACCAATAGGAAATCAGCATGTTGAGTGGGAGAGACAAACTGCACTTGCAGAACTTCTGCGTCACTCTCACCAGTAGTATTTCGTCACTCTCACCAATACTACTACCTTGGGCATCTATGATATAAATAGATATATAAATAGATATAAATAGATTGAAAGGAAGAGACAAAATATGAATGACACACTCTGTAATGATCTACAAAAAAAAATCTCTGAGAGGGGTCTTGCTAATAGAGTAGACTTCAATGCAAGTAAGACCCAATGCTGTCTGTTAACTCTTTATAAATGGTGTGGATCTAGTGGAATCCCGTTCGGAAACCAGCAGCTGGTGACGTTCTGGGCATATCGATCCAATCTGATCTACGTTGGAATGATCATATCTTCGATGTGTCGAAAAAAGCGGCCAAGTGCCTAGATTTTTTAAAATTATGCAAAAAATATTTTAGCTAATCAAGCTAAATAGAACGTAAATACCAATGTAAGTAGAAGGGGCATTCCACAGAAAAGTCAACCGTGACCAAAAAATTAAAACTTAATAACAACTTGTTATTTTATGATATTATCTAAGAGAAACATTTTAGTTTTATTATTATAAGCAAGTTACATATAAACTCATTTACCATGATAATCAAATCGTCTGCACTGTTTCACAAATGTAGTTTTTCTTTTTCGTAAATGTTTCGTAAACTTTTTTGTTTTAGTAAAAATGGAAGGCATTGGCTAAAGATAATGAAAAATAGTTGATGCAAGCAAAGAAAAATGTATTAAGTTTGTTTTTTATTACTAAATTATATAATTGCTTATCTACTTAATTACTAAATTATATAATTACTTAACTACTTAATTACCCAATTAAACTACAACACTGTCAGTCGGTCAGGTACGTGACGTGATTTATCACCACGTGACGATATGTAAATATAATATTAAAAAAACTGTGGACTTTATTTAAAATCTTTTTACGCCGTAAGCATGTTTATGAGTAATAAAAATTTGGCTTTCAAATAGTTACTTTCGCTCAAATTTGAACACAACGATCATTGTTAGTTGACTGGACCCGTCCGACACGTGACAGTAGATCTCTTATTTTTTTCTCTTGCATTTAATAAAATTTAAAGACAGTTTAAACGTATAATGAGGAAACAGAATGCAATCTATTTAATTAGACAAAAGGACTTCACTTCCAATGTGTAAACTTAGAATTGGCTGTACAATAAACTCAAAAAAAAAAAAAAATAGATGAATTTGTCCGTACGTGACCGTGGAATGCTTCAGAAAGTTTATTATTTATTACACTGTGACGCAATATTCAACTTTTTGACTCCAAACAAAAAATCACTTACTTATCCCAGCCGAAAGTACTCGATGAGAGGAGAAAAGTAATATCTGAATTTTGCTAGATTGGTTGCCGTTCGTTTTTTATGAGCCTCTATAGTTTTTTCGCCAAATTCGATTTTGAGCACTTTTTTGCAATTTTCTTCTATTTTTCGCATGGCCATAGTTCGAAAAATGCTGTGAATTTTTTTTTGCAGTCTTCAGCAAAGTTGTAGCTCTTGACTCGGCCAACAAAAATGCTGAATATATTAAGTCGGAAAAATTTCATCTTCATGCTCAAAACCCCAAAAATGTCGAAAAAATTACCACTTTTTTCACCGATTTTTTCTATTTTTCGACTACAGCTCTTGAACTATTGAAAATTTTACCAAACAATCAAAGGGAGAAATGTAGCCTATAAAATTATGAACAACTTTCTAGTACATACCAACTTCATACGACCACACCTTGATACGGATTTGGCCATACAAATGTGATTAATTTTCATTTTTTTTTATTTTATTATTTTTATTGAGCAAAAGTTTAAAAAAGGCACATGTATTATTTTTTTTGCAATTTAGTATTGAATTTTCTGATTAAAGTGAAAAACATGAAAATATATGAAAGATTATGAGAAAAAGTATAAAAAAAGGCATCAAACGGGTATAGTGGTCATGTTTATACCGCGAATCCCATGTGCAGTAGAAGCAGAAGAATTTAGGGAAGCCGCCTTTTTCAATGACACGCGAAAAAACTATAGAGGCTCATAAAAAACGAACGGCAACCAATCTAGCAAAATCCAGATATTATTTTTCTCCTCTCATCGAGTACTTTCGGCTGGGATAAGTGATTTTTTGTTTGGAATTTTTGTGTTGTACTGTGTTATTATTATTATTTTTCCAATGAAACCCGAGAAATGCCGGGTACTATCTGCTTGTATAGAATAAAATGGTTAACCAATAAGTTAGAGTTCTGAGAAACTAGAAACCTACTTCGAGAACTGAACTTTACTGTGCCGAAAAATTAATTATTAAAAATATTATTTTTTGTTTTTATTGTTGTGTAATGCTTGGTTTCCACTATGCCATTTTCAGTAGTCAGTCAATGCCAGTCAAATTAAAAATAACAACATGTTGATATATTTTCCAACTTTGGCAATCGTGAAAAATTAAAAACAAATAAATTCTAGCAGCTTGCATAGTGAACCAGTTATTTAGATATAAGTATTTACTTTAAGAAAACGCTTCTTAGTATAAAATGCAATAATTTTATTTTTAGTTTTTATTTTATTCTACCCCCAAAAAAATAGTATAAGTTAAACTATCCCAAAATAGCTCGCGCTGAAGATGCAACTTTTTGGTGGTCATAAATAAAAAAAAATATCATAAAATTCTTAAGCTAACTTCTTTGAAACTGAAAGCGTTGAACTATTTAGCACCCAAAAATTTGCAACTTCAAGTGTTGATGATGCGAGTGTTGAAAATTATTTTCATTACGAATTGATGACACAGCAAGACATTTCTTCCTGCCATTTCCTCTTACAGCTCTTCACCAGACTCGCTTAATGCCGACCGCAGTGACAAGTCAGCATTTGGAACGGCTTCACCGCAGGCGCTCTACAAACTAGTGGTACCTCTACTACGTTGCGAAGTTGTCGATGTGCGTGACGCTGCTGTCAATGCACTGGGTATGATTAACCATGATGCACTCAAGTAAGTTTATATCACTCTAAATACATGTGCATTTGTTTCTCCTTCTCATTTAAAAGTTTATTGATTTTAATTTAAATTTATTTCCGTTGCTTATTCACACTGTTGCGTTTGGTCCTTTTTTTATGTCACAGAGATTTAATGGAGGAACTTGTTGTCTATATACGTGAAGCTGTCGACAGAAAGCAAGAGAACATGCGACGTCGTCGTCGACGTGATGCATTGCGATTGCAGCTGGTGCGTGTGCTGGAGAAAATAGCTGAAAATGGCACCTTTGGCGTTAGGTAAGAAGCTGTTTCTCCTTCACTTAGCTATGGAAATGTTTACCTATGTTTAAATAACTTTTATTTTCATTTCCGTTATTATTTTTATCTACTTTCACTATTTATTTGGGATTGTGTTGCATTGCTTTTATGGCTTGTCGTGATTTATCTGTTGGCATACAAAACAGTACTTGTGTCCTGGAACGTGACACCATGTCGTTGCATCCAACTTTTGTGGAATACATTGAGGGTGCTATGCTGTATTTGGTGGCAGAGACAGACAAGGATAATATTAGTATACGCGAAGTTAAGGCTCATTTTTGCAATTTCATACGCAAAATGATCAAAAATTTCTCATGTAAGTATTGCGATGAGTGGGGTTATTGTTATATTGTTTTTTAACATCAAGGCATGTTTTTGGATTATTTATTAAGCAATCTTTACGCCTTATCTCAAATTTTTCATTATTCCACAATTGTTTTATCTCCTTGTATTTTTCCTGCAGTGGAGTCCTGCGCCACTTTGCTGACACGTGATCTAAAACGCAATCTTTTTAATTTATTTGGCACTTGGTGCGGTAATTTTTCAAAGCCGCTTGGTATTACTTCGCAAATAGGCCAGACTCAGGAGGAAGAAAAACTACAGTTCAGCGCTTTACAGGTAAAATCTCTTCACATTTTGCTCATAATGGGTTTTTGTTTAAAAAATGCAATGTGCTGCAATGTGCTCAGAGTGTGCTATCGTATGCTTAAAATATTTATTTGCAATTGTGTGGTTTTCAAATTATTTTAAGAGAATTTGCTACGCCATTATGTTTTGTAAAATTTAAAAATTGTGCTATATTCTGCTCATATTGTGCTGCAATGTGCCGTACTGAGATTAGCGAAACTGGCTCATTAGCAATTTTTTGTTATAAAAAAATATGCTGCGATGTGCCCGATATGCTGCCGATTATGGTTCCATGCAGTAGAATTCGAGTACAGTACAATTTAGATTGCAGAGTTCAAAAGAGGTCGAATCAGCACAAAAGATGAACACAAAAAACAGTGACCACTCTAGAATGTATTGGAAAAATTAACGATTTCGTATTGGACTATCCGAAAGTGAAAGTGCGTGAGATAGCTACAGCCGTAGGCATTTAGAGTGGGTGGGCAGTTTAAATTTTACATGAACATTTGGGTATGAGAAAGCTGACTGCATGGTGGGTGCCGGGCGTTCGTTAACAGTTAATCAAAAACATGAACGTGTTCGCACTTCCCAACAATGTTTGGACATGTTTAAACAAAATTCGACTTATTTTTTGCGTAAAATAGTGACCATGGATGAAAAATGGATCTCCACTATACACCAGAATCTAAGAAATCAGCAAAAGAGTGGGTAGGTCCCAGTGGAAATGCAGAAAAATGAGCGAAGACTCAACAAACGGCCTAAAAGGTGGCGTCTATTTTTGGAATTCAAGTGAAATTTTGATCATTGACTATTTTAAAAATGGAAAAACCAAGCAACAGTAACTATTACTGCAAATTATTGAATCGATTGAAGAAGGAAATCGCTAACAAACGGCATCATTTATCGAAGAAAAAAAATTCATATTTTTTGCAAGACAATGCTACTGCTCACGAATCGATAGAAACCATGGCCAAACTCATCCACCAGTCCCCAGCGACTATTATCTGTACCCAAACTAAAAAATATGGCTAGAAGGAACGAGATTTGCGACAAATGAACAGGTTGAATTCGAAACTGAAGCGTATTTCAAATTTCTTGAGAAATCTTGCTATTCCAAAGGCATTGCTATCGTTGGAATAAGTATACCGATATAAAAGGGGACTATGTGGAAAAATAAACAATAATTTTGGTAAAAATCGTGTGTTTTATTTGTTATCACGGCAGCATCAGAGCGCCCTAGCATTAGAATATTTTTCATAACAGCACAAAGGGCGTATACGGAATTTAGGGGAGAAGCAAACAAAGGCCTATATAAAAGTTCACGTTTATGACTCAAGTAGTACTAATGAAATACAAATTATGTAGGTACCTATTAAATTTTATTTTATCTTATATGGGGCTTTTCATAGTGACTAGTGGGACAGTTTGCTCCAAAATCCTCTATGTTTAGACCTGTAACTTTGTATTTTGATGTAATAAAATAATCAAATAGATATTTTACAATAGATTATGAACCGACTTATACAATTTTTACCGAAAAAAATAACTCATATAATTATTTTGCTGATATTTCATTGGTTAAAGGAGTGTGACTATTGGGACAGTCCAAAATACCTCACTTCTGCCTTCTGCACTGTCAATCGAGATTTAAGCCCAAATACTATACATAGCCAGATATCTTTTACTATGCTATTAAATGATTAAATAGACTTAAACAGAAACTAAAAACTAGCACCAAGTTTAGTTTATACAAGAAAATACAGAAAGTAGAAATTGTGACTGGTGGGACATCGTGGGATTGGTGAGAAAAAATCGTACGACTCGTACGACAATAAACAACAACTTGTCATAGTGAAAAAATACTTAATCTTGTTTTTTTCTAAATAATTTTTACAGATCATGTTCATTTAACTATTATACATTGCGTTACGAATAAATTGGTTATAATCATATCAATTTTAGAAAATAGCTCATTTTCCCATTTCCCGTGGAATGCCCCTTATGTAAAAACTTCTTTAGGCGCGTTGAGTGATTTTTGATAAAGGAAAATCTTATGGTTTCGCGTCATCATTTCAGCGAGTAGCTTTCGTCATCAAGCTTTTGTGTAAGCATTTAGTGAGTAACGAGTACTTGGCATACATAAAAGTAACGAGTATATTGCTACTACAAGCTCTGACTTCAAGTCCTACTCTTTAAGGCATACTCTTTAAGTCAAGACACAAAGAAAAAGTTTTTCTTTTTTCTTTTTTCCTTTTTAGAGAATATGATCATAATTCTACACATTTATGTAACGAATTTTAGTACGCTAGTCAAGATACAGTGGTTTTCTTATAGTGACACGCCCTTTGTAGTATTCCGTCCACTTTTTTGATCGTGTTTTATTTTAATTCTACATATCGTTGCTGCGCCTACAAAAATGGTTATGTTCTTTTCAGCAATTTTTCAGGAGAGCAAAAAAACTAATTTTTTTAGAGCATTTCTACTACTGCATGCACATAGTTGTTTTGATCTTTTCTAAAGCAAAAGAGATCTGAAAAACGGCAAATGCAGAAATATGGTCGTTATACAGTGTTAATAAAATATCCAATAAAAAAAAAATTCACAAAAATCACATAACCATTTTTGTAGGTGTAGCAATGATATTCTTGTACCAAATGTCAGTACACTAGTGTCAATATTAACTGAGATACAATGTTTTTCTAAAAGTGACACGCCCTTTGTCGAATTCCGTCCACTTTCTTCAACGTATTTTATAATAATTTTACCCATTATTGTTACGAATTTTATTACCCTAGTGTCGATATTATTCTAGATATAGTGGTTCTCTAATATTGCCACACCCTTTTGTCGAATAACGCCCTTTTTATTGACCGTAGTTTGCTGTAATTGTGCCTACCCCTGCACTAAATTTCAGTACCCTTCTTCTGCTTCTCTAATTTGCCACGCCTTTTTTCGAAAATCACCGACCTCCTTTAGATGGGCACCTCTGTGTTCAATATCTCTTTCTGTTGACAAAAAACTACTGTAATCGGGCAAGTGCTTTAGGAGTTATCGATGTACATATATGTTTTAATATAAAAAAAAAAGGAAAAAAACCAACGAACTTGAGAACCTCCTCCTTTTTGAAGTCGGTTCAAAAGCAAAACACTCTGTCCGTCTGTGTGATGACTACCCTGCAAAAATTTGGAAGACGATTGGAAGTCAGTTGATTTTGCGAAGCACTTGCAATTCGTTCAAGGGTTCTTTGGAAGATGGATCGCTTTTCGATCGGCCAAGCGATAATTGCGCGATTCAAGAAAAAATGTAAAAATCTTCCTTTCATTTCGGCGGCCGTTGGAAGATCGATCGCTTAAGCGATGAATGCGCGATTCAAGACAAATCTTCAAAATCTTTCTTCGCTCCTTTCGGCGATCATTGGAAAATGGATCGCTTTTCTATCACCCAAGCGATGAATGCGCGGTTCAAGAAAATCTTTTAAGTTGTCCCTCGGTCATTCCGGTGATCGTTAGAAGATAGCTTTTTTAAAAATTTTCAAAATCGATCGATGGAATATAAAGCAGTCCATTCTTTATATTTCTCCACTAAAAATAATCATCGAAAAAAACTAAAAAAAATTATTTTTTATTTTGAATTGCCGTATGGAAACTGAAAATATTCATATCAGAGAAGACGCTTCGCAACAAATCGCTGAAGAACCCTAAAAGCGGTTCGTTTGCCACTATTGTCGGCGAATCGCTTAAGACCCCTTTTGCCGATTCGTGGGTAACTCTTCCCGCGATTCGCGAAGTACTTCTCCTGGCGATTCGTTAGAGACTCTTCCTAGGGAATAGCTTTAGATCCCTCTCGGCGATTCGTTAGCGACTCTTCCCAGCGAATCGCTTACGAACCCTTTAGGCGATTCGTTCGCAAATCTTCCCGGCGAAACGCTTACGAACCCTCTCGGCGATTCGTTAGCGACTCTTCCTATCGAATCGCTTACGAACCCTTGAGGCGATTCGTTTGCGAATCTTCCAGGCGATACGCGGACGAATCCCAAATGAGCTCGCCGGCAATTGTCTCATCTTCCAAGCGATTCGCTAGCGATTCTGAGGCGATTGAAAATGTTTAAAGTGTATAGACTCCAAAACTACTGGACAGATTGAGCTGCAATTTTAGGAGAGTCAATTTGTTTCAAGTACGAGATGGTTTAGGAATAAAAATTTTTCCACACCCCTATTTACCGCCCACAAATCAATAATATGTTTCAGACGGTTTGGGTCGTATTAGACTAAAGGTTTGTAATTAAGTTGATATGGTTATTTTTGGCAACTATATTAAAAATGGGCATGGTCGCGCTATAGCTACGCCCACTTTTGGTGCGTATGTATGTCCGAGCTATCCACGTTTCTATGAGAAAACGCTAAAAATTTTCAAGTTTTGACTTTGTAAGCAAATATCTTCGATATTTTATAACAGATTTCTCTCAAATTTTCTGTATATGAGAATTCAATTTAATAACTAAAGGGAAATGAAAAACTAAGCTTTACTTCACTATTTCTATTTAATATATTTTTTGTATAAACCTCTCCAAAATTTTCAACATTGTATTAAAAAAGAGGGCAAAACTATTTTGTTGTAAAAATGGTTTCAACTGACATGGTTTTCTTTATCCAGTTTTCTTTTGGTCGAGTTTTACGCAAAAATCTAAAACTTTTTCTGGCATCATTAAGGGTATCGCATACTATTTCACTATTATATGTATATAAAATCGTTGGTGCTCACAATTATCATCAAACAAAGCTAACAACCTCTTCTGTTAAAGTTTTTTATTCAGAGACGTGAACCAAATCAAACTCATCGCGATAATATTGTAAAGGGCAGAACGGTCCAAAAGTCACCGGGCCAGCTAGTAAATATATTTATATTTAAAAAAAATTTAAAATATATTTTTTGATTTTTTTTTTAATATCAAAAAACATACAATCAATAGTTTAAATACTATAAGCAATCAAACATTTGCCTCAACAAGAAGGCTGAAATATATAATTTATTTTCATAAATTTTTTTTCGTCATAACCAAGTTAACTGTAATCTTGGTTTATAAAAAAACTCTTTTCTCAGAGTAGCATAGAAAACAAAGCAAAAAAAAAAAAAAAAATTAAGAAGAAATTCAAACAAAAATTCTTAATTCGTAAACCCATTAGAATTTTTTCTTTTGCTGAAGTCTAGAGAGAGCAACTGCCCTGTGAACGTCCTTGACAGCCCATGATAACACATAGCGGCCTCATTGCAGCACATATTTTTTGTGCAAAAAAAAAAGAAAGGAACTGCCTTTATGCACATTAAGTCTAACTACCTTCCGTTTATTAGGCGTGTTTTTTACTCATTTTCTATCTGAATAGTTTTATTATCAACCAAATGTTTTTTTACTCAACTTTTATTCTATATGGAGTATTCTCCGTTGCAGGCCATGTCTGCGCTACTCTGTTGTGGTCACATATTCTATACGCCATACCTCTCTGACGATGGCTTGCTTTACAAATGGCTTGATCTGCTGTTGACATCAAAAGATGAAAAGGTATGCATTTATTGCGGTTTATCTTGTTCATTTTAAGCGTGCTAATTTTTCTTTCACATTTCTTTCTTACAGATTTATCAGTTGGCTCGTGACACTGTCGTCCTATTGCTCGAATCGAATCCTGACATGGGTCAGCTGCTAGAGTGGGTTATCGACCGCTGTTATACCTCAACACCGCGTGAAGCTGATGCTTGCTTTCTGGCGTTGGCAGCAATATTTAGCGCCAAGTGAGTTTTGAATATTTTATGCTTCTCTTCCTAATGACACTACTTTTATCATACTCCATATTTTTTAAAAATTACTCCCGCAATTAGGTTGTACGCCTTTGTTGTGTTTTTGCTTGTTCCCAGCAGCAGAGCAATTTGTCAAAACTAATCCATGTTCAGAATTGAAACATGCTTTGAATTCAACCTAATTGGAATTTATTTTCAAAGTTCAAACTAGATTTTCGTGACCTGGGCACATTTGCGCTCGCTGAAATGAGTTTTTAGCAGCTGGACCTGTCATAAAAAATGGCAGTAATATATTTTCTCACTGACAGCCTTTTATTTTTCCTTTTCACCACATCCACACAAGTAGAGTTGCGTGGAGTTAAGTTCTGGCGTGTCTGTTTTAATAACGCATTTATTTGAAATTTCTTTTACAATTTCTGTTTCTTTATTTATGTTATCTCACTGCTACTAGCTTGTAAGTTTGAGATTTAATATCCACAAACATCAGCAACTTATTTGTGCAGCATTTTAAAGGCAACGTTAGCTTGCAACATTTTCTTGGAATTGAAACCAAAAAACTTACGCCTTTAGTTCAAATGGTAGATGTAGTTGATTTTTTATATTGCTTTAATTTTCTCAGAACCATCGAATTTCGTTTTTATTCGCCGAAAAGTAGTTAATTCTGATATAAGCTCGAAATTAACCCAGCGCTTTGACAATTTCAGTCGACTATTGTCCGCAATATTCCAGAGTAAGCCAGAAGAAAAAGCTAGTAGTAATAGTAGCCAGAAGCGTACTAATAGCTTTAGGCTCCGAGTTTCTCGCTTTATTGCGCTTTTGTGCAACGTTTGGTGCTAGTTCTAAGTATGTGATCAAACAACATTTTGAGTTTTGTGCACCATGCCAAAGGGAGTCTTTTTAGCCTTGAAAACTTAACCATAAGCTAGTAGTTGAATTCTCTTCTGTGCCTCAACTAATAAATCATTTCATTTGTCTTTTTGCCCTAAAACATTGTCGAATTATAATATTTACTGTGATTTGCTAAACAACATTGTTTGTAAACATTGTAGCTGCAGAATGCTGCTCATTATGCGATATGTTATTACGTGACTTGAAAAATATATTTGAAATTTTTTTTTTTTGCTTTAATATTTGTTTGATTACTTCACTCTTAAATAGCATACTCTACCTGAGACTCCTTAAATTTCACATAATTAAGTGCAATTATTCGTGCTTTACGAGTTGCTTATAACTCAGCAACGATAAAGAGAAAAATTAAACTTTTGTAGAGTATAAACAAGGAAAGCTTACGAGATATTCACTAATGATTTAAGTGCTTCTAAACAAAATAATTTTCTCTCTCATTATTCATTTTAAATGAAAATCAATAGTTTTAGAAAATCAATTTTTGCATTAGTTTACATTCGTCATGAATAAAAAATGAATACTGAAGTTTCTCGTCACTTAAAGAAATGTATAAAGAAAGATAAGAACGAAAAATTAAATTGAGTACTTTTAAAGTGCCTAGGTCACATATTTTATCTCTAGCTGATATTTGCAAGCTAGTTGAGAAAGTTGAAATATTCTTAATTTTTGCTTTCTTCTTAATTAGAACTG
The DNA here is from genome assembly GCA_963920525.1 of Dichetophora obliterata. Classification (NCBI taxonomy): domain Eukaryota; kingdom Metazoa; phylum Arthropoda; class Insecta; order Diptera; family Sciomyzidae; genus Dichetophora; species Dichetophora obliterata. The sequence goes on from OY986438.1 coordinate 183,428,736, forward strand.
TAGAGCAAATAAAAAAAAATGCCAAAATGTTAAATTTGGTAATTGTGTTGCTTGCTTTAATTAATGTAATAGTAGATTTAATTTTTGTGTTGATTTACTATGATTTAAATACAAATTCTAAGGGCTTATTTTTCAGTGCGAGTTTAAACTCTAATCAGATTAAACCGAGCCTAACTCATCAAAATTGGACGTTTAAACTAGGTTTAGTCAAAAAAAGAAACACATTATATTATAATTTAAGTTAATTTAACTTCAAAGAATGCCAAAATATCTAGTTAAACCGAGTTTAACTTAATTTTGGTGACTTAAGCTCAGTTTAATTTGACTAGAGCTTAAACTCGCACTGAAAAATTGGCCCTTAATGTTTGATAGCTTAAATCATTTTTTAATTTTAATTTTTATTTTTATTTTTTAATTTAATTTAATTTTTAATATATATTCACGATTGTTCTAGGTCAAAGCTAATTAGTGATAAAAAGTTGTCATTAGAGAAAAAGATTTGAATATAAACATATTTTTTATTGGGATTCCTTAACGCCAGTTTGGCCAGTTTGAACAGTTTACATAAAAATAATTTTTTTAAAATATTATTTTTTTTTATTATTATTATTCTCTTTACATGAATTGCTTAACTAAAGTAAATTTTTTTATAAATAGCCTTATAACAATAATAATAATGCCACATTCTATAGAACACAAAAGAACTTGAGCCGAATGTGGGTTAGCTTAGGATAAATAATAAAATATTTACGTAAAAAAATCGAAATACATGGGGTCATCAAAGAGCATAAATAAAATAAAAATGAAGAAAATTTGGTAAAATCAAAAACAGACATAAAATGTTTTTTTTTGGTTTGTTTTTATACATAAATATGAAATAAAATTAACGAACAAATTGCATCATAACTACAAGAAATTAACTAATTACATCAATAAGCGTTTAAATATTTTTATAGGATTTGTTGGGAAGCCATGCTTTTGCTTCCCTAAGGAAAACGTGTTTATGACAAAGACATTTAACAAAATAAGGAAGACAATTAGACAAACTAGGACCAACCGAGGTAAAAAATAAAATAATATAATATTTCAAAGTTGGTTAACTCTTAGGCTTCTACGGTAGAATAAGGCCTTTACTAGGGCTTCCAATTTTGGCACTCCGGGAAATCCGGGATTTGCAAAACAGATAAAAAGTAATTTTTTTACAAAAAAAAAAAAAAGAATTCGTGTGCAAGGTAGGATATTTTAAAAAAAAAATTTCCAAAGGAATAAAAAAACACTTTACTTAAATTTTTCAAAAAAGGTTAATTTGTTTTATTTTTTTGTATATATAAATTTCCGGAGAAAAGTCTACCGTGACCAAAAATTTAAAACTTATTAAAAACTTATTACTTGATGATATTATCTAAGAGAAATATTTTAATTTTATTAATTTAAGCAATTTCTACATAAATTCATTAACCATGATGATAAAATCGTCCGTACTGTTTCACAAATGTAGTTTTTCTTTTTTGTAAATGTTTAGTAAATGTTTCGTAAACTTTTTGTTTTAGTAAAATTGGAAACCATTGGCTAAAGATAATGAAAAAATGGTTGAGGCAAGGAATGGACAAATGTATTAAATTTGTTATTTAATTACTAAATTACATAATTACACTACCCAATTACTTAATTACCCAATTAAAATAACTACAATGGAAATTTAAGTAATGTAACGCCAGATCAAAAAGCCTAATAAAAAAAAAAACAGAACATTTTAAAATTTGATGACTTGGAAAATTATCTTATATTATTTCAAACCCTTCTAAAAAAAAGTTGTATACAAAAGTCTTTTCTCCAAAGTCTCCAATTCAGAGAGTTTTGCAAATTTTGTAATTCAAGTCAAGAATCACTTCCGTTTCTTGTAACGTAACGCCAGCACATATTTCTTATATCTTTTAATCTTTATGGTCAATTGTTGTCATTGTTTTTACTTTATTTAGTGCTAGTTAATTACCACAAAATTATAAAAAAACGCTTCTTAAAAATAAGACATTTTCATTATTTTTTTATCATTTCTTCGTACAAATCGTCCGTAACGCCAGTTTGGAAATGCCCATATATATCTATAGTAATATAGGTATTCGGTAATCTTTTCTTTAAAGGTCTTTTCTTTAAAAGACGTCCGTTTCTTATAGAGATTTTTTATTATATATGTATCATATTCTCGTTTTACAAATAAAATTTTTATATCAAAACTTATCGATTGAACAAAAAAACAAATCAACATTTTTTATATAGAGTAAATAACAAAGTATATCTAGTTGTAGTGTTCAACTTATTCATATAATTCTTATTTACTTACTTAGTTGGCGCTACAACCGTATGTCAGTCTAGGCCTCATCTAAGAATTTGCGCCAGCCATTTCGCTTGCTGGCGCCAGTTGGAAATTCCAAGCTTCGTCAGGTTGTCCTCTACTTGGTCTTTCGATTTTAATGCGCTTGACTATGTCGATGTCAACGGACAGCTCATACAGTTCATCATTCCGCCGTATTCGGTACTCGCCATTGACGCAGATTGGTCCGTAGATCTTACGAAGAATCTTTCTCTCGAATGCTCCTAAAGTCTTTTCATCGAAACTGCTCAGCGTCCAGGATTGTGATGCGTAAAGTAGGACGGGCATGATGAGCGATTTATAGAGCGTAATTTTCGTTCGTCGAGAGAGGGCTCTGCTTCTCAATTGCCTACTGAGCCCAAAGTAACACCTGTTGGCAAGAGTTATTCTTCGTTTGATCTCAATGCTGATGTCGTTGGTTGAGTTTATGCTGGATCCCAGATATACGAAGTCCTTCACAACCTCGAAGGAGGTATTGTCAACTGTAACGTTGGTACCAAGAAGCTAGGACTGTTTGTTTGTTGACACCAAGTATTTCGTCTTATCTGCATTCACTGCCTGACCCATTCGACTTGACTCTCTTTCTAATCTGGAAAATGCTGCACTGACTTCGCGCGTATTATGGCCAATGATATCGATGTCATCAGCATACGCAAGCAGCATAACACTCTTGTAGAATATTGTGCCACTACGTCTCAGATCAGCAGCTCGGATGATCTTTTCCTTTATTAGGTTGAAAAAGTCGCACGATAAGGAATCACCTTGTTTGAAACCTCGTTTTGTAATAAATGGTGGGGAGAGGTCCTTCCCGATTTTAACTGCACTGCTGGTGTCGCTCAGTGTCATCCTGCAAAGTCGTATTAGTTTTGCAGGAATACCAAATTCAGAGATGGTGGAGTACAGGTGCTTCCTTATTGGGCTGTCGAAGGCGGCTTTGTAGTCGACAAAAAGATGGTGGGTGTCGACTTGTTTTTCTTGAGTCTTCTCCAAGATTTGTCGTAGCGTAAAAATCTGGTCGATGGTGGACTTTCCAGGTCTGAAGCCACACTGATAAGGTCCGATCAGTTCGTTTACAATGGGCTTCAATCTTTCACATAAAACGCTAGACAGGACCTTATATGCGATATTAAGAAGGCTTATCCCACGGTAATTGGCACAGATAGTGGGATCGCCTTTCTTGTGGATTGGGCAGAGCACACTGAGATTCCAATCGTTCGGAATGCATTCTTCCGACCATATTCTGCATAGAAGCTCGTGAATGCATTTAAGTAGAGCTTCGCCTCCGTTCTTAAACAACTCAGCAGGTAAGCCATCAGCTCCCGCGGCTTTGTTATTTTTAAGCCGAGCTATAGCTGTCAGAACTTCATCATAGTCGGGCAGCGGAACCTCAACGCTGTCATCCAAAATTGGGGTTTCCGGAATATCATCTCTATTGGCGGGATTGTTGTCAGCGTCGCCATTTAGAAGCTTAGAGAAGTGTTCCCTCCATAACGTCAGTGTACTCTGGACATCTGTCACTAGATTGCCGTTTATATCCTTGCAAGAAGAGGCCCCGGTTTTTAAAACCATCGGCAAGGCGTCTTTTTTTTCGAAAAATTTTCGGGCCTCATTCCTGTCACCATACATCTCAATCTTCTCCTGCTCGCGCTTTTCTGCCTCTTTTTTCCGCCTGAAAATACGTCTCTCTTCCCTCCTCTTTTCTTTGTATCGCTCCTTAGTAGCGCGCGTTACAACCGACTGCAGGGTGGCTTTGTAGGCGGCGTCTTTTTCTGCAGTGGCGTCGCGACACTCCTGGTCGTACCACTGGTTTCGGCGAGGGCGGTGGTAGCCAATCACCTCTTCAGCAGCCGCACGCATGGAGTTGTAGGGTTGCGTGTATATTCTTAGCTTAGTGATCCGAGTCAATGTTTGCACCACGGATCGTGAGTACATCCAATACACTGAAAGAGTGCCTTCCGTCGATCAAAATGTGATCAATTTTTGGTTTTTTGATCAGGGGACATCCAGGTGGCTTCATGAATATCGAGATGCTTGAATCTAGTGCTACTTACGACCATGTTTCGTGCTGCGGCAAAGCCAAACAGCCTTATTCCGTTATCGGAGGTGTCGTCGAAACAGTTGCAGTTAGGCCTTGTATTTTTTAATCAAACCTATTAATGGCAATTAAAATCGGCGAATGCGTTAAAAAGATATAGTCCAGTTATCAGAAAAAAAATGTTTTTTTTTAATTTTGCCTATAACTCCTAAACTCGACCTAATAGAGAAAAAAGCACTACGGATTTGAATTCAGTGCGCAAAATACATATAGCACCACTTTCGTCTTCTCTGGTCCAAAAGTTGACCTTATTTTGTAAACCTGTGTAATGAGGCAATATGATTTTTTATCTTCTTACTTGTGCGGAGCGTTCGTTATTCATTAGTTTGCATTGAAATATTGAATAATAGCGTATGTTCAGTAAAAGTTTTGCCAACAGCTTTAGTTGTTCAGTTTCTGCAACATTAACAGTTGGTGCATGTTAACTATAACTGTATTTGTCTGCATCAGCATTTCACGAAATCTTTTTTGCTACAAAATAATAATGTTGCAAAACTTTTGCCATTTTACGAAACTGTTGCAAAAGAATTAAGACGAAAATCACACAATATTAACCAATTCCAAGTTCGGTACTCAACATGTGTATCAACACTTGGCTTTTAAGTGATTCTAAGCGCACTACTGCACTGTGGCTACAAATAGTAAACCCTGAGATAAAAATCAAAATAATTGCTGTTTTAATTAACAAAATTATACAAAAAAAAAAAAAAACAGTTTAATACTTTTTCATTAGCATTTAATTGGTGAAAAAATTTTCAAAAATTTATGTCCGTTTTTTAAAAAATAGTTAAGCTGCACAAACTGTTTCTAAATCTCATTCATTTGTAAAATGTTCACCGTTGCTGCTCCTTTGCTGGTTGGCACGTTATTCAAACCATTTTGTGTGAAGTTTAACTCAAGTGGAAGTTGTTGTTATTGCAGCAAAATGTTGAAATATTTTCCCAGTGCTAACTGGCAACTTTTGTTGTTAATTGAAAATTTAACAGTGCTTCATTATTTTTGGAAAATTAATTGAATGTTTTTGAGGTTGTTGAGGCTTTTTCCAGAAACGTTTGATTTTCGAATACTTTTTACGTATTAAAGTATTTCTTTGCCTCAACTTTATTCACATTTATTTTGTATATATTCAAAAAATCTTGGTTTACCTTAATTTCCTAATTCCCTAACCGCTTATTCTTAAATTAGCTTAAAAAATACACAACATAGCTTTCGCTTCAAATTTATTTAAATCTTTATGCCTCCATTTAATTAATTTAATAAAAGTAGCTACTTACATATTTATAAGAATGCTTTCCCCAAAAATTTTTTGCCTGTCGTTTGTTTGTCGTTAAGAATGTTAAATTCAGCTACTAAGGACAAAAGTTTTTAAGATTTCAGATAACGGAGTGGTTCGTGGAAATGTTTGAAAATTTTAAACCGCCAACAGCACACCACCCCACCTCCCTTCCCCTCCAACCCTGTAGTAACCACATGTAGCTTGTATGGTTTTTGGTTTTAATTATTTAACACATTGTTTTATTTAGCTATCTTAAACGTGGCATAAGTTTTAAATAACTGTTAACAAAATAACAAAATTTTAATTCAACAAAAACTTTGTTTTTGCTTTTCTTATGACGTTTTATCCTTTGTATTCTGATGTGTTCTTTTATGCTCTTAAGCGTGTTTATTTGTATGAATTAGTCCCGTTGGTAACAGTTAAAAAAGTGTTTATTTTTTTATTTACTGCACACAAAAGCAAACCTATAGGAAGGGTAACCATTTAGTATTGGAGTAAAAAAAGCTATACGTTTGGTTTGCTAATTCTTGGGGAAAAAAGGATGCTAAATATTTCTGTGCATGTTTGCTTACCTACAGATTCAGGTTTTTGATCCTTTTAGCATACGACTGAAAGGACACATTTGCGTTAACCGCTTTGTTGCAACCGTTTTTTTCTATTTGTTAAAACGAAGGCGTTACAGTTATCATAAATCGGATTTAATAAACTTTAAGTACCCCTGAAGAACTAGGTCAAATGTTTTCGGAAATGGTGAAAAGAAAATAGTTTTTTTTCGAATGAAATTCCTAAATATTTAGCGCAAAATTCATATCATATAAATTTTATGTATATCCAAAACCTATAATCCTGGTGCTTATAAATAAAGTTTTAATAAATAATAAATAAAATTGTACATAAAAAAATAGAACTAAAACCTTAATTTTAGTATGAAAAAACAAGCATAATTTTGTTTGTATCGATAAATTACACTGTGCGCTTTTTTGTATCTTTTTTCTCTGTATTTGATAATTTAAACGTTTTTCACTTAATTTTGGTGGAAGAAATCTTGTGGTGACATTTGCTTTACCACTTTACCGAACATTTCAGAACAAATTTTTTTTAAGATATTTCAAAAATTACTCAAGATATGCACTCATTCTCATGTTGATAACTCTTGAACCATATGGATTTTGATTTTTATTTCTTGAGCTAAGTTCTTTAAGAATTCTGGCCAACAACTTTGCTGAATAAATGAATATGAAAAAATCGCTTTAAGTGGGCCTTATTAAGTGTTTCTTACAAATATTCAAACGAAAAAATTTCGAACAACATTGCGTATGAGTAACATTATTTGCTTTGAAGCGTTGAAAGCGGGCAAGACATATGTCGCTTATTAAATGTTTAAAGACAATTTCAAATGATTTTTCGTTATATATTTGTACAACAAAGTTGTTGGCAAGAATAATAGAAAGAAGCTTGCTGAAAAGACCAAAATGAAAATCCTAATGGTTTAAGAGTTCTCAACATGCAAATGAGTGCATATCTGGACTAATTAAAAAAAAATTTGCTCTGAAGTCTTCGGTAAAGTGGCAAAACGGATGTTACCACGAGATTCCTCGTATTTAAGTTAAATGAAAACGTTGAAATTATTAAATACAGATTTTCGCGCAGCACAGTGTTATCTGTTGTAAAACTTACAACTCTATTCTAGCAAAGTATCAATTGTTACCCAGTATTTTTATTATTTCTATGCGTTTGCTGTATTTTTGTGATTTCAAAACAAAATTTTGATTTAAAGCTCAAAAATAATAAACTTTGATAAAAATTGTCACCTGCTTTTCAGATAGTCACAACTTCATTCAAAAATTTTGTTTTTGAGCTTCAAATTTTTTTTTCAAATCACAAAATTACAGCAAACACATAGAAATAATAAAAATACTGGGTAACAATTGATACAGGGTCCGCCACATAACTTTTTTTTTTTTGAAAATTCTATAAAAAAAAACTACTAAATATTTTCTCAAATTTATTTTTTTATTTGAAAGTACAATTCTTCCGGTTAATAATGGAAAATAATTTTATTCAAATGGCTGCCTCGACTGGCCATGCAGTAGCCTACACGATCGGTCCAATTTTTAAGCACATTATCGGTTGTGTGCAGCTGTATTTCACCAATGGCTTCACGAATATTGTCCTTTATAGCGTCGATTGTATTTGTATTTGTATTTTGTATTTATTATGCGAATATGTTAGCATATAAGAATAATTTCTTTAGCATGCCACAGTCAATGTTAAAAACATTTAAAGAAAATAACAACAAGCAATTTATAAAATTAATTTCTAAAGATTAACAGTTAAGTAATAAGAAAAACATTAAAACATTAAAAATAACATTAAAACATTAAAAGTTTAAAAACTAAAAATTGAATTAAATAACAACAGGTAATCAATGCTCTGAATTAAAAATAAACAACAATTTGTCTCTGGATTGTCGACGTAACACTTATCTTTGAGGGCACCCCACAAATAATAGTCCAACGGTGTCAAATCGCAGCTCCGAGGTGGCCAAACGACATCAGCTCTGCGGCTCATAATGCGATCTTCAAAAACAGGGCGCAAAACATCGAGTGTAGCTTCGGCTGTGTGGCACGTAGCGCCGTCCTGTTGAAACCAAATTTTGGCAATATCCTCCTCTTCAATTTTTGTGAACAAAAATTCGTTCAACATGGCCCGATAACGATTGCCATTGACTGTAACGGCCACTCCTTGATCATTTTCGAAGAAAAATGGCCCAATTATGCCTCTGGACCAAAATCCGCACCAAACAGTGACTCGTTTTGGGTGCAGCGGCTTTTCAATGTATGTGTGCGGGTTTTCTGTGCCCCAAATGCGACAATTTTGCTTGTTTACATACCTGCCAAGATCAAAATGAGCTTCATCTGAAAAGATGATTTTTTTGGCAAAATCGGCATCTTCTGTAAGTCGATCGCAGGCCCACTTCCCAGCGTTGTTCAAGCGTATACACAACCATATTCGTTCAGCGGAAAAATAAAACTAATTATCTGTCAAATCAGACATGAGCTAAGTGTTACCATTCACGAAATAAGCACTAGTTGAAAAAAAAAACGTTATATGGCGGAACCTGTACTTTGCCAGAAAAGACCTGCTCATCTACTTCTAGTCCAAGATATACAGTCTAGTCCAAATGTGGAAAGTAAAATAGGTGTGTGGTATATTTTTACACAAAAGAACTCTAGTTTTATGGTTTTAGTTATTTTAGAATATATTTGACTTAAGAATTTAAAAAAAATATTGTTTATTGTAAAAAAAAAGCTTAAGAAATCATTTCATCAAGGTACTTGTCAATTTTTATTTGGACAGTAAAATGGGTGGAAATAAAAAATGTTAGAATAATACAGGAACTTCATATAAGAGGTGTATAGTTTTTTATAGAAATTGTTGTTGGTACTTAATAGCCTTTATTTTTTAGTACTGCATCCATTGCCTTGGACACGGAGGTAATCAGCTTGCGACAAGTCTCTGCTGGGATATTATACCGGGCTTTTTCAATATATGTCTTTTAAGGTGACTCGACTTGTGTGGAGGAAAAAAAAAATTCCATTTGTACCCATCTAAAGATAAACCTTGATATATTTTATGGCGATTCCCAAAATATTTTGGCTGTACCTAAATCCGTCAATGAGCTAAACCATTTTGCAAAAACCTCAAAAAATCATGTTTTTCGTAAACATGTTGGCTAGTGTAATAGTTGTAAGAAATTAAACCGTCACGCAATTTAAGACCTGAAAGAGTTATTCTTATCTGAAACTTTTAAAATGGAACCTTTTTTGAGTCACCATTGTCCATACTTCGTTTAAGCTCACCCCAAAGGTTCTCAATTGGGTTTAGGTCAAGGGATTCACTTGGCCACTCAACAACGTTAAACTTTTTTTTCTGTGTACCTTGCTCTTACAAACTTGGAGCAATGCTTCGGATCATTATCCTGCTGAAATTTCCACAAAATAGGCATGTTCTCTTCAGCGTAAAAAAGCATGATACTCTCTAATAAATCCTTGTAGACGAAGCTGTTCATTGTGCTTTCAATCCGGTGTATTGGATCCACCTCTTGCCACGAGAAGCTGCCCCACATCAATATGTTGCCGCCTCTATGCTTCACTGTTTTGTAAATCTAACATGGAATTCTTTGCCTTTGGGTCGTCGAACATTCCTCTCAGCATCTTTACCGAATAAATTTATTTTGGTTTCATCACTCGACAGAATGTTTCGACAATTTAGCCTCTTCTTTAAATTTGCCGTTCTTAGGCACTTTTCGAGCTATCCTTCCGGGTAGTTGTGCACTCACCAATCTGCGACGCACTGTTCGGGATGTGACAATATTACTTATTTCGGATTGCCTTCGACGATATGAAAGGGTCACTTTTAGGCAAAGTTACAATGCGGTTATCCGCAACTGAAGAGGTTTCCTTCGATGCTCCACGCCTCTCAACCATTTTTTAGGCTTTAGAGCATTTGTCACAAAGTTTTCAGATCTTCCTAATGATGTGGCAATAAATTTGTAAGTAGGTTCTTCTTTGCGAAGCTCCTGCACAAGTCTTCTCTCTATTGCGCTGCAGTGATGTCCACGACCCATCTATTATGTTTTTTTAATAAACTGTAACAGTGGTTTTATCTTCTGGCTGAGGTCAGCTCAGCCTTGCCAGGATCAAGTGGAAGATCCACAAACTTCACTTAAATAAGAACGCAGTCGGTGTTGATTTAATATTATAATTTTGTATTTTATTGATGTATTCTTCCTAAAAATACTTAATGCAGCGTGACGTCAGTAGCTTGGGTAAAAGTGAATGTAGGCGGTCAATTGTAGGCGGTCGGAGGTCGTGAGTCCAGTTGGCGGAAAAATCGGTATTCGGTAAATCGGTGGATTAGCAATTGGTATTTCGGTAATCGGTAGATTAGCAATCGGTAATTCGGTAATCGGTAGAGCGGTAGTCGGTGGTTGATTGTTGCCAGGGGCTCGTATCCTAAAAGAATCTGAAGTAATGCTGCCATTTAATATTTTTAGAGACAATTATGGTGGAAAACCTCTATGAAGTTCACACCATGCAAATATATAATCAATAAACAATTTAATAAAGGTATGCCGACTGCGTTGGACGAACCAAAGACTGGTTCTCACCGCAAGTGCGACGTCTAAAACAGGTACTCAAAGGGAAGAACCAGCAAGCTGGCTCGCCATTGAGCTACTGCAGCCGAGATAAAATAAATAAAACAACAAACAAAAGTATGCCGACTGCGTTGGACGAACCGGAGACTGGTTCTCACCGCAAGTGCGACGTTTCGTATAGAGACTAAAAGGGAAGAACCAGCAAGCTGGCTCGCCATCTAGTCTCGGCGCCAAAACCCAAGCAAACCCCCCCGTAGAGTATGCCGACTGCGGTGGACGAACCAAAGATGGTTCTCACCGCCGGTGCGATAACTCACACAGAGACTCAAAGGGAAGAACCACCAAGCTAGCTCGCCATTGAGTCACTGCGACAAAAAATGCAGAGTATGCCGACTGCGTTGGACGAACCAAGTATTGGTTTTCACCGCAAGTGCGACATCTCAAGTAGAAACTGTAATAGCCGATACACATTGACTGCAACAGTCGTCCACCGACAAAACGAAAACTTGAAGTCAGAGAGAAATGTCGCAGTATTCTCGACGACTTGATTATAATGAACACAACAGCGACAATCAGTATTTCATACAAAACATAAACTTATAGCCGATACACATTGACTGCAACAGTCGTTCACCGACAAAACGAAAACTTGGCGTCAGAGAGAAATGTCGCAGTATTCTCGACGACTTGATTGTAATGAACGCAACAGTGACAATCTGTATTTCATACAAAACATAAACAAACTCTGCTATGTTCGCTCTTGTCGTCTATCAAATTAGAAATAGATTGAAGTCTGCGGCAGCAACAATTGTGGTCGTGTTCTCTCTTTGTCGTGCCGTCTTCAAAAAATACATCTTCATAAGAAAACATGCGTTCTATTTTTTGACAATTGGCGTTCGTCGCTAGTCGCAGTCAATGTGTATCGGCTATGACTCTGCTATGTTCGCTCTTGTCGTCTATCAAATTAGAAATAGATTGAAGTCTGCAGCAACAACAATTGTGGTCGTGTTCTCTCTTTGTCGTGCCGTCTTCAAAAAATACATCTTCATAAGAAAACATGCGTTCTATTTTTTGACAATTGGCGTTCGTCGCTAGTCGCAGTCAATGTGTATCGGCTATAAGGGAAGAGCCAGCAAGCTGACTCGCCATAGAGTTACTACTTCGAGCTTACCTGAAGTAATGCTGCTTTGGTTGGTTTTGTGTCGCCCTTTTATTCGATATGGACAGAAAACCAGTTGGGAATTATACGTTTAGTTTTGTCTTTGGCCTGCCTGGCTATTCATAGATAGGCAGTGTGTGTATTAATTAGCGGCTTATGCAGTAGTGCGGTTGTGTGTTGTCTTTGGCCTGCCTGGCTATGCATGGGTAGTGTGTATGTATTAATTAGTGGCTCATGCAGTAGTGCGGTTGGGTGTTGCCAGTTAGTTTTATTAAGTAGGTATGTAGCATGTGTTTGTTTCTATGGTCTGGTGTCGTAGTGCGGTTGTGTGTTAGTGCTGCTTTATTAATCATCAATAGAAATATTTAAGTTAATAAAAAATATATATAGATAATATTTAGTATTATAGTTTACGTAGTTTGGAAATATAATATTTGTGACGTTTTTATAGTACTAAGTAGGAATATAATATGAATTAAGTAAGAGTAATATTAAGAAATATAATATGAACATATACATCGAACTTATTTAGTAGTATAGATTATATAGTGTATTAAATTATATGTAATATTTGTAACGTCATGTTACAAAACAAATTGGCTTATACTAAAATTTATTGTCCACACAAAATTGCTAGCTAAAGCTTAGTATGCTGTAGAAGCGAAAATAAATCTTTCGTAAGAAATGCATTGCGTTTTTGACAGCGAAAAGTTAGCGACATTTTTTTTCGTTGGTTAGTACGCTGTTGAACCGAAAAATTTTTCCAATGCAGTCAAGCTCACAACCATGATTGGAGAGTTAAAATGTCAAAATTTCGCTGTCTTTTATATGTTTTTTTATATGAAATTTGACATTCAACAATAATGTTTAACTAACACATTCAACAAACACGTTATGGTAAGCATGTGTTAGAGTTGAGTCTACACCAAAATTCGCGTATAGAATTAAATGCCTACAAATTTTCGTTTCTACAGCATACTAAGCTTAAACAAATAAATTCAACGTATTTTCCGTCAGTTAGCATTTAAACTAAAACTAAACTCATATTTTCGCATGAAAACAGTGCTGCCAGATGTAAAAATAAGTAATTCTTCTTGTGGGCATTATTATATTAAAATTTCATTGTTATATTGGGAATTGTTTTTTCACACCTATTTTGCTGTCCACACGTGTATTGTTCACAAACCTCTGTGTATTTTCTTAAAATGATAATAGCTTGTTTGAAACAAGTAGTTTACTTTCTAAAAACAAAAACGTTTTTCCTGATTTGAAAGTGATTTCCTGACAGAGATTACAATTTTCTTGTTCCAAGTAATTAATTTTCTTATAGTTTTGCGCATTTTGCTTGATATGAAGAAGGGTTTTTAGAAAACAGAACAATTGATTGAGATTAAATTTTTATAGTTTGACGTTAATTTCTGACTGGTATAAAAGTAAAAAATAAACAACAAATTGATTGGATTTATACACAGTAAAAAATATGAGGATACATTTTATACTATTTGGTATACATATAAATCCAAACCAAAAATGTTTTAAAAGTAATACCATCAAATCTTATAAATTTTTCCAGACCATTTTTCTCGTCAGACCAATCAAAACCACTATACTATTTTTAAATTTCCCGATTTCGGTGAATTTTTACTTTCGAACTAGAATATATTTTGATTAACACATGATATCCATATACAAATTTTAAATTATATTTGTTTCATTATTTTTATAATATTGAGTGGTATAAAAATTATAAATTATTTGGAATAAAAAAAGTTTATACCACACAAATGTTATAAAAAAAGTTTTTGCCGTGTACACTTTTTATTAGAGTACATGTGTGGTTAAATTATTTTGATAAAACTTCCTTATATACAATATTTCTAGTAAAAACCGTTTTAGAATTTTGGACCAATTCCCCTTGTCCCTTGCCCACTATAATGCTTAGTTTAACATCATCAGACCGCTTGACTCTAGACATGGCTACATAAAGTTGCCCATGAGTAAACACTGGCTCTTTTAGAAAAACTCCTAACATTTTTGAGGACAATATACATATGTATGTTGTAAAAGCACTGTATCAATGGCAAAAAATAATTATAGTTTGAGCAATATTGGGTGCGGAGCAGCATGTTTGCCTTTTATGTATTAAAATGTGCATACTTTCAGGCTGAACCTTTTTTAGGACAGTATAGCTGCGTTCCTAAATGCTGACATGAGTTCATAAAATGCGTTTAAAGTTTTAATGTTAAGTTTCAGACAGTCTAACTGACAATTTATATGGCTATAACTCTTAAAATAATTCAAATTTCGAAAAATCCTTTCAAGGAGATATTCTTGAATATATTAACTACACTCTAACGACTGATTGAAAAATCACTACAATAAATGCCTGAAATTTCACGATTTTGTAAAAAGATCACGCTATGCAGCGAGTTTTTTCAATTCTGTCTAAAATTCAGCATTTTTTCCCCAAAATATGCATGTCTTCTATAGTTTTCACGTTATTTTAGCGTGTTGTCGCTCAGAGAGTCCCAAAAATGCTCAAGCAGCGATGGTTTACGCTATTGGAGCTGGTGTTACGCTTGACCTAAGATAAAACCTTAGGGCGGGTTGATTTGAATGGATGAAAAAAAAAAAAAAAATGAAAAATCGTATAGCAAAAACGTAATCAACATAAAATTCTAAGAAAATTCTCCGAAGAAACCATAGTTCTAAAATCAAACCCTAAGCCGCGCCTCTCGACTTGAATTTTTTTTCCTTTTCTTTTGCTAAAATTTTTTTTTTAAATATATTACGTTTTATTATATTATAGTTTATGCAATACAGGTTTTGTTTTGAGACTAATCAAAATATTCAACTATCAAAAAAGCAGTTGAACCCCAATTTGCATCTCCTCTTATTTGCGTTCTTTATGAAAAATAGTTAGAAAACGTTTTACCGTTTTGCAAAAAACAAAGAATAATTAATTGTAATAAAATATGCAAAACATACTTCTTAAAACAGGAAAAAACATGATCTCTAATCCAGTTTTTTTGATCTATAGAAATATAGAAATAAAGATCAAAGAGTAGTAACTATAGAAAGTCATGCCAAAGTACCTGGAATGGAGAGTAAAAAAGACTTAACAAAATTAACATATAACAAATAAGTAAAGTTTTCTTTGTATTCTATAATTGCTTCTTTGTATGTATTTAAGACCTTATTTGTTTTAATGACAAAAAATTTTTTTATGGTAAAAAAATTACTGAAAAATTACAGAATTATTGTTTGAGAGAAAACACTTCTTTTGTTTGTTTTTATTTGCATTATAAAATAAGAATTGTTTATCTATGTTCCTTATAAATGTATTAAATATAAAATTATATAAAAATTTTTTTACTTGGGTGAATATATTTTTAATGTAAAAAATTTTTAGTGTATAGAAAAGAAGGCATATAAATTTTCAAGTCGAGAGGCGCGGATTAGGATTTTATTTTAGATACATGGTTTCTTCGGAGAATTTTCTTAAAATTGTATGTAGCTTACGTTTTTGCTATACGATTTACAAATAAAAAAATCAACCCGCCCTACTATACAAAGTTGTTGTTGTTATTTTTGTTTTCTTAAAAACTTACTTGAGAGACTTCACGCATTTCTGGCGTTTTTTATAAGCGAAGGCAAGATTGAAAGAGACGATTTTAGTAGAGAGTTTTTTAAAGACAGTGCGAGAGCAATAATTGTAGGATAAACTTTTTACGCATATCTAGCGTGAAATATTTTTAATTTGGCCCTTTGAAATAAAACTATATGAAATGTAGGAAATCTGTTGCCAGCAATAATTGCTGTAAATTCCCGTGGATTTTTGTTAGAGTATATCGAAAATCTCAACAGAGCTGTGTGGCTTTGTATTTTGTTGTGTTTTTTTATTTACAGGGAAAATGTGTGTTTCATTTCTAAGTTTTACCTATTTTAATGGCAATACATTTGAATACACATTATATTGTGCCCTTGATATAAACCAGAGCTTTCAAATGATATACGCTTCATTCGAACGTGGTGTCTTATAGTCGGTGAAAAGAGAGCTACAATTTTGTGTTCAAGTATTAATATATAGATTTTAGGTTTTATTAAAAAAATGTCTAATATTTTTAAGAGTTTAATTTATAATGAAACAATATTAACCCTCGCACACGCACATCTTGAAAACCTTACTCAACCCACATGGTGCCTGGCCAGACTTTTATACATATACATGTATTTGTATGGGATTTAGAGTTGCATGCCTTTTTAAACACTAACCGTAGAAGCAGTAGAAATGCTAACAATTTAATTTACTTACCTTTTAGTAGAACAAATTATATGGCTACTGCTCCTTTACATCGCATGAGTACCTTTGTTAACAACTGTAGCTTTTTTGATGTTAACTTATCGAAAGGTCAACTCAAAAGTAGATTGAAAACTAATGTATGATTAGATCTATGTAAACGCATGGTTAGTTGTTATGTGTTCTGTTGTCCCTGAGCCCAACCCATATTATGGTGGGTAAATTTTTCTCACTTTGGATTGTTTTGGACCGCTCTTATCGATATCATTAAGGCTATTCACGGTTTGAGCGTACTTTTAACAAATCGTATTTATAGCATTTGTTATTGTTCAAACTGTGAGCACCTCGCCATGTGACTGCCGTATAAAAGGATTGTGCAACCCTGTGATGTATGTGATTATGCGGCTGTAGACAGAGCATAAAAATACGAGGTACAAAAAACACGTCCAAGGGCTGCTTTTATTTACGCGTGCCTGTTTATTTGCATTTGTATGCAAAACAACAGCAAAGCAAAATGCGCTTTCGATTAGCAGATCGAACAAATGGCAGACCAGCGTATTCGAACTGTGAATGGCCTTATTGAGATGTTTTAATGTTATTTGGGCTGGTTCTTAAGATGATCTAATGCGGAGAAAGTGCGAAAAAGCTGTAGTAGCTGAACTCTATTGTTATTCCTTCAAACTTTTAGCTGATATTTTTTATTTCTTACCTTTCTATTTCGTTTTGGCATAGAATTAGCTTCCTGTGTAAGAAAAAAATATATGTATTTGAAAAAAATTTCGGAATGTAAAAAATTTTTTCTTTCGTTTTTTTTCATTTTTGTCATTTATTATAAGCCCAAAAAAAGTTGTTTGAACAAGAAAAACGGATTGCGATTAAACGATTGGAATAAAAATTATTCCAAGATTTTTGACGGGTTGTATATTTACATATCGGCTATTCCAAGCCTAATGCAAGTCATAGTTGACCTCATGCTCTTCGACTTACTTAAAATTAGATACATTTGTATGGGAGATGCCACGCCCACTATTCCAAATATTTAAAACCCCTTTTTTGTACTTTTCTGTGCCTAAAGCACTAAAACGTCATCAAAATAATTTATTCAATCTAGTTTGTACCAATCATTCCATTGTGCAGTGCTCTGTATGGCTCGCACAGGACAGGTAGTGCAGATTTAAACATTTCATAACAGACCTGTTTATGGAGAATACATAATTTTTCTTTTTTTTTTGGATTATTTCTAAATTTGTATAAATATGTAATATTTTTTAAAAATTTTCTATGCGGTCCAGGACGTTTTTTCTTAATTTTTTTTATAAAAAACTCATTAATTTTACAAAAAAAATTTTAAAAAAAAAATCATTTATGCAATTTCACATGTACTAAGAGTACTACATGGCCCAAAAATCAAGAAATTTAAACAAGCCATAACTTAGCAAAATTAATTTTACTAAAACAGTGGCCTAAAACTAAATTCTTTGTAACTCATTGAAAAAATCTTGAAAAAATTGCAATTTATTTTTTCATATACACTTCAATAATATCCATAAAAGATATAAAAATAACGACTTCTTGTTTAAGATGGCTAGTATTTTCACTCTTTACTAAATCTCAAAAAAAATTTTTTAATTTTCTTCCGATTATGTTATGCCTTTTTTTTGTGTGTTCGATATGCCAGAAAGGCCACTTTAAGAATTTTTGAAAGAAGTCAAGTTGCTAGGATTTGTCAATGCCACTTTAAGAATTTTTTAAAAAAAATCAAGTTAAGAAAAATTACCACTACATTTTATTGAAAAGTCGTCTAATTTGGATTTTCGCAATTTTTTTATGATTAAAATATTACAACTCTGGCAGTTTTTGTCAAATTTTCATATTTTATAACTCATTTTGAAGAAAAATTAATTGAAGAACCTGATTCGTACTAATCTTCTTAAAATTTTTTCAAAAAACACGACTTTTGCCCATGTAAATCAGATTTTCAACTTTAAAATCACTTGTGGCACGTTTTAATATCAATACTTTTTTATGAATGTTTCCCAATTTACTTCTGTTTTGTAAGGAAATAAAACTGCGTTCCGTTATTCATTACTTCTGAAAACAGATAGGGACCACTTTAATATAAACATGCATGCGCCGTCATCTAAAAAAATGATATATTTCCTGAAATAGATTCTTTGGCTTACAATTCTTCTTAAAGTTAACTAAGTGTATTCTTTTGAGAAATATAATTTTCTCGCGCGATATTTCTTTCGAAAACGTTTTCTGAAATGTCGGTACTGCAGGTCTCTACAGCTTAGTTTATTACATTGACAAAGAAATGAAAACGATTTTCAAGTGTTTCAAATCGTTTTTATAGACCATATGAAATGGAATCAATAATTGCTAAAAACACGTTGACTTCATAACATATTTCCATACGCTTTAACTCTATACGCGAAATTTTGGCGTAGAGTCAAAATTTTTGTGTGGAGAAAAAGCACTTGCTGTGCTGGTTGACAGACTCATATTTTTATTGCTGCAATTTTATATCCTATAAAAGGCAAGACTACACATTAATAAACTATATAAATGCAACAATAAATTTGTTAAATAACAAATTCAACACTTAAATGAACTTACTGCTTATTTTTTATTGTTGAATGGTAAATTTCCGCGCCAATTAAATGTACGGGCATAATATAATCGACAGCGAAATTTTGATATTCCTACTCTCCACTCACGAATGGAAATTTGGCAACATAGCAATAATGTTTGCTTCTACAGCGTACTAGCTAGCGAAAAAAAATTTCGCTGCCTGTTCGTTGTCAAAAATCTCAATGTATTTCTTATGGACATTTTTTGTTCGTTCCTACATCATACTAAGCTTAACCTACGAAAGCTAAATACTCGGTTACTACATTTAACTTCACACCATGCGCCTTAATCTGTAATGCGCTTCGAGAAGCAAATCATGCCATGTAAATACATGAATTAAGATTTCTATATTGCAGTAACTTCTACCTCTGCTTTAAAATTCTGTTTTTGTCTGCATTGAAGTCGAACTAATAAAAAATTTGTCAAAACACCATCTAAATACAAGGTGTGATTTTGTTTTCGAATCGAATTCGCTTTTCGAATTGCAAAGGCCCTAGCTTTGGTTTCAAATATTGTATTTGTAAAATACTAAAATATGGTTTCAATACAGCTTTGGTTTAAACATTAGTACAGGTTTGGATTAAGATTAAAAAAAAAAAAAACAAACACCTGGAGATTCGAACTCACGGCATTCAGCTTGCAAGCTCTCTAGTCTAACCACTGGTCTATTGCGCTATGCGTAATAGAAGCAATAAACGAACATATGAACCGAATCGCCTAAATTGAGTCTAAGCATTGTCAGGTTAACTTTTTACGGGTCCAAATTAAAATTCAGTATCCAAATGTACTAGAATTTAGTCTAAATTCTATTAAAAACAAAAAGTAATACTGAATTGCTCTCAAATGGTTTGAATTTTAGTACAGTAGAGTTTTAAATATGAGTTTAAATTTTAAATTGCAAGGTTTAAAAAAATGCAGTAATTTTTTAGCTTGACAAAAATTTTGTCCAAGATTTTTAACCGTGTAGCTTTAATCATTTGATGGAAAGCGGAAGCCATTAAAAATGTCGCGCGTAAAACATTCGGTTTTTAATACTTGATTTTGATTTATTTTTCGAAAAACACCATAAGAGGCCACTTAATCTACCCTGTAGGAAAATCAACTAATTTAAAAGTAGTTGAAAAAGTAGTTTTTTGTCAACCACAACTAGCTGTAATTCTGACTTTTTCCATAGAACGAACTAACATATTTTGTATGGTGATGTCCGGTAAATAAGTCAATTGACTTTCGTCTGCATATGTTTTCAACTACTTGTTAAATTAGTTGAATTTAAATTATTTTTTTTATTACTTTAAAATAAATCAATTGAAAACTAGTTAATATTCCACTTTTTGAAGATGAATTTAAAAGCATAAAAATTTTAACTTGTAATATAATAAAAATTTGCAATGTAAACATGTCAAAATAAGAGTAGTCGCCGTCTTAATATAATTCAAAGTAGTTTTTAAACCACTTGTTTTGAAGTAGTTTTTCAATTAATTCATATATAATGCAATAAAAACTATTCAAAATTGAAGGGGATGCCGCCTTAATAAAATTTAAAGTAGCTCATAAACTAGTTTATTTTAAACTAGTTTTTTAATTAGTTGTTTTTAAAAACAAGTTAGTTTGTTCCTTTAGGGTTATGACTGCTTTTTTAAACATAAAATTACTTATTAAAGCATTCCTTTACAACAACAACAACAAAAAAGTTTAAAAAGTCATAGCAAAAAAGTAAAAACTTTTTGCAGCTGAAAGTACAAACACAAAAAAAAAAGAAAAGAAAACTTGATTAGCAAGAAAAGTTGTGCTTAACCAAAGGATAATAAGCTTAACACTTTGTTTCTTTCATCGAATTTACTTTGTGGATTAATACATTTAGCTTCACTTCACTGATTTTTTACCTTCGTAGTTGTTTTGTAATGTAATTTTTTTCAAATTTAATTTATGATTTTCGTACACAAAAAGGACATAAGTCTACTTATGCAGCTAAGTCTGCCCATTAAAAAAGGGCAGTTAAAGCTTTCTACTTAAACTTACGTACAATTGAACTTAATTGATTGCTTCCAATTGATCGATTGATGCAGACACTGATTCATCAAATCATTTTGGCTAACCGTATGCTAACCATGTTCTTCAATTACCGTTGCGTGTGCAGTAAGAATTTTTTTAAAAACACGTTAGCGTGTTTCCTTCTTTTTTTGTATTACAAAAATTGAGTTGGAGCAGCTGACATCAATCCGTTACCCCCACCTCCCTGAATAAGTCTTTCTTATGTCTCACTGCCTAACATAAAAGAAATTTCTTCATAATGTCTTTTATGCTAGGCAGTGAGACATGAGAAAGATATATGCAGGGAAGTGGCGAAAAAAAAAATGCATGTTTTGTAATTTATATTTAATCGAAATACATCGATTTGATTGGATGCTAGAGCTGGGAACTGAAGTTACAATGGCTGTTTAATCAAGTGCATACATGTTGTCCTCAATCATGTATGCATCACCGTTCATATGTAAAATATTTTGCGTGTTCCTCAGTGTAACGCAACTATAAAAGCCCAATGCGTATACGTGTAGCCATCCATCCATCCTAGCCGCAAATTGAAAAATAACAACTCTACACAACAAACAATTTTTCGCATTCTACGTGTTGGGATAAAAAATGTTTCTTATTTTTTTGGTTTCTTAAAAACGTCTTTGGAATTCTTAAAAAATTCCTTTTAAGAATTTGAATTTATCAAGGTCTTTGTTTGTGTATATTTTAGAAAAATAACGATAGCTTCTTTGGCGTCCTTGAAATACCTATTTGATATTGTTATCATGTAGCCAAATAAAGCTTTCAATCAATAAGCATTTCGTGAGTAATTGAATTGTGTCCTTACCATCATCGTTGGACTCTATGGTTTATGGAGGCAACTGCATTACGTCCTGGCAAAAAACCACCAGTCTCTGAATAACTAATAAAGAAAAAGCTTTGGGTTTTTTAGTGTTTTATTAAGATTATAAATATTAAGGCGAATTTAGCTGCATGACTTTCTTAGTTCCTCGTGCCAACGGTTTACTTAACGAATTTTTGGTTGCACTTTTATGACTCGTATAAACTGGTTTCAACAATACTAGTATAAAGCTAGGTGCTTTTATCATATAGTTCAAATCTTATTAAATATCATACATGACATTTGGGACGTCTTGACTGTCTACAAAATGTTAATTTGGTCAAAATGTTAATTTGTTGGTCATGATAAATTTTTCAATTTAAAAATTTGCGACGGCCATTTTCATTAATTCAAAACTATACAAGTGTAACAATGAACCAAATTACAATAAACCTATCCCGACCATCAGTTTGTCGTGTTTTTCTAAAAACAGTTAAAAGTGGACTTGGTTGTTTTTTAATCCAAGCATCTAAATTGTCTTTTTCTGAACATCAGCTTTCGAAATATTAAAATATATATATATAAAAAAATATATAAAAAAAATTACCTTCGACTTTATCGAAGTTAAAATACATGTACTATTTGTATAAATGTTAAGTTCATCCTGTAGTTAATGGCACTAGTACAAAACTAGTGATTTCACTAGCCCCTTGGTAGCCAGTACTAGTTCCACTTCAATCTACCTTCTTTGTATTCAACTGGCGAATTTCACACGAGCATGTCATAGGAAGGGGTCAATTGCTACCTTTTACTCACCCTTTCCCTGGTTACTTCACACTAGTCATGAAGAGCTAGGTTTTTCGCTAGTATATTGAAAAAAAAAAAAACAAAAACAAAGCAGAGTGACTGATATTCTTTAATCAATATATTTATATTTTTTCATCCCGATATTTTATTGATGTTGCTCAACGAAACTGAAAAGCTTTATATGTCATGTTTTCTCGAAAAAGTCACTTCGAAGTATGAGTTCATAAGAATAAATTTTATGAGTCAGTCAAGACGTTAAAAACATAAACAAGAAACAATCGAGATGGAAGTTGGTTGAACTGACCCATTTATGCATTACCTTGGGTCAAAAAAGTATCTAGTGCGTATAGAACTATTGAAGTAGCTAGCGTGAATGGGCCAATTGATACTTTTGATACTGGCGGGCATGTTTTGAAAATTTGATAACGTCACTTTGTATAGGTTTTGCCAAAACTCAAATTCAGAACATGTTTAAGATATAGAAGATTATGTGTTAAATATATTTTGTTAATACACACATTTTTATAAAATACACACAATTTATAAAAGTTATGCTTTTTTGATGACGTCACTTTTTATGGGAGATTTGCCGAATTTAATTTATGATTTTGCCAATTTTAAAACTCAAATTGAATGTCAACATTCTTATCATATGTGCATAATTTTAATTCATTAAATTAATTTTTGTGTATAACGTATAGACAAGCGTTTTCATTAAAATACTTTGAATGGGAGGTAGGCATGGTTAAAATACTATTTTGAAAATTTAAAATTTATGGTGAATATTTGAGACAAAAGCTTATGTGCAAAATATCAAGTCATTACATACAGTTTTGGTGGCGTTTAAAGAGTTTTTACCATTTCGTTTAAGTCACTTTGTATGGGATTCAGGCGTGGGTTTCATCTTATTTTGACAAATTCCTTATCAGAAGTGCTTATCGACACAGAATTATTGGTCTATTTTTATAAGGAGGGCATATAAACAGCTTTTATTGGTGTATAATAGTTTTTACCCTGGAACCTTTGATCCTCGGGGAATAATTCCATGCAATTCTTAGTTTTTGTTGCGTCACCTTACGAGTCTTAATGACGTCATAATTTGTTTACTTCCCTTACGATGTCCAAAAATCAACCTTTACAGCAGGGCTCGCAAACAAACTCTAAAGAAAAGTATTTTTCTGTTCTGTTTGTTTCTTCTTAAGATCACAACAAGTATTTTGGTTTGTTTAGTTTTCTCTCTCCGATTCAAAAAGTAGCACAAACCGAAGCAAGCAGAGTTGAGAGAGAAAAGCAAAATGAAATGTTTCTTTTTTCGAATAGAAAAAACTTCCTCTCAGTGTTATGCTTTTGAATCGCGGGCAAAAAAACAATCAAAGTAAAGTATCTTTAGCGATCTCTTGTAGGTTGATGGAAGCACCAAAATACGAAGAGAGGTCTGCAATGTTTGTTCGTTTCATTTATGGTGCGACTTTTTTTTGTGTTGAAAAAGTTATTGCGTTGGAATTTTTCTTTGTTTTGTTGCTTTTATTGAATTTGTTGTTTTATATAGATGCGTTGTGCTTTTGTGCATATGTATATGAGGTAACGTTTTGTTCGTGAAAAATACAATGTCTCGGCGATTGGACAGTGCACAGCGGGGAAGATAGGTTATTTCAGATTTAAGGAATGGTCTAGATATTAGAAATGACATTTTTAATTTCTATCCTAATTTTTTGCGAGTAAGGAGTGTTTAAAAATAAAATTATTATTATATTTATGAATAATATGCACTTTTTGCATTATTAATTTTTTGATATCCGCCTCCGCATCCGCATCTAAGATCTGTATTTTATTATCAACAAAAAAAGAAGAAGTTCAAAAACTAAGAAGCCATCAAGTATATACTTTACTTTTTATAAAATACAATTTACCCTTTATAAAAAATTAAATACAGTAAAACCTCAGAAATAAGAAGATAATAAAATTATAATCACCTAGAAATTAGAAGTTGAATTTTGAAAACATTAAAGCTTCTGAAATTAGAAGATTGTATTTTAATATCCGAGGTAATTGTTTGTGCAATTTATATTAAACAGTGCAGCGTTTTCTACGAAAAATTTAAAATGAAGCTTGTGACCTTATTATAGTGTAGAATATTCGGTTTCGGTTTCGGTTTCGGTTTCGGTTACGGCCAGTTTCGGCCCTTTTTGTTTGTTTTGGCTCTTCTGCTATATTGAGGCCATATTGAGGTATTTTTGTTAAAAATTTCTTGCATCAGTTATTTAATTCAAATACATATGTTTGGTTTAATAAAAATATTTACAACGCATTGTACTAATCAAAAATTATGAATTAGTCTATTATTTGATTTATCGTGTCAACGCAAAATATTTTGGTTAATTTAATGCGTTCGATATTATCATTTTCGATTTTATCATACCTATTGTAATTAATATTAAAGTTTTATAGGTACTGAAGCCAAAATTGTTAATTAAACTTACGAACGAATTTTGTGTGTGTGGAATAAAGGAAAAGAAAACAATATATTTCCATATTTATAATACTAAACCTTTAAAAAAACAAAAAGACTGCTTTGTAGTTCTATAAAAATGTACATTGTAGGTGCATACTATTTTGAGTGTGTACGGAAGATATAAAGTAGGCAATACTTTAGTAATAAAAAATAAATTAAAAAATAGTCTCATTTATTATTTAAGTAAACTTAAATTATTTATTATAAACTGCAATATTCAAATAATACTTTATTTTGTATTAAATTTTTTTCTTTTGTGTATGAGAGTTCCTTTTTTTCTTTTAAAAAAAAAATTATTTGAGAAAACTTAAATTATAAATAACCAGTTTCGGTTCTGGTTTCGGCTAGGCCGAATATTCGGTTTCGGCCAAAATTACGGTATCGGTCGAACACTACTTATTATGCTAAATGTACGCAATCAATTCACTTTGAGTCTTTGTGTGGCAATAATTTTCATAAGAAAATTTCAGTGAGAGAAAAAGATTTTGTTTTGCTTCATATGAAAACGAAATTTACCAGACAAAAGGACGTTTTACAAAATAAGGCCATTTACATAAAAATGTATTGATTATAAATTAACTTTACAAATTTTAACTCCGAAATGATAAGATTTCAGAAATTAGAAAATCTCGACTTAAAAACAGCTTCTAACTTCTGAGGTACTGTATTAACATAATTTTTAAAATAATTTTAATAATTAAAGTTCTGCTTTAAGTTTGTCTAGTTGAGCTAAATAACTATAAAAGTCCTTTAAATTTAATATTTATACTTTTTTTTGTAATTAATGAGTTTGTTATTTTATTCATTAAAAAGGTTTACATAAAAAAATAAATATTAGCAATAATAAAAAAATATTTACTAAAGTATGATTTAAACTAGCAAGCATTTAGAATTTGTTTTTAAATGATGTAAAAATCAATATTTATAATTTTACTGAGAGCATCCGCATACGCCACCCGCGGTTCTTAGAATCAATTGTCCGCATCCGCATCCTCAAAGAAGGCCCTTTACAGATCCGCATCCGCAAAATGACATCCGTCACATACCTAGTTCTTTATTGAAAACGAATAAAGACAAAATTGTTCAACTTATTTTATTTGAATAAAAAAGTATGATTTTAATAAGTGCATTAGAGTGGAACGAATTTTTAACCTCACCGGCTTAATATATTTTTGAAAAGTACTCGTCAAAACCAATTCTTCTGCATCCTTGGTATTTTTCTGTGACGAAACTTTTGACTTTGCCCGAGGGTTTTTGTGAATGAAAACCTCTTACTACATAATTTCTTCCCTTTGATACCATGTACGCACTTAAAGATATTTGTGCTCAAAGTTCACCGAAGTCGGTCATTCGCCAATATCTCCGCTCCTTTATGTCAGAGGTAAAATATGCATGCAACAAAATTGTAAATCAGATAGTTATCTTTAAAAATACCATTAACAGTTTTATCGTAAAAGCCACAGTTTTTACGCTATGAGACTGATTATGGCTAAACACTGCAAAGTATAGATTTCTTACTATTAGCAAATTTTTTAACTTTAATTAATAGTAGTTTATTAGCAGAATTTTAATGTATGTTTGTTATTTTCTCACTTCGAACATTGTTTTTCAAACAAACACATCGTCTAATAAATATACATATATGAAGTTTAAATCGCTTAGCTGCCTATTCGCTTAAGAGATTATGTATGTTAACAGCACAAAATCAATGTTCTGCTTCATTTCTTAGCGTTATTGTAAAAAAAATTTAATTTTAAGCTGTCTCCCGCCTAAGGGAACATTTGCTTTAACAGGGTTAAAATAAAAAAATAGACTAGAATTGAAACTATTAACCGTATAAATTAATTTTGGCTACCTAAATCGGTCAAATACCCCAATGTGCACTGCTTAACAAATTTGTTTGCAATGTTGAATAGTGTTGCATATGTCCCAATGGTCGTGCAGGGTTAAAATCAAATAACAGACTTGAATAGAAAATTTTTACCGAATAAATTAATTTTGGCTGCCTAAATCGGTCATATACCCCTACGTGCGCTGCTAAACGAATTTTCTCAGAAACGAGATCAAGGTAGATCGCTTTTTCGCCCCTGTAAATCCCTATACTGAAAGTTTCATCAAAATCGTTTAGGCCGTTTACAAACAAACATATAAACAAATAAATAAATATTGCTCGTTTAAATGTATAAGAAAGATATCAAAAATTCGATAACTAGGAGCGTGAAATGTATGAGCTGGTCATATTAATTTTTCCCCCTCAAAAATTCTTCTGAAAACACCTACATTCTACCTGCCACCCTTCTGGGTGTCCGCATAAAAACAATCATGTCACTAAAACCATGTCGTACAAATCTATCGGTTATTGAAATTTTCATGCAAGCAAATCAACAGAACGAGACTTAAAAAATCTTAGCTTCCAAAAAAAATGCTGCTTAAAACATGACGAAATTCTTTTTGAATTTCCGTAGCAAAACGAACACAACATTTGTTACTTGTTGTGGTTGTGATCGTGACAACAAAATCTAAAAATCGAAATACTTGTTGTTTTCTTAGAACACAAAACAATAGTTTTCTTTCTCTCTTAATTTTCTGTTCGCTTTGGTACGCATTTCTGTTTGTAGCAAAGATCCAAACCTAAGCAGATAGTGAAACTGTTTGCTTTCGCAGATTTAGCAGATGAAGAGTTTGTTTTTTCGTACAGTTTGTTTTCAACCCCTGCTTTACAGTCGTTTGCCCGAACGAAGTTTAAAGTTAAGTTTACCCGAAACTACTACGCTACATTACAGCTTCTATTATATTCATTAAAAAAACTGGAAATTAATATAAGTTTATTACTTTTTTTTTAATTTCAGAGAGTATCCCTGTGACCACTATACCTCTGTGATTAATGTAACGCTATTAATGACAGGTTGTCCACGCGTTGAAGTTCACTCAACAGCTCTACAATTATTGCAAATTTTGGATAAACGTTTCTTCGGCAGTGTCGGCCCACTGCATACAGATAACGAAAAAGGTATGTTTCTATAGTTTATATGTGGTCTTTGAATAAAAGTGTAATGATTCTTGTCACCAAACACTAAAATTTAAGAACAAATATTTATATATAATATTATATAATGTTAAATATATTACCATGAAAACTGTCTTGAATATTTAACTTTTTCTCATATGTTGGTTTGGACAAAATATATGCATAGTAGCGGCGCCAAGTTGACGCCAAAAACGCTGCGCGGTAACAAACACGCGTGCAAGACTAAGGATATAAAAGTACCCCCTGCATTAATTAACAATTTGCATTTAAAACCGATAAGCAAAGTTGTGTAGAGAATAACTCCCAAAAATATGCAATTAATAGTGTTGTGCTCATTCTCCAATAATACCTGATTCACAATACTGCGTTCGGTCGGTCGTGCGTTGACAGCTCGAGTAGAAACAATGAGTTATTATGGTGCAATTCGTAATTCGACCTCAACCGTTGATCGTGCTTTATTCGTTAATTATCAACGAAGGGGTAAAGTACGATCAAAGTCCAACCTAACGAGTAGAGTAGAAAAATAGTCTACTCGGTCGTACGTTCGACATTCTTTGGTATGGCAGAGTTGCATTTTCATTGATTTAGCTTTGGTGGGTATTTTTTAGTTTCAATGGTAAACATGAGTTAGAACTGTATTGTATTATTAGAACTGTTTATACTTAATGTAATTCAATTTTATGGAAATGATGGTATGCAAGTTTTGATTAAGTGTACACTATTTACAATTGAAATATGTGTGCAAAATTATTTATAATAAATAAAAATAAAAAAATTGAGATTGTTATTTTAAATAAATTTAAAATTTAAAATTTATTAGTATTGGTATTTCACGGGATTTTTCTTATTTTATCAGCACAGGTTATATTGAATTTGATTTAAACTAAGATTTAGCATTTTGCAACTTACAAAATATAATTTCAATATTTGTGCCAATTATTTATATTAAGTATATCAATAAAAGGCAGTAAGTTCTGGTAGAAAAAACCGTAAAAAAATATTTGGCTGAAAAAAATCAATTAATCAGGTAGTTATCGAGTTATCGATTTTTAAAATTTTGTTTCTTGCTAAAATATCTGTTCAAAAAACATCTATTTAATTGCCATTATCCAATAGTTTTAAAAAATAAGCATGTAATTTAAAAGGAAATTAATTGACCTTTTCAACGATGTGCAATATTTATAAATATAATATAAATATCACTGCAAGAATATTTTACATTATATAAGCAACTTTTCATCATATCTGAATTTTTTTGTTGAAAATAACCTTTATTTTCTACAAAATTTGCGTTATAAAGGTACTAAAAATGTATTGCAATTTAAAAGCCTAAAGTTTTACCTTTCACTTGAAGTATAAAATTATTTACGTTTTCTGCAGATTAAAAACTTTTTAAGAACGTTGTTTAAGAACGCAACATTGTAGAGATAAAATTTTTAGGTCGTGCGTTCTGACAGTTCATCCCGTAAAGTTATTGCAAAGCCGATCAAAGTACGATCAAAGGCCGACCGACCGAACGCTGTATTGCGAATCAGCCTTTATTTGATTATGTATTTACGATTTCCAGATTTTCAAAAATACTGTTGAATAATTAAAAATAGGCTTTTACATAAAGATAATGACCTATTCAATTTAAAATAGACCAAAACTCTGTTTTTTTTAACAAAATAACGAATTTTCCTAAAGTTTATATGTTTATATAGTGCCCCTAATTAGTTGCATGGAGCTGTATCAGAGCTTTTATCTGCAAACTCAAAATTTAAATTTTTCTAGTTGAGCACAAAAAGAAATGTCTTTAAAAGGATCACAAATATTAAATCCAAAATTGAACTTGTACGATTTTTACAATAACCATTGTTTTGGCATTATAACTCTGAAAAGCATATTGAAACTCTGAAGTGCTTCTGACAGTCTTGCAAGAAATGAGTACCATAATAAAACTTAAAGTAAAAAGATAATTTAAACAATAAATTGAAAATTAATTTTGCATGGTTTTGGCGAATTACTTTTCAAGAAATGGCGGTCTGATAAAACAAAAAACTGGACACACTGTCAACGCTTTGTTTAAGAATGCGTTAATAGTTATAATAATTATTAATAATACTAGTATAATTATAAATATTAAGGCTATTCACGGTTTATTCGTACATTTAACAAATGGTATTTATAGCATTTGTTATTGTTGAAACTGTGAGCACCTCGCCATGTGACTGTCGTATTAAAAAATTATGCAACCCTGTGAGATATGTAATATGGCGGCCATAGACAGAGCATAAAAATACGAGGTACAAAAACACTTCTAAGGGCTACTTTAATTTACGCGTATTTGCGTATTTTCGTTTTCATGCAAAACAACAACAAAGCAAAATGCACTTACGTAAATTGGCGTACAAATAACAAATCGCACAAATAGCAGACCAGCGTATTTAAACTGTGAATAGCCTTATTATATATATAACAGAATAAACAGGATTAATTGGATAAACATTTTACGTAGTGTAAAAAATCGTTACACATAAACAAACATACAAAAATATACAAAATCTTAAAGTTTCTAAAAAATCAACTTATTTTATAAACCAGTTTTTCCTTGCTTCTAAGACTTCTTAACATTGTTGTTGAATACTTTTCTATGACGAAAAAGCCGGATTAATGTAGCTTCTTACATAAGCGATGCTTAAATTTCGTTTTGATTGCCTTGAATTTGAAATGCAAATCTATTAAATTTGTCGCCATGGGCTGCAAACTTAAACGTAACTAAAATACAAACAAATTATGTAATTCAATTTTCAGTTTATTTGCATAGCAATTGATTTGTATTTATTTCCAAAAATTTTGGCTAACTGAATTTGTTCCGGCTGGCTATTTATTTTATGTTAATTAATCTTCGGCTTTTGTGTTTTCTATGGCAACGCTTGTGCTTTAAAAAAAATTTTGTTCTTGACTTATATATTTGTTTAGATGGAAATAAAATCTACTTTTGTTGAGTCAAATCTACTTTGGAATTGAGCAAGCGTAAAGAGGTGAAGACACAATTTATGTTTTTGCGACGTATCTCAGTAGAATTGGCATTTTTATAATGTTTTAACTGAACTAAAAGTAAAAACAGTCTGTATTTCTTAATGCTTTAACGGCACATTGCAGCACAAGTTCAGCAGAAAACAGCACAGTTGTTGAATTTATAAAATAAATTAATGGCCGAGCTAACTTCACATTGTCAAAAAAAAAAACTCCAAAAAGTAAACCACTTTTCAAGTGTGGCATTTGATAGTACACATCAATAAATACGTGGCAACTAACTTTTTGCCTATCCTTTATGTATTGAAAATTCGGTTTTGCTTTTAACTGTTCAATAATACTCCGCAAAACTCTTTGAAAATTTCACTGTTAATTAAATACTACAAGCCCTCTAACAAAATACAAAAATCTCCTTAAATATTTATTGCACATAATAAATTTTTACAATTTTGCACTTAAAGCTAATAAAAATCGATAATGTTTACATGTTATTTTTTTAATATTTTATCTCCAACATACAATACAACCACATTTTGTTTTTTTTTGTTTGTTTTGCTCTTAGCTTTTAACCACTTACATAAACATAATAATATACTATTTACAAATTTCAATTACAATTAATGTTGTCCTTATTTAATAGAATGTAACTCATGTACTTCATTCCAAAAGTGTTGTGTTATCAGACGTCTTCGTGTTGAAACACCTGTACCGGCACTGTTGCGACAAAATTCTGAAACTAAAAATAGGCAGAAAATCCATTAGTTAACTGTATTAATTATGTTTAGCAAACATAACTTCGACCGGTGAAATCATTGATGTGATAATAATGCATAATTAAGTGTTAAAGTATGTGTAAGCTTTTGCTTCTATTGTTGTACCCTACATTGAGTATTTGACTTGTGCGCAGCTAAAAATTCGTAAACTGTGGGCAAGATAAAATGCTTGAAATTATTAGAAACTTGAAATATGTATAGTAAATGACTGGTTTAGAGATAAGGAGTTTAAAAGAGCCTTTGTAACATTAATATTCTAACTTTACGCTGGTGTTCTTTGCTACACTTCTCAAAACAACCTCTTTTAGTGGGCAAGGCTCGCCTGATCGAAAAAATTTTAAGTGCCGGTGTCTAAAATAAAACTAAGGTCAAGAAATATTTTTATTACACTGTACCCCGTTAGCAGGAAAGTTTTTAAGTCCTGGTTGAAAAAATTACATAGGGACCCCCAAAAAGTATACAAGATCTTATTTTTTTAATGGTTCTCCAGATATTGCGAAAAATGTGTTTCAGTTGTATGGGAGATACTTGTCCAATCATGCTTTAATTTGGCACGTATTCTCCAAATGACGTATTTGATGATTGCCTAAGTTTTTGTTTTTGTAGTATTACTGGTTCTCTATATATGCGAAAAATGTGATGCATTTGCATGGAAGGTGAGATAGAGAATACATAATTTTTCTTTTTTTTGGATTATTTCTTAATTTGTATAAATATACAATATTTTTTTAAAATTTTCTACGTGGTCCAGAACGTTTTTATTTAAATTTTTTAAAAAAATTTATTAATTTTAAAGAAAATTTTTTTTTTTCAAAAAGTAAAGTACTTGACCTAAAAATCAAGAAATTTTAACAAGCCTTACTTAGCAAAATTAATTTTACTGAAACAGTGGCCTAAAACTAAATTTTTTGTAACTCATTGAAAAAAAAACTTAAAAAAAAATTGCAATATAATTTGTTTTCATATACACTATATACAGTGATGTGCAAAGAAATAGGGACACCTGTGTTTTTATATTTAAGGCTGCATGAATGACATACAAGGTGCCACAGGTATAGCATTTATTCCCTCGGCTGGTGATTCTTCTTGATAAGGCGAGTATACAACTTTATGGAGTTTCCTCCCACGTTGTAAAACTTTCAAGACACAGGGAACCCCCTGTTTTACGGTTTTGGTACGTGTTGTATTATTGATCTAGAATCTAAACTACTCACCATAAAATAAAAATTAATATTTTGTATTTTAGAAAAAATGTCAACTTTTCCATCAATATATCAACCACTTTCGTGTCATGTGCTGCAGCGGAGCTAAAATTTTGAGATTATCAAACGAAATATCAACAAATATTGAATCTTTTGTTTTAGTGGAGCTGAATTCGTCAAAATTTAAAATCTCTGTTTTTCATGTCAAAATACACTAAGTCAACAGTTTTTTCTAAATTCTAACTTTGAATGATAACAGCTCCGCTAACAGAAAAGATACAAAATTTGTTGATATTTCGCTGGATAATCTCTAAATTTTAGCTCCTTTGCAGCGCATGACACGAAAGTGGCTGATCCATTGATGAAAAAGTTGATATTTTTTCTAAAATACAAAATATTATTTTTTATTTTATGGTGAGTAGTTGAAATTCTAGATCAATAATAAATACTAAACACGTACCAAAACCGTAAAACACCCTGTATCTTGAAAGTTTTACCATGTGGGAGGAAACTCCATAAAGTGTTATACTCGCCTTATCAAGAAGAATCACCAGCTGAGGGAATTAATGCTATAACTTGACCCATTTAAAGTGCCCCAATCGAGTCCAAATGCATGACCGACCCCTACTGACTTTGGAGGGCCGATCCACACATGCCAGTGGCGACCCCATTTCGCTGATTTTTTCATGTAAAGTACCAAAAATGGTGATTGTTTGAAATGTTTGTATGGGGAACCCCCCAGGGGGTGTGCCACTGGCATGGGTGGATTAGCCCTCCAAAGTTAGTGGGGGTCGGTCATACATTTGGACTCGATTGGGGCACTCTGAATGGGTCAAACACCCAACTTTTGACTTTTGTCCCGTAAAGTCAAATTTTGAAAAATCCTTTTTTGACCCATTTAGAGTGCTCCAATCGAGGTCAAATGTATGACCGACCCCCACTAAGTCTAATAAAAGCTTGGGCCATGAAATTTTGTACAAATGAGTTTTAGCCTAAATTAAGTGACAGCACTAATTAGAATTCTAGTTCAACTGCATCTCCTACTTCCCATACAAACCATATTTTTTTTAATTAAAAAAACTCGCACAAAATTGTTTTAAAATATGACATCTATTTTAGTTTTCTTTAAATTTAAGAGTATCTACAAATTATCTTGTAAATTAGTGCATTTTAGGGGAAAATTTGATTTTTAAGACTTTTTTCAAATTAAGTGGTTTTTCTTAATAGCAGCTAGATGCTTGGTTTCTACAAAAAAGAAGGTAGAAGTACGATATTTTATGATAGTTTAGCCTTCGGCTTTAATAATGCTTAATTAGCTAGATATTTTCTACTATATTTTACTTAAATTTTTATTCCTTAACAAATATACAGTCATATTTCAACGATTTTTTTATTTTTATTTATTTTTTTTTACACATTTTTATTTTTACATTAAATTTAATGGCGATTAAAACATAAAAAAGTAGTCCAAAAAACAAAACCTTGATATATACTTTGTGCTCGAAGTTATTATTGTTTAAACTTGGTTCTTTGTTATGGGTTTTATTGAGCTTAGTTTTGTTAACAAAGTTTCAACTTTGACGAATTTTGTAAAAATACAATACATCTAGTTTTTAATGCCACATTCATAACACATGTTTTATAATCTGACGAATAAAAATATATTTTTATAAAATTTAACAAAAAAAAAAAAAAAAAACCCAAATGTCATTTTAAAATTAAAATAAAAAAATTATTTGAAAAAACATGATCTTTATGAAAAAGTATTTTTTCTTAAATTTCTTTAGAATTTTGTTTTAATTAAAAAAAAAAAAAAAATTATAAAATTGTCTTTAATAGAGTGTAGGATCTCCGTTTGCTTTGATGACGATGACGCTTTCCACTAAAGAGGGAAAGCAAGATGTACCATGTACATTTTCCTTTAATTTTTTTAATATTATTGGTATTCGCTGGCTCACTTTTTGTTTTAAAATAGTCCAAACATTCCTAATGGGATTGAGATCAGGGCTGTTTCCCGGCCATGGACTTGACTCAATTTCCAATTGGTCTTTATATTCCCTTACCTAGGCAAAAATTATTGGTTTATTATTAATTTATTAGAAAAATAACATAAAGTGAGTGGCATACTTGTCGATTTCGAACGATAAAAAGATGCAGAATCGTCTTGAAATATAACTTTTCCAATTTGCTCGCTTGGTTGTTCCATGCTAGGTAAAACTACTTTCTGTACGACATTTATATAAGCGGCGGGATTAGCATAACCGGAAGAAGAATCTCTCAGACTCCGCAGCTTGTTATTGCACCCCAGACAATCACATATGCTTCACTGTGCATGCAAAAATATTGTAGGAATACATTTACGAATGATCCTAATACCAGTTACGGGGTTAGAACCACGGTTCTTTAGCTTATGGGCCACGTACTCTTCCAGTAGGTTACGACTACCTTGCAATCACACATTTTCTTATATTCGATAATTGTTCGACAAACCAGTCTGAATCATTTCAGTTGTACATTTTTAAACCCAACTAAAACTTCGTACCTTCTACGAATAATGAGTACGGTTAACCTACGAACGAATTTTTTAGTAACTACTACGAATGTAATGAAAGAAATTACAAAGTTATTCCTACGAGAAATTGACGAATGTTAAGGAATGCTAACCCTTATTAGTCGAAGATCATTCCTCGTAGCAACAGATAGCAAGGGGCATTTAATTCAATAACAGAAACAAACTTTGACGATAGAAAAATGTATGTTTTAAAGTCATTGTAAACAAGTAAATAAATTCAACACAAAGTAAATAACACAAAGAATACAAAGTAAATAAATTCAATGAAAGAATTAATGTTTTCCAAAAAGTCGGCTTGTTTTTCAATCATAAAGATGTTACAATTTAGATTTTTTTTTAATTTTTCCTAAACTTAATAAAATGAAAACACTCCTGCAGCATTTAAATTTAAGAAAGTTGCAGCGATCTATGCGAGAGCAAAGCTTCTGATTCAAAACTAAAAGAAAAAAATTAGGAAATTTAATAAAGTAGGCCAATTTTGGATCAAGGATTAATTTTGGAAAGAATCTTATATCATATTAAACAAACGATTTTACTATAGAATTTGTTCTAGTCAAAAGCTTTTTATGACATAAGAAACTCTATTTGAAACAACCATATTATACTTCTTAAAATTCATGTTATTAAGCGGCGTCCACCCAGTTTGAGAATTTTCTGGACTTTTTTTCGCGTCACGTGCTTATATTAAGGCCCTATTCTCCTTCAGCTTGCTGTTTTTGGACCCTTTTTGAAAAAATTCTCATTTGAAAACGCAAAAAGATATTTGAATTTTGTTTTTTTTATTGAATTAGTAATGAATGAAAGAAAATAAAAAAATTTTTTTCGCCGCGATATAGGGGCTGTCCATAGATGATGGCACCGTCAAAGTTGGCCCTCAAAAAAAAAGGCATGGTGCTGGCGGCCACGATTCCGGCCCTCAGGAGCGTCTGAAAAATATAGGGTTATGATCAGCATAGATGTAATTCTGGCCCGTAGTAAAATAAAAATTTTGCGATTTTTTTTGACAAAATGGCGGCCACTTGAAATTGACAAATCGAATTTGGACCCATTTTTTTGTAGTTTAGTGTAAAAAAAAAATAGTAAAAAAATCGCAAAATTTTTATTTTATTACGGGCCAGAATGGTGACAATTCTACGTCGATTACACTTTGTTCCATCCAAATCGGTTTAGTAGAACTGGCGGAATCGTGGCCGCCAGCTCGAAAAACGTGGTTTCGAGATAAACGCGTTCAAAGTTTGAAGTTTATTTTTCGAAAAAAAAATTATTTTATCAAAATCGGTTCAGTAGAACCGGAGAAAAGTGGCTTGATAGTTGGAAAGACGCGATTTGGACAAAACAAAACTCACTCTTTTATGAAAGAAAAAAACTGTTTTTGGAATACTTACCCAAATTATTCAGCGATGCCAGGTCCATATAAACCACCTTCTTCTTCTTCAAAAAAGCTTTGATCTTTGGCTCTTTGAGCTCTGCGAGCAATTCTGCCCTCCTTTGATGCATCCACAGCGTAAGCTTCCGAGCGGTTGAGGCGAAGTTCATCACGTGATAACGCAAAATTGTAGGCTTGGTTTCCAATGGCGATTCCCATCAACCTCATAATTTTGAGTATTGGCTGAAAACCATCGTTGAAAATGACGGTTGCCATGTAATTTGCGATCTCCACTGTCCGCGCTCCAGCGTGCATATGTTTTGGTGCAAAGGTCCAGGCGATACTGTTGAAACCTTCATTGCTGTTTTGAGTCTCAGACCCGAGGCATCTACTCAACAACTCGTCCGATGACAGCGCTTCGTAGACGGGTTTTATCGCTTCGGCGACCTTTGGGTTGAGCGGATCGTAATTATGTTTAAAGTCATCCACGTTACCCTGCGCCACGGCCTTTTGATACGTGCACCAGCTTGACTCACCGGTCGGGCAATTTTGGTGTTGGGGATTTTCGTCGGTAGATACTTTGTGAAAATACGTAGCCCAAACCGCCTTCTTCATCTCTTCTAGGGATTTCGGATGACGGCGAATCGCCAAACCGTAGTAGGTCGTCAGTTCACTTATAAGCTTATCTGTCAGCTTTCCAGCGCCCTTGCCACCTATAGCTTTGTTCTCCTTTTTGACTTTGCGCAGCCTGGACCCCATTCTTTTTTGAACGT
Organism: Dichetophora obliterata; assembly: GCA_963920525.1. Classification (NCBI taxonomy): domain Eukaryota; kingdom Metazoa; phylum Arthropoda; class Insecta; order Diptera; family Sciomyzidae; genus Dichetophora; species Dichetophora obliterata. The sequence continues at coordinate 183,466,637 of OY986438.1, forward strand.
GGCCAACGCATTCTTTTTTTACCACAGTGGGGTCGCCATCGTAGGGGTCTTCGGTGAGAATTGCTTTGAAAGTTTTAGAATCGCCGTCGCCGATATATTTTTCATACTTGACGCCGTGTTTTTCCATTGATCTTGCAAACATCTCCTTAACCGCATCGACTTCCATTTTTCCTGCGCTGCCTTCATGATTTTTACGGCATTCCTCTTCGTGCAACTCCTTCCAAGCTTCGAAACCCTCTGGATGGATATATTGCTGGGATTCCCAATATTTGCAGCTATTGCAAATAGCAGACTTGACCACAGAGTCAACAACTTTTTTGGTATACTTGCCGATCAATGTCGTTATACCATAGAAAGATGCGAAGCCGCGTTTTTTCCACGTGCCATCGCCCGACACAGTCAATAGCGTTGGATCGCACCCTTCATTTTCTTCCATGGTGGCTTCTTTTTCTTCACGAACGGCCTTGGAAATAACGAAATTATAAACGGCCTCTGCAGCTGAATGCAAATTTTGAAGGCTGCTGTAGAACAAATTGTTGCTCAGACCTACTCCTATGTCCATAATGCCACAAAACATATCTATGCCTTTGGGACCAATGCCCAAAAGTCTCATGGCAACAACCAAGCGGCGATTTATTTCATACGATTTGCCGGCAAAACGTGATAATAAGTCTGATTGGGCAAGAAACGTGATAATAAGACGGAATAAGTCTGGTTGGGCAAGCGCAGTTCACAGCGATTTTGAATGCAACTCCATTCGGCGATGCTTTTTTGAATTCCAATTTTTCGTTGCATGTGGCACAAATGACGAAAGTAGCAAGTGTTGTGAATACTGAATAGAAGTCCAAGATGCAATTCTCCATATTGTTTTCGATGACAATATCCTCCGTGGGATTATTTTTGAATTTTTTGGCTGAAGTACTCGCAAACTCAGTGTCCTCTACTCTATCAAATTTATTTCCACGAAATTTGCGTTTTTTAATTCGACCGGCGCGAACATAGTTCACTTTGTTTACGGGTTTTTGACGTGTTTTATTACTTTTTTTATCCATTTTACCGCACAAAAATAAATTTTTTTCAAAACTGTACTTTTCCGCAAACCGTAAGCGCAAGCGTGCGTCCGCTATTCAACTCAATCGAAACTAAACTAAATGCGGCTTTGATTTCATATTCATTCATATGTTTCTGCAAATGTGTATTCAAACCTGTTTTTGCCTGTCCATTAACTATTCAACGGAATTCGGTGGTTAATTGATGCCGTTGCGTTCAAAAACTAAGCAACATAAAAACTACTCATTTTAGCGAAGACATGACCCCACAAAAATGGCCATATCTTCTAAAGTATTTCGAATTTCAAAAAACCCTTTTAGGGTTATATTCTTAAATGTCCAAGCTATTTAAATTTTAGGCTAAAATTTTTTGCTGAAAGAGAATAGGGCCTTAAACAAGGATTCAGATTCAAGCCTTGCAGGGAGGTTATGGAATATGTTGATAAAATATATGACACCCAAAATAAATCTAATATACATGTACCTCTTTATTTATTTATGCATACGTTTTGAATTAAAATGTTTTTTTTTTAAAATCATTCAGATAACAGGTCCGTTTCCCTACTCGATTGTAGGAATTTGCAAGCTGCTAGAACTGATTCATGTTGGGAAAAAAAAATAAGTAGATTGGTGTCAATGCGGTGTGAGATCCGCTGAAAAATATCTCCCTTAGCGTGCGGGGAACATATCAAGAATAGTTACAACTCAAATTTTTAATTTTTGCGAATGATATGGTTTTTGACCGCCTTAATCTAAATTTGAAAAATTTTATTCCGCTCGAAATTGGTTTAGGAGTTAGAAAGGCTTTCAAAGTTAAAAAATGGCCTAAAAATGTAACTTTTTTTCAGTTTTCCAACAAAAAAAAAAAAAAATTAAATTAAATTAAATAGAAAAAATATCAACTTTTCCATCAATAGATCAACCACTTTCGTGTCATGTGCTGCAGAGGAGCTAAAATTTTGAGATTATCCAACGAAATATCAACATATATCAACATTCTCTATCTTTTTTTTTAGCGGAGCTGTTATCATTCAAAGTTGGAATTTAGAAAAAACTGTTGACTTACAGCCCTATTCTGGCAAATTAGCAAATTGTTAACCAGTATTTTGAATATTTCTGTGTGTTTGTTGTAATTTTTTTATTTCAAAACAAAATTTGAAGCTCAAAAATAAAAAATTTTGATAAAAATTGTCAACTGCTTTTTAGTTATTGACAATTTCATTAACAAATTTTGTTTTTTGAGCTTTAAAGTTTGTATTGAAAACAACAAACACATAGAAATATTCAAAATACTGGTTAACAATTTGTTAATTTTCCAGAATAGGGCTGTTAGTGTATTTTAACATGAAAAACAGAGAATTTAAATTTTGACGATTACAGCTCCGCTAAAACAAAAGATACAAAATTTGTTGATATTTCGTTTGATAATCTCAAAATTTTAGCTCCGCTGCAGCACATGACACGAAAATGGTTGATATATTGATGGAAAAGTTGATTTTTTTTCTAAAATACAAAATATTAATTTTTATTTTATAGTTGGTAGTTTAGATTCTAGATATTTAATACTAAACACGTACCAAAACCTTACTAAACACGTACCTAGTCTTAAGTCTTAAGTTTTAAGTCTTAGGTCTTAAGTCTTAGGTCTTTCGTCTTTCGTTTTTGATCTCTTGTCATAAGTGTTTAGTTTTTAGTCTTTAGTCTTCAGTATAGTATTTACTCTATTGTTTAGTCTTTAGTCTTTTGTCGTGACTGTAGTCTTCATTCTTTAGTATAGTATTTACTTGTTATTCTTCTGCCATTAGTCTTTTGTCGTTATTCCTGTCTTTAGATTTTACTCCTTTGTCTGCAGTCTTGATTCTTTAGTGTTTAGTCTTTATTCTTTAGCCTCTAGTTTTAAAAATGACTAATGACTAAGTCCTAAAAACTTTTTATCTGCATGCCTTTAACCCAAAAAATGTTTCCATCCTTTCTCATGGTCCTCTTCGACTGCTTGAAGCTCACGCAAATTGTAAGTGCTATTCCATTGAGCCTATCTCCCAACCGATTATAGCATAATTACATAAATGATTCAGCTTAATTTATGATAAATGTGATTAAGAATTAAGTGGGCGGAAATCGCCTGGCAGTACGTTATGATGGTCATATTTAATTGTTCTGTTATTTGCCTAAAAGCATTTAAAATAAAGCCAGATTTCATTAACATAAAAAAAATATGTAATTCAACGTAATTGAAACATGAGTGCTTCCTTTGATAATAAAAAAAAAAAAAATTTGCGCATTAGTTTTTTTTTAAAGTGGCTTAAGTTAATTAATGTTTGCAAAGAGATATTTAAGTATTTGATTTTTAATTGAAATTTAAAAATTTTAAACTGATAAAAATAATGCTTTGGATTGCTCGTATTGACATTACAATAAAAATACTCTGTCTTTGATGCCTTTATATGAATGGATCATAGCCATTTTAAAAATCAACGAAATAATATTTTCAATTCTTAAAAAACCACAAGTCCGTGGAAAAAATAAATTTATCTTAAACAAAATACGTAAACAAAATACGTATTAAATTTGATAATTCAATGTGATCTATTCATTGAATTTTTACATGAATTTAATTGTGAGCTTTTTAGGTTAAGTAAGTTCGAAGAAGGCAACAACAACAACTCTGCATAGAGTCAATCACACAGCACACTAGACAGCAGACTAGACAGTCTGTTTCGTAAATCGCTTCATTTCCTCTTCAGTAGTCTTGAGTGATTCAGCTGTGACCAACCCACTGTTAAAGTCTTATATGATTTGACACTTGTTCGAACAAATTCGTATGAACTTTAACGTTCTCTTTGGCCATTTAATCATATGACATTAAAGCAATAGCTATTTTAATAAAACTTATCTCTTTTAAAAGAATTTGTACATTGCATTATAGGCCTAATGACCGGTTTTACTGGCCAACATACAAAATTTCCATATGTTAGCATCACTTTTGTTTTGATGTAGCCATCTTACAAAGACTCTGTTTTTGTTTTAAATAATCTACCGTCATACAGGCAGCTGCTAAAGTTGAAGCACAAAAATTAATTTTTTAAAATATAAATAGTGCTTTTTTTGAAGCAGACAATTAGCGAGTTTTATTTAATTTGTGAAAAAATTTTCAAGCCTAAGTTTGTCAATAACAGACATTATCTAAGTCTTTGAGTAATCATTTCGAAAGAAAAATGTCAAAACTTTACTGTAATGTACATAAATCAGAAGTTTTGTAAATTTTTTTGGTCATGTGGGTGTCATATATTGTTTTTTTTCCTAGCTACGTTTAAAAACATAAGCGTTTGAAAGTTTTGGAGCGTTTTTTAGACTTAAAATCCAAAGCAGTCATCAGAAAAGGACGATTTATACTCCGAAATGATTGTAATTACTCTAGATGCAAAATTGTATCATTTTACAAATTAGTGCAATACTTTGTTTTGGAACTGCCCAGTGGTAAATAGACACATGACGTAACCAATTATTTCTTAAACACAATGAAGCTGCGAGGTCTCCGAAGTCTGTTTACAATTCATTTGAATTTCAATTCAATTCAATTACATTTGTTTGGACATGGCCGACATCTACCTTACACAGTAAGCGACAATGTGAGTAGGTATGCACAAGATAGGAGAAAACAAAAAAATGAAACACAAAATTGGAGAAAACACAAACAAATTGAACGAAAATCTTCTCTACGCCAAAAACACAACCAAAACGAAAGAGAAAACACCGAAAAGAAGCAAACAAAAGCAAATGACGCCACAAATTATTTCTACAATAATTTTTACAATTTAATGAACGAATTGATTACCTTTTATCTAGAACTTCAGAGTAAATGTTTAATAATACTTTGTTTTATATATACAACTTTGTTCTGGTTTAAACATAAAGATTATTAGTTCTCACAAACACACTTCACTGCAAAACTTCCTGTTGGAAAACACGATGTTGCTACACAGACTACCAAAGAAAAATAAACGAACTGTTTTGACAATAAAAAGAAACTTATGTGAGCACAAATAAGATTTCGTTTCAACTTACAGTTCTGCATTACAATGTCATCACCGATAAATTTTTACAAGCGTGTGAATAGCGCTTAATTTCTCGCTACATAGCTCCTTTTTCGGCTTATTTTTGAATAAAGCTATATATCTTGCTATCTAGATTAACTCGTTTTCAAAAGTTATGAAAGTTTGAAAGTTTGTTGTATTTATTCGACATCAAATCCAAACCATACATTGGACAAGAACGATTCATGCACTAAAAAGACTGTAATGATTGCAAGACTGCATCATTGGAAAAACTTACCTATATTTAGCAAGGAAAATTTTTAGGAAGAAACTTTTTGGTGAATTTTTATAAATAAAATGCAAATTATGCATCGCACAAAACTTAAAACTTTGTTTTGGCCCTAGATTAAGTTTATATTCTCGTTACCTAGTCGCGTGGGCGGCCTCGATAGTGTAGTGGTAGCGCGCTTGACTATTGTTTAGGGGTACCTGGCTCGAATCCTCGCTGGGCCATGGTCCTACGCTATAACCTTTCTTTCCTTATTCCTAATCAAGGGAACTTAAAAAACTACGAGAAAGTTTACTACGAAAAGTTGTGGTTGCTGGTGGTAGGAAAAGTTTGTGGAGAGGAACGCTTGGTAACTTGATTTGACTGAGGTCAAAGCATATCACTTGCTTCAGATTTAAAATCACATGTTTCTACAGCTTCTGCCACATTAAGAACATCCTAAAAGTTTCACTTGATTACTACCTTCTTCCTTCCTTCTTCCATTCTGTGCTATCACAACGGACCAAAAATATGGTCTAGTGGGCTGGTCTAAAGACATGCCGCCACCTTAACCTAACCTAACCTATCCTAACCTACCTAGTCTCGTTCTCGACTTATTGACGAAATCTGTTTTAAATTAAAACTCCAAAACCTGATAAAAATAAAAAATTTTTGGACTTTCACATTGACCAAATGTTAAACTGCTTTTTTTTTTTTTTTTTTTTTTTTAGACTGAACCAACGCTCAGGGGATGCCCCCTATAAATGCGTAAGCATTGTGTTGATTCGGAAGATGGGTGATAGTTAGTTGGAGGGTGGATAGATGGAGTAGTGAAAAATTTGAGATTAATTTTTGGGGTTACCATAACATAACCAAAGACGTACGACCTTAACAACAGAGAAACACGTAAAATTAAAATTGTTTTTTGCTTTTGACAAGGGTATGACACTTGGTGAAAAAATACCAACTTGGTCATGTTCGAAAAAAGCCACATGAAAGCATTCCTAAAGTACTTTAAAATTATTCTTAATTAATTTTTCTCTTTAGGTGGCTCTCAATGTTGATGAGCCAAAGTTTATGTTTCAAATTTCTGACTTGACTTCAATTCTGGCTAAAAGTGTTCAAACAAATATCGGGGATGCAAACACTAAGGATGAGATTTTTTATACTGTTCGATTTGGATAAAGTAAACTTTATTTCCTTACGGCTAAAAGCTACGTTTCAAATTTCTTGGTAAACATTTCTTTGTCTCAAATCGGAACAGAGGCCAAACGTCCAAGAATATTTAATCTTGCTTTTTTTGTACTAACAATTTTAACAAAATCAAGAAATTGTGTTTAATATTTGTTGTTTTCTGCCATGTAAATTGAGCTTTTATTGTTGATTTTATGTTGTACAAACAATGGTTAGGCAAATTTAATTAGCGTGTCTTTTTAGCACATCAACTTTTTTGTAGGTTTTTTTAAAATTGTTTTTATCTTTCTCATTGTGTTGACAAGAAAAGAAGATAATGGTGGTAGAATATGTAATAAGTTATGCTGATGTGAAAAATATTAAAATTTACTATCTTAATATTTGTAAAAAAAAAAAACATCTCCAGGGTAGGTACGTACTTTTTTAATGGCTTTTACATAAAACTACTATTAATATTCATCTGTAATTTTGCGAACACTATCACTTACGTTTGTTTTCAATATAAAATTAAAGCCAACATTAACAAAAAATTTCAATCAATTTAATTTAACTCATTCCAGTTTATGAAAAATGAAATTGGCATATGATTGATTACATGAAATCAGGTATAATGTCATCATCTAGTACGTTACGCAACAACAACAAGCAGACAAGCCCATCTTCACTGGTGTCTGACGTTGGGTCATTGTGCTCTTGACAGTTGGGGGTAGACTAGTTTTGGTTGTGGGTGCATTGTCACTGGCTTAAGCGGAAAGTGCTTTTGTTCAAATCGAATTCAATCAGCATATCAAATAAATCACCATATAATTCAAAGCTTTTATAATTCGAACGATGAATTTTATACGTTGCTGGAAATCAATGTTTGACTGTGAGGTATGAAGCTTTCTAAAACATTAACATAGAGAATGCAAATTATGCAAATAACCCAGTTCTATGAGTTACAGCGGAATGAATTATTGAATAAATATTTTATGTTAAATGGTTATTTCTTAAATTGATTAATCGGGTTGCTCTTGCCAGTGTTTCAGTGACAGTTTAAAGATTGATTTAAGCCCAAACCTAAGCCTATTCGAATTTATATTTATCATATATTCATATATTCATATATTCATATGTTCAGATATTCATATATTCATATATTCATATATTCCTATATTCATATATATCAATATTTTCATATATTCATATATTCATATGTTCATATATTCATATATTCATATATTCATATATTCATATGTTCATATATTTATATATTCATATATTCATATATTCATATATTCATATATTCATATATTCATATATTCATATATTCATATATTCATATATTCATATATTCATATATTCATATAATCATATATTCATATATTCATATATTCATATATTCATATATTCATATATTCATATATTCATATATTCATATATTCATATATTCATATATTCATATATTCATATATTCATATATTCATATATTCATATATTCATATATTCATATATTCATATATTCATATATTCATATATTCATATATTCATATATTCATATATTCATATATTCATATATTCATATATTCATATATTCATATATTCATATATTCATATATTCATATATTCATATATTCATATATTCATATATTCATATATTCATATATTCATATATTCATATATTCATATATTCATATATTCATATTTTCATATATTCATATATTCATATATTCATATATTCATATATTCATATATTCATATATTCATATATTCATATATTCATATATTCATATATTCATATATTCATATATTCATATATTCATATATTCATATATTCATATATTCATATATTCATATATTCATATATTCATATATTCATATATTCATATATTCATATATTCATATATTCATATATTCATATATTCATATATTCATATATTCATATATTCATATATTCATATATTCATATATTCATATATTCATATAGTCATATATTAAGATATTCATATAGTCATATATTCATATATTAATATTTTAATAATTTTAATAATTTTAATAAAAAAATATTAATATTAGTTTATCCATATTCATGTTCATATTCATATTGATATTGATATTGATATTGATATTTATATTGATATTGATCATATTAATATTAATTTTTAATATTTATTAATAATTTATGTTAATATTAATTTTCATATTTATATTTTAATTAATTTACATATTCATATTAATATGAATTATTAATAATATTAAAATTAAAATTTATATTAATATTAACATATATTAATATGATATTAATATTAGTTTTCATATTTATATTAATATTAATTTTTATATTTATATTAATATTAATTTTCATATCTATATTTATATTCATTTTCATGTTCACATTCATATTTATATTCAAAATCATATTCATATTCATATTCATATACATATTAATCTTTATCTTCAAATTCATATTCATATTCATTATCATATTCATTAAGCCGGATCAAAACTTAGATTTCGTCGGACACAGACTCAATAGTAAGTAAACAATGTTGGCATAATTTTTTTGGATCATAGAATTCGCCATGGAACGATTTTGGTTCCCCTGAACCCTTTTTTTGGAGATAAATATCATCTCTTTTGAATGTAACTTTTTTTCTTCTTTAGAGTGCATACTCAAGATAGGAAAAATAAAGATATTGATCGTATACAAATTATGACTAAAAATTTAAAACTTATTTTACAACTTCTTTTGAGACCCGAAAAATCGATATTTCGTCATTTGCGGAAAGATGTTTTTTTAATAAACGTCTATAAAATAGGTTTTTTTTCATAGTATTCACATGAATTTTAGCTTATGGAAAAGGTATTGAGATCTTCTTTTTATTGATATACCTTTAAGTGTGGCTCAACCAACACTGAGTGCCACAAATATATAAAACATGAGAAATCGATGTTCAAAGGGTTTTTTTTGCTTAATTATTAGTTAATTGCTACAATTTCTGTTCGATTTTGACAAATTTTGGTTTATATGAGATTTTGGGTACTCAAAATCAAATTCTGGCAACCGTTTTTCAGTAAAGTGTCCACCAGAGGGTGCTTCAGGACAAAATTCAGGATTTACGAAAACTCTTATTCTAAGGCATCAAGATACAAATTGCTTCGAAAATGGCATTGAAAATCTTTTTAAAAACCACACTTTACGATATATCAGTGGAAAGAACAGCTCAACACCTTTCTAATAAGCTAAAAATCATGTGAATACAATGAAAAATACATATTTTTTAGGCGTTTTAAAAAAAAAAAACATCTCTCCGAAAATGACGAAATATTGGTTTTTTTTGGATCTAAAAGGAGTATGAAACCACAAAAATTACAAAATTTTTGTAGCCAACATTTTTTGCCAAAACTAGTATGTATTCTGAAGAAGAAAAAAAGTTACATGCAAAAAACATGATTTTTTGGAAAAAAATGGGTTCAAGAGAACCAAAACTGGTATATGGGGACTTCTCCGATCCAAAAGAAAAAAAAAAAGTTAGGCCAAAATAGTTTTAAAGAGTCCCCTTAACTTTTGAGTCGGTGTCCGGCTGACTTTATTTTTTCTCCATACTAATCGATCCGGCTTAATATTCATATTCCTATTCATATTCATATTCATATTCATATTCATATTCATATTCATATTCATATTCATATTCATATTCATATTCATATTCATATTCATATTCATATTCATATTCATATTCATATTCATATTCATATTCATATTCATATTCATATTCATATTCATATTCATATTCATATTCATATTCATATTCATATTCATATTCATATTCATATTCATATTCATATTCATATTCATATTCATATTCATATTCATATTCATATTCATATTCATATTCATATTCATATTCATATTCATATTCATATTCATATTCATATTCATATTCATATTCATATTCATATTCATATTCATATTCATATTCATATTCATATTCATATTCATATTCATATTCATCTTCATATTCATATTCATATTCATATTCATATTCATATTCATATTCATATTCATATTCATATTCATATTCATATTCATATTCATATATTCATATTCATATTCATATTCATATTCATATTCATATTAATATTCATATTCATATTCATATTCATATTCATATTCATATTCATATTCATATTCATATTCATATTCATATTCATATTCATATTCATATTCATATTCATATTCATATTCATATTCATATTCATATTCATATTCATATTCATATTCATATTCATATTCATATTCATATTCATATTCATATTCATATTCATATTCATATTCATATTCATATTCATATTCATATTCATATTCATATTCATATTCATATTCATATTCATATTCATATTCATATTCATATTCATATTCACATTCATATTCATATAGTCAAAAAATTTAGAATTATTTCACGATGCTCAAATGGAATGCTTATTTAATTTATAAGCAGCAAAATTCCTTGTTACCTGAAGGAAAGTAATGCTATGTTCACAATGAGAGCTAAATGCGTATTTTGAGCATTTACTATATATATTTGTCCCTGTTACTCCTACAGCGAGTAAAGGGCCGTTGGTAAATGTGGATTTCGTAAATGCACATTTAGCTCTCAATGTGAACATAGCATAATGTGGAAAGGCAAATCAAGTGAAAACAAGTTTCAACAGAATCACAAGCTACGCAAAATAAAGCAATTTGCCCTTTTTTCAGTTTAACTTCTCTGTATTCTTTGCAAAACCAAATCCTTACATAAATAGTCTTACTTTAAATTTTTAATTGATTTACCAACTTATACGTTGGACGTATCGATATGATAATTTGTAAACCTGCAATTTTTATGTTATAAAATGAAAAACTTTCAACTTTCTGCTACGAAGTTGTATTAATAAAGTAAATTAGTACGAATTTTTTGAATTCTCTGTTATACTTAGTTGTCATTGGGCCAAATAACTCATTTCGACTCATTCAGCCAAATGAGAAACGAAATCATCTCATTTTCAATACAAATTCTCAGTTGCAATTCATCTAATTTGAAACAAATAAATGAGATTTTATACCTTCTTAATACTTATCACAAACAATTTCGAACGCATTCAATGGAGAATGGTTAAGAAACACTGAACACACTAAAAACAAAGGAAAAAGCCAAACAACAAATAATTTTGTACACGTGTATCATCATCTACCAGTAAAAACAAAACAATGAACCTGTCTTCAAACGAAATGAGAGACTTTCGCAAAAAATACCAATGCAAACACTTTTGAATGACTCATTTCAAATGAGTCATTTGGCCCAATATAAACGTAGTATTAAATGAGCTACAGCCAGTCTAAATGACTGCCTAATGTGTCATATTTTTAAAACCCTTGTTTAAAATTTTTCAAACTAAAGCTTAACCAAAAAAGGAAGTTATCAAATGCTTTGTCTATCAACGTTGGTAGCTGCTGCAAATCAACTTAAAAAGTATTGCTAATTGAACTTAAACAGCAAGTCATAACAATACAAGCAATTAACACTACAACAACGTTATCAAAAGAGAAATTTTTGTAAATCAATTTTTTAAAATCAAAGATACTAAAAACGCGAGTTCTTTGCATATTTTACGCTCGAAAAAATCGAGCATCAGCGCAAACAATTCGCTGGATTTTTAATAAATTTCGCTTGTAATGGATGCGACTTGTTGCAACAGCAACAAAAACAATAAAGTGCGCTGCAAATTTGCACTAACTTTGTTGAAGACTTGCATTGTTCATGATATTTTATATAAATTTTCCACGAATTTCTTTTCATGATATCTTATAACACAAGAACCCGCAGGTTGATGAATGAACTCAAAATAGTTCATGTGATTGGAAGTCATACCTGTGCTCCGTGCGGTGCTAATTGTTTTTGGTATGGACTTCATACTGAATGACAACAATATAGCAGTTAGCGATATATTTCTTTCATTAAGTGCAAAGTACTTGTTCCGAACTTTTGTATAGCATTTTTTTTTTCAAACACTTGAATCGAGCAATTTATAAGAAAATCTTTTTTAGCTTAAAGCTTTAAATCACCCTCTTTTATTTATAATTTTATCAATTATTTTAGTGTATGTATTTATGTGTAGAAGTATTCTGCTTTGAAAAGTCTCTCTATTTATGCATTTGAACCAAAAACAAATTTTTTTCCGAAATCCGATGTGATGTTAAGAAAGCGTTTCTATTACGCATACAATAAATTGTTAGAGCTTACTTGTTGCTTAAACTTGTTTCGATTTTCAATATTTTAATAATCTTATGGACGGAAAATCTTATTTCTTTATGCAAAGTTCAAAGCAATATACACGCTAAAAAAATTACTTTTCGCCAATTGTATTCAGCATTTACATGGTCTAAAATCTTGGACTAATCTTTAATCATATCGTTGGAGTCATGCATTTTTTAATATTTGTTGTATTAGAATTTAAGGTTTGACCTGCGGTAAAAAAATTTTTATTTCGATATTGGTTTTTTCATAAAAATCTTCTTAAATCCTTCAAAAATAATGCCTTAAAAAGATTTTTTAAAATTCGAATTATTTTTGGAGTTACAGAGCTATATTTGTACGTTCGGCACTCGTGCAGAAGTGCAGCAATAAAACTTTAAATGCGTTTTTCTCGACATCATTTTTTTCAAACTGGGGTGTCGTTTTTCTCGAGAATCAGAAGTAGGATGAAGATGCGGCGGGCGGCGTTTTATAGGTAATCATGTCAGGCGGATCCTGAACTAGGATAATTGGGCTAACTCTACTACCGGGAGAGGGGTGGGGCAAAACCCCCCCAAAAACAACTAATTTTTTAACTTGTTTTTAAAAAGCGCGTTATTTTGTAAATTTTTCAGGATCTTAGTTCAGGATCTGCCTGACGTGATTACCAACAAAATGCCGCCCGCAGAATTTCGATACGATTTCTGGTTATCAAGAAAAACGACACCCCGTTTGACTTCTCATTTTTACGTACCCATTTTTATCTCTCTGGGAGGGGGGATAAGAAACATCGAAACATAAAAAAGTACGGGAAAAAGTTAGAAAATTAAGTTTACTTTCATGTGAAAAAAACCCAAAGTTGATAAATTGAAAAACGACTGACCTACAGAAATTTTAAAAAACGTTATTTTTGTGGGCTTGAACCGCAGGTCATACCTTAAGACCTTAAAAATATTAAAATTTTTCTTAAACCTAAAACAATATAAGTTTCTAATTAAGAGCTTAAGGCCAAGTACCCAGCAACATTTTTAATACAAATACTACATGCATTCTAAGGGACACTGCTTATAGAATACATTTTATAGATCCTAGATCTATTGTGCTTCTTCTTAGCTTTATAGAAAAGAGCTTTCGAGAGACATTTTCATAAACTTCTTCTGGAAGGCATTCAAATAGCATTTAAATTCAATTAAAGTAAAAAAAATATGATAAATTTTAATATATATTTTAGATATTTTCGAGGGATTTTTGAAAAACCCAAACAAAACCCAACCACTTCTTACTTCCAGTGAAAATCAGGAAAAGGGATATTTACGTGATATTTTTAAACAATATAGATAATATGCGTTTTATATTCCACATTAATTGTGTGAAAAATTGCACTCCTCCTCATCAATATTATTCAATTGACGAACGATTCATTTTGCTTTCCCCATCGTGAAGATAAAAAAACTTGAGCGCTCTTATGTAGAATATTTAAAGTGATCAAAACTTTTTCTTTGCTCTTTAGTAATATTCGTTCGTAGATTGTGCTCCTCTAAAAAAAGTTGAGATTGTGCTCCTCTGAGTTGAACAACGTTTCTCGCTCGCGAGTTTTTGCAAGGATAAACTCATTTTATTGAAATTTTTGTTTTCGCTCATTTATTGACTCAACGAGCTATCTTGTTAATTAAAAATAAATACGTGTTGTATGATGAACTATATTTTTTCCGTTTTTTAATGAAATATTTAAGTACTTAATAAATTTTTAAAATGTTCTTTTTTTGTTTTTTTATATCAGTTTCTTATCTATCTATATATATAAAATAGGAGTTTATCTATATATATAAAATAGTGTATGTATGTAACGTATGGACTCCAAAACGGCTGGGCCGATTTTGATGAAATTTTCAGGTAATGTTCATCTTGGTACGGTGGGTAACATAGGCTATATTTGGACCCGATAGGTGGCGCTGGGGTGGACTTATATCGAAAATTTGAATTTATGGACCAATTTAACTGAAATTCAGAATGTATGTTTGTTTGATCATAAGAAAATAATTTGTGTATAAATGGACACGGTAGGTGGCGCTGGGGTGGACTTATTTCAAAAATTCGATGGCGTGAAAAATATATAAATACTTTAAATTTTATTTTATAACGAGGGGAGTAGCGAAGCACACCGGGTTTAGCTAGTTATTTCATAAAATGTAATGATTTTTTAAGTTTTTTTTTTATTTTAATATATTGTTACGAAAAATACTAAATATTATTGATTTAAATCGTTCCAATTCATTATGTGCAAAGTGTTTAACTAAAGTTTCGCATCAAATAAAAGCGAGTGATTCAAAGAGTTTATCATTTCAAAATTCACGAGCGATGAAAACTCAACATCTCTCATCAACACGACGTCGCTCTTTTAATATTTCATACAAACTCACGAACGAGGAAAGCAGTTGAGGTGTTCAAAGAAGAGTGAATATTTTATCCGCATACGGTCTGAATATTTAAATATGATACATTCATAGCAAACATAACTCAGAAGAGCGAGAGCGCATTGAGATTGCTGTATGCACCCTGATCAAAACACAAATGCATTGAATGAAAAAACTCAAATCAAATACACTACACTTCACCAAATATTTCCTTCGATTGGTATTGTTTAAATTTCCTTTGAGTATGTATTTTTTAATTTGTCAAATTTTTCAAATATTTGCAAATAGCTTGATTTCTTTTTTAAGATTGTGCTGAAATGAGAAATATAGAGAGAAAGCCTAAAGCCAGACCGAAGTTGTCAGCGGCCACGGACGTTTGTTTTTTTACTAATCTCCATAATCTCCACAATACATGTTTTTCTCTTATTTTATTTTGTGTTGGAGCTCAGCACTGCATTTATATGGGTCATTTCACGCCAAATCGGACGGTTTTATAAATTTTTATTTTTTATATCCGCCATTTTTTGATATCTTTGAGTACTAATCGAAAACCCCTCCCTCCTAAATTTTGGGATTTTTTTGATCATCCGTTCCAAAGATATCGAATTTTCAAAAAACAGCTCTTTTTGTGGTTTTTGCCCGCAATTTTTTTAAAACTCATTTAAATGAAAATTATAATTTAACATAAAAGCTTAGTTTTTCAATTTAATTTTCACAAAAGAAAATTCTAAAAAATTATTTAAAGTGTATAAATACGTAGTTTTCGATTTTTAAAATTAAGATTGCATTTTCGAAAGTGATTGCATATTTTGATTTTCTTCAAAATTTTTATTTGAATATAATGTCAAACAGAAGAAATGACAATAAGCAATGTTGCTTTTGTACTAAAAACAAAAAAAAGGGCATTTTATTTTTTAATGGCACAACTAATTTACATTTATTTTCAAGATTCTGGAATTGTTTTAAAAAAATATTCGAATAAACAAAATTTTATTAACCCTACAGTAAAAAACAGCAATAAAAAACAGCATACACAAAAATTTATCGAAAGCTAGAAAAAAAAATTTAATAAAATCAATTTTTTTTTAATTTTTAAAAAATCGAAAAATAGTAGTTGTCGAAGACCCACGACCAGACCGGTCTCAAAAGTTGTGGAATTAATAATAGTTTGCTGTAAAATATGCAATCAGTTTAGAAAATGCAATCTAAATTTTAAAAATCAAAAATTACGTATTGAAAAAAAAATTCAAAATTCGAAATTAAATCGAAAAACTTAACTTTTATATTAAATGGTAATTTTCATTTAAATGAGTTTTAAAAAAGTTGCGGGCAAAAAACCACAAAAAGAGCTGCATTTTGAAAATTCGATATCTTTGGAACGGATGATCAAAAAAATCCCAAAATTTAGGAGGGAGGGTTTTTCGATGAGCACTCAAAGATATCAAAAAATGGCGGAAATTAAAAATAAAATTTTTTAAAACCGTCCCATTTAGCGTGGAATAATGCCCCTCATATATATATATAATATATATATCTCACTTTTCGACTTGCTCGAGGCTTATCTGTTTCTTTTTTGCGCTGTGCTAGTTGAACAAAAAAGAGTGGAATAGAGAGCAACATAAAGTTTTTTGATACTCTCGCAACACAAACGCTTGAAAAGAAAACGATTAAGCAATACCTGGCAGCTGGTAAGATTGCTTCCAGCTTTAATTAAATGTACTTATTATTAAAATTTCGAAACTACCGCTAAAGTGTGATGTAGCACAAATATGATATTTTAAAACTTTTCTATAAAAATCGGTCCAGTACTTTTAGAGTTTACCTGGAGCAAAAAATTATCACTTTAATTTTATATAATAGTATAGATAATTTGACAAAAACTTCATAACGACTTAAATGATTACAATGCACATTTGCATATAGCCGTTTTCTAAAACAAACAATGTTTTGGTGCTATCTATTTTGATTTATCTTTAATGTCAGAAGGCGCTGTAGTACAAATATTTTATAAAATTGCCAAAAAGTCCTTAACCACTCATATGATTAGCATGAAAATTTGTATAAAGAGGTTTTTAGGTACGATTAGTGTTTTGTCGCTATTTTCATCCATCTAGAACACCATCATTTGATTAGGGACTTTAACTAAATTTAACTCTTTGCGCTAACTACGGGAACAATGTGTACAGATCCATGCGATATATATATATATATATATATATATATATATATATATATATATATATATATGCAATATCGCATAAATTAATCAACCGAATTCGATAAATTTGGGCTTAAACTCTTCGTTTTGTATTGTAAATTGAATTAAATAGTGGATTGAGCCAAAAAAATGGTTATGAAAGTAATATTCTTGGACAAAATCATGAAAAAAATGGAAAAATGGTCCAAAATTTGGATAAAATGCCCGTAACTTTTGAACTTTTTACCAACAAAAAGTAGGGGACTCGATTTTAACGATAGAGGTATGGTTCCTTTGGCAAATTTTCATGGAATAACCCATAGAATACGGAAATTATAGGGAAATTGTCGAAAAATAAATCGACCCGCCCTAATATATACAGTCATGTGAAAATAAATAGGGACACCTGTATTTTTATATCTAAAGTTGCATGAATTTCATACAAGGTGCAACAGATATAGCATTAATTCCCTCGGGTGGTGTTTCCTCTTGATAAGGCGAGTATAAAACTTTATGGAGTTTCTTCCCACATTGTAAAACTTTCAATATACAGGGTGTTTTACGGTTTTGGTACGTGTTTAGTATTTATTATTGATCTAGAATTTCAACTACTCACCATAAAATAAAAAATAATATTTTGTATTTTAGAAAAAATATCAGCTTTTCCATCTATATATCAAACACTTTCGTGTCATGTGCTGCAGCGGAGCTAAAATTTTGAGATTATCAAACGAAATATCAGCAAATTTTGTATCTTTTGTTTTAACGGATTTGTAATCGTAAAAATTTAAAATCTCTGTTTTTCATGTTAAAACGCACTTAATCAACAATTCTTTTCTAAATTTTAACTTTGGATGATAACAGCTCCGCTAAAAGAAAAGATACAAAATTTGTTGATATTTCGTTGGATACTCTCAAAATTTTAGCTCCGCTAAAGCACATCACACGAAAGTGGTTGATATACTGATGAAAAAGTTGATATTTTTTCTAAAACAGAAAATATTATTTTTTATTTTATGGTGAGTTGTAAAGGTTCTATATCAATAATACTAAACACATACCAAAACCGTAAAACACCCTGTATCTTGAAAGTTGTACAATGTGGGAGGAAACTCTATAAAGTGTTATACTCGCCTTATCAATAAGAATCACCAGCCGAGGGAATTAATGCTATAACTAGGGCTCCTTGTATATAATTCATGCAGCTTCATATATAAAAATATAGGTGTCCGTATTAATTTTCACATGACTGTATATATATAAATTTATACTTTTAAATAAAATTGAAGTGTAACTTTAAAGTTTCCACTTTAATCCAAAAGTACTGGGTCGATTTTTATGAACATTTTTTTAAAAATATCATAATTTTGCTACAGATTTATTTAGAGGTATTTTTCTTTGGAAATTTTAGTTATAAGTATACTTTATTAAAGTATTAAGTTTTTTAAGAAATCATCCCAGCTGCCACGCATTGCTTAGTCGTCTTCTTTTTACGTTATGTTGCGAGAGTTTCATTTAACTCCATCCCAGCAAGACATTTTTATAATTTTGTAAAGCCTTTACTTAATATTCGCTTATTTAATGCATTACATAATACTTAAAGCCCAAAAAGCGTTTACTTTTTGTTTAAAGTAATGCAGACTGTACTTTTTGTTCTCTTTGTTCTTTGTAAGAATCAAGTAATGCCAAGAGTAAAAAATTTGCTTTTTCAATAAGTTCTCTGTACCATTAATAAAATGACTTGAGCATAAGATATTATTTATCCGCCTCCAGTATGCATATGCAGAAGTGCTTCTCTGGTGTAAGAAATTGCAATCGCCTACCGCCAATGACATGCCTATGTTAAAGTAATGCATTCTGTAAGCCAGAAGGTAAGTGATTACTGCCGTTTTCTAGATTATTTTAAGCATTACTTGTAAGCGAAGTTTTTGCTGGGATGTTGCTCTCTTCTCTTTTATTATTCTCAGCTAGCACATCGCAATAAAACACACATGACCTCGAGGCCATGCGAAAAGTGAGATAAGAGGTGTTCACACGTCTGTCAAAAGATTGAAGTATATCGTGATTTTTTACTCTTTTACTCACTCTAAAATTTTTGATTTATTTCTGCTCACACATGATTTTTTGATTGTAGTACCGATGCAGGCGTATGTTACTCTTCTGCCTACTTTTTTGCCTACATTTCTGTCTACTCTTCCTTTTTTCTCTTAATAACTACTAAACAACAGACAAGTAAAAAATGCAACCCTTTGACTGATTGATGCAGGTCTGGAGCTCAATCAAAATTTTGATTGATTCAATCATTTGACAGATGTGTGAACACCCAAATACACACAAATGCAGACCGACGCACAGTGGGCCCTAATGGACGTTTGTCTCATAAATGATTTTTTAAAAATTACTATGTAGCCTTCATCATTATGAAAGTAATCTAAGAAAAGGTCAAATTTTGTGCTACAATAAAAATTTTATAAAAAAATTGACACGATTCAGTTATATGGCTTGCTAAAGTGTTCTCAAGACACAGTCCTATATAAGCAGCGAAATGGAGAACGTTTTTAATCGAATTTTTTTTCAACTCTTTTTTAAATTGATTATACAAGTATTATATACCTTTGGAAAGCTTAATGTTTAAGCTTTCCGAAAAAATAAAAAAAAAAAAACAAAAAATTGTGTTCTTTAATAAATTTAATATTTTTTATCAACCTGTTTTTTTTTACTTTTTTTCATCTTTGATTAAGGTTTAAATAGTTGCGCTGTCTTGTGCTGTTTTCTTTCATAGTGCATTTTGTTTCTTAGTGTATTGGTAACTAGACAAAAAAATAAGTTGCTCCAATTTTGCTCTTTTTGAAAAATTTAAATTTTCATAACGTAAGTGCATGACAAAAAAAATATACCATAAACTTTATATTTTTGTTTTCTTCTATTAAAATCTGTTTATGCAGTCGCAATTCATAGCTCCGTTAAAATCTGCCTGTTTCTCAAATACATGTTTGTCTAGAAAAAACCAGTGGCGTAGGAATGCAAAAGGAAATGCTGCCCTCTCTAACTCATCACATATTATGAACTTGTGTTTTTATGGTTTTTGTGATAACTTTGCACAATTCAACTATTTCTTTAATTTTTTTATGCATCCCATGCCTTTTGTCGTGCATCGTATTATTCTATAACATATGTTTTCTGGTTTATATCAGAATTCTTCAACAAATATGATTTTTGTGTTGATGTGTTTTTTTCCGTGATCATGGTTATATATGTGGAGTATGGAGTCTGCCCCATAATGCCACGCATGTGATGCCCCACTTTTAGGCCATACAAAAAACACTTAAACAAACTACTTTACTTTAAATTTTAGATTTTAGACTTTATTTTTAGGATTTCAAACATTATAAAAATTTCCATTAGTTTGTAAGAATAATCTTAACAAGCTTGTAATAATAAAATTAATGGATTTTGAAAAAAAAGTAGTTTGAATGATTTATTGAATATCATTGAAAATATATTTTAAATTTGTCTTCATTATTGCAAAAGAAAAAAAAAGTTGTACAATTTTGAAACGCAAAAGCGTATTTTTTTTTAACTTGAAATAAAATAAGTACTATAAACTTAAATGGATTTTGGAAAAAAAGTAGTTCAAGTGATTTATTGAATATCAAAGAAAAAAACATTCCAAATTGGGCTTAAATATTTCGAAAAACAAAAAAGCTACAGATTTTTTAAAGCCAAAATCGTATTTTCTTAAATTTAAAACAAAATATTGGTACTAAAAACTAAAATGCGTTTTAAAAAATAGTTTAAAGGATTTATGGAATATCATAGAAAATATATTTTAAATTTGTCTTCATTATTGCAAGAGACAAAAAAGTATCATAATTTTGACACGCAAAATCGTATTTTTTTAACTTAAAAAAATTATACTAAAAACAAAAATGAATTTTGGAAAAAAGTTGTTCAAGTGATTTTTTGAATATCATATAAAATACATTCCAAATTGGGCTTAAATATTTCAAGAAACAAAAAAGCTACCGATTTTTTAAAGCCAAAATCGCATTTTTTAAAGTTAAAACAAAATGTTTGCTCTAAATACTCAAATGGATTTAAAGAAATTTAGTTTAAATGGTTTATTGAATATTATAAAAAATATATTTCAATTTCAAATTTGGCTTAATTATTGCAAGAGACACGAATGTTAGATAATTTTGAAGTGCCATAATCGTATATTTCTTAATTTTTAATAAAATTTTAGTGATAAAAAACAACATGGATATTGAAATAAAATAGTTCAAACGATTTATTGAGTATCATAGACAATATATTCCAAGTTTGGCTTAATTATACCAAGAGACAAAAAAGTTACAGATTTTTGAGACGCAAAAGTCCATTTGGGGCCACTGTGCGGCGCTCCAAAACAAAACAAAACCAAAGGACACATTTCTATAACTATAATTTCTATAACCTCAAGCTTAAAAAATGTAATAGGGAATAAAACTTTGTCACTCCGTTTGTAACGCCGATAAGGAGGCGTGGCCGGTATAGAAAAGTATATATATTCTTGATCGGAATCACCTCGATTTAGCCATGTCCATCTGTCCGTCTGTGGTCACGATAACAGCCGTAATTTTTCAGCTATCCTAGCGAAATTCAATATACAAGCTTTCTATTTAAGCTTTCTATGGAGGTCAAGTTCGAAAATGAGCCAAATCGGATGAAAACCACGCCCACCTCCCATACAAAGTGACTTAACCAAAACGGTAAAATCTCTTTAAAATCCACAAAAATTAATGTAATGTCTTCAAATTTTCCACAGAGTCTTTAATATTCATTATAATCTTCAAGTATGAAATTTGTAAAAATGAGATGAAAAACACGCCTACCTCCCTTGCAAAGTGACTTACCCAAAATGGTTATATCTCTTTCAATTCCTTAAAAACTAATCTAATGACTTAAAATTTTGCACATAAGCTTTAACCTTTAATATGCATTTTTAGTATAAAATTTGTAAAAGTCGAATAAAAATCACGTCTACCTCCCATACGAAGTGAGTTCACCAAAGTGGTAAAATCTCTTTCAATTCCACAAAAATTAATCTAATGACTTCAAATTTTGCCCAAAGCCTTTAACAGTTAATATAAACTTTAGGTATGAAATTTGGAAAAATCGTCGTACATGGAGGTATTTTAATAGATAATTCCTTACTAGTTTTCTTTGACAAGTTTGTTTTTTTTGAGATGGATAAAAAAACGTCCGAGGCGAAGCCGCTGACAACAGTGCTCTGATACTATATGTATTTATAATCAGAAAAAAACTCTAATCAAATAATATAATGTCATTATATTTAATGCATGACTAAATGCTATTGCATTATTAGCATATTCTTAAAAAAGCGAGCGATTAATTATGTAATTGAGTTCACTTACACAATAACAATGCAATCGAATCAGAATACATATGTAGCTAGAAATTTATTTTTGCTTGAATTTTATTCTTAAGCAGGGACCGTAACGGTAATGATTTTTACAGAAAAGTTAAAAAATAATCGTTAAGTCAAAATTTTACTTTTATTTTGTTTTTATCAAAAATAAAAGTTAAAATATGACTTAATTTTTAGATCAAAAATATGAGTTAAAATGTGATATATTTTTTCGATCAAAAATATAAGTTAAAATTTTACTCTTATTACTTCGATCAAAAATAAAAGTTAAAATTTTACTTTAATTTTTTGTGATCAAAAATAAAAGTTAAAATTTTACTTTTATTCTTGCGATCAAAAATAGTGATTAAAAACTTGACAGATCTATTGCTTATAAACTATTATAATCAGGGACCGTAACAACTATGATTTTTTTCAAAACAGTCAACATATAATCGTTATTTTTAACTGATTTGATATCGATCAAAAATAAAAGTAAAAATTTGACTTTTAGTTTTTCGATCAAATATATTAGTTAAAATTTGATTTTTATATTTTTATCAAAAATAAAAGTTAAATATGACTTTTATTTTTTCGATCAAAAATATAAGTTAAAATTTGACTTTTATTTTTTTATAAAAAACCAAAGTAAAGATATGACTGTCATTTTTGCGATCAAAAATATAAGGTAAAGTTTGACTTTTATTTTTTCGATCAAAAATAAAAGTCAAAATTTGACTATGATGATAAACAACTATGATTTTTTTCAAAAAAGTCAACAAATAATCGTTATTTTTAACTGATTTCATATCGATCAAAAATAAAAGTTAATATTTGACTTTTAGTTTTTCGATCAAATATATTAGTTAAAATTTGATTTTTATATTTTTATCAAAAATAAAAGTTAAATATGACTTTTATTTTTTCGATCAAAAATATAAGTTAAAATTTGACTTTTATTTTTTTATAAAAAACCAAAGTTAAGATATGACTATCATTTTTACGATCAAAAATATAAGGTAAAGTTTGACTTTTATTTTTCCGATCTAAAATAAAAGTCAAAATTTGACTTTTATTTTTCCGATCAAAAATAAAAGTTTAAATTTGGCTTATGTTTTTTTGATCAAAAATAAAAGTTAAAATTTGACTTTTATTTTTCCGATCCAAAATAGAGATTAAAAACTTGACAGATCTATTTCTTATTAACTATTATAAAAGTTTAAGTTTTCAAAAAAAATTAATTGAGAACATTTTGTATTCTTTTACACCTATATTCGTAACATTTTTGCACAGAGATAAAAAATTTGCCATCTATCTCCATATCGTTGCATTGCATCGCTTAGTTGCTTATCATTGCACATTTTGTTTTCATATATTTCGCAAACGACTGGAACAGCGACTGCAAGCAGATGATTTAGGAATGAAAATATTACTTTTACTTTTGATCGAATAAATAAAAGTAAAATTTTAACTGTTATTTTTGATCGAAAAAATAAAAGTCAAATTGTAAATTTTATATTTTATCAAAAAAATTAAAGTAAAATTTTAACTTTTGTTTTTGATCAAAAAAATAAAAGTTAAACTTTAACTTATATTTTTGATCGAAAAATATAAGTAAAATTTGAACGTTTATTTTTGATCAAAAAATAAAAGTCAAATTTTAACTTTTTGACTGAACATTTTTTAATTGAACATTTGGTTGTGAAAATAGCCACCTTTCAGTTAGAACACTAGCTTCTGGCGAAGCAAAAACTCGTTTCATTTCTATGGTGCATTTCGACAAACAATCGAACACCAATGAATATTGAAATAAATGAAGAAGCAACTAGAACAGATGGCAACCCTTGATAGAGTTGATGGCGGTGATCTAAAATGGCCTCCTGCTTTGAAGTGTCATATGATTAGCAGCCATACAATTCATAAGAATGAATTAGAGGATCTGTACATTCATATGCTAGTTTAAACAGTGAGTTAATCACAGCTTAATCACTCAAAGACTACTGATGAGGAATATGTAGCGATTTCCGAAACAGACTGTCTAGTCAGCTAAGTGATTGACTCTATACAGAGTTGTTGTTGTTGCTTTCTTGAAAACTCACTTGATCTAAAGCTCACAATCTTAATTCATGTAATTATTCAATAGATCATAAAAATTAATTAATTTTTGACTTTTATTTGATCAAAAACATAAGAGTAAAATTTTATTTTTTTTGATCGAAATAAAATTGGTCAAAAAATAACGATTATTTATTGACTTTTTTAAAAAAAATCAGAAAAACTAAAATCATTCAATTGCTATATTCAAATATCGAATAGACTTACATCCCTATTCTGGCAAATTGACAAATTGTTAACCAGTATTTTGAATATTTCTATGTGTTTGTTGTAATTTTTTTATTTCAAAACAAAATTTTAAGCTCAAAAATAAAAAAATTCAAGATAAAAATTGTCAACTGCTTTTCAGTTATTGACAATTTCATTAACAAATTTTGTTTTTTGGGCTTTAAATTTTGTATTGAAAACAACAAACACATAGAAATATTCAAAATACTGATTAACAATTTGTTAATTTGCCAGAATAGGGCTGTTACTTTGTCCATTTGACTTTTTGAATAGAAGTTTCGGAAATAACAGCTATTCTTAAGGTCTATCAGATCCCATTAGAATGGAGGAATGCTTTTCTTTGCGTGTACATAAGTCCAAAATGCAAAAAAAAAAGAAAGAAAAGAAATAAAATCCATATAACCGCAAACAAATTTGCTAGTGACTCTCTGCATAGCTATTCTATAGTTAAGATTTTCTTTGATCACATGTTCGCTAACATGTACCCATACCTTTTACAACAAAGCAAACCATAAAAAATAGTAAATAATATAGCCTATTATAATCGCCTACTTTCGGCATCAACATGGTTCTTTAAGATTATTCTGTCACAACACAAACTAAAGATTATCTATGCAAACCGAGGTGTAATAAAATCATAGATTCACTGGCAAGTGTATTGCGTATTAAGAAAATTGTACATAAACACTGGAGCAGAATAAGCGCTGACAAGCTTCTACTGCGTCAACATAAAGGACACCACAATTATTTAAAGCACAATTGTTTGAGGACACTTTGTTTCAACCAAATTCAGCTAAAATTCTCGTTCAAAGTATCTCTCGTAAAGATCACGTTATTGTTCAAATATTTGCCATATTAAAAGTGGAAGCTCTTAGAAAGTTCTACAGTTGACAGCTAGGACAAAGCGTTAAGCTCGTATAACTTGAAATAGCTTCAGTATGACGTGGAAAGTCATCACAAGTTGCCACAAGTTGCAATAAGTTTCTAAATGTTTGATAAGTAAGGGTTTCGCACTTAACGTTGTAGTTTAAATATTGTTCTTTTTTGAGTGATTTTTTTTTTAATAAACTTTCTTTATGAAGAAGAAAATGTTATGCAAACAATAGAAAAGTTTGCAAAAAATCAGAGGAAATCACAAAAGTGAAAGTAGCTGGGTAGAAATAGTTTTTATGCATATCCTTGAAGCTAAGAACTACTTAAAAACAACTGCGAAGTGTCAGTGACACATTGAAAGATGGCAATAAAATTCTTAAGGCATGTTTTACCTAATTTTTTTTCGAAATTTGAGCTGATTTTTAAGGCAGGATTGTGAACTAACGGTTAGATATATTTAAGTGAAACTTTTTTTTTCCATTTTTATTAAATTTAAAGAAATAATTTTTATTTTTTTGTGTGACCTCCTTTTGCGTGACAGAGGCGTAACTGCGTCACTAAAAAAAAGTAGTTCCAATTTTTTTTGCAGGATATCTTAACTTTGGATAATCTGAAAAAAAAAAATTAACTTGGTAAGAGTTGAAACATTTAATTTCGGGATGACTTCGAGTTTTTTTAAAAGTTCTTAAAACATTTTTACAGCTACTCTTGTCTTGAAATTATAGGTTTTTTTAATGTTAACTTTGCGCAGCTGCCCTTTTTGTTTCTAAATAATTTTTTTGAAAATCTCGATGTCATCCCGAAATTATACGTCTTAATTCGTACTATTTTTTTTTGTTTCAGATTATTCAAAATAAAGATAGCCTGCACAAAAATTGGAACTTCTTTTTTTTCAGCGACGAAGTTTTTTCTTTAAATTTAATAAAAATTTAAGAAAAGAAAAAAGTTTCACTTAAATATCTCTATCCGTTATTTCACAATCCTTTCTACAAATCCTAAAAATTAGGTAAAACCTCCCTTAAATAACACTGTGCGGTACGAAAATCTGTATTTAATAACTTTAACGTTTTTCATTTAATTTTAATATGAGGAATCTCGTGGTAACATCAGTTTTTCCACTTTACCGAAGACGAGTGCAAATTGTTTTTTTTAATTAGCCCAGATATGCACTCATTTGCATGTTGAGAACTCTTGAATATTTAGGATTTTTATTATGGTTATTTCTATTATTCTTGCTAACAACTTTGTTGAACAAATATATGACGAAAAATCATTTGAAATTGTCTTTAAACATTTAATAAGCGACATATGTCTTGCCCGCTTTCAACGCTTCAAAGCAAAAAATGTTACTCATACGCAATGTTGTTCGAATTTTTTTCGTTTGACTTTTTGTAAGAATCACTCGATAAGACCCACTGGAAGCGATTTTTTCATATTAATTTGAAAACCAAAATGAAAATCCTAATGGTTCAAGAGCTATCAACATGAAAATGAGTGCATATCTTGAGTAATTTTTGATATATCTAAAAAAAGAAAATTTTGTTCTAAAATGTTCGGTAAAGTGGTAAAACAAATGTCACCACGAGATTCCTTATACCCAAATAAAGTGAAAAACGTTTAAATTATCAAATGCAGAGAAAAAAGATACAAAAAAGCGCACAGTGTAATGAAGAAAGTATACAATTTTCACAAGACTGACTGACCCTCAAGATTGATTTGCTGTGTGTGTTCTAAAGGCTGGTAAAGTTTCTGCATCTGTTTGATGGCTAAAATGTCCTTTTTAGCCTTCAATAGTTTTTTAAACATCTGTTTCACACAAGCTGGAATCTTCAATTTTGATACACTAATCAATCTGCAAATTTTGAATGCAAATATAAAATGAAATAAACTTTCAACAGATGTTGAAATTTTCGTTCGCTCATCTTGAGTTATTGCATAGTTTTGTTGGATCCCATATCTACTTTGAAATTTAAATAAATAAGAGCAAAAGAATGAGACTCCGCAAAAAACAATTAACTTCTTTGCAATCATTTGTGTAAAGCTGGCACAAATTGAATAACAAAAAATTAAATTTTCTAATATCTCAAGAAAATGCATTTTTATTTTTAACAATTTTGTCTTCTGATATGATATGACTATTTCAAACTCACACTAATAACATCGGCCTGCTTAAGAGATAGGATAACACATTTACAAATGATCGCCTTGAAACTCTAAAGCTCCTTGCCGATACCCATTTTCCGGGGTCTACTACATTGATTAGAACTCCAACGAACCTATTACAGAAAGGGTACAGAACACCAAATATAATAGATTGGAGATTATCCAGATCAATCTTTAACGAGGAAAGGCTAAAATGGGGTCCCAGCACATTCCGTCCATACAAGGCAGCTGGAACAGACGGTATCTTTTCTGCACTCCTGAAAAATAGCTTAGTACCACTAATGTCCTTCCTAATCGGTATTTTTAGGACGAGCTTTGCATGGGGTACTATATCCAATGCCTGGCGAGAGGTTTTTGTTAGATTTACTTCCAAAAGGGGCAGTAGACCTTCTGACCTACCGAAATCTTATAGACCAATAAGCCTCACTTCCTTTCTCATAAAAACTATGGAGAAAATTATTGATCGGCATATCAGAGAGGGTTGTCTTATAGACCACCCGCTGCACTCCCAACAATATGCATATCAACTAGGGAAATCAACGACTCATGCTCTTCAGGTCCTTACAAACAAGATTGAAAAATCATTGGAAAAAAACAATATGCAATCGGGTGCTTCCTAGACATTAAAGGTGCTTTTGATAACACAGAATACGCTCACATAAGCGAATGCATTCAGCGCAAAGGCGTTGATGGAACAACAATTACTTAGGTGCATACGTGCCAAAAGTCAGAAATATGAAATCAACTTTGGGAACTGCAGAACTCAGAGTACTCGCCGCAAAAGGTTGTCCACAAGGAGGAGTTCTCTCTCCAATATTGTGGTCCATAGTCGTTGATGAACTCTTAGGGTCAGTTTCACAAACATTAGTTAACCAATTGGTTAAACCACTAACCTCAGGTCAGTGGTTAACTAATGGTCGTGAAACTGGCCCTTAGTTACGCTGCAGGGTTACGCTGATTACATTGTGATCCTTATCAGAGGACTATACAAGGATACTTTACCGTATCTCCTCCAGAGAGCACTCAACATAGTAGCTAAATAGTGCAGGGAAATAGGGCTCAATGTCAACCCTAAGAAAATCAACATCATCGTCTTCACCAGGAAAAGAGTCAGAGAAATCTAACTGAACCTACTCTTTTTGGTGAAACCATAAACTTCTGAAAAGAAGTCAAATACTTAGGTGTGACGCTTGATGATAAACTCACGTGAAACCCACATCTAAATAACACCATAAACAATGCAAGAGCCTCATTATGGGTCAGCAGAAGTTTTATAGGTAAAAACTGGGGCCTAAGCCCTAAACTAGCCATTTAGATGTATACCTCCATCACGAGACTTATCGTCTTATATGCTGCACCAATATGGTGGAGTAAGCAACGACTTGCTTGTGTCTGTATCATACGAGCAATGCGTTTTGCTCCAACTGCTTCTTTGGAGATTTTGCTTGGTATACCACCATTACATCTTCTTGTCAACAAGAAAGCTCTGATATTCACAGTCAGGCTCATCATTGACAACAATTTTGTATATACCAATTAACACTCACCCAGCGTTATTAGACGAAATAACTAAGGACGCGAATATAAGGTTATTACCCTGCTATCTCTGCCTCCCAAAATACAACTTCTGCAAAAACTTCCAAGTCTCCTTCTCAAACAGAACCACATGGCAAACAGAAAGGCCACGGTTTACTGGTGACTGTCAAGCCTGGTATACTGATGGCTCAAAGACAAATGAAAGTGTGGAAGCTGGTGTTTTTGGCTCAAGGCAGGGAAAATCTATTTATGCTACATGGGTACGGGTAACTCAGTCTTTCAAGCTGAAATCAATGCAATTGAGATCTGCCTAAGAGAGTATGTAAACAGTCCCACTAGGAACAAAAACATTTACATTCACTCTGATAGCAAAGCTGCTCTACTTGCACTTAGCGCATATAAAATCACGTCTAAAATCGTATGTGATGGCCTACAGCTGCTTATCAAAGTGTATACCCACAACAGAGTCCACCGCATTTGGGAACCAGGCCATAGCGGCTATTTAGGAAACGAGATTACGGACGAACTAGCCATGAAAGGAGCTGTAAGTTCCTTCATAGGCCCAGAACCATTCTGCGGGCTACCATGTGGCACTATGCGCCATAACATTAATAAGGAGTGCGCACGAAAAAATTGTCCATTACATTTTCTCGATAACTTTTTAAAAATCATTCAAATTAAAAAATTTAAACGTAGTTGCCTTTGAAATAGATGCCAAAAATTTCAGTTGAAATTTGTTTTCGTTTAATGCGTTAGTTCTTTTAAAAATGGCAAGCGAAGTAGAAGTGCGCAAACAAATTGTTAAAGTTTTTCAAGACAATCCTAATTGGACTTACAAAAAATTGCTCGGAAACTAAAAGTTTCGCCTAAAACCGTGTCTAGAGTAGTAAACAAATTTAAGAAAGACTTAAGCATTAGTCGTAAGCTAGGTTATGGCAGAAAAAAAGGGTTTTGCAACCAGGAAAAAGGAATGCGCCAATTAGTGCCTTTTGGAAGGAAGCTGGTCTTAAGACTTTTAAGGTGCAAAAAGTTCAAGAAAGGAATGCGAAGAAGAACACGGAGGCGAAACAACGTGCTATAATATTGAAAAATTATTTTTTTTGTAAAATTTTCTTGCTGCCTTATGGATAACGAAACATACGTGCTAGCGGATTTTCTCAGCTCCCAGGACAGGAGTTCTATACTGCAACTGCTCGAGAAAATTTTACCAATAAATTTAAGATGCAGAAACAGTAAAAATGTTCACGAAAATTTCTTGTTTGGCAAGCCATTCGTGGAAAAATGAGCCAGTCTTTTGTGACGCAGTGTGCCATAAACATTGATTTGAACATTAAAGAATGCTTGCAGAAGAAACTGAAGCCATTCCTAAGACAGCACGACGTCTTCACGTTCTTTTGGCCAGACTTAGGCTCTTGTCACTATAGCAAATTGGCCTTAGAGTGGGTACGTGAAAAACAATGTGCATTTGGTGCATCGAGAGGCGAATCCACCTAATTGCCCAGAACTCAGACCAAATGAGAGGTATTGGGCATTATGCAAAAAGAAAATCAAGACAACAAAAAAGTAGCAAGTGGCGTCCAAGATTTCAAAATTAAGTGGTATGCTATCCATAAGATATCAGAAACCTCAATAAAATCGATGATGGAAGGGGTGCCAGAACAACTTAAAAAAATGTAGCAATGAAAAATAGTAATTTTTTTTTTAATAAACGGTACAAATCTGTTTAAAACTAACTCTTTAAAAAATATTTTTTTTTATTTAAATCCGAACTATGGTTTGGTAGGTATCTACGTTTGTATGGTGGACAATTTTTTCGTGCGCTGTCCTTATGTGGCTTAACAGAGAGACACTTCATAACTGAAGGCAACAGACAGGCAAAAACATTCAAGCCAACCACATCGCTCCTAAGAACGAAACAATTCCTTACTTTTAGTGGAACATCTATCAGACTTGTCACTGGTTTCCTAACTTGACATTGCAAGGTAAATAAGCACTTATCAACCGTGGGTATAGTCCAGGAAGGTCTGTGCAGATTATGTAACGATGATAAAGAAACAGCAGAGCACATTACAGCAGTGTCACTGTAATGGTCTAATTAGGACCCAACTTCGCTACTTAGGTGCATTGTACCTAGAACCACACCAAATAGCGGATAGTTCACCCAAGGACATCGCTCTGTTCCTAACGAACTTAACGATTAAGGATGAACTATAACTTATAGAGTTTTGTTACAATATGCCCTTGAGGCCGCAGTAACTGGGTGACTAGCTCCCTCCTCACTTAACTATCTATCTAACTATGATATGACAAAAAATTAACCATTGAGTAAAAAAAAATATTACACTTTTTATCTCTTAACTACAATTTTTGTAAAAAAAATTCAAAGTATTGAAAAATACTTTTAGCGTTTTTGATTTTTTATCGCAATCTTCATCATGATAATTACTGCTATTTAGGCCAACAATGCGACATAAGAGGCCAATGACCTTATATGTTTCGCATCGATACATATTTAACTAGAAAATTTATAGTTTTTATTGCTTCATCATATTTATTTGCACAAATACAAGTTTGCAA
Organism: Dichetophora obliterata; assembly: GCA_963920525.1. Taxonomy (NCBI): domain Eukaryota; kingdom Metazoa; phylum Arthropoda; class Insecta; order Diptera; family Sciomyzidae; genus Dichetophora; species Dichetophora obliterata. Next base: position 183,498,949 of record OY986438.1, read on the forward strand.
AAGGCTCCTGTGCCACATTAAAATAAGTTAGTATTTTTTTACGACAATTATTTTTTAAAAAAAACAGTGCCTTACTCACTTAGTCTGACTTCCACTGTAGAAACTTTCAATGTTGAATATTTAAGCAACAAAAAAAAAATAACTAGATTGTTTGTCAGACGTTGTTCCACCTTTCCTGTTTTACACAAAAACGGATGACTGTCATAAGTCTTATTGTGTCAATATTAAATAACTTGACAACAGCGCCTCCTATCGGATCCTAACAAAACTATGAATCACTGTCACAACAAAACAAATACTTTGCACAAGAATGATTTTGATCATTAGTTTTGTTTAGAAGTTCTGAGATAACAAACAGACGGACGTACCAATGATTTTAATATGATATACATTAGGGTGCCTCATCAAAAAGTTCTCATTGCCACCAACTTAAAGTAAACCTTGATCGATTCTAAGACGAATGCACAACATTTTTTGGCTGTAACGATAGCTGTCAGTGAGCTAAACTATTTAGACAAAAATTTTAGATGGTGTAGTAGTTACAATTAAAGAAATGGTCGGAAATAGTAGTACTAATGAATCTCTTCCAATCTCATCAAAAAAATTTCAAATCTTTGCCACCTGACCGAAGATATTGCAAATATTAATGAAAATTTTTGACTCTTTATTTATTTGATTTAAACTAAAATTCAAATAACTTTATTTTTTATGCGATCCTGGTTTTCAGAATATCGTTGGAAATATATTGACTTCTTCTATATATTCCTCAACAAAATTTCTTAAATTTCTTAAATAAAAATTGAATTTAAATTATCTGATTGCTTACATTATTTTTGCAGTAGGTGATTGTTTCAATATATCATGTTGTCGTTTTTGTATTTAAGTAAGGTGTTTAATGGTATGAAATTAAACAAATTTTGTTAAGGAATATATAGAAGAAGTCAACATTTTTCCAACGATACCTTGAAAGGTAGGATCGCATAAAAAATAAAGTTATTTGAATTTAAGTTAAAGTAAAAAAAAAATAAATGTCAAAAATTTTCATTAAAATTCGCAATATCTTCGGTCAGGTGGCAGAGATTTGAAATATTTTGGATCAGATTGAAAGAAATTTTTTTCTTTACTATTTCTCTACAATTTCCGAAAATTTGTTTATTTGTAACTACTAAACCAGGTAATGTTTTTACGAAAAACCTGGTTTTTGAGGGTTTTTTCAAAATAGTTTAGCTCACTGGCGGCTATCGTTACAGCCAAAAAATGTTGTGCATTCGTCTTAGAATCGATCAAGGTTTATTTTAAGTCGGTGGCAATGACTACTTTTTCCCCCATAGAGGTCGAGGCACCCTTATATGCTTATATCGAATTACAGGATTGAATATTCTTGTATTGAGAAATTATCTTGCTTGATTCAAGAATGCCATGCAAATTTTATGAAATCAATCATTTAAAATTATGAATTAAAACATAGTACTATCAGTATTTATTTCCACTATTAACTTTTATTAACGATGTCTTAAATCCAAAATGAATTGATTATATTTCAGGGTAATTATTTCGTTAGACTCCTTTTTCATTGAACCAGACTTCAAATCTGGCCAGAAAAGTGGCATAGGTGTGTGTTTAGAAGAAATGTTGAGGAGGAAAAAAAAATAGGACCAGCTCATACATTTGACCCCTTAGGGGTTAAAATTTTTTAAATATGAACTGTAATAGACTTTTCTATACTTTGTGTTTTTTGTATAGTATAGATGGTATTGATGGATTTGATGGATAGAAATTAGGTGTGTTCAGAAGAAATGTCGGAACAGAAAAATAATTAGGACCAGCTCATACATTTTACACCCTAGGGATTAAAGATTTTTTGGTATGAACTATAATATATAATAGACTTTTCTATGTTTTGTGTATTTTGTATGGAAAATATTTAGGGGAAAAAATTAGTAGGACCACCTCATACATTTGGCCCCCTTTAGGGCGCGTATATAGTGGCGACTTGTTGCTGTGCCGAGCCGAACCGAAAGGTAAAGCTGAAAAACGTTGCACATACAATCATGTGAAATAAGCTTAAAGTGCGTATAGTGCCAGCCGAACAAGCAGCTTAAAGCAACTTGTGCGCTGGTATTCAGAGTGCCGATTGTTTCTTTCTCGCTCGCTCGCACGGTTTGCATGTGTTAAATTTTATTTTACACGATGCTTATTTATTATTTTCATTAAATAACGTAAAAAATGTATAGCAACAAGAAAAACTCCAATAAAATACATACATTGTATGCATATTTTGTTTTGATGTTTTTGCTGTTGCGCCTTTTCTTCATTTTTTCTCATGATCAAGAGCAAGTCGGTGAAAAAATTAAAATTAGCGATTAGTTTCGTTGTGCGTGCAATACCTCGTATATTTCAAAAGGCCAACATTAATTTAATTTTAATTTTTATCATTTACGATTGATTCATTTATTTTGATTTTTCATTAAATGCTTATTTGAGAACAATGCATATATCTAACTTCAATAAATGTTTCGTTTAGTTGAAAATACATGCAATAGTTGAAAAAAAAAATCAGTTTTTCTGCATTCCTGTCTAATTTTACTATGACCGTGTGTGTGTATGTGCTAGTGGCGGATACGCGGTGTTGCACACGCATCGACGAGTAGCTTTAATTTTCTTCTAAATATTCTCACTTGTTGTGTAAAAACCAATCAGCTGACATCAATCTGTTGTATGTGCATACAAAATATCAAAATAATTAGATGTTGGTCAATAAAGCCATCAACGAGTCTGTGTCATGCAAACAAACAAATATTTACTAACACATATAAATGATTGATGTTCACTGATTGACCGTTTAACTCTGCATTTAGGCAAATGTTTAGGAAGCCTTTAGATGAGTCGCTTATTCAGTCGATTAACTTTTCCCACTATGTTTTTATTTTTCCTGTTCGATTCGTACAATTTGAAGTAACAACGCAACAAAGCAACAAAAAACAGCACAAAAAATTGCGAAAAAGTCGAAAAAATATGGAACAGCAAGTGACTTAAAGCGACTTACAGTGGCTTAAAGTACGTTTCAGCATAGTTTTTCGCATTTTCGTCTTTTGACTTGTTGTCTGCTGATTTGTGTAAAGCAAGAAGCACTCACGAAATAACGTGACTTTTTTGATGCTTCGATTGCAAAAAAAAAAATGTAATATATAGAGAGCTTATATTCAATATGACCTATCTACATTTCCACAAAAATGTGTTTTTTATGGAAAATAAATCGTTGACTCATCTGCCAACTATGAGTTTATTTTAATAAAAAATAAAAGAGTTTAGCAAAGTTTTCCCCCTTAAATGTTTGACATATTTACAATGCAGTTTTTTTGTTTGTGAATACAAAAAGACTCATCTACACAATTTTTCGGAATTATTCAAGAAAATTGTATATCAAATTGCGTTAGATTACAATGACAGGGTAAAATAGAAAAGCAAATACATTGAAAAGCATAGAAGTGATTATGCATCATCAGCGGCGGAAGCTATTGAATAAATAACAGGTTCTTTTATAATCGAATGAAAGTTTCTTAGAATACTAATAAATTTTAATCCCGAGTAAAAGTGAAAACTTTTTAGGGGAGGCCAAACAGGGGACGTACAAGGCTTAACTTTAAATATTTTTCTCGGCCACTGTTCGCCCGCTCATATTTTTTTCAGAAGAAAGAGAAATCAGGACTCTAATGTCCATTTGAAATTAGTCTCCAGTGCAACCATTTCCAAGAAATGAAGTCTGTAATTATATCAGAATATCAATATTTTTATGATAATATTGAAAAAATGCAAGCAATTATATTAATAGACCAATATCCTTCTTTACTGCTATTTTAATATATGTCTCTTGTTTTTGTTAATATTGTTATCAACAACATTTTCTTGAAATCTGAATAAAATCGTCAATAAATTCACGAAGAACTTACTTTTCCTATTGAATAAAAAGACTTATCTACTGATTTCATTTAAGAAAAAAAATTATATATTTGAAATACAAAACAAACTATCTACGAGAAATCACTAATTTATGCTTATGGATGCTTGTCATTCTCCTAATACAATATTCTGGTACTTTGGTTGGTGAATAATTGTACACTGACAGATTAAAACGGTTTTTTGCTCTCCTGAAAAAAGCATTTTTTGTGGATAGGTCATATTGAATATAAGCTCTATTTGTTAAGTTAGAGCTTATAAGTTTGTATATACAAAATCAAAATAATCAAAAACCAGCTGCAACAAATCAGCGACTTAAAGCAACTTACAGTTTGTATATACAAAATCAAAATAGTCAAAAACCAGCTGCAACAAATCAGCGACTTAAAGCAACTTACAGTTGCTTTAAGAGCGTTTCAGCACAGCTTTTTTGAATTTTAATATTTTTCTTGTTTTTCGCTGCTTTGAGGACTGCTTTTTGATGCTTCAATTGAAAAAAAAGAAAGAAAGTAATATATACAAACAAACCCAAAGTGGTCAAAAACCCTTAGCAAAAAATCAGCGGCGTTAAGCGCGCCTATACGCGCTTGATGCGCTCGGCAAAGCAACAAGTCGCCACTATAAATACGCTCTTAGGGTAATAGATTTTCTGATATGAACTATAATAGACATGTTTTCTATTTTTTGTGTTTTTTGTAACGGGACCCCCAGAAGGGTGGCAGATAGAGTGTGGGTGTGTTCATAATAAATGTTGAGGGGAGAAAAAAAGAGGACCAGCTCCTACATTTTGCCCCTATAGGGTCATAGATTTTTTAGTATGAACTATAATAGACATTTTTTACTATATTTTGTATTTTTTTTATGGGGACTTGCCAACGGCTTGATTTACAGACATACAGGTGCTGATGCTTTTGGCAGAAGCGAATATACAATCTTTCACTAAAAGATTCTTTACCGCTGACTAACTGTCATAGCGAAACATTTGCTCTGCACATAAATAACAATGCCAATATAGAACAACTAAATCCGGGACTACAATTGGTGCAATTTTTTTACGTCGAAAAGAGGGAATCACTAACATATATAACATAGTTATAAGAAACCATTAAAACTAGTACAACCACTTCAAGCACCAACCAATATGAAATAAACAGAATGTTTTTCATGCACATTTTGTATTATGTTTCTTTTGAAATTCTCTCTCTCTCTCTCTTTCTCTGTCTCGTTTACATAAATAGCTTTTATTCTTAATTTTAAAAAGTTTCACTTCTGTATAGTATACACGCTATATTGTATTTTTTTTTTAATATATTTTATTATTTTTACTTTGTATTCAATTGAAATTCAAAAAATATAATCTTTACTACAGGTCTGTTTCCGTACTCGCTTCAAGTATCTTGAAGTTACTTGAAAGCGTTTCTTTACACATTATTCAAGAGAAAGATGAAGCTAAATGTCATTCTCTATTCTATTACAATTACTTGAACTTTACTTAAAAAACTTCTTCGAGCACGAATTTCCAGCTACAAACAGCTGATCGTCAAATTATTAAATCAATATTTTTTACCGTTTTGTGAAATGAAAATTATTCTTATCATTAAATGCAAGTGTTATTGTTTTATTTATTTTGACCAAAGTGTATTTTATAAGAATAAACTAATAATTTAAAACAAAAATTAATTTTTTTCTGTTGCAAAAATACGTGAACAGCTTGAAGTTGTGCTTGAAACTTACTTGAAGTCGTTTCCGTACTTTTTGATAAATATTCTCATTTTGATAGATAATCAAGTTACTTTCTATTACTCGAACTTCACTCGAACTTTATTTGAAGTTAGTGTGGAAACAGACCTTACTGTTTCAAAAACTGTTTTCATCTGGCTTTTTCGCTTGTTTTACTTTAAGTTGTTTCAAAATTATTGCCCTGCAAATATTAGTATAAATGTGCTTGTTTAAAATTTGTATTTTTTATATTTAGTACAGCTTTGATCATTCCAAAGAAAAGCGAATTCTATTGAAAATTTAACGAAAAATTTGATAAAATTTTTTGCCAATATTAAAGTGGAGAGTCTTGAAAACAAAAATCACTTTTAATCGCTTAAATATTTATAAATAAAAGTTTAGTGAAATCCTGATAGGAACGAAAATCTTTTTCTTTAAATTATCTTTGTATAAATATTTTAACTTATTTTCAAACAAGTCCTTAACGAATTCTGCACAAAGCAAAGTGCAAATGTTATTACAAAGTGCACATAAAACAACCAATATTTTCTTAAATATTGGCAATACACGTATTTTGGGCAACACGTGTTAATTTGTTTGTTTTCAATTATATGTACGTACACAACATTTACGAAAAATCTAACAGGTGGCGCAATTTTAAGTGTCCAATTTGTAAAAGAATGCCTCATGTAACATATAAGATCAAAAACACTTACAGATAGATTAAATTACAAGTAAAACATTTATGTGTGAATAAAGCCTCACAGGCAATTTACACAAGCAGTGTTTCTGTGGGTGGGCAGGTGTGTATGTGTGTGTGTGTGTGTATTTGTGTGTGTGTATGTGTATGTGTAAGTTTGTGAGTTGTCGAAGGAGTGCCAGCATATTAATGTGCATGTGTTGTGCTGTTTGTGTTGCCGTTAAAAATAATTGTTCGCTGGAAACAGCCACGTCATTCGATAACTCTTTATTTATAAAGTCCAGCCAACTAGTTTTGTTCCTTTTTGCTTTCGTTTTTCTGCTTGATGTTAACACTATAAGCGTTTAACTTGACTGTCTAGAGCATAAATGTACCTGTAACTTGTGTGGTTCCCTCACGATGTGATGATGAGACGCGTCGAAACAGACTTAAAACCGCTTTGCTGTAAAATATATATAAAAGAGGAGTAAATTTTTAATTATTTTTTAAAGAATAAACGATTATATAATTTTTATGACTACAAAATTGCTTGAATATATTCAATAAAACTGTTTTATATATCTATCTATTTTTACTCGCAGCTTATTTGTTAAATTTGACAATATTTCAAAACAATGTTGAAGATTTTATGATTATTGATTGGCTTTGCAATTTTGACAATACTTTAAAATAAAATTTTGTTTTAAGGCGCAACACGGGCACACACATTTATTCAAACATGCTGCAAGCTTTCCGCACATAATTTATCATTAACCATATCTGCTTACCGAAAATTCTGCCCACTCACACAGTAGAGCACAAAATTTATGCCAAAATTGGTAATAAAAAGCAGCTGAAAGATATACTGTAGTACAACAGTTGTCTTCTCATTGGCCTCCGTGTTGGTCTGTGTTAAATATAGAAAAAAAAACAGTGAAAAAACTGATTAAAAAAAAAACAAATACAATTTTCGTTTTCTCTTAATAGAGTGAAATGAAATATAAAGCTAAAGTGCTAAAATCAAGTCAAAAATACACATAAGTAGCGTATGTGTGATGCATAAATAAAATCACAGTCACACAACTACAAAAACATTGAACAAACTCTGAGCTAAGCTCGTCCTGTCACATTTTTGTCACTGCTTTACACTTTAATGCTGCTGCCAGTGTGTGTTACTATGTGTAAAATAATTGAGTTTATTGAAATTTTTTTTCCATAAATAATGTTTTGAAATAACAAGCCAAAACGTGTTTAGATGAAATCAGATTATAATAAACTTTTACTTCCTAAAATACGAGCGAGCAAAAATTTTTTAAGGTAAAAATAAATGTACAAATATTAGGGCATAATATTTTCTTATCATCCTGACTCACTGATTTCCGAATCCTACATTAAGTTTTTAAAAAAAAAAATATATCTGCGTTGGCATATAGGCACGGTTAATTTATTTTTAACAAAATTCGTTTAAAGAACTTGATTTTATATACAAGTGCACCGTGACGTATGATTAACATTTAATTCAAATCAAGTAAAAGTACACCATGGCGTATGAGTGTAATTTAATTTAAATCAATTTAATTTAACACATATTCTTTTAATGAAATTTTGCTGAAAACAAAATTATTGCACCGTTATGCTCTCAAAGGTTTTGGGCATAGAATAAAGAACGACAATGAATAATTCATGGTAGCCAAAATGGTAGTCTGCTATCGACGGTGCTGTTATCTAGCTAAAAAATTCTATACCTTGTAAAATGAAACGTAAGTCTGACAATGATAGCGCTGTTTACGTTAGCCAACATCTCATTTTCATTTATGGCTTAGTTTTCTTCTGTTTTTGACAAAGTACAGGACATAAAAGTTATAGGATTACTATCTTGACTCAGAACAGCGCCTATGGCATTACTACTGGCATCAGTTGTCAAAACGAAAGTTTTAGAGTAATCCGGTTGATGTATCATCATGGTTACCTTTAAGAATTTTTTTATATTTTCGAAGGATTATTAAGCCTTTTCATTTAATTTACTTTTAATTTTTTACTCCTATACTGCGAAGTTCTACCGTTTTCACCTTGCAGACAGGTTGTCATAGGCTTGGCTATCCTATTGTAATTTTTTACGGTCTCCCTATAATCTCCCTCTAGTCCTAGGAAGAATCAGAGTTGTCGTAAGGTTGTAGGTTATGGATAGGAATCAATTTTTTTTTTATTTTTTGGGTTCATCTTTAAATACATTTGAGACACAATATAACCAAAAAATTCAACTTCTAATTGGAAATATTTACTTTTTTTGTTGAAACTTAAAAAAGCTTTCACCATTGATTCGATATGTAGGTTAAATGTTTTTATTACGAGTTAAAATAAATTAGTACGTTATTTATGTAAACGTGACCAAATTTTCCAAAAAAGGGACCAGGCCTGTAGACAAGTGGAGATTTAAAGAGTTAACCCCCCTCCCCCTTACGATCTAGAAAATATAAAAATGTAATATACTTATAAGCATTAAGGCAACTATAACGCAACAGCGTAAAAAGTTGCAAACCACTTCAAAAAAAATATAAAAACTTTTGATTTTCAAATTGCTATTAATGTGGTCGTAGTTCCAACTAAATAAATTTGTGATCAAGATTGTCCATTCACATTCCTTGTTCATTTTTCTCAAAAATTAATAACTAGAACAGAAAAATTTAATAAGCGAATTAATCACTAGTTTTGTAACGTCAATTGAAATGTTTAACAGTTACACATCACTTTGATTATGGTGTAGAGTTGCTTTTTAGTATATAAATTAGTACTGAATTTTTTTTAGATTAAACTCAGAAATATTTTTTAAAATTATTGAAATTATTTTAAATGATATAGTTTTTTTAAATTTGGTAAGATTTTTTTATTTTGTGTTTGAAATGCCCAAACACAGGCACTTTGAGAATTTTTGAAAAAACATGAAGTTTCAACAGCAATAACTTTTTGATCCGAGTTTTGTTTTTTGTAATTTTTTTTTTTCACAAAATAGCTATAGCACCCCGTTATGTCGTGTTTTTTCTTTTAATTTAGCATTTTTGTATTTTTGGGAATTCTGGGATTTTGTTGTCTGTTGAAAAGAGCTTATTTCGACATTGTACGAATTTGAAGAAAACTGGAAAAAGTGTAGTTTTTGTTGTGTGGAGCATGGATAAAAAGTTTTAATGGTTTCAAAGTTATAGAGATTTCAAATTTAAAAATATGTCCTTTTGTGCAGTCACTGAAGAAATAGGCGATTTGATATAGTTTTTAAGAATTTTAAAAAATGAACACAACAATAAAATATACATAAGAAGCTTTCACAGAAATAATTAATTCACTAAACACGTAAGTGCCTTATGTTGGGCTCAATACGTACACTTTCTTAACCGATTTCTCATTGTAGTAATGAGGATTTATTGAGGACTTTTATTCATTGAATAATCAGTTTCATACCTTAAAGCAGTGTTTGGCAAACACGAGCGCACACACACAAACGTAATGTATGCTTGTGTTCGTTAGCTGAGAGATATACTGAATGCTACTAAGCTTTACACCTCAGCTATGCAGTATTTCTCTGCTACGCCGCATCGTTTGTGTGCGTTTCCGATCATGTCTGTGTGAAAAAAACTATTTGTGCCGAGTACGCGTGCCTATGGCGTGCCAAACACTGCCTTAAAGGAAACTTGTTATTGAGTCCTTTAAAAAAATTTTGATAAGACCGTTTGATTAAATATTGTACAAAAACTAAAACCTTGTATGGAAATTAGTACTTTTTGTTCATTTATCTTCAAAAGAAATTTTTCAGTATTCATATTAAGGCCTTTTTGAACAGAAATATAAACTTTTATGCACAAAATATTGGAAAAATTTACGATTTTCTTAATTTTTTTTTTGTGCAAATGATAAGATTAAATATTTTAAGAGCTAAACCATAGTAAAACAGCTTTTTCCAAAATGTTAAGTAGGAACTTTTAAACAGGCTCTCCTCATTTGCATTAAGTGTTGTGTCAGAAAATATTTCAACATTTCATTGCAATTTCTCAAATTTTGATTTTTTGGAATTTTTTTTACATAAACAAGAAATAAAACAACATTTTTCAAATAGTAAAATATCACAACTGTGGTACTTTTAATCCGATTTTTATGTTTGTTAACTCATTTTAAAGAACAATTACATTAAAAACGAAATGCATACCTGTTTTTTTCAAAAATTTACTTCAAGAAATGTTTTGAACTCTTGTACAACGCTTTTCCATTTATTGGTCTCTTGAGCTAGTTTTAAAAATCTATCAATTGACACGAAACTTTATAGATTTATTTTTACTAGTATCGCCCGTGGCCAAAATTCGACCAACTTTCTGAAATTGCAATCGGTTTCTGAAACGATTGTTGTACTATGTTGTATGAAAAATATGTTGTACTAAGAAAATCTTAAGTTTCAAATTATCACAATAATATTAATATTAAAATAACCGAAATTTTTTGAAAAATCTTATCTGCAAAAACATTATAAAAAAAAACAACTTTGATACACCGTTATTTTTCACAACCAAGGCTTTTAATACAAAAATACGCTTTTGTTTTTTTATAACATGTTTTTTTGGATACTGAGAAAAGCTAAAGTTTTCGAGATATCGTCATAACTTTGGTATCAAAATAATGGGAATTTTTAAGAATGGAATATTTGTAAAAAATTTCACCACCACAAAATATATTCACACATTTACATAAAAAATGCTTATTGTAGGGTATCCGTAAGAGATAGCGAAAAATGTGTTTTGTACATTGAATTAATGTCTAAAATTTCCTCTTACACCATGTTCTTCAATTTCTTATAGTTTAGATTTTACTTCAAAAATATAGTTTAAACACTCATATTTCAGGTCAAAGGTCACAAAAATATTCAGTGACCTCTTTCTTCCTACTTTTATTTATTATAAAGAATTATCAAAACCGGTTTAGAAACATGGAAGAACTGTTTCTCCTACGTCTATCTCTTTATAACGAAATGGCTTAAAACAAAGATTTGTGTATATAACTTTGGAGTGGTATGAAATATTTGAAAATTTTTTTCCTAGAAATTATTTTTTTAAGGATTAGAACTCCGTAAAAAAATATAAAAACAACTTTTTGAAAAATTTTATTTGCATCAAAAAAATCGGAGGTGGTAGCTCATGATTTTCGATGATAGGAACTGTTTTTTTAATTATGTGTTAAAATTAAGCAATTTTTGCAAATAAATGATATGTCATATGAAAGGGTGTAAAAAAATAAAATTTTATAAGAAAAAAAATTACAACAAAAAAACGTTTGGCCTATTTTTTTTTGAGCAAAAACAGAATATTTTAAAGGTTTATTTAAAACAATATAAAACACTGAATTAGTGCGATAATGGTAAATCTTTTCTTATTTATCCAAAGTCATTTAATTGATCTTTCAGACAAAGAAAATTTGTTAAAAATCGATTAAAAAATGGCTGAGATTTTTGCTTGCAAAGTCAAAACATGAAATTTCAATAGTTTTTTCTCATTCTGAGGCGATGACCTTGCTTCAAAGAAATACGTTGTACTGAGAAGATATAAATTTTCCGAGATATCTAAATAATTTTAACGTCATTTTAAGAGAATTTTTTTTTAGCATACCATCCGAGAAAAATATTACCAAGAGCACTTTCTTGTGCGGTTATGTTCCTCAACCAACGATTTTTTATAAAAAATACGTTGTACTGAGAACACATATACTTATCGAGATATCGCTATAATTTGTATGTCAAAATAAGGAAAACTTTTCAGACTTTATTCCTTGTAAGAAATTTCACCATCTCAATATATATTTACTTTTGTTGTATAAAAAATGCTTATTGTAGGGTATCCGTAAGAGATGGCGCTAAATGTTGGAAGTATTTTTTTGCACATCTTATCTAAAATTCGCTCTTACATTATATTTTTCCATCTGTTACAGTTAAGCTTTTATTTATTAAATGCTCTTTTTACGCCCAGGTCGAAGGTCACCAATCTAAAATGCAATCATACTGTGCAGCCAGATCTTTCATTTGATACCTCATTCACCATTCTACCTCTGCCTAGCCCTGAGATTCCTTACTAAACATAATACAAATTTTCAACGTTAATATTTCGGGTCAAAAGTCATAAATTTAAAATTAATATTGAAAAAGTGTACGACAACATTTGATGTTTGCCTATTAATATATAAGATTATATATTAATTATTAATATATATCAAATCGACTATTTTTAGTCCATGGCGTCTATGGGGGAGTAAATATTTAATAAACATATAAAAATACCTTTTGATTTATCAATATCAAAAACTAACAATATTTTTTTTTGATCAAAACCCCTCCTTGGGTAAATCCTGGCTAAGGGCCTGATAGGGACGAAGTACATCTTCAAAGCTGTACTGAATAACGATGGTGCATTCTTCAGGCCAAAGACCAAAATTCGCAAGAAATCGTATTTGCCATTATTGACAGAAAAAGCGATCTTGCGGATGGCCCTCTCGTCTGCAAGGATTTGGTAAAATCCTGACCTTAGATCAATAGTTGATAAATATTTGGCTTTACCGAGGTTGGACAAGGTTACCGATATCTCAAGTAGCGGATATTTATCTGTAACTATGAAGCTATTTAACTTTTTAAAGTCGAAGACCATTAGATTCACCGTCGGGCCCCTTCTTTCCAACTACCCATGCTGGTGTGGTAGAGACCAAATGAAATACGAACGTTATACGAAATACGTTATTCTCAGACAGGATCCTAATTTCCTTGTTGACAAATTCTGCAGCACTTTGAAGTAAAAGATGAGGTTTATTATTATTAGTAAATTATCATTAGTACCCTCATTAGTAAATTATCATTAGTGATTTTGAGTCTAAATTTGATATTGGTGTTGTAGGGTAGATAATTCTTATCAAAGGTGAAAGCTCCTTGATATTTATTTAACATTCGTTTCAATTTTTCAATTAATACGGACGGATCAATGTTATTGAATATACTTTTTAGTTTCCAAATTTCCTCACCATGATTATTATCTTTAATTTGCTCAAAAAACTAACTTTCTTCTCCATGGTTGTGTATTAATTTTTTTATTTTGCAAATCGATTTTACCGCCCTTTGATGTAACACCGACTTCCCAATTGTTGCGTAAAAATTTTCTAAAGCATTTACATCATGAAAATCTGCTGTTGTTGACAGTTATTAATAAAATTTTGACCATGAATAAAATTTAAATTATATGGAGTATCCAATTTCATTTGATTAGCGAATATCTTTTGTTTTACATAATTGCCAGATGCTCCCGTATCAATCAATATTTTTAGGATTTTATTTGTCCTCTTATCTAGTTTAGTGATATACGGTACCTTCATTCCTTATACTAAAAAATTTAGGCTTTCCTAAATGCATATAACTTGAACCTGAGCTACATGAGTTGCTGTAGGTTATTAAATCTCTATTCTAAAGTATTTATTCTTTGGTGCTTGCTATGTTGAAAATTGCCAAAGAAGTTATTACGTTTAAGAGTATTCCGTTTGGGCCTTGGTTCGTTTCTCAGAGGTTTATTTAATCGATAGTGTCCACTTGATCTACATCCATGTGTTCTGCACCAGTTAAGATATAAGTTGTTCTGGAATTTGAAAGTCTAGAATTTTTAAAAGGGTTTCTGCCTCTTCACATTTTATTGTGCCAGACCTGTTGATTTCTCGAATATTGTTGAGGACGAAAATTGGGACTGTTACTTTGATTCCTATTAAACCTTCTAGTTGAATCTCCGGAGTAAATGAATCTCCGGGTTGTTATGCCTACCATTTAAAAATTTTGATAAGTAGGGTTTATCCAGCATTAACTCTTCAACATTCATAAGTTTAGCCTCCCTTACAGCCGTATTTAAGTTTATTCAAAGTCTTGAATGTTGTATTATTTTGATGACGTCGCTTTTATAAAGCATTGGTTTTTATCCAAAAATTTCACATTTGAAAATCAAAGTTTTTTTATGTATTAAAGCTTATGTGCACACTGTCAAGAGCTTAAACATTAATTTTTTATTTGAAATTTATAAATTCTTTACTATTATAATGACGTCACTTTGTATGGGAGGTGGGCGAAATTGTCAGTGTGTTTTTTTTTAATTTCCAAACTTTTTGTATTAATATTCCGACTCTGGTTAAAACTTTTTCTATTATTTTTTCCCGTCACTTTATGTCCTATAAATATAATTTTTTAAATTTTTGTATTTTGGTTACATTTAAATCACCAGCCAAAAATTTTCAATCACTTTGTTTTTATCATTTACTTTTTTTACGACTAATTGAATTTAAAAGGTCCTGTCAACAACGTTGGTGGTTAGTTGGAAAGAAGGATTAAAACGTGCAACAAAAATCAATAATAATTGAGTTGTCAATAATGTGTCACTTTAAAATATCACTCTCGGCCAAGACAGCTTTTGGCCTAGTTAAGCATTCAAAATTACGTTAAATATTTTGACAGTTCAGTGACCCGATTGATTTAATGTACAAAAATCAAATGTTAAAAAAAAAAATGAATTTTCAGTTGATGTGTTTGTTATTAATTTGGGGTTGTATTAAATTTTTTCGCTATAAAAGACAGGCGTCAATAGAGATTTCCACAAATTATTTTTAATAAAATGTTATTCGTGTTTGTTTTCCATGACATCAAATATTATATATTCATAAAGTATAAAATTTTGCCCAGTTTGGAAGGAGAGATCGCAGAAAAGAGCAAAAAGAGAGTGATATGAAAAAAATAGAAAATGAAAAAAAAAAATTAAAATTGTTTGCTTCTTTCAAATAAAGAAGTTTTTTTGAATGTGGTTATGTCAAAAGACATGCTTTACATAAAAAAATTAATAAAAGTGTTTGGTAGCATTTTTGAAACGAATTTTTTGGGTATTTGTGTTACATGCTTTTGCAAATAAAAAAAAAATACTTACAGTTTTTTAACGAAACATAATAGAAATTATGTCAAAATTCTATTTAATTGCGAATTTTGATTTTCAACACATTCTCACAATTGTGCACAGTAAAAAATATGAGCATACATTTTATACTATTTTGTATACATATAAATCTAAACCAAAAATGTTTTAAAAGTTATAACATCAATTTTATAAATTTTTCCAGACCATTTTTTTCGTCAGACCAATCGAAACCACAATATTTTTAAATTTCCCGATTTCGGTGAATTTTTTCTTTTGAACCAGAATATATTTTGATTAACACATGATATCCATATGAAATTTTTAAATTATATTTGTTTTATTATTTTTTTAATATTGAGTAGTATAAAATTTATAAATTATTTGGAATAAAAAAAGTTTATGTATATTTATATGTATATGTATAAGTATATTTGTGTGCAAAAAAAGTTTATACCACACAAATGTTATAAAAAAGATAAAATTTACCCTCAAATTTTTTACTGTTTTAAATTTTTTACAAATTTAAAAAGGCCGGTTCATGTGACAACTATTAACTACATAGACAGTTTGAATAGTCAGTGACTTTTTAAATTTCCCGCGTAGTAACTTGAAATGCAACACTGGTCCTGTCAACTACTACCTATAAGGCCTTTAAAATGCTGCCGTTTTCCAAATGACTGCACCATCACTCTTCAAATACATGTAATTTTTGACGGATAGCAATCTTAACATGTGCCCACCATAAATGTCAGATCGATCTGCCAATGAATACCCAGATGAAAAATAAAGCAGGCCTGCCGATGGAAGGAATGTGGCAGGTTATAATTTTAATGCTAAGAGGTCTATTTCTTTAAATTTTTTTAAACTTAGTCTTTACTTTTAAGTCAGGTGTATTAATATTATTATTATTTATAAATAAAAAGCATCAGTACAGTAAGAACTAAGTTCTTTTAATGCACAACATAAATATATTCAATATAAGTATAATAATAACTGTATCATAATAAAGTATCCTGTTTGCTAATGCAGAATTCCGGTTAATTTTAGGGCAAATATTTTCATGATTGTTGTAATTATTCGACACTGTGCTTTCTTCGATAGTAACAATGTTGATAGTAACTTCGATAGTAACTTTTGATATCAGAACTGTGCTCAGTTTTAGTTTTTATTCATGTATTTTGGATTCTTGAGTATTGTGTTTTGATTCCACCAAAGACATATTTTTTTTTCTTAAACTCATAAACTCAAATAATAAAGATAGAGCGCTGAAACTACACATATACGCTTAAAGTGTTATCAGAAGGCATATATTAAAAGATTGGTGTACTACCACGCCCACCTCTGAACCAAAATTTATTTATATGGATATCTTACGAACTATACATGGTATCTACGGGTCCGCCATGTAACGTTTTTTTTTTCAACTAGTGCTTATTTCGTGAATGGTAACACTTGGCTCATGTCTGATTTGACAGATAGTTAGTTTTATCCTTCCGCTGAACGAATATGGTTGTGTATACGCTTGAACAACGCTGGGAAATATTGCGACATTACTGGTAATGTTGCAGAATGTGTGCGAAAATTGCGTATGGATTTTGGAAGAAGAGAAGCACCGTCAGCTCCGTATGTTCGTTATCTTGTGAAAAAAAGTGAAAGAAACTGGCATCCTCATCCTCATCCAAAGCGTGAAAAGCCAAAAACAGTGCGTACACCCGAGAATATTGCTGCTGTGTCAGAAAGTATGCGTGAAGCGCCATCAACATCAATTTACCGTCGTTCTCAACAATTGAACATTTCGGAGACATCATTGAGACGAATTTTGCATAAAGACCATAAAGATTTATACCAAGGTATGACGCCAGCCAAGGCAGCCATTTGAATGAAATTATTTTCCATTATTAACTGGAAGTATTGTACTTTCAAATAAAAAAAGAAATTTGAGTAAATATCCAGTAGTTTTTTTTATAGAATTTTTAAAAAAAAAAAAAAATTATTTGGCGGACCCTGTAGATGAAATTTTGAATATAGACGTCAGTAGTCACTACCAAGGGTTATGCAAAAAATTTTGGAAATTGGACTACCGGGCGTAGCACCTCATATAAAATTTGTGAAATACTTAAAAATATATAAAAAATTATTTTTGTCATTTTTAAAATGTGTTTCTGTTTCAGCATAAGGCGTTTTTTTAATCAAAATTGTCTGCCACGCCCTTTTTTCATGGTAGTATAATTTGAAAATTTTAGATAGAACACTTAAATTTTGTTTGGCCTATAGAACCGAATTGATTGGGAAGTACGATTTAGCCAAATTATTTTATTTGGCATTGCTATAAGCTTAAGCGGAATGATGGATGTAACAAACAGAGATTGATTAAGGGACTCAGGTGCATCTTCGTTAAATTTCTGTTTGAACATACTTTGTCCAGTTGAACCATCGAAACCGTAACTGATTACTAATATCGCCTCATTTATACCTGTCAATTGAGCGACGACTTCTTTTTGCAGTATTAAAATCCTCTTAGCTGCGTGGTCCAGCAAGTTTTGCAAAGGAACTTCTGCTATAGTTTCTGAAGCTTTCATTCCCTCTGGTCTACATTGCAGCTTGCGTGCATTCTGTCATCTATACTATTATATAAAAGGAGACTCACGAATTTGATCCAGAATAAGCTCGGTAACCGCTGAACCGATTTTGATAATTCTTTTTTTATTCGATTCCTATGATAATACAGTGACACATATTCGTATAAACGCACTCTAAATTTTAAATTTGCTACCTTCTCTCTCTTTTATTAATGCATTACTCAAAACAAATTCCAACTCATATTGTTTACTAAACTAACGGAAATTTGTACTGAGTGCAAAAACCTGTTTTCGTTGTTGTTGTTTTATATAAATCATTTCAGTTTAAATATTTTACTTAAAACAAGTACATATTCGTTTAAACGCATCAACTTAATTTTCAATAGGAATGGGTATTTATTTAATTTTCAATAATTAATTGGTCCACCATTTTTATTTATAACTTCAAATATACGATTCGGCATCGACTTCACTAAATTTTCCAGCAACTGACGATCTAAATCTTCCCAAGCTTCCTTAATGGCCAACTTGAGCTCTAGCACGGTTTTGTAAAGGTGTCCTTGGGCTTTTTGTCCATAGATTTTGTGTGATATGCATCCCCAAAGATTCTGCACCGGATTCAAATCGGGACTGCATGCAGCCCATTTCATAAGTGGGATGTTGTGCTCTTCAAACCACTTTAATGCCTCTTTAGAAACGTGAATGGCAGCATTATCCTGTTGAAAAATACTGTCTTCATCCATTTTATCATCCAAAAATGAAATGAGAGCATCATCCAACAATTCCGTGTATTTTTTAGAATTCATTTTGGGCGGCACAAAGCAGATATTTGCTTTACCTCTAGATGAAAATGCCGCCCACACCATAACGCTGCCACCACCAAAGTTTCTTTTTGACATACGTACGTCATTGTTTCGCAAATCATGCCAATAACGGCTGTAAGAGTCTGGGCCATCTAAGTTAAATTTTTTTTCGTCGGAAAACACAACATTGTCCCACTCAGTTGACCATTGCATGTGTTTTTGGGCGAAGTCTAAGCGCGCCTTTTTGTGATGCGGCTTCAACACAGGCTTGCTCACCGGTTTTTTCCATTTAACGTTATCTGAGTTACGTAAAATGTGTGCAATGTGCCTCGTTGTCACTGGAAGATCTAATTTTTCTTTTATTTGAGTTGAGTTCAAAAAACTTGTGGTGGCTTCCTTCCTAATTTGATTAACTTGGCGAATACTCAGTTTTCGATTGCCTTTCGTGGATTTTTTTACTCCATAATAACCACCGTTTTTTAAAAAAGAGCGGACGACAGCTTCTGATCTTCCTAGTCTCCGCCCAATTTCCCGATTTGAATAACCCTCTTTATGTTACAGGTTGATTTGGACTTTTTCTGTGTCATTGAGGTATTTTCCCTTTGGCATTTTGATAAAATCTTAAAAAAATATCATTAAGAAAATATTTTTACATTTAAATTAAACAAAACTTACCAATTGTTAATTAAATACAAGCAAATACTTATTTCTTTAAACCACTAATATATTTTCGACCTCCTTATTCAGGTGCGTTTAAAGGAATGTGTACTTGTTTTTAGTAAAATATTTAAACTGAACTGATTTATATAAAACAACAACAACGAAAACAGCTTTTTGCACTCAGTACAAATTTCCGTTAGTTTAGTGAACAATATGAGTTTGAATTTATTTTGAATAATGCATTAATAAAAGAGAGAGAAGGTAGCAAATTTAAAATTAAGAGTGCGTTTATACGAATATGTGTCACTGTATAGATTGTTATAGCTTACTAAGGTTTTCGAAAAATGTATTCTTTAATTATTGCAAAATCACGCATTTTATTTGTTGCCTACATTCAACCAGCAGCGCAATATAACAGCAAACAAAGCTTTTCTCTCTTTGTCGAAAGAGCTTCTCTCAATATTACACGACAGTCATGTTGTGTAGTTAAGCTGAATTCACTGATAACCTTCAGCATGTTTTTGTGTGATTTAAAATAATGTTAATCAAGTTAAGAGCATGCAGAAATTTTTCTCTCTGAGCGAAAACTTCATATGAAAAAAAATTTCCAAACATGCTGAAGGTGATCAGTGAATCCAGCCTTACTTTCAGGGAGATTCTTGCTTTCATTCAGTGTTATTTAATTTTCTTTGTTAATGTCTTGAGGGGAGTTGCCAGAATTTAGTTATCAGCATTAATTATGTTTTGCAGCCTTGCCAGCCAGCTTTTCCCCACTTGATATTGTGTTAGTCTATCTATACGAATATATAAAAGCGTTGTGACACTGCACGGATGTTTGATATAGGTATCAAACGATTTGTTATTCCAACTTTATCGTAATATGCTATGTAAGATTTGCCACGTCTGCTTTCCATGCCCACTTTTTGCAAAAATGCTATATTTCAGATGATTTTGGTCGTATAAGACTAGAATTTGGTAATCTACGTTGTATGGCTACTTTCGCTAACTTTACTAAAAATGGGCATGACCCTCTTTAACTAAGTCCACTTTTCGGGGGATAAGCCTGGAGTAAAGCAAAGCGCACTAGGTTTAAGCTCAATTGAGCTGAGATTCTGGCATTCTATTGTTTCGAGTATGAGATGGTTTCAGTAAAAAAATCTTGCCACACCCAATTTACCGCCCAGAATTAATCAAAAATGTTATACTTCGAACAGTTTTGGTGTTATTAGACTAAAATTTGTTAATTTAGTTCATACGGATACTTTCGGCAACTGTACTAAAAATGGCGAATATATAATTTTTTTTTCCGAACAGCATGAAAATTCGTATATAGCAGTAAGGTGGTCTGCGGCAGGTCAACGTCTGCCGGGCAATACTATACATCAATAAGAATGCTGCATATATCAGAAAATTCTGATCGTCATGCATTGATGTTTTAAACGGAAACGTCTAGCATGTGTTTTGTTCGAAGGTAATTTTTTACACTTTTACAAATTTACAAAACGATCATAAAAAATTCATTGAATTGGGTCAGGACAAATTCTACTCTAACTATAACGTTAACTATGAATATTTAGATAAGGAAATAGATAAATTCTATTCTCTAAGGATAAGGAAAAATATAGATTTATGTATATAACTTTGGAATAGTTTGAAATTTTATTTGAAATATTTGTCACAGAATTATTTTTGAAGCTATATTTGAAAATTTTTTTCACATGAATTAGTTTTTAAGCTGTAACACATTGCAAAAAATATAACAACATTTTAAGCAAATTAGTTTTCATCAAAAAATCATAGGGGGCGGGGGGTAGGTGGCCCATGATTTTTAATGATAGAAACTGTTTGTGTCAAAATAGAACAATTTTTGCAGGTAAATTATGTTATATGAAAGAATAAGGAAAATGAAAATTAAAGAAAAAATTAAAATTAAGAAAAAATATGTACAACAAAAGCAACTCTTGGCCTATTGTTTAGTGCAAGTTGGATATTTAAGAGGTTTTTTGAAAACAATTTAAAACATTGTATTGGTGAGGTAACGGTAAACTTTTTCTCATTTTCCCAATTTACTTAATTGAACTTTCAAACAAAGAAAATTGTATGAAAATCGATTTGTAAATTTCAATCGTTTTTTTCTCTCATTCTGAGTTATACTGAGAAAATCTATACTTTTGAGATATCGCAAGAATTTTAATATCATAATAACAGATTTTTTAAAATATACCTAATATCCGTACAAATTATTTCCGAAAAGAAAATTACCGTTAATTTTATTAATCAACGACTGTCCATACAAAAATGCATTGTTATGCATTGAGAAAGTTTATAGTTTTTAAGATATCGCCAAAATTTTGATGTCATTATATCGGTTTTTTTAAATTTAAGAAGAATTGTTGTTTGGCCGAAGTCCAATAACAACAATTTATAACTGAAGTAGGCCGATTACCTACAACAATTTAAGAAGAATATATTTAAATACAAATTTTACCTACAATACAAATTTTAAAAATTTTTTACCCAAATTTTTTTATAACGCTGTTATGCAGGACTTTTTCAAAAGTAAAAAAAAAGAAAGCCAGGTAAATTTATGCCATCATTACAATTACCCTTAAAATAAGTTATTCAAATTAAATAAAGTAATTTCTTAATAATATATACCATTTTTTCATAATTAAACAAAACGAACACAATAATTTTTATATTTTGAATTTGTTTTAATACAACTAAATACTTTCATTTTAAGATTTAAAATTTTTACATGGTATTTAATATTTTTGTCGCAGGCGAAGCAGCGGGTATTTGCTAGTATTATTATAAGCGGGGTATATATTACTATTACGAGACTTATTTAATAGTCGCATGTTAATATATTGTTGCTTGGTCAAATTATTTTCCAACAAAAACACCAAAGATTCTTGTGGGGTTAACGCTATTGGGCTTTTCACTTCAGAAGTTCTAATTTTTTTATTTTAGCCGCCCGTGTAGGAGATGCAGTTGTATTTTTTAGAACGAATTTTAAATCTTGTTGCTCTGCATTTTGAGCTGAAATAGTAGCAGCGTGAACTAACAACATAGTGTTATTGTTTTGTTCCGAAGATACTTCCCAAGCAAGTATTCTCCTAAGAGAATTAAGCTCATTACCCTCACTATAACTTAAACGAGGCCTCCTTTATTACATCCTCCTTTATTACATTCTTTTGGAATCGTGAAAATTGTTTCGTCCGCAAGCCATTCGCCATGCTTCTTCTTAAAAAATAATGTAATGAACTATGACATTGATTCTATATATAATTTGCGTGTGCAAATAAATTATTTATTTTCTTTTCAACTATTTCCGTTAATTTCCCATTTATATCAATTTTTAATTTCTGTGCAATCCAATTAAAAGTTGCATTCCTATCCTTTCCATTCTGCCTTCAAACATTAAAAAAGTTTTAATTTTTGAGGTTAATTGATTCTGAAAATGAAAATTTGTTATAGAATTGCAGGTATTTGCAGATAATTTTACTATCAAATGAAAGTTGAGACTAACAGCTTACACCACATATATAATTTATGGCGGATACCGGCCGATAAAACTAGTGTTCTATTCTATGAAACATGAAATTTAAATATATAAAAAAGCCCTCTCACCTTTGAAAGATTATTTCTTTATAACAACTACACTTAAACAAAAAATAATTATAGTTTTTTAAATAACATACATAGAAAAACAATTTTTTATAAATGCCACTCATCCTTGGAATTCCTTACCGAGCCATGTAAGAGCTTTAAGGGAAATAACAAGATTTAGACTTGCCGTATTTCAACATTTCGCTAATAATTAACGATAAATAAATTCGCCAGTTTTCTTCAAATCTATACTTTCTTCTTGTCACATTTTTTTTCTCTCTTAATTACTTCAATTTTATACTCTATATTGATTTCTGTATTTCTACTTAATATTAAGATTAACTTTATAATAAGTATAATTGTTGATATCGTTTCGGCCTTCTGTCGTTTGTTGCTATAATAAATTGGGCTTTGGCCGTATAAAAAGACAAAACTTTCGGATATATCTGAAAATAACAAATAAAAAACAAAATTTTAAAAAGTTTTGTCTTTTTATACGGCCAAAGCCCAATTTATTATAGCAATAAGTGCAATTGTTTAAATTAGGTTTCAGAAAATCTTTAATTTGTATAATCCTAAAAATATTATTCGAACTTGTACATTAAAAGAACTAAGTTCTTATCGTACTATAAATAAATTAATAAATAAATAAAAAATAAATAAATCATACCTTCATTATTGTTCGCCATATTTTTTTTGATTTTAAACTTTGCAACAAGGAACTTAGATTCAATTAAATACATCAGAATGGAAAAAGCTCAGGACAACAACTTCTGCGTAACGGAAAATGAAGAGGGTTGCCACATGGCACAAAAAATATATATTTCGAAACACTGGAAATGTTCTAGTTATTTCCCATTGTTTTTTTTTATTTATATGAAGTACAAAAAAGAGGTTTGTGCCGCTAAATTTGATTTCTGTACCATTGTGCAATGGTCGAATGGATAAGCATATGCACTTACACTCACGGAACCGAGGCTCAAGTCTTCGGATAATGGTAATTTTTCAACTGCCGGCAACATTACATGGAAATTCAGCTAGCATGTTTGCCTTCATACCCGCTTATATCTTTTTTCTATAGGCATGTCCTAGGACAGCATGTCTGTCAAATGAACTGCCGTAGCAGCAATGCAGCATGTATCTCATGGTATGAATGCAGCATTAATGCCGAGAGATGCATGCAGCATTGCAGCTGGGGCAGTTTATTTGGCAGACATGTATACCTTCTACATTCATACCATAAGATGCATGCTGCATTGCTGCTACGGCAGTTCATTTGGCACACATGCCGGCCTAGGACATGCCTGTAGAAAAAAAATATATAAGCAGGTATGGAGGCGAGCACGTCTCCTGTTCTTCCGAAGCATGTTGCCGGCAGACATACAGCAGGGCACCTTTTCAACTGGGTAGTGACGTTACAGTGTTCTAAATTAAACAACTTTTGGTATTGTTATAAAAGTGGATAAAGAAGAATTTCGTGTCTTGATAAAGCATTACTTTTTGCGTAACAAAAGTGCGATAGAAACAAAAGAAAAGCTTGATAAATATTCAGCCCTATCGGAAATAATTTTTCATGCGGATTCGAAAAAGGGAGTTTTCACTTTTAAGATAAGGCTTAAGAACATTTGAAAAATTTTTAATACTTCCGTTTGTTCTTCTACGGTTGATAAACAAATTTACATTAAAAATTTTCAAAATGTTCGATTTACCTTAAAAGTGAAAACTCCCTTTTCCGAATCCGCGTGAAAAGTTATTCCCGATAAGGCTGGTTGAATCTGCTTCGTCGTATTCAACCGTAAATTATTGGATTGCAGAGTTCAAAAGAGGTCGAATCAGCACAAAAGATGAACACTCAGAATGTATTGAAAGAATCTACGGTTTCGTATTGAACTATCCGAATGTGAAAGTCCATGAGATAGCGACAGCCGTAGGAATATCAACTGGGTCGGTGGCTTCAATTTTACATGAACATTTGGGTATGAGAAAGCTGACTGCAAGACTGCCATGCAAAGCAAAAACAGTTAACTGCATTTTTTCTAGTTTTGAGATAATTGGACGTATGTGTTTGGCTTGAACTTTTAGATGGATTTTGCTTTGCATAATTTTGTGCTCTCATTGAATTCGACTTTGAATATATATGAGTAAAAAACGTGTAATGGCGATTAACTGTTTTTTGCATTGCATTTATAACATTTTGCTGCAGTAAAGTGTAAATGTAAATAAATTCTAATTTCGAAACGAGACGCCACACACACGTAATGAAAAAGGGACGAGAATATTATTATTATGAAACAAAGCATGGAAAATTCAAAAAAACGTACAAGCAAAAAGCTTGTAAAATACATTAAATGGTTTTTGTTTTTTTGGACAGAAGATAGGTGCAGCGTTCGTTAGCAATCAATCAAAAAAAATTAACGTGTTCGCACTTCCCAGCAATGTTTGGACATGTTTAAACAAATTTCAACTAATTGTTTGCGTAAAATAGTGACCATGGGTGAATCATGGATCCATCACTATACACCAGGATCTAAGGAATCAGCAAAAGAGTAGGTAGGTCCCAGTGGAAGTGTCCCAAAGCGAGCGAATACTAAACAAATGGCCGGAAAGATGTTGGCATCTGTTTTTTTGGTATTCAAGTGGTATTTTGTTCATCGAATATTTAAGAGAGGGTGGGGTTGGTAAGGTTAATTCGTACAAAAAAGGTATGTTTTTGTGAATTTTTTATGACGACACAGTTAAAATCTCTTTATTAAAACCAAGGGTACATTTTGGTATGACATTCGAAGAATATTGTATAAAATTTTCACGAAAAAATATCTGTGGTCAAAAGCACTAAGCGCTTAAGTCGACTTAAGACAAAACTGAGTTATTGATGTAGATGTGTTTCAAGCATATAGCTTTATAAGCACACAAAATCTGGAGCTTCTAGCATGACCCTAGCCAACGTTATGACACAAAAACAAAAGACTCTTTCATACAATTCATATGGCGATTGAAAACTTTAACACGAGATTACTCGAAACAGCAATTTTTGACTTAAGCGCTTAGTGCTTTTGACCACAGATATATTGCCGCAAGCAATTATTCGGACGTATCTCGGGAAAAAGTAGAATTGCGGTTCCTCTTATAACTTGGTGCTGGATCATCTGAAATCGTTCATTCGTTAGATAATAATTTTCCCCAGGTAACGCTGGAAGGTTTTTTAAATTTCAATTTTGAACTTTTTTGGAACACTTTGAAGGAAAAAACTCGATTTTTTGCAAAAAAAATCAGCTAATTTGTAATAAAAAATTACAAATAATAAATAATAATAAAAAAGAAAAATGAAACAAAAAATAGTTTTAAAACCTTACCCCCTGTAGAAAAGGAAAAACAATAGACAGTGACTTCAGTGAAAATTATTGGACCGATTAAAGAACGAAATCCCAAAAACGGCCCCATTTATGTTATAAACACAATTGGGGCTACGGGCGTGCGACGTCTAAGTTCCACTGGCGTGTAGAACTATTGCTGGCGTGTGGAATACAATCTTTGGCTAGGTTCAGACGACAATCAAATGATTAAGCTAATCCCTTCTTTTGTTCTTTTTTAGTCTATTTGACTAATTGATTCAGTCAACCAAAATTAAGCGTCAACCAAAATTTTGATTATGTTTGGAGTTAATTTTCGCTCTCGCATAGTTAATTTTTTTAGTTGAAAAAACAAACCACAAATTTGGATTAATTCAATCATTTGATTCTCGTCTAAGCACAGCCTTTTTTATTTGTTTTTCAATACAAGCCTGTCAAATTAGAAAATAAAAATTGTTCGGCTACAGCGTGTTCTGACGCCGCACGACAAGCTCGGCGTGTGATGTGGATTGTGTTTATAACATATGAAATACATTGTTCTATATTAACAGGCTACACGCCGCCGGCTAGCAGCCCCAATTGTGTTTATAACATTATGATTTGCTCCAGAGACCATGCTCCAGTTCACAAATCGATCGAAACCATGGCCAAATGGTACGAGTGACGACGCTTTGAACTGTTTCCTCATCCCCTATATTATCCAAATTTGGCCCCCAGTGACTATTTTCTGCTTCCAAACTTTAAAAGCTGGCTCCACGGAAGGATATTTGCGACGATTGAACAGGTTGAATTGGAAGCAGAAGCGTATTTGGGAGATCTTAAGACATCTTACCATTGAAAGGGCATCGCAATGTTAGAAAATCGTTTGAATAAGAGCTGAAAGGGGACTATGTGGAAGAATAAACAATAATTTTGGCAAAAATAGAGTGTTTTCTTTGTTGGCCGGCATTACATGAATATTTGGACATGAAAAAGCTATCGGCGCGATGGGTGCAGCGATTGCTCACAATCGACCATAAGAGCAGCAGTGGGACCACTTCAAAAGAGTACTTGGCAATTTTCAATCGCAAACCGAAGGAGGTTTTGTGCCGTAGACGAAACATGGATACATTACGTGCACCAAAGAAGGCCAATATGAGTCTGTCGGTCAACAAGGTTATGGCGACAGTTTTAGGGACCATACTCTAAAAATTACACTATCCCAATCTATCGTACTTAAGATTTGGAGTTATACAAAAATTTTGAAAATTTTTCTTTAGAAAGTCGTAAGACACGACTAATTTTAATAATGAGTAGAATGTCGCAACACTTTGTAAAATGTCCCAACTGAAGTGATCGAGTCAGAGATCAAATTTTGCAAATTGTAATAATTTCAGAGAATAGTACAAAAAATACGTTTTTGCAATTGTAAACATTGTCACTTGGAAATTTATTGACACTGTGACATGTCATGTCCTTTGTGACACTTTAATGTATTAAATTTGCTCATTTCTAATATTCAGCTGGTTGCAGCAGCCATCCAATATATTTAATGTGAATTCTTCAAAAATAAATAATGAACATAAAGAAATGGATGGCAAATTAAGCCTCTTAGCTTTTGACAGAAGCGCCCAGAGCACGAAACATTACACTGTTCAAATTCAATTCGATTTGTGTGCGTGGGATTCAAAAAGCAGTTGCGGGCTGCTTTTTTATTTTTGAAGTGGCACTGTTTAAATTTATTCCTGCTGCTCCTCAGGGATAAGAAATCTGGTGAGCTGCTTATAGGTTCATTCAAATGCATAACTTTTGGCGCCATGTGTCAAAATAATTCCCCCAACACCTGATTCCGAGACATTTATCAGCAAGTAAAATTTTTTGAAATTATTTCTACAAAATTGTTTTTTGAACATTCTTTCGTTCACTCGTTCGTGCGTTCAACAAAATGCTACCAACGTTAATCCGTTTTGCCATATCTTAAACATGTGTGTGCTTATGTGTGTATGAATGCATGTGTGTGCGTGGGCTTGTGTTCGACAGGATGTTGATTTTGGAGCTTGGAATCAACTGAATTGACAGTCATCGACCGTCTCCGGTATGCTTCTATCTTGTGTTGGTTTTTAATAAACCAAACCGTATGCAATAAAAAGTACATCAAATCAAATCATTGAACACAAATTATTGCTCCACATTTCAAGAAATGTAAATATGTAAACGTGCAATAAACGTAGAAAATCAAAAAGTAAAATCTCACAATTCTGTTGTGTTATCGGGTTAACTATGAGAGCAAAAAAGCACAGAAATTATTTAATATTCTTATCAATCACAAATATATTTTAAAAAGCAATTGAAAAAGAATAAGGAATTATAAAAAGTGTAAATCATTGCGTAAAAAAGCAGAAAGGTAGTTAACAAGCACATTCCATATTAAAGCGTCTACTAAAAAAAGCTGCAAGGCTTCTGATTTTGATAAAAAATTTTTAGGATGAACACCATAAGATACCTAATATGAAAAACCGTAGACAGTTTCAAGATCAGTTGCGTCAAAGCGCAAAAAGAAATATCGTAAATCGTAATTTGTCGTCCCTTGCTTTGTTTTTATGGAGCTAATTGCCAGTATTAAATAGTGTACTTTTTCAGTTTTTGAGTATTTTTCAAAATATCGTACTCTAAAAATAAATGTAAATTTACAATAATTACACTGCTTTACAGCCAGTGTGTACCTACAATGAATGCTACTATCCATTTCTTTTATAAAATTGCTCGACGATTCTGAAAATGTCATTATCTGTCGGCGATTCGTCATGTCGGCGATTCTGAAAATGCTCGGATTTTGATGACCTAAAAAATGACAAAACGACCTAAAAAACTGCAAAAAATGACTTAAGAAATAACAAAAATGACATAAAAAATGACAAAAATGACGTAAAAACTGCAGAAAATGATATAAAAAAGCAAACAACTACATGAAAAAACAAAACCATAAAGCTTTATAATAAAACATTATGGACTTAAAATGTATTTTGTATAATTTTTATACTTAGCGTTATAGTACATTAGTACATATAGGACAACCCCGCTACAGGTTCCACACGACTTAATAACGTCGGACGGAATCGTATGGGCTATAAACTCTTTCTCGGGATACAAATCTCCGGGACCAGACGGTATAATTCCTGCCATGTTGCAAACGGCTGAATCGCGAGTCGTCCAATGGCTGAAGAATATATTTAACGGATGCATCAGGCTAAACTATGTACCTGTGGCTTGGAGGACAGCGAGGGTTGTATTCTTACCGAAGGCAGGTAAGAGCAGCCATCCCTGTCCGAGAGACTACAGGCCAATAAGTCTGACCTCCTTTGTACTCAAAACGCTCGAGAAACTGATTGACTTGCACCTAAGAAACAATTCAATCCAGTTATCAACCAACCAGCACGCATACACGAAAGGGAAATCGGTTGAAACGGCACTACATTCCCTAGTAGTAACCATAGAAAAAGCCCTCCACCACAAGGAATACGCACTCGGGGTGTATCTAGATATCTCAGGTGCATTCAGCAATGTATCAACCACCGCAATCCTTAGTGGATTACGTGCAATAGAGGCACCACCGGCAATAAACCTATGGTTAGATAAGTTGCTAAGCTGCACAAAGGTGCGGGCTGAGTGGGGCACTAAATCCATGGTAAGGGAAGCTCGCAGAGGGACACCCCAGGAAGGGGTCCTCTCGCCACTACTATAGAATCTTGTAGTTAATGAACTACTCGAAAAGTTCGCAGGTAGAGCCCCGAGGATAACTGCCTATGCAGACGACATAAGCATTATTATAGTAGGGAAATGTCTATCAACAGTAAGCTCCATAATGGAGAGCACACTCAAAGATGTACTTAGATGGTCAAATTCAGTCGGTCTTAGTATTAATGCAGAGAAAACGGATCTGGTTCTGTTCACGAAAAGGTACAAGATACCACAGTACCACCGAAATTGAACGATATACGTCTCATACCGAAAACTCACACAAAATATCTAGGAGTCGTCCTGGACATCAAGCTGTCATGGAAAACCAACGTGGAAGAAAGGGTGAAGAAATCCACCATTGCACTATACACATCCAAAAAGATGCTAGGCAGTACTTGGGGTCTCTCACCCTTTCTGATGTACTGGATCTATGTAACGGTAGTGCGTCATATTCTACTCTATGGGATTATTGTGTGGTGGCCGGCTGTGAACAAATCAACATTCCTCAGGCACTTGGAGAAAACTCAGCTTCAGGTAGCGCTATGCATCACGGGGGCACTGAAGTCAACTCCAACTAAAGCGCTTGAAACCATTCTAAGTATGGACCCCCTGGACATACACGCAAAACTAATAGCCGGAAAAACGGCACAACGCCTTACGGCAGCAGGCAACATGCACATTCAAAATTTTGGACATTGTACAACCGGAAAGGATCTACCTAGTAGCACGGACTACATGGTGCCTCGCACGATAGTCAATTCCAAAGCACGAACTCTTCTGGGACCAAATGACTGGTGCAAAGGTATAGAACAAGCACAGCAGGCGGTCAACATATTTACCGACGGTTCCAAAATGCCTATGGGGGTAGGTGCGGCGGTGTATTGCGCAGAGCCTAATATAAGGCAGCCATATAAACTGCCGAACCACTGCAGTATCTTCCAGGCGGAAATATTTGCCATAAGGAAGGCTGCTGAGATAGCCCTCAGCATGGACACACAACACTCTAACATCAACATTTTCGTTGACAGTCAAGCGGCGATCAAATCCATGCGCTCCGCTAGCATCAAGTCCAAAAGTGTCTTGGCTGGCAGAGATGCACTAGATGCACTATGCGCTTCGAAAAGAGTGCGCATCTACTGGGTCCCTATCCACCAGGGCATTGATTGAAACGAGATGGCAGATGGTTTAACAAAGGAAGGCGCCGGGCTGGAATCAGAACTCACAGAACATGTACTTACTCCGCTACAAGAGTTGTACAGGAACCTCGAAAGAAGAGCCACACTAGCAGTAAATCGTAGATGGAGAGATACGACATCGTGCAAAATCTCGAAAATCATGTGCAATGCACAATGCGAAAAAAGAACTCTGTTCATCTTGGCACGCCCGCGCAAAGATTGCAGGACACTAGTGGGCATGCTCACTAGTCACTGCATGACGGCAGCCCACGCGAGGAAGCTTGGCATCACCACGGATGACAACTGCAGGAAGTGCAAGGAACCGGGCACAGTGGAGACCCTGGAGCACCTTCTATGCACATGCCCCGCCCTACTTAGATCGAAACTAAAATACCTAGGCTCATCGACATTCCCGTCGCTTAAAGATGTAGCCAGGGTGTCTCTAGAATCCCTCCTAAGGTTTGCGAACTCAACGCAAATCTTTAAAGACTTTTAAAACAAACACAAAGGTTCCTTTTGTTCGCTACCGGTACCACTAAGGACCTGAATTGGTCTATGTGAGCCTTCACGAAGGCATCCGGTTTAACCTAACCTAACCTATAGTACATTACAAGGTACATTTTTAAGTTAATTAAAATGAGAAAACGTCGATTGTCTGGCAAAATGTTTTTGTAAACAGAAAAACTTACAAAAGACGATATGTCATCGGATGTAAGTTTCTCTTCTAATTTCATAGTATCGAAATTTGTATCCCCTAATATTTTAGTCATAGAGCATAAAAATAGAGTTAATAAAGAACTAGCATATACTGAGTTTTTATCTTACACTTGTTTCATCTTTCTACATACCCTTTCGTCAGTTTCACCACGCGTAGAGCTTGATTTTTTATCGAGGTCTATAAACAAAGCTACGCCTTTTCCGAAAGGTACTGTTTTTGATTGAAGGGACTCTATTGTTAAAGGAATATGTTTAAAAATTTGCATTTTTACTTTTTTTCGAAAAAACAAAAAAAAAAAAATTTTAAAATAACACAAAAATGACCTAAAAACTGGAAAATGCTCTTAAGATTAAAAATGTCCAAGAAATAACAATAAACTAACTTAAAACTCTCTAAAAATTACCAAAAAATGCCTTTTGACTAGTAAAAATGACCTCAAAACTAAAACCCATAAAAACGATAAAAAATGACGAAAAAATGACCAAAAAACTTTTCATATTTGGAATTTAGGAAACATAAATGGACATTCTAAATAACCAGGAAATTTCTTAGAAGCAGCAAAAAATAAAAGATAACATGTCATTAGAATCCTAGCCATTGTTATTTTTTTTGTCATACCGTTTTCGAAATATTACCCACTGTAGTTTTTTTTACAATAAAAACTTTGTTCCACTTAATTGGATATATCTCCAAAATCAACTAGTGATGGAACTATTAACCGAAAAAGTTTTATTAATCGGTTATTTTCTTTCGGTTAACGATTTAATTGTATCGTATTTGCCCATTCGATTAACCAAAAATAAATTGGAAAATGAAAAAATAGTCGAATGAAAACCATCACTAGTAATCGATGCATTTTCACAATTTTCAAAGAAATTTAGCAAGCAGCACATTAGGTGCTTCTTAAAAGAAAATAATATATAAAATAAATAAGCACAGGGTACATGCAATGGTTCCGATTAGAAGCGAATTTTTTTTTAAATTGCGTAATATTTGTTTATTTGATTGCTAAACCTTAACAGGTTTTATAGTAAATTTAAAATTATAAAATAAGATATTTAATACAATTCAAAAATAAAAAGTATGATTTCGATTGAAATCATGTATTATTAACAAACTAAAAAGTTTTAATAAATTGCTTAAAGTATATAATTTTATTAAAGTACTAGCTGGAACCCGGCGCGTTGCCACGCCCCCGTTGCCAAACTTCCATAAAATGTTATCAGTGAACCTGCATTGGGTTGATCTAAATTTGGGTTGAATGAAAGGTGCCACGCCCCTTTGTTTAACTCCCATAAAATTTGATTAGTGAAACGGGATGTGTAAATCGTGGTAGAATAATGAATTCTTAAGCTATAACTTCAAAGCTATTCGATATCGCAAATCGCATATTTGGGTTGTATGGGAGGTGCCACGCCCCCTGAATGGCGTGTGTAAATTGTGGTAGAATACCGAATTCCGAGGCTGTGCGAGCTGTAACTGAAAAGCTATTCGATATCGCAAATTATGGGAGGTTGCCACACCATACGTCCATAAAATGTTATCAGTAAAACGACATGTGCAAATTGTGCTCGAATACCGAGGCTGTGGAGGTCTATAACTCCAAAGCTATTCGATATCGCAAATTCTGGTTGCAAGGGAGGAGCCACGCCCCTTGTACAACGCCCATAAAATGTTATCAGTAAAACAGCACGTGTAAATTGTCGTCGAATACTGAATTCCGGGGCTGTGTGAATTATAACGCAAAAGCTATTCAAAATATTAAATGTGGGTTTTAAGGGAGGTGCCACGCTCCCTTTCCCAACGCCCATAAAATTTTATCAGTAAAACGGCACGTGTAAATTGTGGTCGAAAACCCAATTCCATGGCTGTGCGAACTATAACTCAAAAGCTATTCGATATCTCAAATTTGGGTTGTATGGGAGGTGCCACGCCCCCTTGTCCAACACCATAAAATGTTATCAGTTAAACTTAATGTGTAAATTGAGTTCGAATATTAAATTCCGAGCCTGTGCGG
The DNA here is from genome assembly GCA_963920525.1 of Dichetophora obliterata. Lineage (NCBI taxonomy): Eukaryota > Metazoa > Arthropoda > Insecta > Diptera > Sciomyzidae > Dichetophora > Dichetophora obliterata. The sequence continues at coordinate 183,532,889 of OY986438.1, forward strand.
TCTGTAACTAAAAAGCTATTCGATATCGCAAATTTGGGTTGTATGAGAGTGCCACGCCCCCTTGTCCAACGCCAATTTTTTCTTTCTGTAAAAAACGTTTGTAGACTATTACAAACATTTTAAAAAAGTTAGCCAAATTGGCGCAGGCGTTCTGCGATTTTAGGTATATATAAAAAAGTGGGCGTAAAAGTGGGAGTGGTCAATTTTTCTTCAGTAAAAACTTAAAATGGATTACTACAAACATTTAAAAAATAAATTAGCCAAACCGGTGTAGCCGTTTTCCGATTTTAGATAAATAAAAGAGTGGGCGTAAAAGTGGGCGTGGTCCATTTTTCTTTCCGTAAAAACCTAATTTGGACTATTAGGAACATTTTAAAAAAATATCCAAATCGGTCCAGCCGTTCTCAACTGATGCAATTACCAACGAACGACATTTGATTTTTATTTATATAGATATTAAAACAGTGGGCGCAAAAGTGGGCGTGGTCAATTTTTCTTTCAGTAAACACTTAAATTGGATTACTACGAACATTTGAAAAAAAAATTATCCAAATCGGTCCAGCCGTTTTCCGATTTTAGATAAATTGAAAAAAGTGGGCGCAAAAGTGGGCGTGGTCAATTTTTCTTTACGACAAAACTTAAATTGGATTACTATGAACATTAAAAAAAAATTATCCAAATCGGTCCAGCCGTTTTCCGATTTTAGATAAATCAAAAAAAGTGGGCGCAAAGTGGGCGTGATCAATTTTTCTTTCCGTAAAAACCTAAGCTGGACTATTACGAACATTTTAAAAAAAAATTATCCAAATCGGTTCAGCCGTTCTCAACTGATGCAAAATAACAAAAAAAAAAGTTAAGTCAAAATCGATAATATCAGACAGCAAAGCAGGGTTGCGTTTTCAAGACAAACAAGGTCAAGTTAGCAACAATTTTTGTATACGGCGGAGTCGTGTGACAAACAAGGTCTCATACCCAATAAAACACCACTCCAATAGGTAAATATATAATATATATCGTTCTGTCTTCCTGAAGCCGGTGATGTCCAGGCTTGACAGGGTGGTTACTCGACAAACTAGGTCAACTTCACTAAACCAATTTTCATAAAATAAAGAAAACCAGTTGCGAACGCAGGCACCAAGACAAACTAGGTCTTATTGGCCACTCCTATTAATATATAACAAATCGATCTAACGTAGTGTTTCAAGAGGTAAAAAGACCCAAGACACCACGGTACCGTCGACAAGTGTAGTTACAATCATCATGAAGATATGAGGCAACTGAAGATCCCAGGTTTAGGTCCATTCAGATTATTTAGATGTTTATTCACCAACATTTTCCATTTTACGCTTAGGTCCATTTATCCATCTAGATTGTTATATTAATGTGTTTACAAATCACCAGATGCATCAGATATATGTTTGAAAGAACTTTACATAATCAACGACGGTACTGCAGGTAATCTATAATTTTATGTTTGATTGAGTCCATGGATTCACTTAAGATTATAACATCAGATACAAAATTAAAATCACCGCAAGCGCTTCTAAGAGGTGCATTTTGCAAATAATTAGTTCTACAAAAGTTCATGTGGAGTAACTCAAAAGATCTTCTAGGACAAAGAGGAATATTAAAATATACTTTACTCAATAAATTTGGACTTTTGACATATCCATGTAAAAGTTTTGTAATCCAACAAGCATTTATCATAATTCTCCGATTTTTTAAAGAAAGAAGATTTAAGAGTTGTAACCGATATTCATAAGATGGTAAGTGAAAATCAGTATTACAATAAAGATAGCTTAAGCAAAACAAAAGAAATTGTTTCTGCACTGATTCAATGTCGTCTATGTAACAACCGAATCGTGGGCACCAAACAACTGAAGCGTATTCTAAGATAGGCCGCACTAGAGAAGTGAATAAGGTTTTCGTTATGAATGGATCATTAAACTCTTTTGCCCAACGTTTAATAAATCCTAAAGTACTATTTGCTCTATTTATTATTTTATTTACATGAATATTAAAGCGTAGTTTAGGATCCATTGTAACTCCAAGATCATTGAAAATATCTAAGGACTCCAATGGATAAACACAAATTTTGAAGGTACATTTAATTGGTGGTTTGCGCGAGAAGACATATGCTTGCATTTCTTCATGTTGAGGTTCATACGGTTCGTTTTGCACCAGTTATGAAGATGATCTATGTCGGCTTGCAAAAATACAGCGTCATTATCATTTTTAAAAGAAAGGAAGAGTTTGACGTCGTCAGCAAACATTAAGATGCTAGAATGCATTATGACAGATGGCAAATCATTTATAAAAAGTAGAAACAGAAGAGGCCCAAGATGACTTCCTTGAGGTACTACCTGAAGTAACAGGAAACTCATGTGATTTCTTGAGCTTAAAAATAACAGATTGTGTTATATTGCTTAAGTAAGATTCAATCCACTTTACCAACGGTATAGGAAATCCAACAAGATGTAATTTTAAGATCAATAGTTTGTGATTTACAACGTCAAAAGCTTTGCTAAAATCCGTGTAAATAACATCAGTCTGCATGCCTTTTCCAAAGTTTTCTATAGTTTTTGATGTAAATTCGAGAAGGTTAGTAACAGTAGATTTTCCAGAAAGGAATCCATGTTGGAAAGGAGACATTAAAGATTTAACGCCATACGATAGTCGTGATGTAACAATTGCCTCTAAAAGTTTAGGCAAAGCGCTTAATTTTGCGATGCCACGGTAGTTATCAATTAAAGACCTATTTCCGGATTTATGCAGCGGAATGATAAATGAATGCTTCCAGGCTGCAGGAAAATAGCAGGATTTTAATGATGAAGTAAATAGTAAAGAGATTGGAGTTACTAATTCTTCACAGCAGTATTTTAATATACATGAAGGTATGTTATCAGGACCACTTTTATATGATGATTTAATATTTTTTAAAAATGATAAGACTGTGTTTGTGTCAATTATTGGGAAATAAATATCCCCAGATTGAATATTAAAAGGACAACTTAAATAATCATAGGACGATGATGAATAAGTCGTCTTGAAAAAGTCAGCAAAAAGATTGCAAATACTATTATCATTATCAGACTCAACAGAATTATACTTCATAAAAGAAGGATAGAAATCAATCTTACGTTTTGTGTTAAAAAAGTTCCAGAAGGATTTAGCATCAGATTTGATGTTTAATTTTACTTTTGTTAAGTAGATATTATAGGATTGTTTGCATAACTGTTGGTAACTGTATTTAATCGAGGTATAGCATCCAAAATCGCATATGTTATGTGTTTTTTGATATTTTTTATAGTATTAAGATTTCAAGTTTCTCATTTTTCTTAATTCATTTGTGTACCATACCGGACCCGATGTCAAAGAGGCTTTCCTTTGCGGAACAGCCTCAAGAAAACAATCATTGAGCGTTCTATTAAACGCATATACCGCATCATCAAGACTCTGAGAAGATAAACTTTTTGTATTAATATTTAGAATAGAATTCCAGTTTATATTAGACAAGTTATTCTTCAAAATCACGTAGTTTGTTTTTTTAAAGTTAAACTCAATAGGCGGTTGAGAATCATAGTACTGCACAGATGGTTTTGGAAAATTTAAAATAATTTCTAATGTTGGATGATGAGAATCTTCGGGTGTAACCAGAGGATCTGATATAGACACAGAAGCGATATTGCTGTCATCAAAAAACACCAGATCAAGCAAACGATTATTTGTGTTAAAAATGCAGTTAAGTTGGAACAGGCCTTGGATTAAAAAATAATTATTTAAAAAATAATTATAGGATGAACATTCAGACAAAGGTTAAAATATTCCAGGAATTTCAGAACAGCAGTTCCAAGAAACGTTTGGCAGGTTAAAATCTCCAGTTATTAAAATATGATCATTAAATTGCAGTTTTGAGCAAACTTTACTAATAGAAGCCAAATGTTGTTCAAAGAACCAAACTTAACATGAATACAACAGAATTCAATGTCCAAGGATTCTGGAATTAATAAAACTTCAGAGAAATGTGTCGCTTTGACTGCAATCAACACACCCCCGCCCTTAGAGCAAATACCAGGAATGGAGTTTCTATCTTTGCGGTATATGCTAAATTTGTTGCACAGAATTTCAGTATTTAGAGTGTTAGGTTTCAGCCAAGTCTCACTAAAAGCAATTATATTAAATTGAAGGTTGTGACTCAAAATTACTATATTATTTAGTTTTGTGTTAATGCCACGAACGTTTTGGTAAAGGATAAGGAACTGAAAGCAACAATCTAGTTTTTTTGATTCTTGTTAAAAACCGGAAAAGTAGCCAAGGAAGTTGTAGGCCGAGGACTAGAAATAAATTCATGCACCATCGTATTGTCAGACCAAAACTTTTGATCCAATACCTTGTGAAAAAGATCACCAGGCAAAGATATTTTAAAAGATGACGTAATACGCTCGTATGAAAAATTGAATTTGTAAACAGAGATATTTTTATTTACAACATTCAGCTTAGAGTTTATATAGAATAACACCACTTCACCGGATGTATCAGCTGCAAAACGAGAAACAAATATAGATTTTGCAGGCTCAATAATCACAAGTTCTTTATGAACAGGGGCTTTGATACTGCTGTTCGATATTTGTTTCGGTATCGCTCCTGTAGAAACCGAAGTAATTTGAGAAGGTGCAGGGACCACACTTGAGGCAATACAAGTTTCAGCGTAAGTTTTTTGCAGGAACATTAAACAAATAATGTTATTTTTTGATATTTATTTATAATTAAATGAATTAAACGCTATATTTTCATAACGCTTCATTTCAATAAAGTATTTTCCTACTCATTGTCAGTAAAAAAATGTATTTTAATATTTTTTTACGACAATTTTTAACCTACTTTTTTTTCTATACTGAACCAACACTCAGGTGATGCCCCCTATAAATGTGTAAGCATTGTGTTGATTCGGAAGATGGTTGATAGTTAGTTGGAGGGAGGATAGATAGAGTAGTGTCGGTGAAGATGTGTTTTAAATTTGCACAGCTCAAACCTGCCGGGAAACACGCTCGCAGGGAGACTATTCCACAATCTTACTGTTCGACTAAAAAACGAAGTATCTCGGTAATGCGAAATAAACATCGAGGCAATGGTAAAGGGGTAGGCTTGGCCAGCTGCCCGAGTGGACCTGGGAGCTTAGCAACATTACGTCGATGCCCAAGAGAGTTGAGAGAGGATGAAATACTTTCATTCCCCATCAAATGTATCGCACGACATTGAATTCGAGCCAGAAGCTCCGAATAAGATCTTGAAGCCACTGCCCAAATGTGCGAATCGTACTCCATTTTCGGCCTTATGAGGTGAATATCATGCGAAGATCAGCTGAAGTTAAATATTTTTTGCACCGTTTCAACCTTTAACTGTGGAGGTGGTGGTAAATTTTACCACCTCTTTACATATTTTTGTCGTCTTTATAAGAAGGCTAGTTAAATAAAGTGCCAGTTTTGTTAAATAAAAAAAAAAAAACAAATTGAAATTTGTTTTTGAACAAGAAATATTTTTAAAAAACCTCTTTTTGTTAGAATTTTATAGTAAAATTAAAATGGCGTCTATGACAGACTATGTCAAAAAATTCACTTCCAAAGTTAAAGGTTAAAAAACCTAGGCACTTGCCCGCTTCTTTCGACACATCGAAATTATGATCATTCTAACGAAGATCAGATTGGATCGATATGCCCAGAACGTCAAGAGCGGCTGACTCCACAAAATCCACACCATTCATATTGAGGGGAGATAAGGGGCAATCTATCCGCTTGTGGATAAACAAACAGCACTGGGTCTTGCTTGCATTGAACTCTACTCACGGTGTGCAGGAACCAACTTTTATTCAACATGAAATGTCGACACAATCTGAGTATGCAGATGTTTGAAAAACCACCCACAGATGCAGAATTCATTGTTTTTAAAATCCTATGAGCTCGTTTAAGGGGGTGAATCCATTTTCTCATAGTAAGAAAATCGATTTTTTTTTTGGTACCATAAATAGGTAGTATAAGAATTAAAAAATATGTCATCAAAGTTTAAAAAAATATAACTTCAAATATTTGCAATTTAATAAACGAAAAAATTCAATCTAATAATAAATCCGGTAAGAAAACTTCTGTTATTATCAATCAAAGTTGAAGACCATAGTAGTTAGGGCTTAATTTTAAGTTTATTCACTAAATTTTTTTTGTAAATAAATTGTTAATAATAATAATAATTATAAATCAAAAATAGCAAATAAGTGTAATTTTTGAAGAAAACTATCTATCGGACTAATGTTTGTTCTTATTACCTGTAACACTAATTTTTCATTGTGTAATGACTTTAATATTTATATATTTATAGATAAAAAAAAAACAACTGCTTCCAACAACTTTGGTAAATATTTATTCATTGAATTAAGTTTTCTTCGATTCCATTTTTTTTTTAATAAAAATTCATTGGTCCATCTCCATTTAGGTGCTTCAGACAATGAATAAGGTGTTCCAGTGTTACGTTAGCTTTCAATGTTTTGGAAAGTTCTGTAGCTTCAAACATTTTCTTAAATTCTTCAATGTAGTCTTAAAGATTATCACCCTTTTGAGCAGAAAAGTAGCAGTAAACTATCTTGTTCATAGCTTTGAGAGCATTAATGAATGGAACTAATCGTAAATTTCCAATGTTTTGATATATGCCAGGATCCTTTAGCTTATGTGAGTTTTTCAAAAGGGAACGATAGGCATTGTTTTCTAATGTTTCGCAAAGATAGTTTAATCGTGTTAACTTAAATTTTGTTGGCCAAATCAGTGACTTTTCTACAGAGGATTGAAACAAATACATCCCAAAACAAGTTATTGACGTATCCCTGCATTACATGTAATTCCGAAATAATACACTTTTGAATAAAGCAAATATCATCACTTTTATTTAGCAATGGTAGATTTTTAGTGCTATGTCACTCTTTACCTCTTTTTTTTTACCTGAACCAAGAGAAGAAAATTTATTAAACTCCTTTCACAAGTCTCCAAAAGTTCTAAGTCTTAAAGATTGTTCTATTTGATTCAGTTTTTTAAATTTTGTTAGCTAACAAAACATAATGGGCATGGATATGAAGCAGTAGCTGTTTGTAGATCATTAACAATTAATAATAATTTAAAGCCGGCAGTAAATCTGAAGGATATTTCATTGGTTTTTATTAAATCGAACAAAGTTGAAATATAACTATATGATTTCGTAATGTTTGGGACATTACGCATCTTTATTATCCGTTTTACACTTGTGAACTTTGCTTCCTTGTTGGCATTGCCCTCTTTATTGCATAGCTTTTCATTAAAAGGTTTATAGTTTTCATCTTCATGTCGATACGATGAAGAATATTTTTCTGGAAGTATTGTTAAATAAATTTTAAAGAAGCCCAGTCCCTCGTCTGCCATTACTTACCTTCATCATAGTTTCCTATGAAATTGCAAGCTTCTAAAATCGCATCTAATAATTCAGATGCATCAGCCCATACCACGGGTCGAATTTTTTTTATTTGTTTGAAACAACATCAAAGTGTAAATTATCAGTTTTGTTAACAATTTTCAAAGTATTAACTTTTACAGTAACATGTGAAGCTCAATTTTGTGAAATCGAATTTCAACCATTTCTACTTCGAATAAAATTAGTAATATTACGCTATCAGAATTTGGAACTCGTTACCTCTAAGAATTTAAATTATTCAAAACAAACGCAACTTTAAGCATGAAATTTTCGAATACTTTTCTTAATACTATCTTCTATCTATTAAATCTATCTAAACTTACTATTTCTTCATCTAATAGAATAAAAATAATTTAAGTTTTTTTCTTTTTTATCTAATAATCTAATGATGTTTTTTTGTTAATTCATGATTTGTTGTTATTTATGACTAGCTGTTGCTATAATATTTATTATTATTTATTATTTTTGTTAAATCACTAAATGTTAGTTTTAAGTTATATTTATTTTTCTGTTTTTTATAACTAGTTGTTATTCTAAACTGCTTAATGCATTCAAAAGACTCTGTCTTATATAAAAAAATTGTAAACATTACTATTTCTAAATAAATAAATAAATAAAATAAAAAAAATATTTCTCGTTTGTCTGACGCTTGTGCCTGAATATCTCATAATATTATCTAAATAGTTTTTTTTTTTAAATTATACTCTTTTGCTCTTTTTTATTTATAATAACAAACAATTGATTGCCGGATACATTTCTAAATGGAATTTTTTTATTTCTTAAATTGCAAATATTTGAAGTTATATCGTTTTTAAAGACATATTTTTTGTTGTTTTACTACTTATTTATGATATAAAAAATCGATTTTTTTACTACAAAGAATACATTCACCCTATGAAAAGGAGAGCACAATCAGTCGTGAGCCTACCTGGTTTTATTGTACCATGTCTGCAACGCTGGTGAGTTGTGTTAAGGAAATAAAGGGTAATCCAATACAAGGTCCGTTTTTCAACTGGGTTGTTTTGATAGCTGTTATGTGTCAAATGTCCATATGACGTTTGTATTCCTGAACAACGTTTATTATTAAATTTTCCGAAAAATTAAGCTATTGTTGAAATAAAGCTATTGAGAAAAGGAAAACTTGTGTTTAATGAACGAAAGCACCCAAATTCAGTGATTGTCTATTTATGCATTTCGTCAAATTTTATTGTCATAAATAAATTAGAAGTAAAGGTTGCTGTAAAATAATTTTTTTATTTATTTTTAATTTTTATTGTTCAGGTCAAAAATATTGATATATCATACATTATGATCGGACTATAAATGTCGAAGATTAGACGAACAATTTTTTTTTTAAATAATCTTCCAAAAATGCTGCGAATTGAATGGTGGGAGCCGAAATTTTTTTCTGGTACTACATAGATGTTAATAACAGTGTTGAACACTTAATGTTTAATTATGCTACAATATTAATATTATTGCTTTTAATTTGCTTCTAATTTAATTGCTATTTAATTTAATTTGCTTGTTTAAAATGCAAACTTAAACACATTTGTGGAATTTCACTACAACTCAATAAAAAACAACATGTTAAATTAAACTTACTAAATTTTAAGTGTCCCAACCTGTGTCCCAAATGTAGCCAACTGTTGTAGTAAACTAACACAAAAGTTTTTTAATGTGTACGCTCCTTTAAGTTTTTTTGTTCACACAAATCTTTGTTGGCTGATTTATTTTATCAGTGTAAGTCGCCGTTGAAAAATGTAGATGTAAATGAATGTTGCGGAAATATGAAAAGACTTAATATCTGGTTCTGTGAAATTATTAAGGTCGGAAGTATGCCAATGAAAATAGTACAGATTATTTAAAAAAAAAAAAAAATGGCTTCAAAGGGTTTCTTTTTCTGTTGAAATAACATTTGGCCATGACTCAGTTCAATAAAAGGAAATGTTGTGCTTAACAAAGCAATCAAATAACAATACGCTGCAATTAAGTTACCTTAAAGAATTGCTTAAAGAATTGCTAAAATTTAACAATGGCCAAATAATTCTGGGAAACTTCCCCAACAATATCGCTGCTGCCAAAAGTTACAATGATGATTCATTCAATTCAGCAAAGTTTCTGAGAAGCTGGTAATTAAAATAACTACTCAAAAAATGCGCCCTTATTAAATATTTTTATGAATAATTGTGCGAGTATTACAAGAAATAAGAAAAATTTTCAAGTCTCTTAAAGAGTTCACTCTGAAAGTGCATCTCAGATAAAGAAGATTGTTACTAAAGTTCTAAAAACAGCCACTTTAACTTTGTTGACTCAAGCTCATGCAAGAAATTTATTTAACGATGGTTGATTCTTTCTGAATCTTGACCACGAGTAAAAGAATGAGATAGCGAACGTTGTCAACGTTATCAATAATTCTAGGCAGTCAAAATTTCGTCTTACAAAAATAATCTACTTTGACAAATTTATCTATACTTATCTGTACTTATCTGTTTCAGATAAACTCCAAAAGTACTGGGCCGATTTTTTTGAAAAAAGTTATAAAATATCAAATTTGTGCTACAGCAACTTTTAAGGGTATTTTTCTTTCGAAATTTTAGTACTGAGTTTTCTTTTCACGCGTATGTGTTGCGAGAGTTACAATAAACTCCATGTTGCTCTCTACTACTTTGTTTTTTGTTTTGCCCAGCTACCACGACGCACATTGGTCCCAAACCTGAAAAAACGGCAAAAATCTCATTTTTTGAAGACGAATTTTTGCTTCAAATATCTGTTAAAAAAGATAATTAAAACAAAAACTGCATTGTCAATTTTTTAAAAAAAATTTTTTTTATTGATTTATGACGCCTGAAAGTTTGACAAAAAAAAAATAGTACAATTTTTAACCAAATTCAAACATTTGTTGTATAATTTGTATAAGTAATTTGATATTTTTAATATTTTTATGAAGTAGATCAAAGGGTCATTCCATATTAAATCAGCCAACTTTTAAATTTCATCTCTCAGATTTATATGTTTTTTGGTTTAGTTTAGTTTTGTTTTGTTTTTGTAGTGCTAGTGATTCTGCATTAAGCTGTATAATTTTTTTTGCGAAAGTTTAATTTTTTATGAATTTTAAAAAAGAATTAAAAGCTAGAATTTTTTTTTGAAACACTAAAATAGTTCTAGATTTCAAACTAAAGCAGCTATGTGGATATTTAATAACTCATTTTAAAGATTAAACAAACAGCTTCAACGCGATATAACTTTTTATTGTTTTTGTTTTTAACCGTTACTGAAACTTTATTTTTTGAATAAAAAATCTCCATTTTTAATAATTTTTTTTTAATATATGTATGAAAAAATAAAGCAAGTTTAAACAACATTTTTGTTACGAGTATGACTCTATTGTCAAACTTTATTTTTTCATTATAAGAATATAATTTCGTGTTAAAATGTAAACAAATATTTACCAAATCGTCTAAAAAATACAACAAATTTAACATTGTGTTGTATTGGGGGTTGGAATTAATTTTAAAGGTTTTTTTTTCGGTTTTTGAGCATTTATTTAGAAACAACGGTACAATGAATATTATTCAAAGTATTGTCCATCGTTAGCTACAACATTTTCCCATCTTTCTGGCAGCATATGGATTCCGCGCCGGAAGAACGATTCGTCTTTTGAGGCAATCCACGAATCGACCCATTTTTTGGTATCCTCGTAAGAAGTGAAGCGCTGCTCAGCCAAGCCATGCGTCATCGATCTGAATAGGTGGTAGTCGGAAGAGGCTATGTCTGGGCTATAAGGCGGGTGGGGTAGCACATCCCAATTCAGCGCCTCCAACGTTTCCTTGACGGTTCTTGCAACATGTGGCCGTGCGTTGTCATGTTGAAAAACCACTTTGTCGTGTCTTTTGGCATATTCCGGCCGTTTAACCTTTAATGCTCGGCTCAATTGCATCAATTGTTGTTGGTAGCGTTCCCCAGTGATGGTTTCGTTAGGTTTTAGCAGCTCATAGTACACGACACCCTTCTGATCCCACCAAATACACAGCATAAGCTTGGCGCCATGAATATTCGGCTTGGCCCTCGATGTTGATGCATGGCCGAGTGGTCCCCACGATTTTTTTCGCTTAGGATTATCGTAATGGATCCACTTTTCATCGCCAGTGACAATACGATGCAAAAAACTCTTCCTTTTTTGCCGTTGAAGCAGTTGTTCGCACATGCAAAATCGCCGTTCAACGTCTCTCGGCTTCAACTGGTACGGCACCCAATTTCCTTGCTTTTGAATCATTCCCATGGCCTTCAAGCGTTTGCCGACCGTTGATAAGTCGACTCCCAATGATTCTGACAATTCTTGAAGGGTTTGACACGGGTCTTCATCGAGCAAAGCCTCGAATTCCTCATCTTCAAACTTTTTCGGCTGGCCCGGACGCTCTTTATCTTCCGTATCAAAATCACCACTTTTAAACCGACGGAACCAGTACTCACAAGTAGAAATCGATGGAGCATAGTCCCCGTAAGCCTCAGTAAGCGTGCGTTGTGCTTCAACAGCTTTTTTCTTCAAATGGAAGCACAAAAGTAAACCTTCCCGCAAATTGCGTTTTGTTGGAACAAAAGTCGACATGTTCACAGAGAAAAAAATATATGTTGTTTACACTTCAGTGGAATGACACATACTGAAAAATTAAGCTTAGACAATGTGCTTTGAAATGAATATAGTCACAGGTGTGCCCGATGCGATCTATTGATAGTTACGCCATCTCTTAGAAAACCTTTAAAACTAATTCCAACCCCCAATATATCAAATTAAAGCTGTGTGTTTTACCTTCAAAATGGGCTATTAAACATCTTTATAGCGTTTTTGGTTTAGGATCTATGACTATTTTGTGTTTAAACAAACGAATTTTTATTTTTTTTTGTCAAAAAAATCATATATCATGAACCCATGAACCCGCACAATGTGTCTTTTTCAATTTTGGCGTGCCAAAATACGCAAAAATAAAATGTTGAATTTTTTAAAAAAGACTTATTTTCCCTAGAGGTATAAATTTATGTTATTAAAAAACAATATTGTCGGCCTTTGTAGTCTAGTGGAGAGTGCGCTAGACTCTCAACCCAAAGGTCCCTGGTTCGAATCCGGGCTCGGGCATGGTTCTTTTCACTTTCTTTGTTCTTTCTTTGTCCTACATTTAAGAATTATGGAAAACTAAAAATCCACAACTAAATTGTGGAAAATGTGAAGGAATGGAACAACTAAGGGCTTGAAATGCTTGCCGAGGTTAAGGCATAACACTAGCCTCGGTTAAAAAGCAATTCAAATTGTCTTTCGCAGTTGTTTCCCCTAACCAATAATTCACGTATAGTTCCAATCAATTCCTCTAAATAATCTATCCCTTTCCTTTCAGGTCAAAGACCAAACCTTGTTTGTATAAGGCGCATGCCTTGGTTCTTTGATCTTTTTAAAAAAAAAAAAAAAAAAAAATATTGAAAAGTCAAAATAACGCTTGCATTTTTTTTAAATTTCTGAAAGTAAGACCTTTAAATAAACCAAGATAAAGTGAATGCAACGCTCTAGAAGTCAAATTTAACTAACCGTAATTTTTGATATAGGTAATATTTTGCAATAATTTTTTCTTTTTGTAAATATTTGGTTAAATTATGATTAAATCTTATAAAAAAAGTTTCAAAGTTTATGAAAATAATATAAAAAAAAATTGTAAAAAATGCTTTTTTTCATAAAATTTTATTTATGGTCATATTTAGTAAAATGTATCTTAAGTATTAGTATATCATTATCAAACCTGGAGAATATTATGAAAATAACATTTTGTGTATAAACTTTTAATTAAAAAAAAACATTGCGAAAAGTTGCGCAAGTAAAAGATATCATCATAATACAACTGCAACTTTTCATTCCTGTGCTTAATGCACATAACACTTATTAAGATAATTTCTGTAATTGTAATCTCATTCAGTTAATTTTTGAAATTATTATTAAGAAAAACTAATTGTGCAAATAAACTTAATTTCAACGTTAAGTATCATGAACCAGATATATGTCCACTTTATGGCTTTTAACTTCTTAGGTCTCTCTATTGCAAACTAAGAAGTCAAAATTAAAATATTTATGGATAAGTAATAATGGTAGTTAAATTTATAAGTGTTCCAAATATCGTTCCTCTACCTTTTATACTTTCCATGCAATGTCTTATTTTATGTTTAACTAATTTGCTTGCTTTAAAAATTGTGGCCAACAACCAAGCATACACACGTTTTAAAAAATGCATAGTAAACAAACCAGCTAATGCTAGCTAATACCTAGCATACATTGAAAAGCCAAAGTTGAACAAAATAAAATATATATTAAAACTACTTATAAAGTTGTAGGAATAAATTTCACTTAGTGAATCCCTTACTGTAATGCACATTTTCGATGCGAAATTAAAGAAGATAATGCTTTACTTTCTGTTTTATGAAAAGTATTAATGGTAAACACAATATTGTATGTATATCTTAAAAATATTTTTTTTTAGGTTTTGTGTCTAATATCAGCAATTAAGTTATAATAATTATGTTGTAGGGGCAAACAGTTGTTCAGCAGGGTGTTTTCCAATATGTTTGTTGCATAATTTTTATTTAAGATATTTGAGAGTTAAGATCTAAAATATAATAATTTATCTACAAAATATATGTTAATCTGCCGTTATTGAATTAAAATTCTCGTTTTAATATACGCCAATAAGCTCGGATATATGTAAGTTAAATAGTAAATATAAGATATCGAAAAGTTTGGGAAGTGCGTCTTTGGATCAATTATAACTACAACTAAAATAAATATATATACATTATTTGTAAGTTTTTGTATAAAATAATCAATAAAAATTTAATTTCCTAATATTTGGATTTGTGTAGATAAACAATTTAACTTTAATTGATAAAAATAACTTAATTAACTGTGAAAAAAATGAGCTTGAAAATCACATAGACTCTTAATTTCTTCAGATCCATATATTAATTCTTTGCGACAACCACCTAAATATAAACGGTCCAACTTAACAGTAGATGTAATAAAACTACTAAAGTCTCCAGAATTTCTTCAAGAAAATTCTGATTCAGATTAGATTCAGAATATACAATTTAAAAAAAAAAAATTCCTAATAGATCATGACGACATATTAATTTTAAATTCTGACAAAGGAAACGTGACAGTAGCAATGAATAGAGATGAATATGACAAAAAAATGAGGATTTTAGTGAGAGATATTGGAACGTATAAAATTATAAAAAGGGATCCCACAACCACATTACAACAAAAGAACAACTAGTTTTGCGAATATCTATTCAAAAACTAGCACATAACAACAACAACAGAGAAAAGAAGAATCTTTACAAACGTAGCAACAGCACCGAGAATTTTTGGATTGCCAAAAATACACAAGGACAACACACCACTTCGACCCATCTGCTCTTCTATTGGTTCACCATCATATGGACTCTGCAAACACTTGACAAAAATTCTAAAAAACATAACAAAGAACTCGACATACAACATAAGCAACGCTCTGGAATTTAAAAAGAAAATCGGCGACGCACACATTTATGATGATGAGGTCATAATATCATTTGACGCAATTTCCCTGTTCCCAAGTATACCAATAAACCTAGCAATAAACTTGATCAGTAGAAAATGGCCAGACATCAGTAGACACACAAAAATCACAAAAACAAAATTTATAGACATGCTTAACTGTTGCATTAAGGACAATAACTTCTTCAAGCTACAGGACAACATTTATAAACAACAAAAAGGCATGCCCATGGGATCACCAGCATCACCTGTAATTGCCGACATCGTCATGGAAGAACTTTTGGACACAGCACTGGAGACACTGAAAATAAAACCCAGACTAATGTCGAAATACGTGGACGAGCTCTTCGCAATAATCAGAAAAGACCAAATAGAAATTACTCTAAACGCGCTTAACAATTTTCACAAAAGCATAAAATTTACCATGGAAACTGAAAATGACGGAAAACTAACATATTTAGAGACATTGATATTAAGACTAGACAACAAATTAAAATTTGACTGGTTTCAGAAACCTATGGCATCTGGACGCTTAATTAATTTTTATTCTAAACACCCCAAACGGATAATAATAAATACAGCTACAAATTTCATTAAAAACATTTTAGACATCAGCGACAAAACTTTCCATACAAAAAACACAAATAAAATTCGAAAAATACTACAAAAAAATGAGTTTCCTAAAAAGACAATCGAAGAGCTAATACACAAATATAAAATCGGAAGAAACATAAAAGACAAAAACGAAACAAACGCTAAAACTTACAAATCCTCGACTTATATTCCAGGTTTATCTGAAAGATTTACAAAATCCAATTTGTATGACAAAGACAACGTAAATATCGCGCTAAAATCGAACAACACAGACAACAACTTTACAGTAAGACCAAAACGAGAATTGACAAGATGGACAAATCCAACGTTGTTTACAAAATTTCTTGTAACGGTGACGGGTCCAACGTATGTGATCGGGTATATGTTGGGACTACTAAAAATAAACTAAAGACAAGAATTGCTTCACATAAATCAGACCAAAAAACACGGAGACAATCTTAACAGAAAACAGCACTTTCGGCCCACTGTGCTGAGCACAAACATTCATCGAACTTTGACAATGTACAAATTTTGGAGCAAGAGACAAACTACTGGAGACGATACACTTTGGAAATGCTCCACATCATTAACGTTCCACAAAAAAAGAGACTCAACTACAAGACTGACACTGACAATTGCGCACATATATACAGAAAGTACATAGAGAAATTCACTTGACAAGCTGACGAGAAAACATGTAGAGGTGGTTTTTAGTGCTAATTGTTTTTAACTTATTCCGTTTTTTAAAAAATTCTAAAATTGTGAATTAATGTTTAATGTTTTTAATGTTAAATGTAACTCGTTTATTTTAAAATTTTTTTGAAAAATTGTGAGTTTTTGAAATGTAGTTAGTGCATACAAATTGTTTGTTAATTATTGTTAAAAATTTGTTACAGTTGCTGATGATGCTAGCCGACGGCGAGCGAAATATTGCAAATAAAAAAAATTTAAAAAAAATTTAAACAAAACTTTTATTTTTCAACCAAAAGATTGGACCTTGAGCCCGTAAAATATCATTTATTTTAAAAGAAATTTCACAATTTTAATTAAATTCAATCAATATTTAAGTGAAATATGTAGAAGTCACACACAGCACCCATTTTTTCATTTCATTAGGTATATATAAAAAATAGATTAATGCTTTCAAAAACTTTATTCTAGGAAAAACTTATGTCTTTATTGTCTATTTAAAAATAACAAAAATTAGACAGAATTGTTTTCCATTAAATAAAAAATAACATTTAACTAAACCTTCTTCAGATTTTGACCTTTAAAGGGACAAAATTATTCACACATTCCATTTTCGCAAATTAGGTTCAGTAAAATATTAATGTCTAGTTGGCATGGCTTTTTGCATGATAACTTCGTTTAATCTATTTTGAATAGAGTGAACCAATTTTTTAGTCCATTTTCATGCAAACTCTTCCATTCCTATTGGAGTACTTGTTTTAGTTGGGATTTGCTGGTTATGTTAATTTTAGCAACACGCCTCTCGATTTCATCCCACAAATTTTTGATGGGCATATGTCTGGAAATTGTGATAGTGTTGGGAGAATGTGAGGTACTTAATGTATGATCCACATACGCACGTCATGGTCAGTATGCTTGAAATCATTATCTTGTTGGAAATAAAAGTTGTTAACAAGGCTCAAGTGTCGCACACATTTTAAAAAATGTTCTTTTAAAGTATTGAGGTAAACCGGTTTGTCCATAATACCGTCAATAAATACAAGATTCCCCAAACCTGCCGTTAACATAAACCCGCAACCAATTGTATTATTTTTTTGAGGTCAGTGTTGGGTTTTCACCAGGCTCAAATCCTTCCATCCGATTGAAAGATTTTACGCAAACTGTCGTCGCTGAAGAGTATGTTACTCCAGAAATCAAGTTTCGTACATTTATATACCTTTGCGAAACCTAGCTTCTTTTTCTTATTGGCTCTGCTGATAAGAGGATTTTTTTCCCCTCCACTCGCAAACTTTAACCGGCACGTTTTTTGGCCCTCTGAGCCATTTTCGGATGAATTACAATATAAATTTCTTCTTGAACTTCTGCTGCAACCTGTGATGAAGTAATTTTTGTTTTTTTTATTTTCTTATTATTTTTTACTCATCAAAGGTGGTTAGTTTGCATGGCCTACCTGTATGAGGTCGGCTTTGAGGAGTTCCCTTTCCTTCCAAACATTTTATTATAATATAAGTAGTAAAACGGCTTTTATTTTCTCTTAAGGCGATTTCTGCACTTGATTAATATTCATTGTGCAGATGTAGTATAATTTTTTTTTTAGCTTCACTTGTTTCTTTTTGTTTCCGACCCATTTTTAACACGAAATCAGTTTTTAACAACGCACACGCCAAAGCCAAAAACGTAAAATGACAAAATAAGTGGAATTTTGAATGCTCGCATTCATAACGGCACTTTTCCGAAAGTATAAGTTGCTTTGTTACAAGGTAAAATCAGTTCAAATTTTGAAAAACATGCTTTGTGTGAATAATTTTGTCCCTACTCACGTATGACTTGTTTTACATTTCATTAAATTTTCTTGTACATGAACACTTTTTTGTAAATGTATTCTTGTATTGAGATACGTAATGAAACAGCAAATCTTTTGTATTAACATAGTATTAGTGTAATGTTTAACGATTGGAAGATATAAAGTGGGAAATTTTAGTATGCAATATGTGTGAATAATTTTGTCCGCCTCCGTAAGTAAGTTTAGCAGACGTAATACCAAACTTATGCCAATAATACTGTTTCAGTTGTATGGGAGGTAAGCGTGGCTCATATTTTTCCAAAAGTTATTTAACTATAACATAAACTGAGAAACAAAATGTCATCATTAAGCCATACATAAAACCAAACTTATGCAAAAACTATTATTTCGATTGATTAAGAGGTAGGCGTGGCAGAAAAATGATCACGCCCATTCTAAAAACACATTATTTAGATATAAAATTAACTCAGAAATCTAATTTTATAGCTATAGAATTCTTACAACCAAACTTATGCCATCATTACTTCTCAATCTACATAGGAGGTAGGCGTGGTAGTGAACCGATCACGACCATTTTGGTGTAACAATTATAATTGTGTGTATTAAAACCTACTTGCAAAATTTTATGTCTCCAACTATGGTACTTTTTGAGATATGAGTTTTGGCACGCCAAAATTGAAAAAGACACACTGCGCCGTCCCAGCATGAAATTTTGCATACTGGTAGCCAAAACATGTAAAGGGTGTCCCAACAAGAGCGCAATTTTTAAATTTTAAATAAAACACAGATATTTAAAAAAAAAATCGTGAAACTTTATTATATCGTAAAGTAGACAGAATGAGGATGTATGGAACAATATATCGTGCAGATGGCCGAAGCGGCTTTGCTGGCATACACGCGATCTTTTAATGAAATTTTGAATGACCGTTTTGCATAAATGCTGCGGTATTTCATTAATGCAGCGTCCAATTTCCTCTTTTAAGGCTTGAGTCGTCGTCGGTTTATTCGCGTAAACCAGCGACTTCAAAAAACCCCAAAGAAAAAAATCTAATGGTGTTAAATCGCACGATCTAGGCGGCCAATTCTGATCTCCAAAACGCGAAATAATACGACCAGGAAATGACTGATGCAGCAATTGAATTGTTTCTCTGGCTGTATGACATGTGGCGCCGTCTTGTTGGAACCACATGCCCTCCACATTCATATCTTCAATTCTAGGCAAGAAAAAACTGGTTATCATTTCACGATACCGAACACCATTGACTGTTTGCGGTCCAATGATTCCTCCAGCCCAAAAACCACACCACACAGTGACACGTTGAGGATGCATTTGCTTCTCGTGAATCACTCGAGGATTTTCCTCACCACAAATGCGACAATTCTGCCTATTGACGAAGCCATCAAGATGAAAATGGGCCTCGTCACTGAAGATGATTTTAGCGGCAAAATCAGCATTTTCATGTTGTCTCTCCAATACCCAATTAACGAACTCCCTTCGCTGTCTATGGTCAGCTGGCTTCAGTTCCTGAGTCAATTGAACTTTGTATGCATGAAGATGCAAATCTTTCGTCAAAATTCGCTGCATAGTGGATTTGGAGACACCAAATTTGCTGAGCTCGGTGTCGAATTGAGGTGGATGGAGTTTGAGCGACATCATCACGTACAGCTGCGACATTTTCGGTCGATCGACCTGGTCGAAGGCGCGTTGTTGTCTTTACATCACTAACAGACCCAGTTTCGGCAAATTTATCCATTAATCTCTTTACAGTTAGTTGACTCTTTTGGAGCATTATTGTGACCCCAAATTGATCGCAATTTGCGAACTGTAGCCGCAAAACTTTCACCATTTTGGAAAAACAATTTCACAATGAGAATGCGTTGTTCATTCGTGTAGCGCTCCATTTTTACTAACCTCGTACCTTCTACTAGCAAACAATAACAATTGTTCAAATGTCAAACAATGACACTTCGAATGGCGCCAAATTTTAAAATTGCGTTCTTGTTGGGACACCCTTTACAAAGTACATATAAAAAAATATTACATTTACAATGTGATATTAAACATCTACATAGCTTGTTTGGTTAAAGATCTATAACTATTTTTGTGCTTAAAAAAAAAGAAATCTTACATTTTTTCTCATTTTTTTGTTAAAAAAATCATTTTCTCATGAACCCATGAGAAATTTTGTATACTTGTAGCCAAAACATAAACAAATCACATATATTTAAAAAAAATATTAAGAATGGAGTATATTTCTTATTCAAAAAATAAAGTTTTAGTAACGGTTAAGAACAAAATGAATAAAAAAATTATATCGTGTTGCAAATCTAATTAAAGTTGTTTCTTTCAGCTTTAAAATGAGCTATTAAACATCTTTTTGATGCAGAATCACGAGCACTACACACAAAAAATGGTTGATTTAATATGGAATGATCCCAAAGCTTAAGTAATCAGAAGAAACCAAAAATTGTAAATAATTTGTATGCCTCATACTTAAAAAAAATCATTAAAAATTTAGTTTTTTTAAAAATTTGGTTTAGATAAAATGGAAAACACGACTGTAATCACTCCTGTTTTCCGCGATACAAAGGTATTGGTTCCTTTGTGAGATATCTTATCATACTAATAAAAAAAATTTGGGTGCCACCATGTGCCACTTTACCTATCTTTATTAAGGGAGGGTTCTCCTGGATTTTTTTGGATTTGGCCGAAAAACAAGCAAAATTTAAGAATGGTTTGTGGGAAAATGAAAAGACATACGAACTTATGCTTTTGAACTTTGATTCGTGGTTTATTGACGAGTAAAAAAAAAAAAAAAGATATTTGAAAAATTCAAAATGGCGGCTTGAAAATGGCGGATCTCGTCGACCTCTGCGCGCAAAACATCGACCTCCCGCGGACAGTGTGGGGCCTCAGGTAGTGAACTGAAATGAGAAATGTATAAAATTTATTAAAATTGATAACATTTCATATACCTGGAACCTAACTTCAATTAAGTTTGGTAAAAAAAACCAATTTTATGGTCTTTTAAAAAAAAAATTGAAATTTTTTGCTTTTTTTTACTTAGATCTCGTTTAAAAATTATAAATAAACAATTTTTTATGCCAATGTTAGGTTCCAGGCGTACAAAAAAGTATATACTTTCAAATATTCTTTGAATGAAGGAAATCGGATCAATAGAACAAGCCCTGTGCTGTCCGTTAGATTAGAAAACATGGTTCCGAGAAAAACGCGTTTAAAGTTTTTAGAAAGTTGGTACGCGCGCGTGACATGGGTACGTTTGACACGCTCTAGCTCGAGAAATACGCGTCGTATTGAAATATCCCTTGGCACAAACATTCTACATATATGTAACTTTCATTTTATGTAAAAAAAAATGGATTTTTTCAAAAAAATCCAGGAGAACCTTCCCTTAATTTGTTTTGGGCATAATGCATTAAATTGTTAGTGCTTTAAAAATATTATTTACACAACGCGCTTAGTGGTAATGCAAATTAAATTTTCATTACAATTTATATGGAATGTAAACACTTTTGAATGACTCATTTCAAATGAGTCATTTGGCCCAATGTAAGCGTAGTATTAATGTATATAGTCAGAAATTTCGACTGGCACGTTAAAGTCGTACGTATATTTTTGCTCATACTTCAGTAAAAATATGCAATAATTAAATAATTTCGTTCTCTGTTGGATAGATAGAGCTGACCATATTCAAAAAATTAAAATAAAATTAGCAGTACTTTAGCGTCAGGTTTGAAAGGGTTAAGAAATTAATTCAAAACTCAATATAGACAAGGCATTGATTTTCAACGGCAACACTTATATCACGTTAGGTTGCTGTTTTTAGGCAAAATCGAAGTGATGCTACCCAGAAAAAGCTAATCAAAATCAAGGAAGCGAAGCAAAAGCTATTTTTTATTGATGTTGTTAAATTCTGATATAGGACTTTTTTTTGTTGGCATTGTTGTTGGCGTTGTTGTGTTGATGTTGAGCTGTTAGTGTTTTGATGGAATTTGAAATGCTTGTCAATGAAGGTGCTTTTGGCTTGTCTTTTTGTTTGGGCACAACTTGGAAAAAAGCAACAAATATTTGCTCTCAACACAAATTCAGCACCCCAATGCATTGAATCGTAAACGATTATGTTTAACGTAAATCAGCTGAAGAAACAAAAAGGTTTCAATATACGTATTATATAAACATAAGAATTGAAATATAAAAAAACAGGATTCGAAATCAATTTAGAGTAGAACATTTTTTTATTAATTTAATGTCAGAAAAAATTATAGACTAGATTTTTTTTTCGCGAATGCATTCTTATGCAAATAAGCATTATTAGAAAGAGGTATGGAAAATTTAAATGTATTTTCCTATTTCATTACATGTTTATGACTTTAATTTAAC
Organism: Dichetophora obliterata; assembly: GCA_963920525.1. Classification (NCBI taxonomy): domain Eukaryota; kingdom Metazoa; phylum Arthropoda; class Insecta; order Diptera; family Sciomyzidae; genus Dichetophora; species Dichetophora obliterata. The sequence continues at coordinate 183,555,437 of OY986438.1, forward strand.
TTAAAAATAAAAAAGTACCCCAAGAAAATTAACTAAAATTCTAAAAATTTTAAAGTGTAAAACTCTAAAATACAATAATAGGCTTAAAGCAAATGTGACTTCAGCACACTAATTCTCAAAAGTTTTTTTACTCTTGTCTTGTCTTGCCAAATTATCGTCAATAACAAACACAACAACACCACCTCGTGCAACAGTGTTAATGAGTCTTAATTACAAAGTTTGTTTATTACAGCCTTGCATGTGTGTATGAGTGTATGCAAGTGGGTGTGTTTGTAAATAGGTGTATGTTTTCCACTCCAAGAGATTGAAAGCGTCCTGAAGAAAAACATTCATGTTGAACGCAATAAAATACACACAAATGTCACTTTGGCTTTCTTTGCTTAACTTTTGAGTGTGAGTTGTTTGTGGTGCTGTTGTTGTTGTTAATTAATGTTTGCAAATTAGAAACCTTACCATTTGCAAAACGATACCTATAAAAAGACATTAAATTATGTATTGCATACCTTATTATATATGTTTGTTGTCGTCATTTAAGTCATTCTTGTTGCTGTTTTTGTTGCTGCTAATAATGTTGGTAGGCAACCTAAGTATTTAACTTATAATTATACAAGTTTCTAGCTAAACCAAATCAGAGAATTCCTGTTACGTTGAATTATGTAAGTAAAGTTTTATAAAGTTATCATTGTCACATGTGCTGGTGAGGAGCAACCATGGTAACATTGATAAATAGTTAACTTCAACAGAATCCTGACTTCCATGGAATGGCAACTCAGCTGAGTGATAGTGCATAATGCTTAAATGCTCAACTATGGAGTTTTAGTAAATAATCGTCTAATTTTATCCTACAAAGATTATTATGATATTAAAATGCAGTTATAAACATCTGCAGGGACACCGCCTTTCGATTAGCGGTTATGAGATTCATTAAATACTTATGTGTTTAAATTAAATTTTTTGTTCATTTTATAGTAAACGCACGCTGTGTTTGACGCGTGAATGAATGACGCGTGATGTTGAAACACCCTATAGCAATTCCAAATAACAGATATAAGTTACACTTGCCCAAAGCACACTTTGCTTTGACGCTATCATTTGTACGAGATTAATTACTGACCGTTTGTACTCAATTATAAATTAATTTCCATAATTCACTGTTGGTTTTGGTGTAAATTTATTTAAGACAAACTACATTGACAGTCTGGAGGCATTTTTAGGATTGGTTCTAGACACGAACAACTGCATTCTAAGACCGGATTTTGGTATGTGACACAAAGCAACAGGAATCTAAAGGTTAAAAAGTAGCTGTTAACCCTTAAGGTTAGGGTTAAAAAGTACTCAAGTTAGACCTTTTTTGTCATATCTTATTCTTAATTTATCTGGTAACAAAATCTCAAATCTAGGCAGGATTTACTGGAAGGGAGTCAAAACAATATAATAAGGTAGTTTTACTAAAATTGGCTGTACCACCCTAGCCGAAAGCAAATAATAGGAAGAGTTGTAGCCGGTTTAAAGATCTTGTAATGACTATGAATAGTGAAAATTAAAACTAAAATTTCAAGTTAATTTTATATATATACTAGCTGATATACCCGGTGCTACTCGAGAGTCATTTATATAAACATTTTAATATACACTTCTTTTTAAATTCTGGAATAATGAAAAACATATTGAATTTTATGTTTAAGCTAACGTTAGTAAGGTAATTATTGAACGAACTTTAATCCAAAAAAGTTTTGGAAAATTTTTGTTGTTGGAGGTTCCATCTCTTGCGGTGAGCTAATTGAATTCAAAGAAGGGGTACGAAAAACATATTTTAAAAATTAAAAATAATTTAAATATTAACTTACTCTTAAATCTAGCAAAATTACCTTTTCAACAATATAAAAATTATGGTGGGACTCAAAGCGTCTTTGAGATATGGACATTTAAACATCTAAACAAAAATTTATATTAAAAAATATATTGAACTTTGTTACAAAAAAAAAAAAAAATTTACCGAAATATATTAAAAACAGCAGAAATATTGGCATTAAAAGTAAAAACTTTGATTTTCATATAATTTTTTTCCCATCAGCCTATCAATGTTTTCTAAAAAATTTATTGTACTTAAATTAATTGTACTAAAATCTATATTAGCTGCGTTTTTTTTCATGGGAGATGAGGATCATATCATCGCATTTGCAAGCAAAGCAAAAACAACAAATAATCCAGCAAGTGAGCTGGACATTTATATTGATCCAATTCTATGTTTTTAAGTATTGAGGATGCTAATGTAAAAGTAGACAACACTTAGTCGTAATTGACGGCTAGATGACGCTGCGACTAAAAAAACTGGCAGTACTGCATTATTTGGCATTTTAAAAGTTTCTTAGCAATAGCTTTTTCGCCAAAAATTTCGCAAAACTTATCGGCTAGCTACCTACATAAGAACATCAGATATTCTTCTGTAAGCAGAAAATTAACCCCAAACATGTGGGGTTAAATTTGAAGAAACTTTTCGTAGACATCATTCGGCTATTCACCGCAAGGTGTATATACAGTACTTACAAATGCGGCGCCATCTATCTGTGAGTTTGTGAAAAGCACAGATCAAAACCAATTAAATAATTGAGCTAAACAGAGGACGGATTCTGAAAATCGCCTAGCTAAAGCTAAATCTCTATCGCTTAAATGCTAAAAAAATGCTTCGTTCAATTCCTTAGCGATTTGGCTAAAATGCGATTCTGAGTTTCAAATCGCCTAGCTAAAAATGTTGCTTCTACTACTCGCCACAGGAAGCGTTGTTTTAGCGATTCTTATGTCAAAAAATTGATTTGGTTATGGCTGTGTGCCATTTGGAAACTTTTCACTATTGGTTCTATAGGAAAGAAAATGTTGAGTTGAAAAAAATTTTTATCTGTTGTATCTAAATTGTCATTTTTTGCTGTGGCAAATGAAACCTGAAAATGTTATCCAGAAACTTTTACGTCTTCTCAGCGAATGAACGTGTTTTTTAAGACGCATTTGACTGCCACTTACTACTACAAATAATTTTTTGTATTCAAAATAAAAATAAAACTATGTATGTAAAAACTAGTAAGGATTTATTTTGACTGGTTCAACTCTAAATACCAAAACAGTCGTTGGAGGCTTAGGTTTCATTCAATGCTTCAAAATTTTGCACTCAGAGTACATTTTACATATTAAAAATTAGGTGCAAAATTTCTTGTCAATTAATGACTTAATTGCAAACTAACTGCATTATTCCGTATAACGTAGAAGCCATAACTTTTGATTGGAATGAGATATTGGGGTACGTTTTTCACATAAATTATTTTTGAGACTTGACTTTTTTGTAAAAAATATAAAAACAACATTATGGAAAAAATAAATTTCGCAAACAAAATCAAAGGGGGCACCCTTGTTGTTTTGATGACAAAAACAGTAAAATAATTTTTGTGTTTAACTGGAAGAATTTTTGCAAATAAATGCTATGTCATATGAAAGGTAGCCAGATGTGCAATTTAAAATGAATTCCATTTTTACAACAAAAACAATTTTAAGTCATTTTTTGAGTAAAAAGTCAATATTTTGGACATTTTTTGACATAATCATAAAACATTTATACACTGACTTAACGGTACAGTTAAACCTAGTTTTGTGAAGTGCTTTTATTGAAATTTTGAAAAAAAAATTTTAATTAAATATATTTATGGACAGCGGAGATATTTGCATCGCAAGACCAAACTTTAATTTTCATGTCGTTTTTTTCCCATACTTAGGTATAAATGTTTTATGAAAAAGTCATAGTACTGAAAATTTCTACTATTTTGAATATATGTGAGTGTTTTTGATGTCAAAATAACAGAAATTTTTTAAAATTAAATACACAAAAAACTCCGGTGGCAAAAAGTATTATGATTTTTACCGTTAGTTAAAAAATTTTGGAGGGGGCGTAGCAAAAACTAAGTATGTAACATTTTAAGTTAGGATGCGCTTAATATGTATACCTTGTTAGTTTGAGCGAAATTCGTTAAGCCGTATAGATTTGTATAAAGGCCAAACAAACAAACAGAAAATGAGTTTTATTACTATAGATAGTCAATTGTATGAAAAAATAGATTTTTAGCCATAACTTTAGATTGGAAAGAGATATTGGGGTAATTTTTTCACATAAATTATTTTTGAGACTTGACTTTTTTGGAAAAAATAAAAACAACATTTTAAAAAAAATAAATTTCGCGAAAAAAATCAAAGGCCCTTGTTGTTTTGATGACAAAAACAAAAAATAATTTTTGCGCTTAGCTGGAAGAATTTTTGCAAATAAGTGCTATTTTTAATTGCTATTTTTAATGAGTGATTTTATTGATTTTTTTGAACAAAAAAAGTTTGAATGAAATATATTAATGTACAGCGCAGATATTTGCATCGAAAGATGAAATTTTAATTTCCATGTCGTTTTTTTCTCATTCTTAGGAAACGAGTTTTTATGAAAAAGTCAAAATAACAAGAAATTTTTAAAATTAAATAAAAAAAAAACTCCGATGGTAAAAAGTATTGCAATAACAAAATTACCGTTAGTTGAAAAATTTCGGAGGGGGCGTGGCAAAAACTAAGTATTTAACATTTTAAATTAGGATGCACTTAATATGTATACCTTGTTTGAGCGAAATCCGTTGAGCCGTTTAGATTTGTATAAAGGCTAAACAAACAAACAATGGAAAATGAGTTATTACTATAGATATATATTTTTTGGGTTTGCAAATAGACTAGCAGGCCACAGTTGTACACAATACATGTCAAACGAAAAAAGAAACTGTCTTCTTTTGCTTTATTTTGTTGTAGAGCGCAACACTGCTTTTACATATATGTATCTTATCTTTTCGCCATGTTCGAGGCTCATCTATTTTTTTGCTGCGCCGCACATTGGTTCCAAATCGAAAAAAGATGGGCAAAACCTCAAGGAGTTGCCTAATCGCAATAAAAGTGTATTCATGTAAGTTTTTGGGCTCAATGATCACGTGTCTAAAGACAAAAATTTTAAATTCAAAATGGCGGCTTTAAAAGAGCGGCCATGAACATGCTAACTTTTCTAATAACTATATTATGCTTTTCAAATTTGGTGCTTCAAAAATTTTCGTGGTCGATGATCACGAATCTGAAGTTAAAAATTCGAAATTCAAAATGGTGGCTTTAAAATGGAGGCCTTGAACATGCTAACTCTTCTAATAACGATATTATGCTTTTTAAATTTGGTGCCCCAAAAGTTTTTGGGGTCGCTAATCACGAATCCGAAGTCAAAAATACCTTAGTTCTTGCAAATTTTTTAATGGTCCACAATATAAAAAAGATAACCGAAAAGTATTTTTTTTTTATATTTATATTATAAATTATTCTTCTAATAACATTTAAATATTTTGAGATATATGTTTTATTTTTTTAATTTTTTTTTAATTTTGTTTTGTTTATTTTTATTATTTTTTTTATTTTTTATTTTTATTTTTTTATTTTTTATTAATTTTAAATTATTCTTCTAATAACATTTAAATATTTTGAGATATATGTTTTATTTTTTAATTTTTTTTTTTTTATTTTATTTTTATTTTTTTTTATTTTTTTCATTTTTTATTTTTATTTTATTTTTAATTTTATTTGTTTCAAATGAAATGAGATGATTTCGTTTCTCATTTGGCTGAATGAGCTGAAATGAATCAGGTTGGTTCCTCAAAATATTCCTTGGTTTAATTTATGATGATTTCCTGAATATTTCGACTCTAACGCTAGCCATCCGTAAGGACAAAACAATTCTGGTACCCTTCTCTAAGAAAAGGAGCCTAAATCAGATACGGCCTACCCTGGATGGAAAAGTCATCGACTTTTCAAATGTGGTCAAGTACTTAGGAGTGACTTTTGACAAGCAGCTCCGTTATAACACCCACTTAGATTCAGTTACAGGCAGGGCAACACGTGCCCTATTTGCCTGTCAACGCTTCCATGGCAAAATGTGGGGCCTCAAACCGGAATAGATTTATTGGACGTTGTGAGACCTATGGTTAGGTATGCAGCACTTGCATGGTAGCCCAAGGTCCAACAGCGCACAGCAGCTAATCAACTGACAAAGCTGCAAAGAATGGCGTGCATTAGTATCTCTGGGGCAATGAGAACGTGCCCATCTGAAGCTCTGAATGTAATAATTGGGCTACCTCCTTTAACGATCATTATCGAAAAGGAGGCATGTCTGAGTGCACTAAGAATGGAGGAAATATGTGATTACAAGGCAGGGAATTTAACGGGTCACATGAAGATACTCAAAACTTTCATTTACTTCTTCCCTCCAGGAAATGTGAGCATTCCCGGATGTTACTAGGAAACATTCCATAAAATGTAGGAAGCTTTGCCCGTCGTTGCACACTCCACTGCTTTTTTCACATAGCATGTAATTTGAGGGAAACATTCCTCTCCGCTGTGTTAAAAAGTGAAGTGGAAACATTCTGTCTTAAAAAGGGAATTGGAAGCAGTCCTCTCCTCTGTTCTGAAAATTAATGTGGAAACATTCCTCTCCCTTGTTCTGAAAATGCCCGGCCAGGATTTAGACCCGGGACCTCTGAGCGACAGTCAAGCGCGCTGCCACTAGACTATCGAGGCTGCCAAGCAAAACATATTTTTTTTAAAACAGTAAACATGAATTCTATAATAAGCGGCTAGGAAACAATGATATTAATATTTTCTGTTGTCATGCTTGACAATAAGTAAAAGTTTCCACATGCATTCTTAAAGAAGCAGTTTGGAAACAATATAAATTCAAAACTTCTAATATAATTCTAAACGATATGATGGACAATGTTTATTCAGCACTTTCATATGTAAGTATTCCAATTTTTACAAGAGGGAAGCAGTTTGGAAACAACATAAATACAAAACTACGTACCTTAAGTTTCCAAAAGATACGGTGGGGAATGTTTATTTATCACTTTTAGATGGCAGCCTTCCAATTTTTCCTAGAGGGTTATTACAATTAAAAATTCAATTATAGGTATTCAAAGAATAGATCAAAATTAATTATCAAATTTAACTTGCATTTTATCATAGCACAAATAATTATTCCCACTTTACATTTTTGGTTTGCAAATATTGAAAATACCGTTATATTAGTTCTTAAGCGTCGGCAAATTTGATAGGCAGGTTCTTGCACTAATTTAATGAAAACAAATTGAATGTCCTTTACGTAACCATTCATGACAATCCTGCATTGGCGTAACAAGCGAGGGGAAAGGGGGCAGTTGCCCCCCACTTATTTAGCTGGATAAACAATTTAAAATAAAACTTCAAAAATTATTCAAAATATCAGATTTTGTACAACGATTATATGTTTGTATTATATATTTTGCTCTTATTTCTCTCTTCTTCATAAGCATGCTTTCGGATAACCATTTTTATTTATCTATGTCTGCAAAAAGATAGACCAAAATGTAGAGTTTCTACTACAATTCCAATTTGAAAAAAATTCGGATACACTGAAAAACTATTAAATGGAGTTGAAAAACCTGTTGCATTGGTTTTGACTGTGCCTGCATAAGCAGCTTCATCTGAGCGTTCTTTTAGTGCACTAAGACGACTTAAAACGTATCTTCGAGTAACTATGACACAGAAACGACTCACTCATGCGGCACTTATACACATTCACATAGATAAAACCGAAGAATTTAATTCGATGGAGGTGGTGAAAGAGTTTGTTTCTCGCAAGAACAGAAAGAAACATTTTGGAATAATTTAAATTGATATAACTTTTTGTACCTTATTGCATTTGAACCATGTAAAGATATACCTAGTCTTGCTTTATAAAAGCAACAATTATTTCTTATATTTTGATATTACCATATGAAAGATCCTTTAAAAATTTATCTCTAATATCGAAATTGGAAACACGGTTGCCACTTTGGTACAATTGTACCAAAATTGGTACATTTATTTTAACTTGGTACATTATTTTCCGAGTTGGTACATTTTGTAAAAGATTTACAATTTAACAACTTGTTACAAAAAGCTAAATTTGGTAGCACTGGAGAAATGTTCAGACTTATGTTTAGTGGAACTTTCATTGCATTATGTTCTAAAAGTTAAAAGCTTGCATGCTTTTCTTGTCATATATATTAAAAATCACATTTTTTGAGACATTTTTTGAGACTTGAGGATTTTTTGTGAGAATTTCCACTAAAGCAGAAAAATATCTCCAATCAAAAAAATTTTTCTCGTATTACCAAAGATATTCTAAAAAAAATTAAAGACAAGTTCGATTTAGGTAAAGAAGATCTAAATGTTTTGAATATAATAACATCTTCACAAGTTATGTCAGAAAACTAAATTTCTTTATTGCCATAATTCAATAATTCATATTAAAATATCATCTCTTAGAATGCTACCCTGACGTTATTGTGACTAAGAGGAATCTTGTTCAGGTGTCAAATATTAGTTTTTAAAATTTTAGTGACGTTGGGAAAAAATTTAGTATTTTGAGAAAAAGTCTGGGTCGTGAAGAATGGATTTGGGGGAAATTTGTGTTAATGATTTTATCAATTTCGTAAATAGTCTGATGTGCCTTTCACACAGCTCAGCAGATGCTGAACCAATATTTCTTATTTTATGTTATTTTAAAAAAAAAAAAATAAAAAAAAAATAAAAATAAATTTCTTATTTTAGCCTGATTAAAATTAAGCTAAAAAATAAATTGGAATATAAAACACTTAACAACATAAAGCTCTCTAAAAAAATGTGTGTCGAATGCATTATATTTGGCCAGCAAAAGAACTATTTTGATGTATTTATTATTTTGTTAATAGCGTATAACATAACTTAATATTTTTGTTATGTTTGGTATGTAAACAAATATACTGCAGTGAATTATTATAATAAATGTTATCAAATTATTATATATAAAAAAAATTGGTACATTTTTTTCTATTGGGTACATTTTTTCGAAGAATTTGGTAAAAAATAAGCAAGTGGCAACCATGATTGAAAAAACTTAAAAATAATGAAATTTTAATATTTTTTATTTAGTTTTATATTTTTTTATTTTGAAACTAAAATAAAAAATTTGTTTATTCATATTCGTGTTTCTGTTAAGAAATTTTGGTGATTTTTTTTGCACTTCCTTTTGTACTGCCCCCCCAGATGAAATTAGCTTCCGATGCGCTTGCAATCCTGTCATTTGTATTAATATTAATAACTTTTCATCAGCGCTCAGTTATGTACCCTTTGGGACATGATTGACTTGTTTCCTATTTCATAACTTCTCTTAAATATTATCTGTTATATTAACAGTACTTAAAACCAAGCTAATTTAAATAAATAAAAAGTAAAAAAACTTTGGAAAACTAAAGTTTTCAAATTAACAGAATAGCATTTACGAAATCACAATATCACAACTGTTCGTTTTTGTAATTGCTCTTTTGGGACTTGTTTCATTTAAACTGCGAAAAACTTCTGAAAATGCTTTATCAATTCAGGATGCCTAAAAGATAATTAAATTAAGTGTTTATAAACGAATAATCTACAAAGTTTGGAAGTTTAATCAAATTCAGAGTGTCCCATTTGCAATACCGCAAACTGCTAACACTTTTTTTTTACTTTGTCCTCGCATTTCAAAAGTGAATTTCAGAGCACTTAAATAATTACAAATATTTTCTATTACTATTTAATTTTTGCCAATGAACAAGCCAAGGTTAATTTCAAATTGCACAACCTTCCTCACCATAACTATTTCCTTTAACACTCAAAATAAATACTGGGTACATTTTGTGAATAAATAATTAATTTGTGTCTGGATAAAATTTGTGTATTTAATCAACTTGGTTCTGAAATAACTCAATCAAAATACTGCAAAATTGTATTCAATACTTCAGATACGTTCATCGTCTATAAAGCTTAAGTTGGAAAGTCATACATAAATAAAATAAACTGCAAAACAACACAACTGCCAAATTGTCAAATGTTATTCATGTTTTGAAAAATCTTTGCTTCATGCTCATACAATAACAAAATACGTTGTTCCATTTCTCATGCCGAATTTATTATGACAACGCCATACGCCAACCACACTTTGGAGTGACATTGAAAAATAAAGCAACAACAAGTAACTATTAATGTTTCTTAGTTATATATGTCAACAAAAACAAAGTCCCATGCGTATATTACTGCTGTCAATTTTGCTCAAGAATTACCAATGTTCACTCATGTTTTTGTTTTTTGTTTTTTAGTTTTCTTACCTCCAGATAAGTTTTAATACGCATCACACAGCTTGGTAGATTTAAGCACACGAATACCGTGGAAACTATCAGCAACATTTTTGTTACCTTCAACTGGGATGAGTTGGAGAGCTTTCGTCTTCCTGTAAAATGATAAAATCGAAAAAGTATGAGTAAGAAACAGAGTTGATGCAAAACACGCATAATAAAAAGAAAAAAAAAAAAATAAAAATCAAAGTAGTTGTTTAGGTAACTTTAGTGAACGCTTTGGTGTCAATCTGCTGCGCACTTATTAAGTTTCAATGCGTTTCATAGAAACCCACTCAGTGGGAAAACCGTACCTACTTACAGCTTTATCATATTTGGTTGAAAAATCAAAGTATTGCTTGAATTCTTGTTCCACTCACGTATTTCATTAAGTTGCCTTATATTCCTAATCAAGGGAGTTACTTTCTAAAATTCAGACTTTTGCGAATATGTGATTTCAAGTGATTTATGGTTTTTTTTACATATTCTGTAAACTGTCAAGTGTCGCGATGTCTGATTGACTAAGTTTGCATGGATGTCATGAGCTAGCTATGTATGTTATGAGTTGGTGCTATTTTTCTAGGAAAAGTAATGCGTGCTTGCGTCCTTGGCGTGATACTTTTTAAGCGTTAAAAGCATACAAAATTTAAATAAACTCAAAGATACACATATTATGTTTAATGTTATTGAAAAGATTAGGTCGAAAGGTAAATTAAAAATATTGGCGTTTAACAGCCAGAGTTCAAGATTTCAAACTTCAAAAATGTTGCATATCCCCTCCACGAAACAAAATAACTTTTTAATCAGCCCGAATAAAAATATGATCGGTCTAACAGTGGCCGAACAAGGGTCGAACGTGGTCTTAAAAACCAGAAAAGCTGTTTATAATAATTATTATTATTAATTAAATCCTAATGTTATTGAAGAGATTAGGTCGAAAGGTAAATTAACAATATTGGCGTTTAACTGTCAGAGTTCAAGATTTCAAACTTCAAAAATGCTGCTTTGAATCATAAGCTTCTGAAATTAAGGGAAAACGACCAATTTTGTAGTTATTGGGCCAACATATTTTTGAGATATCAGGGCAAACTTTTTCGTGCCAAACATTGAACAAATTACGGTTTTTTGAATTTGTAGGTCTAATCTAATAGAGAGTTTAATCCTGTAAAGTTTTTACAATCTTTGGATTATTGGGATTGTATCCGAAACAAATTCAGGTATTCCAGCACAGCCTTAAAATTATAAAAACTAAATACAACAGAAAATGTATGTATTCTCAGATGTATTTTCAAAGATTTGCATTTTTCATATTGATTTTGCAAAGTACTTTTCCGATGAGAATTAAAAATAATTAAAAACATTTCAATTTTATTATAAATTCCATAAGTAACGTAGCAAACTTTTCCTTAGCTTATAGTGCATCCGAAATTTCATTAAAAATGTTTTGAAAATTCAACGCACTAACCTGAAGTACTCGTTTGTCCCTTTTGGTAAAGAAATAGTTTGAAAATATGTATGTAAATACGTATGTAAATACATATAACATCTAAATCCTACAATGCATATCTCCACCATGAAACAAAATAACTCTTTAATCAGCCCGAATAAAAATATGATCGGTCTAACAGTGGCCGAACAAGGGTCGAACGTGGTCTTAAAAAACCAGAAAAGCTGTTAATAATTATTATTATTATTCATTAAATCCTAATGTTATTGAAGAGATTAGGTCGAAAGGTAAATTAAAAATATTGGCGTTTAACAGTCAGAGTTCAAGATTTAAAACATCGAAAATTGTGCTTTGAATCATAAGCTTCTGAAATTAAGGGTAAACTACTAATTTTGTAGTTAATGGGCCAACATATTTTTGATATATCTGGGCAAACTTTTTCGTGCCAAACATTGAACAAATTACGGTTTTTTGAATTTGTAGGTCTAATCTAATAGAGAGTTTAATCCTGTAAAGCTTTTACAATCTTTGGATTATTGTGATTGTATCCGGATCAAATTCAGGTATTCCAGCACAGCCTTAAAATTATAAAAACTAAATACAACACAAAATGTATGTAGTATTTTCAAAGATTTGCCTGTTTTTATAATGATTTTGCAAAGTACTTTACCGATGAGAATTAAAAATAATTCAAAACATTTAAATTTTATGGAAAATTCCATAAATAACGTAGCATGCTTTTCCTTAGCTTATAGTGCATCCGAAATTTTATTAAAAAAGTTTTGAAAATTCAACGCACAAACCTGAAGTACTCATTTGTCCTATTTGGTAAAAAAATAGTTTGAGGATATGTATGTAAATATATTTAACCTGTTAATCCTACAATGCATATCCCCACTACGAAACAAAATAACTCTTTATTCAGCCCGAATAAAAATATAATTGGTCGAACAGCGGCCGAACAAGGATCGAACAGCGGCCGAACAAGGGTCGAACGAGGTCTTTAAAAAACCAGAAAAGCCTATTCATACGAATAGCGGCCAAACATGGGTCGAACGGCTCTATGAAATATCTACTTACAAACTCCTTATGAACTAAATCCTAATGAATTACGTCTATATGCTTACACTCTTAACATTCAAGGAAAAGAATCCTAACGTTATAAAATGCAAAAACTCATAACTTTAAATTAAAGTACTAACCATAAATAAAATTAATGCTAAAAAAAAGGTGTAACTGCAGAATGAAATAACTCCTTACACTAAAAATGGAACAACTCCTTATTTTTATGAAAACAAATTCTAATTTTAAGAAACTTTTTCATTTGCAATAACTCCCAATTTAGTATGGAGGAATTAGGATTTACTTCATGTATTTTTGTTAAAAGCTATTTTGTTAGAAGATAACTCATAGAGCCGGTTCAAGCAGTGACCGTTTTGAAACAAAAAATCTTATGCCAAAATTAAAGCATAGGTACATAAAAATAATACGAACATTACTCAATGAAATATCAATAACGAACGTATGCGTTATAAAAAAGGCAATCACATTCGTTGTTCAACAAGTTTTCTAAAGCGCTTATAAAAACAATTCTTCACATGTACATGCGAAGTGATTTTGCACATGTACATATTTTATTTTTTTTTTGCATTGAAATTTTTTAGTATAGTCATAGTGAACAAAACGAAAAAACAAATTGGTTACTTCAGCCCTTGTAAGGACTTTGACCGAGCTTCCATTGATCAATTGTCTTGTGCGTGTTATTAAATGTTTGAAAACTGAACCTATGCTGACTCCGAACGGCTTATGTTCTCAAAAAACTTTACACGTCAGAGAGGTGGCTGACGAACAAAAAATATTAATTCAATTGAAAATTCCTTTTTTTTTTAAAAAAAAGATCAACGAACCAAGGCATGCACCTTATACAAACAAGGTTTGGTCTTTGACCTGAAAGGAAAGGGTTAGATTTAATTAGAGTAATTGATGGAACCATACGTGAAGTATTGATTAGGCGAAACAACCGTGAAAGACAATTTGAATTAACCGAGGCTAGTGTTATACCTTAACCTCGGTAAGCATTTCCAGCTCTTAGTTGTTCCTGTCCTTTAATTTCACATTTTCCACAATTTAGTTGTGGGTTTTTATTTTCCCATAATTCCTAAATGTAGGCCAGAACAAAGAAAATGCAAAGGACCATGCCCGAGCCCGGATTCGAACCAAGGACCTCTGGGTTGATAGTACTCTCCACTAGACTACAAAGGCCGACAAAGCTGAGGATAGAACCTGGGCTACCTCGGTTCCTTAGCATATGGGTTCTTTAGAAACGTGATTTTCAATCTGAGGCAAGTGATATGGTATAAAAATGTTACAAATCGATTCTCTTCTCAAAATTTCCTACTTGGGGAATAAGAATAGAAAGATTCTGAATTCGAACCCGGGACTCCTGGGTGAACAGTCATCAAAAAGACAAGAAAGCAAAAATCAATAATTAAGGTATGTTATATACATATATAAAAGCTGTGGTTTATTCAAACATCCATATCCGATCCTTATTTCGACGAGGTTGCTTCAAAATGGCAGCTTTTTGACCCTTGTTCGGATATTGTTCGGACGCTATTCGACCCTTACGAGTCGACCCTTACGATACGAGTGGACTGTATTATGCTATAATATAGAGTATAAGTTCTGAATATAAATTCAAGGCAAGAAATTCCATGACCATAAAATCAGAAATAGTGACAAAGTAAAGGTTTCAAAAAAATCACAACAAAAAGTATAGCAGTGAGTGGACTGCTGACCGAAGCGAAAGCATATATGTAAAATATTAGTATTCCCTGGAAGACTTTGTCCTGCCACGGACAGCCTTACTGCTATATAAGAATTTTCATGCTAATCAGAAAAGAATTTTATATTTTCACCCCCTCAACCTTTGATTATTTCTTTCAAAGTATTTTTTATTCAGATAGCATATTTATTTTATAATTACAACAAACTATATTATTACATTTGAATTGAATATTGTTGATATAAAAATAAAATACAGGGAGCACTATTGAATGAAAAATAATCCTCAAAAAGTATATTTAATTTTTTCTTTCAATGTATATGTAGAGCTGTAGCTAAAATAAAATAAATTTACTTTTTTTTTGTTATATGATATTTTGTTTGATGCGTCCTGAAGTCTCTTTTAATGGCAGCATTTGAGATCTTGCTACAAGAAAAACAGAAAACATAGCAAGCAAAGTGCAGTTTATTTTCTGCCCCCGATTCGGTTCATCCGTACATCCGGTTCATCATTAATGCACGTTATTTTCATCTTTTATCACTTCATTATATTTTAAATTATAATATAAACAACATGGTAAAACATAAACAAAAATATAAATGAAACTTTTTGAAATAATTAATATACACTTAAAATACATTAAAATACACATATACATAAAATTTGTATTTACATACATTTCATTGAATTTCATTTACATTATTTTCACTGCTTGCGTCATTAATCATTGCATTATATTTTTAAAAAAGATACTATATGCTATTGGTAGCTAAAATAAAAAAACTAAAAAATTTTGGACGATGCAGTCCCACTCATGATAAAATTATTATTAGGTAGCCTTGACAACTACTTATTTTCTCACGAGCTGCAATTTCAAACAAAAGAAAACAATATAAAGTGCGTGTGTCACATACATTGGCAGCTTTCAGCTAAGTCAATAGTTGGCAACTGTTTTTTTTAATTTGAGTGAGAAACCTTTGCAATTAAATGATCAATTACAGCAGGTGACTCCTCCGAATGCGGCCAATGTGTGTGACACACGTTCTCTATTTTGTTTTCTTTTTCTTGACATTCGATGGTCGAAACACGAAATGTCATTCCTACCTTTTACTTATTATACCATGGTCCCAGTCAGAGAATATGCTGGCGACATTTATAAAACAACAAATGTTTTTATGTTGGTCATGAAAGTCAAATACACGCTTTTGAATATTGGCTACCAGGCGCTCGGCAAGTGCAGCAAGCATGGCAAAATTGGACAAGGTAGTGTTAGGGCGGAGAGCCGGTGACCGAAACTGTCAAAACTAATTTGACATTTCATACAAAATCTGGAACCAATGAGAATGCAATATGAAAGCAAGAATTGGCAAATATATCAAAATGGATGAGTTTGACAGTTATGGTCACTTAGAAAGAGAACACATTCAGCCCTAACACTACCTTGTCTAATTCTACTATGGCAGCAAGTAACCAGCAATAAGTTTATCTGCTGACAAATCGTTCCTTCATAAATAAATCATGAAGGATATTCACTGTTTTTCTGTCAATGTATATGTAGATCTGTAGCTGAACTAAAATACATTTACAGCAACAATTACCGAGCAAATCTACTGCAACAATGAACAGAGAAGATCAGTATCACATCGGTTGCGCAACGTTAGAGGGGATAAACCGAATTGGCGGCGGAAAATAAACAGCACTTTGCTTGCTATGTTTTTTGTTTGCCTGGTAACAAGATCTCAAGTGGAGGCATTAAAAGAGACTTCACGGCCAGTCAAACAAAAAGCAAATATCAAAAATTTTAAATTTATTTTCTTTAAGCCTACAGCTAGCTCTATATATACATTGAAAAAAAACAGTAACATTCAATAGTTGCATTCCCGTGGTCATTGATCTAGAGCGCGGCTCTATTTTATTCACAAAACAAAAACAAAAATTAAAACCAGCTTGATTTCTAGCTCTATTTCTGATCTTAAAATGCTGCCAAGTTTCAAGCATTTTTTATCAAAACGAACATATTTGGCAAATCTAAATAAATATTTTGACGTTTCACCGCTCAATGGGCGTTTTGGTATTGTTGTTTTCTCTTGTTATTGTTCTTAAAACAGCTGTTTCAAGACTGCGATGATAAATTGATAAAAAGTTGAACTAACGTTGTTTTACTGAGATTTCATCTGATTTAGTGCCACGGGAATTCAGCTAATGTTTCGCAGCGGAGCAAAGGGAGGGGAAAGAACTATGCGTCAGCAGAGGAACTTACTGATGGTTGCTTGCTTATGTTTTCTAAGTTTCCTTTCTTGTTATCTTTGCTGTCTGTATTGATGACGAGAGTTACTCGGAAAAAGACAATGACGCAAACCAAAGATTTACCCTCTACCAAAATCGTTCAACGCGCCTAAAGAAGTTTTCACTTCAAAAATTAATTTATCTTCTTAGTGTAAGTTAAATTATGAGAATAAATTAATGAATGTGTTTTTATTAAATTTTCCTGTATCGCTTTCTTTGAAAACATTTGAATTTATTGAAGCCTATCTAAATATGCAATATGCTTAAACCGATTATTTTTGCCACAATAACTGGACAATTTTCAACGAATAGTATGTATTAAAACTGTATTTTCCTAAAAATTCCTAAAAAAACAAACATAAAGTCCAATTTAAAACAAAGCATAGAAAAATAACACAGCTTTTTGCAAACAATCCTTGCTGCGTAACTTTCGATACAATTTTATCAATCGTAAATGTTATTATATTTAATTCGACTTAAATGCAATACATCTTTTAATAAATAACATACTTTTCCTTTCTCTCGTTCCAGGTAAGCTCAAAATATTTTGAGTATTTCACAAATGTGGCAATTATTTTCCCAAAAAACAGACTAACTACAAGTAAGTAGAAAATGTAGCCTTTGAAAAACAGACAAGATGAAATTTTATTTCAAATTACAATTTATCAAAATCGAAGCAAAATGTAGATAAACATTTTAATCAGAATAACAATTGTTGTATTGTTTTCCATTGAATTTAAAAAACACTTGACTTAAAAAGCACGTTTCACATTTCAATAACCGAAAATTCTCTCTTAAACATTTTTATCCATTAAAGTTTTATGCTCGTTAAAGACCGTGTCTTCACTAATGACGTGGAGATTATTCTATCTATCGGATAAAATAGGATGCAAAAGTTGTAATACACTTAACTGTTGTAGTGTAAACTTCGCTTAATAGATTTGCCATGATATTTGGTTCTGATCCAAATACGATTATGACTGGCAGAGTAACCTGAATGTATCAAAAAATGGCAAGGGTTATGCCAAGGAGTGACATTTTGGCTTTGTTGTGGTAATTTAAACTTTTGCCAGAGTGTAAACTATTTATGTAAATTGCGAGGGTCAAACAATTGAAGCTTATTTATATTAAAGTTTTATACTGTTTAAAATTTAGGCTAACTTTTTCAACTTTTTGTGTCGAAATATTCAACTATAAGTTAGAATAAATGAGGTTTACATAATTTTTTTAACTAAACACGGATGCCTCAAAATGCCTCAAAAAAAACCAACCCTTCGCTTTTTTGAGTCGGTCTAATGTACATGTTCGATTAAAAATTGATGACCTATGACCCAAAATGTGAGCGTCACTTTTGCTCTTAAGAAAATGCGAACAAAATTTACAAATTTTTAAAACCACCTCCCCTATGGACAAATAAGTTAATTTATTTTATTAAATGTGCACAAATACTGCAAATTGTTTGACAACTTTTCACAATTCTAGATTATAATATCGATTAATTTTAATTTTTGCTTTAGTTTTAAATCATAACTTTCCATTTCTATTTTAAATTGACGCCATAAAAATTCATTCTGATGTTATAGAGGTTTAAATTAAACCACAATCATGCAGACGCAATAAAATAAACACGCTTACCCACGTCGTAGATAAAGGGGGTGTTCAGGGGGTTCAAACCCCCACCTTAGCAACCCAGAATATTTTTATGTATTAAATAAAAACACAAATATGTTATCCAAATTACCTAGTTTTGCCATAACATGAAGATACATTAAAAAGTGTAAATGCTTAGTTTGGTTAGCAGATATTTAGTTAAGGGCAGGTTCTCATCTAGATAACCAAAAGCACGGTGATGTTCTTAATTTTTTTTTTCATAGAAGGAAGTAAACGAACACCTTGTGCTTTTGCGGTCATTTATTGATTCTTAAAGTGTAGGAAAATATTTTTTTGTGCATAAAAGTGTAGGTTAAATGTCAATACGCCGTCAAACGTCACGTTGAAAAAAAAAATATTCCCAAACGGTATCCATCACAAAGCGCGTTCATGTTATCTTATATAAAAAATCAAAAAATGTTAAAATTATATTATATTTATTGGAGCTTGAACTTATAATATTAATAAATAATTGAAAAATACAAAAATGGCGGACATGTAAATTTTTAGTACCTTTTTTTTGTACATTTTCCGGTCTTTAAAGAACTCTAAAAAACCGGCCAATTCATCTGAATCTAGGTTAATCTATAGTAATAAAACTCATTTTCTGTTTGTTTGTTTGTTTGTTTGGCCTTTATACAAATCTAAACGGCTTAACGGATTTCTCTCAAACTAGGTGCACATATTAAGTTTATCCCAACTTAAAATGTTACATACTTAGTTTTGCCACGCCCCCTCTGAAATTTTTCGACTAATGGTAATTTTGTTATTATAAAACTTTTTAGTATCGGAGATTTTTGTCTATTTAATTAATTAAAAAAAAATTTTTTGTTGTTTTGACGTCAAAAACACTCACATATCTTCAAAATTGGAGAAATTTTCAGTACAACGACTTTTTCATAAAACATCGTTACCTAAGAATGAGAAAAAAACGACATGAAGATCAAAGTTTGGTCTTTCGATGCAAATATCTCCGCTGTCCATTAATATATTTCATTCATACTTTTTTTGTTCAAAAGTTCAATAAAATCACTTCACAAAAATAGGTTGAACTGTACCGTTAAGTTAGTGTATATATGTTTTATGATTATGTCAAAAAAGGTCCAAAATATTGACTTTTTACTCAAAAAATGACTCAAAAATTGTTGTTGTTGTAAAAATGAAATTAACTAAAAATTTCACATCTGGCTACCTTTCATATGGCATAGCATTTATTTGCAAAAATTCTTCCAGCTAAGCGCAAAAATTATTTTACTGTTTTTGTCATCAAAACAACAAGGGTACCAATTTTTTTTCCAAAATGTTGTTTTTATATTTTTACAAAAAAGTCAAGTCTCAAAAATAATTTATGTGAAAACTGAGTTTTGTTTTAAAATTCTCTATATAGGAATGAAGTCGTGTGTCTAGAGTAATTATAAACGTTTTGGTGTTTATAAAATCTTACTTTTTGCCTACCCACCCCCCGCCCCCCACCTGTTAAATCTGTTTTATTGAGATTTGTCATTTTTCTCACTATTGTTTCACCCACACGTTGTCACACAGTTCTTTATCAACGGTACTTTAAATGTTCTATATATATCACTGTATCATCGAAAAGATGACTGTGAATAAGAAAACTGTAAAAGTTAATTTTTTCATGTTTAATGTGTTATTTGAACCATATTGTTGAAAGTCAAATTTCCACGCCAATTAAATGTACCGACATATAAAAGACAGCGAAATTTTGACATTTTAATTCTCCAATCATGTTTGTAAGCTTGGCTGTATTGAACAAATTTTTCGGTTCAATTGCGTACTAACCGAAAGTATGCTGAAAAGTATGCTGGTAAATATTATAAATTAGAAATAAGTAGTGCATTACCGACACGATTCCAATATATTAGAAAAGTCGGTAACTGTTATCCAATTTAGTTCTTTTCGCACACAGCATAAACTTGCAGCGAATAACATAATGGCATTTCTTGCACTGTTCTTGCAGATTTTTCAGCTGGATTTATGTCGATCTGTTAACGTCGATAATATTGCTACAGGTTGCTGTATATACTATAATAAAAATTAATAAGCGACTGCTTTCTTAACTTACACCTTTTTACATTATAATTTAAACGCTAATTTACATTAAAAAACGACTTTACAATTTTTCGTATAAAATAGTAATTCAGAAGATTTAAGAAATTGCATCAACTATCAGACTCAATTTATATTAATTTTTTATTTAGAGACAATCCAATTGTTATTTTCCAACTGGAAAAACTACTAAAAAATTTTAGGAAGATTTTTATAAATTTGATTTTCATTAGCGAAGTTCAAGTAACATGCTTACCAGTAGCCAGTAAATTCAGTTTAGAACTAAAAAAAAGTTTTTGATTGTGAAAAAACAGTGATAAAATTATTTCTTCGTTAAAAAAGCTTGGTAAATTTTTTAACTAATATTTTTATAGTGGTCTCAAACTTAAATTTAACACGTTTTTACAAAAATCCAAAATTTACAAAACATTTAATCGAAAAGTGTATATTAAAATTTTTATATAAATGACTCTCGAGTAACACCGGGTATATCAGCTAGTGATCCAATAAATTTTATCTACTTTAAAATTAATAAAAATACAAGTCAATCCATAGAGTAGTTCTTGAGATATCGTTGGGACCAGTTTATAATACATAATTTTCAGAAAACGCATACAAGATTTGGTTAACAATATTTTCGAGTTCCTTTATCAAAATATTGGTTCCATTCGTATGCGGTAACTTTTGTATGCAATTGTTATCATCCAAACCGCTTTGGGAACATATTCTGCACCAGAGATCTGCAACAAGCGCTTCGCTTCATAATGCACTCTCCTTCTTCACTACATTTTCTGTTTTCTCAGGCATTCCCATTCCTCAAAAAATTTTGTTTGCTTCGCATTGACTCGCTCGCTTTTTTTATGTTGAGTGCGATTTATGCTCTCACTCTCTGCTCTACAATATGCGCTTGCTTCGATCCTCGCGTTGAGAGTTGGGCGAATAAACGAAGAAAAATAGTGAATATAGTGCAAATTCGCGAATTTTGCCTGCTTCGCGATTCGGCTGAGAGTTGTGAGAGTCTACGAACACACATTGCGAATATAGTGCAAATTCTGCCTGCTTCGAGATAAAGCTACGTTGTTAATAGGACTCGCCAAATGCTTTGAGTTGTGCAATTTCCCTTGTAACAAAAAAAATTTTGCAATTTGCTCTGTATTTCATTGTCGCCGCATGTCTTATTGGGAATAAAATTTGAAAAACCTATTGTATGCAGGCAAATCTATTCTAGCTAGTGTTCGTGATCTTCGTAATTGAATCCTGCGAGATTCATCTTGCAATCATTCCTTTTTATTTCTTGTGCACGATAAATATCAGCGTACTTGAAATCAGCACAGTAGCTAACTGTGTAGATGGCTCGCTGTGATTCGCTCAAGCATTGAGAGTCATACGAATAGTTTATCAACTTTTTGCGAATAGGGCGAATGAGTAGCTTTGAGAGGCTGAGTGTTTGTAGCTTTATCTATTCGTTACAGCGAGTCTCTTAAGCAATACAGTGGTGAATAGCAAGCTTAGCGAAGTTTACTTTTTGAGCGAGTCCACATTTTGTTTATTCGTTGAAAGAGAATGCAATGCACGATGGCTAGTCTCATTTTCAACGAGTGCTTATATGTATTAGTGAAGCCACTCATGCAGTTCTCCGATCTGCACATCATGTGCTATCGAAAAAATTAAAAAAATAATTGAATTTCATGAGTCGCGTTTCATGAAAAACTCCCTTAAATTTAATACAATATAATTGTTTCACTTTAATTTTTGGTTATGTTTTGTAGCTTTAGAAAACTTTTTAGTTTTTGCCAATATCTTTGACAGTTTATGAGTTATTTAGAAAAATCTGAGTTTTCAGCTCTTGTAATTTTTATTATTTTTTCGTGGATAGAAACATTTTTTGTCTATTTTTTGCTTTTGTCTGATAGAAAAATGCTGAACTTGAAGTAAACTTTTTATCTTTTGACAATATCTTAGGTAGTTTTATCTAATTAGAGTTTTTATTAAAATATTCCTAAAAAATTACAAAAGCTGAAAATTCAGATTTTTCTAAATAACTCATAAACTGTCAAACATATTGGCAAAAAATAAAAGGTTTTCTAAAGCTAACAAGATATTCTATGTGCCAGAATAAAGTTTTTGAAAATAAATTGGAAGGAAACAAAGTTACAGGGTTGCAAACATCAAAAAAATTTTACAATTTTAAAATTTTTGAACTTTGAAGTCTGATTTATTTAAAACTACAAAAGACAATGAATTTTTGTAAACAGTTATAGTTAGGTTTAGTATTTTTTAATCAAACCTATTTAAGATAATTAAAATTGGCTACTGCGTTAAAAAGATATAGTGCAGTTATCAGAAAAAGAACTGTTGTATTAATTTTGCCTATAACTCCTGAACTCGACCTGATAGAGAAAAACGGACTGCGGATTTGAATTTAGTGCGCAAAAATACACATGGAACCACTTTCGTCTTGTCTGGTCCGAAACCGTGTATACCTGTTATGGATGTCAATCCCGGGATCCCGATCTTTTTTAAAACCCGAATATCCCGGGATTATTCGATTCGAATCCCGGGATTGTTGAAAACAATTTTTTTTAAATATTTAATAAAATTTTTAAACTACCATCACATATATCCCCCTTTCAACGATCAGCGATCGAACTAACAAGCGTTGAGGCGGAGCGGTGCTTCTTCTCCGCAGGTTTTATATGCAATAAATTAAGGTCTAAGTTAGGGGATAAATCCATTAATGCTTTAATTTCATAAAAATCGTATTTTGATCAAAAAAAGGAATATTCTTACTGAGCTCTAAATAGAAAGGGTATCGTATTTATTTTTTACTTAAATGTATTGATTTTTTTATTTTAATTTGAATGTACTATAGCATTTAATTAAAGGGAGGTTTTAGGCCAAAGCGGTTAAAATGAAAGCATATTTTAGAAAATGTTTTCTAATAATTTTTTTTACATACACAAAAATGTAATTTGCATGTTAATTTTACATCATCACGCTGATTGCCTGAAAATAAAATGCTTTCGAAGAAAGACTTTTGAATGCACATCTTTTATTAAAATGGAAAATTAAAAAAATTACGAAGCGTGGAAAAAAAGTTGAAAAATTTTCCATTATATTTGACCATATTGTTACGTGTAAAACCTAGAAAAATTTTCCAAAGACGCTCATTTTGGTAAAAGATGTGTAGAATTACAATAGAAACAGATGAAAGAAATTTTCATTGGTCGATTAGTTTGTTTTCAGTAGTGTAGCCAGTTTTGAAAAAGTATGTTTCAAGAAAAATAGTGCTCAAAGTTACTCTTCTTAGTTAAATTTACTCTGGCGCACCAGGTTTTAAGCGCTGCAGAATCTGTAGCGCAGCGGAATTGATTTATTGAAGGATAATTGAACAATAATCAATCTGGAAAAATTGAATTTTTAAAAAATTGTTATTTAAATACTGATTTAAAGTAATTTTATGTAGGCAGTTACTGCTAAAGCTTAGTATGCTGTAGGATAAAAAATTTTTAGGCATTTAATTCTACACGCGAAATTTTGGTGTAGACTCAACACTAACACATACTTACCATAACGTGTTTATTGAATGTGTTAGTTCAAAATTATTGGTGAATGTAAAATTTCCACGCCAATTAAATGTACGGCCATATAAAAGGCAGCGAAATTTTGACATTTTAACTCTCCAACCTTGGTTGTGAACTTGGCTGCATTGAACAATTTTTTCGGTTCAACAGCGTACTAGCCAACGAAAAAAACTTCGCTACCTTTTCGCTGTCAAAAACGCGATTTCTTTTCACTTCTACAGCATACCAAGCTTAAGCCCAAAATATGTATTTGTGCATGTATTACAAAAACTATTTTATAAATTACTGAAGATATATGATTAGTCAAATTTTATGTGTGGTTTTTTTTTTGTTGAATTGGTACAAATTGTGCTTCTTTGTTACATCAATTTGTTACAGAGTATGTACTATAATAGAAAAGAAGTGAATGTGTTGCACTTTTAAGCAAAAAAAAAAAAAAAAAAAAAATAACGAAATAAAAACTTCTTGAATTTCGGGACGATCCCGAAAATCCCGGGATCGAAGAAACTCCAAAAATTGCCATCCCTAATACCTGTGTAATCAGCATTGCTACCTTGTTCGTTAATTTATTTACTTAACGTACAAGTTCTTTTCACTGGCGATAAATTATTCTGTCATAAAAATCAAGTGAAGTTCATTGGTATTTCAATCATGTTTCTAATCGATATTTTAAAAGTTTCAAATAATAAAGCTCATAAGAAAAAAAAGTTGGTCAAACTATTTAAGAAACCAATAGTCTCGCAAAGAAAAAAATAAATCTCAAATTCTAAGGGCGCGAACAAATCTTTTTCTTGTTTTTAATAATTAAAAATAATTATGATGCATTTTAATTTATTTTGATGACTTAGAGCTCACTGCTTATTTCGAGCAAAAAATTGTATGGATAGGGGGGGGGTCTATTTTCAACATCCACGGAGGTACAGGGTGTTTAAAAAAATGTGTTCGGTAAAGTAGGTGCTACCAAAGATAATACCATAGCCTCCAAAGTATCAGACCTACAATAGTCTTGATATGGTTGTTGAATTGGATATTAATCAGGCTCTCTTTCGGTATCATAATAGTTGGAAATTGAAAATAGGGTGTGCAGATAGGGTTTGCAGGCTCTGCAAAGTCAAAATTTTTTCATTTTTAAAAATTTGTTTTTATAAAAGTATGTTTTTCTCGAAAATTTGCACTATTATTTTTTTATTTTTACTGATGCCCTTGAAGTATCTCCTACAAAGTTTCCATACAAAGTTTTTGCCTGTGACGTCTTATTTAAATGATTTTTACACACCCTATTTTCAATTTCCAACTGTAACATGTAACATCCAATGGTAACGAAAGAGAGCCTGATTAATATCCTATTCAACAACCATATCAAAACTATCCTAGGTCTGATACTTTAGAGGCTATGTTATTTTCTTTGGTAGCACTAACTTGACCGAACACATTTTTTAAACACCCTGTACCTCATTTGATGTTGAAAATAGACCTCCCCCTAACATACAGTGTTTTGCTCAAAATAAGCCAAGGAATCACCCCTTAGCGGATTAGCATCTCAAGTCCGGACACCCTGTATAATAGTTAAATATAGAATAAATAATAGTTAAATTTGTTTGCATTGTCTTAAAATAAAAAGAAATTTTATTTCAAAATAGCTAAGCATTTTCATCATTGAATTAAGTAGATACCAGTTTTGTAATAATTTCTGGTTCTACCATGAGCCTTAGCGTATGAGGGAATTATTTTTATTTTAAAGTCTTAAATTAAAGAGAGATCTTTTGTAATAAAAAAAAAATCTCTATTAAGATCTAGCAGGAAAAGGTCGTGTGAAAATCAGCCCAAATCCCGTCTATATTTTTTAATACATAACTACATTATCGATTATATCAAAAAGTATAATTATAATATAATAGATTTTTTTCGGTTTAACTTTAAAGACTTAACGACTGATTCCCAAATTGTAAAAGAATTATAACAATCATCATCTGGAGGCTTAGATGACCTTCCAACATCATCATCCTTATTGTATTAAGCTTGATGAAATTACGTTGGTAATTTTTAAGCCCAATCAGTCTAACATAGACAGATCAAATAACAAAAATTAAAATTTTCCTGTCTTGGAAACGAAAAATAGGAAGTTATTTTTTCAGAAGAACTGGTAAAGCGAGAACCAATGGCTTGCGTATTATTCAGAAGGCGAAGGTAAAGCTTTTTGTTCAGTTTTCTTTGGTAAGCATGTTGGAGGTAGAGGTGACCAGAAATTGGGTAGATAGTTACAAACGCATTTATAAATTTTAAAGATGCGAAAGAAAAGTATTATCTTCACGAATAAAACAAATTACAAAATTAAATTATTTTCGCAAATCAGTTCTTAAAAGTATATATGTGACCTTCTCCGAGAGGTACCTAAAAGGGTGTAGTATAAGATGAAATGAGTTAGATTTCAAATCGCCATCAAAACCATACCAAATCGCATCTCCCAACTAAAGGTGGGTTCACAGTGATAATGCGTTATGAAACTTTAAATGCGTTCTTCTCAAAACTTCATTTTCACACACTAGGTCCCTTTTCTTGGAGAAGGTCACATATTATGATGTCAAAAAAAATTTACTCCCAGCAAAAAATTTTTCTAGAATTGAAATGCGAAACCTGTAGCTATTATTCAATCAATAATATTTTTCAGAAGACAAATGACAACTATGAGTGATTCTGGTCCTATTGTACTTGAGGAGCCTGAATTTAACACGGCAATTTTCGTTCAATATAAAGATTTGTAGGGAAGACTGCACTTAGAATAAATAAAATGTCATTAACGCTTTGAACTTTGAATTGCTGAAATCGGTTGAGAAATTTGGAAAGTTCTTAGACGTTCAGAAATCTTTAGGGTAAATGAAATAATTAAAAAATTTTTTGCTTCAGTAAACCCCCCCCCCCCCCCCTTATCAAATACCTATCTACGGCGTTGACGCTTGCACTCAACCACTTTGTGTGTGTGTGTGTGTGTGTGTTGATAACACATTTTGATTTTTTCCCACTGCATTCAACACACATGCATGTTATGTTGCTGACTGAAACTAAATGGATTGAGTTTTTCCACTCTTCGGTTACTTTTCCGGTTTCCGCTTCGAGTTAAAAACAAACATTGCAAAAGTAACTAAAACATATTCAATGCATTCGAAATAAATTTCTCCAACGAATTGCAATAAAACCTATTTTTTCCACGTCAATTTACTGCGAACAGTGGTGGCGATTTAGAACAAAAAAGAATTTACTTCCAACACAATTAATTTTGGTTACAATTTAAGAAGTGCACAAACAAAGAAAGATTTAAAAATACATCTGTTTATAAATTTTAATTAGCTAAATACGCTTCATTTAACATTCTGCTACTGTAATTGGCACCACTGTAACGAGAGTGAATTGACTTTTTTGCACTTTGCTCTAGTCTTCGCTTCCACATCACTCGACTTTTGCAATTCCTTTTGTTATTATTGCCTTCTGAGAAATAAACCATGCAACTTGACTTACCCGATTGCTGCTTCCTCAGCTCACAGCTCTGACGTAAAACATTATTTTGTCCACTTGGATGTGAGCAGCTCGAGTTCTGCCTTTTCAGTGTTGCCGTCGTGCGATATGTTGACGTCGTTGTAGTAGATGTAGATGAGTTTGTTCCAAGTGCATTTTTTGTCGGCGGAGTTTTTCTGTTCATCGTCGTCGGCAAAGATAGTTGTGAAGCAATGAACGAGAAGTAAAAAACAAATATTCCAATAAAATAAAATAAACACAGAAGTGATGAAAAATCAACAGAGCAGGTAAGGGAATAATTAAATTATATTTTTCGTGTAAATATTTAAATCTATTTGTACGAGTACTATTAAGAATTAGTTGTTGGAGATATTTTCAGATTGTTCATATTTTTCTTTTGCTGCTTGCTTGCTTAGTAAATTGTCATACTGGACATGGACTTAAGTGCCTTTTTTAGTGTCTGACTTTATTTTTTTTTAATGTTTGTTGTAAATATTATCACCACCTACCTTTTTTGCATAGTCAGTGTACGACGAACCGTGGCAAATTTCCATACCGTGCAACCCGTGAAGGTATTCAGAATGGCAATTGTCGTAAATGGCACAGCGAACACAATGATTGTATCCCAGTAGTTGAGTATTGTCAGATATTCCTAAATAGAAATAAGAGAAAAGGAAAAAAAAATACAAGTTGTAAAATAAAATAACGTTTGATAGTATGAAGTTCAGGCCCGCAGCCAAGGGGAGTTTTTGGAATTTTAATGTTTTAAAAGATTTGGGATGTTTTTTCAAAAAAAAACTAAGAAAATTATTTTAAATTGTATTTTGATCAAGTAACTAATTTTTTGAGTAAATATTTTTTGTTTTCGATTTTTTTTTGTTAAATTATTTCTTTACCTTCAACAAACAAGCAGAAGCCGACTATTCGACTTTGTCAAAAGAGGTTTTATAAGAATATGGATAAAATTTTAAAATTATGATCGTTTAACGTTGGTTCTCTAATAAAAATTAGTCGAAAAATAGACATTCTTAAAATTTTGTATACTCATGACATTGATATTGCAGTTATTCAGGAAACTCATTTGCATCATATTACTATCTCATTGGAATAGTATAATTTCATAAGAGATAATTTGCCGCAAGGTGTTGGTATTGCGATTAAAAAAAAAAAGAGAATATTCGTCATTATATATCTCAGGTGTAAGTTTCACACAGTGTTTCACTGAACTTAAATTATCCATTAATGGCTACATAAAAAAAATTTATTTATAAGTATCTACATTACTTGCAACTTTTCATCTGCAAAATTATTAGAAAGTTTAACCAAAATCAATGATTTCGCGAAGAACTTTGAAGGGATCTTGGTTGGTGGTGATATAAATTCTGAAAATAGATATTGGGTGATGTTAAGGCTAATGGCAAAATTTTACTGGATACAACTGGATACAAACATATTCTGGTGAATTGATATTCCTATCCAAATCGTTCCTCTTTTTTAGATTATTTTTTGATAAGTTCAAATTTAATCAATCATATGAATACAAATTATTACGTATCAAGTTTAGCTTCATTCTCGGATCACTTTCCCTTAATTATTAAATATGAGTTTAATGATTTTGACTTTTGCATCAATCATCCTCGTTATTTTGTGTCCTTCAGCACAACAGTATGGGAAGATTTTGATTCTGATATTAATGATTCTCTTCATAATTTATTACCAAGTTGTGACAGAAATTTAAATAGTGAAGAAATTTACCAATATATTGATAATTTTTCTAATACCTTAAACACAATGAAAAGATCTTATTCAAATACACTTGAGTCAAAAACACTAAACTTTTTCGAATCAAATATTTATGGCAAAAAAAAACTTAAACACATATTTCGCAAAAATTTCAATAGAAAAATTTCAGAATATCAACTACTTCTTACACAAATTAAGCTTCTTAACAAAATTATTAAAGAGCAAGTTCAAATTCATCAAGCAAATATATTTAATAACCGAATTAGAAAAATTAGACCGGGCCCTATAGCATATTTCCAACATAATAATAGGCTATAATAAATCGAAGACATGTTCAAACATATTCTTAAATGACAATATAATTACCGAAGATTATTAGAAAGTTGAAGCTTTCAAAAATCATTTCATTTATAATAGGGTGTTACGTTTATAATAGGGTGTCCCAAAAATATATATTTGTTTTATTTTGACAGATGTCAGCGGCTTTAATACTTCCAATTGAACTTAGAAACAGCCTCTGTAAAGCGCGTCTCAAATGGTAAAGGTTTAGAGGTCGCGAACTCATTTTCTAATTTTCCTATACGATTTGTTTGGGGAAATATCAGTATTGTTGGTAAATTGAATACATTGATGGTTCAATGTTAATAGCATCAGATATGTCTGGAATAATTTCCTTATATATTAGGGAGTCTCAAAAAAAAAAATAATGTTTGATGTCCGCGGGGTTTCCAGTTCCATTTGACCTTAGAAACACTCTCTATGAAGCGCGTCTCAACTGGTGAAGGTTTAGAGGGCGCGAATTCATTTTTTAATTTTTCCATACGATTTGTATGTTTGCTTTTAAATTGAATTTAGAGCCATTATCTTTTCAGCAAAATGGTTAAAAACAACGTGTTCCCTCTAATTTTGACTGTTATGACATATCCAAATTTCATTTTCATCGGATTATTATTTGGTGGTTGCCCGAAACGATTAAAATATAAAAATATAAATACAAAA
Organism: Dichetophora obliterata; assembly: GCA_963920525.1. Lineage (NCBI taxonomy): Eukaryota > Metazoa > Arthropoda > Insecta > Diptera > Sciomyzidae > Dichetophora > Dichetophora obliterata. The sequence continues at coordinate 183,585,758 of OY986438.1, forward strand.
AAAACTACTTGTTGTAACTTTTAATCCAAAAACATACAATAACCCTACTAATTTTTTCTTCATTGTGCATTCCAACTATCATTATCTAAAATTTAAGACCAATAACAATAATGAAAATTGAGTACTCTTAGAGATATTGCTTTTTAATGAAATAATTCTAAGTAAAAGTATTTATTTATATAGGTAGCTCTAAGAAGTGAGCCACAGACCACCAAATAATAATCAGACGAAAATGAAATTTGGATATGTCATAACAGACAAAATTTTTTTTCTAACCATTTTGCTTAAAAGATAATGGCTCTAAATTCAATTTAAAAGCAAACATACAAATCGTATGGAAAAATTAAAAAATGAATTCGCGACCTCTAAACCTTCACCAGTTGAGACGCGCTTCACAGAGGGTGTTTCTAAGGTCAAATGGAACTGGAAACCCCGCGGACATCAAACATTACTTTTTTTTTGAGACTCCCTAATATATAAGGAAATTATTCCAGACATATCTGATGCTATTAACATTGAACCATCACTTAATGACTCTTTTTTAAGTTATTCTGACACAATAACAAATTTCTCTGAACATTTTTCTTCATTACAAAATTTTGATTGCATTCATTTTAAAAGTCCGGAGGAACTGATAACTCAAATCAAATGTCTAAATTTAAAAAAATCTGCTGGTCCTTGCGATTTAATTTCGAACTTTATCCTAAAAAACTTCCATTTTCAGCTTTTAAATTTTTATCTATTGTCTTTAATAATTGTACTAACAATGGTTGCTTTCCAAAAAAATTAAAAAACTGCTAAACAGGGACATAACTGTTATGCAACTTTTTTTGAATTGGTTAAAATTAATTATTAAAATGGGTTAAAATACATTTCAGTTATGAATAGCTTTTATTTTTAAGAAAATTGTTTTTTGGTTACCGGATAACTTTTATTTTTGAGGAATAATTTTTTAGGTTGGCTCATAACAGTATTTTCTGAAATGAATTTTTTTCGGGAAAAAATATGACTTTTTCTTTTGGAATGGACTCACACCTCTTAGCCGTGGTCGATATGGGGTAATCATCTAACGTCATCGTCGTGATGTTAGAATTTCAAAAAGGTTTTTGACACCATGGTAGACCCTAAAAAGGTGTCTTTTTATATTCGCTTCCCTTGTTAGAATCTTTCCCAGAGAAATCGGCTACCACATCGATTACCGACAACTGATTACCTAACCGAATACAAATTATTGAAGCGATTACCAAGCGATTACTTAGCAGAATACCGATTACTAAGCGATTACATAACCGAATACTGATTACTGAAGTGATTACCAAGTGATTACTTAATCGAATACCAGTTACTAAGCGATTTCATAACCAAATACTGATTACTGAAGTGATTCCCAAACGATTACTTAGCTGAATACCGATTTCTAAATGCTTACATAACCGAAGACTGATTACTGAAGTGATTACTTAGCTAAATACAAATTACTAAGCGATAACATAACTGAAAACTGATTACTGAATCGATTACCAAGTTATAACTTAGCAGAATATCGATTACTAAGCGATAACATAACTGAATACTGATTACTAAAGGGATTACCAAGCGATAAGTTAGCTGAATACTGATTACTAAGCAATTATATAACTGAAAACTGATTACTAAAGCGATTATCAAGTTATTACTTAGCAGAATACTGGCTACTAAGCGATTACACAACTGAAGACTGATTACTGAAGTGATTACTTAGCTGAATACTGATAACTAAGTGATTACATAACCGAAGACTGATTACTAACATGATTACCAAGTTATTATTTAGCTAAATATCGACTACTTAAGCGGCTACAAGAACAAAGGAACGGCTTGAACAGGCGGAAAAGCGACAGCACTAAGGTGAAACCTAAAAAAGTGTTGTCTGTTTTATAATCTTTGGTTTTTATAAAAGTTGGTCATTTCGAATCTGATATTGGAATTAAAAAAGTGCAGAAATTTATATAAGTACCTACATTATTTTGAAAAATATATAACATTTTGCAATTAAACCACACATTTAAGGGCCTATTAATATTAAAAATGCATTTGATAATGATTAAGCAAACATTTATTATTAAACAAAAACTAAACATTAAAACTAAAAATTACATTATTTTATTTCTTTGATAATAACTAAGCAAGCATTTTTTATTAAAAAAATCGATTTCTTAAAATTTTGTATTAAAAATAATTTGATACAACTTTTTTTAAATTTCGTGCTGTTTTCGTGAAAGATCAGCTATCACAATAAAAAATGTTAGCATTTTTTCTCTAATATGGAGTTTTAAATAATTTTAGTTAAATTTTATTTGCCAGTCGTACCATAAATAAATTTTCAGTCGTGGGGAGTTTAACGTCAAACAGAGGAAATAACAATAAACAGAGTTGCTTCTGTTCCAAAAACAAAACAAATGAGCTTTTTTAAAATGGCACAAATAATTTACATCTAATTTCAAGAGTTTGGAATTGTTATAAAGTAAATATTTGCAAATTTACAATTTTATTTACCCTATGACAACTTATATTTATGGGCATTTCCAAACTGGCATTACGGACGATTTGTACGAAGAAATATAAAAAAAGAAACGAAAAAGTCTAACTTATAAAAATTCTTGTTTTATATTTGCGTAGCAATTAAGTAGCACTATATTAAGTAAAAGTAATTACAGAAATCGACCCCAAGGACTTGAAGATATAAGCAAAAATATGTGCTGGCGTTACGTTACAACTAACTAGTGTACGACCGAATATTCGGTTTCGGAAACCAAAACCAAAAATTTTGCTTAAAATTTCTCCCATCAGTTATTTTATTCAAATATATTAGTTTAGTTTAATCAAAATATTTACAACTCGTTAAGCAAAGCAAAAATTATGAATTCGTCTATAACTTTATTTATCGTGTAAACGCAAAACATTTTGATTAACTTTATGCGTTCGATGCTAACATTTTCGATTTTATCATCTACATTGCAATTAATATTAAATTTTTTTAATAGGAACTTCTTTTATTGAACTTTAAATTGAACTTTCGAACAAGATCTGTGTGTGTTTTTGAAAAAAATAATGTTTGTAAAACAAGCGTTTGAAGCACAAATTCATTGAATAATAAAAAAAACTAAAAACAATAGTTTTTATCGGCTTAGTAATCACTTGGTAATCACTTCAGTAATGAGTGTTCGGTTATGTAATCGCTTATTAGTCAGTATTCAGCTAAGTAATCGCTTAGTAATCACTTCAGTAATCAGTATTTGGTTATTTAATCGCTTAGTTACTGTTTTTCGAATAAGTAATCACTTGGTAATCACTTCAGTAATCAGTATTCAGCTAAGTAATAGCTTGATAATCACTTCAGTAGTCGGTATTTGGTTATGTAATCGCTTAGTAACTGGTATTCTGCTAAGTTATAACTTGGTAATCGCTTCAATAATCAGTTTTCAGTTAGTATTCAGTATCGCTTCTGTAATCAGTTTTCAGTTAGTATTCAGTATTTAGTTAAGTAATCACTTCAGTAATCAGTCTTCGGTTATGTAATCGCTTAGTAATCGGAATTCAGCAAAGTAATCGCTTGGTAACGACGATGACGATAGATGATAACCCCATATCGACCGCGGTGAGTCCATTCCAAAAGAAAAAGTCATCTTTTTTCTTGATTTTTTACACTAATAACCGAAAAAAATTCATTTCAGAAAATAACTGTTATGAGCCAACCTAAAAAATTATTCATCAAAAATAAAAATTATCTGGCAACCAAAAAACATTTTTTTTATAAATAAATGTTATTTATAACGAATATTTTTATGTGAAAATTTTATGCTCAATTTTTTCTGCTGTGAAATCTAGAATAACAATTATTTTCGGTCCCTGCTGCAAAATCATTCCGATACTAAAAAAAAAACAGGAAATTACACTTTGAGTAACTACAGACCTATATCATTACCTTCTAAAGCAGGCAAGCTTTATGCAAGAGTAATAAAATCGAAAATGGATACTAATATAGAACTTAATTATCGAAAACCTTCGTATTCAGAAATGTACGGTTTCAATTTTGCTTTATATAGAAAAAGCTTTCGATAAAGCTTATCATAATGGATTAGTATACAAATTAATAAAAATTCCTTTTTTAATAAAAATTCTAAAAAACTTTCTTAGCGATACTCTTTCTAGCGAAAATTCTTTGTGCAAATAAATCAGATTTGTTCTAACTTAAGCCTAGTCAAAAGTGGTGTTCCACAAGGTTCAATTTTGGCACCACATCTATACAAAAATTTGATTTATGATTTCCCACACACTTGGAGTGGATCCAAAAGTATTTTATATGCAGATGACTCTCTAGTTCAGGCACACGTAGATGCCCAATCTCTTGCGTTAAGACAAGTTTCTAATCATCGTAATTTAATTAATGATTATTACAAAAACTGGGGTATTAAAATAAACGCCTCAAAATCCCAAGCAATATACTTAAAAAATGCCTGCGGAAGATGTGGTCGATCCGTTGTTCCTGAAATTAAAAAACTTACTTTATCCTGAGGCTGTTCTGAAATTCCTTTTAAAAATATCTCGGAGTTACATTCAACAAACTTGTAAAATGTAATGAGAACGCGCGACTGATTTTAAAGAAAGTTAATAAAATGAAAAGAATGTTTGCAAAACTTTTGAGAAATAAGATTAAGAAATTTCAGAAAGAAAAAATTTTAAGATTATGTGTTGCCAGAAATTATGAATCTTTTAGGAAAAAATATTCAAATCAATATATCCATAATAAAGCTGATAGTGCGTTGTATGTTTACTCTCTTAACTTATTAAGAAAATTCGTAAACAAACTAAGGTTTCATGATACTTAATTTCTGATTTTTTTAATTATCAAAAAACTTTTAGCTGGTCAAGTACGCGTTATATTTCCGTTATTAATATTAAATGAAAACCCTTCAAATAAATATGACGATATTACATTACTACTGATTTTTATGAAAGAGTTTCTCCAGACACGCATAGAGGCTAATAATAAAAAAAAAAACAAAACTGTATTATATTAGTTTTAAGTCTAGATCATAAGTTTTGTTTTAGGATTATTTTGAGTATAGCTTATAAGTCTACTTAAATGAGATATTAGCTGTGTTCCATTCGCTTCAAAATAATCCAGATTATTTTTTTTTACATGCAAAGCAAAAACAAATATAATAATCCTATAACAAATTTTTGCTATCCATATAAAATTGTGATATAGCCTTTAAAAAATTTGAAACACAGGTGCCGCATCTGTATATTTTTATGAGCTGTCATTTCATTTTTTGAATTATTTGTTTGTTTGATACAATGACTATTAGGTAGCCATGACAGCTACCTATTTTCTCGCGAGATGCGACCATCGAATGTTAAACAAAAGAAGAAAAAAACAAACCGCGTGTGTCACACACATTGGACGCATTCAGCGGAGACAACAATTGCACTTAAATTACTTATATAATTGCATAATATTAATAATTAAATTAAATAATTTACAATTTTTCTGAGGTTTAGAGCAAAACACATTCAGAGAAAAACATCGTTCACTAAGGTATCGCTACCACAACAGTTCACAACAGTTTTGAACGACACGCGTTCTCATGACACCTAATAGTTATTGTATCATGATTGCTTGTTTAAATTTAATTTTGACTGCAACGGTAGTGCCCTCTACGAGTCGTTTTTCTTGCCGTTCCTTTGAGAAAATTTGTTAAAGCGATTATATTAAGGCGAAATGAACGCAGCTATTATCTTCTCAGAAGTTAAATGTGTCGTGAGCAAGCACAGTACCTATATTTAAATATTTAAAAAAATATTCTTTGTATATCTGATATAGCGTGTTGCGTTTTCAATTAGAACAAAATTTTGAATAATACTTATAATTCTAACAGCCCTTTTCTGGCAAATTAACAATTGTCAACCAGTATTTTGAATATTTCTATGTGTTTGTTGTAATTTTTTGATTTCAAAACAACATTTGAAGCTCAAAAATAAAAAATTATTATAAAAATTGTCAACCGCTTTTAAGTTATTGACAATTTCATTCAAAAATTTTGTTTTTTTAGCGTCAAATTTAAATAATTTCAAATAGAAATATAAAAAATACTGGTTAACAACTGTTAATTTGCCAGAATAGGGCTGTTAGTATATACAATATATTAAAAATTGTTAATTACTACTTGCTAATATAAAAAAAAGTCTCAATAACAGTCTCAAAAATTGAAATTGAAAATAAATTCAAAAAGCATCTAAAAATTCAAAAATTTGTGAATTTTGATAACTTATGACTAGGCAGCGCAAAATATGAAATTGCATATTTGTATTGAATAATCACAAAACAATTTCGATGACACAGATATGCGTCCCTGGAAATTCTATCTCGGAAAACATAACAAAATTTTTACATATTTGCATATTGCATACAAAATGCATATGCATATATTAATTGCGTATGCAAATGAAAAAATTGCATATTTGCATATTATATGCATATGCAAAATTTATGCAAGTCCATTTAATCGCAAATGTATGTTCGTAACTTTTATCATAGACATGAACGTTTTCAGAGGGTGCAGAATAGGGATGCCAGATGCGCGTTTTTAAACAGTACAGTACTGTTTTTTTGGACAATGTAATGTTTTAGGACATGCATCTAAGACAGAACGCAAAAGTACTGTTTTGTAATAATGTACTTTTTTTACTGTTTTTTTGGTATACTTTTTACGTGTTGAAAATATTTTTAATTTTCTTAGTGCCATCTAAACTGTTAATAAGATTTTTTTTGTCATAGTCGCCCGCTGAAAGCACTCTGCTTTTTGAAGTTTACTGGTTATCTTGGATATGTTTTAAATGATGAAAGAACTGCGCGAGAAATTTGAACATCAAAAAGATGCAGGGTTTTATGACTACTTAGCTGAAACCACAATTGAATATTCAGTTTTATGTTTTTTATTGTAGAAAGGAAAAATAGACTTGTATTAAAAAATTTTAAAATATGAAAACAGCTGGCGAACATGTTCCTAAATTTAAGTATGTACCCTTGACTTCATGTGATGAGGAAAGAAGCTTCTCGAAATGATATTTTCTGAAAAGCGTCAAAATGTCTCCATCGACAACTTAGAAGAAGTTTTAGTAATATATTGTTATATGAATTATAGAACATAATTTTGCACAGATAATATAAACATATATGTAAATAGGCGTAGGAAAAACAATTCAGTACCATTTTCTCCCGTGTTTCTCAACCGATTTAGATAATTTTTCTTTGAAGTGAATAAGAGTAAAGAGGGCACAGAATACTTTTTCTGACCTTTGACCTGAAATATGAGCGTTAAAAACAGAATTAGAGCTAAGCTATAAGAGATGGAAGAAAACGGTGTAAGAGGAAGTTTTAGACATTGCTGATATGTATAAAATATTCGACAGACATTTCTCGCTATCTCTTACGGATACGATACCCTACAATAAGCATATTTTTATGTAACTTATGCGAATATATATTGGAATTGTAAAATTTCTTACAAACAAGAAACTTTGAAAAATTTCCGTTATTTTGACCTTAAAATTATGACGATATCTCAAAAACTGTAGCTTTTCTCAGTACAACGTATTTTTGTATGAAAAATCATTGGTTGACTTTTATACGATATACGAAAGCTTTTTTTTTGTTAATATTTTTCGCGGATAGTATATTAAAAAATTTTTCGTTATTATGACATCCAAATTATTGCGATATCTCGAAAACTGTAGACTTCCTCAGTTCAACGTATTTTTGTGTGAAAAGTTGTTGGTTAGCACTGAGCGGCAAACGGTAAATAGAAATAGATTCTTTTTTTAACCTTTTTCTACGCTCATCTGAGAACGAGAGCAATTTCATGTTGCAGTGTAGGTCGAATGTCACAGTGAAAAGGTCGAATTTCGACCACTGGGGATTTCTATTTAACATAATTTCAGAATTACAGATTTCTAGTTTTATCTGGTGAAGTAATAAAATAATTTTTACATTTTTAACACTTTTTTGCAATAAACTTTATGGATATTTCAATTAATTTGGAAGTATTATGAATTAAGACCATTTTTATACATGCATAAGCAAAAAGTATGCAGCATATTTCTTGCATATGCACAAAGTATGCAGCATATTTATTGCATATGCTTTTGCATATTTTTTGCATAAAATTTGCATATTATAGATATGGAGTAATAAATGCATTAATAAAGTCAAAATCAATATAAATCCAAAACATGACTTCAATCAGACTTAACATAAATTTTGCATATAATTACGCTGTCTAGTTATGACAAAACAAATAGTTCTTGGATTTTGACGAAACTTTTTTGTAATTTTATTTGAAGTATTAACTTTTCATTTCTCAAATATTATCTGCACCTTTTCATAAACAAGAAAGTTATGAAGTTTTCAAAAAGTGAGTTTTTGCAAAAAAAAAATGGTTGGTTTTGAATGGAAAAATATTAAAAATTTTGCAAAGTTCAAAAAGGAGTGAAAAAAGACTTTGATTTTAACGAAACTTTTTTGTAATACTATCTGAAGAACTAACTTTTGATTTCTAAAAAATTATGTGCACATCTTCATAAACAAGATAGTTAGGAAGGCTTTTATATGGAAAAATATTAAAAATTTAGAAAAGTTCGAAAAGAAATTTTTAAAAAAAAGTTTCTTGGATTTTGACGAAAATTATTTTTAATGAAATTTGAAGTATTAACTTTTGATTTATTAAATATTATGTGCGTCTTTTCATAAACCAGAAAGTTATGAAGGTTAAAAAAATGTGAGTTTTAGCAAAAAATTGTAAATTGTATATAAAATATTATTCAAAACTTAGCAAACTTCGAAAATTAATTAAAAAAAATAATTCTTCGATTTTGCGACCGACTTCCAATTAAGAATTTGCAAGTACGAGGTAAGGAAAATAAAGAATTGGTAGCGCGAAACAAAAAAAGAGTTCAAGCTGAGTTTAAGAACAAAATTAGTCTTTTTGGTCGACAAACCAAAGCCAGGATATGAGTCTACTAACGACGGAAACACAGCTAGGGTGCTCTTTCTATAACTAAGGTCACAGATAACTGGCATAAGCAAATTTTTGATTGAAAAATTATATTGAGATTTTTGACAAGTGGCTGCCCCATAGATCTGAATAACTTAAAATTGTTATTAGAAAAAACTTAACAATTGTTAATAAATGTATATGGCTAGTATTATGGTAATCCAAGTCAATCCATAGCGTAGTTCGTGTGATGTCGTGGAGATCACATAAAACGCGTTTTAAGATTTGGCTAACGATTTTTTCGAATTCCTTTATGCAATCGTTATCGGCCAAACCGCATATTCTGCTTATAGTAAGCTATCGTAAAATGAAAAAAATATAGAGTTTTTATCGAGTTTCATGAGAACCTCCCCTTAACATTTACTTACAAAAAAAAATAAAAAAAATAAAAATAAAATATAGAAGAATTTATGATGACCATTTTTTTAAACCATTATATAATACCAATAATAAAAAAATAATTGTCACATTCTAGAATAACAATAATGTAATCAATTATGCTTGAAAAGGCACCTTACTCTTAGTGTTAATACTCGTATAATATTGGTGACAATACATTTTTAAATCAATATCCACCCGCCAGGAAAAATACGGGCCTGTAGTAAGTAGTAAATTGTTGTATGTTATTGCAACTGTGCCCCACCCACAACAACTTTCAACACAACAACTGTGTTTGTTTATCACAACAACTGTGGGTGTAAACAAAATTTAATTGGCAATTACTAGAGCTTCTTTAAACGAAGGCAGTTAAAGATGCCATTAATTTAAAGTTTTATCGTAAACATCAATAGGCTATAAATAATAATATCGTAAATCAAATCGAATGTGTGTAAGACTCTGATTTATGCCAAAGTTGCAGATAAAGCTTTTTTGAATCCAACAAAGTGTTTAAACCTCTTAAATTAAAAGTAATATTTTGAGTCAAAAAGTCATAAGTATATGTAGATATATAATATATATTTATTTGAAAAACACCTATACTTCAGCGCTTGTTCAATATAAACTTTTAACTACACTAGTGAACAATTTGGGAAAATAATTATTGCGCGGCGGTTGCTAGTTCGATTGAGTATTGTTTCTAGATAATAAAATTCATTTAGACTTTTCCAGGTTGGTTAGGATTTTTTTTTAAAGAATTTTTAGATTTTTTTTTAATTTTGAAAAATATGTCCCCAGTTATGATCCTATAACTTCAAAAGTATTTATTTAGTTTACAACTTTTATCTATATATATAAAATGGAATGTGTGTTTGTTTATTTGTTTGTTTGTACCTTATAGGAGACCAAACCTCTGGACCGATCTTCCTGAAATTTTCATAGCATTTAACTGGGACGCTGGCATGATTAATAGGGTACTTTTTTCGACCACACCCACTTTTACGCCCACTTTTTTAAAATTATGTAATTGCTCCCATATAGTTTTTAACAGATTTACTTCAAATTGTATACACATTATACTCCAGGCGAGGTAGAAATAAACATTTCTTACGCCACGTCCCCTTTCACGCCCCTTTTCACGCCAAATTTAAGTTTTAAACTTTTTGTTCTCTGTACAAATTTGTTCCTTCCAACGGATTATCTTTTATTTGGTAGTATATTGCTCTTAATACTGTTAACGTCGCCATATTACTATGAACCACGCCCAATTCACCGCCCCTTTTTTAAATTCAGGTACTTACTCATACCACTAACAATGTTTGCTATACAAAATACTTTTTTTGTAATATGTATTTACTTTTTATCTACAGCTAAGGTAGCCATAGATTTTTTTATTACCAAATCCCCCTTTTTCGCCCCATTTTACTTTAATTATAATTAATCAGCTTTCAATATGGTATATATTTGGTGTCTTTAAGAAGTGTTGATGCACAAAAACATTCTGAAATAATTTTTTTATTATTATTTTTTTTTTTAATTATTATCAACAGAATTAAATTTGAATATTAATATTGCACTACTTTTCGTTCAAGTGTAACATGAGGTGCGATTGCCAACGCGTGTTATAACGCTTACCATATCATTGACATACTTACAATTTAAATTATGTATATCGCAATTCATTTCACTAATTAAGAACGCTTCTGATTTCACCAAACGGGAGCTATGTTTGCAGCCATTAAAGCTGAAACTTTCACAGCATGTTACTATGACTCTGGAAGGAATAATAGGCTATATGAAGTTTTTATTGGACAAAGGGGCGTGGCACCGTCCATATAACCCAAAAATTTAAATCGCCATATTTGAGACATTTTTTGACCTACGTCGATGATATTTGGTACATATAATATTGGCATAATTAGGAGTACGTACCAGGAGAAAATTGGGTGGGACCACGCCTCTTTTCAGGAAAATTAAAATCGCAATATAGTCTTAACTACTGGACCGATCTTCATTAAATTTTCACAATAGGATATTCTTACGAAATAATAAATTCTTAACTATATAAAGTTGTGAGTGGACAAAGGGGCATGGCCTCGCCCATATAACCCAAAATTAAATCGTCATATCTTGGGCATTTTTTTGACCCACGGCGGCAATATTTGCTATATATGGTATTGACTCAGGAATACTTATTACATAATAATATTTTTCGAACATGCATACTTGTGCACTTCCTTTTTTACTACGTTTATTAACGGCTTTACCTCAAATTTAAATTACACAATAATTAAAATAGTGGGGTAGCCCCATTCTCTTTCTCCCACAACTTTCTGCAAAACAGCTGATTTTGTAATATGTGTTAATTAAAATAGAGAGTGGAGTAACCCCATTCTCATTCTCCCACAACTGAAACAGCTGATTGTGTAATTGCTGCTTTTTGATTGGTCTAAAAATAAAAAGGGGGAGCATGAAGCAAATTACATGCGGTTCAGTGCTGAATTCTAATTGGTTTACAACAAAAAAAGGGAAGAAGCATTGCAATTATTAAATTAAAATTAAATACATAAATTTTTGTAAATATATAAATACTTTTAATTTTATTTTATACGAGGGGGGTAGCGAAGCACACCGGGTTCAGCTAGTAAATATATATAAATGAAAAAGTTTTATCTCTCATTTAAGCTATCATTTGTAATGATCTGTCGAATTTTGTAGACATTTTCTGAACACAACATTTGTGAATAAGCTTAAAATATACCTTTTTTTTCAACATATCTCCGTTTTAAAGTACGCAAAAATATAACTTTCACGTTTATTTTGGCTTTGTTTTTTTTTTGTTGTAAAAAAAAATTTTATGAAAATTTTAGGGCACAGTGCATGTTTGTTGCAGGTTGAATATTCTACTTATTGAGGTTTTAGTGAAAATACTCAAAATTACCTGCACCAAAGTGGACTTCGTACTGAAAAATTCATCAAACTTTAAAAACCCAATTATCATAAATTAAACTAAAGATATTACTAACAAAAAATGTCTTTGCACGTTTTTAGCTAAATTTTAAAAATCCAAAATCCCAAATTGCAATTTTAAGTTTTAATAAGATTTGCAACACTGTAAACTATTTGTAGTGAGCTAAATAGCGAAAATAACGTAAGCTAAGAAATGCCTAAAATAAATCAACACAAAACAGCGAAGTCTTCGCACTTTTATAAATAACCAGGTGGCGTGGCGTTGCTGCCACGCCACCGTTGCCAAACTCCCATAAAATGTTATCAGTGAAACTGCATGTGTAAATTGTGGTCGAATACTGCATTCCGTGATTGTGCAACCTATAACTTAAAAGCTATTGAATTTTTCAAATTTGGGTTGTATGGAAGATGCCACGCCCTTTGTCCAACGCCTTACAATCTTATCAGTGAAACTGCATGAGTACATTCTGTTCGAATACTGAATTTCGAGAATATGCGACCTATAACTACAAAGCTATTCAAAATAGCAAATTTGGGGTGGTGTGAAAAGTGCCACGCCCCCTTGTCGAACGCTCATAAAATGTATGCAGTGAAACGTCACGTGTAAAGTGTAGTCGAGTTCTGAATTCCGAGGCTGTGCGGTCTATAACTCCAAAACTATTCGATATCGCATATTTAGATTGTATGGGAGGTGCCACACCCCTTGTTAAATGCCCATTTATATTATCAGGGAAACGGCATGTTTAAAATGAGGTCAAGTACTGAATTCTGTGTCTGTGTGACCTATAACTCCAAGCTATTCGATATCACGACTTTTGGTGGTGTGGGATGCCACGCCCTCTTGTTCAACGCCATTAACATGCTGTCACGAAAACTTCACGTGTAAGTTGTGGTCTAATACCGCATTCCGAGGCTGTGCGACCTATAATTTCAAAGCTATTCGATATCGCATATTTTGCCTGTATGGGAGATAATTTTGAGTATTTTCACTAAAACCACAATAAGTAAAGTATCCAACCTGCTACAAACATACTTTGTACCTTAAAATTTTTGTAAAAATATTTTTTTTAACAACAAAGAAAAAACAAAACCTGAATATACATGAAAGTTTAGTTTTTGCATACTTTAAAACGGGGAAATGTTAAAAAAAACGGTATTTTTTAAACTCCTTCACAAATGTAGTATTTAGAAAATTTCTACAAAAATGGTAAGATCGTTACAAATTATAGCTTAAATCAATAGTATAAATGTTTTATTTGTAATTGTGGATAAAATTACTAATATAAATAAATATTTTTGAAGTTATACACTGAGCTAAAAAACAACGTAAAATCAAAGGTAACCACTTCAATTCAAATATTTTTCGGAATGATTTGGCACCAAACACGAAAATATTCAATTCAAAGTGGAAACCAGGGTGCGGAAAAATACGTTCGCAATCGATTATAAAATACGATCTTATTGTTCGTTTTTTGCTGAAAAATTTAAAATCAGACCAACGTTCGCAATCGAAAAAGGGACACTCTGCTTGCGTTGTTTTTTTTATCACTGATAAATTTGTGAGCTTTGTATATTTTTGAACGAATTTTTCACACAACAAAAAAAAAAGCAACAAACGTTCGTTTGGAATTGTTCATTAAAAATGAACGTTTAAAGAAAAAATTCACGAACGTTCGTTTGTACGTGGAGTTATAAGACAAAATATAAGTTTCTTGTTGTATTTTTTTACACTTGCTGACATGAAAAGACGAAACAAAAATACAGATGTGGACTGTACATGCATATGAGAAAAAAAATAATGTTTTAATGCTTTTGAATTAGGTAAATAAACTTGATATGCCCAATCAAATGAAAAAATATGGTCTGTTATGATTGGTGTTATATGATTAGATTGTATAATAGGTACGGTACAATAGGTAATATATGTTATGGATATGGTATAGTGGTATGGCTTGAAGATAATGGTATAATAGAGAATGGTATGATGGTAATTTTGTTAATTTTAAGCATAGTAGAATCGCGGAAAAACTAACTCGCACAAAAGTTAATCATCGTCAAAAAATTCAATTAACGCATCGTTCCCTTAATTCGTATTTCTACCACGTAATTGTAGTAATTTGAAAGATTTTGAGTTGTTTTGAGGTATTGTGGTTTTTTGTAGTATGAGGTATTTTGTGGTGTTTTGAGGTATTTTTTACCCACGCAAGAGATTTTTCTCATAGAATAACATGGGAATTACCACAACCCACAATCTTTGAAAAATACCATAAGTGTTATTTATCGTGCTTTTCTGATAACATAGGAGGCGACGGGACATAACCCTAAGTCACATAATCCCAAACTACAAATTTTTTCCCATTTAAAAAGATATAGTCCCAAAAATTGTATTTACAGTGTGAACCAGAATAAGTGTCACTAAAATAATGCGCCATAAATACTAAAGTAGTCAATGAAATTTCATAATTTCTTTTTATTTGCTGAAAAAATATTACAAAGTTAAGGGAATCAGGCCGTTAATTCAAATCTTTCTCCTTTCTCTTTGATTGTTTGACGCAAACGTTTGAAGAATGATTTGCAAGCGGCACGCACCATGTCTTGATCCATTTCATTCCAAATGTCTATCAGCTGAGCTTTGAAATTATCAATGTTAAGACCTTTTGTGTTGCCAATTTTGCTCAGCATATAGCCCCATACATAGAAGTCGAGAGGGTTAAGATCTGGCGACGCAGCTGGCCATTCTTTGGCTGATATAAAATCGGGAACATTTTGCTGACACCAGTCTTGAGTGCGTTTTGCCTTATGTGAAGGCGCAGAATCTTGCTGGAAACAAAAATATTCATCGCCATATAAGTCCTGGGCATGAGGTTTTAAATGGCCTTCCAAAACGTGTTCGATGTAATAGTTTGTATCAATTTTGACCCCTCGATCTATGAAAAGTAGAAACTTGCCTTTTGTTGATATTGCTCCCCATACCATTACTTTCGACACATTCTGGTAACGCTCCACGGCCAATTTATCTCTGGGAGCATCTGCGAGACTTACTGCATACACGCGATTGTTTTGTTGATTGTGGCTATCTTGTAGTAGAAATATTTTTTCATCAGAAAATAAAATTTCATCTCCTTCATGCCAACGCAAAAGCTCTCTGCTTTTTTCAACTCGCAATTTTTTTTGCGTGTCAGTAAGGCCATGCACGCGCTGCTTCTTATAAGCTGTGAGCCCAAGATCATTTTTCAATATCCGCCGTATTGATGACTGGGATATCTGCATGCCCTTTGCCATAGATCGACCCGATTGAGCTGGATTTCGTCTTATTCTTTCTCTGACGCATTTTATGATAGCTTTTGTTCTCACAGTTCGTTTCCACCCAGATTTCTTTGCAATTTTACAACTTCCCGTTTCATTAAACCGTTTTACAGTTCTATAAATAAATCTCTTCCCGATATCGAGCGGTTTAAGCTTCTTAATAATCTCGCACATTTTTAATTTTTTTAAATACAAGTTTACAACTAGCTCCCGTTTAGCTTCCATTGCGATACTGATTTAAAAATGGCTAAGCTCTGGAAATGTTTAATTATTGTCTGTTTGTAATTCAATTTCAAAAAGCTTGGCCAACTTAAAAAGTTTTTAAATTGAACTTCTTAAGGTAGGGAGCAAACCAAAAAACAGTGACAGTTATTCTGGTTCACACTGTAGTATTATGACCGCTTAATAACAGGTCATAACAACAAATGGGGATTAAGACAGCTTGGGACTATGTCCGCTTTTGAAAGGTCATAATCTCAAGTGGTTCTAACAAATACTATATCTGTTAAGTTATTTATATAAATTAAATGGAAATGTCTTTTGTTTTTGTGTCATAACTTTGGCTTTCGTCATGCTAGAAGATCTAGATTTTGTGTGTTTATAGTGCTATATGAGTAGAATACAGCTGCATCAATAACTGAGATATGTCGTAAGTCGAATTAAGCTATTATTGCTTATCGACACAGATTTAATGACAAAATTATTCGCCCTTGTACATAATGCTGGAATGGTGATAACAACATCTACAAGGTCAAATCAATTTTTTATGGTGTTTGTTTATGATAACATAATTTGCCCTTGTACGGAAAAATGTTAACTTAAGAGCAACACAAACATGGCTCAATGCTACGCATCCGCAACAATTTTTTTTCGCGAACTTATTGTAGGAAACGAACGTTCCTGAAGTTTTCTTTGAACGATTAATTTTTAAGAAAAATTAAAAACGAACGTTCGTTGCTTGCTATTTTTTTTGTGAAAAATTCGATTGAAAAAATTTGAAACCGACAAATTTTTCAGAGATAAAAAATATGACGCCAGCAGAGAGTTCCCCATTCGTTCGTGATAATTTGCGAAAATAATTTTATTTGAGGAGAACGATAGTTGAGAACAATTGTATTTCAAACGTTCTCCGCACCCTTGTGGAAACACATATATTCAGTTTTATGTTGTTTCCACTTTAAACTAAAGTGTTATACACCTTAAAATGATAAGTATTCGACTTTAAATTAACGTAGATTCAGATTTAATTCAAAGAGGAAGCATATTCAATTGGAATACTAACGTATTTATTTTAAATGCGTTATAGCTTTGAAGTCAGTTATTTTCTACTTTGATTGCACGTCCTTGCATTAATGAATCAAAGTGATTTTCACTTTAAATTAAATACTTAACATTTTTGATATTGAATGGTTACAGGGTCCGTGAAACAAAATCAAATAAATAAAACAAAATTAGTTTTTATAGAAATGTTTTTTTATTAAAATATTAGAATATATGTGGTAAATTTTTTTAAAAAATTATATGATAATTCAATATATTACACTTATATAAGAGAATTATATTATTATTTTTATTATTATAAAAATTTATTTCTCACATGAGTTTTACCATTATTCATTTGGTTAAAATCTTTCCAACTCAAAATCTTTAAGCACACTAGCAAATTTATCAGCTTCTTCTTCCAAATTTGTAACATCATCCACACTGTTGACAAGTATTGTGTCCAAGTTAAGAACTTGACAAATTCATTAATATATTGAACACGGTGTGCAGGAACCAACTTTTATTCAACATGAAATGTCGACACAATCTGAGTATGCAGATGTTTGAAAAACCACCCACAGATGCAGAATTCATTGTTTTTAAAATCCTATGAGTTCGTTTAAGTGGGTGAATCCATTTTCTCATAGTAAGAAAATCGATTTTTTTTGGTACCATAAATAGGTAGTATAAGAATTAAAAAATATGTCGTCAAAGTTTAAAAAAATATTACTTCAAATATTTGCAATTTAATAAATGAAAAATTCAATCTAATAATAAATCCGGTAAGAAAACGTCTGTTGTTATAAATCAAAAATAGCAAATAAGTGTAATTTTTGAAGAAAACTATCTATCGGGCTAATGTTTGTTCTTATTACCTGTAACACTAATTTTTCATTGTGTAATGACTTTAATATTTATGTATTTATAGATAAAAAAAACAGCTGCTTCCAACAACTTTGGTAAATATTTATTCATTGAATTAAGTTTTCTTCGATTCCAATTTTTTTTTTAAATTCATTGGTCCATCTCCATTTAGGTGCTTCAGACAATGAATAAGGTGTTCCAGTGTTACGTTAGCTTGCAATGTTTTGGAAAGTTCTGTAGCTTCAAACATTTTTTTTAAATTCTTCAATGTACTCTTAAAGATTATCACCCTTTTCAGCAGAAAAGTAGCAGTAAACTATCTTGTACATAGCTTTGAGAGCATTAATGAATGGAACTAATCGTAAATTTCCAATGTTTTGATATATGTCAGGATCCTTTAGCTTATGTGAGTTTTTCAAAAGGGAACGATAGGCATTGTTTTCTAATGTTTCGCAAGGATAGTTTAATCGTGTTAACTTAAATTTTGTTGGCCAAATCAGTGACTTTTGTCTACAGAGGATTGAAACTAATACATCCCATAACAAGTTATTGACATATCCCTGCATTACATGTAATTCCGAAATAATACACTTTTGAATAACGCAAATATCATCACTTTTATTTAGCAAGGGTAGATTTTTAGTGCTATGTCACTCTTTACCGCTTTTTTTATCTGAACCAAGAGAAGAAAATTTATTGAACTCCATTCACAAGTCTCCAAAAGTTCTAAGTCTTAAGGATTGTTCTATTTAATTCAGTTTTTTTAAATTTTTTAAGCTAACAAAACATAATGGGCATGGATATGAAGCAGTAGCTGTTTGTAGATCATTAACAATTAATAATAATTTAAAGCCGGCAGTAAATCTGAAGGATATTTCATTGGTTTTTATTAAATCGAACAAAGTTGAAATATAACTATATGATTTCGTAATGTTTGGGACATAACGCATCTTTATTATTCGTTTTACACTTGTGAACTTTGCTTCCTTGTTGGACTTGCCCTCTTTTTGCATAGCTTTTCATTAAAATGTTTATACAGGGTCCGCCAAATAACTTTTTTTTTTTGAAAATTCTATAAAAAAAACTACTGGATATTTTCTGAAATTTCTTTTTTATTTGAAAGTAAAATTCTTCCGGTTAATAATGGAAAATAATTTTATTCAAATGGCTGCCTCGGCTGGCCATGCAGTAGCCTACACGATCGGTCCAATTTTTAAGCACATTATCGATTCCCTGCAGTGTAATCAACTAGATTTATACCAGTCAACAACTAGTTGGAAATATCCAACAACTAGTTCGATTTATGTCCAATTCTCATAGAACCGACTGGTATTTTTTACGTGGTGATGTCATTGGAAAAGACAATTGTCTTACTATAGATAAGGTTTTAACTAGTTAACAACTCATTTTTTATGTAAAGTAAAATTCTAGTTGGGTTGTGACTAGTTTTTAACCAATATAGTAATTATCGAATTAAAACTAGTTCATAGGTTCATATTTTTTCAATAGTTCATAGGTTCAAAGAACATATATTTTTACTACAAAATATTAGCTAAAGGCTAAAGTTAAAGCTATTTGATGAAATACCATGTTTATGGTATATATAAACTAAGTTCTAATCTACTACAAAGTTGCAATAAAAACATTTAAAAATGAGAGTATATGTCGCATTAATATAATTCAAGATAGTTTATCAACTACATGTTTTTAAATTAGTTTTTATATGTTTTAATTTGTTTATTATTAGTTTGTTCCAATGGGGTACCCAGCTCCAACTGGTTTTGGAACTGGTTGATTTTGATAATATGTAGTATAGTTTGATTTTGGCTAGTTTTACAACTGGTTTAATGTGACTTGACAAAAACTAGTTGGGTTTAAACTACTTTTGCAACTAGTGAATCGTGACAAAATATAAACTAGTTTGTTTTGACTAGTATAAATACTACTCATTTTTTAATGCTGACTAGTCTTACACTGCAGGGGTATTTCACCAATGGCTTCACGAATATTGCCCTTTAAAGCGTCAATTGTCTACAAATAATAGTCCAACGGTGTCAAATCGCAGCTCCGAGGTGGCCAAACGACATCAGCTCTGCGGCTGATAATGCGATCTTCAAAAACAGGGCGCAAAACATCGAGTGTCCTGTTGAAACCAAATGTTGCCAATATCCTCCACTTCAATTTTTGTGAACAAAAATTCGTTCAACATGGCCCGATAATGATCGCCATCGACTGTAACGGCCACTCCTTGATCATTTTCGAAGAAAAATGGCCCAATTATGCCTCTGGACCAAAATCCGCACCAAACAGTGACTCGTTTTGGGTGCAGCGGCATTTCAATGTATGCGTGCGGGTTTTCTGTGCCCCAAATGCGACAATTTTGCTTGTTTATATACCCGCCAAGATCAAAATGAGCTTCATCTGAAAAGATGATTTTTTTGGCAAAATCGGCATCTTCTGTAAGTCGATCGCAGGGCCCTTTTCTCAGCGTTGTTCAAGCGTATACACAACCATATTCGTTCAGCGGAAGGAAAAAACTAATTATCTGTCAAATCAGACATGAGGTAAGTGTTACCATTCACGAAATAAGCACTAGTTGAAAAAACAAACGTTATATGGCGGACCCTGTAGTTTTCATCTTCATCTCGATACGATGAAGAATATTTTTCTGGAAGTATTGTTAAATAATTTTAAAGAAGCCCAGTCCCTCGTCTGCCATTACCTTCATCATAGTTTGCTATGAAATTGCAAGCTTCTAAAACCGCATCTAATAATTCAGATGCATCAGCCCATACCACGGGTCGAATTTTTTTATTTGTTTGAAACAACATCAAAGTGTAAATTATCAGTTTTGTTAACATTTTTCTAAGTATTAACTTTTACAGTAACATGTGAAGCGCAATTTTGTGAAATCGAATTTAATCGAAATTAGTAATATTTCTCGTTTGTCTGACGCTTGTGCCTGAATATCTCATAATATTATCTAAATAGTTTTTTTTTTAAATTATACTCTTTTGCTCTATTGGATTTATAATAACAAACAATTGATTGCCGGATACATTTCTAAATGGAATTTTTTTATTTCTTAAATTGCAAATATTTGAAGTTATATCGTTTTTAACGACATATTTTTTGTTGTTTACTACTTATTTATGATATCAAAAACCGATTTTTTTTTTACTACAAAGAATACATTCACTCCTTAAACGAACTCATAGTATTTAAAAAAAAAAATAAATTCTGCATCTATAGATGGTTCTTCAAACATCTGCATACTCAGATTGCGTCGACATTTCAGGTTGAATAAAAGTTGCTTCCTGCACACCGTGTGAATATTTTCCATTTGTATTAATCTTCACTTAGTTGAACTTACTGTTACTATTTGCACGCACAAACTGGAGCGACATTCAGTGACCAGTGACCACCTTCGTCAATTTTGTTGAATTAATTGAAATTATTTCAACGATTTGGTTGAGTTGAAACGATTGCAATCAAATTATGCTGAACACATACACACAAAAATATGCATCCAACTTCAAATTGAAGTGTCTTCCACTTTAAAATATATATTTTCCTACTTCGTTTTCACTACTGACAACTTCAATATAAACCATGTTATTTTTCAACTTAATTTCGAAGTGGATGCACTTTAAAGAATATAATAACTATAGTGCATCACCATTATTTTGAAGTTTTTCCACTTCTTGTTGGAGATCAAATGTTTTCATATTTGATTTAAGGGATTTCAATGTGAATTTAAAGATGATTTCTTAAACATGGAGCAACGTAAAATTAACATGATATTATTTAATTTTACGTTGCGATTTTTCCCTGAATGTAGGATCATAACTCCGGATATATTTTTCAAAACATAAAAATATCTAAAAATCACTCTAAAAAAAATCCGCACCAACTTGGAAAAGACTTGGTGATTTTTATTTTCTAGAAACAATACTTAATCGAACTAGTGATATCGGTATCGCCTCGCAAAAATGCTGTTTATATGTGTTCTGTTTTCAATTTTGTATGAGCTCTTTTAAATTGAATATTTTACTGAAGCAATCAAAAAGCTCTGCAACAAAATATTTTACTGCCATTTACAGTATATGTTTAATACAAAATCATTATTCACTCTATTAAAACTCAACAATAGAATTGTGCTGTTGTTTATTTTTTAAGTACTTTATTGTTGCTGCAATCACTGAACTCCTAACAATAATGAGGCTAACTCTCGAACAACAATGTGTAGATGAATAAATATCCTTTAATCCTATTTTTGCTCAGTGTCATACCTATTCTATGGCAAATAAACAACAGCATTAATAATAATAATAATAATAGTCTAAACAAAAAATTTCCAAATATATAAATAATTCTGATATTTTATTCGGAAAACATGTTTACATATTTTTTAAATCCAAGCCATTGTGAAAGGTTACCTGAAGGTTGAATTGCCCACGTTTGGTTTCTCCTTACTTACAGTTTCTATTTCAGTTGTTTTTTTGTTTTGTTGGTGTCGACCAAGTTCATTCATTATTAACTTAATGTTTGAAAGCTTTTAACTTCTTAGAAAACGCAGAGTAAGGAGTCATTAATTAGTATAGAGCTAAAAACTTTACATGCACTTTTATCTATATTTTTATAGTAACACAGAAAGCATTTTAATTCAGAAATTATGATTTGATCTTAGTACCCCTATTTTTTATGCTAATTTTACCGGTTTATAAGCTGTTATTGCTTATCGACACATAAATATGAAAACAATCATTTGAAATTGTCTTTAAACCTTTGACAAGCAACATGTGTCTTGCCCGCTTTTAACGGTCTGAAGCAACTAATGTTACTCATACGCTATGTTGATCTAATTTTTTCGTTGCAAACTATGCTGACTTTACCTAAGCTAGACTTTTTGTAAGACTCACTCGATAAGACCCACTAGCAGCGATTTTTTCATATTTATTTGTTCAGGGAAGTTGTTGGTCAGAATAATAGGAAAAACTTTGCTGAAAAAACTAAAATAAAAATCTTAATGGTTCAAGAGTTATGAAAATGAGTGCATATCTTGAGTAATTTTTTATGCTGTGCTTTTTATTTATATCTTGTTCTAAACGTTCTAAAATGTTCTTTTAAGTAATAAAACAAATACCACCACGACATTCCTCATACCAAAATCAAGTAAAAAACGTTGAAATTATCAAATACAGAGAAAAAAGTGCAAAAAGAGCACAGTGTAATCTTTACAAGATTAACTATACACCACCAATGCAAAAATGCCTTAAAAATTACTTTTTCCAAATACTGTTAGGTCTAGAGTATGTTTCTTATGTGGCGAAAGTTACATACAATAATTTAATCACATGTTGAATAACAACGGCTCGAGGAAAAGTTCTCCCACAAGAAATGCAAAATTAATTGTGCATTTACAATGATTGTATTAATCATTGTAAAGAAGGATTAAAAGATTAATCATAGAAAGACTCGTCGAAGACGAATACCATTTGACACATAAGTTTAAATTAACTATTAGAGATAAAGAAAAACAATTTTTAATTTGCCCACAACCACGCCTACCTCCCATATAAACCCAAAAATTAAAAGGCTTCATGTTTTTGGCTATTGAGCTTATATAAAAACCATTCCCTCAAAACTCTTAAACAATGTGTAGAATACAAAAGAATACATTTTGTGCCACTCCCACTTCCCATAAAAATTTTTCAGTGAACGTCATTTTTAAAATTTTAAATTTCATGAGGTATAGCATGCAAATGACTGAACTTAGTTGTCTATTTTATTCAAAGATATTATACATGTTTTTTATAAAAAAAAAAAATAAAAAAAATTAAAATCAAGATTTAGTTTTTATTAAGTCGTGTAGCATACAGGGCTGGTATATTGTATACTAGGGCGCCTCAAAAAATTTAGATTGTATTCTAAGGGGCAATTTTTCAGAACGAGCTTAAACTCTAGTCATATTAAACTGAGGTTAACTCACCAAATTTGGACGTTTAAACTAGGCTTAGGCAAAAAGAAACACATTATGTGATAATTTAAGTCAATGTTACTTCAAAGAATGCTAAAATATCTAGTTAAACCGAGCTTAACCGTCAAATTTTGGTGAATTAACCTCAGTTTAATTTGACTATAGTTTAAGCTCGCACTGAAAAATTGGCCCTAAGAGGTCTTAAAAGATGCATACAGGTAGTCAAGATCTCAAAAAAAAAATTTAGGAAAAGATAAGGATGTCTTCCTCTCCCGTAAGGACAAAGTTGTTTTTTAAGAAAAACAGTGAAAAACCACAATCTCAAAATGCTTTGATTTTTGTAAAAAAAAACAAATACATACATATATCTTAAAGTAAAAGAAAATAAAGACTTTAATTAAAAATATCCTGCCAGACACGATGCCACTCTTTATTTTTACCCACAAGGTCTTGTGTTAAGAATATTCGAATCTAAAGGTGCACTCGAGGTAGCACAGAATTTTTGATTGCTATCTGATTGTCTAAATTTTGGTGGTTTTGAGTACAGTGTAAAGCTTTTTTTTAGATTTGGCGAATTAATAATTTGCATATGCATTTTGTTGTTTTTGATAAATGTATACTTAAATGCAATTTTTTAACTTTTTCAAAAAAATTAACATAAGGTTACATATCTCGGGCACCAGAAGTGGTAGCGAAAATAATTTTTTTAATTTAGGTTCTTCAAATATTTCTGAACAACACCCTGTCCAAAAATATCAATTTACAACACCAGGTTAAGACCACGATTTTTTTTTTCCTATTTTGATTTTTAAAAAAATTTTCTTCCCTAAGAATTTTCTTATTTCGTTAAAACACTTCAACTCAGCATTCACAAAAATTCTATACTAAAATTTTAAGTTTCTGAGTTTGCCATTCGATGGGTCTCAATTGACTTAACAACTGTTGTTAAGAAGTGTTTTAGTGATATAATAACTAGTATCCGACCGAATATTCGGTTTCGGCCAGTTTCGGCTATTCGGCCATATTGAGAAACTTTTGGTAAAAACATCTTGCATCAGTCATTTAATTCAAATATAAAAATATTTGCTACGCATTGTACAAAACAAAAATTATGAATTCGTCTATAATTTAATTTCTCGTGTTAACTCAAAACATTTTGATTAATTTAATGCGTTCGTATAGTATCCAAGCGCGTCGGAAGCGAATTTCATCTGGTGGGGCAGTACAAATGGGGGGGCAGTACAAATGGTGGTGCAAAAAAAGTTCACCAAAATTTCTTTACATGAAACATGAAGAAGAGAGAAAGAAGAGGAAAATATATAATACGAAAATATTATCGTTGTAAAAAAACTGATATTTTGAATAACTTTTCCTTTTAAGTTGTTTATCTAGCTAAAAAAGTGGGGGGGGGGGAAACTGCCCACCCTGCTGCCCCCGCTTCCGACGCCAATAATAGTATCTATCATTCTCGATTTTATCATCTCTATTGCAATTAATTTTAACGTTTTATAGGTACTGAAGCCAAAAATTGATAATTAAACTTCCGAACGAATTCTGTGTGTGTGAAATAAAGGAAAAGAAAGCAAAATATTTCTATTTTTATAATACTGAACCTTTAAAAAAAAAAAAGTTTTTTCTAGTTCTATAAAAATGTACATTGTAGGTGCATACTGTTTTGAGTGTGTGCTGAAAATATAAAGTATGCAATGCTTTTGTAATAAAAAATAAAATAAAAAATTATCTCATTTATTATTATAGTAAACTTTAATTAATTACACTGTGCGCTTTTTTGTATTTTTTTTCTCTGTATTTGATATTTTAAACGTTTTTAATTTTGGTATAAGGAACCTCGTGGTGACATTTGTTTTACAACTTTACCGAACATTTTATAACAAATTTTTTTTTAAGATATATCAAAAATTACTCAAGATATGCACTCATTTTCATGTTGATAACTCTATCAGAGAACCATAAGGATTTTCATTTTTGTTTCTTGGGCAAAGTTCTTTCTATAACCGTGGCCAACAACTTTGCTAAATAAATGACTATGAAAAAAATCGCTTCCAGTGGGTCTTATTGAGTGTTTCTTACAAAAAGTCAAATGAAAAACATTCGAACAACATTGCGTATGAGTAACATTATTTGTTTTGAAACGTTGAAAGCGGGCAAGACATATGTCGCTTATTAAATGTTTAAAGATAATTTGAAATGATTTTTCGTTATATATTTGTTCAACAAAGTTGTTGGCAAGAATAATAGAAAAAAGATTGCTGAAAAAACAAAAATGAAAATCCTAATGGTTCAAGAGTTCTCAACATGCAAATGAGTGCTTATCTAGACTAATTAAAAAAAAAAAAATTTGCACTAAAGTCTTCGGTAAAGTGGCAAAACGGATGTTACCACGATATTCCTCATATTTAAATTAAGTGAAAAACGTTGAAATTATTAAATACAGATTTTCGTGCCGCGCAGTGTTATTATAAACTTCATTATTCAAATAATACTTTTTTTATGTTAAATTTTTTCTCTTATGTGCATGAAAGTACTTTTGTTTCTTTTTAATAAAAAAAAGTTATTTACTGAATTCATGTAACTGAAATTTTCATATTAATAACTAGTTTAGGTTTCGGTTTGGTTTCGGCCGAATATTATCAAATGGCCGAGTATTCGGTTCCGGTTTCGGTTTTGGCCAAAATTCCGGTTTCGGTCGGACACTAATAACAACCATAAAGAACATATGAACAAAATTGTTACATTTCATGCTTGTGGTAACCTTTTTAAATATCAAAATAAGAAAAAAATCGTGGCCTTTTTATATCTACTGAGGTTTATGATTATATCTACTAGTTTTAAGTTTTATTCTCATCATTTTCTGTTGACTATGAATGTTTTTAACTGTTGTACGCTACAAGACCATTTAAGAGCTTACTGTACTAATTCTTAATTAAAATAAAATCTACAAATCTAAATCTAGACAGGGTTTCGTTCAAAACTATTTGCAGAATCAGAATTGGGAAAATTATCTTTGGTTCCATATCTGGTGTATAAAAACCTTTTATATAAAACCTTATATTAATTTTTTTGAAAAAGTTAAAAAATTGCATTCAAGCATCCAAAACAAAATATACAAATTATTAGTTCGCCATATTTCAGAAAAGCCATAACACTGTAATCAATATCACCAAAATTTAGACAGTCAGAAATCAATTAAAACTTCTGTGCTATCTCGAGTGTATATTTTGATTCGAATATCCTTTACGATATATGCCAAGAGTGGCATCGTGTTTACCAAAATATTGTTAGTTAAAGTCTATATTTACTATTGCTTTAACACATATGTAGTTTTTATTGCATAAGTGAAAGCATTTTGAGATCGTGATTTTTGACTGTTTTTTTAAAAACATCTTTGTCCTTGCGGGAGAAAAAGAGATCCTTATTTTTTTCTTAATTTTTTTTTTGAGATCTTGACTACCCTATGCAACTTTTGCGACCTCTTAGAATGTGAAATTCGAAAAAATTGCAATGCGATACGACCTATTGTGTACTATATATATTGTATGTATATTGTATAAAAGTACACTAAGTAAAATTGTTAATGTACTAAGTCTTAACTAAAAAAAATACTCGAAAGAGCATTTTTATTGTGAACATGTAGTATTGTGAAATAGCAATATATTGTGAAAAGCGGAAAAATGTGCTCCTTTCTGTTATTTGAAACTTTTAAGTTAAAGACCAATAAAAACTATTCCATGTATGAAAGAGGAGTGCTGCGATGTGCTGATATAGTTATATTCTGCTAAATATTTGCTTCATAAGGACTTGCATAAAGAATTTATTATAAAAATTTAAATTAAAAATAATTTTCTAGTGTGTAGAAAAGCTTTCCAATAATGCTGTTAGTAGATAAAAAAAAAAACAAGAGTGCATAATTTTCCTCGTTTTTCTGTAATGACTCTTAAAAATTAGCAATTTTTTACGACATTATTTAAGAATTTTTACAACAATCGACTTTTAACGCGTCTGCAAAAAAAAAACTTTTCAACTTTTCTCAAAATTATTTTGGAGTCAGACTATTCTTAAAAACGTAAAAAAATGCCTTAAAAGAGCTCTTATTTTTGGTATTTCTTTCCAATTTTCAACTACTGTGCGTTGCAGGGTTAGTGATGGGTTTCATGACAGTTGTTAGAAATTGGAAATTTGTTTAGGCTTTAAGTCGGCAATGAATAGCCGAGACTACCTAGAGAAAAATTTTGTAGACAAATTTAATCGACAGTGTGCAAAGTCAGGTCTTCCATTGGGATAAGGATCCCAAGCATACAGCCCAAATATTAATTCTTTGAGTTATAGGAATGGCTCTTGAGTTATGGCCCTAAATAGCTGAATTCGCCCCCGAAATCTCGTGATCTAAACCCTATCTAGCACTTGTGGGAAATTTTGTACAGATATATACGCAAATGGAGGATTTTATCTAAGTCAGATCTTAAAACCAGGGACCGTACCGGTTATGGTTTTTATCAAAAAAATTCAGATGTTAACAGCTATCATTTAGCTTTTATTTTTTCCGACAAAAATACTAGTTATTTTATGCCTTTTATTTTTTCGGGCAAAGATATGATCAAATCTAAGATATGATGCGAATAACTTTTTTTAGCTTATGTATGAGTAGGTTATTTATGTTGTATACTCCACTTCGTTTTTGTTTTCTATTTCTTAACTATTTACTATCTAGTGCTATCTCTCTATCAGCTCTTCTATTTCAACTAGCTAACTATTCTCTGTGTTATTTTATTTATTTGATGCTTGTTGTTGGTTCTTGGTATGTCTGTAATGAGTTTTGATGGAGTATCTAATGGTGCTGTTAATAACTATAAGGCTATTATCAATATCTTGTGCAAACAGCGCAATGGTTTAAATGTAACATATTTTAATGCTAGAAGCTTAAATGGATCTAAACTCGACTATGCCAAGTATGTCTTTGATAAATCGCTGGTAGATGTCATCTGTGTATCTGAAACATGGTTCAAGAGTGGAATTCCTGACTCTCACTATGACATTAATGGCTTTAAACTTTTCCGCAATGATAGACGTGATAGAAGGGGTGGTGGTGTAGCTATCTATTGTAAGTCTAATCTTAATGTAAAATTTGTTAGCAAGAGTAATGATGTTTGTGAGTTTATAAATGTTGAAATTTTTGATGCAAATTCTAAAATTATTGTATCGTGTGTATATAATCCTCACCGTTCTGTTAGTCTTGAATCATACTTCAATGATTTATCTACTAAAATTGTTGATTATGATTTTTTTTTTTTTGTGGCGATTTTAATGTAAATCTGCTATGTAATGACTCTGCTTCTGAAAGTTTTCATCACCTATCATCCTTGTGTGGCTTAGATATTGTTAATGATTGCATTCCAACTCGATATATGCATAACTGTGAACCTAGTTTACTTGATGTTTGTTTAGTGTCTGATATCTCTTTGCTCCTAAAATTCGATCAAATAACTTTTATGTCAGATCATGATTTACTCTTCAGTTCCCTAGACGTTAACTTTGGTAGAAATACTCCTGTTAGTTTTTCATATTATGACTTTAAGTCAATTAACCTTACTGCCTTAGTTGAAGACCTATATAGTGTTAGATGGAATGACTGTTGTTTTCATGATTCGGTTGATGTTAAACTAAAAATTTTCATGGACAAGTTATATTGGTTGTTTGCTCGTCATGTCCCATTGCGTACTATATTAGTTTCGAATAGTTCACGAATCGTATACAAGCTGCAATTAGGCTCATAAATAAACTACACTCGAAATGGAAAGTATGCCCCTTGGCTGATAACTGGGATAAATTTAGAAGAGCTCGTAATGCTGCGAATGATCTAACTAAGCTAGCCAAGAAAAAGTTTTTTTACTCTAAGCTCAATCCAAACCTTAGCTCGAGACAATTATGGCAAAACATAAAAAAATTCCGAGTTTTCAGCAAACATTCAACTGAATGCTGCATAAATCCTGATGACTTAAATAATTTTTTTTTGGCTAGTGGAAACCTTAGTCATTCTGGCAATATCAGCAGTGTTGAGTTGCCTGTCCAGTCTAGTAACTTGCCGTTTGCCGCATTTGAGTTTACTTCTGTGAGTGAAGATTATGTAGCCAAATGTATAATGATGATTAAGTCCAATGCTGTTGGGGTTGACGGATTACCCATAAGGTTCGTTAGATTAGTTTTACCTTTTATTGTCTCACCGTTAACTCATATAATGAACCATTGCTTAACTTGCTCCCGCTTTCCTGAATTATGGAAGACTGCCATGGTTTTGCCTGTAGCAAAAACAGGTTCTGCTTCTGAACCCAGCGACTACAGACCTATTAGTATTTTACCTGCTTTAGGAAAGGTCCTCGAGCGTATAATGGTCAACCAAATCACTGAACATCTAAATATGAATAAGCTTTTATCCCCTTTGCAGTCTGGCTTCAGAGCTGGACATAGTTGTACCACGGCTATGGTAAAAATTCTTGAAGATATTAGGATTCCTTATGACCAAAACTTTTTGACTCTATTATGCCTTGTTGACTTCTCTAAAGCGCTTGATTCCGTCAACCATGTGCTTCTCTGTCATAAGCTAAAAATTTTTTTTAAGTTTAGCTCTACTGCGGTTAACCTGATATCAAGTTACCTTGATAGAAGAATGCAACAGGTGAAGATAGGTAATACCAGCTCATCTCTCAAAGCGGTTGTAAGTGGAGTGCCTCAAGGTTCCATTTTAGGTCCACTCCTATTCTCTGCGTTTATAAATGATGTTTTTTCTATTTGTAAGTATTCTACTGTACATGCTTGTGCTGATGATTTGCAACTGCACCTCTCGCGACCAATCGGGCTTTTAGAAGATTTATCTTACAGACTGAACTTTGATCTTGCGTTGTTAAATAACTGGGCTGTTGCTAACTCGATCCTTATAAACCCAAAAAAAAACTCACGTTTTACCTATTGCGAGGAGTGATTCGTGCTTTGTTGATATCCCTCCGCTTTTTATTGGTGATAAGCAGCTTAATTTTGTCCCTAAGGCTAAGAACCTTGGATTTATTATTAACTCTAAACTTACCTGTACAGACCATATTAGTTCCACAATAGGTAAAATATATGGGACTTTACGCCATTTACGAATTTCTCAGAACTTTACGCCTACTGAAACTCGTCGTAGACTAGTCGTACAATTAATTTTACCGCATATTACATACTCTGATGTGGTATATAGTCAACTGGACTCCCAATCACAGCATAAGCTCTTGGTAGCTTTCAATAATGCAGCTAGGTATGTTTATGGAATCAATCGGTATGATCATATTACTATAAGAAGTAAAGAAATTCTTGGGTGTGGTTTACTTAATTATTTAAACATGCGGAACATAATATTTCTGCACTCGCTTTTGCATACTCAAATGCCTGAATATCTGTTTGTAAAACTTCATTTTCTGCAGTCACAACGGTCAATTGGGTTTATTGTTCCTAGGTTTAACTATCTAAATAGCAGCAGGTTTTTCTTCATCAGCACCATTAGACTGTGGAACTCATTACCTAACTCTCTAAAGCTAATAACTTCACGGGCCAACTTTAAGCATGAAATATTTAAATACTATAGCACTTTAAATCAATAATTCTATACTCTCCTATATTCCTATATTTCATTACCTTACCTTTTTCTGTTCTTTTACTTTAGTCAGCTTAACAATGTTAGTACTATAAGTTAATATATTTATAAGTTTTAGAAAATTGTTGCTTAGAAATATGTACCTATAATATATACTTTTTCAGTTTAACTTATTTTATTATAATTAATAGTTAAACTGATTTTTGATTTTAATTTTAAATTTAATTTTCATTTTGGTTTTAATTTTTTTCGAAATTTGCACTTAATCTTATATTATATAGTTTTTAAAGTTTAACTTCTTGTGTCAAAATTAATATCTAAACTGGTGTTTAATTTTAATCTTAAATTTAATTCTCATTGCCGCAGGGCATTCCCTTATGGAGTGTCGGGTATGACGATCCCGCGGTTCCTGAGTCACTGCTCTTAGTTTTAATTATATTTATGTACTTTCATATCAGTCTGAATCATCCTTATTTTGTAAAATTTTGCGAAAATGTAATTGCTATGGTTTAGTAATAATAATAAATAATAATACCTAATGATAAAAATCCATTATCAAAAATAATTTACAATGTTATCTTCTT
Organism: Dichetophora obliterata; assembly: GCA_963920525.1. NCBI lineage: Eukaryota > Metazoa > Arthropoda > Insecta > Diptera > Sciomyzidae > Dichetophora > Dichetophora obliterata. The sequence continues at coordinate 183,617,840 of OY986438.1, forward strand.
ATAGTCGTTTAAGCTAAGCTATTAGCCTTGAATTTCAAATGAACATGTCCTTATTCTTTCATAATCATTTTAATTTTCATTTAAATTTTTATTTTTATGTTAGTTTAATTTTACTATTTACACATATCTTATTTGTGCAACCTTGATAATACACTATTTGTAGTACTAAAAAAGACTAAGTCTTATTGTACACCTCAGTTTTAATATAAATAAATAAATAAATAAATAAATAAATAAATAAATTTATAAAATTTATAATTTATAAAAAAATAACTGTTAGTTTTGACTTTTATTTTTTAGATCAAAAATAACAGTTATTATGTGATTTTTATTTTTTCGGTCAAAAATATCAGGCAATTAGAGTTTTTTTTAAAGCCGCTTGAAGAACAAAAAAAAGTTTAATGCAATTTTCATTGTCTCAGCAGCGCGCACATTTTGAGCTATAACACTTTTTTAGTTTTAATTGTATTTTATATAGTCAAGCGGTCTTTGAAAAAATACAAATTGCCTGATATTTTTGACCGAAAAAATAAAAGGCACAAAATAACTGTTATTTTTTACCTAAAAAATAAAAGTCAAAAGTAACAGTTATTTTTGCCCGAAAAAATAAAAGGCAAAAAGTAACAGTTAAATTTAACTTTTATAGTAACAGTCGAAAATTTAAAAGGCGTTTAATGTTCTCGAAGCTGCTACCATTACTACTATAATAGTTTATTTAAAAAAGTCTACCGGCAACTTTTTCGCATGAAAATTGTAAAATAACAGTTATTTTCGGTCCCTGCTTAAAACTGCATTGGCAGAAGAATGGGCTAAGATCTCGAAAGCAAAGACACAAAATCTAGTAAACTCAATGGTAAAGAGTGGATGAGGTTATTAAGAGAACCCATGAGTTATGTTCACATTAAAAAAATTTGTCAAGATTATGAAATACTCGCTAGTATTAAAATCATAAATCAAAATTATATATCAAGTTCAACAAAAGTTTAAACTACCAATGTTAAGCATTTCAGCTTTGATTAAATTTTATTTAAAATTAGCTGGAAAACTCGACTAACAGTTTAAACTAAGAATAAACCTAAACTGGCCCTTAGTTTCAAAATATGTCAAATATGTATTTCAGTTGTATCATAATTTATAGTTTATTTGTGAAAACCAAAAAATCTTTGCAATTTTTTCTGACACATCATCAATATAATCATTATTATTGTATATAGCAGCTGCTACCTTATTGTCAAATAAAAAAAAAACAAATAAATAAAAGCGATGTTGGCTTACATGTTTTGCCTGTAAAAATACTTTTATCATTGTTTCATGGTTTTAATGAAATTCAGTCAAGTCAAATTGTGTCAACTACACGTTATTATTTTATGTCATTTCAGATAGAGACAAAGTTATAATCTAATTAACGCCATGTAAAAAGTTATAATTACTTTAGCTTAATTCGAGATGCAGCTATTCCTTAAATGGTGCAACAACGAAATAACAAATTATATTTTTTTAACGTCACTCAAACATTCAGAGCTCTTTAAAAAACTTGAGTTTTTTCATTAATGTAACGAAAATGCACACAATTCAATTGCTTATTTTTAAGCAGACATTTTGAGTAGAATTGAGCGGTCAATTCGAAAGTGATTCCTTAGTTCGTGACAAGATAAGTATCGTATTTTTTAATGACATTTTTCGAATTTTTTTTACAATAATTAATTTTAAATGCGTCTGCACAAAAATTCTCTAAATATTATGCTAAAAAATTTTAAAATAATGTTAAAAATTCTTCAGAAAATATTAAAATAAAAATTTACCAAAACACCTCATGAATTTGGGTATTTACACCGTGAATCAAAGTAACCGTCGCACCTATTTTAATACTAATTACACAAAAAGAATCAACACTGGAAAACAAATGTTGTTTTTTACGACTCTCGTGTTAATTGTACACTTTTTGTATGAACCGTTTCAGAAGATTTGTCAATAATAATAATATTATTGCGAAAGGAAATAAGTGCACAGATCCTTCGCCAGCACGCAGGTTGCAGTATCATATTTTCCGACGAAAAACTCTTGTTTTTGCAAGCAAGCCACAATTCGCCAAATGATAGAGTGTACGCAGCTTGCATGGCAGAAATTTCTAAAGAAAAAAAAAGACCATTGAAAGATTTAAAAATGTTTCGTCAATCATGGTTTGGGGCGATTTCTCCGAAAAAGGCAAATTACCCCTTCTTTTTATCGAAAAATTCGTAAAAATAATTCGGAATATTACTGAGAACATGTTTTAAAGAACTATCTTATGCCGCATGCCAAGCGAATTTACGGAGAGGGTCACTTTTGTTTTCAGCAAGATTCTTTCTTTTCCAGCACAAAAACAAAAATCGTTCAAAGGTGGTGCAGAGCAAATTTGCCATGTTTTTTTTCTGTTGAAGGAATGCCCTCCGTCATCCTCTGACCTAAACCCCCTGGACTTTTCTATTTGGGGTATAATGCTGAGCAAATTAACGAAGATAACGAGTTATAAAGAATGCTTAAAATAAAAAATAAAAATTTACGTTTAATAAAGTTTACACAGTGCTTTTGATTTATGGCATAAAACAAGTGCGATAGTTATCTTGATTCACGCTGTATTTAAACTTTTTAACCACTGTGCGCCGTTATCTACTTCGAAGTGTTCTCTAAATTTATGCTACACAATTTTTAACAATGAGCAACGGATTATATAATTTGGGAGTTTTAAAGAAGCTCAAAACACCTATGTAAAGTAAAAAAGCACCATAGTTTCGCTTAATGGCTACTTTTGCAATCCAACATTTTGAAATGTTCTGAATGGCGGTGCTGATTACGAATTTGGTATAGAAATTTTTAAATTCTTAATGATAGCACAACTTAAAAATTGACTTTCTTACATTTATTTGCTTCTTTCTAACTACACTGGAAAAAATTTCGGTCTAGCAACCAAATGCATTTACTTGGCGCCGGGTTCGCAATATTTGCTTACAATAAATAAGTTTTGGTAAATAATATCAAGTATAGTGTAGCTCGTAAAACTCGTATATGTTGAGTTAAAGCAGTAATTCATTTGAATGGTTTTGGTTGGCGTAACTAAATGTTGCTTTAACACACATTATAAACGACTATTTTAGCTTTAGTAATAATTAATATGGATTTAGTAAAAGTTACTCAATTAAATCTTAAGGCAGCTAATGACTTGTTTAATTGAAAAATGTCAGTATTTGACACAAATTTCTAAACATTCTAGTAGATATAATAGTATATGATTCGTACGAAATATAATAAGTTTTCAGCCAAAATATGATATGGTTATAATTACTAAATCTTAGTTAAAACTTACTAAAAATCTATTATTTAATGTTTGAATATTAATTAGTTATATCTTAAGAATGAGATTATATAGTTTTAAAAAATAAAATCAAGTAAGATAGAAAAAAAAAAATTAAAACTGAAAAATGCATGCTACTTTAATATTCGGTTTTTTAAAATGTGAAATACCCTATGTGAAATGTGAAATGGTTCAAATTCAATTTAAAGTAAAAATTTTGAAGAATTCGAACGAAAAATCGTTATTTCGTTAAGCTATTATGCCTTAAAGTTAATAAACGTAATGGGACGCGAGGGTAAAAATTCGTCAATAGAAAAAAGAGCACTCGTGATTAATTGCTACGTTAAAAAAAAGTGGAGAAATCGCTGAAATGTTGAACATGAGACTAAGTACTGTAGGCGACATAGTCAGGTGATAAAAGGAAGAAGGAAGAATGCAATCAATTAAACAAAAAAGGCGCCCAAGGAAATTTACTTACGGGTAGAGAGGAATATTTTACAAAAAATAAAAGATAACCCTCGCTTGAGTGCACCAAAAATAGCTACAGAAGCATCGAAGCATTAGGCTGGATTTCACTAAGGATCTCATAAAAAAGAATCCAGCCTGGTGACTTGATGTCATATTCCTTGACGAAAGTAAGTTCAACCTCTTCGCAAGTGACGGTCGAGTTATGGTTTGGCTAAAACCAAATGAAGAGTTGTGAAATCCAAAAACACCAAACCTAAGGTAAAACATGGCGGTGGGTGCGTAATGGTGCGGGGGTGTATTTCGGCCAAAGCAGTAGGAAACTTATGGCGTTTTCTTTTCTCGAAGAAATTCTGCATTTTTTCTGCCTTCTTTGAGAACTATGCACCTTTTGTGTTTTTTTTTTCTCAAAAGAAATTAAACCTCTAAAAATAAATCGTGTTCTTTTCTCGAAAATTTTGACCTGAAAAGTATAAAAAATTGAGAATTTTTTCACTCTCAAGATCAACGGTTTCACAGTTCTGCCCTAAAAAGCTACCAGCTGAAGAAACTAGAAAAGTGATATGTTAAAAAAGTATTGAACATTGTATCAAAAATATATTATAAGTAAATATGAAATGGCTGATATTAACGAAATAGCCACAATAGTGGTCTGTTTTATTAAAAATTAACTGCTGGATTGCTATTTCACCGAAGATATCTGCAATTTATTTGATATATCTCGATACAGCAGGGCAGCCAACACAACATTGAAAAAGAAGTTGCATTTTTATGTCAGGTCAACACTTTTTGAGTTCAGGTCAAAATTTCAGGTCAGGCGAAAAAAGAAAACGCCATTAGTTTTCGTCCATGGTATAATGAATAAAGGGTCTTACCTTATTATTTAAAGAGATAATTTCTGTGCACATTTGACAAAACGACTTCTCTCGAGATAAGACAATTTTCCAATTTTTTTGTAGTATATATAAAAATTTAAAGCGGTTCTTTTGGTCCGCTTTTTGGTAAAATACGCAAGTGGCAAAACGACCTCTTTCAAATTTTTTCTCAGTTGCAATATGATAAAAAAACTTCTATAAGACAATTCAAAAAATTTTGAAACGGCCATTTAACGACCATTTGACAAAACAACCTGTCTCCATTTAGTGCAAGCACATTTTCAACAATTCCCTTTTGACAAAACAGCTTCTTTCAAAAGAAGTCGTTTTTTCTAAAGCAACATTTGAAAAATTCACCACTTGTCTGAGTCAAGTTGAGTTTTAAATCAATTCATCGCGTGCGTTCATTGCGACAAAACGTCCTGTGTCGGTACAAGTTATTTTGTAAAACGAAATTTTTAAAAAAAAATTAATCTTATCTTAACACAAGTGCTTTTTGTAAAAAGTAATAAAGAAATAAAAGAAAAAAGAAGCTGCTTTGCTGCTAAAATAGAATTACAACCAATTAATAAAAATTCGTTCAAATGAAGCAAATTAAAAAAACTAGTCGCCATGACCAGCAAAGTGAAAAAGAAGCCGTAAATGCTCTTTTTTTTATTAACGGCCAAAAAACATAAAATAGAAAAATCTTCGGCTTCCCTTCCACTGGTTTTACAGCAGCTTCCCTAACCGAGCGTTGCCACTGCCTGGCCGAACGAAGAATTCATCGCGAACAAAACGTAGCGATGAATTCTTCGTTCGCTCCAACCGTTTCCACTGCACTAACGCAAGTGGCGAACATTGGTGAGTCGCCATCTAAAAAATTTAAAATTTTTGCGATATTGAAAACTCACATAGTAAGAAAACTTGACACATGTAAAACAGTGTTCTTTTGTCTTATGGCGTTTTCGTTTCTCAAAAAAATGTTGCATTTATTCTGCCCTCTTTCTGCCATCTTTGAGAAATCTGAATTTTTTTCTTCTTTTGAGGTCAACATTTTCGCGAAAAGAACACGATTCAATTTTAGAGGTCACTATTTTTATTCTCAAGAGAACAGAATCTCCAAAAAGGCCAAAAAAAAAATGTTGCATTTTTTCGAGAAACGAAAACGCCATTAAGTTTTTGATTTATTTAAACTACCATTTCAACAAATCTTCTACTCTATTCACACAGAAACACCGGATTCGCCCATAATGTTCGAGCTTCGGCCGATCAGAGCGAACGACGAAATCTTCGTTCGTTCGTGCTGAAAAAGTGTTTCCACTGCACGAATAGCGCTCGCACCAAACTGTTTCCACTGCCTGAACAAACGGTGAATTCTTCGTTCATTCAGGCAGTGGAAACGCTCGATAAGAAATAATCATATCTCTTGATGTCGGTGTTAGTGATGATATGTTACACTATTGCAACAGCACCAAAGCAAAATAAGTATCGAGACTGTAGTGTTCTCATACATGATTTCATACATACTCGCATTTACACCTATCTCCATTTTCATTCATATCCTTAATCACATTTTCATCTTCACATATAAAAACACATCAAAAATTATATTAATATCTATTATTTTAATTATAACATGAATTGTAGTTGCGAGCTTTAGATCAAGTAAGTTTTTAAGAAGGCAAAAACAACAACAACTCTGTTTAGAGGCAATCACTCGAGTACTAGAAACAATTTTCAAAACATTAAAGCCGAAGGAGAACGTCCAGTTGAAACTGATCCGGGTATTAACGAAGAAAATATGTAATTACAATTAGGGTATTCACAAGGTGTGCTATCATGTCATATTGTCATAAGATAAATAAATGCAAATAAGCAACAGCTGTTTGATTACGACACTTCAATAAACATAGCTTTCAGAGTTGTAATATATTAGTACTTTTTTATATGGAAGGCAACAAAAAAATGTTTAAACTAGTGTAAAATCTTAGGACAGTATGACATTATGACATGATAGCACACCTTGTGAATATCCTAAATAAGTTTCTCTGTACTAAAACTGCAAAATGTAATTTTTTATTGTTCGCTATATTACTTTCATATATTAAAATAAATTTTCATTTTCCAGTTTAACTTAACTAAACGTTTCTTTTAATAAAAAATATTTTTCATTATTATTTGGCTATTTGAGTCTTTTGAGACACACAGTCTGTGGACGGACATCAAGACAGACAAAGAGCAACTAAGACACATTTAATCCTTTTTTTTTTTGTTTTTACTAAGTTTTAAAACCGTAACTAAGCATTAAAAAATATAAAGTAAACGAAGGTAGCAATTATAATGTTATATTATAATTAAATGGAATACAACTTTTTAATAAAACTTAAATGTTTTTTGCCAAACTAACTTCTATTGAACATTTTTCTACATTTCAATTTAACAAAACGACTTGTCTTCATATAAGTCACTTAGATCATTTTCTTTTTTAATAAAAATAGTTTTGACAAAACGACTTTTGTGGTACAAGCTATTTTTTGTGTTAAAAATCCATTTGACAAATTATCTTATCTTTTTCATTTTCAGTTTCAAAAAAAACTATAGCTCTTAGGGCCATTTTTTTCACAGGGAGATAAATTTATCCCCGAGTTAATTCCATGATTTTTCCAGTTTTTCATTTGTTCACAGCGAGTTAAGCATTTAACTCTTCAAACTGGAGATAAAAATGGTGGCGAGATAGCTTAACCCCAGAAATATTTAACTCGTGAAAATTGGTGAGATAAGATTTTTAATTCGCTCTCATCACTCTCATTTTAATATTTTTTATTTACTTGGTGTCAAAATATTGAAAATACAGACTTTTAAGCATATGGAAACAGTATTGGGGGTTACTGATTTCGAATCTGATGTCAGAATTTTAAAATTTGGATAAGGTTGCCACCTTAATTTTTATTTTTACGAATTCGGGGCTGGCGCGAACTAAAGGGTAAAAATGGGTCGCTGAATCCGAATCCGTTGTCAGAATTTCAAAATTCGAAAATTTTTCTACACATAGGGTTGCCACCTAAAAATGTTTTATTTTTAGAATTTTAAACATGAGGGAACAATATTGGGAGGTTACTGATTTCGAATCTGAACTCAAAATTTTTAAATTCATGATGGTGGATAGGGTTGCCAGCTTAATATTTTAAATTTTTACGAATTCGGGGCTGCCAAAAAAAAAATGGTATACCAAAAATGGGTCGCTGAATTCGAATCCGTGGCCAGAATTTCAAAATGATAAAGTTTTGAAATAATAGGGTTGCCACCTAATAATATGTATTTTTTAGAATTTTAAACATCATTTAACAGTATTAGGGAGCCACTGATTTCGAATCTGAAGTCAGAATTTTAAAATTCAAGATGGTGGATAGGGTTGCCACCTTAATTTTTTGTATTTTTATGAATTCGGGGCTGGCAAAAAAATGGTACATCAAAAATGGGTCGCTGAATACGAATCCATGGTCAGAATATTAAAATTATAAAATTTTGAAATAATAGGGTTGCTTTTACTTTTGAAAATACATATTATTAGGTGGCAGCCCTGTTATTATAAAATTTTATCATTTTGAAATTCTGACCACGGATTCGGACTCAGCGACCCATTTTTGCGTACCATTTTTTTGCCAGCCCCGAATTCATAAAAATACAAAAAATTAAGGTGGCATCCCTATCCACCATCTTGAATTTTAAATTTCTGACTTCAGATTCGAACTCAGCGGCCCCCAATACTCTTTCCTCATGTTGAAAATTCGTAAAATAAAACATTTTTAGGTGGCACCCCTACGTGTAGAAAAATTTTCGAGTTTTGAAATTCTGACAACGGATTCGGAATCAGCGACCCAATTTTACCTAGTGTTTCTCCCAGAGAAATTTATTTCGCATAAATAAACAAGAAATTAGGTGGCAACTTTATCCGCCATCTTGAATTTTAAAATTCTGACACCAGATTCGGAAGAAGTAACCCCCAATACTGTTTCTTCATGTTTAAAATTCTTAAAAAAATGTTTAGTTGGCAGCCCTGTGTAGAAAAATGTTAGAATTTTGAAATTCTGACATCAGATGCAAAATCAGCGATCCATTTTTACCTAGTCTTCACTCTAACCCTCAAATTCGCAAAAATAAACCAAAAATCCCCAAACATTTTTTAATTAATGAGCAACACTCTAACATTCCAATGGAAATCGAGATAAACTGAGAGCGAATTTATGCTCTAAGCATAAAGCTGGGATAAAATGTGAACAAACCCACTTTTTTATCTCCCGATTTATACGCTTGGTATAAAATTAACCTAGAGATAGTTATCCCCGAATTAAATCATATTTATACCCTTTGTGAACAAAATGGCCCTTAGAGAAAAAAAAATATCGCAAAATGTTTCCTTTATATTTGTGTATAATGTGTAAGTCGATTACTATACAAAAAATTTTGTTAGGCATTTTAACAGTTTTTTCGCTCTCCTGAAAAATTGATGATTTAGAGAGAAGCTGTTTTGTCAAATTTTCACAGATTTGAGACAATCGGCGAAAAAAATGGGAATTTTAAGGACATTTAAACTTTACCAAGATAATTACCCAAAACATAAAATTCACTTAGTTCGAGAATGGTTGAGTTACAACTGCCCAAAAGTATCGATATGCCTCTCCAACACCCCGACTTAAATCCCAAAGAGAAGTTATGGGACGAATTGGATCGGCGTGTTCGAAAGAGTCCTGCTTCTTCCATACGGAATTTGAAAATCAGACTTCAGGAAGAATGGTATAAAATTGGAACCGATTAACCTCAAAAATTATTTCCAATATGCCAAAATGTCTAGACGATGTAATCAAAAACAAAGGTTATAGCATAAAATATTAGTTTTAGTTTTTATGTATTTTTAGTAATCGTTTTTATAACTTAATTGAAAAAAAACCGAATATTAAAGTCACATGAACATTTAAGTTTTATTTTGGTTTATTTTTTTTATTTCTATTTTATTTGATTTTGTTTAAAAAAACTGTATAATCTCATTCTTGAAATACATAAAATAATAATCCATATTATTCTTTTTTTGTGATAAAAAGAAGCCTATGTCCGTGGCGGCTGTAGCCTAGTGGGTAGAGTGCTTGACCTCTAAGCTAAAGAACCGCGGTAGCCCAGGTTCAATTTCAGCTCAGACAGAAAATTGTTGCAATTGAATTAATTTTTCTGTTCGGTCGTCGCCTCTCTGCAGACAATGGCAAACCTCAGAGAGTAAAAATTGCCATGTGAAGTTTCTTGAGAACATAAGCCGTTCGAAGTCGGCATAAAACACGTAGATCCAGTTCTCGATCATTTGTGATCATACATTTAATAACACGCACAACACAATTGATCAATAGAAGCTAGGTCAAAGTCCTTCCAAGGGCTGAAATGGCCAGTTTATTTTTTTATGTCCTAACCAGGGATGTAAGGAACCTACATGTCAAGTTTGAAGAAAATATATCCAGTAGTTTTCAAGTGATGCGTGTTTGGACAGACAGACAGACAATATTTTTAAAAATTATATTTTTAGAATCTACATCCTTTAAAATATTCAGTGCAAAAGTAATTTCGAAAAAATATTCAATGTACAGATTTTCTTTTTATAATTTTATTTATATAAATTTTAATGGGAAAGAGATATTATAATAATTTATTTTCAAATAAATTAATTTTAAGGAAAAGGCATTTTTTAAAAATGATAAAAAGAACATGTTAAAAAAATTAAATTCGTCCCAAAAATCAAAAATACAAAAGTCTACAAAAACAAATTTTGTGTCAAGCTGAACTAGTTTTTGCATTAAAGTGATACGTCATATGAAAGAGTATAGAAATAGCGGTTTTCGGTTTTAATTATTTTTACAACAAAAACAACTTTTGCACAATTTTTTGGAAAAAAAAACATTTTTTGAACTTTTTTTTTAAAAAAAGATAAAAAATATAAATTCTGAGGTAACGGAACTGTTCCAGTATTTTTTTGCAAGTTCTTTAATTGAACTTTTAGAAAAAAGAAAACTGAATAAAATATATTAAAACACAACGAAGATATGTGCGTCGAAAGTAAAAACTTTTAATTTATATTATTTTTTTTTTTTTGGCTTTAGGTAACGATGTTCTATACAAAAATTCATTGTACTAAAATTTTCAAGATGTGAGGATGTTATTGGTGTCTACCAAACGAAAATTTTATTTTCTTTATTATCCTTAAGAAAATTGAAAATTTGGTATACATTAACATATATTGGATAAAAAAATGCATATTGTAGGGTACACGGTGATAATTATTTTGCTTGAATCAAGCAAATGTTTTGCTTAAAAGCAAATCGGCAAAACTTTGCTCAATCACAGTGTGATTGTAGAAAAAGATTGCTAAATTGAATTCACTCTTCATGTATGTATTTAAGAAAAAGCAAAATTATGATTAAATTCAAGCAAATATTTGCTAAGTTATTATAAGCTCAAATAGCAAATTTTTACTAAACTCAAGTAAATATTTGTTAGTATAAATTCAAATAGCAAATTTTTACTAAACTCAAGCAAATTTCTATTAAACACACGAGAACACGTTTATTCTTAATGAAGCATATTAGGCGACGATTAGTTAGCAACTGCGATGATCAAATGGATAAGCCCATGCACTTGCACTCACGCGGCCGAGGTTCAATTCTCCGAATAGTGGTAAATTTTCAATTTAATTTAATGTTAATAATTATTTCACTTCAAAAATATGCTCGATTTCAGCAAAAAGTTATCAAAATTTGCTATTTCAATTTATAATAACTTAGCAAATATTTGCTTGAATTAAGTAGAAATTTGCTATTGCAGTTTTAAAATTTTGATTAAATTCGAGCAAAATTTTGCTAAGTTATTATAAACTCAAATAGCAAATTTTGGTTAGTTTTTGCTGAAATCTAACATAATTTTGAAGTGGCTGAGATTAAAGCTCAAGTTTTGCTTAACCACAAGACAAATTTAGCAAACAGTTTTCTCCGTGTACTCATTAAAGATAAACGAAAATAGTTCAGGAGGTGTTTGTAGCCGCTTTTATTACCAAAAACTCTTTTATAGGTTATTTAAACGTATCTCTAATTCTTAACTCACTTTTCAGTGTTTTTAGTTTCCATTATTTTGCAAAAGAAACGTTATATTGAAGAGAGTCCTTTTTGGTGATAAAAAATGCTTATGTCCAAACAGGGACATAAGGAACCTACATGTCAAGATTGCAGAAAATCTATCCAGGTAGGTTTCACGTGTTGCACGTTCAGACATACAACATTTTTAAAAATAACATTTTTAAAATCTACATCCTTCAAAATGTGCTCAGTTCAAAAAGAATTTAAAAAAAAATTCATTGCACAGATTTCCTTTTTTTTACAGTTTTATTAAATGTATAGATAACCAAATCTTAGTATAGGAGAAGAAACTCTTCTCAGTGTAGAAAGTTTTCCATAGGTTTTTTTTTGTTACGACCCAATGAATCACAAGCTTTCGGAATGACCTCTCGATCCAACTCAGCCTGTATGTTTATATATTTATGAAGTCCTTACGACGCGACGGTTAAATTTTATTGATACCAACCATAAAAACAACCGTTAAAAAAATGTAAACGCTGCGAGTAATAAAAACCATGAAAATCTTTCTATTGTATTTAATGTGGGATTTTATCGCTTTTGACGTGTGCAGTAACAAAAAAGCTAATCGTTGAATATAAACGACAAAAGTGTTCTCAAGCATTTATGTTGCCAAAAAAAAAAAAAATGTATGTAAAATTAATGAAATCAGTTGAAGAAAGGAAAGACTTTACTTAATGAAAGTAAGAGTTGCTTGAACTTAACTTATAATTTCTTAAGCTTAATGGCCTAAAACTTTATATTTTAATTAAAAGATATTGGTCTTAGTCTTAAGATCCTGCCAGAAGTATCGTACTCTGTGAACGACATGAAAAGTTAAAAACACATTAAAAAGATGTACCTAGAAGCGCTTCAAGTCAGGCATGACTTTGCTTAAAAGCTTTTGTGCTGTTAAGCTGTAGCTATCAATATTAACAAATTAAATGAAAAAAATAAGTTTTCACTTGAAAACTCATGCAGCAACGTACTTTTGTGTTTAATGCAATTTACATTTAAAATGTTTTTCTGGTTTTAACAACATGTGTGACTTTCAGCCCGGTTTGCAGAAGAAAAATCAGATAAGTGTTTATAATAAAAACTTAGCCGTTATCTCTCGATGTTATACTGCTAAAACTAAAACAATGCTCCAACATAATACAATTGAAAAAATAAAATATTTTTACACAAATTTCATTTATAATAACGTTTTTTGTTGAGTTTAAGTTATATGCTACACTCCTCAATCGTTTGTTACTAATTTTTTCAATGCAATTTTTCACATGATATTTTTGTGCTGGTAAAATGGTAATATTTTTTTTAAGTTTTTTCTAAATGACCTTGTTATATATTATGTTGATTTAATATGATTTAAAAACAAATTCTAAACGTTTTGATAGTTTAAATCATACTTGATTTTAAATAAAAATTTTAGTTGTTTGATAGTTTACAATCGCTATTTCAGCTTAAGGTCAAAGTTAGAACAATTAATTGTTCTCAAAGTTAGAACAAGTTAATTGTTCGCTTATTGAGCTTTAGGTCAAAGTTAGAACAATTAATTGTTCTAACGAATCTTTTCAAAGAAACAACAACAACGTTTTTTCAATATGAAAAGGAAAAAATTCGTTGGAACAATTAATTCTTCTAACTTTGACATAAAGCTCAATAAGCGATTTTAAACTATCAAACAACTAGAATTTGTATTTAAAATCAAGTATGATTTAAACTATCAAAACGTTTAGAATTTGTTTTTAAATCATATTAAATCAACATAATATATAACAAGGTCATTTAGAAAAAACTTAAAAAAAATATTATCATTTTTGTTAATTTGTGTTTAAAATCAAGTATGATTTAAACTATCTAGTATGTTTTTTTTAAATAAATAGATGATATTGTTATTTGTAAAAATGCTTAATAGTCCATTGAGTATACATATTGCTACCAACTCATGATATTAAAAAGTAAGTATTTTTGCTACTTAGAACACTGAAAAGTAAGTGTTTGTAAGTATAATTTTTAAAAATAAGTATAAGTAAGTATATCACCTTAGAAAAAATTTTTTAATATTTTCTTGATATTATTTACTAATATAAGAACAAATACAACCCACAATATTTCTTCTCGAAAAGTTTTGTGTAGGTAATCTAACTAAAACCAAAATTCTTCAGATAAAAAATAAATTAATTTTATATGTTTGCAGTTCATATACCCAGTGAACCAAAACTATCTTTTTTTTAATTCATTTATGAACTTTTTCGGGTAGAAAAATTTATTTTCGACACTCATAAATGAACTTTTTGGGCTCATTCGGCTGACTAAAATGCCTCTCAAAACCGAACCTTTTTTTCTTCAGAAGTGAGTTAATAAAAGAATCATCAACTGTCTTTTGTTCGGAAACGAGTTGAAAAAAACTATTGAAAAGTTATTTTTCGGCACTCATACATTAACAATTTTTAACTTTAACTCATTCGCCGGACTGAATTGCCTCTCAAAAACGAACTTTTTTTTGAAAACGAAGTAAGAAAAATAACTATAGAAATTCACTTTTCAATAACTAACATTTTGTTATGGAATAAATTTTCACGAATTTAATCTTCTCTATCAAAAAAAAAATTCTTTCCGAAAACGTAGTCAAAACTATCACTTTACGCAAAATATTCGCATATGGTTCTGTGGGTATATTTCATACACTCACAGAACTGGCGATGCTATCAAAACTTCGCTTCTTCTAGCCGTAATATTACGGTTCTCAAAAAATTTAATATGCGAGGCTCTGACAACTTCCATAAGGGTTAGATTCCTTTTTAAGAGATGCTCTGCCAGTTTTGACAACCTCACAGAAAGTTGTAAGAACTTTCAATGGTGAGAGGAATTCGGTTTTGATAGCCGAATTGTGGAGGGGTCATAACAGCGTCTTTTGCGATGGTGAGAGGAATTCGGTTTTGACAGCCGAATTGTGAAGGGGTCATAACAGCGCCTTTTGCGATGGTGAGAGGAATTCAGTTTTGACAGCGGAATTGTGGAGGGGCCATAACAGCGCCTTTTGCGATGGTGAGAGGAATTCGGTCTTGACAGCCAAATTGTGCAGGGGTCATAACAGCACCTTTTGGAATGGTGAGAGGAATTCGGTTTTGATAGCCATAAATCCTTATGTTGAGGTTGTCAGAATTTTTCTATTTAATCTACTTACCTCTGCGCTTTTAAGGTTATCACCAATTTCGTAATGCCGTTTGCTTAATAAAAGTGTTATTTTAAAATATTTTTTAAATTTTTATTTCAAATCATTTGAAAAAAAATTACTTTTTGATCAAATAAATATAAAATTTTAATTATTCATAGAACTTTACAAACTATTTTTTTTAACATTTTTTTATGGAACTTTAAAAATCCCATATTGTAAACGACAAACCATTAGCATGCATCTGAAACATGCTTAGAAATAGTTTTAGAAAATGGAATTGTAAAATAGTTCATGCCTTTTTCAATATAATAGGCATAATATTTATTATCAAAGTAAATACCGATTAACTTTAAAAACAATTTTTTTTTAATATTCGCCAACAAGCACGCTGCAAAGCCAAAACTAAAATGGAGAAATTTGTCTTTTGTGGTTTTAGCATCTTCAGTAATAGCGTGAAAACCGTATTGAGGCTACAATAGCCATATTGGAGTTTCTCTACACGCAAGATTTAAAAGTTGGTTGCAGTAGCCACAATACTGAATGTATCACAACTGTAACCACAGATCTTATTTTCAAAAAACCGCTCAACATAATTTATGTTTTTTTATATGATTATTGCAGATTCAATTAGGGCTATGAGAGCTCTCATAAAGTGCTTGCAATAAACTTTCAGCTAAGGTGACTTCATTTCATATATAATAACTCTAGTATGGCTACTACAGCCTCATCTTTTTTATGGCAGCCGTGTACGAAATTCAATAATTCCCTGAGTGTATATATAAAATAGTTTGAAAACAAAAAAAAAAAAGCATAACAAAAAGTTAAAAGTAATACGTACTTTCAAAGTAGTGAAATAAAAATAAAATAAAAAAATCAGATTCAAATGAATTAGGCTGGGTCGATTTGCAAGCCTATGTTGCCTGGGCGATTTTCGGATCGGGCATGAAAAGTTATTAAAAAAAGGGGACGATAGAATTTCTTTAGGAATTTTTTTCCAAAAATTATTGTAAGTAAAAGTGCACAGCTAGAACAAAACTGATGCCAAAGTTTTAATACAAAAATTTATCGTTTTTTGTTTTTCAGATCCCCCCGGTTTATAAATACAATTTTTTTTTAAATCCATTTAGAAACCGATAAAAATCGACCATAGCGCCACCTAGGGGATCTAAAAAAAGAAAAAATATCAGAGGACCACACAAACACATGTAAATATAAGGTGGATAGCTTTTGTTGTTCAGCCGTGATGGTCAAAAACCTTGAAGTTTGTGAATTTTTTTCTTTAGGAATTTTTTACGATCAATTTTTGTCTAAAAACGTATAAATGTGAGACCGGTTTTAGGTTGAATCGGGTACGAGGATTTAATTTCATTTCATTATTGTTCTATCTGTGCACGTTTATATACAAACATTTTTGGAAAAAAATTCCTAAAGAAAAAATTCACAAAATTGAAGATGTGATAGGGTAAATTGCACCCCTATATCCCCTATCGTCCAGGCAACATCAATTTTTTTACCTCCAAACAAATCGACCCAGCCTAAAATGTATACAGAGATCAAAGCAAAGTTATCATTATTCGCAATCACTGTCACTGAATTGACGTGCTACATTAACTGGTTTGTTTTATTTTTGCTTGGAATCGTATTTGTCTTGGCTGGAAATGTTGTTTAATATGTCAAGTCTTGTCTTTAAAAATTTGTAAAATTCGATACAGCTGTAAAAATAAAAAAATATTATTTTTTACAAATAAAATTGACTCCAGTGTCTGTATTTTTAACGCTGTTGACTCCAATTTCCAAACTTTTTATGATTTTGCAAGCAAAAGTTCAACCAGAGCTGAAAGTAAGCATGATACTTACAAAGTAAGTATAGTTGGTAACATTAAGTATACAGTAAATAGCAAAGTATTTAACCTTTTATAAGGCAGAGGAAATATTTTCCCATCAACATAAGGAGCATTCCACGGTCACGTACAGACAAATTCAACTATTTTTTTGAGTTTATTGTACAGCCAATTCCAAATTTATACATTGAAAGTGAAGTCCTTTTGTCTAATAAAATAGATTGCATTCTGTTTCTTCATTGTACGTTCAAACTTTCTTTAAATTTTATTAAATGCAAGAGAAAGAAATAAGGCATCTGCAGTCACGTGTCGAACGAGTCCAATCAACCAACGTTGCAAATCGTTGTGTTGGATTACAATTTTTAGCGAAAGTAACTTATATGGGGAAGAGGTATTTAAAACCCAAATTTTGATTACTTATTACTCATTACATGCTTTCGGCGTAAAAAAATTTTAAGTAAAGTCCACAGTTTTTTTTTTAATATTATATTTACATATCGTCACATGACAAATCACGTCACGTGCCTGACAGACTGACAATGTTGTAGTTTAATTGGATAATTAAGTAATTTTGTAATTTAGTAATTAAAAAAAAATTTACTATATTTTACTTTCCTTGCATCAACTATTTTTTTCATTATCTTTAGCCAGTGCCTTCCATTTTTACTAAAATAAAAAAGTTTACGAAACATCTACTAAACATTTACAAAAAAGAAAAACGACATTTGTGAAACAGTGCAGACGATTTGATCATCATGGTAAATGACTTTATATATAACTTGCTTAAATTAATAAAATTAAAATGTTTCTCTTAGATAATATCGTAAAATAATAAGTTTTTAATAAGTTTTAATTTTTTGGTCACGGTTGACTTTTCTGTGGAATGCCTCATAAGTGTTACATTTCAAGTATACAGTATAAGTAATATATTCTCACAGCGTATTTCACTAAAAATGTTGGTGGTAAGATATCAGCTCTGCCTTATAAAGGGTTAAATTTATATTGCTTAAGTCAATATATTTTGCATTTTAAAATTTACTGAACTTTGAACCTACACGTTTTGGCCCCAAGCACCTTAATATTTGGGTATAGTATCAGCTTTTTAGATTCAAACACTATCGTAACACATCTTGCCTTCTCATTCATCGAGTCTAAGATGTGCTCTCAAGCATTCAAAATTTCGTAAGTCAAACGTATAGTAAAAAAAAGAAATGATATCGATACATTTTTTTTTGTATAACAAACACAAACACGCTACTTGATTCTTTTTTTGTCTGGCAATATATTTAATTGAAGAATGCAAATGTGTGAGAGGGAGAGAGCGACCATGTTTTACTTCATATGAAAATTAAATGCCAGACATAAAACCAAAGTGAGGTAAAAGCTTTCGTTTTACAAATTAAGGGTATTAGTCGATGTTGTTTTCTATTTTATTTTTGCAGCTATATTGGCTTAATTTCCATTAAAAGCTGAAGTTGAAATTATCTATACTGCTGTTCGGTCATTATTCGATAAACATCTATTCAAATCAAAATGCTTGTAGTTTTTTTTTATCTTAACCATAATTGTGGTAGATTTCTAAAAGTTCAACAATGCACACATGTATCAAACAAATAAAAAAACACACAAAAAAGCAACAAAAAATAAATACATTGTATTACAAGTATAATGGAAGAACAGACGTTAAAAGGATATTAATATTTAAGCTGAGTGCACATCGAACAAAAACTTCTTCGAATTGGATTTGCTGTTACTCGTGCAAGTCAACTTTTTGCTGCTGCTAAAGTTGAACTAATATGTATTGATCAAATTATCAGCAGAGAAGAAACTTATTTGTAACGAATGATTTCACATAATATTTTACTTGTATAGCAAAACGTATCATACATCAAAAGGTTTTATTTCGTGATATGTTTTGTTTTGTTATTTGTACTCACATTTTTTTTGGTTATTTAAAAGAAAAAATGGTAAAACGAAGTCTTATCCAAAAAAGCTCAGCCTGCTTTTTTATCGCGCAAGAGCAGAATCTGAATCTTTTTTCAGAACACTCGTTAAGTACAAGAGCTACGATAAAAGTTATGGTACGACTGTATAGGTTGATTTTTTGAGCTAATGATAAATTCCATACCAGGACAAAAAAAAAAAAATTCTGACGCCATCAGTACGTGGGAAAAAACGCTTATGCAACCAGTAAAAAAAATTGTTGCATGGAATTAACACTTGCTTAGTATAGGTGCTAGAGTAAAAATTTATTATATGCCAGTTAAGACGCTTTCTATGCACTCCTCATAAAAGCAAAAACAAAAAAAACTATGACTTCATAACGCCGCGAAAAGGGCCGCTTCTAGAGCGTGTAACGGCGTGACATGGAAGTATTACTTTGAGAGTATATGCAGTAAGGTAAATGTTATGAAAGGAATTCGAAAAATGTGTACGTGGCCTCACGATAAAAATTAAAAAAATTAGAACGTCATTTGGTCGCAAAACTAGTAGTCTATGCAACGAAAATTCATAATCGTTACACATATAATTTATTATACCACAGTCATGGTCAGTTCTTTGGCCTCCAAATACAAATAATAAAATAATTTTATGACGTCATAAGATCGCGGCAGTGTGGTGGCCGTAACAAACTAGAAAGAGTGTGTAAGTCTGTAAGCTATAGAACCGCGGTTGCCCAGGTTCAGTCCCGAGCTCAGAGACAATTGGGCAATTCACAGTTCATTGTAATATTCTTAATAAATGTAAGCACAACTTAAGTGAAAAGTATTCATTTGTAGTTTCAAAACAGCACTGGAATCTTTAATATGCAGCTCAAATGTTTTGGATTTTATTAAAAGTTAAGCAATTCAATTTAATATTCTAGCCAACTCTTTTTTGATTCAAGTAAAACAGGTGTTTGCGAAATAACACAATAACACAATAACACTCTACAAAAGCATGCCTTAGGGCATGTACAAAAGTAGCAACATTTAACATACCGGCTTAACTTGTGTTTACATGAAAAACAATTACAAAAAATAACAGGCAAAATAGCACATCTCAGAATTAGCACATTAAACCCTTATTAACATGAACTGTAAATTGCCCAAATGTCTTTCAATTTAATTAGTATTTCTGTTTGGCCGCCAATGCAGACAATGGCAAATCGCCAACATGTGCAAACAAAGTAAAAACCATCATGTAAAACTTCTTGAGATCATAAGTCGTTTGGAGGTGGCATGAGTCTCGAAGGTTCGTTATCATTTGTGTTCAAATATTTAATAACACACACAAAACTATTGATAAATGGAATCTCGGCCAAAGTCATTTTAAAGCCTGAAATAATCAATTCGTGTTGTTTAACATCGTGGCAGTAGCCAATATGCAAAACATTGCATGAATTTTAATTTTGATAACTATAGGCAGTACGTTATATTTTAAAAGCCATTGCAATTGCAATAAAAAAAAAATAAAAGACAGACACGAAAAGAATAACACAGACAAAAAAAAATAAAAAATTAAAAAAATTGCAAAACAATCGCAAAAGTGAAAGAAAAAGCGAAAGCAAACTGAAATGAACTTAAAAGCAGAAGTAAATGAGCAAAAGCAAAAACAAAAGATAAAGCAAATGCGCAAAGCAATTGTATAAAGAAAAGCAAAAGTAAAAACAAAGGCAAAATCAAACAAGTAAACGCAAAAACAATAGCATTAGCAAACGCAAAAGTAAAAGCTAAGTAAGGTTAAGGCTAAGGCTAAGGCTAAGGCTAAGGCTAAGGCTAAGGCTAAGGCTAAGGCTAAGGCTAAGGCTAAGGCTAAGGCTAAGGCTAAGGCTAAGGCAAAGGCAAAGGCAAAGGCAAAGGTAAAAGCAACGGCAAGGCAAAAGCAAAGGCTAATGATAAGGCAAAAGCAAAATCGAATGGGCAAAGGCTAAAGCAAAATAAAAGCAAATCAAAACCAATTCATCAAAAACAAAGAATTTAAAACAAAAGCAAATAAGCAAAAGTAAAAGCAAAAAAGGAAAAACCACAAAAGGTGCTGCCCATAACGTTCGTACGCCTTTCATGTTGCTAAAAATTAAGAAAAGCAATAAAAAATATAAACTTTTTGAAGTTCGAAAATGAGCCAAATCGGATGAAAACCACGCCAACCTCCCATACAAAGTGACTTTACTAAAACGGTAAAATCTCTTTGAATTCCATATAAGTTAGTACTGAATTAAAATGTTGCACATAAGCTTTAACCCTTAATATGCACTATGAGTATGCCATTTGTAAAAATCGAATGAAAAACACGTCTACGTCCCGCACAAAGTGGTTTCATGAAATCAGCAAAATCTGCATAAATTCCACAAAAATTGGTACAATGGCTTCAAATTCTGCAGACTAGTTTTTATCCTAACTATGCACTCGATGTTTGGAATTTTGTTAAGAAAAACTGAAAATTCCATCGACCTCCCATACATAAGTCCTTTCGAAGATAACTCCTTACTAGTTTTTTTAGTTGTTTTTTATGTTCTGAAGAAGATTCCATCTACATAAAAACACTCATTACCTTATTTAATAAATAATAACAATATTTTATGTAACAGGTGGCCGCACTTACGCTTACAGGCATCAGTGACGTGACGATTCAAACTTTGAAAATAAAACAAACATACATTTGCAGTTAATTTGCACCAATAGATTTTTTTTTGAAAAATTCTACTCACTGAACGTGCTTTAAATTAAAAATTTTAATCACTTGCACCTGTCAACGCAGAAATAATGATAACAAATGATGATGTTGAGCAGCGCACGTAACATAATAATATCAAAGAAAACTATCTTTTAAAATTTCTTTTTTTTAACTTGTTGTAAGTCACATTTTGTGTTTTGAGTGCAATCGTTAAATTTAAAAACAGCCCTTCCTTGTATTGTATTTTTGCGTACGTTATGAGTCCACTATGACGATTTTTTAAAATCTATTCTTTCACTCCTTTAGAGACATCTTTTAATCCTTATTTGTTTTAGGGGCTTAGTTTTAAGTTTATATGAAAGAATAAAGAAGGTTTTGTTCAAAAATATTTATACAGTTTTGCACAATAAATTTTGGAATAGTCTGAGATACAGCAACACCGCAAAAAGTTGGAGAACAATATCGTCATAGTGGACACAAGGAGGGTGAAGTAAAAAATACTAATAAAATTTACCATCAGCGAAATAGATATAAACTCAATTTCGCAGTCAGTTTCTTTATCTTGGCAAGTGACTAAAGGTGCAAATTGTTTAAAATAAAAAAATTTCAATATATTGTATATTTCATATGAAATCATATAAAATTTTGTTTTCTTAATGTTTTTATATTTCGGTGATGATGGACCTTTCTGTGGAAATGCTTATATTGACTATTTCTGCTACTTTTTTTTACTATTATTTCTTCTTCTGTTTTTATTGCTACTACTTCTATTTTTACTACGTACTAAATGAAGGTATTATATGATGGTGTGATATGATGGTATGCTATGATGGATTGGTATGGTGATAGATCCCATACTATCATAAAATATGTGAATTATGAGTTAAATTGAGGTCGAATACTGAATTCCGAGCCTGAGAAAACTATAACTCTAAATCTATTCGATATCGCAAATTTGGATTGTGTCACGCCCCTTTTACAACGCAAAACATCCTTATAACCAACTTCCTCAAAATTTCATGAAAATCTGTTCAACCGTTTTCGACTGATGCCGTAACATATACAAACTTAACTTATAACAGTGAGGCATATATATTTTCTACTACTTTTTACTAAATCTAATAGTTTTTAATTCTATTTCTACTATAATTTTCTTTTTAATTTTATACTACTATTTTTTACTCTTATATCTATTTATTTCTACTACTATTTTCTACTACTTTTTCTCTACTGCTATTTTTTCTTCTATTTATACTATTTTTAATACTATTTATTCTACTTATTTCAACTACTTTTTTAGTACTAGTTTCTTCTCTATACTACTTTTTTCTCCTCCTTTTTTAATACTAAAAAAAAAATAAACTGGCCATTTCAGCCCTTGAAAGGATTTTGACCTAGTTTCTATTGATCAATTGTGTTGTGCGTGTTAATAAATGTTTGATCACAAATGACCGAGAACTGGACCTACGTTTTTTATGCCGACTCCGAACGGCTTATGTTCTCAAGAAGCTTTACATGACAATTTTTACTCTCTGAGGTTTGCCATTGTCTGCACAGAGGTGACGACCGAACAGAAAATTAATTCAATTGAAAAAACTTTCTGTCTGAGCTGGAATTAAACCTGAGTTACCGCGGTTCTTTAGCTTAGGGGCCACACACTTTACCCACTAGGCTACGGTCGCCACTCTTCTGCTCTTCAGTCTTTGTTTAATACTATTTCTGCTAATTGCCTCTATTTTTACTACCACTATAAACAATTTTATTTTCGACTTTTATTTCTGCTACTATTTTCTACTGCGGAAAGTTTTCTATATGACCTTGTTATTTATTATGTTGGCTTTCTGTGATTTAAGTACAAATTCTAAATGTTTGATAGTTTAAATCATTCTTGATTTTAAATACAAATTCTGGCTGTTTGATAGTTTAAAACCGTTTATTGAGCTTTAGGTCAGGTAAGAACAATAATTTTCTATAACGAATTTCTTCCAATAAACGATTTTAAACTATCAAACATTTAGAAATTGTATTTAAATCATAGAAAACCAACATTTTCTACTACGTTTGAAATTAAGGTATGATGATAAATTATGAAAGTATATTTCTGCTGTTGTTTTCTACTACTTTATTTGAGAATTACTAAAGCATTTGAAAAACTTGATGTCAATAATTTTTTAAGCATTAAAATAAGTATTGGTACAGTGACTACGGCAAGGATAAAGTAACGTTGCCACGTCAAAATGTAATGGCGTGTACACTGCCTACTATTTACTTTTCTTAAACATTTAAAAACTGGAGGAAGGGAGGGTAATCATGAGAGTTTAACCCTTAGAACAACCCTTTATCCTTTATTTAACCGTTCGTTGGCCACAGGCATACGTAATATAAATATTAATTTCGTTGTCAAGTTTGCCAAAAATAAAAAGTTTTTTAAACAAAAAATAAAATCCAACCGACTCATTTCACGCCAAAAATTACCATTTTTTTATGTCACCGTTAAGGACAAAGTTTATATATTTTGAAAAGTATCCAGGGATGCTTCATATCACATTTTCTTTTTTTGAAAAATTCTTATTGTTGTTGTTGTGATAACACAAACAAAGTACGAAAATTCACGTTTTTTCTGCTTTAAGATGATTTTTTAAAAATTCATACCTGAGAACCCAAACAAGATATCTTCAAAATTTTTCTTTTATTGCTTAGAGTAAGGATTGTTGTTTTCGAAGCAATTATACATAAAATATGTTTTTTTCAAATATGACACAAAAAAAATTATTTTGGGGCTTTTATGAAAAATTTGCTATTTTCGACCTGTTCTCCTTCTCAGAGCCTAATGAACTGTAAGCAATTTCTCTTTTTTCACTTTTCAGAATCAGTAAAAATAATTTAGTATTTCGAAGTATTACCAGAGATATTGAAGGTTCTGTAACATTACCTGTTGCATTTTGCATAGAAAGCGTAACAAGGGTCAGAATTTGTGAAGCGCATCACTTTTTTCGACTATTTTTATTTAACTATGAAGATACGATAAATCAGTAGCTATTTATTCATTCATTTCTCAAAATTAAATTAGTCGAAAAAACATATAAAATTAATGTATGCCGGTAACGACTAACACTACGCAAAATTACAAACAATCATGAAAAGCTTGAAGTTGTTTTAAAAGAGGGGAAAGAGTTATGCGCTGACGACCGTTGTTCTGGAGCATAGAAATATCTGAAGAAAACCACAAACATTGCTCAAAGTATCTTTTGAGCAGAAAAACCTCCATGCACCTCCTGGATACCTTTCAAAATTCATTTTGTCCACAACGGTAACATAAACAAAAATGGCGATTTTGGCGGCTGTGCGAATAATCTCTTAAGTTACAATCGCCCAAACCCAAAAATGAACAATCTCCTAAAAACAGTTGGGCGTTTGTTCATAATGTACAATCGCCCAAAAGAGCGATGAACAATCGCCCAAAACTGCGAACTTTCGCCCAAATCGTGAAATGAATAATCGCCCAAAAATATTTTTGGGCGATTGTTCATTCTTCCAAATCATAATGAACAATTGCTCCAAAATAAAAACGAACAATCGCCCAAAAGCAAAATGCAAAACTTTTTAAAAAATAAAAAAAAATTATTTTAATCAAACATGCCTTGATTTTATTTTAAACTATTGAATAGACTTTCAACTGATCAAAATTGAAATGAAATTAATTTTGGCCTTTTTGCAATATACGCGGTATTGCACGCGCAACGACGATATAATGTTAGCATATTTAATTTCATACCCAAATTTATTTTATATATATGCGAGTGTAAATATATTTCTTGATTTCCAGTTGAAAAATGCTTGAACTAAAAATGTCTTAATACCAGTTTCCGATTTCTTAGTAAATTTTTATGTAAATTTTTAAAAATTAAAAAATTTTCCGACCAACCGCTTAGAAATCTTTTTTCAACTGTAAGAAATCATTCCAGTATCACTTTGATATTGAATATATCAATTCATAGTTTTAGCTGTGAAATTATAAAAGATTATTCGTCAGTATAACAGTTTCATAGCTTTTAGCCGATAGGTGGCGCTAAATACCTCACATATTTTTAGGCATATGCTGAAATTAAGAAAAGAAAAAGCAACATAACGACAATTTTATGCAAACTTTAACTCACTATAACTTAAATAATATAAATTTTTAAGAAATAAAAAGTCCAGTTTGCACATCTACGGGTCTAAACCTACCAAACCATAATAAATTTATTAAGATTGGACTTGTACTTAAAAAGCCTTACGCTGGATAAAATTTGCGTTTACGTAATATATATAAGATTCGTTTTCTTTTTGCCTGGTAGAGAAAGTGACGACACTGAATTATTTTTGTTTTAAATATCGCCAAAAAGTAAGAAAAATGAATCGGTTTCTTTTCGTTCGAAAACTTACTCGTCTCAACATCTGCCAGGAGTATCGATTTCGCTTTAATAGTATCGTCCAAATGCTGGCTGGAAAAATATAAAACGCAGCGCGTGTTTGAATTAGAAACGTGCGTGTATGTACATACATATGATGGCTTTTTCTTTTTTAAAATTTATCAACAATGTTTTCGCAAAAATGGTCACAAAGTCGAGTCTGGCCAGCCAACAGTTAGCCTAAACAAAGAAACAGCCGGATCTTATGTAAACAACAACAAAAAAGCAATGCAAATTTCATGCTTGGGATATTAAAAAAAAATTTTAAAAAATTTTGTCGCGTTCTTTTGATTTTGTAGAAGCTAGAAACAATTTCATGCCCGCCACTTTTGATGTTTATATAGGACGCTTAGATGGTGGTGGGTCAATTTCTAAAGTCAACAATTTTTTGGTTAACTATTGTGTGTCCAAAATTACTTTCTACATAATTAACAATACAACAAATTTGCATATAACGAGAAACAAATAAGAAAAGAAGATACTCGTCACAACATGAGTAACATAAAAACTTAAGATAGAAGAAGTTTGTTGTCCTTGTTTGTCTGTCTTTGTTGAGTTATTTGGAAATGAAGAAGTTAGTAAAAAAAAATTGGCAGTGGCATATTGATTAAAGTGAGTGGCCCGAATGCCAAAAAATCGTGGCTCAAATCCTCTCTGGCACAGAATTTTTTCAATAGAATAAATAATTTTAATCATCTCGCTGCAGGTAATGAGAGTAAACTCAGTGAGTAAATTATGTTAATTAAAGCTTCTTTTAAAACGTACATGTCCATTTCTCATTTATTTGTGTGCAAACATTTTATACTATGCACAATAGAATTGATCATAGGAAGCTCGGACAAAGTCCTGTCAAGGGCTAAAATAGTCAATGTCACCCATACAACTTCAATAGTTCATAATGTTTCGCTTTTGAACTATATTTAAGACAATCTTCCTGGAAAACCTCATACCATACAATTTCAATTCCTTTGAATTTTCCCGAGCAAAATCGGCTATTTTGTAAGTTTTATACGATTCCAAAGAAAATGAAATAAATGAAAACAAGGAAGTTGTTAACTGCAACAAGAAAATAAAACACAAGCCGTTTATCTGATTTGCTTCATTAGCTATCACAAACATGGCAGACAGCCTGTAAGAGGTCAATACAATACTTTAAAATATGAATACACAAATATTAAAAAAAAAAAACATAAAAACAACTGACAAAATTTGTCACTAATTTAATGAGCAGCTTTATGCGTCAACATCTGACAAACAGTCATTCTTGTAACCAGAGTAACTAGCAAATTTGATATCCAGGCATTACGAGTCCTGCTGTGGTTTCAATTTGACTTTAACAACTTAGTCACTTGAATAAAATCACTGAAATAAGCGTCACATGCCAGCAATTAATCTCAAAATAATTGACAGGATTTGAAAATTAGAAAATTCGGTGATTGTTTCTGTGGGATTTTGGTGGCTTTGATGTGGCCACTTGCACCGCACACAGAATGCGACTTAAAAAGAGACAACATTTTTTCTGTGGCAGTTTGATTTCATCATTTACTGTTTTATTTTATAAACATTGAGATCAAACGCCTAGGAAGTATGACAACACAGGATATGGTGAAATCTTACCATTTTTGCTAATTGAATTTATGTGGAAAATTTTATGGAATTAACAATAAATTAATAATAAATTTATGCGAAGAGTTAGTAAGCTATGCGCTCAATATACAAAAATTTCCCAGTAAAAAAAATAATTGGAAATATTTTGCAAAACATTTGTCTCTACGTTTTCTATGGTTTTTTTTTGTCCACAAATTTTTAGATCAAACACAAATAATATTCTCAATTATTCCTTAAAAACAGTTAATTTTTTTGTACACCGTTTTTAATCAAAATAGGTCAGGTCAGTCCAACAGGCTTTAATGGATCGTGATAGATTGTTCCATTTCTAAACTGTCCAAGTCAATTTTTACTTTTACAAAACAACCATATTCCGACTAGTTTGGTTTTCAAAGCAGATAAGTCCAATTAGTTTAGTTTCAAAACTTACTAACTTCAATCATTTTTATCTCCTTTATTTATCCAATAATTTAGCTGCATTTTTATGGCATAATAACAGCCTTATAACAATAATCACCATGCTTTTATTTTATAAATTGCTATTTATCTTATTTCGTTTTTCGAGTCTTTCGTGTAAAACAGTGAAAAGAGGACTTGGCAAATTTTTGAAATCAGCCATGTGTTAAAACATCTTAAAATTTTTATTAATACTTTGCCGTTTAATATTTGGCAATTGTTTTTGTGCTTTCTTGAATAATCTTAACGACCCATTCGGCTCTTTAAAAGAAACAATTTCTTTTAAATGTCTGCCACAGATGGCTTAGATGTAAAAAACGATATTTAATATCTAAGCAATTTTGCTATTTACATATAAAGGCAGATGTGTTTATAAACAAATATTTTATTGGCTCCAACAGTTATTTAGATACCAGAAAAACAACACGAAAAAGAGAAGGGCGGTTAATGAGCTTAAAGTAACGATATTTTCTCATGCAGTAGTTGTTTTGGTAAATAATTAGAAAGCAGGTTGATATAAGGGGTATTCACGGGTTGATGCGAATTGCAATAATGTAAAAATGCAAGATATTTTTGGCACGCGTGAACATTAAGAGTATTCGCAGGTTGTTGCGAATTGCAAGAGCGTGAAAATGCAAGATATTTTGCACACTAAAGCGTGAGCATCAATATTGCAACTAAATTATGCAATAAAATTAAATGTCGAATGAACAGTAAATATATTCCCACCTCATTTCAAAAACACAAAAAGTTATTAAAACCAACGAACAAACTTAACCATTGTAAAGTTTTACCAGGTGGCAACTTTGTTTAAAAACAACCAAAACATAAATCTGCATTTTAACATTACTGCTTGTGCGTTCTCGCAATAGGTTTGAGTAGTGCATAATTCAAGAATAGTTGCAAAATTGCATCCAATATGTTTGTTGTTGGAGTGATGCGAAAGTTTGCCATCTTGCATTTTCGTAACTGCATTTCGCATCATCCCGTGAACAGCCCTATTAAAATTACCACACAGCAACATAAATTCATATTCAACAATAAAGTGCAAGTCTTTGGGAATCTGTACAAAAAGTTTTTAATTGGTTTATTTAAAATTATTTTAATGATTATAAAACGCGGCTGAATGTTCCTTCCCAAAATATTTTACTACAGGGTGGGTAGTTCATATCAATGTTAAGGTTTATGTTTACGTTAATGTTCGTATTTATGCTTGTTATGGTTATGGTTATGGTTATGGTTATGGTTATGGTTATGGTTATGGTTATGGTTATGGTTATGGTTATGGTTATGGTTATGGTTATGGTTATGGTTATGGTTATGGTTATGGTTATGGTTATGGTTATGGTTATGGTTATGGTTATGGTTATGGTTATGGTTATGGTTATGGTTATGGTTATGTTTATGTTTATGGTTATGGTTATGGTTATGGTTATGGTTATGGTTATGGTTATGGTTATGGTTATGGTTATGGTTATGGTTATGGTTATGGTTATGGTTATGGTTATGGTTATGGTTATGGTTATGGTTATGGTTATGGTTATGGTTATGGTTATGGTTATGGTTATGGTTATGATTATGGTTATGGTTATGGTTATGATTATGGTTATGGTTATAGTTATCGTTATGGTTATGGTTATGGTTATGGTTATGGTTATGGTTATGGTTATTGTTATGGTTATGGTTCTGGTTATGGTTATGGTTATGGTTATGGTCATGGTTGTGGTGACTCAATAACTTTAAGTTGCATCACCACATTAGTTGAATTCCTAACTTCCATTTTACTTATCTTCTGTTACATTGATTTTCAACTTACATTTTACTTACCTTCTCGTTGATTCTTAACTTACATTGTACTTACCTATTGTTGATTATTAATTTACATCTTACTTACCTCAACTTAACATTTTTATTATTCTTATGTTAATTTATTTACACTTTGTTATAAATACTTGTTATTATAAAAACATTTGTATAAATATTCATATTTGTATCAATCAGAAATTTTCATTTGAAAATTTCAGTTGAATAAAATATTTTCAAATAAACAGTTTAAAAAATATATATTAAAAAATAAAAGTTATAAATTAAAATTAAAAAGTTTGTTGTGCACCAAATGGTTATGGTTATGGTTATGATTATGATAATGGTTACGGTTATGGTTATGGCTATGGCTATGGTTATGGTTATGGTTATGGTTATGGTTATGTTTATGTTTATGTTTCTGTTTATGGTTATGGTTATGGTTATGGTTATAGTTGTGTTTATGGTTATGGTTATGGTTGTGGTTATGCTTATGTTAATTTTGATTTTAATACTAATGTTAATGTTAATGTTAATGTTAATGTCAATATTATTCTTAATGTTAATTTTAATTTTAATGTTAATGTTATTGTTAATGTTATTGTTGTTGTTATTGTTATTGTTAATGTTAATGTTAATGTTAATGTTAATGTTAATGCTAATTTTAATGTTAATTTTAATGTTAATTTTAATGTTAATGTTAACTAAAGTTTTTTCTAAATGACCTTGTTTTTTATTATGTTGATTTTATATGATTTAAAGATTAACTTCAAGATGATTTTATTTCAATTTCGGCCATGCTAAAGGCTTTATCAGAAATCTTTGTGATACCCGTGCAAGCGCGCATTAGCGCACTGCACCACAGAGGCGGTTGTTGTTGTTTTTTTAGAAGGAAGATTCGTTAGAACAATTAACTGTTCTAACTTTGACCTTAAGCTCAATAAACGATTTTAAACTATCAAACAACTTGAATTTGTATTTAAAATCAAGTATGACTGAAACTATCAAACATTTAGAATTTGTATTTAAACCATATAAAATCAACATTAATGCTAATGTTAATGTTTCTGCTTGCATTTGCGTTTGTGTTTGTGTGTGTGTTTGTGTTGATGATTTTGTTTGTGTTGATGTTTTTGTTTGTGTTTATGTTTTTGTTTTAGGACAGCTGATAAAGACATCACATGTTTTGTACACTCATGCAGATTGACGGTTGATGACCGAGTTTTTACTTTAAAAATGCTTTGGGGCGTTATCTTGAAAACTCCCTTTTTCGATTCCGGGGAAAAAGTATTCATAATTTGGCTTAATAAATAAACAAAATTTGTGAATGTTTTCCCTACCAGTTTTATCTTAAATCACTTTCAACGCTTGAAGTAAAATAAATAAAGCAATACTTATCTATAGTTATACAGATTTGTTTGAATACGGTTTGAAGACTTCAAGCTACGCACGATTGAACGCAATTTTTAAACATCTAACCAATTCAATTCAACCGAAAGGTTTTAACATCCACTTAGTGACAGCCACTTGATGGCCATTCTTATGTAAGCTAAAACTTTTTATATGTTTGCATGTTTTTTAAATTGACGTGGCATTGATTCTAGTCCGAACGTTCTGTCAGTTGCTGAGTTCATCAACTTCAAAGTTTTTCTGAAAAACTTTTCCCCCATCTATTTTTACGTTTTCCTTTACTGATTTATTGCAAACATTTTGCGAGCTAAAAGTTTTCTTCCTAATAAAGTTGATTTGATAAAAATAAAAGCAAACAATTAAAGAGAGCCTTTACCTAAGCTACAAGTGGGGAAAGCCAACCAATCTAACTCATTGAAACTTTTGACAACTTCTGACAAACTTTGCATGTCATATAAGCGTCAAGATGTACAAAGCTTAACACGTACTCAGCGTAGAACCTTTAAACGCTAAATTTGCGAGTTAAAGTATTTTAAATTTTCAAAAGTAAAAAATCCATAGAGACACTTCCGTTGACGTAGCTGCTTAAACAGGTGCTTAAAATATTTATCATCCACTTTTTGTTCTGGCCGAAGAGAACTTGTTGGTCATAGCAAAATACTTGTTGGTCATTCTGGTCAAGTGTGTTTATGGTTGAGCAGCTGCTACTCTGTCATCGCATTGGTTAGATACAGCACTTAACTTAGGAGCATTCTCTGTTTTTCCCTTTTTATCTCAGTCAGTCTTAAGCTAATCTCAAGCTAATTCGGTGTGTGTCGCAGATTGTATTGTGAAGAACAATGTTGACTCACAACCTTTTTATTATGAGTAGATTATAATGTATCCTACTATTTTTTTTTTTTTTTTTTTTTTTGTTTAAGGTAGTTTTGTATGTAAGTGAAACTTGAGAGGCTTAGATGCAAAAATCTAATTCTAAGACAAAACAAAAAATCAGAAATATAATGGGAAAAGATTTTCTTTGACCTTTTCTACATTATCCTTTTCTTAAAAGTAGCATATTTTTTAACTTTGTTCAAAACTGCTGAAGTCCTTTAGTATTTTTCATTGTATAAAATAAAATTGTATTCTATAAATTATTCAACTTAAAAATTTACTACTCCCATTTTTATTGATTCAAAACTGTTCAAGTCATATTAGTTGGGTTTAAAAAAAAGCCAATTCCAACTAATATAGTTTCAAAAATGCTGAAGTCATATCTTTAATGAGTTTTAAAACTGGCGTAATTCAATAATTTTTATACCCACCACGCATATTGCGCAAAAACGCGGACATGATTTTTTCACGCGTGTTTTTTATCGATTACGTCTAAACGGCTAAATCAAAAAAATCTAAAAAAATACTTAGTATAAAAGACATTCTACCGAAAAATCAAACATTTTCAATATAAGGGTCATTTTCCGTGTTAGATGTTTTAGTTTTCTTGATCCCTTTCGCCCTTTAAAAGTTCTATTCCACTAGAATTAAAATTTGATAAAAATAAAGTAAAGCAATTTAAAAAAAACATATTGCGCAAAGAGCACAATTTTGTTTTTCTAATACTATTTTTTTGTTATGATAACACTGTGCCACAATTTAAGGATCATGGAATCAAACGAAAAAGAGACCAACACAGGTCGATAGGACTGATCTAGACCAACAAAACCCTAAGAAGGTTTTGCAAAGTTAGCTCGCTCTTAAATGTTATAGCCTTTGAAAGATGTGCTGATTAAAATAAATAAAAGAAATACTTGCTATCATGTAATTTTACAATTTTGTTCATATCTCCTTTATGGTTATTATTTCTTTAAAACACATCTAAACAACAATTGTTAAATCAATTAAGACCCATCGAACGGGAAGCTCAAAAACTCAAAATTTTAGTTTAACATTTTTGTCAATGCTTAGGTAAGTTGTTTTGACGAAGTAATATGTAAATTTCATGCTAGGAAGAACAATTTTTTTAAAAACGAAAAGGAATCGTGGTAGTATTAACCTGGTGTTTAAAAATTTATTTACAGAAATATTTGAAGAATCTAAATTCAGAAAGTTATCTTCGGTACCGCTTCTGATGCCAGAGATAAAATATCTCATATTAACCTTCATCGGTCCCTTGTATAAATTTTACACTATTTTCAACTTTAAGGTTATATTTCTTAATTATAAGTTCATTAAATCGAGCTTAGATTTTGGCTCAATGTAAAAATCGAAAGTAAAGTTTATATTTTTGACATCTTTTTTCACGGTAGATGTCGCTGCTACCCTACACTATTAAATTTCCCTAATAGGTTCCTAAGTGTAATATTTACACTACGCATTCTTGGCGAGCAAAATGCCACGTTGTTCTTCTTTATTATAACGGAACATATAATATACGTTGTGAACAGACGCGTTACTGTTTTGTTTGGTGTTTTATTTGAAAATTTCAATAAAAACGATGTATTTATCCTGTTTCGATTAGTATCCAAGTGATGTGAGTGGTGATTTTGATTCAGATAGTGATGACGACTTTGTGCCAGAGAACAATGAACCACATAGTGAGGATGAGTACGACAGCGATGATTCTGTCCAGCAAGAGACAAGAAAATCGGCTATTGTTGATCCCAATATACTGCTGCTGTCGAAAGACAAAAAAATTCAATATTCCAAAGAACCCATTGAATTCAATCGTTCGAATAGAAATTTGTCCACTTCATTCGCCACCAGACAAGGTAAACTTGAATTTTGTTATTACTATTGTTATTACATTTATTATACTATTAGTTATTATTATTGTGTTTCTTAGGACCTACTGTATATGCATGCTGTGGCTCAGTGTACGAGTATTCTCAAGACATTTTTATTATTCATTGAACCAATTCAACAAACTGTTCTCGAAATGACAAATCTGTATGGCCTTCGTCGGTACAAGGATGACTGGTTGCCCATTGATATGGTTGAATGGCATGCTTTTTTTGGTTTACTCATTTTGGCTGGCGTTTACCGTTCAAATGGCGAATGCGTCACGGAATTATGGAACGATAAGCATGGAAGACCAATTTTTCCATCTACTATGTCACTAAAACGTTTCAAACTTGTCAACAGCTGTTTGCGTTTCGATGACAAAGAAATAAGAAGACAGAGAGATAAATTGGCTCCGATACGTTCAATATTCGATAAATGGGTGCAGCGGCTAAAAGTCTTATATTGTGTTGGTGATTTTGTAACTGTCGATGAACAATTACTGCCATTTCGTGGTCGATCACCATTTACACAATACATTCCATCGAAACCAGCCAAATATGGGTTGAAATTGAGGATCGCTACAGATGCTGAGACGTGGTATGCATATAATTTGTAAGTATATATTGGACGTGATCGTAACTGCGCACCAGAAGTAAATCAAGGAGAACGGGTGGTGCTGGAAATGACTGAAGGTACTGCAGTTATTTGCTTTGTTTAGAAGCTTAGAAACTATGACTATTTCTATACTTATTTACTCATTCCTCAGGTTTAAATGGAAGAAATGTTACGTGTGATAACTTTTTCACATCTCATCAGCTCGCTAAGAAACTAAAGCAACGACAAATGACTATGGTAGGCACGATTCGCAAGAACCGGAAGGAAATTCCTCCTTCATTGGTGGATATGAAGAGAAAAGCTATTCATCATACCGAAGCTGTATTCGACCATAATTTACGTGCTTGCATGCTATCATATGTTCCAAAAAAACGTCGCTTTGTTACTCTGCTCTCCACTTATCATTCAACTGTCGAAATTGATCCGAACGACCCACAAAAAAAGCCCGAAATTATAAAATTTTATAATAGAACTAAAGGCGGAGTCAACGTATTAGATAAGTTGGTTGCGACATACCGATGCAAAAGAAAGGTGAACCGATGGCCAGTTGCCCTCTTTTGCAACATGATTGATATATCGGCATGCAATGCTTTCATTATATACACAGCAATGAATCCAGGATGGAATATTCATAAGAAGAATATCAGAAGAAGATTATTTTTGGTCGAACTTGGTCAATCGTTGTGCACTCCATACATCCAGCAACGTAAACGACTGCCACGAAATCCGAATGCGCTTGCTGTCGTTAACAGCATCCGCAATCCAGATTTGCCATCAACATCAATTGCAGCGCAGCACATCCCACCACAAGTCGGATCATTGACGCTAACTCATCAACCAGTCACCAAGAAGAGAGCTCGTTGTCACATGTGTCCTTATCTCTCGAACGCAAATAACCACGCCACACGGTGTGATTTGTGTACTAAATCTATCTGTCCGGCACACTACTATAAGCTATGCGAAAAATGTGCACATCAACGGAGATTGAATTAATTTCAATTGCTTTTTTTGTGATTTTTTAGATATTTTCCTGATTTCTCATTTTTATTTTGAATTGTTTTCCTTTATATTGATTTGAAAATTGTTTTATTTCTTTTAAAATTAATAAATTAATAAATAATTAAAACGATTAGATCGCATTTATTTCATTCATTAACAAAAATATGGCTCCTAGAAAAGAGTGTAAAATTTACACATAAGGGACCTATTCGTTTCTAAAAATAAGGGACCGACGAAGGTTAATTAATTTGTAAAAGTTATAAAATTGCATTTACGTATGCATTTCTCAAAAACAAGAAAATTCATTGTGAAAATTATGCAAATTTTTAATGGCCAAATTTAAGGAAAACGTTAACACTTCCATACCACCAAAATTTTGACAATCAGATAACAATCAAAAGTTCTGTACTATTTCGAGTGTACCGTAGACTTGCATATCATTCACACAGGACACTGAGGGTAGAAATTGAGAGTGGCATCTTGTTTGGCGAGATATTGTTGGTTAAAGTCTATATTTACTTTTGCTTTAAACATGTGTAATTTTTTTACAAAAATCAAAGCATGTTTAGGCCGCTATTTTTTACTGTTTTTCTCAAAAAGCAACTTTGTCCTTGCGGGAGAGGAAGCATACTTTTTTTTCTTTAAATTTGTTCCCAATGCAACTTTTGAGACCTCTTAGAATACGAATTTCGAAAAAAAATTGTAATTTGATACGCCCTAATGAGCACTTCATTTAAAAAAAAATACTCTGCAAGAGGTAAGCTTGCAATGCCTATATCTTTTAAAAGCGAGCTAACTTTGCAAAACCCTTTTAGGGTTTTCTTATTATAAACCAGTACTATCATCCTGTATTGTCCGCTTTTGCGTTAGAAAAATGTGTTGCACAGTGTAAACAAAAAAGCATAAAAGCGTTCTTTGTAAAAAACATTAAAGAAAAATTAGGAATAAAATTGACAATCGGCACAAATCATATTAAAGATTTTTTAGCTTGTTTTCTTTACATAAAACTGAATTTCTTAGAATGTACTTTTACGTTAACATTAAAATGGGTATTATTGCAAGATTTTTGATCATAGAGCGCTATAATGATAGTTGAAAAGGGTCAAATTTCGAACGTCGCACTGTGGACTATTTGACCCAAAAACGCGGACATGATTTTTTCACGCGTGTTTTTTATCGATTACGTTTAAACGGCTAAATAAAAAGAAAAATCTAAAAAATACTCTGTATAAAAGACATTCTGCTAAAAAATCAAACATTTTCAATATAAGGGATATTATCCGTGTTAGACGTTTTAGTTTTATTGATCCCTTTCGTCCTTTAAAAGTTCTATTCCAATAAAATTAAAATTTGATAAAAATAAAGTAAAGCAATTTAAAAAACATTTCTTAAGGCAATAAACGTGTAAAAATAGAAAAACAGCAGCTTGTTTTCAAACATTTTTTTGAGGTACAAGGAGTTGTTATATTTTTGTTATATTGAAATTTATACAGGTTATTGTACATAAAAAATACTTTATAAAAATATTTTTTTTAGCAATTTTCTGGCTTTCTATAGAGGTCTTAAAAAATGAAATTGAAAAAATGAAAAACATCAAAAACGGCTTGATAGATAACTCAAAATCTATTGCTTCAATTTCAATGAATCTTATTGCATTTTGTTCCTAATTTTGTCCTTTAAGCATCCCACCTAAATTAAAGTACCTATTTTCTTTTATTTTTTTTAATTGACAAAAAAGCGCGCATAGATCTATTTTTTTAACTTTTTACTCAAACTTTCACCATAATTTCAAAAAACACCCCGGGGGTCGTTCGTAGGTGGGATGCTCAATTGTTGACCTATACATTGAAATTACATTTAATTTGTTTGTGTCAGATACATGGGAAAGGTCATATCCATCGAACAGTTTTGGATGTTTTGTTCAATTTAATTTTTAGCAACCTCAATAAAAAGCCAGAAAATTGCTAAAAAAAATTGTACTAATTTTGTTTCATCTTTTAAACTGTTTTATCTTTTTACACGTATATTATACCTTAACACCCCAAATATAAATGATACAGCTGCCATCTAATGCAATTATTTAAAGATAATAATCTTATCTGCTTAGCAAAAAGAAATCACAACTCCTTATTGATAATACAATACTTTGAAAGCAATGACCATTCATTTCCGGTGAAAAAATAATCACTTTTTCTGAAAAAAAACACAGTGGATGCCACGCCCGCAATAACTTATATTTTGACCTAAGATTTTGGATACCTTTCTTTTGATAGTAAATACCATTTATCGTTAATATTTTACAAATTGGTTACAACGAAAATGAAGATTTTGGCCAACGCATTTAAATCTTGACCCACTGTGTGTCGTACTGAACACTTAAAATAATGACCTCTTCCAAATAACGCTTATTTATTTAGTTTTATTTTTTACTCACAAATACAAAACACCCTCTATTTCAAAAGATCAAACCTATTTAATAATAACATTTGAATAAAAGACTGCTATCATTGCAAAATTTAAATTAAAATAATTCAAAGTTTCTTGGACAAGAAAGCTTGTCTGTCAGTGTCATAGTAGATTACAGTTGTTCGTTCTGAGCAATAAAATTTTGCAAACACGACTTTTGGCTTATCACAGCATCTCTAAAGCACCCAAAAGCATTCTGTTATTTGATTTTTTTTTTGTTGGTCTTTTTAACGAAACAAAAACTGTCGTTAGAAGAATATTTTACGCAACAGGCTGTGTCTTTCAAATTAAAGTCACCCTCCTGTCTACACATCTGTGGTGATTTACGTCATTTCCGCCGCAAGAGCCAATTTAATTATTTTTTACGCTTCAGTAATTCATAACCTGATGTAACATATTTTTCCTCTTGATTTCGCTTATGATTGAAAACATTAACTGCCAAAACAGCAGAGAATAAAATAAAAAAGTTATAACAAAAACATATTGCAAATATCCTGCCAATTTTGTTGCCTTGTTTCCTGCCTTGTGTTTTGGCCTTTCAGCTGTAAAAGGTTTCACTGCAGCAGCATTTTAAATATACTTAAAAACGGAAGAGAGAAACAAAAGAGCTTTAATTAATATAGATATAGATATTTATTTACAGTTTTGCCTTTTATATTTTTGTGCAACGCCCTCTTAAGAACTCAGCGAAAGAATAAAAGAAAAAAAAAATGTACTTCTCTATGTATTGCTCGGTGTTTTTAAGAGTTCTTACTGGGTTTGCCTTTGACGGAAAATGATCTCTTGGGAATTGTTCTTTACAAAAGCTTTAGAATATTTATTCTTTTTTTTATTTTTTTATTTTATTTTTGTGTGTTGAAATGGCTCGCAACTTGTCACTAAATACAAATATAATATCTATAAAAAATGACGACAAAGTTGACAAAACCCGTTGAAGCTTAAAAAGAACAACTGTCAAGACAGCTTTTGCACGTTGTGTTGCAGCACGAATCTTAAATGATGTGTATGTTAAAGCAACCTTCCCACAAGTGAAGGTTCGCTGAAAAGTGAGAGTTTTGCGAACGTTTTCCTGCAAATAGTTGTTTTTAATACATTTTTGTTTTCGTCTTAATAAATTTTCTTAAATCGGACAAATTTAGATTACCTGTAAAAATCTTATGGGGCCCTCAAAAAAATAACTCTAAAAAGAGTATTTGCTATGCATGTTTTGTAAAATGTTCACTCATGAAAGAGTCTTTTATATGATTGTTAAACGATTGCTTAAAAATAAGATTCCTAAATTAATCATTCTTTCACGTATTTTATGACAACTCATTAGGATTGGCCGATATGATGAAATTATTCAAGTGTTTATGTGCTGGTTTTTATTTGAGGAAAAAATTACTCTTGGAATATATCCTTATGCTCTGTAAAATCAACGTACCCTCCCCTCTCTCGTATTTTGAATTAATTTTGTAAATTTTTGCAAAATTTTGCACTGGAGAAAAAGAATCGCTTGCTTTTTTTTCAAAAACTAATGATTAAAAACTAAAAAAATGCATCGACTCAATAACCCGTATTGTGCAAATTTTGAATGGAATCAATTGATCTAAACCGGAGTTACAGCAGCTTACATCATATGTACAAGAAAACGATTAAGCTTTAGATTTAAAATTAATGTAGCTTAAGCTTTATACTAACAAAGAAAGTAAGCTAACTACTTAATAGATGTCTTTGACATAGTTGTTGTGTTCACTCATCTATAGTAAACTTTTATGAAAAATATTTTCATAAAACATTTTAACCCATCTTCGGGTAAATCCGTCTACGTCTAAGGATACTTTTTAAAAATTTTATCCTTATTTATCCAAATTTATTTATAAAAATGGGCGCTAGATGGTTTAAATATTCTACATAATTATTTATCATAACAATTCATTAAAGGTTTACGAAACACAACCACTCTGTCAAAGGCATATAAAGTAGTTACCCTACTATTTATTTAAATAAAAAGCAAACTTTCTATAGTACTTTCTAATAGTAAAAATGGCATTTTTTTCATGTGCTAAGACTTCGTTTTCGACCGTTTTATTTCATTTTAAATTTTATAAAAATGTTTTTTAGACAGAGGAAGTCATTTTTGGCATCAGTATTTTAATTAGTACGCTCCAGTTTTTTAAAAATTACAAAAAGTTAAGCTAAAACGGTAAGAAAGAATTGGAAAAAAGCCTACCACAGGAATTCCTCTGTGTCTTCAAATAAAAAACCCAAGTAAAAATTTAATTTTTATCAAAATGGCCTACCCTACTACTCATAGAAAAGACTCATGAAAGAGTCCTAAATGTGATTGTCAAATGATTGTTTACAAATAAGATTCATAAAAAAGTCATTATTTATAACATTAAAAAAAATTACTCATACTCATTGTGAAGTGTCATTTTAAAAAAGAGAAATTTTTTTGTCATTTTAAAAAAGGGTAATTTTATCAAAGAAGTTTTGTATACTGTCAATTTCAACCTCAACCTGTAAAATAAAGCTCGACAAATTTAACCAAAAATATATTAAAAACTAGCTGAAACCCGGCGCGTTGCTGCCACTCTCCCTATTCAAACGCCCATAAAATGTTATCAGTTAAACAGCATGTCTAAATTGAGGTCAAATACTGAATTCTGAGACTGTGCGACCTATATCCACAAAGCTATTCGATATAACAAATTTGGGTTGTATAGGAAGTGCCACTCTCTCTTCATCACCGCCAATGTAATCAATTAAACTGGATGTCTACATGGAGGTCGAATACCGAATTCCAAAACTGTGCGACATATAACTCCAAAACTATTCGATAGCACAAATTTTGATTGTATGGGAGGTGCCACTCTTCTTTTCCCTACGCCCATAAAATTTTAGCAATGAAACTGCATGAGTACATTGAGGTCGAATACTGAATTTTGAGGCCGAGTTACCTATAACTCCAAATCTATTCGATATCGCAAATTTGGGTTAAATTGGAGGTGTCACGCCCCCCCGACAAACTCTAAAAAATTTTATCAGTAAATCTGCAAGCGTAAATTTTGGTCGAATACTGAGTTCCGACGCTGTGCGACCTTGAACTACAAAGCTATTCGATATCACAAATTTTCGTTGTATGGGAGGTGCCACTCCCCCTTGATCAACGCTCAATAAATGTAATCAATGAAACTGCATGTGTACATTGAGGTCCAATACTGAATTCCAAAGCTGTGAGACCTATAACCCCAATGCTATTTGATATCTCTAATTTGGGTTAAATAGGAGGTTTCACGCCCCCTTGTCGTACGCCCATAAAATGTAATTAATGAAACTGCATGTATAAATTGGGGCCGAATACTTGTCCACTCCCATAAAATTTCATCACAGAAACGGTACGTCTAAATTGTGGTCGAATACCGAATTTCTAAGCTGTGCGACCCATAACTCTAACTAAAGCTATTCGATAACAACAATTTTTTATTTATATGTGGGAGGTAAAAGGGGGTGTGGCATTGCCCCTTAAACCATCTCGTACTCAAAGCAAAGCGTACTTACAAAATTTGAGCTCAATCGGACCAATGGTTTTGAAGTATTTTGATATTTTCTTTAAAGTAGGCGTAGATGAATTGTGACCACGCCGATTTTTTCAAAGTTAATTATAGTTATCATACGAACTTATTTACCAAATTTTAATTTCATACGACCAAAACCGTCTTAAATACAGCATTTTTATTGATTTGTGGGCGACAAAAGGGGGTGTGGTACAAAACCTGCAAAGATACACACATGCAATTTCTTATGTGCACCCTCCACACAGACCCCAATCACCCCTGAAAATTTCATTGAAATCGGGCAAGCCGTCTAGGAGGAGTATGCGAACAGGAAGTTTTGCCACTTAATTTTATATATATAGATATCAAAACAGTGGGCGCAAAAGTGGGCGTGGTCAATTTTTCTTTCAGTAAACACTTAAATTGGATTACTACGAACATTTGAAAAAAAAAATTATCCAAATC
Source organism: Dichetophora obliterata (assembly GCA_963920525.1). NCBI lineage: Eukaryota > Metazoa > Arthropoda > Insecta > Diptera > Sciomyzidae > Dichetophora > Dichetophora obliterata. Next base: position 183,659,888 of record OY986438.1, read on the forward strand.
GGTCCAGCCGTTTTCCGATTTTAGATAAATTGAAAAAAGTGGGCGCAAAAGTGGGCGTGGTCAATTTTTCTTTCCGACAAAACTTAACTTGGATTACTATGAACATTAAAAAAAATTATCCAAATCGGTCCAGCCGTTTTCCGATTTTAGATAAATCAAAAAAAGTGGGCGCAAAGTGGGCGTGGTCAATTTTTCTTTCCGTAAAAACCTAAGTTGGACTATTACGAACATTTAAAAAAAAAAAATTATCCAAATCGGTTCAGCCGTTCTCAACTGATGCAATTACCAACGAACGACATTTGATTTTTATTTATATAGATTAAATAATGTCTTAAAAACTACATATATCGTTTATTTTGGTTTTTTTTCGTAAAGAAATTTCATGAAATTCAATTTCACTATTTCGTTATTGAAGTGTTTAGTTACCAAATATAATTCCTGTAATGGAATTAACAATTTTTTCTAATTCCGTTCCTGAGGAATTGAGATGTTGAATTACCAATTACAATTCCTGTAATGGAATTGACCACTTTTTCCCTTCCATTCCAAGGAATTGAGGTGTTTAATTACCAATTACAATACCTGTATTAAAATTGACTGTTTTTTTCAATTCCATTCCTGAGGAATTGAGTTGTTCAATGACCAATTTCTAATTCCAAGGATTTGGAATTGAATTGTAATGAGTACTTCTTGACCCAGCTCTGATTTCATCAAATGTATTACTTAGTATTTAAGCTTTTTTGCAAAACTTACCTGAATAAATCATACTTCTTCTATTACTCACCGTTTCTATAGGACAAAAAATAATGACAAAATGATCACTGCCAAAAATGATGAAAAAACTTTTTTCTGAAATTTTTTCCACTACACTCAAAAATATTTGTGTGTAAATATTACTAAACCAGGGAAAAAACATTCTATCTGAGCTGGAGTTTGAACCTCGGCTCTTTAGCTTAAGGGCCACGCACTCTACCAGTAGACAGCCACTTTACAATCATACAGTTCCTTATGTTTTGTACATGTTCGACAAACAAGGCTGAACGATTTCGGTTTTCAATTTTTTAAACTCAACTAATAATTCATACATTCTACTAATAATTCGTACGGTCAACCTACAAATGAATTGTTTCTACCAATATTATTTTTCATTCGTAAATAGTACGCAAGCATTAGTAAATACTACGAATGTAATAAAAAAAATTACGAAGTTATTCGTACGACAAATTTACGAATATAATTATTTATATGTACACAATCATTCGTATAATGCACTAATACGAATTGATCTATTTTTGTTTATAAATATCATTAGTATATAGAACAAATATATTCGTATATACTTCATCAGGTATAAGTAAAATTTTACGAATAAATTCGTAAAGACATCACAATAAAAATACTGTATATTGTACAAAATTTTTTATTTTTAAAGATCAAAGAACCAAGGCATGCGCCTTATACAAACAAAGTTTGGTCTTTGACCTAAAAAGAAAGGGATAGATTTATTAAGAGGAATTGATTGGAACCATACGTGAATTATTGATTGGGCGGAACAAACGTGAAAGACAATTTTAATTGCTTTTAACCGAAGCTATCGTTATGCCTTAACCTCGATAAGGATTTCCAGTTCTTAGTTGTTCCTGTCCTTTTATTCCACATTTTCCGCAATATTTTTGTATTAGTATTTTCATACCGTAGTTAGATAGTTTAAAAAAAATCCCATTTAAAAAAACATTGTTCGCAGAAATTTTCTTTTTAGTACTTTTTCCAACTCATTTCTAATCAAAAAATGTTTCTTTTATCAGACACTTTTATCCAGTCATTCAAAAAGCTTGAATTCCTGATTGCCTAAATCGAACTTTACTACCCAAAAAGGCTCTTTAATTTATTCAGAAAAGATAGTTTTGGTTTACTGGGTTGTTGCATTGCGGTAGGTTAGAGCTTCACACTGCAATATTTTTCACTTACACACATTTTATTGTAAATGATACTTTTCAGCATTTCTAAGTATAATTATCTTGTTCAAGGTTTTTATGCTTTTTTTCAAACGAAATTAACTTTTGGTGTTTTTTGCAAATATTGTGTCATTTTCGTGTTTATAAAATTGCCGTAAAATATTTCATTACAAGTTTTTATGCAAACAATTTTCGTTTTAATGTTCAATTAAGCGGATCCTTTTAAGTTTAAATCTTTAGATGACATCTTTTAATTGTGTCCCTGTCGGCTAAGTTTGCTTTGCTTAGCGCTGATGCTTTTGTACTTGATATGCTTATATTTGCACAACTAACGCACTCATAAAACATATAAAAAATTGTGTTTAATAATGCTAATGGGAGAAAATGTCAAAGAAAATATCAACTTTAATTTTTTGTCAGTAAACATTTTGAAGCCTCCAAAGAATAGGTTTTAGTCCAGGTTTTCTAATAACATTAGCATTCCGATAATTTTTCACTTTTATTTAAGTATTTAAAATAAAATAATAATTTGAGCCAGCCGGTTGTAATTCATTAATTAAATTTTTTGCCTGTCTAAACTTAAATTTTTTTTATTTCGCTTGTATGGAATTTTTTTGATAATTATGAACATTAACTTTACATAAATTTATGGACTAATTAAATTATGTCAAGTTTAAAAAGGAATACATATCCATTCTAAATTATTTTTTAAATAATAAATGCATTCTTCTGCTCGTAATCACAATTGCAATTTATTTAAATAAATGTATAGGTATAAGAAAGTTTTCTTTTTTAGAGGGCAATAGTTAGCTATACAAAATAAGTAAACTGTTTGGAAGAGACATCAACAAATGAATATATTTATTAGAGTGATCAGCTGTTAGGTGTCTCAAAAGCTGAAGGACCTCTTGAATTTTTTTTCTTTTTAGTTTTTTATTCAATCGAATAAACCGTTCGAACCACTGACCATTTTTCAATTTTCCTGAATGTCCTTTTTGACGAAAAAATCAAGTTTTTTAATACATGAGGTCATGCTGTAAGCTCCACATTTTGTATGTTTATAGTGTTATATTCCTGGAGCATAGCTACATCACTAACTCAGATGTCTTAAGTCGGCTTAAGCTATTATTGCTTATCGACACAGATATATTGCTGAAACTCGAATTGATCAAATTACATCGTGGCACATGAAAATATTGTTGACCTAAAAAATATTAAATATTAATTATGTTGACTTTATATGATTTAAATACAAATTCTAAATGTTTGATAGTTTAAAATCGTTTATTGAGCTTAAGGTCAAAGTTAGAACAATTAATTGTTCTAACGAATTTTTCCAAAGAAACAACAACAAAAACAAAGTTTTTTCAATATGAAAAGGAAAAAATCACTAGCTTGATTTTATTGTACAATTTCTGCTATGCTAAAAGCGTCATCAGAAATCTTTGTGATTACCCGTGCAAGCGCGAGTTATGGTTTTGAGTCCTTTCTTAGGAAATAAAAACGACAACTTTTATTTTCGAGTTTTTTAGAACTGCTTTTATTGAATATCGCTTAAAGACTGACTTTTCTTAAATCTACCAAAATGCTTGTAACTTTACAATTTCATTTTTCATACATTCCACTTTTTATATATTTATATGTGCATATGCACTTAGTTTGTATATGTTTGTTTACAATTTCTTGCTTTCCCCATTCTGCAGTGAGGTTCTTTGGCATATTAATTTTAGGTCGTTAAAATGTTGTAAAATCTGAGTTCGATGAATTATCGCTCTAGATTTGGAAAGTGTTTAAATGTTGTGTAACTTGAGTTCGATGGATTGTCGGCATGCAGTTTTTGGGTATATGTCACAATTCATCGGATCATGTTACAATGTGGAAATGTTGTGTAAAATTTATAAGGTGTTACGAGATTTGGGTTAGTATTGTGTTTAAGGAAGTGTTTTAAGATTTGGGTTAGTTTTGTGAAATTAAAAAAATTGTCAGCTAAGATTTTGTTAAGTGTAATGTTTCTTATATTTTGTATGTAAATAAAGTGTTTGGTGGGGTTGGTTGCGCAATTGACGTAACTCGCGCGCTAACGCACTGCACCATCGGGGCGATGAGATTTGAAGCGTCAATTTCTCATTTTTTCCTCAATTTCATAATGTCACATTTGTTGTTGTATTTCTGTTTTACTTTAGTTTCTATGCTTATGTTATTATATGTAGTCCAACAGCCTGCTGGAAGTCTGCACTAACAAAGCATGTTTACTGAAGTTGTTTTCAGAATTTTTGCTGATTTTGTTTTCAGCTGTTTCCGTTTGGTCGAGCTCTACCATTTGATTAAAGTTTTTTCTAAATGACCTCTATATTTATTATGTTAACTTTAAATGTTTGATAGTTTACATTTAGAATTTGTATTTAAATCATATAAAGTCAACATAATAAATATAGAGGTCATTTAGAAAAAACTTTAATTAAATATTAATATTAAATATTAAATATTAAATATTAAATATTAAATATTAAATATTAAATATTAAATATTAAATATTAAATATTAAATATTAAATATTAAATATTAAATATTAAATATTAAATATTAAATATTAAATATTAAATATTAAATATTAAATATTAAATATTAAATATTAAATATTAAATATTAAATATTAAATATTAAATATTAAATATTAAATATTAAATATTAAATATTAAATATTAAATATTAAATATTAAATATTAAATATTAAATATTAAATATTAAATATTAAATATTAAATATTAAATATTAAATATTAAATATTAAATATTAAATATTAAATATTAAATATTAAATATTAAATATTAAATATTAAATATTAAATATTAAATATTAAATATTAAATATTAAATATTAAATATTAAATATTAAATATTAAATATTAAATATTAAATATTAAATATTAAATATTAAATATTAAATATTAAATATTAAATATTAAATATTAAATATTAAATATTAAATATTAAATATTAAATATTAAATATTAAATATTAAATATTAAATATTAAATATTAAATATTAAATATTAAATATTAAATATTAAATATTAAATATTAAATATTAAATATTAAATATTAAATATTAAATATTAAATATTAAATATTAAATATTAAATATTAAATATTAAATATTAAATATTAAATATTAAATATTAAATATTAAATATTAAATATTAAATATTAAATATTAAATATTAAATATTAAATATTAAATATTAAATATTAAATATTAAATATTAAATATTAAATATTAAATATTAAATATTAAATATTAAATATTAAATATTAAATATTAAATATTAAATATTAAATATTAAATATTAAATATTAAATATTAAATATTAAATATTAAATATTAAATATTAAATATTAAATATTAAATATTAAATATTAAATATTAAATATTAAATATTAAATATTAAATATTAAATATTAAATATTAAATATTAAATATTAAATATTAAATATTAAATATTAAATATTAAATATTAAATATTAAATATTAAATATTAAATATTAAATATTAAATATTAAATATTAAATATTAAATATTAAATATTAAATATTAAATATTAAATATTAAATATTAAATATTAAATATTAAATATTAAATATTAAATATTAAATATTAAATATTAAATATTAAATATTAAATATTAAATATTAAATATTAAATATTAAATATTAAATATTAAATATTAAATATTAAATATTAAATATTAAATATTAAATATTAAATATTAAATATTAAATATTAAATATTAAATATTAAATATTAAATATTAAATATTAAATATTAAATATTAAATATTAAATATTAAATATTAAATATTAAATATTAAATATTAAATATTAAATATTAAATATTAAATATTAAATATTAAATATTAAATATTAAATATTAAATATTAAATATTAAATATTAAATATTAAATATTAAATATTAAATATTAAATATTAAATATTAAATATTAAATATTAAATATTAAATATTAAATATTAAATATTAAATATTAAATATTAAATATTAAATATTAAATATTAAATATTAAATATTAAATATTAAATATTAAATATTAAATATTAAATATTAAATATTAAATATTAAATATTAAATATTAAATATTAAATATTAAATATTAAATATTAAATATTAAATATTAAATATTAAATATTAAATATTAAATATTAAATATTAAATATTAAATATTAAATATTAAATATTAAATATTAAATATTAAATATTAAATATTAAATATTAAATATTAAATATTAAATATTAAATATTAAATATTAAATATTAAATATTAAATATTAAATATTAAATATTAAATATTAAATATTAAATATTAAATATTAAATATTAAATATTAAATATTAAATATTAAATATTAAATATTAAATATTAAATATTAAATATTAAATATTAAATATTAAATATTAAATATTAAATATTAAATATTAAATATTAAATATTAAATATTAAATATTAAATATTAAATATTAAATATTAAATATTAAATATTAAATATTAAATATTAATATTTAATTAAAGTTTTTTCTAAATGACCTCTATATTTATTATGTTGACTTTATATGATTTAAATTTAAATTCTAAATGTTTGATAGTTTACATTTAGAATTTGTATTTAAATCATATAAAGTCAACATAATAAATATAGAGGTCATTTAGAAAAAACTTTAAGTCAACATAATAAATATAGAGGTCATTTAGAAAAAACTTTAATCAAATGGTAGAGCTCGGCCAAACGGAAACAGCTGAAAACAAAATCAGCAAAAATTCTAAAAACAACTTCAGTAAACATGCTTTGTTAGTGCATACTTCCAGCAGGCTGTTGGACTACATATAATAACATAAGCATAGAAACTAAAGTAAAACAGAAATGCAACAACAAATGTGACATTATGAAATTGAGGAAAAAATTAATAAAAGATTTAATCATGATCAGATCGATTAAAAAAATCAAATCTTAAAAAAAAACAATAAAAATATATTTTTTTTTGTCCGAGTTGGGACGCGAACCCAGGTCTCTGAAATCTAACAGATTGCATATCACATTATATGAAAACTTTTATATGGAAAAATTCTAAGTCTTTTCTATTATTTTTGTATGAAGAACTTTACAAAAAAATTCAAAAAAAATTTTTTAAATGGACAGAAAAATTTTTAAAAAAATGTAGATTTTAAAAAAAATACAAAAAAAAAATAAACACAAAAATTATTCTTAAATTTAACGCCTACTGTTATCCAAAACCACCATCGTTTTTTTGATGTTGGTATTTTTAAACTCGATTGTTTTTTTTTATAGTAAATCAGTTTCCAATCGCAGTTTCAATTGTATTCTCCATTTTGTATTTTTGATTTTGACATTGAGTTCTAAATCAGCGGCTGTCAAAAGTTTCACAATAATTTTTAAATTATGAGCCTAGGCTAGCTTTCGAAATCCGCTGGCTGGCCCACTGTGTACTGTGTTGAAAATAAACGTACCTATTTTTTTTTCTTTTTTGTTTCATGTATTCAAATTTTGAGAGAAATGTTTGAACAACTATTGTTATAATTTAAAATATGGAGTGAGAAAGAAGCATTTTTTTTGTCTGTGGTTTGAAAGCAACTCTTATTTGTTTTTGTATTGTGTTTGTGTTGAAATTAACGTGTTCCCACACTAAACCTCAGGTATTTCATGAAAACATTAAGCTAACTTTTGAACCCCTTTGAAGTGAACTTTATAGTTTTTACCTTTTTCCATCAACAACTTGCCACATTCAGTGATTATTATCAAAAAACCAGACCTGTTGGCATTTCTCTTGAAATTGATTTTTTTTTTCACTTGAGAGGAAACAAAAAATATTAATTATCATGCATTTGATGTCTAAATGTTGGTCGGTTTTTGGTATTTTTTGTTTGTTTTTTTTTTTAATAATTTTATGTAAAGCCTTCTTAAGGCAATTCATGCTCAAACTTGATGAAAGCATTTAGATAAAAGCGTAACTTTATTTATGCATTTTTATTTTAAAATGTGAACAATACTTAACCTTAGCAATGTTCTGCCAAAAGGATAGACATGCAAGCATGCATTTTATATTTTCAATTATATTGAAATATAAGCCTTTACAGAATGCTAAAACAAGCCAAGAGGTTTGAACTTTATATTAGTTTAAGAGATGCACAATTTTTTAGAAGGGTACATAAACAAAAGTACAAGAAAGATAGCAATAAAACTGCGATGAAAACTCACAAGAACCGAATAGAATTTGTGAGTAAATTGAAATGTACAAAAATATGATGCTGTTAAATATAGATGAAACTGAGTGCGGTGAGCAACTTTTTGGCAGCTTAACTAAACTATGATTGCTTACTCAAACCTTACTCCAAGTGTTTGTATGACATATTCCCAAAGACGAAAAATAGTCTAGATTAAATAATAAAATATTCTTTGAAAAATCAAAATTATTTAAATACAACTTTATGGTTTTACTTGTAGACCGTTATACAACTGTGGTCAAAATTACACGCGAATTTATAAAAATTAAAATCAGACAAAAAAAAAACAATTATGTTATTTTTTCTCTTTGCTGCTGAATACGGTTACTTGAGAAATGCTAAAAATAATTGAATTATAAAATTTTTAAATTAAATAACGTTTCTTTGTTATTTTGCTTTTCTGTTCAACAACCTCTTAATTGACGCAGTCAGAATAGTTAATAGCAGTGCCCGGTCTACTTTAATGCTCGAGTGTTCTACAATTTTTTGTGTAAAGAACCCTTTTGTATTTTTTTATTGCCAAAAACACTGATTAAAATAACTATTTGTTATAAGCTGCTATTATTTTAACTGCCTTATTTTTGAGTAGTATTAAAAAAAATTAAAATCCTGGAAAACCAATTAGATTTTTTTTAAGTGCTCTATTTTTAATTAAGCATACATATTTTGAATATAAGACATGTACTGATTTTTCTAAAAAACGCTTTAATTTTTAATTTGTTTGTCTAAATGCTAGCACTGCTTTTTTTGATCGCAGCTGCACATTAAAACTTTTTAATCTCGCTCATTACTGCACTTGTTAGTTTTTTTTTTATTATTTTTGTTTGTTATTACCGCAGCCATTGACCCACGATTAGATATAAATATTAATTAGTTGATGAGCTACGTGACTAAAAATAATTTTGCTTAATTGCTTGTGGTTTTTACTTAAGCGGAATTCATGGGAAATGATTCAGGAGATGAAATGATACATGCAATTCGACAAAACGTTTTCGTTTTTAATTAGTTTATTACTTGGAACACATTGCTTCATAGTTTACAAAATTAAACTCGATGTTTAAATGTTTTAAAGCCGCTTATTAACTGTTAACTACGCCGTTTCACGTAAAGCGGACAACGAAAAAAATGGATTTTGTTTGTAATTGGATTGGAATTTGACATCATTATTTTAGCCTTATTACCAATTTATGCGATTTTAAAGAACTGTCCAAATTTTCAGTTCATAATGCTCATAATGCAGTTAATCAAATAAATTAAATGATAATTACTGAAATAGTGTTTATTTGAGAATATTAATTGTTTTTTTTAGTAATTGACTAAAATTTAAAATTTTTCTTCTTTTTCATATAAAACTACAAGGTTATTTTAAAATCTAATTTCCCAACTTCACATTTTTTATTTATTTCATTTGTACTAGAAAATATAGTACAGAATTATTATGTAAAAAATGCTAAAATAATATCTCTATTTGTTTAAAAGATACAAACAATCCAGATATTTTTCGCTATTTCGTGCAGATACCCTACAATAAGCATGTTTTTTTTTTTTTTTGTAACATGTGTGAATATATATTGTGATTGTTAAATTTCTTACAAATAGTAACTTTTGGAAAATTCGCATTATTTTGACATCAAATTTATGGCGATATCTCGAAAACTGTAGACTTTCTCAGTGCAATCTATTTTTGTGTAAAAAGTCGTTGGTTGAAAAAAAAAGTATAGCAGTAAGGGGACTGCCGACTGAAGCGAAAACATATATATAAAATATTAGTGTGCTGGAAGACTTTGTCCTGCCACGGACCGCCTTACTGCTATATAAGAATTTTCATGCTATTCGGAAAAAAATTTTATATTATCACCCCCTCAGCCTTTGATTATTTCTTTCAAAATATTTTTTATTCAGATAGCATTTTTATTTTATAATTACACCAAAATATATTATTACATTTAAATTAAATATTGTTGATATAAAAATAAAATACAGGGAGCACTAGTGAATGAAAAATAATCCTCAAAAAGGATATTTAATTTTTTTCTGTCAGTGTTTATGTAGAGCTGTAGCTAAAATAAAATAAATTTTCTTTTTTTATAAATGATATTTTTTTTATGGGTCTTGAAGTCTCTTTTAATGCCTGCATTTGAGATCTTGCTACAAGGAAAACAGAAAACATAGCAAGCAAAGTGCAGTTTATTTTCTGCCCCTGATTCGGTTCATCCATTCATCCGGTTCATCATTAATGCACATTATTTCCATCTTTTATCATTTCATTATCTTTTAAATTATGGGTTTAAATATAAAAAACAAAGTAAAACATAAACAAAAATATAAATTAAACTTATTGAAATAATTAATATACACTTAAAATACGTATACATACATAAAATTGGTATGTACATAAATTTCATTGAATTTCATTTACATTAGGGCAGTTCACGATCTTGTTGCATCGTTGCAAATGTAAAATAAACAGCTTTTACAAAAACAAAAAGCATTGAAAAGCTTTTGCAACATATGCTTTTTGTTTTTGTAAAAGCTGCTTATTTTGCAGTTACAACGATGCAACAAGATCGTGAACTGCTCTATTATTTTCACAGTTTGCGTCATAAATCATTGCATTATATTTTTAAAAAAGATACTTTAGGCTTATGGTAGCTGAAATAAGAAACAAAAAATTTTTGGACGATGCAGTCCCACTCATGATAAAATTATTATTAGGTAGCCTTGACAACTACTTATTTTCTCACGAGCTGCGACCATCGAATTTCAAACAGAAGAAAACAATATAAATTACGTGTGTCACACACATTGGCAGCTTTCAGCGGAGTCAGTAGTTGGCAACTGTTTTTTTTTTTAATTTGAGTGAGAAACCTTTGCAATTAAATGATCCATTCACAACAGGTGACTCCTCTGCGACTCCTCTGCGGCCAATGTGTGTGACACACGTTCTCTATTTTGTTTTCTTTTGCTTGACATTCGATGGTTGAAACACGAAATGTCACTCCTACCTATTACTTATTATACCATGGTCCCAGTCGAAAATATGCTAGCGACATTTATAAAACTACAAATGTTTTTATGTTGGTCATGAAACTCAAATACACGCTCTTGGATATTGGCTACCAGGCGCTCAGAAAATGCAGCAAGCATGGCAAAATTAGACAAGATAGTGTTAGGGCGGAGAGCCGGTGACCAAAACTGTCAAAGCGAAGTTGACATTTCAAACAAAATCTGCAAGCAATAAGAATGCAATATGAAAGCAAGAATTGGCAAATATATCAAAATGGATGAGTTTGACAGCTATGGTCACTTAGAAAGAGAACACATTCAGCCCTAACACAACCTTGTCTAATTCTACTATGGCAGCAAGCAACCATCAATTAGTTTATCTGCTGACAAATCGTTCCTTCATAAAGAAATCATAAAGGATGGGACCGACTGTGACCATATTGTGGTCACAAGGCTGCATATAAAGTGGTTAGAAATTTAAATCAATGTCATAATATAGAACCTATGATCATTGCATTCATGCTGAAATATCGCTTTCGGTTAAAGTAATGGTGTTTTGCCTGTGCCGAGGCAACAATGCCAATATGCGTGCCATCGACGCAACCGATAACTCCCGGGAATCCTGATTTTGCATAAAAAAAGTTCCGAGCCTGTTCTGTCATGGTTGTTCTTATCCATACAGGGCAAAGATTACGCTCAATAATCCCGACAACTTCGCTTAAAACTGTGGACACCGATGATTGCGCAAGACCCAATTCAAAATCGTTTCCAACTCTCTTTTGGTAACTACCCTCAGCAAAAAATCGTAGCGTATTCAAAATAGGAGGAATCGCACAACTTCAAATTTACTGCCGACAAAGGCTTCCTCGTTAAGACTAAAATAGGATTGAAACCTGTAAGAGATTTTAAATATTTCAATGAAGATCAACCGGGCATTTAAAAATACTCGCAGGTCGTCAGGAGTCTCTAGCGGATTGGATTTATCCCTAATACTGCGTCGTAATCTGCACAAAGTTTGTGTTTCCTCAGTTTCTCCAAAGAATAGCTCCGTGCTGCTTAACATTTTGGTATATTTTATTATTTATTTGTATTTATCGCGACTTAATTGAAATTTGAGGTTTGAGTTTTGACGTTACTAAGCGAATTTTTATGTTTTTTGCTTTGGCAGCACCGTATCTGAGGCGCATAAGTAGGTTCGCAAACAGTGATACCACAAAAAGAAAAATTCGTCAAATGATTCGATTCGGGTGAAGCATTCGATTCGCAGACGGTGATAGGGGCATTAATCGCAGTTTTTCAACTTTTCGAAAAATATTAATATACAGTGTTATATATCGAGCATCAGAAATGGTACCGAAGGTAAGTTTCTCAATTTTGATTTTTAAAATATTTCTGAAATACACCCTTTTTAAGAGTATCCATTTAAAACACCAGGCACTGACAACTTAAAAAAATGTACTTTCTAGCATGAAATTTATTATTTCCTCAAAACACCAATTACCAATTACACCAATTACGACACAATTACCATAAAGAAGATATGAACAAAGTAGCTAGGAAATATTTTTTTTATATATAAAAATAGGAAAAATATCTATGGCTCTTTTCTGGTGTTTTAAATAAATATTTTAAGACAGAGTTTCGTTGAAAAACATTTGGAAAATCCAAATTGAAAAAATTATTTTCGGTACACCTTATATTAATTTTGATGCTCGAGATATAACACCTTAAATTATTTTTTTTGGAAAAGTTTAAAGATTGCGATCAAGTATACATTTCTCAAAAACAAGAAAATACATATGCGAAAAATATGCAAATTATTAATTCGCCAAATTTAAGGAAAACGTTGACACTATAATCAATACCACAAAAATTAAGAAAATCAGTTTACAATCAAAATATTTGTGCTATCTCGAGTGTACCTTTAGATTCGAATATCCTTCTCACAGGACACTTTCTCAACGTAAAAATATGGGTTAGAAAAGCAAGTGGGGGGAATGGAAGTATGAAAGACAATCTATAGTAATAAAACTCATTTTCTGTTTGTTTGTTTGTTTGTTTGTTTGGCATTTATACAAATCTAAACAGCTCAACGGATTTTGCTCAAACTAGTTATACATTTTAAGTGCATCCCAACTCAAAATGTTACATACTTAGTTCTTGCCACGCACCCTCTAAAATATTTCAACTAACTGTTATTTTGTTATTATAAATCTTTTTAGTATCGGAGATTTTTGTGTATTGAATTTTAAAAATTTTTTGTTATTTTGACAACAAAAACACTCACATATCTTCAAAATTGGAGAAATTTTCAGTACAACGATTTTTTCATAAAACATCGTTACCTAAGAATGAGAAAAAAACGACATGAAAATCAAAGTTTGGTCTTTCGATGCAAATATCTCCGCTGTCCATTGATATATTTCATTCAAATTTTTCAATAAAAGTTCAAAGTTCAATAAAATCACTTCACAAAAATAGGTTGAACTGTACCGTTGAGTCAGTGTATATATCTTTTATGAGTATGCCAAAAAAGTCAAAATATTTTTTATATTTTTTACAAAAAAGTCAAGTCTTAAAAATAATTTATGTGAAAAAATTACCCCCATATCTCTTTCCAATCTAAAGTTATGGCTAAAAATCTATTTTTTCATACAATTGACTATCTATAGTAATAAAACTCATTTTCTGTTTGTTTGTTTCTTTGGCCTTTATACAAATCTATACGGCTAAACGAATTTCGCTCAAACTATCTAGGTATACATATTAAGCGCATCCTAACTTAAAATGTTACATACTTAGTTTTTGCTACGCCCCCTCCAAAATTTTTTAACTAACGGTAATTTTGTTATCATAATTCTTTTTGCCACCGGAGTTTTTTGTGTATTTAATTTAAAAAATTTCTGTTATTTTGACATCAAAAACACTCACATATATTCAAAATTGTAGAAATTTTCAGTACTATGACTTTTTCATAAAACATTTATACCTAAGTATGGGAAAAAAACGACATGAAAATTAAAGTTTGGTCTTTCGATGCAAATATCTCCGCTGTCCATAAATATATTTAATTAAATTTTTTTTTTCAAAATTTCAATAAAAGCACTTCACAAAACTAGGTTTAACTGTACCGTTAAGTCAGTGTATATATGTTTTATGATAATGTCAAAAAATATCCAAAATATTGACTGTTTACTCAAAAAAGGACTTAAAAATTGTTTTTGTTTTAAAAATGGAATTCATTTTAAATTGCACATCTGGCTACCTTTCATATGACATAGCATTTGTTTGCAAAAATTCTTCCAGTTAAACACAAAAATTATTTTACTGTTTTTGTCATCAAAACAACAAGGGTACCCTTGAAATTGTTTGCGAAATTTATTTTTTCCAAAATGTTGTTTTTATATTTTTTACAAAAAAGTCAAGACTCAAAAAAAAAATTTATGTGAAAAACGTACCCCAATATCTCATTCCAATCAAAAGTTATGGCTAAAAATCTATTTTTTCATACCAGACTATTTTAATAAAACTGAGTTTTGTTTTAAAATTCTCTATATAATTTGAACGTCCTTATTTATCTTTAAGAATGCAGTTGTGTGTCTAGAGTAAATACAAAAATGTTGGTTTATATAAAATCTTTCTTATAGTAATCTACTTAGTTGTTTGCCTCCACACGCCCCCTCCTGTTAAATTTGTTTTGTTGTGATTTGTCATTTTTCCTCACTATTGTTTGACCGTTGTCACTCAGTTCTTTATCAATGGTACTTTAAATCTAATATATAAAATTCTTCTGTCACGGGGTACGTAATCGAACTCCTCCGAAACGGCTCGACCGATTTTCATGAAATTTTGTATGTATATTTTGTAGGTATGAGAATAGGTCGTAAAGTATATTTCAACCTCCTACTAACAGTGGGCGTGGCACCTCCCATACAACCCAAATTTGCGATATCGAATAGCTTTGGAGTTATAGGCCGCACATCCTTGGAATTCGAAATTCGACCACAATTTACACGTGGCGTTTTACTGATAAAATTTTATGGGAGTTGGACAAAGGGGCGTGGCACCTCTTATACAACCTAAATTTGCGATATCGAATAGCTTTTGAGTCAATCAAACAAAGCAAACAAAGCCTCGGAATTCAGCATTCGAACTCAATTTACACATGCAGTTTTACTGATAACTTTGTATGGCGTTGGACAAGGGGGCGTGTCACCTCCCATGCAACCAAAATTTGAGAAATTCTACAGCTTTTGAGTTATAGGTCGCACAGCCATGGAATTGAGTATTCGACCACAATTTACACATACAATTTCACTGATAACATTTTATTCGCGTTTGGCAACGGGGCCGCGGCAGCAACGCGCCGGGTTTAAGCTATCTATATATATAAAATGGAATATGTGTTTCTTTATTTGTTTGTTTGTACCTTATAGGAGACCAAACCTCTGGACCGATCTTCCTGAAAATTTCACAGCATTTAACTGGGACTCTGGCATGATTAATAGGGTACTTTTTCGACCACGCCCACTTTTACGCCCACTTTTTTAAAATTATGTAATGGCTCCCATATAGTTTTTAACAGATTTACTTCAAATTGTATACACATTATACTCCAGGCGAGGTAGAAATAAACATTTCTTACGCCACGCCCCCTTTTACGCCCCTTTTCACGCCAAATTTAAGTTTTAAACTTTTTGTTCTCTGTACAAATTTGTTCCTTCCAACGGATTATTTTTTATTTGGTAGTATATTGCTCTTAATACTGTTAACGTCGCCATATTACTATGAACCACGCCCACTTCACCGCCCCCTTTTTTAATTCAGATACTTTTTTATACCACTAACAATGTTTGCTATACAAAATACTTTTTTTGTAATATGTATTTACCTAAAGTTTTATATAGTTTTTATCTACAGGTAAGATAGCCATAGATTTTTTATTACCAAATCCCCCTTTTTCGCCCCATTTTACTTTAATTATAATAAATCTGCTTTCAATCTATATATATAAAAATGAATGTCTGTTTGTCTGTTTGTTTGTTTGTTTGTGCTTTATAGGAGGCCAAACCCTTGGACCGATCTTCCTGAAACTTTCACAGCATTTTACTATAACTCTGGAAAGAATAATAGGCTGTAGGAAGTTTTTATTGGACAAAGGGGCGTGGCACTGCCCATATAACCCAAAAAATGTAAATCGCCATATTTTGGGCATTTTTTGACCTACGTTGATGCTATTTGGTACATATGGTATTGGAATAATTAGGAATACGTACCAGGAGAAAAGTGGGTGGGACCACGCCCCTTTTTAGGAAAATTAAAAATCGCAATATAGTCTTAACTACTGGACCGATCGTCATTAAATTTTCACAATAGGATATTCTTACGAAATAATAAATTCTTGACTATATAAAGTTGTGAGTGGACAAAGGGGCGTGGCCTCTTATAACCCAAAATTTAAAATCGTCATATCTTGGGCATTTTTTGACCAACGGCGGCAGTATTTGCTATATATGGTATTGGCATGAATAGAAATACGTACCAAAAGAAAATTGGGCGGGGCACGCCCCTTTGTTTGCGATATATTGGAGGCTGGACCTGATAACCGATCTTAAATTTTCACAGCGTTCAGCTTTGACTCAGGAATACTTATTACATGATAATATTTTTCGACCATGCACACTTCTGCACCTACTTTTTTACTACGTTTATTAACGGCTTTACCACAAATTTGAAATACATATTAATTAAAATAGTGGGGTAGCCCCATTCTCTTTCTTCCACCACTGTCTTCAAAACAGCTGATTTTATAATACGTGTTAATTAAAATAGAGAGTGGGGTAACCCCATTCTCATTCTCCCACAACTGACTGCGAAACAGCTGATTGTGTAATTGCTGCTTTTTGATTGGTCTAAAAATAAAAAGGGGGAGCATGAAGCAAATAACATGCGATTCAGTGCTGAATTCTAATTGGTTTACAACAAAAAAAGAGGCGAAGCATTGCAATAATTAAATTAAATAAATAAATTTTTGTAAATATATAAATACTTTTAATTTTATTTTAAACGAGGGGGTAGCGAAGCACACCGGGTTCAGCTAGTGTTATATATATATCACTAAATCATCGAAAAGATGACTGTGAATAAGAATGCTGTAAAAGTTAATTTTTTCATGTTTAAAGTGTTATTTGAACAATATTGTTGAAAGTCAAATTTCCACGCCAATTAAATGTACCGACATATAAAAGACAGCGAAATTTTGACATTTTAATTCTCCAATCATGGTTGTAAGCTTGGCTGCATTGAACAAATTTTTCGGTTCAATTGCGTACTAACCGAAAGTATGCTGAAAAGTATGCTGGTAAATATTATACATTAGAAATAAGTACTGCATTACCGACACGATTCCAATATTTTAGAAAAGTCGGTAACTGTTACTCAATTTCGCACACAGCGTAAACTTGTAGCAAATAACATAATGGCACCAAAGAGGATAAATTTTTGAGCTTGGTAAATGTTTTAACTAATATTTTTATAGTGGTCTCAAACTTAAATTCAACACGTTTTTACAAAATTCCAAAATTTACAAAAACATTTAATCGAAAAGTGTATATTAAAATGTTTATATAAATGACTCTCGCGTAACACCGTGTATATCAGCTAGTTTTTTATAAACTTATAACAAACATAAGTTTTGTACCACTTTTAGTTTTGACGATCCAAGTTTATTTTTCTTAGAAAAATTTTTTGACCTTGAATCACGGTTTACTCAAAATCCTGATGTGATGGAAAAATTTGGGTGCCAGATTCGTGATTAGGAGTCCAAAAATAATTGAAAACGTTTGTCGGTTTCTTACTCACAAAAAAAAGGCCTTGTTTTTGGTGCACAGTTTAATTATTAATAATTAATTAATAATTATGCTTACTTTATAAGCGTTCCCATCACCTGTGCACCTCCCATCAAATCGAATCCCGCCCCCATGCTTACCTTGTACTCCGTTTTAATATCACAAATTGTCGTCTCCAATTTGACCGAATAAACTGGTTGCGATGATATCCAAAATGGGGCACAGTGCATGCAACCCAGTGTGGTCAGTCCCAGCAGCACGATTTTGGCACGTCGCACTGTGCACATTGTTTGTCGCTTCAGCGGATACATTACGGCTATGAAACGCTCCACAGTAAAGGCCACCACAAACCAGTCCGAACAGAAGCATGCCAGGCTGCTGAAGAATGTGAAGAATTGACAGAAATAGTCGCGATTGTAGAAATCGACATCGACAAAATTAAGCCACTGAGCAAAGAGACCCAGCAGAAAGCAGGTATCACTGACGGCTAGTGCAGCCAGATAATAGCTGGATGATAATTTGCGCAGCTTCGTTTTGAAGAAAACAATAACCGATAGAATGTTGCCAATGCTGCCTGTGCACACAAGAATGGGCACATAATAAAAGGATAAAATGCTGCCAATAGCTTCTGCTGTGCGCAGCATTTCACTTCCGTCATCCATGTTGTTGTAGTTGTTACTGTTGGAGTTGTTGTGGTTCATGTGGCTGCTGTTGGCGGTCTCGGTGATGTTGTCAAGATTGTTGTAACGATAGTTGTATAGGCTGCTGCTGTTGTTGTTGTTGTAGTAAACGTCATGGTTCATGTTCGGGTCGACTAAGCTTCGGAGTGCTGAGTTTCCAGCCTGTATTGCTGTTGCCGCCAATCCAATGGCGCTTTGATTGATTTCTTCATTGAGGCGACCATTAATGGCAGGCGGCGCTGGCGGTAACGGTGGCATTGTGACAACATCCGGTGTCCAGAAAGAACCATAATTGTTGCTGTTTTCATGCATCGTGAGCGTTGTGATTAATTTCAATGTCAGCTCAAGTTTGATGTCACTCATTTGTTATGATGCTGTTTTTGTTTTTTATTTTAAATTTCAATTTTAAAATATAGTATAAACATATATTGAGAAATTTTAATTGGGATCATTAAGTTTTTTGCATTTGTGTTTATAGCAATGCCATTAGTTGCCATGATTTTGAATTTGGAGTTATTATTTTTGGCTTATTTGTAATGTTTATGAATAGTAATTTGTATGTCTTGTTGTTTTCTGCAATTTTTTTGTAATTCTTTCGACTCGGTCCTTTTTTTGCTTGTCCTTTGCTCGTAACTTTTAAATGTCATAAGCAAAAAACAACACTATATCACTCTTTTGATGTGGTAATTAGATGGATGATTGATTTGATTATTGATTATTTGTAAACAGTTCTTGTGCTTCAATTAGTAATTGCCATTGAAAACATGGTACAACAAATATGACAAAAATAAAAAGTGCAAGTTTTTTAAAGAAGTAACTTAAAATAAATAAACAATGGTTAAGAAGATGGCGTACTTAGGTTTTTCGTAGCACGTCAAAAATTTTATTTAAAATGAGTTGCCCAAAACCTAATAGTTTTCTGATTAAGTTCGAATTTACAATATTGATACACGGTCAAAAATCTTGGACTTATTTTTAAGCCAATCGTTGGAATCATGCATTTCTCAATACTTGCTCTATTCAAATACTAGTGTATATGAATATAATTCAAGTAATTAGAACTTTTTTTAATAAAGCCTAGAAAAATATTTAATACATGTTGGAATATTCTGAGAAAGCAGCGTTCGGCTTGGTTCGATTCTTATGCATGTTTATCATTTCTCTGTACATGTGGTTTCATAGAGCAGTTGGTAGAGCCATAAACTTAAAACCTTAGCGTTGTGGGTTCGTACCGCACAGGTTTCGCTTTTTTTTTATTTTTGCCGAAAATATTTTAATATAAGTATGTATGACGATTAAGGTCCATGAGAAAATAAAACTCAATCTTAATATTTGACGTCGATTGCAATTTAATTTTGCAGCTATACACTGTGAAATATTATAAAGAAAATCAAAAATTGTCATTCGGACATCTAAACCCTTAGTCCTGCAAGAAAATATTTAGGACATATTTTGCAGATGTTGAACTATATTGTATCTTTTATGAGTTCTAATTTTTTACCACCACTTTCATAAACACTTTAATTTTTTAAAATACTAAAAAATTTCATTTACATTTTTCATGTTCAGCACCACTATTTTTTGACGTTTTGAAAGCATTGTCGTATTGAACCATTCTACTACTTTTGAAGCATTCATTCTTAATACATTGTCCAACCTTTTTCTTTTTTTAAGTACTATCTTATTACTAGTGTCCGGCCGAAATCGGAATTTAGGCCGAAACCGAATATTCGACCATTTTATTATATTTAGCCGAAACTGAAACTGAAACTTGGTATTAATATGAAAATTCAAGTTTTTGCAAATAATTTTTTTTTTATTAAAAGGAAACAAAAGTACTTTCATACACATAAGAACAAAATTTTATATAAAAAAGGGTTATTTGAATATTGAAGTTTATAATAATTAATTGAAGTGTATTACTATAATAAATGAGAATTTTTTTTATTTTATTTTTTATCACACATTTCCTTAAACATCTAAATAGTATGAACCCACAATGTAAATTTTTATAGAACTACAAAACAAAGTATTTTTTTTATGATTTATTGTTATAAAAAGAGAAATATTTCGTTTTCTTTTCCTTTATTCCAAACACACAGAATTCGTTCGGAAGTTTAATTGTAAATTTTTGGCTTCAGTACCTATAAAACTTTAATGCTAATTGCAATATATATGATAAAATAAAAAATGATAGTATGGAACGCATTAAATTAACCAAAATGTTTTGCGTTAACACGATAAATCAAATTATAGACGAATTCATAATTTTTGTTTTGTAAAATGCGTTGTAAATATTTTTATATTGATGCAAGAAATTTTTGCCAAAAGCTTCCGACAAAATGGGCCGAAACTGGCCGTAACCGAAACCGAATATTCGGTCGGACACTACTTATTACTTTGCACGTGGCAAAGTATCAAATTCTTAGAAATATGTAAGTTTCGAATAGAGTCCGATATGATGACATGGAATGACCGATATACTACTCCAACAACACTCAGTTCAGTACGCCTGAATATTTTTTAATATCAACACTTTCAACTTTTATATATATTAAGAAATCGATGTTTTTCATACAATAAAGTTTGTTGTATTCTGAAAGCTTTAAGTTTAATTTTTCAGGCCGCGTTCATACTCTTTTTTCAGAGCTGAGAGGTTTTGCTGAAAAGTGCTTTGTGTATAAACAAACGGGGAAAAGCTCAGTGTTTATAGTGCAAGCTGACTCCGAGCATAAAGCTAATTTTTAAATGGTTTTCAGCGCTTATATCTCCATCTCGCTTGCTCACACAAGCAGAAAGCGCCCACTATAAACACTTATAAGCTCAAAAAGCTACTTTGTGAAATGTAGAATAAGAGTTCACTATGATCAAAAAAAAAGCTCAACGAAGCTGTTTTATGAACCAGCTTCAGCCAAAGCGTCCACTATGAACGCAGCCTGAGAAATAAAATTTCATGCTTTAAGAATAAAGCAAAATTTTTTGTTTCAAAAACATTGATTTCTTAATATAAATAAAAGTTAAAAATGTTTATACTAAAAAATATTCATGCGTACGAACTGAGTGTTGTTGCGGTAGTACAATAGAGGATTTACTAGAATGTAGTGCAAGATTTTAACTACTAAGTGTTAAGGAAATCTCCAATCATTTTCTGACTTGAACGGTATGTTACACACTTTGTATGGTTCCAAACGCTTTAATTAATGCCTTACCTAAAATTCATTAAATGATCAGTTAAAATTTTATTTAAAATTTTGAATAGATATTAATTGAAATTTAGAAAAGATCAATTGAAATTCAATTAATTGAAACTCAAAACAGTTCAATTGAACTTCAGAAATTCATTTAGAAATTCTGATAAAAGTTACTTGCACTCAAATTTCTTTTCGATATCAAAAAAAAAAAAAAAACACCTTAAAAACGAAAAGCAGACCTTCTCTACGGTAAATAAAACTAGCTTATATCTAAAAATATAGAAAAATTACAGGTTGAAACGATTTAAACTTTCACATTTTTTCTTCATTAAAATGAAAAAAAAAACTTTCTAAATGAATCACCCTTTAAAAAAAAACTCTATTCTCAAAAACCAAATTATGTAGAATGTATATTATACAGAAAATTTTACAAAAATATATAAGTAAAAATAATTCCAACTGGGAACTTTCCTAATTTTTTTAAAAATTGCCATATTTTCTTTTTTCTGATGTCTACATGCTAATAATTTTGATTTTAATATCTTCAACTACCTGATAAATAAAAAAAAATTGTTACAAATCGGAGTTATTACAGCCATCAATAATTTTGATAAGAAATCCTTAAATAAGGAAAGCCTCAGGAAAACCTGATCGCCCCTTGATATGATATTGATAAGTCTTACTTAAGAGGGCTATCCCTATCATATCCGGACCATGTCCGGATCATGTTCGGATCATGTCCGGATGTACACATAAGATTAACCTTAACTGATTTCCACTCGGGTACTGATGCCGTGAATTTAGATAAGCACCTGAAAAATGCGGTGGACGGTGGTTCTGCTGAACTGTTTGACCATTTAATTGAAGATTTTAGAAAAATATGGGTTTTTACTAAAATGGTAGTAAAAAACATATTTGTGACTAAAAAGTCATTTTCTTTGGTTTATTAAAGAAAACTATTTCGCTGAAATAAAAATCGAATGATTAAAAGTACCAATTGTATTTGCTTAGCAAGTGCATAAAATTTAGTTGCTATTCTTGGTATAGTTTTCAAGTAAATCCGTCCACCGGTTTCAAACAGCACTTTTCGAGAAAAACGCGTGTCAAGTTTTTTCATTTGCATATTTTTCATTGTCTTCTCTGTGGACGTTTGTGCTTATAACTCCATTTTTTTATAATTTCTTTGCAATCAAGATTACTGAATTAAATCCTATAGATAATTAAAATAAAATAAATATATCTGTATAAAATAAATAATTTTTTTTAAAATAAGCAATGTTTTTTAAAATAATTTATAACAATTTTTTAAAATTGTCTACTGTCTACATTTTCGACAAATGTAAAAAAAACTGATTTTTGTTCTCCGAAAAACTGTAATGGGCCCCTTAAGCCTCTTGCGCTTATTTTGTTCTTGTGCTGTGTAATTGCAGAAAATTGCTTGCTTGTTTGTATTTGTGTGTGTGTGTGTGTGTGTGTGTGTGTGTGTGTGTGTGTGTTTGTGTGCGGAGAGAGAGCTTAAAAGTTCAGTGTTGATAGCATAAATATAACTGAATAAAAACAAAAACATTTCTATTGTGCGGATTTATTCGTCCATCATTCTTCATAAATTTGAAAAAATGCATGTGTGGGAAGTTTCAATTCAATTTCATTTTTATTTTGAAATGGTTTGAAATAAATTAATAAGGCTATGTTGTGGTAGTAAAAAATTTATGTACGTTGAAAGAAAATTAATTTCCAAGTCCTTTTTATAATAAAGAAAAACCATTTATTTTTCAAATCATAGCAAACATGTGTGAATTTAATTAACTGGAATAAAATATTGTTTATACTTTTCAACATTTATGGCACGTAGAGCACAGTGGGTTATTTTAATATCTTTCATTTTCGCCCACGTTTGTTTATTTATGTATGTGCTAAATATGATACACTCGATATTAATAATCATCACATTACAATCAGTAAATTTATTCAGGTCATTGCTTTCTAAGACAAACAATTAATTCATTTCCTTATTTTTGTCTTTGTTTTGTCACATAATATTGTGTGTCATTCATTCTGTGCTGTGCCATTTCTGTATGACAGACAACTGTTAGAAATAGCTAACTGTTAGAAATAGCAATTTGTTAGAAAAAGTTTGTAGTAAAAGTTTTGCATTTTTTAGAAAATATAGGTGTATATTTGGAATTTAAGAAAATCAGTTTTCCATTACAATTATATTTAAAAGAAATCAGTAATATTGAAATCGAAAAAATCGATTAACTTGAAAAATTTATGACAATATCGACGAATGGATCTGTCACAGTCCTCTGAAGGGCTGAAGTTATCATTTCGTTTTTAGAAATCTTGAATACTTCAATATTTTTAAAATACAGAAATCTTTTCATAAAATATATAAAAGTAGTATAAAAAGCCTGTCCTACGACAGGTCCTCCGCACACTTCCTTTTTGAAGCCTTTTGCCGGAGACACTTTTTTCTCTTTTTTGAGCTTGATTTTTTTTTATGCACTTGATTTTTGAAAAATACAAATGAACCACTTTAAAGAACACTTTACGTATTTACAACAGTGTTGAAAAATAAGTTCAAGTGTAAAAGTGCAAAAAGTCGAGTTTGGTAACAATCATATTCATACACTACTTTACAAACTGGCCTTGCAACCTTCATATACGTAGCAACTCAGGTGTCGTTTTGCGGCTGATACAATTATATTTTTTGGTACAATCGACTCAAATAAACTCAAAAGAATTTCATTAAATTTGTCATAACTTTTTTGTAAAAGGATGAAAAAAGAGGTAGTTAGATCAAAAATGTACTATTGTAAAAACCCAACATTTTCATTGATAAGTATCAAATATATTTTCTGTGCATACTTTTAGGCTGAGCATTTTTGAGAACAGTGTGTCTTGTAAATTTACTTTACTGTTAAGAAATTGCAACTTGAGTAATACTGTGTGCGGAGCAGCAAGCTTGCCTTTTATGTATTAAGGTGTGCATACTTTCAGGCTGAACAGTTTTAGAGATATTTGACAAGGTGCAGCGTGCTTGCCGTTTATATATTAACCCTATATCTACAACATTTAGGTATAAGGTCTAGAGGCTCTAGAAAAATAACTCAAAAAGAAGAAATTAAGTCGGAATTCTTATAAATGACTCAAAAACATTCTAAACAACTCTAGCTTTTCAATAAGATTTTGAAGCGTGATTTTGAATTTGGCAGCAGTTTATGTTTTGCAATATTTTTAATATATTTATGAATGACTAAAACTGTTAAAAAAAAGTGTTAATAATTAAAATAAAAGTTTAAGAGCTTTTTTGTGAGTTATGAAACTACACTTATCATGAATTTCTATATTATTCATGAATTTTTTTTCATGAATATTTGTATAAATAAAGTATCAATTTTAAAGCAAAAGTTGTTTTTCTTTATTTTTAAGACAGTTTGATAGATTTATAGGTAAAAAATTGAAATTGACGTTATTGGGTTAAGATTACTAGCTGGCCGACAGGTGTTATTCTGCCATTTCCCTTAGCAGATTTGTACTACAGCGTCTTCTGGTGTTAAATATAGATAAAAAATGATAGCTCCAAAATACTCATAGTTTTTGAAAACAATTTTTTATGCTTATCATAAAAGCGGTTTATGATATTTTGCCTTTTTTGTTAAAGATTTGTACTACAGCGCACTCTCTTAATATTATTACTATTTAAGCCATAAAATGATAAAAAAAAACATAAATTTATAAAGTAGGCCAAACAAAAAAAAAATGTTTTGCTTTTCTTCGGCACAAAATCGAAAATCCAACTGACTTTAATGTCAAATATCTCTCTAAATTTATTTTTATCATGTTGGTTCACGTTTTTTTTTCATAGAATCAAATGATTTAATTGAAAAAAGACGTTGCATAATAAAAATAAAAATTACTCTCTGACGTGTCCAATATAAGGTCCGTTTCATTTTTATAAGGCCAAATGATATTTTTAAAAATATGTAGCGGTTGAATATTTTTTTACACTACTGTGCTACTTAAATGTTGTATGCAAGTGTAGAACCCTATATCGCGTAAAAGCAAATAAACAAAATCAAATTTTGTTTTGAAATTAATACTTTATTTCTGATCATATTTGCAAAAAATCTTTTTTTGCAGATATAAAGATTTACATATTTCAGGGAATACAGCATGCTTTTAAATAATAATTCATGATTAATGTAATAATAATTCATGATTAATGTAATTTAATAACGTTTAATAACGTCCAAAAAGTTCTTAACCATTTTATTACTATTTAAGCCATAAAATGATAAAAAAAAACATAAATTTATAAAGTAGGCCAAACAAAAAAAAAATGTTTTGCTTTTCTTCGGCACAAAATCGAAAATCCAACTGACTTTAATGTCAAATATCTCTCTAAATTTATTTTTATCATGTTGGTTCACGTTTTTTTTCATAGAATCAAATGATTTAATTGAAAAAAGACGTTGCATAATAAAAATAAAAATTACTCTCTGACGTGTCCAATATAAGGTCCGTTTCATTTTTATAAGGCCAAATGATATTTTTAAAAATATGTAGCGGTTGAATATTTTTTTACACTACTGTGCTACTTAAATGTTGTATGCAAGTGTAGAACCCTATATCGCGTAAAAGCAAATAAACAAAATCAAATTTTGTTTTGAAATTAATACTTTATTTCTAATAATATTTGCAAAAAATCTTTTTTTGCAGATATAAAGATTTACATATTTCAGGGAATACAGCATGCTTTTAAATAATAATTCATGATTAATGTAATAATAATTAATGATTAATGTAATTTAATAACGTTTAATACGTCCAAAAAGTTCTTAACCATTTTTTTAATTATTATTACTTTTTATTAAAATTTTAGTCATTTAAAAATATATTGAAAATATAGCAAAACACAAACTGCTACCAAATGCAAAACCACGTTGTTGCAACTAAAAATAAAAAACAGCTGTTGATTGATTTACTCTCTTATTTGAAAGTTAGAGCTATTTGGAATGTTGATGAGTCATTTATAAGAATTCCGACTTAAATTGTGCTCTTTGAGTTATTTTTCTAGAGCAATTTCTAAATGTTGCAGATCTGCGACACCGCGCGATATAGGGTTAAATAAAACAGAGTACGAATGTGTTTATAATGTCTAATGCTATTCCTGTTATCTATATAAGCAATGAACGCACATGTTTCATATGTATAAGGTCAGTTTCGATAATAGTGCAGTATTGATAGCAACGCGGTAATTTAGAGCTGGTTTTGAATTTTTATTTTTTAAAATTGAATAAATTTGTGCAAAATGCCTCGTGAAAAAACACTGAGCAACCATGAAAAAGGTTACACAAATGCACTATATTCGGAAAACTATGGGTTAAGAGAGATTTCGCGTAAAATAAAGAGAAGTCTGGGTGTCGTCCAAAATTATTTGAAAACTCCAGAATCTTACGGCACACAAAATTGTTCTGAAAAAAAAAAATAAAGCCAGATCGAACGGCACAAACAAGAACTGTCCGAGCATCTTCCAATGCGTCTATATCTCTCAGTCAGCTTAGAGCCATGGTAGACAATAAAATATCGTGTTCTACCTTTTGGAGAACCTTAAATCGCACAGGTTACATTTAATACATCACTAAAAATATAGCGATGAAATTGACTCCCAAAGACATAGCGGCTAGGGTACAATTTGCTAGGAGTTCTTTCAATAAAAATTGGAATCAAGTTAGAAAAAGCATCAATGTTAAAAACTTAAATGAAACTGACCTGACCATGGCTCTCGAGGATATTATCATGATATCTTACAACAGCATTTAATGTTCACAAAAAGGAACTTTGGTGGCGGTAATATGATGACATGTGCCACGTTTTCTGCTGAAGGATATTTGGAATAGCAGGTCGTTTCTTCTCGAATAAAAAGTTCAAATTATATTGAAGTCTTGAAAAACACTTTAGTCCCATTTTTAAACGAACAAGATTCAGAAGAATGAATACTTCAGCAGGATAGCCGAAAAACAAGAAGTTGGTTTACTGCTGAAGGATTCAAGTTATGGAATGGCCTGTATGCTCACCTGAAATTAAATCCTATTGATATTGATCCTAAGGGGCATCTTTTCGCAAAGGATTGACGCAAATAACCGCCTATTTAACTCTATTCTAGAGCTTATTTGAACAATAAAAGCCGAATGGCGTAAACTTGAGTAATGAGAAAGAATTATTACTTATCTTAGCAGTATGGAAAAAAGGATGAATGATGTTTTGTTGAAGGACGGCAACTTCATTAGTTGATTTTATGAAAAATTTGTATTTCTTAATGTTTAAAAAAAATGTTATAGAAATAAAAAGTTTATTTTGACCTAATAAATATGAAACAAGTGCGTTTATTGTTTATTAAGATAACAAAAAAACCGTTAGCTGATAATACATATTTTTACTTTGTTTTATCTAAACACTTGCAGAGAGCATTTAAGTAAAACAGTAGTGCAAAAAATATTCAACAGCTTCATATTTTTTAAATAACATGTGACCTTATAAATATGAAATAGACCTTATTACGCAAATTCTCTGAAAGGGTAAAAAAACAACTTCTTACTCACTAGTATCTTTTTTTCACTTCGATCTCACTTCACTCAATGCATTTCTTAATTCCCCAAAAATCGAGTTTAAAATTTCGAGCAAAACTTAATTAAATTCGTAAAAATGTAATGAAATTTTAATTCAAATTGACGATATTGTCAAACAGAGCATGCTAGCTCCAAGCGAGAACAATATTATATTTTCGAAATATCAAAAAAACCGAATATTTGAAATTTCGAAATGGTTTTCCCACTAAAGTTTGTTAAAAGCTTTAAATGTTAAAGCACTTAAAAGATTTCCTACAATCAATGCCATTTTTATTATTTCTCAAAAATTTCTCAAAAATTAAATTGGCATTGTTTTTTTTTAATTTTAAGTATGAAAATAACTTTTTTTAAAAGTAACCAAATTGTTTATTAAGCAGTTCTTTTGATGATGCAAAAAATTTTGTTTTTATTTTTGGAGTTCTCTCGAGGTCAGCTTTTAAATCGTGATTAACTTTTTAAAATCGACCTTTTAATTCGACCAACTTAACTGTATTTGGCTTCCAATAAAACAATTCTTAAATTAAACACGACTTGAAACACAAATAAAAAATTGATGCAAATTTAAATATTGAAAATACAAATTATTTTTAAAATTTATTTGATATATTATTGATAAAAAAATTAATAAAAAATTATTTTTTTATTTTTATAATTGACCTGAAGCCTGGCAAAAATCTTAATTTTTTTAAAATTATTTAAATCAAAGAAAAAATATTAAAATATATGTGCTGTATTTAAAAAAAAGACAACATAATTTAAAAATTATCGTTGTGTTCATTAAAGTGTCATAAAAACTTTTTTGAAATTTTTTTTTGACGACCTAATTTCCGTATATAATTTTACAAATACTTTTGTTACTTTCTTTAATCACTTTAAGTAAAAGTTGTGTAATCCATTATTTTTATGTCTCGATTTAAATTTTTTATTTTTTTTTTCCAATTTAAACTTCAATCATAAATATATTGTATTATTTTCGAGAGCTAGTTTTTTTTTCGTCAAATTAACTAAAGTAGAAACATGAGTTAATAGCTGTATTATTTTCAACTTTTTTTATTTTATTGTTTTTTTAACAACTTCTTTAATTTTTTGTCTGTAATAAAAAACATAAATATTTTTTAATTTATAATTTTTTGTTTTTATCCATTTCGTTGTTTTAAAACTTTTAATTATTTCGTACACACTTTTTCATTTTTTTTTTTATATACTTTTTCATTAGTTTTCTTTAAATAATTTTTTTTTATTGAAATGAAAAAAATTGCAATAAAATATCCACTTTATTTAAAAGGATGCAATTTTAATTTCTGAGCTAAGTTTTTTTGTTTACCCTTTTTTAATATGCTAATATTTTTGTTTGATTTTTTTTCACTTTAACTTTAAAGTTTTTGTTTATTTAGATTTTAATTAGATTGCATTTAAAATATGCCGCTCTTTGTTTTTTGCATTGTACTTGATGCAAGGACATTTCGAATACAACTGAATGGCTTGCAGGATATGCATTGCATTTAAATGATGTAGTCTAAAACTGATTCCCTATCAAATACTTGTTGGAAAAGTTTTGGCTCAAAAGCTTTCGCTTATTTTCATTTTGCTCTCTCGCGCCTTTTGCTTGCTCACATCCTTCCAACGCTTCGACTCATTGCGAGAGTTCAACACAGTCCAATTTTCATTCATATTTGCGTTAATTTGTGTTGTTGTTGGTGTTATTTGCTTTCCTATCAAAGTAATACTTAAACAATTTTTGCTGTGCTACTCAACACAAGGCTGAAGCTTAAAGCAACAGGTGTAAATAAGCAATAACAGATGTCGCATTGTCGTGTATGTTAGTAAGGGTGTATGGGTGCATAGCTTGTGTAATTTGGTTTGACTGCATTTATGTATTCGTGTGTGTGTGTGTGTGTGTGCTTGAATTTGTATTGCATAGCTCACTATTGAATATTGCTGCCCGTATCTCTCAAATGCTCTATATTTATTTACGACGTCCTGTTTGCCCGAGGTCAAGGACACTTTTTTATTTACATAGTTGCATATCTTTTGCACATTTATTTTTATCTGGTTTTTCTGGATTTGTGTTTTTATATTAGCACTTAAATAAGCTATGGTAAAAAATATAGAAAACTTTATAGACCAATAACCAAAAATGATTTTTTTTATATTTTAATTTTAATTAAATAGAATGTTTATTTCAATAATTTGATGTGAAAAATATTTTTCTTGCTCAAATAGAAAAATACCTAAAATATAAAAAATATTTAATTTCTATCCTGTGTCCTTCTGATCTACCCTTATGCACACTAGGGTGTCCCAAAATAATAATTTTTTCGAATTTCATATTTGCTCAACCTTTGTTTGAAAGCTTATGGGTAAAGTATTTTTGAGTTGTTTTTTCAGAATTTTTTTTAAAGAGGTTTAGAGATCGCGCTAATTGGATTTTCCCTAAAAATCAGGATTTTTAGAGATTTTTAGAGTTTCAAGCATAAGTTGGTCAATAATAGACATTTTCTAAGTGACTTATCATATCAAAAAACAAATGACCAAACTTTACTTTAGTGTACACTAATCAGAAGTTTTGGCAATTTGGTGTAATATATTTACTTTTTTCGGAAAATTTTCGTAAATTTTTTGAAAAAGTCTTCATAACTCTTAAAAATTCCATCAGAATGAAAGAAGATAATAATGCAGTTAAAAGTATAGCTTTTAAATCCTTGTAAATGTTGATTGAATCGTTAAATCGTTGGTTGTTGTGTCGATAACGAAATTGCTAAAAATGTGCAACGTGTTAACCTGCCCTTTCAAACAGGTAGAGGAAAGCATGGAAAGTGTTAACCTGTTTTAGTAACACTGTACAACAGGAAAAAACTTGTAGGCTTAGTCTAAAGTTTAACGACTTTATTAAGTGTTCTAGAGGGCGCTTAAACCGAATATGAAATAAATTTCTCCGGGTCACTCAAGGTTTTCTTACTGCATCGGGAGGGGGCTCAAGGACAAAAACCAACGCCCTACTGGTGATTAAATAAATATTTGCCCTTTCAGGGAGAGCTGGAGATGGTTAATATGTATGACTGACCCCATTACTTTTCCAATATGAACATTTTTTCCTTTAAGGACCTATCCCCTCCGACCCCTGCTTAGTGGGCTTCGATTCAATTGTAATGATTTTCTTATATTTAATTAATTTTTGTTACGTTCAAGTACTTGATCTAAAGCTCGCAATTAATTTCATGTAATAATTTAATAGATCATAAAATTAATTAACTTAAAAACTTAATATATTTTCAAAAATCTTCAGTTGATGAATATATATATTATTTTGTAAAAAGTTTTTAACTATGTTGCTCAGAAGAATTAAATAACTAAATGTCAATTTTTGAGTATTTATGTAATTTTAAACAGTGGTGTCCAGCTAGTAGAACGCGTACTGAGATTCGACGGCATTCGAAGAGCCTCGGAACACGTCACGAAAGCTTCGCGTTATATTGAAATTTTCGATATCGAAACGATATCTATTTTGAAAAAATTTTAATATATTACCGTTGAATCCAAAAAAAATCAAGTTTTCTGTACAGAATAGAACAAAGGTTCTATTGAAAAAAAAAATATTTTCTCATTGATATTTTTTATGTCAAATTTTTTAAAAAAGCTAATACTTTCCATTGATTTCTGTTAAGTCTAAAAAAATTTACTTCACATTCCCATATTAAAATATTCACCATTATTATAAAACAAAAAACAAAAGACCCTTTCATATAACTTATATGGCGATTAAAAACTTTGAAGAAAAATATCTCGAAATTTTGAAATTAGACTTAAGCTGTTATTGCTTATCGACACAGAATTATCTTTTTGTTTTAACAAGATTTTTAAGGGACTTTATAAAAACTAAATCATTTTCCACATGATTTTTATTTTGAGCTATTTAGATCAAGTGAGTTTTACAAAAGGCAACAACAACAACAACAACAACAACAACAACAACAACAAGAACAACAACAACGCTGTATAGAGTCAACCACACAGCAGACTCGACAAACTGTTTCGGAAGGAGCTACCCTTCCATCTTCAGTAGTCTTGAGTGATTAAGCTGTGACCAACCCACAGTTTAATTTTTATATGGTTTGACACTTGTTTGCATAAATTCCTTTGTTGAGATCACATGAATTTATTTCTCATCGGTCATTTTTATATGACGTTAAAGCAATTAAGCTATTTTTAGATCACACAGCTTAAAGCGCTCCCATGACTTGTGCCTGTTCTTAGCTTTATCACTCAAGACTACTGAAGATGGAAGGGAAGCTTCCTGTGTAATTGACTCTAAATAGAGCTGTTGTTGTTTTTCTTTGTGTTGCCTTCTTTAAAACTAACTTGATCTGAATAGCTCATAATTAAAATCATACAAAAAAATTCAAAAAATAGATCATACTTAATTACACTGTGCATGAATAGGTCACTTTTTTTGCAAACAATCTAGGACATATCATTTCAGCATAATTTGACGACGCTAAATTTAATGGCGTTTACCGCTTTTTAATTCTTCGGCCCGTTTTCGAGAAATTGAAGGTTCAAGGTCAAGTACATGTTGATGCAGTTTTTGTTAGAAAAACGTTTTTCTCCTTAACTTTATCGACTTCGTGTCAATGAGTGAAATATTAAGAATTACCTGGAGAATAAATTTTTGAAACAGCTTAACCCTCGAAACTTAACTCTTATGGTCCAAATAGACCTCATAAATAAAAAAATCCTTTTTTTCAAAGCTTTGTTCAAACAAAAACAAGTAAGCTTTTTGACGGAAAAATATTCCTCAGATATAGTGGCGCTAGATGAAATTACAAATTAAACCAAACCAAAGCATGGTGAACATTTCCATCAGGTGACGGCGAGACTCAAGCACTTGTACAGTGTAAAAAAGTAGATGCTCTCTTGGGAGACATTTGTTGAAATTTACATGAAGAAGCAGAAGAAACAGATGAATCTTTCTGAGAAAATAAAGAAAAATATGTATGAAAAACTTAGTTTTAATACCTTTCAGGTCGTTTTAGGGACACAGAAGGATGGTTAGTTTGGTTTAATTTGTAATTTCATTTAGCGCCACTATAGCAGGGGAATATTTTTCCGTCAAAAAGCTTAATTGTACAAAGCTTTGAACAAAGCTTTATACGAAAAAAGGGTTTTTGAAGTGAAAATTTCTTTAGGCGCGTTGAACGATTTTGGTAGAGGGTAAATCATTCGTTTGCATCATCGTATTTTTCCAAGGAATTCATCATTCGGCCGCAAACTCACAAAGAAATCACTTGGCAACTCCTGAAATTAATGCATATAATCTGTTTGTTAGTATATAAATACTTGAGTTAGGTTGCAATAAGATGTCTGCAACCAAAACTTATTATTAATTCGGTTTATATTTATATATATATGCCTTTAAAGTTTGGCAATTTCTTCAGTTGTTGTATTTGTCAACATTTTTGAAAAATTTGCTTTTACTCAAACAGCTGCTATTCATGGTGAGATTTAAAAATGGATCCATCTTCTTCTTTTTCTTCTTTTTTTCTGCTGGAACTTCGTTTGCAAACAAGAAAAATAATGTATGGATTGAGTATTTTAACATTTTAATCATTAAGTTGTGATAAAGGCATATGTTGAACATTCAAATAATTACATGCATGCTCTTATTTTATTACATATCGTCAAACAAAGTTTGACAATTTTCACACTTGTTGTGTTTGTCAGTGGCTTTTTATTTTCACCACTGCGGCATTTTATATTCAGAGTTGTCAACTATGGCTGTGTGTCAATCAGTCGTGGTAGGATAGAAAATATCAAGTTGAATAAAATTTGTGTGTGTTGAAATAAATTTGTCTTTTTTTCTGTGTCAAATGGACGATGAAATTTTGACAATTACAAATTTTGACATTTCGGTCGTGTTTTAGCGCAAATATTTTTTTTTATTTGCATTTTATCAATTTGAGACATATTTAATTCGAGAGCTTGTACTTGCAACATATTTCGTAAACTTGTAATATTGTAAACTTAAAAACTGTTAAAAAATTAAAAAAAATTAACGAAACAGCAGGCAAACAGAAAATATGGCATGCAAAGTGCTGTATATTTTACGCCGCCAATTCGGTTCATCCCCTCTAACGCTGCGCAACCGCTGGGATCTTCTAATTCTCTTTGCGTTGTTGTTGTAAATTTGCTAAGTAGTTATTGTTGTACAGTAAGTTTTAATTTTTTGTGGATATTTTTTTTTTTAGCTACAGTCAGCATATGACTTAGTTCGATGTCATATGCTGACTGTATATATCTAATATATAAAATTCTTCTGTCACGGGGTACGTAATCGAACTCCTCCGAAACGGCTCGACCGATTTTCATGAAATTTTGTATGTATATTTTGTAGGTATGAGAATAGGTCGTAAAGTATATTTCAACCTCCTACTAACAGTGGGCGTGGCACCTCCCATACAACCCAAATTTGCGATATCGAATATCTTTGGAGTTATAAGCCGCTTAGCCTCGGAATTCGGTATTCGACAATTTACACGTGCCGCTTCGCAGATAAAATTTTGTGAGAGTTGGACAAGGGGGCGTGGCACCTCCCATACAACCCAAATTTGAGATATCGAATAGCTTTGGAGTTATAGGCCGCACATCCTTGGAATTCGAAATTCGACCACAATTTACACGTGGCGTTTTACTGATAAAATTTTATGGGAGTTGGACAAAGGGGCGTGGCACCTCTTATACAACCCAAATTTGCGATATCGAATAGCTTTTGAGTCAATCAAACAAAACAAACAAAGCCTCGGAATTCAGCATTCGAACTCAATTTACACATGCAGTTTTACTGATAACTTTGTATGGCGTTGGACAAGGGGGCGTGTCACCTCCCATGCAACCAAAATTTGAGAAATTCTACAGCTTTTGAGTTATAGGTCGCACAGCCATGGAATTGAGTATTCGACCACAATTTACACATACAATTTCACTGATAACATTTTATTCGCGTTTGGCAACGGGGCCGCGGCAGCAACGCGCCGGGTTTAAGCTATCTATATATATAAAATGGAATGTGTGTTTCTTTATTTGTTTGTTTGTACCTTATAGGAGACCAAACCTCTGGACCGATCTTCCTGAAAATTTCACAGCATTTAACTGGGACTCTGGCATGATTAATAGGGTACTTTTTCGACCACGCCCACTTTTACGCCCACTTTTTTAAAATTATGTAATGGCTCCCATATAGTTTTTAACAGATTTACTTCAAATTGTATACACATTATACTCCAGGCGAGGTAGAAATAAACATTTCTTACGCCACGCCCCCTTTTACGCCCCTTTTCACGCCAAATTTAAGTTTTAAACTTTTTGTTCTCTGTACAAATTTGTTCCTTCCAACGGATTATTTTTTATTTGGTAGTATATTGCTCTTAATACTGTTAACGTCGCCATATTACTATGAACCACGCCCACTTCACCGCCCCCTTTTTTAATTCAGATACTTTTTTATACCACTAACAATGTTTGCTATACAAAATACTTTTTTTGTAATATGTATTTACCTAAAGTTTTATATAGTTTTTATCTACAGGTAAGGTAGCCATAGATTTTTTATTACCAAATCCCCCTTTTTCGCCCCATTTTACTTTAATTATAATAAATCTGCTTTCAATCTATATATATAAAAATGAATGTCTGTTTGTCTGTTTGTTTGTTTGTTTGTGCTTTATAGGAGGCCAAACCCTTGGACCGATCTTCCTGAAACTTTCACAGCATTTTACTATGACTCTGGAAAGAATAATAGGCTGTAGGAAGTTTTTATTGGACAAAGGGGCGTGGCACTGCCCATATAACCCAAAAATTTAAATCGCCATATTTTGGGCATTTTTTGACCTACGTTGATGCTATTTGGTACATATGGTATTGGCATAGTTAGGAATACGTACCAGGAGAAAAGTGGGTGGGACCACGCCCCTTTTTAGGAAAATTAATAATCGCAATATAGTCTTAACTACTGGACCGATCATCATTAAATTTTCACAATAGGATATTCTTACGAAATAATAAATTCTTGACTATATAAAGTTGTGAGTGGACGAAGGGGCGTGGCCTCGCCCATATAACCCAAATTTTAAAATCGTCATATCTTGGGCATTTTTTGACCAACGGCGGCAGTATTTGCTATATATGGTATTAGCATGAATAGAAATACGTACCAAAAGAAAAGTGGGCGGAGCACGCCCCTTTGTTTGCGATATATTGGAGGCTGGACCTGATAACCGATCTTAAATTTTCACAGCGTTCAGCTTTGACTCAGGAATACTTATTACATGATAATATTTTTCGACCATGCACACTTCTGCACCTACTTTTTTACTACGTTTATTAACGGCTATACCACAAATCATGTCATTAAAATCATTAAAATACATATTAATTAAAATAGTGGGGTAGCTCAATTCTCTTTCTTCTACCACTGTCTTCAAAAAAGCTGATTTTATAATACGTGTTAATTAAAATAGAGAGTGGGGTAACCCCATTCTCATTCTCCCACAACAGACTGCGAAACAGCTGATTGTGTAATTGCTGCTTTTTGATTGGTCTAAAAATAAAAAAGGGGAGCATGAAGCAAATTACATGCGATTCAGCGCTGAATTCTAATTGGTTTACAACAAAAAAAGAGGCGAAGCATTGCAATAATTAAATTAAATAAATAAATTTTTGTAAATATATAAATACTTTTAATTTTATTTTAAACGAGGGGGTAGCGAAGCACATCGGGTTCAGCTAGTATATATATATATATATTTACATATTTACATATTTACATATTTACATATATATCGTTCATATATATGAACAATTTAGCTCATTGAGGAAATTTAAAGAATATTTATGTATATTTATATAATAACAAATACGTATTAAACCTGCAAAATAATTAATATTTTCGCAATATAGATATGGTGAACATGCATATTGTGTTAGTGTTATGATATAAATTGATATAAATAAGCTTTAATTTTTTATATTAATCAATAATGAAATAATTTAAATAAATTACTTTAATTATATGTATTTTTGATATGGTAACACTTTTGCTTAAAAGAAATAGTTTCAGTAATATATAAAAAATTTAATAAATTGTTATAAGCTCTTAACAAAAATAATTCTAATTTCATATGCCAACTGTAGCTACACGATTAGAATTCACAACACCTACAAAAAATTTCCGGCTAACTGCGCCAACAACAATTACCAAGGAAATCTACAAACAAGGACGCACTGAGAAGAACAAGATCAGAGTGGAACTTTTAAAACTTTTTGATTTCATCCTACATGTAAAACGGGCTGCAGTAGGAGCTTTCGCACATCCTACATGTCCGTCCGACCTGTCAAATCCATCCTACATGTAGGATAGTCCGAAACCCCCTATTAGCATGAAAATTCTTATATAGCAGTAAGGCGGTCCGTGGCAGGACAACGTGTTCCAGGGAATACTAATATTTTATGTATAGGTTTTCGCTTCGATCGGCAGTCCTCTCACTGCTATACTTTTTTTTTTTATTTCTGAGGTCAATTTGGACCATAAGAGTTGGGTTTTGAGGGTTAAACTGTTTCAAAAACTTATTCTCCAAGTAATTTTTAATGTTTCACTCATTGACACGAAGTCGATTAAGTTAATGAGAAAAACGTTTTTCTAACAAAAACTGCATCAGCATGTACTTGTCCTTGAACCTTAAATTTCTCGAAAACGGGCCGAAGGATCAAAAAACGGTAAACGCCATTAAATTCAGCGTCCTCGAATTATGCCGAAACGATATGTCTCCAGCTAGTTTGATATTTGGAAATGCATAGTGTTATTAATAAAGCAATTCTATTTTGAACATACCGACCCTACGGAATGACCATCTCCGACTTGGATGAAATTTTGCATGGAGCATCACTGAAGGAAATAAAAACTTCATTTGGAGGAAAAAAGTTTAATGTAATTTTGGCGGAGTGCACAAAATTACAAAAAAAAAAAAAAATCGGCAAAAACGTCGAAAATGGATTTTTACTAAAATTCATATCTCAAACATTTCTTAACAGATTGTTTAGTTTGAACTACTTTTAGAAAATTAATTAATTGAACTTTAATCCAAAAATAGTTTTAAGATAGTTTTGGTATGGTATGAGCTCCATCCCTTGTGGTATGGTAATTGATTTCAAAGAAGGGGTTCGCAGAACACCATTTACAAATTTTATATAATATTTTTCTGAAAGCTGGCAAAATTACCTTTTCAACAATATAAAAATTAGGGTAGGGCCTCAATGGGTTAATGAGATATGGATATTTTCACATTAAAACAAGAATTGAAATTAAATTTTTTTTTGTTTAGATGTTGAAATTACCATATCTCATGAACCCATTGAGTCCAGCTTTAAGAAAAATATTATATAAAATTTGTAAATGGTGTTCTGTTTCATTGAAGTTCTTTAAATGGTGTTCCTCCTACCTTTACATCAAAATCAATTACGTAACCGCAATGGATGGAGCCCCAACCGCCAAAACTTTCTCAAAACTATTTTTGGATTAAAGTCCAATTAATTACCTCTGTAAAACTAAACAATCTGTTAAGAATAGTTTGACATATGAATTTTAGTGAAAATCAATTTTCAACGTTTTTGCCGATTTTTTATTTCAATTTTGTGCAACCAGTAACTCCGCCAAACTTTTTTCCTCCAAATAAAGTTTTTTATTTCCGTCAGTGATGCTCCATGCAAAATTTCATCCAAATCGGAGATTGTTTCATCAATCACGTAACTGCAAGGGATGAATCCACTAACCACCAAAAGTTCATAAAATTATTTTTGAAATTAAGTCCAATTAATTTCCTTTCCAATGGCAGTTCAAACTAAGCAATCTGTTAAGAAATGTTTAAGATATGAATTTTAATAAAAATCAATTTTCGAAGTTTTTGCCGATTTTTTCAATTTTATGCACCCTGTAACTCCGCCAAAAACCACACCAAACTTTTTTCCTTCAAATTAAAATTTTTATTTCTGTCAGTGATGCTCCATGCAAAATTTCATCCAATCGGAGATGATTCCGTAATTTTTATTTTTCCGGTACCTTTAAAATGGAATTGCTGAATATATTTATATCAGCGGTTTATTTATTGCTTTGAGTTTTAACGTACATTATTCGATCAAGGTGCATGTTGTTGTTTTTGTGTTCTTAGCATAACACTGTGCAACTTTTTTGAGGTCTTCGTTTTGGGACTTTTGTTTGATAATATCTCGTACAAGTACTTGCGAAAACAACAAATTCTGCATCATTACTTTTGCCTACTTACGTTCAAATAAGTGATTTACGATGTCATCCATTTTCTGGATCAAAGTTAATTTTGAGCTCAAAGTAAAGCAAAGCAAAGTTGATATTGAATAAGAGAAAAAAAAAAGTATAGCAGTGAGGGGACTGCCGACCGAAGCGATTCTATCTATAAAATATTAGTATTTGTATATATTATATTAATATAAATATATTATGTCCTGCCACGGACCGCCTTACTGCTATATAAGAATTTTCATGCTTATAGGGGGTTTCTGACTATCCTACATCTAGGATGGATTTGAGAGGTCGGACGGACATGTAGGATGTGCGAAAGCTACATGTAGGATGAAAATCAAAAAGTTCTAAAAGTTCCGCTATGATCTTGTTCTTCTCTGTGCGTCCTTGTTTGTAGATTTCCTTGGTAATTGCTGTTGCCGCAGTTAGCTGGAAATTTTTTTGTAGACTTTGTGAATTCTAATTGTGTAGCTACAGTCGGCATATGAAATTAGAATTATTTTTGTTAAGAGCTTATAGCAATTTATTCAATTTTTTATATATTACTGAAACTATTTCTTTTAAGCAAAAGTGCTACTCAAAAATACATATAATTAAAGTAATTTATTTAAATATTTCATTATTGAATTAATATAAAAAATTAAAGCTTATTTATATCTATTTATATCATAACACTAACACAATATACATGTACACCATATCTTTATTGCGTTGTGTATTAAAAATTGAATATTCTAAAATTAAGAAATATCTATAGCACATAAAATATATTTAATTCATATCAGAAATTGATGCTAAACTGTTTAAAAAATTGAATGCTTAGAATAAGCAGACTTAAATTGTCCAATTACTACTGAAAATATTAATTTATTTTGCAGGTTTATTACGTAATTGTAAATATATAAATATACATAAATACTCTTTAAATTTCCTCAATGAGCTAAATTGTTCATATATATGAACTATATATATAAATGCATATAATACATACCGACACGGTAACACTTTAACTAAAAACAAATAGTTTTACCAATATTATATATACTCTTACGTATGAATTATACATATGAATTATGTATAAACTGTTTTCTAAAATAGTTCGATGTCATATGCTGACTTGACTATAGCACTAATTTTTAATTTGTCCCTTGAGAAAGGTATATTTTTGGATATTTGGAAGGTTTCAATTATAGTTCCTATTCATAAATCTGGATCAAGACAAGACATTGGAAACTATAGACCAATATCTAAGTTACCATCAATTCCCAAATTGTTTGAAGCCTTGGTGAAAAAGCAGATCTATCAAGGCATTAAAAATTCGATATCTGAAAGCCAGCATGGTTTTGTCTCTGGAAAATCAACCTCTACAAACCTGGTTCTATTCACTCACTTAATAAAAAATGAATTGGAGAATGGTAAACAAATAGACGTTATTTTCACAGATTTCGCTAAAGCATTTGATAGAGTTCAGCACTCTATTCTAATTAATAAGCTCAGTCTAATGGGTTTTCATTCTTCACTCTTGTCTTGGCTTAGTGAGTACCTTTTAGGTCGTAGCCAAAATGTATGCATTGGAAAGACGATCTCAAAAGCAATAATTAATCATTCAGGTGTGCCACAGGGTAGCCACCTTGGGCCATTGTTATTTATTCTTTTCATCAATGATCTTCCTAATTTTATACAGTACTCAGAATGCCTTATGTATGCTGATGATGTTAAGATTTTTAAATCTGTAAGCTCTCCCAGTGATCAATGGAGTTTACAAAGTGATTTAAATAGTCTGCACTCATGGTGTATGCTAAATAAACTGAATTTAAATTTGTCAAAATGCAACATAATGTCATTTTATATGATAAGGTCTCCAATGTTTTTTGATTACTCAATTTTATGCAACGCCTTGATTAGAGTAGATTCTAAATCTGATCTAGGTGTACTCTGTGATAAAAAGATGTAATTTTCAGGTCATTATG
The DNA here is from genome assembly GCA_963920525.1 of Dichetophora obliterata. Classification (NCBI taxonomy): domain Eukaryota; kingdom Metazoa; phylum Arthropoda; class Insecta; order Diptera; family Sciomyzidae; genus Dichetophora; species Dichetophora obliterata. Next base: position 183,701,802 of record OY986438.1, read on the forward strand.
ACAACATAATTAGTAGGGCTAATGCTATGATGGGATTCGTTTAGACGCAACACTAGAGAGTTTGCTGACCCGTATACCTTAAAGACTCTTTTCATTTCCATTATAAGATCAATACTTGAGTATGGGTGTGTAATATGGGACCCATTTTATGAGTCGCATAGTACAAGATTGGAAAAAGTCCAAAAACGTTTTACTCGTTTTGTTGTGAAAAAACTAAATTGGAATTTTATGCCAGAGTATAGCTCCCGATGTGCACTTATTGGGCTTAAATCATTGAGTTCTAGAAGAAAATATTTTCTTATAACTTTTGTTCGTGATCTTTTAATGAATAATATTAACTGTGCGCCAATCCTCGCCCGTCTCAATATTTATGCTCCGGAAAGACACTTTAGGCAAAGAGATTTTTTTTACGTTCCGCACCATAGAACTAACTATGGCCGGAGTGATCCGATTTTTAACATGTGCACTGTCTATAACAGTGTAAGTGCTCGTATAGATTTCACTCAAAATAGAGAGGCATTTAAGCAAACTGTATTGAGTATTGTATAAATCCTTAATTTTATATTCTTATAATATTTCCATTATAATAATTGTTTTAGTATAATTTAAGATGCAATAAATAGACTGTTAAACATTTTTGTCGATAGTTTATAAATAAATAAATAAATAAATAAATAAATAAATAAATAAATAAATAAATAAACATCTACAAAAAATTAAAGCTTACTGTACAACAATAACTACCAAGCAAATCTACAACAACAACGCAAAGAGAATGACAAGATCTCAGCGGTTGCGCAGCTTTAGAGGAGATGAACCGAATTGGCGGCGGAAGATATACATCACTTTGCTTGCTCTTTTTTCTGTTTGCCTGCTAGCAAATCTAAAGTGGAGGCATTAAAAGAGACTTCACGACAGTCAAACAAAATACAAATATGAAAAATTGAAATTTCATTTTATTTCAGCAGTTAGCTCTGAAGTTTCTTTTAATGCCTCCCTAAACTTGAGATCTTGTGTTCATGTCATTCTCTCTGCGTTTTTGTTGTAGATTTGCTTGGTAATTGTTGTTGTGCAGTTAGCTTGAATTTTTTTGTAGATTTTTTTTTGTAGCTACAGTCGGCATTTGACAATCGAAGTACTTTTATAACACTTTATATATATGTACATAAGAACACACAAGAAATCTGCAAAATAAATTTATATTTACAGTTGTAATTGAATAACTACAGTCTCCTAATCACAAGCGTTCTATTTCTTACCGGCTAATGTTGTAAATCGAAAACGCAAACAAACGACAAGTAAATCACGAGAAGCAACACCTTATCTATACAAAATTCTATTGCTTCTCGTTGGTTTGCGTTTTCAATTTACAACACTAGGCGGTTAAACTGTCTGCATACATTTATTATATTAAATAATATATAATTTATATACTATATCTATTTCTTATATATTCTTATTTTTATACACAACACAATCTATATTTAGCGTGCATGTATATTGTGTTATTATATAAAAAGATATAAATAAGATTTAAATTTTTAAATTAATTCAATAATGAAATAATTAAAATAAATGATATGAATTATATGTATATATTTTTGATACGGTAGTACATTTAGTTAAAAGAAATACAAAATTTCAAAAATTGATTTAAACTCTTATCTAAAATAAATCAGTTGTCATATGCCGACTGTAGCTACAAAAAAAGTTTAAAAAAATTCCAGCTAACTGTACAACAACAATAACATGGCAAATCTACAACAACAACGCAGTGAGAATGGAAAGGTTCACCAGCGGTTGCGCAACGTTAGAGGGGATGAACGAATCGGCGTCAGAAAATAAACCGCATTTTGCTTGCTATGTTTTCTGTTTGCCTGGTAGCAAAATCTCAAGTGGTGGAATGGCAAAATTAGACAAAGTAGTGTTTGGTCGGAGAGCCAGTGACCGAAACTGTCAAAACGAAGTTGACATTCCATTCAAAATCTGCCACCAATGAGAATGCAATATGAAAGCAAAAATTGTCCAAAATACCAAAATGGCTGAGTTTTACAGTTATGGTCACTAGGAAAGAGAACACATTCAGCCCTAACACTACCTTGTCTAGTTGTACTATGAGTAGTGGCATCAAAAGGAACTTCACGGCCAGTCAAACAAAAACGAAATATCAAAAATTTTAAATATATTTTATTTTAATCTACAGCAGCTCTACATATACATTGAAAAAAACAGTATCATTAAATGCTTCGCAGCGGAGCAAAGGGAGGGAAAAAACGATGCGTCAGCAGAGGAACTTATTGATGGTTGCTTGCTACATTTGCTGAGCGCCTGGCAGTCAAGATCCAAGAGCGTCATTTAAAAACCTACTCGTTGTCTGTATTGATGACGAGAGTTACTTGAAAATGACGATGACGATGATGCAAACCAAAGATTTACCCTCTACCAAAATCGTTCAACGCGCCTAAAGAAGTTTTCACTTCAAAAAAATGCAAAACAAACTTACCCGAAAAAACTACAAATGTGCCTCAAAATCGTAAAAATATCCTTTGTTTTCTTTATTTTACACCTTCTTTGGTCAATAACTCGTCTACACATCCATAAATATTTTTTTTTTATTTCTCACTTTATTTCTATTCAAAAAAATGTTTTTTCAATACATTTCATAGCTATTAAGGCAAAAAAAAATATGAGTTTATGTTTGTTATGTATGTATGGAAAAGAGATAAAAAAAAATATGTTAGTTGTTTACATCCTTTCAAATTGACGCTTGTGGTTCTGATAATCTCAATCTCTGCGTGGTTGGTAGTAAATCATCATCATCGTCTGAATGTGAGTTAGATACAAATTCAAAATCATATTTTCTTCTAAGTGTCCTTCATATCTAAAGGTATTATCCGGGTCTTCGGTGCTTTTATCTTCATCTTAATAACCGCTTAATTTACTTGACCACCAACATACTTCTGCCAGCAGCGCATCCAGTTTTTCTCCTCTTGAATCGTGTTTTCATTGGCTTGGTTATCTGGTAGAATCGCTCACCTTGTTCGTCCGATTCTTGGGGAAATCGTCGCAAAAAGGTATCCATGTGAAAATAAATAAAATGTAATTTTAACGTCATGGATGCATTAATTTTATCAAAATAATACAAAAGATTATCGAGTCTTTTCTTTATATCGTCCGGCTGCACCCGATTTTTCCATAAAATAACCTCGATTACTTCTTTTAGAGCGATCCAGGCATTCTGGTAATTGTTTTTCAGTATGTTTGTGAAGGCTTCGCTTTTCATTATTTTCCGTATATCTATCTGGTTCATTTTCCGTATATATGTTTAAAATGCGAAAAAAAGGATTTGCAAAAAAAATTTATAAGCAATAGGAATAGAGTGAAGTTAAACAAATATAAATATGAAAACATCGCGGTCGCTGCGCAGTGAGTGTTTAAGTAGAAGTTAGACGATTGCATTCTGATTTTATTTTGTCGAAAATAATGGCTAATGCTTGGTTTTCACTATGTCATTTTCAGTGATCAGTTGTTGTCAATCAAATTGAAAATGACAACATGTTGACATTTTTTCTACATTTGGCAATCTTGGAAAATTGAAAATAAATAAATTATTAAATGGAGCGATGCAGAAAATGTTCTAGAGTTTTATCAAGGTGATATTTCAGGTGATAAAATTTTGTGTCGTCATAAAAATGACATAGTGAAAACCAAGCATTAGTCCTTATAAAAACGGCCAGTTTAAAGAAACTGGTTAAGTAATTTAATTTAGAAAACGTCAAGAAATATATTTTCCCACATCATCATAAAATTTTATGTTCTTGGACTTACCCTGTAGGAAAATCAACTAATTTAAAAGTAGTTGAAAAAGTAGTTTTTTGTCAACCACAACTAGTTGAAATTCTGACATTTTTTTTATAACATATTTTGTATGGTGATGTCCGCTAATTAAGTCAATTGACTTTCGTTTGCATATTTTTTCAACTACTTGTTAAATTGGTTAAATTTAAATTATTTTTTTAATTACTTTAAAATTAAATACTCCACTTACTGAAGATAAATTTAAAAGCATAAAAATTTTAAATTTCTGTTTTAAAAAAAATACATAAATTCATATTAGTGAAGGCCTAAATTTAATAATATGTTATGAAATAGCATGGTTAAATATATGTAAACTTGTAATCTAATAAAAACTTGCAATAAAAATATGTCAAAATCAGAGTAGTCGCCGCCTCAATATAATTCAAAGTAGTTTTTAAGCCACTTTTTTGAAATAGTTTTTCAATTACTTCATGTATAATGCAATGAAAACTATTCAAAATTGAATTTTATGCTGCCTTAATATAATTCAAAGTCGTTCATAAACTAGTTTATTTTAAATTTGTTTTTTAATTAGTTGTTTTTAAAAACAAGTTAGTTTGTTCCTATAGGGTAGCTATTTGTAAATCTATACCTCTCATATGCATATGTTTATTTTTAAAAACTAAGTATTGTTAACACTACTATTTAACTGTACAGTAGAGGGTAATAAAATGGCAAATATTCCATAAAAAACTAAGCGAAACAAAAATGTCTTTTGTGTTTGAAGCATTTCTGCAATTTAATTCTTACTCATTCTCAGTTCTTTGTTTCGTTATATGCAAAGAATGCCTCAAAATAGTGGTAAACGAAGAAATTTTTGGGAAAGTTTGTTGCTGTGTTATTATTTTCTGGAAGCTTCTTAGAGATGATAACGCTTAAAGTGTGTAAATTTGTAACGCTTCACACAGATATTTTAATAGCTCTCAGCGGTGACGTTTTGTTTTATTTACTAACTGTTGCCTTAAAATATGTATAGCATAAGGAAAGGATTTAAAATTTTGGCTAGCAACAGCTGCATAATCAAATTGAGGCATCACAAAAAAAAAAAACTTGTGGCATTAAAGAACAAAACCGTTGCTTAGAAGATGAAGGCAATTTTGGCTGCAAACTTTTTACTCAAATGCTTTAGCTGAGTTTTTATTCGTCCATATGGGATATTAGTATGATAGCTAAGCTTATTTGAGTCACATAACCATTTATGCAAATCTGCAGCCAGTACTTGTAATACTGGGGCAATTTGGTCTGCCAACTTGCTTTCAGTTTGTCATTTAAAAAATAACTGAAAATTACATTTAAATCACTGCATTTCAATCATTTCAAGCTGTTGAGCATTTCGCGGTTATTTCATCATTTCTCGCTAGTGATTGATTTGTTCCAACTCGATTACCAACTTTTGGTCAATATTTGTTTTTGAGTCGGTCGTTGTGTTCGTTTTTTTTTGTCTCTGGCACAAACACATCAATCAAAAGTTCACACATAGAAAATAATTTGATTTGCCGCTCAAAATAAACACATTTGCAAATAAATTGCATAAATTTTTGGTTAGGAATTTTTAATTCTTGTTCCACACAAAAAGAACAACAGAGAATTCAACAGAGAATCCTTCGCAAAAAGCTCGCTCTGCTCTTAACTTTCCAATGGTTGCAGCACTTCTCAAAAGCTCCGTTCAATTTAGTTAAACTGACTATTCTTTGAAATCAACGATTTAGTTTTGCCTCAAAAGTGGCTTGGTTTGCTTTGCAAGTGAAGCTCTTTAGTGTTAAATCAATTGCGAATTTAAGGACATTGTTAGGCTTTTTGATAATAATTTTTTTTATTTATTCCCACAATGACTGCTGCAGCAACAGCAACAATTGCTGGTAATTTTTCCACTTGATCCTGTTTTAATGGATTAAAAAATAATTGACTACAAAATATTAAACACTTTTAAAATTTTTAACAATTTTATTGTATTCTTTTTTTTCCTTTCTTACAGAGGACGATAAAGTTGGCACTTTGGATGTTGTGCTGAGCACGGCTTATTGTCGTTCGCAACGTTTTCTTTCCAAACAGATGGCAACGCTGCGTCCTGAACTGACGATGTCAATGTTCTCTGGTAAGATTGTCTGGGTTTTTGGTTTTGTTTGTTTGTTTGTTTGTTTGTTTAGACGACACCATAAATTATATTTAAAGGCCTTTTCAATTGCATTTACGTCAAATGTTTCGTTGTTTATTGAACTATAGAATACTATGAAATAAAATCTGTTATTCTTTCTTTAATTCTAACGGTCTTTGTTTATTTTAAGAAATCACACATCGTTTCCAGACCGCACGCGAAGATGTACGCGCTCTATTGTTACAGTGTCTGCTACCTTGGTTACATAATATGGAGCTGGTGGCTACCAGTGTGCCGCCTGCCACGCCTTTGTCCTATATAATGGTAAATAAACTCTTAGAACTCTTAGAAAAATCCATTTTAGTTTGAATGTACATATTTGACTCTGCGGACTCTTGGGAAAACTCTCGTGATAAGAACATTTTTCAAAAATATATCGCTGCTGGGAAACGTTGAAGCACATTTCAATTAAAATTGAAAAGAGTGTTGTGCCTATATAATTTTTTCAAAGCTGCGATATGGCATGTCAAAACAACCATGAAAGTAAAAAAATTATATTTTGGGTTTATTGTTGTTTGTGATGCCATTTTGTAGAAGGAACATTGTATCAAAATATGGAATAGAAATGTGGATTAGATCTGACGCAATACTTCAGTTCAAAATCAATGAATGTGTTTGTTTTTTTTCTTATTTATTTTGGCACAAACATTTAAACAAATTCAATAAATTTCTATCTGAATGTGAAAAATTAACTGTAAATACACCTTATTGGCTTTATGCTTATGCAAGCCATGATTTAGTTTTATTAGAATCAGTTTTGTTTCGTTTAATATTTTTTTATTTTTATGTGTACACTTCAACTTTCCGTGTTTTAACCTGTGCATAATTTTTTTAAATGGATTCAGAAGATCATTAATAATACTATCAGCCCCATCATGAATAATTTTTCATGCTGAATCGGAAAAGGGAGTTATAATTTTTAAGGTAAAGCTCAAGAACATTTTGGAAAGTTTTAATGCCAATTTGTTGATAAACCGTTGAACGAAATTGCATTAAAAATTTTCAAAATGTTTTTGAGCTTTATGTTAAAAATTAAAATTTCTTCTTCTGATTCCGCGTAAAAAATTATTCATGACAAGGCTGTATATATATTTTTGTCAAACTTTTATTAGATTTTATAAATTTTTTCCCCATAACTATGTTTTTATTAAATTAATTAATAAACTATCATGCAATTTAATTGTTATTGTTTGGGTATGGTGTTGTGCTGTTTCAGTATTTTTTAATGCTTTAGGAGTGAGGTAGGCAAACCAAATTTAAATCCTAAATCGAAGTACCTAATGCCCACATATTTGCAATCCATAGTATCAATAAATTACTTAATGCCTTAGGAGAGAGGTTGGCCAGCCAAATTTTTAACTATTGTTTAGTAACTAAATACTTACCATTCTGTACAAGAAAATTTTATAAAAGTTAACTATTTTTCAGATGAAATTCAAATCTTGAAACTCGTTTTCCCAAAACCTATAAAAAAGCACATTCATGGTTTTGGCATGCAGGGGACGATATGATTTACTAGCAGTCCTAAATTAATCTCCTAAGACTATACTACTCAAGCTTTGTATTTGTATTTGTAAGCACTGCATGTACAGTATTGCGCGAAATAGCAACAAAATCAGTACGCTGCTACAAAATCGTGTATCTATTAAAGGGCTGCACAATTAGATTTGAATCGCTGTACAAAACATTTGTAGGGATCGCAATTACTTTCGTTCTCTCACTCTTATTTGCGGATAGCGTTGGCGTGAGCGAAAATTGTAGGTAGTATGCATGAAACAAAGATATCCAGATAGCTTAATCCGCGCGCAAAAATTGAAATCTTCTGCGCACTACGTCACTCGAGCTTGTCAGCTGTAACACGTGGTGCATACATACAAAAGAAAATGTGAAAAAGCAAAAAGTAAACACAAGCAGCGAGCAGCACAATTGCAAGCATTTAAGAAATATTGCATTCATTTAGTTTAATTTCTAATATTGTGCACTTATAGTACGTGTAAATTATAATTTTCAATTATCTTGTATGTAATTAAAATTAGTACTAAAGTTTTAGATGGTTTTGATGAGATTAACAACGATTTTAATTTGGGCCATAAAATGAATTCACAATTTTTTGTCAACAAACGAGAAGAACAACAAAATGAAAAAGAAGCAATCAAAGTGCTGTCAAACACATCAAGCAACGTAGCTATATTTTTTCTGTAGGAGAACAAATGGGAGCAAATACCCCTATTACATATAAATGTCTATTCATTAATAGTACTGAAAAATATATTTGCTTAAATTTATTTAGAAAAATATTTATTATGTAATTTATTTAATGTCAATAAACCAAGATTCAATAAGAAAATGTCGATATTTTTCATCGCTTTAAATAAATTATCCCCTTTAAATATATTGTGACTACGTTTTTATTTAGCCACTTTGACAAGCTCGAACTACGTCACAACAAAGATGGCGGACATGCGCAATACTTTATCTGGAGTTCTTTGTATCATGGGTAGTATGCAAGAATGATAGAATACAAAGATTGCGCCGAAGACAAGAAAATGTGTACAACAAAATCGTCGTTCTGCGCATGTACGTCATAATATCAATGTTGTTTTGGAGAGCGATCACTTTGCATACGATTTCTACACAGAAATGAAAATTGCATACATTTTAGTTTGTATAATTAAAATAAAAGAAGTAAGAAGCAATTTATTGGAACGAGAAGAGGTTAATTTATTAAGTACTCCTGTGCAAACATTATTATTACTATTATTTTATAACAGCCAGGAAACAGCTTAGTCAAAAAAAAAATTTGTCTGAGAAACCAACTTCAATGAGCATTATTTTTTTACTTGGATTTTATAAAAATGTTTATTAAGAGTTTAATTGATGTAGGTTAAACGTTCCCAGATATTTTATTTCCATTAATTTACCTGTGAATTGAAAGGACAAATAAATGATATTTCCAAGTTTTTAAATAATGAAACAAATTTTGTTAAGTTAATATATTTTTGTATTTTTGTTTTCGTTTGTGTGTGTTTTCTACAATTTCTTGGTGTAATTTTTGTTTTTATTGCAAGCATCAGGTTTCTGAAAAATGTTTGTTTGCTACTGTTACCACAATTAGCAGCTGCACACTTAATTTTTTAAATTTTAAGTTAAAAACTCTCAAATATACTTCGATATATACACAATTAAATAAAACACAACCGATCGCAGTACGTTTCTCAAAGAAATAAAATATTGTGACGTAGGCAACTGAACAGCTGGTTGTCAGACTCCATTAGCAGAAGTAACGGACCTGCGCAAAGCGTAATCTCTTATTCTATCATTCTTGGGTAGTATGCGTAAGTGGAAAACCGGTTGAAAGCAAAACAAATAATAAATTGTCCATCGCGTATTAGTAATGTATATAAAAATAACTTGCAAGAGAAGTACAAGTTGGCAAGTACTTGAAATACTTGATACCTAATTTCAGAAATTTAGAAAATGAATTTGCAGTTGCATGTTTTAATTTAAATGTATATTTTATTACAAACAAAAAACATTCAGATAAAGTAACGAAAACACAATAAAAAAAATCCAAAAAAATTTAATTTTATGTGTGGTAATATATATTTATTAATTATTAATGTTTGAATGTAAAACATAATATCAGTTTAAAAAATAATATGTTTAAAATCGCCGCTCACAATTTTTACTTTTATAGCGTCGTCATTAAAACTGCTATTAGTATTGTTATTTACAGGAAAAGAATCACTATTTGTTGACTGTAAACATTTAAGCATTGAAAAATTAAAATAAAACAATAAGTCAATACTTACTTACTTCATAAATTTCCATTTTTTTAAGTTAACTCTTACTTTATTTTTACTTTGCTAATGCTATTAGCAACTGATAATGACTTCTGCTTTCAGCATACGCAAGTATTTGCAGTAGAAGCTAGAACCATACAGTTTTTTTCATTTGCCGTGATAGCAACCGATAATTTCTGTAATTGATGAGAGCAAGTGCGTATGCATTTGATCCGAGAGAGAGAGAGAACATTACTTTTTCTCTGAGCAACAAGCAACGGTTTTACGCTATTTCTTTGCTTAATTCTGCTACAAGTGATGTGCCTAGCTAAAAGTACTTGGTGGAATTAAAGAAGCAAATACATTTGTGCAGCCCTTTATATCTATTTTAATATAAGGGACACACAAAAATGATTATAGGAATCAAAGCATATATTCATACATCATATATAAAAGAAATCATATTCAAATTTGGTTTTGTTTTTTTTTTTTATTAAATTCAAAATTAATGTGACTGCATTCGATTTGTCTGAGAGCAAAACAAAAACAACAAAACTTGAAAAAAGTAAAAAGAAAACAGAAGTTCCAAGAATTATAGGTAAAACTTCCATTATTGTAAGCCACGAGTTGTTTGTGAGTCATAAACATTTAAGTTTACTGCTTTATTCTGTACAACGACAATGCACACCAACGACAAGCAAGACACGAGAAGCAATACTTTTTTCTATACGAAATTCTATTGCTTCTCGTGTCTTGCTTGTCGTTGGTGTGCTGCTTCGTGATACAGAATAATGCACTTAGTTTTGTTTTGCGCTAGTTGTGACATTGACTGTTCCATTTATAATGCCACGTTATAAGTTCTTTGATGAACAAATTTGCATTAAAAATTTTCAAGATGTTCTTGAACTTTATCTTAAAAATGAAAACTCCCATTTTCTATTCCCCGGGAAAAATTATTCAGAGTCGAGCTGTATGTCTTTTTCTTATTGTATTAAAAAAATCGCCAAAATTCAAATTGGAAAAAATTTCAATGAAATGCTGTGGATGTATCTTTTTAAAGCTATACCTAATACAAATACATTACGTTGATTAACCTAGTCGTTATGGATTTTTTTTTGCTAGAAGGATGCCTTTATTTTGAAATTTAGACTTTGAGTAATTTTACGAAAAATTTTCCAAAAATACAAATTTCTTGGGATAGTTTTTTGCTATTTTGTACACAAAATTAATATTTTTTCTGTTCGAAATGCCAAAAAAGAAAACTATAGGATTTTTTTAAAAAAAAGTCAAGTTCAACAGCTATAACTTTGAAAGTCGAATTTTGATTTTTGTAGTCTTTTGCACAAAATATGCTTGTAAAATTTTTTCAATATTGGTATGTTTGGATTTTTGACATTTTTGAAGTGAAAACTTCTTTAGGCGCGTTGAGCGATTTTTGGTAGAAGATAAATCTTTGGTTTGCGTCATCATTGCATCGAATAGCTTTCATCTTCAAGACAGCGAGTAGCTTTCGTCATCAAGACAGCGAGTAGCATTCGTCATCAATACAGACAGCGAGTAGCTTTCGTCAATAAGCTTGACATTGATTATTACAGTGCTTCCGAAACGTAGATTGTGTGATTGAAAACTCCAGTGCTTCTCAAACTTTTTCGAATTTGATTTATTCCAGTGCTTGTCAAACTCGTAGTTCAGTGTCTTTCAAACTGTTACTCCAATGACTTTTCAACTGTAGGTTGGAGTGACTCTCAAACTGTTGGCCTTTGTACTTTGTGAAGGAAATTGTGTAGGGTTCTTATTGCAGTGATTTTTAGTGCTTGCCTTTCAGTTTGTGCTGGGTGAGTACAATGTACCGCCTAAAGGCGACCCCAGCAGTTGTCCAGGCAAGGCTGTTTCTGCTTCAGGAAAATCTTAAATTGGTATTAGTAAACGGGCCTAACTTGTCTAGTGTTAGTTAATAGTAAATGTGAACCCGGGCTTCGTCCAGGTGTAGAAGATTCGTAGAAGGAGGTTTTCGTACGTGCCCAAAAGTAGGAGGTGTTGGTGTTAGTGCTGGTAGTTTTCCAGCAAAAGGTGCCCCTTAAAGGCAACTTAGTGGTGGTGAGGAGTCTGTGGAGATATAACGTTAGAATTTAAGGCCGTAAGGCTGTATAAGTCCAATATTTTGGTTGGAAAGGGAAAGGCTGTTAAAGGAGTTCCTGGATTGGTCCGGTCTAACTCTGCTGGTTTAATGGTGAGTAAGACTCCAAACCAAAAGACGATGTGAAATCTTCGTCAAAGCTTTCAGAACCGGCGGAGAAGGCTGTGAATAAGAAAGGTGGTTTCTGGCATGGATAATGTCAGAAAAATTAAATTAATTTCGAGTGACCTATTTAAAGTAGCACTCGAATGTGGAATGAGAGCTCAGCATTTTCAGGCGTTTACTGGGATTGCGAGCCGCTATGAGAAAATGATCTCAGAGGGCATTCTCGAAAATGAGCTTCTGTATGATCGTCTGGAGCTGTTTCAGGCAATGAAAATAGTACATCTCCTGTTGTAGTTGTTCAGAGTAGCGCATTGGCAATCGCTCTTCCGGTGGCACAGGCTGTTCTACCTGTGCCCTTGCCAGCTGCTCAGCAGGAAAAGCTGGTTGAGACATGGTCCTTGGTTGTGCGCTGTAAGACAGCTGGTGCAAAATCAAAGGAGGTTGTTGACTTGGTGTTTAAGGAGCTTGGCTCCACTCTAAGGTTACGAATACGTATACTACGAATACGTTGTGTGGTTCCTGGAGGTTTATTTTCATAAAAGCCAAAGCCAAAAATAAGGGAAAATACGTGTTGCTAAAGCTCATTACATTCTCACCCCTGATGAATTCATGAGTGATATGTATGAGATGAACCTTAAGTCTAAAAATATTAGTTATGAGGTCTTTAAGAAGAGCTGCTTCTTAAGGACTCCGTGGAATCCGACGGTAATCGGAAATTTTAATTTCTGTTAGAGTGCAATGACTTTTTTGCTAATACACTCCTTGAAAGAGCTAGGACCAATTATAGCATGTTACCGATGCCTAGGCTTTGACCATATGATCAAGAACTGTAAGAATATGAATACGGTTTGCTACCGATGTGGCCAAGAACATGGTACTTATACATTGCCGAAATTGCTCTTTCATGGGATTGCCATCGACGATTTTATTGTTATCGATGGATTGTCCAATTTATAGCAGCATAGTTGAACGTCAGAATTCTAGACATTAATGAGAATAAAAATAATGCAATTAAATTGTCAGGGAGCATATGCAGTCATGTGTGGCTTGGACAGATATTGTTAGAAAATGGTGTTAGTTTTGAATTGATTCAGGAGCCATATGCAGCCCAAGGATATATAAAAGGCCTCCTTGCTGGCATGTGGAGTTTTTTTGATCTCAAAGCGAACTCTGCCGTTTTTTGTGTTAGAACATATCTACTAAAACGTAGTGCTCCCTGTATTTTATTTGTATATCAGCAGTATTAAATTTTAGTGTAATAATTTTGTTTGGTATAATTTTAAAATAAAAACACTATTTTGAAGAAATAATCAAACGGGAAGAGCGTGAAAATACAAAAAAAATTTCTGATTAGAATGAAAATGCGTATATAGCACTAAGGCGGTACGTGGCAGGACAATGTCTGCTCGGGAACAGTGTTGCCACTTTACCACAATTGTGGTAGATTTAACATTTTTTTCGACTTTTTTGGATTCGACCACTTTTACCACCCACTATTTGCAATATCCCAAAATCTACCACTTTTTAATTTTAGTCATTATGTTTGTCATACTTTTTTTTGCTCCAATATTTATTGAACTATGTTAAATATTTAAATTTTTTCATTGTGAATAAATTTGTTGGCATGTCAGAACATTTTAGAAAATTTATAATGCAAATTTGCTATAGCCGTTGATGAACAAATTTGCATTAAAAATTTTCAAAATATTCTTGAGCTTTATCTTAAAAATGAAAATTCACTTTTTCGATTCCACGTGAAAAATTATTCATGATACGATTTACTTTATATTTACTTTGAATATGTTGCATTGAAAGACGTTATTTTTATGATAAATGCAATACTGTTTTGCAATACTGTTTTCATGTCTTTTTATTTCAATAAAACTTAAAGCTTTAAGCAGAAAATACAAGTTTTGAAAATTGTTAAGTATATGAAATGATTTCAAATGTGTTTTTTATGCAAAAAAATCGACCACTCTTGTTGCAAATCTACCACTTTTTTGAAACTCAATTTTTCACTATAAAATATTTTAAAGTGACAACACTGCCCGGGAATACTAGTATTTTATGCAGGGTGTCACAGATCAACGTGTCAATCCGGCGCTAGTTGATTCCTTGGGTCAAGACAAGAAAAAAATTGTATGACAGGGGAGGTCCATCTCCCCCCTGTTTCGAGCTATAAGCGGAAGTATAGCAAAAAATTTCATTCATAGGTATCATTAGTTTTAATGCAATAACTTAAAAAGTATTTCAGATAAGAAGCTCTTTGAAACGGTTTTTTAAGGATTTTTAATTAGTTATATAACATATGTTAAAGTTTTTTGGTATTTTTAACCATGGAATAATTTATAGCAACTTAAATATGAAAAATATGTTTTTTATTTTCTTTTTTGTACTTTAAGCACGTTTTACATAAAAAAGTTCTGATTTTATTTTTTTTTTCTAATGCAGTCTCAATCGCCAAATAATTCTCTGCAGTATTCCAAAATGCGGCTTCAACGTACATTCACGAATAAGAGCGTATTAATTATTTTATAAAAACATACACTCAAAAAGCACATACCATTTACATGTGAATCTAATTTGATTTTTAAGAAAAGTTCAAAAATATTAAATATGGGAAAAATAAAGAGATGTGCATTTCTTAATTATGGTTTTATGTCTAAAAAGCAATTTATGAAGCAAAACTTTGCTGTTGCCGTGTTGGGTTATAAGTGCTTTTTGGGTGTATGTTTTCATAAAATAATTAATTTGCTCTTATTTGTTACTGTACGGTAAAGCTGCTTAATAGAATATTGCAGAGAATTATTTGGCGATTAAGACGGCATCAGAAAAAAAGGAATATAATAACTTTTTTCATGTTAAACGAGCTTAAAGTGAAAAAAAGAAAATAAAAAACATATTGTTCATATTTAAGTTGCTATAAACTATTCCATGGTTGAAAATACCAAAAAACTTTAACAGATATTATTTAAATAATTAAAAATCTTTAAAAAACCGTTTCAAAGATGTTCCTATCTGAAATACTTTTTAAGTTACTGCATCAAAACTGATGACACCTATGAATACTATTTTTTGCTATACTTCCGCTTATAGCTCGAAACAGGGGGGGAGATGGACCCCCCGTCATACAATTTTTTTCTTATCTTGAATCAAGGAATCAACCATCGCCGGATTGAAACGTTGATCTGGGACACCCGGTATATAGGTTTTCACTTCGGTCGGCAGTTCCCTCACTGCTGTACTTTTGTTTTTTGTAAAACTTATCAAAGTCTAAATATCCAAAAAGGTAGCATTTTAGCAAAAAAAAATATCCATAACGACCAGGTTATTCGACGTAATCGCACATTTTTTGTGTAAAAATGATATGTCATAATATCGTCGTTGCAATTTTTTTATAATTTTCCATAGAATTTTCATTGGAAATGAAAAATTTAATTTTTCAGATTCGATTCAATTTTCAAATTTTATTATTTTTGCAACAAAAACAACTTTTGCTCCATTTTTTGGAAGTAACAAAAAAAAAATAGTGTGTGGCTTTTTGAAAAGCGCGCGTGGCTTGACTTAATTTTCCCCAACGTATGGCGTCTGTTTGTAAGGACGACCAATGGTCTTAAATGTATTGCTGGCTTTATTTTTATAACACGTACCGACAACTGTTATTTAAGTTGAAGGTGCTTATAAATGCAATTGCATTTTCATGTCTTTTGTTGACCTTTAAACTCTTGGCCAATAAAATACATAGTTGGAAACACTATTAAGTTGCTCAATTGCACGAATGTGCATACATATATTTGTATGAATGGACACATTTTATTTGGAATGAAAGCTTAACACATGTTGTGTGTCAACATACAATTGATAAGTGCAAATCGGATTGAATTTGTTATCGTTAAACTCAGTGGTTGCATTACGTGTTGTTATTGTATAACAAACAAAGTGTTTTCTTTTGTTGTTAAAGTGTCCGTTTTATTAGGAAGGTATTAAAAATCGTAAATTTTGCAAAACAAGACATTGTTTCTCAGTCTTAATGTTGAAAACTTTAATGAAATCTTTAAAGGATATAAGAAGTAAACTTTACGTTGCTTGCATATAATTAGCTTCAAAACTTTACCTTTAAATTTTATTTTTTTTTTGTTATATGAAACAGCTGTATAATCCTTTGTGGCATATAATAAAAATACATAGTTGTATAATTTTTTTTTGTTGTACTGTTTTTGTTAAGGTTTTCGTATTGATATTGACGTTTTTACTTTTGTATCTTTTACTTAAACGAACTTTTATTGATTTCAACATCAATGACGTTGCCTTCTTTTAGTTTCCATTAGCATCTATTATTACTTAGTAATATTGTTATGGGAAAATTTTGTGCAACAAACTTTGGCTCGAAAAAGTTTATGTTTCAAGTTGTATCCCTACCTCTTCAGTGAATTCACATTTCTGACAGGGCAAAACTTGAAATGAAGCTTAAAATCATCTTTCACTTTGTGCTTAAAGTCACAAAGTTCAATACCCAGTGTCTCTATTAGACACTGCCGAGTTGTTACAAAAGATAAAAGCAAAAATAAAACTTAGATTAAAAATAAGTTGTCCCTTCTTACGAGGCTTTTGCTTTTCATGTTTTGTATAGCTTATGGCTATTTTTGTTTTCTTACACAACAGTTCAAGGTCACAATAAGAAAACATTCCTTGATCCATCTATAATGTTGCCATCAGTTTTGGAATTTTTATTTTCTCATATATACATATATGTAGTTATATGTAGTTACTTACAATTCGCACATTCTTCACACTGTTGCGCGCTTTAATTTAATTTCCTATTGTTTGCTTTTAGTATTTTCCGGATTCTGGCACACGTGGCCGACGTGAAGGAACAGGCTCAACGGAAGCTACAGAGATGATTTTAAATAATCTTTTTTATATAACAGCCAAGGTAAGTGATAAAATATTGCGTAGTTGAGATTTAATTTCAACATTGTCACCGAATCGTTGAAGAATTACACCGTGCAACAACACAGTAAATTACAGTGAAAATTATGCACTTCACTTTTGTTACATTTTTGTTACATTGGACAAAATAACAGTTTATGTTATATTTTTTTCGTATTTTTTTCTTAATTTTTATAGTAAATTAACTGAAATTGAATTAGCAAAAAAATATTACATTCAAATAACAGTTGGGAAAGTTGAAGAAACAGAAAAAAATGCAAATATAAAATTTTAAATATTCAATCTTTATAGGAATCCTATGTAACTTATTTACTTGTGAACTTATTTTTTTTTTTAAATTTATATCATTGTTATTGCACTGCTATTCAGTTGTGTGAATTTCGTGACGGAGTAAGTTCGGAAAATAAGTTTGAAAAAACAATCTTCTACAGAAAAAAAAGTAATATTCAGCCTAATTCTGATTGATGATTCCCGGGGATTTGGAGAAGGGAGTCTTCATTTTTAAGACAGCGTATAAAGATATCACATTTTTTTGTTAACACTCATGAATATTGACGGTTGATGAACAAATTGGCATTAAAAATGACCAACATTTTTGAACTTTATCTTAAAAATAAAAATTACCTTTTCCGATTCCACGGGGAAAATCATTCAGAATTGGGCTGAGTGTGATTTCTCTTTATCAATCGGGGAAAATCTATCGAAATATAGCTAAAGTCTTGCATAGAAGTTTCACGACTATACAATGTAGGGCATCCAATTGCGGGACGCTTTGGCAATCCCGGGATTTCGGGATTTGAAAAACACAATCCCGGCAATCCCGGGACTAGTACCGGGCTTGACAAACCTTAGAAAACGTATTTTTTTGAAGACATAATATTAAGTTTGAAAGTAGTTATGCCTTGTTTTACAACACAAAACATTGCAGAAGATTTTAAAAACTAAAAAACACAGTTTCGATTGAATATTTCGATAGTACTTACTATTTATTTCTGAAAAACAAAAATCAATTCTTTTAAAAAAATTAAAAAAAAAATTAAATAAAATAAAATATCATAAAATATCATAAAATTCATAAAATTTTTTAAAATAAATTAAATAGTTTAATAATTTTAGTATTTCTTAGTAGGAATTTTTGATATTGTGTACAGCTTGCGGAGGTAGGTATTTGTTAGTTTTTTAGGGTCACATTTTAGTTTTTCTTAGTTAGTATTTTGTAATATTTTGTACAGTGAGTTCAAGAACGGTTTATATTTTTCATATTTTTCACGTCATATTTTTTACAGCTAGTTAAAATATTTTTATTTTTTATAATTAAAATCGCATTTCAGTATTTCCAAGGAAGTATCAAATTTTTAAGACATTGTGTTATTTTGTACAGCTATTTTAAGAAAGATTTTTATTTAAAAATTTTTTAAAATCACATGCAGGTTTTTCTTAGGTAGGTACCTTTGAATTTTTTGTACATGTTCATAAAATTATTTAAAAAACAAAAAATTAAATAGTATAATAATTTTACTTTTTTTAAGTAAGAATTTTGTGGTATTTGGTACTGCTTGTTTAAGAAACTTTTTTTTTTCTAATTGTTAAGCTCACATTTTGGTATTTCTAAGGTAGTTTCACGTCATATTTTATACAGCTAGTCAAGAAAGATTTTTGTTTTTGTATTATTAAAATCACATTTCAGTGTTTCGTAGGAAGTATCATGTGTTTAAAACATTGTGTTATTTTGTACAGATAGTTTTAGAAAGGTTTTTATTTTAAAATTTTTGAAAATCACATAAATTTGTTCGTAGTATCATTGAATTGGTAGTATCATTGAAGTTTTTGTTGGAATATTTTAGAATTTTTTTGCAGTTGAGGTAATCCCGGGATCCCGAAAATCCCGAGGTTTTAGGACTTACAATCCCGGGACTGTCGAGACTAAGTAAAGTCCGGGATCCCGGAATGGGATGCTCTAATACAATGTATCAAAAAAAGCTATTAAATTGAGAACAGATTGCAAAAAAAAACAAAAACGAGTAATGAGAGTTTTAATGACGGATATGAACGCTGGATATTACGATAAGTAAGAAGGACCCGAAATGGAGCGCACAGAAATTGATGGAATTATATTAGGAAAAAAATGTTATACAGAAACCATGAACAAATTTGTTTGATGGACAGATTGCGCTTTATAAACTGCATATATCGAATAATAATATACTACTTAGGCTATGCGACCTATAACCAAGGTTGCCACTTGTAAAAAAATTTACTTACCAAAATTTGATCAAAAAGTTACCAAAATTTGATCAAAAAGTTACCAAAATTAAATATAAATTAATTAAAAAAGAAACATTTTTTAAAGTAAGAAAATCAGTAAAAATATAATTTTTGTTTATAAAAAGCATTTATTCAACATTAAAATACTTAAAATTAATAAACAAAAATAGTGGTAAAACAAATTTAGTAAATATTATTTAGTATTACATTTTTCTTTGTTTAAAATTTCTTATTTTTAATAACTAAAAAATCACAAAATAAGTAAAATTCATAAACTCATATACTTATAAAAATGAGACGTGTATCTTTTTTATTTTAATTAAATAAAAAAATAAATACGTATATAGAAAAAGTATAATTTTTTTCTTGTTTGAAATTTATTTATTATATAAATTACATATAAAAATTACAATTACAATTAAATATAAACAATTAAATATAAAAATTACAAATAAGTAGTAAATTCAGGTAAACGTAATTTTTTTTGTCACAAAACAAAAAATTATAAATTAATGGTATTATAAAAATGAGATCCTTATCTTTTTTTTTTAAATAAGTAGGAACAAAAAAAAACCGCATTCATTGGCAATGAATATTGATTTTAAGAAAGTAAATGAATAAATACAAAGATATGGCATTTAATGCTTTAAAAAAATTATTGGTTTTCTCAAGTGTAAATTTTAATAATCTTTTTAATAACTAAAAATCAGAATCTACATTTGTGTTTGGATATAGGATATCAGTTCTAACTACGGCCACTGATTTTAAATATAAGGAAACTTTTTCACCATCACCTCAAGTTAAGGAGTTACGAAAAAATATGATATACAGTTTTTTTTTCCAATAACTGCTCCTAAGCATAAACTATTGCATAGTATTTAAAGATTTTGCTGATATCTTTTTACGTTTTAGAAAAACATATTGTGAAAGAAACGAAAATTTTATTAAATTTATTCAAAGCTATTTTAAGCGGATGGAAACCACTAATTTTTCAGTAAGCTACTTTAGAAATTTTTCCTATAAATTTTTCATGTATTCAATTTTCATTTCAAAATATATCTGGAATTATCAGCAATATTTCCAAAGGTAAAATGTATGCTTAAACTTCAAAGACAAACGATATTTTTATGATTCAGACAATTCACGGTAGCAAATATGTTTATGATTTTTAAAGGCCATTATCTTCAAAACAAAAGATGAAAAAGAATTTGTTTACAAAAATGGTTTGACCTAATCAGCCCTATTATGAATAACTTTTCGAGTGGAATCGAAAAAGAGAGTTTTTATTTTTAAGATAAACCTTAAGAACATTCAGGAAACTTAACAAACATTTACGAAAAAGTAACTTAAAAATGTTCGAAATGTTCTAGAGCTTTAAATTAAAACTCTCTTTTTCGATTTCGCGTGAAAAATTATACATGAAAGGGCTGTATATTTCCTAATCAGTGCTATTAAATACGATCGAAGTCGACTGATGCAATTTAAAGATATTATTCTGTTGGAACATAACAGGTATTTACATTTTTGCCTATAACGAAGATGGCGAAAAAAAATCTCAATTTAAATCTAAAAATCTTCTTCTGATGACCACACATAATGAGGCTTTTCTCTCATTTCGCAGAGTTCCCTTGAAATCATTATGCTATTTATTGTATTAAAACCCAACTCGTTTCGTAGCTTCGTTCTTAAGGTCCAGTTATAATAGACGTAATGTAAAGTAACGTAATGTTGTCAACTGCCATCGTGACGGGACGTAATGTAAGAAAACGTTGTAGCAGTTATAATAGGCAGTAGCCAGACAGTTGTTTGTCGTAAATAATTGCACGTTCCTGTACAAATACAATTAAATCTTCATCATCCATTACTGTGGATACATAAAACTATCACATTAATAACGAAAACTCAACAAAAAGCGTAGTTCAACAATATAAAATAGCGCAATAATCGAATCTAACCTCAATGTTTAGTTGTTCTTTGAACAGACGTAATGTAAAGTAACGTAGAAATCGAAATCCAACGGATCTTTACGTCCCGTTACATAACGGTACTTCTATTATAATCACTTGTATAAGAAAAGTATTGATTGAAACAGTAAGTGACAGAACACACTGATTCAGTGGCATTTCACTACATTACGTTACGTCTATTATAACTAGGCCTTTATAAGAGACTTCTTTGTTAACGATAACTTTCAAGATTGAAATATTTTGACATTTCCTTTTGACATGATTCGCAATATTTTTAGATGATGCGTTCGGAAATCTTAGAGAAATGTTCAATACAAAACATTAAGGTTATGTTGCACTAAAATTTTTTAATGTAATATTAAATACAATTTTTTATATAAATCTTGCAAACAAACCGATTATTTTGAATTTTTTGGAAAAACTAAAGGGAAAAAGTTACCAAAACTATAAAAAAATTACCAAAATACCAAGTCAAAATTTTCTACCAAATTTGGTAATTAATTACCAAACTGGCAACCCTGCCTATAACTCAAAATCTATTTGATATCGCAAATTTGGACATGAGAAATCGCATGGGCGAAAAAGGATCGACTATTTTTGCCATATCTCGAGAACCGCTCATCCGGTGTTGTACAAATAAGTTTAAAATCCCGTGTCATGACTGGCCGAACACATCCTCAAATTTTAACAGCACCATTGGAACGGTTCAGAAGTGATGGAGTAACATAAGGACACCATAATATTATTGTATATATAGATATACTTATTAAAATTTCGAAAGGGAAATACTCTAAAAACATGATGCGGCACAAATATGATATTTTAAAACATTTTTCAAAAAAAATCAGCCCAGTAATTTTGGAGTTGAGTGGGAACATAAAATTTGCACTTCAATTTTATATAATAGTATAAATATAGATGGGTACATTTGTAGTTAGGTGAAAGAAGAGATGAAATAAATATTGAATATCTGCATCAAATTTCATTATTTTATATGAATTTAAGTGATTTTTATATATTTTTTGTTTTAGTTTTCCGACTCGCATCCACGCGACATTGAAGAGCTCTGGGGCACCTTGTGTCAATTTTGGCCAAACAATCTAAAAGTCATTCTACGCTATTTGGTAATCATGTCCGGCATGGCACCCAACGAGCTGTTATCCTATGTAAGTGTTATCTGCAAGTATATTTCTTGAATTGAAATACACAAACACACTTACTTTCTTAGTTTTGTATTCAAAACAACATATGTATATTTATTTTTGCTTATTCTACATTGTTTTATTATTCTGCCTCCGTTCAACAGGCAAAACGTGTTGCACTCTATCTAGCGCGCACTTGTCCCGATCGTTTGCTGGACGAATTAATGGCCGAGCTGCAGACTGTGGAAACACTTAATTGTTTAATTGAACGTACTGAAACACCACCATTTTATCGTTTAACTAGTATGCGGAAAGCTTCCAGCCATTCTGCCGACGGTAAGTGTCAAGGAAAGGACGAGTATGTGTGAGTGTTATTAAATCCAAACATTTTTGTAGTGTGCAGTATTAAATTTACCACATTCGAAAAGTAAATTCAATTTTTCTTATTATCTAATGTAAAATTAATATTGTTTGTTTTATTCTAACGATGTTTATTGAAACAATCCTATTTTTTTATGTTCATATTCATAGTTTAACTAACAACACTGTAAGTGCAAATAGTACTCCCCCACCCACGTTGTTCTTCATAATCCTTAATGAGGAAAAGCGTACAGCATTAATTTTTGTCAATAGTTTATTAAATTACCTTGAATTAATTCTGAAAAAATTTTTTTTTTATTTAAATGAATATCTATACACAAACACATTCGGATAAATAGGACAAGCCGCTGGAATTAATGATTCCCGCATACATGACTTGGCAGTGGAGAAGGGCACGATTCACACCAAGCGTCACAGCGGCGAGGATCCAATTAAAACGGGGTAAGTGTCGAACTCTAATTGAAATTCAATTATTTTTATTCATTTTGATGACAACAATGACAGCGCCATATAGTGGAATGAAATGAGTAAAATATTAAATAAAAAGTCACATTGTCACGTATAACAAGATGGCAAAATTCAAATTGTAAAATTTTCACAAAAATCAAAGACTGTTTTATGGATAAGTAACATAGAAAAATCCGTATTTTTTGGATGTTTTTTGTATGGGAACGCTCAGAAGGGTGACAAATAGGAGTAGGAGTGTTCGAAAGAAATATTGAAAAATATTAAAAAACAAAAGAAGGGGTATTCCACGCAAAAGAAAAAAATGAGATAAATTCTGGTTTTCAAATAATTATTTTTAATTTGGTAAAAAGCTATAACTAAATGTCTATACTTTATTAATCTGTGAAAAAAGATTTGAAAAAATTCCCCAAAAAATCCTTTTTTGTATGTGGCAACTTTTGTTTCATACAGAGTTCTAGAGAGTAAAATGTTGATTATGTTTGATTATAATGTTTTCGGTCATTTTGCCAACTGTAGAGACCTGGCGGAGCTGTAAAATCGGCATTCATATTCAGAATTTTAAGTACAACTGAATAACTACATAAGAATGCAGTCAATGAATGCAAAATTGATTTATAAATAAAATTTTTAACTCAAATTCATTTTTAAAAAAATTATTAATTTTAATTATTCATTTTCGTTATTCAGAATAATAAATAATTTTTTTATTTATTTGAATGCTATTCACAAAAAATGCAATTCACAAAGAACTTCAGAATTTTCAATATTCTTTTTTTATTCATTATTCATTTTTTATTCATTATTCATTTTTTATTCATTATTCATTTTTTATTCATTATTCATTTTGTATTCATTATTCATTCATTATTCATATGTTATTCATTATTGATTTTAGTCCCAAACCATAAACAAAAATTAATAACAAATGAATAAAGCTTAAAAAATTAATAATGAATAACAAATGAATAGTGAATACAATATGAAAAATGATTAAAAAATAAGTAATGAATATAAAATGTATAATGAATAAAAAATGAATAATGAATACAAAATGCATAATGAATAAAAAATGATTCATGAAGAACAAATAAATAATGAATAAAAAATTAATAATGAATAAAAAATTAATAATGAATAACAAAAGAATAATGAATAAAAAATGAATAACGAATAAAAAATGAATAATGAATAAAAAATAACTGAAAATTCTGAAATTCTTTGTGAATTGCATTCTTTGTGAATATCATTCAGATGAATAAAAAAATGATTCAGTATTCTGAATAACGAAAATGAATACTTGAAATGAATAATTATTCATTTTTTTAAAAATGAATGTGAATTAAAAATTTTATTTATAAATCAATTTTGCATTCATTGAATGCATTGCAAACTATAAAGTTTTAATATGCTTAACCATATTAGTGGTGACTCCACTTGTGTTTCTTTTTTTAAAACAAACAAATGCAAAATTACACGTTGCATTGCGTTGAAAAATTTCCATGCATTTAATTTTTTGGCGCCATTTAATTTTCTTTGTCTAATGATACACATTTTGTTTCGATACTAGGTAAAAAGAATCGATACCATCAAATATCGAAAAGACCCGAAGCATCGAAAAATACTGGTATCGGAAAAAGTATCGATACTCTGAAGTATCGATACGATATTCGTGTCCCTAGTCAGCTATTGGTTCAGTAAACTTGGTTTTAACGTCTTTCTTAAAATCAGGTCAAGGACTCATTCGTTGATGTTTTTTTGCGAACAATTGGTGGGCGTCATGCAGTGAGGGGAAACTGCGACGAGCTCTTGTATACAAATATTAATTAAATTTTTATCTGAGTATGAAATACTTACTTTGCTTTCGATTTTTCGCTAGTAATAAAAAAATTACATCGCATCCTTTCATATACGAGTAAATGAACATAAAGAGCAGCTCGACACAACAGCTTGATTATTGAACAAACTAATGTCTTGTAAGTAAAAGCGATAAAATACACTTAAAATAATTACTGATTATATTCTACAAAAAATAAAAAAAAAACATGTGTGCAAGATGTAAGTAAATGAAAATTTGTAATATCTTGCATAGAATCGTTGTTTGCAACACTCATATGTCGTTAACAGTTTAACAAATATAGCTCATTATGCGGATTCGATGCTCAATTCTTTTGCAGTTGAGTTAATTTGTATGTCAAGCCAATAGTATAAAAAAACAGATAAGGCTGTCTTTATCTTTTTCGGTTCAATTCTTGTATCCAACAAACAGTTGCTTCGTGCTCAAGAATGAATTTCAACTCTGAGTTAAATTTAAAACGTTTATTGCTAAAGCAGTCCTCTCGTTTCCTTGCCTTGACTTTCTAGATAATCCCAAACAACAACAAAATTGCAGCATTCTATGTAAATGTGAAAAAATGTTAAAAAATGTATGATATGTGCATAATATTTTTGCTTTGTTCTTCCTGTTCTTTTCTGTCTTAAGTAACGTAATAATTTTTTAAATAACTGTCGTTTAACATTTTGAAGCATTGACGGAATTTGTTTTTTTTTAATGTTTGGAAGTAGCTTGACATTTTTTGCGTAAATAATAAGCAAAGAAAATTTTTTTTCTTCCGCACGTTTTGCAGTTTAAAGCGTTGTTTATTTTAGAAATTTAAAAATTTTTTGTTTTTAAATACATATTAAAAAACTAATTGTAAGCAGTTATTCATGCGTGGCTCAAGACAAAATTTATATGACAGCAATTTTAAAATTTTTATCAGATAATCAAGAAGTCAAAAACATCACCCAAAAGTTCTCTAGAATATATATTGCCATCGACAAATATTTAAAGCGTTTGGAAATACACAGCATTTTGTCGTTCGTGAATTACACTGTGCAACACATTTTTCTAACGGAAAAGCGGATAACACAGGATGATAGTACTAGTGTATAGTAAGAAAAGCCTAAAAGGAATTTGCAAAGTTAGCTCGCTTTTAAAAGACATAGGCATTAAAAGTTTGCCTCTTGTAGAGTATTTTTTAAAAATAAAGTGCTCATTAAGGCGTATCGAATTACAATTTTTTCGAATTTCACATATTAAGGGGTCTTAAAAGTTGCATGGTGGTCAAGATCTACAGAAAAAAAAAGAGAAAAAAGGATGTCTTCCTCTTACACAAGGACAAAGTTGTTTTTTTGAAAAAATAGTACAAAATAACGATCTATAAATGCTTTGATTTTTGTAAGAAAAACTACATATGTCTTAAAGCAAAATTAAATACAGACTTTAACTAAAAAAATACTCGAATCCAAAGGTACACTCGAAATAGCACAGAACTTTTGATTGTTATCTAATTGTCTAAATTTTGGTGTTATTGGTTGAAGTGTTTACGTTTTATTTAAATTTGGCGAATTAAATATTTGCATATTTTTCGCAAATGCATTTTCTTGTTTTCGAGAAATGTATTTTGAATGCAATTTTATAAGTTTTTAAAGAAAAAAGGGATAAGGTTTTATATATTTTTGGCATCAGAAGTGGCACCGAAGATAATTTTGTGAATTTGGATTCTTAAAATATTTCTGAACGAAACACTGTCTGAAAGTATTTTTTTATTAAAAATATATATATATATAATATATTTAATATATATATTAAAAATATATTAAAAATATATATATATATTATATAATATATTTAATATATATATTAAAAATATATTAAAAATATATATATATATAATATATTTAATATATATATATATATATTTTTAATAAAAAAATACTTTCAGACAGTGTTTCGTTCAGAAATATTTTAAGAATCCAAATTCACAAAATTATCTTCGGTGCCACTTCTGATGCCAAAAATATATAAAACCTTATCCCTTTTTTCTATATATATATACTTATATATATAAAACCCTTATCCCTTTTTTCTTTAAAAACTTATAAAATTGCATTCAAAATACATTTATCGAAAACAAGAAAATGCATTTGCGAAAAATATGCAAATATTTAATTCGCCAAATTTAAAGAAAACGTAAACACTTCAACCAATAACACCAAAATTTAGACAATTAGATAACAAATAAAATTTATATTATATATGTGGCCACGATTTTTTTTGTGTTTCGATTTTTTAAAAAATGTTTCTGCCTAGCATGAAATTTATTATAACGTCAAAACACCTCACCTCATCATTTACCAAAATGTTAAACTAAAATTTTGAGTTTCTTAGCCTGCCACTCGATGAGTCTCAATTGATTTAACAATTGCTTTTAAGATGTGTTTTTTCAAAAAAAAAAATAATTTTAAAGGAGATATCTGATGAATTCCAAAATCGAAAATTATTTTACCACTTCTGATGCCTGAGATATAAAGTCTTGTATTATTTTTTTTTTTAAAGTTGAAAAATTGCGTTCAAGTATGCTTTTCTCAAAAAACAGTAAATGTATAGGCAAAAAATGTGGAAATTTTAAATACACCAAATATAAGGAAAACGTAAACACTTTAATAAATACCACTAAAATTAACACAATCAGATAATAATCAAAAGTTCTATGCTATTTCGAGTGTACCTTAAGATTCGAATATTCTTCACACAGGACACTGTGAGTAAAAATCAGATGTGGCATCTTGTTTGGCGGGATATTGTTAGTTAAAGTCTATATTTACTTTTGCTTTAATATATATATAGTTTTTCTTACAAAAATCAAAGCATTTATAGATCGTCAATTTTTACTGTTTTTCTCAAAAAACAACTTTGCCCTTGCGGGAAAGGGAGACATCCTTTTTTTGGGAGACCACCCTATGGAAATTTGGAGACCTCTTAGAATAAGAAATTAAAAAAAAATTTTAATTCGATACTCCCTTATAAGCACTTCATTTGTAAAAAATACTCTGCAAGAAGCAAACTTTCAATGCTTATATCTTTTAAAAGCGAGCTAACTTTGCAAACCCCTTTTAGGGTTTTGTTGGTCTAGATCAGTACCATCGATATGTGTTGGTCGCTTTTTCGATAGATTCCATGACCCTTGAATTGTCGCATAGTGTTATAAAAAAAAACTTAGAAAATCAAATAAGATAAAATTTAAAATTATTGAAATGACGTCTACAGATTTCAAAGATTTCTCAAAAAATCTTCTCATTTAAATTTTTCTATTTTTCCATATACCTACTAAATTAATAGTCTAGCAGTATCTTCCCAATAACTTATTTAAATCTCCGTTTTGCAACCATCTTTCCAAACAACAACATAATAAGAAAAGCTGTCCGACAGTTATTTCACACACAAAAAACATTTTTGAAAAAAATTTAACATCAACAATAAAAAACAAAAAATACTAAATGGAAAATTGTTGCTACTCAATTTCTATTTAATTTAATACCAGAAAGTGACAATAGTTATAACGCATCTAAAATAAATAAATGGATTATTTCTTGTTGAGGACATAAATTGATTCTTTTTCCGGGATACAAATAAACCAAGCCATATTTTTTATTATTATTATTATTATTATTATTATTATTATTATTATTATTATTATTATTATTATTATTATTATTATTATTATTATTATTATTATTATTATTATTATTATTATTATTATTATTATTATTATTATTATTATTATTATTATTATTATTATTATTATTATTATTATTATTATTATTATTATTATTATTATTATTATTATTATTATTATTATTATTATTATTATTATTATTATTATTATTATTATTATTATTATTATTATTATTATTATTATTATTATTATTATTATTATTATTATTATTATTATTATTATTATTATTATTATTATTATTATTATTATTATTATTATTATTATTATTATTATTATTATTATTATTATTATTATTATTATTATTATTATTATTATTATTATTATTATTATTATTATTATTATTATTATTATTATTATTATTATTATTATTATTATTATTATTATTATTATTATTATTATTATTATTATTATTATTATTATTATTATTATTATTATTATTATTATTATTATTATTATTATTATTATTATTATTATTATTATTATTATTATTATTATTATTATTATTATTATTATTATTACTATTATTATTATTATCATCATCATCATCATCATCATCATCATCATCATCATCATTATTATTATTATTATTATTATTATTATTATTATTATTATTATTATTATTATTATTATTATTATTATTATTATTATTATTATTATTATTATTATTATTATTATTATTATTATTATTATTATTATTATTATTATTATTATTATTATTATTATTATTATTATTATTATTATTATTATTATTATTATTATTATTATTATTATTATTATTATTATTATTATTATTATTATTATTATTATTATTATTATTATTATTATTATTATTATTATTATTATTATTATTATTATTATTATTATTCCCACGACTCTTCCCCCTCCCCATACCGCGCGAGGGGGAGTCCATTTTTAGCTGAACATGACGGCAGTCGCCTGCAAGTCACTTCAGCACTGTTTTCTTTTGTGTTTTTGTTATTTAATATATATTATATTAATAGTAGAGCTTTTAGCACTGCAAATTATTGAACGCACTATCGTTGTTGTAGATAGGATTATTGATTTTTGTATTGTTGTGGCTTTTCTTTCGACACCTAATGTTTTAAGGTTTTCAATGAAGTTTTTGGGAACTATTCCAGTTGAAGATATAATTATCGGTATGACTCTTACCATATCCTGCCTCCAGATATGTTTTATTTCTTCTGCAAGAAGCTGGTATTTGCTAACCTTCTCTCGATAATAATTTTCCAGATTGTGGCTATTTGGGATTCCAATATCTATGATAAAAGTTTCCTTGCTTTGCTTTTTCACTAAGATTATGTCTGGTCTGTTGTTTCCAATAAGATGGTCAGTTAGAACAGTACGGTCCCAATAGAGCTTGCAAACATTATTTTCTAAAATAGGGTCTGGGTTATATTTATATAACGGAACTTCCATCCAAATAAGGTCGTGCTTTATCCCCAGCGCTTGGTGTATGATTTTTGCAACTTGGTTGTGTCTCTTCAGATAGTCTGTAGCAGCAAGCGACGTACATGCTCCAGTAATGTGCTGTATTGTTTCTGGTTGTTGAAAGCACCTTCTACATGTATCGTTTTCCATTGCGTATTTCAGCACGTATTTACAGTAGTTCTTTGTCGCGATGACTTGGTCTTGTATTGCTATCATAAACGCCTCTGTCTCAACAAAGATATCTGCATTCGAGAGCCATGCATTTGACATATTTATATCGATGTGGGGTTGTTGCATCATGTAGGCATGTCTGCCGTGTATTTCCTTAGATTTCCATTCCTGCAATTTACGACTAATATAGGCAGAGTCCGTTTCACATTCGATACCTCTTATGTGTTTCAGGTCTAGTGGAGTATAGTTGTCGTCGTTCTGTACTATCGCTTGGTGAAGTTCGTTATTTTGGTCATGAAAATAGCTACGGAGGTTTGCTGTTTGTTTATTACACATGTGACTGATGTCTATCATTCCACGGCCTCCAAGGTGTCTAGGAAGCGTTGTTCTCTCAAGAGCAGAAATAGGGTGGTGGGCTCTGTTCTTCGTCATTAACCTGCGCGTTGATCTTTTTAGCTCCTCTAGGTCCGTATGGGTCCACTTAATAACTCCAAATGTGTACGTCAGGACAGGTACAGCAAAGGTGTTTATGGCTTTTACCATATTTTTTCCATTGAGATGAGAACGGAGTAAGTCCCTTGTTCTTTGTAGGTACACACTTGATATTGTTTGCTTAATGTCTTTATGTTGTATCCGCCGGGCTTGGCTGATTCCCAAGTACTTATACGATTCCCTTTGGCTCAGTGCTTCTATCGTTTCTCTTGTTGTGAGCTCGTAGTCTCTTTGCTGAATTTGCCCTTTAACTACACTTAATCGTCGGCATTTCTCTATTCCAAAAGACATTTTAATATCGGTAGAGAAGCTTTCTACCAATTGCAGTAGGCTTTGAATTTGTCTTTCGGTTGCAGCATAGAGTTTTATATCATCCATGTATAATAGGTGTGTAAGTTTATGTTGGTGCCCATCTTCACCTTTGATTTGGTAGCCGTATCTAGTAGAGTTGAGAGTATTGGAAAGTGGGTTTAAAGCCATACAGAACCACAACGGGCTTAGACTGTCACCTTGAAGGATGCCACGGTTGATGCGGATTTTTGGTGAAGTAATCCGTCCGCCAGAGTGACACAGGTGAAGAGTTATTTCCCATGAGGACATTAGTTGCCTGAGAGTTGCAATAATAAATGGACATACTTTGTATATCTCCAAAACTTTGATTAACCATGAGTGTGGCACGCTATCAAAAGCTTTCTTGTAGTCTATGAAAGCTGTAAATATATTTCTCGATTTTGCATAGGCCTGTTCCATGACTACAGCATCAATGATTAATTGTTCCTTGCATCCTTGAGAGCCTTTTTTGCATCCTTTTTGCTCTGTAGCCAGGACTTTGTTGTCTTCAAGGTGTTGGTAGATTTTTGATGCTAGTGACGAAGTAAGAATTTTGTATAGCGTACAAAGACAAGTAATAGGTCGATATTTTGATGGGCTTCTTGTATTGTTGACATCTTTAGGGAGGAGATATGTATTGCCTTTTGTCAGGAACATTGGCGCTTCATCTGGGTGTTGCAGGATATTGGTGAAGTAACGTGCTATATAGGCATGCGCGCACTTAAATCTCTTCAGCCAGTAGTTATGTAGGTTGTCTGGCCCTGGTGCCTTCCAATTATGTGATTTATTAATGGCTAAAGCTATTTCTTCTTCAGTAAAATCGGTCGGCCCCATACATGGAAGAGTGCTCGCTTTATTTTCTTCATTTTTTATCCAAGCTCTGTCCTCTTCGTGGGTCAAGTTATTAGACCAGAGACCTTTCCAGTACGTTTCTACACTCTCAGCTGATGGAGGTTGATCAATTGTTGTTCCACGCTCTTCCCGGAGTGATCGATAGAAATGCTTCTCACTTTTGGAGAACTGCGCATTGTGTTTTCTCCTTTTTTCCGATGTCTCGTATCTACGAAGTCTATTTGATTTTACTGCCAGTCTTTGTCGGAGGGTGTCTAAATAAAGAGTGGGGGTATTATTTTCTGGATCTTGACGAGAATGGATATTGATTGCTATCCGTATCTTTTCGTAATGTTGTAATATTTTTTTACTTCTGTTTCCAGCGATATATTGTGTTAGCCTGCCTAGTTGCTTCCTCAGTCCTTCTATTTGACGCTTCAGACGTGTTTTCCACCGTGGTTCTAGGTCGTTTTGTACTGTATTGTTTCTTCTGTTAACTGTTCTACTTTCCAACGAGCGGCTTACAGCAGAAGCAGCTATGTAAAGGGCAGTTTGTGTGTCTTCAATATTCCTTACATTACTTGCTAGGTATGTTGGGAGAATAAAGGTATTTATGAAGTTCGTTGCTATAGCTGCTTGCCTTAGGGCTTTTGGTCTACGAATCATTGGTCGGCTTAAAGGGTCTGTGCCTTTGAATTGTTGATTTGCTGTTTGGAATTCCGTGAAGATTCTTTCTTCGAAGGTATTGCGGTATTCCGTGGCAGCATGTTGATGCTGAACTGTTTCATCATCGGGTCGTCTGTTCTGCGGTATATGTTCATTTTCTTGTACTCGTTCGTGAGTGTCCATCGCTGGGTCTGGTGCAGTCTCTTCCGTTAATTCTCTAGTTACTTCTGCCTGAATCTGTAAGAGTCTAGGTGGAGGTATAAGGTTTCTCACAACAATTGCTCGTCTTTGGTCTGCTATCCGCTGCTCCGTTACGTTAAGGTGCGGGTAGTGCTGTAAGAAAGCCTGGTGTAGTGTTCTTCTATAAGAAACATTGTTTGCTTCATTGTTTGTGATTTTGTAGTAGCAACGCATGATGTGCTCATTCATATCAGTCGTCCATTTCATACGCTGCCTTGAGGTGCTTGCTGCAGTGGTTGGTGGCTGTTGTACCACCAAAACACTTGCTGTAAGAGGAGTTGTAAATCGTTGTTCATTATTCGTTCCGGTGTGGTTATCTTGATCGGGCTGTCTGTTCCCGCGACGCCCCCGACCGTTGCGCCGCTCGTCCGAGGCTTCATTTACATCTGTAACCGCCTTACACATTAAACGGGTGGTTAACCCGTAAAATGGATGACTAGGGTCCGCAGGGTTGTCACACCCGTCATCTTAAATAAAGATGCCCTTGCGGGCTTATTATTATTATTATTATTATTATTATTATTATTATTATTATTATTATTATTATTATTATTATTATTATTATTATCATTATTATTATTATTATTATTATTATTATTATTATTATTATTATTATTATTATTATTATTATTATTATTATTATTATTATTATTATTATTATTATTATTATTATTATTATTATTATTATTATTATTATTATTATTATTATTATTATTATTATTATTATTATTACTATTATTATTATTATTATTATTATTATTATTATTATTATTATTATTATTATTATTATTATTATTATTATTATTATTATTATTATTATTATTATTATTATTATTATTATTATTATTATTATTATTATTATTATTATTATTATTATTATTATTATTATTATTATTATTATTATTATTATTATTATTATTATTATTATTATTATTATTATTATTATTATTATTATTATTATTATTATTATTATTATTATTATTATTATCATTATTATTATTATTATTATTATTATTATTATTATTATTATTATTATTATTATTATTATTATTATTATTATTATTATTATTATTATTATTATTATTATTATTATTATTATTATTATTATTATTATTATTATTATTATTATTATTATTATTATTATTATTATTATTATTATTATTATTATTATTATTATTATTATTATTATTATTATTATTATTATTATTATTATTATTATTATTATTATTATTATTATTATTATTATTATTATTATTATTATTATTATTATTATTATTATTATTATTATTATTATTATTATTATTATTATTATTATTATTATTATTATTATTATTATTATTATTATTATTATTATTATTATTATTATTATTATTATTATTATTATTATTATTATTATTATTATTATTACTATTATTATTATTATTATTATTATTATTATTATTATTATTATTATTATTATTATTATTATTATTATTATTATTATTATTATTATTATTATTATTATTATTATTATTATTATTATTATTATTATTATTATTATTATTATTATTATTATTATTATTATTATTATTATTATTATTATTATTATTATTATTATTATTATTATTATTATTATTATTATTATTATTATTATTATTATTATTATTATTATTATTATTATTATTATTATTTTATTATTATTATTTTATTATTATTATTATTATTATTATTATTATTATTATTATTATTATTATCATTATTATTATTATTATTATTATTATTATTATTATTATTATTATTATTATTATTATTATTATTATTATTATTATTATTATTATTATTATTATTATTATTATTATTATTATTATTATTATTATTATTATTATTATTATTATTATTATTATTATTATTATTATTATTATTATTATTATTATTATTATTATTATTATTATTATTATTATTATTATTATTATTATTATTATTATTATTATTATTATTATTATTATTATTATTATTATTATTATTATTATTATTATTATTATTATTATTATTATTATTATTATTGTTATTATTATTATTATTATTATTATTATTATTATTATTATTATTATTATTATTATTATTATTATTATTATTATTATTATTATTATTATTATTATTATTATTATTATTATTATTATTTTTATTATTATTATTATTATTATTATTATTATTATTATTATTATTATTATTATTATTATTATTATTATTATTATTATTATTATTATTATTATTATTATTATTATTATTATTATTATTATTATTATTATTATTATTATTATTATTATTATTATTATTATTATTATTATTATTATTATTATTATTATTATTATTATTATTATTATTATTATTATTATTATTATTATTATTATTATTATTATTATTATTATTATTATTATTATTATTATTATTATTATTATTATTATTTATTATTATTATTATTATTATTATTATTATTATTATTATTATTATTATTATTATTATTGTTATTATTATTATTATTATTATTATTATTATTATTATTATTATTATTATTATTATTATTATTATTATTATTATTTTAATTGTTATTGTTAAATAGTTATACGAATAGCTTGTGAATAGATTGCTCCATATTTTTTAAGTAAAATTAACATTAAATTAAATTTAAAAATTACCATTATCCGGAGACTTGAACCTCGGCCGAGTGAGTGTTGTTAACTTATCCTCGCCTACTTTTCTTCATTAAGAATAAACGTGTGCTCATGTGCTTAAAAAAAATTTGCTTGAATTTTGTAAAAATTTACTATCTGAGTTTATAATAACTCAGCAAATATATGCTTGAATTGAGTAAATATTTGCTATTTCAGCTTATAATAACTAAGCAAATATTTGCTTGAGTTTAGTAAAAATGTGCTATTTGAGTTTATAAAAACTTAGCAAAAATTTTCAAAAATCACAGCGTGATTGAGCAAAGTTTTGCTGATTTGCTTTTAAGCAAAACATTTGCTTGATTTAAACAATATAATTATTTTGTCTGTAATGTCTGTAATTTTTTTGTACACCGTACAAGTACTTCCATCTCTTTTAGCTTAGTTTTTATTTAAGAAATTTTTCTATTAATTAAATACTTGGGCGAATGCTTCACCAGATCCATTTTCCACTATTAGAATCGCAATTAATTTTTCCACATTATCAGATGTGAGGTAGAGCCAAACGTTCAATCTTATCTCTGCCAAAAATTGCAGAAAGTATCGAACCTCCAGAACTTCCGCTCCAATTGAATCGATAGGAATTGTCACTTCATCTCCTAATAAGTTGCTATTACTATCGCTGTTACTAAATTCAATGTTTCTTACAGTGAATGCTATTATCAAAAATGTTATATTGCAAATATATTGAACATTTTTAGTCAAATCCTAAGATTTATTTGCTTGACACTTTTCTTTCCATTACTGTTCGTTCTCGAGTC
This sequence comes from Dichetophora obliterata, assembly GCA_963920525.1. Lineage (NCBI taxonomy): Eukaryota > Metazoa > Arthropoda > Insecta > Diptera > Sciomyzidae > Dichetophora > Dichetophora obliterata. Next base: position 183,738,218 of record OY986438.1, read on the forward strand.
ATTGCGCCTTTCGTTGTTCTTTCTTTAAGAGACGTTTGTCAATACCAATCAAACTGCCCACACGACCTTTTTTCCGTTGCATTGACCCCTTTTCCAAACGGCAAATTTTCTTGCCAGCAAGTCTACTGTATTTTCATACTTTTGTATTCTCAAGTTGTTGGCAAGAAAACTTTCCGTGTGGATAAGGGGTCATTATGAGGAAAACTCGATCTTTTGGGATGGTCATAATGTCAAGAGCGTTAATGTGTGCAATATCGAACAAAGAATCAAAATTGTTCTTAAAATTATTTACGATTTTGTGCTGACTCGAACATGGAGAATTATAACCTTTCTGCGCAGTTCTCCAGACCTCATATTACTTCAACACTTTTGCAAAATATGTTCTTTTACTAGGCGTTGGAACACGAGCTCTCTTCCAGAAGGGTAAAATTTCGTCGAACACTAACCGGGTTTTTTTCAGTAATGGTTTTCTTTTCGTATCGCACATTGTAAAAAAAACTGAAGCACTTGTTTTTAGACGGTAATTTTGCACTTGTTGTTTTTTACATTCTCCGATCAAAAACACATTTTCGTCTGTTGAACGAAACCGTTTCGACGATCATAGCTGTTCGATAACCATCAAAGGTCTTACGAATAAATATTGTATTTATTTCTAAATATTTATCGAAAGACACAAAACCAAGCAAAAAAAATTTTAACTACTTTCTACAATATTTAAAACTTTGATTTAATTTTGGCACGACTTGGCACACTTCGATCGATTTGAAAATTTAAGACAGTAACTTTAACACCAAACCTCACATTATTACTGCTACCCATAATTGGAATTAAAAAAAAAACAAAATTTTATACAACGCTGCGCTAGGTCTAATATATGTACATTAGGGCGGGTCGATTTAAAAATCGCCCATTGCTCAGTGAAAATCGTATTCTAGGGATCAAAATAAGAAACTTTGCCCGAGGAACTATACCTCTAAAACGAATTTTAATGCCCCAACTTTTGACTTTTGTCCCGTAGGTCAAATTTTGAAAAATCCCTCTTTGACCCATGTCGAGTGCCCCAATCGAGTCCAAATGTATGGCCGATCCACCCATGCCAGTGGCACGGGAAAAGTTTCTTATTTTGATCCCTAGAATACGATTTTCACTGAGCAATGGGCGATTTTTTTGCCTCCCCACAAATCGACCCGGCCTAATTTATATATTACTGATATTTCTTGTATTAACAGAAACACATAATTTTTTTTATTTACAAATGTCTTTATGAAAAAAAAAAATTAAAAATATGAAAAAATACTTAATTTTCTACAAAAATGTGATAATTTTGTACTTACCTAATATCGCAAAAAAAGTTACGTGGTGTGTCCACTATGACGATATCGTCCACTTGCTAGCCAACTTTGACAGTAAACTGCGTACCAACGGATTGATAGAAACTGATGCGGCTTAACAGCTGTTCATTACAAGGCTTACAGTTTTTAGGCAGTGTTGCCAAGTCGCGCTCAAAGTGCGTGTCTGAGATGCAGCAATACCGCAAAAAGTTAGAGAACTATACCGTCATAGTAGATTTCTTTATTTCAAAACAAAGAAAAAAACAGACGTTTATATCAATTAACTGAAATAAAAAAGGTTGAGGTGTACGATTTATATTGAATTAAATTTAAAGCTAAAATTGTACAATTTTAAAACTCGAAAATTGCATGACTTTCGTGAATTTTTTAGTAATAACTAGCAAATATTTTCTTAACCTGTGAAATTCATATTTGAAAATCATAAGAAATCTCTATCTTAGGTATTTACATTCTTCAAGTTGAAAAACAGACGTATGTCCAAAAATAAAGCATAGTGCAACGCCTTAAACTTTTCTGTCCGATACTAAAAATTATTTGTAATTTATTTTTCCTCTGCAGCACTTGTAAGTCGGATAGCGGTATACGCGCCTTTACACAGTCCGCAAATCGCCCACCGCGAGGAGCCGATAAAATACGCGCCGCATCTGGCCCCTCAATACTGCCACGGCCCGAGGATATTTTAATAAATGATCCTGATGTAGGTGTATTACTTTTCTCTTTACATTTTCCTTCAGAGTTATTTTATAATTGTAACAAAAAGGGCCAAACTACGACCAGTCATTAAAATGTATGTTTATTTTTTTTTTCTCTACATCTATCCTTCACCTCCACCAACCTGCAGTTGCGTCAAGAGGAAAATGTTGAGCTGCGTTCAGCAGAAGTGCCACCCACCGCACCGCATCCTTTGCCGATGCCAGAGTATGGCGGATATTTTGCGCCACTCACCGAGTTCTTGCCGGATGTCAGTCTGCCGATTAGTGGTTTCCATCGGTGAGTCGTTGTGAATAAATGTGTTGTTAATGATGCCTAATTAACATTTGTTGTTTTTGTTGCTGTTGTGCTCTATTTAATAACGTTTTCCTTTTCGCTTTTACCAGTTGCAATGTTGCGGTGATGCTCCTAACGGATATTGTTGTTGATGGCATACCGGGTGTTGATTGGACGCTACACTTGCCATTAATGTTGCACATTCTATTTCTTGGCCTCGATCACACCCGTATCATTGTGCGTGAACATTGTAAGCAGCTGTGCCTGAACCTGTTGGTGAGTATCAAATTGCTCTTTATGTTTGTTTTTGGAATTGCATTCTTTTATTATCATTAAGAAAAATTGACTATTAAAAAAATAGTTTTTCTAAGCCTTTTTCTGATAATTAATTTTGTTTGGCTCCAATAAATCATAGTTCTTAATAAATGAATATTGGTTTACCATAATTAAAATATTCTTTGCATTTGATTACTTTGTTGTTTGTTATATAGATTGTGCTGGCCGAACACAATGATCATCTCACCGTTGCCAGAATACTTTTGAATAGTGAGACTACTAAGCTGGATCTGGGTCTGTCGGTGCCAGCTCTGGCAGTTTTTGATAACACTTTTACAGGTTAGTATATTTTAGAACTGTTAAGTTATAGGCTGTCAGTCAAATGTATAGTGTGACCCATACAATGATGCATTGCACCCATGATAAATAAATAAAATTTGCGTGATTACGTCAAACTGAGCATTTCTATTTAACCTTTTGTTTAAGTTTTAAACTGATGCTCGTTAGAAAATTGTAAAAATAATTATAATGCAAGCGTACCAAACACGCATGTGTACAAAAATGAAAAATGTGCAGTATCTCTCAAAGAAAATGCATCAAGTAAGTAGTATTTTATTATAAAAAGTAATTGAGCTCTAGTTACTTCAACAAAGTCAAACTGCAGCAAATGTTTTTATGACATCGGACTTCTTCAAATATCTTTGAGATTCTTGTCCAAAATAGTTTTGGTGGATCCTTTCAGTAATCGTGATTAACTGAGTTCATCTACAATTACGAGATAATACAAAACAATACAGCAATTAAAAAACATCAACTCAAAATAAGTGGTTTTAGCCGTTAATTTTATAAAAAAAGCCTCATAAATATATAGAACGGTCTCAGAAAGATAACGGTACAATTATATGAAATTAATACTTGTTTGCATATTCTTTATTGTTAACTAGTATAAAAGCCTGTCCTACGACAGGTCCTCCGCACACTTCCTTTTTGGAGCCTTTTGCCGAAAGCACATTGTTCTCTTTTTAAAGCTTGATTTTGCATACACTTGATTTTTGCAAAATACAAATGTACCACTTTAAATAACACTTTACATATTGAAGCAATGTTAGAAATTAGTTCAAGTGTAAAAGTTCAAAAAGTCGAGTTTGGTAACAATCATATTCATACACTACTTTACAAACTGGCCTTGCAACCTTCATATACGTAGCAATTCAGGTGTCGTTTTGCGGCTGATACAATTATATTTTTGGTACAATCGAGTCAAATAAACTCAAAAGAATTTCATTTAATTCGTCATAACTTTTTTATAAAAGGTAAAAACCCAATATTGTCACTGATAACTATCAAATATATTTGCTGTGCATACTTTCAGGCAGAAAATTTTTGAGAACAGTGTGTCTTGTTAAATTACATTACTGTTAAAAATAATTACAATTTGAGAAATACTGTGTGCGGAGCAGCATGCTTGCCTTTTATGTATTAAGATGTGCATACTTTCAGGCTGAACAGTTTGAGAGATATTAAACGTGGAGCAGCGTGCTTGCCTTTTATATATTAAGATGACGGCTTGGCAGCGACGCAGTATTGAATCGACCAAATTAATCCTTTATAGAGCATGTGCTTATTTTTTGAAAAGTATCATTTAAATTGATAAAGATAGTGATTTTAATATAAAACTAGTAAGGAATTATCTTCGACTGGGCTGAAGTTAAAATACCCCCACGGACGACGATTTTTCCAAATTTCATACCTAAAGTTAATATTCATTGTTAAAGATTTTGTGCAAAATTTAAAGTCATTAGATTAATTTTTGTGGAATTGAAAGAGATTTTACCATTTTGGTAAACTCACTTTGTATGTGAGGTAAACGTGATTTCTATTCGACTTTTACAAATTTTATACTAAAAATGCATATTAAAGGTTAATGCTTATGTGCAAAATTTTAAGTCATTATATAAGTTTTTGTGGAGTTGAAAGAGATTTTACCGCTTTGGGTAAGTCATTTTGTAAGGGAGGTAGGCGTGATTTTCATACCATTTTTACAAATTTCATACTCAAAGTTTATAATAAATATTAAAAACTCTGTGCAAAATTTGAAGTCATTATATTAATTTTTGCGGATTTTAAAGAGATTTTGCCATTTTGGTCAACTCACTTTGTATGGGAGGTAGGCGTGGTTTAAATCCGATTTGGCTCATTTTCGAACTTGATCTCCATTTTTGAACAAACAGCTTATGTATTGAATTTCGTAACGATAGCTAAAAAATCGTCATCGTGACTACAGACGGACAAACGGACAGACGGACATTGATAAATAGACTCAGGAAGTGATGCTGATCAAGAATATATATACTTTTCTATACCGGTCACGACTCCTTATATCGTTAAAAACGGAGTGACAAAGATAATTTTTCAATTTTTCATTTTTCAAATGTGAGGGTATAAAAAGAAGTTGAAAACATATTTGTTCAATTTATTCGGATTTTATTTAAAAAAAAAAACACGAGTGACATAACAAAATTTCTGAACACGCTTTGGGCTAAAAATTCGCTGTTTTTTTGTAAAATTTGAACATTTTTAGCTAATTCAATCAATTTTCAATTTTTGGAACACTTTAATTAAAATTGATCTTATCACAATATTTTGTATTTATTCTTTTCAATTTTCTCTTTTTTGCCCGTCATATTTTTTATCATATATTTTTTAACGAATACGAACTTGATATGATTAGTAAAACACTTCGGTTATTTTTCCCTTTCTGTTAGAACCCAGTGAATTAAAACTATCTTTTTTGAATTCATTTATGAAATTTTTCGGGTTGAAAAGTTAATTTTCGGCACTCTTAAATGAACCTTTTTGGACTCATTCGTCGAGCTAAAAATGCTAAAACAAGTTAACCTTTAACTATGGAGGTGAATATGTTTGACATAGTCTGTGACGTGGTGGTAAATTTCACCCTATTTTAATTTTACTAAAAAATTCTAAAAAAAAGAGTTTATTTTAAAATTATTTCTTAATAAAAACAATTTTCAATATTTTTATTTGAAATAAATACAAATTTTAATTTGATTTTTTTTTAATTTAATTAAAATTACAGTTTATTTCACTAGCCTTTTTTAAAGGTTCAGGGAAATAACGCCCCATGAAATAACGCCCAAAATAAAAAATGAAATGAAGCACAAAACATTTTGGGCATAAAAAAATGAAATAACTCCCAAAATAAAAAATGAAATAAAGACAAAAAAAATAAATAACGCCCAAACTGAAAATGAAATAAAACCCAAAATATTTTGGGCTTACAAAAATGAAATAGCGCCTAAAATCAAAAATTAAATAAATCCCAAAAAAATGAAATAACGCCCAAACCGAAAATAAAATAAAACCCAAAATCTTTTTGGAAAAAAATTGGGAAAATTTTACCGGCTCCGCGAAATAACTCATAATGAAAGAACTCCTAACAGTAAATTAAATAAGTCCTAACGTTGAAAGATGAAATAACTCCTAATTCCTGGTGAAATAAGACCTAAAGAAAATATGAAATTAAACCTGACATTTAGGAGTATGTACATTATGAAACGGAAATGAAAAATTAAGTCGTAATTAAAAAAATTAAAAAAAAAAACAATTCCGGTTCTTCTGACCGCGACCATAAAGCGACCAGGGAAGGCTTCAGACCTCTGGAAAAATGCACACAACACCAAAAATTAAATAAGGGCCCAAATTCGGGCTCTTTTTTTAATATGAAATATTGCCCCACCACATAAAATGATATTTGGAAGATAAAATGGTTTTTCCTTGTACAGAATTTCAAAACCTTTCCTTGTACAGAAATGAAAAATTAAGTCGTAATTAAAAAAATTAAAAAAAAACAATTCCGGTTCTTCTGACCGCGACCATAAAGCGACCAGGGAAGGCTTCAGACCTCTGGAAAAATGCACACAACACCAAAAATTAAATAAGGGCCCAAATTCGGGCTCTTTTTTTAATATGAAATATTGCCCCACCACATAAAATGATATTTGGAAGATAAAATGGTTTTTCCTTGTACAGAATTTCAAAACCACATATCGTATAGGGGCAAATCGTTATATCATAAATAAAAAAACCATTTGGGCTTTATACGGACATGCCCTATTTTTCGTTTTACGGTACTTCTGGATATAATTCTCTTTTTAATAGGCGGCCTTCGGCCGCTTCTTAGGGATTACAACCCTCAGTAAGTCCAACACCGGCTTCGCTGTCTACAGTACTTCTGAATTGAATTTTAAATTGATCTAACATTTTGATGACAAATAGTTCACAAAAAAGAGTTATATCTGAATAATAATGAAGTAACGCCCCAAATAGAAAAATTAAATATAGCCCAATTTCAATGAAATAACGCCCACAATTTTGGGCATACTTCATTATGAAATAACACCCAAATTTGTATAGAAAATTTTTGGGCTTTATTTCGTTTTTAATTTTGGGAATTTATTTCGTTATGAAATAACGCCCAAAATAGAAAAATGAAATAAAGCCCAATTTCAATGAAATAAAGCCCAAATTTGTATGGACAATTTTTGGGCGTTATTTTATTGGGCGTTATTTCCCTGAACCTTTTTTAAAGACGACAAAAATATGTAAAGAGGGCGTAAAATTTACTACCACCTCCACAGTTGAAAGTTAAAAACGAACCATGGAAAAGCACTTGTTCGGCACTCAGAAATGAAACTTTTTCAATCATTAATTGTCTTATTATTGCATATCGATAATATGCTTTATTTGAACAAAGTTGTAATATATCCAGGGCCGTCGCTAGCGAAATATTGCTCTCAGAACTAAATTTATTCGAAATTAGAAAAAAAAATTAGAATTAAAACGAAAACTTTATTTTAACAATCCAAGTCCATTTAACAAAATTTAATGGACTTTGTCGTATCTAAAATATAGTTTAGATCTACTTATTAAAAACATAATATAAAAAAAAATTTATACCCGAAAACGTACGCAAAAGTCGAACGTACGCTTGTGGTTCAGTAAGAAGGAGAAACTAACGATTCTTGAATGTGAAAAAACAACATTAATTATTCATTTCTGAACTTATTTATGAACAAAAATGGTACATTTATAAGTAATTGTTTCCTACTAAAATGATAACGGAATGTTTCTTTTTAGGCTCAAAAAAATTTCTTAATAATTTTGCAAAAGAATTAAATTTTTTTATGTAAAAAAATTTCACGAATTTTGTAGTCTCCAGCAAGATCAAGCAAATAAAAAAAAAAAACAAAATTCACAAAAAAAATGTCTACCCGAAAACGTACTCAAAACTATCACTTTATGCAAAACCTTCGCAAATAGTTCGGTGGGATATTCTTCAATTTGTGACTGTTGTGCAAAAATTATTTATTTTGTGTAAATGAACCATGAAGTGTTAAACTAGGAACTTATTCGGTTCGTTACAGTTCTGTTACACGGCCATACAAATGATTAATAATAAATTCTTTGAAGAATATTTTTGGCCGTTTCACCTTAAGAATTTTCATTAAATCAGTAATTTTGCATGGTTCAATACGCATAACCCTTCTATCTAGTAGGTCCCACATGTGCAAGATTGGGTTAAAGTCAGGCGACTGAAATGGCAATTATAGAACAATGATTCCTTCGTCGCTCAAAAATTTATTTATCAATTTGCTGGTATGTTTTGAATCGTTATCGTGTTAAAAAATAATCCTCGGTGCTATAAAATTATGAGCGGAAGGTACCATCGATTCTTGCAATATTTGCTTATATTATACTTTTTGGAGTCCATAATAAATATTTATTTCTTATTTAGTCAAATCGAAGTGCATTTATCTTCATTTACCACAAACCAGCATTGAGGTTTGTCACGCCATCCTGGTCGTCGACCATATTAAATGCCGTCAGACGAATATAAATTAAATTTACTCTCATCCGAAAATAACACCTTGCTCCGATCAGCTGTAGTCTAAATGATATGGCGCTTTCCATATGTGGCACACACATTTTTTTTAAGTGTCCACTTTGGGCGTAAAAAACACAAAAAAAAAAAATTCGTAAAATAAACTCAAAAAATTTATTTACAGTTAAGAATAACATATAAAAAATTTAAATTATTGCATTTTATTTTTTTTTAAATAAAAATTCCTTTAATAAACCATAAAAATTAAGCCGGAACACCAGATCGCATTCTGATGCCACGCTTAACTTTTTGTTAATTTTAATTCATGTCTTTATACAATAGACTAGATTTAAAGTTAAAACTACCAATAAAAATTAAGTTCAACTTAAATATCTTCAGTTTGCAAAAAATCTTAAGATTTGTTTTCCGTGCAAGACGCTTTATTAAACAATCTCTGAAGATTATCAAATTTAGCTTTATAGTTTTTATCTTCATATTCACTCATTACATCCCATAGCTGTATTCTAGTAAGAACGCACAAACCAGAGGATCCTTCAAGCATAAGAATTTATTTTATGATTAAAATTTTGTGGATATTTCATCGAACTAGACGTACATCAGGGATGATAAAATCTGGGGGGGGGGGGCGGTTATTGGTAGCAATTTCTTTTAGTTTTTGTTTCTTGACATCTTCCTTTTGTAGCTGATGCCAAACATGTTATCCAATATCACCAAATAATATAGCAAAAGGTCAAACAAAAAACTACCCATTTGCATACGTTTAAAATAAATCCGATATCTATTTAACTAAAGCTTCAATATCGACCAAAAAAAAAAAAGCTATATCATAAAGTTCACACCTGCAGCTAAATCCTTGATAGGAAGAAACTTTTTTCACATATAAAAAAAAATTATTTATTTAGCAGTGGTATTTTTCACGCAAATTAACCTTTAAGTGGTGACGTAAACTTTTTTTGCACTACCAGTAACGTGGGGTCTCACAGGCTCCTTTACCTTATTGTTTAATTATTGAGTAAACACTAATTAATCTTTCACAAAAACTACAAACGTTGGTTTATACAAGTAAAATTAAAAGAATAAATATTAAACAATTGTCTTTTCTTTTTATTTTAAAATTTTAATCAAAAATAAACTTTTAAGGAACTTTGCAGTCTTCATGTGTTTCTCTGAAATCGCGACTCGGAATGGACATGTGAGACTCCAAGTCACCACTTAAAGGTTAACTGACTTACAATACAAGTTGACGATCGATGACTTTCAACTGATGCTTTGATGATGTGTGTGCATAAGAATTAAAAAAAAATATACTAAAATATTCCATGGTATTAAACAGCAGCTATAAAAAAATAGTTTTTCTTAACTTTGCATTTTGATAAATTGATTTATGGAGCAGTTTTGGGAGGCAAATAATCCTATGTGCGGCGGATGGTGTGTGCGTCGACTGAGACGCCTAAAGTCACTTTAACAGGAGATTTGATTTTCGGAGCGCTTAGCTTGGGGTCCTTTTTCGATAACCGCACGATGGTTCTATCTTGTAGAAAAGATGTTTTCCGGGGCATTCCTGTTCCTTCTTTTCGTTGAGTTCCCTCTTTCACACTACAATTGGCTGACAGTGGACTGATTTACATTGAATTGCCTCGCAACATCCAACGTTGTTCTTCCAGTTATTACGTTAGCTTTTACATCAGCACGGGCATCGCTGCTTATATGACTTTCAGTAAAGGTCATCTACAAATATAAATATGGTTATAAAGTGTGGAATTTAAAGTAATTATAATTATTTTACCAGGATAACTGCTTTGGCGTGTCTTATTTTCGTAACAAGGTTATTCTTTATGAACTAGGTCCGCGCACTAAACAACTTTCTTGGGTGAACTGAAAATTTTCGGAACTGAACTTTGACATAATATTTTAATGGAAACAGAAAAATCTATTTAATTTACATATTTTAAAGGGCTGAAAAAATATTTCACCAGCGACTGTGAAACATTAGGGCTATTCCCAGTTACGGGCAAATAGCTTTGCAAATGTATGCCCTACCAAATATTTGCCATCAACTGTGAGCACACTTTTTAGAACACTGTTGCAAACAAAACTCACAGCTGTTTTGGAGGGAAAAAAACAACACGAACAGTATTTGTGGTGTTTTTCATTATTATTTATCAAAGTGTATTATTTATCAAAGTGAGTTCCATATCAGAGTCTGTTTATTTTGTTTTATTAGCGGCGTTTGGTTAAAATGTGACAGCTCATTGATTGGCAAATAAGTTTTGCCCATGCTCGACTGTATGCAATGCGATTTTAGTGTTGCAAATTTGACACAGTCGGGCAAATGCAAATCTGTACATTTTGTTGTTGTGTTGGAAATATTTGCCATCATATTTTGCAAATGCCACGATGCTACGCTATTTGCCCGTTATCGGGAATAGCCCTATTCATTAGTTGCATGATTATTTTGATGCATTTTATTTGCGAGATAGCGAGTAGCATTCTAAATTGAATTTACTGTAATAAAATTTCCTTTCTAAATTAAGTTAAAATTTTGTCACACGTCTGCTAACCAACAACTCAATGCATTGAAATTTTATTGCCCTTGCCACACTTCCAGAATCTCATCAGGAATTTGATAGTTATCTGCTGAATGTTAGTCACTTTAATGCCACAGGAGGCGCCACAAATGCAATCAATTTTCCGCAACAGCAACAACATGCAGCAACAACAACAAATTTTCAGACAGCTGCCAATGTGTTGGTGGGGGGTAACACCAACAATATGCAAAATAATCCGATGCTCACACACCACAATAGCAGCCATCATATGAATCAACAAGTTATGCCGCCAATCGGTGGTGGTGGTGGTGGTGGTAGCTTACAGCAACAACAACTGCAACAGCAGCAACATAATAACATGCAACAGCTGCCAACGCTTTTGCAACCACAACAACAGCAACAACTACAACAACAACAACACAATCTTACAACAACACTTAATTCAGGAAACTTGCAAATTAATCCAAATACATCCGAAAACTCGGAAGTGCCACTAATTATTGCGGATGAAAATGTGCCACCACAACCCGGACCCATGATGCCAATAGCACACGTTATAAAAAGTCTATTAAAATTTCTAGCACAAGATGCAAGTCAACCACTGTGGAACTATGAGGATATGACAGCCAAGGGTAAGCATTTTAAAGGAGACACAAAACATTTCTATTGATTAATGCATATCTTCTCTGATTCGTTTTTAGTTTGGAGCATCAAATCAGCAGAGCAGCTTAGTTGTTTTCTCAAGCACATGGTAAAAGTGTTCGCCGATAGCTATCCTCAAGCACGCATAGCTGAACGTTGGGCTCAAACGGCACTCCAGCTGGGTCTAAGCTGCTCATCACGTCACTATGCCGGGCGTTGCTTGCAAATCTTTCGCGCTCTTAATGTGCCAATCAATTCACGAATGCTTTCCGATATACTCTCACGTCTGGTGGAGACTGTTGCCGAGCAAGGCGAGGATATGCAGGGCTATGTCACTGAATTGCTTCTGACCCTAGAAGCTGCTGTGGATAGTCTTGACTCTGATTTTCGTCCACTGGATGTTATGAAGGATATTTTTAAGAGCACGCCTAATTTGAATAACAAAGACGGTGGCGCCAACTCTATGCTGCCGGGAAAAAAGTCCCCATCAGGTGCTGGTACACCACAGTCACCCAACTTCTCAATGCCCAGCCATGCCAGAAGCACGAGCTACTCAGTATCGTATTGCACACGCAAGACAACCAATTCGCCATGCGACAAACAGGGTGAGTGTTGTTGGTCTAAATTTACGCCGATATGGGGTGAGGGTTTAATTAGCCAATACATATGTATTACGTTAGCGCAAATGCTAAGCTCCGGATAACTAATTGCTTTTTGTTGCAGTGGAATTGCGAAATCGATCTTCTGGTCTGGACATCGAACGAAATGTTTCCAAATTTGGTGGCTCTGCACTGTCACGTTCTCGCAGCGCACAAAGCTTAAAAATGCTTGGCGATACAGCCACTCAGGTGAGCTACATTAATTTTAATTTGAATAACTCATTTTTTGCTTTTTTACACTATTTTTGAGAACAGTTTAAAAGACTACGTAAAATATAATGTAAATATAATATAGCACTACTTTTTGTAGTATCATCTTTGTCAAGTTCTAAATTGTAGTCCTTTTTGGGAATATCTTTCATACTTTTTAGATAAATTTTTACACTACTTTTGGTGCACCAAATACACTCCTTTATCCCATGAAATACACACTGCTGGCGAATTCAAATTAAGAAATAATTTTAACTGTATGGCATTTTTATTGTAATTGTGTTACGGCATTGGCGTTGGAAGCGGGGGAAAGGGGGCAGTTGCCCCCACTTTTTTAGCCAGATAAACAATTTAAAAAGAAAACTTCAAAAGTTATTCAAAATGTCAGTTTTTTTACAACGATAATATTTTTGTATTAGATATTCCTCTTCTTTCTCTCTTCTTCATAAGCATGCTTGCGGATAACCATTTTCTTTCTCTGTGTTTGCAAAAAGATATAGCAAAATGTAGAGTTTCTACTGCCAACCCACCACTTCAGTTTAAAAGCACCCTTAAGTATGTAGCTTAATACTGTAATATTGTAATCGAAGCCTTCAACGGAAAAGTGCCTTCTGAACAAAATCTAAAAACAAAACTAGATCTTTATGCAGATGACTTTGATGTGAGCGACCTCCACGCGCAACTTAAATTGCTGAAGCAATTGCCTGGCCAAACACCTTCAAATTGTAGTGGCATTGTATCCCAATTTGCAAAAAATTCGGATACTGTAAAAAAACTATTAAATGAAGTTGAAAAACTTATTGCTTTGCTTTTGACTGTGCCTGCATCAGCAGCTTCATCTGAGCGTTCTTTAGTGCACTAAGACGACTTAAAACGTACCTTCGAGCAACTATGACACAGAAACGACTCACTCATGCGACGACTCACTTATACACATTCACAAAGATAAAACCGAAGAATTGAATTCGACAGAAAGAAACATTTTGGAATAATTTAAATTGATATAACTTTCTGTACCTTATTGCATTTAAACCATGTAAAGATATACCTATTCTTGCTTTATAAAAGCAACCATTATTTCTTATATTTTCATATTATCATATGAAAAATCCTTTAAAGAATGATCTCTAATATTGAAATTGGAAGAACTTTTAAAAATAATGAAATATTAATATTTTTTATATATTTTTATTTTTTTTTATTTTAAACTAAAATAAAAAATTTGTGTATTCACATTCATGTTTCTTTGAAGAAATTTTGGTTAACTTTTTTGCACCACCATTTGTATTGCCCCCCCATTTGTACTGCCCCCCCAGATGAAATTCGCTTCCGACGCGCTTGTTTTACTGTTCTAACTTAAGAACGACAAATGTGACGCACATTTCAACTACCGAATACAATCGGTCTCTGAACTACAAGCTTTATCAGAGACCGACTTAACTAATTTTAGTTTAAATTTTTTTGTTTTTTATGAAATTTTTGGGGAAAAAATCACCGAACTCAGGTATCCAAAAATATGTTATTTATTTTTTTGTACTTATGTTTATACTTTTTCCTTAAAGTACAACATTTTAACAACATAATCTGATTTATGCTGAAAGTCCTTTTGCTAAAAGCGAATTTTGAGCGAACATTGCAAAAAGTTAATTTTTTCTTTTGTTGCTGCTGAGTTATTAGCAATAAAAAGGGTGGGCTGTGTCGTATAAGTGTTAAGTCTTAAATTGCAAGTAGTAGCTATTTTTACAGTTTTTTTGAAAATTTATAACATATATAAATATTAGGGCGGGTCGCACATTGGTTCCAAACATGAAAAAGGCGGCCAAAACCTCATTTTTAAAGATGTTTGAAAAACATATTTTACTTCAAATACCTATTAAAGATAGATAAATGAAAAAAACTGCGATGTCAATTTTTTTAAAAAATTTTTTTTTTCATTTTTAACGACTTGAAAGTTTGGCAAAAATTTTACAAAAAAAAATAGTAAAATTTTGACCCAAATTCAAACATTTTTTGTATTATCTGTACAAGTAATTTAAGTTGTTTTATATTTTCATATATTGAATCGAAGCATATGCAATTAGAATAAACTTAAAACTTTGAAAAAATTTCATGCCTAATATTTTAAAAAAATCATTGAAAATTTATATTTTTTGAAAAATTTGGATCAGTGAAAATGGAAAAAACGAAAGTGTTCGCCGCGTTACGCTCCTATAGAAAGGTATTGGTTACTTTGTGGGATATCTTATAATACTAATAGAAGAAAAACATTTTGCCCAAACGTGCCCCAATCGGATATTCGTGTTTAGAAGGCCGAAAACCATAAGAAAAGTATAGTGGCATGTGGATCTCAAAAATGGTGGCGCCTAGTGTTATCAAAGTTATTATCAAAGTTATCTGAGGAAGCTTTTCTTTAAACGTAAATTTTTTGTGTGCGATCGGTTGAGTTTTATCGCGTGTTGTGTTGAAAAAACGGTCGTGTTAATAAAATGTTTGCAAAAATTAAAAGAATGCATATGCATAACGAAATTTTAAACACCGATAACATGCAAAAAAAAATAAAAAACAGAAAATCGTTAATTTTGTGGCAAAAAAATTAAAATGTGAAAATAACAGTGACATAAAAAAACAAATTTTGTTTGATTTAAATAATTTTTTTTTTTCACAAATATTTCGAAAGATGGAACCAGAGTAAAAGAGAGAACCCCCGTTTTATGGAACAAAATAAAGAGTGGTTAAATTCTTGTATGGAGTTTCATTATGAAGAAGTTTTATCTTTGACTTTGAAAGGTAGTTATATGTTCAGCCAGTTACGGATTATATTGAGTAAGGGTATATTCAGTAAGGGTTATATTCAGTAAGAATAATGAGAAAAATAAGAATAAGAATTTGTGATAAAAATAAAATTAAAATTTGCCATCTTAGATTTTATATGAAATTATATACAGGGTGTCCCAGCTTTAGTGAACCACCCGTTGGGGGTGATTCCCCGTGATGAAACGAGTAAAAAATTGTATGGGATACTGTTAGTAATTCACATTCAAATTGAATTATAGTTGAGCTTATACTTTACTCGGGGGTTCCTCAATTCAGTAAATAAAACTAAGACAACTCAGGTTAAGAATACTGACTGTATTGATTCTAGTTTATTGTTAAAATTCAATAGGGGTTTATTAAAAGATGATTTATTTTTATGATGGAACCAATTGTTGCTGTAGCGTGGATGAACAGAAAGATATGACACGACTGACACGACTGCCGATCAAAATGCCTCGCGACTCCGTTGAAGATGTACGATGCCCTATCTCTGCCGAGTGGATGAGAATAAATCGTACCGTTGTTAAGCTCTTTGCGTCTACGCATCTCTCGTTAAATAAATAAGTTGCGTTCCAGAGATTAAACAGGGTGATGCAAGTATAAAACCGTACATGCCGCCCGCAATGCTGGAACCAGCATGAAAAACAGGTAGATATATTGCTGTAAACGCTAAATGGTTTTACAGTTGAAAGAAAAAAAGAAAGTGTGTATTTTGTGCTAATTATTCTTGGCTTGAGGTTTCTTCAGTGTACGTAGGAATCGGAAGACGACAAATTTTAGAAACTGATCTTTTGTAGAGGCCAGATTTGGTGCGCAGCGTGACTACTCGGACTAAATTATCCTCACCAGGATGTAGCTCAATAACGCGTCCTAAGATCCATTCATTTGTTGGGACACGATCATCCTTAATGATGACGAGATCATTGATCTGTAAATTTGGCATCTCTTGACGCCACTTGGGGCGTGCCTGTAAATGCGACAGCCAGTCGGATGTCCATTTTGACCAGAACTGATTTGTCATGTTTTGTATAGCAAGGTATGTTTTGCTTAGGCAGTGTGGACCTGAAGTTGCATGCGGCGGAGATAGCAAAGCGTCGCCGATCAAAAAATGCCCAGGCGTGAGTGCGTTCAGGTCATCTGGGTCAGCAGTTAGTGGACAAAGGGGCCTCGAGTTGAGGCACGCTTCGATCCCCACTAAAACTGTTGAAAGCTCTTCGTAGGTCAATCGGGTACCATTGACAACACGCTTCAAGTGGTATTTCACCGATTTGACATTCGCTTCCCATAGCCCTCCAAAGTTTGGAGAATGAGGTGGATTGAAATGCCACTGAATGTTTTGGGCAGAGAGCTTGGGTACAATTTCTTGCTCGATTGCATCGATAAAGTTTTCACGATTTGTTTGCAGTGCTTTATCGGCTCCAATAAAATTAGTACCGCAATCGCTGTAAATATCGTTGCAAATGCCTCTACGTCCAATAAATCGTTGAAGCGCCCAAAGAAAATATTCCGTTGACATTCCAGTGACGGCTTCTAAATGTACAGCCTTTGTGGCGAGGCAAATAAAAATGGCGATATACCCTTTATATGTAGTATTTCCACGATATTTTGAAGACTTGAGCTCGATGGCGCCGGTGTAGTCTACTCCAGTAGCTAGGAATGGTCGTTTCGGGGGATTAACTCTGTGATATGGCAAGTCTCCCATTAGTTGGCTGCTTGTTAATGGTTTGCTCCGAAAACATTTGACACATTTGCGAAGCTCATTCCTGACAGTTTGTCGGGATTTTAAAATCCAAAATTGTTGAAAAATGTTTGATAGAGTAAGTTGAGTGCCACCATGTAACGTGTTCAGGTGTGAATTGTTGATCACCAGCTTTGTAAAATGATGTGAACTTGGCAAAATAATTGGATGCTTTTGACCGTAGGGCAAATTTGCACGCTGACAACGTCCTCTCACTCTCAAAATCTCATGGCTGTCGATGAAAGGCACTAAACCGTTAAGTTTGCTTTTAGTTGGCAGAGGTTGCTGTGAACGTACTGAACTAAGTTCCTTTGCGAATGCCTCCCTTTGCACCAGGCGCACCAGTACTAGCAAGCTTGCATGTAACTCAATTACTTTAAGAGGCCCAGAATGGCGATTTGAGCGGTTTGTAGCATGAGCGTTGTGAGTAAAACGTCGAAGATAAGCAGTAACTCGTATCAATTTATTATAGGAAGAATATTTGAAAATTAAAGATTCTTCTGATATCATAAAATTTACATTAATTTGTAATGGTTTTTCATCTAATAAATTTTCGTCGATGGCAAAGTCATTTAACTTTGGTTTTGGCCACAGAGATTTTGGACTCGATAGCCAATGTGGCCCCGACCACCAGAGTTTGAAATTTGAAAGTTGAGCCGGTGTCAGCCCACGGGTGGCACAGTCTGAAGGGTTCTCATTGGTCGAAATGTGTTGCCACTGGTTTGGTGCCGTTGTTTCTAAAATCATTCCTATTCTGTTGGATACAAAAATTTTCCACCGATTTATGTCACCATGTATCCAGTACAACACAATAGAGGCGTCTGTCCAAAAATATGTAGGAATGTTGGAAATCGGTGTGCGCAGATTCCTTTTGGTCCATGCGGCTAGTTTAGTGGCAAGTAACGCTCCACAAAGTTCAACTTTAGGAATTGTTAGCGGTTTGGATGGTGTCACCTTACTTTTGGCGAGCAGCAAATGTGTGAATATTGTACCATCACAATATTCAATTCGTAGGTATACGTTGGCCGCATATGCTGATGACGACCCATCACAAAACGCGTGCATCTCAATTGAGTGAAGATTTTCTGGTAGAAAATTGAACCAGCGTGGTATTTTTATTGTTTCTATTGATGATAACACGCTTAAAAATTGTTGCCACCGCTGGTTGATGGGTTCCGGTAGAGCTTCGTCCCATTCCAAGCCTGTGGTGGATTGATCTTCACGAGTTATCTTGGTGCTCCAAATAACTTTCAAGAGTACTTTAGCCACAACAATTATTGGAGCCATCAGCCCCAACGGATCGAAAAGACGTGCAATGGTGGAGAGAACCACGCGTTTGGTTGCTGTAGCATCAATATTGAACTTGATCTTGTATTGAAAAACATCTGAGTTAGGTTGCCAGCACATTCCCAGAGTTTTTATTGTCACGTTGCTATTCAACTCAAGCAGTGTGCTACTGGATTGGTGCTCGATTGGAATGGATTCCAATACGGATAGTGAGTTGCTAGCCCATTTACGCAATTCCATTCCTGCAGATTTTAGCGCTAAAGATAACTGGTTGCGTATTTGTATGGTAGAATCGATCGAGTGGCTACCCGTTTGAATGTCATCTACATACATTTCATGTTTTAAAACATGCTCAGCCAGCGGAAACCGATGCTTTTCGTCTTGTGCTATTTGATGAATTGTTCGGATGGCGATGTAAGGCGCCGAAGCCGTGCCGAAAGTGACGGTATTCAAATAAAATTCTTGAATATCACCCAAAGAGTTCCTCCAAAAAATGCGCTGATACTGAGCGTCTTCAGGGTGCATGTCAATACATCTGTACATTTTTTGGATGTCTGCTATAAACACAAACTGGTGCATTCGCCAATTCAAGATAACATTAGATAATTCATTTTGCAGCGGCGGACCAACGCACAGTAAATCGTTGAGAGATCGGCCGTTTGACGTCTTGGCTGATGCGTCGAAAACTATGCGCACTTTTGTTGTGCAGCTCTCTTCTTTGATTACGTCGTGGTGAGGTAAAACGCACGATGTGACCGTTGGCTGATTAGATGCAGTATATGTACAATGTTGATGTTCTGTTGTGGTAACAGGCATAATTTGATTCAATTCGAAATATTCTGTAATGCCTGTCGTGTACTGCTCGCTCAATTTGCTGTTGTTTCGAAGGCGGCGCTCTAACTGATGAAAACGATTGAGAGCCATTTGCTTGGATTTGCCCAAAGTTTGATTTGGGTCAAAGTTGGATTTCAGTGGAAGCCGTACTAAATACTTTCCGTTTGATTGTCGGATATGTGTTTGTTCATAAAATTCCTCGCACCATCGGTCTTCATCAGATAAGGTGCGCTCTTCTGGAACGTGCTCAAGCTCAAAAAATCTTTGAACGAGAGACTCGAGTTCGAACTTTGCATGATTGCAACGTATTGAAATAGGGTGTGATAAGGATGATTGGGTATGGCCGAAAAGTATCCAACCCAAATATGTGTTTTGCGCGATAGGTTGGTCGCTCGCTCCAATTCTTAGTTCGGGTAATAAGATTTGCGACATCATATCTGCTCCGATGATAACATCAATTCTCTTTGGTTGATAATAGAAGGGGTCTGCAAGTGTGAGACCTTGAATGTGTGACCAATTTTGAGGTTCAATGGAAGCACTCGGTAGTTTGGTCGTGAGAGAATTTAATACATAAGCAGCGTCAACGTCGATGGTGTAATTTGAATTTACACATGAGCGCAAAGTAAAGTTGACTACGAAATTGCTGGAACTTGGACTCTGGCCTACTCCCAGTATTTCGGCAGAGGTGGCTGTTCGCTTTAATCCTAGTGTTTGTACAGCTTGCTCGGATATGATTGTGCCCTCAGAGCCTTGGTCGATAAGCGCGCGCATAATAGTTGGCTGTCCATTGCGTTGATTGATGAGCGATACAAGCGCTGTTGCGAGCAAAATTTTTGGGGTGAAGCAACCGTTTGCAGTAGCTGACGTATTTTCTGTTGCATGGTAGACCGCAGCTGTATTTGAGCTCATACTATGTTGAAAAGCAGTGTTTGAGTTGTTTTTGGTGTCGGAGCTAGATGGGTCAGCCCAACTGTATGTTTGCTGTGTTGCAGATGGCATGCTGGCTTGAATTGAAGAGGTTTGTCCGCTGTTTGAAGGCAAATTTCTAGAAAGCGACGGAAAATGCAATAAGGTGTGGTGTCGCTGACCACATTGGAGACAGTTTTTTGTGCTGGTGCACTGAGAAACTGAATGGGACTTGCATAAACAGTTTAGACATAATTTGGCTTTATCAGCGATTGATTTACGTTGAAAGCAATCCTTTGCTAGAAAATTCGGGCATCGTCGAATGATGTGTGCATCGCCACAGTGCACACACTGATCGGCTTTGGGTGAAGTAGTGACATGAAACGACTTGGTGTCATGCTTGGAAAAATTGAATCGCTTGGGTGCTTTGTTTGCATCTGAAAACGATTTTGTTGTTGGATGTTGTTGGTATGCGATGCAGCGATTTTCAATTGCATCAATTGTAATCAAACGTTGATTCAAAAAATCAGAAAATTTTGAAAAATCAGGTATAGCTGCAGAAGAGCCTAAAAAGTACTCCCAAGCATGATGCGTCTCTTTTGGCAGTTTGGTCGATAAATGATGAACAATCCAGTGGTTGCAATTGTCAATGGGAATAGCTAGACGTTTGAATTCATTTATGCACACATTCGCAACATTGAGCATGGACTTTAGATCCTCTGCACGCTCTTTTGCTTGACTAGGCAAATTGTGTAAGGTGTTCATGTGATGCATAAACAAAATTCGCGGATTGTTGTAGCGTTTGACTATAGTTTCCCATGCCGTTGTATAATTTGGTTCAGTCAGGAGCAATTGATGGATGTCAACATCGCGATCGTCAGGTAGAGCCATTTTTAAATAGTGGAATTTCTGAATTGCATTTAGTGTTGAGTCTAGGTGAACCAAGCGATTGAACGCGTCGTGAAATGCAGGCCAATCGGTGTACTTGCCGGAAAACTTTGGTACTGGCAGGTGAGGCAATTTTACTGCCGATGAGTTGTGCACAAGTGGTGCTAGTGTTTGCAGCTCACTTTGCTGAACAGTCGATGATATTGGGTGCAATTTTTCGAAACTCTCGGTGATAGCACAGACTACTTCGAGAAAACATTCTTCGAACTCCAACGAAACTTTATTTTTGAGATACGAATCAGTAGGTGTAATTTCTGAGCAAATGATAATTTTATGGGTGTTGCCAAATTCTTGATGCACATCATTCACTCTTTTCAGTCGCTGCTCATGATAAACCTTCGTTTTCCGGGAAACTGAGTCTTTTTTAAAATTGGTGAGGATTTGTTTTAATGTTTCATGTCTGTCGTTTTGCAATTTGATGTAGTCGTCAGCAGTGAACGTATTGTCTCCTAAGTCACTCATGTTGTAGCTGGCCTCTTTCTAAGCACAGGTTAACTCGAAAATTTAGCACAAGCGAATACAAATACACACTTACCTTTCTCTTAACCACAGCGCTTCGAAATGCACTCAGTCTACTCTTGAGCAATTGAAATTGAATGGTAAGGCTCGGTTTATACGTGGATGTAAAGCTTCTTCGTGTATGTGATTGCTGCTCTTTGCAAATTAATGACGTCGTCGATGATGATATTAGAATTTAGCAAAGAGATGTGGTGAATTCTGCTGCTTTAGAGCGCGACGCGTTAATTTTAAATTTGTAGAGAGACCGCACGCAACAACAATTGAATATGTATTTGGTATATTATATTGCGTGATTTTACAACGGGATCACCTTTATCTCCTTGGCATGTATTGTCAGGTTGTATGTAGTTTTGGTGTATTTTTAAACAACTTTTATTAATTTTATGTTTGTGAGGTTCCCCCCATGGGCCACCAAAATGTTAGTAATTCACATTCAAATTGAATTATAGTTGAGCTTATACTTTACTCGGGGGTTCCTCAATTCAGTAAATAAAACTAAGACAACTCAGGTTAAGAATACTGACTGTATTGATTCTAGTTTATTGTTAAAATTCAATAGGGGTTTATTAAAAGATGATTTATTTTTATGATGGAACCAATTGTTGCTGTAGCGTGGATGAACAGAAAGATATGACACGACTGACACGACTGCCGATCAAAATGCCTCGCGACTCCGTTGAAGATGTACGATGCCCTATCTCTGCCGAGTGGATGAGAATAAATCGTACCGTTGTTAAGCTCTTTGCGTCTACGCATCTCTCGTTAAATAAATAAGTTGCGTTCCAGAGATTAAACAGGGTGATGCAAGTATAAAACCGTACAGATACCCTGTATTTGAGCTCTTGGTCAGATTGCTTAGAGTAGTTAATTTTTAAATTAATGGTAATTACTTTTGGTAATAGAAAGTAATTTTATTCATGTAGGTGGAAGGCCAAAAAAAACATTTAATGAATGCAGCATTCGAAGTAAGCGCCGAAAGACCGAGATTCTTCGGAAAACGATAGAACCTAATGAATTATCTTTAGCAACCTCAATGTCGTTACGATCGATGGGCAACGAATCTGGTGCAAAGCTTTTAACGGAAATAACAGTAAATTCACCACAAAGGGCAAGTAATATTTTAAAAACTTCGAAAAAATCAAAAAAAATAAGTACCCCAGAAAAATATACTCCGGATGAGGCATTGTTTTTAATTGTCACGGAAAATTTAACAAAATGTACGTACAATAAATTGCGAAATGGAGCCCTCATTCGAAACCACGATTTGTACCCATCTTATAAAGATGTTATTCTTATTAAGTTGCAGATACATAAAGGTAGCAGAATTTGATAACTACTGTATCGATACAGCAAAACTTTACGTTGAGTTATATGGCTGGTATCACATGCCACCAAGTGTCCACAAGGTATTGATCCATGCCCCAGCTGTGGTGAAAAATTCCTTGCTTCCACTAGGTCAGCTGTCTGAGGAAGTTTTAGAAGCGACCCATAAGGTAGCAAAAAAGTTTAGACTAAATAACGCAAGAAAAATGTCCCGAATTACTACCAATGAAGACGTGTTTAACAGATGACTGCTTTATTCAGATCCTAAAATATCGTCATCAGGAAATTTGCCAACAATTAAAACAAAACATTTACCTGAAGAAGTTTTAGCGTTATTGGAAAATTAGTGTACATAAAAATGTGTTAAAAATACTTTGTATAAAATATAAAAAATTTTGTTATTTATTTTAAATTAAAAATTTTGAACTTCAGATTCGTGATCAGCGACCCCAAAAACCCCCCGAATACCAATTTTGAGCTGAATTAAACAATTATTAAAGAAGTTAGCTTGTTCATGGCCGCCATTTTGAAGCCGCCATTTTGAATTTTAAGTTTTGGACTTCAGATTCGCGATCAGCGACCTCAAAAACCCCCGAATACCAATTTTGAGCTGAATTAAACAATTATTAAAGAAGTTAGCTTGTTCATGGCCGCCATTTTGTAGCCGCCATTTTGTAGCCGCCATTTTGTAGCCGCCATTTTGTAGCCGCCATTTTGAATTTTAAATTTTTGACTTCAGATTCGTGATCAGCGACCCCAAAAACCTATATATACTTAATTTCATGAAAATCAGACCACTCCTTGAGGTTTTGGCCGTCTTTTTTCGATTTGGAACCACTGTGGGTCGATTTGTAGGGAGTGAAAAAATTCACCAATTTCTCTATGATTTCCGTATTCTATGGGTTATTCCATGAAAATTTGCCGAAGGAACCATACCTCTATCGTTAAAATCGAGTCCCCTACTTTTTGTTGGTCGATTTTTTCCCAAATTGACGTTCGTATGAAATATTACCTACACGTTCACATCCATAACTCAAACTATCGATCGGGTTTAATCGCCAGTAGGCGCATTGGAAAGGTGAGCTCATTTTGATCAATTTACAAAAAAAAATCTCCAACATTGGTCCAACCGTTCAAAAGTTACGGGCATTTTTGTCCAAATTTTGGACCATATTTCCATTTTTTTCATGATTTTGTCCAAGAATATTACTTTCATGGCCATTCTTTTGGCTCAATCCATTATTTAATTCAATTTACAATTCAAAATGAAGAGTTAAGGCCCAAATTTATCGAATTCGGTTGATTAATTCATGCGATATTGCTAAAACAAAATAACACATAAAACCAACTTTTTGATTGTTTTTCCCCTTTTTATTTTTTTTTCTACAAAAATTCAAATTAAGAGATAATAAAGTATCTATCAACCTATTATCAAAAAAAAAATATTCAATTTGAGTGTAGTAAAAGACAAAATCTTGGACAAAATCATGAAAAAAATGGAAAAATGCTCCAAAATTTGGACAAAAATGCCCGTAACTTTTGAACCAATGGACCAATGTTGGAGATTTTTTTTTGTAAATTGATCAAAATGAGCTCACCTTTCCAACGCGCCTACTGGCGATTAAACCTGGTTAAGGATTTGAACGTGTAGGTAATATTTCATACGAACGTCAATTTGGGAAAAATCTACCAACAAAAAGTAGGGGACTCGATTTTAACGATAGAGGTATGGTTCCTTCGGCAAATTTTCATGGAATAACCCATAGAATACGGAAATCATAGGAAAATTGTCGAAAAATAAATCGACCCGCCCAAATAAATATGCTATATGTGTACTGTATCCACTCCTTAAAGTGTATAAAATAAATTAAAGTTTATAAAATAAACGCTAAAAATCTTTTTGGTGTATTTAATACACTCTTTTTGGGTTCATAAAATAAACAAAAAATGTTAAACGGAATTTGAGTTACTCGTTTACAAAGACAAAATTAAGAATGCTTTATTTTATTTCATTCAGCTTATTTAATAATAAACAAATGTAAAAAAATGTTACAAAAATATTCAATTTTGTATATGCTTTATGCAAAATTATGAATTTTATGCACTCTTTCATTGCATAAAATTAACAAAATAACATTTTCTTGTTTTCAAATACAAAAACAAAAAATTCCTTTTATTTTATTTATGTTTCATTTTATTTATGTTATACACATTTTATATATTTTCTATGTTCTATTCAAAATGGTGTATTTAGCAGAGCTGTAAAAACGGCATTCATATTCAAAATTTTAAGTACAACTGAATAACGACATAGGAAAGCATTCAGTGAATGCAAAAGTGATTTATAAATAAAATTTTTTATTCACATTCATTTTTAAAAATAATTAATTATTCATTTCAATTATTCATTTTCGTTATTCAGAATAATGAATCAATTTTTTTTATTCATTTGAATGCTATTCACAAAGAATGCATTTTAATTTTTTATTCATTATTCATTTGTTATTCATTATTCATTTGTTATTCTTTATATATTTTTTATTCATTATTCATTTTTTTATTAATTTTTTTCATTCATTTTAGTCCTAAGCATACATAAAAAATGATAAAAATGTTTTAATAAAAAATTAATAACGAGTAAAATAATGAATAACAAATAATGAATAAAAAATTAATAACGCATTAAAAATTAATAATGAATAAAATAAGAATAATTGAAAAGTCTTAAATACTTGCATTCTTTGTGAATAGCATTCAAATGAATAAATAAATTGATTCATTATTCTGAATAACGAAAACGAATAATTAAATATTTTTAAAAATTAATGTGAATTAAAAATTTCAAATCAATTAATAATGCAAAATAATGAATAAAAAATTAATAACGAGTAAAAAATTAATAATGAATAAAAAAATTAATAATGAATAAAGAATGAATAACGAGTAAAAATGAATAACGAGTAAAACTGAATAATGAATAAAAAATGAATAATGAATAAAAAATGAATAATAATAATTAATAAAATATTAATAACGACTAAAAACTTAATAATGAATAAAAAATTAATAATTAATAAAAAATAAATGAATAAAAAATGAATAATAAATAAAAAATGAATAATGAATAAAAAATGAATAATGAATAAAAATGAATATCGAGTAAAAACTGAATAATGAATAAAAAAATAATAATTGAAAATTCTTAAATTCTTTGGGAATTGCATTCTTTGTGAATAGCATTCAAATGAATAAAACAATTGATTCTTTATTCTGAATAACGAACAATTAATCATGTTTTTAAAAATTAATGTGAATCAAAAATTTTATTTATAAATCAATTTTGCATTCATTAAATGCATTCTTATTTCGTTATTCACTGATTCATCTTTTTGTGAATAAAATCAAATTCAATGCATTCTTTTACAGCTCTGGTATTTAGTGAGCTCTCTTAGTGCAGTAAATTAACAAAATAACATTTTCTCGTTAACAATTACAAAAACAAGAAACTTTCATTTTCATTTATTTATTTTACCTTAAAACATGATACTCGAAGAAACATGATTTTTCGACGTAGAATTATGCTTTACTGCGCGGTTTGTATGGTAATCTTTTGAAACAATTTTCAAGCGCATTTAACATTCTTAGTAAACACTTTGGTGTATGCCTACAGTCTTTAATATTCATCCTCCAAAGATAAAATATATGCCAAAGTATCAGTTATGGGGCGAATGAAACGAATATCTAACTTTAGATTTTATCTAAATAAAGAAAAGTGAAACTAAAATGCTTCATTAGCTGTTTATGTTGTTATGGTTGAAATCACGAACGCAACATTAGTGGTATTCGCTCTTTTGTGTATTAGGTGTACTGGTTGTAGTTGTAGCTATAAATACAAGGCAAAAATTTGAGATGAATGACAAAGCATTACACTCAAAAAATACAACAAAGCTACAATCATCTTTTGACGTTGTAAAGATACACATAAAGTGTAAATTTTAAAGCTATGTTTGTGTGTACTTACAGCCCTATTCTGGCAAATTAACAAATTGTTAACCAGTAATTGAATATACTGCATTTCTATGTATTTCTGTATTTCTATGTATTTCTATGTATTTGTTGCAATTTTTTTATTTCAAAACAAAATTTTAAGCTCAAAAATAAAAAATTTTGATAAAAATTGTCAACTGCTTTTCAGTTATTGTTGAAAACAGTATTGAAAACAACAAACACATAGAAATATTAAAAATACTGGTTAACAATTTGTTAATTTGCAAGAATAGGCTGTTAGTGTACTTTTTTGACAGAAGTACACTGGTGTATGCATAAATACACTAAAGAGCGAGTACCCCTATTGTTCGTTTGTTGAAGCGAATCGTTTAACAGATATATAATTACTTAGTAACTGCTTTTGCTTTTGTTGTTATAAATATGTAAAATTTTCATACAGAGCATTCCACGGTCACGTACAGACAAATTAAACTATATTTTGAGTTTATTGTACAGCCAATTCTAACTTTCCACATTAGAAGTGAACAATTTTTTTTTAAGGTTCATTAGTCAAAAATATTTTTTACATATTTTTTATTTTAAATAAAAAAAGGAGTTTTCGAAAAAAATATTTAAATATTCTAAGTTTTTGAAAAGGACCTTTTTCAATCGCTTACACTGCAATAACTGATAAAGATATAACAATTTGTCCCAAATAATACATGTGCGCCTTTTTCTTAGCTTTCGAAGGATGTTTACTAAAACTTAAACATATTATTTTTGATTGCGAAAAAAAAAGATTTCCAACAAATTGGATTTTTTTTAATATTGACTTTTTTTTATATAATAAAAGCCAAAATATTTTTCTTAATACTGGTAGAGTTTGAATATAGACACTTGAATATTTACAGAGCAATAAATTTTTCACGTCGAATAGAGTGCAAAATAGAGTCTCTGAATTTAGAACAAGACATTTCTGATAACGTCACCGGAACGTTTTTAGCAATAGACAATAAACTGACAAGTATAGAAGTAAAAAAAAACGGAACATTTTATACACAATCGGATGTGTAAATGATACTCCTAAATTTTGTGTAAAAATGTGTCTAGCTTGTGTAAAAAATACCTCAAAATCTGTGTAAAGAAATCCAAAAATCTATTTTCTGACTAACCCGTTCTGCCCCGCTTCTCCTTAGGACGACAAAATGACTATCTTGGCGCAACTCTTTTGGTTATCTGTCTCGCTTTTGGAAAGCGACTATGAGCACGAGTTCCTTTTGGCTTTGCGTTTGTTGACGCGCGTTTTGCATCGACTGCCGTTGGATCGTCCGGATGCACGTGATAAGGTCGAAAAATTACAACAACAATTAAAATGGACCGGCTATCCGGGTGTGCACGCTCTGCTCCTAAAGGTAGGATGTGTTTTTTATTTGATCTATTTATAGTAAATTTACACAAATTTTTTACTCTCACCTTGTAGGGCTGCACACACACCACTACCTATGAGCCCACCATAACGCTACTCTCGCAATTAGCGCCACTTCTTAGCCTGCCCGTTTGTGATCCCACCCAGAGCTGCGCTTTTCCTATGAATGTCATCTCGCTGTTACCCTACATGTTGTTGCACTACGAAGACGCCAATGAGATTTGTATTCGTAGTGCCGAAAATATTGCTCAAGTTTCGTCAGAATTGGGTGCCAAGTTAGAGAATCTCGGCACTGTCATGACCCTATACAGCCGCAAAACATTCTGCAAGGAATCATTCCAATGGACCAAATGTGTGGTCAAGTATTTGTATGATACATATGCGCACATGGGTCTGCATATGTTGGCCTTCCTGATCGAGGTGCTGGAGAAGGGACCACAGCAGATACAAGTTCCAGTGCTGAATGTCATACATTGTATGCTTCACTATGTTGATTTGTCATCGCCACAGGCGCAGACGATAAACAGTGATTTGCTGCGCGCCATTGGCAAATATTTAGACGTAAGTATTGGCTACGCAATTATTGACAGCAGCATCTACTCTACTACTCTACTACTTTAAATTTATCATTACAGACCGCCAACTGGAAAGATTCACTGAAAATACTCAAACTCATTGTTACACGCAGCTCATCACTCCAAGTTGTGCCGCCCAGCGAGGGTGGCAGCATCGGGCTATCTTTCTCTTTTTATGGCGCATATCCCGACTCGGATATGTTCTGCAAAAAGGAGCTCGCTGGACGCACCATGGAGTTTACATTCGATGTCTCACAAACGCCCTTGATTGGACGACGTATACTGCTTAAGTCGGAGGAGAGTCAATTGGGCACGAACTCTCAATCTGTCAATCAGGGTGTCAACCAGGGTACAACTAGCACCATAACGACAGTGTTGAGTGTCGTGAGTGGTTGTCCTGGTAGTGGTTCGCATCATCAAGCTGCACACGCACGCAACACAAACGCGGCTCAAGCTAATTCCAATAGCAGCAATAGTGTAGCTCAGTCACTGCCACAGTCGGCTGGCATGGGTATTGGTACTCCAAACTCTCCTCGTCGTAGCGCCAGCTTATCGCCGGCCGACACCGTACCGTTGAGTGGCTGGAAGCGACCGTGGATGTCACAGGGTCGAGTGCGCGAGTGTTTGGTCAATCTTCTGACCACTTGTGGTCAACGTGTGGGTCTACCAAAATCACCCTCGGTAAGTTTTAAAAATGTGCTGTCGTGTTTATTTGGCAGTTTAACACCTCCTTTAATTTTACTTTGTCCATGATAGTAATCTGCTCTGTCAGTAAAGTAACATTAAAGGCTTATGTTCTAACCCTTTAAATTTCTTATTATCCCTTACGACCCCAAAACAAAAACAAAAAGTAAGCCAAATTTATTTGCCAACTTTTTTGATTGACAAATTTTTAATCATTTCTGATTGCATGCTGCAGTTTTAATTCAATTCAATTTATTTAACAATCAGTCTCAGTTACCATCACCTGCCAATGTGAAATATTAACCAGCCTTTAAGTCAAACTTCCCCCCCCCCCAGCTAGCCATCGTACCAATCCTCCTCTTACTCAAAAATATGTTTTTCTTTCTTTTTCATGTGTTAACATAATATTTACACTACTTTCATATCAAAAAAATAAAAAAATTGTGTTTAGGATGATTTCATAAACTCCATCTGCTCCAAGGTAACAAAAGCAATAATTAACATTTTTATGCATTCCACTCTTTTGTTTTTAATACTTGAATCGTATTAAATTGCAACTTTTTTGTTTTGTAAATAAATGTTTTTATGTTTTTTAAAGTTTATCACCTCATTTCATTAGAAGCAAAAGACACATTTTGAATGAATGACTTTTTGTGGCATGTTTTTACTTTTTGCATCTTTTCTATTTTTGTACAGTTTTTAAACATAACACCTGTTGAAGTTGATGATAAACCGTTGTGCTTCCTGTCTTCATCTGTTTTATTTTTTTTTGTATATATATATTTTTTTTTTGTAAATATTTTTTGTTTTTTTTTTTGTATATATTTTTTTTTTTTATAATAAAATGAAAAAAACAAGGCTTAGATAATCAACATTTTTATTTATTTTTTCATATAAAATATTTAAATCTATGAGAATATTTTCCAAGTGATTATTTTGTGGTTTATCAACATTTGCCTTTTATATTTTTGATTTTATTCTTAAGTCACCTTGTTTATGTACTCGTATACTTTTTCATATTCACATTCATCGTTTCAAGTAATCGGTACTTAAAAGCAGTACAATTTTGAGCTGCTAATCGTACCGAATTGCTTATAAATGTACAGTATTTTTACCTAAAATTAACCAAGCACGAGTGTTTTTGTACTAAGTTTTTAATTTTTTTCGTTCATATTAGGTACAGTTAAGGCCAAAGTGGAACCCATGTGGAGCCTTTGAAAGTTTTTTTTTTATTTAAATATATACTTCCTTACCAATTGAATGTGTTGTGCATGTGTGTGCTTTATTTTTGTGTGTGTTTTTGGAATTTATGTTGGTTAGGCATTTTTTTAAAATTTATTATTATTATTATTACTTAGTTAGTCATTAAGCGCGTCTTATTTATCTGGATCCAATGCAACCAGACAAAATGTAAGCGCCAACTCTATAACATATTAAAAAAAAGAACAGAAGTTGTCTTGCTTTGCCTCAATGTTAAGTGTTCTAATTCTTCTATTTAATTTTTGTCTTTCTCCCTGCTGCAGGTTATCTTTAGCCAATCTTCTGATCTCATGGAACGACAATCGTCAGCCGCTTCATCAACGGAGGAAACTTCCGGACCTCAGGGTGACCTCAGCAGCGGTTCGCGTCGTGATGACGGCCAACCAGACTTTACAGTTTTTAAGGATTTCGATTTTCTCGAATACGAGGATAGCATTGCCGGCGAATCCACCGATAATTTCAATTGGGGTGTCCGGCGACGTCCGCTCTTCGAGGGCGATGAGGAACGCCTCACATGCGGCAGCGCTATGGGTGGCGGCTCAATTAAGGGCGGTCACTCATCGGCGCTGGACGATAGCTTTAGCGATAAGACACCCATACTCAGCAAGCGTAAGCGTCAAACCGCCGACGACTCATCGGACGAGGAGGCGGAATCGGAATCTCCAATTGACGAAGATCACCGGCAATCATTTATTAAGTCTGCCTTTAATGTGGGCTCTGGCGGTCCGCCTACTTCATTGAGTTTGCGTGAACGCCGACGACGCAATTCGGTTTCACGCAGCGATACCAGCGGTTCAAGTGCCGGTGACTTGGGTGACATAACACCATGCAATGCTTCGCCCCATTTGCCAGGCATCATACGTTTCGGTGCACCGATACGCGACGAAGCCGAAGAGAACTGGCGCAAGCAGTTACAAGCAATGCTCATCAATCAACCGTCAGCGCATACCTCGGAGTTGTTGCTGCAGCTTTACCGACTTATCAAAGAGCTGACTTTCAAAACAATTAGTGTCAGCAAAGAGTCGAAAAAATTCTTCACCGGAATTGGGTCGCAGTTAGGAAATCGCATATCACTATTCACCGACCTGCTTAGCTCGCGTGCGGATCCACCGCGTGTGTGGTGCCACGAGGCGCAGACGACAACACCACGACTCTTTGAGACGCTGCGCTTTAATGTGCTGGAGGTGCAGGAGCACTTGGAGACATTTTTTGATCGCAAGGATCAGGTGTTGGAGGTGAGTGTAGGGGGTGGAGAGGGTTTATAAATATGCTTTCAAAATTCTTGATATAAAACATATGTCTGCTTTAGTGTTTGGACAATGTGAAAACTTCTTGCAAGCTGTCGCTTTTCAACGAGGTCGATGCCACTGCCGCCGGCATGGAACTTGCTTCCAGTTCTAGCATTGCTTACATGCCATTTGATCCTGCCTCTGCTGAGGTGGTTCTTGATCTAGGACGCTCACTCTATAAACTGATGTTTCAGCTGCTGCTGCTTATCGAATCGAATCACAAAATATCCTCCAATGTCATTAATAACTTTCGACTAAACGAAAATGTAGGTTGTCATAAAGCTAGATGCACGCTTTTTAAAAAAAATATTAATGGCCTGATTTTGTAAAACGCACGCAATCACTTCACTTGGGGGGTCTTTGTCTGGCAATTGCATTTCCATATGAATTAGAATAAACCCTCCCTCTCTCTCACTGAAATTTTCCTATAAAATTTATTACCAGACAAAAAATCTAACCCAAGTGACTGCATTCGTTTTACAAAATACGGCCATATAATTATTATGAAAAGATATGTGTAGCGATGTGTTCGCATTCAAGCATGATAAAAATGACAGTGCCCACGAATCGGGCAAATAAACTGGGAACATCTTTCGGTCACTTTTCAAGAAAGTCAAGGTTCAAGCTCAAATGCATGTTGCAGTTTTTATATAAAAAAAACTTTTTTGAATAGCCTTAGTCTCTTCATGTCTTCAGATGGAACATTTACAATTACATGGTTAATTATATCGTAGAACAGTTTGACTCTTGTGTCCTTAGCCTTGGGGAACCCCAAGATAAAAATAATCGCTTTTTAGTACTTGATGAAATAAGATCCGTCTTAAATACGGCGCTAAAATTTTTAGTATTCCTATTCCCTTACAATAACAATATCTCACCTACTATGCGAATGTCCAAGTCTACAGAATAGTCGACTCCAATATATGGGGAACAGATTTTTCAAAGACTTGGAAGATTTAGCGAACACACCACTGCTAGACATCTGGAGGTTCATAAAAAGCACAGGCTGGTTTGAGGAATAATCAAAATAATGGTTAACATGGTACCACAAATAAAAAATGGGACTCGCAATGGAACTATAGGCTCCGCGGAAGCGCCGGTAATGGTGCACGACCCTATTTACCTAAACTATTCCCTTTTGGGTCTAAACACCGTGCTACAATCATCAATTTTTTTAATATATGAAAAAATTCACATGCACGTGAAACAAGAGGTTAAATATAGTATTTCTTCATAGTCAGGTTTTCTTAAAAAAGTCAGGAATTTCTTTAAAAAGGACACCGGAAACATAAACATAAAAAATGTATTTAAATACTAAGACTAATCATAAGATTCTTTGTGGTTGTTTTAACGTCAAAATTATTAACAGTTTCATTTTTAACTTAGCAACCATTTCTTTAACTTTTTACCATTTTTTTACTTAGTAGTTATTGTTTCATATAAATTTTACAAAAATTATTTTACTTCTTAAAAAAATTGTAAGAAAATTTTTTATTTTCCTGAAATGAAAAGCACTAAACATACAAAGTCAGGGCGATATATTAACGCATTGATGCCTTCACATTATAGTCCCTAACTTATTTCTTGAACAAAGATATTCGTAGAAAACATGTAATTTTATTAAATGATAACAATTTTGAAGGTTACTTTTAAAAAAACTGTGTCCAGAATTTAAAAAAATTTAAAATTGTTGAACTTATCCCCTTTTATTTCATATTCATGTTAACATACTCAGATAAGTAGAAATATATAAAATGATTTTTTTAAATTTCTTTATTTTTAAATGTTCAAAGTCCTCTTAAAAAAATCTGAGCTTTATGGGAAAAATGCTTTATTTGTTCTCTAGTTTCGTGTACATGGATTTTTACATGTGTTAAAAGTGCTGTAGCACAGTGTAATGACCCTTGAGCTAAGAAAATATGCAGTTTTTCATATAACATATTCCATATTCACAAAATGTTCTACAAAACTGATACTAAAAAATTATACTTAATGGCGACTACACTTTTTAAGAGGCAGTTTCTTATTCTAGTTCGACATGTTTGGGCTAAAATCGATATATCCACACACGTTCGACTGCAAAATTGACTGAGAAAAATAGATAATACGATATAGTAAGAAGGTACAATTTCGAAAAACACTTAAAAATTAGCTTAGTACCAAGGAAGAGTGGGACAGCGAGATAATATCGAAAGTAGAAAGACCACACAGTATACTATCAGGGTATACGACGGTTCTAAAATTTTGGAAGGTATAGGCACAGGGGTATACGGGCCAAGAACCAAGAACTTTTAACCTATTGGGACAACACCAAGTATCTTCCAAGCGGAAATCCTAGCAATACAGCTCTGTGCACAATTCAACCTGGACCGGAAATACAAAGGTCAGCATATAATTGTGTTGTCGGACAGCTAAGCAGCAATTAAAGCACAAGTTTCTTGTGAGATATTATCGAGAATAACATGGAAATGCACTCATTGAATTCGGCAAGAATAACACCGTTTCTATACTCTGGGTCCCAAGACACAAAGGAATACAAGGTAACGAAGAAGCTAATGGTGTAGCGCGATAGCGTGCAGCCACAAAATTGATAGGACCAAAACCATTCTGCGGATTGGGCACATATTCTATAAAAGACGAACTAAGAAGGGAGGAGCGACACAAATGTTCAAACCTTTGGAAAAGCCTCCCAAAAGTAAGACAATCCTAATTGCTCCTCAGAGATTTTAATACTCGGAGAGCAAAATTGTGCAAACCAAATCTAAGAATTCTAACGAGTTCCTTACAAGACACTGCAAACTTAAATATCACCTGATTAAATTGGGCATCGAAACCGATATTAATTGCCGTTTCTGTGAAGAAGCAGACGAGACTCCAATACACCTACTTACAAACTGCGACGCTGTGGTTCGCAAACATAAACTAGCACTGGGGAACTATGAGCTAAGTATAGAGCAAAGTTTATCCCTTGAACCTAAAAACATTCTCAAATTCGTCATAGAACTAGGTAAGGATGCAATTCTGTAATCTGCCAACCCAGCGGAGCCTTGAGAAGGAGGTACAATATATCTCATTTAGGGCGCATTTAGGGCATGGGATTGTGTGAAAACGGAAGTTTATAATAGCTGTGTTTTTTCTAAGCGATTGGTAAAAAACGACCGCTTATTGTATGAAAAGTCGCTTATTTAAGCGAGTATGAAGCGACTTTTCATACAAAAAGCGGTCGTTTTTTACAAATCGCTTAGAAAAAAACACAGCTAATGTTGACGGGTTCTGGTAATGTTTCGGTGAAAGAATATTTACCTCTTTTCACCCTTTAAATGTAACTAGAGTTCGCTATTGGTCAAACTTCGACATTTTCGCAAACATTCTCTGTTGATTCGATAAAAAAATTAATGTCACAGACATATATTTCATAAAAATTTGGCATCTTTCCTAATGAATTAGCCACTAGTACTCTCGCTCTGAAGAGATCGCAATTTGAGCGACAAACTGAAAATAGAAATAGAGTCGTTTTTTCTTTAGTGCACTCCGTCTGTCTACTCTAATTCAATTTAAAGAAATTATCAGATTCAGTTGAGAAACACGGGAGAAAATGGTTACATGTTTTGCCTACGCCTACTTATACGCTGAATATTTATTGCACTGCCTCTAAGAAAAATAAGCATGACGAAAGTTTCTATCAGATGATTGTGAGAATCGAGCACTGGTAAAGTGATAAAACTTGATGCTCTGTTAGAACCCATTTTTTGGGACTTTCAAAAAGAAGCAGAGGAAATAAAAAACCTAAATTTTAATATTTGTAGAACCATTTTCGATTAAGAAGGTTGATTTTTTATAATTCGTAGTTTAATTTAGCGCTAGTAGATTATTTGAATATTACTGCATCCAAAAGATAAAATATTTTTTGTTTTTGACAAAGCTAAAAGCTTTGTTTAAAAACAACGAAAATATGGTGTTTTTTTATTTATAGTGTCAATTTGTACCCCAAGTGTTGGGGTTTAATGTTTAAACGGTTTAACGAAATTATTACTCCAGTTATTGTAAATGTTCTACTCAAAGAGATGAAGGCCTACGAAAGAAAGTTTTTCTAACAAAAGCTGCATTAGCATGTACCTGACCCTTTAACCTTGAATTTCCCGTGGGAAATGGGTCAAAGGATTTAAAAACCGTTAAAGCCTTAAATTCAACGTCTTTGAATTATGCTTTCCTGCTGAATTATGTCCCCAGCTTGTTTGATATTTGGACATGCACAATGTAAATAATATTTGAAAAATTCTAGATACACGATATCTCTGATCTGTATGCACTAGTGCGCGATGCGCTCGTGCGCAGTATCAGCGAGACAGAACTGGAATCGTTGGATACCTCTACATCCACCGAAGGCGAACACACGCCTACACCCTCGCCAGGACTGCCCATGACAAGTGTGGAGTATGAAAGTACACTGCAAGAGCTCATCGATGGACAGAAGTGGTCGGCAGCCATTGCGCATGTTCGTCAATACAAGCGAATCTCACAGCTGAGTGTTTCGAATCCCAATCTGACCATCTTTAGTTACAGCAACTTGGATAGTCGTCTCAAGAATGATGAACTTACAATTATATTGAATGCTTATGCGCAAAGTGCAATGAAGGATCGAACAGGTTTGCATTTTGTATCTAGTTTTGGGTCTGTTCGGAAATGAATACTGGCTTTTTTCAAGCGTCCAACTTGCAGCGTGAATTTTTTTTTATGCGTATATGAGTGATGCTTGATAGAAAAAACACATTTTAGAAAGTTTGACGTTTGCAGTGCTGCAAAATTTACCTTTTTCGAACATTTTGCTTGTGCTGTAGAAGCAGTTTGCGCATCATGATGCATTTCCGAACAGACCTCTTTATTAATTTCTTTATTAACTAATGACGTTGTTATATCTTCACAGAAGCATTTATTGTGTCCAAATCGGACTCTGAATTATTCGAAGTGTATGCTATACTCTCGGAGAACTTGTATCATGTCTCCAGTGCACTGACCACAATGGAAATAGCTATGAAAAGTTATTCTGCAGGAGCTGCCTCGATGAATCGCAGTTGCATGGCGGGCGAAAGCAGCGACATTGTGACAAATCTCTAAGTTTTTAAATTTAAGCTTACTACCACACTCACTCATGCTCCTTCTTACTCACTCCAATTCTCATTCTTTCTCTTTCCTCCTCTCCCTCTCTAAACTTATTTGTAACAATTAAGTATTAGTATTTAAGTTATTTATGCCTAAACGCAGTACTACAAAAATATCCTTTGTACTTTGTCCCACAGCTAGCTTATTAGCAGTCAAGTATTTTTTTTTTGTAATTGAATTAAGTGCATTCAGCTATAAGTCATTTATCATATATTAACTACAAACACAATGTTCAAAAAATTGCAAAAAAAATTATGTATGAAAATATTTTCAATGCACAATGAATAGAAAAATTAAAATTAATCAATTGAAAAATTTTATAAGTATCGCTTTAAAAAATATTTATATTTCTTTTAAAATGAAGACTCTGAAATTATTGTTATTTTTTATTTCTAACTTATTAGGTCACGATTTATTAGACGTCGGAGCAGGCATATTAAACTGCATTTGCTCAAACTACTCAAAGCTAATAAAATAAAAAAACATTTAAAATTGTGCAAAAAAAAACAGTTTTTTATCTTTAAAAATTAAATTGATTTCGACAAGTTATGCTAGTTGCGTCAATGTAAAGTATAAATTAAAAAATAAAAACTAACAAATTTGACATATCTTTAAAATTAGACAAAGCGCTGCAATTAGCTTAAATTTTAAAGCTATTTGCACTACATAGCCATTTATCGCACAAGTCGCGCATTTGAATATAAATTATGCATGTGTTATAATTAATAATATGTAATAATAATAATAATGCTATATGTATAATAATAATTTATTTTGGCCATACTATTTAAAGTTTAAATTAGAGCTAAAATTTACTTGAAGAAATTCTTCAATTTAGCCATTTGTGTGCGATTGTAATCGGTTAGCAGCTTTTTGGCGCGATTGAATTCATTGAGTATCTGTTTATTTTCAGGTACTAACTCATGAGCTGCTTTCAAGTCTTGTATGGCTTCTTCATAGTTTTTCATAGCGATTTGCGCCTGTGAACGACGATAATAGGCTTTGCTGCATTTGGCATCAATACGCAAGGCCTAATAAAATTTTAATTAAATTTGATTAAAACATGATCACACTTATGCTCACCTCTGTACATAAGTACTTGACACTTGCATATTCTGCTAGCTTCAGTTCCACCGCCGCCATATTTACATTATTAATCACAAAGAAGGCATCAATTTCGGTTAAATCTTGATCACTGCATTTCAAGTGTTTCAATTCTTGCCAATCGTAACGATTTCGCAAAAGAAAATAATAACGATTGGCTTTACGATATTTGCGTCGTGCTTCATAGTAGCGTTGTTGTGAAAAGAAGTGATTACCAGCGTTGCGTATGCAGGTCATGAGCTTCACCAATTCAGCTGTCTAAAAAAAATTAAATAAGTTAGCAAACTTAATGGGAACATTTTAAAAATATGCAGCTCTATTCCAGAATCCGACGGAGCGTAAATTTTTTTTCGAATTCGTAATGTCGTATTCTGCAATCCGAATCATTAAATCGTATTCGAACATTCGTAGCATTGCTATTTCACAATCCGAACGCATCAACTTTTGACAGCTGTTTTCCGGATTTTTTCACGAAGGCCTTGCCTCGATGGATTTGTTTACGATAAAGAAAACAATTGAATTTCTATCGAATTAGGTCTTAAAATAAAACTTTTAATTAATTTTTGGTTAATGTAGGTAAAATATTTTCTTTTAAACCTGTGAATATGTTAGTAGAAATTTATTTAGTTCATTTCCTACATTTCGTAATCCATTTCCAAAGTGTTGATGGAATCTCGCAAATTGTTCGACGAATTTACATAGATTCTCTTTGTGAGAAATCTTCCTTTTATTGAGCGAAAATTGCAATTGCAATGAAATCCATTAAAAATCATAGCTCAAAATACAATGTTGATCAAAAACACTTTAGTTTTTCAATTTTTCTTTTTATTTATTTGTCTGATGTTGGAACCAGTTGTTTTCGAACTCCCGAAAGTAAGTTCGAAAAGGGGTAGTTTCGTTCGGAATTTGGATTAGCAAATTTGTCGTATTCGTAGCGTAGCTTTACGTTCTGAAATTCATTACGACGGATTCTGGAATAGGGCTGATGATCAGTACAAAAATAATTTCCTTAAATCGGGAAAAAACTAAAAACATGTGTACTATATTATTACAAAGTAAGAGATTTTTAACTTTAGCTCACGCACATTTTAAAAGAACAATTAAGATTGTTGCATAAGTTAATTATTTAGCTGAATTTTTCAGTGCAAGAGACTTCACTAAATGAAAATGGTATAGTTAAGAGAGATAAACTCTTTTATAAGACGGGACAATTTTTCCACACATGGGCTAATTTTGATTTTGACATATTTTTTAGTGATACCATTAGTTTTATGACATCCGACTTAAGGCTTGATTACCCAAGCGTAACGTGAGGTGGCGCAGCGGGATGTAGCGTAGTGCGACGTTGCCTCGAGGATAAGCGATTACCGAAATCGTAATCCAACGTAGTGCAGGCGGCGTAGTGCAGGGCACTCATTTTATTCTAGAAGGCTTATTTACTTCTCCTCGTCAATAAAAGATTGCATTCTTTCTTATATAGTATTAAAATTTACAAAAATGTGAAGTTAAACAAATTTTTTCGCTTGTAACACAGCTGTCGAACTACCAAAAATCGTAACGTTGCGTAGAAATCTATTTTCTACAGACTTCTACGCTGCGTCACGCCACGTTACGATTTCGGTAACGACTTGTACACATTTATCATTAAACAGATTTTAGCTTGACAATTGGCAACGTCGCGCTACGTTACCTTACGCTTGGCTAATCCAGCCTTTAGTGATGCCACATCGTACGTTCAACTTTGTAGAAAATGTGTGCTAGCTGTCAATATTACTTCCCCTTACTTCGCCTTACGTCGCAGATTTCTAAATGACATGGCAGAGCAGCTCGGAACCTTCCAATGCTGTATTCTCAGACATAGATATTTAACAGGAAATTGCAAAGTAAATGAACTCGCTCATCCGATAAAAAATCAACAGCAGGGGCCATATTTTCCAACTGTGAGTTTTAAAGTGTACACTTTTGCTGACTGAATTCACCGACTGAAAACCAATTAGTTTTGTGACAGCCCTTTAAAATTCACAGTTACAGAATAGGGCCCCAGGTGGGCAACATGAAGTACATAAATACGATGTGGCAGGTTATGAAATAAAGGTATGTAAAATTAATATATTACGAATTTTGTTTTTAAATTGAGTTTTTTGAATAAAAATATTTGAATAAAAGTATTCAAAGAAAACAAAAACAATGTAATTATTGTTAGTCGATTCGACTAACGAAGCACATCCAGTGTAAAAATGCTCTTAAGAAGTTGTGTCTCTTAGAAGAAACCAAATCAATGCCATGATAAGGGTTTTAACACGACAGTGCCTAATCGGCAACCACTCTAATGAATTGAATGTCTTTCATAACAAATGCTGCAGAAGCTGTACAGACGCAGACAATGAATCTATGGCGTAT
Source organism: Dichetophora obliterata (assembly GCA_963920525.1). Classification (NCBI taxonomy): domain Eukaryota; kingdom Metazoa; phylum Arthropoda; class Insecta; order Diptera; family Sciomyzidae; genus Dichetophora; species Dichetophora obliterata. The sequence goes on from OY986438.1 coordinate 183,779,070, forward strand.
TTTATTTGCATATGCCCAGCATTGGCTAGAAGCCGCCTACTGTAATCTAGGCATTCTCTTAGATTTTTCGGTCTACCGAATCTTCAGCTTTGTGAATAGCTTCAAACTAGCTTAAGGTAGTATTCTAGAGTAAGAAATTAAAAAAATAAAAATAATTTAATTTTTCGATAGTTTATATATTCATGAATATCTCCTTAAAAGGATTTTTCAAAATTAAAATTGTTTTAGAATCCGTTGTAATGAATTTCCGAACGTAAAGCTACGCTACGAATACGACAAATTTGCTAATCCAAATTCCGAACGAAACTTCCCCTTTTCGAATTTATTTTTGGGAGTTCGAAAAAAACTGGTTTCAACAGCAGACAAATAAATAAAAAGAAAAATTTAAAAACTGAAGTGTTTTTTAACATCATTATATTTTTTAGCTGTGATTTTTAATGGATTTCATTGCAATTGCAATTTTCGCACAATAAAAGGAAGATTTTTCACAAAGAGAATCTATGAAAATTCGTCGAAGAATATTGCGAGACTCCATCAATTCTTTGGAAATGGATTACGAAATGTAGGAAATGCACTAAATAAATTTCAACTAACATATTTACAGGTTTAAAAGAAAATAAGTTAACTTCATAAACCAAAAAAATTATGCGTTTTATTTGTCGACCTAATTCTATAAAAATGTAATTGTTTTCTTCTGTCGTAAACAAATCCGTCGAGGCAAGGCTTTCGTGAAAAAATCCGAAAAACAGCTGTCAAAAGTTGATGCGTTCGGATTGTGGAATAGCAATGCTACGAATGTTCGACTACGATTTAATGATTCGGATTGCAGAATACGACATTACGAATCCGAAAGAAAATTTACGCTCCAGCGGATTCTGAAATAAGGCTGATAGCCATAATAGTATCGTCAGTTAGACTGCCTGAAAGCTAACTTAAAAACTTTAAACGCGTTTTTCTCGAAACTACTTTTTCCAGCACGTTTGACATGATATCTCAAGTTCTAGTGAATCGATTAACTTAAAATTCGGTGTGGGCCTTTTTTATATATCCCTCTACGGCTTGAACTAGGTTTATGTAAATATTTTGTTATTTTAATATATTTAAAAAATTCATAACTTTGAAAAAAGTCCAAAAAATTACTTTTTTTCAAACAGTAGCCATTTTGCTAAAAATGGCCATGTCGCTAATCTCTAGTTCGGGCTATAGTGAAATTCTTACTAATTAACCCACTGCAGCTGACGTCTCAGTGCTTTGCGCTCAAACAAATTCGGAAATAAATAGAAGGAGTGCTCCTATGATAGTGAAATTTTGTATGCTTAGTAAGTTTAAGCTAATTAAAAAAAAAATAAGAACAATTTTTGAAATCGGTTAGCCCTTAGGGGTACCTCCCTTGGACCTGTATTAAATTTTGACATAATTTTGTATGGGAGTAGACACAAAAGTTGACCAATCTTGATAAAATTTTGTCAAAAGGCTTTAAATATAAAGTAATATATTTAATGGTTACTTAAAATGGTTTAAATTGATAAGTTTTTATGGGTACCTCCCTATATTCAAGCAAGTTTCGAGAAATATACTGATTTAGATGTACATATATTCAAAATAATTTTTTTTAAAGCAGCAAAGCGGAATTTATCTTTTTTAATAGCCTTTAAGATAAAGGTTCAGGGTAATCAATTAAAAAAAATAAAATTTTTTTTTTTATTTATAACAAAAATTTCAAAAAGAAAAAATGGAACAATGTTTTTTCTTTTAAAGTTATTTCTTATTTTTATTTTGGATAAATATGTATTTTAAGAAAAATTTGTCCTGTGAGCATCAAGAACACATGGAACTCTTCTTTGTAAATTACTAAAAAATTAGACAAGTTTTACATGATGAGTGATGATGCAATTTCTAATTTTTAGCCAAACTATTTTGGACTTATTTTAATGGGAGTATTGTTTTTGAAATGATACAAAATTTCGAGACCAAAAATTTTTTATTTATTTCCACTGCGCAAAGCACTGTGCGTCGTAGTCTGACAGATACCGCAAAACACAATTTCGGGCATTTCTTCGTAAATTTTGTAAATTAAATAAATGAAATAAGCCACATAATTTCAAGCAAACGTTTTTTAAATAAAGTTTTAACATTACACTGGATAATAAACTATTTTTTATTTAAATAATAAAGGCCTGACAAATAAAGAACTTCATAAAAATAATTGATTTTAAAAAGGTGTCTGTCAGACACCACATTAGTTATATTGTTAAAACTAAAGCACGTCAGTTGCAGAGGGTTAACAATTTGTTTTTCAACTGACTAGAAGGGTGTATATCGTGTCAACATGGAGCACCCTTTTTTTAGCACCCCAACTCCAACAGCCTGTAATTTATTAATTTTTAGTTTTCTTAATATTTTTTATTGTATTCAAATATTAATATAATATAAACACATAAAGCCCAATTCTGAATGATTTTTTCCGGGGAATCGGAAAAGGGAGTTTTCATTTTCAAACACATTTCGGAAATTTTTAATGTCAATTTGTTCATCAACCGTCAATATTCATGAGTGTAAGCAAAAACAATGTGATATCTCTATCTGCTATCTTAAAAATGAAAACTCCCTTTTTCCAATTCCCCGGCAAAAATCATCCAGAATTGGGCTGATAATAAAAAATGGATATTAGAAATATTAATTGGTTCTTTTTAATCGACGATCAAAAGAGTCCCGAAATTCGAATCTCTACACAAGGATACTGCATTTAATAGAGTAATAAAGTTTTTTCCCTGATACTGCAATTGGCCCTATTGACCTAAGTGTGTCTCATTTCTATCTAACCTCACCTAAATCCTTGGCACCCCACTTTGGTCTATGGGTCAAATTAGACCCTGTGTAGAAAAAACAGTTTTTTTCTTAAAAACTGCATTAATACGACCTAACTCTAGAATATGTATTCTTAAAATATTTCACCTTAAAATGCTTTGGATAAGATTTCTGTGTGGTTTACATGTTATTTCAGTTGCAAGCCAGTTTAGTTATTAAAATTATAATAATATTGGCAAAAGTCCATTTTGATAGGTCTTGTTCTTTTTAAGAAAATGAATCACGTAAAAACCTCAGAAATGCGATTTTCCATACATTTGTATAAACAACATTTTCATAAATCTTATTAATTTTATCTTATTATTTATTTATTGAAGTTATTTGCATTCGGATTATATTTATTATTTTTATTTTATTTATTTTAACCCTATATAAAACAGAGGGAGTATTTTTTACCCACCAACATAAGTAGTACATTTTAAGTATACAATATAAGTAACATATTCTCACAGCGTATTTCGACGACAATGATGATGGTAAAATATCAGCTCTGCCTTATAAAGGGTTGAGGCGCAAACAGACATCATTTGTTGGAATGGTTTTAAGTGAAAAAGATAAGGGTAGCTAAAATTCTAGCTTTAAGTGAACAAAACTTTTCTTCCAGGTAAATTGCGCAACAAGTTGGGTGTGACCAAAGCACAGTTTTTCGTTTTTTCAAGAAATTTTCTTCGACATTCTCTACAGAGAGGAGTGAAGGAAGTGGAAGAAAACAGCGATAAGGAAAGATCGGTTTTTGAAACGGATGAGTCTTCAAAATCGGTTCCATACTGCTAGGGAATTGAGAAGGGACTTAAATGAAGCATATTCAGTGAAAATAAGTACTCGCACTGTATTCCGATGCTTCACATAAATGGGGTTAAAATCATATAAATCTGCTAAAAACCCTCTTCTGTCCACTTCAATGAAGAAACAAAATAAATACTTTGGGAAAAACAAAAACTATCAATCATGGACCGTTGATGATTCGAAAAAAGTGATATTTTCAGATGAGTCCAAATTCAATTTAATTGGACCCGATGGTAGGTCTGTAGTGCGCACGCAAACACACAAACGATACTTCGATCAATGCATACTACCAACTGTCAAACATTCACCATATGTTTATGGTTTGGGGATGCATGACATATTACGGTGTTGGACACATTTTACAGTGGTTCTCATAAGATCTGTAAATGCAGAAAAATAATCAAAAATAATAAATTAACGCCTTATTCCAACTATTGAAGAATTAATGTGTCATATTCTAGATGCAGTGTTCCAGGATGATTCCGCTCAATGCCTTCGAGCACGTTCGATATTTAATTTTTATTTATCAATGAAAATGTAAGCTTTATATTAACTTTAACATTTATTTTCTTATCAACGGTATCAAAAATAAAGGAAGAAGTTTGGGTACAATCTCTTAGTTGGCCTGCCAATAGCCCAGACCTAAACACAATTGAAAACTTATGGTCAACGATGGGCCGTAAAGTGAAGGAAAAAGCACCAAGAATTGTAGAATAGCTCAAGGAAATAATAGATAAAGTCTGGAACTCACAGTCTATACATTATAAATTAGTTTATGCATTCGAAATTCTAAAAATTTGTTCTTTAAAGTAGTGTATTATTCTAGAAATTGAAACTTTGGCCTAGATTGACTGACAACTTTAAAAATACCTATACAATACATATACAAGAAATAAAAAAAAAATTAGAATGTGGTTTTTTAAGATCAGTTTCAGAATTTTATGTTACTTTCAATATGTTGAGTAGGCTTCAACTGATCAATTATTTTCGATACAATTAAATTAAAAAATTTAATCCATCATTTCTTCAGATGTTTCGTTGATTATTTGTCAACTTCCTCAGGGGATCTTTTTATTAAAAACGAAAACAACAACAACAAAGAACTGAGGCTGAGTTCCTAAACGCATTTATACAATGCATTAGTTTGTTTTATTTTAAATTGGTCCACAGCTTATCAACCAAAACTGCGCAACTATACTATTTTTAAGAATATTAACCGAGTTGCGCAGTTTTCGTATTTAAACTTAGCACTAATTGAAAATAAAACACATTGATGCATTTCATAAACGCATTAAGGAACTCAGCCTACATATAGGAATGATAATAGGTTTACCGGATTCAAAATTTTTAGACTAGTAATATTTATCCAAGCATGTCTGAATATAAGGGAACTACTATTATTTTTCACACAGCTGTTTATCATATTTAAATTACACAACCAGTAACAGTGGAAATATTAAGTCTGTTTCCGTACTCACACTGTGTGACTTGTGAGTCGCTATTTTCCGTTTCCGTACTTTTTGTGTAAAAAATGGGAGAAGAACAAGCATAAAATCGCTCTCTCGATCACAGAATGTGCACAGAGCGTGCTAGAACTCAAGACTTCGAGTAAATTAAGAACAAGCATCAATAAGAAGAAGCATCAAGAAGAACAAGCCTATGTCAAATGTTTGTTTATGTATTTCACAAATATTCACAAATTGTGCTGCTAAATATAAATTTACAAATTGCAGTTTCTTTTGATCTTCCATTTTTAACTATAAATTAATTATTTGAAGTAATTTACTTACTAAATAAGTAAATTAAAATAAGTAAATTTACTTCACAAACAAAATTACGACAATTTTAATTGGCGCTATTTACGTTTGACTCGTCTGCTGTCAGAATCAGCTGTTTTGTGCTCAAAACTTGCTAGAAGCTGTTTCCGTACTTTTGGTAATATTCTCAAATTTCATTTTTACTCTCTCAGTTCAAGCTTACCAGAGGTTACACAAATCTTACACAGTGTAGAGTACGGAAACACACCTATTGTATTTTTTTTGAGATGCTTTCTTGCTCTCTCGTTCTCTCTGTCTTTTCACGAAAATCTCTCTTATTTTTAATGTTAAGAAGTTTCACTTATGCATTGTATTCTCTATATCGTATTTTTAAACAGACATGTCATTATGAAAGTCGAAAACGCTTTCACTTAATGCAGTTAAGCAATTCAATGCTTATAAATAATTTAAATACTAGAAGGCCGATTACGCAAGTTTGCTTCTATCGAAAATGAAAGCGAAATTGAATTTCACTATTATGCAACTCGCCTCCGTTTTATTTGTATTTAAATCCGTCCTAATATTAAACGTAGGGGGGCGAATTCGAGCTGACGTTCGTTTATGAATACGACTGTCATTTCTTGGCGGATTTGACACAAAGAAAGTAGAGAACGCAAAATGGCAAAAAGTCAATTAAATACGATAAAATAAATAAAACTAATAAAAAAGTGCACTTACACTCACACAAAGCAGGAACAATTCCTGTCATTTTCTTTAGGAATGACTGGAATTGAAATACTGGCTCTTATCGAATTGCATAATAATCGAAAACGAAGCGAGGAGAGTAGTTAAAGCGAAATGAAAACGAAGTACTTCGAGTTGCGTAATCGGCCCTGACATTAATGCCCACATGAAAAATAAAAATATTGGCGTGGATTAATTAAAGAATCTTTAGCCATTCTATTAAAAGTATTCAATTAATGCATCTTTGTAATGAATGGCAAAGCAAGGCCTGGCAAAAAAATTTTGTTGGTAATTATTTATGATGGTATATGAATTATTTACTTCAATGAATAAATGAAGGATTAGGAATAAATTGATGTTCTTGAATGCAAAAACAACTTCATAGAAACAATTTGGCAATTAAATTATCAAAAAGTACGCACTGTGAAATCCTCGAATTTCTGTTCCCAGTCTTGAGGATATGGTGGCAATTTATCCGCCGTTTCGTCGTTATCCATGAAACCCCAATCTTCACCCGGTTTTAATTCACCACAGTCCACGATAACAATTTCCTAAAGCAAAAACTTATAAATCAACATAGAAGTGTTGGAATATTAAAACAAAGCACCTCTGTTGGTTTTCCCTCATCCGTTGTATTTTGCTCCATATCGCCAATGATGCCAAGACCACGCAATACACGTCCCACTACAACATTTGTGCCATTCAGATTGTCACACTCCACCGAAGTGATGACAAACTGAGAGTTATTTGAATGAGGTACACCGTAGTTGGCCATGCTAACAACACCTTCTTCGTGCTAATGAAGGGAACTGTCAAGGTAATGGATAAGACTCACTAAGGAACACTTCATAGAACTTACTGGCAACTCAAAGTTTTCATCTTCGAATAGCGGTCCATAGATACTTTCACCACCACTGCCATCGTTGTTGATCACATCACCGCTCTGCACTACATATACACTCGTCACCTTATGAAAGCGTACTCCTTTATAATGCAGTGGCTTGCCCAGCTGTCCTATGCCACGTTCACCCGTGCAGAGTGCTCGAAAGTTCTCCGCTGTTTTGGGCACGACATCCTTGCGAAGCTCTATGATAATACGTCCACCTGGAAAGGATGCAGAGACATCATTTCCGTTTGTTTTGGTAGGTTTGACGCTTTCTTTACTTACCGAATTCTTTGCCGATGTTGATGTCAAAGAACACAATTGGATTCGTGGCACAGACTGGCTGCAGTGGCTTAAGGCTTAGATCAATCATTTTAGGTTAAATATTTGGTTTTAAGATGAAAAATGTCGAATAAGTTTGTTTAACAGTTTTTGTTTATCTAATGCGCAATAATTACTTCCAAATTCTTTCTATTTACTTTTCTTTGGTTTTCTCATACTATATCTATTGTTTGTTTTTAATTTTACATTTAGAAAAAATAAACAATTCCTCAGGTGTTACAAAAACTTTTTGATTTCACTAAAATATTTGGTATAAAAATGGTTCTAGAAAAAAATGTCACAACAGCTGATCAAATTGAAGGCAAGAAAAACCAGGGATGAAAAGTTAAGCTCAAGATTATTTTCTCAGTTGCAAAAGCCTATTTTGTTGCTTAACCCTTTCGGTACATCTTTTTGATTTCAAGTCCAAAAAATCTATTTTGCACGAATAATTATTCTTTATGATCATATTATTCATAATCAATCACAAAATGTTTAATTTTTTTTTAAAGTTGTTTTTTGAAGTGATGCCATATGGCATAAAATTTCCTTAGAGGTAAAAGAATATGAAAGAATTCATATTTATAACAAAAACTTTATTCATAAATTATAAAGCAAATAAAATAAATTTAAAATTTATACAAACTTATTATAAAAAAATATCTATCACAATTGAAAATTATTTCCATAAAATATATGTAATTTAATTTTTACCTTCATGGTATATTTTGAAGTAATTCCGAGTTTAATTTGGAATGCACAAATGAACGTATCATTTTGAACACATGTACCTTGAATATAATTTGCATCCTTCAAGTTTGGACCTAAGTTTCTTCGCTGTATGCTCTGGCCAGTGCTGAAAACCATCATAACGAAGGGAAACCGATGGTCCTGTCTCGTAGCGCTGACTGGAAGTTGTGGGGCTGATTCTTTCCGTAGTTGTTGGGGCTACTTAGACTATCCTCGTCAAAAGCTACTCTAGAACGTCCACGTTTTCGAGCACAAGTAGACTGAGATCATTACGAAACGCCAATAGATCCATGCACTCCTTTGATTTCAAATGATTACCTTCACAATCTTTTTATATTCTAGCTAGGAGTTGCATATAGCCAGATCAATAAAATGATCGAAAATTCTAAAAAATTTTTTATTTTATAGAAATTCTGTATAACGATAGAAGGAAACCCATCTTGTCAACGCCCCCCCCCCTATGTTTATTGTACATAGAAACGATGTCAGATTGCGTAATTTAAATTTTTTTTTTTTATCAAAACAGAATCTTGTTACTTTATTTACCTTTTCGTCGCCAAAAATCGATGACACAATGTTAACTATGCCTGCATCAAACCATTTCAAGGCCATAACATTATGTTTTCTTTCAATGCGGTAATCGAAACTACCTCTATCTTTTGTTTAAGATCTTTTTCGGTTTGGAATGGGACTTTTCCGATTCTATTGCTTCGTATCGTACCTGTTGCCCAAATTCCTTTTTTCTGCAAATACACCATTAAATTAAGGGTTGTGAAATAATTATCAAAATAAATTTTCAACTTAATTCCTTCTGGAATTGTTTTCGTGAGATGGATCACTATATCACAACAAAACTCTAACTTTGAGTCAGCAGCAATAGTGTTTTTACCCCGATAAATTTCAAAATCATGTAGAATACCTGTTGAACTGCAGAGGTAAAATGTTTGTACACCCCATATTATGGGTTTTTTGGGCATATATTGTCTTAATACAGTTTTTCATTTAAAAGGAACCATTATTTCATCCACGCAGAGATTTTTGTCTTTTGTAATTGTATATATTTTTTCAGTGAACATGATCAAAATGTTACGGACTTTATAAAGCTTATCAGCTTATAAAGCTTATTGCTTTATAAAGCAATTTAAGATTATTACGAATAGAATGAAATCTGTTTCTCGTCATACTCTGACAAAAAGATGGAATTTCGGAATATATCTCCAATCGCTGATAGCCAATTTTACCGATCATAATTTCTAGCGCTATAAGCTTGTGTAATTCTTCCTTTCTTAAATTAATTGAAGTACCGTTATTTTTAAGCGAAGCTTGGTTTGTAGCATCAGCTGCTTTATCAAAAAATCAGCAGTAAAATACTCAAGAAAATATTAAACTGGAACTTTTAAATTTGTTTTGGGATTTTCCGGCTCAGTAAAATTTGCTTCTGCAGGAGTCCAAAAAGTTTTTTTCCAACGAAATTTGTCTATTTTCTCAAAAGGTATTCTGAATATTTCACCTTCTTGAGAATCTGGAAGCCCAACAAAGTTAAGTCTTTTGGATTGGTCATCAAGAGGTAACTTTTCTTTTAAAGTTTTATCTACTTCTAAATCTAAAACCTTGACATTATCAACTTCAAGGTCTTCAATATTTACTTCGTATTGGCCATTTCGAGATAACTCTTCAAATAAAAACGAATTGTTTCCTGCAAATACTTCATGCAAATCTAACAATACGTTAGGTTCTTCTGATCTCTCTAAATCGGATAAATCTGAATCTTCAAAATTATTTAAAATTTTTTCAATTTCATTCTCATTTATTTTTCTCGACATTATGATTAATCTTCATACAAAAAAAGCACCTTCACTTTCAAACGCTAAAAATATAATAAGCAAAATTTGATACATGCATATACATCAAATTGAATAAAGTATGAGTGGCGCAAATATTTTAGAACCTACGAGTAAAATTAATGCCATATGGCATCATAAGTTATTTGAAAAATCGTCTCGCGTACAATGGAATTTAAAATTTTTTCAACTATGCAGAAATATATGGTAACTATTGGTTAAGATAATTGCATCAAAAAATTCCCAATATTTTGTGATTTTTTAACAAAAATTTTAAATTTGGTTGTCACCTTTTCAGTGAAAAGTTTACTTAGACTATATGGTTCAATAAAAAATGGAATTAATCGTCCTGTAAGCAATGAAATATAAATTTTTTAATGAGACACCTCTACAGCAGTCTTATATAAAAAATAGCATATGCAAGTTATTAATAAATGGTACCTAGGCTGTTCCACGGGGTCTTTAAAACCGATGATGCCATATGGCATCAAATTCACGAAAAGGTTAACATTTTATTTTCATGGCCGTTTGGAATATTTTGGATAAAAATAATTATGGAACAATTGAAGAATAGCGAAAACTAAAAATTTACATTTTTCTTTAATTATATGTATTAACCCTCATCCACCCCTCGGGTGAAATTTCACCGATTTTGTAGTTTAAAACGCTATACCTAGCTCATTTTTAATGCATAATTAATGAAATGTATGGTATTTGTATAAAATGTCCCTTTCTCTTAGAATATAAAATCAATGTAATGGTTTATAAAACATAACAGTAAATATTTGAAAAGTAACTTAAGCGGCCTTCGGGTGAAATTTACCGATTTTGCAGCTTAAAACGCTATATCTGGCTCATTTTTAATGCAAAATTAATGACATGTATGTTATTTGTATAAAATGCCCCTTTCCTTTAGAATATGAAATCAATGTCATGGCTTATTAAACATAACGGTAAATATTTGAAAATTAAATTAAGCGACCTTCGGTTGAAATTTCACCGATTTTGCAGTTTAAAACGCTATATCTGGCTCATCTTTAATGCAAAATTAATGAAATGTATGTTATTTGTATAAAATGCCCTCTTCTTTTAGAATATGATATCAATATTTTGGTTGATGAAACATAACGGTAAATATTTAATAAGTAACTTAAGCGACCTTCGGGTGAAATTTCACCCATATGCGAAAAGCATATTCCTTCCTACAACAAATATATATGAGGTGCACTGCTCTAAACTTCAGAAAAGTTGTAAATTGTTTAATTTAATAACTAAACTATGTAAATGATTTACTCAAATTTGCTGCGTTTTTTCTGTGTTAATTAATTTTACAGCACAACAGTTGACTATTGACTCCGCTGAGTGCAACCATTGAATTTTTGTAATATTTGTTGTTTACGCTTCCTTCAATTCTCACTTTGTTTCAATAACAGCTGTTGACAGGAGATGGTTAATTTGTAGAAGAGAAAATAAGCAATTGTTAATGCTACCTTGTTCCTTATACCATGATTTTAACCCTTCAGTATAACTGATTTTTATTAAAAATTTGTATTTTATTATCATTGTTCGACATGAAAGTATTTTTTCGTTCCCAAAAATACAAAAAAATTCTCACTCTCATGTCCTTTTTTGCACCCGATATAACTCTATTACTTTTTGTTTCTTATTCATACTACTTATTTCCTTATCATATCGACAGAAAAACCATGGCCAAATTGCCTGTTTCTACGGAGTAACATTTATAAATCGTAGGTCTAAACGATTTTTCCCCCTCCTCCTTGGTAGCATCTGCCAAGCTCTCAAAATTTTAAATTTAAATGCGGTCTAAAAATTGCATTAGATTTTTTTGTGCTGAAAAACCACAAATTATATGTTTACCAAGATTCAACGGTTTTCATGTGTGTAGCTACTAACTTTGAGTAGGTATAAATTATGGATTACAAGGTGCAGCAGAGAGAGTCTCAAACGTGTTGTGCAAAATAATGGTCAATATAATGAAAACCAGGTTGGCAATAGCCGAGAAACAAAATAAGCGAAAACTAAGTGAGATGATATCTATAAGCTATGCACTAGGTGTAAATGTAACGCCACCCAGTCGAGGCAAGGATGCGTTAAAAATGTAAATAATTGCAATGTAGCACTCTGGATTAATTCAATATTTTTTTAGTTTAAATGTAGTGCTGTTGAGCCTCTCAGCTTTTGGATTGTATGGACAGTATTGTTACGTAGTCAGATACGCAGATAAAGCCTTAGCGGAATACATTGAATGCATTTTAACCGCATTCCAAACCATCATCTCAATAACCAAATTGATTTATTTTCTATTTGTACAAGAAAAATTTTATCAACTATTGTCTACTGCCAAAACGGGAAAGATAGTACAACAACTGGAAATATTCGACATGGGTAAGGGGTCGAAATGGGGTTAAAACTGGGCAATTTTTTTTTGATTAATTTTTATGCTTTCCAGACATACCCATGACACTGAAGCAGCTTCTAAGCCAGCGCATTATTGATATACTTGAACATTCGTGGATCATCATTCGTCGCCAGCTAGTTTTCTACATGTGCTGTAGCACTTGTATTAGTTGTAATTATTTTGTTGTTGTTCTGGTTTCCAACACCTATCATCAGATTCAAGGCACCGAAAACTACACGATGCAGACTTGCAAGTTAAAGTTTTAAAACTTTTTCACGTTAGTTTAATTTTTTGTCATTTTCGTTTGTTAGCTTTTCCCTCACTTTTTCCCATGTGGGAGTCGAAGGGCTTTCAATTTCCCTACTACGAAATCCAGTTTATTGCTGTGGGCTGTGAAAATTTTATATCCGGCATGAGTGAGTATCTAAAGACCATTCATTTGGCATCTTGGAAACTTCTACATCAAGCAATTGTATTATATTTTTATAGGTGCTGTAAGTTTCGATGGTATATTTATTGTTTTGACCCTTCATGGTATGGCTTTGCTGCGTATCTTGCATCTTATTATAAGCTATTCTACACATGATTCCATAGAACCCAACTTGAGACTACGTTATTTGCGTTATTGTATTCATCACTTTCAGCGCATTTTTGAGTAAGTGTTTAATATTTAATGCGTCCGACTCAGGGCCGCATTAAGAATGTGGAGGCCTCAGAGATGGGATATGTGTAGGTGCCCCTTTTAAGGTCATAATTACACACGAATCATTGAAAAAAGTGAAAAATTTTAATTTTAATTGTATCTTTTTAAATAGCCATATTATTAGATATCACAATTTATCGCTAATATTGTACTTATGGCAAAACTTTGAATTTCATACACGTTTACATTATTTTTGACTTGGTATTGCAATTCTCCTACTGGAATCATTTGGATAACGTTCAAAATCTAGTATATCTCTTTCCGAACTCAGGGAAACCAAATGAATTAACCGCTCCTCTCCCTTACACGTACGAAGTCGGTTTTTGATTAGTTTCATTTTGAGAAAGATCTTTCACTTGTGACATTTGTTACCATAGTCAGACATAAACTTAGAACTGACAAACGTAGACTGTAGATAGTTTTCCTTAATGATGCGGTACAAAAACATCTCAGTCTATTCTTTTTTGTGTCAAGATTTGCAAAATTTTGAAGTTGGATGAGTTCGTTTTCTCATCTGTCGTTTCAAGTGGCGACTTATAGCGAATTCTTTTCTGGAAAAAAGTTCTGCACTTTTTCTGACCTCTTCAAGAGTTCTGCATTTTTCCGCTATTTTCTAAAAAAAAATGTTGATCCCAAAATAAATTGTGTTCTTGTCTCAAAAAATTCTGACCAATAATTTTATCAACATAAAAACAAAAAAATAATTTTGACATTAATAGTATGTGCTGTAACAATTGTGAGAAGCAAAAAGTTCCGATTTTGAAAAACTTTTGAAATATTATCCAAAACAATTTTGATTAAAGTATTTAGTTTTAATAAAACTGAACAGCTTGGTGCAGGCTCTATCAGAAAGGGGACAGAAGGGGTTCGAGCCACGGGCCCCGCATCTGAAGCGTGCCCCAAATTAAGAATATCATATAAAAAAAAATTAAACAAAAGTGTTGAGATGAAAAAATCCCTACTGGACTTTTAAATGTAGTATAGGAATTTCATTCAAATTTACTTGTAACCGATCGATGAAAATTGAGTTTGAAGCTTAGTATGCTGTAGGAACAAAAAAAAAATTTCCATAAGAAGTACATTGAGATTTTTGACAACGAACAGGCAGCGAAATTTTCTCGCCAGCTAGTACGCTGTAGAAGCAAACATTATTGCTATGTTGCCAAATTTCCATTCGTGAGTGGATATCAAAACTTCACTGTCGATTATATAGCTTAGTATGCTGTAGGAACTTATTTTTTATTGTTGAATGGCAAATTTCCGCGCCAATTAAATGTACGGGCATATAATCGACAGCGAAATTTTAAAATTTCAACTCTCCACTCACGAATGAAAATTTGGCAACATAGCAGTAATTATCGCTTCTACAGCATACTAGTTGGCAAAAAAATTTCGCTGCCTCTTCGTTGTCAAAAATCTCAATGTATTTCTTATGGACATTTTTTTTTCGTTCCTTCAGCATACTAAGCTTATGCCCGTACATTTAATTGGCGCGAAAATTTGCCATTCAACAATAAAAAAATAAGCAGTAGTATGTTCTAGTGTTGAATTTGTTATTAAGCAAATTTATTGTTGAATTTATGTAGCTTTTTAATGTGTAGTCTTGCCTTTTATAAGATATAAAATTGCAGCAATAAAAATATGAATCTGTCAACCAGCACAGCAAGTGCTTTTTCTCCACACAAAAATTTTGACTCTACTCCAAAATTTCGCGTGTAGAGTTATATGCCCAAAAATGTTCGTTCCTACAGCATACTAAGTTTGACATGGAAATATATTATGGGGTCAACGTGTTTTTAGCAATTTTTTATTTCTTTACAAAACATAAGTAAATTGAGAAATATTCATAAAAAAATATTGATATTAAGACGTGCCACAAGTGGTTTCAAAGTTGAAAATCTGAATTATATGGGAAAAAGTCGTCTTTTTTTTAAAAATTGAAGAAGATTGCTACGCTTCACGATCTTCAATTAATTTTTCTTTAAAATGAGTATTCTTAAAGTGGCATTGACAAATCCTAGGAACTTAACTTCTTTCAAAAATCCTTAACAAAATAATCTTAATCATAACATAATCGAAAAAAAATTTTAAAATATTTTTTGAGAACTATATGTTTTCGATTTTGCATGATTTCTCTTGTGTTTAGTGACTTCATACATCCTTGCGGCGGCAAAAGGGTCTCTTCTAAAAAATGTTTTTAAAGCACTACTTGCAACTACTTTGAACAACTTATTACTTGTTGTTTTTACAAAAAGTCAACTTACAAGAACATCTTACTACAAAATATTTTGCTACTAAAAATAATATTAAAATTAAGTCATGGCAACGACACATTTTACATGTATGGTAACACGGTAAAGGTGGCTGAAAAATCGTTCCTTTTGATGTAAAAACAATGAATATATCAAATTGTAAGTAATCGGAACTTATTTACCCAACCATCAAAGCGATTCAAATTTGTAATTGAAAAACATATGCTCACTTTTTTGACTTTTATATATTTCTCGATTGCTTGCACAAACAACCTTATTTTGCTCCTAAAACTGGTAAGCACTTTGTTTGTCATTTAATTGTCCCTAAAAATGAGATGTAAAACAATACAATCGGATAAAAATTGCTAGAGTTGTGATATTTTACTTGTAAAAAAAGCTTAAAAATTAATTTTTGAAAACAATGCAATAAAATGCTGTTGAAATGTTTTCTAAAAAAACATTTAATTCAAATACAAAAAATTATGTGATTATGTTGAATAATTTGGTCGTTATAAAATTTTTTACTAGAAGTGTAACATTTTGTAAATTTCGAGTTTGGATATTTTTACGAAAAAAATCCTCAAAAATCCAAAAATTTCAATTAAATGTTTTTTTAGAAAACATTTCAACAGCATTTCATTGCAATGTTTTCAAAAATTAATTTAAAAAATTTTTTTTTATGCTACAAGAAAAAAGACATTTTTTCAAAAAGTAAAATATCACAACTCTAGCAATTTTCATCCGATTGTTATGTTTTACATCTCATTTTTAGGGAAAATTAAAAAACAAACGCAAAATGCAGTTTTAGCCACAAAATAAGGTTTTATGTGCAAACAATCGAGAAATATGAATGCAATGCAACCATTGAATTTTTGTAATGGTTGTTGTTTCCACTTTCTTCAATTCTCGCTTTGTTTTAATAACAGCTGTTGAAAGGAGATAGTTAATTTGTAGAAGAGAAAATAAGCAATTGTTAATGCTACCTTGTTCCTTATACCATGATTTTAACCCTTCAGTATAACTTATTTTTATTAAAAATGTTGATTTTATTATTATTGTTCGACATGAAAGTATTTTTTCGTTCCCAAAAATACAAAAAAATTCTCACTCTCATGTCCTTTTTTGCACCCGATATAACTCTATTACTTTTTGTTTTTAATTCATACTACTTATTTCTTTATCATATCGACAGAAAAACCATGGCCAAATTGCCTGTTTCTACGGAGTAACATTTATAAATCTTAATTTTAGTCGATTTTTTCCCTCCTCCTTTGGTAGCATCTGCCAAGCTCTCAAAATTTTAAATTTAAATGCGGTCTAAAAATTGCATTAGATTTTTTTTTGTGCTGAAAAACCACAAATTATATGTTTACCAAATTCAACGGTTTTCATGTGCGTAGCTACTAACTTTGAGTAGGTATAAATTATGGATTACAAGGTGCAGCAGAGAGAGTCTCAAACGTGTTGTGCAAAATAATGGTCAATATAATGAAAACCAGGTTGGCAATAGCCGAGAAACAAAATAAGCGAAAACTAAGTGAGCTGATATCTATAAGCTATGCACTGGGTGTAAATGTAACGCCACCCAGTCGAGGCAAGGATGCGTTAAAAATGTAAATAATTGCAATGTAGCACTCTGGATCAATCAAGCACTCTGGATTAATTCAATATTTTTTTAGTTTAAATGTAGTGCTGTTGAGCCTCTCAGCTTTTGGATTGTATGGACAGTATTGTTACGTAGTCAGATACGCAGATAAAGCCTTAGCGGAATACATTGAATGCATTTTAACCGCATTCCAAACCATCATCTCAATAACCAAATTGATTTATTTTCTATTTGTACAAGAAAAATTTTATCAACTATTGTCTACTGCCCAATCGGGAAAGATAGTACAACAACTGGAAATATTCGACATGGGTATGGGGGCGAAATGGGGTTAAAATTGGACAGTTTTCTTATGAAGCATTTTTATGCTTTCCAGACATACCCATGGCACTGAAGCAGCTTCTAAGCCAGCGCATTATTGATATACTTGAGCATTCTTGGATCATTTTTCGTCGCCAGCTGGTTTTCTATATGTGCTGTTGCACTTGTATTAGTTGTAACTATTTTGTTGTTGTTCTGGTTTCTAATACTTATCATCAGATTCAAGGCACCGAAAACTACACGATACAGACTTGTAAGTTAAATTTTCAAAACTTTTTAACGTTAATTTCATTTTTTGTCATTTTCGTTTGTTAGCTTTTCCCTCACTTTTTCCCATGTGGGAGTCGAAGGGCTTTCAATTTCCCTACTACGAAATCCAGTTTATTGCTGTGGGCTGTGAAAATTTTATATCCTACATGAGTGAGTATCTAAAGAACAATCATTCGGCATCTTGGAAACGTCTACATCAAGCAATTGTATGATATTATAATAGGTGCCTTAAGTTTCGATGGTATATTCATTGTTTTGACCCTTCATGGTTTGGCTTTGCTGCGTATCTTGCATCTTATTATACGCTATTCTACACATGATTCCATAGAACCCAACTTGAGACTACGTTATTTGCGTTATTGTATTCATCACTTTCAGCGCATTTTTGAGTAAGTGCTTAAGGCTCAAACATAATAGGCTCGAGCTGGCTGCAGCTAATGTCAAAAATCAACGAAAAGCTAGCTCAAGTTCTACCAAATACTTAATTTGACCGAAATAACTTGAGCGAGCTCGTCTTTAAGTCATTGAAAAAATTCGCTAATTTGTAAATATTATCAATTCGTTTTGTTAGGTTTGTTCAGTAAAATTTGTAATATGAAATGAACATTCGATTTGAATCGATTTGGCTGCAGCCAGATCAAGTTAACGAAACTTGACGAAAAAGCTGGCTTGAGCAATTATTTTGTGTACGCATCACTTCTATATATTCGTATAAAATTTGATATTAGCTGCAGCCAGCTTGAGCCTATTATTATTGGGCCTTTAATGTTTGAATATCTAACTCAGGGCCGCATTAAGAATGTGGGGGGCTCAGAGCAGGGATATGTGTAGGTGCTCCATTTTAATGTCATAATTATATACGAATCATTGATAAAAGTGAAATATTTTTAATTTTAATTGTATCTTTTAATAAACATCCATATTATTAGATATCACATTTTGTCAATTATACTGTTAGCAAAAGTTTGAATTCCATACACATTTACAATATTTTTGACTTGGTATTGAAATTCTTCTACTGGAATCGTTTGGATATCGTCAAAATCTAGTATATCTCTTTCCGAACTCAGGGAAACCAAATGAATTAACCGCTCCTCTCCCTTACACGTACGAAGTCGGTTTTTGATTAGTTTCATTTTGAGAAAGATCTTTCACTTGTGACATTTGTTACTATCATAGACAGACATAAACTTAGAACTGACAAACGTAACCTGAAACGTACCTTTACGATGTATGTGCAGTGATTTCAATGATAACTTCAACATGATTAATTTTTCTGATTCTGATATATTACATTTAAATAATTAAATCAATTTAACTTCATCCTATTATACCTAACGCAGTTTTATAACAATATAATATTGGTAACTGAGATTGTTCTGTTTCTCTTTTTTGTCTCGATATTATGTTTTATAAAGTAAGCACCATCAAATATGAATCGTTTTTAAAACTTACTTTTTAATTATTCAATATTTTAATTTTTAATCGAATTGGGATTTACGTGCTCACGTGGTTTCCTGATTTGAAATTAGACTGAACTCACACTATCACCTGGATTGGTGTGCCAGAGTATATCTCTTTTCCATACAAGTTTATGCCTGCGTTGGCCCAAATGCATATCCAACTAATTGGGATTTTGATTTGGCGGATATGAGATTTATCTCATTTTCACGTAGATCCTTGGGTTGGACAATGGCCGCAAACCAGTTAAAATGAGTTTAGTGTTTTTGATTGTTTTTCGGGTACCTTAAATTGATAATTACTATTATTTAATTCGATGTTGCTTATTTATATAGAATCAAGTATACTTAAATACGCGTTTATATATATTCAATTTTTAAATTCCGCTGAAAAGCCAATTAATGTGCTTAGTGGAAAATCCTAATTGCCAATAGGGGGTATGTTTTAGTACGTAGGTGCATTCTGTCTGTTCCGGCTGATTCGGGCAGATTTTAGAATGTGAATCGTGCATGCGTATAGGACGGGTATATGTATCTTTGGAAGATTTCATACCTCCGGGCGAATCCAAAAAAAAAACAAAAAGATTGTTTTCCTTGATGATGCAGTACAAAAACATCCTAGTTTATTCTTTTTCTTTTTTGTGTCAAGATTTGCCAAATTTTGAAGTTGGATGAGCTCGTTTCCTCATCTGTCATTTTAAGTGGTGTCTAAAAGCGAATTCTTTTCTGGAAAAAAGTCTGCATTTTTTCTGACCTCTTCAAGAGTTCTGCCTTTTTCCATTATTTTCTAAAAAAAAATGTTGATCTCAAAATAAATCGTGTTCTTTTCTCGAAAATTCTGACCAATAATTTTATCAACATAAAAACAAAAAAATAATTTTGTCATTAATAGTATTTGCTGTAACAATTGTGAGAATCAAAAAGTTCCAATTTTGAAAAACTTTTGAAATATTATCTACCCGCATCTGAAGGATGCCCTCAAATTAAGAATATCATATTAAAAAATATTTAACAAAAATGTTCAGATAAAAAAATTCCTACTGGACTTTTAAATGTAGTATAGGAATTCCATTCAAATTTACTTGTAACCGATCGATAAAAGTTGATCCTGAAGCTAAGTATGCTGTAGGAACGAAAAAAAAATTCCATAAGAAATACATTGACAATTTTGACAATGAACAGGCAGCGAAATTTTTTTTCGCCAGCTAGTATGCTGTAGAAGCAAACATTATTGCTATGTTGCCAAATTTCCATTCGGGAGTGGAGAGTTGAAATATTAAAATTTCACTGTCGTTTATATAGCTTAGTATGCTGTAGGAACTTATTTTTTATTGTTGAATGGCAAATTTCCGCGCCAATTAAATGTACGGGCATATTATCGACAGCGAAATTTTAAAATTTCAACTCTCCACTCACGAATGAAAATTTGGCAACATAGCAATAATTATCGCTTCTACAGCGTACTAGCTGGCGACAAAAATTTCGCTGCCTCTTCGTTGTCAAAAATCTCAATATATTTCTTATGGAAATTTTTTTCGTACCTACAGCATACTAAGCTTATGCCCGTACATTTAATTGGCGCGGAAATTTGCCATTCAACAATAAAAAATAAGCAGTAAGTATGTTAAAGTGTTGAATTTGTTATTAAACATATTTATTGTTGCATTTATATAGTTTATTAATGTGAAGTCTTGCCTTTTATAGGATACTAGCTGAAACCCAGCGCGTTGCTACCACTCTCCCTTGTCAAACGCCCATAAAATGTTATCAGTTAAACAGCATGTCTAAATTGAGGTAGAATACTGAATTCCGAGACTGTGCGACCTATATCCACAAAGCTTTTCGATATAACAAATTTGGGTTGTATAGGAAGTGCCACGCCCTCTTGATCACCGCTCATAGAATGTAATCAATTAAACTGCATGTGTACATGGAGGTTGAATACCGAATTCCAAAATTGTGCGACATATAACTCCAAAACTATTCGATAGCACAAATTTGGGTTGTATGGGAAGTGCCACTCCCCTTTTACCTACGCCCATAAAATTTTACCAATGAAACTGCATGTGTAAATTGAGGTCGAATACTGAATTCCGAGGCTTAGTTACCTATAACTCCAAAGCTATTCGATATCGCAAATTTGGGTTAAATTGGAGGTGTCACGCCCCCCCGACAAACTCTAAAAAATTTTATCAGTAAATCTGCAAGCGTAAATTTTGGTCGAATACTGAGTTCCGACGCTGTGCGACCTTAAACTCCAAAGCTATTCGATATCACAAATTTTCGTTGTATGGGAGGTGCCACTCTTTGTTTTCTAAAAAAACATTTGATTCAAATACAAAAAATTATGTGATTAGGTTGAATAACTTGGTCGTTATGAAATTTTTTACTAGAAGTGTAACATTTTGTAAATTTCGAGTTTGGATATTTTTACGAAAAAAATCCTCAAAAATCCAAAAATGCGGAATTTAAGAAAAACGAGTTAATAGGTAACTCTGGCATAGTCTTAAGCTATTTCGTGCAAAAAATTACAAAAACCAAAATTCGGATGAAAAAGTTATAGCTGTTGAAACTTTTCAAAAATTCTTAAAGTTTCTGTTTTCGGCATTTCGAACAAAACAAAAATATCATTAAAAATCGATAAAATTTTTCTTCGCATTAAAAATGACTTCAAGAATTTTAAAAAATATTTTAGATATTCCTTCAAAAAAATTTAATTCCAGGGCTGCCAACATATAAAAGCCTATTTTTAGGGTAAAAAATATTAAAAAAACCCCAAAAATCAACAAATTTAATTTTTCACCATGCTCTTGGTGTCGAAAGCGCTGCTCGATTAAAAAACACTTTCTAATGGAATAAAATATTTAATTTACTTATACTTAATGTAGATTTATTTTGCAACATTGAATCAATTAAAAATTTAATAAAGCAAGTTTTTCCGATATTTTTCCTTGAACTTTTTTAACTTTAATATGGCGGTGTGATCCGATTTGGTCATCTTTGGTTTCGGATCCGATTTTAGATATGTTGTCCTTGTTGGAATGGTGAAAAAAGATAATTCACATATTGCGTGAAAATTAAAATTGTTAATTTTTGGGATATCTTTAATATTTTTTATCCTAAAACCAGGGTCTGATATGTTGGCAGTCCTGGAATTAAATTTTTTTTTAAAGAATATCTAAAATATTTTTTTAAATTATTGAAGTCATTTTGAATGCGAATAGTTATATCGATTTTTTATGTGTTCGAAGTGCCAAAAACAGGAACTTTGAGAATTTTTAAAAAAAAAATCAAGTTTCCACAGCTAAAACTTTTTCATCTGAATTTTGGTTTTTGTAATTTTTTGCACGAAATAGCTTAAGACTATGCCAGAGTTACCTATTAACTCGTTTTTTTTAAATTCCGCATTTTTGGATTTTTGAGGATTTTTTTCGTAAAAATACCCAAACTCGAAATTTACAAAATGTTACACTTCTAGTAAAAAATTCCATAACAACCAAGTTATTCAATCTAATCACATAATTTTTTGTATTCGAATTAAATGTTTTTTTAGAAACATTTCAACAGCATTTCATTGCAATGTTTTCAAAAATTAATTTTTAAGATTTTTTTTTTTTGCTACAAGAAGAAAAAAAAACATTTTTTCAAAAAGTAAAATATCACAACTCTAGCAATTTTCATCCGATTGTTATGTTTTACATCTCATTTTTAGGGAAAATTAAATAACAAACGAAAAGTGCATACCAGTTTTAGGCACAAAATAAGGTTTTATGTGCAAACAATCGAGAAATATGTAAAAAGTCAAAAAAATGTACATATATTTTTAAATTTTAAATCGCTTTGATGGTCGGTAAATAGTTTCCGATTACTTACAATTTGATATTTTTATTGTTTTTAAATCAAAAGGAACGCTTTTCAGCCATCCGTTTTAAGAAAATTTCTTTTCAAAAATTACCCTCTTCATGTATACTTTTAATCATTTTTTTAGAAAGGTTGGGGGGGGGGCCCAAAAAATTCGAAAGGCCCTGGCTGGAAGAATATCTTATATACATATATTACGCAAACGCAAATTTTGTCTGGCGTAAGGCTTTTTAAGTACAAGTCCACTCTTAATAAATTTAGTATGGTTTGGTAAGTTTAGACCTGTAGATGTGCAAACTGGACTTTTTATTTCTTAAAAATTTATATTTTTAAGTTATAGCGTGTTAAAGTTTGCATATAATTGTTGTTATGTTGCTTTTTCTCTTCTTAATTTCAGCATATGCCTAAAAATATGTGAGGTATTTAGCGCCACCTATCGGCTAATAGCTATGCAACTGTTATACTGACGAATAATATTTTAAAATTTCACAACTAACTGCATTATTCTGTATCACGAAGAAGCACACCAACGATGAGAAAGACACGAGAAGCAATACTTTCTTCCATAAAAAATTGTATTGCTTCTCGTGTCTTTCTCATCGTTGGTGTGCTTGTTCGTGATACAGAATAATGCAGTAAAACTATGAATTAATATATTCAATATCAAAGAGATACTGGAATGATTTCTTACAGTTGAAAAAAGATTTCTAAACGTTTGGTTAGAAAATTTTTCAGTTTTTAAATATTTACACAAAAGTTTAATAAGAAATTGCAAAAAGTCCAATATTAATTTCATTTCAATTTTGATCAGTTGAAAATCTATTCAATAGCTTAAAATAAAATCTAGGTATGTTTGATTTTGGCGTTTTAACGCCACACGGGTTAACTATTTTGTTAGAAATTCCATGCACTATACTACAGTCGGCACTATATATAACCTTAATTGTAAATACATCGGAATTCAAAACAACAGTGCAGCCAATATCAAATGAAAAAAAAATGTTGAATTTTTACGTTCTATTCTCAGCTCAAAAAGGTCAACATTCTGTAAATTCAGTTCAGGATCTAAAAATTCTGCATTCTGTGAGGTTAGAATTTTTTTCAGAAAAGAATGCGCTATTTTCCGCATAGCGCCAAAAGAATAGCCAAAATATAATTGAATCATCGAATATGGTAAATACAGTAAAATTTAAATAAATATCAACTGAGTTATCAGAATAAAATAAAAAATTTCTGAAAGTTGAGAAGTTGAGAAAACCTATTTTTCAGAGAATAATGGAAAAAATTATTATTTTTTCATTATCTTGTGTGGGCTGCGGCTCCGTCGGTCTTGTTCTTAATTCGGCCCTGATCTAACTCAACTGCCCTGCTCTAATTCAAGCTAAATTCTTTGATAGTTTCTATGAGGCCATCAATGATTTGTATGGACACATCTGTTTGGCTCAGTTTGGCATCAGTGTTTTTATCTTATGTATGGTACTCTATCAAGCCAGCATTGGTTTAGTAAGTTATTATGTCAAGAGAAGATTTTTAATCTAATGCTATATTCACACTGAGAGACATTTACGAACGGCCCTTTACCAGAGCTGTAAAAGAATGCATTCAATTTGATTTAAATCACAAAAAAATGAATCAATGAATAACGAAAAAAGAATGCATTCAATGAATGCAAAATTGATTTATAAATAAAATTTTTAATTCACACTCAATTTAAAAAAAAAAATGATTAATTATACATTTCAATTATTCATTTTCGTTATTTAGAATAATGAATCAAATTTTTTATTCATTTGAATGCTATTCACAAAGAATGCCATTCACAAAGAATTACAGAATTTTCAATTATTCTATTTTCAATCATTATTCATTTTTTATTCGTTATTCATTTTTTATTCTTTATTCATTTGTTATTCATTATTCATTTTTTATTCATTATTCATTTTTTACTCATTACTCATTTATTATTCATTATTCTTTTTTTATTCATTTTTCATTTTTTATTCATTATTCATTTTTTATTCATTATTCATTTGTTATTCATTATTCATTTGTTATTCATTACTAATTTTTTATTTTTTATTCCTTTGTTATTCATTATTCATTTTTTATTCTTTATTCATTTGTTATTCAGTTTTTTGTCATTGCTTATTAATTTGAAGATATTGACAAGAACAGAAAAAAAAATTTAAAAAGTTAATAAACATAAGTATATACAGAGTTGTTGTTGCCTTCTTCAAACTTATTTGATCTAAATAGCTCACAATTTAAGTATTTTCATTTAATAATTGGTTTAAGAAATCCAACATAAAACTTGATATAAAACGCGTCGTTCTCTAAATTCAGGAACAGAAAGATATCTGTTAATAAAAGTATGTACAATTTAAGTTACCAAAAACTGGTGAGAACTTCAAAATAATTTTTTTGTACTTTTATATCGATGTCTTAATATAGAAAATGCGTGACTCGTTTTTTTTTTTGCGAAAGCTACGATTGTAAATTTGTTGCCTATTTTATATAAAAACTGCATTTAAAAGTTTTCTATAGAAAAACGCTTTTTCTATATTAAGCCATCGATATGTAAAAAAATTGAGTTTCTCATCTGAATGAAATATGAAAGAAACATTTTGAAAAAAGGAATCCAAGTAACCGAACTACCCCTTAAATATGAAATAACTTCATGTACTTAGAATCGTACGTTGCAAACACAAACTAGGTTAACACTGAACTGACCGCAATCGGTAAATCTGACCTGCTATTATTGTTCTTCGAATCTATACATGGTTTTTCAGTCTATACCATTATAAATACATTAAATACATTTAATAGTAAATAAACCGTTATCTGCGTTTAATAATAAACATGATGGATATGTTAATTACCAGTAATTTGAATATGAGGTTCAGGAAAAGGTATAGAAGAAATATCGGTAGGTTGAGTGTTAATAAAATTCAGAGTAAGCTAAGGGGCATGTCACACGTAGCGGACACGGACAAATTTGGTGTTGTTTTCGCGGATAAAAGAAAAAACTGGAAATAGAGAGAGCTTCTCAGTCAGCCAAAAATTTCCAGGCAAGCGACAAAAATTTTGCATTCTCTTGATGTTTTACGTTTAGTAGTAATAAAACTGCACTGCAGTAGGAAATGTACTATTTGAATTCATCAGTAATGCGATCGATGTTTGTTGTTTAGTATTGAATTGTACGCTGCTAGTGCTATACATTGCTTGAATGGTATTTATTTATAAAAAGAAGAAGAATACTTGACGATTATGCAAAATGCAGCCCGGCTAGCTGCAGCAAATGGATTCAACTGAACAGCTGAATATTATAAGTGATTATTGTGAATGTAATATTAATGATTTAATATATTGTGTTTTAGTGATTGTGTATTTTTTATAATTAAAAATATTAACGTAACATGTGTATATGATGTTATTTATAAAAATGTATATATATTTAACTATATTTTTAATTTATAAACTATTCTATTGCATACTTTTAGTGCTTGTATGTACAGCTGCTGTTGTCTTTTTCACCCTTGTATTTTAGGACAATCGTTAAGAGAAAATGTGAGCAGTAGATTTACTGATAGTATAACAGATCAAGCTAGTCGTACATTACAGCCGCGTAGTTAACAAATAAACTGTTTATATATACATATATCTTGTAATATCGTTTAAATCGTTTAAATTTACAATATTCTTAGAGATACGGTTATGGCTATTAATTGGAGTAGAAATATTACTGAAATATTCATAAATGAATTTCAAAGCCAACCGGCTTTGTGAGATATTCTTAAAAAAATTTTAAATGATTTATCATCAGTGAATCTTAGCTCCTTTGATAAATTTATCATCCCTTTCTTATGTCCAGCAGGATCTTTTTTCATTTTTATAACTCCATCCAGAGTTTCATCAACTCAACAATTGTTTTGATTGTGACCATATCGTTGTCATCTATATATGTGGATACACTTCCTGCATACATATTGGCCAATGAAATTAATTTTAAACCCCGGAGATCAGAATTTAACCCATCAATTTTAAATGCAAATAAAACTACTTATAAACAACCTATAGAGGGTAGCCGTATTATTGAATCGATTGCATAAAGAAGCATTACCTGCACGAAATGGTAGCAAAAACGTAGTAAATTTAGCTTCCGCCATTATCAAACAAAAAACTACGAGTAGCATGCCGTGTACAAAATAATGAGAGAGAGAGAAAAAAAAATGGCGAAAATTCCAATGTTTGACGGACAAGCAGACAACGTGTGACATGCCCCTAAGCACGCAGTCATGAATATTTCCAGCGAATTAATGGCGAGCTTGCTTCTTCGTCCCAGTGGTAAATGGATAACCGAAGTAACCAACTACATACTCTTAAATTTGATGTCATAACCGATAAACTTATTCCAGCGGGGTGTGAGGAATTGGTTCTTCATAAGTTAAGACAATATAGATCAAGCGTACGTTTAGAAACTAGTGAGGCCCAAATGAAACATGCTTTTTAATGCCACCGAATTCTCTCACCAATTTCTTAAAATTTTTTTGTTGCGTTTTTTTAACAGATTGTAGACGCGACGATTAAGGCTTGTCTGTTATGTTTTTTTTTGATTTCTTAAGATATTTATAAAAAATATTTTGCTGTTATCTATATCGTCAAATTAATAAAAGAAAAACACAGCCCGAGTCCTAAGCAATGACAAAAAAATTAAAAACAAATGAATAAAGAATAAAAAATGAATAATGAATAACAAATGAATAATGAATAAAAAATGAATAATGAATAACAAATGAATAATGAATAACAAATGAATAATGAATAAAAAAAGAATAATAAATAAAAGTAAATAATGAATAAAAAATGAATAATGAATAAAAAAGGAATAATGAATAAAAAATGAGTAATGAATAAAAAATGAATAATGAATAAAAAAATAATAATGAATAAAAATGAATAATGAATAAAAAATGAATAATGAATAAAAAATGAATAATGAATAACAAATGAATAATGAATAAAAAATGAATAATGAATAAAAAATGAATAATGAATAACAAATGAATAAAGAATAAAAAATGAATAACGAATAAAAAATGAATAATGAATTAAAATAGAATAATTGAAAATTCTGTAAATTCTTTATTCAAATGAATAAAAAAATTGATTCATTATTCTGAATAACGAAAATGAATAATTGAAATGATTAATTAATCATTTTTTTAAAATTGAATGTGAATTTATAATTTTATGTATAAATCAATTTTGTATTCATTGAATGCATTCTTATGTCGTTATTCAGTTGTACTTAAAATTCTGAATATGAATGCAGACTTTACAGCTCTGCCCTTTACTAGTTGTAGGAGTAACAGGGACAAATATGTATAGTAAATGCTCTAAATGCGCATTTAGCTCTGTGTGAACTTAGCATAAGTCGAGTTTTATACTTTGTGTTCTCATACACAGGAAACTGATATGAGAATTTTTATAAAAATGCTATTTTACATGGTGGCCGCTAGTTTTCAAGTCTTGATATACTGCTACAATGGACAACGGATGACAACAGAGGTGGCGAATTAAAAATTCTACTGTTTTTTTTTAATATAATTTCAATAATATTCTTATATATTGATACAGAGTGAAAAGTTGGAGTTCGCTTGGTACAACTGTAACTGGTATCAGGAGTCAAAGGAATTCAAGGAGCTGATAAAAATGATGATATTGCGCTCCAATCGTACAATGCCAATACAGGTTTCAGGGCTTACAACCATGAATCTGGCCACATTTCTATGGGTAAATTGAAGTAAAAGATTAATAAGGCTATTCACAGTTTGAATACGCTGGTCTGCTATTTGTACGATTCGCTATTTGTACGCCAATTTACGAAAACGTATTTTGCTTTGTTGCTGTTTTACATACAAACGCAAAAACGCAGGCACGCGTAAAAAAAGTAGCCCTTGAACGTCACAGATTTGCATAATTTTTTAATACGACAGCCACATGGTGAGGTGCTCACAGTTTGAACAATAACAAATGCTATAAATACGATTTGTTGAATGTACGCTTAAGCTGTGAATAGCCTTAATATTTTCCAATCAGGTAACTTTATTGTTTAAAAAAAAACATAACCGAACTTTCGATTTTACTCCTTGTATTGCCTCAACTGAACTTTTCATTAAAAATGTGTTGTGTGTGCTTTAAAATATTTTGATTCCATTTGAACAAGTGTAACTTTTTCCATACTTTCAGATAATGCAAACGAGTGAATCCTACTTTTTATTGCTAAGGAATGTGGCTTAATAAGTTAGTAGAAGATAAGTTTGTTAACTGGTATAATGTATGAGGGTTAATATTGGTTTGAATTTTTTGGATGGTAAACAATAACATTAGTTAAAAGATTTGACAAATGACAGTAATTAAAATGAAGTTTATTTGTAAGTTTTGTTCTTAGTTTATGTAAAAAAAGAATAAATTTGAATCAGATTTGGCACATGAAAGTTATATGTTGGACAGTAAGAATTTTTGCTAAAAATATTTTCATTAAATAAGCTTATGTTACGATACAATTTCGATTTTTTATTTAGTAACTTTATTAATAAGTAAATGCTCTAAATATTCGAGTGTCATCTCTTCGTAACATCATTGATTAACTATAATACAATTTATGGATATTAGTAGTTGTTAACATAAATAAACACACAAGAACATAGATTTATTTTTAGCTATAAAGATGTCAAGAACTGTAGAAAAATACGTGAAACGGATGTCATAAAAAATAAATGTGAATATTTAAAAATACGGAGAATTTAATACGAATAAAGTGTGTCAGAAAAGTAGAATTGAAAAAATAAATTACTTTTAAAATGGTGTTTGCACATATGGTAGTATACTTATATAGTGGAATATCTAAGAAGTTTCTGTTAGCCAATGTTTGAAAATATACTCGTACAATAAAAAAGTACTGTTAAAGCTGAACTTTGTTTGGATTACGCTTACTTACAACTAATTTATTTATTTTTATTTATTCTCAACTTGTTTTACATTATATAAAATTTTCAACTTATTTTTTTATGTTAAGTTAGGTTTGTTTAAAATTAAAAAGAAAAATATATTGCTTTAAATGCTGGCGTAACAATCAATCAAACGTGCTGGACAATATTTCATTCACAGTTTTACGATTTTACGGCTCTAGTCTATTTCGCGTATAACAGTTATCTGGTAACGCTTCAGCGATGAGACGCACATTTTGAACCTCTTCCTCCAGTTCGCTCAACTCTTTCTCGTACTTGTCGATCCATTTCTTTTGAACGTTACGCATATCACGGAATTTCTCAATACGTCCGGTAAGATTAGCGCGCTGCAGTTCACCCTCAACGACATTGAGGCGATTTTCTAAGAAAAAAAAGAAGAATTAGCATGAGTTGCAACAGTAGATTTTGAGCTATAAAACACAGCATCAATACCTAGTTGATCCAAGTCTCCGGTATTGATATCCTTTAAGTTCTCCAACTCATCTTTGATGGCAGCTAGTTCATTAACAGCCTTGTCAATTTGCTTTTTAGCTTCTTGTGTATCAGCTTTTGCTTGACCCACCTGGATAGTAGGAGAAAAAGTACATGTAAGTATTAAGGTTAACAACATGTTTAGTATTCTATTAAAAATTAATTCATCTACACGGTGATTAAGAAATGCCTCTTTTCAATCACATTTAGCATTACATATGTATATAATGACAACTACAGATATTTAAATACAGGGTCCGCCAAATAACTTTTTTTTTTGAAAATTGTATAAAAAAAAACTACTGGATATTTTTTCAAATTTCTTTTTTTATTTGAAAGTTCAATCCTTCCGGTAAATAATGGAAAATAACTTCATTCAAATGGCTGCCTCGGCTGGCCATGCAGTAGCCTACACGATCGGTCCAATTTTTAAGCACATTATCGATTGTGTGCAGCTGTATTTCACCAATGGCTTCACGAATATTGCCCTTTAAAGCGTCAATTGTCTCTGGCTTGTCGACGTAACACTTATCTTTGAGGGCACCCTACAAATAATAGTCCAACGGTGTCAAATCGCAGCTCCGAGGTGGCCAAACGACATCAGCTCTGCGGCTGATAATGCGATCTTCAAAAACAGGGCGCAAAACATCGAGTGTAGCTTCGGCTGTGTGGCACGTAGCGCCGTCTTGTTGAAACCAAATGTTGCCAATAGCCTCCTCTTCAATTTTTGTGGACAAAAATTCGTTCAACATGGCCCGATAACGATCGCCATTGGCTGTAACGGCCACTCCTTGCTCATTTTCGAAGAAAAATGGCCCAATTATGCCTCTGGACCAAAATCAGCACCAAACAGTGACTCGCTTAGGGTGCAGCGGCTTTTCAATGTATGCGTGCGGGTTTTTTGTGCCCCAAATGCGACAAGTTTTTTGTTTACATACCCGCCAAGATCAAAATGAGCTTCATCTGAAAAGATGATTTTTTTGGCAAAATCTGCATCTGCTGTAAGTCGATCGCAGGCCCACTTATCGAAGCGAAAACGCATTGGATGGTCAGTTGGCTTCAACTCCTGAACCAATTGGACTTTGTATGGCGTCATACCAAGGTCTTTATGCAAAATTCGTCTCAATGATGTCTCCGAAATGTTCAATTGTTGAGAACGACGGTGAATTGATGTTGATGGCGCTTCACGCACACTTTCTGCCACAGCAGCAATATTCTCGGGTGTACGCACTGCTTTTGGCTTTTCACGCTTTGGTTTATCGATGAGGCTGCCAGTTTCTTTCAATTTTTTCACAAGATAACGAACATACGGAGCTGACGGTGCTTCTCTTCTTCCAAAATCCATACGCAATTTTCGCACACATTCTGCAACATTACCATGTTTTTCAAAGTAATGTCGCAATATTTCCCAGCGTTGTTCAAGCGTATACGCAACCATATTCATTGCGGAAGGATAAAACTAATTATCTGTCAAATCAGACATGAGCTAAGTGTTACCATTCACGAAATAAGCACTAGTTGAAAAAAAAAAGTTAGATGGCGGACCCTGTATGTACGTAATGCCAAAAATAAAAACAAGCGAGATATGGGGGAGAAAGAGAGATAGAGGGAGAGAAAAAGGGAGTTGTGGTTTATTAATTTTTTTATAAGAAACCACTACGTGTGTGATTGGGCATAGATGTGTGTTTTTAATGGATGGTGCCAAAACAAGTTGTATTTGTGATTGGACCTAATTGTAAAGGGTGTTTTTTTTAAAGTGGAAAAACTTTAAATTGGCAACACTGCTTTCTGTAAATTCGAGAAACACAGTGGGCATAACGACTATTATGTGGTATTAATCTACAAAAAGTCACCGTTTGGTTCGCTTTATGGGTCGGTGGTCTATATGTCTTAAAAAATTATGATGGTCAGAATGTTAAAGTTCAGCGGTACAGAGATATGATTTTTTTTTTAAATATCAAAGATTCAAGACATGCGCCTCATACAAACATGTTTGGTCTTTGTATATAGAGTAAAGGAAAGTATAGATTATTAGAGGAAGAATTGATTGGAACGTAAATTACCAATAGGCGGAACAAACGTCAAATACAATTTTAAATGCTTATAACCGAGGTAAGTGTAATGCCTTAACCTCGGCAAGCATTCTGGCCTACAGTTTTCAGTCTCTTAATCCCACATTTTCCAAAATTTAGCTGTGGTTTTTTTGTTTCAAAAATTTTTAAATGTAGTAAAGAACAAAGAATGCGAAAAGAACCATGTCCGAACCCGGGTTCGAACCGGGGATCTCTGAGATGATAGTCTAGCGCATAATACAAGAGCCCACAAAATTTTGTAGTCTAGTCAAAATTAATGTCAAAATTTTTATTATATAATTTAAAAAAAAATATATATTTTGCTTTTATAATTAAAAAAAAAATATTTTGTTTGAGATCAGTGCCAAATAAGCTCATGAGGTAACAGGTTGCAAAAACAACAAGCAGACTAGACACTGTTTCGTTGATTGCTACATCAACTCTTCAGTAGTCTTCTGTGGCTTCTGCTGTCCATTTACTTTGATAAGCTTATACGCACAACTTTTGTTTGATGATATTTAGATCAAGTAAGTTTTGAAGAAGGCAACAACAGCAACAACTCTGTGTATAGCCAATCTTACAACAGATTTGACAGACTGTTTCGGAAGGAGCTTATCTTCATATTCAGTTGTCTTGAGTGATTAAGCTGCGACCAACCCATTGTTTAAGTTTTGTATGATTTCACACTTTTTCGAATAAAGTCGTCTGAATTATCTGACGTTAAAGCAAAGAGAAATTCTATTTTTAGGTCAAGCCTGAAACGCTATCTGGTATTTTGTCTTTTCTAGTTACCTCTTTATGTTCACTATTCTTCTTTGGAGCTCAACAAATTTGCTGAAATGCACCAATGAATTGTGAAAGTTTTCTACTTGCTTCCACTAGAAAGAATTATTTGTGGTTTTTCTATTTAAAACAATGTTTTTCTACTAGAGCTCGAAAAAGACACTGTTCAATTTTCCTTTTCGAACTCAACTCAATGCTGATCGGTGGTAAAGTCAGCAAAAACTCTGCTATAGAATATTGATGAACAGCGTCGAGCGACCGTTTTATGACTATGATGAAGTCTTCACAACTAAAGCTTGGCTTAAAAATAACAAAGCCGCGGGAGCTGATGGCTTACCTGCTGAGCTATTTAAAAACGGAGGCGAAGCTCTTTTTAAATGCATTCACGAGCTTCTATGCAGAATATGGGCGGAAGAATGCATTCCGAACGATTGGATTCTCAGTATGCTTTGCCCAATTAACAAGAAAGGCGAGCCCACTGTGCCAACTACCGTAGGATAAGCATTCTTAATATCGCATAAAAGGTCCTGCCAAGTGTTTTATGTGAAATATTTACATTGGTAAACCAACTGATTGGACCCTATCAGAGTGGCTTCAGACCTGGAAAGCCTACGATCGCTAGGTGTGGGATTTGATCAATCTAGGAGGACAAAATCCCAAATTTTTGTGATATGATTCCTTGGCTTATTCCTAAAAAAAATATTCTGGAGTTGGGGTCTATCTCAAACACCGTCTTGGTTACAGGGTGATTCATTGAATCAATATATATAAAAGAGACTGCAGTCCGTGTGTGCACTTATAACTCGAAAACGGATCTTTCAATTTTTACGGTTTTGGACTTGATATACATATTTGTTTTAGCCCAAGGAAGAATGCAATGGAGGAAAAAATTGGGCGTGAAACCTCCTATACAACCCAAATTTTCGATATCGTAAAGCTTTGGAGTTATAGGTCACACTGCCTCGAAATTGGGTATTTGACCACAATTTATACATGCCGTTTTACTGAAAACATATTATGGGAGTTTGACAAGGGGGAAGTTGCACCTCCTTTACAATCCAAATTTGCGATATCGAATAGCTTGGTGACGGCCAAACAGGAATATTTATTAAATTGAAAAACATTCTGTCTGAGTTAGTTAATTGAACCCGGGTTAACACGGTTCCTTAGCCACTGGCCACGCACTCCACTTAGTAAGCTTCGATCGCCACTAAAATGGGTGTTGGACAAGAGGGTGTGGCAGCAACGCGCCGGTTAGTTGCCTAGCTAGTTGCCTATACAGAAAAAAAATTCACACTTTGAATTTTGACTTCGAAAAACTAAATTGTATTAGAACAGCAGAAAATTTTGTAACTTTCTTCTTTGTTTTTACAATTTAAACCTATTAAGAAGACCTTGCTGGTTTTTTTTGGTTTAAAAAAATACATTTATTATTTATTAACAAAGCTGTAATAGTACAAACTATAAAATGTAAATATTTTGAAAACTTATAAAAACTAGCAGATAAATTTTTGTATAAACTATCTATGAGATTGAAACTTAACAACAAATTCAATTTGTATGCGAATTTTTGGCAGTCCATCAAAGTGTTGGCTCAATTTTTAGTTTTTTATTAATGCTATACTTTTAGGGTAGTCAATTAACCGACTTATTTTAGTAACCGGTTATCGGCTAACAGTATTAACCGGTTATCGGTTACGGTTACCAAAAATTACCCGGTTAGTTAAAAATTAAAAAAACAAATACAAATTATTATTAAACTAATTTACAATTAAATTAAAAAATCGTTTAAATAAGCTTTAGAAAAAAAAAATTATGGATCACTAAATGATAAATTTCAGTCTTTGTTTTTCCCAAATTAATTTTAATGACAAGTTATTTTTTTTTTAAAAATATAAAAATTTTGCAGTTTAAAAAAAATATAAGTAAACTACATCTGTTATTTCCATGTTATTTAAAATGAATTAACCACAGTGAAATTGACAGCATTTTTATTTGAATCCAAAATAATGTATCTATCTAAACTTAAATTATCGATATCGTATTTTCCCAATTGGTTTTAATTTTTCTTGAAATAATTTCACACAAAGCTCATTGCACTACTAAAAGAAAAACATGCACAATTAAAACACTTACATTTCTAAGCAAAATCAATGAAAACATTTGTCTTTCTTAATTTGTAGCCAGAACAACGACATTTATTTGAACAGCTGTCAACTGAGATGAGTAAATAGCAGAATAATATTATCGATAACAAAACAAGGTTGAATACTTTGATGTGTTCTTAAGCAAGAACCGGTTATCGGATACGAATACGGTTAGTCATATTAAACGGTTAACCGGTTAACTGTAATCGAATTGACAACCCTATATACTTTCCATCGCTAGTTCAAATAGAACACAGATTTATGAAGCAACTAATTTTATTGTAAATTAATCTTTATACCTTCCCAAAGGTTTTCCATGACAAAAGAGTTAAAAATTGAGGGAGAGAAAATAAAGGGAGAGACAGAAATGGCTAGCGCACTTTCCTAGATGAGGCCAAGATCGACATACTGTTGTAGAGCCAACTAAGTAAGTAAGTATTTCATTACATAAGCTACAAGATTCTATTAGATGTGAGGAATGCGAAATATATGTAACTTTTTCATAGCTACTTTGCAAAGTTTTAAATCGTGCTTTTTCGTGCTTTGTCTTGCGTGTTCGTTCAAGAACTAATTCTGATAAAGTTAAAAGGGTAATTAAGGATGAAGAAAATTTACATGCAAAGCGTTAGATTAAAATAATCAAATGTGATATATTAGTGGGACTTCTTTGACGGAAATTGAATAAAAAAATATTGTTGCATTCGAAAGACTTCTATATCGTAAAAAACCACTTTTCTTACCTTGCGCTTAGCATCATCTACTAAATTATCATCCTTACTCGACGATTCCTCCAGTTTTCCTATGTCGATTTCGGTCACTTGCACACGATGATTAAGCTGATCGGCCTCTTCACGTAGCTTGCGAGCATTGACTTTGGTATCATTAGCTTTTTTGCGTATTATTTCGGCATCCTAAAAAGAAATCTTTAGTACAATCAATTTATTACAGTAATTCTACAAAATTTCCACCTTGGAAGCTTGTTCTGCGTATTTTTCTTGCGCCTCCTGAGCATTGTGTTTAGCCTCGTTGGCATTTTGATTGGCACCCGTGAGAGCCTGTTGGAGAGAAAAGCAAGTTTCAAGCAACTCTTTGCAAAAAGTACAACGGATAAATTTACCTCGCCCGCTTGCTGTATCAACATTTCGGCATTTTCGATTTCTTTCTCAATGCTGGGCACTGTCTTAAGCGCCAAGTCAGCCTTTTCGGAGGATTTCTGAACTTCCGATTGGAAACCTTAGAGAAATACATTTGTTTTTTCATCACTTACTTTATCTAAATAATGCTATAGTTATTTGCAATAGATACCGGCAAGCGTATGATAGGTATTATTTGCTTCCTTCAATGTGTTGTCGCCCTGTTCCACTGCCTTTGTCGCCTTGTCGAAGGCATCTTGAGCACGTTTCAAAAGCTCGACATCATCTTCTTTCTGCTTGTTAGCTCTATTGAGAAGTTGTTAACAAAACCGTGCTAATATTAGTTCAACTCATATGCTTACCTCTCCACAATAACCTCCGCAAGTTCGTGTTCTTGATCAAAGTCGGCAAAGATCTCGCCATTGCTATTCGAAATATCATTGACGCGTTTAAGTAAACGATCAGCCTGTTATGAAATGAACAAACGATTACTCGTGCTCTTAAAGTGTAGGAATTTTGGGAATGTACCTGTTCATTCGCTGCCATTGCGTTCTTCTTAAGCTTGACTATGTCAATCTCTGGTGCGGTCAGTCCATTTACGTCTGTTAGCAGCGTTAGAGCAGCATCGTATACCTCGTTGGCCTTGCGCAGGGCCTCTTTTGTAGTTTGAGCCACACTACCCAGGGAAAGCTTTACCGTATTCAACTCTAGACGCACATCGGAACGCAGTTCATCGCTGAGGAAAATTATCGGTGTAATTAACTTGACTATAGAAATGAGCGTTGCCCGTCCCCATTTTGCTTACCTAACTTTCTGTTGTAGGTTAATGGCGCTCTTGGCCAACTCGTACGCCTTCTCCACAGCTTCATTTGCATCCTTGGCATTCTTCAAATCATGTTTTGCTTCTGCTTCCAAACGATCTGCCAGCGCACGTGCTTCACGACTAATGTCGGAAATTTGTTCCGATTGCACACCAAATTCTACGGACTTATTTTTGGCCTTAGCTAAAGCTTGTGCACCCTCATCGTTCAACAGGCTCAGGGCGGTCTGTAGTTCATGCTTGGCTGATTCAATGATTTCGTGGGCATGCGTATAGTTCTGACGTGCCTTCTCAATCTCCTCATTAGCGGAGTCCTGCAATTCGTCGGCACCATCCAAATGCAAACGAATACCATCTAGACGCTTATGCAAGTCGGCCAACACCTCAACATATGTCTGACCACCTTCGCCAGCTCCATATTTGGCATCGGCAAGCAAAATATTCACCTTCTCCTGCACAGTCTTGAGTTTGGCCTCAAATTCTTCATCGTTTGTTACGGGTGTGCGTGCGATTTCATCGAGTGTCTGGCTAAGATTCTTTAGTTTGGCGCGATGTTCATTAGCTGCATCTTGCACAAGATTATAGCAGTCGGGACAGTCTATGCAGCCGCGATGACGATCGTACTTGTTCTCCTTGCAACGATCACAACGACGTCCCTCAACATTATCGTTGCAGGGACATTGGCCAAATTGATCACACTGGAAGCCTTTGGAGCCGCTCTCATCGCACTCGCAGGTCTTGCAACCTTCGGACGAAAAGCCGTAATGATAGACCGCACACTGATCGCAATGTTGGCCCACAATGCCAGGCTTGCAGTAGCATTGCCCCGAGTAACGGTCGCAAGTAGAGTTGTAGCTACCGATGGAGTCACACATGCAGTTCTCGCAGCCATTTCCCGACATGATATTGAAATATCCTGGTTGACATTCACCACAATCGCGTCCGATAACATTTGGCTTGCACTGACACTGCCCCGTGACCTGATCGCACTGCGAAATGCCATCCTGGTTTTGTTCTGTGCCAGCCGGATAGCATGAGCATCTATCGCATTGACCATGTGGCAGGGCAAGAGGATCGCCAAAGTGCCCGGGCAGACACTGATCGCAGTGTTTGCCGGCAGTGTTATGTATACACTTGAGACACTCGCCTGACGTGCGATTACAGTTGCCCACTGCGTTGGGGTCGACATTACCGTTGCAATCACAAGCTTTGCAGGTGTGTACGTCACCATATAAGCCCGTCGGATCGCCAAAGAAACCGTCCGAACATTGTTCGCAACGTGCGCCAAAGTAGCCTACAGGACATTCAGTACATATAACGGTATCTCCATTGATCTGCATGCAAGCGCCATCATTGGGGCAGGGGCAACGTTTGCAGTCGTATGGTGTGCCACCCAAGGCGTTGCCGTAGTAACCGCGTGCGCATTGATCGCAATTGTCGCCTGAAGTATTGTGTTGACAGATGCACCGACCTGTCTCTGAATCGCAAATCTCTGCATGGCCATTACAATCGCAGGGTATGCAAGGCATAAAGGGACCACCACGGGCAGGACTGTGACGATAACCAGGCGCACAAGACTCACAAAACTGTCCCAGATAGCCCTCGGGACATGTGCACTGCTCAATCCAGGTAGCGGGCTGTCCCGCAGCGCCACGATGTGCTGTCTGCAATTCAACATCATCCAGAATAGCCTCACCCTGTACAGAGTAGGTGGCGCGTATTTTAATGGCAGTCAAGTTGGACAAAATGGATAGGAAACCACGTGCCGATTGACTGGGCTGCCACTGATAGTCACGATGCTCATGCAGACGGAACGAGTAATCCTTGACACCCTGATCGGGCATGCCATTGTTTTGAGCAAAAATGGGCAAAGAAATTTTGGTATTGGCACCTTCTAGGATAACATCACTAGCGCTGGTGCTCGGACCAACTTGACCCACTAGCTGCAGCTTGAATTTCAAATCACGATTGTACGAAGCACGTTGATCGCCCAGGAAACGCTCAGGCGCTTGGAAGTAGACATATTCGTTGCCTTGAGCCGTTGTACCAATGCTGCGACTGTACTGATTATACTTGATATCGACCTCACGATTGTACAAATCTATGGCAGTCCAGCGTTCCTTATGCTTATTAAAGTTGGAGGCTATCGAAACGACTGAGTAGCCGGGTGCAGTTTGACACTCGGAGGTGTGACCGTAACAGAAGCAAGGCGTGCAACCAAACCGATTCGCCATGTCCAGATTGAAAAAGCCCGGCTTGCATCTATCGAGTGATGAAAGTAAAGAAATGTCTCATTGCCCTTTTTTTTTGCGATAAACTAGAGGAAATAACTTACTCGTTGCAGCGTTTGCCCTCAACGTTCTCCTTGCAGAAGCAGATGCCGCTCTCAGCATCACAAGCTGGCTTATTTTCAAAGGAGCCGCGTTGATCACAGCCACAGGGTTGACAACCGTGTGGTCCAAATTGATAGTAGTTATTGTCGCAGCGATCGCACTTGGGTCCGGTGACACCCGGTTTGCACTGACATTTGCCCTGACTGTTGCACTGCAACGATCTAGAGCCCACGGGATCACAATCGCAATGCACACAATAGCCATCTTCACGCATGTAGAAATTCTCCTTGCAACGTTCACAATTAGGACCATCACGGTTTTCTCTACAGTCCAAACAGTGGCCACCATGACCGGTCAAATTAAAGAGTTGAGCATCAAAGAAACACTTGTCCGCCAAACCGTTACAGTTACAAGCTAAAATTAAGTTAAGGAAACTGATTATTTAAAATAGAACGAGAAAGATGGCAAAATTATAATGAGGTAAGGAACCAATTCAAGCACGCCGAAGTTTACAGTTAACGTAGTACCAGTTATTGGGCATGGTACTAATCTTGTTTGTTTCCAACGCCCTCCAATCCCAATAATTGGCAGACGTTTGAATGCAGTAAAACAACAACAGCGATAAAACGAATAAATTTTTTCGATAACTCATCCTTGTGATCGTCTTGTTGTTACTAATGTGATGAGGTAACTTGCCACCTGTGGCAACTACCAATCATGATGACATCAGGTAGCTTTTTTGAGCTACACTTAGAGAAACGATAGGGTAGTTTCTGACTGCAATAAGAAAAGTTTGCGGCTAGGAGTGTCTAACTGCTATGCACGCAGGGAAAGCATATTTTCAGTACTAAAGGACCTGATTGCATTAAACACTTAAAAATGAATATATTTCTAGCAGACCTGTAAAAATAAGTACAAGTACCTTGGTACTTAAAAAATAAGTACTAAGTATAAGTACTTATTATAAGTCCATACTTATACTTTAAATTTTCTAGTACAAGTACTTTACTTTTAAGTATTTCTCAAGCACTTTGTTAAGTACTTTGTGAATTTTGTACAACATTCTTTCAAAAAATAAAAATGCATGAGCTTGTGAAGAATTTCAGCAACTTCTTATTATTTTTAATTGTAAAAAATTAGTAAAAAACCCTTAAAATATCATTAATAGTTTACAAGTGTTGGCCTCCATCAAAACTAAATTTTCAAAAGAAGAATCTGTTAAAGATTGCCTTCTGGGACTGTAAACAAAACCAGCCAATGAAAACAAATGCTCCACTGAAGCGGAAGAAGTAAGAAGTGTGTTCATCTTGATTGATAAGTTCTTTATAAGAGGGTAACCTCTTGCAACATCTCAAAATTAGAGGATTTATCAGTAATGTATTTAAAAAATTGCTCTTCTACAATTTTGTTATAGTCTGCACTTTGCAATGATGTGGATTGAGTTGGCATAAAATTGAGTTGCATCAAGAAGCTTCATTAATTTTGGGCGAATCATAACTCGCAATCCTGTTTCGAGTGCTACATCCCTGAGTGCTACATCCCTGTTGCTGGTGCTACATCCCTGTCGTTAAAACTATTTTCATCAGATAATTTAGTCTCATTATTACTTATAATTTTGTAGTTATCATCATGTATTATCATGTCAGACGATGCATCTGGCTAATTTTTTATGTAATATAATATAATTTAAATTATCTTAATGTCAATCTTATATATTCTGAATAAAATAAGTTTTTTTTTCATTAATAAATAACAATAGAAACGACTATTTTTTAACAAAAAGCTTAGAAAATGCATTTAAATATATGTGGGGTCAGGTTGACCCCATGCACAGACTATGTAAAATTTACTATGCACTGACAGAAGGTTAAAGATTGCCTTCTGGGACTGTAAACACAACCAGCCAATGAAAACAAATGCTCCACTGAAGCGGAAGAAGTAAGAAGTGTGTTCATCTTGATTGATAAGTTCTTTATAAGAGGGTAACCTCTTGCAACATCTCAAAATTAGAGGATTTATCAGTAATGTATTTAAAAAATTGCTCTTCTACAATTTTGTTATAGTCTGCACTTTGCAATGATGTGGATTGAGTTGGCATAAAATTGAGTTGCATCAAGAAGCTTCATTAATTTTGGGCGAATCATAACTCGCAATCCTGTTTCGAGTGCTACATCCCTGAGTGCTACATCCCTGTCGCTGGTGCTACATCCCTGTCGTTAAAACTATTTTCATCAGATAATTTAGTCTCATTATTACTTATAATTTTGTAGTTATTGTAATTTTCTGAATGCTTCACTTGAAAATGTTTAATAAAATTTGACGTAACATTTATGTTGCCTCTTATGCGTACATCGCAAACTCTACATTTTCCACTTAAAGTTCCGGTCATTAGTTTTACATCATTTATCTGAAAATAGTTTCCGATTTAGAACAGATTTGTGCAAAAACGGACTTCTTGCCAGCACATTACTGACTTTATCAAAATCATAAAAAACTGCAAAATATTACATTGCTTTGAAGGCTCTAATTTCGATTTTTGGGTACATATATTGTTTCTGGTGTTAGAACTTCTTTTACATATTTTATATTCAGTGTTTGGTCTAAAGTTCGGATCAGGAATGGAGTCATCGGAATCAAAATCACTAAAAGTCATATCCATAGAATTCATTGTAACTCATTACACTTTATAATTAAATGAAAAACTAAATTTAAAAAATTGCCTCTCAGACTTATGAGAAATTTAAGTATGAGGAAATGACAGTAAACAATGTTCCTTCTGTACTAAAAACAAAAAAAAAGGGGCTTTCTTTTTTTTAATGGCGCAAATTATTTACATTTAATTTTAAGAGTTTGGAGTTGTTTGATTCCGTGTTGCTTAAAAAAGTTTTATAAACGACTTTCCGTATCACACCCTGCACACCACACACACAGAATGACTTGACATTTTTTCAATTATTTTTAATTTTTTTTTAAACACAAATTAGCACAATTAGCAAAATTAGCACAACAATAACAAAAAATTCAATATTGAAAACAATAAAAAACAGCATACTCGGAAAAAACTAAATTCTAAAAAAAGTTGGAATTAAATTTTAAAAAATTCTCTAACTTGTATTTGTTTGACCGGGTAATTAAAATAATTTTAATTTGAGTGTTGCCAAAATCACAAAGTACTTGAGAAATACTTGAAAGTAAAGTATTTGTACTTGAAAATTTTAAGTATAAGTATGGGAGTACTTGTACTTATTTTTGAATTACCTATGTACTTGTACTTACACGATACTGAATAAAGTATATACTTAGTACTTCACAGGTCTGATTTCTAGTTACCTATGCTTATAGATGCTATTGCATTGTTATTGATTGAGTCAACCTCATTACGTTATTAATTGCTGGTTATTTCTTTGATAGTAATAATGTAGTTAAAAGCACCTGATAGTACGATAAACTAGAGTTCACCAGTGGTCGAAATTCGATCCTTTTCGCATACATTATTTGTTGGTTCGATATTAAAGTAATGTCATAAATATCTTTAACTTTCCTAATAAATTAGCCACCAGATCTCTTGCTTATAAGAGAGTTCCATGTGAGCGGCGAACTGAAAATAGATATAGAGTTGTTTTTTCCTCTTTTCATGATCATGTGCGAACGTAACCGAACTCATATCATAGGGTAAAGGCAAAAAAACCTAACCACACAATGCCGAACTTGTTTCTCTTCTCTTTCTGCAGATCTTCTACGTGTATTTGCATCATACATTATTTCACCTGTTGGGAATTGTTATAAAAAATGTTCGGTGCACTTAGCGCCTGTCCAACCGCATGTGCAGACCGTGCAAGGCACTGGGGCGCGATATTAATTTTATTTACAAATACTAGAGTTATTAGCGGGCATTTTATAAATATTTACAAAATATTGAGAATGTGTAAAAACGTAGCTATTATTCGAAGTTATGCATAGGCAGTTGTAAGAATTTTTCATAAGGCGCAAACAGTAATTAAATGAATTCTGAATTCAACTGAAAAAGCGCTCAAGAAATGTGAAATTTTTATTTTTAATATTAGGTTAGGCTAGTGTGGCTGCCTCAAAC
Organism: Dichetophora obliterata; assembly: GCA_963920525.1. Classification (NCBI taxonomy): domain Eukaryota; kingdom Metazoa; phylum Arthropoda; class Insecta; order Diptera; family Sciomyzidae; genus Dichetophora; species Dichetophora obliterata. Next base: position 183,822,792 of record OY986438.1, read on the forward strand.
GAGACACACTTAGGCCAATGAGGCCCATTGTGATACCAAGGGTTAATATTAAAAAATTAAAAATTAATGTTATGAAGAACTAGTCACAAGTGATTTTTCATTATAATTCTCAAAGCGCGCACAAATCATGAACATTAAATAAACTCGTCTCATTTAAATATATTTGATTGATTTCACTAATAAATCTAAATATATTAAGAAAACTTAATTCGGTGTCATGCATTGCACAACTGCATGGCTTCTTTTTCTATGAAGATTTGGTGAAAAGACGTAATATTGTTCGAGTCATCGGTGTTCTTAAAGGCATTATAGCCAACGGTATGAAGAATTTGTTGTCAAATGCTGTAATTACATATAGACTTACAACAAGTCCTGTATCGGTTGCATTAGCTGAATTCTTTCTTAATTCTTTTCTTAATTAAAGATAATTAAAAATTGTCTTTGAAATTTGATAAAACAAGAGCGATTAAATGGCTTAGACACAATATCGGTTGAATATGATATTGCAAATTCAATTAAATATGATAAAATCATAGAACACTTTGCATCTTTAAGGCACAAAAATATGCCTTCTTAAATTCGCCACATTTAAAAAATTCCGAGTAAAAATATTAATGGGCGAACAGCGGTCGAACATGAGCCGTGCGGCCGTACATGGGTCGAAAATTTCCTAAAAATAACCCAAAAAGCCTAGCGATCGAAAGTTGCGTTGAACAACGGTCGTACAAGGCCTAAATTTAGTTTTACGGGCGCTGTAAGCCTGTTGTATGATACCAAATTTTTCGAAGCTCTTTTGCAATAGCAAACGTATGCGCACCAACAAAAGCAAGTGTAGGTTGAATAGGGTTAAATAAAAACACGTCTGTTCTCTATTGAAGTTTTTTATTTTTTATATCAAAATATCACAAACGAAAATATTTTGAAAACTGATTAACAGAACACAAAATGAAATTTTACAATTTTTTTGTATTAAGTAAGTAAGAAAAATACAAAGTATATTTTATGGAACACTACATCACTCACACGAAAAAGGGGATAACTTAGTTAAAATAACCTCTGCAATGTGTGATAATTTTAATAGGTTGTCTCTGGACGTTTGCAACATGAAACAATCATTTGAATCTGCAACTCGAGATTCTAGAACATCGCGATCTCGTTTCATACGCTCATACAGTGTTAGTCGTTCTCGTGAGAGATTTCCATCTCGAAACTGGCTTTGTCGTTACCATTACCGCTTTGGTAGCAAAGCTTGAAAATGCGAGCATCCATGTTCGTACTCTTCATCGCCTGCTTTGGAAAACTAGAATCTCCCGTTATTTCGGCGATAAATAATGGGATGAAAGATGTTTCTTCACGTCGTCTCTTTTTATATGATAAAGAAAACAAACTAAATTTCTTTATCGGTAGTGGCGCTAAAATTTCTGTTTTACCTTCCTAAAAATTCAAAATGAATAACAGACTTTCGGATGTCATTTTAACAGCCGCAAATGGCAGCACCATTAAAACTTTTGGAAAGAAAATGTTAAACGTTAATCTAGGTCTAAGGAGAGAATTCTCATTTGTTTTTATTCTTGCAGCAATTTCAAAACCCATTATTGGAGCTGATTTCCTGTCTAAATATGGACTTCTTATAGATTTAAAGAACAAATGCTTAATTGATCCGTTAACTAAATTGTCTGTCAATGCCATTTCAAGTTTTTGCAAAATATCTCTTCCAAAGATATTTTCGTTCGATAACAAATACACTCAGTTACTTAAGAAATACCCCTCTTTAATAGCTGAACCAGATTACAATAGACCAGTCAAACATACAAAAGTTCATCATATTATAACTGATGGTCAACACCCGTTTTCAAGACCCCGACGGCTGGACCCTTTAAGTTTAAAACCGCTAAGTCAGAATTTGATTTCCTAGTTAAAACCGGCATTTGTCGACCATCCAGTTCTAATACTGCCTCACCATTACATCTTGTAGCAAAGAAAGAACCAAATAATTGGCGATCCTGCCAGGAGCATTTCTGACTAACATCTATATTGCTGAATTCGTCTTGCTGCCTGGACATTTCCATATTGTCTTTTCATCGAATGAACAACTTTCTACATCACAGCGTAAATTTTTAAAGCTAGCGTCTTTCATCACCTGCTTAACAATATTCAAGATCACTACGCTACGTAGAAACAACCACAAAAAAAGAGCGAAAACAACATCTGAATATAGACCAGAGTACTTTACATAATACAATTACGCATAGTGCAAACATATTTTAACTGCAGCTGACAACAAACAGAATCCTCATAATTTTACCTGCGATTATCTTTATCAACGACAGATTTCCCGGCACATCAGTCACTCCATTCTTCTTCACCAAAAAAATACAATTTTGGTAAGCGATTCAACGTTTTTAATTAAAAGAAAATAAACTGAATCGTAATAAAAAAATTGGGAATATACAACGAAGATTTATTTTTAAGCTATTTAAGATTTACATAATTTATTTTGAAATAGTCAAAATGTTAACTCATTCACCACAACGTCAACCACTTTCTGCACAAAATACACCACTTATTTCCCTTCCCCCCTCCGATACCTAAACATATGTACATCATACGTCAACACAAGAATTAGAAGTCTACGCAACTGCTGTTAAATTACCCCCTTTTTGGACAGATCATCCAGAAGCATGGCTTGTCCACACAGAAACACAATTTACATTAAAAGGGATTGTTCAGGATAATACCAAGTATGAACATCTTATTATTTCTCTTCCACAAGAAGTTATAATTTCAGTACTTGATATCATTCAAAAACTACCCTTAAATAACAAATATGACAATTTGATTAAATAAATTAATTGAACGCCATTCTCTTAACGAACAGAGAAAATTTGATAAGCTACTCTGAGATTCAGAAATCGGAGATCGTAAGCCCTCCGAGTACTATAGATCACTCGTTCTATTAGCTGGTTCCAGTATCGACCCAGAACTTATCAAAAAATTATGGCTTAGGAAACTACCGAAGAGTTTAAATATAGCACTTACTGGTTCTAACGTATCTAACGTTACGGAACTGGTAAAATTAGCCGATGATATATGGGTAGTATCCAATAAATGCGAAATTTTAGCAGTAAATTCCAGTGCTATTAAAAATGAAAACAGCACAAATTTAGAAAATATTATGGAACACTACACAAGCCTCTCTCGGCGTTGCCGATGTTGATAGTATCGCCACTTGTGTGTGGCGCAAAATAATTGTTTGTATATGTGGCCGTTCAAGTATTACGTAAGCAAATTTGTTGCAATTAACCCCCCTCCTACCCTATAGCAAGAGTAAGCAGAGCTCTTACCCACCATCCTATGCTTACGAATAAATTGGTACATGCTTCGGGAGTCCCTAAAAATGGGTTTCGTTTACCAGCATACAAAAGTAGTGTTGCTCTATGTGTTCAAACCAAAATTGACTAAATTTTGTAAGAAATTCGAAAAAGTAAAGAAATAAATGCTGCTTAAGTAATCACCATCCAGACCTCCCTCCCCCCCCCCCCCATCTCACATGTCATCAAAAATAGGCAAAGCCAAGACCATGCCACCCTGTGCTTACGTAATTCTTGAATGGCCCCTATGATATTAGTTAAAAAAAGCTGCTTTTTTCATTGTTCAATAATCACCGTTGGGCCGATGTACAGCCAAGACTATTTCAAAACGGCCTCTATTTGGTCAAAAAGTCTTGTAAACGACCCTTGGTAAGGCCGAGAAAAATTTTTAAAATCAGTCCTTGTTCGCCCGCTGACCTAAAAAAGATTTTATTATTAATCGGGCTAACATATTCATAGTAGCCATCAAATAAAACACAAAACAATCTTAATATACAACATTTTCATTTCGCACAGAAGTTAGTTTTTTGTTAATAAAATGTAGGGTACTACAATTTTTGAAGCGCATGAGTTAACTCGAACGGGGGCGCCATAAGCTCTTTTACAGCCGCTGGGGCACTCCTTCTCCCTTCTCTAATTCATCTATCAAATTATTAAATTATCAAAATCGGTTGAGAAACACAGTATTTCCCTATGAAATTTCTGTTTTCCATGAATTTAACTATGAGCTCTTTAGATGTTTTCCTTTTAAAACTAAAACCTTTATAAACCAATGTTACTCAGTGTAACATACTCAACATGAAGTATCTCGATTTCCTAACATGCATGTAACTTTGTATAACGGCAACGACAAGCGACAACTTGTCATCTGTTGACACCGTTTATGGTCACTTGCGGTATCCTGTTCTGTGTAGCTTTCTTCCCCACATCTGTGAGAACATGAACTTACCTTTGCATTCGTTTACGTCCGTGGACGTTGCCCTTTTCCATTTGACGTTGTTGTAGAGCGGCAAACATTTCTCACAATCCGGTCCATCGGTGTTATGACGACACTCACAGACCAATGTACGCTCACCATGCATACCAGTGCTGGGTACGCATTTGCTAGCATGACCATTACATTTGCAACGTGCGCCAACCGCAATATCGGAAATGGCATAAAAGTATGATTTCAAGACTTGTGCATCGCCAAACAATTCGTCACCGAAGGTATTCAGGCGATCCAAAGTGATGCGTATGTCTGTTGCAGTGACCCAGTCCTAGAGGGTGGGGAAGGGGGGAGGGAAAGGTAAAAAATAAAAACACTCATTAGTCACCGCAACGCTGGCACGCTCGAGAGAGCGACTACAAAGACAGACACTCTGCTACTCACTTGCAATTCTGCACTGCGCTCGAAATTAATACCACTCGGTCTGCCCTCAAGCGATGAAAAGGCGATCTCACCATCGCGCAATGGAGAAATATCACTGTACTCGCTGGTGCAGAGTGCATGTGCCTCACCCTCACCCTTGCGTATGGCACGTGAATCGGGTAAGGCGTATGTGTCGCGACATGTGGCGCTGTAGTATTGGTACGGTATCCATGGACCAGTTTCGGAGGTACGCTTGTAGATGGCAAACGATTCGGGACGTGGTGAACGGTACAGGATGCGCACGTAAGTGATATCAAAAGCCTTGCCTGTTGCCATGAGTGCGATGGGAAGAAGATGAATTGAGAGTTAAGTTTTATAGCAGATACATGTAATTTAACACTCTTCAAAGAAAAACAACATTCTCGACACGACTCTTACCCAAGTGCAGCGTTAGATTAACATGATTTGGATATTGTATGCCTTCGAGCATCGTCTCAGATTGCCACCAAGTCGGATTCTGTGGATCATGCAAATCTGTCAAGTATGCCGGATCATGATCGCCATATCTATAGGGTATAATGTGATGAAGACAAAACTTGTTAGTTCATACAAAAATATTTATTTTGTTCGCATATTTCTGCTGTTACCTGCAGAATTCACAATTCTTATGATTCGGATTCATCGTCTGTATACAGAAGTGGTTATCGCCTTGCTCGCCACATGTGTTGGTCGAATCAATTTGCAGTTGATAGCCGGCATTTATGAATTCTGGCATGCATTTCTGCAAAATAAACATTAAAACATGAGTTAGAAGTGCAAATAAAGACTAATCATTGTTTGTTTATTCTTAATGTTTTTCTTACTGACTTCAAATGAGTTGAGTTTCTTTAAATAAAAGAGCCACTTAATGTAGCAAAAAAGTCAAGTTGAAAGGAAATGATCTCATGCTAATGTTGAGTTCATTTTTACTTGGGCTAAGTGCTCTATAGAATTTTTTTAAATACAAATTTTGTTGAACCCGAATGCAACTACATATTAACTTAATCATATGATTAACTTAATTATAATTAATATTAACTACATAATAACAAGAACCTTTTTTTAAAGTTTAATTGGATAGCTACAGAAATATTATTTAAAGAATTTTTTAAAAATCAAATAATTAACCTAGACTTCAAAAGTTTACTTTGAAGTTAAAAAAAGTATTATAAGTATGATAACTTATTGTTTTAATAACCAACTCATAGGGTATTTCATGCCATTTCGGCTACGATTTGGACTTTATGTTTCTGATTTTCTTCAAATTTTGGGACTTCCATATAGTTTCGGCTACTATTTGGACTTTATGTCTTAGATTTTCTTAAAATTTTGGCTTTCTGATGACGCTACGAATGAACGCAGTAATGCCTTTTTCGTAATTTCTACGATATCGTACTAAGACGGGACTAAGTGATAGGGCTAATTACATTACATGCAAGGGCGTCCGCAGGATTTGTTCTAGGGGGGGGGAGAAAGGCATAAAGGAGTCTAAAATGCACACAAAAATGTAACCTATATAGCTCTATTTTCTGAAATTTTTGATACTAATTTTGTTATCATAATACGCCGGTTGACACACGCTTGTACACATAATAAAATTATATATATTTCAAAGAAGGGGTAAACATCTTTCTCGTATCATGCCAGAAACATCTTCAAATTTAATTTTTTTTTTCATGTAATTACAAATTCTTTTTTCTGAACAAATATTCTTAGTAATTTAGTAAATTTAATAATGTGAGGTTTCCTTTATCCTTAAATACAATAGCATTAATTACTATTTAGCCCCCAATTTTTTTCTTTTCAAATAAGAATACAAAAGCTTCCCAGTATTTTTTTTTTAAAACGAATAAAACCAGCAAAATTTAAGACCATTTTTTCCAATTTTGGAGGCTTATAACTCATAAACCAATTGCAAGCGGCCTGAAATTTATCAGATTTGGATTTAGGAGGACAAAATCCATATAATCCGCAAAAATTAAGAATTAGAATTGTCGCTATTCTTGAAATGTTCCCCGTTTGGACATCAACTAACTTATTTATTTTTTCAACATGCATCAGTTCTAGCAGCATGCAAGTTACTAAAATAGAGTTTGGAAACATACCTATTATATGAATTATTTAAAAAATTTATTTTTTTTAATTTAAAATGTATGAATAAATTTATAAAGAGGTACGTGTATAGATGGGTTTTCTGCCGTCCTAAGAAAGAAAGTCACAAACACCAAAATTCTAAAATGTAGAAAAGAACAGATTCGGAACAGTGAATGAGTTTCTGATTTTTGTGCTAAGCTCAGATTATCCATTTTCAACTCCGAATGACTGAAAATTTAAGTAATGTGGTCGCTTCTAGTGTGTTTCTTAGAAAGATAAAAAAAATAAAAGCTAAATATTTCAAAACTACTCAAATGGAGATATGACTTTTTCACTTAGGAGGGTACTTTTGGGCTCCATTCATTTTCTAAACATATTTCAGAACCTCCCTGTAAGGCTTGATTCTAAATCCTGGTTGTAATATAAGCATGTGACGCGAAGAAATCAAGAAAATTCTCAAAATTCTGAACGCCTGTTCAAAAACGTGAATTTGAAGAAGTATAAAATAAATGTTTCAAATCGAGTTTCCTATTTTAATTTTAGTCAAGAAAAAACTTTGAACCATAAGATATTCTAATGTAAAAGCGTTTTTTTTTAACAAGAATTTGTTATCAGATTTTTTTTAAACATTTGTGAGTGATCTAAAATTAGCCTACTTTATTCAAAATTTCTTTTTTTTTTCTTTTTTGCTTTTGAATAAGAAGCTTTTCTTCGCCTAGATCGCTGCAATTTTCTCAAATTTATAGGCTTATTACGGTTCACAGCAATAAACTGCTGTGTCTTCTTACGAGTAGACACAACAGTCAAGAAGACACAACAGTTTCGAACTATTATGGTTCACAACAATACGTTGTTGTCACGTTTGATTGTGGAACGTATGTAGAATTCGTTGCTTGACTGGTCCAGAGTTGCTTCGGAGAAAAGTAAAAACGTACTCTTTAAAAAGTATTTTTTAAATAGCAAAAAGTACTATCTTGATAAGAATTTTTTTGCGATATGAAAAGGAAATATTGTGAGCCCATATTTAAACCCGTTAATTTCAACTGGCGTTAAAAAATAGGATTAAATCTAGTATAATGAAATAGCTGGATTTTAAAATGTTTTTAAGTACAAGGAAGCATTTTTTTACTAAAATTATAATGGTGTTGAAAAAAATCCCGCTTCCCCTCCTTTTGCCCGGGAACACGGACCCTTTTTATAGTAGCAACCAGAGAACTGCACAAGCCTACTTGAAGTCTATTTCAAGTACTTGCTTGAAATACAAGTTCAAGCTAGTTTGAGCTTGATAATTTTGAATCAAGTTTAGCTTGTAATTGAATATAAATAAGCCCACGGCAACTTGCGACTTGCAAGTATGCTAGCTTACAAGCGAACGGCATGAAGTTTAAAGTAAAGGACATATGAAAAGACATATTATTAAGTGGCAACCCTATTATTTCAAAATTTTATCATTTTGAAATTCTGATAACGGATTTAGATTCAGCGATCCATTTTTGGTGTACCATTTTTTTTGCCAGCCCTGAATTCATAAAAATACAAAAAATTAAGGTGGCAACCCTATCCACCATCTTGAATTTTAAAATTCTGACTTTAGATTCGAAATCAGCGACCCCTTAACACTAATAAATGACGTTTAAAACTCTTTAAAAGCCATATTATTAGGTGGCAACCCTATTATTTCAAAATTTTATAATTTTGAAATTCGGACGACGGATTCAGATTTAGCGACCCATTTTTGGAGTACCATTTTTTTTTGCCAGCCCCGAATTCATAAAACTATAAAAAATAAAGGTGGCAACCCTATCCACTATCTTGAAATTTAAAATTCTGACCTTAGATTCGAAATCAGCAACCCCTTAACACTGATAAATGATGTGTAAAACTTTTAAAAATACATATTATTAGGTGGCAATACTGTGGTAAAAATTTAGGTGGCAACCCTAACCTCCATCTTAAATTTTAAAACTGTGACATAATATTCGAAATCAAATCTGTTGTCAGAATTTCAAAATTGCAAGAATTCGCAAAACTAAAAAAAAATCTAGGTGGCAACTCTATCCGCCATCTTAAATTTTAAAGTTTGACATCATTTTCGAAATCATTTACCCCTAAAACTTCCAACCACGTAGTTCATAGAATCCTTAAAAGTCCTATTACGCTTAAGCTCTCTCTAAACAAGCTCATTGAATTTTTTGGATACTTGCTTCAATTGGATACATGCCTTCAATTTCAAGCTTTTCAAGCTTTTTGCCGAAGGCATCAAGCTTTCCTTTACTTGAAACTTCATGCCGTTCGCTTGTAAGCTAGAATACTTGCAAGCTGTCGTGGGCTTATTTATATTCAATAGCAAGCTATACTTGATTCAAAATTATCAAGCTCAAGCTAGCTTCAACTTGTATTTCAAGCAAGTACTTGAAATAAACTTCAAGTAGGCTTGTGCAGTTCTCTTATGCCAATAGCATAACTATAATTTAAGAATTATGACAAATTTTTACTTTTACTTTGCTTTCTTCTTGTGTTTAATTACTTTAATACATAAATTTGCTTATCGTCCAAGTTCATATGCGTTATTGGCTTAGCTGCCCTTTACCATCTTTTGTTCCGAAGAATGACCTTTGACTAATAGAGGTATCATTCCTTATCATTCCTCAATTTATCGTACGAATAACTTCGTAATTTCTTCCATTACATTCTTAGTATTTACTAATGGCTTTTTACTATTTAGTATTAGTTGAGTTTAAAAAATTTGCAACCGAAATCTTTCAGCCTGGTTTATTGAACAATTACCATATATAAGGAAATGTATGATTGCAAGGTGGCCGTAATCTACTGAAAGAGTACGTATCCCGTATGCTAAAAAACCGTGGTTAAAGACCCAGTTCAGATAGAATGTTTTTTTTTCGTTATTAATAAATGTAACAAATGTATTCGTACAATATACATTTGTTTTTGCACGAATACGAATAAAATATTTGTAATATGTACCAAACTACATCAAATCTACGAATCCTATTCGTGACTGAAAACAACGAATAAAATTCGTAGAATGGACGCAACTATTAGTAATATTTACACACAAAATTTGTTGAGTGTAAGAGTACGTATCAAAACAGTGTCTGTGAAAAAAGGGTAAATGAAATGGTATCGTAACTTATTACTGCGACGGGTACAACATACTATTTAAAAAGGCATGCATGGTTTTGCTCAGCTTTATTTATAAATATACCTTAAAAAAAGTATTTTTGAGTTCTCTTCAAAATATATTAACATATATAATGAACATAATGTCATATAAACTCAAAAAAGCCGTAAGTTGCTATAAAGTCAAAGTCGACTTTTTTCGACAAAGTCGAAATTTTATACTCCTACAAATTAAAACTACATTTTTATTAAAAAAGTTATAAAATCCCTAAGTTTGGGCGGAACCAACAATTAGTAACCAATTACAATTTAGAAAGTTTTTTGACTCTCCCGTAAAATTTTTTTATTGTCCCCCTTGTGGACGCCCATGATTACATGTGTGAGGAGTGGTGGGGTCTAACATTTGTGAAGCAATGTTTCATGGCTAGGTCGTGTGTGAAGTTATAAACACTTTTTGTTTTCAATATTTAATTTAATATTTTTGTTCATTTTTTTATTATTTATATATTCATCAATTTTTCGTTCCATTTTACCTACTCATAAGCAAAGTTTCTAAAGAAAAACATGCAAAATATATAATAAATATAACTTGAACTATGATATTTTCATAACAAATTGATAAAAACTCACCCAAAATTCTATGAAATACAAGTGTAACGTGGCCTCAAGCGGAGTCAAAAAAGTTACCCACGGATGAAGGGGGGGGGGGGATTATAAAATGACCCAAAATTGTGTAATGTATTGTATGGACTCCTTAAAATACATTTTTTTAAAAAAATTTAATTTTTGAAATAAATCCCATTTATTAAATATCTGAAAACAAACTTTATGAGTTTCGCGCACATTTTGTGTACACAATTATGGGGGTGCCCTTTTAAGCTTAGTATGCTGTCGGAACCTAAATTTTTAGGCATTTAATTCTACACATGAAATTTTGGTGTAGACTCAACTTTAACACATACTTACCATAACGTGTTTGTTGAATGTGTTATTTGAACATTATCCAATCAACCATTGTGAATTAGTGTTTAGAGTAAGCTTACCTACAACGGAATAATGAAAATCTTTTATAAACATGCCTTGAAAACACTTGTCTACGTATCAAATTTACAAGTTGTGTTGTAAAATTGTATTGAAACATGATAAAAGTAAGCTTCTTATAATAATACTTGTAGTAAGTTTACTTTAAGTGTAATTTTCAAGCATTTTCAAAGCATGATTGGAAAACGCATTCTGAGGTAATAGTTTCACAACTTCCACATTATTGTGTTATCTGAAAGTCCCCAAGCATAAAAATTGCAATTGCAATAATCAACAAAGTTCCATCACTAAAAATGTTGATGTTAGTGCCTTATGTTTAGTGAAAATTCCAACAGATTCTTTTAGAATTTTATAATATTTAAATAAATTTTTAATATTTTATTAGATACACCAATGTGCTTTAATAAAAATTTATATTCACATAGTTTTATGTATATTCACTTTTTTTTTTTTGAGTGGCAATGTGCTTATATATAAATTTCCTATAGATTTGGATGTGATGTTCTTTCGTATGGATTAATTTTACTGAGAAGATGAATTTGTGTTCTTATGTTAACAGCGAGCACATAAGATTTCTTAAAAACAGGTGTTAAAAACTTACAATAATACTTGTTCCCATTATTTAATAAATGTTTTATTAATATTTTTATAACACTTTTTTAAAACTTTTTATAAACAGTTGTAAAAAACTTACAATAAGACTTACTTCCAATAATTTAATAATTATTTTCAATAATACTTTTACAATACTTTCTTCCAATTGCAAAGTAAGTATTGTAGAAAGTTTTTTTACAACACTTATATTCAATTGAATTGTAAACGATTGCAATAATATTACAGTAAAGAATATTTTTCTAAGGGATCCTCTTTGCTTATTCTCCAATAACTTGAAAGCATTTTACAACGATTTTTATAGGCTTTTTTCAAGCACAAGCTTACTACAAGCTTATTCCAAGCTTGTTTGGCTGACTGGGTTGTTAAATATCAAATTTCCACGCCAATTAAATGTACGGACATATAAAAGACGGCGAAATTTTGACATTTTAACTCTCCAATCATGGCTGTAAACTTGGCTGCATTGAACAAATTTTTCGGTTCAACAGCGTACTAAACAACGAAAAAAAAATTCGCTACCTTTTCGCTGTCAAAAACGCAATGCATTCCTTATGGAAGATTTCTTTTCGCTTCTACAGCATACTAAGCTTTAAACTGGTCAAGTAGCGAATTATTTTGTGAATCAAAACGCGTGAAATAACTCCTTAAATACACAGAAAGAGTAAAATTTGACAAAATCGAAATAACTATCGGAAATTTGTGTATATACATCTGGAGAAGTAGCTAAAATTTCATATGTAGTTTTGCTTCATTGTATTTGTGCGATGTATAGAAAAGCGTGGTTGGGGGGGGGGGGGGCAGGAACTGTGCCCGTGTCCCATTCAAAATTAAAAGATTTTCTAATTTTTGCAATTGCTAGAAGAGAGATTTTGCTGAAATTTTTGTCGAATTTTTATCATGTATTATTTGCACGATAGATAGCAAATGAACGTTGTCAAACTTGAACTCTTTTCATACAAAGTAAATGGGTTTTTCACCCATTTTTTCCTTTGCTGAAAGTTTTGACATTTCAGTTTGTAGTTGTACTTTCAAGTGCTTTTGTAAAACGTAGAAAATGGGTGTGGTCGAAGCAGAATAACGACTACCTCCTATACACAGGGAAATGATTCTTTTAATTTTTTTGTTTCATACTCTTAAGAGCGTGATTTTTAGTAGTTGGGTTTTAGTTTTTTAAGTTATATTTTATTAATAAAATTTAGGGAATTAAAATTTTTGAGGCACATGATCGAACTCGAAATAGAGCGCCTAAGCTCTTAGACAGGCGCTGTATATAACACATTTCGTAAGCATTTATGAGTCGCAAAGAATTTTCATTGCAATTCTTTTGATTTTCATAGTACACTTTCTTGTATTAAAATATTTAAAACATCCTCCCATCAAGTTCAAAACATTTAAATGCTGACATCACCAACACTGATGCAAGCCAGATATTTTAAATCTTAATGCTTATGTGACCGAATACATTCCAGATAAAGCACATCCGGTGCTTGTAATTTTAATTATATCGCACTTAGCTGTTACAAATGCACATCTATACATGAGCTTGTAAATTTTTATTAAAATGAACTAAAAACATAATAAGAACAAGATGAAGTTCTGAAGAAATAGCAAGCAAGAAAGAAAATAAAAATAAAAAGAAAAACCTCAAATTACTCTAAAATCCTTATTAAAAGCAACAAAAAATTATTCCAAATAAATGGCTGATGTGTTAATTTAATACTGCTTTGACAAGCTTAATAAAAATATTATTTTGACTACAAATTTTAATAATGGATTGTATGTTTTCATCAAGCTGTTGCTTGATTTGATTAATTTGTCTGCAAGCCAAAAAAATTATATGTCAATTGAACTTAATTGAAAAGCAAGCCAATACTTAAATAATAAAATAAGCAAGAATAAAATTTATAATATTTTTAAATTTGATGAGAAGAGAAAGTGATTCATAGCATATTATTTTAGATATGAAAATAGATAAGTCCACTTTTAGAAGTTTTTGCAAAGCTGATTCACAAGAACATTGTACTGATTGTACAATGCTTGGAAAGAATTGATTACATTTTATTTTCTAAAAAAAAACATAGTAATAATTTTAATTGGATTGTACATTTTGAAGAATTGTAGCTAAATTCTTTGCTAAACAATGGAGTTGTTGTAAAAAAAAATGTAAACTTAGGCAGTTTTAAAACTTATTAAAGAGAATTGGAAACTATTGAAATTTAACTGGTTGGACTTGCATAGTTTTGAAATAATAAAAATGGACTTATCCAATTTTGAAATTGAATAATTTATCATAATCCCATGAAGCCTGTTGGACTTGACCAGTTTTGAACTAAAACGACATAAAGAATTTACTTTCTCTATTTATAACAGAAAAAAATAATAATTAACAGTGCACCCTAAACAAGTGCGCGTTGCGCTGCGTACCCAAGCGCCACGCAAGATTATTTTACGCTTAACCTAAACAAGTGCGCTGCGGAAGGAACTGCTGCTCTCGAACCAGCTCAGTCTGATGGTTTAAAAATCTTAAAGAAACTTTTAGTATTGTGTAAAAATCTATTAATATTGCAAATACTTCCATTTGCAATTGATATTAGTTAATTAATAGCAGCTGATTGCTCTTTGTTCTAATACTTTGGTTTTATGCAGCCAACTTCATATCCGCACACACTGTCAAAATTGGAAATTTGATTCATGTTGCGGTAGTCCGGTGCGTGTTTCGGTAGGCTTCATACAAAATGTATGTGCATGAGCAGATTTTGACAGTTAAACCACGCACGCGCGTTAAGGGTGGACTGTAAGAAAATAATTTTTGTTCGACCTAAAATTTTGTAAAAATATACAAAAAAAAAAAGTCGTTCCAATGACGTTCCATTGAAGAGATTGACATTTTTTAGCTCATACCTACTCACAATGTTTTGGTGTATGTACGCTTATTGTGTTGTTTACAGTGCTTTTAAAATTGTATTTCGACAAAAAAATTTAATTAACAAGTGAACATTCTCGTGCGTTGATTTTGTAAAATTTTCGACGTGAATTCTAGTGCATCGATGAACTTGATTCGACTTTTGGTGATGAAGCATTATCATAAACCTCTGTATATTGGTGGCTGGGCTATGATTTTTTTCAAAAAAGTCAACAAATCATCGTTATTTTTTGACTGATTTCATTTCGATCAAAAATATAATTTAAAAATTTGACTTTTATTTCTTTTATCAATAATAAAAGTTAAAATATGACTTTTTTTAATAGAGTTAAGTTTTTAATCTCTATTTTTGATCGGAAACATAAAAGTTAAAACTTGACTTTTATTTTTCCGTTAAGTTAAAAGTTGACTTTTATTTTTCCGATTAAAAGTAGAGATTAAGAATTTGGCAGATCAATTTCCTATTAACTATTATAATGATTAAAATAATTAATAGAGCACATTTTTTAGTCTTTTACACCTATATTAGTAACATTTTTGCTCAGAGATAAATTGCTATCGATCTTCATATCGTTGCATTGCATCGCTTAGTTGCAGGGACCGTAACGGTTATGACTTTTTTCAAAAAAGTCAACATGTAATCGATATTTTTTGACCGATTTTATTTCGATAAAAAAAAAGTTAAAATTTGACTTTTATTTTATTGATCAAAACTAAAAGTTAAAATTTGACTTTTATTTTTTTGATCAGAAATAAAAGTTAAAGTTTGACTTTTATTTTTTCGATCAAAAATAACAGTAAAATTTGACTTTTATTTCTTCGATCAAAAATAAAATTTAAAAGTTGAGTTTTATTTTTTTGATCAAAAATAAAGATTTAAAATTTTACAATGCTATTTCTTATTAACTATAATAACAGTTTAAGGTTTGAAAACAATTAATAGAGCAGATTTTTTATTCATTTACACCTAGGTATATTGGTAACATTTTTGCACAGAAAAAATCATTGCTATCAATCTTCATATTGTTGCATTGCATCGCTTAGTTGCTTATCATTGCACATTTTGTTTTCATTTATTTCGCGGAACAGCGACTGCAAGTAGATGATATAGGAATTACAATATGACTTTTACCTTTGATCGAAAAAATAAAAGTCAAATTTTAACTGTTGTTTTTGATCGAACAAATAAAAGTAAAATTTTAACTTTTACTTTTGATCGAAATAAAAATGGTCAAAAAATAATGATTATTGATTGACTTTTTTAATAAAAATCAGAAAAATAAAAATCATTAAAGATTATTATCCTTAGTTAACAAGCATCACATTACTATATTCAAATATCGAATAGACTTACTTTTTCCATTTGACTTTTTGAATTCCCTGATTGGTTGTACATAGAATTAAAGTGGGGCCGTACTTCTATAACTGACGCATTTCGTGAAGGGCGTAAAAAATGTCTTGTTGCGCCACAAAACTTTGACGCTGTGCAAACTGATAATACTTGATCGTTATGTGATAAACCGTAAGAGTGCAGCATCCCTGGGTATTACTTCCACCATCATACATACCATCCCTGCAATACAAGTATGTACTGGTTAAATAACCCGTTATTTAACTCGTAGTTTTTTCGGAAATTCCAGTTAGTTTGCAAAACAAAGTTTCTATTAGTTTTTGAAGGGCAATGTGCAAGCTAAGAATTTTTGAACTCTCAGTAAAGCTAAATCGAAAGATTTACTCAAGTTAGCTAAAGCAGACATAAAAATTTTAACAAGCTATTTTACAGATCATTGTCCAATCAGATACCACCTTAAAAATATCGGCCTTTCTGAATCAGATATCTGCAGACTATACGAAGAGGAGAAGAAACTCCAGAGCAATCCGGAAATTTGCATTCTTATGGTCTTATTTTGTAAAACGAACGCAGGCACTTGCGTTAGATTTTTTTATCTGGCAATATATTTTAAAATAAAATTGTATTACTAAGAATAAGTGAGAGAGGGTTTGCCCTTATTCTTACTTTGGAGGGTGCTCCATAAAAAATATGGGATACCAAGCCAGAAACAGTATTAAATTTTACAAATAGTCTAAATCTAGAGAGTTAATCAAGGGTCTGCACAATAGATCCTATAAGACGCTGTGCACATGGACCCACGACAAACATTCCGAGTATGAAATTTGCCAAAATCGAATGAAAACCATGTCTACCTCCCATTAAAAATGGTAAAACTTTTTAAATTCCTTATAAAAATATAGAACATAATTCTGTTTAATTGTTCAAATAAATTTTATTTTTAACAATGCACTCTACGTTTGGAAGTTGATAAAAAAATTTAAGACTCTGCCTACCTCCCATACAAAGTGACGTCATTTTTATAGCAAAACCAAAAATTCAAAAATTCTAAAAAATTTATATTTAAACCCGGTATTTTACACACATACTTTGATTTCGAAAACTGCCATTTGAACGCCTTTTAAAAATAAAGTCATTATAAGAATACTATAATCAAATCTTCAAATACACTAAAACACGGGTGTTTAAATATTTTATCTTCGGCCCAGTCGAAGATAATTCCTTACCAGTTTTTGCATATTTTTAATATACTTATTCTTTAGTCTGTACCATGAGTAGCCACCATATCTATGTATTTCAATGAATTTCAACAAAAACAGTCAGTAACTTCTCGATACGAGAATTGAGTACTACGTTCTCAATTTATTTGCTTAGAAAAACATGTGAACTTATGTTTTTTGCACGGTTTTTGTATATAAAACGGTAGGATTATTGAAATAAATATCCTGAATAAAGAATTGAATAAAAAATAATACGGAACCGACTGAAAAAATTTAAGCAAAGAATTAGGTAAGGTAACAAAATGCACCCGATATTTAGTCAATATTTCACATAAACACACAAATATCAATTCAAAAATCCTCTAGTATGTAACTGAAGATTCAATCTTTTGTCTTTGTGAGTTTGTTTTAATTTTTAGTTTTTGTATTTTCATTAAAAGGTTGTCTGGGGCACTCAGCGACCCATGGTACAAACTTAAGGTCAAATGTTCAGCATTTTTGATACATTGATTTTCGTTGCTTATACAAAGCAATATTCTGTAAGGCAACGAGCTTTCTTTGTTGCGTTTCTTTTCTTTATCACCTTTTTAGATTTGAAACTACGTTAATTGCTTATCTGAAAATGTTGGTCTAACTAAAGATTTCTGTTTGTATATTTTTTCTGTTTACTGCAAACCATGCAAATAAAGCTAACGGCTTAAAGATAAAGTCAAATATTTAAATACGTATTAACGCAAAATAATGCGAATGTTTCTCTGAACAGTAACTGATAGAGTTTTTAATTATTTATCGTGCCATCTTAAATATTATCATTACTTAAAACATTATCATTACCATTTAGTACTCGAAATCTGGAGAGTGAGGTATTTTTTAACACAACTCATCTGAAGCAGAAAAAAAAACATACGTGTGTGTGTACAAAAACATACTATATACATACATTACACAGATGTACAAACCTATAGTTAGACTTACTTGGGGTCTGCCATATGGATCATAGCATTCTAGGGCGGGCATAAAGGTTGCTCCTCCATGACCGCTGACTGAGGTGGGTAGATGTTGAATGCAGAGAAACACTAACAGCGCACTGGGCAGTAAATGCTTGCGGGAAGAAAGCAGACTCCACCTGCTGCGACTCATGGCACTTTTTGGTTTTGTTAAAATTCTTTTCACTTTTCCTTAAAAATAATTTTTTTTTTTAAAGTGATTTGGTGTTTTTTTTCAACACTTCACTAAATGCATCTTTATCAGTTTTGCTAAATGGCAAATTTATTTATTTTGGATGATGTGATGACGACTGCTGGCGGATGCTAAAACTTTTTTTGGTAAAATTCAACAAAACTGATTAATACTTTTACATTTGGATGCATATTTTCCAACATATGGCTTGTATTTTTGTTTCTATCTTTTAAAAAAATGCTTGTATCTTTTAAGACTTCAATGATTCTTCTGTACCAGCACATGAATAATTCACTTATACTTTTATGTACTCGTACATATTTATTCTAAAATAGCCAAGAAACTGTATGAGCAAACAGAACACGCAATCGTTAAGGCAACAACAACAAAATCAGCAACAATAAACATCAACGCATTGAAATGAACTCAGCAACAGCGTGCTATGGTCCAAAACTGCCGAAATGACTGACAGACAGATCGACCAACCGATCGACCGAACCAGACGGCTCGTATATACATAAGTTATCGTTCGTCTGGACTCCAGTGCTTTGGGCTAACACTTAGCTTTGCGATGATGATGATTTCATTGCTTTGTCGATCAACTGCCAAATGGCAAAGTAAATAACGTAAAAGTAAAAAATATTGGTAGATCGCAAATATTCAGCTAATTGAATGTAAACAAATGACATGATAGCGATAATGTTTTTCAATTAAAAATCTTGAAGACATTCTTCGTACCAAACATGATTTTATAATTAACTTATAATACAACAACCATGTTTTACCTTTTTATATGACTGAATCAAGTTATCATTAATCTAGGAAGAACTAACTACCCAGCAAACATTGAGGTTTGAGAATGATTTGATATCAAATTTATTTCTTAAATGTCAAACGTTTGATATCGATTTGATATTGATTTGAGAATGATGGCATTCTCAACAAAAAGGGGACTATATTCTCAAATTGATTCTCTATGCGCTCACTTTCTCTTTTAATTTTTTTTCATAATCTTTTTTGCAAATTTTACTCACAGTTTTAACTGAATTTATTACTATTTTATATATTTTTGTCAAGAGTAGCTTGTTTTCGCGCAACAGATAGGTTATAAATGCATTAGTGATGTGCAAAAACGTACGAATACCTTATGGATTCGTTAGTGATGCACAATATTTCAAAAATACTTTTACATTTGAGAAAAAACATTTATTCTCAAATCAACCTTAAATCTAACTCAAATATAAATATCAAATATTTAATCTCGATTTGATAATGATTTGAGAATCACATTTGAAATCAAAATTGAGAAAAAAAATGCTCAAACCTTTGACTTGTGTTTGCTGGGTTGTTTGAGCCAGTATGAGAGAGGAAGGAATTCGTTTCGAAATTTAATTAAGGACTTAAGTTAAAATATTAAAAGATTTGTAATTAAAATTAAAATGTTTTTGAAAATCTTAATTTCTTTATTTTAAGTGAACTTTTGAGCAGACCAGGTGCTCAATACTGACAAAAAAGTTTCAACAGATTTCGATTACTATTAAAAAAAAAATTAATTTTTACAGCTTTAAACCAAGGTATACTCAAGTTTTGTTTTTGTAGAAAGTCAAATAAATGACTTAGTCAATCCCAAAAGACTTTTGCAATGATGCATTAAGGTAATTATATATGGTTCATATCATATTATTCTATTATATCAGAAGTTGATCGCGACAGGTTTAGCATCCTTATAATGTACACATATTTTGAGTAAATGTAACAGAATATAGTCAATTTTGGAAAGATTGTTACGAACAACAAATTACACAAAAAAAGTTGTGTTTTTAAATTTAAAGTAAAATTTTTTAATATTCTAAAAAAGGATATTAATAAATGGAAAAGGGTCCTGATAAAAGAGATAAATATTTTGCAAAAATTACATTTTTTCATTGTTTTATAAAGTTGTTTATTTTGTAACATTCGTATTTAATTAATAAAATTACGCGGAAATTGTAGCTCAATAATACTTTGAGTAGGGAGAGAACACTTAGGGCCTATTTTTAAGTACGAGTTTAGAGTCTAGTCAAATTAAACCTAGCTTAACTCACCAAAATTGGATGTTTAAACTCGGTTTAGGCAAAAAAGAAACATATTATATTAAAATTTAAGTCAATTTGACTTCAACGAATGCTAAAATATCTATATAAACCGAGTTTACCCCTAACTGTCCTGTTAACATTTACATACGTTGACTCCTGATACCCGGGTACCCGTGTGTAATTTGTATGGGAATACTGAGAGTCATAGATATGTCCGTGCATGCTACTGTTTAGGCCTAGCGTGATGTGAAGATAATGATCACCTGTGCATGTGCGTCTGTGAATGTTTAATTGTGTGTAAGCTCGACGTTTCTTCGCATTGTCAGTTCGTGTTTAGGTTCAGCTCAAAAAATTAATTAGCTTTGGTGTGAAGATATAAAATTTTTTGAAGCCGTGCAGACGAAATTCATCTTTTATCGATATGACAGTATCTGTAGGTGAATCTTTTACCGCAGCGCCATCATCTAGTGCTACACCAAGTACTGCTGTCCATCAGACCCCACGACAGCACCCCAAAACCAGAAAAAATGTACCATCATAGATTTTTAGAGAATTTACCATGGCGAAATGGTTATCTAAATACTGTCGCATAAATAATGTTAGCCAATTAGCTATGAGTTAGAAGAATGGTCCTAGTAGGTACCCTGCGAAAAAACAAAGCTATTATTTAAGAGACCTAAGACCAAACCCCACAGACGATACAGGTTTAAAATTGAAAGTGTTTTATATATCGTAACCAGGAAGCAGAAAAGCATTATCTTTTTGTCAGCTATGCATTACTCACGAAGAGAGCTAGCAGTAAATGGAAAAGATTAGATTATTGTTTTCTACAACAAAACCAAAGGAGGAGTAGACGTAATAGACCAGATGTTGTCTAAATATAACGCCAAACGTAAAACAAATAGATGGTCATAAGCTATTTTTTACAACATGATCGAAGTGGCTGTGTGCATTTTGTGTCGATTTTATCATTCAACCAAATGCCAAAAAAGAAGTAGCTCTTGTCAAGTCTTTTTGACATCACTTGGCGTAGAGTTGGCGATGAAAAACATGAAAGAAAAGGCCACCCATAACCGAACAACACGATACACCAAAGAGCGAACTGCTTTTGAGCTTATAATCAATATCAGGAGGGTAAGGACTATTATACTTTAGGTCAGCTCTAAAACTACCCAAACAATGCTAGAAAGCTAAAAATTCGAAAAAAACGATAGAAAACGGCTATTTGTAAGATGTCATGGAACCTCAAATATTTAACTTTTTTGGCATGAAAAATATTTGACTTCTAAAACAGGGGTTATACGAGACAGTACTGTTAAGACAGTGAAAAATACGTATACGTTGTCAAACTTTGTGTGTGTGAATAAGAGTCCAGACAGTTGGTAAAACAGTTGGCAAGACAATAGACAAAAAAGTAAAAAACTTATATTTTATTATTATTATTATTTTATTATTATTATTTTATTCAACATATTAGTACAATTAGAACAAATTTTTTTACTATACAAAGCAATAACCTTAAAAGTAAAGTATTACAAATGAAATTGTTTTTAAATTTAAATTTGACATAAAGTTTGATATCAGTTTTTAAATGAAAAATAAATATTACTGTATAATTCAGCTTACTAAAAAAAAGGAACGAAGGGGAAAGAGCTGAAGTTTAAAAAGAGAGAAAGTTTAAATATATGAAGAAATAATGTAAAAAAATTAAAAAAGCTTGCCTAAAGTTCCCAATTCCATTTATTGATTTTAAGTGATTAGGTAAGCTATTCCATAATCTAATGGCGTTAATGAAGAAGAGTCTAGTTGAGTTTAGAAATTTAAAATATATTTAAAATATTTTATGAAGAAATTTTTGTTAAAACTACCAGCACGCCAAAGTATTGCAAATTTCCAATTAATTGTATTAAATTTTATCATCTTCTGTCATTTGATATGCTAACTATCATTCTACTGTCCTAGATACTGTCCCGCCAACTATCTACAAAAAAGTTAAGACAGTAGAGCAGACAGCAGCAGCCAGCTGCAAAAGTGAGTGTGTGAGTAAAAATTTGTGAATGTGTTGTGATTGTCTTAACAGTACTGTCTCGTGTAACCCCCATGTAGGACGGTTAGGGTACCCTTGTTAGGAGGGTTAGGGTTAAACGTCCAATTTTTGTGAGTTAAGCTAAGTTTAATTTGACTAAAGTTTAAATTCGTACTTAAAAACTGACCTTTGGATGGGGAGGAAGAGAACCATTTTTGACGGAATGCTTCTGATTTTCGCTTAGTTGTTATAATGAAACAGACTAACAGCCCTATTCTGGCAACTTGACAATAGTCAACCAGAATTTTTATTATTTCTATGGTTTGTTGTTTGTTGCTCTAAAATAATAGGTTCCTTCCCGTACTCGATTCAAGAAGCTTGAAGTTGCTTGAAAGCGTTTCTTTACACATTTTTCAAGCTCGAGAGAGAATAAGAAATGTCACTCTCTATTCTATTACAATTACCCGAAACTAGCTTGAACTTTACTTAAAAAATTTTTTCGAGCACGAATTTTTTTCTTCCAATGGCTTCAATTTATTGTCAATCAGCTGTCAACAGCAACTATTCTGCACGAAACTTGCTTGAAGCCGTTTCCGTACTTTTTTTCATTTTCCCACATTTTGACAGATAATTGAGTTACTCTTACAGATTGAACTTTACTCGAATTTTACTTGAAGTTAGTACGGAAACAGATCTAATAAATTTTGATAAAAATTGTCAACTGCTTTTCAGATAGTGACAATTTCATAAAGTCATCTATAGAAGTGCCATCATAAATCCGATTTGCCGCTACGCCTTATTATTACAAATAAAATTTATTAACAATCTTAAATATAAAAATGACCTGTTAAAGGAAATATTTACGTTCCAAAAACAATACAACTGGTCTTCAGTTACATATTTATCCCGGTATTTTAAAGTTGGAAAGATAAAAAGTTGGTATTTTAAATGAAAATACCGAAACCGACCTTGATTTTGACACAGCCTAACATCCACAGGGGCTAGCATAAATTTAAATTCCGAATTTTTCTTCTCTCAGCTATCTCATGTTCAATCATAATCCTTCCACTTCGTAATGCTTAATTTAGCCCTAAGATTTGTTTTAAGTGTTCTGTTTTGTTTTTAAGTGTATATAAATATCATAGACAACACGTCGCAACGGCACAAGTAATGGCCGCATTCTAGCCGAAAAAGTGCTCAAGTAGCGAAGTAGCATAAAATATTTTCGCTATATAAATTGTGACATCTCAAGGAACATGTTCTGTGAGAGCATACCATTCAGCCCGAAAGTTGTGGAACAGTTCTTGAGCACTTTTTCGGCTAGAATGCGGCCAATGTCAGGAGCAAGCATTCTTTTTTCACTGAAAAAAAATAAAAATTTATGATATAAAAAAAAAAAATCCAACAAACACATAGAAATATGGAGAATACTGGTTGACTATTGTCAAGTTGCCAGAATAGGGCTGTTAATGTTTCCGTACCTTATTTGCAGTTCTTGGATCAGTTGAATTAAATAATACGATTAAGAACTCACCCTGGAAAGGTGCTGCAATTTGAGCCTCACCCGCTGCCTACATAACTAACCAGCCATTGCTGGTATAATACATTTTTTGGCGCTGCATATCATTAGAAGAGGGCTTTATGAGAGCGGTTAAATAACGGTCTACCAGAACAATTAATAGGAAATTGTGACTTGGTGTCAAAAGAAGGCATTTGAATACGAGAGAGCACAGTAGATTTTATGTAGTCTTCTGAGTTTGAGAACCCACAAACTTTTCTGGCTGCATTTGTATCTTTAAGGCCTTTTTCACAGTTGGTCAACGCAATTCCAACGCAACTTTAACGCAACAGCGAAAAAGTTGAAAAGCAATGCAACTACAAACCAAATGCTTTCAGACTTGCTTCAAAAGTCATGCAATATATAATAATTGTAATTATATAATAACTCATGTTTTGTGACTTCTTGCAATAATATTGAATATTTAACGCTTGCTCATTCATCCTGCAAACTATTTCTTCTTCTTTTAGATTCTATTAGGAACTAATTAATTAACTTGTTCACCTTGATTAATATATAGCCTACTGCACTACAAATAATTGAATTCACAAAACAAACAAACTGATGCAATAAGTCACCGATGAAAATTGCGGAAAGCCACGTTGCGTTGAACAGGTTGAGAACGTGTCGAAAACTTGTTGCGTGCAAGTTGTTTAATCTGAAGGTTCCATTGTAAATACACAGGCTAGCAACTTGAGTTGGAGTTGCGTTGACCAAGTGTGGAAAAGGCCTTATGGTACAAAATTTAAGCGTGGTGAATAGTTTGGCTCACATAAACTTTTAATTTTTTACGAAAGCTATACGACAGATAACTGTTGTTCCAATTATAAATAACTCATGAAAAAATGAAACGGATATCGCAACTACAACTATTTTATTCTTTATTTTTTATACGAAAAATAGGGTTCACTCCCATTCACACCCATTGTAACATAGTTGTTTTTTTTACTTATAAATACTTTATGCGAAAAACAAAATCTCTATCTCAACACCAACTATTTTATTCCTCAAAAATTGAATTCTGGGCCATAGTGCATTGCTTTTGAATTTTTTCGCTCTGAGCAATCAGAAAATATGTATTATCTTAATTCAATTTTTTTTGCGTTTTATTTGTGTTTATATATAGCAACTTTTCCGCATCATTATACCTCGATTCGCCGACTTTCGCGTTATTCGCTTCACCCTAAGAAACATATATTCGCTTACACATTTTGTAAGATTAAAACATTAGTATCTTACACACCTTTTGATACCAATTTTGAAACATTAAGCATTTATTAAAAAAAAAATCTCTTAAAAGTTGCAGTTTATTTCTGCAATTATTGCCTCTCTCTATTCAATGGATTATAGTACAAATGATAAAAATATATTAGACTTGTATCAGTGTATTGAAAATATATATCTGAGTAATATTTAAAATGGATTTTTAGGTTACTCTAAATTAAAAGCCATCGTCCATTTTGTAGCTATCATTATTTCGATCTTCATAATTTTTTATTTCAAAATTTTTCGTCTCTTGTTGTAATACTTTTTGTGATGTAAGTTTTGACCTCTTAAAATTGAACAAATCGCACTGTGCAGCGAATTGATACATTATAATCCATTCATTATAGTGCCAATCGAATCCAATCAATCTTCTTGACTTGAAACCAAACACGAGTCAAAATTCTTTTCGGGTGTGGTATTAAAATTCGGTAAGAAGTCATTGAATTGACAGCGTAAAATGCAAAAAAAAAATATGTTGACCACATGTTGGAAAATATTAACAATACGAATTGAAATTTTTCTCCAAGATAAACACAGTTTTTTATAGAAAAATAAATTCACAAAAATTTCAAAAATTATTCGAAAAAAATAATTTTTTTTTTATTTTATAGCATCCGCTTAATTTTTGTGTGGCCTGTAACAAAATAATTCAATTGTTCACTAGATTTTCACTTTCACTGTTTGAACTCCATCTAAATTTGTGTCATGTTTTCTGCTTATCACATTTTAGTAGTCCACATCTTGAAGATTATAGAATTCTTTTTATATTATAAAAATTCTGTTACTTCTGCTGATAAGAAGTGTATGCTAGTTTATGTGTTTGACTTTTACAATTTTTTTTCTTCGTTTAATAAGTCGCGTTTTAAACAAGTCGTCTAAAAAAATGAGTTCTGAAATCAGACATGAATGGGTTCGCTTATGTATGGAGAACGCACATCCGCTGTTATGTGATTTATTAAGATTGTACAGTTCATGTGCCGACATACAAACGTTTTTTATAGATTGGAAGCTGAGGAACACATACATAGACATAGTCAGTTCCTTTTGCGATAAGAATTTGTGGTACGCATGAATGAATGTGTGGATTGTATGGTTTTCGACACGGCTTTGAAGCAATTAAATATTTTACATGTTTCATTTCAATTTTATGTTAGTACTGTTAGTGTGATGTGATGTTTAATTATATTTATATCTTATCTATATTTATATCTATTTTTTTAGAGAAATAATTTTTAGTCTTGATAGAATCTTCTTATGGTTTTAAATTTTTTCAGAACTATTTGCCGGTAGTCTTGTTGAAAGGTTTTTGCTTGATGTTAATGATGTTTCTTTAGTAATTTCAAATCACGTTTCTTTACACTTTACTTATGATTTGATTTTGTTTACTTTTGTAAGGTTTTTTTTACTCATTCTACTATTTTGTTTTGTTTTTGTCTATCTATCTTTTATTGACAAACTTCACTTTCAGGTTTCTGATCGTTCACTCACTCGTTGGTTTTGTTTGTGTTCTCTCTGGCGATCTGCACAGGTAGAAATTCACACAAAACGCACTGTTCTCTCTCTCTCTCTCTCTGTTACACACTCTCGAGTACTAGTATTACATGATACTCCCCTGCAATGTCTGGCAAAGAAGGTGTAGTAGGGCATGTTTTTGTTTCTTCTGTAGCTTAAACATCGTAACCAAGAAGTTTCTTAAGGTTCATGAGTTTTAAGCAACAAATACACACTCTATTCCGTTTCTTATTACACTCATATTTATGTTGCATAGCTTTTCTTTATATTGCTCACAATATTTATTTTTATTAACAGAAATCACGTTTTAACGTCTTTGCATTTATTAACCATGCATGGTTTTAATGAAATTTTAAATACAAATTCTTTTTTTTTAAATGCTGTTAATTATTAAATTTCTCCTTCCAGCACTTTGATAAAAGGTCATTATTTTTTGTCACAAAATTCATTCGAATTCCTGTACTTTGCACCTTTTTAGAAATTGTATTCAATGCATTTTCTTGAGGGAACACAAACATGTGTAACTCAAATTCGATACTTTGCTGACAATGAGTAATTCACTTTTTCTTCTTTTTCTTTTTACAATTTTCAATGGTTTTTAATTTTAATTTTATTATTCCATTCTTTGAACTCTGTTGCATTCATCATGCAAGGAAACTCTATACACTACCACTGAGTTACAGATACAACAAAAGTTTTACTTTTATACTTCGAAAACAATCTTCTTTACTTGATTTCTTTTAATTTCTTGCAGCTACAGCAGAAGAAGAAATCACAATTTTAAGATACCCAACTCCAGTTCGGATCCACTCAGTTTAAAAACCACCGCAAACGAGGACGTCCAACACTCAACTGACTGTTGCTCTTGAAGATGAACTGAGTGGAACTCATGGCTCATGGTGCGCGATCACGTAAATATCTCGGTTTTTCGTCCATTGTGATCGTTTGCGTAGATAAATATTTAGGTTTAGTGCGACTTAACCAGAGTTGCCATATTGTTTTCTAGATGTTTTTGCCGTAAAGTCGTGATTGATCATAGCTATAAGTAAATCCTTAAATGGTCATCAATTTGGATTTAAAAAAAATGTATATATGTATAGAAAAATAATCCAACTAACTACATTGGATAAAATTTGTGATAAAATGGGGTGAAGTTTTTTAAAGATTTCACATTTTAAAGCTTTCGTTCAAAGATTTATGGCCTTATTTATGGCAAAACCCACGCAATCACATCACTTGGGGGTTTATTGTCTGGCAATTCCATTTCCATATAAATTAGAACTAATCCTCTCTCTCTCTCACTAAAATTGTCCTTTTATATATTTTTATATATTGCCAGATAAAAAAATCTAACGCAAGTGACTGCGTTCGTTTTACAAAATCAGGACATTAACAAATCCAAAGTTCGTTTTATTCAAATCCAAATATCAGGCCAATTCATTCCCTTTTTCTTTTAATTTATGAAGGTCTTGGTATTGCTGATTTCACTTTGTATGGGAGGTATTCGCAGTTTTCATTTTACTTAATTGTACATAGTAAAGGTTAAAACTTATTTGCAAAATTAAAGTCATTGCGTTAATTTTTGTGGAATTAGAAAAGATTTTACTATTGTTGTCGTTCCCGGAGTCGGGTTATTCGAGAAATCGTATTTTTATTGATGTTTCCGTTTTTTTTAACTAACAATTTCGGATTATTCGAAAAACCGGAATTTTTTGGTCGGGTTATTCGAAATATTCGAATACTTAACATTTTGAATTTTTTTACATTTTTGTTGTTAATTTTTAGCGCATAAAAATATTTATAAAATAAACGATTATTTAAGAAAACATCTTCGTGGTGAAACTTTTTAAAGAAATAAAAGCAAACAATGGTCGTTTTTCTATCATTGACGAAAGGACGGAATTGTCTCATAATAAATACGTAAATGCAAGAAAAAAAAACTTTAAAAGAAAAACTAAAAGTAGGTAAAATTTTTTTCATATTTGGGCATTTCCACAGAAAAGTCCACCGTGACCAAAAAATTAAAACTTATTAAAAACTTATTATTTTATGATATTATTTTTAAAAAACTTTTTATTTTGATTAATTTAAGCAATTTATGCATAAATTCATTTACCATGATGATCAAATTGTTCGCACTGCTTCACAAATTTAGTTTTTGTTTTTCGTAAATGTTTAGTAAATGTTTCGATAACTTTTTTGTTTTAGTAAAAATGAAAGACATTGGCTAAAGATAATGAAAAAATGGTTGAGGTAAGGAAAGGACAATATATTAGATTTCTTTTTAATTACAAATTTTAATAATTATTTAACTACCTAATTACTTAATTACCCAATAAAGCTACAATGGAAATTTTCGTAACGTAACGCTAGGCCAAAAAGCCTAATAAAAAAATCCAGAGATGATTTTTAAATTGTATTACTTGAAAAATAAACTAATGATATTTAAATCCTTCCACAAAAAGTTGCATACAAAAAGTCTTGTTCAATTCAGAGAGTTTTGCAATTTTTGTTATCCAAGTCAAAAATCACTTTCGCTATTTGTAACGTAACGCCAGCACAAATTTTTGCTTATATGTTTAAATTCTTAGTGTCGATTGTTGTCATTGTTTTTACTTAATTTAGTGCTACTTAATTACTACGAAAATATAAGAAAAGCTTTTTAATGATTAGACTTTTTCATTCTTTTTTTTAAACATTTCTTAGTACAAATCGTCCGTTACGCCAGTTTGGAAATGCCCATACGCGGATTTAATATTAATACTTTTATTTTGTCTTAATATATTGTTTAATATGTTTCATAAAACCGTTAATCAAATGAACTATATATATCAGGGTGGGTCGATTTAAAAATCGTCCATTGCTCAGTGAAAATCGTATTCTAGGATAATCGGATCAAAATAAGAAACTTTGCCCGAGGAATTATACCTCTAAAACGAATTCTTATGCCCCAACTTTTCCGTAGGGTCAAATTTTGAAAAATCCCTCTTTAACCTATTTAGAGTGCCCCAATCGAGTCCAATCGAGTGTATGACTGACCCCCACTTACTTTGGAGGGCCGATCCATCCATGCCAGTGGCATACCCCCTGGAACCCCCTGGGGGTTCCCCATACAAACAAACTTCCATACAAATAAATGTTTGGAGGGCCGATCCACCCATGCCAGTGGCGCACCCCCCTGGGGGTTCCACATACAAACAAACTTCCCCATACAAACAAATGTTTGTTTATATAGGGAACCCCCAGGGAGGTGTGCCACTGGCATGAGTGGATTGGCCCTCCAAAGTTAGTTGGGGTCGGTCATACATTTGGACTCGATTGGGGCACTCTAAATGGGTCAAAGAGGGATTTTTCAAAATTTGACTACACGGAAAAGTTGGGGCATTAGAATTTGTTTTAGAAGTATAGTTCCTCGGGCAAAGTTTCTTATTTTGATCCCTAGAATACGATTTTTAATGAGCAATGGGTGATTTTTTTGCCTCCCCACAAATCGACCCGGCCTAATATATATATAAATAAGAAAATTTACGATCTATTTTATTTTTCTATATAATTTTTATTAAATTTTAAAATAAATGTTTTACTAGCCAAATAGTTTTGTAGAAAACCGGTTATTTTTTAAAATATTCGAAAAATCGGTTTTTGAAAGAATCATTTTCGGGTTATTCGAGAAACCGGTTTTCACATTTTGTCGAATAAATTAAATGTAATTCAATGTTAGGTTTATTTAGTGGAAAAAATATTTCGCAAAACTATGAATTTGTTGTTTTCCAGTTGAAAAAACCTTGATATATATTTAATGTTATTTAAAACTTAAATTTTAGCAAGCGAAACATATTTTTAATATAAAATAAATTAACTAATAATATAATAAAAAATTCAAATTTATTATGATATTTAAAAAATAAATGGAGTTTTCATAGCACAATGACCTTGCGCAGTCTGTGTGTGTGCAAACTTGCGTCGCAATAATACAATTTTTTGCAGCTACTCATATCCGTATTCTCAATTGTATTAATCTTGCTGTAGATTAACAAGAAGGAACGATGTGAAACAATGTTGCGTTCGTGATTTCGGCTTCAAACCAAATCAACAACTACAGCAATATCATAAGCAGTTACTGAAACCTGTTTTCTCCCATACCAAAATATGAATTTTTCTACTTAGATTTTGCTGTTTTGTGAATTTACTAAAGACATGACAAAATTCAAAGATAGATATTCATTTCATTCGCCATAAAACTAGTATTTTGGCGTATATAATATCTTTGTACAATAAATAGCAAAGGCTGTAGGTTTACCTTAAAGTGTAAACCAAAACAATAGCAGTGTTTTTGCAAATTTGCGAAAAAGACTTCCATTCAAACCGTGCTGCAAGACTTAATTCTACGACAAAAGGTTCAAACTTCGGAGCCAGAGATTACTCAGGAGCAGTGGCGTAGATATGGGGAGAGTTCGTGGATCTGGACCCCCCAAAGCCATGGAACGTTACTAAATATCTCACTTTGTTGTAAATTGATTCAAATGTTAAGTTAAGCAAGAATCGAAATGAATACGTTTTGCCAAAAATTCTTCTTCTTGCTTTTGAGTTTAATTCAAGCTCAAGGTAACTTTTTGAATAAAAAACAATCTTATATTTATTTTTTAGTTTTGTTAGTTTTTTAATGTTAGGCATTTTAGTTTAGCATTTGAAAATTTTGGTAGACGTTGCAGTGAGACAAAATTTACAGATAGTGCCTTAAAATAAATTGCAACAACCTCGATTTCGGTGTTTCGTTGTCTACTCATTGAAAATCATATTAATTCTTCTTTTTCTTAAAAAAGTTATAGTTATCAAAATTGAATTTAGTTCAGTTTTTAACTTTTCTAAATCGGTCGACAATTACTAGAGTTATAGTGACATGTGTAGCTTCTCCAAATTCGGTGTTGTTAAGATTCAATTCAACAAGCCCATTATTTTCTTTACTACTTACCTTTTTTCGACGTTTCAGCAAAGTAAGGCTGTGAAACATGACATTCGGCTTCAGAAAACAGTCATGTAATAAGGTATTCAAAAGTATCCCTTTTTAAGGTTATTATATTTTTTATGGACCCCCGCACAACCAAAAGCTATTAACGCCACTGCTCAGGAGATACATACATACCAGTTATTTTCGTGAATTGGCCGGTTGAACCAACCAACAATAGAAAAATGAAGTGAGTGGAAGACTACTTTTATGCTAACGATTTCTGAAGTCTCTTATATTGAGTAGCTCACACCAAGCATAGAGCGTCTCAATTCTATAGACTGTTTCCCCAAGCTACTGAAGTACTAGGAAGCTGCTGAAAAAGCTCTCGCGCAATCTTGGCTGCCAACACCTATTCGGCGACAAAGCAATCGTCGTTCTAATGAATGCTACGACAATGCGGAGCAAAATGAAGATTGACTCTGTTGCTAGAGAATATGTTGCGTTTTACCTGACATGAACGATTCAGGCGCGTACGCAGGGGAAAGTTTTGGGGGCTAAAAAGCACCCGAAATGAACGCATTTTAACGAGCACCGAGAGCAACTCTCAGCACAACATGGTAGCCGTCGTGTGTTAATGTTTACGACAAAAAGCTTTCGATGACATTGCACTTAAGAAAAAAATTAAAAGACTCAATTTAAAAATATATTGTAAAAAGACTAATATATAGAGACTTAAAATTTTTTACGTAAATAATATAAAGAACTATGTACATATATTCCAAAATACATGTTTTGTTTGTTTTTAAATGTATCTTCTCGCTAGGTGGCACAAAAAAGTTTTCCATTTCAGCCGGTGTCAAGATATTTTGGTCCCAATTTTTCGGAAACAAAAAACTCAAAGTGCAAATTAATAAGGGTACTTGTAGCTACAACCTTTACTAGAATTATTTAGTTTGGCCCAATAGGAAAAATTCAGCGCAACTTTTTAAAAAAGCTGTCAATTTCAACCCTTTCGTTCCTCTTAGCGGGGATCAAATGTAACCAATCTTTTTTATAGTAGTTAAGATTGCAGCTACAAGTAACCTTATTAATATGCACTTTAATTTTTTTCTTTTCTGATAAATGGGACAAATCTTGAATTATAACACAGTGAGCCGAAATCGACAAGAAAAAAAACACAACCAAGCTTTATAGAAATTCTTAAAGAAAGACATGTTGAGAGCCCATCGCACCTAATTTGAAACCTCTAAATTTCGTCACAATTTTTTTCAATTAATTTTTAAAGTTGAAATGTTCGAATTTCGTTCTGCCGATATTCATTGAATTTTTACAGCCATTTGAATTGTTGGAAATGAAAAAAAAATCCATTTCTTTTTTGTACAATTTTACGTAAAATAAAACTATATAAAAATAAATCCGATAATATCCAAAATTAAGCGTGTAGCGAAGCAAATTCTTGAACTTTTCTTTAACTAAAAAAAGTTGTGTATCTATACATTTTAATTTATTAATATTCCATTAATGACATTTATTCTATTGCAAAAATTAATTGCTTGTAAAAATATCTTTCCATTGGACTGAAAAACATCGAAATCGGTTAAGAACTCGCTAAATGTTATTTTTTGTTCGTCAAAAACTGATTCCTATGTATATGTTGCTACCATAAAAAATGCACCCATTTCGTCAAATCTTTTACTTGCAAAATACTACCCAAACGAAAAGGATTTTGTATTTTAATTTTCGGCAAGGAAAATGGCTGTAAAAATTCAACGAATGTCGGCACAACAAAATTCGAACTCTGAATATTTAACAAAAAGTTGAAAAAAATTATGATGGGATTATGATGGAATTATGGATTCTCAACCAGGGACCGTACCGGTTATGGTTTTTATCAAAAAAGTCGGACATTAACAGTTATCATTTAACTTTTATTTTTTCCGACAAAAATATTAGTTATTTAATGCCTTTTATTTTTTCGGGCAAAAATAACTGTTACTTTTGACTTTTATTTTTTAGGTCAAAAATAACAGTTATTTTGTGCCTTTTATTTTTTCGGTCAAAAATATCAGGCAATTTGAATTTTTTTAAAGGCCACTTGAACGGCAAAAAAAGTTTTATGCAATTTTTATCGTCTCATCAGTGCGCACATTTTAAGCTATAAAACTTTTTAGTTTTTAAAGTTTTTTATTCGGCCCTTGAAAAAATACAAATTGCCTGATATTTTTGACCGAAAAAATAAAAGGCACAAAATAACTGTTATTTTTGACTTAAAAAAATAAAAGTCAAAAGTAACAGTTATTTTTGCCCCAAAAAATAAAAGGCAAAAAATAACAGTTAATATTAATTTTTATAGTAACAGCCAAGAATTTAAAAGGCATTTAATATTCGCGAAGCTGCTGCCATTACGATTATAATGGTATATTTAAAAAAGTCCTCTGGCCACTTTTTCGTTATGCCTTTTTCATCTGAAAATTGTAAAATAACAGTTATTTTCGGTCCCTGTTCTCAACATATCCCTCTTTAAGATTTATAATAAAGTTTGGCTGTGCTTTATTTTTTTGTCGATTTCGTCACACTGTGTTATTTTTCAAGAAAATGAATATTTATAAATAAATTATTAAGTCGGGTTTGTTTTTTTTTACTGTGAGTATAAGTATTAAAGTCTTTTCACAAATAATATCAATGCTAGTAGAATTTGTGTTGAAAATTCATTAAAACTGCACTACATTAACACTATTTAAATTCTTAATACACTAAATTGCAATGGGGTCAAAGTGGTGGCTTATGCGGATGACGTGGTTGTAATGGTGTCAGGGCTGTTCCCCTCTACGCTCAGTGAGCTAATGGAGGTTGCTTTGGGAAAACTCAGTGTCTGGGCTGCCAGGTGCGGCCTAGGAGTTAACCCTAGCAAGACGGAACTGATGTAATTCACCACAAAAACCAAAGCGCCAGAATTTGTCCTTCCAAAGCTAAACAACCAACCTCTTACACTATCCAGTAGCGCAAAATATCTAGGTGTCATTCTGGATCCTAAGCTAAGCTGGAAAACTAACATTGAACAAATGGTCAACAAGGCCTGCATAGCCTTCTACGCCTGCAAAAAGACCTGTGGTAGAAAATGGGGTCTTCAACCAAAAATGTTGTTATGGCTATACACAGCGGTAGTGCGTCCTTTCTTGGCGTATGGTGCACTAGTATGGTGGCCTGCACTGAATAAAGCATACAACACAACAAAACTAGCTCGGATCCAGCGATCCACATGCATAGGTATCACAGGGTATCATAGGTATCATAGGTATCCGCTCATGCCCCACTGATGCACTCAATGTCCTGCCACATTTACTCCCCATAGAACTACACATTAAGCTTACCGCAACAAACAGTTCAGTCAGACTCAGAGAGTCGTACAACTGGCGGAATAGGCCATATGGACACAGCAAAATTCTAAATCCGCTACCTCGGGAACTGATTCTTGGAAGAACGGACTACGACACTCCCAAACTCGACTTCACGAAATCCTTTACAACCAAGTTTCCCACCAGGGTGGAATGGCGCAATTGATCTAGCCTTCGATGTGTACTTTTACACGGATGGCTCCAAGATGGAGTGCGGAGTGGGAGCGGGCATATACTCTGAGGAACTGGGGTTGGCGGAGGCTTTTCGCCTGCCAAACTCGGCCAGCGTCTTCCAGGCCGAGCTTTTAGCGTTAAGAGAACCTTAAGTAGAGCTAACACCAATCACCTTAATGCAGCTGTTCTGACGGATAGCCAAGCCGCCGTTAAATCTTTAGTTGCGATCAGCACCAACTCCAAACTGGTAAGGCAGTGTAAGGATGAACTGGCTCGGCTAAGTCACCAACTTAGCATTACTATAATCTGGGTTCCCGGCCATAGGAACATTTATGGTAATGAAAAGGCGGATGAATTGGCTAGGCGGGGTTCTTCCCTTGACGTTTCAAGAGCGGAACCAGTCGAAGTTCCACTGAACACAGT
This sequence comes from Dichetophora obliterata, assembly GCA_963920525.1. Lineage (NCBI taxonomy): Eukaryota > Metazoa > Arthropoda > Insecta > Diptera > Sciomyzidae > Dichetophora > Dichetophora obliterata. The sequence continues at coordinate 183,858,494 of OY986438.1, forward strand.
TAAGGGAGGAATTCATTCTTACTACTTAACCTTAGCCGGTCGTAAATGGAGAAAACTACCAACCTGCAACACATCAAGAAAAATATGGCCCCTTTACAACATAGGTAGAACCCAACAGATGATCTCAAAACCCCGGAACGACATAGCCAGAATAACGGCTATTATTTCGGGTCACTAATGCATCGGAGTTCACGCCGAGAGAATTAGACTACCCTTCAACACCCACTGTCGCAGCTGCGATGACCCAAATGAAAAAGAAACACTGACACACTTTCTGTGCACCTGCCCGGCCCTGGCCAGGTCCATACTAACAACGCTTGGCAAGCACTTCCTCAGCAATCTAGACGAACTTTCAACAACAAAAATCAACAATCGCCTAACGTTCATCAACCGCACCGGATGGTTATAAACTAACAGTGCGTTACCCACCCAACCAACAGAAACACGAGGTTATGGTATCAAAACGGCTCACTAGAGCTACTTGGATCCTACTTGTATGTAGAATCACCATCTAAACCAACCAACCAACCCGTTTTACGCCATACTTTTTGAACCCTTGAAGAGCACACTTTTATTTTATATCGTTACAATTTTTACAAAAGTTTTATATTTTTCCCTTAAAATAGACAAAAAACCTTTCTAAGGATACCCACTTTACGAAAATCACATTTAAATTGACTGAGCTACGTTATCACAAAATATACCCTATTTTAGCATTCGCATGGTTGTGGGTCCGCGAAAAATAAATATTAAAATCTTAACTCCGGATTAAGGTTTTTAAGCAATAAACCAAATCGAAGATGGCCAGTGAAACTGATATTACACTTTAAGTGAAATGGGCGATATATCGAAATCAATTTGTTCTTAGTTTGACGAAATTCTTTTAATGCATTTTTTTTATTGCAAATTGTGGTTAAAAATATTGCATAAAAAGTTTATTAAATTTATTATGAAAAAACATCCATCGATATTAAAGGCATTGTGTTAAATTTTAAAACGTGGCCATTTTTTCTGTGTATATTTTGATTGTGACTAACATTTTGTACTCCATATTTGTAGGCACTGTTTGAATCAGACAAATCGACCTGTAACGTTTATCGCTTAATGATATATCTATCAATAAGACGATTCCTGAAGATTGGTGCAACGTATCCGGATTCAGCCGCTTTAAGCGAACGTTCGTTTTCGTCACTTTGAAGACTCAAATCATACATAAGAAGTAAAACTGGAGAAGATAGGCTCAATGTGTTTCCTCTTCTAAATGCTCATGGAAGTGACAACGGAAGACATTTTAAATTCACAATTTAATATTATTCAATAAAAAAAAATTGGAATAAGTTTAAATAAAAAGAATAAACATCCCCCGAAATTTTTTTCTGGGTACGCGCCTGAAACGATTAGATGTGAAAAACCTAGATACTCATCGAATCACTACGATCACATCTCAATGAGAACAAATTCAAAGTTGTTTTTAAAGAATTTGTGTTTCATTTCAATTATAAAGGAAAAAAGTCCATTCTTATGTGTTTTTAATTTTTATGTTTTGGTTACATTTTTACCAATGTAATTAGGCCCAGTCACACATGTTTTTGTTACTGAATACATGATTAATCGGGTAAAACTTAGTTCTTCAAATTTTTCTTGTACTTTTGTATTGCATATTTAATTGGAAACATTTCTAATCATATATGTACATACGTAATGGGTGAAAACTGTTATTGCGAAGAGATATTTTTTTAAGCATGTAGCTATATTTTGTTTCATAAGCATCAATTATTCTTTTATAAGGGGTGCATGAAAATTGTACTCATCTGCAGCTTTTGCAAACATAATAATTTCTAAATTTAGTTTAGATGGCAACTCTGCTGCTTTAAATGCTTTATGCTATCATAATTTACATAAAGTTTGTTCATTACAAATGATTTCCTCTCTCTGTGGTGATAAGCCTTAAATAACAAAAACAAAAAGAATACAACCAAAGCAGAACAGAACCAACAACATCAACTTGAAATAAATTTTGTGCCAAACTTACAATGAACATGGTTAGAAACATGAATACAATTAAAGCTGAGCTCAGCTTTTGGTATTCGTTTTCATAATCATTTCATTACTTTTCAAGCATGAAATGTTTTACTACTCTAAGTGTTCAAAAAAAAAAAAAAAAAAAAGCAAATACAAAAGCTATATGAAACTAAGGTGACGATAATTTTAGATTTCAGGCATCGCCTTTGGTAAATATGATAATTTTTATAAAAAGCGTGTATGTTGTTTCTTATCACTGTTTTGCACGAAAAAAAAATAAAACTATAATTTCATGCTCAAAAAAAATTTAATTTCAAATAGACAGTCAAAAAGTCTTCATCGTGATTAGGATTTTATGTTGGCAGCTTGTGCTTTTTATGTAGTTTTTTTAGTGCTGTAAGTTTGCTCAAACTAAAAGTTATTTGAAGAAATTAATGTGAGGAGGTTATCATTCAGCAGCATAAAAAATGCTGATAAAAGTTCATTGTACTTAATGTTGAGCAGAAAGTTACTAAAATATTGTACATTTCACAAAATGTAACTCGAGAAAATATTTATGTGTTTTTTTTTCAAACGTAAACCGAGTCTGAATATTTTATATAAGAGTTTGAAATTTTCATACCGCCAAATATATCTTAACATGATAATTTTTAGCATATACTTTGACTCATTTTGCAATCTCTTCATTATACTTTTTTTGCTATCTATTCGCATCTGATCTGATATGGTAATTATAAGAAATAACGACAAGTGATTAATATGATTTGATCAAAGTTTAATGGCCAAAAACACTGATTTAAAATAATAGTCAAATCGCTGATTTAAAGTGACTGAAGTAAAACCAATCATTATCAAGAGATTTAAATATCTTGAATGAATGAATGAAAGATTTTTTGATTCACCATTCATTATTTGTTTGAATTTTAATCATTCAATAATTCATTATTTGATAATCGGCCTCCCCACACTAAAGAAAAGTCTGATACGCCCATGATTTTGCGTCTACGTAATCTTTCCAAGACCATCTATTATGCGATTAAATAAGTTTTGACATTATATCTAATATATGGGGCATACCACGTGCAGCGGACAAGTAAAAAATGTTGACGCTTCCGATTTTAGTAATATTTGATTATGTTAGGCCTTTTGCACATGGAGAAATTGAAAAGTAATGCAACTGCAACAAAAGTTGCTAATCAATGTATTTATACCGAAACCTTTAAATGAAACAACTTGTACTCAACAAGTTGGCAACACATTCGCAACTAGTCCCATGCAACACGGGTTTCTGCAATTTGAATCAGCAATTTGTTACGTTTGCGATATGTGTTGTGTGCTACGAAAATAATTTATCAGTTAATTAATATGAAATAAGTGCAGGAAGTGGAGAAATATCCTTTTTATCCTCAATTTATTTTTTATATCTATTTAACAAAGCTTCCATTAAATAAGTGTTTGTGTTGTGAATTTTCCAATGTTGCGTTGCGTCGTGACTTTCTCATCTGAAAGGTAGGTCAGTTCAGTTTAAAATTGAAGTGTTTTGAAACTCTTTAAGCTGTTGCGTTGTAGTTGCATTACTTTTCAATTGCTCCATGTGGAAAAGGCCTTATACTTATATACAGTGTTGCGCAAAACAATAGCAACAAAATCGGTACGCTGCTACAAAATCGTGTATCTTTTTAAATATAAAAGACACACAAAAATGATTCTAGGAACCAAAGCATATATTCAATCATCATATTAAAAACAAATCGACTGGCATCGACTCTATTAAAGTAGATATGTTAGTATTAGTACATGTTCCCAATTAAGTTTCAGCGCTTCATACAGTGCAGTCTTATTGGAAAACCTTTGACCAGAAACTTTTACCTTCAAAATAACAAAAAGATTTTCAGTAGGATTCAAGTCATTGTGACTGTGCCGGCTAATCAAGGACTTGAATCCCATTGCCTCTAGTGTAATCTTTGATGAGCTTTGAAATGAGCTTCGGGTCGTGATCGGGCTGAAACGTTCACCGAAGCGACATATTCCCACTCTGAATGTGGTCGCATCTTGCTTTCTAAAATGTCATTATGTACAAATCGATCCATAATTCCATCGGTTTTTGAAATGGTTCAACTTCATTATAGGAAAAACAAATCCAGACCATAATGCCATCGCCTCCGTGTTTTAAATTTATTTTGTAGTTTCGGGCTTCAAATCGTGTACCTGGGTGGCGCCGTACCGTTCACATCCCATCTGAATTAATCAAGTTGAACGTTGATTCATCGCTAAAAAACGGTTTTCGATTTTTGAACGGTCCAATTTAGGTGTTCTTTTTGAAGACTGAGTCTAAAAAACAATAAATTGCAACTAGTTGTCACAATTTCAGACAGAATTGTTTAAATTGTAACATCTCGTCTTGTTTTTTATGCTTAGCTGTAAGCAAAGGTTTCTCTGCCGGTCTGTAACTTCTTTAATCATTCTCAACGGCTCGTCTTCAAACAGTGCTGTGGTGGATATCTAAATAAATTGTCCAAACAACCTCTTTGGATGTGGCAAATGCATTTCGTTTGAACACACCGCAAATGTTCCTGCCATCACGCAGCGATGTCTTCCACGGTCGCCCTCTTTAATGTACCGTTGTTACATCTTTTGTGAAGGTATCTATATATTAATACGCAAACAAAAAGTTTGTGTTCCCTTTTTTTCTATGTTACCTTCAACATATTCACATAATACTTATATCGATGGATAGGTATTTTCGAGTAGATTTGCACAATATAATTTTTATTCATATATGTTGTCATTAAGACAGGTAAAACTGAGCAAATGTAAAACGCTTTTTTTACCAATGGGACAATAAGAAACTACAAAGTGACAAAGCTCTGTTGAACATCGCTGCTGTAGCTTACAAAAGCAAGAGTAGAATGCGGGAGTGACGCAAACATTTAAAAAGAGCTGAGTAGCATTATTGTTGTTGTTGTTGTTGCTTTCTCCTAATTTCTCTCAGCGTTAAAAAAAAACAGTTAAACTGCTGCTTGATTCATATAATGGTCCAGTTAGCCTCGCATGGCATAGCAGTGCATTAAAATGAAATAGATCTTCCATGTTTATCTATGTAGTCAGAGATGCATTTCTGTTTTTATCTGAGCATTGCCATGCGTTGCCATGTTGTGCATAATCAGATACACACAAATCCTATTGAACAGATTTCGATGTGACGCTTGTTAAGCCATGCACTGCTATGCCATGCGAGGCTAACTGGACCATTAATATCTGTCTATTCTTCTATGTATTTGACGTTTTGGCAAAACAGATGTGAAGTTGTAAAATTGTTTGAACAAGTGCGGTTAATTTATTAAAATAAAATCGTTGTATTCTTCTTTTTTATTGTTTTATTTTGACCATGTGACTATGCTTTGCATAATCACCATTTATTTAGCTGTGTGCTAGCTGTTTATATGCGTTGCATGCGCTGCTGTGCCATGCGAGGCTAACTGGACCATAACACTTGACGCCAAGCCATTGATCATGGCAGAATAATGAAGTTGTGTAAGTAGCTTTGACAAGACCTATCGTTAATGTCAAAATCATAAAATATAGTGCTGCCATATCACAAACTAAAATCCAATGAAAAATCCATACTTTGTCTTGGCGTTTCTGATGAAATCCTTTACTAGCAGTACTTCAAAACGGGGAAGTACAGGTTTTTTGTTTTAGGCAAGCTTGAAGCAGCATTATTCTGCGAAATATTTTTGTATGTTATAATCCAGCTTGAGCCTTCCATTTCAAATTTATTCTTGGTCTTATAAGCGTGTATTTGTGTTTTTCATAGAGAATTTTGTGTAAACCCAATGTGCCAAACGGATCTGTTACGAATCCGTAACGAACTCACTTCTTCGTACATTTTGTCCGAAACGGATTGCGTTTCGCATCCGGAACGGATCCTTTTTCGTATGAAATTCCTCTCTCCGTTACGGACTTCAGTTTCGAATCCGTTTCGGACTTCAGATACGAATCCGTTTCGGACTTCATATACGAATCCGTTTCGGACTTCAGATTCGAATCCGTTTCGGACTTCAGATACGAATCCGTTTCGGACTTCAGATACGAATCTTTTTCGGGCTTCAGATACGAATCCGTTTCGGACTTCAGATACGAATCCATTTCGGACTTCAGATACGAATCCATTTCGGACTTCATATACGAAACAGACGTTTCAGACTCTTTTTTTTTTTAAATAATGCGAACTCGCAACGGACTCGTTTGACGGACTCGTTTGAGCTACAGATGTTAAAAATATAGGTTCTCTTAACAAGTTTGACGCACTCAAATTCGAAAACTTTTTGCAGGAAATTAAACGTAAATTAAAACAAAAAAAATTATTTTGTAATCAAATTTATAAGAGAGTAGTGGAGGCTAGTTTAAATGGTAAAAAAATTAATTCAAAATATCAAACAAACGAGTACAATGTTGGTGAGTTCCAGGATGGCTCATACTTGTTTCTTCAAACAGCTAAACACTATTTTTCATTGAAGCATCCCAATAACTTTTACTGCTATAATGACAAAGCGTACAAAATTCACGCAATAAAAAAAAGTTTCCGAAAAATATCTTGTGTACGGCTATCCTATAGTCACATTTAACTTGATGACTAATGATAATTATTTAAAAATTCTGACAAGTACTTTTCTTCGATTTGAAGGAGAGCTTGAGGAGCACGAGCCTAATGAAATAAAAAAGTTGTTTAAAATAAAAATAAGTACACAATTGTATTTCGTATCCCTAATCCACTGAAAATAAAATAAGAAATTGTAAAACAAATTTAAGACTGTCTTTTATGTTAACGTTGTGGTATTTTTTTTTTTGACGGATTCGTAACGGGTTCGTAACGGGTCCGTCAAAACATAAGAGCGATTCCTCTCAAAAATACGAACTGCTTTTTCCATTTTTTCGGATCCGCCTCGAACTCAGAACGGACTTCAGAAACGAATCCGTAACGGACTTCAGAAACGAATCCGTAACGGACTTCAGATACGAATCCGTTTCGGACTTCATATACGAATCCGTTTCAGACCCTTTTGGCGGATTCGTAACGGGTTCGTAACGGGTCCGTCGAAACAAAAGAAAGCGTAGTGCGTACAGACGGACTCGTAACGGGTTCGTAACGGATCCGCATCCGTTTTTGTGCACATTGGGAAGTTACATATATTTTAATAACTTTTAAAATTATAAAAATGGCAAAAAGAAGTTATGCAATTTGTCAGACAACGGCACTTTGGAATGAATTCAAAGAAAGTCTTAGTGAGGATTTCGTTAGAGATGGTCATAACGAAAACATATCATTCAATCGAGCGCAGTTTCAAGATATTCAAGATATATTGAATACACATAATATAGCATGTACTTTGATCGGTTTGCCTGTACCAACAGCATTACCAGAGCATGATGACACAGATCTTTTTGATCCTTTAGATGGAGATTTTCTTTTTAATGAAATTTATAGAAGTGCTAATAATGAACAGTGTGATGTTATTGATCGTATCATACGTGAAGTTCAGTATAACGATACAAGGTCAAATGTATTTTGTTTGACATCCCATGGTTGCGGTAAAACTTTTACTCAAACTGCTATCATTCATAAATAATGTTACCAACTACACTTACTTTGTAAGTATCATACTTATTTTCAGCTTCATATACTTACTAAAATTCCATACTTATAAGTATACTTACTTTTAAGATTTATACTTAATTATACTTACTTTTCAGCTCCGGTTGAACGTTTTTATTTGCAAAAGCGGAAAAAGTTTGAAAATTGTAATCAACAGCGTTAAAAATACAGACTCTGGAGTCAATTTTATTTTTAAAAAAATAATATTGAATACAGCTGTGTCGAATTTTACAATTTTTTAAAGACAAGACCTTAAATATTAAGGGTGTACTCTAGTTCGTCGGCTAAAAAATAGGCTATTTTTGGGAATTTCTCGAGAGCTTGCTATGAAAGATATGTTTATATAAGTTATTAGGAATGATAAATGAAGTCTAATTTTATAAAAATAAAAAATTTTATTAATGTTTTTTAATAATTTGGAGGCAGGTCGGCTCCCACACGATATCTCGGCATCTGTTTATCTGAAACAAAAAACCGAAGTGTTTTAGATTCAATATGACAAGGACTATAAAATAGACTATTAATATTAACTTTTAGCAATTGTTGTTAACTTTAAGTAACAAAAATAAAAAAAAAAATAAAAAAATTATTTTTTCGCTGTTATTTGTAAAAAAATATAGTAAACATAAAATTTTTAACACAATTATAGTCTATTATGTAAGTAGTTTTGTGTTAAATATGTGGTTAAAATTTCAGAAGGATCCGCCCACCGGAGAAATAGTGTGGAGCGTCCGTGAAAACGTAGTTTTGAGAAAAACGCTCTTCAAGTTTTTTAAATGCGTTCTAACATGAGTTCAGGTAGAGAAAGTTTTGGGTTGAAAAAATTACTTAAACTGCTCGGATCTTCATAAAAATTTAATACAATATTCTTAGTACATATACAAAATTGCAAAAAAAAGAAAAAACTTTCGAAAGTGACCAATTAGACCTCACACTTAAATAAAATTTACAGCCAAGACAAATACGATTTCAAGCAAAAAGAAAAAATCAAATTAATGTAGCGCTTCAATTCAGTGACAGTGAGAGCGAATAATGATAACTTATCTTTGGTCTCTGTATACATTTGAATGTGATTTTTTTATTTTTTTTTTATTTAAAAACTTTGAAAGTGCGTATAACTTTAAATTTTTTGTTATGCTTTTCTTTGTTTTAAAACTATTTTATGTATTAGAAATATATATGAATTTCAAATATATAAAATTATAATTTAGTTTTTTTTTATCTTAAGACTTTTTGGTTTTAGAAAGATTGCATACACAAAATATTTTAAGGAAAACAAAGAGAGGGTGTGACAATATTTAAAGAATATTGTGGCTTCTATTGATTTTAACATAAATTAGTAAATTGTATCAAAAAAAATATTCAATTTATTTTTCAGAGGTAAAATACTTACTTATATTTATTTTAAAAAATTATACTTACTAATACTTACTTTTCAGTGTTCTAAGAAGCAAATATACTTATTTTTTAATAACATGAGTTGGTAGCATTATTCATAAATTAAATTCTCTTAATCTAAAATGTATTACAACTGCGTTGAGCGGAATTGCTTCAACATTGTTTATTGGAGGAAGGACTCTTCATAATACTTTTAAGTTGCCAATTAAAATTATGGAAAACACTGTACCCAATATCAAAGAAATTAGTAGCTATGCTAATTACATAAATTCGCCGTCGTTGCTTTAAATTGATGAAGTTTCCATGTGTCCGCTTCAAGTAATGATATGCATATATACTTTGTTGAAAGATATATGTGTCAATCCAGAAAATAAAAATAAGCCTTTTGGAGGAAAAACCGTACTTATGTGTGGCGATTTTCGTCAAATATTACCTTTTGTCCCTCATGGAACGCATGCAATATTAATTGAAAATTGTGTTACGGGTTGGAGCGAATTTCCCTATTTTCATCATGTCACTTTGTCTTAAAATATGAGAGCACTTCCAGAAGAAATTCAATTCGCTGAATTTCTAAAGAAGATAGGCAATGGCGAAGCCACTCAATTCCCACTGTATGGCGAAGATGTTATCGAAATACCGCAAAATTTAGTAGGTAATGAATCTAACATATTAAATGAGACTTATGGGGACATCAATGAAAATCTTTTATCGGAACGAATGTTGAAGTCTGTTGTGTTAGCACCTACTAACGAAGATTGGAATCTAATAAACAACGATGTGCTCAATCGTATTGTTGGTGATAAAAAAATTTATTACAGTTACGATAAAATTACTTGTGATAATGAAGCTGAGGCAAGCAATTATCCTGTGGAATTTTTGAATTCATTATCTGTTAGTGGCTTGCCACCACATAAATTAGAACTTAAAGTAAATGGCATTGTTTTATTAATAAGGAATGTGAATACGAAGGAACCCAGTAGCGGATGGAATATATTCCGAATATATGAAGCATCAATTACCTTGTAATGACCACTACTTCCGACTATATTACCTTACTATGCATAAAACGCCTTACATTTAACATTGAATGAGATAGGAGGTAAGTGATCGCCTCCCTTCAGCATTACCTAGAAGTTATGGAGTAACATACTACTTGTATTAAGTATTGCAAAATCACTGCATTACTTTTCCTTGTATGCTACATTACAGGTAATGAGGTATGAGTTAATTACTTCTGCTTTATGCAGACGCATTACTTTTTGAAAAAAGTAATGCTTCCTTACCTGGTAATTTATTCTGTATTAGTTCTATGGTAGCCACTGGCAAATCCGCTGCTGGGAAGCATTGGTAAACGGCACTAGAATGCGCGTAAAAGCATTACATAATAATGCTATCGATTGGGAAGTATTGACAGGAATCGCTCACAACAAGCGAATAGCATTTGGCTAACGATGAAAGGTTGTTTACAAAAAATATAGTTTATACTGAAATTTTAAATCATTAATATATTTATTTAATATGGAATTATGTTTTATGTTGATTTATTTGTAATACTTTTATACCGTTTATTTACTTTTACTTACTTATTTACTTTACTTTTAATTTATTATTTATTTAAAAATTTTTGTTATTGACGCATATATGCTTCCTTTTTTGTCCTTTACCACTATTTTCCTTATAGCGTCAAGGTAAGCATTAAAAATTTCCATGCAAACTAATAACAATTCATTATGTGAAAAACAACTTGGGTTTCGTTACCTTACAGAAATAGATGGCCGAATTTCGGCCACAGGCGATACTAGTCTTTATTAATCTGCAAAATATTGACCGATTAATATCAAAAGGTTTCACGTTAGATATTTGCGAATTTTCGTTTTTATATTTGGAAATAATTTTAATTTAAGAGCTTCACAGTATATAAAACGTGCCATTATAAATGGAACAGTCAATGTCACAACTAGCATAAAAAACTAAACTTAAATGTTTATGACTTACAAACAACACGTGCTTTACAATAACAGAACTTTTACCAATAATTTTTCGAACTTCTGTTCTCTTGTAACATTTTTCAAGTTTTGTTGCTTTTGTTTTGCTCACAGACAAATTGAATGTAGTCACATTAATTTTAAATTTAATAAAAAAAAACAAAACCAAATTTGAATTTGATTTGTTTTATATATGATGTATGAATGAATATATGCTTTGATTCCTATAATCATTTTTGTGTGTCCCCAATATTAAAAAAATACACGATTTTGTTGCAGCGCACTTATTTTGTTGCTATTATTTTGCGCAACACTGTACGTCTTTGATCCAGATACAAAATATTTTTACAGTATAAAGTCTGGTAAACGAACGAAAGGTCTTTAGAAATTTGACTAACCGGCAGGTATGTACTTCTTTTAAATCCATTACCTAGCTTAAAAAATTACAATAAAATAAATCAAGGAGTCAAATTTTTACCTAACTTAATGAGCTTTTCATTCAAAGTTTTTTTTAAAAAAAAATGTATTTAAAATTTTGAAACTTGAATTTCACAAAGTTGGACCTTTTTATTTTTTTTTATTTGTTTTTCGAAAATAGCTTATAGTGTACAGATAAATAATCCGTGCTAAGTTTTATAATGGGCGTAGAAATCGTTTATTAGCTAGACCAGTTACAGAAAAAAATCGAAAGACTCGTGCGCTTTGTAAGTCATTCGTGTGCAACTGTAATAGAAGAGCAACGTCACAGGCACTTTATGTGTACATTGAATTCACGAGAATGCTACAATGTTTTTGAATCACGAAAATATTTTTTAAAGTTCAATTTAATTACTTTTAAAAGAAAATTAATTCAAAAAATTAAATTTACTATTTTGAATTAAATAAAATCAATGCTAGTAGAATTTGTGTTGAAAATTCATTAACACTACACGCTTTACGTCATAACTTCTGAACCCTTGAAGAGCACACTTTCATTTTATATCGTTGCAATTTTTCCAAAAGTTTTATATTTTTTCCTTCAAAAAGACCTTGACATAGTAAAATGAATATATAAATAAAATTTAAGTGTTAATAACGGATTGTTTTTTATATTTGTTTTATTGACTTATGTATTTGATATTTGTTCAGAAAACAAAATATTTTTCATTCTCGATTTCATCACTCAAACTACCTGCAAGAAAATAATGAAAGAGTTTGAGTTGGAGCATTTGCCACTACTAAAAGGTAAGTATTTAAAAAAAATTAAAAATATCTGACAAAATTCATTTTTTTTATAAACGCTGGAATACAGTATCATCATCTAAAAAATTTTAACGATATGGACATAGCTGTCGATAAAATAACTCAAATAAAATTGTTATTTTGAAAACCAATAAAACGTTTTTTAATTACTAAAGGAAATGGGAATTTCTGTAAATTTTTTGAATTAATGGGAAATAATAAAAATTTTCATTTTTAAAATATAAATAATTGTTGTACTATTGCATTTTGAAATGTTTATTGTTAAAAATCAAACGAAAATTTGATAATCTAATTTTAAAATTTTCGTTTTTTAAGTGAAAAAAAAAGTTTTACTATAGCATTTTAAAATATCCATTGTTAAAAAACAATCAAAATCAGGAATCTCATTTTAAAATTTTTAGTTTTAAAGTGAAAATAAACGTTTTACTATAGCATTTTTAAATATACATTGTTAGAAATCAAACGAACATTTAAGAATCTCATTTTAAAATTTTCGTTTTAAAATGAAAATAAATGTTTTACTATTTCATTTTAAAATGAGCGTTTTTAAAATTAAAATAAACGTTTAAAGTGCAAAATCTGGGGTGAACGTTTTGAAAGTAGCTCGTTTCTACCACATTTGAAAATATGGCTTTCTCTGTGAAAGAATAAAAAATATATTTCAAACTATAAACATAAATTATAAATATATGTGTGTAAAGTCTTTTCTAAATTACTTTGTTATTTATAATGTTGATTTTATATGATTTAAATACAAATTCTAAATGTTTGATACTTTTAATCATACTTATTTGTGTGTTTAAAATAAATAACACCGCACTCTTTACTAATTTTTTCCAAGTAAAATAGAAAATATGTTGTTTTGTCACACTCACTACTATTTTGCATTTATTTTCTATAAAATAAGCAAATAAGTTTATTTATAAAAAAAAATTTCACTAAATTTGGTTGTTTTCTTTTCGGCTTAACATGCTCTCATAGAATCAGCACGTGCTATTGTTATAAACACAAATCTTATAATGAAATACAAAAATTTGAGAAAGAATAGATCAATGCACTGTTTACAATGCATTCTTTGTCAAAATTAACGGTTTACACTCCGCTACACTCATTTCAAAAGTACGTCCATCACAATGGACAAGGTAAGCGAAAGGGTTAACAAAAAGCTTCGCTTCCTGCCTTATATTAATTTCGTATTCACAATAGTGTCGAAAGCAAGTAACAGAACCGTTAAAAAACACTGGTTCTTTTCTTTGCTAAGAAACTCACAAGGTTGCGGAAGTTGCTTTTATTCTAGTGCTGATATAACTGTAAAACTAATTGGAAACAAATTTAAAATGTTGTCGCTAAATCAGTAAGGGTATTCAAGTATTCAATACATTTATTAAGGCTGTCCGCTGAGTAAGCGCCGAGGCAGGCAGGCAGGCAGACAGGCAGGCAGGCAGGCACCAGTGCGAGAAAAGTGGCTTCATACAGTTTCATATAAATCTGCTCGAAGTCCACATAGTGACGGCAGGCAGACCAAAGCAGGTACAGCGAGAAAAGTGTTTTGTCCTGGTTTCTCGCAGCTGATTTTGCGTGTTTGTCTAATTTTTGTTAAAAATTGATAGGCAATTTTTTTAAACGCAGTTTTAAAGCAACGAAGAATTTAAATTAGATGCATTTTACGTTTATTATTTTTTCGTTGGACGAAACACACTCACAAACATAATAAGCATTAGCGCATGTGTATATATTATGATAAACACACAAAAACAACACCATGCAAACACAACATAGCAACGAGTGTGAAGATTGTTTTTGTTCTTGTGCATCTATGTTCTTGTTATTGTTGGTGATAAATTGTGCATAACTGAAACAACGAAAATTATGGGTTGATGGAATTACCAATTGTTGGACATGTAAAACAGATGAAAAATAATTCTTTAAATGCGTTGTTGTTCGCATTTAATACACATTTTGTGGAATCAGAACTCAAAGGACTATTTTGATTTTATTTTCATCATCTTTGGAGTGAAAATAGAATCAAAACAAAAAAACAGCAACAGAATAAATTCGTCGAAACACACATACAAACAACAGTAGCGGCTGAGTCGGCGCACATGATAGAATGAAAATTGTGTTTTATTTTTGTTGACAAGTTCGTGCAATTTACTCTTCTTTTTTTGGTTTTTCAATAAGCACAACAAAACTGATTGACATGAAGTCAGTAAAAGCAAAATAAAAAAAATTTTGTTTCTCAATTCTTGCGAAATTTGAGTCCTTTGTTAGATAATCATAGACAAATTTATTTTGGACAACTTTATATAGACAAAGTTATGGGTGTTGACATAGAAGCTGAAGAAGAGGAAACCAAAAACAAACAACAAAAGTATCAACTTGTTCCTTGCTTTGTGTTGTTTAGTACAGCAATGCTTTGAGTGAGTGTTTTTTTTGTGTTGTGCGCATGCGCAAGTGTGTGTTTTGCGTTGCTGTTGTTGTTGGTAAAGATGAATTCACTGACTAATTTCAGCAAGTTTATGTGTGAATTAAAATAATGTTAATCAAGTTGAAGAGCGTGCGGCAAGTTTTCCATCTGAGCGTAAAGCGCACAAACTTCATATAAAAAAAACTTTGAAAACATGCTGAAGGTTATCAGTGAATCCACGTTAAATGTTTTTTCGTGGAGAAGCATTCATAACAGAAGAAATGCGAAAAAAAACAAAACAATAACAAACTATGTCGCACTGATCTGATCTGCTTCTCGCATTCACTCTGCGGTGATTATTTGTGGAGCGGGTTGCTGTCTGTGCCTGCCTGCCTGCCTGCCTGCTTCGGCGCTTACTATGCGGGCAGCCTAATAAGTCCTGCTAACATGCTAAACCAAACAAATATATTAAGTACTGTCAAAATTTTGTATGGGAAAAGAAAAGTACCGTGGTTTTGTTTAGCAGATACAAATTAGCAGTACAAATTATCAATACCAAATTACACAGTGTAACGACTTAATGGTTTTTTTTTGAAAAATTATAAAAATTAAAATGGAAACGAAAATGCAAAATACTGAAACTCGATTGAACCAGGGTTGCCGTTTTGGTAAAATATTACCATTTTTGGTAGAAAATTTTTGACTTGGTGAAATGGTAAATTCTTCATCGTTTTGGTAAAATTTTTTGTACAAGCAAATTTTCCATTCAGTATTTGCTACCAATATTTTTTTCATAATAGGTTTTTATGGTTCAATATTCAAAAATATTTAAAACTCATTTTTTATTTCAATATAAAGCAAGGAATTAAAGAAATTTCTTTTTTTTTTATTTTACGTTTGTAAAAAAGGATATTTTTTTAATCGCTTATACTGTAAAAAATATACAATATACAATACAAAAATATTTAAAACTCATTTTTTATTTCAATATAAAGCAAGGAATTAAAGAAATTTTTTTTTTTATTTTACGTTTGTAAAAAAGGATATTTTTTTCAATCGCTTATACTGTAATAACTGGCAAAGATAGAAAAATTTGCCCCAAACAAGAAATGTGCGCCTTTTTCCTTAGCTTTGATGTGAAGACAATAGTTGAAGACTTGAAGAGATATTTTTAGTCTTTAATCATATTATTTTTTATTGCGAAAATTAGAGATTTTCAACAAAATGGATTTATTTCAATTTGTACCTAATGTTTTTTTTTTGTTAAAAATGAAAACCAAAATATTTGTCTTATTACTGGTATGATTTGAGAGTGGAGAAATGAATACTTTCGGAGCAATCAGTTTTCGATCGCAACTTACACGTGCGAAGCGTACCACAGCGTGCTTTCCTTAACTTGCTTACCTGTCTAAACTTGTTGCTTATTTCTAAAAACGTTCCGATGACGTTGTTAAAGATGTCGTGTTATAAATTCAAAAACCGCTTTTGCAATCTATTTGACGTGAAAAATTCATTGCTCCGTAAGTATTTAACACTCCACTCTTAAATTATACCAGTATTAAGAATAATGCTTTGGTTTTTTTTTAAAACAACAAATTTGATTTAAATTTCAAATACATTTAATCTGTTAGAGATCTCTTTTTTCGCAATCAAAAAAAATATGATTAAGTTTTAGTGAACGAATGATGTGATGAAAGCTAAGAAAAATGCTCACATATCTTGTTTGGGACAAATTTTTCTAAAGAACGTTCATTTAATTTTCTTATTTTTTGAAAAATATTTATTTTCAGGATTTGCTGCATTTTCTTCTGCTAAATTTTGCTCAAGTGGCTCAATGTCGTCTTCATCCGAGTACACGCTAACTTCACTTTCATCATTCTCCTCGTCTGATAATGCAAAACCATCGTCACTATTGCACGGAGATTCATCTGCTTCGCTTTCCAAACCAAAATCTAGTTAATCTCGCTGCCTTCTTTTACATAAAACTCTATCCATTTTTTAGCAAATACTTCGAAACACAACCAAAATTCAAATAAATGCGCAAATAAACTTCACTTATGTGTGTTCCAGAACAAACTGAATTTCATAAAACGAAAAAAATAAGAGCGTGCTATAAATCCGCACACAAAAATAAGCGGCAATTACAGGTAGCTGCTTATGTGCATGCGCGCACATACACAGGGACCGATTCGTAACTATAACTGCACAGGCAAATACAGTAAGGGTACAAATTAAAAAACGGGTTTTTTTGGTTGTTCAGGCCGTTTTTATTTTATTCAAGGTTAAAGATCATAATCACAGGCGACCGATGAGGGTTAATATTCGGCGAAAGAGGCCAGAAGTATGGAAGTACAATTCATGGTTCCTGCACCACGATAATGCACCAGCTTACACATCACACATTGTACGCAATTATTTGACCAAAAAAAATAGGGGTATTCTCTTTGTTTAGCATAATTGCATGATAGCACGGATTGTAACAATCCTATACTAAAATATCCAACGGATCGAGAGCGCCCTATTGTACAAGCGTAGCATAGTAAAATCAACAGCTCAAAGAATTCTTTAGTGAGTTGCACTTTACGCTCATTCCACCTTCTTTTTGGCTGCTCTCTCATTCTATTCTCTGTCATTACAATCACAGGGTTGCATTTCATAAACTGTTTTTCATAGCATTGCCGTATACATGGGTTTCAGTATTTTGTTGTGGCGGCGCATAGTGGCCCCAAATGGATCTTTGCGTCTCAAAAATCTGTAACTTTTTGTCTCTTGGTATAATTAAGCCAAACTTGGAATATATAATCTATGATATTCAATAAATCGTTTGACCTAATTTTTTTCAAAATCCGTTAAATCCGTTTTTTCAAAATTTTATTTAACGTTAAGAAATATACGATTATGGCTTGACTTGCGCGTTTCAAAATTCTCTAACTTTCGTGTCTCTTGCACTAATTAAGCTAAATTTAAAATAGACTTTTTTGAATAAATTCTTTAAATTACTTTTTTTAAATCCATTTTAGTTTTTAGCACCAAAACTTTGTTTTAAATTTAAAAAAATACGATTTTGGCTTACAAAAATCTGTAATTTTTTTTTCTTGAAATATTTAAGCCCAATTTGGAATGTATTTTATTTGATATTCCACAAATCACTTGAACTACTTTTTTTCCAAAATCCATTTTAGTTTTCAGTACTAATTTTTTTCAAGTTAAAAAAACACGATTTTGCGTTTCAAAATTGTGTAACTTTTTTGTTCTTTGCAATAATGAAGCCAAATTTAAAATATATTCTCTATGATATCCAATAAATCATTTAAACTACTTTTTCAAAATCCATTTTAGTTTTTGGTACCAAAATTTTGTTTTAAGTTTAAAAAAATCGATTTTGGTATTAAAAATCTATAGCTTTTTTGTTTCTTGAAATATTTAAGACGAATTTGGAATGCATTTAATTTTATTTTCAGTAAATCATTTGAACTACTTTTTTCAAAATCCATTTTAGTTTTTAGTTCTAAATTATTTTTCAAGTTCAAAAAATACGATTTTGCGTTTCAAATTGTGTAACTTTTTATCCCGTGCAATAATGAACCCAAATTTAAAAAAATATTTTCTATGATATTCAATAAATAATTTAAACTACTTTTTTTAAAATCCATTTTAGTTTTTAGTACCAAAATTTTGTTTTAAATTTAAAAAAAATACGATTTTGGCATTAAAAAATCTGCAGCTTTTTTGTTTCTTGAAATATTTAAGCCCAATTTGGAATGTATTTTCTTTGATATTCAACAAATTATTTGAACTACTTTTTTCCAAAATCCGTTTTAGTTTTCAGTACTAATATTTTTCAAGTTCAAAAAATACGATTTTGCGTTTCAAAATTGTGTAACGTTTTTGTCTCTTGCAATAATGAAGCCATATTTGAAATATATTTTCTATGATATCCAATAAATCATTCAAACTACTTTTTTTTCAATATCCCATGATCACGGAAAACAACACATCAACACCAAAATCGTATTTGTTGAAGAATTCTGATACAAGCCAGAAAACATATCGCTCATTTGCTCGAATAACGTCATAACTCATAAAACAAGATTTTTTGGTTAATGATGCAGAATTGTTCTTTATATCATGCTTGATATTGTGTAAAAATATCATGTTATTATTTTGAATATTCTCCGCGTGAGAAGAGAAAATGCCTCTATCTCTTCATACAAGGTGTTAGTCAATTGAAAACTTTAAATGCGTTTTATGCAAAATGACTTTTTTGAGTTATGACGTTCTTCGAGCAAAAGAGCGATATGTTATAGAATAATACGATGCAGGACAAAGGCATGGGGATCCATAAAAAAATAAAAGAAATAGTTAAATTGTGCAAAGTTACCATAAAAACCCTAAAAACACAAGTTCATAATATGTGATGAATTAGAAAGGGCAGCAAGGTCCCCTTTTGCATTCCTACGCCACTGGTTTCTTTTAGACAAACATGTATTTGAGAAACATGCAGATTTTAATGGAAATATCGATTGCGACTGCATAAACAGAGTTTAATAAAAGAAAAAAAATATAAAGTTTATGGGATATTTTTTGCCATGTTATGAAAATTTAAATATCTCAAAAAGGGCAAAATTGGAGCAACTCATTTTTTAACGTCTAGTTACCAATACACTAAGGAACTAAATGCACTATGAAAGAAAACAGCGCAAGACAGCGCAACTCTTTCAACCTTAATCAAAGATGAAAAAAAAATTTTAAAAAACAGGTTGATAAAACATATTAAATTTATTAAATAAAAAATTTTTTGTTTTCTTTTTTATTTTTGGAAAGCTTAAACATTGAGCTTTCCAACGGTATATAATACTTGTATGATCAATTTAAAAAGAGTTGAAAAAAATTTGATTAAAAACGTTCTACATTTCGCTGCTTATATAGGACTGTGTCTTGAGAACACTTTAGCAAGCCATATAACTGAATCGTGTCAATTTTTTTATAAAATTTTCATTGTAGTACAAAATTTGACCTTTTCTTAGATTATTTTCATAATGATACAGGTTGCAAGAGTAATTTTGAAAAAATCATATATGAGACGCAAACGTCCAATTGGGCCCACTATGCGGCAGTGCACGGATTGTATATTTTCTTTTCTTGCACTGTGCATATCCTAGACATAGAGAATACGCCTAATGTAAATATCGTTCAACAAGCACCATATTTGCCTGATCTGGCCCCGTGTGACTTTTTCCTATTTTCCAATCCCAATTTTTCGCTTCGTGGGATAACATTTAGAGACGATTGAAGTCATCAAAAAGAATTTGCATAGGGATCTAAAAGCTTTTCCGAAATCGGCCTACCATAAGTGCTTTTAAGTGATTATTATGCAGGTTATAAAATAAATATTGAAGAATAATTAACCATTCTTGTTTTAATTGCATAAATATTGCGATTCAAATTTGAACAAAAGGTGTAAGGGTGTAAGGGTGCATCGGAATAACAGTTTAGATTGAATTTAATTAAGCTTTTTAACAAGTTTTAAGATGGTAATATACGTATTGTCTGTAAGATTGTAATAAATCAGTAGACTGGATGACTAAATAAATAATAAATTATCTCATTTTTCCACTAGCTAACCCATTCAAAATTGAAAGCTAGATCTCGCTAATACTAACTTAACGCCAATTCAAGCTCACGTTTTTCAACAAATTTATTTTTATTTCAATTTTATGGTATACATTCAGTGAAGCATTCAACTGGCCAATTTATTAGATTCTTTTTCTTAATGCATAAAAATAAGGCACGGCTTAGCCATGTTGAAGCGCAATGCAGGAACTACGTTTTGGCTGGCTTCTCATCTTCAATTTGAATTTTTATTATGTTCACCACGCTACCAGGAGTTGTGGGTGTAGTGGGTATTGCTGCCGGTTCCGCTTCACCAATACATTCATCGCTGCCCGTGTGACTGATGGTGATGGTGGGAATATTGTCGGACCATGGAACGGAAGTTTTTGCATCCTGACCCATGGATTTGCTACCCTCAATTTGCGGTTTGCGACGCTGCGAAAGACTGCGTTTGGGAAAATTAATGGACCCGAGTTGATCCAGCTCCTCGGGATGCTCTATTGGGGCTAGCTTTGGTGTGGTTGGCGGTTTTTTCACCTGCTTGGCTGCAGTTGCCAGCTTAATGTCAAGTGGTGCAATCTGCGTCTTATTCGTTTGCGGCTCTGGTGTTTGTGGTATTTGAATTGCTGTCGTATTGCTGTCTGCTTCTTCACTCGGTGGAGAATCGCTATCACTTCTCTTAGTGTTGACAGCCTCCCGCACGAGCGCCAGCAACGAACCGATCTTTTTGCGACCTTGACGCGATAAATTCGCCAACTTCTCTACGTTTTGGTGTTTAAGTGACGATATTGACGTTGGTGTTGTCGGATTGGAATCGTCGCGACTTTTTGCAGTTGCTGGCGACTCTGCGCTTGAATGTGGGGTTGATGGCATCGTCGGACTGTCAAACGGGAGCCCCAACTGTTTGTTCTGACTGCGCTGCACCGCCTTCTCATCAAATTTGAAAACTTCCGGTTCGGTTGTGGCATTGGTGGTGGATTTCGTATCCTTCATTCTTGGCCTTCTAAGCTTGAACTTGAACTCTGTCAAGTGTTCGCTGGGTGGTGGTGGTGGCTTCTTTTCATCGATAACCTCAAAGTTGCTGTCGCTGTGCGTAGGAGGCAGCACCTTGCGCAGAGGTGCTCTTTGGTCTACATGTTTTGGTTGCTTTTTCAACGGTACTGGCTTCTGCTCTAGCAATTTCTTTTCACCAGCGTCATCATTACCATCATCTTCCTTCTTGCGATTCAGCAGACTGACTCTGCGTTCATTCACGATTCTTGAATTGACATCAGGATCATGATCAGTGGCAGTGGTTGGGGGAGTTTTAGGGGAAGTTGCAGGTGGTGTCTTTCGTGAGCCTGCATCCTTCTTCTCTTGACGTTCAATTTTGAAGCGTCCTTTGGGATGTATTTCTTTGGCGGCAGGCATAGAAGTGGCGGCAGCAGCAGCAGCAGCAGTGCGTTCCCGCTCCGTCTTATTGGATGCTGGCATAGCAGCAGCGGCAGCCGCAGCAGCTCGTTCGCGCTCTGTCTTTGCTATATTTACGATGTCCACCAACGAAGGTTTGCGTATGCGGCGTATTTGTTGTAGCTTCGAGAGACCAAAGCGTTTGTCTTTGGCTTCTTCGTCATGTGGCAGTGAGTCGTGGTGTTCGGTGTCGGTATCGTCATCATCACGTCCTTGACGTATGACAACAGATTCGTCATCGGAAGTTGCGGAACCCTTGCGTAGCGCCTTCTTCATGATGCGTGAAATAAGCTCTGCAACGGGACAAAATGGCAATTTTTATTACAAATGTGCTAACATTTTTCAAGGCTGCCAAATGGCAACTGCTCCAAATAGCAGAGGCAGCAATTTGATGCTTACCTTTTCTCGCTTGGTTTTTGTATTCATCTGTCTCGAAGTCTGGCGCCTGAGTTGGCGTCACTGGCGATGAGGCTTCCAGCACTTTACGCCAACGATTGGTGAAGGTTGTGGCAGACGGTTCGGCTGGCTTAACCTCGGGCACCTTGAATATCTTTTTGCGCTCTTCTTCGCGCTCCTTTTGCAGTTGTGTTCGCAGGTCTTGATTGGCCTCGCGTAGAGCACCCGTCAGTGAGACCAAATAATAGATGATTAAGATGAGCAGCAGCAGCAAAGGAATCACGGTGCTCGACGACGTCATGTAGTCTAGTGGCTCATGCAGTTGACTGTGTATGTGTGAGTTGTAAAATAAACAAAGATTGTTAAAAAATAAATGACAGTCTTGCATTAAATTTGATGTGAGAAACGTGCACGACGTCAAACTTACGTGGGCAGCGCATTCCGTGTGGTATTTGTGATAAATTCCGAAATCCGCTTATAATCAGAGAAGGGTCCACAGTGCCAAGAGGGACGCAGCCAGACGATGGCATAACCAACGGGCAGCACACAAAGGAACAACATCGTCAGCAACAAAGAAAGGTAAAAATTATTGGACTTGGATGCTCTTCACATAGAAATAGAGAGGAAAAAAAAGAGGAAAACAAACACACACACACTCAAACATTATAAAACATCGTTGAAACAATGCAAGCATTCCATCAACTCACTTGAAAACCACTTCGTGTGGCACGTTGCAGGTTAGCACAATCCAGGATCTAAAGTACATCATTATCATTAGCTTCACCAGGTTGATGATTACCAAGCCGGGTGAGAAAAAAATACCCATCCACACTTGACCCTGATTGTTGATCAGAGTTAAGATATTTTCGGCTATTTTGAAGTCTCCGTACTGTACAGGCAGGTGGACAGACAGTAACATAACGAGCAAAAAATAGGGCAAAAACATTAAACTAAGTGTTGTACATAGATAAAATCACGTTGTGTTTCAAAGCAAAACATGATGCTATTGAAATTACCTGCGGGAATGTTTTCTCCATGTCCCAGCACCAGTTCTGATTTACATAACGCACGAATAGAGCTCGTAGGAAATCAATGCAGAGTGGAGCTACTATTGACATTATCTACACCGAGAGAGAGAGAGAAAGAGAGAGAGTTCATAGAAGTACAACGAGAATTCTTTGATTTAAGTTTAAAATAGATTCTTAGATAATAAAGGCAAGATATTTTTTATGCTATCTTAGTATAGATGGAAGGAATTTTTATATCAATAATAACAATGTGTAAGTGTGTAAATGTCAAATACCGACAAATTTACCACTAGAACTAATGGAAATAGCAGATATGTTAAAGTAGATATGCTACGATATTCGAATGCACACTCAAAACAAGGATATGGGATCAACAAACCATTTTTGTAAGTGTAGGTACGAATGCTACGATATTTGCTGCAATAAATCTCTTTAAATATAGCTTGTCATTTGGGAGTTGGCTCTAAAAAAGCCTTTAAAAACATCAGCAGTAAGAATATTCCACAAAAGAAAGTGTAACTTAAAAAAGTGTAATCAATTAAAATTTGCAGTGGTTTTTTTTTATCGCTCACCATACAAACTTTTTCGTATGATGTTAAAATAAATGTAAATAATATTTTGTGTACCTTAGACTACGGCAACCCGTGCTGACTTGAATCGAAAACATGTCAGTAAGTGATGCCATAAGAGAATTTTAAAGTGTACCTTTTTGATTAAGTAAAATGTACCTTTTTGACTAAAAACGTACATTTTTACCCAAAATCTTTCTAAAAAAACAATTGTTAAGTTCTTACTAAGGGTAAGGAGACGAGCAGCCATAAACAAGTAGCTAGAAATTATTGATATTGTGATTGGTAGCACTTTTAAGTTAAGGACTCTTACAGATTGAACGCAAAGGTAAGTAACACATGTAGATATAAAATTTATTAAGAAACAAAATTTATAGAACAAGAAATTTTAAAATTAAAAAATTTACCTTATGAAAAAAAAAGTACTTTTGTACTTGGCGGTAGTAAAAGTGTACCTTAAAAAGTACAATTGTACTGCTTGCGGCATCACTGATGTCAGTTATATGGCGATATGGAAAAAAGTGCTAATTTAATAGAAATAAAATTTTTGTATGAATAAGTGTAAGCTTTCAAAAAAGCTGGTTCCCATCTTGTTTCCTTCTTAATTTTTCTTTAAAATAAGCTTTCCAAAATGAAAATTGAACGAAAACTTGCCATTTCAACCATTGCCATTAAAACATTATTTTTCATTCCGTTTTCTAGGTTCTTTTAAGTTCTTTTTCCGATAAAATCTCCAGAAGTCGAAAAATGAACAATTAAAAATGTAAATTAACAAAATGTTAGGCTCTCATTTCGTTTCAAAATAAATATATTTTAAAATAAGGGACAAAGTTAACTAAGGGTTAATAAATCAATAAATGCGACTGCAGTAATTTTTAAAGAATTTTTTTTGATTTTAACTGCATAAGTTAAAATTTTTATCGAGATTATTCTTATGAAATACACGGGGCATTCCACAGAAAAGTCAACCGAGACCCAAAAAAATTAAGACTTATTATAATTATACATTATAATAAACATTATAATAAAAAAACATTATAATTTTATTAATTTAAGCAAGTTATATATAAATTCATCTACCATGATGATCAAATCGTCTGCACTGTTTCACAAATGTAGTTTTTCTTTTTCGTAAATGTTTAGTAAATGTTTCGATAACTTTTTTGTTTTAGAAAAAATGAAAGGCTTTGGCTAAAGATAATGAATAAATGATTGAGGCAAGGAAAGAAAAAAATTATTATTATTTTTTTTTAATTGCTTAATTAAATAATTACTTAGCTACCTAAGTACTTAATTACCCAATTAAACTGCAACATTGTGAGTCTGTCAGGCACGTGACGTGATTTGTCTCCACGTGACGATATGTAAATATAATTTAAAAAAAATCTGTGGACTTTTTTTAAAATATTTTTACACCGAGAGCATGTTTATAAGTAGAAATAATTTGGCTTTCAAATACCTCTTCCCCATGTTAGTTACTTTCGTTAAAATTTGAAATCGAACACAACGATTTGCAACGTTGGTTGATTGGACTCGTCCGACACGTGACAGTAGATGTCTAATTTTTTCTCTTGCATTTAATAAAATTTAAAGAAAATTTAAACATACGATGAAGAAACAGAATGCAATCTATTTAATAAGACAAGGGGACTTCACTTCCAATGAGTAAAATTAGAACTGGCTGTACAATAAACTCAAAAGAGTAGTTGAATTTGTCTGTACGTGACCGTGGAATGCTCCATACTATGCTTAAGCTATCTGTCGAATATTTTTTTTATATTGCGCTTTTTTCGATTTTGGAGATTTTATGTAGTAAGAATAACCCAACTTAAAAAATTGATTGGAAGAAATATGGTCAATATTGGCCATCCTGAAATACACAAATTTTAATTTTAATTTTTTAGAAACAAAGGTTTTAGATTTTTTATGTTTTTGTTTTTGTGTTACAAATGCCAAAAAGAGCACTTTAAGGTTTTTTGAAAAAAAGTCTAGTTTCAACAGCAGCAACTTTTTGTCGGAATTTTTGTTTTTTAAATTTTTTCCATAAAATAGCTCAAGAACTGTGATCAAAACTTTCGGTGGTGTTGTTTTTTAAACTTTGGATTTTCGAATTTTTTGGGATTTTTTTCGTAAAAACACTCGAACTGAAAATTTTCTTAAAGGAAAACTTTTAGCAAAAAAATTCATTACGACCAGGGGCTCTGTTTTCTTACTGTGAGTTTAAGAGTGTACACTTTTTTTGACTCAATTCACCGACTGAAAACTAGTAAGTTTTTGTGACAGCCCGTGTACACTTTAAAACTCACAGTTACAGAAAAGGGCCGTAGATGACAAGCTTGTTTATTGGGAAATTTTTTTATTTATATTTTTATTGCAAGATTTTTTTTTTATATTGTACTAAAAAGTGGTTGCTTAAATTTTAATAATAAAGTCATGAGCCAGGTAAATTGAAAAGTTTAAGCTATTAGCTTGAAGCAAAATTACAAACTCTTTCAGAATCTTATTATAAATAGGGATAGTCATTTATAAAAATTGGCAACAAAGTGTTGCTAAAGCTGAAAAATACAGAAAAAAATTCAAAATTTCCGAAAATTCTCTTTAACTCTGCTAATTCGTTGGACAATAAAATTCCTTATATACATTTTTAACCCTCATCGGTCCCTCGAGAAATACATCTAATCGGTCCCATTGTATGCGCGCGCATACACATATATTTTTAATTGTAAAAAAGCTAAAAAAAAATTAACAACCATTTATGTTTTGTGATTTTTTATGTTTATTACATTATTTACTATCATATTAAGACATTTGAACTTCATAAAGGTAGATTAAGAATGAAATTAATTAGAATATTACATATATTAGAAAAAAAATTGAATTTTTAACTTTTGCCAGTTATTTGTACATTTTTCGCATAAATTGAAATTATGTTCGGCACAATTGAAATTTCTACTCTTTTCACAGCGTGTAGCAAAAAGATTTTTGTTATTTTTATATGTGCAGATGTAGCATCGGCCTCGTTTTGATGTACTTGGTAAATGGCGAATCTCCCGAATTCTTTGAATAACACTGGAAGCATCATTACTTTGAGGTTGTTTTTTTCGTTTACGAGATTCAATCCAAGCTCCTCGATAAAAAGGCGACGACGAATATTATGGTTCGTTTTAGAATTTTTCCAATTCTGGAACAATGCAATGAACGTCACGAATGCATTCAACGCACTAACATCAAGCATGTTACAAAATACTGCCATTGGCCTCCGATTGAATTTTCGTTTGCATGTGTACTTAGCCACCATTTGATCCATAGTATCAACTCCACTCTTGGTTTTGTTTATGCTGACAACATTGTGGTATGTACTGAGCAATGTCACAAATCGATACCGGTGAGGAACATATGACAACATAACTGCTTGCAATTTATGTTCATATAAAACTTCTGTATGATAAATTGGCTTTTGACGCATGTCGAGTAGAACTGAAGGAATTTCAATCCTATTTTTCCTTATTGTTCCCAAAATAGTCATGCGATTCTTATGTTAATCTTCTGCCAATTCATACGAAATGAAAAAGTTGTCACACGTTACATTTCTGTCAGAAAGTCCTTCCACCAAATCCAAAACAACACGCCGTCCGAGATTACGTTCAGGAGTGGCATTACGATTCCGACCAACATAAATTTGTGTGTTGTATGCATACCAGCTTTTTGAGTCGCATAGTACCCAAATTTTGATGCCATATTTCGCCGGCTTGGATGGAATATACTGACAAAACGGACATCGCCCACGATACGGAACTAACTGTTCATCTACGGTAATGTTTTTTCCTGGTGTGTATACAACTTTCAAATTATGATTCCATTTATCGTATACATTTCGAATCGGTGCCAATTTGTCACGTACAGAAGTACTTGTAGATGCAGTGTTGGCCATACGTTGTTCGCGGTCATCAAATCGAATGCAACCACGGATACGCTTGAACATTTTCAAAGACATTGCTGCTCTAAATATTGGCCGACCAGTTTCGCCATTCCACAGCTTAGTGACACTTTCACCGTATGGCTGATACACACCAGAAAGCTGCAACAATCCAAAGTATGCGTGCAGAGTGTCCAAATCAATGTTTTCCCAATCGTCTTTGTACTTTCGCACACCATATAAGTTCGTCATGTTCAAAATAATATTCTCAACCGTTTCAAGGAACATGTGAAATGCAGACGAAACATCAACTATAGAAGCAGCTGCTAATGCTTTTGGACCTGAATTATAACAAAAATGAAACATATAATGAACATGAATCCATAACAAAGAGGGTAGGTTTTTACCTGAAGTGAAATTTTCTGCACGTCGAAATGAATTTATTCGATTTATTTCAAATGGTTGCGATGAATATTCAATTTTCTTATTTTTATAAAAATATTTATTTTCATGATTTGCTGCATTTTCTTCTGCTAAATTTTGCTCAAGTGGCTCAATGTCGTCTTCATCCGAATGCACGCTAACTTCACTTTCATCATTCTCCTCGTCTGATAATGCAAAATCATCGTCACTATTGCACGGAGATTCGCCCGCTTCGCTTTCCAAATCAAAATCCATTTCTAGTTCATCTCGCTGCCTTCTTTCAGGTAAAACTCTATCCATTTTTTATAAAACGAAAAAATAAGAGCGTGCTATAAATCCACACACAAAAATAAGCGGCAATTCCAGTTACCTGCTTATGTGTATGCGCGCACATACACAGGGACAGATTCGTAACTATAACTGCACAGGCAAATACAGGGTACAAATTCAAAAACGGATTTTTTTTTGTTTGTTCAGGCAAAATAGTTCTACTTTGCAAAATACAAGGTTATTCCGCTGAACCGTTTTTATTTTATTCAAGGTTAAAGATCAAAATTGTATGCGTGCGCATACAGGAGACCGATGAGGGTTAAAGTCCATTATTTCTTGAATAACACACCGTTCTTAATTTTTAAATCAAAATGCACACTCAAGAGTTACATTATAAAATGTACATCTACCTACATAAAATCGGTTTTTCGACCATGAATCCAGATTTTGAGGGTGTATGCGAAAAACCCAGTATGCAGAAATTTTATGTTTTATTATATCTACAACATCTACCATGTCTTATGCCAAAAGCATTTTTATTACTACATCTTGTAATATACAATTTTTTTAGCGCATATTTCATCTATAAATTTTTTGTCCCGCGATTTAACCACTTTTATAATTTCGCGCCTTTTACAATATTAATATTCAAAACAATAACTTGTCATTTCTGTAACCAACTGTATATTCAGTTAGTGAGAGACTAAAATGATATTGAGTATAACACATTAAAGTACTCGTAGTTATCAAATTTATAATAAAAACGTGCCGAAAAGTGTTTTAGATTTCTCTGATGCCTGCGACCTCTAAATAAAGACGATTTTGTCATTCCTGTTACCATCATTCCTGACATTTGTTGTCCTGTTATTAATAAAAACACAAAATCCATACAAATGAATTTTGTGACGTAATATCGTGTGGCCATAAGCGATTTTAACTTACTTTGGAACCAAATAGTATAAAGAAACCATAATTCTAGCTTCAAGCCTTATTTTTACCTTAGGTGATATACCTGGTGTTACTCGAGAGTAATTTCTAAAAACATTTCAATATACACTTCTCGATTAAATGTTTTTTAAATTCTGGATTAATGAAAAACGCGTTGAATTTTAAGTTTTAGTTACTGCTAGAAAGGTTATTGAACGAACTTAAATCCAAAAATAGTTTTGGAAAATTTTGGTGTTTGGGAGTTCCATTCCTTGCCGTGAGCTAATTGAATGCGAAGAAGCGGTACGAAAAACACATTTAAAAATTCAAAATAATTTAAATATTTAATTAATCTTAAAGCTAAATTACCTCTTTCAACAATATAAAAATTATGGTGGGACTCAATGGGTTCTTGAGATATAGACATTTTAACATCTAAATAAGAATTTATATTAAAAAATGTATTGAACTTTTTAACAAAGGAAATTTTAATGAAATATATTTAAAAAGAGCAGAGGTATTTGCATCTAAATTAAAAACTTTAATTTTCATATAATTTTTTCTCATTCTTAGGTATCGATGTTTTATGAAGAAGGCCTTGCACTAAAAATAATTGTATCAAAATGTATATTGAGCCAGATGTGCAATTTTTACTTGATTTAATTTTTACAAGAAAAACAATTTTTGAGTTATTTTTTAAGTCAATATTTTGGGCCTTTTTTGACAAAATTATAAAACATATATACACTGACTTAACGGAACAGTGCAAACTTTCTTGTGTAGTGCTGTCTGTTATTGAACTTTGAACAAAAAAAAATTTTAATGAAATAAATTAATGGACAGCCGAGATATTGGTATCGAAAGATCAAACTTTGATTTTTATGTCGTTTTTTTCTCATTCTTAGGTAACGATGTTTTATGAAAAAGTCGTTGTACTGAAAATTTCTTCAATTTTGAATATATATGAGTGTTTTTGATGTCAATATAACAAAAAAATTTCAAAATTGTATGCACAAAAAACTCCGATTGTAAAAAGTATTCTAGTAACAAAATTACCGTTAGTTGAAAAATTTCAGAGGGGGCGTGGCAAAAACTAAGTATGTAACATTTTAAGTTGGGATAAGCTTAATTTGTGTACCTAGTTTGAGCAAAATCCGTTGAGCCGTTTAGATTTGTATAAAGGCCAAACAAACAAACAAACAAACAAACAAACAAACAGAAAATAAGTTTTATTACTATAGATAGTCAATTGTATGAAAAAATAGATTTTTAGCTATAACTTTTGATTAAAAAGAGATATTGGTGTAATTTTTTCACATAAATTATTTTTGAGACTTGACTTTTTTGTGAAAAATATAAAAACAACATTTTGAAAAAAATAAATTTCGCGAAAAAATCAAAGGTACCCTTGTTGTTTTGATGAGAAAAACAGTAAAATAGTTTTTGCGCTTAGCTGGAAGAATTTTTTGGAAGAAAAAATTTTTAAAATTAAATACACAAAAATCTCCGATGGTTAAAAGATTTATAATAACAAAATAACAGTTAGTTGAAAAATATCAGAGGGGGCGTGGCAAGAACTAAGTATGTAACATTTTAAGTTGGGATGCACTTAATATGTATATTTAGTTTGAGCAAAATCCGTTGAGCCGTTTAGATTTGTATAAAGGCCAAACAAACAAACAAACAAATAAACAAACAAACAAACAAACAAACAAACAAACAAACAAACAGAAAATGAACAAAAAAATTTGAATGAAATATAGTAATGGACAGCGGCGATATTTGTATCGAAAGACCAAACTTTGATTTTCATGTCGTTTTTTTCTCATTCTTAGGCAACGATGTTTTGTTAAAAAGACGTTGTACTGAAAATTTCTCCAATTTTAAAGATATGTGAGCGTTTTTGATGTCAAAATAACAAAAAATTTTTAAAATTAAATATACAAAAATCTCCGATACTAAAAAGTTTTATAATAACAAAATTACCGTTAGTTGAAAAATTTCAGAGGGGGCGTGGCAAGAACTAAGCATGTAACATTTTAAGTTGGGATGCACTAAATATGTATACCTAGTTTGAGCAAAACCCGTTGAGCCGTTTAGATTTGTATAAAGGCCAAAAAAACAAACAAACAAACAAACAAACAAACAAACAGAAAATGAGTTTTATTACTATAGATAGTCAATTGTATGAAAAAATAGATTTTTAGCCATAACTTTTGATTGAAAAGAGATATTGGGGTAATTTTTTCACATAAATTATTTTTGAGACTTGAATTTTTTGTAAAAAATATACAACATTTTGGAAAAAATAAATTTCGCAAAAAAAATCAAAGGGGGTACCCTTGTTGTTTTGATGACAAAAACAGTAAAATAATTTTTCCGCTTAGCTGGAAGAATTTTCGCAAATAAATGCTATGTCATATGAAAGGTAGCCAGATGTGCAAGTTTTAAATGATTTCATTTTTACAACAACAACAATTTTTGAGTCATTTTTCTATAGAATAATTCATTTTTCACTAGGACCCTGTGCTGACTTAGGGAGGGGGCAAAAACATCGAAATTGTTTGGCTTATTTCAGTTTTTTGCTTATATCTCTTAAAATAAGTACATTTTGTGTATCACATTTTCTTAAATTTCCTTAAGTTCGTTGGTGAACAAGATTTTCGAACCGAATATTAACGGCGCTACCGCCGATTAAAGTTAAAATAAAATAATTTTTTATTTATTTATAATTGATTGCAGGCAGATAATTTCAACCTGCAAAAACCTTGTAGCGTTTGGGGGCTGCTGGACCCTCCTCGTCATCGTCGTAATTGTCGGGGTCCATGGACTTCTTATGGCTCATTTGGCTTCACTCCCGCTCCTGGAATCACAAGTACTTCCTGAATGAGTGGTACTTAGCGACATCTCTGGTTGGTGGCAGTCTGGCAAGTTGACATTTGGGTCTTACCACGGTTTTGAAAAAAATGCGATATCTCAGGTCTTCGAGGTTGTCAGTTTCGATGATTCCTCCATACAATTTCACAAGAAATTTGCGATTTGAGCTGGAGTTGCCTCAGTGTCTTTAAAAATCGCCAACATCTCTGAATGGCTAGGGTTCTTGTTATACATCTGCATTACCTTATATTTTTCAATACCAAAGGGTGCTGAGGTGGTGTCACCCCCACTTACCGCATGCAGGATAAGAATATCCTGTGGTTCTTGCATAAACGAATGAGCTGAATACAGTACAGTTTTTCTGTGATCCTTTCGACTCCTCTGGAAATAAACGTTATTTTTTGAAGAGCACTAGAAAATCAATGTCTTCCCCTGATTATGACGACACTATCATACTTGTCAGCGGCTGAGACAGCAGTCTCTCATTAATCATTAATCGGCGTCTTCTACTGCCTGCTTCTCTTGGATCCCACTGGCTTCCATTTCACTCTTCAGCATAGTAAGAAAAGACAAACTTTGTTGAGTAGTGAAGCAAAGAACGCCGATAACGTTCAGCGGCTTTGGTGCTTTGGTAGGTTATCCCGACATTGCTCCCAAAGTGCCTTTGGACGTAATCCACGTAGTTGTGGCAGACTTTTTGAAATGTGGAACCAAATATCGAATTAAATTTTTATTCAATTTCACTTCCACTCGGAAGTGGAATGCAGGACATTCCAGCGAAACATTAAAAAATTTCATCAACGAGACTCCTCAACATTTCGTAAATGAACACAAAAATTCAACGCTAAGAAATTTTGTCCTGTGCTATAATAACATGTTGACAATAACATGTTGGCTTCTTTTCAAAATAATTTATTAAAATTCATACCATAAAAGAGTTCATAGAAAATCAAGTTTTATTTTTAAAATATTTGAAAAAATTTAATTTCAATTTTAATTTCAGCTTAATAAAAATAAAGATATTAAAAACATTTGTATTGAGAAAAAACATATATATGAACTATTTCATAAAACAAAAACATAACTGAAAAACTCTTTTAGAAATAACTTAAAGATGTATTATATGCATAGATGTGGTAAAATATAGATATTATTGAGATTCTATCCAGCTAAATAAAAATTAAGTTATTTAAAAGATTTCTACTGAGAAACTTGTTGTAAAAACTGAAAAAAGTTAGGCGCTGACAACCGCTGCCTTGCATTATATTTCGTATGAATTTTTTTTAAGTCCAGCTGCTCATGCAGAAACTTTCTTTAAGAAATCATCACGAAAAGTTCGTCAATGATGTCGCGAACTTCTGGGAAGTTAAATAAAAGCTTATAAAAAGCACTCTAACGATAAGCAAAACACAAGAAGCAACAGTTTTGCTTGGATTGTATTGGTGCTCGTTTTCGTACTGACGTTTGCGTATTTGTGATACAGCACGAAGGGGTTAAAGTTTTGTTCGGAAATTATCTCGGAAGTCATTGGAAAGGATTACTTAACTATAAATACTTAAGTACCTTAAAGGTACAGTGGTTGCTTTAAGCTTACAGTTACGAGTATGAACAGGTAATAGTTTATTCGAATTTAATTGTTATGTACAACAAAGCAAGAATACTATTTTTGATTTAGGTTTGCAGGATGTGATGGAAGGAAGTAAGCACTTTCTTTGGATTGAGCTCACACACACATACACATACGGACTATCACATACTTTAGCAGCTTGTTTAAAATCACAACACGTATGAAAAATACAAGTATCTGCACGTTCTGGGAATAATCTACAGCCAGCAAGTTGACGTAAATGTGCTAGATTTATTATATGGCAAGTCATGAACACAAGACAAAGGATATGAGTGCACCTTTGATAGACAGCACTGCAATGTATTAGCAGAGGACACGTTCTGAAGCCGGATGTTTTAGCTTTGCATAACTGTGACTGGCAGCAGCATGTCCAGAAATTTTTATAAATGTAAATAATACTCCACGTTTAAGGAATAAAAAAGCTTGACAAAGTTTAAAGCAAGATATATAATAAATATCAAGGATTTTTAAAGATTTAAAACTCTTTACAATTTCCAATCAATACTGTGAAATTGGGTTATAAAATATTCAATTTTTATTCCTTTTTAACGTTCAATTTCGTTTGCATTTTTGCTCTCAGAGTCGGGCACTTTATAAATATGACAATATTGTTGATATATCGATTACGTTCTCTTGGGAAAATCCTGAAAAATTAAGCAAAAAAACAAATACAATTCAAATACACTGCCTACAGCTTGTTTTCAATGTAGTAAAAGTCCATCTCTTTGGGACTCCAGTATTAACAGCATATCTGTGCGTGTTTTGTAAACTCCCAATTTTATCTACCAAAACATTCTAATCGAAAAATGTTATGAAATGAAAAATTTCATACAGTTTTCGTTGTCATATTTTCTGGATAATTTGGCAATTTAGCAGTTGCTATTGCTGCAAGTTAGACTTGTGTGTGTGTGTGTGTGTGTGTTTGTGTTTATATGTCTTTCTATGTTTGCTCTATTCATGGATACAAAGCATTTTTTCCCATCACAGCTTAGAATATCTAAATTTTTGTTTGTGTTTTTGTATCAATAGCTACAGATATTGTATTCAATCGAATTTTCCTTGTGGGAGTTATTTTTTTCACAGTGCAGATAACAATCGAGATATCAAAATAAATTGATTTCAGCATAAAAACGAGATATTGCAAATAATCTGCTGAGTATGCAAACAATTTTGCCTCTAGAGGACATGAGCTTCTGTCACAGTCTTATGCGAAACAAATTAATGCCTTTGTTGTTTTGACAGGGTTTTTGAACAGAAGGCAATATTTTGATTTCTTTTGCATACAACTTTCATCGGGTTCAATGGTAAAGAAACGAATAAATATATATAAATTAATAACCCATGGAACGAAAACTATCTGTTTTTTCAATTAATACCAATTATATAAATAATTTTCTTCGAACTCTTTGATTTGTTATTTTCAAGAAAGAAAATTTAATGGCCCATAATCATAGTCAAAATAAAAGTACACAGTAAAAAATTTGAGTGTAAATTTTATCTTTTTTATAACATTTGTGTGGTATAAACTTTTTTTATTCCAAATAACTTTTAAATTTTACACCACTCAATATTATAAAAAGAATAAAACAAATATTCTTTTGCGGGGGGTGGGGAGGCAAAATATAAGTAGATGATCACTATAAAGAAAATTTTGTATAATCCAAAATGTTCGTTATTACTTTAGACACACAACTGCATTCTTAGAG
Organism: Dichetophora obliterata; assembly: GCA_963920525.1. Lineage (NCBI taxonomy): Eukaryota > Metazoa > Arthropoda > Insecta > Diptera > Sciomyzidae > Dichetophora > Dichetophora obliterata. Next base: position 183,894,005 of record OY986438.1, read on the forward strand.
ATATATATGGGGACGTTCAAACTATATAGAGAATTTTAACACAAAACTAAATTTTATTAATAGTCTGGTATGAAAAATAGATTTTTAGCCATTACTTTTGATTGGAAAGAGATATTGGGGTAATTTTTTCACATAAATTATTTTTGAGACTTGACTTTTTTGTAAAAAATATAAAAACAATATTTTGGAAAAAATAAATTTCGCGAAAAAAATCAAGGTACCCTTGTTGTTTTGATGACAAAAACAGTAAAATAATTTTTGCGCTTAGCTGGAAGAATTTTTGCAAATAAATGCTATGTCATATGAAAGGTAGTTCGATTTGCTGTTTTTAATTGATTTCATTTTTACAACAACAACAATTTTTGAGTCATTTTTTGAGTAAAAAGTCAATATTTTGGACCTTTTTTGACATAATCATAAAACATATATACACTGACTTAACGGTACAGTTCAACCTATTTTTGTGAAGTGATTTTATTGAACTTTTGAACAAAAAAAATTTGAATGAAATATATTAATGGGCAGCGGAGATATTTGCATCGAAAGACCAAACTTTGATTTTCATGTCGTTTTTTTCTCATTCTTAGGCAACGATGTTTTATGAAAAAGTCGTTATACTGAAAATTTCTCCAATTTTGAAGATATGTGAATGTTTTTGATGTCAAAATAACAAAAATTTTTTAAAATTAAATACAAAAAAATCTCCGATACTAAAAAGTTTTATAATAACAAAATTACCGTTAGTTGAAAAATTTCAGAGGGGGCGTGGCTAAAACTAAGTATGTAACATTTTAAGTTGGGATGTACTTAATATGTATACCTAGTTTGAGCAAAATCCGTTGAGCCGTTTAGATTTGTATAAAGGTCAAACAAACAAACAAACAAACAGAAAATGAGTTTTATTACTATAGATAGTCAATTGTATGAAAAAATAGATTTTTAGCCATTACTTTTGATTGGAAAGAGATATTGGGGTAATTTTTTCACATAAATTATTTTTGAGACTTGACTTTTTTGTAAAAAATATAAAAACAATATTTTGGAAAAAATAAATTTCGCGAAAAAAATCAAGGTACCCTTGTTGTTTTGATGACAAAAACAGTAAAATAATTTTTGCGCTTAGCTGGAAGAATTTTTGCAAATAAATGCTATGTCATATGAAAGGTAGTTCGATTTGCTGTTTTTAATTGATTTCATTTTTACAACAACAACAATTTTTGAGTCATTTTTTGAGTAAAAAGTCAATATTTTGGACCTTTTTTGACATAATCATAAAACATATATACACTGACTTAACGGTACAGTTCAACCTATTTTTGTGAAGTGATTTTATTGAACTTTTGAACAAAAAAATTTGAATGAAATATATTAATGGGCAGCGGAGATATTTGCATCGAAAGACCAAACTTTGATTTTCATGTCGTTTTTTTCTCATTCTTAGGCAACGATGTTTTATGAAAAAGTCGTTATACTGAAAATTTCTCCAATTTTAAAGATATGTGAATGTTTTTGATGTCAAAATAACAAAAATTTTTTAAAATTAAATACAAAAAAATCTCCGATACTAAAAAGTTTTATAATAACAAAATTACCGTTAGTTGAAAAATTTCAGAGGGGGCGTGGCTAAAACTAAGTATGTAACATTTTAAGTTGGGATGTACTTAATATGTATACCTAGTTTGAGCAAAATCCGTTGAGCCGTTTAGATTTGTATAAAGGTCAAACAAACAAACAAACAAACAGAAAATGAGTTTTATTACTATAGATAGTCAATTGTATGAAAAAATAGATTTTTAGCCATTACTTTTGATTGGAAAGAGATATTGGGGTAATTTTTTCACATAAATTATTTTTGAGACTTGACTTTTTTGTAAAAAATATAAAAACAATATTTTGGAAAAAATAAATTTCGCGAAAAAAATCAAAGGGGGTACCCTTGTTGTTTTGATGACAAAAACAGTAAAATAATTTTTGCGCTTAGCTGGAAGAATTTTTGCAAATAAATGCTATGTCATATGAAAGGTAGTTCGATTTGCTGTTTTTAATTGATTTCATTTTTACAACAACAACAATTTTTGAGTCATTTTTTGAGTAAAAAGTCAATATTTTGGACCTTTTTTGACATAATCATTAAACATATATACACTGACTTAACGGTACAGTTCAACCTATTTTTGTGAAAAATGAAAATGAGTTTTATTACTATAGATAGTCAATTGTATGAAAAAATAGATTTTTAGCCATTACTTTTGTAGATAAGTAATATAAGTAGATGATCACTATAAAGAAAATTTTGTATAATCCAAAATGTTCGTAATTACTTTAGACACACAACTGCATTCTTAGAGATATATATGGGGACGTTCAAACTATATAGAGAATTTTAACACAAAACTAAATTTTATTAATAGTCTGGTATGAAAAATAGATTTTTAGCCATTACTTTTGATTGGAAAGAGATATTGGGGTAATTTTTTCACATAAATTATTTTTGAGACTTGACTTTTTTGTAAAAAATATAAAAACAATATTTTGGAAAAAATAAATTTTGCGAAAAAAATCAAAGGGGATACCCTTGTTGTTTTGATGACAAAAACAGTAAAATTATTTTTGCGCTTAGCTGGAAGAATTTTTGCAAATGAATGCTATGCCATATGAAAGGTAGCCAGATGTGCAATTTTTAATTGATTTCATTTTTACAACAACAACAATTTTTGAGTCATTTTTTGAGTAAAAAGTCAATATTTTGGACCTTTTTTGACATAATCATAAAACATATATACACTGACTTAACGGTACAGTTCAACCTATTTTTGTGAAGTGATTTTATTGAACTTTTGAACAAAAAAAATTTGAATGAAATATATTAATGGACAGCGGAGATATTTGCATCGAAAGACGAAACTTTGATTTTCATGTCGTTTTTTTCTCATTCTTAGGCAACGATGTTTTATGAAAAAGTCGTTGTACTAAAAATTTCTCCAATTTTGAAGATATGTGAATGTTTTTGATGTCAAAATAACAAAAATTTTTTAAAATTAAATACAAGTAGATACTAAAAAGTTTTATAATAACAAAATTACCGTTAGTTGAAAAATTTCAGAGGGGGCGTGGCTAAAACTAAGTATGTAACATTTTAAGTTGGGATGTACTTAATATGTATACCTAGTTTGAGCAAAATCCGTTGAGCCGTTTAGATTTGTATAAAGGTCAAACAAACAAACAAACAAACAGAAAATGAGTTTTATTACTATAGATAGTCAATTGTATGAAAAAATAGATTTTTAGCCATTACTTTTGATTGGAAAGAGATATTGGGGTAATTTTTTCACATAAATTATTTTTGAGACTTGACTTTTTTGTAAAAAATATAAAAACAATATTTTGGAAAAAATAAATTTCGCGAAAAAAATCAAAGGGGGTACCCTTGTTGTTTTGATGACAAAAACAGTAAAATAATTTTTGCGCTTAGCTGGAAGAATTTTTGCAAATAAATGCTATGTCATATGAAAGGTAGTTCGATTTGCTGTTTTTAATTGATTTCATTTTTACAACAACAACAATTTTTGAGTCATTTTTTGAGTAAAAAGTCAATATTTTGGACCTTTTTTGACATAATCATAAAACATATATACACTGACTTAACGGTACAGTTCAACCTATTTTTGTGAAAAATGAAAATGAGTTTTATTACTATAGATAGTCAATTGTATGAAAAAATAGATTTTTAGCCATTACTTTTGTAGATAAGTAATATAAGTAGATGATCACTATAAAGAAAATTTTGTATAATCCAAAATGTTCGTAATTACTTTAGACACACAACTGCATTCTTAGAGATATATATGGGGACGTTCAAACTATATAGAGAATTTTAACACAAAACTAAATTTTATTAATAGTCTGGTATGAAAAATAGATTTTTAGCCATTACTTTTGATTGGAAAGAGATATTGGGGTAATTTTTTCACATAAATTATTTTTGAGACTTGACTTTTTTGTAAAAAATATAAAAACAATATTTTGGAAAAAATAAATTTCGCGAAAAAAATCAAGGTACCCTTGTTGTTTTGATGACAAAAACAGTAAAATAATTTTTGCGCTTAGCTGGAAGAATTTTTGCAAATAAATGCTATGTCATATGAAAGGTAGTTCGATTTGCTGTTTTTAATTGATTTCATTTTTACAACAACAACAATTTTTGAGTCATTTTTTGAGTAAAAAGTCAATATTTTGGACCTTTTTTGACATAATCATAAAACATATATACACTGACTTAACGGTACAGTTCAACCTATTTTTGTGAAGTGATTTTATTGAACTTTTGAACAAAAAAAATTTGAATGAAATATATTAATGGGCAGCGGAGATATTTGCATCGAAAGACCAAACTTTGATTTTCATGTCGTTTTTTTCTCATTCTTAGGCAACGATGTTTTATGAAAAAGTCGTTATACTGAAAATTTCTCCAATTTTGAAGATATGTGAATGTTTTTGATGTCAAAATAACAAAAATTTTTTAAAATTAAATACAAGTAGATACTAAAAAGTTTTATAATAACAAAATTACCGTTAGTTGAAAAATTTCAGAGGGGGCGTGGCTAAAACTAAGTATGTAACATTTTAAGTTGAGATGTACTTAATATGTATACCTAGTTTGAGCAAAATCCGTTGAGCCGTTTAGATTTGTATAAAGGTCAAACAAACAAACAAACAAACAGAAAATGAGTTTTATTACTATAGATAGTCAATTGTATGAAAAAATAGATTTTTAGCCATTACTTTTGATTGGAAAGAGATATTGGGGTAATTTTTTCACATAAATTATTTTTGAGACTTGACTTTTTTGTAAAAAATATAAAAACAATATTTTGGAAAAAATAAATTTCGCGAAAAAAATCAAAGGGGGTATTGTTGTTTTGATGACAAAAACAGTAAAATAATTTTTGCGCTTAGCTGGAAGAATTTTTGCAAATAAATGCTATGTCATATGAAAGGTAGTTCGATTTGCTGTTTTTAATTGATTTCATTTTTACAACAACAACAATTTTTGAGTCATTTTTTGAGTAAAAAGTCAATATTTTGGACCTTTTTTGACATAATCATAAAACATATATACACTGACTTAACGGTACAGTTCGACCTATTTTTGTGAAGTGATTTTATTGAACTTTTGAACAAAAAAAATTTGAATGAAATCTATTAATGGACAGCGGAGATATTTGCATCGAAAGACGAAACTTCGATTTTCATGTCGTTTTTTTCTCATTCTTAGGCAGCCCGCAGAGTAAGCGCCGAAGCAGGCAGGCAGGCAGACAGGCCCTGCGAAGAAACAAGATAGAAATATCTTTTTTCTCACTTGTTCACATAGTTTTCCTGTGCCTGTCTGCCTGCCTGTCTGCTTCGGCGCTTACTCTGTGGGAAACCTTAGGCAACGATGTTTTATGAAAAAGTCGTTGTACTAAAAATTTCTCCAATTTTGAAGATATGTGAATGTTTCTGATGTCAAAATAACAGAAATTTTTTAAAATTAAATACACAAAAATCTCCGACAGTAAAAAGTTTTATAATTACAAAATTACCGTTAGTTGAAAAATTCGCGAAAAAAAATCAAAGGGGATACCCTTGTTGTTTTGATGACAAAAACAGTAAAATTATTTTTGCGCTTAGCTGGAAGAATTTTTGCAAATGAATGCTATGCCATATGAAAGGTAGCCAGATGTGCAATTTTTAATTGATTTCATTTTTACAACAACAACAATTTTTGAGTCATTTTTTGAGTAAAAAGTCAATATTTTGGACCTTTTTTGACATAATCATAAAACATATATACACTGACTTAACGGTACAGTTCAACCTATTTTTGTGAAGTGATTTTATTGAACTTTTGAACAAAAAAAATTTGAATGAAATATATTAATGGACAGCGGAGATATTTGCATCGAAAGACGAAACTTTGATTTTCATGTCGTTTTTTTCTCATTCTTAGGCAACGATGTTTTATGAAAAAGTCGTTGTACTAAAAATTTCTCCAATTTTGAAGATATGTGAATGTTTCTGATTTCAAAATAACAGAAATTTTTTAAAATTAAATACACAAAAATCTCCGACACTAAAATGTTTTATAATTACAAAATTACCGTTAGTTGAAAAATTTATGAGGGGGCGTGGCAAAAACTAAGTATGTAACATTTTAAGTTGGAATGAACTTAATATGTATACCTAGTTTGAGTAAAATCCGTTGAGCCGTTTAGATTTGTATAAAGGTCAAACAAACAAACAAACAAACAAACAGAAAATGAGTTTTATTACTATAGATTAATATTCAATTTCACATTAATATTAATATGAATATGAATATGAATTCTATTACGAACCGGAGTATGAATTGAATATTTATATGAATTTGAATATGCATATGAATACTAATATGAATATCAATATGAATATGAATATCACTCATAATGTCCTACGAATATGAATATGAAAATTAATTTGAATATCATTATGAATATGAATGTGACTCATAATGTCATATGAATATGAATATGAAAATTAATATTAATATCATTATAAGTATGAATATGAATAAGAATTTGAATATGAATATGCATATTAATATATATATGAATATATATATGAATATGAATTCAACTTTTACAAATTTCATACGTGCAAAATTTGAAGTTACTAGATTAATTCTTGTGAGATTGAAAGAGATTTTACCATTTTGGTGATCTCACTTTGTATCGGAGATAGCCGTGGTTTTCATTCGATTTTTCTAAATTTTATATTTAAATTACATATTAATTGCTAAAGCTTAAGTGCAAAATTTAAATCATTACATAATTTTTTGCGAAATTGAAAGAGATTTGACCGTTTTGGTAAACTTGCTTTATATTGGAGGTAGACCTGATTTTTATTTGACTTTCACAAATTTCATATTCAAAGTGCATCTTAAAGGTTTTAGCTTATGTGCTTTATTATTTGTTATTTGATTATTTGGCTATTTGAAGTGATTAGATTAATTTTTGTGGAATTTAAAGAGATTTTACCGTTTTGGTTAAGTCACTTTGTATAAGAAGTAGACGTAATTTCCAAATGATTTTTACAAATTTCTTATTCAAAGTTTATACTAATTGTCATTTGATTAGTTTTTGTGCAATTTAAAGAGATTTTATCGTTTTGGGTAAGTAACACGTAACGACTAAAACAATTTTTAACTTCTATCATCTTTATGTACAGTATGTTTCTATAATCAAAAACTCACCCCATCGAAAACAATAACCTTTGACAACTCCTGACCTAATGACGTCTCCCAGCACATGCTGGTCAAATTGCGCTGTATCATTTTCAGTGTTTGCTTCACCTCGGCCAAACGTTTTTGATGCAATTCCAAGGGTGTTAATAACGGTGTTGGTAGCTCTGTGTTGAACAGTGTTGTTGCATCCATTTCCGTGGTGCTTGTGAACATATCAGCAGGTTCACAAATCATGCGTGTACAATTCTCCATATTATCATCGTCCAATTCGTTGGCATCAATAAACATGGTCTCGCCGATGTCCGCTATATCATCATCACTGATAAAATATGGCGTGCGTTCTTCTAAAGTGTCACTTCTGATAGTTGTTGCTGCTGCTGATGATGATGATGCTATTGTTGGAATTTTTGGAATTGCTTCTTTGGTCATCATTGTGGCTGTTGGTGGTTCATTAGTTGTTGTTGTGGTGGTAAAATAAGCTACGACATTGAGAAGATTCTTATTGCGTTGCCACCAGCTGGATTGATTTTGTGGACTGTCAGAAGACGTAGGAGTTGATGTAGTTGTTGCGCCGGTAGTTTCATCGGTGGTAGTTGCCACTGTTGTTGTTGGTGGATTAGTGGCTAACAATGTTGTCATACTTGTTGACCTTGTGCCAGTTGTGCTTGTTTCGTTGTCATCCTCTTCATTTTCTGTGTTCTCTTTAATCACCTGACTATCCGATTTCCGTCTGCTATACTTACTTTTTCTTGGTGGTTTTTTAACTGGTGCCATGCCATCTTCACTCAACTCATCTGCAGCTGCTCTTGAATGTCTCACCAGTTGTTGTAGCTTGTCTTTTGCAGTTTTATCTTGCTCGTCGTCGTCAGCATTTTCAGTTGCAATATCTTCAGAGGATTCCATGTCGATGGGCAATCCGACAAAGTAATCGTAGTAATCAAAAAAGCTATCGTTGCCGGGCGATGGTGTTGTCGTGGTAGAGGACTGCCAGGTAGTTGTTGAATCCATATCAGGGCTGCTTGTGTAGTCGTCGTTTTCAATGGTGTCGGACGTTTTAAAATCTTCAATGGTTGTTGATGATGATGTCGATGTTGTTAAGTCAGTTGTTGATGTTGTTGTTACTGTTGTTGTATCAGCATAAGTTGTCAATATGTTGTACGCTGTTGTGGGCTTTGTTGTCGCTATTGTTGTTGTGGTTATTGTGCTTGGCTCGCCTGTCGTCCACATCGTTGTCACTGGTTCATTTGTAGTTGGTTCTATCGTTGTAGAGGGCAAAATTGTTGTCGTAAGATTTAGCAGCAGCAATGCAGTTGTTGTTGCTAGACTACGTTGACCAATACGTGTAGGTTTAGAGCATTTTATGGTGATATTGTAACATTTCATCCGACTGACGGTGCTGTAGATAGCAGATGCCGTTGTGCCAAGAAGAAATTCGGTGGTAGAAGTGTCGCTGATGGTGCTGCCGCTGCTGGTTGTACTTATTTCATCTGCTGCTGTTGAGTACACATCCTGGTAGACCAGCGTTGTCGTCGCAGTCTTAATACTCTCAATGATAGTCGTTAGTTGGGCGTATTCTAGAGTTGCCGTCTCGTTGTAAATCTTTAGCTTTTGCAAAGGTTTCTCTTTGCTGTTGATTTTGTAGATGAACGAGAACATGAGCGAATACAAGTTTAACATGTTGAGTATCATAATGCTGGTGGGTGAGAAAAAAAAACACAAAAGAAAATAAATACACTGGAGAAATCAGAATGCTTTAAAAATAATATAACATCATGATTCATATTCATATGCATATTCAAATTCGAATTCATATTCATATTCATATTCATATTCATATTCATATTCATATTCATATTCACATTCACAATCATATTCATATTCATATTCATATTCATATTCATAGTTATATTCATATTCATAACGATATAAATATTAATGTTCATATTTATATTCATATTAATTTTCATATTCATATTCATATGACATTATGAGTCATATTCATATTCACAGTAAAATTAAAATTCGTATTCGTATTCGTATTCATATTCATAATGATATTAATAATTATATTTATATTCATATTCATATTAATTTTCATATTCATATTCATATTCACATGACATTATGAGTCATATTCATATTGATATTCATATTCATATTTAAATTAATATTCATATTCATATTCAAATTCTTTTTTATATTCATATTCATAATGATATTAATATTAATTTTTATATTCATATTCATATTCATAGGACATTATGAGTGATATTCATATTCATATATATGTATATTCATATTAGTATTCATATTCATATGCATATTCAAATTCATACAAATATTCAATTTATATTTGTATTCATATTCACATATTCATATTAATATTAATGTGAAATTGTATATGAATATGAATATAAATATACATACGAAAATTAATATTTATATCATTAACATTAATATTCATATTCATATTTCTAATGATATTAATATTAATTTTCGTATTTATATTTATATTCATATTCAATTTCACATTAGTATTAATATGAATATGTGAATATGAATACAAATATGAATACTAATACGAACACGAATATGAATTGAATATTTGTATGAATTTCATATTCATATTCATATTTATAATGATATTACTATTAATTTTCAAATTTATATTCATATTCATAATATTAATAATATTCATAATATTCATAATATTAATATTAATATTAATTATTCATAATATTAATATTAATTATTCATAATATTAATATTTATATAAAAGTTCATATTCATATTTATAATGATATAAATATTAATTTTCAAATCTATATTCATATTCATATTTATAATGATATTAATATTAATTTTCATATTTATTTTTATATTCATATTCATATTCAATTTCACATTAATATTAATATGAATATGAATATGAATGTGAATATGAATATGAATATGAATATGAATTCTATTACGAACACGAGTATGAATTGAATATTTATATGAATATGAACATTAATATGAATATCAATATGTATATGTATATGAATATGAAAATTAATTTGAATATCATTATGAATATGAATGTGACTCATAATATCATATGAATATGAATATGAAAATTAATATTAATATCATTATAAATATGAATAAGAATTTGAATATGAATATGAATATTAATATATATACGAATCAGAGAACTGCACAAGCCGGCTTGAAGTCTTTTTCAAGCGCTTGCTTAAAATACAAGTTCAAGCTAGCTTGAGCTTGATAATTTTGAATCAAGCAAAGCTTGTAATTGAATATAAATAAGCCCACGCACAGCTTGCACCTATTCTAGCTTACAAGCGAACGGCACGAAGTTTCAAGCAATGGAAAGCTTGATGCCCTTCGGCAAAAGCTTGTAAGCCTCGCAAGTATCCAAATTATTGAATTAAAGCAAGTATCCAAAAATTCAATGAGCTTCTTTAGAGAGAGCTTAAGCGTAATAGGACTTTTAAGGATTTTGTGGACTCCGTGGTGTGAAGTTTTAGGATAAATGATTTCGAAGATGCTGTCAAACTTTAAAATTTAAGATGGCGGATAGAGTTGCCACCTAGATTTTTTTTATTTTTGCGAATTCTTGTAATTTTGATATTCTGACAACGGATTTGATTTCGAATATATTGTCACAGTTTTAAAATTTAAGATGGAGGTTAGGGTTGCCACCTAAATTTTTACCACAGTATTGCCACCTAATAATATGTACTTTTAAAAGTTTTAAACATCATTTATCAGTGTTAAGGGGTCGCTGATTTCGAATCTAAGGTCAGAATTTTGAAATTCAAGATGGTGGATAGGGTTGCCACCTTTATTTTTTTTAGTTTTATGAATTCGGGGCTGGCAAAAAAAAAATGGTACACCAAAAATGGGTCGCTGAATCCGAATCCGTCGTCAGAATTTCAAAATTATAAAATGTTGAAATAATAGGGTTGCCACCTAAAAATATATCTTTTCAACAGTTTTAAACGTCATTTATTAGTGTTAAGGGGTCGCTGATTTCGAATCTAAAGTCAGAATTTTAAATTTCAATATGGTGGATAGGGTTGCCACCTTATTTTTTTGTAGTTTTATGAATTCGAGGCTGGCAAAAAAAAAAATGGTAAGCCAAAAATGGGTCGCTGAATCCGAATCCGTCGTCAGAATTTCAAAATTATAAAATGTTGAAATAATAGGGTTGCCACCTAATAATATGTCTTTTTAAGAGTTTTAAACGTCATTTATTAGTGTTAACACGTCATTTATTAGTTTAAAACTGTTTAAAACTGTACATATTATTAGGTACATATTATTAGGTGGCAATACTGTGGTAAAAATTTAGGTGGCAACCCTAACCTCCATCTTAAATTTTAAAACTGTGACAATATATTCGAAATCAAATCCGTTGTCAGAATATCAAAATTACAAGAATTCGCAAAAATTAAAAAAAATCTAGGTGGCAACTCTATCCGCCATCTTAAATTTTAAAGTTTGACAGCATCTTCGAAATCATTTATCCTAAAACTTCACACCACGGAGTCCACAGAATCCTTAAAAGTCCTATTACGCTTAAGCTCTCTCTAAAGAAGCTCATTGAATTTTTTGGATACTTGCTTTAATTCAATAATTTGGATACTTGCGAGCTTACAAGCTTTTGCCGATCGTTTTAAGCTTTTCAACTTTCCACCCGACAAAGTAAGCCGAAACAAGCCAAGCCAACGAGCAAGCATGAATATGGCTTGTATCTGTTTGGTATTTTTGCAAGCTGGCTAAAGCTTGCTTTTTCAAGCTTGAATACGTGCTTGAATTTAAGTACTTGAAAAAGCTTGAACTTCAAGTAGGCTTGTGCAGTTCTCTGATACGAATATAAATATGAATATGAATATGAAAATGAAAATGAAAATGAATATGAAAATGAATATGAATATGAATTTGAATATGAATATGAATATGAATATGAATATGAATACGAATTTGAATATGAACTTGAATATGAATATGGCTCAAGATATTATATGAATATGTATTTGCATATGAATATGAATATGAATATGAATGGCAATATTAATATGAATATGAATATAAATTTGAATATGAATATGAATACGGATACAAATACGAATTTTAATATGAATTTGAATATGAATATGAATTTAAACATGACTCATGATGTCATATGAATATGAATGTGTATATGAATATAAATATGAACATGAATATGAATTTGAATATGAATATGTTTATGAATGTGACTCATGATGTCATATGAATATTAATATAAATACGAATTTGAATATGAATTTGAATATGACTTTGAATATGATATATGAATATGAATATGACTATGACTCTTGATGTCATATAAATACGAATATGAAAATTAATTATTCTAGCAATGTGAGTATGAATATGAATATAAATATGAATATAAATTTGAATATGAATACGAACTTAAATTTAATATGAATTTGAATATGTTTATGAATATGACTTATGATGTCATATGAATATGAATATAAATACGAATTTGAATACGAGTTTGAATATAAATTTGAATACGAAATATGAATATGAATATGACTCATGATGTCATATTAATATGAATATGAAAATAAGTATTCATATCCATATTCAAATTTATTTTCATATTCATATTCTTATTCATATTCCCATTTATATTCACATTCATATTCAAAAACATATTCATATGGTATCTTGAGCCATATTCATATTCAAATTCATATTCATATTAAAATTCGTATTCATATTCATATTCAAATTCATATTCATATTCATATTCATATTCATATTCATATTCATATTCATATTCTTATTCATATTCATTTTCATATTCATATTCATATTCACATTCACATTCACAATTCAAATTCATATTCATATTCATTTTCATATACTTATTCATATTCATATTCATATTTATATTCATAGTTAATATAAGTGTGAATATTCATATTCATAGTAAGCATGGGTATGAATATGAGATTGTGTATAAAAATTATTTATATTAACGCTTAGCGACAATTGTGTATATACCGTGCCAACTGCAGCCGCAATTGCTGACGTGGATGCCAATTTTCAAAGAGTCCTAAAGCTTCAAATATCATAGGCAGAAAAAACGAGAGCAACGTCATGGTGACGTTTACCGCATTGCGACTCAACCAGTTATCCTGAAGTGCCAAATTCTCAGCGCTAAAATTTATAACAAATGCAAACATATTTACATGAAATCTCTGCACAGTTTTTTGCTGACACACAAACATACTTATTAACTAGGGCTACCACCGTGTAACCGGAAGCAGCCAGTAGTCCCATTACTAAAATATTCACCAGTATTCGCTGCAGAATAATGCGCCAACTAAGAAGAGAGAGAAAATATATACGTGATTGCATATTTATGCTCAATGAATAACCAACAACAACAACAACAACAACAAATGAATATTGATTAAATTTCTACTCACTTGCGATTATCCTTCTTCTTTTCTGCTTCCTCCAGCAGGGCTTCCTTAAATCCCACAACCACGGATGCGATTCTATTGTGCGCTGTTTCCGCATGACCTGTAAAGTACGTGTATCTTGAGTATTAGTCGTTCATGGTTTCGTTAAAGTCTTGTATCCTTTGTTACCTTTGTCAAGTGTGTGTGTTAGTTGGGTTAAGTATTTATGTAGGTGTGGTTGTGTGCCTGCTTATGATGACGGTGATGATGATAATAATGAAGATGCTTACCAATCATAAAATCCCAACCGGTAAATAGTTTCCAGGAGAACGTGCATTCATCGTCCTTTGAAGAAAGTTTTGAGTTTCTTGAATTTTCCGCCATTCTAAGGAGTGCAATATTGAAAATAACCAGTGAATAATTGGAGTGAATAAATAAATGGCATGGCTTACATTTAAGCTTAACTTGAAGAAAATTATTTTCAAGTCTAAGAAAACAAGTAGTAAGGTCAGTTTTACAAAATGAAAAAAAAGACTTTGTTTGGTTTTGTATTTTTTATATGGTTTTGTTTTTTAGCAGAGCACTTAAAAGAAGGTAAATTATTAAAGACTTGAAATAAAAGTTGAAAAAATATGTACAGCAAAGAGTTGACATATTGGTATATGAGCATTGGTTTCTCCAAATAATCCAGGAAAATAAGACAATAAAACCGCCGTTGTTTAAAAAAATCCACAAATATCTATACGGGATTATCTGTACTTGTTTACATAAATAATCACGTGAAAGTTTAACCTGGAAGTTCATTCGATGCAATTGCAAGAATACGAAAGAAATTTATGGTAGAGTTTAATGATTGCGTTTGACGTTTAGATATAGCAGGGCTTCAAAATTATGCAATAATTTTATTGTTTTTTTTTCAATATTTTAAAAATGTAGTTTTAAATGATTTACCGCTTAAATATATCAAATTGTTTGATTTATAATAACAAAAACCTTTAAAAATGAGCATAAAAAAGTTATTAAAGCCAAATAGCTACTAAAAACTCATCAAAATCTTTATTCATTAAAATCTTATTTTAAAGCGCCATCTCTGAAAGTTGCTTTTTACATTTCTTTTTCCTCGCTGTTCGCTATTCGTAACAAGCTATCAAAAAACTTCTCTTGAATAAATTGCGATTTCTCTGCGTAAATTTTTAGAGCCCCCCATTATCCGGTTTTACGATCGACCGGTCTACCCGGTCTAGACCGGTTCTAAACCGGTCTACCCGGTCTAGACCGGTTCTAAACCGGTCGACCGGTCTTTACGGTCTACCCGGTCTAAACCGGTCGACCGGTCTTTACGGTCTACCCGGTCTAGACCGGTCTTTACGGTCGACCGGTCTACCGGTCTACCCGGTCTAGACCGGTTCTAAACCGGTCGAACGGTCTTTACGGTCTACCCGGTCTAGACCGGTCTACCCTGTCAGACCGGTTTTTAGTACTTTATACAAAAGAGTATGTTTTTTGGTACTTTTTGGCAAAATATGCTAAAGACTAGAAATAAATATAAAAAAATCCATGCTTTTGGAAAAGTACTGAAATTTTTAAAAAAAACTGAAAAAAATTAAAAAAATCAAAAAAATTTATAAAAAGAGAAGAAATTTTTAAAAATTTTATAATTTTATAAAAAATCTAAAAAAGTGAAATTTTCCAAAAAAAGGTAATTTGCGTATTTGCAAAAAAATACCAAAAACAACCCTTTTAAAAAAACCGTTTAAAAACCCTTTTTAAAGACCGGTTAATCGGTCGACCGGGTAGACCGTAAAGACCGGGTAGACCGGTCGACCGGTTATGACCGTAGGCTCTATAAATTTTACAAGAGTTGAACTCGCTCCCATAATTTTTCACATACGTCTATTAAAATTGCGCCAGCGAGTAGACGGACGCAAAACGCAACTGCATTGATTGAACTTCCAGCTTTATTATTGCTAAATCGTGTGTGCAAGTCAAGTCGTGAGTGAAAAAACGTAAACGTAAAGTGAAAAAACCACTGAAATATTAGATGCTTACTTTACACAAGAAGGATTTAACACAAAAAATCTCTTAGATAAATGGATTTCAAGTAAAACATATGGGAAAAATTTAGCATTGTGATGCATTAAATTTTAACACTGAATTTACCACACCAGTCAAAATGACTGGTTTTAAAATTTTATTTTAAAATTCCTACTTCAACTAAATTTCTTTTGAATTTTCTCTAACGAATTTTTCCAAAGAAACAACAACAACAACAACGTTTTCAATATGAAATCACAAACTGATTTTATTGCAATTTCGGTCCTGCTACAGGCTTCATCAGAAATCTTTGTGGTACGCCGTGCAAGCACATTAGCGCTCTGTACCACAGAGGCGATAAGATTTTAAGTGTAAATTTCTCAGTTTTTCTCCTTTCAAATTTTATTATTTTATTGTTTTACTATTTTTATAATTTTATTATTTTATTTAAATAATTTAGTTCAGGCTGGGTCAATTTATTTGGTGTATATAAAAAAGTGATGCGGTAGAGAAACCCCCTGTCAAAAACTAAGTTCCTTAAGCTTTTTCTTCAACTTCAAATGTAGTTCGAAATAAAATCGGTACATTTATTATTTTTATTATTTTTATTATTTGATATAATTTGTTCAATGTAAATAATGTAAATAAACAATCAAATCAAAAATATTAATTTAATATTATAGGAAAAAAACTAGGTTAACCCATTGTCAAAAAATTTTTTGAAATTCTTACATCAGGTTTGAAATCAGCGACTCCTTCATATTGTCAGCACATACATAAAAAAATATAACGAAAAAAAAAACAAATTTTTTTGGTCCACCCCAGTGTCAAAAAACCTTTTGAAATTTTAACATGAGGTTCGAAATCAGCGACCCTTTATACTGCTAAAACATATACAAAGAGTATAAAAAAACACATAGGGTCCACCCTCACGGTGTGCAGGAAGCAACTTTTATTCAACCTGAAATGTCGACGCAATCTGAGTATGCAGATGTTTGAAGTACAATCTAAAAACGCAGAATTTATTGTTTTTAAAATCCTATGAGTTCGTTTAAGGGGGGGAATCAATATTTTGTTATGATTATGTTGTTATGAATCCAAAAGAGCAAAAAAGAATAATTTTTTTAAAAAATATATTTAGATAATATTATGAGAAATTCAGGCGCAAGCGTCAGACAAACGAGAAATGTTGCTTATTTTATTCGAAGGAGAAAAAGTTGAAATTCGATTTCACAAAATTACGCCTCACATGTTACTAAAAAAGTTAACACTCTGAAAAATGTTTGCAAAACTTATAATTTACGGTTTGACGTAGTTTCAAACAAATCAAAATAAATTCAATCCATGGTATCAATCAGCCCATGCATCTGAGTTATAATAAGTGAAACTATGATGAAAGAAATGGCTGACGAAGGACAGGGCTTCTTTAAAATTAGTTTAACAATGCTTCCAGAAAATTATTCTTCAGCGTACCGAGATGAAGATGAAAACGATGAACATTTCAATTAAAAGCTATTCAATAAATAAGGCAATGCAAACAAAAAAAAAAACAAAGTTGACAAGTGTAAAACGTTTAAAAATGCTGTGTATTGTCCCAAACATACAGAAGCATAAAGTAATATTTCTACTTTGTTCGATTTAGCAAAAATCAATAAAACACCCAGAGACTTACTGCCAACTTTAAATTAATTTTAATTGTCAATGGTCTAATGCTTCATGTCCATGCTCATATTGCTTTGATAGCTTACAAAATTTAAAAGAACTGAATCGAAAAGAACAATCTTTCATACTTTAATAAATTTTCTTCTCTTGATTTGGATAATCCACCACTATAAATCCACCATTGCTAAAAAAAGTGATGATGTTTACTATATCCAAAAGTGTATTATTCCGGAATTACATATAATGCAGGGATTCGTCAATTGTTTTGAGATGGATTAGTTCCAATCCTCAGTATACAAAAGTCACTGATTTGGCCAATAAAACTAAATTTAAAAGAATTAAACTATCATTGCGAAACATTTGAAAGCAATGCCTGCCGTACCCTTTTGAAAAACGCAGATAAGTTAAATGATCCTGACATATGTCAAAATATTGGAAATTTACGATTAGTTCCGTTTATTAACGCTCTAAAAGCTATGAACAACATAATTAACTGCGGCTTTTCTACTCAAAAGTGTGATAACCTTTAAGAGTACATTGAAAAATTTATAAAAATCTTTGAAGCTTCAGAACTTTCCAATACATTGAAAGCTAATGTAACACCTTATTCATTGTCTGGAGTACCTAAATAGAGATGAACTCGATATACGGTCTACATAAGCAGGGAAATCCATTCACAAGGAATTTTTAAATCATTGGAATCGAAGAAAAGTTAATTCAATGAATAATGCAGCATATTTACCGAAGTTGCAGGAAGCAGTTGTTGCTTTTTCATCTCTAAATATGTAAATATTAAAGTCATTACACAATGAAAAAATAGTATTACAGGTAATAAAGACAAACGTTGTTGCCTTCTTGAAAACTCACTTGATCTAAAGCTCACAATCTTAATTCATGTAATTATCTAACTAGTTTTCTTCAAAATTTATACTTTTTGGCTATTTTGGATTTATAATAACACACGTTTTCTTATCGGTCCATTACTAAATGGAATTTTTTGATTTCTTAAAATGCAAATATTTGAAATTAAACCGTTTTTTAAACTTTGAGGACATATTTTTTAATAGCTTTACTATGATATAAAAAACATCGATTTTTTTACTACAAAAAATTGATTCACCCCCTTAAACGAACTCATAGGATTTTAAAAACAATTAATTCTGCATCTGTAGATGGTTCTTCAAACATCTGCATACTCAGATTGCGTCGACATTTCAGGTTGAATAAAAGTTGCTTCTTGCACACCGTGCCCTAGGGATAAAAACTTTTTTAAAATGCTAACATCAGGTTTGAAATAAGCAACCACTTAATACTGCCACCAGTCCATATACAAAAAGTATAAAATAAGAAAAAACACATTCTTAGGGTCCACCCTAGTTTCAAAAAACTAGGAAATGTTTAGAAATTCTAACATCAGATTTAACATTTGCTGCAGTTTACATTTCTTAAAAATTAATTGCAATTCAGATTCTCACGTATTATTTAAAACAAACATACGAATAAAAATAACAAACGCGTTTTAACGAATTTTCCACATTTCAAAAACAGCAACACATGCAGATAAAGAGAGAAAGAGAGAGTTGTGCACTCGCCTACTCGTTTGTTAGGCTGCTCGAATCTCCCCAGCAGGCAATTAATTGAGTGCTCCGCAAAAGAAGGTATGCTAGCACTACTATTATTGGTGTCAATACACCTTCCATGATCACTAAATTTCTGAGTGCTTCTGTAAGGCCTATCTTTTGAAGGCTCTGAGTCTTTTCATATTATTTTATATGAAAAAATTTAGAAAGAATTATAAATAATCACAACAATTTAAAAAAAATTAAAAAATTTTTTTGTTCGAGTTGAGTCACGAAATCTGGTCTCCGAAATCTAACACATTACAAATCATATTTTATGTAATTAATTATATGGAAAAATTCCAAGTCTTTTCTAAAATTTTGTATGAAGAAATTTTACAAAAACATACAAAAAAATTTTAAATGAGCAGAAAAATTTGTAAAAATTTTTTTTTTGTCCGAGCTGCATAATAAGCTAAATTTTGCTAAAATTTTTTGCATAATAAGCTAAAAGATGTTGGACCGCTACATGAGAGGACGTTGACTTAAATCTGGAAATTGTTAGTCGTTTTTTATTTCAAGTTGATATTTATATTGCTTTTATTTCTAACGCTCATTCTCAAAAAGAGCTAGAAGGACTGCTAGACCTTTTAAGAGTCGCAAGAGCGGAAGGCCTGAAAAATATTTTCGTTTCATAGAAAAAAGAAAGTATACTTGGATATGAGTGTGGAAGCACTTCGAAATCCTTATGAAGGCCTGCTTGTAGTACTTCGAACTCCTTCCATTGTTAACTGGGTCAATACTCCCACGTATACACACAGCGCTCTCGCCTGCTAGTTTGTAATCTACTCGGTACTCGCACGCATACACATACTGCAATCTCACTGTTACCGTCACGTAACAGTGACTTTATTCCAAAAACTTTGAAAATGAAGATTGTTAGACTTTTTGAAAACAATATAGAAGTAATTGGAAATAACGCAGTTAAAAAAGCAAAAAAGTATTGCATTAACTTGGTCATAGAAAATATATGTTTATTTTATTTACAACATCCCAGCAAAATTTTTGATGCAAATGTGACATGCATTCTTAGGGTCACTGCTTCTAGAAAATATTCTATAGATCAAACTGTACTTCTTCTTAGCCTTATAAAGAAGTTCTTTCAAGAGGCATAAGCTACTTCTGGAAGACATTCGAATGGCATTTAAATTCAATTAAAGTAGAAAAATTATATATAATTATAATATATGTTTTAGATATTTTCCGTGGGATTTTTTTGCTTTGAAAATGCTTTAAAAATCGAGAAAAAAGATATTTTACTTGGTATTTTTAAACCCCCAACAAAACTCAAACACTTCTCATTTCCAACACCAAAATCGTTTAAATATCGGGAAAAGGGATATTTCCCAACAATTTTTTAACCCTGAAAACACAAAAATCATTCCATTCTTAAAAATACCTACAAGAATCCTTTGATTGAAGGGCTCAAAGAAATCTTCCATTAAAAAAGTCCTAGATACTCTTCTAGAGAAGACTAAGGTAAGCATTCCTCCCAATGACATGCATATGTTAAAAGAATGCCTTCTGGGTATGAAAGTGAAGGGATGGAATTCAAGACTTTCCCTTTCACTTTAGCTTCTTTTTTTGCTAGGATTTACTGCACTTCCTGCTTTGTTTCGCACGTGCGAGTTCCGTGAGATTCTGTTCAGACTAAATGTTTTTGGGAAACAATTGAAAAATTTTTGAACAAGCTACAACATGTTTGAAACATTTTTAACCCTTAACTGGTATATCTCAAAAAATTACACTAACAGTACTTCTGGTCCCAGGGACTACACCGACTAAACTGCTAAAAAACCACAAAATTTAGTTAGAAATTCCTGTTTTTTTTAAGAACGTCTTAAATAAAGTTTTTGCTTCCTATTATGAAAGAATTATTTTAATTATTTTGAATAATTGAATTCAATCGAATTGAATTATTAAAGAAATTCCTTTTTTGTTTTTTGTTCTGGTCCCATAGATCAGGAGTACCAGTTAAGGGTTAAATGATGCTTGACATAAACCATTTCATGATAAGAAAATATTTGAATAGTAGGTCTGTTCCCGACTAACTTCAAGTAAAGTTCGAGTAAGGTTCAATCTGTAAGAGTAACTCAATTATCTGTTAAAATGTGAGAAAATGCAAAAAAGTACGGTAACGACTTAAAGCAAGTTTCGAGCAGAGCAGGTGCTGTTGACAGCTGATTGACAATAAATTGGAAGAAGATTCGTGCTCGAAAAAAATTTTTCAAGTAAAGTTCAAGCTAGCTTCGGGTAGTTGTAATAGAATAGAGACTGATATTAAGCTTGTTCTTCTTCTCTCTTGAGCTTGAAAAATGTGTAAAGAAAAGCTTTCAAGCAAGTTCAAGTTACTTGAAACGAGTACGGGAACAGACTTAATATTTGGTTCAAGTATTTCTATACTTGGAAAATATTTTAAAATTGTTTGCCACAAGTCATTTAATATATAAAAATATTTGTTGCCGTAAGTATTTGGATTATTTGTGAAAATAGTTTAGAGATGAATTTGGCACAAGTAAGATGCAAGTATTCCTTCAACATATTCATACTTATACTTCCGACAAACATTTTTTTTTTCTTAGTTTAAGTGACGAACTTCACAAAAAATGTATTCTTGTAAAGTAATGTTCTTTATGCTCGTTAATAAATTGTTTATATTGGGCTTTATTTCAATATTAGACATTTGTGTTCTTATAATTTTATTTTGCTCTATTTCGATTTACATTGCAAGCTATCTTCAAGGCTGGTAAGAAAAAAGGTAATTTTCCGTTCTTTATATTCCTGCATTTTATTTTGCACATTATATGTTCTAGAAGAAATGTGGTGAATCAGATGGCAAATACTCAAGGTTAAAGTCACAGATAGTACACTAAAAAAAATCTATTTTTTGTTCTCCTGAAAAATACATAACTTATGTATTATTATAAATACATAACCAATGTTTTTTTTTTTGGAAATTCTTATATATTTGAGCTATCAAATATAGTATTTAAATGTATCAAATCTGGCAAATATCTTAAACACTTTTCACTAAATTGAAAAAAAAACCTGTACAACGAATAAAGGTGTCTCTTCTCAATACATGTAATTCGTAATTTCTTTTGAATTTTTTTACTTTGAAAATACAAAGGGAATAGCAAAGAGTCAGTTGGTTTCTTAAGCAAACTTTTACATTATTTTGAAAAGAAAACTTTCATATCTAAAATCTATATAAATATATCAATTAACTGTCTCTGAGGTCACCTTTCTTGAATTAAAACAAAGTAAGTTCTTTCATACATGGACTTTACTGCTCAATTAATAACATTTCATTATTAAATCTGCTTACTCAACATTAATTCGCTACCTAAAGCTCATAATGCAGTTTATCAATTAATTACTCTATCCTAATAGGAATATTTTTTTTTGACTCATTCACAGTGGTCCAAACTGAAATTATTTTGCGTTATTTTGTCGAACTGATAAAAACTAATTAGAAATAACTAAGCTCTTTACCAGCTACGAAGACATTAATAGACTGCTTTAACAGCATTTGCTTAAGCTTTAACACAATAATAAATGCCAATACATTCGAAGGACTTAACATGAATGCGTTTGTTCGCACTTCGCATGTTCATATCGTTGCTTAAAAAGGACATGTATGTATGTATATCCACATCATTATAGTAAATAGTAGTTTGTGTTACTGTTACGCCATGTTGCGCTTTTATGTGTGTGTTAATAAATTGACGCAATTTGGACGCCATTATGACAACGGTAGTAAATTCAAGGATCATGCGTGCCCAGAATAACAAAAAAAAAAGGCATATCATTTGATTCTTCTGCCTTCCATAGCGAAGGGTCTACATTTTGTATGTTTATGTTTGTGCGTAAATTATTGTCACTCTGATTTCTTATTTGCAAGGCAGATTTTTTGAAACCAATTCATTCGGGTACCCTAAACAAGCAATAATATCAATGGGCACTAATTTACCAAGAAAAGATACAAATACTAACAAAAAACAAAATAAGGTTGAAGAATAACAAACATGCAAATTACACAGAATTGCCTTTTTTGACACCATAACAAAGTACTTGTTAGGAATACCAAATCGAGGTAGATAAAACTCTTTTTTATAAAAACCTCAACAATTTTATGAGAAATACGTGCTTATTTAATGATTATAAATGGAAGTTGCCGTCCTTTATGTATGATTAATGGTAGTGTTGAACATTTAAAGAAATGTAGTTTAGTTTGATTAATTTAATAATTTTACTCGTGTTTCAAATTTCAGACTTTTAAACAGACTATGCAATAAGAAGCTTCAAATATAAATTTTTTTCTTACAGCAACATTTGATAGAACGTGATGCAAAAATAATTTAATGAAATAGTAATGGTGGTATGTTTATTTAGTAGAATTGAGCTGTTTGTACAACCCAAGTTTATAATTATTTAAATATTTTATGTGTGTCTTAGTTGAAAATTTTTCTTTTACATATACACTTAATTTTCTCTTAAAGATATTTTTATATTTGTTTTTGCTTAAAATTAATTTGATTAGTTCCCTGCAGTGTAAGACTAGTCAGCATTAAAACATGAGTAGTATTTATACTAGTCAAAACAAACTAGTTTATATTTTGTCAAAATTTACTAGTTGCAAAAGTAGTTTAAACCCAACTAGTTTTTGTCAAGTCACATTAAACCAGTTGTAAAACTAGCCAAAATCAAACTATACTACATATTATCAAAATCAACCAGTTCCAAAACCAGTTGGAGCTGGGTACCCCATTGGAACAAACTAATAATAAACAAATTAAAACATATAAAAACTAATTTAAAAACATGTAGTATACCATAAACATGGTATTTCATCAAATAGCTTTAACTTTAGCCTTTAGCTAATATTTTGTTGTAAAAATATATGTTCTTTGAACCTATGAACTATTGAAAAAATATGAACCTATGAACTAGTTTTAATTCGATAATTACTATATTGGTTAAAAACTAGTCACAACCCAACTAGAACTTTACTTTACATAAGAAATGAGTTGTTAACTAGTTAAAACCTTATCTATAGTAAGACAATTGTCTTTTCCAATGACATCACCACGTAAAAAATACCAGTCGGTTCTATGAGAATAGGACATAAATCGAACTAGTTGTTGGATATTTCCAACTAGTTGTTGACTGGTATAAATCTAGTTGATTACACTGCAGGGTTATTAATAAAATAGATTTCCTGTAAAGAAATATTTTGTGCTGAATGTGACATCAAGATGACAATATTAAAATATGTACATGCCGCACTCTTTCTTATGAAGGCAGTATAGTTCAGAGGAATCTTGTTTAGAAAAGTATAAATTATGTTTTTTTCTTTTACCGAAATTCATTAGTCTTACAAAGCCTAGCAAAGAAACAGTTTAGATGAAAAGACTTTAGGAGCATTCGAGAGAAAGATTCTTCGTAAGATCTACGGACCAATCTGCGTCAATGGCGAGTACCGAATACGGTGGAATGATGAACTGTATGAGCTGTACGCTGACATCGACATAGTCAAGCGCATTAAAATCGAGCAGCTTCGCTGGCTAGGTCATGTTCAGCGCATGAAAGACGATGCTCCAGTGAAGAAAACATTCGATTCGGTACCCAGCGGCGGTATACGCAGAAGAGGACTACCGCATCTTCGTTGGAAAGACCAAATAGAGGACAACCTGACGAGGCTTGGAATTTCCAACTGGCGCCAGCAAGCGAAAGACAGAAATGGCTGGCGCAAATTCTTAGATGAGGCCAAGACCGACATACGGTTGTAGCGCCAACTAAGTAAGTAAGTAGTCTTACAAAGAAACCTGTTTTGCTCTTACTTTCCTTGCTGATACATAAGGTTTACTTGGTATAATGCAATGGTAGCCTAATGTACCTTTTACTGTTAAAGTCTTTAAAAATCTTGGTTCTAATTTTTTTCTCTTTTTCATATTAATAAATATTTAATGATTAAAATATTAATATTTAATGATTAAAATATTAATATTTTTTTAGAAAATTTAAATGAAAAACTGGGGAGGGACTTTGCTGCCCATTCATAAAGGTCTACTTAGGTTTGATTTGGTTCACTGATTCCTTGCAGGCTAGCACAGTAGCCAACCTCTTCGGTGTTTTATCCAAGCCATCGCAAGCACCTTTACCATGGAAAATTGGAAAAAGTGCTAATCTGCATTAAGTCCAAAATCTTTTCTATGTTGTAAGATTAACATTTTTTTTTATTTTGTATTGGCAACTCGCTCCATCAGAAAAATATATGATATTTTGGATTCAAGAAAATTTTTCTTTAAGAAATCTAATGAAATGCTTTTGGAACAAAAGCACAGCAATTGTGTCTTGATTTATACAGTCAGATATGATTACAAAACTTAACATTTTTATTTCGTCATTACCTTCTGTAGTGAATGCCTTGAACAGCATCCTGAAGAACAAAAGAATAATTTTCTGAAAAATTATGATAACAATGCATTATTTTGCCATCAGTTCATCTTTTCTTCTGTTTATAATACAATAGGGCTGTTCACAATCCTGTGCAAATGTTCTTGCATCATAGCATTTGGAAAATGGTAGAGTATATTTTTACTCTACACTAACAAAATATACAAGGATGCATTTACTACGCAATTGGAAATATGCAACACTAAAACCCATAGTTTATATTTACTATACATATGCAATACTGCAATTCACACTGACAACTGATAGTTGAAAAAAGAAAAACTGAAAGAAGAATTGATATGGAAAAGAAAGTGTTTTCGATATTAAATTTAATAATAATAAAATTTAATTGTTTATTATTTTGCTTTTCATCGATCAGCTGTGAATTTTATGTTTTGCAACAATTGTTGTGAAGTAAACCGAAAAATACCGTTCACAATTGGTGGCAAATTTTTGCAATTGTAAAACTTTCTTTTTTACAATTGCAAAAATTTGTAATCTTAAATGCACAAGATTGTGAATAGCCCTAATATTATTTTTGACAAGAAATTAATGCAAAATAACTCTTTCCATTCTGATGCTGGTGATATCATTACTTGTAAAGTGGTTATATATGTATATAATATATATAAAAAATCGCTTCATTATTTTTACAATTTTGTATTTTGTAAAAATATAAGGCGCGTTCATTTGGTGCTGTCAAAAATGTTATTTACTCCTAGGGACGAGCACTAGAAAGCCGTTTGAAAAGTTCATTCAATTTTAATATATTTATTTTAAACAGTAAAAAATTAATTTTACTGTATAAAATATAACAATTTATCTATCTAAAAGTTTAAGAACGAGCTAAAT
The DNA here is from genome assembly GCA_963920525.1 of Dichetophora obliterata. Classification (NCBI taxonomy): domain Eukaryota; kingdom Metazoa; phylum Arthropoda; class Insecta; order Diptera; family Sciomyzidae; genus Dichetophora; species Dichetophora obliterata. Next base: position 183,920,365 of record OY986438.1, read on the forward strand.
AGGAATAGTACAACCCGAGATATTGCGAGTTAAGTAACACAAAATTTTTCAATTTTCCACAATTTTGACCTAACGGTATTCCGTAACAAAAATTTTTCGAGAAAAATCCCGATACACGTGTAAGCCTATTTTATGTAACGAAAATTTAAAAAAATGTTCCGCTGAATTTGAGACATTAAATCCTGGAAGGTGTGCAATTTGTAACAGAATGAACCATAGCAAGACTCGTTTCTGCATATTTAATGGGAAAACGAAAACTAAATTCCACTCACGAGAAAATGGATAATCCTTTGTTAGGAAATGTTTTAAAAATCTTCGATTAAAAGGTGTTAGCTCCAGGTTCAAAAGGTAGATGAACGAGCTTCGTAAAATCGTGGTCACCGCATGTTCATGAAACGACCTATTTCTCCCTTTTTAACTTATACCTATTATAAATAAAAATCACTAATTATTTTTCGAAGCCACACAATGCGAAAAAATTGCCTAAAAAGTGTCCGCTTCAAAATAAAACTTACACTACAGTGGTGTCTTTACCTAAAAAACTTTTTTATTTTTTTTTTACTTTGTCGAAATGCATTTTATTTAGATTTATTTATTTATGAATTTCATCTACTGAGCTTCGCTCTTACAGATTACTTAAAATAAAACTTATAAGCTAGGTTGATATGGTATCTAAATTAATAATTTCTTTATTTATTTACGGATTCAATCTTGCAGACTTATACATTTAATTGAATACAGTTAATAAACTTAATCTAAATCTATACTCATTAACATTGAAATTTATTAATTGAGAAAGACTGTTGCACAAATCAACGCACCTAGCAATTGGTTCATTAGCAGCGTAAATTGTCCTATGAAAGGAATCAATGATTAATCTATTATTTCTTAAAACTCTAGGTGGGTTGTAAACACGAAATAAACTAGACAGTTCCGAACACAAAAGTTTACCAGTAACAATATTATATGCAAACATTAAAGAAAAACCTTACGCCTATCCTGAAGGGAGGTTAGACCAAGAAATTTACGCCTAGCTATATATGATGGGAGACCATCTGCCAGCAAATTTTACTTAAAGCATATTTAGTTAAACGTTTCTGAACACTCTCAATTTCATTAGAGTGAACATCAAAATATGGATTCCAAATCAGGCAGCAGTAATCTAAACGTCTTCTAACTAGAGCTACATACAGAGACTTTACCTTCAAAGGATCTTTGAAGTCTTGTGTATTTCTTTATATAAAATCAATCATAAAATATGCTTTGGCTGCAATAAGGTCTATATGTCTGGTAAATTTAAGTTTAGAGTCAAACAATACACCCAAGTCTTTGACTTCGTTTTTACGAGAAATATGACAATTATTGACTGAATAATCGAACATTATTTGGTCGGAACATTTAGTAAAAGAGACTACACTGCATTTATTTATATTTAATAGAAGTTTATTTGAAACGCACCAATTGTTTAAAATATCTAAATCAGACTGCAGATTATGACTGTCTGAAAGCTTCGAAATTTTTAAATATAATTTAACATCATTCACAGACATAAGACACTTTGAGTGTTGAAAGTGCTGGGGTAAATCATTAATAAACACCAAGAATAGAAGCGGTCCACAATGATTTCCTTGAGGTATACCGGAAAAAGCATCCACCAAAAATCGGATTTTAAAGATGCAATTTTCACAAAAAGTTTTCTGTTAGTTAAGAAACTTTTAAAGAACTTAATAAGATGGTCAGAGACTCTAAACTGCTTCAACTTATTTAAAAGAAAAAGGTGGTCAACTTTATCGAACGCTTTTGAAAAGTCACTGTAGATAACATCTAACTGGCTATGCTGCTCAAAGCTGTTGATTATCTGATTCCTAATCAACGCTAAATTAGTACATGTTGACCTTCCTGGTAGGAACCCATGTTGTAATGCACTTATATGGTTTTTTATACAAGATAAAAGCTTTGTTTTTAGGATATCATCAAAAAGTTCAGCAAACGTGTCTTGTTTAATGATCGCTCTGTAATTTATAACATTGCATCGATCGCCGGATTTAAAAATAGGAGCTATCGAACAAGTTTTCCAATACTCTAAAAAGGTGCATTCATTTAAACATGACTGAAATAGCATTACAAGTGGTGCAGTTATATTTACCACGCAAAGTTTAAATAGCATGGGTGGAAAACCGTCATGATCAGATTTATAACTTGGTTTTAGGTTCGAGATGGCATTTATCACATCTTCATTTTTTATTAAAAAATTTTGCAATGGATTTGAAATTTGATGATCAAAGGAGAGACTCTGAGTATTATTATGTTTTTCGTAAACACTTTGAAAATATTTTGCAAATCGATTACAAGAATCCAGGGTGTTAAAAGACTTTTCGTTTAAGTATTCTAAGCTTCAAGGAAATTCATTAGTTTTCCGCTTCGTATTTACAAAGTCCCAAAAAACAGAAGGATAAGATTTCAGTTTGACTCGATGTTAAACATATATTGTTTGTATTATGTTAATGTATTATGTTAATGGGCCTTTAATATTTTAAATCAAAGAAAACTAAATTTTTTTAGGTACAAAAGCTTAAAAAGTTAACTATATGTATTATGTATTTCTAAAGAGCAGTGCACGGTTAAAAATCTTGGACTAAATTTAAAACTTTTTTGGATTACATATAGGACAACACCAAAATAAGTTACTTTTTAATACAAGAAAAACTTTAAAATTTTTTAAAAGTTAAAAAAAGCATTATAAATATCAACTTAATATAAAAAAATAATCTGACCATTTCATGACTTGACCACACGTCCTCTGATGTGTTGGACCAACACCTTATTCATTCGTTCAACTCAGTTGTTAACAAGGTTTTGCTCATTTTGCATTAATGCGATTGCATTCGTAAGCTTTCAGGAACGTGGGTTCGAGACCCACCCAGCCAAACTTTTGATACAAATGTAACATGCAATCTTAGGAACACTGCTTCTAGAAGACATTCTATAGATCCAATTGTGCTTCTTCTTAGCCTTATCAAGAATCGCTTTCGAGAGACATTCTCATAAACTACTTCTGGAAGACATTCAAATAGCATTTAAATTGAATCAAAGTAAAACAAATATGTATAATTGCAATCAATGTTTAAGATATTTGCCGTGGGATTCTTTAAACTCCCAACAAAACCCAACCACTTCCTACTTCCAGCATCAAAATGCCGTGAAAATCGAGAAAAGGGATATTTTACGTGGGATTTTTTTGCACCCCAACAAAACCCTAACACTTCTCATTCCCAAAACCAAAATTGCGAGAAAATTGGGAAAAGGGATATATTCCGTAGGATATTTTTAAACCCCCCCTAATCAAAAAAACCATTCCATTCCATGGTATGCCTTTTCAAAGTTCTCCTAGAAAACACCTACTAGAATCCTTTCAATGAAGGGATCAAAGAAATATTCCATTGAAAAAATTCTGAAAGTACTTCTAGAGAAGACTAAGGAAAGCATTCCTTCCAATGACGTGTATATGTTAGAAGAATACCTTCTGGGTATAAAAGTGGAAGGGATGGAATTCCAGACTTTCCCTTCCACTTTAGCTTATTTTGGAAACACTTTTTTGCTTAGCAGCTAACAGGCATGCTACAAAGGCCAGTATACTTTCTCTGTAGTTCGAAAAACTCAATACATTCACATTTTCTTACAAATACACTCACACTGGCTTCACTTTCACGCCACTTTCATCGCTACTGGCAACGAAATTTCAGAGCCAGTGGATTTTGACAGCAGCGCCCAGTGTATGTCAAAAATAGGGATATCAGTAGTGTTTTGAATTACTTGTGGTGGATTTATTTCGGGTTTTTCTCGATTTCGTACAGGAAGCAACACTAATAGCTTGTTTACAATATAAAGTAAAGCACACGCAAACTGCAATAGCGAGAACCTTCGCATACGATGAATTTTTTTGAATGAACTTCCACGTGCATGTGGAAGCACCTCTTGCTACTGGCATTAAAGTTCGATATTTTTTTAATTACTCGAACAGTACACGTATTCTTTCGCACTTTCACTGTCACAGGCCTGTGTAACCGGCCTATAAATTAAACTAAAGTAGGCATTAAAAGTAGTACTTTTTGGATTAAAAATTCCTTAAAACGAAAGTTGGGATTAAAAAGTAGTCCAACATTTTTAACAGTTTGGAACTTTTTAAAAATAGCTGCATAATTTTGAGAGATTTTGATAGGAAAAAAAAAATCTAAAAAAAATTTTAAATATGTTTTTTACATGAATTGTTCCCATCGGATTCTACACTGTTAAAAATTTTGGACTAATTTTTAATCAAAACTTTGGATTAAAGGAATTTTTTATTCAAAAGCTACTGTTTTTAATCCATACTTTAGTTTAATTTATTTAATATAAAAAAAGTTCAAGTTTTAGACTATTTTTGGACTAAGAATTTAGCTGCGTCTCGAACCCACGTTCCCAAAAGCTTACTTGCTTATGCAATGAAGCAAAATAAGCGAAACTTTGTTAGCAACTGCGATAGGCGAGTGGATAAGATATCGAACCGTCAGACGAGAGGACGTTTGTTAAAATCAGGAGATGGTCAGACTGTTTATATTGTTTTTTGCTAACATGCATTCTGAAAATTTTTGACTATTTGTGGATTAAAAAGTCATCCTTTTGGACTAGAAAATTTTACACTTTTCCTTGGATAAAACAAATTGTTTTTGGTGTTTTTCTATATGTAATCCAAAAAGGCTTAAAATTTAGTACAAGATTTTTAATCGTGTATGAATTGTTGCTATAAGACTTGAAAATTTATATTTTTTTATAGCTGCCTACTGTACAGCTTTATGTATATGGGGCATTCCATACAAACCCGAGTAAAAATATGAGCGGGCGAATAGCGGTCGATCGTGGGCCGCACGGCCGTACAAGGGTCAAAGATGGCCTAAAAATAATCTAAAGAGCCCAGCGGCCAAAAGTTGGATAAGAAAACTGCCGTATAAGACCTAAATTAAGTTGTATGGCCGCAGTGCGGCCGCAGAACGGTTGCCTCGCCGTTGTACAGTCAAGATTATTTAAAAACGGCCGTTGTACAGTCAAGATTACTTAAAAACGGCCTCTATACGTCCGCTGTACAGCCCAGTTTATTTAAAGATGGCCTCTGTACGGCCAAAATTTTGTCTCAAAGAGGACATGTGCGCCTTTTTGTATGCTTTCGAATAATGTTTACTTAAACTCAATCATATTATTTTTTGATTGCAAAAACCAAATTTTTTTAAATTTTGACCAGATTTTTTTATTTATTTTTTTTTGTTAGAAGGAAAAGCCAAAACATTTTTCTGAATACTGGTAGAATTTGAGTGTGGACACTTGAATATTTACGGAGCAATTAATTTTTCAATCGCAACTTACACGTACGAAGCGTACCGCAGAATGCTTTTCTAAACTTGTCAGTTCATTGTCTATTGCAAAAAACGTTCCGGTGGCAATGTCAGAAATGTCGTTTTTTAAATTTAAAGATCGCTGTTGCAATCTAATTGAAGTGAAAAATTCATTCGTCAGTAAGTTGCGTCAGTAAATATTAAAGCAGCGATGCCCAGCGCCTAACTCTTTCCACTCTTTTACAACAACTCCAATATTTTCTTGATTGTTGTAATTCGCCGAATTCAGTTTGCAATTTCAGCCTCGCTTCTTAATGCTATCTTATTTGTGCTGTCGAGCCATCGATAGCCTGGGTTGCCAGGTGCCTTTCACCATTTACCCCTAGATTGGATTTCAAATTCCCCTAAAATTATCTTCAAAAATTTTTTCGAAAAACATACAAAAATTTCATAGAAGACAACTCACTCTTCACTAAACAACAAAGGCCGACTTCCTTTGTATTTAGTTTTTGCACAGAATCAATCAATTGCAAGTAAAGCGCGAAGCAAGTTTGTAGTGAAGTGGGAAATGATTGGTAATTTATTTGAAGTGCTGCCAATTCAGCTGTTTTTATAAAGTGTTGCTGAAACACCCAAGAAGCCAAATATCTTCTTTTCTTACATTTTTAGCATAATTTTAAGGAAAAGTAAGAAAACTTTATTTCCAAAGGTCAATTTTTCAAGTACCCCAAAAAAACACTAAAAAATATTAAACCTCCCTAAAAAACCCCAAAAGATTGATTACCCCCAAAATCCCTCAACACAGTTAAAAAACTCCTAAGTCTAGGAGGAAATCCCCTAACCTGGCAACACTGTCGATAGCTGTTTTGCGTGCGCATGTTGTTTTGTGCATTGGCACAATCGATCGCCGCTAGACGTTTATAGACGTTAACAGCTTGCGTCGTATTCTTTACACACTGTCTCCACCAGACTTGTGATGTATTTAAATACAACGTATTTAAAATACTATTTAAATACTTCTTAAATACTGGTCCAAGTAATTGAAAAATAAATACCAGATACAAATACTACGTATTGGTATTTGAAAAAAAAACATAAATACTTGGTATTTGAAAAAGTAAATACAAACACCAATACTTGAGTATTTGCAAGGCTGAATTTTCAAATACTGGCAAATACTATTTAAAAGTATTTAGTAAATACTTTTAAATACTTGTGTAAATACTTAGTCAACATTGAATGTAACGTACCTTTTATTTTTATATGCATGTTAGCTCGGTAAAGTGTGGTACAACACTGTGGTGGTTTTTTAATTGCATTGAAAACCACGCAATTGTTAATATCCTTAATGTGTTTTGTTCTGTTTTTGTTACTTCATAAATGAATTAAGGCTGTTGAAGGCCAATAACAACATATTAAAAAAATTTAAAGCTATTTAAATTAATTATACATAAGTATTTTTATGATTTTTTTTTGTTTCGGTATACTTATATTGATAGAACTTCTGTGTTTTTTCTTTCTTTCTTGTTTTGGTTCTTTTTTTCACTAAAATGCATATAAAAATTAAATGGTACGTTACATTTATAAATACATGACTAAGTATTTACTGAAGTATTTGAAAGTATTTACTAAATACTTTTAAATAGTATTTGCAAGTATTTGAAAATTCAGCTCTGTAAATACTCATGTATTGGTATTTGTATTTATTTTTCAAATACCAAGTAATTGTGTTTTTGTTTTCAAATACCAATACGTAGTATTTGTATTTGGTATTTACTTTTCAATTACTTAGGTATTTCTATTTGGATTTGTGTTTTTATTTGAAAATCACAGGTCTGGTCTCCACTTACAATATTTAAATGCATGCGAACTGTCAAATGGAATTTCATGATATATATCTCAAGTGTAGATTCATATCATGCAATTCTTGATATATTTCATGATATGAATATATATATACATATCTCTAGACATATTTCTTGAGATATATTTCATGAGATGAGCTGTCACTTTCTTGTAAAATATGTAAGTGTGTGCATTTTTAAAAACTTTTCAAGCAAAAAATATTGCAAAATCAATAAAAGAGTGAAAAAACATAAAATGGAATGGCGAATGGAAGAAATTATTAATTTAATAAACTTTTACAAACAATTCCAAAATTAAATTTCATGAGATGAAGTGCCCACCTAAATATTATAGTATGAAATCTGGATATCACGAAATTGAATTTGACAGTTCGCATGCAATCAAATATTGCAAGTGACAGTGTGTTATATTTTTCGTTGTGCGAATACACATTGAGAAAAAGTTAATGAATATTTGCAGGTTGGTACTTTTTTATATTGCATCAGAATAACTAATCTTTATAGGGTTTATTGTACCCTTGAAAAATGGCAAGAAAAGAATTTGCGGAAAACTGGGATTTTTCCTATATTTTCATAGATAATAAAAGATTAAAAAGATCTAAATCTTAATAATATAACAGTTTAGTTAATAATAAGAGAGTAAGATAATAAAAAATAATAAAAATAAGATTAAAGCAAATAAAAAAAAAAGATTAAAAAACAAAAGAAATGTATGATAATAGAAAATTAAAAAAAAGAAAACATAAAAAATAAAGTAAATAATAAAAAACAAAAAAAAAAATTAAAATATTTAAAAAAAAATAAAAAGGATATCTTTATAAAATAAATTATAATCCTTTATATAAATAAAGGATACCTACACGCAGTTAAAGCTGGGTAAATCAGAATGTACTCTGACTAGCGAAAACTGAAACATTTGGAATAACTTGATTCATTATTTTCACAGTGTACACATATAGTTTCGCTGTCGCGGATTCTGCCAGCACTCGAGTTATTGGTAATTCGTCATTGCATCCAGATGTAAACATTTTTGATGTTGCTTTTTATTGTTGTTGTTGTTGTTGTTTTTTGAATTCTTCAAATAATTTTCATAAGCATCGCTGTATTACAGTGTCCACTCTCAAACTCTACTAGTAAAGGGTCCGCCAAATAACTTTTTTTTTTAAAATTCTATAAAAAAAACTACTGAATATTTTCTCAAATTTCTTTTTTATTTGAAAGTACAATCCTTCCGGTTAATAATGGAAAATAATTTCATTCAAATGGCTGCCTCGGCTGGCCATGCAGTAGCCTACACGATCGGTCCAATTTTTAAGCACATTATCGATTGTGTGCAGCTGTATTTCAGCAATGGCTTCACAATTCGTCAATTGTCTCTGGCTTGTCGGCGTAACACTTATCTTTGAGGGCACCCCACAAATAATAGTCCAACGGTGTCGAATCGCAGCTCCGAGGTGGCCAAACGACATCAGCTCTGCGGCTGATAATGCGATCTGCAAAAACAGGGCGCAAGACATCGAGTGGAGCTTCGGCTGTGTGGCACGTAGCGCCGTCCTGTTGAAACCAAATGTTGCCAATATCCTCCTCTTCAATTTTTGTGAACAAAAATTCGTTCAACATGGCCCGATAACGATCGCCATTGACAGTAAAGGCCACTCCTTGCTCATTTTCGAAGAAAAATGGCCCAATTATGCCTCTGGACCAAAATCCGCACCAAACAGTGACTCGTTTTGGGTGCAGCGGCTTTTCAATGTATGCGTGCGGGTTTTCTGTGCCCCAAAAGCGACAATTTTGCTTGTTTACGGGGTTGCCAATATTCGAAGCGCCCATTTTATTTTTAAATAAATCAAAGAAACCACAATTTTTTGTCTCTTCGTCATGAATATCATTTAATTGGGTTCAAGTAGATTTGCTTACATTATTTCTTGAATATGATATCTCGTAAATGGTCGCCATTGGCCTCTACGACATATTGTGCCCGTTTTGCAGCATTTTCCATGGTTTTCTTCAACATTTCGATGGGAATGGCGGTTATTTCTTGACGGATGTTGGTTTTCAGCTCTTCTAGGGTCTTTGGCTTGTTGACGTAAACCTTTGATTTCAAATAACCCCACAAAAAGAAGTCTGGAGGCGTTAAATCTGGTGATCTTGGCGGCCAATCGAAATCACCATTTTTTGACATCAAACGGCCAGGGAACAATTGCTTCAAAAAATCGATTGTAGTGCGGCTTGTGTGTGGTGGCGCGCCGTCTTGTTGAAACCAGTAGTGCCTGATACGCTTTCGACGAACGATTGGCATGAAAAAATTGTTTATCATATCGCGATAACGCTCCTGATTGACAGTAACTCTGTGGCCATTATCATCTTCGAAAAAGAACGGCCCAATGAGCATTTTAGCACAAACGCCGCACCAAACAGTGACTTTTGCATCGTGAAGAGGTACCTCTTGAATCTCTTGTGGATTTTCAGTGGCATAAATACGGCAATTTTGTTTGTTTACCGTTCCGTTCAACTGAAAATGAGCTTCATCGCTCATGATAATTTTATGCCAAAATTGCTCGTCTTCTTCAGCCATTTCGATGACTCTTTGGGCCCATTCCAATCAACGTGGCTTATCGGTAGGCAACAATTTGTTTACCAATTGAATTTTGTACGGAAACAAATTCAAATCAACACGTAAAATGCGTTGTAAAGTGGATCGGGGAATGCCGAGCTGCTGAGAACGGCGATTTTGGGATGTTGTTGGTGACTGCTCAATACTGGCTCGTACGGCTGCAATATTCTCATCCGATCACCTTGGTCGCTTTTTATTTGGCCTCTTTGGGTTACCAAGAGTATTACCAGTTGTAAATCTTTCATACAAACGATAAATTGTTTTCTTGGAAGGCGCACTTTACACTTTATTTATTTTTTTCAAAGCACGTTGAGTTTTCACTATTGACTTGTTTTGTTGAATGTAAATTTCAACAATTTTAGAGCGTTCGCGTGGCGTGTACTGTTCCATTGTAAACATTTGCTTGGAATGACGCTTCAAACGCGGTATGTCATTAGTCGATTTGGCATCACTGCGGAAAGTTACAGTGTTGCCAGATGGGCGCTTCGAATATTGGCAACCCTTACATATCCGCCAAAATCAAAATGAGCTTCATCTGAAAAGATGATTTTTTTGGCAAAATCGGCATCTTCTGTAAGTCGATCGCAGGCCCACTTAGCGAAGCGAAAACGCATTGGATGGTCAGTTGGCTTCAACTCCTGAACCAATTGGACTTTGTATGGCGTCATACCAAGGTCTTTATGCAAAATTCGTCGCAATGATGTCTCCGAAATGTTCAATTGTTGAGAACGACGGTGAATTGATGTTGATGGCGCTTCACGCACACTTTCTGCCACAGCAGCAATATTCTCGGGTGTACGCACTGCTTTTGGCTTTTCACGCTTTGGTTTATCGATGAGGATGCCAGTCGCTTTTTTCACAAGATAACGAACATACGGAGCTGACGGTGCTTCTCTTCTTCCAATATCCGTACGCAATTTTCGCACACATTCTGCAACATTATCATGTTTTTCAAAGTAATGTCGCAATATTTCCCAGCGTTGTTCAAGCGTATACACAACGATATTCGTTCAGCGGAAGGATAAAACTAATTATCTGTCAAATCAGATATGAGCTAAGTGTTACCATTCACGAAATAAGCACTTGTTGAAAAAAACGTTAAATGGCGGACCCTTTTATTAAATAAAAGAAATAAAAAAATTAGGTCAAAATTAAAAAAAAAATAATATGTTGCAAATCTCTATTTTTTACAATAAACAAATAATATGATTAAGTGTTCGCAAACATCATTCGAAAGCTAACAAAAAAGCGCACATGTCTTCTTTGGGACAAATTTTTCTATCTTCATCAGTTATTGCAGTATAAGTGATTGAATAAAGGTCCTTTTTTTGGAAAACTCCTTGTTTTATATTCAAATAAAAAAATACATATCGAATATTTTTGGCTAACGAACAATGATATAAATTTTTATGGAAAAAAATGTTAGTGGAAAATTTTGTATAGAATTCTCCCTCTTTCCTTTTAATTTAGTGAAATATCGTTAACATATTCATTAAAAACTTGCGTTAAATAGAATACTTACTTTCTCAGTGTTGCTACAAAGCTGTAGATGTAAACTACGACAGCAGTTAAAAAATATGCCAAAGGCAGCTTATAACCCAATGAACTGGCTCCAGATAAACTCGAATAATAGCTGTAAGTGAATTAAATTAAATGAGCATCAATAAAGAACAACCATATTAAAGTTTCAACTTATTGAGGACTCACCCATAAAACATGGGAGAATACTTTAAATAACCTTCGAATTCCCAAATGGTAAAAAGATTTCCAGCCACTTTAAACTCATGATCCGTCATCTTTTTGCGTGGATCTGTTTCATCGTGCTTTGTGGCGAAATACTGAAAATTTAATAAATAAAAAACGAGTAAAAATGTGACGACAAGCTGGCTGAAGTTACTGGAAAAGTTTTTACCAGGAACAAATCGTCAAACGATGCAGCTAGTAGCAACATGATTGCATGACTGCGTGGCTGACTTACCTCGGGCCCGATTACAAAGGCCACCAGCGGTATGGCAATCATGATGTTCACCCACATCAACCAACGCAGGAAAGTGAAATACGATGCAACGCCGGAGCCAAAATGTGATTCGATTTCCTTGATGCGCAGCTCCCAAGGTATAAGTACAGTCAGGAAACTGGCGGTTTCACGTTTCCAATGCCGCCAGCGCTGTATTCGTGCAAGTGTAACGCAATGAATGTATGTGGGGATATATGTATAAAAATATATGAGTGAAAGCGCAAAAAAATATCAAAATTTAATGCTACTCGTATGAGTATGTAAAACAACAAAGGATTTCTGGCTGCATACTATTTTAGCATGAAATGAAAATGAATAGAAAGGAGGATATTTATGAAAATGACATTGATTTTGATACAATTATTGGCGGTGTTATAAATAAAATTTAATTTTAATAAAGAATAAGATAACATCTATTTTAGTTATGTGTTGCTTAACATCTAAGAAGAAACTGTTTTTAAATTGTAAAATTTTTTTTTTTCAGAAGAAGTATGGATTTTGGACAGTGTTATGAGTACTCAAAATTCTAAATCTGGAAAAATTTTACTTGTAAATATTTTATTGACGCTCAAAATTATGATTACGGGAAAAGTGTCCTTTATGAATATTTTTTGAGTACTATAAAGTGCGCTCAAAATAATGAGTACGGAAAGAGTTTTATTTATAAAGATTTCATGAGAGCTCGTTATTATGAGTCCGAAAGATATCTAGCTTGCACGCAAATATTATTATTAAAATAATTCGTGTGTAAATATTACTAATAACTGCGTTCCTTCTACTAATTTTATTTGTAGTTTTCAGTCACTAATAGGATTCGTAGAATGGACGTAGTTAGACACAAATTACGAATACTGTATTCGTATTCTTACAAAAACAAATGTATATTGTACATTTACGAATGAACCTAATACCTAATTACGAAGAAAAAAGTATAGCAGTGAGAGGACTGCCGACCGAAGCGAAAACCTATATATAAATATTAGTATTCCCTGGAAGACGTTTTCCTACCACGGACCGCCTTACTGCTATATAAGAATTTTCATGCTAATGGGTTTCGGACTATCCTACATGTAGGATGGATTTGACACGTCGGACGGACATGTAGGATGTGCGAAAGCTCATACTGCAGCCCGTCCTACATGTAGAATGAAAATAAAAAAGTTCTAAAAGTTCCGCTATGATCTTGTTCTTCTCTGTGCGTCCTTGTTTGTAGATTTCCTTGGTAATTGTTGTTGGCGCAGTTAGCTGGAAATTTTTTGTAGACGTTGTGAATTCTAATTGTGTAGCTACAGTCGGCATATAAAATTAGAACTATTTTTGTTAAGAGCTTACAGCAATTTATTAAATTTTTTATATATTACTGCAACTATTTTTTTTTAAGCAAAAGTATTACCATATCAAAAATACATATAATTTAAGTAATTTATAAATTATTTCATTATTGAATTAATATAAAAAATTAAAGCTTTTTTATATCTATTTATATCATTACACTTACACAATATACATGTTCACCATATCTATATTGCATTGTGTATTAAAAATAGAATATTCTAAAATTAAGAAATATCTATAGCATATAAATTATACATAATTCATATAAGAAATTGATGTCAAACCGTTTAAAAAATAGAATGCTTAGGATAAGCAAACTTCAGTTATCCAATTACTACTACTAATATTAAAAAAATGAGCAGGTTTATTACGTAATTGTTATTATATAAATATACATAAATACTCTTTAAATTTCCTCAATGAGCTAAATTGTTCATATATATTGAATATATATTTCCAATACGGTAACACTTTTACTAAAAATAAATAGTTTTACCAATATTATATATACTCTTTAATTCATATGTATAAACTGTTTTCTAAAATAGTTAGATGTTATATGCTGACTATAGCTACAAATAAACATCTACAAAAAATTAAAGCTTACTGTACAACAATAACTACCAAGCAAGTCTACAACAAGAAATCAGCGTTGCGCAGCGTTAGAGGGGATGAACCAAATTGGCGGCGAAAATATACAGCACTTTGCCTGCTATATTTTCTATTTGCCTGCTCTTATCTAAAATAAATCAGTTGTCATATGCCGACTGCAGCTACAAAAAAAGTCTAAAAAAAAGCCCAGCTAACTGTACAACAACAATTACATTTCCAATCCACATCAACAACGCAGTGAGAATGGAAAGGTTCACAGCGGTTGCGCAAAGTTAGAGGGGATGAACGAATCGGTGTCAGAAAATAAACCGCATTTTACTTTCTATGTACTATGCTTTTTGTTTGCCTGGTAGCAAAATATCAAGTGATGGAATGGCAAAATTAGACAAGGTAGTAATAGGGCGGAGAGCCGGTGACCGAAACTGTCAAAACTAAGTTGACATTTCACACAAAATCTGCAGCCAATGAGAATGCAATATGAAAGCAAAAATTGGCCAAAATACCAAAATGGCTGAGTTTGACAGTTATGGTCACTAAGAAAGCGAACACATTCAGCCCCAACACTACCTCATCTAGTTGTACTATGAGTGGTGGCATCAAAAAAGACTTCACGGCCAGTCAAACAAAAACCAAATATCAAAAATTTTAAATTAATTTTATTTTAACCTAAAGCATCTCTACATGTACATTGAAAAACAGTATCATTCAAAGTTTCGCAGCGGAGTAAAGGGAGGGAAAAAAACGATGCGTCAGCAGAGGAACTTATTGATGGTTGCTTGCTACATTTGCTAAGTGCCTTGTAGTCAAGATCCAAGAGCGTCATTTAAAAAACTACTCGCTGTCTGTATTGATGAAGAGAGTTACTCGCAAAATGACGATGACGATAACGCAAACCAAAGATTTACCCTCACCAAAATCGTTCAACGCGCCTAAAGAAGTTTTCACTTCAAAAAAATAACGAAAGTGCTTGAGTTTGTGTGTGTGTGGGCCAACGATCTCCCGGTGCATCACCAAGTGCAGCAAAGTTAAATTGGCTTTCTTTGCTGGTGAACGTCCAAGTACCACCACCAGCAGCACAAGCACGTGCAGTGCAAAATTTGTAGCTAGCTAATATCCTCCAAGTGCCATGAGCAACAGCACAAGCAAGTGCAGTGCAACTTTCTTGATAGCCAACATGTGCCAACAAGTGCCACCAGCAACAGCACAAGCAAATGAAGCGTAAATTCTCCGCTTTCAATTTATTCAATGCACGCCGGAGTGTAATGGCAGAAATTTGCCTCTGCGCTTGAGACATGCTGAAATGGTGCTTCAGAAATATTGGAGAGTTGACCAGTCAATTGAATTGTGCTGCACTTGCTGGTGCTGCTAGTGATGGCACTTGGAGGATGTTGGCTAGCAACAAATTTTGCACTGCACTTGGTGGTGGTGGCACTTGGAGGACGTTCGCCAGCACAGAAAGCCAATTTAACTTTGCTGCACTTGCTGATGCACCGGGAGATCGTTGGCCCACACACACGCACATACAAACTCAGGCACTTTCGTTATTTTTTTATTATTTTGTTATTTTTTTAAGTTTTTCAAATTTACAATATTACAAGTTTACGAAATAAGTTTCAAGTACAAGCAGTCGAAAGAAATATGTCGCAAAGTGAATAAAATGCAAATTAAATAAAATATTTGCGCTAAGACACGATCGAAATGTGTAACGTCAAAATTTGCAATTGTCAAAATTTCATCGTCCATTTGACACAGCAAAAAAGACAAATTTATTTTAACACACACAAATTTTATTCAACCTGATATTTTCTATTCTACCACGACTGAAAAGTTTCCTTTTGACACTTACCCTTAACACGGAGGTTACACGAGACAGTACTGTTAAGACAGTCACAACACATTTACAAATTTTTACCCACACACGCTAACTTTTGCTACTGTCTGCTCTACTGTCTTAAGTTTTTTGTAGACAGTTGGCGGGACAGTAGCTAGGAAAGTAGAATGATATTTAGCATATCAAGTGACAAAATACGTGAAAATTTAATAGAATTAAAGGAAAATTTGCAATACTTTGGCGTACTCGTAGTTTTAACAAAAATTTTCTTCATAAAATAGAATTTTTTTACTATTTTGTCTACTGTCTTGCCAACTGTCTTACCAACTGTCTGTACCCTTTTTCACAGACACAAAGTTTGACAATTAAAACGTATTTTTCACTGTCTTAACAGTACTGTCTCGTGTAACCCCCGTGTTATGAAAAAATTTATTAACAAAACAATGATAGTTGGCAACTCTAAAAATAAAATGCCGCAGTGGTGAAAATAAAAAGCCACTTACAAATACAACATGTGTGAAAATGGTCAAACTTTGTTTGATTATATATAATAAAATAAGAGCATGCATGTAATTATTTGAATGTTCAACATATTCCTTTATCACAACTTAAAGATTAAAATGCTAAAACACTCAATCCATACATTATTTTTCTTGCAAACGAAGTTCCAGCAGAAAAAGAAGATCGCTCCATTTTTAAATCTCACCATGCATAGCAGCTGTTTAAGTAAAAGCAAATTTTTTCAAAAATGTTGACAAATACTACAACTGAAGAAATTGTATATATATATATATAAATATAAACCGAATTAATAATAAGTTTTGGTTGCAAACATCTTATTGCAACCTAACTTAAGTATTTATATACTAACAAACAGATTATATGCATTAATTTCAGGAGTTGCCAAGTGATTTCTTTGTTAGCTTGCGGCCGATTAAGAACAAGAGACGATAATTGTTGATATTTTTATGCACAAATACATGCAAACATTTTTGATGTCTGTATTGATGACAAAGTTCCTCGGAAAAATACGATGACGGAAACCAAAGATTTACCCTCTACCAAAATCGTTCAACGCGCCTAAAGAAGTTTTCACTTCAAAAAACATTCTGTCTGAGCTAGGGTTTGAACTCCGGTTGTTTAGTTTTCGTCCACGTACACTTCCAGTAGGCTAAGGCCACCTTGCAAGCATACATTGCCTTATATTCGGTACTTGTTCGACAAATCAGGATGAGCTTTCGTTTGTAAATTTTTTTAACAAAACTAATACTTCGTACATTCTACGAATAATGCGTTCTTATGACTGACTGTACGTCAACTTACCAATGAATTTTTTTCTACTAATATTAATTTTAATTCGTAAATAGTACGAATGTAGTAGAAGAAATTACGAAGTTATTCATACAAGAAATTGACTTATATTATTTTTTATATGTACATAACATAGTGTTGTCATTCCCGGTTTCGGGTTATTTGAAAAACTGGATTTTTATTGATGTTTCGGTTTTTTCGGTTTTTTTCTTAATTAATAACTGCGGATTATTCAAAAACCCGGATTTTTCTGGTCGGGTTATTCTACAAATTAAAATTTAATATAAAAGAATACATAAAATTTGTAAAATTTTTAAATTTTTGCTGTTAATTTAGCGTATAAAAATTTTTATAAAATAAGTTATTATTTAAGGGAAAATCTTTGTGGTGGATGA
Source organism: Dichetophora obliterata (assembly GCA_963920525.1). Classification (NCBI taxonomy): domain Eukaryota; kingdom Metazoa; phylum Arthropoda; class Insecta; order Diptera; family Sciomyzidae; genus Dichetophora; species Dichetophora obliterata. The sequence goes on from OY986438.1 coordinate 183,937,711, forward strand.
GTTAATCGAATTTTTTAAAGAAGTAAAACCAAACAATTGTCGTTATTTTATCATTGACGGTGAATGGACGGACTTGCCAATAAAAAAAAAAAGAGAATGTAAGCATATAAACAGTTAATAGAAAAACTAAAAATGTGTTAACTTTTTTCATATTTATGAATTTAATATTAATACTATTATTTTTGTCTTAAGGAATGTTTTAGACAAAAGCAATTGAAATTAAGTCATATTTTAGAAGATGTTTTCTAAAAATGTATATTATATAGACAAAAAATTTCATTTGCATGTTATTTTTGCATCATCAGTTTAAATAAAAAATATTTTTTTTAACATATAGTTTTTATATATAAAAATGGCGCTGCAGTTGGTGTGCTTAAAAAAAGGTAAAATTCGGGCCACATGGAATCGTCCCAGATCGTCTGAAAAAAATGCATTCGAAAGTAGATCCTCGAATATACATCATTTACCAAAATGGAATGGAAATATGGAAAATTAAATATATATGAAGCGTGAAAGAGAAAATAAAAAATTACGTTATTTTTGACCAAACTAGACACATTTTCCAAAAACGCAAATTTTGTAGAACTACATTATAAAAAACTAAACAAAAACAAAAAGTATAGCAGTGAGTGAACTGCCGACCGAAGCGAAAACATATATGTAAAATATTAGTATTCCCTGGAAGACTTTGTCCTGCCAAGGACAGCCTTACTGCTATATAAGAATTTTCATGCTAATCGGAAAAGAATTTTATATTTTCACCCCCTCAACCTTTGATTATTTCTTTCAAATTATTTTTTATTCAGATAGCATATTTATTTTATAATTACACCAAACTATATTATTACATTTGAATTGATTATTGTTGATATAAAAATAAAATGCAGGGAGCACTATTGAATGAAAAATAATCCTCAAAAAGGATATTTAATTTTTTCTTTCAATGTATATGTAGACCTGTAGCTAAAATAAAATAAATTTACTTTTTTTATACATGATATTTTGTTTGATGGGTCTTGAAGTCTCTTTTAATGGCAGCATTTGAGATTTTGCTACAAGGAAAACAGAAAACATAGCAAGCAAAGTGCAGTTTATTTTCTGCCCCCGATTCGGTTCATCCGTACATCCGGTTCATCATTAATGCATATTATTTTCATCTTTTATCATTTCATTATATTTTAAATTATAATGTTTTTTAATATAAAAACAAAGTAAAACATAAACGAAAATATAAATTAAACTTATTGAAATAATTAATATACACTTAAAATACGTATACATAATCATATAGATAAAATTTGTATTTACATACATTTCATTGAATTTCATTTACATTATTTTCACTGTTTGCGTCATTAATCATTGCATTATATTTTTAAAAAACTAAAAAAGAAACAAAAAATTATGGACGATGCAGTCCCACTCATGATAAAACTTGATAACTACTTATTTTCTCATGAGCTGCAATTTCAAACAAAAGAAAACAATATAAAGTGCAACAATCAGCTAAGTCAATTGTTGGCAACTGTTTTTTTTTTAAATTTGAGTGAGAAACCTTTGCAATTAAATGATCAATTCACAGCAGGTCACTCCTCTGAATGCGGCCAATGTGTGTGACACACGTTCTTTATTTTGTTTTCTTTTGCTTGACATTCGATGGTCGAAACACGAAATGTCACTCCTACCTATTACTTATTATACCATGGTCCCAGTCAAAGAATATGCTGGCGACATTTATAAAACAACAAATGTTTTTATGTTGGTCATGAAACTCAAATACCCGCTCTTGAATATTGGCTACCAGGCGCTCAGCAAATGCAGCAAGCATGGCAAAATTAAACAAGGTAGTGTTAGGGCGGAGAGCCGGTGATCAAAACTGTCAAAACTAAGTTGACATTTCATACAAAATCTGCAACTAATGAGAATGCAATATGAAAGCAAGAATTGGCAAATATATCAAAATGGATGAGTTTGACAGTTATGGTCACTTAGAAAGAGAACACATTCAGCCCTTACACTACCTTGTCTAATTCAACTATGGAAGCAAGCAACCATTAATATGTAAGTTTATCTGCTGACAAATCGTTCCTTCATAAAGAAATCACGAAGGATATTTACTGTTTTTCTGTCAGTGTATATGTAGATCTGTAGCTGAACTAAAATACAATTACAACAACAATTACCAAGCAAATCTACTACAAAGATGAACAGAGAAAAGCAGTATCACATCGGTTGCGCAACGTTAGAGGGAATAAACCGAATTGGCGGCAGAAAATAAACAGCACTTTGCTTGCTATGCTTTTTGTTTGCCTGGTAACAAGATCTCAAGTCGAGGCATTAAAAGAGACTTCACGGCCAGTCAAACAAAAAGCAAATATCAAAAATTTTAAATTTATTTTATTTTAGCCTACAGCTAGCTCTATATATACATTGAAAAAACAGTAACATTCAATACCTGCATTCCCGTGGTCGTTGATCTAGAGCGCGGCTCTATTTTATTCACAAAACAAAAACAAAAATTAAAACCGGCTCAATTTCTAGCTCTATTTCTGATCTTAAAATGCTGCCAAGTTTCAAGCATTTTGTATCAAAACGAACATAGTTGGAAAATCTAAGTAACTATTCACTTTCCTATTTTGACGTTTCATCGCTCAATGGGCGTTTTGGTATTGTTGTTTTCTTTTGTTATTGTTCTTTAAACAGCTGTTTCAAGACTGTGATCACAAATTGATATAAAGTTGACCTAACGTTGTTTTACTGAGATTTTATCGGATTTAGTGCCACGGGAATTCAGCTAATGTTTCGCAGCGGAGCAAAGGGTGGGGAAAGAACGATGCGTCAGCAGAAATCTTATTGATGGTTGCTTGCTTATGTTTTCTAAGTTTCCTATCTTGTTATCTTTGCTGTCTGTATTGATGACGAGAGTTACTCGGAAAAAGACAATGACGCAAACCAAAGATTTTCCCCACACCAAAATCGTTCAACGCGCCTAAAGAAGTTTTCACTTCAAAAAAAAAAAAAATATTAAAATCGATCGATTAGTTTGCTTGTTTGCTTGTATGCATCGAGAAAAACGCGTTGAAGTTACTCTGGTAAGATAAAGTTATTCTGGCGCACCGGGTTTTAAGCACTGTAGAGTCTATGCTTTAAGCGGTATTGATTTGAAATTTTTTAAATATTATTGAATAGTTGTACAATAAAAGTCAATTAATAAAAATTTAATTTTCAAAAAATTCTTTCCCTGAAAGTATTATTAAATACGTTTAATAAAACTTTTATTTTAATAAATTATTTAGTAAATAAAAAAAAAACGATGCCATTTATTTTTCTATAATTTTTTTTTTAATCTAGAAATATATACTTATATTAACAAAATGGTTTTGTAGAAAACCGGTTAACCGGCTTAAACCGGTTATTTTTATTTCAATGTTTGAAAAACCGGTTTTTAAAAATGGTCATATTTGGGTTTTCTAGATTCACGAATGAATTTGTAAAGACATCAAGATACAAATACTTCGTATATTTTACGAATATTCATAGAATGCACGAATATTTTTTCGGTTAAGAATCTTGGACTAAATTCTTAACTTTTTTGGATTACATATTGGACAACACCAAAAAAATATTACTTTTTAATCCATGAAAAGTTAAAAATTTTCTATTCCAAAAAAAATTAGTTTTTAATCGTCAAAAAGTTTAAAAAAAGGAATACAAATATCAACATAATATAAAAAAAAATTACTCTGACCAGTTCATAATTTGAACATACGTCCTCTTATGTACTGGTTCAATACCTTATCCCTATTCACAAGGTTTCGCTTTTTTTTGCAATATTTACGAATGAAAACAAGCTTTTAGGAACGTGCACCGAAAAAAATGTACAGAGTTAACCCAAGTTTTTTCATGAGTCAAAAGAGTTTTTAAGAAGTTAAAAACGTTTTGTCGCCGTAAAACACAAAATGAATTGAATCAATATTTTTTTTGTTAATATAAAACTTTTTTTGCTTGGTACAACTCATTTTCAAAGCTTGGAGTAAATTAAAAGCAGTTTCAAATTAACTCTGCATCTTCTCCAAACATTTCTCCTTTAACTCCATTAAAACTTATTGCAACCATCTATGAAGAACGTCTTTGTATTTTAAAGCTAAAACGGAGTTATTTTTAGCACGAAACAGAGTCTGCTCGAGCAAATATTTCCGTTTGTTCGTTTTACTTTGAATGAAGAGAAAGTACTCAAATATTTTAACAAGCAAATCAAGTGTGCTGTAAGAATTAAATGTTGCATAATGATAAAAAAGGGCCGTTTTGACTATTGCGAGTTATATGTTTTCGTATATCTTTATGGAAGTGAAACTTCTTATGCGGTTATTTGATATAGAATGTAAAATTTTTCGAGTCTCGTCACGAAAGTTTTTTTAATCTCGTTACGAAAAATTGTGTACACAAGCAATGATATATTTTTTGTATGGGGACCCCTAGAAGGGTGGCAGATAGAGTGTATGTGTGTATAGAAGAAATGCTAAATAAAAAAAAAAAAACAATAGGACCAGCTCATACATTTGACCTCCCTAGGGGTTATTGATTTCTTGATATGAACTATAATAGACAATTTCTTCTATTTTTGTGTCTTTTATATCTGGACCTCCAAAAGGTTGGCTGATAGAGAAAAAGTGAGTTCAAAAGAAGTGTTAAGCAAAAATTAATAGGACCAGCTCATATATTGATCCCCTTAGGGGTTATAGATGTTTTGATATGAATTATAAAAGCCATTTTTTTAATTTTTTGTTTTTTGTATGGGGACTCCCACAATAGATCGCCATAGGTGAATTTTTCGCGTTATCTCGTAAATATCAAATCACGGACATATTCCGCATACATCGCAAACCATTAAGACCAGTATTACTAAATGAAGCACCAACCAATGACATGAAAATATTAAATAAACAGAATATTTTTTATAAAAATTTTGTATTGTATTTCGTTTGAGATGCTATCTCTTTCTTACTCTCTGTTTTTTTGCAATAATCTATCTTATTCTTTATATTAAGAAGTTTACCTTCTGTACTGTATACACACCATATCGTAATTTTTTTAACCTGCGGTGTATTTTTTATAGAAAATTTTGGGAAACTAAACAATTTTATTAAATTTGGTATACAACTGTTGTTTTGATAAAAGTCGAGATATATATATTTTTTTAAAAGGAATTTATGAGTTTTTGGAACATACTAAAGTCACTTATTACCATATTTTATTAACGAAACTGCATTAAACACTAATAAACAAATTTTTAATGTATGTGTCACGACATATAGGCAACACTACTCACTTAACACAAATCGCCTTCAGAATATTTTACCTATTTTTGTACTAAATTTAATTATTCTAGCATCAATTTATATACTTAATTTTGATAAATGCTTAAACAATATCTTTTCCCTCATTCAACGAACAACACAGAAATCCATTGTAAAATCAATGCAAATATTTATCTCTTTTTTAAAATTTTTTAAAAAAAATCTTTTTTAAAAAAATACAAAAATCCCTTTTTTAAAAAATTTCAATTAAAATCAAATAAATGAAAGAAACAGCTTTGAAACAAATTTTGAGAGTTGAGCGCAATTCAATAAGCTCAAAAGTAAAAAAAGTTTTGTTTTATAAGAAACTATGGAGATTCAAAATTGCCAAATCGTGGATAAGCTGCTCTGTGAGTATGGAGAAGAGATTCTGTTTTCGGCGTTAAATATGACTTTAATTTCCTTTGTATTCAATTGAAATAAGAAATAAATAAAATTAATTAAACACAAAAGAAATGACGGGTTCTTTATTTGACTCTTTTGTGGGTGAGTTTGTTTATTTTTAAAGCTTCATGCTACATTTAAATGAGTTGATTCTAGTTTTTTTTTGAGTGAACTCAAAATTTAAAAATTCTCAATTTCTCATTCTTAAAACAACTCCAAACGGAGTCAGTACGACTTTTCAAACAAATCCAATTTTTGAAGTAAATTGAACACACAAACGGAGTTAAATATAGTTTTTACAGCTTTGGCAAAATACCATGCACGAAAAGAGTTAAATTAACTCCAAATATGACTTTATTTACTCCGCTTTTTTTTGGGTGTGGGTTCGGTTTAAAAAGTAGTCCAAAATTTTTAACTGTGCATTATTAGTAGCTAATAAATTTTTTGAGAGCATCATTAGGTTTCATGAGTGCTTTAAATAAAACTGGTCAACAATTTACATCTTTATAAAATTTTTCTAAAATATTGATGTAAATTTCAATGTATTTTGATGTGGTTATTTCATAAATTTTACTTTTTTTCTTAACAACTCTAGTTTTTGAGATACAGGTGCTACAAAATTTTCATATTTTTGAAGTTATTTTCATTTGCTTAATCATAATCTTTCAATACATTGCAATGTTAGAAAACTCAAACAAAAGCTATTTTAAAAACCTATCCAGAGCGGCATCAATTATTTCTATATCTGTTATAGTTTTTAAGATAAAGCCATTCAAACTGAGATATTCCCTCAGTGTATGTAAATTATAAAAATTTCTTTTTGGGATTGCTACAGGCGTTATTTTTAAAAAATCGTATTATATTATTATTATATATGTTGAATGCGATCCAGTATCGCAATATTTATTGAACGTTGAGCATACAGCATTGATAAATCGTGATCCAATATCGTAAAATATTTAAGTATTTTGAAATCTGGATCTAAATTTGAATTAATTTTTTTGAAATCTGGATCTAAATTTGAATTTGGACCCGAAAAAAGATAGCCTGGTAATGCTGAGACTAAATTTAGGCTATTCGGTTCATATGTTTGTTTATTGCATCTATAGCGCTATAGCGCAGTGGTTAGACTAGAGAACTTACGAACTGAATGACGTGGGTTCCGATTTCACGGTGTTTGCTATTTTTTTTTTGTAATATTTTACTGCAAGCTTGTATTAAATTTAAAACCAAAGCTGTATTAAAACTATATTTTAGTATTTTGCAAATACTAGATATTAAACTAAAGCTGGTGTGGACTTATGTGTAGTACAAAAAAACTTCAATTTTAGTACAAGATTTCTAACCGTGTAGTCAAGAAACAGATCCCCAACCTTTCTATTAGAATGAGTTAAATAACTTAGTAAGGAACTTTAATTAATAGAAAGAGTCTTCTGAAATTTTGGTATTCCGTCTGAAAGAGAAAAATGTACATACATCAGATACTAATACTACATTTTATCATTCTCGTGAAAAAGATTTGCTACCATGTTTTGCCACTAAAAAGAATTTAGTTAATTGTAATGACGTTAGAGCTCTATGTATCAGATGATTGGAGTCTTTTTATCGATACCGTTATGAGAAGTTTGAAGTGTGTAGTAACAGGAACAAATATGAACTTTTATGAAAAAAGAATATATGTACCAGTATTTCTCCAGCGCTGGACTGAAGTATGGAGATCAAACTGAGTTATTTGTGTAGATTTGAAAATTTTGAATTTTCGATTAGGGCAGGTTAAACATAATAACCATGTTTTATGTGATCGAAGGACATTCGCGATAATAAGGAGCATTGGAATCGAAAAGTGTGGTCATCGAGAGAGCCACTAGTTGTTGGTAAGAAAAATATAATAAATTCACCTGAAGTGAATCGATATCGTATTATATTGCCACCGCTTTATATTTAACTGAGCATTATGAAACACTTTATTAAGGTCCTTTACAAGGATGGTGAATGTTCTGCTATCGAACAAGTATCCAGAGCTTAGTGCAGAAAAGTTTAATCCATGTTATTTTCCATGTATCACAGATTAGACGGTTTATCAAAGATAAAAATTTTATCGCATCTATGAATCAGTTCGAAAACATTCATTTTCGTAATCCAAAATCATCATAGATTAACTAAACTATTTCCAGTTTGTGCAGGACATGTTGTCTAATCTGAGAGATCTTAAGTGTTATAAGAGCATTAAAGTTAATTATTTACGTTCTCAATCGGATCTATTTCCTGAAAATCTTGGAAATTTAAGTGAGGAGCAGGGTGAAATATTTCACTAAGATATACGAGTCATGAAAGAACGATTTCAAGGAAGATGGGATACACATACGCCGGCAAATTCCTGCTGGAATCTATGTAGGGATATTAAGCAGGCCTCTAATTCAAGAAAGTCCTATAAAAGCCAATTTTGTATGGATCGAAGTTAAGTTTGTAGAATAAAGTATGTACAATATATTCTTTTGTGAAAATTTAAAACCTGTATGTAATTTAAAAACAAGAGCTGTTAGAAAAAAAGCAAATGTTGTTTTCGTGAACAGTTCCCTAGATTTACCCAAAAACTATTAACAAAAGTCTAGAAAACTTAACAGTATTTTAAGCCCAAATAGAGTCCCAAAAAATTGACTTAGAAAAATATAAAATAAACCAAATTTAAGCTAAATGCAGAAGCTAACAAACTTTGTTCGGTGCTTTTTCTTATGATTGTGCCAAAATCGTAGCTAATGAAATTTTATGGCCAAAATTCTGTCAAACTAGAAACTTTGAAATAATTTTTTTTAAAATCCCGTTTCGATCATTGTTTAAGAAGTTACAGCTTTTCAAAAATAACTAAAGAAAATTTCATATTTTTCTGCTCCCTTAATTTTTTGCTGAGTTTATTAAAATTGGTTTAGATTTTTTTCTTTATTTGAAGTACGGTGTGGCTCTTTGGAAGGTATTGAAAATTTTAATGTGGCTCTTATTGGTCTAACTCGTGCCCACTCCTGATATATACATTGCTATACATCCCACGCCTCCTTATCAGCAGTATGCGCGGGGCTATAATTAGCCTTAATTTAAGCAAAAACTAGCCCAAAATTATTTTAAAATTATATCAAACTTTATTCAAAATATACTCAAATTTAAATTAAAATTTAACTTAAAATTAAACTAAACTAAATTCCAAATTAAGCTTATGATAACTTAAAATTCATTCTAATTAAACTCAAAGCAAACTCTAAATTTATGCAATATAAATTAAAAATTTTTTCTTCAATCTAATTAATATTTTAGTAAAAACTAACTCAAATCTTATTACTCAAGTCTTACTTAGAAAAAAAACAAACTTAAAATTAAATAGAAATGATACTTAAATTAACTTAAAAATTAACTTAAAATCAAGAAAACATATTTAACTCGAACTCATCAAGTAAACGCGTTGAATGGAAGTTTTTTAGATGTATAGCCACTAAAAGACTCATATATATAAGCTTTTATCATCATAATGCACTCACAACAGACTCTTTTATTATATTTTATTATTTTCTTAAGACTCATATAAAGGACCCTTTGAACACTCACAATTAAAACTCTTTTAGAACTCATATACTTAATCTTTTAAGAGTCATACTTAAGACTTATATTTAAAACACTATTAAGAATCGTATTTAATACTCTTTGAACACTCATAATTAAGACTTCTTTAGAACTCATAAAAATGATTCATCATAAAATCATTCTATGGTGATTTTAGGAGCGCTCATAATTAGGAGTTTGAAATTATGAGCCTGAAAAGTGTTTTACTTAAGAACATTTTATAAGCGCTCGAAATTATGAATTAGAAAAATATCTAATATATGAAAATCCGTTATAAGTCCGAAACTAATTTTCTTTGTGGAAATTTCAATTTTTTATTTATTCATTAAAGGAATATTAATGTAAACAGATTTAGAAAAATGTTCGTTTTATGGTGCTTTACTTGTAACCAAACAAGTGGCAACAGCAAGTGAAATGAGTGGGAAATTAAAAAACAAGTACAATAGCAAGAAACAAAGTTAAAAAATTAGTAAAATAAACAAAATTAACATCAAATGCATTACACAAAATACAAGTTTGTATAAATGTATGTAACAAACACAGTATAACTATGAAAAGCAGACAGCACAACCAGAAATATTTAACGTTAAAACACATACATGCGAAAAAAATCACTTACCGCAGCCATTAAAATTTTAAATCTTGCCCACAAATCTCTAGTGCTGCGTGACATCGCAAAACGTTCCTGTAGCGCTCCTTCGTGGCGAGCAACATACGTTTTTGCCTGTAGATAGGTTTTTCCGAGTGTGTGTGTGTGTGTGTTAGATTGTGTGTGTCGAAAATACAAAAGAAAATTTAAAAATTTCGTTATTTATTTGAAAAATTAAAGCTCTGCCACAGATTTATGCATTGCTTAAAAGCTTCCGAAAGTGCTTTGCTCCAAATATATGGCAAGCACTTAGGTACAACAAATTATCTTTCCCCATTTCCTCTTCCAACCTGCAATTCTCATCTAATTTTCCTTCCTCTTCCACTCACTTACCTGTCTGACTAATTTCAGCTTCTTGCGTATGTGCCATGGTTGTAATTTAACCGATTGTATGACCTCCTTGTGAAGTCGTATATTTTCGAATATTTGCTCCTGTGTTGATTCCTGATTTGTTCCCTCGTCTGTGACATTTTATTGCAAATTTTCGTAAGCAGCAGTTTTTGGAGAGAAAGGAGTAAAACAAATAAGCAGAAGATGCTTAATGTAAGTTCGAAGAAAATTCAGTGAATAACCAAAGGATTTATACTATTTTTAATGAACACTGTATTGTATTGGACGGCTGAAATGAGTCACGTAATTCTTTTGTCGACCTTGATTAGCTACTCTTCTAAGTCAAATGGAAAATCAAGCATACCGCAGATAGGAGTTACTATGTCAGATGATTAAAAATTTTTGCGCTTTTAGGTAGATTTTTTTTTTAGATTTTAGGTAGATTTTTCAAATGTTGGTGCAAGGTTTGTATATTTATACTGTTTACTGGTTGCCTCTGTTTGTAGGTGCCCACCACTGCTATATTTTCACACTCAGTAGTGTCATACATAAACTAAACTCTGTTTGATATCGAAATCAAAAAAGTAGTTTTCACTTTTAATTTAAGGTTTTCTTGAATTTAATTAATCTTATTTATTCAAGTTAATAAAAATTTTGCAATTCAATTATTAGTGCTATTAGTGCTTTTTCATACGGTTTATATGTTAGTTTTTGGATTCTACTTTGTTATCTCTCACTTTTTTATGAATTAATTTTAGATTTTTTTCATGATAATTCTAAAATTGCGTCTGAATGAAGGTTGCTAGTAGGGCAGTTCACGATATTGTTGCATCGTTGCAAATGCAAAATAAACAGATTTTACAAAAACAAAAAGCATTGAAAAGCTTTTGCAACATATGCTTTTTGTTTTTATAAAAGCTGTTTATTTTCCATTTGCAACGATGCAACAAGATCGTGAACTGCCCTAGTATGTATGACAAATAACATAAAAATAAAAAATTGTATTTGCGATTATTACCCAACTCAGCATAGTTGATTAGTTTTTGTGAATTTGAACATTTTCCCGAATAGTGAATTCGATGACGATTTGGAATGTTTCCATACAACTTTGCAAATTTTGATTTTGAATTTCGACTCATAATTCTTATTGAAGTAAAGGTTTAATTACAAGTTTTGACTAAAAAAGTTATGGGTGGAAACCTAAAAAACTTTTTCATGTTTTTTTGAAATGTTTTCATACGTGATCTTGCTGATCTTGCTACGTGAGCTTGCTGAGTAGCGTTTAAAAAACTTGTTTTTGTACACCAGAGTTACATTAAAGGAATCCGTAAAAAATGCAAATCAAAGTTAAAAAAAAATCACTCAAACAACAAACAAACAAAAGCAGATTTGACTATTGTACATTAAGTTACTACTCCAAGTCATAAGTAGAGTTCTATGATTTCTGTAGGTGTCTTACTTTAGAAACTACTTTACACAAAATTTGGCTAATCTAATAAGAAACTTTAAGTACATATCTTTAAAAAAAGCATTGTTTCGCACTTTTTTGCATATTCCGTAATTTGAAAAGTTGACCGCATTGACTTTTATAAGACTTGCAGTTTAAATATTTTTTCCTTTTTCACAGCTCCGTCTAGGATCCATAGTATTTATTGATTACTAAATAAGATTAAAAAATACTATTTTTGGCTCGAAATAGGCACGAAAAAAAATTACAAAATATGGTCGAAAAATAAAAATAGGCACGAAAATTTCTGATATAAAAACAATAGATGCCAATGCACGCGTTTTTCAAGCTGTCAACTTGATTAAGTAATGTAAAAATAAGCACCCGAGCACGGCCCGGGTTCGATTCTCGCCGGCATCACAAAGATTTCTGATGAAGTCTATAACAGGGCCGAAATTGCAATAAAATCAGCTACAGATGTTGTCCTTTTCATATTGAAAATGTTGTTGTTGATGTTTCTTTTTAAAAAATTCGTTAGAGCAATTAATTGTTCTAACCTGACCTAAGGTTCAATAAACGATTTTAAACTATCAAACAACTGGAATTTGTATTTAAAATCGAAAGGATTAAAATATCAAAAATTTAGAATTTGTATTTAAATCATAGAAATCATTTAACAGCTTCTCAGTTTATTCCAAATTTCTTTTGAGGAACAATCCGAAAAATACCGCAAGCATTCCCTTTTCCGTACTTTTCTTATAGTAGATTTAAATTTATTTCTGTACACACAAAAAACTTTCCACTTGTCAAGACTTTTAATCTCATTATATGCAGTCAGAGCTGGGTTTTAATGATTCCTTTTTAATTTAATTCCACCTCAATTTCAATTCCTTGGAAATAGGAATTAGTAAGTATACATTTCAATTCAAAATGGAATTGAAAAAATTGTTAATTCCATTACGGGAATCGTAATTGGTAATTGAACGGCTCAATTCCTTAAGAACAGAATTGGAAAACATCGCTTTGTTAGTAGATTAATGAAATTTTATACAGGGGTGTGGAAGATTTGTACCAATCACCTTGCAAAAAGTCGGCGGAATTGAACCAGGTAACGTAGCAGCTATATATTATGTTCTAACTCAAAATGTGGTATTAAATTAAAAAAATTGTTTTCTAGCGACCGTAGCCTAGTGGGTAGAGTGCGTGGCACCTAAGCTAAAGAAACGCGGTAGCCCGGGTTCAATTCCAGCTCAGATAGAAAGTTTTTCAATTGAATTAATTTTTCTGTTCGGTCGTCACCTCTCTGCAAACAAAGGCAAACCTCAGAGAGTAAAAATTGCCATGCAAAGCTTCTTGAGAACATAAGCTGTTCGGAGTCGGCATAAAACACGTAGGTCCAGTTCTCGGTCATTTGTTATCAAACATTTACTAACACGCACAACACAATTCATCAACAGATGCTAGGTCAAAGTCCTTACAAGGGCTGAAATGGCCAGTTTATTTATTTATTATATCTTGGATAATACCTAAACTTGTAAATATTTCATTAACCAACTAACGGTGGGAGTCAAATAAAGTTTTCTAATACATATCCTGCAGTGTAAGACTAGTCAGCATTAAAACATGAGTAGTATTTATACTAGTCAAAACAAACTAGTTTATATTTTGTCACGATTTACTAGTTGCAAAAGTAGTTTAAACCCAACTGGTTTTTGTCAAATCACATTAAACCAGTTGTAAAACTAGCCAAAATCAAACTATACTACATATTATCAAAATCAACCAGTTCCAAAACCAGTTGGAGCTGGGTACGCCATTGGAACAAACTAATAATAAACAAATTGAAACATATAAAAACTAATTTAAAAACATGTAGTATACCATAAACATGGTATTTCATCAAATAGCTTTAACTTTAGCCTTTAGCTAATATTTTGTTGTAAAAATATATGTTCTTTGAACCTATGAACTATTGAAAAAATATGAACCTATGAACTAGTTTTAATTCGATAATTACTATATTGGTTAAAAACTAGTCACAACCCAACTAGAACTTTACTTTACATAAAAAATGAGTTGTTAACTAGTTAAAACCTTATCTATAGTAAGACAATTGTCTTTTCCAATGACATCACCACGTAAAAAATACCAGTCGGTTCTATGAGAATAGGACATAAATCGAACTAGTTGTTGGATATTTCCAACTAGTTGTTGACTGGTATAAATCTAGTTGATTACACTGCAGGGATAATAAAGTAGTTTTGAGTTAATAAAAAGTAATTGAAATTTTAACTTAGAATTTAAAATCCTGTAATAGAATTGCCGATTTTTTCCAATTCCATTCCTTAGGAATGGATGTGTTGAATTACCAATTACAATTCCTGTAATGGAGTTGACTATTTTTTTGCAATTACATTCCTTAGGAACTGAGAGGACCAATTACCAATTTCTAATTCCAAGGAATTGGAATTGAATTGCAATGACTTTTTTTAGACCTAGCTCTGTACGCACGAAAAGCAAAAACTCTTTTCTCCTTCGCTTCTAGAATTTTAGCAGAATTCATCCATTCAGAGTAATTTTGTGAATGCAGTCAACGAATTAAAATTAAAATATTTCAAAAATTTTGAAGGTTTTAAATTCTTATACATACAACAAGTATTAAAAAATACAAATTGGGCCAAGATGTTTCTACGTGCATGTTCAACTAGTTGCATATTCGAAAAATGTTCAGAGCTGTGAAGTTCTTTAAACGGAAATGAAAAGTATGAAAACTTTTGCAAAACAATTTTTTTATGTCATTTTGTCTTATGATATTTCCGTTCTTCTTCTTTTACTCTTTAAAACATCAAAATAAATGTCTTTAAACAGACAAACTCCTCTTTACCGTATGATTCAAATGTGCCCTCTACGTGCATGACGCAAAAATTCGTTGCTATTTTTGCAAACTTGCCTGAACTAGTTGTATAGACGCTGGAGCGACGTCGCTCGGCATTGTCCAAAACGTGATCCATTGGACTGGAAGTTCTTCTTGAGCTACGACTGCCGCGTTTATTACGGTAACCACGTACACTGGCACGTCTTTGCATTATCGCCGATACGGATATTGAATAGTCATCTTCTTCATCCTCGTCATTGTAATTGTAGTTTTCCTCATCCGATTGGCGTTGATGTTGCTGGTAGTCTGTTTGAAGTAAGGAAGTAGGAAAGAATTTAAAAAAAAAGTAACGATATAATTTTTCATCATGATGAAAATGCAACTTTTTCAAAATTTTATTCCAAAGTATTAAGCATACGCGTTGTAAAAATATAAAATTACGATTTTATGTCTATATCATGCAAAGCCAAGGTTTTAGTGAATTTTTTTGGATGTTTAAAAGTAAAGAATTTTAATGAAAAATGTTATAAATAAAATTTACTCAAATATGTCTCAACTAGCTTACACCTCAATTAATTTTTTTTTTCTCTAACACTTTTTTATTATATCATATCCGAACTCACTTCGTCAAAATTTACTAAGACTTTAACTTACCGATGATTCCATTCACAGGACTGTCCAAACCAACAGACAGCTCATTTAGCTTTTCGTCCTGCAAGGTTGATCTGCTTGTCATGATTTTTCGTAAAAAAAAAACAAAAAAAAATCGAATTAGAAAAACGAATTTGGATTATGAAATTATGAAAAGTATAGAAATTTTTAGATTTTTTTTAAGCGCGTCGTATATCAATGTACCAACTGTGAAGAGTTCTATTCGCTTGTGAAAAAAAATGCAAAAAGTTCACCTCCTTTCTCTCTCTGTTACTGTTGGCACTGATGCTTCTTCAGAATTACTGTGCATTGGCCTGAGTTTTACTCCTTCTTCATTGAAGTCACAGTTTGTGGCCCATGTTACAGATAGCTGGTGCGGCGGTGTTGCGCCTGTGGGTGGTGTTAGATCCTGAAATAAAGTAAAATAACCATAACAATAATTTATTACTTAAGCTACTTTGAGATTTTTTATATATTATATTAAATAACTTTTTTTTTAAAAAAAAACCAACTTCAAAACCACTACAAAGTAAAAAATAATTTTAAATTACTTTTCACATTAATTCTTCGTCCAATTTGATAATTTATTTTTATATATTATTAAATTGTGTAAGGGGATTTTATTCAGAGGCTGAGGTATGCTTAGCGGCTCCAGGGTCAAAAGACCCTCAAACTTTTGTCCAAAATAAATAAGAAGACTTGTTGATTTTACTGCTCAGATTTTATTTTTCTGCTTTATTGTTCTGCTAAATTTTTCTCTTAGTGTAATCATATGAGTAAGTCTTTCTTATTACAATACACAATATTTTAGGAGTACGAACGATAAATATACAGTCGTTAGTGAATCTGCCGACGCTGGTTCGATTATATTCGGTGTTCGCTGAAGTTCGGAGATGTTCGGTGTGTATCGGTGTTTATTCGGTGTTCGGTGAAGTTCGGTGATGTTCAGTGTGACAACGACTTCGGCAAGACCCAACTATGCTGCGTTATTTAATATTTTGTATTATTGTATATAATTTGATTAATGTACTATATATATATATTTTTACAAATGTCTGTATATGGCGTGAAGCGCCTTGGTATTTATTTTAACGATAGAATAATAACAATAAAATAATATATATAATAGAATTCCTAAGTATATATCTGTACGTCGCGCTATCGTCTGACAAAAGCCGACGTGATTGACGAAAGAGAATGTTAATTGTGGGCACCCGACCGACCGAAGCCGACGTGATGGCACCACTAAGTAATAACAAATAAAAAAAAATAATCGAGACTCCCGATCGGCCGAAGCCAATGTGATGGTCCCACTAACTACTGCTTATAATACTTAAAAACTAAATGTAGTAATACGAGCCACCTTGCGATAGCTCGTTTTGAACCAACGGACTTGTTATCGTTTTCAACAAGTAAGCGACGGAACAAAGCACTACGCTCTCGAGCCGTGCCGAAGTCTGTCACAATGCGCCTTACTTATTCATATGTTGCTAGAAACCTACTGGGAATTATATCATGTCTGGCTGTTGCGTGTGGTTTACGTAGGCTTGGCTGTTGGCTACGTTGAATGTGCTGGCTCTGTGTGTGTGTGTGTGTTTGGCTGTTGGTTGAGTTAAATGTGCACAGTGCTGTAGTAGAGTAGTGGCGTAGGGAGCGGGGTGCAACTTTGTAACAAATCACCGTTACAATTGGAAATCTTATTATTATAACTTTTTTGTATTTTGTATTATTATCTATATTAATGTCTCCATGAATATAAAAGCCGGAGCGTTTAATTTATAAAAATCTGATTTTATTAGCGCCGACTTTAAAGGTTTTATATTCATGGAGATATTAATATATTTATGATAATACAAAATAGAAAAAATTATGATAAGATTTCCAATTTAATAATATATATATAAATAAATTATCAAATTTGACCAAAAAGTTATGTGAAAAGTAATTTTAAATTATTTTTTACTTTGTAGTGGTTTTGAAGTGGTTTTTTTTAAAGTTTTATTTCTTCCTTTTTAGAGATTATGATAACAATTTTGCCCATTCTTGTAACGAATTTTGGTACCCTAGTGTCAATATTGGAGATGCAGTGTTTTTCTTATAGTGACACGCCCTTTGAAAAATTCCACCTATTTTCTTGAGTGTGATTTGTTATAATTCTATCTTTTTTTGTACCGAATTTCCGTACCCTAATGTCAATGTTCGAGTTACAGTGTTTTTCTAAAATTTTCACGGCCTTTGTCGAATAACGCCCTCTTTTTTGGCCATAATTTTTAATAATTGTGCCTACCCCAGTACTAAATTTCAGTACTCTAGTGTCAATATTAACTGAGATACAGTGTTCTTCCAAAAGTGACACGCCCTATGTCTCTTTCTGCCCACTTTCTTAAAAGTTTTTCGTAATAATCTTACACATTCTTGTAACGAATTGTATAACCCTAGTGCCCATATTATTCGAGAAAGTGTCTTTCTAATATTGCCACGCCCTTTTGTCCAATAACGCCCACTTTCTTGACCGTAATTTGTAATAATGTTCCTACCCCTGTACCGAATTCTAGTACCCTAGTGTCAATATTAACTGAGATACAGCATTTTTCTTATATTACCACGCCCTTTTGTCCAATACCGCCCACTTTCTTAACATTAAATTTTAATAACTATGCCTACTTCCCCTGTACCTAATTTCAGTATCCTAGTGTCAATATTATTCGAGTTACAGCGTTTTTCTATTATTGCCACGCTTTGTCGAATACCGCCATTTTTAATACTTAATTAGACGAGCACCTTCGTCAATTGGGCTAGTTTGTGCCCAAATTGCAGTAATCGGGCTAGTACTTGAGGAGTTATCGATGTACATACATTTGAAAAAAAAACCAACCAACTTGAGAACCTACTCCTTTTTGAAGTCGGTTTAAAACTAGCTGATGTACTTAGCTTGTTTTTTTTTAGACTAAACCAACGCTCAGGGGATGCCCCCTATAAATGCGTAAGCACTGTGTTGATTCGGAAGATGGGTGATAGTTAGTTGGAGGGTGGATAGATGGAGTAGTGTCGGTGAATATTTGTTTTAAACTTGCACAGCTCAAAACTGCTGGGAAACATGCTCGCGGGGAGACTATTCCACAACTTAACCATGCTAATAAAGAACGAATTATCACGATAATGCGAGGTTCTATTAGACATCGACGCAATGGTAAAGGGGTGGGCTTGGACAGCTGCCCGAGTGGACCTAAGAAACACACGAGCTGGTGGCGTCAGGTCATGTATCTCTCTTGAACAGTTCCCATGGTAATACCTATACAGAAGGCTTAGGCATCCAACATTGCGGTGATGCCCAAGAGAGTTGAGAGAGGATGAAATACTTTCATCCCCTATCAAATGTATCGCACGACGTTGAATTCGATCCAGAAGCTCCAAATAAGATCTTGAAGCCCCTGCCCAAATGTGCGAATTGTACTCCATTTTCGGTCTAATATATGAGGTGTAAATCATGCGAAGATCAGCTGAGGTGAAATATTTTTTGTACCGTTTTAAAAAACCTAGGCACTTGACCGCTTCTTTCGACACATCGAAAATATGATAATTCCAACGAAGATCACACTTGATCGATATGCCCAGAACGTCAAGAGCGGCTGATTCCACAAGATCCACACCATTCATATTGAGGGGTGCTAAGGGTAAATCCATCCGCTTGTGGGTTAACATACAGCACTGGGTCTTCCTTGCATTGTACTCTACTTAATTAGCCCAGATCCCACTCGGAGATTTTTTGTAGATCATTTAGGAGTGTGTCATTCATATTTTGCCTTTTTCTCTCAATCTCCATAGAGCTTGGGTGTTTTTCAAATGAATATGAATGAGAAATGCTGCTGTCGTCCGCAAACGAATGTATTGGGTTATGCGTCAACGACAGAAGGTCGTTGATAAAAACCAGAAACAAAGTTGTTGATAGAACTGAACCCCGCGGTTCTCCTCGGACGAAATACCATCAACTACGACTCGAATCGTTCTGTCCTTGAGGAAACACGTGATTCATCGAGCAAAGTTACCACCAAAACTATATGCAACAAGTTTTGACACGAGCGCTTTATGCCACACTCGGTCGAACGCTTTAGAAATATCAAGAGCAACAACCCTACTCTCGCCGAAAAAGTGAACGCATTTATTCCATTCTTCGGTTAAGAACACCATAAGGTCACCAGTAGAGCGAACCCTACGGAAACCATATTGACGGTCACTGAGTAGTTGGTTGCGCTCCAGATAGTTCACAACGTTGAAGTTTATTACGCTCTCCATAACTTTAGAAAGCGTAGAGCATATCGCAATGGGTCGGTAGTTTGCAGGGTTCGTGGCATCACCCTTTTTAGGTACCGGCTGGACATTTGTTACCTTCCAACAAGATGGAAATACTCCTGTTCTGTTGGAGATGTTGACAAGGTTGCGCAAAGGCCGAGCCAGCCAAGAAGCACACATTTTAAGCACAATTGGCGGTATGCCATCAGGACCAGAGGCTTTGTTTACGTTGAGATTTGTAAGGACCCTTTAAACTGCTCTCGTTCGAAAGTATATCTCCTGCATTGCAGAAGATCCACCCTCAACAAAGGGCAGTGGCTGATTGCTCTCCGAAAGAGTGGAATTTTGTGCAAACAATCCAGCTAATAGGTTCGCTTTATCAGCCAAGTCAGTGAAGATTTGGTCATCTTTTAAAAGAGCTGGAAAATAAGCTTCACTTGGGCCTGTTGTTCTATCCAGAGCTGGATCAAAAAGTACTCATTACAATTCAATTACAATTCGTTGGAATTAGAAAATGGTAATTAGTCCTCTCAATTCCTCAGGAATGTAATTGGAAAAAATTCTCAATTCCATTACAGGAATTGTAATTGGTTATTGAACACTTCAATTCTTCATAAACGGAATTGGAAAAAATCGTCAATGCTATAAATTGTAATTTGTAGTTAAAATTCTAATTACTTTTTCATATACTCAAAACTACTTTATTATGTATTAGAAAACTTTATTTGACTCCCACTGTTAGTCGGTTAATGAAAAATTTACAAATTATCGAAGATACAAAATTTTTAATTTAAGACCACATTTTGAGTTAGAACAAAATATATAGCTGCTACGCTACCGGGTTCAATCCCGCCGACTTTTTGCAAGGTGCTTGGTACAAACCTTCCACACCGCTGTATAAAATTTCAGTAATCTACTCACACAGCAATGTTTTCCAATTCTATTCCTAAGAAATTGAGGCGTTCAATTACCAATTATGGAATTTAAAATTTATTTTTGATTCCATTAATAAGGAATTGAAGTGGTTAATTACTCATTACAATTCCTATACTGGAATTGACAATTTTTTCAAATCCATTCCGAGGAATTGAGGTGTTCAATTACCAATTACAATTCCTGTAATGTAATTGAAAAGTTTTTCCAATTACATTCCTGAGGAATTGAGATGTACAATTTCCAATTCCTAAGTCCAAGGAATTGGGATTGAGGTGGAATTAAAATAAAAAGAAATTATTACAACCCATCTCTGGTTCTATCTAATAGCACATTCCATTAAAAAAAAAAAAAAAAATCTGACCTCACAGTATGCAGAATTTTATAGATTCTGACCTGAATTTACAGAATGTTAACCTCTTTTGCGCTGAAAAAAGAACGGAAAAAATGCTTTATTTTTTTATTTGATATTGGCTGCTCTGTTGTTTTGAATTCCAATGTATTTACGATTGAGGTTATGTATAGTGCTCTTGAAGATCAGCTGAAGCAGCTTTTAAAATAATAATTTAAACAAATATAAAACAATTAAATACACTCAGAAGTTACTATAATATTGTGTCAATAAAGTTTTTTCATTAATAAATTAAATGGTTATCTTAGGAAAAATTCTGGAAAAATAGATTTTGTTGGGCCTCTTGACTATACATCTCCCCTTAAATAATAATCATCAAAATTGTACTGAAGGTGTATTTTTTCTTGTTGACTCCAATGTTATTTTTGAATTTTAACAAACAATATATTTGAAATTTTGCAACAATCATTTTGAAAAACATTAAGCAAATTGATACTTTAACCGGATTAAATAACAAGTTTTCTTTGACAAAGATTCAATAGATGTCTAATAACTAATTTTGTAAAATAAGTTTGCAAAATAATTGTAAAAATTTAATTGGCTTTTCGAAAACATGAAAGGCTTTAGGCCAAGCTATTTTAAAGCAAGGAAAAGGAGAGCAAATATCATATTATAAATAAAAGAAGTAAGAGCTTGTTTTTTAAATATGTTTTTTATTCGTCTTTATTTCCTGCGGGATCCTTATAAAGCCTTTTTTTCAATCAACTCAAAAAACTGAGCTTATGTCACAAAATGCCATTTTTAAACTATAATTAGTTTAATATCTCTGACGACGGAGCACGCGACGACGATTTGTGCTGTAGTGATAACCATCAGTAGATGAGTGGGTGTGTTCAACATTCGAGGAGGCAGTATCGTACTGAGAGTAAGATTCAACCTGTTGGGTTGGAGCGTAGGATTGCTCAGTAGCACAAGATTGTTCAACTGGTGAGCTTTCGTACTGGACAACGAGAGTTGTGGCAACATAGCTCGTTGTGGTGGTAAATAGCTAATGGATGGCACGTAAGAAGAAGCTGCATGGCTCTGTTGAAGTGGCAAGTTCTTGACGGATGGCACGTGGAAAGAAGTAACAAAACCCGGACCATTACGCTGACGGTAGAAAACACGACGGTTGGTCTTGTACCTGTAGCCATCGCACAGAAGAGTATTTAGTCGGTTTTTTGGCACACAATTCAAAAAATCAAATGGAAGCGACAAACTTTTTTGGATATCGGTTTTAAGTTAGTAAAATTCTGCGTCACAAGCAAAAAAATTAATACTTTAAGAGAACTAGTTCAAAAGTTACAAGCTGTCAAACTTAACTTTTTTTTTGCTTTCGTTCGCGCGCAGTGGAGAATCGCAATTTGTCAGCATTTTAATATAAAATTTTTATTTAAAAAACATTCCTTTTTGCAATATTTTTAAATGAAACCTTCAACTTCAGGCTATTATTGTTCTAACGCCACAAAAATTTATTAGAAAAAGTGCTGAAAATAACTTTGTTGTGTCTATTAAAAAATGTGTTAAAAAATTCCGAAATTTTGATATGCATGTGGAGTTAAAGCTTATTTTTTTGTGTTTTGTTGTCATCTTATAATGATTTTCTTTTAATATGAACTGTTGCTATAAAGTGTGTAAAATTTTGTTGCTATTTTGTGCATTTTAGAAAATATTAAACTTCTTGCAAACGAACTGCAATCGCTTTTATCAAATTAAGCATGTGCAACTACTAAAGAGTGTGTTTTTTTGTTTTGCTTTAAATTTTTTTTCTTATTTTTCCTTTAATTTTGTAGCTATACCCTACAGTCTATATATCTTTAATATTTATAT
The DNA here is from genome assembly GCA_963920525.1 of Dichetophora obliterata. Taxonomy (NCBI): domain Eukaryota; kingdom Metazoa; phylum Arthropoda; class Insecta; order Diptera; family Sciomyzidae; genus Dichetophora; species Dichetophora obliterata. The sequence goes on from OY986438.1 coordinate 183,960,457, forward strand.
GGTAAAAGCTTAAACGTTATGGAGAAGCTAACATTCAAACTTCAATTTTCTCTATATGTATTGGAAAAAATTGGTTTGGAAATCGATCAACTAAATCCAGGATTTGGGAGTTCTTATAATGGAAATACGATGTTTTTTTGAAAATGCAGAAGTAACGGCATTAATTACTAACCTTGATTTAGATCTCATTAAAAAAATGCATATTGTTTTAATAGTGATTTCATGCGGTTACGAAGTAAATATTGAAAAATTCCGTGATTTTGCGCTAAACACAGCAAGATATTTTGTGCATATGTATCCATGGTATAATATGCCCCCCACTGTGCATAAGTATTTAATTCATGGGCCTGAAGTCATGAAATATGCTTTATTTCCCATTGGTCAATTGCCCGAGGAGGCGCAAGAAGCTCGCAATAAAGATTTCAAAAAATTCAGGGAGGATTTTTTACAAAAAATCAGCCTAGAGAAATCGCTCGAAGATGTTTTCAATAGGTTTTTGATCCTATAATTTCAAGCAAAAGGAAATTACCTCAAAAGAAGTTAAAAAAGTTGCCACAAATGGCTGTAAATTTGATTGTACCGCCGATGAAGAGAGTGGTGAAAGTTGTGACGTCAGTTTTCATGATCCATACGATGGAGTATTACCAAGCGGCAGTTATTAAAATTTAATATTTAAATTATAAAAAAAAGGCCACTGCGTCATTTTGTATGGGAGGTAGGTGGAGTTTTCATTTGATTGTACGAAATTTCAAACTCAGAATGCATAATAAAAATTAAAATTTATGTGAAGAATTTAAAGTCCATATATTAATTTTTGTTGAATTTTAAAAATTTTGATAAAATAAACTTGTATGGGAGGTAGGTGTGGTTTTCACCCCTTCACATACAAAATTTCAAGTGCATATATTAAGTTTCATAGAATTAAAAGAGATTTTACTGTTTTTAAAAAGTCAATTTGTATGGGAGGTAGGCGTAGTTTTCATGCGATTTGATTAATTTGCGATTTTGATCTTTATATTTTAGATACAAGCTTAAATACCAAAATTCATTACTATAGCTTCAAAATCACACCTGTAATCGTGCAGACAAACAGACAGACGGACGGACGGAATTTTTTTTTCTTATTTGAACCCACCTCCGTCTTCTAGGTGCATTGATATCCATTTTCAGGGTAAAATACCCCACTGTGTATGAGCTGGCTCTGGCTCAGAGAGAGCAGCAGCCACAACTCGAGTTTGTTGAGCTGGGGCGAGGCTTATAGCTGGGGCGCGGCTTATAGCTGGGGCAGAAGCAGACTCTTGGAAAGATTCCTGAGCTAAAGTTTGAGGAGCGGTCTGAAAAATTTGAGCAGGTGCAGCAGCGAATTGTTAATCTGGAGCTGAAACAGCAAAGTAGTAGGTTTGAGCTGGTGCAGAAGCGGAAAAGTCATAGCTTTGAGCTAGAGTTGAGTATGACTTCACTGGAGTTGAAGCAGCAATGTTATGGCTTTGAGCTGGTGCAGAGAAGCTTTGAACTGGAGCTGAAGCAGCAAAGTTATAGCTATGAGCTGGTGCCATATTGTGGCAAATAGTTGTTAGTCAAATGGCTGAAATCACCATGACGCCACCAAAATGGCTCCAAGTTGGAATAGCATCAAGAATTTCTAAAATAAAATTAATATAAATGTTATATCCAGCTCCAAGTGTTTGATCAGCTTCTTGCTGCATGGCACTAGAAAATATAACGCACCAATTTTTATTTTTGTGTGCAGTCCTCCAAAAACTGAGGTATCCAAACGCAAATGATACACTCAAAACATTTATTAGTAAAATTTCTACGAATGATATTCGTAAACAAAATATTCGTACATTCTACAAATATTCGTACAGTATACAAAGTATTTGTCTTGTGATATCTTTACGATTCATTCGTAAAATGTTACTAATACCTGATGCAGTATCTACGAATATATTCGTATTATATACTAATGATATTCGTAAACAAAAATAAATAAATTCGTATTAGTACATTTAACAAATGTTTGTGTACACATAAATAATAATATTTGTAAATTTCTCGTACGAATAACTTCGTAATTTTTTTCCATTACATTCGTAGTAAACTTCGTAACTTTTTTCCATTACATTCATAGTATTAACTAATGCTTTTGTGCTACTTACAAATGAAAAATCATGTTAATAGAAAAAATTCATTAGTAGGTTGACCATACGAACAACAAAATATAAGGAACTGTATGATTGTAAGTGGCTGAAGCCAACTGGTGGAGTGCGTGGCATGTGATCTAAAGAGCCGAGGTTCAAACCCCAGCTCAGACAGAATGTTTTTTTTTTTTTAGATGATTTGTCGAACAACTACAGAATATAAGGAACTGTATGATTGCTGCAGCCAGTGGCGTAGCTAGGGTTGTTGGCACCCGGGGCGGAAAATAAATTTTGCACCCTCAAAGGACGGTTATCCTTATCCATATCTAAAATCTCTATAAAAAACTAAAAATTTGCAAATATACGGTTTTGTTTAAAATTTTTTATTTGTATCTTTTAATAATTTTGTTAAGATGCATCGATTTAATTTAATTTTTTTGTTTTAAAACATCAATTGTGTGTCTGAAAAAATATAAAAACATTATAAAATGATTAAAAATAATGAATTAAATCATACTTTAAGGTACCATCAAGATTTAAAATTCCTTCTTTCTTGCTTTCAGAGAAGCAAACTTTTCGATAACTTCATCGAAATCGATGTTCTCAGTCTCTTCGGCTTCAAACGATAATATTGAGAGGTCTGTAAGTCTTGACTACCCCATTGTTGACCGCAAATAATTTTTTATTAATTTAAATTTGAAAAGCTTCTTTCGCATGAAGCAACTGAAACGCAAATCGTTAAAAATAATTTTAAACTAAGTGCTAGATTCGGCAACGTCTCTTCGAATCCCCATTCATATATAAAGTTTAAAAAATCTATTGAGGTCCAGTTTTTATGAGTTTCTAAAGCAATGTCTGCAGCTTTAAGGTGCCTTCTCAGCCTTGGTATTTCAATTGCTAACTCTTATTCATTGACCTCATCATGGACAGCGACCAATCTTTGTATTAAGATCTGTACTTCATTTTCAGAAGTGGATAGCAAGCTTTGTGGTAGAATTGCATCAAATACATTTTCAAATCTTGTATTGATTTTGTTCTACTATTAAGTTCCGAATGAAACCTATCCAGGCACTCGAACATCGCCCTCTTATTTTCTTCTTGCAGAATTAATTCACAGTCTCTGGTATGTTCTCCTGGCATCCTTTTTCTGTATCGTATTCGTCTCTCAACTAGGATCCCACTCAAAAATTTAAGTTTCTTCGTTAAAAAGCTCAAATTAAACCTACAGTTCAGTACCTCCTAAACTCCGAAAGTTTGTGCATACTGAGCTTTTATTGCATACTTTACGGGCCACTTCCAAAAACCCATTACAAACATTTAGTTCATATCAAGTTACATAAAAGCATTCAATAACAAAACTATATATCATATGAAAAATTTGTGACATCAATCCAATTATAACTATGTATAAAATAAATAAAAATGTATGTATAATCTTTATGATGGTTGCACGCACCCTTAACCAAACATTATACCTATGAATATTTTAAATTAGTTTTAATTGATACAAACGCATTGTAAGGAATGCTTTGAGGTATTTTTGCACCTTTTGTCTTTTGTATTTTGCAATGTAATAGTACAGGCAATATAAAAAGTTCAATCATACTAGGTATTGAAAAAACATATATTAAGCGCTACCCTCTGCGACTGACGTGGTAGTATGACAGACACCATAAATTGTGTATATTTTCCAAAAATTATTTATGCTATATCAATAAATGTTGTTTAGCTTCATACGTCTTTTTAATTTTATATATTAAAAAAATAATATACACTCTTAACTTTAAACTATAATAGGAAAAATAAGGAATAAAAAGCGAGTTTCGAAAATAGAAGTTGTCAAAATGATGTCTGATGTACTACCACGTCAGTAGAATTGTGAAAATTAAGGCCCGTCAGTTGCAGAGGACTAAAAAAAATGTATGTTTATACAAACAAATTACACAATTTAGTACAGATTTATGTTAAAATTTTTTTTTTGTTAATTTTGCACCCCTTCTGTCTGTGCACCCGGTGCGGACCCCCTTGCTACGCTACTGGCTGTAGCCTTTTAGTAAACTGTGTGGCCCGTAAGCTAAAGAACCGATATTCAAACTCAGACAGATTTTTTTTTCTTTATTAGAGATTATGATTAGAGATTATGATTAGAGATTCGTAAATGTAGCAAATGTATTCGTACGATATAAATTTTTTTTTGTGCGAAAACGAATAAAATATTCGTAATATGTACTAATATACGTCGATTCTATGAATCCTATTCGTAGCTGAAAACTACGAATTAAATTCGTAGAAGGGACACAGTTATTAGTAATATTTACACGCAAATATTTTTCAGTGTACTGTTTTCTAAATTGACAACGCTTTTATATGATTCCTAGTTGCTGTGCATACATTTTGCAATAAACAAGAGTTAATGATTTGCATCTAAATTATTATCGTCAAAAATTTAAGATTATTTTTGCACAAACGCATAGCAAATTTTGCTAGCTGGTTTTTTAGTCTGAGTGAGATTGATTTTGTGTTTTTCTCTTTTGTTTCATAACCGTTACCACTGTCTTTTCAATGCATGCGATGTGCTTTACAATGTGATTTATAATTTAAAAATATACACTAGATTGAAGTATGTTTGCAAGTTAAACACTCCATCGCACTTATTTCTAAAAATAAAAAAAGATAAATAAATGGAAACAGGCTGATTTGCTCTTAAAACAACAGAAAGACCCAGTCAAACTGAAAAAAAACATGTGAAAACGTTTTAAGTCTTTTTGATAATAATGTCATTGACATTTAGTGGGTGGAACAATGTTTTTAAATCTAAATATTGTGGGTGATTTCTTTGCATTTTGTGTGTCGTCAACTAAAATTTTAAGCATCTTCGGGATATATTTTTCGCATCAAAATATATTTATTACTCACAATTCAAATGTCTATGTTAAAGAATGAAAACCTTTTAAATTATTCTGATTTAACAGAAAATAACATTAATCGTATTGAAACTGACTGAGCTACGTTGTCTCAAAAAAAGCTAGTTTGGCAGCGATAAATTATTAAAAAATTGATAAATTCGGATTTGGCTTTTAATCAATAAAACAATACAAGAAACAAATTTGAGCCAAATCGGAAATGTTAGGTGCAGCAGATATTACAATGCGAAATAGGCGCTATATAAAATGTTGGAATGATTCAAGAATGGCGACAATTCTCTTTTTTGTTTTTTTGCGAATTTTATGAATTTTGACCTCTTTAATCCAAATCAGATCAGAAATTCAGGCCGATCGAAATTGGTCTAGAAATTATAGGCCTCCAAAGTTGGAAAAATGGCCTAAAAAGCTGCCTTTTTTCTGGCTATTTGTTGTTAAGCTTTATCTAAATAGCTATTATTACACAATACGAGAGTGGTTGGTACACATGAGAAATGGTAATAGAATATGAAAATAGGCTTAAAATAAAGACATACGTGTCTCGGCTTTATGCTGTAGCTCGTCAGAAGTTTGAGAAAATCGATTTTTAAGCTTCGAAGGACCGTGGAAGTTCACTTGTTATGTAATACTATTATAAAATTTCTATAAAAACAGAATGGGTGAACCGATTTTAATGAATGAGCCAGTTTTGAAAAAGGAATTAAATTTGGATTTTTTTTTATGAAAAAACCATTTTGTCTCCGCTAGATGGCGCTTTAATTTTCATGTAATGCTAAAATATAACCAAAAATGTAATGTAATGTAATGTAAATGTAATGAAAAAATACAAAAAAGAATATGAAATCTTAATTATTATTTTGTGTTAAAAATTAAAAACATTGTATTTTTAATAAATTTCGTACATTTTAAAATTTTTTTTAAATAAACGTTATTTTTTAAATTTACATGAAAATTAAAGCGCCATCCAGCGGAGAAAAAAAATTGTTTTTTCAATAAGGTAAAAATCCAAATTTAATTCACTGGCTCAAAACTGGCTCAATCATTAAAATCGGTTCACCCATTCTGTTTTTATAGAAATTTTATAATAGTATTACATAACAAGTGAACTCCCACGGTCCTTCGAAGCTTAAAAATCGATTTTCTCAAAATTCTGACGTGCTACAGCAAAACGCCGAGACACATATTTCTTTATTTTAAGCCTTTTTCATATTCTGTTAATATTTCTCACGTGTACTCAAAAAAATTTGATTTTGTCGTACTGTGTTATTAAGGGTAGGTTCTTATGAAACTCGACCTAAAACCTAAATTATTATTTTTTTAATTTTTCGATAGCTTATTATGTGTAGAATATGTTCCCAAAGCGGTTTGACCAATAACGAGTGCCTAAAAACGTTATCGCAAAGAAACCCGTATTTTAACAAACACACAAAAAAATAGTTAACCAACTCTTAAAACGCGTTTTCCGAAAAATCATGTTACTCAAACGGGCCTCCACGATATCTTAAGAACTACTTTATGGATTGACTTAGATTTTTTTTTATTTTTAAGTAAATAAATTTATTGAATTTATGGGATCTTAAACTAAAAATTAGGTATTATTTGCCGGCTTTTTATTTTTAAGAGCACTCTAAAGAGCGAAAAATGTGAAAAACACGTCATTTTTTTAATTATAAACTATTTGTTGGCATATTATAGGTTCAAGTTCCAGTAAATATAATATAATTTATAAATTTTTTTGTTTTTGAAGTGAAAACTTCTTTAGGCGTGTTGAACGATTTTGGTAGAGGGTAAATCTTTGGTTTGCGTCATCGTATTTTTCCGAGGAACTCTCGTCATCAATACAGACAGCAAAGATAACAACATTGGAAAATTAGAAAACATAACCTCAAAAATGTTTGCATGTATTTGTGCATAAAAAAATCAACAATGAACGTCACTCTTGTTCTTAATCGGCCGCAAGCTCACAAAGAAATCACTTGGCAACCCCTTAAATTAATGCATATAATCTGTTTGTTAGTATATAAATACTTAAGTTAGGTTGCAATAAGATGTTTGCAACCAAAACTTATTATTAATTCGCTTTATATTGGTCTATATAAGCTTTTAAAGTTTGGCAATTCCTTCAGTTGTTGTATTTGTCAACAATTTTGAAAAATGTGCTTTAACTCAAACAGCCGCAGTTCATGATGAGATTTAAAAATGGAACGATCTTCTTCTTTTTCTGCTTTTTTCTGCTGGAACTTCGTTTGCAAACAAGAAAAAATAATGTATGGATTGAGTGTTTTAACATTTTTTTCTTTAAGTTGTGATAAAGGAATATGTTTAACATTCAAATAATTACATGCATGCTCTTATTTTATTATACATCGTCAAACAAAGTTTGACAATTTTTATACTTGTTGTATTTGTCACTGGCTTTTTATTTTCACCACTGCGGCATTTTATTTTTAGAGTTGTCAACTTTCATTGTTTTCTTAATAAATTTTTTCATAATGGGTGTGTGTCAAAAGGAAACTTTTCAGTCGTGGTAGGATAGAAAATATCAGGTTGAATAAAATTTGTGTGTGTTGAAATAAATCTGTCTTTTTTGCTGTGTCAAATGGACGATGAAATTTTGACAGTTACAAATTTTGACGTTTCACATTTCGGTCGTGTTTTAGCGCAAATATTTTATTTAATTTGTATTTTATTCAATTTGCGACATATTTAATTTGAGTGCTTGTACTTGCAACTTATTTCGTAAACTTGTAATATTGTAAACTTGAAAAACTTAAAAAATAACAAAATAATAACAAAAAAATAATGAAAGTGCTTGAGTTTGTGTGTGCGTGTGTGTGGGCTAACGATCTCCCGGTGCATCAGCAAGTGCAGCAAAGTTAAATTGTCTTTCTTTGCTGGCGAACGTCCTCCAAGTGCCACCACTAGGGTTGGCCAGTAATGATTATTTTCGTGTAATGATTATAAAAAAATTACTGATTACAATTAATCATACACAAATTTATTACTTGATTACTTAAAATAAGTCATTAATAACTTTAAAGTATTCAGTGATTTTTTTTGAGAAATCAGTAATCATGCAAAAGTAATCAGTGATTAATTTAAGTAATCAATCACTTTCCAGTAATGAATGAATTATTCTGATTAAGAAATTTATCAGTAATCAGGCTTAACCATTCGTTGATATTTGACATATTTGACATATTTTGACATATTTATTGAAATTAATGTTTACATATAAGACATAGTCTTTTAAATGCAATACAAATTAACAAATTTTTAAGAAGTTATAGGATAGTCAACCGAAAAATTACATCTTTTTTAAAGCTAATAATTAAGTTCTTTAAAAGAAACAAGGTGAGAAAGCACTTAACTATAACAACAAAATACAAGTAACAAGCAAATCTCAAAACAAATTAAGTTATTTAAAAAGAAATAAGGTGAAAAAAAACACTTAATTATAACAACAAAATCCAAGTAACAAGCAAATCTGGACTTAATATTAATTAAATAGATGTTGATAGAAAGACGAAGAGACAGTATTAAGAAAAGTATAGAAAAATTTCATGCTTAAAGGTGTGCTTATTAGGAATACTTTTAATTCTAACAGGCAACGAATTCCACAGTCTGATTGCGTTCACGAAAAATAGTCTGTTGGAGTTCAAATAATTATAGACAGGAATAGTGAGGTTTAGATTTCTATTAGATCTACAAAATTTAAGCTTCTCAAATAGATAGTTGGGTGTTTTGGTATGTATCAAGTTGTATAAGAATATGCAGTTTCTAACATCTAGGTAATTAAAAATATTGCAACCAAGTATTTGATTGCTCACGTGACTGATGCGGTCAAACTTCCGAAGGCCATAAACATATCTTACTGCGTTGTTGAAAGCATGTTGTAGCTTGAGTTTAGACCTGGAATCGATTCTACTATATACAACATCCGAGTAAGATATGATAGGCATTATGAGCTGCTGTACTAACTTTTTTCTAGTTGCGATAGGAACAAACGACGCAGTCCACCTCAAGTTCCGCAGGACGTAGTACACTTTACTTACTACAGAATTGATATGATTTACGCAGGATAGTGAGGAATTAATGTGGTAACCAAGATTCTTCACTTTATCAACAAAGTTCAATTCGACGCCATTAAGATAAATAACTGGTATCCTAGAGAGAGAGTGATTGGATTTAGAAATCGGCAAGACATATGATTTAGTGGGATTTAGCTTGAGTCTATTAGATTCAGCCCATTCAGTTATACTCATTAAGTCCTCATTCAACTTACTACATAAATCATCAACAAGGTTAACAGGTCTGGACAAGTACAGTTGAATATCATCAGCATATGTATGCATGGTAACATGCCGACATTTGCTGAAGATATCGTTTATAAATAATGTAAATAAAATCGGACCAAGTACAGAGCCCTGAGGAACCCCACAGGTTAAATTACGGAAAGCAGACAAACTATTGCCCACCCTTACTCTTTGCGATCTTCCAACTAAGTAACTGTGTAACAAACGGACAGCCATGCCAGAAAAATGAAAGTTATTTACAAGTTTCTGACACAATAGAGAATAGTCAACAGAGTCAAATGCCTTGGAAAAATCCAACAGGCAGAGTAAATTTAAGTGCCCTAAGTCGTATATCAGCCTAATGTCATCTAAAATCTTTATGACTGCTGTAGCACAACTGTGCCCAGGTCGAAAGCCGGACTGAAGTGAAGACATGAGGTCATATTTTGTTATGTGTTCCGATATTTGTATCGCCATGAGTGACTCGAGAACTTTAGATAACGACGATAGCAGACTTACAGGCCTAAAGTCAGATGGATCACAGGCATTGGATTTTTTAGCTATGGGAACAATTGTCGCTACTTTCCAAACCTCAGGCATTGGCGTCGGAAGCGGGGGGGCAAGGTGGGCAGTTGCCCCCCACTTTTTTAGCTAGATAAACAATTTAAAAGGAAAAGTTATTCAAAATATCAGTTTTTTTACAACGATAATATTTTTGTATTATATATTTTCCTCTTCTTTCTCTCTTCTTCATGTTTCATGTGAAGAAATTTTGGTGAACTTTTTTTGCACCACCATTTGTACTGCCCCCCCCATTTGTACTGCCCCCCCAGATGAAATTCGCTTCCGACGCGCTTGACCTCAGGGAAGCAAGAACTAGTGAAGCAGTGATTAAGAGTGTGGGTTAATGGACTCAAAATGTGCGGTAATATAATTTTGATGAATTTAATGGATATTCCATCTTCACCCACGGCATTGGATTTTATTTTGTTAACACAGCGAGCAACGTCACTCTCACCAACAGAAACAAACTCAAAATTAAACAAACTTACAGATGGTATAGTGCATGGAGTATTAGTCGACAAATTATCAGAAGACCCTGAACTAGCAACGAAATAATCATTTAGAATATCGGAATCAATATAACATTTATTGGGTTTAACACTGCATACCCCAGCCTGTCTTAAATTGTTCCAAAGCTTTTTGGAAGGCAATGATGAATCTAACTTCTTCATAAAAAAAATGGCGTTTAGATGATTTAACAGATGAGTTAGCTTCATTTCTTGCTCTTTTGTACTGCTCCCAATTAGATGTTGTGGGATTTCTTTTCCAACGATTGTAACTTCTATTCCGAGTTTTAATGGCTAACATAACATTTCTGGTAAACCACGGGCAACATCTGTTAGAGGCCCTGCGAGTAATTAACGGAACATGAACATCAAATAGTGCAACAATCTTATTAATGAAAAAATTAAGCTTGTCATTAACTGAGCTAAGCGCCCAGCATTCGGACCAGTTTATAATAGACAAGTCATAAAATAGAGACCTATAATCAATTGATTTATAATCCCGAAAAGTGATAATTTTATCAATGACAACAGGTGAAAAATTTACATTTATTGTACAGAACAGAAGATCATGATCGGAAACAAAAGATATTTGGTCAAAAAACAAGACAGAAGATAGATCTGAAACAACAAACAGATCTAAAAGACTCGGCGAGGCATTATTAGCGAAGCGAGTTGGCATACTACTATTCACTGTGTGAAGACCAACTTCAGTAAGTCTATCTACAAATTGGCAAGCCAAATTATCATTGGATAACATATTAATATTAAAATCCCCACACATAAAATAATGGTCATGATCGATTGCACAATATGACAGAGAGGTAAACAGTTCATCCATACAACAATTACGATACGGATTATAAACACACGACAAGAAAACTTTAACACAATTATTATAAATCTCAATATTAATAAATTCAACTCCAGAACCATTTGACATACCCAACAACTTTACATTTAAATTATTTTTAGTATATATTGCAACACCCCCGCCTTTTCTATTAGATCGATCATTCCGCCAAACCTTAAAATTATTAATCTCTAAACAGTTGTCATTTATATCTGCATGAAACCAGGTTTCAGAGACACAAATAACATCTACGGCAGAGTCCTCAAAACAGTGCCGAACATAATCAAGCTATAATCAAACATAATAATGTCGCTTAGGCTTCTCGCGTTAAAATGCACAATATTTAAGCCCGAGTGTTGCTTGCTAAGAACGCCAATCAAGGTCTTGTGGATATCGCTAGACCAAAGGGCAGTAGCAGCCATAAACGTTAAAATTAAAAACATTTAGAACACAACTCCAAGCATTGAAGTTTATAGAGCAATCAAGAGAAATAGACAAATAGAGATTAGAAAAATAAATAGAAAGAGAAAATAAAAACAAGGTACTTTTATGATTGCAGATTTCTTTAACTAATATATTGTTTTATATCTGTTTTATATTTGTCGTTCAACTGTAAAACTGAGACAAGTAAAATACAGAAAAGGTTTCTGAGCACTATTGTAACCACTTCTTTAACAAAACCAATCTAACAAACATTAACATCACTTATATCTGCTTCACTAATAGCTGCTGAAAAAATATTGTATTCATGGTAAATAGCAATTACTGGAATAATAAAATTACATACAAATTTTAAATTTTTTGTTTGACGAGAAGTAATCTGTAATCACCGAAAGCTGGGTCTGATTACTGCTACTTGATTTATTAAAAAACCATGTAATTCCATGTTACGATTACTTATTTTTTTTAAAAATCACTTAATCACCTTGCATGCTTTCTTTATTTTTTATAATCTCATGTAATTACCTTAAAGTCATGATTACTTAATTGAAAGTATTTTATTTGGTTTTCAATGTGATTTTTCTGAATATTTAGAAAAGTCAAGTAATCTATGCAATCTGAATACATGTAATCATAATCAGTTATCGTGATTTGTAATCATGACCATCCCTGGCCACCACCAGCAAGTGCAGTGCAAAATTTGTTGCTAGCCATCATCCTAAAAGTGCCATCACCAGCAGCACAAGCAAGTGCAGCGCAAATGTCCTGATTCTTTTGCATGCCAACGTTTTCCGAGAGTCACCAGGAGCAGCACCAGCAAGTGCAGCACAATTCAATTGACTGGTCAACTCTCCAATATTTCGGAAGCACCATTAGCACTTTTAGATCTAAAGTGGAGGCATTAAAAGAGACTTCACGACAGTCAAACAAAATACAAATATGAAAAATTGAAATTTCATTTTATTTCAGCAATTAGCTCTGAAGTCTCTTTTAATGGTTCCCTCCACTTGAGATTTTGCTAGCAGGCAAATAGACAAAATAGCAAGCAAAGTGCTGTATATTTTCGCCGCCAATTCGGTTCATCCCCTCAAACGCTGCGCAACCGCTGGGATCTTGTCATTCTCTTTGCGTTGTTGTTGTAGATTTGCTTGGTAGTTATTGTAGTCAGAGCTGGGCGATAAGGATTACGATTACTTTATGATTACGATTATAGTAATCTTAAAAAAAAAAAAATGGGATTACGATTTAAGTAATCCTCCATCGAACGATGTTAGATTACGATTGCAGTAATTGTAATTTTAAAAAATTTGAAATTACAATTACTGCAATCGTAATCTTAGCTCATTCGATGAACGATTACTGTAATTGTAATCCCATGTTTTTTTCATAAGGATTACAGTAATCGATTGCAAGGATTACTAATTAAAATTACAACTTCAATTAATGCAAGTGAAAACCACTGATTTTTATATAAAGTGTGTTTTAATGAGAGAAAATGTACTTTTTTGTAGTTTTATATTACAACATAATTTTACAACATTTCTATACGAAACAACATATTACACAAATTAATAAATAACTTCAATATTAACAATATAAAAATTTGTACATTAGATACAAGGAAAAAATAGTTTATTAGGCGATAAAATGCACATTGTGTATTCAATTATTAAATGACTTCATTATTAGCTTTTAATAATACTAATTTTTCGAAGGAAAAGTCGGAAAGAGCATGACGACGGGGACTATTTATTATACCAGCGAAAGAAAACAATCTTTCTACCGGTGCAGACGAAGTAAGGGGCGTATTAAACTTCAAGGAAGCTTTTTTAAGCAAAGGATATTTCATGAATATCTCCCGACTAGTGTCAGCATCGTTTAGATACGCGTGAAGTTGTTGACTTATAATATTTGAACGATCACTTGTTCCGCTCTCGTTCCGGTCAAATAAATCGCAAGAAATTTCTAAAAAGATATGAATTCGTATTAGAAATTTGTTATTCAAGGCTGTGTTTATATTGAAAAGTACCGTCAAAATCGTAAAAATCTTCATCCAATTGCGATTCTTCACAATGGCTGTAAATATCGCCACCTTCCAGGGTTGTTTTTATTTCACGAATGACTAAATTATACACGTCTTGTTCGGAAATATTGGGCAGCCTGTTGCCAAACGTTTTAAACCACCGCATTTTCACATCAGGTAAAAGAACGGTCCCAACTATAGCATCACTTGCTTCCGTTGATAAAGTAAAAAACTTTACAAATCTTTCGTTCAGCTTACTTTCTAGACAAACTGCAGTTCCTTTCAAAAATTGAAGGCTGTCTCCTTGTGCCATTTTCTTCAGTTTGACACTCAATGAAACTAAAGATGGAATGAGACATCCAAAACGCATATTTTTTTCTTAAAAGTAGGTTTAGGGTATTTCATAGTTGGCCGAGACCGACTTTATACTTTCTTTACTTGTTTCTTATAAAATGGACACCATTGTTGATAATGATAGTTTAGTACTAACCTGACTGTGTCTCTGATAAAGTTCTTTATTTGCTTGTAAAATTTTGTTGAAATCTGTTGAGGCTAGTAAGTTCAATGTATGACTGGCACAACGTTCATGTTTTGGCAGATAAGTAGTAACCTCATGGAACTGCGCCAAATCTTCTTCGACATCCGTATCATCAGCAACATCACCATCTGCTGAAACTACCATGGGTTGAACACCATATTCTTTGAATGCCTTGACGAAATTGGAACCGTTGCCTGTGACTGTAGCTACAACGTTTGAATGATCTAAATTGAAGTCGTTATTGACTTCTGTTATTAAGGGTGCTATTCGATCTGCTGAGTGTATACCACTAAACCTTCGACACGCCAGAGCCACTGATTTTCTTTGAAAATTATTGTCAAGCCAGTGACAAGTGTACCCCAAAAAGCTGCGATGGTTTGTTGACCAAATATCTGCTGTTGTACAAAAATTGTGTATTTTTGACATTTTGCTTTTAAGCCTTAGCATCATGTCGTTGTACTTTGAGTCTAATTTTGCCATAGCTACTTTCCGGCTCATCACTTTAAGTCCTGTGCCTTTGAACAGAGATTTAAAAGACTCTTTTTCGACAATAGATACTGGAGACGAAGTATCAATAATAAATGATAATACAAGTTCATCGAATCGCTTTTGCTTGTTTATTGCGCGATTGCGGGTTTTTGGCTTACTACTTTCATATTCTTTAAAAACATCTGGATGTTTGCGTCGAAGATGTGTAACAAAGTTAGAAGTAACCCATCCAGTAACTTTAATAATCAAACTGCAAGTTGAACACTTAGCACTTGTTGTAACAACTTGTGAAGTTTCGTCGGTTACCTTAATAAAACAAACCAACGTTTCATTAATGTTTTTATTTTTTAAGGGCCCATTTAAGTTTTTTGTATTTATGCATATAACTCCAATTTATTTACAATAACTCTTAAGGAGATTTTACACCTTAAAAAAATTTTTTCAATAGTTAAAAGCCGTATAAGTTCAATAAAAAATAAAATATCATTTTAAAAAATTACACATATATTTTTGGTAAAAATTACACAAAAAACTTTTTTGCATTTAAAAAACATGGCAGTACTTTTATATGAGATTAAAATAATTGGAAAATTTTTTTTTTTGTGTAATTTGTGTAATCTTGTAGGATATCTTATTTTGTATTCAATTTATACGCTTTTTAAAATATTAAAAAAAATGTATTTTGAAGGTGTCACGTCCCCTTAAGAGACAATATTTCAACGATGTTATACATTCGGAAAATATAAAAAATGAAGTAAATTTTTTACCGCCAAAAAACTGTAATGGGCTCTTAAACTATTTAAAAACTATAAAATGTAACTTACGTGCTTTAAATCACGGTAATACTCATTGTTGAAAAGAATCTTTTCTTCAAACAACTTGGATTTTTTCACAAGCATAGAGCCTCTGTCATCATGTTTTCGTTTCTTGCTGTGGGTATTTAACGAAAAGTCGGGGTCCATTATTTCATCATCTGCAGAAAAATCTGACTCTTCGGTAGAAAGGAAATTTGGAAAACTCATCGCAGTGGTTTTTTCAAAACTTTTCCTGACTGTTTTTAGCTCGCAATACACTACTTCTTTTACTTTACACTTTCAAATACACTTTATATTCACATAAAAAGTTAAAGTCACAAATATAATTACTATTCACAAATTAACACAAATTAAACACACTATGAATCATTCACAAAATACTTTAAACGAAATTATTGAAATATTTTCACAAAATTAATAAACTTCAGTTGCTGAAAATTCCCGCTGAGTTCTCTCCTCTATCACAAAACCAAACTTACTTTTTAATGAATTGGTTCATTGCAATAGATCCATCATATGCAAAAATTTTTGATCATTGCTGATCAGTTGTAAAAACCGGTTATGCTATAAATAAATTCAATCAGCATGTGCATCGGCTTTCTCAAATATGCAATACTTACCATGCGCTTAGTAACACATCAGCTGCTGTTGTGTAGTGACTATTTATTACAGTAACTAATTAAGCTAATATTGAGTTTTGTTAATATTTTAGAGTATAAACTTATACAATGGGGATTCTTATCACCATAAACATTCAGCATTAACATTTTTTTGTTGTTGTCTTTTTTTGTCATTTTGGTTTCATTGAAAACATTTAATGTATTGCATTGATGGTAGGCTTAACTTGTTAATCATTTTTCCTCATTGCAATAGTTTTACATATATAAAAAAAATAAACAATAGTGTTTTATAATACTAGTAAATAAAAGTAATCCTTGCAATCGATTACTGTAATCCTTACAAAAAAAAACATGAGATTACAATTACAGTAATCGTTCATCGAATGAGCTTAGATTACGATTACAGTAATTGTAATTTAAACTTTTTTGAAATTACGATTACTGCATTCGTAATTTGAGATCACTCGATGAACGATTACAGTAATCCTAATTTAAAAATTTTTGAAATTAGGATTAAAATAATCGTAATCCTTACCGTAATCAATTACATCTGTAATTCTTATCGCCCAGCTCTGATTGTAGTACAGTAAGCTTTAATTTTTTGTAGATGTTTATTTGTAGCTACTGTCAGCATATGACATCGAACTATTTTAGAAAACAGTTTATATATATATGAATTAAAGAGTATATATAATAATGGTAAAACTATTTGTTTTTAGTAAAAGTGTTATATACATATATATATAGATCATATATATATAAACAATTTAGCTCATTGAGAAAATTTAAAGAGTATTTATGTATATTTATATAATAACAATTACGTAATAAACCTGCAAAATAATTAATATTTTCAGTAGTAATTGGATAACTGCTTATCCTAAGCATGCTATTTTTCAAACGGTTAAGCATCAATTTCTTTAATGAATTAAATATAATTTATATGCTATAGATATTTCTTAATTTTAGAATATTCTATTTTTAATACACAATGCAATATAGATATGGTGTACATGTATATTGCGTAAGTGTAATGATATAAATAGATAAACTGTAGCTACACAATTGGAATTCAAAACCTCCACAAAAAATTTCCATACCTACCGCCTTTAATACAGGGTTGTCCATATTCGAAGCGCCTATCTGGCAACACTGTAACTTTCCGCAGTGATGCCAAATCGACTAATGACATACCGCGTTTGAAGCGTCATTCCAAGCAAATGTTTACAATGGAACAGTAAACGCCACGCGAACGCTCTAAAATTGTTGAAATTTACATTCAACAAAACAAGTCAATAGTGAAAACTCAACGTGCTGAAAACTCATGAGCGATGAAGCTCATTTTCAGTTGAACGGAACGGTAAACAAACAAAATTGCCGTATTTATGCCACTGAAAATCCACAAGAGATTCAAGAGGTACCTCTTCACGATGCAAAAGTCACTGTTTGGTGCGGCGTTTGTGCTAAAATGCTCATTGGGCCGTTCTTTTTCGAAGATGATAATGGCCACAGAGTTACTGTCAATCAGGAGCGTTATCGCGATATGATAAACAATTTTTTCATGCCAATCGTTCGTCGAAAGCGTATCAGGCACTACTGGTTTCAACAAGACGGCGCGCCACCACACACAAGCCGCACTACAATCGATTTTTTGAAGCAATTGTTCCCTGGCCGTTTGATGTCAAAAAATGGTGATTTCGATTGGCCGCCAAGATCACCAGATTTAACGCCTCCAGACTTCTTTTTGTGGGGTTATTTGAAATCAAAGGTTTACGTCAACAAGCCAAAGTCCTAGAAGAGCTGAAAACCAACATCCGTCAAGAACCGCCATTCCCATCGAAATGTTGAAGAAAACCATGGAAAATGCTGCAAAACGGGCACAATATGTCGTAGAGGCCAATGGCGACCATTTACGAGATATCATATTCACGAAATAATGTAAGCAAATCTACTTGAGCCCAATTAAATGATATTCATGACGAAGAGACAAAAAATTTGTGGTTTCTTTGATTTATTTAAAAATAAAATGGGCGCTTCGAATATGGACAACCCTGTATTCATTGTACAAAGAAAAATATATGCCAAAATATCAGTTAAAGTACGAATATCTAGCTTAGGGCTTTATGATTTCTTTAATAAATTTAAGAAGAAGAAATTCATATATTTGCATGATAAAAGTTATACACAAGCTGCTTCAGTAGCAGCTTCTGCTGTTGTTATGGTTGTCGTTTTGGTTGTGGTTGTTCTGGTTGTTGTTTGCTTCGCAATCGTGTCGTTTGTTTTTGTGCTGCTTTTGTTGTTGTTGTTGTTGTTGTTGTTGTTGTTGTTGTTGTTGTTGTTGTTGTTATTAATATGTACATAAAATGTACATATATAAATACACATCAGTTGCTTCAGTGTTTGTCGTGTAGCTACAGAGCTAGTATGTATTTACCAGGTTTGCATGTACTTTGAAAACTCTATTCATTTTTAAAATATAATAAATCCGAAATATTTATATAATGCATTATATTTTTTCCATATTAAAAATCCATTTTGTCAGCTACAGTATAAACTTTAAATTCCTTTTAAAATATACATATGGGGCATTCCATACAAAATTTGCCACCACAATTTATTTTTCAATAAAAGTTATTTTTTATGGTTCATTATTCAAAAATATTTGACACGTATTTTTTTATTTAAAAAAAAGGACTTCACGAGAAAATAATTTTTTTATATTACGTTTTCAAAAAAGGACCTTTTTTAAATTGCTTATACTGCAATAACTAAAGAAGATAGAAAAATTTGTTCTAAAGAAGAAATGTGCACTCTGTTTTTAGCTTTCGATTGATGTTCACTAAAACTTAATCACATTACTTTTAGATTGCGAAAAATAGAGATTTCCAAATTGAATTTTTTTTTAATTTGGACCTGATTTTTTTTTTTTGTTAAAAAAAGCCGAAACCTTTTTCTTAATACTGGTAGAATTTCAGAGTGGGCACTTGAATACTTACGGAGCAATGAATTTTTCAATCGCTCCTTACACGTGCGAAGTGAACCTCAGTGCGACTTGCTTGACTTAAGAGTACTCCACTATCGTATATTCAGAAAATACTTATGTTACACTGGAAGGGCTTATTGCAAGATCATGACATGCCACTTAATAATAAGTCGATATAATCAAGTTATACTCTTTTAGAAATGAAATTTTCTATGAAAAATTAAATTGAACAATTTAACTACAAGAAGTTGGTCCTTAATAATTCGGAAAGGACTTAATAATTACCATTATCTTATCAGTCGGTGTTATTATTGACTTGCGTTAGAGACCCAAATTCAACAATAAGTTTTTCTATTCAAATTGTTTACAACGTTGTTGCTATAAGCCCTTGAATTGTAAGTGTTTAAAATTAAGAAAATTTCATGTGATTCTGAAACTTCACAAGGTTATAAATTTAAAATTACGTTGAAACTTGAATTCAATGCGAAAGGTTTATTGAAAAACGTTGAAACTATTTATTTAACATTACATTTTATTTTTATTAAATTTGGATGTATATATTTACAAAATCTTATTTACAAATAGTAAATATTTCAAAAGTGTCGCAGGAAGAAAATACTATCATTTTCAATTTGAAGTCTTTGATCGGCTCAACATAATGAAATCATTGTGTTCCTGGAATGGTTTTGCATTTTTCAAAACGATTTTGGAGAAATTTTTCTGCTTTTACATAGTCTTCTGAACATTTGTAAAGAACTGAAATATTTGACAATGAAGAAGCTTTCTTAGCCCACTCGTACAATTCAGTTGCGGAGGAAATTTTTCTGCTTTTACATAGTCTTCTGAACATTTGTAAAGAACTGAAATATTTGGCAAAGAAGAACCTTTCTTAGCCCACTCGTATAATTCAGTTGCAGAGGAATTTGACGCAAGGGCTGAATGGTAAAAGCTAATTATTTTCACATTTTTTTAGAAATTGAATACTTTCATTATTGAAATACTCACGGAAATCATTTTTCAGCAATTTATTTCCTCTCTTCCTTCACGTTGTGCACAAAACATCTGTTGGATGCAA
Source organism: Dichetophora obliterata (assembly GCA_963920525.1). Lineage (NCBI taxonomy): Eukaryota > Metazoa > Arthropoda > Insecta > Diptera > Sciomyzidae > Dichetophora > Dichetophora obliterata. The sequence continues at coordinate 183,980,718 of OY986438.1, forward strand.
AAAATTAAATTTTTTAAGTAGTGGAGCAGAGACTCGACGCAATTTTTTTTTGTTTGCTCTCACTATGATTTTTCACGTCAAATAGATTGCAACAGCGGTTTTTGAATTTAGAACACGACATTTTTGACAACATCGAATGAACGTTTTTAGCAATAGAGCATGAACTGACAAGTTAAGACAAGTAAACAAGTTTAGAAAAGCACGCTGCGAAACGCTTCGCACCAGAGATGTGCAACGAGTGATTCATACTTTGAGTATACTTATCGTATACTCATGATTTAGCTGTGCTTATATCCATTCATACTCATAAAAATATTCATCATAAAAATAAGTACTTGACTTATTTTCCATAGAATTGATATAAATAAAATAAATAAAAAAAATAATAATAATGTCGCCAATAGCTCTAAAATAAGTAGATATATAAGTAATTCGAATATAAAACCTTTTTTAACGGATTACGAACGATAATACTCTGAATCGAGTATACTCTGAATGCTAAAAACGCGACTCATTGAAATTCTCTGCTTCTCACGTGTAAGTTGCGATTGAAAAATTCGTTGCTCCGTAAGTATTCAAGTGCCCACTCTGAAATTCTACCAGTATTATGAAAAAAGGAAAAAAAAATTAGGCCCAAATTAAAAAAAAAATCAATTTGGAAATCTCAATTTTTCGCAATCTAAAAGAAATGTGATTAAGTTTTAGTGAACATCAATCGAAAGCTAAAAACAGAGTGCACATTTCTTCTTTGGAACAAATTTTTCTATCTTCTTTAGTAATTGCAGTATAAGCAATTAAAAAAGGTCCTTTTTCAAAAACGTAATATAAAAAAATTATTTTCTCGTGAAGTCCTTTTTTTTTAAATAAAAAAAAAGAGTCAAATATTTTTGAATAATGAACCATAAAAAAATTTTATTGGAAAATAAATTTTAGTGGCAAATTTTGTATGGAATGCCCCATATAGTATAAGCTCTTTAATACACGAAAAGCAAATAATTTTTTTTTATCGAAATATTATTTCCATTTATTAAACATAACTTTGAATTGCATTAAAGTTTAACCAACATAAAAATGAACAAGAACAACAAATTCATCACTAAAAATATCAAACGAAAAATAATTTTACAAAACAAATTTTTTTTTTAAATAATTTTCATTTAGAAGATGAAATGCTTTAAAAAAACTGTGGAATGATTCCACTGCTTTTCGAAAAAAAAAAATTCAATTCTCAACCTGACCCTCTCCGATTTTGTTTAAACTTTGTATACACGTAGTGTTGGCTACAATTTAGAAAATCAATTTGTAATTTTTATTTTTTACGAGTGGTTACTGAGTTACGGGTACTCAAAAATTGAAAAAAATCGGTATTTTTTCTTGTGGCCTGTTTTTCAATTGATCATAACTTTGGTTAAGTTTGAGATAGAGCAACGATTTTAGATTCATATTAAAGATATTTTCAAGAGGCTTATTTTGTATAGCAAAACCTAAAAATTTCTCAAATATTAACGTTATTTATTTTTGCATAAAAGTTAAAAAAAAAAATATTTTGATGAAAGTCAGTTTTAAAAATTTTGGAAAAAAATATATATTAATTAATGATATTTTGTCTAAGTTCTCTCTAAATTTCAGCCTAGGACGACAATGGGAACACTACTAAAATAAATTTCAAAGTACACCTACCTTAAAATTTATGATCAACACAGCAGCTTGCGAGAAAGCAACAAGAACTGAACACACTATAGAAGACCATATGTGTGTGTATGTGCACAGTGCGACATCGGTGCTTCGGTCTAAGATAAGCAGAGTTGATAAAATTCTTCGAAATAAAGTCATCTAATAACAATTAAAATTGAAAAAGCTTTATTTTTGAATTTTTTTTTTCTACATTTGTCACATATCTTATGTTCACGTCATGATGTAAGAAAACCAGGTGTTAGCAGGGTTGCCAACTTTTGAAAAGCCCAGGCCCGGTGCTTTTTTATTTAATAATTTTTTAATGGTCTGCTTGCTTTTAATTAAAAAATTAATTTTTTCTTTGGTTTTTTCATACATAGTCATGTTTAACAATCATGTTTACAACAAATGTGACACAACACAACTTGCATTTTCCCGTGAACTCGTTTTCTTTCGGCAACCAATCTTTGTAGCTTGGTATCGAGAGCCAATCGTGGTTAAAAAATGTTAAGTAATGTTTCCTTCTGCAACTAGATTCCATTATGCTGTTCTCTAAAACAGTTTGTATCAGTTAATACACAAAACACAAATTATTGACCGAACTTACATAAATTGAACTGCAAACATTAATTAAAAATTCAGCCGCAGACGAGGTTAATTTATAAGGTTGTGGCACTTGAGAGAAATGCACTCTTTTTCCCGCCTTTGCTCGAAATGTCATTGCGCTTTTCTTTGTTCTAAGCATTAATTTTCTTCATTTCTTTTCATCCATTCTGACAGTTCGACCGAGTTCGCTCTCAAGTGCCAGAACCTTATAAATGAGCCCTGGCGGCAGAACTCAAAAGAAAAAGAAAAACAGAAACGAGTTCATCAAGTTACCAAAAGAAAAGTTACGACTGGTTACGACGTTCCTTCAAAAACGAAGTTCAAGAAATAGAAAGAACGTCAAAGTTAAGTTAGCGTTCATTAAGACAAATGGTTAAAACATTCACTAAAAAAAAGGTAAATCAACACTAATAAATAAGTTAAACAAATTTTTTTGTAAGAAAAACTTGATTTAAATATAGATTAGAGTGAAAGCCGGAGAAAATGTGCCAGGCCCGGAGCCCGGAGATCGGCCCTCAGGCCCGAAGTCTCCGGGCGAAAAGGTATGTGTTGGCAACCCTGGGTGTTAGTGACTTTTTGACAACACCATGAATTTCTTTGCTTCTGTCAAAAAATTGTGAGCGAAAGAGCAGCACTGTTGATAGTTGTCGAATTGTGTTATTTGCTTGAGTTGCTAGATGATGTGCTATAGTTTTTATTGTGCGAATTAAGTGAAAATAATTATTTAATACAATTAATTGTGCCGCGTTGTGTTGACAAAAAGTTATTGCAGTTGTCTTCACCGATTTGCCAAGTTTGTCATTGAATGTTTTGGCCATTTTATCAGAAACGTGCGCTGAAAGGTGCCGCCGACATGAAGCTTTGGCCAGCATGCAAATTGTCTGGCATTCACATTGTTTTTTTTTTTTTGCATAGAGCACAGCTTCTCATATATTTTTTATTGTTTTCCATATCACTTTATTCTCACTTTAATCTCAGTAAAAATCTTATAAACTTGCGGAAAGACACGAATTTAATAAAATTCGTTTGCATTGCAATTCACCATCAGCTGTTTTTGACAAGAGCGAGGAAACAAAATTTTATTATTTTGAGAGAGAAGTGTCAAACTCACTAACACCTCTTTTTCTTACACTATGGTTCAAGTGTTATGAAGAGAACTTTTTTTACTATCCATTGAGAAACCGAGCGTGAATTGCGCCTTTGATCATTTAATTTATCATTAAAAGGATTACAACACAACTTTGACATTAACCACTTTATGTAAATTTAAATTCAAGAAAACACTGAAGTCAAAATTTTAATATTTAATCACTTCACTTGCACTCACAGAACTGGCGATTATTGGGATTTGAAGCACGTTCGGTAATTTTTGTTAGGATTTTTATTTTTGTAGGCTTTTTCTTGAATGTGCTGCATGAATGTGTTGTGTGAAATTTATTTTAATTGTTATTAGAGGAGTTTATATCGAAGAATGTTATAAACTCTGCTTAGTTTAGACCGAAGCACCGATGTCGCACTGTGCACATACACACACATATGGTCTTTTATAGTGTGTTCAGTTCTTGTTGCTTTCTCGCAAGCTGCTGTGTTGATCATAAATTTTAAGGTAAGTTTACTTTGAAATTTTTTTTAATAGTGTTCAAATTGTCGTCCCAGGCTGAAATTTGGAGAGAACTTAGATAAACTATCAATAATTAATATATATTTTTTTTCAAAATTTTTAAAAATGACTTTCATTAAAATATATTTTTTAAAACTTTTATGCGAAAATAAATACCGTAAATATTTGAGAAATTTTAAAATTTTGTTTTACGAAATAAGCCTTTTGAAACTATCTTTTATATGAAACTAAAATCGTTGCTCTATCTCAAACTTAACCGAAGTTATGATCAAATGAAAAACAGTCCTCAAGAAAAAAAAACCGAATTTTTCCAATTTTTGAGTACCCGTAACTCAGTAACCACTCTCAAAAAATAAAAATTACAAATTGATTTTCTAAATTGTAGCCAACACTACGTGTATACAAAGTTTAAACCAAATCGGAGAGGGTCAGGTTGAGAGTGTTGTTGAAAAGCAATGTAATCACCCTATGAAAGATATAAATAAAAAAACATTAATTTTTCTCATTACTAAAAGGAATGTAGAATTCCTATATTTACGATACTATCGAAATTGTGTCCTTTTTTTGTTCACCAAAATTTTTGATTTGAATTGGAATTAGCTTAGAGGAGATTAAATTTGTTTTGATAATTAAAGATACGCATTATTGCTTTTTAAGATTAGAATCCCAGCAGCGGATTTGCCAGTGGCTACAATAGAACTGATACAGAATAAATTACCAGGTAAGGAAGCATTACTTTTTTCAAAAAGTAATGCGTCTGCATATAGCAGAAGTAATTAACTCATACCTCATTACCTGTAATGTAGCATACAAGGAAAAGTAATGCAGTGATTTTTATAACTTAATACAAGTAGTATGTTGCTCCATAACTTCTAGGTAATACTGAAGGGAGGCGATCACTTACCTCCTGTCTCATTCAATGTTAAATGTAAGGCCTTTTATGCATAGTAAGGTAATATAGTCGGAAGTAGTGGTCATTACAAGGTAATTGATGCTTCATATATTCGGAATATATTCCATCTGCTACTGGAATAGTACGTTTTTTCGACAGAAATCACAGTTTTTTTAAGGCAATATACATGTAAATTTTTCAAAACAATTTTTTTGTTTGTTTAATGTTTTTTTTATAGTTTCTATATGTATATTCACATTCGGACGAATCGAACTATAATTTTTTTCAAATTTCACATTCGAAGAAATAAAAAAATAAGAATCTCTTTCTTTTCCGCAAGGATTAAGTTGTTTTTTGAGAAAAACAGTGACAAATCACGATGTGAAAATGCTTTAATTTATGTAATATAAGCTACATATGTCTTAAAGCAAAAGTAAATATAGACTTAAACAAAAAATTTTTTGGCAAATAAGATGCCATTTTTGGTTTTCACCCACAGTGTCCTGAGTGAAGGATATTTGAATCTAAATGTACACTCGATATTTCACAGAATTTTTAATAGTTATCTGATTGTCTTAATTTTGGTAATATTCATTACATTGTTAACGTGCTCTTTAAATTTAGCGAATTAATAATTTGCATATTTTTCGCATATGCATTTTCCTGTTCTGGAGAAATGTACACTTGAATGCAATTTTTTAACTTTTTCAAACAAATTTAAGTAAGGTTTTATATCTCAGGCACCAAAAGTGGTACTGACTTAGAAAAATCAGTATAAACAACATCAACTTGATATCCAAGTTCAAATGATGAAATGCAAAATTTGGAGAAAACAGCTAAATTAGTGACAGTAAAAAAACCATGCTATTCAGGGCAAATATCTCGCTTAGTTCAGAAGAATAGCCGATTCTTAATGACACTCTCAAGGAGTTTGGAAACATTTGACAATTTAGAAATAGGTCTTAAATTTGCTACATCATTATTACTGCCTGCTTTGAAAACTGATGTTATTGTGGCCATTTTCCAACAATCAATAAAAGTCCCAGTTCTTAAAGATTTATTGAAAATTGGCATAATTGCTTAGACAGAGAGACAGCACAATTATTGAGCAAAATAGATGAAATTATTATTATTATCAGCTTTAACCGAAATTTTCAAATTAGACATCGAATTGAAAATTTCTTCATCCGTTAAAACAAGGGAGCCTAGCTTGAAAAAATAGTCAACATTATTTAAAATTGACACATTAAACCACGGATTAACACTAATGTAGTTAGACTTAAAGTAATCAGCAAATAAATTCACGGTATCTTCAAGTGCAAAAGATTATGACCCATTGTGTAACATGACGTTACAAATATTACATATACTTTTATACACTATATAAACTATAATATTAAATAAGTTCGATGTATATATTCACATTATATTACTTAAATATTCCTACTTAGAACTATAAAGACATCACAAATATTATATTTCCACACTACGTAAACTATAATACTAAATATTATCGATATATATATTTTTATTATATTACTTAAATATTTCTATTGATTATTATTAAAGCAGCAATAACACACAACCGCACTACGACACCAGACCATAGTAACAAACACATGCTACATAACTACTTAATAAAACTAATTGACAACACCCAACCGCACTACTGCATGAGCCACTAATTAGCACACACACTGCCTATCTATGCATAGCCAGGCAGACCAAAGACAACACACAACCGCACTACTGCATAAGCTGCTAATTAATACACACACTGCCTATCTATGCATAGCCAGGCAGGCCAAAGACAAAACTAAACGTATAATTCCCAACTGGTTTTCTGTCCATATCGAATAAAAGGGCGACACAAAACCAACCAAAGCAGCATAACTTCAGGTAAGCTCGAAGTAGTAACTCTATGGCGAGTCAGCTTGCTGGCTCTTCCCTTAGAGTTTCTGCTTGAGATGTCGCACTTGCGGTGAGAACCAATACTTGGTTCGTCCAACGCAGTCGGCATACTCTGCATTTTTGTTCGCAGTGACTCAATGGCGAGCTAGCTTGCAGGTTCTTCCCTTTGAGTCTCTGTTTGAGATGTCGCACCGGCGGTGAGAACCATCTTTGGTTCGTCCAACGCAGTCGGCATACTCTACGGGGGGTTTGCTTGGGTTTTGGCGCCGGGACTAGATGGCGAGCCAGCTTGCTGGTTCTTCCCTTTTAGTCTCTGTTCGAAACGTCGCACTTGCGGTGAGAAGCAGTCTCCGGTTCGTCCAACACAGTCGGCATACTTTTGTTTGTTTATTTTATCCCGGCCGCAGTAGCTGGCTCTTCCTTTTGAGTACCTGCGTTAGACGTCGCACTTGCGGTGAGAACCAGTCTTTGGTTCGTCCAACGCAGTCGGCATACCTTTATTTGCTAGTTTGTTTATTTTATCTTGGCCACAGCGATTCTATGGCGAGCCAGGTTGCTGGTTCTTCCCTTAGAGTCTCTGTTTGAGTAATCGCACTTGCGGTGAGAACTAGTCTCTGGTTCGTCCAACGCAGTCGACATACTTAAATGGGGGTTGTTTGGGTTTGGTGACAGTGACTCGATGGCGAGCCAGCTTGCTGGTTCTTCCCTTTGAGTCCTGTTTGAGACGTCGCACTTGCGAGACAGAACTAGTCTCTGGTTCGTCCAACGCAGTCGGCATATATATTAAATTATTTATTGATTATATCTATTTACATGATGCGAACCTCATAGAGGTTTTTCCACCATGATTGTCTCTAAAAATATTAAATGTGAGCATTACTTCAGATTCTTTTAGGATACGAGCCCCTGGCAACAATCAACCACCGACTACCGCTCTACCGATTACCGAATTACCGATTGCTAATCTACCGATTACTGAAATACCGATTGCTAATCCACCGATTTACCGAATACCGATTTTGCCGTCAACTGGACTCACAACCTCCCACCGCCTACAATTGACCGCCTACATTCACTTTTACCCAAGCTACTGACGTCACGCTGCATTAAGTATTTTTAAGGAGAATATATCAATAAAATACAAAATTATAATATTAAACCAACACCGACTGCGTTCTTATTTAATGGAAGTTTGTGGATCTTCCACTCGATCCTGGCAAGGCTGAGCTGACCTCAGCCAGAAGATAAAACCACTGTTACAATTGTAGTAAGACGATGTGGGAATGCAAAAATCATCAAGCTTGGATTGAATAAAATGCCAAAATGACTTAAGATTACTTTTTATGTTATTCTCACAACGTAAGATATATTGTTTGTAAAGAAATTTATTCAAAAAATGGCATTCTCTCGCGTAATGAATGTACATAGCATGATACCGGTTATCTTTAGTTGATTTAAATAATTTTATATTTTTATTACGCAAATTCTTTAGCTTCTTTAACCCTTTTGTGTACCAAGGTAGTCTATACATCTTAGGCGGAAAATGTGGGATATACTCATTGCAAATAGCAGACAATTTGGAAGTAAACAAATCAAAACAATCAGCATCATTTTGGTTTATAAAGAAACTATTCCAGTTAGCATTGACAAATATATTATTTAAGAGATCAAAGTTGCGTAATTTAAAATTAAAGTAATTATTTTGCGTTGTGGATTGCACAAATTCATAGAACTCAAAATTTAAAAGAAGAGATACATGGTGTAAACCAGTTGGAGCGATAGAACATAAACATTCAGATAACCGAGTCTTAAAATTTTTTGAAACAAAAATTAAATCTAAAATTTTATTAAGAGAGTTGAAAAAAGTATTAATTTGAATTAAGTCATTGCTAAACAAACTATCAATAAAATAAATTTCATACGAGCTATTAATATTAGAAGGATTCCGCACATCAGCAACAAAACTCCAAGCGATTTTACTTAGATTGAAATCACCAAGAAAACAAAGGTGATCATTAGCGTTTTTGAGTGATGATTGTAAATTGACGACATTATCAACATGCGCAGTATATAAGTCATATGAGCTATTCGGAGGAATATATGAGGCACAAATGTAAAAAGCTCCATTCGGATTTTTTATTGTAACGCAAAGTCAAGTAGCGTGTCACTATTCTGCAGTAAGTGAATGGAAGAGCAAAGACTGCGTTTAACTGCAATCAACACCCCAGCCCCCTAGTGAGACCAGTTTTAGCAGCATCTATCTCTATCCTGTAATGAACAAATTCGATAATTCGTGTGCGTAAATTTTGTCTTGACGTGAAATGAGCAAATAGTTAAATTAGTTTATATTGCACCCTATGCGATAACAGCTTGGCATCATTGTTATGCTTGTACATGTGTTCAAGCCAAATTCTGAAAACCATTCCGGAAATTAATTTGGTTAGTTTTACTAAGCTATCAAAAACTAATAAACTTCCTTTTTCATCTGGTCATCGAACAGAAAAGTTATGTCTTCTTCTACTAGCAGATAAAAATTTGCATCAAATAAAATCAAGTAAGTCTCAATGAATAAGCTAATTGCACAATAAATAGTTTAACTAGTTTTCTGTAAAATTTCATTTAACGTTATGCGTTTTTTAATTGCGTTATTTAATTTATTTTTAATATAGAGACTTAATCACTCAATAAGTTTCCTAGTTAGTTGTTATCCGGAGAAATACCCAATAAGTCAATCGAGTTAAGAAATTCTGTGTAAGGCAAGCGTAATTAGATATTAATTCAAAAGCGATATGGATGTAAAAAGGAATTAATTTCACACAATCTTAGACGAAAATCACATTTTTCTGTAACACTCATGGAATTTTGAGGTTACGAAAGCAGAGGCTACTATCCTAAAATATATTGTTAAATTCATTTAATTACATGTTTTATTCCAAGGGCTAAACGAATTGTGGCAATTTTCAGATTAAAATTATTTAAATCTGCCAACAGCAGCACCTTTACCCTATTGACCAGTTTTTGAAGCTCCAGTTTTATCACTGTCACCAAGCAGAAACTCATCGCACTCTCGTTAGACGCAGCATGACAGTATATATGACTGCATGGTGTTTTGGGTAAAACTGTCAACAGTCAATAGTTAAAACGGTGTACGAAAGATGGAGCAAAGCTCATGTAGAAAAAACATAGTGAATAGTATGGTCTATAAAAATAATAAAATAAAATAACGTAAAATCTATATAAGAAGTTATTAAAACATTAGCGCATAATAAGTGCTTTAGTTAAAGTTAAGTGCAAAGTTAAATAAGTAAAATTTCTTTGAAGTGCACATATGTAAATCGTAAAAAACGTAAAAATACAGAAAATGCGCAAAAACGTTAGAAACATGCTTAAAACAAAAACAACTGTAGCATGATAAATTTCAGACTACAGCAAAAATAAAAAAAAAAATAAAAATCTATAAAAAAATACAAAAAAAAAATTAACTAGGTACATACAAAACTCTTTGTAGTGTTGCTGCTATTATGACATTCATTTATAAAATGCTAATTTTTTTCATCAAGTGGTGCTTTCAATCTTAATAGAATTATGAGTATAAATTCATATTAAAAAAATCAAAAACAAAAAAATAGTTTATTAGTTTAAGTGAATAAGAAATTTTGAAGCACTAAATTTTGTTTAATAGTTCGGGAATCTACCTATTTAATGAGCAAAGATGTATATATCACTAAAAGTGCAAATGCTATCCCATTAAAGTTAGCAATAAAAATTATTTCAGCTCAATGCTCTACATCATCATTGAAGGCCTTCATCGATGGACTGCAGCATTCTGTAGCACAATGTGAGTAGTTTAATAATTTCTTTAAATTAAGACAATCTAAGTAAAAACTAATATAATGAATTAAAAATTAATTTGTTAAGATAAGATATTAAAATGTTTGACAAGAAAAAAATTTAATAAGTGCGTAGAGTAAACATACCAACAACAACCGAAAAGGTATGACATTGGAGACTTTCACCCGCTCTCTCTCTCTCTCTCTCTCTTTGTTACAAGACGTAAGCCTGTTTAAAATATTTGTTTCTTTTTATTGATACTGTTTGAGCAACAATAACGATTATTCTCTCAAAGATTACATTTGTAGTAAGTGTTGCCATTGTGGCAATAAGAATTAATTTCTTGTTTTTGTTGGCAAAAATAAATTATTAGTGTTTACTTTTAACCTCTATTTTCATGAAATGTTTACTGTTTGAATTGAAGCTATTTATATTTGGTTATTTTTAAGTTTAATTTAAAAAAAAAAACAGAATCTTTTTTCTGAAGGTTAACGATTTTCTTATGAAAACGTAAGGTTGGTTGATACAATTTTCTACTACTTTTTTATTGCTCCACAAACTTAAAGCTTTTAAACACCACTTTGTGAAAGTAATTTTTTTAAATATATAAATTAAAATCGAATCACCAAATCAATGAGAACAATGTTTTTTGTGAATTTTTTGTTATAAGCATTTGTTATGAACAAAGCAATGCAATTTTGTAAAAATTTGTTTATTCTTATTATTATTTCAGCATTTAATAATTTTAATTCTTTTGGCTGAATAAACTATTTTCATTATAATGTCGAAGTAAAAAGTTTTAGTTTTTCTTATTGTGATGTGGTAGGATACTGGTAAAAGGATTATAGTGGGGTTTTATTAATATGAGCGCAGAATAAAACCAATGGTAGGGTGGGTTGTGAGCGCGCATTTTCTTATTCATCCTGAAGATGCATAATCAAGACAAATAGTAAAAATGATTAATAAGGTTGGTACTTGCAACAAACATAGTTGAAGGTTTTTTTTAACATCGTCGGGGTTCAGTTTGCATACAGGTCAATTTTTAGTTAGCTCAGAGAGTCTACAATAATATCTTGTGTGTATAGTTTTATGGTTTTTAGGATTGGTCAAGTGCCCCACCCCAAACTGACTGAAGCTAGTGGCTTTAATGGCTCCCACTAAGACCTCTCCAACTACCACAACAGGTTAAATTGAGTTCAATCAGATTGCTCATATATTTTCTTTTAGGAATTCTAAATAAACAAAAATATAGATTACAATCCTTACGATATACATTAAAAATGTTGGGATTAAAAAATTCCGCATCAAAAAAATCTCCATTTAACCATGTTTTGACAAAGACAATTACGTCAAAATCGCCTTGTGACGTCCAATTAGAAATAGAATTAATCTTGGTCCTAATCAGAGACCATCTTTAGCGTAAGTTAAGAATTTTAGTTTGAATCTTATTATTGAATTATTCTGATGTTATTGATTGTGTCGTAACACTATACATAACGGTACGATATAAAGAGCTACGGGATTGTTTTATATAATTTTTTGGAGTTAAGTGCGCCATTATTCTTTCGATTGCTGACTGCATCAAAGCGTATTAAGTAAGTTTAAAATATGTTGTCAACACCTGAATATATAAAATACCCTAGGAAAATTAAAATCAAAGAAAAAATCAAATCAGGCTTGGCTGAGCAAACATATAAAAAAGTATTCATGAAAATATTAGTTCAGAAATTATTATCGATTCATACGCACGTTCATTTCTTTTAAATATATTGTATGTAATTCGGTTTTCTCGGTTCGATATAATTTGTTGTATGATTTTATTAATTTTAAATAAATATTCAAACGCTAATTTATATAGCATGTTTTTAGTTCAGCGTGTTTATAAATAATTATATAAAATTTAAGAAAATAAATATTTTTGTATGCATAACCTTAACAATAGTAGTTTACCACTTATTGATGATTTTAATGACTGAATTAAAATTTTTATTTTAAGCTTTTATTTTATTTTCATGATTTTGAAGTGTGTGAATATAATTATTTTAGTTAGTTTAAATAAACAAACCTCATTAAATTGATATGTCTTATTAATTCTTTCGAAGAAGCTCCCTTTATATACAAGGTGTGTTGTCTTCGTTTTTGCACCATGGCATAAATCGCACAGAAAAGTTCCATAAAGAAATGTTTACCGCAACTTAAATAAAGGCAAGCGATTTATATTTATTTCATTAAGGGGGTCCTCTGGTAATCCGAAAAAATTTTTTTCGATTTTTTTTTTCATATTTCTATTGCTCAGATACTCAAAAACATTTTCCCAAAAGGATTTTTCAAAATTCGAAATAGTTTAGGAGATACAGGCATTTTTGTGTAGGTATGTTTTCGTCAAAATAACGCATCAGCAAAGTTGTTTATTTGCCTGCAGTCATTAGTCGAAAATTCTGTGGAATTCTTCCAAAATATGTATTGATATTACAAAATATACACACACAGTATGTATACATGCATGTTTTGATTTAGGGGTTGAAATGATTTTGAGCCCAGGTGTTCACATGAAAGAAGCAAACGAACGAGATTCAGTTTATTTTCGAACGCTGAAAGCTACGCGTGCGCGATAACTGCTGTTGTAAAATAAAAGAAAAATCGTTTTGTGTTTTTTTTTTTCTATGGATAAAAAAAGCCACCCAAACGCGCCGCGTAAGTACGCGTATCGAACAAAAAAGAGGCATTTCCGTGGAAACCAGCACTCCCAAGTAGAGGACACCGACTTTGCCAGCACATCGGCCAAAAAATTGAAGAAAACGCAAGACAATGAAGTCATCATCGAAAACAACCTCCAGTTCTGTTTCTTGGAATTTTTTTCATTTTTCCAAACGCTTGCTGCTCTGGTTATCTGCGCCCAATGTAAACAAAAAATTCGATTTGGAAAAACATGTATGCGTGGAGTCGGCTTCAAAGTGAGTCTGCAGTGCCAATGTAAAGCTACACAGTATATTAATTCTTCGCCGGTGGTCGGTAAATCTTTTGTTGTAAATCGCCGGTTGATATTTGCCATGAGATTGCTTGGAATAGGGAGAGAAGGTATTAATATGTTCTGCGGATTAATGGACATATGCCAAGGATTGTGCCTTGATGCGTACTATGGCACCTTGAAAAACATGCATGTGTCTGCTAAAGCAGTTTACAAGCAGTGCCTGTTGAATGCGGTTAAAGAAGAGCAGGAACAGCAGAAAGAAAAAAATCCTGACTGTGACTCCTCAGTGCTGACCGTTTCAGGGGATGGCACCTGGAAAAAACGGGGATTCTCGTCTCTTTTTGGTGTCACTACGCTCGTCGGTAAACATACCAAAAAAGTGGTTGACTCCGTTGTCAAATCAAGCCTTTGCCAGGCATGCAAAATGTGGGGAAAAAAAAATGACTCTGCAGACTTCGAAGAATGGTACGAATCGCACCAGAAAACATGCACAAACAACCACAGTGGGAGTGCGGGCAAGATGGAGGTAGATGCCGTGAAGGATCACAAAAGTTCAAGTGATAGTAATCCACAACATATGTATTGCCCACCTGGTGAGTCCAGCTGGTGCGCCTATCAAAAGTCAGCAGCAGAAGGCTCATTAGCCTCATTTCACCACACGTACGCCCCACTTGATGGAAAGGTTCTGCAAGTAATGAAGCCCATATACGAAGCGTTATCATCCGACGATCTACTCAACCGATGCACTGGAGGTGAAACGCAAAATTGTAACGAATCGTTCAACTCGCTTTTGTGGACCTTTGCGCCGAAACATATCCACTGTGGTGCTACCACAGTCGAAATCGCAAATTTTCTGGCAACCTGCATTTTCAACGAAGGCTTCACAAGTATTTTAAAAATAATGTCAACAATGGGTATTGTCATCGGCCCACAAGCCGAGATGTATGCTGAATCTCGCGACGGAAAACGACTTCAACGCTCAGAGCTAAAAACGTACGCATCATCGAAAGAGGGTCGCACAGCCCGCAGAGCCCAAAAAGCCATGGAAAACTCGTTTTATGAGATGGAGGAAGGCACACTTTATGGGGCTGGAATTGCCGATTAATATTCGTAAGTATTGTATTAAAAAAATATGTGTTAATGTCATTTGTGTGCCTCAAAATTGAAGTCAAAACTTTAAACGCGTTTTTCTCGAAACCATGTTTTTCAAAACTTTGCGCACGATAACTCAAACAGTTTTTGACCGATTTTGATATATGAGGCATGAAACGACGCAGAATTTACGCCGCTATAGCCCCTACCTCAAACTTGCCGAAAAAATAATGTTTACTATTTTTTTTCTACACTAGACTACAAAAAAAGGTCGAAATTCGATTTTTCATTTTCAAAGTGGCGGCTCCCCCCCTAAAAAAATTTCGATTTTTGTTTCCGAGGTAGGGGCTATAGGGACATTCATTCTAAGTAACTGAATAATTTTTTTTTTCAGACGATGTTTACTCTTGGAATCGTGCGCAATTTGGACCCACCTTTTTTCCGGAGAACCTCGTTACCAGGCCGAGAACTTTCTGAACGGTCCATAAATTCACTTTTTCAAAATTTTGTATTTTTTTCAATAAATTAAGCTACCCAAATCAAAAAACGGAACTAAAATATCTTTACTCGTTCTCTTTCCACAATATTTTGAAAAAAGGCTAAAATTTGGCATAGATTACCAGAGGACCCCCTTAAAAAAAATTCGGTGGTAGCCCTTTTACTCTTCTAACAGCGACAGAAACAGAGCGTTAGTTCAAAACAGCCACAGCGTTTTCATAGAAAAATACGCTAGTAATGAGCTATGGGACTGCTACTTGAGCTATGGGACTTCTGTTTGAGCTATGAGTATTTGGTATGATTTATAACAAGGTTTGATGTTGAAGTCAGTATTAGGTTGGACTATGACGTTCGATTGATGGATCAAACAATGAACGATGTGTTACTCTCTGAAGCAAGAGTGCTTCGAGTGGTAGTGGTGGTTGTTGTTTGATGTGCACGTATAACTATTAGATTTTGCATGAATCACCATAAGTCGCAAAAACATGACTCGTTGCAGGTCTCTGGTCCTAATTCCAAACATATTATTAAAAAATTAATTCAAATTAGTGCGAGCTCCAGTTGAATTATGTGTATTAAGTAATCCATTAGATGTTGAAGGTAATTTCGGCAAGACATTCAGTTGAGCTGATGGTAAAGAAGGCAGTGGAGGCGGATACGCGTAAGCAGAGGTTGCCAAAAGACACGTATCGTTAACTAATGCTTCGCCACAGTTTCCTCTTCTTTCGATAAAAAAGAGAAATTCCGCACACGAACATCGGCAGGCCACAATGTCGCATTAAATACTTTATTTAAATCGCTGAGTCGAACTATTTAAAGCTGACTTTCTTCAAAGTGGTTTCATCCACATCTCTTTTAACGAGTCGAATACATTCGATATTATCTCGAAGAATATTAGTATGTGTGCAGATATAGTTAATCACACTATTAGCTTAGAAACAGCAACATCAAGATCATTATTATCATTACACCCAACAATAGCTTTGTTTTTATTTTGCTTTTTCTTACGCACCGTAATCAAATATTATAAAAGTCGACGAGTGTGTAGGACAGAAGTTTCTCCTATGTATATATTATAGAAATTATTATAAAAGTAATAGTTCGCTCAGTACCTACAGTTAGAAAATAATAAATGATCTATTGATAAAAGTATTGCGAATTGATTTGTCTCATCGTGAAGGCCCATTAAAGTTTTTGAGCGACCAAAACGCAATTTTTTTTATTTATCGAATTTTTAACATCCTTAAAATATTCTCATATAGATTTAAGTCAATTTAATAAAAATTATTGTAGTTATAAGCACAAACGTCTGAAGAAAATACACTAAAAGCTATACATAAAAAAATTTAAACACGTTTTTCTCGAAAGTGCTGATTGAAGCCGGTGGATAGCATTACTCGAAAACTACGCTCGCTAAGGATCGCTACCAAATTTTATGTACATGTTAAGGAAATATAATTGGTAATTGGTCAATTTTAATTTTGGACAAATATTTTTTTTATAACCTAAAAAAACTGACTTTATTAAACAAAAATCGGGTTTTCACCTGCCATTTTAGTAAATTCCACATTTTTCAAAAATCTTCGATTAGAAGCTCAAAAAGATTTAGCAGAACCTAAATTATTTATTTCTTTTTAGATAAACAATTTCCAAAAAATCGTGTCCACCGCATATTTCATGTGCTTACATAAACAACCAATTCCTGCTATAATAATTTATATTTTTTATAAAAAAAGTTAAAAATATTTTCTTTAAAAGCTATGTGATTACCCTGCAGTGTAATCAACTAGATTTATACCAGTCAACAACTAGTTGGAAATATCCAACAACTAGTTCGATTTATGTCCTATTCTCATAGAACCGACTGGTATTTTTTACGTGGTGATGTCATTGGAAAAGACAATTGTCTTACTATAGATAAGGTTTTAACTAGTTAACAACTCATTTTTTATGTAAAGTAAAATTCTAGTTGGGTTGTAACTAGTTTTTAACCAATATAGTAATTATCGAATTAAAACTAGTTCATAGGTTCATATTTTTTCAATAGTTCATAGGTTCAAAGAACATATATTTTTACAACAAAATATTAGCTAAAGGCTAAAGTTAAAGCTATTTGATGAAATATCATGTTTATGGTATATATAAACTAAGTTCTAATCTACTACAAAATTGCAATAAAAACATTTAAAAATGAGAGTATATGTCGCATTAATATAATTCAAGATAGTTTATCAACTACATGTTTTTAAATTAGTTTTTATATGTTTTAATTTGTTTATTATTAGTTTGTTCCAATGGGGTACCCAGCTCCAACTGGTTTTGGAACTGGTTGATTTTGATAATATGTAGTATAGTTTGATTTTGGCTAATTTTACAACTGGTTTAATGTGACTTGACAAAAACTAGTTGGGTTTAAACTACTTTTGTAGCTAGTAAATCGTGACAAAATATAAACTAGTTTGTTTTGACTAGTATAAATACTACTCATGTTTTAATGCTGACTAGTCTTACACTGCAGGGTATAAAGATAAAAAAAATTACCTAAAATAAACAGTCACTTTAAATCAACACTTTTAATACAGAGTTTTTTTTGCTTAAAAAACTTTAATGGTGCCTTGAATTGATAAGTAAATGCTTACTCTTCAAATTTTTTTTGTAAATTTCAGGTCCTTTTTTTCAATTAGTAGATGTGGGGAAAGACAATTGCACCGGCCGAGGAATCATATAAATTGATTTTGGATAATATGGCACAATCAACTTCTCGAATATAATGATAGCATTGCAAATATATAGAAGCCTTATGATATCAAACGCCACGGATGAACGTAGTTTTTCAAAATTAAAACTAATAAAAAATTGTGTTTGTTCTTCAATGACACAGAGCCGTTTAAATGCATTTGCTATAATGGCGATTGTAAATGATGTATTAGAATAAGTCAACTTTCAAAATGATTTAAACGATTTTGTGTCTAAAAAATAAAAACAGTTAATATTTAAGCATATTGTACTTTACAAAACTGATTTCGTTTTGTACCCGAAATTGTACTGCATTTTGTTATATTTAATAAAAAAATACGCCCACCTTCCTTCAATTTGGTTTATTATTTAGAATGATGGAAAACCTTCAATGTAGTAAAAAAATATCCGTTATCTATAGCAATAAAACTCATTTTCTTTAATTCAATAAAATCACTTCACAAAAATAGGTTGAACTGTACCGTTAAGTCAATGTATATATGTTTTATGATTATGTCAAAAAAGGTCCAAAATATTGACTTTTTACTCAAAAAATGACTCAAAAATTTTTGTTGTTGTAAAAATGAAGTCAATTAAAAATTGCACATCTGGCTACCTTTCATATGACATAGCATTTATTTGCGAAAATTCTTCCAGCTAAGCGCAAAAATTATTCTACTGTTTTTGTCATCAAAACAACAAGGGTACCCCCTTTGATTTTTTTCGCAAAATTTATTTTTTCCAAAATGTTGTTTTTATATTTTTTACAAAAAAGTCAAGTCTCAAAAATAATTTATGTGAAAAAATTACCCCAATATCTCTTTCCAATCAAAAGTTATGGCAAAAAATCTATTTTTTCATACAATTGACTATCTATAGTAATAAAACTCATTTTCTGTTTGTTTGTTTGGCCTTTATACAAATCTAAACGGCTCAACGGATTTTGCTCAAACTAAGTATACATATTAAGTGCATCCCAACTTAAAATGTTATGTACTTAGTTTTTGCCACGCCCAGTCTGAAATTTTTCAACTAACGGTAATTTTGTTATTATAAAACTTTTTATTATCGGAGATTTCTATGTATTTAATTTTAAAAATTTTTTGTTATTTTGACTTCAAAAACACTGACATATCTTCAAAATTGGAGAAATTTTCAGTGCTACGACTTTTTCATAAAACATCGTTGCCTAAGAATGAGAAAAAAACGACATGAAAATCAAAGTTTGGTCTTTCGATGCAAATATTGTATCTCCGCTGTCCATTAATGTATTTCATTCAAATTTTTTTTGTTCAAAAATTCAATAAAATTACTTCCCAAAAATAAGTTGAACTGTACCATTAAGTCAGTGTATATATGTTTTATGATTATGTCAAAAAAGGTCCAAAATATTGACTTTTTACTCAAAAAATGACTCAAAAATTTTTGTTTGGTTACCTTTCATATGACATAGCATTTATTTGCGAAAATTCTTCCAGCTAAGCGCAAAAATTATTTTACTATTTTTGTCATCAAAACAACATGTCATGTTGTATTGTCATGTAAAATAGGTTGTCATGTTTTTCATTATGCCAGATTTTAAAAAACATTTAATCGAGAAGTGTATGTTAAATGTTTATATAAATGACTCTCGAGTATCACCGGGTATATCAGCTAGTTATGAATATAATTACATTGTGGTAGAAAAAAAAATAAATTTTAGGAAGTTAGAAAAGGATTGCATTGCCTAGAGGTCCCTACACGGTTAATCCGGCCCTGTATCTTCAGTTCACTTTAGTTTTAAATTGTGCGTAATCGAATGAAAACTACTCCCATCTAAAGTGACGTCATCAAAATAAAAACTCTTCATAAACTGATCTAGTGTCTCATAGATTGTGTGTGTGGGGTATTTTAACTTCGGCCTTGCTAAAAATAGTTTTTTACTAGTTATTTTTATTTCGAAAGAACCAACTTGAAGAACATCTGAAAGTCTGTCGATGTTTTTACACGTAAATTAAGTAAATGCATTTTTTTGAATCGTAAAAAAAATGTATGATACTCTCTTTTATTCTGTTGAAATGATAATAATTAGATCAATGCAATAATATACGATTTTTATAATTAAATCATTTTGCTTGATATGAAAATATGATCCCACTCGTTTTGAACAAAGTAGAACTTAATTGGATCAGAGATGAAGAAAAAAATAACGCAGCTAAAATTATATAAAATAATGCTTATCATTTAAATAAAGTACGAGTAAAGAGCGAGAAAAAACAATTCGTTCTTATTACCATTTTTTTACGGCATACAAAGCGTTACACTACATTAATAACTTAATAGCCCGACTTCCTGATATACTTACCGATTTCAAATGTGTTATCCAAAATTATCCAAAATGTATTCCGAAACAATGTATTTATAGTATATAATTTGTGTACATTAAACGCTTCTTCAGTTTATCACTTATATACACTGTACTTATTACCAACAAATATTGTTGTTTGATATAAAACTATTTAAATATTTTATTATAACACAAAAAGGTTTGGTTTTTTTATAAAATTATTTTTAATAATAACAGTTAATCACAATGCTGAATCACTACTTTGCTTTGCGCACACTTTCACTCAATCACAAAAAGAAACACACACACACTAGCACAGCTAAGGTTATATATTTTATTTTTAAGGCGCAGTCGATATAAGCAATTTATAAATACTACATAATTATCACTAATTTGATTAATATTTTTTTTCCCGTTTTATAATATAAAAACCTTTCCATCAACCAATGAAAACTTGTTTTTATTTTTTTATTTTATCCAATTTGGTACGCATTTATATATTTTAAATCCTAATTTTTAATTATTTTTTAAATATCCACCAACTTTTATGTTTCCGTTTCCGATTGCTTTTCAGTTACAAATTATTTGACGCGCGTCCCAGGAGCTGATTACGAAGACTGAAACAGCTACGAACCATGGACATCTAAGAACGATCCATTTTTCCACTTCCATGTTATTTTATTAGTTGTTTTGTTTTTGCGCTTTTTTTATACATTTTTATACATATATCCTTTTTCATATTCAGCATTGAATATGTATATTTTTCTAATAATGAATGAATGAATGAAAACGAAAGGATATCGAATGTAAGAGAATGTGGCGAAGAAAGTCGCAGATACGCTGAAAGGCGTTGTTTGAAGTTTTACACACACACACATTCAAAGGCACTTGCTCTCAAAAACATACACTCACACAGCTAAGGTAGGGGAGAATCGTGGTAAGGCTGAAATGAAAGAATGTTCAAAAACGAAGACGAATGAGCTTAAAAATCGCCCGCGGCGCGTGATAAACGTTTCTGCAGCACCCGCCATGCTGCCAAATAAACTTCGAATGTCCATTTAGATATTTTGCTATGCTCAGTCTAGCGACAAATATGCATAGCATACGGGTTAACAGCATTTCATGCGGTGCTGCGGGTGTCACAAAATGGCCAACAAATGAGAACGAGTAGCAGAGCAAAAGAAAAATATTAAAAAACCGTCATTAATTGTTATAATTTGGTTGTTTTCTCTGCATGGCACTGAGTGAAAGAGTGTCTGTGTGTGTGTGAGGTCTCACCTACACATATACACCACAGCTATTGCTGCTCCAAAACATCGCATATCTTCAGACCAAATGGTTTTTCAGGTCACCCAGGTCGTCCATCGTCGCCATGGCATGTAAATGAAAATCAGACATGCAAGGGTTGATAAAGAAAATCGCGAATTATTTTTAATACCATAAAGTTGTGAAGTGTGCTTGTGTTTTTTGTCAAGGATAACAGCTCTCTGCTAAGGCCACCACACCTCTACTTTATATACATACGATATAATATACCATTTTCTGATTTTTTAGGTCTTTGCCTTCATTCGCATAAAAACGTGTTCACAATTATTCTTCTGTTTCTCTGTTTATCATTACAATCCTAGTAAAATACACGTTCATCTCTATGTATGTGTGCGTGTATGGATCAACAATGTTTGCCAGAGTATGTATATGATTCTGTTCTTTTAATAATTTTCAAGCAGCGTTTTTTATTTGCCGGTTTAATTAAAGCAAAATTTATTTGACCGCACTTTTACAATCGTTGTCTAGTAGCGTGTGTGTGTGTGTGTGTGCGTGAAGGTGATAAAACTTATCATAATTCATGCACGTGTTTATGAGCCAACATTGCCAACAACTACAACATAGCAATTTTTGTTATGATTTAAATATTATTTTGCTTGTTATTGCTGTTTGTTTTTATTATATATTTTATGTAGTTATGTAGATAATATACAGCTCTGCTGGGAACAAAACATGGACAGATTTATATATATGTGAATACGCTTTTGACTGCTACTTTGCTCGCAAAATTTTATGTATTAGAAATAAGAAAACATTAATAAACTTGCCTCCTTTATAAGCCCCTGTTGGGTCGTATGTTGAAGCAATTAGAACAAGTTTCAAGTACCTTTAGGCACAAATGTAAGTGACCAGAAGAAACAATAACGTAGCTCAAATAGCCTCTTATATCTAGTTGAAAGTAGGTATCAAAAATAACGGTTGCTTCTTTAATCAGGAGGTTCCTTTAATAGGGTTTTACAATAGGGACATAAGAATTTTGATATGTTGATTTTTTTTTTGAAATTTTTATTTCCTAAATTTGGATAGAAATTTTTGATAAATTGCATAGTTGCTCGTTTGTGAACGTTATCAAAGTAAAATTTTTATTCGACTGACGTTTTCACATTGATGGATTTAAAAAAAAATTTGTTCGTATTAAAATATAAAATGATATTGTCCCTATTGACAATTTTGTTATGTCCTTATTGAAAAACCGGGTTATATGTGATGCCAAGAAGATATAGATTTATTTTTGACATACATTTTGTAATGACTTTTAAGATAAATACTACTTAGGGCCAAAATTGGACGATTAAACTCGGTTTAGGTAAAAAAGAAACACATTATATGATAATTTAAGTCAATTTTACTTCAAGGATCTAGTTCAAAATATCTAGTTAACCAAGTTTAAACGTCCAATTTTGGTGAGTTTACCACAGTTTTATTTGACTAGAGTTTAAACTCGCACTTAAAAATTGGCCCTTAAAAGCAACAACACTGATCGGCAAAAAAAAAGGAGCAAGAACTTTGTTGTGTGTTTTTTATTGCATTAGTGTGCTGAATCCAAATCTAATAATATTAATTAAACATTAATTTAAATAAAGTACTATATTGACTTATTAAGGATGCGGTGGGGTGAAGCGGTTCGCTTTTTTTGGAGGCTCTCAGCAGCTCCAAAAATTATAATTTTTTGTATCGTTTTTGGCTTAAATCAAAAGAATGGACATTTTTCTTAATTTCTTTGCGCTCGGATTTGAACATTTTCGATTTTCGCAAAAAATTATGGGGATATTTAGAAATTGTTCGTTTTTAGATTTTTGAAAAATGATGGGGTGAAACGTTTCACCAAAAGAAATTTTCCGTTGTAATGTATAAACATCAACATAAATTGGTTTTATGGCCTCGGGCAGGCTCCTAAGTAAGCAAGAAACTAAAATACTGAATAAAAGTCATCGAATCCAAATGCATTATTCATCGCTACCCCGTAAACCAAAGGATATCGTTTCGATATTGAGATGATATCGTAAAGGTGATCATTTCTATCGATAACGATACACGAGATGATATCGTTGTGATATCAAAAAAATTCCTGTTTGCGATACAAATTGACATATTGTTAACTATATCGAAAATATTTTAATGGCGATATCGTAAATCCGAAAATTTCTCGATATCGAAACAAAATCTCAATGTCGTTTCGATATCGAGATGATATCGTAAATGCGATAACTTCTATCGTTAACGCTCCCAGAGACGATATTGTTATGATATCGAAAAAAGGCAGTTTTCGATAAAAATGGACATATCATTAACGATATCGAAAGCATATTTATCCTTAATATTGAAACAATATTGCAAGCGGATTTGGCACCTTCAAAAATCTCGTACTAACACAAAAAACTACTACTGCTCCTAGCTCTTACGCTATTACGACTCCTATTTCCTAAAACCTGCCTAACCCATCAAATACTTTAAACTTATTCTACCATAACTGTGGTGGTATGAGAGGTAAACTTAGTAAACTTTTTGTTGATGCTAAATCTTGTCACTTCAATGTTCTTGTCTGTACTGAAACGTGGTTAAATGATACATTCAAAAATGAGGAAATTCTCGATTGTAATTGGACAATATACCGTAATGATAGAGATTATACAAAAACTGGTCTTTCACGTGGTGGAGGAGTTTTGATTGCCACACACAATGCCTTGTCTAGTGAGATAATTGCAACATCCTCTCATAATTGCCTTGAACTCCTAATAATAAGAATAATACTAGATCGAAATCGTTATATATATAATGGTGCAATATATATTGCTCCCAACTCAAAAGAAAGTTCATACAATGAGTTATGTGAAACTATAACTTCAGTTACAGCCAACTTAAACGAAGTAGATAAAATAATTATATTGGGAGACTTAAACCGTCCCAATATTTCTTTTATTACCGATGATAATGACAAACACCTTTTTCCAATTAATCTTACTAATTCGGTCGACTTTAATTTACTTAGCTTCTTTTATAGTAACGATTGTCTGCAAGTAGCTCCCATCCCTAACCAGAATGGACGTTGGTTAGATTTAGTTCTTACTAACTCATACGACGAAGTCAACGTCACTCCAACCTGTGAAGCAGAGCATTTATTCTCAAATACCCTTCACCACACTGCATTTACAGTTCAATTACTTGCTTCCCGTATAACCTTTAGACAATTCTTTAATAATTCTGTAGTGTATGATTTTCTTAACGCTGATTATAATAATATAAGAAATGAACTGAATTCTGTAATGAAAAAGTATCTTTAAACGTCTTCTCCAATGTAGCGATCAGCACGTAAAGGTTTTGGGCTAGAACTCGCCGGTGGGGAGGGAACTTGCTGCACTGAAGAAAAGTATACTTATCATAAGGAATACGTGCTTGATGAAAGAAGTAAAGAAACAAAAAACAAATTTTATATTGAAACTATATATTTACATATGCATCGCTCAACAACCAGTTCGAGATTTGGATGTTAAAATCTCGTCTTGCCCTTAACCCAACCATGTTCTCTTTAACTGAACCAAAGTATATCCGTCTGAGAACCCCTCTCATCTCCTCTTTGTTTACCCACCCCCGGCCAAAAAAAAAACACCAAATTACTCCATATTATTCATTTATTAGTAGTTTTATTATTTTTTTTTTTATGTTTCTTTTATATTTTCTCTTTTGTTTCATTTCGTTGTCTTAATAATAGTAAAATTGCGAAACATTATAGCAAAACAAATAATTGTATAACGTAGTAAACAATAATCAATGAATTTCTTATAAAAGGTACAAAAACAACGTCAGCGAGGCTGGCTCTCTGAACACCTTACTATGAAGGAACAAAATGGAATTTATACAATTGAAATTAAGCTTAACCAAACTAAATCACTGCAAAGCTTGGATTACGTGCTTAGGCACAAACTCTTCCTTTTATGCCGTTGAAGCAGTTGTTAGCACATGCAAAATCGCCGTTCAACGTCTCTCGGCTTCAACTGGTACGGCACCCAATTTCCTTGCTTTCGAATCATTCCCATGGCCTTCAAGCGTTTGCCGACCGTTGATAAGTCGACTCCCAATGATTCTGACATTTCTTGAAGGGTTTGACACGGGTCTTCATCGAGCAAAGCCTCCAACTCCTCATCTTCAAACTTTTTCGGCTGGCCCGGACGCTCTTTGTCTTCCGTATCAAAATCACCACTTTTAAACCGACGGAACCAGTACTCACAAGTAGAAATCGATGGAGCATAGTCCCCGTAAGCCTCAGTAAGCGTGCGTTGTGCTTCAACCGCTTTTTTCTTCAAATGGAAGCACAAAAGTAAACCTTCCCGCAAATTGCGTTTTGTTGGAACGAAAGTCGACATGTTCACAGAGAAAAAAATATATGTTGTTTACACTTCAGTGGAATGACACATACTGAAAAATGAAGCTTAGACAATGTGCTTTGAAATGAATATAGCCACAGGTGTGCCCGATGCGATCTATTGATAGTTACGCCATCTCTTAGAAAACCTTTAAAACTAATTCCAACCCCCAATATTTACGACTATGTTTTTTTTTTGTTTTGTTTTCTGAATATAGGTATAGACACATATATGCATAAGTAAATTTCGTCAATTTTATGTTAAGGCAAAATAATATGGTATTTTAAGTCGTCACTTACCAAGTCATGAGCAGCATACAGATCTGTTTGCGGTGCATGATGATCTTCACGTTTATAGCGTTTGCTTTATAGAGAGGGAATTATTTAAGTATAATATTATTTTACCTTCTCTTTAATGTTGTTTGTTTTTTTTTTTTGTTTTGGGTGAAGTTAGTTAAAATTTAATTGCTTCACTTCCTTATGATTTTATATTACTAATTACTTATGATTAAATTATTAATTTTTTTCTTTAAATCTTAAAAATAATGTCTTAACCAATGAGGTTTTTTTTTATGCTTATAGGTGTGATTGTTTTATTTTAATGAATTTATATCTATTTTTTTTTTTAAGCGAAACGTTGGTTGCAAATATTAAATTAGAATCAAAGCAATGTTTCGAAGTAGCATGATTGTTGCTATGAGGATTGATGAGGTTAGCTTTCCAACATGGTCCAAGGTCCAAACCAGCTGAGGGCAGTCGGGTGGTTACTGATGGTTAGGTTTGATTTAATGTTAAGCACGTTGGATGTAACTAAAATCCAACAATCAAAATCCTTTTGTTGAATTTGGGCTGATTCGGACAACCTTTATGGTATTTTAGAACCGATTAGACGTCCAGTAGAATTAAATCAACCACTTCACCAAAAAATGTTTTTAATTTATTTCTTAGATATTGTTTCTTTAAAATTAAACTTTTACTGATTTTAATTTAAAACCAAGATTAAATTTTCAGAACTGGGAGAGTGCACGAGGTAAGTATTTTTCGTTTCAGGAACTCGAGGCGGAAAGAAAAAGTTTGACTTGACGTTTTAGCATGTCAACATTCTTTCTCTTTCTTTTTTTTTTTTTTTTTTTTTTTTTGTAGGTATAACAAATAGACTTGATGTGGAGAAAATAAACCAGGGATACTCTGTCAAACAGTCAGAGTTTGTTGACTGATCGAACATCAAGTTTGCGCAAACATATTTTCAACCATCACAAGACATTGTTTTGTTTTGTTTTTCTTAAATGATTTTTTCTCTTAATATTTAATTAATTCTTTGCTTTCTAAATCCTCCCCTCAAATATCTAAATCTCTAAACAATTTTTTTTTAATTTTTTTTTTTTTTTTAACTAATTAAAAACAAAAATTATTTAGAGATCCAAACACTCGAAAGGAAAATTCAAAAAGCAAAGAAACAAATTGACTCGTTACAATTCTTTTAACTCGGACCAACTATCAGTCTTGGATTTGGACGATGCTGTTTCGTTTTTCTATCAGAGTATCTTTTCCGTACTTGATACTTTTGTTCCAAAAATAAAAAAACGAATTAAACTATCTGAGCCGTGACTTGATCCCAATCTTAGGCAACTCAGAAATCAAAGAAATAGTCTCTACAAAATCGTTAAAAACACCGTCATTGTAAGTGATGAAGTAAAGGCAAGATATGCAGAGCTGTCTAAAGAGTTTTCAAAAAAGTCTGAAGAAGCATATAAACATTACACCAACTTGATTGGTGAAAGAATTATTAACGACCCTAAAAAATTTTTCGGATATCCTACAACCATGTTTAAAGGTAATGTTTCTTCTTCCAACCCACAAGTGATCTGTAATCTCTTTGCAGATCATTTTAAAGAAGTATTTCGTCCTCCTTCAACCCCAATTCGTACGCCGTTACTGTATCCCAACACGTCCCCTTTGGTTTGCACAGTCAATATTACACAAGAGGACATAATTAATTCTATAAATGAATTAGATCCCTACAAGTCTCCCGGTCCGGACCTTATTCCACCAATTCTCCTTGTTCAGTGCCTAGCTCAATTAATTATACCATTACATAATATGTTTAATAAGTCTTTGGAAATAGGTGTTTTTCCATCTTTTTGGAAGTCATCTCATCTAACACCAATTTATAAGAATAGCGATAAGAGAGCGATCGAAAACTATAGAGGTATTGCCTTATTGTCAACTATTCCTAAGCTTTTTGAAAAAATAATATGTTCTAAGCTCACTGAAATAGTTAATACACACTTAAATGAACAGCAACACGGATTCCGCAAAGGACGATCAACCACAACAAACCTCACAATAATGGTTTCAGATGTTCTTAAGAACATGGAAAAAGGTCATCAGATAGATTCTATATATACCGATTTTAGTAAAGCATTTGATCGAGTTGATCACGTAATCTTAACTAAAAAATTAGAAAAATTCGGTATATCAGGTTCTTTGTTGAATTGGCTTATATCTTATCTTAGTGGAAGATCCCAACAAGTTAAATTTCAGGGTACTCTATCTAATAAGATTATTGTCTCATCAGGCGTACCCCAAGGAAGTCACCTCGGTCTGAAGTTATTATTATGATTATTATGATATATCTGAAGTTTTGTATGATATCCCATTTTTAGACGACTTAAAAATGTATTATGTCATTAAATCAGATGTGGATACAGTTTTCTTACAGAGTAAACTCGTATCCCTGGAAAACTGGTGTAATCAAAATAAGCTTTCTCTTAATGAAAATAAATGCTATGTTATAAGTTATTCCCGTACAAAAGAAATGCTTTACAGTAGTTTTGAGCTAAATGGGGTTGAACTAAAAAGGATCAATCACATTGCAGATCTTGGGGTTATCCTAGATTCTAGGCTGCGCTTTAATCTTCACCTCGATCATATCACATCCAGGGCAAACAAGCTTCTCGGATTCATTAAAAGACGTGCAAATGAATTCAAGAACGTCTGGGTAACTAAAACCCTATATTGCACACTAGCGCGTCCAATTCTTGAATATTGTTGCACAGTATGGAACCCAAGTTTTGCAGTGCATAGTGATAGAATAGAATCTATCCAAAAACAATTCTTACTTTTTGCCTTGAGAGACACGTACAACCCTCGGGACTTTAGAAACCTGCCACCATATGTTCACAGACTGAAAGCCATTAACTTAATGCCGTTGTCAACAAGAAGATCGCTACTGTGTTCATGTTTTATATTTGATGTCATTGCCCAAAACATTGGCAGCGAATATATTTCCAACAAAGTAACAAATAATGACCCAATAAGGAGAACTAGGCATACAAGATTTCTATGTGAGTCACAGCACCACACTACTTACGCTTTCAAAGAACCAATTAATAGATGTTGTAGGATATTTAATACTATCAGCGAGCACTACCTTCCACCTATGTCTAAATACATGTTCTAGCGTACCCTTTCAATCACCTCTTTCCACCCTAAGCATCTATCCTTATCACGATCACCAATTACCATCTATGCCTCTTTAACTGTTCCCTATTAATTATAAGATAGCACAGTAGCTTAATATTCATATTTTCAACTTCTTTGTATAAAATATGTAAGTAATAAGTTCCTTCTGTTTTTTATAAGATATCACAGTAGCTTAATAGTCATATTTTCTACTACTTTGTATAAAATATGTTAGTTATAAGTTTCTTCTGAGTCTTTTCTTTTCTTATCTCCTTTTCTGTTTGACGTGTTCTTAAATTCATGTCGCTCAAGTGGGCGGATTACGCCCACTTCGATTAGCATGTCTTTGTACACCAAAACAAGGTAAGGGGTGAGGAAAAAAAATAAATAAAAAGACAACCTATCAGAATAAGTATAGTGCCTTGCTTGGCCAAATAAATAAATAAAAACCATACGGAGATTTAAACCTCGGCCGCGAGCGTGTTAGTCCATCTGCTTAACCATTCGACCATCGCAATTTTTAACTAATCGTTGCTTAATTTTCTTCATTAAGAATGATAGCTTGTCTTCGGTCGTGGGTTAAATCCCCAATAGGGCCAATTAAAATTTTTTTGTTGTGCTGTATTAAAATATAGGGGTTTTATACAACATTTTTTTTTACGAAAGTTCGATATGTAATGTTTTTGCTTAAAATATGTAATAACAACAGCGAACTTAAAATAAATGATTTATTTTTAAAATGTTTTTTAAAAATTTTTTTACATCCATTCAGAATTAAACGAAAACTCTTACAGCCGTATTCATAAAAAGTTACAAGCCTCTTGTAAGCCCTTTGTAAGACACATGCCTAAAAACGTTATTCATAAACGTTCAATAAAGAAAAAATCTTTTGTAACAGCTTTACAAATGAGAGAATTTTAAATAGGAAAAAACCTTGGGCAAGACTTGAAGGCAAGTTTAGCAACAATTAAATGGTTTTTAGAGAACATAGTTTAAAATTTAATGTTGAGCTATGCAATTGCTTATTACCAAAGTTTGATTTGGGAATGATTTTCTAAAATATGTCGAACTTTTAGCACCTACGAAAATTTAAAAAATTAAAGATTTCACTATTTTTGAATTGTATATTTTTCTACCTAATGTTATCCATTCAGAAAAATTGCAAGAAATTGACGATGAGTTGCATGAGTTGCACCACATTAATTTCAGTAATTTGAATTTACTGAATGAAAATAGTATTGAAACTTTTTGGAAAGCAATTTTTGATCAGAAACGTGGAGATAATTCTAGTTAAAACTAATTTATGTTGTTTTTACGATACCTGTAGCAACAGCAAATGTAGAGCGTATTTTTTTTCACAAATAAATATTAATAAAACTAAAATCAGAAATAAATTAGAAACTCGCACCTTGTGTAGGATTCTTTGAACTAAAGATTTTTTAAGGAAAAACAATTGGAACTGCACAAATTTCACAAACAATCACCAGAAATGAGAAAAAAGTTTGATCGAAATATGTATAAAAAATAATTTAAAATTTCAGATTTCATCATCATTTCATCATTTGTGAATTGCAAAATTTCACAAAAGGTTTGATATAAAATTTATTTCTAATTTTGTGTTTATTGCTACAGATTTGAGAAAAAATGCTTTCTGCATTTGCTGGTACTTCAGGAATCGATAAAACAGCATGAACAACTTTCCTTTGTAATGAAAAGACTTAGAATTATCTCCACATTTCTATTAAAACTATTTTATATAGGATGTAAATAACAATGATCTCAAAAATTGTTAATGACATTTACATTCAAATAAATTGATAATTTAAATTATTTTAGTTAATGAATGCGAATGTTTTTGTTTTGTTTAATTATTAATTTAATTTAAATACTTTATTCCGAATACAATAATAGAAATTTTAAAGCACACATTTTAAAAATATATGTTTTAGTCATTTTTTTTAGTTCCAGTTTTTTTACAAAAAAATAAGTTTTTTCCTGAAAATTAAAGTTAAAAATATATGGCAACACTGTTTTTGATTTAAAGGTGAACAAAATTTTAAACAAATGCCTGTTAATATATCAAATTCACAAACCTATTTTATTTCTTTTTTAAATTTTTAAGCAAATGTCATTCTATTTATCAAAGTTACAAAAGAAAATTACAACTGTTCCTACTTTGAAGCATCAGTATTCTCACTTTAACTATAAGACACTTAAAACTCGTTATTGAATACAACGCTTTTAAAAAGAATTTGAATTTTAAAAAGCATTTTAACTAAAAAACCTTTTAAACGTTTTAAAATATCTTTTAAAATATTTAAAATATTTTTATAAATACGGGTCATGATACAAGGAACTACAGATAAAGTATTGCTCATATCTGCCATGTTTGCTGTGACGTACAAGGTGCTCATTGGTTGCAACGTAGTCACAATTTATTCATAGGGTGTAAAGATTTTAAAATGCCTAAATTTTCTTAAGAAAACTTGTTTTACTGAAATGAAATAAATATTGTTAAATAAGCACATGCCCAAAATAAAGTAAATATATTTTTTAGTTCTGTTTGTGAAAAAAATTTGCATATATTGCAGGGGTGTTTTTTCCCCTTTTTACCGATTTACACAAAAAACGGCTACGTTGCTTGATGTGCTTGACAGAATTTTGACTGTTTGTTCGTTTTCATTTTGCCATCTTCGTCTCTTTTTGACATTTTCTTTTGAATGTATTCATCAAGTGTCACATTATACGAGCACCAATGATGAGGTGCGCAGTAAATGTTGTTCGTTGCGCCGGGAATACTTTATCTGTAGTTCTTTGTATCATGTATACGGGTATTAGAATTTTTTCATATAATAATTTTGAAAATTTTTCTTGGTTACTCATCATAATTATATTAGCGTACGTAAATAGGTAAGTGCTAGTTACGTTTATTTTGTCCAAATATCGGTTCCAGCAAAATTAAATCGAGCATTTTCTAATCTAGACATTGTTGAGATATCGCAGTGCTATCATATTTATACTATCGTGATGATATCGAGTACGTGAACATTAATGATATCGAAACTGTATCGCAATGCTACATTATTATAATATCGTAACGATATCTAGTATTTTTTAATAAAGATAACGTTACGATATCGAAATGCTATCATAATTATACTATCATGATGATATCTAGAAATTTGTTATATAGATACCATTATGGTATCAAAATGCTATTGTTAACTGTAGTATCGAGACGATATCACGTATTTGTGTGTTAAGATATCGTAACGATATCTTCAGACTATCATAAAGTTTTTCTACCGATATATGGTTTGCTGGGTAATATCGAGGTCAGAGTTCCAATTCCAGAACTCGAAGGTTTCAAATCGCAGTCGAGATTTTTGAGTTCAGATTGGTTGAGTAGATGTGGTTCTTCTGTT
The DNA here is from genome assembly GCA_963920525.1 of Dichetophora obliterata. NCBI lineage: Eukaryota > Metazoa > Arthropoda > Insecta > Diptera > Sciomyzidae > Dichetophora > Dichetophora obliterata. The sequence continues at coordinate 184,013,452 of OY986438.1, forward strand.
AAATTAGATGAACTCCTAAGCGAAAATTAATTTGATTTTACAGATGGTGATTCGGAAATATCGAATGACACGTCAGCTTGTACTTCCGAAGGAGGAACTGGCGCTGTTAGTTCTTTATTGCGTGGAATAGGCCTTAGGGCCGAAGGAACATCAGAGAATTTTGCTTTATTATTTGTCAACATTCACAAATTCCGCTATCAGTATCGCAATGTAAACAATTGCACTGAAAACAATAGCATCAAAACTAGACGTGCTAGACAAATTTTGAGTACATATTTGGATTTAGTGCATCGATATATATCAATTTCACATATTTATTGCTTTGCTCCTATTTTGATGCCGAGCAGTGTTAGTGCTCAATCATTCAATTTCTCCAAACAAAACTGTGCTATTTTTCAAATGAAAAAACCCCAAAAATTATTGGTCACTAAATTATTTTTAGTTGTAAATTAGATTTTTTTGAGTTAGTTTTCATATGTAACATCATTTAATTTTTTGGTGAAATGTCATTATTTTAGGTCATTTGAAGTTTTTATATTTTCTACAATCTAGAAAAATTTCCATCATTGATCAATGTTATTTAATAAAACATTGTTATTTAATGAAAAATAAAAATCAATCTTCGATCGATGCTTTCTTAAAGAAATTATTCATAGATCGAAATAGTTCCTACAAACATTTCAATTATATTCATTAGAGAGACATTTTCACATGAAAATTATTTGAAGTTATTTGACATTAGGTCGGCCTGGATAGTAGGGGCCTTGTTCAAATCCTGGTCGGGCCAAGGTCTAACGTTTTAACCTTACTTTCCTTCCTTCTAATTAAAATATCTTTGAAACACATCAGCTTACGATAAAAAGTTGTAGTTGGTAGTGGTAGGAAAAGCTTGTGGAGAAGGAACACTTAGTACTATGATTTGACGAAAGTCAAGGCAAAAGACTTGCTTCAATTCAATATCACATAATGACAGATGGCAACCCTTGATAGAGTTGATGGCGGTGATCTAAAATGGCTTACTGCTTTGAAGTGTCATATGATTAGCAGCCATACAATTCATGAGAATGAATTAGAGGATCTACACATTCATATGCTAGTTTAAACAGTGAGTTTATCACAGCTTAATCACTCAAAAGACTACTGATGAGGAATATGTAGCGATTTCCGAAACAGACTGTCTAGTCAGCTAAGTGATTGACTCTATACAGAGTTGTTGTTGTTGTTGCCTTCTTGAAAACTCACTTGATCTAAAGCTCACAATCTTAATTCATGTAAATATCACATAATTTTACAGCTTCTGCAACTTTAAGAACATTCTAGACAAAAGTTTCATTTGATTTCTCCCTTCTTTTATTCTGTGGAATCACAATGGTCTGAGGACCTGCCACCACCTTTATCATTAAGCTCAAATATTACTCTAAAAAGTGATATATTTTAGAATTACAAAAATAATTTAGAAACATTTTTAGTTTTAACAATAATGCTTGCATTTATAATATTATTGTCAATTATCAACAATTGTTGAATAAAATGAGAATTTAATTGTAAATAAGTTTGATAATATTAATCGATGTTACTTCAATCAAAAAACAATATTTTTAATCTGATCTAAAAAATAACGATCTTTAATTTATTATTATTTTTATTGGAAAAAATATCGATTTATGCTTGATTTTAATTTTTTAACAATTTTTTTGATCGATAAATTTTTTGTGAAAGATATTTTTTTCGATCAAACAATCATTCTTATATGTATTCAAAAATAAATAGGTCAAAGATTGAATTATTTTCAATTGAAAAATTTCAATTAATGAATTGCTTTATTTTTCTTGAATTAAAACAATATTTATCATAGAACACTCCAACAACCAAATTCATTACAGACTTTGACGAACAAAAGAAAAATACACGCGTAGCAGTTACTAGGGCGTTCCAGAAGCTGCCGGCCTACAAAAAAAAAACACACGGCTTGTACCAAAATTATTTTTTACTCTTCCACATAGTCCTCTTTCAGCACCATACACTTATTCAAACGATTTTCTAACACTGCCCTGTTGCCCATGCCCATTGAATGGTAAGATTTCTCAAGATCTCCGAAATATGCTTCTGTTTCCAATCCGACTTGTTCATTCGCCGCAAATCTCTTTCCCTGGAGCCACTGTTTTAAGTTTGGGAACAGATAACAGTCGCTGGGGGTCAATTCTGGAGAATAAAGGATGAGCAGTTCGAAGCGTAAATCGTGCAATTTGGCCATGGCCTCGATCGATTTATAATCTGATAAGATCGCTAAATAGGACCGTTTGTGTGTGATTTCGTTCTTTAATAGATCCAATAATTTGCAGTAATAGTTGCTGTTTACTGTTTTTCCTTTTCTCAAATAGTTGATGATCAAATTGCAACTTGAATCCGTGTTTGTAGCTATCTCACGCACTTTCAATTTTGGATTGTCCAATATGAAATCACGGATTTTTTCAATACATTCTTGAGTGGTCACTGCTTTTAGTGCTCCTCCGGCGCACAGTAGTGCGTTGTCACGTAGACAAAAACCAATTATTTTTTTGAATCGAAACCTAACAATATTGATATCAATCGACAGATTATTGCATAGATAAAACAAAAACAAATATTTAGTGAAAAAACTCAGTTTTGGCTACGCTGTGACACTTCAAAGTTGAGATACTTTTAAAAAAAAATCATGTTTTGTTTTGAGTTCTCCTAGCAAATAATTGTCAAAAATTTATGTTTTGACTTAACTAAGCCAAGTTAATTTTTTATTATAAAAAATAATTGAGTTAATAAATTAAATTAAGAAATTTTAGAAACTATAAAATTTTATGTATATTTTAGTGATTTTGAGATATGATATTATCAAATGAAAACTTTTAGAAATTGACTAATTGCGAAAAAAATAACAAATCCTATAAAAAAAAGTGTAATTTTTTCTTTAATCTACTAGTATAGATTCTATACAACCAGGAGCTGTAAAAAGCTTTTCCTACTTTGTCCTACAATATACTTTTTTTTTTGTTAAAAAAATGCTTTAAATGAAAAATTTGCATACAAAATCAAGTAAAAAAATTAACATAGGTCCTAGGGAGGTACCCTTATGGTCCAACCGATTTCGACTTTTTTCAGTACACATCTATAAATCTTTTTGGCTTCCCCTCTGACGAATTTTTGTTACAATAAGATTAGTCAATCTTTGTATGTACCTCCCATACAAAATCAAGTAAAAAATTATTATAGGTCCAAAAGGGGTAGCCATAGGGTCTAATCGATTCCGACCATTTTTGATGCCAATTGTTCCAAATTGGCTTAAATTAATTTGGCATACAAAATTGTATATCATAGGAGCACTCCTTCTATTTTCATCCTTCTCTTATATGGAGACACTGTCCGGCGTGTTCATCTTATGTGCTGCAATCTTTCGAACTCTGCAATCCAATATTTTACAGTTTAATACGACGGAACGGATTCACCACAATATTTATCGAGTTTTGTTTTTGTTACTTTCCCACTTTTGTTATGCAAAAAGTAATGCTTAATCAAAAAATTCTTCTTTGTACATTTTTATAACAATACAAAAATTTTTTAATTTGGAACACTGTAACTTCTTTATTCATTGACAGATCGATCTGACATTTATGGTGTGTTCATGTTTAGGTTGCCACCCGTCCAAAATGTCATGCATTTGAAGAGTGGTGGTACCGTCACTTGGAGACCGGCAGCTCCTTGAACGCCCTAGTAGTTTTCATATGAAAAATCATTCAATTATTAAAAGCAAAATATCATATTTTTAAGGAATTTTTCATTGTAATAATTTCATATATTCTGCCACCTAGAAAAACGTAATATTTTTGGTTTAAAACCAATAATTGATCGATATTTTAAATCAAAATAAAAATTATTCTTAAATCGAATTAAAATCGATAAAAAGTTCGCGATTAGTTGTGACAAAAATTTATCAAGAAAATGGTCTGATTTAAAAAATTTTTGCACCACATACTTTCAGTCATTCTCGTCGAAACTAGAATCATGAAAGTAGCTCCAAAAATAACTGAGTGCACCCACTTGAATTTCTAAAAACCCCTTTTTTAATTTCTAAGTTCGGAACTACAGTTCTCTTATTTTTTGAACGATCTTTTTAGTTCTAGTTCCGACATTAATGCGTTTGAAACATGTTTCCGTTTAGCATTTTATTTTCAGGTGATGCAGAAAAATTTGTTTAATAAATTGTAGGTACCATACCTTTTCTTTTAAAGTATTATAAGTTTACTATCTTCAATTTCTAAGGTCTGTGAGTCTTTAATGGCTGAACAGATCTCAAACCACTTAAACTCACTTGGCCTCTTGTCAGATCATCAGTCGGGTTTTCGTCCTGGGCATAGCTGCTCCACTGCTATTGTCAAAATCCTAGATGATGTTAGAATACCCTTTGTGAGGACTCAAATTGTTACACAATTTGTGCCTCACAAAGTATATTGATGAATTTTTTAATGAAATGTAAATATAACTGAAAAATATGAATTAATAATTAAATTAAATTAATTATGTTTAAAGAATTTATTATTTATTTTTGGAAACTTAATGGAAAAGTATAATAGTTTATAGTTTATTGCATTAAATAAATAATAAATGAATAAATAACATATACACACATACAAATATGTATGTACACAGTCACATATACACAGGCAGGGAAAACAAAACAAGTGAACATGGAACAGAAAGGCAACTGGAGAATATAAAGCAATCGCGTTTGCTTAGGACAGGCAGTCTTGTCGCAGGCGCAGTAGCATGCACATTAGAGCGTATCACGTTATAGGGGGGAAAAAAAAAGTTCGCCGTAAACCTTCGAATATGAAGCATTTTTGTCTGTTGTTTTCGAAAAAAAAATTTTTTTTTTTTTGACCGAACGTAGGGGTCGCGCATTTACATTTTTGTTTATAACTTCGTCATTTGACGTCAGATTTTAAAGTATGTTATATCAAAGTTTTTGTCTCGAGGAGACCAATATTATTGTTTCAAAGGTCATTGACCTCAGACCCCCCGTTCTAGTACTTACTCACCAGATCTCAGTTCCTACCATGCTAACATGCCACCCTGATTTCAGAAAAAAAAAGCTCGCAAAAAATGTGTAAACTTTTGTGAAGGAAGTATATCGATTGTTTCAGTGCAAATATTTTTAAAAATTTTTTTAATTTTCTTTGACGAAATTAGGTTATTTTTACACTAGAGTATATCATAAAGGGCTTAGAGCTACCTTGAATTGCAATTTTAAGACAAAAGGCTATTCATAATCAAAAATTAACAAATGAAATAAAACTTTATTGAATTCAGAAACCATTGGATCCATTTAATCCATAAAATTTCAATCCATCAAATTTCGACGTGATTCAAGTTGGCTGTATTTCTGACGGCTCTCGAGTTTAGCTAAAATGTGGCCCATACGTTGTTCATCGGTGACGGCCATAGCAGATTCATGTACTACATGGACAAAACGCTCGGTGTTTTGAGAATGGCATGGATAAGCTGTACAAAAATATTAAGGCTTTGCAAAAATGAAACTATAAAATTATGTTATTTTTCTTATGCAAACCTGGTAATTCAATGATTTCATTTGAATATTGTAATGCTTCTAGCTGGTCTTGCGTGAAGAACTGCAAGCATGGCGGCTCCGTCACTTCGAATTTGGTCCAATTAATCATACTGAAGTATGAGTCACTCTCAAAATTTATGAAATTTTGACGACATTGACAGGTATGAAATAGACCAACACACTATGTTTTAAGACAAACACTTTGAGAGGGAGTTTTAAAATCGGGTAAAAGGGATACAACTATGAAAAATCCCATCAATCGTGCGTATTAAAATGCATTTCGCAGACTTTTTCCGAAGACTTCAATTCCAATCCACACGAGTCTTTCTACCTTTTCCTACATAGTTCATTTCTGGGAACCTTGAAAAAACTTAAATTTTCTTTGTTCCAAGTACAGCGGCAGATAGCACAGCTTCTAGAAATTTTCTTTAATGTAAAGTATATTTTTGTAGCACTGCACTGAATTATTTTGGTTAACACACTAGACGCGTCTTGTAGATTGAAGGCAATAAGAAAGTAGAAATTTACCATTGGATTTTGCAATGGATTATAACATAAAGAATGGCATCACTGTATTTTGTGATTTTGGTAGCACCAGTTGATCTATTTCAGAGATGTTGTGGCTAGGAGTGTTTTTAAATTGCAATTCAAGGTAGCTCTAAGCCCTTTAAGATATACTCTAGTGTAAAAATAACCTAATTTCGTTAAAGAAAATTAAAAAAATTTTTAAAAATATTTGCACTGAAACAATCGATATACTTCCTTCACAAAAGTTTACACATTTTTTGCGAGCTTTTTTTTTCTGAAATCAGGGTGGCATGTTAGCATGGTAGGAACTGAGATCTGGTGAGTAAGTACTAGAACGGGGGGTCTGAGGTCAATGACCTTTGAAACAATAATATTGGTCTCCTCGAGACAAAAACTTTGATATAACATACTTTAAAATCTGATGTTAAATGACGAAGTTATAAACAAAAATGTAAATGCGCGACCCCTACGTTCGGTCAAAAAAAAAAAAAAAATTTTTTCGAAATTAACTTGCATAAATGCTTCAGAATAGAAGGTGTACGGCGAACTTTTTTTTTGCGATACGGTCTAATGCACATGCTTTGAGACTGAGTAGTTAGTTCAATCGTAGTTATCTTAAGCGAAGGTGTACTCACCCTTTGAACGTTGTTTACTCTAAGCTCAGGCGTAGTTATCGTAAGCGCAGGTGTACTCACCCTTCGAACGTTGCTTACTCTAAGTTCAAAACGTAGTTATCTTAAGCGAAGGTGTACTCACCCTTCGAACATAGTTTTATTCTAAGCTCAGGCGTAATTATCTTAAGCGAAGGTGTACTCACCCTTCGAACGTTGTTTACTCTAAGCTCAGGTGTAGTTATCGTAAGCGAAAGTCTACTCACCCTTAAAACATAGTTTTACTCTAAGCTCAGGCGTAGTTATCGTAAGCGAAGGTGTACTCACCCTTCGAACTTTGTTTACTATAAGTTCAAAACGTAGTTATCTTAAGCGAAGGTGTACTCACCCTTCGAACATAGTTTTACTCTAAGCTCAGGCGTAGTTATCTTAAGCGAAGGTACCTCCACCCTTCGAACGTAGTTTTAATCTGAGTTCTATCATAGTCACTCACAGCGAATGGAATCATAGCAAGTAACGGCATAAATATGAATAAGCAAAGATTAATTATATAAATTTAATTTATATAATGCTTAATAATTAATAATAATTAAGTAACGTACTCGTTAAGTAATAAATAAAACAAATGAAAAAACTAATAAAGACCTACTCTACATTTTAAAACTAAAACGCTGGCTTTCTTATTTAAAACAACGGAATCATAGGTAAATAAATTATTTTGTAAGAACCCCTGGTTTACTCACTGAGCCTACCTCAGCAAAAATCAGTAACGAGCAAAAGGGTTCGTTACACCTTTGATAAGGGCCATTTGATCTTACTCTGCTTGCTAGACTTTTCCAAGGCATTAGACACTAGAGCCCTGCGTAGGTGCACTTAAAAGGTTTCAAAACATTTGTTCATTTCACACTACACTGCACTGTCTTGCTTGCTGCAAAGAAATCATGTGTGTGATTGCAGCGAAGACGAACAAAACATGATAGAGCAATAAAAAACAGATCATTGATATTGTTGATCTAAGATATCGTTGTCAGAGAGCTCACTGCAGTCAATGCAACGAAAGCTTGTTGACTGGCAATAGATGATTTATATCAGACAACGAATACGGTGCTGGCGCGAACACTAGGTAAAAATGGGTCACGCATCATTATTTTACAGTGTATTTCGAATCTGAAGTCAGAATTTTAAAAATAAAAATGGGTTATAGGGTATCCACATATTTTTTTTTATTTTTACAAATGTGATGCTGGTGCGAACCTCAGGCAAAAATGGGTCGCTGAATCCGAATCCGTTATCAGAATTTAAAAATAATGTAATTTTTTTATAATAGGGCTGCCACCTAATAATATGTATTCTTAAGAGTTTTAAACATCATTTATCAGTGTTAGTGGGTCGCTGATTTAAAATCTGAAGTCAGAATTTTAAAATTCAAGATAGTGGATAGGGTTGCCACCTTCATTTTTTGCATTTTTATGAATTCGGGGCTGTCAAAAAAATGATACAATAAAAAGAGGTCGCTGAATCCGAGTCCGTGGTCAGAATTTCAAAATTATAAAATTTTTGAAATAATAGGGTTGCTTTTACTTTTTAAAATAAAAATGAATTCGTAAAAATAAAAAAAACTATGGTGGCAACCCTATCCACCATCTTGAATTTTAAAATTCTGACTTCAAATTCGATATCAGCGACCCCCTAACACTGATAAATGATGTTTAAAACTCTTAAAAATACATATTATTAGGTGGCAGCCCTATTATTTCAAAATTTTATTATTTTGAAATTCTGACCACGGATTCGGATTCAGCGACCCCTTTTTGGTGTATCATTTTTTTTTGCCAGCCCCTTTTTACCTAGTCAATCTTGAAAATCTTGAAGTTGGTGTAAAAAATGTCTAGTAAGGCGCTGACGACCGCTGATTAAAATTATCAAAATGATCAAAATGATCCAAATGATCTATTGCCATATATTGCTTTTTATTTCTTATTTTATTTATTTTATTGCTCATCCTGCCCTTAACGATTAAATTTCATTGCTTGTGGTGTTGACGAACAAAAACACGCCATGCTTGGATTGCTGAGAGAGAAAAAGTGTATTGCTTTCTAACTAAAAGTGTTGTATGCTTTCGTTTGGTGTTGAGCAAATCAAACTCTCAAGTGTTATTAGATGACAGTCAACTGTGAGCAATGCAACAAATCACAGTGTGTGTACGTTCAAATAGATGCACCAACGCAGGGCTTTGTTACACACTGTGAATCATTGCATCTTATGCAAAAAGCTTAAGTCAAATTTTCGAGTCTCCAATACTGCGGTGAGCTTTCTGAATAGTTACTTAGGCGGTAGGATCCAGAGAGTAAAAGTAGGCATAAACTTTTCAACATACAAAAATACTAGCAGCGGAGTACCCCAAGGCTCGGTCCTCTTGGTCCATTGCTGTTTTCTATGTTTATTATTGATATTTTCAACAAGTGCAATAACGTCTCAATGCCACTGACGATCTCTAGTTTTATTTTTAAAGACCTGTTGGACTCATATAGGGCCTATGTGTTAGAATTAATGAATAATTAGATACCATAGAAGAATGGGCTAGAGCTAACAAGCTTAAACTTAATCCCCTTAAATGTTACGTCCTGCCGATCTCTAAAACACCCTTCTCAAATCTAGATTTTCCTCCAATGTGTATTAATCATGTGGAATTAAAAGTTGTTAGTAAGGCTTCCAATCTTGAGTTCCAAATAAATACTTCTCTGTCCTGTGAGAATCACGTTAATTTCTGTATCAGTAAAGTTTATTATGCATTGAGAAATCTCAGAATGACTGCTAAATTTGTCCCTGTTGAAACGAGGCGCAAACGGGTCATTCAATTGCTGATGCCAATTATTACTAAAAAGTTCGATCACGTATCATTTTTCCGACTAAATTACTTGATCGTTGCTTATTACGCTATCTTGAAGCAAGAAATTGTATATTCCTGCATAAGATAATTTACTCGGGCTGTCCACACTACCTGTATGAGAAACTTCTATTTCGTAGGTCCAACAGAATCATGAACCTTTTGATTCCCAGATATAATTACAAAAATTCTAGCAGACTTTTTTCGTCAGTGTAGTCAGATTGTGAAATTCACTCCCAAACAATTTTAAATTTGTCTTCAATCAAAAAGCCTTTAAGCATTTAGTTTTTGATAACTTCACTTCACTTAACTTTAATCAATCTTCTCTTTCTATTGATCTTTTGCTTTTCTTTTTAGTTTGTTTTCTTTGAATTATATTTTGTTGTTTAAGCTCGATTTTAACATAAGTACATTTATTTAATTTTTATGTCATTTTAAATAACTTAATATTTTTATATTCATAAATCATATTATTATTAATTGTTGTTATTATATAATGTTGTTATTTACTTAAATTAATTGTGGCATGCAAAAGATTCCCCTCTTATATGCTAACACTTTTTCTAAATAAACTGAAATTGATATTGAAATTTTGCTTACTTGGACATGGCATACCACAAAAACAACAAAAGCTACAACATTAAAAAAAATGTTTAATAAATTTGCCAGCTTTATCTATTCAATAAAAAAGCGGCATTACAATTTGATCGAAAAGATAGAAGGTGGTCTCAAAAATTCACTAACAACCCTGACTTTGTTATCGTTTCTGTGATAACCAAGGAAATTATCGCATAACATAACAAAATTAAAATTTTATATCATTTTTTATTATAGTCGCTAAAATTTTTTTTGTAATATATGTGACCCGGTAAGTTAAAAGGGACCTATGGGTCGAAAAAATCTATTTTTACTTTTTTGGTGATTCTTATAGTAGACAACACACACTTTCTAATGCAACAAACCACAGCTTTCTAGCTGCATTGGCAGAAATTAGCTTCAAATTAGACACTTTTGATAAAAAAAAAATAAAAAAGAATCAGATGTGACAAACTTTCCTGCAATTGATTTAATTTGCTTGAAACTCGTCACTCAGGGGTTTTTGGGGTCGCTGATTACGAATCTGGAATTAGATTTTGAAAATTCAAAATGGCGGATCCAATATGGCGGATGATTTTGTTATGATATTGGATTTACTTGAAACTTGTTACTCGGGGGTTTTTGTTTCCATTTTCACACAAATACAGTCTTTCCACTTTTTTAAATTCATCTTCTGAACACATTTTACCAATAAATAGAATTTCGAAACATAAAAACCCGATCTTGAAATGAGTAGATAACGTAGCGCGCAGTAAAAGAGTTAATAATTTAGTTTACTCACTTTTGAAACAAAACTTCCTACTATTTTCAATTTTTTCACACTTCGAAATCACAATAGAACTGACAAAAGTTCCAAATTCTTCGTCCTGTATATTACAAAAACATTTAAATCAAAGCCTACTCCTTAAAAGAATGCTATTTTTACAATTCGAAAAAACTAATTTTGCCAATAACTAACATTCAAAGGTAATATTAATTTTATTTTTTAGAATTTTCCAAACAAATCCAATAATATAACAAAAAAAGTCCGCCATATAGGATCCGCCATATTGGATCCGCCATTTTGAATTTTCAAAATCTAATACCAGATTCGTAATCGGCGACCCCGAAAACCTCCGAATATCATAACAAAATCATCCGCCACATTGGATCCACCATATTGGATCCGCCATTTTGAATTTTCAAAATCTAATACCAGATTCGTAATCAGCGACCCCGAAAACCTCCGAGTAACAAGTTTCAAGCCATAAAAGCGTTCAGGCGCATCAAAATCAACTTTTTAACTTCAAAGTAGTTTTTCTCCAAAACTTTTTTGCTGAGAATAGGTCCCTTTAAACTTACCGGGTCACATATATTGAGTTAAAAATAATAATCCCGTGATAATAATGACTTCAGTATTTTTACTTAGTAATTTTTCAATTTCAATTTTTTACTTAGTAAGCAGTAGACAGTAGACCAATCCTGTCAAAAGAGACTTTAGTTAAATATAACAAAAAACATTTCTGTAGCATAATTTTACACTCTACAACTATAAATGCTGTAGTATTCTAAACCGTTTTTCTTTAAACTGTAAGAAATCTTACACAAAATCACGCAAGAATGTCAAAGAATTTCACAAAAATATTTTGTTTAAAAATTTACTAAAAGCCTGTGATCACAACAGTTATGTCAAAGATATAAATTACAAATAACGTTACGTTTTACAGCTACCTTTAAGTAAATATATTTAGGCGCCTCACGATTAAAAGTTGTTCGGCATAGTTTCTTAATATAATCCTTGGTTTATATTGTGATGATTCTCCAAATATTTTGACTCTAGCAAAAGCCATACGTGAGCTAGAATGGTTTGAAATAACCTCTAAAAATCGAGTTTTTTATAACAATATTGGCTTGTGTAATAATTGTAAAAAAAATAAACTGTCAGAAATTACAGCCCGAAAAAGCTCGTCCAGTTTGTATAAAAATTTTAAAATTTTTGCATTCGGATTAATGATAATGCGGTTTTTCATGAATTTTTAAAAAATTTATTTTCACTAAAATTAAAAAAAAATAATTATGTTGACTTTATATGATTTAAATACAAATTCTAAATGTTTGATAGTTTAATTTAAATCATATAAAGTCAACATAATAAATATAGAGGTCATTTAGAAATAACTTTAAAAAAATAATTATTTAAAGATATCGTTGAAAAACTTCTGAGTGCTCGCATTGATTTCTAGTCAGAATTGCTAAAATTGATTTATATTAAAACTAAAATATTATTTATAAAATAAGCATTTATCGAAAAAATATTGTAAGAAAAAGTAAAATAAAAGTAATGAAGTTATTTTGACTTTGAAAGTTTTTGTAGGAAATAAAATAGAAAACTATCAAAAATATGCATGAAAAACAGAGTTATCTTTAATCTGATTGTAAACATTGATGCATATTGGAAGAGCTGTTTTCGACCTATAATTTCCGACCGTTTATTTTTTTACAATTATTACACTAGGAAATATTAAAAAAAAAAAAATAGATTTTTAGAGGTTATTTTAAACTATTCCAGCTCACGGATGGCTCCATATACGGAAATATTTGAGGAATCACCATAACATAAGCCAAGGATTATTTTGAGCATTTGTGCCGAACCACTTTTTTTTTCTATGGAGCGTGAAGTGCCTTAATATATATGGGCATTTCCAGAAAAAAGTCTACCGTTACCAAAAAATTAAAACTTCTTTAAAACTTATTATTTTATTATACCATTTAAGAGAAATATTTTAATTTTACTAGTTTCAGCAATTTCTACATAAATTCATTAACCATCATGATAAAATCGACTCCACTGTTTCACAAATGTAGTTTTTCTTTTTCGTAAATGTTTCGTAAGCTTTTTTGTTTTAGTAAAAATGGAAGTCATGGGCTAGAAATAATGAAAAAATGGTTGAGGTATGGAAAGAACAATATATTAAATTTGTTTTTTTATTTACTTAATTATATTATTACTTAACTACCTTATTATTTAAATACCCAATTAAACTGCAATGGAAATTGTAGTAACGTAGAGCCAGATCAAAAATCCTTATAAAAAAATAACCGTAAAAGATTTTTAGATTTGATTACTTGCAAAATAAACTTATGTTATTTTAAAATATTTTAAAAAAACAACTTACATATTTTAAAAAAGTTTTGTACATAAAGTCTTTCCCAATTCAGAGAGTTTTGCAAATTTTGTAATCCAAGTTAGAAATCACTTCCGTTTTTTGTAACGTAACGCCAGCACATATTTTTGCTTATATCTTAAGATCCTTAGGATTAATTGTTTTAATTGTTTTTACTTAATAAAGTGCTACTTAATTACTACGCAAATATAAAAAACTTTTTAAAAATTAGACTTTTTCATTCTATTTTTTTAATATTTATTCGTACAAATCGTCCATAACGCCAGTTGTTTGGAAATGCCCATATATATCTAATTTTTTTGATCCCTCTACTAGAGTCTGTTGATCGAAATCAACAATTTTGTTTGCTGAACTGTGTAATCGAGCTTTAAGCAAACTCTTTTTGCCTTTTAGGCATTCATGTCAACAACACACTATTGAACCAACAGATACCGCAACATTAATACTGAAGCTTGCACCACCTCGATATGAGTCTGCCAGACAATAACAATCTTTGAAAACCATTTGTCACCAAAGATAAAGTGAACCAGCTGTGAGCAATAGCAAACAAACATTAATTTGGCGATGTTGCAGATGAGTGCGAAGCAATAAACACATTGCAAGGCGTTAAATAAGCTCGAATGTCTACATTAGTGGGAGTGTGTCGTGCCAACATTATGTGTGTGTGCCTGTGTGTCTAACGTGTCGCTGTGCTGTCAAAATGCATGCTAACTAAATCGTTGTTGTCCTACTTTCCAGCGTTTTTAAGCTTATGTAGAACATAGCAGTAGAAGAAAAGATCGAAGAAAATAGAGTGAGACCCACACAAACACAACCACCACTAGCTTAAAGTTTTTAAAAGTAAATTTTCACTATGAAAGAGTTTAGAAATTGGAAAGAAATTTATGTGAGTCCCAACAAAATGACCTAATTTCACAGACAGACAGACAACCCTTTGAAATTAGCTATTAAAAAGCAGGTCACGCGCATTATTTGGCATAATTAATTAATAGATTAATGTGTTTGCTTTAAACATGCAGCAAAATAAAAAAGGTGTTAATAAAAAAAACACATTCTTCAAACATAAGCAAATAAATTATAATAAATCTTCACTCCGCTACTCTGATGCCCTACAGCGGAAGTCTATTTAATATCCGTTTCAACATTTCATTTTATTGATTCACAAAATATGGCTAAAGTATGTACATATGTAGGTGATATAAAGTTTGCCGTAAGCAATAACACTGCGCTGAGCGTGCTTATGTGTGGCCTTACTGCTTATGTTTGTGCATATTTTGATATGCCTGGTAATTTTTTCATATTGCCTTGAGCTATTCGCACAACTACATGCACATGCTGCAAGATACACGTCCAAACAAACAAACCTACCAAACAAATTCATGTATAGCACACATTTTTTAATATGTCGCTATGTATGTTAAAATTAGTGTGTTTATGTTTGTTTGCCTATTTTTAAGGGAGCCCATAAAACACATGCTTTAAATTCAATACCATTTTTGATATTTTTTCATAAGGAAGTTTTTGCTGTATGCTAAATAGCATCCAAGATTACTTTTTTTTTTTTTGTTGCAAACAACATTTCAAGTAGAGCGTGAGTTTTTCCCTCATCAATATGATAAATAAAAAAAAACACAATTCCATCTAAGCAACACTTCTGCAGTCGTTGAGTTCAAATCAACTGCTTGCGTACAACGTGGCGTATACGTTATATTTTAAAGATGTTTTGAAAACGAAAAAGTTACACGTTCTTTTAAACTTTTCTTTTTTCTCTATAGTATTTCTTTTATTTCTTGCCACAAAATATATCATCCTTTCTGTAAAAGCAGCATTGGTGCTCGTTTATTTTTTTTTTAAGGCAACTTGTTGTTCGTTTCAACTTTATGCTGCGTTTGCTTCCATTTCTTGTAAATATTTCATCACTTCACTGAATCCGAATTGAATAAACGTTGTAAATTTCCGCTTTGTAAATTGCTTTTAGCAAAACGATTTACACGAGTTTACTTCATCAGCAGCATCATTATTGTTGTAATCATCATCGTGATGCGAAACATTCGAAGGAAATTTTCATTTTATTATCATTATTTTGATAACTTAAAATATTTGATAAATTGCTGTTTTCTGCACTTTGAAAAGGAAGTCAAAAATAAAATGCTACTGAATGTGACTTTAGACTTAATTTATAATTTGACTTGGCTTTACATAAAAAAATACCTTGGAAAAATTTAAATGCTTTAGTAAAATAAATGGTTTTATTTAACGACGAATAACAGCGCCATTAAGAGAAGTATTTTGTTTTTTTTTTTATTTTTTTGAAAAGAAATGTGGCAACAATTGGATTTTTTAATTTTTATATTTGGAAGGATTATTTTTATTCATCATTGAGAAAACATTGCTTTAGTTTTTAGTTCAGTTCCAATAAAAAAATTTAAGATTGCATATCGATATGGTGCATTTTTTCCAGCTCAATTTTTTTTAAGGAATTGAGTATTAAATAAAAGTGCAACGCTACTAATAAGTGTTATTAATATTTATTTATATCATTTGAGGTCAAATAATTTAATATATTAACAGCCCTATTCTGGCAAATTAACAATTGTTAAACAGTTTTTTTTTTATTTCTTTATGTAAAAAAACAAAATTTTTTAATGAAATTGTCAATAACTGAAAAGCAGTTAAGAATTTTTATTAAAATTAATTATTTTTGGGCTTTAAATTTTGTTTTGAAATCAAAAAATTGAAATAAGCACATAGAAATATTTAAAATACTGGTCAACAATTGTCAATTTGCCAGAATAGGGCTGTTAGGCATATTTTCATATTAAATCTAATTTTGTAAATAAAATTTCTATTTACATAAAAGCACATCACGACGTATGAGTGTTATGTTGTTTGGTTTGAATTTTATTACATACGTAATAAACCCATTTAAGTTTTCTGCTTCTTAATTGTTTTAGCTCCTTGTGGAGCATATGGCCGCTTCTAATTGTAGTCTAATGTGTTTTTAAATAAGCAATAGGTTTCACACCCAAAAAATTCCAGCGCGGGCTGGAAGAGAGATCTCACGGAAATTTGTTTTTATAATAAAGAAGAAAGATGGACTTAAAATTTCGACCACTGGCGAACTCTAGTAAGTATTAATACAATATCTAATAATTTTTTAGAGATTTTGAAATTGAGAATTTATTTCATTATGTTTAATTCAGAAAAATACACAGGCTTTATGTTTGAAACGCTCATAAGGGCAATAGAAGGATAAGGAAAAGCATACTTTTCTAAATTAAGGGGGCACAAATCTTTAGAATTTAGGAATAAAATAAATAATTTATTTTTCATTCTCGAAAAGTAGAATATTTTAAAAGTAATCACTAAAAATGTCAGACTAGTCGGATTATTATTTATGCAGATTAATATCTTTTACTACGGGTTTTTATCTCCACGCCCATAGTAGTCAAATCTTTAAATCTGTTTTTCTAAAAAACATATTTTAGAAGATGGTTACCACTGTAACTTTAAAACGGCTTTACCGATAAGAATTTTTTGGCATCATGCTAAATATATACAGACCGCGACAAAAAGTTAGCACTTAACGTTTCCCTAAATGAATAATTTACTATGAATGTTTAAGCTATTTCTCTAGGTATAATAAAGTCATGTGGTTGTGCTCTTTAGGTACTTACTACTACTTACTTAGTTGGCGCTACAACCGTATGTCAGTCTTGGCCTCATCTAAGAATTTACGGCAGCCATTTCTGTATTTCGCTTGCTGGCGCCAGTTGGAAATTCCAAGCTTCGCCAGGTTATCCTCAACTTGGTCTTTCAAACGAAGATGCGGTCGTCCTCTTCTGCATTGACCGCTGCTGGGTACCGAATCGAATGTTTTCTTCACTAGAGCATCGTCTTTCATGCGCTGAACATGACCAAGCCAGTGAAGCCGCTAGATTTTAATGCACTTGACTATGTCGATGTCAGCGTACAGCTCATACAGTTCATCATTCCACCATATTCGGTACTCGCCATTGACGCAGATTGGTCCGTAGATCTTACGAAGAACCTTTCTCTCGAATGCTCCTAAAGTCTTTTCATCTAAACTGTTCAGCGTCCAGGTTTGTGATGCATAAAGTAGGACGGGCATGATGAGCGATTTAAAGAGCGTGGTTTTCGTTCGTCGAGAGAGGGCTCTGCTTCTCAATTGCCTACTGGGCCCAAAGTAACACCTGTTGGCAACAGTTATTCTTCATTTGATCTCAATGCTGATGTCGTTGGTTGAGTTTATGCTGGATCCCAGATAAACGAAGTCCTTTACAACCTCGAAGGAGGTATTGTCAACTGTAACGTGGGTTCCAAGACACTGGGACTGTTTGTTTGTTGACATCAAGTATTTCGTCTTATCTGCATTCACTGCCAGACCCATTTGACTTGAGTCTTTTTCTAATCTGGAAAATGTTGCACTGACTTCGTGCGTATTATGGCCAATGATATTGATGTGCTCTTTAGGTATATTTACAAAATATGAAAAAATACTGCGACAAAATGATAGCACAATATGATGGCTTGAGTTCAGTAAGTGTTAGTAATCCTATCAAAAAACAAGTTTAGTTTTAAAGTAAAATTTCCACGTTTAATAAGCAAAAGGATTTCAAATTAATTTAAAATGTCACGTAGAAAATGGCTTAACAGTGCGGAAGTGCAAGTCGGCTTAAATCTTCATTTAAAAACTAGAAAATTAGTGAAATCGTAAAAACATTTAACAAAAGTCGTAAAGTGATTAAAAATTTATTAAAAAACATACAAAATTATGGTAAAGTCCTTAGCAGTGGATTTCGAAGAGTAGTCTCACGCCGAGATGAGTGCGCCATTTTGCGGGTAGGTTTAAATTCTTACCTCACTGCGAGAAAAATTACTGAAACAGCTGGAGAGAAAACATATGTCCGCAACGTGCAAATGATTTAAAAAAATCAACTACAATTAAACTCTAAAATTACAATGGAAGCCGCCACTTACAGCGAAACATCAAGCAGCAAGATTGAAGCGTGCTGAAGATCACTTTAAGTGGAGAAAATGATGGCACTGCGTATCAATCACTGACGAAAAATGATTTAATCTCGACGGTCCGGATGGTTTGTCTTTTTATCCTAAGTCTTCGTCAACACGGGGTAGATGAGCAATGGTATGGGCTGGGATTGGCTACTGTGTAACGACTGAAATTAAGTTTTTTGCCACAAGAATGAATCGCCAAGATTGTGTTTATTTAAATGATAATGAAATAGTTAGTCATGGGTCCACATTTAACTAATACTTCATTAACATTTCAAAAAAAATGCTGCAGTGCATACAGCAAGAATAATAAAAAACTTCTTGCGAGAACAGGATAATGAAATATTGGATTGACTCGCACGATCACCTGACCTGATTGTTATTGAAAACTGCTGGTGTTACCTTGCAAGGAAATTTCATGTCGATAATAAGCAATATAACACCATTCAAGAAATTACAAGTAGCAAAATTTCGAATTGGCAAGCGATATCGAAAAAATACATCAAAAAACTTTTTTAATCACTACCAAATTGAGGTACTAAAGTTTTAAAAATCAAATGGAGGCTTCACTCAGTACTAAATACTTATATTATAAAAATTAAAAATTAATTTCTTAGAATATTTTGCTTTTGAACAATACTGTGCTATATTTTTGTCGTATAACTGAATATGTTTTATTTTTTTTTCTAAACAACAAGTTCGATTTTTAAATAAAATTTCTATATAAAGGGTGTTTTTTATAGAGTAATACACGTGTAAATCATAATAAAACATAGTAGTATATTTTCAATATCAATGAAACGGGCGCTATTGGATAGAAAATTTTATGACATTAATGTTTGAATATGATTTTGGCCATGTGGCTGCCACGGCTGGCGCGTACAAGGCGCAATCTGGAACACCAATTTTTACAAGCTTTTCGCAGCATTTGCGGCCGTATCTCACCGATAACTCTTCGAATGTTAATTTCCAGATGTTCAATTGTTTGTGATTTATCAATGTAGACAAGTGATTTTACATAACACCAAAGAAAATAATCTAATGGGGTTAAATCACACGATCTTGGGGGCCAATTAATTGGGCCATTTCGTGAAATTATTTTTTCGTCAAAAGTCTCCTTGAGTAAATCAATTGTAGCGCCCGCTGTGTGGCATGTGGCTCCGTCATGTTAGAACCACATATCAGCAAGATTAATGCCAGCTTATTGAGGTACGAAAAAACTTCGAATCATGTTTCTATACCATTGACAGTAACATTCTGACCATCATCGTTGTTGAAGACTTATGGGCCAATGACTCCGACAGCCCATAAAGCGCACCAAACACTAATTTTCTGTGAAAGTAATGGTGTTTCGACAAAAACTTGTGAATTTTCCTCACTCCAAATACGACAATTCTGTTTATTTACGTACCCATTCAACCAAAAATGGGCTTCAACGGAAAATAAAATTTTCCATGGAAATTCAAAATCAATATCAATTTGTGCCGTTTGGCTTTAATTCCTGCACAAGTTGAATCTTGAAAGTTTTAAGCCAAGATCTTTTCGTAAAATCGTCCATAAAGTGGAAGGACACAAGCCCAGTTGCTGAGAACGGCGACGAATTGATTGATTAGGATCATCTTCAATGCTTTCCTGTACAGCGGCTACAGATTCTTCAGTGCGCACTGTTCGGCGTCTCACGGAATGCACATTATCAGTAACAGTAAATGTGGTCTGAAAACGATCTATTGTTCTTCGAATTAGCAGCTCTGAAGGACGATTATATACGCCATAAAATGGATGAAGTGCACGATAAGTTTGATGAGCAGAACCATTATTTTGATTAAAAATTTTCACAATTTGCACGCGTTACTCTGGTGTAAGTCGATCCATAATGAAATGTCAAAATGGCAAACTAAACAAAAAGCAACTATCAGCTGTTAAATGAGTGGTCAAATAAAGCAATGATGCCAACTGAAAGTTTTAACACTCTATAAAAAACACCCTTTATTATCATTTTGTTTTCAAATTGAATTACTTTGTAGCAAATACAAATTTTTAATTTTTCTTGTTTTCAATAAAATTTAAAAAATTCAAATGTGCTATCTTTTTGTCGCGGAGTGTATCTTCATGTAAAAATTTTTTTTTTATTTATTTTAATGTGTGGCCTAAAAAAATGTTAAACACTAAGACACTAATATTAGCTGCTATCTCCCTGATGCTCACTCGACGATTGGTGAGTACAATTTGCTTAGCTTTTTCGATGTTTTTGTGTGTGATACTGGTGGATGGACGACTGAAACGAAATAAATAACACTGTGCACTTTTTTGTGCCCTTTTTTCTCTGTATTTGATAATTTAAACGTTTTTCACTTAATTTTGGTATGAGGAATCTTGTGGTAACATTTGTTTTACCACTTTACCGAACATTTTAGAACAAAATTTTTTTTTAAGATACATTAAAAATTCCTCAGGATATGCACTCATTTTCATGTTGATAATTCTTGAACCATTAGGATTTTCATTTTGGTTTTTTCAGCAAAGTTCTTTCTATTATTCTGGCAAACAAGTTTGCTGAACAAATAAATATGAAAAAATCACTTCCAGTTGGTCTTATCGAGTGAGTCTTACTTAAAGTCAGACGAAAAAATTCCAAGAACATTGCGTATGAGTAACATTATTTTCTTTAAAGCGTTTAAAGCGGGCAAGATACATGTGGCTTATTAAAGGTTTAAAGACAATTTCAAACGATTTTTTCATATATATTTGTTCAGCAAAGTTATTGGCCAGAATAATAGGAAGAAGTTTAATAAATAAACCAAAATGAAAATCTTAATGGTTCAAGAGTTACTAACATTCAAATGAGTGCATATCTGAAGAATTTCCAGACTACAGTAAATTAAAAAAAAAAATTGCACTAAAGTCTTCGGTAAAATGGCAAATTGAATGTTACTACGAGATTCCTCATATTAAAATTAATGAAAAACGTTGAAATTTTTAAATACAAATTTTCGTGTCGCACAGTGAAATTAACCACAGTACGGTCCGCTTTAAGCTCTTTGTACGACTACGAGTACGCTTTTTGTTGAATCGTCGTAAGCTACTGTAAACTTTCTCAACGCTTCTACACATGATATTTTGTTAGAAAAATAATATTTCAGGCAAACTTTTTGTGCATCTAAATTCGACATTGCAAAATTTGCAGAGCACAAAAGTACTGCCTTTTTACAAAGCTAACACAAAGTGCCAGATGATAGGTGTACCAACTTAAAAAAAATATATTTTAATTGTATCTATAACATGGTTTTTTTAATATTCCGGGTACTTTTTGATAAGAAGGCATATATTTTCTTAAATTTAACTTATAAATTTAACTTATTTTTACATAAATACAAATGTCTTAGAGCCTTAGCAGCTGAAGCCAGACCATGGTATAATTATCCAGGTAGCATTGACAGTTGATCTGTTAACTGTCTCCTGTCAAAATTGCATTCAAAAAGAGTGCGCTCACAATTCTCAATGACTGCATTCAGCGGAGTCAAATGTTTTGAGCTGGTATGGTAGCGATACCTCAGTGAGCGATGTTTTTTCTGAATGTGTTGCTAATCTAAAAGTCAGAAAGGTTGTAAATTATTTAATATTATTATTAGATTTTGTAAATAAATTTCTTTATTTAGACAAAGGTTTTCCATTCAACTTTTCTACGTTGTGTATGTGTTTATTAATTTAACAGCAAAATAATTGCCAACTGTTGTTGCCGCTGAATGCGATCATTGATTTTTTGTAATTGTTGTTTTGAGCTTTTCTTCAATTTTAGCTTTGTTTCACTGACAGCTCTTTTGGACAGGAGATGGTGAACATGTAGAAGATAAAATAAGCAATTGTCAATGCTATCTGGTTCTTTATACCACGAAGCCAGACATCTTAGTTTTATATTTTTTCAAAATAATTTAACTCTGTACGCAATGGACAGATATAGGGACACGATATCGGAAGAAAAAATGATCGATACCCACTTCTTTAGTATCGACAGAAAAGTATCGATGCCCATAAAATATTAAAAGAAAAGTATCGATACCATGAATATAGAAAACTTTTTCGTATTTTTTGCATGGTCGAATAAAGAATGTAGTCTCGTGGGTCATCATTTATAATTCAATTACGTTAAAGAAACTGGCTTTTATGAAATTTTTTGTTAGAAAAGCACCATTTCAGAAATATGTAGTTTAGGTATTTTAATGAAAAAAATGAACAAAACTCCTAATATGAAAAATTTTAAAAATTTTTTTAGTAGAAAATTTAAGCATAGTCTTGAGTTAAGGGCATCCAATCCCGGGATCCTGGACTTTTCTTAGTTCCGACAGTCCCAAGAGGCACAGACAGTGCCTCTACAAAAAACAAATTCTAAAATATTCCTACAAAAAATTCAATGATACTACATAAGAAAATATTTATGTGTTTTTAAAAAACTTTAAAATAAAAACCTTTTTAAAACTGTCTGTACAAAATAACACAATAAGCCTTACTAATAGTCATTTTAATGTCGACTCTAATAGCCCTTTTCTGGCAAAGTAACAATTGTTATCCAGTATTTTTAATATTTCTATGTGTTTGTTGTAATTTTTTGATTTCAAACAAAATTTGATTGCCAAAGCGTTTCGAAATTGGATGCCCTACTGGAGTTATTGTGTGCAAAAACCGAAATACGGACACTAAAGTTGCAGCTTTTCAAATTTAACTTTTTTTTAGATTCTCAAAATGCTCTTTTCTGGCCTATGGAACATAAAAAAAACTGGAAAACATACTTCTCACTCGGAATGACTTGAATAATTCCTTAAAAAATATTTTTGATTTATTTTCAAAAACTTTTGGAATTACAGGGTTGTTACGGTGCTAGAAAAAAGTCTTTTAAACATTCATGTAATTTTAAAAACAATCCTAGAAGTAATAATCATATATTTCCTTATTTTAAATAAAAATAACGATTTAAGTTATATGATAATGAGCAAATAAATAAAATTAAATACTTATTTTTAAGATCATGTTAAGAAGAGCTAAAACTATTTTTGATGCTATTATTACTGTATAATATGTTGTGATAAAAAAACAATTTAGTTATTATAAGTTATGCACCAATGCCTTTAAAAATTAAGATTAAGAATTTACTTTTGAATATTTCTGACAAACGTTAAATTTGTAAAACATGCTTAACAACAAATTTTAACACAAAAATAGAAGTTGCGTGTTACTCTCTCCCCCTCCCCCATGCTGTTTTATATCTGGTTCAACATCTTACGCGCCTTCCTGCTCACTTTCGTTATTCAGGGAATATTGCTTAAAACTAAAAAACCTTAATAAATTTTTAGTAATAAAAAACACCAAATAGTTGGGGAAACTTACGGTTCTCGATTAAATTTGAGGTGTTTAACCACATTGGTGGTGATTCCACTTGTTTTATATAAATTTGTTGGTGGCATTTAATTTTCTTTGTATAATGATGCAGCGCCGTACACAAGGGAGGTTTTGGGGGTTCAAACCCCACAGAGATCCGTTATATTAATAAAAATGAATGCATTTCAGCAATTATTTCATTGAATCACTTTAATATGTTCTAAAAAACTTAACAAGTCATATACTGAAGTTGCGTTTACGTGTAAAAGTCTGTGTTCTGAGTCGACTTGTCTAAACAACAATAGTGAAAACCAATGTATAGTTATTTTTCGGATCAAACGTGATACATTAAAAATTGTTATCACTACCCTTAATATCGGCAGTTGTAGATGATGCCAACATAGAAACATATAAATACTAAAAAATCTTTATAATTCAAGAGATTTAAAAGTATACTTAAGCCACCAACAGATTATTTTTTATTTTCCCTCGAGCGGTTCTCGAAAATTTAAATTTCAGCACCCATGGTTTTGTCGCTGGAGTTCGTTGGCTTACTCCAAATATGCAAATGGATCCTATTGTAAGTTCTGCGTTTTCTTTAGCTCTACTTATGGCGGCGTTGCATCACAGTCTCTTCGTAATTTTCGGCACAACAAAAAATGTTTGTATAATAAAATTTTCAGTCCCTTTTATTGGGACTACTTTATAGTCAAGAGTATTTTTTCCAATTAACTTTCGAATTAAAGATGTGAGTCTAAGCCTGGTTTAATTTTTAAGGAATGTTTAAGTTACTCATGAGTTTTTCGAAATAGATCTTACAATTTTGATTTTTCAATGTTGATTGTTTCGTTGATGTGGTTTTTTTTTTTTGGTTTTTATGATTTATGAAGTTTGTGTTATATTTAAATATTTGAGAGAAATATAATATAGTTCTCATCTGTAAAATTTCCTAAAACATACATCCGTAAATCAATGGGCGAGAACCATTTGAGCGGATGTGCATTAGGGTGCATCGTATTTTTTTTTAAATTCACTTCTTATAGCATTTTGCTGGTGCTTTAACTCATAGATATGAAATCTGTGCAAGAAAAAGGTCTGCAATTGATTTATTCAGGTGGCGCCATGCCTTAGAATGTCCGCATATCTTAAAAATTCGATTTTTTCGTTGATGTTTGATAAATATTGATCTCTATAAAAGCAAATGCACTTAAGATCAGTGAAATAATTTCTTTATTACTGTAGTATATGTAGACTATGTGAAAATAACCGAAATCATAAATATAAATGCAATTCTATTTTTCAGGACGATTTTTTGAACAGATTTTAGAAAAATCATGAGAATATCACACTTTCTGAAAGAGTGAGCTAAAAAAGTGATGTTTTTAGTATATGTTTTAGCAGTATCATTTAACACCTTCAATTTAAGAGCTTTTAAAGGTCCCTAAGTGCTCTGGAATCAGCGTTATAGTATTTTTAAGATTTTGTTATTCTAGAGTTTGCAGATCTTTGAACGCACATTTTTCATATCTGGATATTTCAGATCAAGTGTTAAGTGCGTAGAAAGTACGATTTAAGATATTTTATCAATTTAAAAGCAACATTTCTGAATTAAAATTTTTTAATTTCACTCTTATAGTAAATATATAGATTATTATGATAATTGATTACACGGTGCTACAGTAGAAATGTACTTTTACTCTTTTTCAATTGACATAGTCTAGGTTATAGGTCAGGTCAAGTACAATACGAAACCATATTTGAAATTTTTAATACACCCCCAAAATTTAACTTAACCGTTAAAAAACCGATTTAATGGTACTTGACACATTAAGCAATCAGCAACTCAGCAGCTTAGCAATTTTTCAACCAATTTTCGATTTAAAAACGGTTGTGGAAATGTGAAATATATCTAAATGTTTGATAGTTTATATCATTCTTGATTTTAAATACAAATTCTTATTGTTTGATAGTATAAAATCGTTTATTGAGCTCGTCAGGTTAGAACAATTAATTGCTCTAATGAATTTTTCCAAAGAAACAACAACAACAACATTTTCAATATGAAAAGTAAATCATAACTAGCTGATTTTATTGCAATTTCGGCTCTGCTACAGGCTTCATCAGAAATGTTTGTAGTGCCAGCGGTAAACGAACCCGAGCCGTGATTGCCGTGCGCAAGCGCATTTAAGCTCACAACTGTCAAACAACTAGAATTTGTATTTAAAATCAAGAATGATTGAAACTACCAAATATTTAGAATTTCTATTTAAATCATAGAAAATCAACAAAATAAATAACAAGTTCGTATAGAAAACTTTCAGTTATTGTTTTATAATATAGTTATATATAAAAATCTAAACCTCTGCAACGATATCTTTAAATTGAGGATCGTATTAGAAATAATGAAGTTTTTTTCATTTTAGTGAAAATAAATTTAAAAAAATTCTAAAAAATTTACAAACAACAATAACATTAGCTTTAATCCTCTTTCAAAACTTTTCATTTTTTTTATGAAGATTGGAAGAGGTTTTCCCCGCCTTTAACTTCTGGCTGGTTATTGTTCTTACAAATTTTACACCAGCTAAAATATTAAGGCCCCTATTATGTATTACAATTCAACTTAAGTTGACTAGATTCAACTAATTTTTTTTCTCATAATTTATTACATACATTCCAGTTGAACTATGTTGTTTGAAAATTCTTAAAAGATTAAGGCAAACTACATGGTTCAACTAAAATAAATGTAATACGTTATATGAAAAAAATTTAGTTGAATCTAGTCAACTTAAGTTGAGTTATTTTACATAATAGGGGCCTAAAAAAATTATGATTTTTTTGAGGTTTTTGCAAAATGGTTTTAGAGCGGTTATCGTAACAGCCAAAATATTTTAAAAATCGTTATAAGATAGACCAAGATTGAATTTTAGAGAGGTACAAATGAAGCAATCCCCGCATCAGTCGAGGCACCTTAATATACATATATAGGTTAGGTTACGTTAAACCGGATGCCTTCGTGAAGGCTCACATAGACCAATTCAGGTCCTTAGTGGTACCGGTAGTGATCAAAAGGAACCTTTGTGTTTGTTTAAAAGTCTTTAAAGATTTGCGTTGAGTTCGCAAACCTTAGGTGGGACTCTCGAGACACCCTGGCTACATCTTTAAGCGACGGGAATGTCGATGAGCCTAGGTATTTTAGTCTCGATCTAAGTAGGGCGGGGCATGTGCGTAGTAGGTGCTCCAGGGTCTCCACTGTGCCCGGTTCCTTGCACTTCCTGCAGTTGTCATCCGTTGTGATGCCAAGCTTCCTCGCGTGGGCTGCCGTCATGCAGAACCTAGTGAGCATGCCCACTAGTGTCCTGCAATCTTTGCGCGGGCGTGCCAAGATGAACAGAGCTCGTTTTTCGCATTGTGCATTGCTCATGATTTTCGAGATTTTGCACGATGTCGTATCTCTCCATCTATGATTCAGTGCTAGTGTGGCTCTTCTTTCGAGGTTCCTGTACAACTCTTATAGCGGAGTAAGTAAATGTTCTGCGAGTTCTGATTCCAGCCCGGCACCTTCCTTTGCTAAACCATCTGCCATCTCGTTTCCCTCAATGCCCTGGTGGCTAGGGACCCAGTAGATGCGCACTCTTTTCGAAGCGCATAGTGCATCTAGTGCATCTCTGCCAGCCAAGACACTTTTGGACTTGATGCTAGCGGAGCACATGGATTTGATCGCCGCTTGACTGTCAACGAAAATGTTGATGTTGAGTGTTGTGTCCATGCTGAGGGCTATCTCAGCAGCCTTCCTTATGGCAAATATTTCCGCCTGAAAGATACTGCAGTGGTTCGGCAGTTTATATGGCTGCCTTATATTAGGCTCTGCGCAATACACCGCCGCACCTACCACCGTAGGCATTTTGGAGCCGTCGGTAAATATGTTGACCGTTTGCTGTGCTTGTTCTATTCCTTTGCCCCAGTCATTTGGTCCCAGAAGAGTTCGTGCTTTGGAATTGACTATCGTGCGAGGCACCATGTAGTCCGTGCTTCTAGGTAGATCCTTTCCGATTGTACAATGTCCAAAATTTTGAATGTGCATGTTGCCTGCTGCCGTAAGGCGTTGTGCCGTTTTTCCGGCTATTAGTTTTGCGTGTATGCCCAGGGGGTCCATACTTAGAATGGTTTCAAGCGCTTTAGTTGGAGTTGACTTCAGTGCCCCGTGATGCATAGCGCTGCCTGCCGCTGAGTTTTCTCCAAGTGCCTGAGGAATGTTGATTTGTTCACAGCCGGCCACCACACAATAATCCCATAGAGTAAAATAGGACGCACTACCGTTACATCCAGTGCATCAGAAAGGGTGAGAGACCCCAAGTACAAAGGGATTTCTTCAATTTCGGTGGTATCCACTGTGGTATCTTGTACCTTTTCGTGAACAGAACCAAATCCGTTTTCTCTGCATTAATACTAAGACCGACTGAATTTGACCATCTAAGTACATCTTTGAGTGTGCTCTCCATTATGGAGCTTACTGTTGATAGACATTTCCCTACTATAATAATGCTTATGTCGTCTGCATAGGCAGTTATCTTCGGGGCTCTAACTGCGAACTTTTCGAGTAGTTCATTAACTACAAGATTCCATAGTAGTGGCGAGAGTACCCCTCCCTGAGGTGTCCCTCTGCGAGCTTCCCTTACCATGGATTTAGTGCCCCACTCAGCCCGCACCTATCTGCAGCTAAGCAGCTTGTCTAACCATAGGTTTATTGCCGGTGGTGCCTCTATTGCACGTAATCCACTAAGGATTGCGGTGGTTGATACATTGTTGAATGCACCTGAGATATCTAGAAACGCCCCGAGTGCGTATTCCTCTGGCTGCTCTTACCTGCCTTCGGTAAGAATACAACTCTCGCTGTCCTCCAAGCCACAGGTACATAGTTTAGCCTGATGCATCCGTTAAATATATTCTTCAGCCATGGGACGACTCGCGATTCAGCCGTTTGCAACATGGCAGGAATTATATATTATACATATATAATATGTACATAAAAAACTTAACTTTAAAATTAAATAAAACAAATACTTGTACATTTAAATTTCTAAATTTAAAAAAAATCACCTTAAACCCCCCCCCCATGGGTACATCCTGGCTACGGCTTTGTAATGATGCACATTTTCTTTCGATACTTAATAAAAAGAATCGATACCATCCAATATCGAATAGACTCGAATCATCGAAAAAATACTAGTATCGGAAGAAAACATATCGATACTCAGAAGTATCGATACGATAGTATGGATACCATTCGTGCTCCTAGTCATATAGTAAGAAATGAGTTTTAAAGTTACTATGTTTGAATATTTATTCGAAATTTTAAAGTGTTAGTTCATACAAAAGATACAAATTCCTCTTAAATAAAGATTATACAA
Organism: Dichetophora obliterata; assembly: GCA_963920525.1. Classification (NCBI taxonomy): domain Eukaryota; kingdom Metazoa; phylum Arthropoda; class Insecta; order Diptera; family Sciomyzidae; genus Dichetophora; species Dichetophora obliterata. The sequence goes on from OY986438.1 coordinate 184,042,650, forward strand.
ATAATTTATTTGTGACCTTATCAAAAGACATTCTACCTTTTCCAAAAAAGAGTTAAAAGACTTACAAATCTAAGCGTTTATAAGATAAGCTTCGGCTCATAAGCATGGATTTCCATTATTTTAAACTACACGGCGTATGAGTAACATTTACAAATTTCAAAACACTTGGAATTATTTCTGGCCTTGAATGTCTTCGACCTGCTGCCGTGCCTGTTGTCTATTAAAAAGTATACAAAGATATAAATAAACACACACACACATACAGTCACACAAATATCTTAACCGCAACAACAACGCATACACGTGCATAAAAATGTTGAATTTGCAATGACCTGTCTCTATCATTCATTTCGTGACTTAATAAATGTTTTGTACCAAAACTTGAACAACTAATTTATAAAGGAGTGGCCAGTGGCTAGGACAAAATATTTACAAAAACCAAAAAGAAAAAGCACAACAACCATATAACACAACATTTATTGGCTACAAACTGTCTTCTAATGTCTTTAGCTATATACGTTAGACATACCTACGCAAACTATGTGTGCCCTAGTCAAGGAATGCTTGAGCTTATGAGTCCTTTCGTTGTTCTAGTCAGTCTTTTGACTGAATTTTGCACATGTATATGCTAATATTTTCAGTGAAACCGAAAAAAACCCTGAATGTTCTCAGAAATGCTAACAGAATGAAAGCAATGAAGGTGTTGGTGGATTAAATTTTTGTCATTTCAAAAAAAAAAAAAAAAAAAAACACGCAACGACCACGGACAAACTTTGACTAGCCAACAGCACATCTAACTATGTATATCTTAATGTAGTCTATATTGCATAGTATATAAAAGCAAACATATAGACATAAAAAATGTTTCAATTTCTGGCCAACATATACCACAAAACAAAGCATAAAAAATAGGCTTGTCGCTTGCAGGAACGCTAGGTCAGAAAAGGTGTTAAGCTATGACAGCAGCAAATAGTTAGGCAAAATGGACAAACATAAAATTAGAAAAACGACATCGCCTTCTCGTGCTTCACTGACTAGATTTTTTTCATCATTATTACTTTATTATTTGGATATTAAGAAGATTTTATCTCATTCCTAGAAAAGGTTCGTCATATTGATTAATGATGATTACGAAGAACCTGATGCAGCCGAGCTAAGAAATATTGTTGAAAGTTTTATGAGCAATTTTATGATTTTTTTTCCACGTATTTTCTGCCTATGATTTATTGGACTTATACATTCGCTGTTGCAAGGAATTAGTAAAACTATTCGTTATTATTATTATAGTAGAAATATTATTTTTTAGAATAAAAATAAAATAAATAATATGCATCGCTTTTTTGACATAGTATTTTTTAATACTGTGATAAACAATGAAGTAAGTTGAATGAGAGTTCTTATCAACTCACCATTATGTTATATATATGCTAGTATAAACTATGCATGAATTCTAATTAATCTTTACTTAATTACAGTTAATTCACGGTTTTAATATTATTTTTTAATTACCACTATTAGCATTTTTAATTAAGTTCTTACTGGCAACTGGCAGCAGCTACCACACTTTAATTAATTTCTCTACTAATATCGTCAACTAAATAAAATAATACCGTTAGTCGTGTACGCTCCAGGCGATAGAATTTCCATTTTAGCTGGTAATAATGGAAAAATGAAATGAAACCAATCTTTATGCCTTCCAGTCGACTAACAATTTATAATTATTGTATATTGCTGGGTCTGTCCACTTTGCTACCACGTTAGTTGCAAGTTAAATTGATGTGCACTTAAAGCTTTGCAAGAGTGAAAGTGTTTATGCTTAGAAATATTAATGACTGTTTTGTAGTTGCATTCATTCAAAAAGAATCTTTAAAGCAAAAGCTTAAAAAAACCACAATAAGAAATATCTGTGCATTAATATAACGGATTACATAGAATAACAATTACAAAAAAAAAAATTAATCTTAATTACAGTATTCCTTATAACTCGAAAACGCTTAATATTATGTCATTACTAGTTTTTTCATTACATGTCATATTGTTTTTTTTACAACATTTTGAAAAAATGTCCAAATTATTTTTCATAACAAAAAAATTATTTAAAATGAATAAACAAAAATCGATAAAGTTCCAATTTTTCTTATTCTGAAATAACTTGGGCCAAACAAATTACTTGTCCAAAAAGAATAATTTTCAAGTTTTAATTTAGCTTTTCTGATGTGAGTGTTGTAGAAAAGGCTAATATCGCCATGTACAGTTGTGATCATAAAAATAGCAGCACCTTCCCTCATAATATGAAGTTGTCAATATTTTTTATCAATATTTATTGTCAAGCGTCCCTAGTAACTTGTTGTTGGCTGCATGAAAGAAACGTTATAACGGTATATCGCTCGCGTTTAGAAACTTAGTGGTTTGTTTTTTAAGAGCTCATTTCATCATGTTAGCAAGCTGTTCATAATAATAGCAGCAGTAAAACATTCTTTTCATTGTTTCGAGTTTAATAAGTATTTTTTTAAGGGCAAGGTAATAGCTGTTTATTATAATTTTAATTTATTAATAAAATCAACTATTTCAAAATTTTGGCAAAAGGGGTCGATCAACACACTGCTCCGAAGAAAAACGGAATTTGATAAAATTGTTGCGAAAGGATGGAAAAACTTATCGAGAAATTGAAAAAATCGTCTGTAGCTCTTCGAAAATGATATCAAATGCTTTAAAATGGAAAAATAAACGCGAAACACGTGGACCAAAATGCGCAACGTCCATCCGCGAAGACCGAAAAATTGTGCAAATGACAAAGCAGGATCCACAAATCAGTTCAAGAAAATTAAAGCAAGACCTTAAGCTGTCAATTATCTCCGTAACTGTAAGAAGGCGTTTGTTAAAGGCTCAACTCACCGCTAGAAGCTCCGAAAAGTGCCCTTACTAAGCAAAAATCATGTTGCCAAACGGTTGCAGTTTGCTAAAGCGCACGTGGATTGGCCTTTGGAAAAATGGCGAAATGTTCTTTGGAGCGATGAGAGCTAAATTGTTCTTTATGGATCTAAAGGTCGTCGACAGTTTGTCAGAAGACCAGTAAACGCTGCTTATGACCCTAGATACACACTTAAAACAGTCAAGCATGGTGGCGCTAAAATTATGGTTTGGGCATGTTTCTTCTACCATAGCCAAATATATCCGATAACAGGAATAATGGATCAGTTTATTTATATAAAAATACTCAAAGAAACTATGCTCCTTATGCCGAGGAAAATATGCCGCTGAAATGGGTTTACCAGCAGGATAATGACCCGAAGCATATGAGTAAGCGTGTTCGTACGTGGTTTAGGGAGAACAAAGTGAACTTAATGGAGTGGGCGGCACAGTCACCGGACCTCAACTCAATAGAATATCTTTGGGGTGATGCCAAAGGGATCTATGGGAAACAATTCAAAAAGCCTAGTAGCAATATCAACTGAGAGATGCCAAAATTTGGTAAATTCTATGCAACGAAGATGTGCTGCAGCCATCCGAAATAGAGACCATGCTACCAAATATTAGCTGCTAAATGATTTTTATAAGCTTCTTTGAATTTTTTTTTAGATTTTGTTGCACATTAAAGAGTGCTGCTATTTTTCTGAACAACATGAATTTTTATTTTTTCTTCACAGCAATTCTAATAAATAAGAATATAAGACTTTTTTGTTTGTTGTAGTTTTAAGGCTAGATGCCACTTAACTTACATTAATAGTTTAAATAAAAATATAAAAAATAAAGAACAGAACTGCTATTTTTATGAACACAACTGTAGGTTGTTAATTGAAAATTAAAACCCATACCGTGAATTTGTAAAGGTCATTGAATTTAAAAATTACCTTGAAAACAGACATTTTCACTTACAAATTTTTTTTTATAAAAAATTAATAGCTACACAAATATTCAAAATTTTTAATTTTGTTGGAGTTTTTACAGCGTGTGGTTCGTACAGTGGTTCTTTATTGATTTTGGTCACGTCCCTTTTTTAATTTCATCTGAAACTAGCTCCCTCTACAAAAATATTTTTATAAATTCAATAAGTTTTCCTGATTTATATAATAAATTTAAATTAAAAAAAATATTTTTAATACAACTTGAAATACAGATATTCACGAAAATATAATTATTAGAAAACAGTAGTCATTAGTTTTTTACAAAGAATATTTCAGTGCACTTTTTTTAAAACAAGTCATAAGACTTAAATTACAAAAATTTAAATATGAGAAAAAAATATTACGCTAAAAACAATTTAAAAACAAGTTTATATAAAAATGTGTTGGTTTCTGTGACTGTTGGCAAATCTTTTGATCAACTTTTGAAAGTGCACACCAGAGATCATTTTTAATATTAACAGCCCTATTTTGGCAAATTAACAAATTGTTAACCATTTTTTTGAATTTTTCTATGTGTTTGTTGTTTGCAATACAAAATTTAAAGCAATCACTAAAAAGCAGTTGTCAATTTTTATCAAAATTTTTTATTTTTGAGCTTCGAATTTTGTTTTGAAATAAAAAAGTTACAACAAACACTTAGAAATATTAAAATACTGGTTAACAAAATGTTAATTTGCCGGAATAGGGCTGTAAGTATTGACCTTTTTTAATGTATATTTAATAGAGCTGAGAGACTCAACAAATAGGTATAGAGAAAAATCTGCACTAACCAGAGGACACATTAAACGGTATTTTAACCTTCGCTTTACCAAAGACTTTTATATACGTCGTTTACCAATACCCACCCGGGTGACCCCCTAAGAAATCACAAGAGAATTGAACAATTTCGGTTATATTTTTGTACTATTTATGAACTCACAGAAAGGAAGATGAAGAGTTTTTTGTCGCTCTCAAACAGCTTCCTCTCTTTTTAGTTGTTTTTATTGTTTCTCCATTTTTCGAGAGAGAAATAAATTCTCTTTCACATATACTCTTTGCTCCACTTGTATGAATATTTTTAGGGCGATCAAGTGTGGATTTTTTTCATTTCGTTTTCGCAAAGTAGATAACAAAAACAAAAAACTCTTTTCATACTCTTTTCGGTTCTTCTGCTTTCTAACGGTAGTTCAGATCTGTACATACATATGTATGTACGTATGTTGTGAAATGTATGCATAGCGAAGCAGAGATTTGCTGAAATTTACAATTTAGTTGTAATGTTAGAACGTTGGTTAGTGGTCGCGAACTATTTCGACATGAGTGGTGAAAACAATTTTAAATATCTTTCTGCAAGCGCTGTTGCAAGGTATGTATTTTATTATCACTATTTTTAATAAGTTAAAACAACTATTAAAATTAATGTTGCCAAAGGCTATCCCATGAAGATCGAGAAGCATATTTTCGTCAAGTAATTGACGCTGAATCAGATTTGGATGATACTGAGAATTTGTTTGGAGATGATGATGACGACGATAATTATATGCCTAGTGGCGAAGCTGAAGATTCTGACGTGGAACAGGAGCATTGTGAAGTTGAGGTAAACAATGAAAGTGATTTTGATTACAATGATGATTGTGATGATGATGATGAATGGAATAATGAAAACCAGAACCAGAATAATTCTTATTACGAGACTAAAGACAATGTGAAATGGTTCAAGGAGGCACCACATATGAATCGCCGAGGATCGATCAATATTATGCGAGAAAAACTTTACATGGGCCCTAATCCAATCACTAAAAATATGTCCAGGGTCGATACTTTCAATTGCATTTTCAGTGCCGCTGTTAAAGATTTAATTCGAAGATTTTCAAACAAAAAAGCCGAAACTGTGTACAACAAATGGAATTCTGAAAACCCCGATAGGCAACAACGTACATGGAAAACAATTACAAACGACGAATTATCAGCATTTTTTGGCATTTTGCTGGTAATGGGCAGCCACATGTCTAGTCAGGAGCGCCTCTCAGAGCTTTGGAAGAAAAACGCATATCCCCTGTACCGTGCAACCATGTCACGTAACAGATTTGCGGAAATTTTACGATTCCTTCGGTTTGACTGGCATGCTACAAGAGAGGCTCGACAACAGGAAGACAAGGCTGCACCTATCAGAGACGTCTTCGACATGGTAAATTCAAACTTACGATCGCATTATCGACCACATGAATCAATTACTGTGGACGAGCAATTGTTTGGATTTCGGGGTCGAACACGTTTCACGCAGTACATGCCATCCAAGCCAGCTAAATACGGCATTAAAATCTGGTGGGCATGTGACTCAAACACATTTTACCCACTTCAAGGCCAAATATACACAGGCAAAATGAGTAATATAAGGGACACAAACCAAGGTGAGCGTGTTGTAAAGGATTTAGTTCACATGTACAAAAATACTGGAAGAAATATCACCATAGACAATTTTTTTACAACATTGCCATTAGCCAGGGAGCTGGCCACTTGGAAATTATCTGTGGTAGGCACACTAAAAAAAAACAAAAGATATGTTCCCGAAGAATTCAAGCCGTCCCGAAGCCGCGAAGTCCTATCAAGCCTATTCGGGTTTGCCGAAAATGTAACTTTGGTCTCCTATGTCCCAGCCAAAAACCGATCAGTTATTTTGTTGTCCACGATGCATTCTGATAAAACTATTTCTGGTCCAAACAATAAACCAGAAATAATTCTATATTACAACCAGACTAAAGGTGGTGTGGACACAATGGACAAAATGTTGTCACAGTATTCGACAAAACGAGCAACATTTCGCTGGCCATTAGCACTATTTTTCAATATTTTGGATACGGCGGCCCTTGCTGCATTCATAATATACAGTGAAAACATTGGAGAAAAGTCTGTAAGGCAATCGCAGCGAAAGCAGTTCCTCGAGAGCCTTGGAGAAGACCTATGCCGGCCACTAATATTATCAAGGTCCAAAATACCACAAGTCATGGGAAGATTTGCAATAAAATCAGCCATTGAATGCATTTTAGGTAAAAAATTTGAAAACCCAAAGAATTGATAACAAAGCTTTACTTTTCAGGTGAACCAGTTACCGCTTCGGACCAAAATAATGATTTTGAAGTCGATGAAACTCCCGAAAGAGATGCAACTGGCCGCATCAAAATAAAAGGCAAATGTTATAAATGCTACTCTTCAAAACAAAGAAGAAATACACGACAAGCTTGCGTTAGATGTAAGAAGCCCATTTGCGCAGAGCACAGTGTCAGTCAGACCAAATGTGAAAAATGCTTATAATTAGATTATAATTAATAAAGTCAAACACAAAAAGTGAAATAAACTACATTTAAAATAGATTTTCTTATAAATAGATGGTGAATTCTCTTAGGACTTCTTAGGGGTCACCCAGGTGGGTATTGGTAAACCATGTAATTAAATTGATAAAAATTAAAAAAAAATCATTTAAAAATTTAAAAAATTTATTATATTTTTCAAAATCCTAAAGAGCACACCAAATTGTTCAGTGAGTCCGAATTTCCCCTAGATCGGGACACAATTAATAAAAATATAAAAGAAATAAAACCGAAATGGTCACCCGGGTGGGTATTGGTAAAGCGAAGGTTAAACAAAAATTCTCACAACTTATTGAAGGAAACTGATTTTTGGCACATGAATCACACTTTAACTCGAATCTTTCATCTTGCATGCTTTCAGTCAGTAGCATAAAATCAACAATAAATATATCATGAATTATCTTAGATTTCCAGTTTTATCGGGCAATATTTGGACACCCAGGGCTTGTCGGTGTATTAGCCAGTGTTAAGCAATTATGTTTGCGTTTCTTTCCTTGGTTAATTACACAAATCCACTTCGTGAACCTTTCATAACAGGTGCTCTATCGTTTCGAAATCCAACACCTTTTTTCCAAAGCAAAAAATTTCCTCAATGCATTTACAGAGAGCTGCGAAAATTTCTGCACCTTTTGATGTTATTGGAAGAGCCTACAAAATGTATTCATGTATTTTTTCTTTGCCAATAAAGCAAGGCAAAAGGCAAGTCAAGGCAAAAAAGGGACACATTTTTAGATTTTCCACCAGCTGCTCTAATCAATTTGCTGCCATTTCATCTTTTCTACGTTTGATGGTGGCATTTGATAAAGAAATCTTGCTTATTTTTTCTGTGCGCCCCACCAGTTGAGAACCACTGTTTTAAAGTGATGGATAATTTTTAAAAATCATGGCTTTTGCTGGTTTTTCATACCTACTTTTTAAAAAACCATTTTTTTTTATTTTTTTTGTTTGAATCGAAAAAATCGAATTTTATGGATGAGTTAACATCAACATAGGTATTTTTTTTTATTTTTCTTATTGAATTCTATTGTTTTTACTGCTAAAAGAAGATTTTCAAAATCGTAAAAACATATTTTTCTTAAAATTTTAATAAAATATTCAAAGATACCTTCATTGTTGTAAGCTTTTGCACAAAATAAGTATTTTCAGTTAGGTTAAGTTAGATTTAGGTGACTTCAGGTCTTTAGACCAGCTCATTTATACCATATTTTTGTTCCGTTGTGATAACACAGAATGCAAGAAGGAAGTAATCAAGTGAAACTTTTGTCCGTTTCATGACATGTTAAATGACATCTTTAGCAATTATTGTCACCAAGTCTCAATGCATGCATATGCAGATGTCTTCCAACTTTACTTGTCCACGCCCATGGGCCTAGTTGAAGATTTATGCGCCAGAGTCATTGGGGACTTAGCTGTAATATCAAATAGGGCTGTTGATTACATGCTCATGCTGAAACCCTTTAAATCTTAGGTGTTGCAAATTTAAAAAAAAAACCAACTAAGAGCTGCCTCCAATTCTTCATAAGAACGTGAAGTTTAAACTAGTTTGTATATGGAAAGAAAAAAATCCAGCATTCTGTGCTTGAATCAAGCAAATAGACTATCAGCTTACACTCAAGCGTAAATTTCGCAATTCAAGCATTATTTTGCTAGAATTGAGCAAATTTAAAACACATAATATTAAGAAAAAATACTTAATTCAAGCAACATTTGCTTAAAAATTAAGAATATTTTTTCTACATTCGAGTCTAATATTTACTTTAAATGAGAAAAATTTGCTTGATTCAATTAAACAATTGGCTAAAAACTAGAACAATTTGCTAGATTTGAGAAATTTATATTTTCCTGAATTGAGATCAATTTGCTTGTTTCAAGTAGTTAATTTGCAAAAAACTAGAATAATTTGCTTGATTTGAGAAATGTATTTTCCTTGAATTAGAATAATTTGCAAGTAAATTCAAGTAGATTCAAGTAAGCAGTTTAATAAAAACTAAAATAATTTACGTAATTTGGGAAATTTTTTTCCCTTCAATTGAGAACATTTTGCTTGATTCAAGTAATTAATTTGCAAAAACCTAGAATAATTTGCTTGATTTGAGAAATTTAATTTCCTTCAATTGAGAACATTTTGCTTGATACAAGTAAATAATTTACTGAAAACTAGAATAATTTGCTCAATTTGCACAAAGCAACAGCACTTTTGCATGCTCTGTTGGCACACATTAGCGACAGTGATCTTGAACGTAGATTTTGTTGTCTAGCGACTCTTTTACAACAACTTCAAGATTTTCATGATTGTTCAATTGAATTGAATTGTTCTTTGAACTGAATTGTTCAAAGGTGACAACTCTGCGTTTGCTAAAATTAAGAAAATATTTTCTGGATACAAGTCTTGTTCCAGGTTTTATAAACAAGTATTTTAGGCTTGCTTCAAGCTGTTGTTTATTTTGCTCAATTTTAACAATAAATGGTTATTATAATTGTTTTTTCCTCATTTTAGTTTTTTATGCTTGATTTAAGTAAATGAGACTTAATTTTAAATTTTCTTATATCAATCAAAATATTTTCTTAATATAAGAATATTATTTTACTTCGTGTAAGGTCTCTAATATCGAATTCCAAATAAACTCTTCTCTAGCTTGCTGTGATAAAATCAATTCTTGCTTTAAAAATCTGCAGATGACATCAAGCTTTGTGCCTCAAGAAACTGGAAAAAACTGGTATTGCAAGTGTTGTTTTTATCAATTACTTGGATGTTGCCTTCAAAACTACCGCACTAAAATATTTATATGTGCACAAATATTTTTTATTTCTTCTCCTTGGTTTATAATAATACAGTTTTCTTGAGTTTGGCTAAATTTTTTAAAAGGATGGAGTTTATTAGTCGAACAGAGAATTCTTCTCTTCCTCGTATTCGTAGTACTGTTATTCGAAAATAGTGTGAAATATCGCGAGTGCAATAGAAAATATTTATATGTGCACAATTGCTTTTTTTGTGTTTTAAAAATTTTAAAAAAAAACGAGTTTTTTGCTTCGCCATAAGCTAGTATTCGAACTAAAAGGTGGCTATTTTCACAACCAAATGTTCAATTACACATGACTTTGACCGAAATCGACCAATTATTAGATTATTTAATTAATTTGATATTATTTAAACTTATCCTAGCAACTAGAACAGATGGCAACCTTGGTAGAGTTGATTGAGGTGATCTATAAATAGCATTCTGCTTTGAAATGTCATATGATTAGCAGCCATACAATTCAAAAGAATGAATTCCTAAATCTACGAAATTATATACTAATTTAAACATTGAGTTGATCACAGCTTAATCACTCAAAGACTACTGAAGAGGAAAATGTAGCGATTTCCGAAACAGACTGTCTAGTCCAGCGTTTGGACCTGGGGTCCGCCGTCTAATCTATTTACATTTGAATTAATAATTTTATTTTTTTTTTAATTAATGATTATAACAGAAATTTTGCATACAATAAACACACGACACTTCAGGTCAAAAATATATTACACATCAACGAAGACTGCGCTGTATTCATCGCACAGTATGCGAGCAGCATTTTTTTTTTAAATTCTGTTGGCAGCGCCAATAAACATGCTAATCATTTCAATAACTTTGAATGGCTTACAATGGTGACATATTTGGCTGATATCTTTAGTGCCCTGAACGAGCTGAACTTAAGTCTACAAGGAAGAGATAACAACATCTTCCAAGTTGAAGATAAAATAGAAACTATGATAAAAAACTTGACCTTTAAACTAATCGTACAATTAAAAAAACTTTAATCATTTTCCTACACTGGTAGCGTTTTTGGAATCCTCTGGTGGAGAAATATTGCAACGAAAGTAGAAGAGGAAATGATTAAACACCTCCGCGGTTTGATGTCTTCTTTTCGGGATTATTTTCCAGAACCCGACAGAAATAAAAACTGGATAGCAGACCCTTTCAACGCAGATGTTTTTAGATATAATCGGCGTGAAAACGGTATAGGAAAATCAATTAATAGAAATATCATGAGATACAGCTTTAAAACGTAATTTGAAAGAATCGTCTTTATCAAGTTTTTGGGAAAATTTAAAAAATGTTTATAAAGAAATATCAGAAGAAGCGCTAAAATATTTACTGCTTTTCTCGTCCACATGCCTCCGTGAAAAGGCATTTTCTGCTCTTTTATACACCAAAAACAAATACAGAAATAGATTACAATTGGAATCAGATTTGAGATTACAACTAAGTAAAAACACCAACCCAAATATTACTAATTTAGTTTCAAAAAAGCAGCACCAACCTTCACATTAATACAGAATTTTTAATTTCCATAAAAATGTAATTTTTTCAGTACTAAAATAATTTGTCCATAATTTATTAATGTGTTTTTATTAAGGGGGTCCTTGAAGTTGTGCGTGATTTTCTAGGGGTCCGCGGAGTGAAGAAGGTTAAGAAACGCTGGTCTAGTCAGCTAAGTGATTGACTCTATACATTGTTGTTGTTTTTGTTGTTGCCTGCTTAAAAACTTACTTGATCTAAACACTTACTTAAACAGAACGGTAATACACATTTTAGAGTTATTTTATTTTTCAAATAAAAATGCCACGTGGAACCACTTTATCTGAAGAATATTGGGGAAATGCAAAAGCCATAAGTGCAGTCGGTATAAAAGTAGGTGCTTTAAGTACTAGGGTGAATTGTCACTGAAACACAATAAAACATTTTTGAAAAGACCCTGGCAACTATGCTGTAATCAAGCTTATTGAGAGGAAATCCGTGATTGATCACCGGCGCATTCGACGTCTTGCATTGGAGAAAGGATTGAGTTTTGGTGAATATGCAGCGCATTTGGATCTGAGGGTTACCAGAAGCATAATCCCACAAATTTTTGGATGAAAATGTCAACGTCAGTTATGAATAAGCCATTCTTTTAACCTATGCTTCTACCATGACACATTGCGGCCAGTCTAGCATATATACCGAAAAATACAAATTATCTATTATATGCCAGTTCGAGTCGATGAAGCATCTGAAAACAGTTCCTTAAGATGAATGCTAGAAAATCGATGGCTCAATTCTCAGATCGTTGAAGTATTGTATGTTTTTAAGATTAGCAAAGTCATATATAAGAAAGGAAGACATATTCTTTTATAAAATCTGTATATATTTCTATTTTATTCCATAAAATCAATAAAAATAGGTTTTGCATATATAAATATTTTCTATGTACTTTTTAAATACATTATAATTTTTTTAATAACTTAAAGTTTTTCAAACAAGGTATATCCTTGTCCTTAATATTATTTCAATAAAAAAATAATATAAAAACAAATTAAGTTATGTTTGCTTAGAATTGCATTGCACATATAATTATTTTTAAAAGGTATCTTGTGTTGCACATATAAGGAAGTGTTGCACATATAATTTTTTTAAAAAGGTACCTTGAAGCTAGACACATAATTTTTCTACACCGGATCATAAGAAACAAAAACCTTCGTACCTTGTTTAAAAGATAGAGTTCTGTAGGTCAAGCAGAAACATAAACCTCATGATCCCCAGATACAAATAACTTCGTAAGCTCCAGTAAATTGTTTTACGTCAGTGGCACAAAATTGTGAATTCATTGTCTTCAAATACTAGAAGTATTTCCAATCAGAATAAATTCAAGTATTTTCTGTTTGAATACTCCTCTGAATTTTCTCTATTCTTTTTATCTCCTTTATTTTATCTATCTCTAATCCTTTATTTGTATCCTATTTCTAATTCTATTTAATTTTTTTACTATGTTTATTTTATTAAGTCAGAATCAAAATAATTTGTAATTAGCTTTTAATTGAATCTAATGTTATTTTTACTTTTTATGTATCTTAATGTTATTATCTCAACTGTTCATAGCGGCATGCAAAAGGTTATATCTTATAAGTTAACAACTTTTGTTAGATAAACAATACACAATAAAACAAAAAATCACCTTTAGTGCCATGGTCAGGATTTTTGCACTCAAAATTGTGGCTTGTTTGAGTTGTTTGATATCTGGGATGATCAGAAATTTTTTGGCGCTAACTATAAAATTTAGGTCTGTGCAGACCTACATTTATTATGCATGGGAATACATAGACAGGTGTGCAAAAATAGTGTGTAAATGTGTTTTTTGCTTGAAAAAAATTATGGCCATACGCCTTTCGTCCTGAACCGGCGTATTCTTAAATCAATTGAAGATCAAGGTTTTGCCTGGATTGACGACATGAGCTTTATTCAGCTGTTTCCCTAGATAAATCCCAGTAATTCGCGGTATCATTGACGAACTTTTCGTGATGATTTCTTAAAGGAAGTTTCTGCATGAGCTGATGGACTTAAAAAATTCATACAAAATATAATGCAAAGTTTCGGTTGTCAGCACCTAACTATTTCCACTCTATTACAACAACTGCAATATATTCATGATTGTTGTAATTTGCCGAATCGTTCAGAGGCTAAACTGAGAATTCGCAAACTATCGATGACACTATTGATAGTTTCACACTATAGTGACTATCGATAGTTTTGGACTGACTATAGATCGTTTTCGATAGTATTTAAATATTCATTGACACCACTGTTTAGGTGTCATTGCCATTGCTGTCGAATTCGTTTGATTTTGACAATTTGGTATAATTTTTTTCTGTTTTGTAGAGTGAAAACTCAGGTGATGTTTCGTATAAATGTATGAGCATTGTTTTGATTTGAAAGATGGGTGATAGTTAGTTAGAGGTTAAAAAGATGGAGTAATTTTGATGAAGATTTGTTTTAAATTTGCACAGCTCAAAACTGACGGGAAACACGCTCGCAGGGAGACTATTCCACAACTTTACCGTACGACTAAAGAAGGAATTATCACTACAAGGTGAGGTTCTTTGTGGCATCAAGGCAATGGTAAAGGAGTGGGCTTGGACAGCTGCCCGATTGGATCTGGAAAACATACGGTGTGGTGGCGTCGGGCCATTACGAAACCAACATTACGTCGTTTTCCAATAGAGTTGAGAGAGTATGAAATATTTTTATCGCACGACGTTGAATTCGGTCCAGAAGCACGTTTCGATTTTAATTCCTTGACGAATTTTCTTTATATTTCTGTCTACTTTACGTTAACGAAACTTTCTCAATATTTCGAATTTGGGTTCGTGCATGATAAATCCCGACGTTTCTGCATTGCGTCTTGCACGAATTTGGAACATTTGTATTAAATCTTCGTCAATGAAATGTATGGCCAAATCAGCATGTTTCGTCAAGGATCAAGAAAAATCGTACATGATTCATTTGAGATTTCTTCAAGACTGGAACTACTGGGATATATCAAAGGAAAATTATGCTTGGCAGTACACAATCACCAGATTTATATGTATTGGGTGAAGCGCGTGAGTCCTCGAACCGAATATGCCAGCAAACAATGTAAGGCTAAAATAGTTATACATTTATTTTTCATTCACTGGTTTCGTCTACGTTCGTGGTGCCTGGTCAGGACTATTTGTATTCCATAAATGCCTTAGCTCCTGGGCTTTTTGCTTTTTTTTGCGCACATTTATGCTAACGATATCGGGTGTGATGAGTAATTTGAAAATTGTTATTTGCTCCCTGTAATTTTTATAATCCCTGTAGCCGGTCCCTTGCAATCTACTAGGACGCAGTTATGGGCACTTACCCTGTCTGTGGACGGTGGAGCATTTGACCAAATTTTACCATCCTTTGAACGAACTTTTCTAAACGGTTTTTTTGTTAAACTTGCCGAGCGTGATGTTAAAAATGCTTTTAAAGTTTTCAATTGTATTATATAAAGAACAATTCCGCATCATTAACCCAAAAATTGTGTTTTTTGAGCTATGACAGTCTTAAAATAAATGCTCGATATGGTTTCTGGGTTTCGATTTCAATGTGAACCTTAGCATCGGAAGCAGCATTTTCTTCAGGCGACACATTGTCCAGATCCAAGAATGATAGAATAAGAGATTACGCTTTGCGCAGGTACGTTACTTCTGCTAATCGAGTTTGACAGCATCTTTTCAGTTGACTACGTCACAATATTTTATTTCTTTGAGAAACGTACTGCGATCGGTTGTGTTTTATTTAATTGTGTATATATCGAAGTATATTTGTGAGTTTTAACTTAAAATTTAAAAAATGGAGTGTGCAGCTGCTAATTGTGGTAACAATAGCAAACAAATATTTTTCAGAAACCTGATGTTTGCAATAAATATAAAAATTAAACCAAGAAATTGTAGAAAACGCACACAAACGAAAACAAAAATACAAAAATATATTAACTTAACAAAATTTGTTTCATTATTTAGTAACTTGGAACTATCATTTATTTGTCCTTTCAATTCACAGGTAAATTAATGGAAATAAAATATCTGGGAATGTTTGAACTACATCAATTTAATTTGTAATAAATATTTTTATAAAATCCAAGTCGAAAAATAATGCTCACTGAAGTTGGTTTCTCAGAAACTTTTTTTTGACTAAGCTGCTTACTGGCTGTTATAAAATAATAGTTAAAATAATGTTTGCAAAGGAGTACTTAATAAATTTATCTTCTTATCGTTCCAATAAATTGCTTCTTAATTTTTTTCATTTAATTATACAAACTAAAATGTATGCAATTTTCATTTCTGTGTAGAAATCGTATGCAAAGTGAACGCTCTCCAAAACAGCATTGATATAATGACGTACATGCGCAGAACGACAATTTTGTTGTACTCATTTTCTTGTCTTCGGTGCAATCTTTGTATTCTATCATTCTTGGTCCAGATCCACATCATCATCGCCTTCAAATGGATCAATTTTCTCGTTCTCTTCATATCAGCGGAAAACCATACATCAAACCTGTCATCCATTTGACTCCTCTCGCATACCGAAAAGTCTTTATACATATATCGTGGTGCAATTTACCACATCTACATTTATCTTAAAAAAAAACCCCAAACAAATTAACTCGAAAACCAAACTCACAAATGTTTAGGTCGTGCTACAACTAACGAAGATACAGCGTTTCAAGTGAGCGGACTTCATGCGGATTTTCGATAAAAAGACTTTAAATTCGAT
Source organism: Dichetophora obliterata (assembly GCA_963920525.1). Taxonomy (NCBI): domain Eukaryota; kingdom Metazoa; phylum Arthropoda; class Insecta; order Diptera; family Sciomyzidae; genus Dichetophora; species Dichetophora obliterata. The sequence goes on from OY986438.1 coordinate 184,058,979, forward strand.
TTTCTGGAAAACAACGTTTTTGAAGTCGGTTGTTTGCACTAATGTTGTTTACGGTAAAACTATTTCCACACATAAATCAACAGGTAATGCCGAAGCGGTTTTTTTTTTTATTTTAAAATAATGAAATTACTTCAATTTTTCAGAGAAAATCGCGTTTTTGACTTCAAAATGCTACCAAAAGAAAAACAAAATTCGGTATTACCTCGAAAAACATATTAGCCCAGTATCATAGTCAAAATAAAAGTCGACTCTAAATTTAGTATAAGCATTTTTGACAGTTTTTTAATATAAAATGTTTATAATCGACTTTTATTTTGACTATTTTAATGGGCCAGTATCTTTTAAACAAATTTTAAATTATTTTTTTCAGATGATCCGCTAACCTCTAATCGTGTTCACAGCAAAACAACTGTTTTTTGAATCGCCTCCGGAGAACCGGTCCCACGGATTTATTTATCGATAATTTTTATTTTTTTCCAAATATACTTAAGATGTCAAACTATAACATGTATATGAAATAAATATACCAACATTATTCATATCTCAAAAAAAAAATCATGAAAACATGCCTTTTTTGGGACTTAGAACAGTACCATCCCCTTAAGTTGAATAAAATCAATTCATACACAAAAATCGGTTTGATTTCGTACTCATTGTCGTAGCCGCATGGAGGAAGTTATGGATGGATTCTTCTCTAACACGTAAAACAAAAAAGTTACACACACACGTTTATATGCGAAAAGTCTACACAGACCTGGTTATACCACCTAGGGTTAAACATCTAAATGTGTTGAAAAGTTAGTTTAAGATTAATGTAGTCACTTTTTTTTAAATTTTGTTTCTTTTTTAACTCTGATTTGAAAGGCAAAAAGCACACATAATTCGGCTTCGAGTAAGCGGAAGTTGTGAATATTAGCTTTTGAAAGTGAATGGACTAAATAAAGCACAGAAGACTACTGAAGAGTTGATGTAACGATCAACGAAAAAGCTGTCTAGTCTGTTTGGTGAATTCTTCTGTAAAGAAATTGTAGTTGCTGCAACCTGTTGATAAATGAATTTATTTGGCATTAATACGAAATATACAGAAAATATAAAATATATATAGAAAATGAGAATTAATACGTAAAAAAATCAGGAATTGAATGGATTCTTGTGATGCATTTTAGAATGCATTCCAAAGAATATATAAATTTAAAGCAAACTCTTTGAATTGGAATCAATAAACAAAAAATTTATTGATTCGTTTTTATTGCTGCAGGAATCGATTATGAAGTATATAAAAATTTATAACAAAGTAAATGTTGTTAGATTCCTTGCTTGTTTTTATGGTAAGTGAAAAACGAATTGATTCTGAAACAAATTCTGCTATAAGCGAAAAAGAATGATCTGTTATGATTTGTATTTTCTGTTTGTTGTTGATGTTTTTGTTTTTGTCAGATATTTTTGAAAACCAATTGTTCTGTTGTTTTCCTTTCACGCGTTTCTTAAAAATTTTACTTTCTGTTTGATTTGTCAGCGTTGAAGGAACAAACTGCTTCAGAAGGCTCGAAAGTTTTAATAATGTATTGTTTGGTAAGTTATGAAAAACCATTGCTCTTTACTTGTTTAAATCAGTTCTTAATGTTTTTTTTTAAATGCAGAGTGCATTTGCAAGGAAGGATACGACCAGGAACAATCCCAAAAAGATATGAAGGAAGCTATACGCAAGTCCAAATGTAAATACTATAAGGATACATTCAAAGCAAAACCGAAGGAATAACCTACATCATAAACATCAATATTTTTGCAATAAATGTGGTATTATTATAATCTAAATCTCTTCTGTCTAAATATTATTTATTCTTTCAAATTACCTAATAATTATCTCTATTAATTTGAATTACTATAACATAATTTTTTATTAATTATTTAAAAAAGAATAAAAGATTTTCAATTCTGCCATACAAACCTATGCATTATGGAATTCATTCATGTATTTCTATTCCAAAAGGGCTTCTTAGCGATTCATACTATTCTCATATTCAAAAAATACATACTTTTTCATTTAAAAGAATGCATTTGATAAGCGAATAAAAGATTCGATTTCAGCAGTGATTCAAGTGGAAGGCAGAAAAGAATGTACTACTTTTTGTAGGACATCACAATGTTAAAAATAATCAATTCTAGAATCAATAATTGGAAAAGTGAATTGATTCTTTTTTCATCCACGATTGATTCTTTTTTCCCGGTGGGTAATTCTAAAAAATACATATATAACTACTAGTGTGTCCCAAAAATATATCTTTTTTTTTATTTTAACAGATGTTCGTGGCTTTAATACTTCCACTTGACATTAGAAACACCTTCTGTGAAGCGAATCTCAATTGGTAAAGATTTAGAGGTCGCAAATTCATTTTCTAATTTTCTCAAATGATTTGTATAGGGAAAAATACGTTTTGCTGGTAAATTGAATTTAGAGCCAATTTAGAGCAAAATGGTTAAAAAACAAGTGTTTCCTCAAATTTTGTCTGTTATGACATATCCAAATTTAATTTTCATCGGATTATTATTTGGTGGTTGCCCAAAATGATTAAAAAGTAAAAACACAAATACAAAAAACTACTTGTTGTAACTTTTAATCCAAAAACATATAACAAAACTATGAATTTTTTTCTTCATTGTGCACTCCAACTAGCATTATCTAAAATTGAAGATCAATAACAATTATGACAATGGAGTACTTTAAGAGATATTGATTTTTAATGAAATAATTCTAAGTAAAAGTATGCATTTGTATAGGTAGCTCTAAGAAATGAGTCACAGACCAACAAATAATAATCAGATGAAAATGAAATTTGGATATGTCATAACAGACAAAATTTGAGATAACAAGTTTCTTTTTTGAACCTTTTTGATTAGAAGATACCCAGTAGCAGATGGAATATATTCCGAATAAATGAAGCATCAATTACCTTGTAATGACCACTACTTCCGACTATATTACCTTACTATGCATAAAAGGCCTTACATTTAACATTGAATGAGACAGGAGGTAAGTGATCGCCTCCCTACAGCATTACCTAGAAGTTATGGAGTAACATACTACTTGTATTAAGTTATAAAAATCACTGCATTACTTTTCCTTGTATGCTACATTACAGGTAATGAGGTATGAGTTAATTACTTCTGCTATATGCAGACGCATTACTTTTTGAAAAAGACGCATTACTTTTTCATTATTTTAAAAAAGTCTATGGTAGCCACTGGCAAATCCGCTGCTCGGTAATGGCTTTAAATGCAATTTACCAGAAAAGCTGATTTTTCCCCATACAAATCGTATAGGAAATCAAGAAAATGAATTCGCGACCTCTAAACCTTTACCAATTAAGATACACTTCGCAGAGGGTGTTTTTAAGGTCAAATAGAAGTGAAAAAGCCGCGGACATCAAACTCGAATTTTGTCCTAACACCCTAATAAATACTTAATTTATTTATTTAGAATTATAAAATTTAATTAATTATTGCAATAACGTCATAACTTACTTATATGAACAAAAAAAAATTTGTTGAAATATGATTCTAAAAAAAACATACAAAATTTTTTAAAAAATACTTAATTTATTTTGTAAGCCATAACATAGCAATAACATGATAACTTATATGTACAAAAAAGGCTCGAAACAAAACTTTATAAATTACTAACATCCACCCAAGAAACTTCGGCTATTTCTTATAAAATGACGGATCTATTTGCTAAAGTTTTCTTGCACGATTTAATTTTTTTATGCAATAATATATTTTTCAAAACTTTAAAGCTGATTATATCAAAATAGTTTTTATGTGACATATCATATTCATACACGAAGCACTTCAGCTGTATTTAAATAATGGCATAATACATTTTTTATGTAGTTGTGAGGTTTATTTCTAATTTACCTATTAAAAAACTAAATTCAATGTTTTGACTTAAGAGTTCTATTTGTTTTCTTATAAATGCTTAGGACGCCAAAATATAAAAAATAATTACAGAAAATATTAAAACCATTTTTTTATGCACTTATTTAAAGTCATGATTTTGACCCTTCACTTTGACTTTCAAAACGGTGCTTAGTACATTCATTATTATGAACACACAAATATATAAGCCGACAGACACACATACTCAGAAGTACTCAGCATGCATGTCTGTGGCCTGTTGCATCTAGTCGCGTTGCCAACTTACCTCACCCAGCATTTGTGGTTGTAAACGAAATTCCACCGAACCACCTGATGAACGTCTCGGTTTAGTCATATCCAAGCGTAGTATTCCAGGTTTTGCCCTTCGCTGCTGCCGTTCGCCCAAAGCGGGTGCTCCAGCTCCAAGCCTAGCGCCAGCCTTAGTTGATGGTGTTGGTGATGAGACGCCATTATTTTCAACATATGGCGTTTCCAAGTGTCTCGAGGGAGACGATGGTGATAGTAGTGGTGGTGGCAACGGTGTGTTTGGAAAAGCAAATAAAGACAAATGTTGTGCTGTGCTGGTATTGGCGTCTTGTAAGGCGCCAACTATTTCAGAAGTATCAGTGTTATTGCTAGCATCATCATTGTGACTGTTGGGTGAATTTTTTTTCATTTTTGTATGTTTTGATTGAACAAAAAATATTTCATTATTCACACAGGTATGTTGTATAGATTATTGTAACATTTAAAAATTTTATTTTCAACTGTAACGTGTGTGTGTGTATGTGTGTGTGTTTGCTCTAATTGTTGAACGTTAGATGAGTCCTTAGAAAACACGTCCGTACTGTTGCGTATCCTCGACCAAACTATGCTTCATACAACTAATTATAGCTCGCAATCAACTGGAAAATGCGCAAAAATGTAAAGTTTTTCCGCTTTATTTAATATTTCATGAGCGACAATGACGCTGCCTACATGTCACTTTGTGCTGCTGCTGCTACTGCTGCTGTTAAAATTGTAATTGCTATTGTTGCCTGACGCCTGAGAGTATGACGTTTAGTGTAGCTGTTTCAGTTGTTCGCTGTCATTCAGACTCACTTTGACCGCAAGCCAAGAGCCCCAAATATAGGCGTTAACAAAAGCGAATGCGTGCGAGTACGCGCCGTATAAAATTATTACCTTTTGTCATACTGTCAACTGGTGTCCTTTTTGGCGGTTTGATGAGCTGTTTTCTTTTTATTGCCACTTTTAAGCTTTTTCGCAATTTATTACCCATCATATTTAGAGGTATGGGGGGTGGAGAGGTTGTAGGATAAATGGTGCTAAAGTTTATGAAAGCTTTCACTTTTGCATATAATTGCCCCATGTAACACGCACGCCCCTTATTACAATATCGCTTCCTGTGCAGCGGCGACGCAGCAACATGTTAACATAATAAATGTTGCTGTCAAACGCTGCGTAGCTTCGTTTCATCATGTCATTTGAACTGCCTCACACATCGAGTCACACACATACCTAGTAGTAAATTTTGAATGCCTTGGTTAGCAAATAATACTAAAGATATCACTGTTGGCTGAGTGTTTTTTCTTCCGTTAAGACCTCAGGTCACGTAAGGAGACCACAACATTTTTTAACGTTTGTTAAAAAAAAATATATATTTATTTACGAAACAAAATGTACCACACGTTGACATATCGCTCGATGTCTTTGTCAACGTCATAATCACAAAAACTTGAAAAATCGAGTTATTAATGCAGAAACGTCTATTTTTTCTAGATTTACAGCCCTATTCTGGCAAATTAGCAAATTGTTAACCAGTATTTTGAAATTTCAATGTGTTTGTTGTAATTTTTTGATTTCAAAACAAAATTTGAAGCTCAAAAATAATAAATTTTGATAAAAAATTGTCAACTGCTTTTCAGTTATTGACAATTTCATTCAAAAATGTTGTTGTTTGTGCTTCAAATTTTGTTTTGAAAACAACAAACATATAGAAATATAAAAAAATACTGGTTAACAATTTGTTAATTTGCCAGAATAGGTCTGTAAATGTATACCATTGGTGACGATATCTTTTTATACCCTACGTTATAGCAGGTTTTTTGATTACAACATCGAGAGGTATTAAAAATTTTGCCACTGAAATAATAGTTATTTACATAAATTATTTTAAGGTGCCATCGTGTAAGGATCCAACTGTTTCAAAACTAATGTCATTTCATGTTTTATACATAATTAGCAAATACCCGCTGCTTCGCCTGCGATAAATATATTAAATACTATGTAAAAATTTTATATCTTGAAATGAAAGTATTTAGTTGCATTTAATGAAAGTTTAATTATGAAAAAATGGTATATATTATTAAGATATTACTTTATTTAATTTGAATAACTTATTTTAACGGTAAGTGTTATGATGCCATAAATTTACCAGGCTTTCTTTTTTTTACTTTTGAAAAAGTCCTGCATAAAAAAATATGGGTAAAAAAATTTTAAAATTTGTAATCAGAAATATAATTTTTTACAAACATTCTGAAAATAAATATATTCTTCTTAAATTGTTGTAGTTAATCGGCCTTCTTCAGTTATTAATTGTTGTTATTGGACTTCGGCCAAACAATAATTCTTCTTAAATTGAAAAAAAAACCGATATAATGACATCAAAATTTTGGCGATATCTTAAAAACTATAAACTTTTTCAATGCATAACAATGCATTTTTGTATGGACAGTCGTTGATTAATAAAATTAACGGTCATTTTCTTTTCTTTTCGGAAATATTTTGTACGGATATTAGGTATGTTTTAAAAAAACCTGTTATTATGATATTAAAATTCTTGCGATATCTCAAAAGTATAGATTTTCTCAATATAACTCATAAGCCTCAGAATGAGAAAAAAAAAACGATTGAAATTTACAAATCGATTTTCATCCAATTTTCTTTGTTTGAAAGTTCAATTAAGTAAATTGGGAAAATGAGAAAAGGTTTACCGTTACCTCACCAATACAATGTTTTATATTGTTTTCTAAAAACCTCTAAAATATCCAACTTGCACTAAACAATAAAAAAGGCCAAGAGTTGCTTTTGTTGTACATATTTTTTTTAATATTAATTTTTTTTTTTGATTTTCATTTTTCTTATTCTTTCATATAACATAATTTACCTTCAAAAATTGTTCTATTTTGACACAAACAGTTTCTATCATTAAAAATCATGGGCCACCTACCCCCGTCCCCCTATGATTTTTTGATGAAAACTAATTTGCATAAAATGTTGTTATATTTTTTGCAATGTGTTACAGCTTAAAAACTAATTCATGTGAAAAATTTTTCAAATATAGCTTAAAAAATAATTCTGTGAAAAATATTTCAAATATTTCAAACTATTCCAAAGTTCTATACATAAATCTATGTTTTTCCTTATCCTTAGGGAATAGAATTTATCTATTTCCTTATCTATATATTCATAGTTAACGTTATAGTTATAGTAGAATTTGTCCTGACCCAATCCAATGAATTTTTTATGATCGTTTTGTGAATTTGTAAAAGTGTAAATTGACCTTCGAACAAAACACATGCTAGACGTTTCCGTTTGAAACATCAATGCATGACGATAAGAATTTTCTGATATATACAGCATTCTTATTGATGTATAGTATTGCCCGGCAGACGTTGTCCTGCCGCAAACCACCTTACTGCTATGTACGAATTTTCATGCTGTTCGGAAAAAAAAATTTATATATTCGTCATTTTTAGTACAGTTGCCGAAAGTAGCCGTATGAACTAAATTAACAAATTTTAGTCTAATAACACCAAAACCGTTCGAAATATAACATTTTTGATTAATTCTGGGCGGTAATTTGGGTGTGGCAATTTTTTTTTACTGAAACCATCTCATACTCGAAACAATAGAATGCCAGAATCTCAGCTCAATTGAGCTTAAACCTAGTGCGCTTTGCTTTACTCCAAGTTTATCCCCCGAAAAGTGGACTTAGTTAAAGAGGGTCATGCCCATTTTTAGTAAAGTTAGCGAAAGTAGCCATGCAACGTAGATTACCAAATTCTAGTATCATACGACCAAAATCATCTGAAATATAGCATTTTTTGCAAAAAGTGGGCATGGAAAGCAGACGTGGCAAATCTTACATAGCATATTACGATAAAGTTGGAATAACAAATCGTTTGATACCTATATCGTGTTAATCTGTTCAGTGGTTCTTGCGTGATTGTCAAACATCCGTGCAGTGTCAACGCTTTTATATTTATTTATTTTTTTATTTATTTATTGGCCAAACAAGGCAATGCAAATTACTTATTCTAACTTATTCTAACAGGTTTTGTTTACTTATTACTAAGTTTTTTGTTTTTCTTCTCCCCTTTCCTTGTTTTTATTTTATTTTTTATTTGGTGCTCTTAGTGGGCATACTCCGCCCACCGGATTGACATGATTGCAAAAACCATGTCAAAACTAAGAGAAGAAGAGGAAAACAAGAGAGACTATATACACACTTAAGATACGATGTATATATATTATTCTTAAAGACTATAAGGACAAAAGGACGTAAATGGGAGATTTGGAGAGGGATGTTAAAGAATTTTGATTTATTAAACTAAATGCTTATACATATAAATCCATACATGTATGTAGTTTATCTGAGGCCTGTGTTAATTCTGATTACTGAGTGATTTATATAGGGTTTGCTTGAAAGAGGATTTGGACATAGAAGGTGAGTAGTATATAGAGATATTATTAAATTCTCTGCAACAACGATTGATGGGTTCATTATTTGCATATGTAGTTTGGTGCTGATATTCAGTTAACAATCGAGTATGCCTAGTGCGCCTAATTGGATCGTTAAAGGAAATCATATTAGAAATATATTCGCTATGAATAGCACCATTAATAACATCAAATGTGAAGCATGAGCCCAATAACGATCTTCTTGTTGATAGTGGCATGAAATTTAAAAGGCTGAGTCTATGTTCATATGATGGAAGGCTACAATAATCATGGGGGTTGTACATATCTCTAAGCGCGTATAGTAAGAACTGCTTTTGAATAGACTCAATTCTTTCTCTATGGGAATCGAAAGATGGATTCCAAATTATGCATGCATATTCAAGTATTGGGCGCACTAATGCACGGTACAAGGATGTAGTGACCCATATATTCTTGAATTCATTTGCACGTCTTTTTATAAAACCGAGCTGTTTGCTGGCCCTGGACACAATTTTATCATAGTGCAGATTAAAGCGCATCTTGCAATCTAAGACAACTCCAAGATCCACTATATGGTTGACCCTTTTAAGTTCGATACTATTGAGGTGGTAGGTATGTAATGTTACGTTGTTTTTACGAGAAAAGCTAATAACATTGCATTTATTGACATTAAGATGTAGTTTATTTTGAAAACACCATTGCTCAAGAGACAACAATTTTGATTGCAAAAAATTGACATCTACATCTGATTGAATTGAATAGTACATTTTTAAATCATCTGCATACATAAGATGTGGGATATCGTTAAGAACTTCTGACAGATCGGATATGAATATGTTGAAAAGAAGAGGACCAAGATGACTACCTTGCGGAACTCCCGAGGAGACTGCAATTTTTTTCGATAGAACTCCCTGGAATTTAACAAACTGGGATTTGCCGTTTAAATATGATTTTAGCCAACTTAGTATGGACCCTGCAACACCAAATTTTTCTAACTTATATATAAGAATGTTGTGATCAACTCGATCAAAAGCTTTACTGAAATCAGTATAAACAGCATCTATTTGGTGCCCTTTTTCCATTTTGACTAAAACATCTCATACCATAATCATGAGATTAGTGGTGGTAGATCACCCTTTTTGGAACCCGTGTTGCTGCTCATTTAGACGTGGGTTAATGAAACTTGTTAGCTTTTCACAAATAAGTTTTTCAAAAAGTTTTGGAATGGCTGACAAGATTGCTATGCCTCTATAATTTTCAACTGATCTTTTATCACCATTCTTGGAAATTGGCGTAAGATGGGATGATTTCCAATATGAAGGAAATGTCCCACAAACCAGTGATTCGTTAAAGATTATGTGTAATGGTAATAGCAGTTGGTCTAAACATCGCACCAAAAAGCTTGTAGGTATTAAGTCTGGTCCTGGTCCCTTTAATATATCCAGTTCTTTTATTGCATTAGAAATCTCTTCCTGGGTTAAATATAAACTATCAACTATAATAGTTGAGCTAGGAGAAGTTTCAGATAAGGTGGTAGGAAGACAAAAGACCGATCACAAGAAAAAGTGATCGGCATACAAGTTGCTTATTTCAAGAAAATTGGACGAAGTGGCATTACCTTTAAACATAGACTATGGACAGCCGCTAGATTTGCGCTTCATGTTAACAAAGTCAAAGAATTTTCTCGGCTCTTGGACAATTTTTTCTCCGATGATGTTCGGGTACAACTTGTACGCTTCTTCTGACTTGATAGAGAACTCTCTTGATAGCTCGTCATATCTAAGCTTCAGTTCATCGCTTATATTATCAGTGTTTTTGAGAAGTTTGTAGATTTTATTTCTTTGATTCCTCAAAAATCTGAGATTATTGTCTAGCCATGGTTCTGTGAGCTTATTCTTTTTCTTTATTATTGGCACATAACTTTTGATAGCGGTAAAAATGTGCTGATAAAATAAAGAGACAGCACTATCTAAATCTAAATTGAGTAGAATATGATTCCAATTTAGAGAACTAAGATAACATTTTATTCTTTCATAATCGGCGTTGAGGTAATCGTACGCAATGGTGTTATTATAAAACTGGGTAAAGTTGATGTCATTAGCAGAGAAAACAACTTTTAAGGCTGTATGATGAACAGTGTTGGTTAATAAATTTTCTGCTCCCTTGCATGGACTAACCTTCACTTCTTCATACGAGTTAGTAAAAATTAGGTCCAACCATCTGCTATTCTGATTTTGTACAGAAGAGACTTGCTGCAAGTCACTGCCATAAAAGGTGCTAAGTAAGTTGAAGTTTATGGCATTAGAAAGATTTACAGGAAGAAGAAAGTTGTCGTTTTCGTCGGTGACAAAAGATATATTTGGGCGATTGAAGTCACCAAGAATAACAACTTTATCTTCCTCTTTTAGGGAGGAGGTAAAGGTGGTCAGTGTTTCACATAGCTCGTTGTATGTTGTTTCACTTGAGCCGGGAGGAATGTAAACGACACCTATGTACACATTGAGACTTTTACCTGAACAAACTCTAATAATTCGGTGATCGAACAGTTTATGGTTAGGTGTGTCTATTAGCTCACTTGAAAGGGAATTGTGAGATGCTACAAGGACACCACCTCCTCGAGAAAGACCTGTTGAGGAGTAGTCCCGATCCTTTCTGTAGACATTCCAATTGCTATCAAGAATTTCCTCATTATTGAAGGTTTCATTTAGCCATGTCTCAGTGAATACTAGGACATTGAAGTGGCATGATTTAGCGTCAACATAAAGTTTGAGTTAGGAACGATAATATTGCTGTTGCTCTTTACGAGATTTTTGAAGAAGAGAAACATGTTTAGCCCTGACATGAGCGCCATAGGTTTCCAGATCCACCTTGACTTGATCAACCGTTACACCCAGGTGCTCGTGAAAGCGGACAAAAAAATGCGCAAGTCTTCAACACCGGTAGGAAGACCTTGTTGCTGAATTAATACTCTAAGATTAGTTTTGGTCTTGCCTTCAATGCATGTTGAATCAGGGGCTTTATACATATAAGCGAGATACAGGCGAACATTGTTATAAACGTTGTTCTCCCTGAGGCGAGAAAGGGCATATCTGCTCTCGGTGCCTTCGCAAGAGTTTAGTGTCAATTTCTCTTTTGGAGGAAGTAGGGGGTCTAAAAATGACGTAGGACTACCAGGTTGATTGCAAAGCTCATTTGAAACAGAAGATGGTTTTGGTAAACCACTTCCGGTTGGTGGTGAAGGATTAAGAGTATGAGAATGGATAAAGTTTGGATACTTCTCACAATTGGTTTCATTATTGTTAAGATTAAATGAAACCCGTTTACGTGTTTGATGAGTTGGTGGTTTAGATGCTAGATTGCTTCCAGTAATCATCTTATTATAAGATGAAGCCGTATTCTGGTTAATTATGGGAGAAAATATGGGGAAAATGAAAATATATTCGTATAGATAGACTAACACAATATCAAGTGGGAAAAAGCTGGCTGGCAAGGCTGCAAAACATAATTAATGCTGATAACTAAATTCTGGCAACTCCCCTCAAGACATTAACAAAGAAAATTAATTTACACTGTATGAAAGCAAGAATCTCCCTGAAAGTAAGGCTGGATTCACTGATCACCTTCACCATGTTTGGAAATTTTTTCATATGAAGTTTTCGCTCAGAGAGAAAAATTTCTGCACGCTCTTAACTTGATTAAAATTATTTTAAATCACACAAAAACATGCTGAAGGTTATCAGTGAATTCAGCTTAACTACACACCATGGCTGTCGTGTTATATTGAGAGAAGCTCTCTCGACAAACAGAGAAAAGCGTTGTTTGCTGTTATATTGCGCTGCTGGTAACGAAAAGAATACATTTTTCGAAAACATTGGTAAGCTATAACAATCAATATTATCATAGGAATCGAATAAAAAAAAGAATTATCAAAATCGGTTCAGCGGTTATCGAGCTTATTCTGGATCAAATTCGTGAGTCTCTTTTTATATAATAGTATAGATAAGAAGACAGACACTTCTCCCTAATTGTATGTTTTATTTGTATTTGTATTTGTATGTTTAATTGGCCTAAAGTAAACGCGAGTTTTAATTTTTGAGTTTTTATTTTTATTTTTCGATATTTCGACTAAAATTGTTAGTTATCAGCGAGATCTACAGCAAAAAACATAAAAACAATTTATCGCAAAACTTTAACATTATATTAACATAATAAAAATCAATAAAAAGCTATTAAAATTAAAAATTAAAAAGTGTAATTCCCAGTGAACCAAAACTATCTTTTTTGAATTCATTTATTAACCATTCGTCGGACTAAAATGCCTCTCAAAATAGCACATTTTTTTCTCTTAAGAAATGAGTTAAAAAAAGAATTATCAATTGAAGCATAATCGCGAATAACGTTGTAAATGACATTTTTTTTTTGTGTTTTTTGTGAATACCTGTTAGAATCACTATCTTATATTATATACAAACAGAACAGAGTAAAGAGTTGAGCAGTTTGGGGTATTTTTATTGCATACCCAAAAAAAAATTAATAAAAATGAATAAAAGGGCTTGTAAAAATAAAAGTGAACAATTACAATTTTTGTCGTTTACAACGATGGGAATGCTTTATTATCTTCTTTTTTTTCGAAAACGAGTTCAAAAAAGTATTGAAGCTATTTTTTGGCATTCCATTTTTAACTTATTCGCCGGACTGAATAGCCTCTCAAAAACGAACCTTTTTTGTTCGAAAACGAGTTAAAAAACGAACCATAGAAATGCACTTTTCGGCACTCAGAAATGAATATTTTTTATATAATATTTCGATATAATATATATAAAAGTAATGTTAACATTTTATTAAAATTTTGTTTGGACAAAGTATTAATATATTCAAGGCCATTGCCAGCAAAATAATTCTACAAAACCTACTTAAATTAAATTTAAATTTTATAATCAATGAAGTTTTTTTTTTGTAACCTTAGTTTTTGCTAATATTATAAAAAATTTAAGTTTTTTTCTTTTTTTTCCCAAATGACCTCTATATTTATTATGTTGACTTTATATGATTTAAATACAAAACTTTGTTGTTGTTGTTGTTTCTTTAGAAAAATTCGTTAGAACAATTAATTGTTCTAACTTTGACCTTAAGCTCGATAAACGATTTTAAACTGTCAAACAACTAGAATTTGTATTTAAAATCAAGTATGATTTAAACTATCAAACATTTAGAATTTGTATTTAAATCATATAAAGTCAACATTATAAAAAATTGTAAAAAGTTGCTTGAAAGAAATGAAAACATTTCTTCGTCCATTTTTGTTTTTGCTGTCTCTTTGAGAATCTGAGATATTTCAGGTCCATTTGCTATATATTCCTTTAAAAATACATTTTTGGTGACCTGTTTCCCCATTCACCGTACCATCAACTAAAAATTGTACCATTAACTTAAATGGCGTATGGAACACATGAATTTTTATAAATATTGGTATGTTAAAATTTTAACTATAAAACATTACGTTATGAATTAAACTCTAAATAAAGGTACTATTACAGTATGTAAAAAATTAAAAATCAATATTTTTTCGTTAGAATATGGTTTTTTAACGTTTTAAGAACATGTATACAAAATTTTAGAAACAAATATCAAATAGAAAAAAGTTATAACATATATTATATTCGCATGTCGCATGATATTCAAGAACCTTTCAATCTTTATCGCGTTTTTCTCGAAACAAGGTTTTTCGAATCGGCTTCTAAGATATCTGGAGTTCCACTTGATCGATTTTGATGAATCTTAAAGGACAGTACACACCTAGATTTTATACGATGACATTTTTAAAATGCAAATTTTTTAAAGAAAGGAACAAGACATCTTATTGATATTTTGCATATTTATTTTTATGTAAAAATAGTATACAAAAAAAATTTTTTGGATTTTTCCAGCTGCAAAATGGCGGCGTTTTTTCGAAATTAGCCAATTTTTTGGATCAAAAAATCCCTTGAAAACCAAAAAAAAACTTTACCGATTTTTCTATCTGCCGTTCAATCTATGTGTACAATAACATATTAAAATTTCAGAACGATCAGTGTCGTAGTTTTGTTTTATCACGCCCACCAACTCAAAAAGGTGTTTTCTAAAAATAGCGCTTCAAAGTTTTTAACACCGATTATACGGCCTTGACGCTCTGCGTTTAAGACCTTATCCATCCACTGTCCCCTTAATTCATTGTGATCTTTTAAGATCTTGTTAAACACTATACCTATAAAAAGCCAAAAAACTTATTTATTTTTTTTGTATGGCTGAAAGTTTCGGCAAAAAAAGGGTGGTTTTTGAAAATTTTTTTCAACGCATGCCATTTTTTATTTTTTTTATTTGCGTAGGTTGAGCGCTCAACTACAACCCTTAACTCAAAATGCACTTTGATTTTTTATTTTCAGAAGCTTTGTAAATGCTGGAGATGAGAGGCCAATTGCAACAATTAGGTAAAAAAAAATTAATATAAAAGGTGTTTTCTTATAGCTACACAATAAAATAGTACCTTAAATTAAAAATTATACTTAGATTACGGTTAGTCTTAATTTTAAAAAAATCAGATTACTTATTGATTCAATTCTAGCCTTCATTAGCTACAGGATGCAGTAGTAATGTAGATTAATAGCTACAAGTTAAAAAAATATATATGAGAATACATATTTATAAGGGCGGGTTAATTTTTTTTATGAAGCGTATAGCAAAAACGTAATCTATAGGTGATTCTGAGAAATTTTGCTAAAGAGACCATAGCTCTATGTCAGATTTGGAGCCCCCCAAAATTTCAAAATAGATATTTTTCCATATATACATAGAATAATTTAATTAAATTCTTTTTATTTTATTATATTATAAATTTCTTTTTATTATAAATTAATTAAATTTTTTTTATTTTCAGTAGAGATATTAGAAATTTTTTGTCGATGTTATTAATGCATACGTTCCTCCCAAGAGCAGTGTAGAGGTCTATGCAAGCCTTGCGGATTGCATAGAATTTATATTAAATTTACTTGACGTTAATGACGACATTTTATTGTTGGGCGATTTTAATTTGCCTGACTTAAAATGGCATTCTTCTGACGATGAAACACATTTTTGTGCATCTAATTCGAAGACACGCCAAGAACATATATTTGTAGACAATATATGTTCTGACTTACAACAAGTTAGTTGTACAATATTTATAATAGTCTGGAAAGGCTGCTTGACCTAGTCTTAACTACAGACAGTAACAATGTCATTGTTCAGATGGCACTTCATGCTTTGACTACTATTGATAATTACCATCCACCTTTGAGTATTTGGTATAAATCCGATAGGGAGAATATGGTTAATTCAAGCTCTGTTGACACAGTTTATGAATTCAATTTAAAAAAAGCTGACTTTTTTGGGTTGAATCATTTACTTTATAGTAAATTAAATATAATTACAGAATACATGAATAATAATAATCTTAACAGTTCAATAAATTATTTCTATACGGAGCTCTTTGCCATGTTTTCTCAGTCTGTACCATATAGTCTCAAAATTGCGAAAAATTTTGCGTACCCTTGGTACACAAAGGATTTAACGACTCTTCGCAACAATAGGAATAGGGCATGGAAGAAATATGTTTGTAGTTTTGACTCAAATGACCTAGAAACATACAAACGTTTGTTTCTGGAATTTGAGAATTGCTCAGCTGCATTATATAATGAGTATTTGGATAATATGAAGCTGAGTATTTTGTCTGATCCAAGAAAATTTTGGGGATTTATTAATGTTAAGACTGATGGATTTCCTTCTTCTTTCAAATTTTAGGATGGATTTACTGACAATTCCACCATTATTTGTGGCTTATTTGCCAATCTTTTTAAAGAATCATTCTGTTCAGATTCTTTTAATCCTGATTAAGCGTATTTTGATTATATGGCCAACGCATCCAGAGTTTCTTTGGGGCATATATCTTTTACCTCAGAGGATATTTTTAAGTATATTGAATCAATCGATGAGGATTTTAGCGCTGGACCAGATGGAATTCCTGCCGCAGTGTTAAAACAATGCGGCTCCGTTTTGTGTCAGCCTCTCTCGTTACTTTTTAATAAATCAATTAATGAAAGTAATTTTCCTCTTTTTTGGAAAAAATCTTATATCAGTCCTATTTACAAAAAAGGTTGCAGGAACGACGTCACTAATTATAGGCCTATCGCTAAATTGTCTTCGATTCCTAAACTTTTTGAGCGAATAGTGTACGATCGAGTGAAAATTCACTGTGGGCAAGTCATGACAACTCGTCAGCATGGTTTTGTTACTGCCAGATCCACTGTGTCTAATCTCCTTGATTTCACTACATTCTGCTTAAAATCTATTGATTCTGGAAGCCAGGTCGATTGTATTTATACTGATTTTAGCAAAGCTTTTGATAAACTACCACATAATCTAATTTTATTTAAACATAAATTAATGGGATTTCCACAATATTTTGTAAACTGGATCAAATCGTATTTGATGGAGCGATCTTATCAAATACGGTTCCGAGGCGTGTTGTCTTCTGAATTTGTTGCAGAATCGGGTGTTCCTCAAGGAAGCCACCTGGGTCCACTTCTGTTTATTTTGGCAATTAATGATGTTACCCACGTCATCAAACACTCTCATTTGCTTATTTATGCAGATGATATGAAAATATACAGAACAATTGATTCTAAGGACAACTGAGACCTGCTCCAGTCAGACTTGAACTCCTTTGAGGTTTGGTGTTCTAAAAATAACATGTTTTTAAATCCAGATAAATGCCAAACTATGACCTTTTCGCGTAAAAGGACACCAATTTTATTTTTGATTACAAAATTAAAGATACTGCTTTAAGTCGTGGAACTACCGTCAAAGACCTTGGTATATGCATGGATTCTAAATTGTCGTTTAACATGCATATTGACACAATTTGTAAAAAAGCGTCTTCTATGCTTGGTTTTATAAAACGGTGGGCCAAAGAGTTTGATAGCTTAATAACAACTACAACTCTGTATTATTCAATCGTCCGTCCTCACTTGGAGTACGCAAGTCAAGTATGGTCCCCACATTACAATGTGCATGTTGATCGTATAGAAAGAATTCAAAAACGTTTTGTTCGGTTTGCTCTGAGAGGCTTGAGTGGAACTGACACATTTAACCTTCCTCCATATGAGGATCGTTTGAAATTATTAAAAATGCAATCTTTAAGTGAGAGAAGAAAATCTGCTGATATCGTCTACTTACACCAACTCATAACTGGTGTATTCGACTCTCCAGAGCTTCTTTCTCTTATAAATTTTAACACTAACCGTAGAAGCAGTAGAAACTCTAACAACTTGATTTATTTACCATTTAGTAGAACAAATTATATGTTAACTGCTCCATTAAATCGCATGAGTACCTTTGTTAACAACTGTAACGTGTTTGATGTTAACTTGTCGAAAGGTCAACTCAAAAGTTGATTGAAAACTATTGAAGGATAAGATCTATGTAAACGCATGGTTAGTTGTTATGTCTTGTGTTGTCCCTGAGCCCAACCCATATTATGCTGGGTAAATTTTTCTCCCTTTTGGTTTTTTATTGGACCACTTTTATCGATATCTTTGAGTTATTTCAATGATATTGGATTGGTTCTTAATATGATCTATTGCGGAGAAAGTGTGAAAAAGCTGTAGTAGCTGAACTCTATTGTTATTGCATGTTTGGAAAAATAGCCTAAAATGAACTTTTAACTAATAAATTCTGAATTTTCTTCGATTTTTTTCGAGATTTTTTTTTTTTTTTGCTGATTATAAAAGTTTAGATAATTTCCAACAACTTTTATTACAATCAGTTTTTTTGTTTTGAACTCCTTTTTGTAGGAAAATCGATCTGAAAAAATCAACATTTTCAAGGTTTCAACAAAAAAAAAAAACACTATTTTTACATTTTTAATTCAAGTTATTTTTAAATATTATTCTCGACCTACAATTTAATGTTTTAACGTTGTTATACCATATTTGCCCATATTCGAAGCGCCTATTTTATTTTTAAATAAATCAAAGAATTCACAATTTTTTGTCTGTTCGTTATGAATATCATTTAATTGGGTTCAAGTAGATTTGCTTACATTATTTCTTGAATATGATATCTCGTAAATGGTCGCCATTGGCCTCTACGACATATTGTGCCCGTTTTGCAGCATTTTCCATGGTTTTCTTCAACATTTCGATGGGAATGGCGGTTATTTCTTGACGGATGTTGGTTTTCAGCTCTTCTAGGGTCTTTGGCTTGTTGACGTAAACCTTTGATTTCAAATAACCCCACAAAAAGAAGTCTGGAGGCGTTAAATCTGGTGATCTTGGCGGCCAATCGAAATCACCATTTTTTGACATCAAACGGCCAGGGAACAATTGCTTCAAAAAATCGATTGTAGTGCGGCTTGTGTGTGGTGGCGCGCCGTCTTGTTGAAACCAGTAGTGCCTGATACGCTTTCGACGAACGAATGGCATGAAAAAATTGTTTATCATATCGCGATAACGCTCCTGATTGACAGTAACTCTGTGGCCATTATCATCTTCGAAAAAGAACGGCCCAATGAGCATTTTAGCACAAACGCCGCACCAAACAGTGACTTTTGCATCGTGAAGAGGTACCTCTTGAATCTCTTGTGGATTTTCAGTGGCATAAATACGGCAATTTTGTTTGTTTACCGTTCCGTTCAACTAAAAATGAGCTTCATCACTCATTGAGTTGAGTTTTCACTATTGACTTGTTTTGTTGAATGTAAATTTCAACAATTTTAGAGCGTTCGCGTGGCGTGTACTGTTCCATTGTAAACATTTGCTTGGAATGACGCTTCAAACGCGGTATGTCATTAGTCGATTTGGCATCACTGCGGAAAGTTACAGTGTTGCCAGATGGGCGCTTCGAAGATTGACAACCCTGTATACATAGAATAATTTTATTAAATTCGTCATAAAATCAAATAGAATTATTGTAGATTTCTCAATCTGGGCTTGTTTGAAAGGTATATTTATCACCTTTCAGAATTTGTATTGATACTAATATTTTTTTTTATTTTGAGTAGAGATATAAGAAATTTTTTGTCGAAAAATAGCCTAAAATGAACTTTTAACTAATAAATTCTGAATTTTCTTCGATTTTTTTCGAGATTTTTTTTTTTGCTGATTATAAAAGTTCAGATAATTGCCAAAAACTTTTATTACAATCAGTTTTTTTGTTTTGAACTCCTTTTTGTAGGAAAATCGATTTGAAAAAATCAACACTTTCAAGGTTTCAAAAAAAAAAAACACTATTTTTACATTTTTAATTCAATTTATTTTTAAATATTATTCTCGACCTACAATTTAATGTTTTAACGTGGTTATATTATTTTTAAAGGTCCTTTTTACTTTCCATTCGAGGAGTTGTTTTTAATTTGCAATTAAATTTGCCAATATGAAATAATTCGTTTATTGAATCAACAAATGCTTTAAATTCATCTGTTTTGTTTCTATGTTGTACATGTTTCTGGTATTTATCAAGCAAACCAGTAAATTTTTTGAAAACAATCTTTCTATTAATGATTTCAATATTTAATTTACACCAAATTTGGATCAATTTATCTGTTACGTGAGGAGTAAAAGTTTTATACGAGAACATTTTGTTTTCAAATTTAGCACGATCACTTAAAAAAAGTAATATTTTAAAATGTCACATTTAGTAGGCAAACTAAGATCATTTAAATCACTTGATAAACCAAAAACAACAATATCTTGATGAGGCATGTTAGTCAATCTAGACTCAAAACTTGTTGATGTGGTTGCTTCTTCCATTTGCGAAGACACCGCAGACAATGTTGATGGTTCTTGATTATCCATAATAACTTTGATATTATCACTGCACTCTTTGACTGTGTCACACTAAATTTAAAAATAAAAAAAAAAAATATTGGTATTGTGATAACCGAGTTTTTATTTCACCCATTTTTCGCCGCATTAAGACCCTGTTGACCGATGTGCTTAAAAATTTATTTAGAACCTATTTCAATGCTAGTTCAGAAAATTTCAAACTTTGGAGTCAGTGGTGTTTTCAGTTTCCCAGAAAATAAGTGGTAATTATAATCACCATTGGCGGAATATGTTTACACGTATAAGATTTTGAATGGTAAATAAAAAACCTTTTATTCAATGATAAAAACTATTTCTTACGATGAACTTTAAAACATTTCGTATGCAGGCGCATTTTGCACTTCTTACACATAAAGGGAGTGTGGCTGTGGCATTGCTTGCACCGACGTTGTTTGCCTTCCTCTTGCCTTACAATAACGTGTTGCGTCACTTTGGTGCGTTTTGATCTTGGTTCCTCTGCTCCCATTTGGTGCCCGTTTGAATCCTTGCAAACAAGTAGAACTCTAGCAGTTTCCGACCGAAATTCCAGTTGTGTTTTTCCTCGAACTTTCCCAATTCTGCACAAAAAACTGTGCATCTTCCAGGCATTTGCAACAGCCGAGTCCACAGCATTCGAAAATAGAGGCCACCACCTTGCCTCTAACATTTATTCGGTAGTTCGATATGGTATTATCTACACCTCCCATACGCAAGTTATAATTTTTTATCGTATTAGGGTCTTCAACATTGACATACATGGCATTTTCGATTATAACTTCGAGCAGTTGTAAGTGGATCGACGCGCAATCAAAATTAGTCGCTTAGGTCACAATCGCATTATCATGCCAAGTTACAATAAAAATTTCATTTGCGCGATCAAACATAAAGTCGTATTCTCTATTTTTTTAAACTTTTGTCACTTTTAATTTCCACATTAGCTGGCAATCTGTTTTTGCGTACTGTGCCGGTTGCATTAAAATTTCTGCAGGCACATAAGGTTGAAGGGCGTGAAGAAGTTGTCTAAATATAAAAAATGCCTTTTGGATGCTGCACATTTTCCAGCAAACTCAAGACCACGTGAGCTCCTAAGCCGATTTCTCTAAAAGATTACTCGGAACCAGCGTATGGAATACAGCAATACATTTATCCAACCCATCAAATAAACGTCTTATTTGGCAAAGCGGTCATTTTTGCCTAAGTCGTTATTATTACTGACATTAATAAATTTCTTCATCCACCGAAATTCGAATCGTGTCATGGCTTGTTTCACAATTGGAACACCAAGATTGGAGCACCAGTTCAACTGCGCATATATTGTCCATAACATTATTTTGCCTCGCATACTCATTGGTGTTCATCACTATTAGCTCCACAATGGCTTCATCGAAAAATAAGTTGAACAGATCCAAAGGCGACTTTCCGTCTAAATATTAAAAAAAAACCAGTACTAAAAACTTATAAAAAACAAAATACAAAGGTAACATACTCAATAATAGATACAATTCCTCTTGTGCTTTGATAAATTCTGTGGAATCACGCACATTATTGGAGTAATGTGGTAAATCTTCAAAGGAAATGAAGATTTGGATATATAATTTGTTGCATTTGATTTTGGCAACAATTCCAAGCTTTTTACTTCAGTTGGGGCACCAATATCTTCATTTTCTACTACATACTCAAGCTCCAATTCACCAGCTACTTCACCTATTGCATTATTGTTTTGACCACCAATGATAGTTTCATTAATATTTTATTCGTCGCTGACAACGTCAGCTCGGGGTGGAATATATACAACATTACGAGCATTATCGCGAATCTGTGTGTTCTTTGATTCATCTTCAGAGTCTTCCAACAAATCGAATATTTCCATCATTGATAATGCGCGCTTTATTCGAAAGTCAAAACAACAAAAGTGCAATTTTTTTTTTAATATATAGATGAATATGATATACATATATGGAGATGAGCTTGAAACTTACGATCCGGACATTTTTGCATATATGTATTTTGATCAACTTATTGCATAAAAATAATACTTCTTGTAATTACGTCGAATGATTATAAAAACATGCAACTGATATAAAAACGTTGACTGCCAAAATGTTTTGCAAATTTTACAAAAAATTGTCACAATGCATACATAAACCGTTATAATAGCAACAGCATGTTTTGTATCTGCTGCTGATGACAAAATTAATATGTAAGTACATTTATGCGCATAAATCAAACTATAGGGATTACGCTTTTCGCCAATGGTGATTATAATCACCACAATATTCATCATTAAATTTTACATAGTATATGTGTATTATTTGTGGTAGATAGGGCTCTAAAGACAAAAGTAAACAGTTTATTTTATAATTATAAGCGCGGTTGTTAGATATCATAAGATCTTGGCAATTTATCTCCACATATTTTGATGACCTTTATTTACTAATTTCTAAAAACACCAAAATAAGTCATTTTTGCTGCGACAGGAACTAAACTAAGTATGTAATAAAGACAGCATGACCCTAAATAATTGATAAAAAAAGTATATTGAGTAAAAAACTATTTTGTTTGTCAGTTATGAATAGCAAAAGTTCTGGTAATTAAAATTACCGGCCGGCGAAAAATGGGTTAAGTATTTTGGCAAACTGCGTGCGCATTGCACGATGAACGATTAAGGAACAAGGAAAAGCAAGCTTGGCAACGTTTAGTGTTGGTAAACTCCATTATTTTGTAACGCCATCATTCAGTGTTACAAAGTTGTTCAATTGAACAATGCTGCCATTGACGACTTATTCTACTGGTATCAATACAGATTCTGAAAGTTGATAAAAATACCTTTCAAACAAGCCCAGATTGAGAAATCTACTGTAATTCTATCCGATTTTATGACGAATTTAATTAAATTATTCTATGTATATATGGAAAAATATCTATTTTGAAATTTTGGGGGGCTCCAAATCCGACTTATAGCTATGGTCTCTTGGTCTCAGAATCATCTATAGATTACGTTTTTGCTATACGCTTCATAAAAAAAATCGTTCCATACAATTTGACCCGCCCTAATATTTATATATAGCCTTCATTGTAATATTTATATATAGCCTTCAAGTATCCGGATCATCCTAAGTTTGTAAAAATTTTGCGAAAAATGTAAACGTAATGACTTAATAATAATAGTAATAATAAAATAATAATACTAGTCCCTGGACGACTTCTTCAATTTTAAGACATGATTTTTTAATATTTTTCTATTTTTTTCTATTTGTATTAAAAAAATTTGTACTTCCTTGCTTTCTTTATAGGTTTTATTATGATTTAATTTATTGCTAAAAACTATTCTATTAAAAAAAAATTAAAAGTTTTGGCTATCAGTAAAAATTATTAATAAAATTTGAGGTTATGTTTTGGGTTATTTCAAAACTGGCTTATTTGCTTGTCTAATTGATTGTAGTAAGAGTTGGGGCTCCATGGAATTCTTAAGAAGGCAGGTGTTTATTTGTCACAGGGCGGTGTTACTGTCACACACGGAGGTGTTGTGGTCTCACATGATGGTATTGTGGTCTCACATGGTGGTGTTATCGTCTCACATGGTGGTATTGTGGTTTCACATGGTGGTGCTGTCACACAAGGAGTAGTTGTCTCACAAGTAGTTGTAGTTTGATCAAATTGAGTGCTGGTAAAGGTTGTAGAAGTAGATTTTGTTGATGTTGTAGTTAAAGATGTAGTTTTTGGTGTAGTTGATGAATTAGTTGTTGTAGTTTTAGTTGTAGTCAAGGTTTGAGTTGTAGTTGTTGTTGTCTGGGAACAAGAGGTTTCACAAGGCGTTGTTGTTGGACATGATGTTGTCGTACACGGAGTTTGTGTATTGGTTGTCGTGGTTGTGGTCGATTTAGTGGAGGTTGTTGAAGTCGTTGAAGTTGACTTTGTTGTTGTCGTCTTAGTTGTAGTGGTCGATGTAGTAGTTGAGGTTGAGCTTTTACAAGGCGTTGTTGTTGGACATGTTGTTGTGGTCGAAAACAGAGTTGGTGTAGTGGTTGTCGTGGTTGTGGTCGATTTAGTGGAGGTTGTTGAAGTCGTTGAAGTTGGCTTTGTTGTTGTCGTCTTAGTTGTAGTGGTTGATGTAGTAGTTGAGGTTGAGCTTTCACAAGGCGTTGTTGTTGGACATGATGTTGTCGTACACGGAGTTTGTGTTTTGGTTGTCGTGGTTGTGGTCGATTTTGTGGAGGTTGTTGAAGTCGTTGTAGTTGACTTTGTTGAAGTAGTGGTGGTCGATGTAGAAGTAGGTGTTTCACATGTAGTAGTTGTTTTTGTCCATGTACTGCATGGAGTTGTGGTCTCACATGGTGGAGTGGAATAGTCACATGGAATAGTCGTTTGATCACATGGTGTCGGTGGAGTTGATATAAATGTAACGCAATTCGATGGCTTGTCGCACTCTAACGTAGCCAAATTGTAACTCAATCCGTTGGGGCAAATACTCTCACGCTGAATTACATTGTTGTTACACTGATAAAAAACTGAGGGATTATTGGGTGAGACAACATAACCACTCAAGTGACCACAGCAAGCACCAACACAGTCAGGTGGTGGTATAACAACATATGCTGGTGTTTCTACACAGTTGGATTGAGCCACGCAGGACTTTGAGATCGGATCATAAAATTGCGGACATATCTTAAGTATACTCAAGCCGTTTTGACATTCGTAGTATTGCGAACAGCTGCCAGGCACTAAGGCTTTAAAGCCATTGATCTTGTTGCGACACAAAAACTTGCTGTAAAATCTATTGTCAATGGAACGTGCTGATGAGCCCAACTTGGCTGCGCTGCCAAGGGTGATAAGCACCAAAAGGATATAAGTGGCTGCTGTTTTGTAGAGAAATTCAATTGAAAATTAAAAAATATTTTTAAATTTTTCTTAAAACCTCACCGAAATAGTTCCTCATTGCTATCAACAATACCAGGTTATACTTCTGGTAATAAAGTCTTTTCACTATTTATTCACTTTGTTCGAAGTTAAGGCTGTTGAACTAGGCTAGGTTGTCCGGGTAGCAATAACTTTTGTTGCGCAATAGCTGAGCTTTTATATTTTAGTTAGTAGAAGTTAGCAGTTTAAGTAAGCTTTTAAAAAGTAATTGCAATTCGTGATTTTAACATCGAAAACATTAACATCATTTCTAGTTTCAGAGCAACAACAGCGAAAGAGATCATTATCGGTCGCTTATCGATAGCAATTTCTATATCTACTCGGCAGCGAATTCCATTTTACAACATATGCCATTATAATGTAAAGAGATGTTTGATGTTTTTTCTGCTCCCGATTTGCCAACTGAGATAACGTCGCTACACGTGTTTCGCCAGGCAAAACGTTCTGTATTTCTGTTCACTTTTAATAAGTTTCAAGTGGAAACATATGTTTGATTGCAAGCTGAAGCAGTCAACAGCTATGGCTTCTTATTCTACTCTCAAGATCTTGAATATTTTATTATTGATGTTGTTGATAATAGGCAGAATATTTCGCACAATCTTTCAAATTCATGGCAGTTACTTTCGTACATTAAGATTTTTATTTTGCCTACAATTTCCGCATTTTTATCGGCATTTTAGATGTTTCAGTTAGCATAACCGTGGTTATGCCACAGGTTGATACCATTTCTGTGTTTGTGTATGTGTGACCAAGAAGCAATTTTTTAAAATATAGCAAATTTAACATATTTAGTGGAATATTATATTTAAACGTGACTTGAATGTTCAAGTTCAGGAGCAAATGCTTTTTTTGCTAAGCATGTGTCAAATTTTGTCTAAAAACTTTATTAGATACACTAACAGCGAGTGACATCGTGTGTGCTGAATACTTATCTCTTCACTTTTCTTCTCTTATCATCTTCAAATATTGTTCATTTTTTATAGACGCTTATCATAAATAGAAATACGTATTCTTTCGCTGATAAATGTTATTTGTTAAATTTAGAAGCAAACTTACCTTACTCTTGTTCAAGGATAAACTTGTAACGGTCACGTGGGTTGGCGAACTCACGGAAATATGATCATGAAATCGAGTTATGAGTGAAGATTTAATTTTACGTATACTCATCTTTTTTATTGAATCTTATATTAAAACACAATTGATATGTTAATTTTGAATTAATATAGTTTTATTTTAATTTATTATAATATTTATATTAATAAAAAATTAGTTCGTCCAGCTGATGTTGTCCTGTCCTTTCCGGTAGTTAGCGCGATGAATTCGATGTAGTTAAAGTATATGTCTAAAAAATTTTGAACAAAAAAGGAGTTGGC
Source organism: Dichetophora obliterata (assembly GCA_963920525.1). Classification (NCBI taxonomy): domain Eukaryota; kingdom Metazoa; phylum Arthropoda; class Insecta; order Diptera; family Sciomyzidae; genus Dichetophora; species Dichetophora obliterata. The sequence goes on from OY986438.1 coordinate 184,085,782, forward strand.
TTTGTTGCAGGATAGTCGAAAACTTATCTCTTAAGTTTTTCTTTTCAACTCTTTAAATTTAATCCATCACTTTTGGCTAAAAACTAAAGAAAACGAAAATGACTTTAAAAGTATGTCTAAGTGGATGCCTTCCATAGATATAGATTTTTATAAAACCAATTTTAATTAGACGACCTCATTTGAAAAAATAAAATTAAATTTTTGAGTTCCAGAAGGGGTCCTATGTGCAGTCAGGGGTGAAATTAGCGGGGGATAAGGGGGTCGACTACGCCCTTACTTTTTTAGAGTCGGTCTAATTGTTATTTTTTACTGAAATTTTTTAAAATATTGATTTTTATAAACAATAATTATGAACGCATCAAAGCCAGTCGTACCTTTTATTGCCATTTTTATAACAAAAACCTACTTTAGTCGGCTATTTCATTTTAAGTCATACCAAAAACTATCTTCAGTCGGTCAATTCACTTTTAGTCGTACCTTAAACGAGTTTGACTCGGCTAACTCACGCCGTACCTTAAAGGAACTTCAGTCGGCCAACTCATTTTACGTCGTATCAGCGTGGAATTGTTGTAAACGAATCCAGTGTTCCTTTGTGATAAAATGCAGAAAAAGTTCAAAAAAGTAGTATAAAATTTGTTAAAAAAAGTACGGAAACAGTAATGCATAGTAATGTAAAAGAGAGAAGCGGACCAAATGTCAAAAATTAACCATTTTTAGTCCAATTGGGCAACCGTATCCTTGACCAAAAATAAAAACCGAAAATGATATTTTTGTTTGAAAAAGAAAAAATATTAATAAATAAGCGATTTTTATTTAACATTTAAAAGATAAAATCAGATTTCTATTTTTATATCTGAGCAAAAACTTTAAAATTATAAAATAATGATTAATGCTTAAGTTTTTGGATATAGCTTAATGATAACAGTCCTTGATACAAATACAGGGTCCGCCATTTAACGTTTTTTTTTTTCAACTAGTGCTAAGCTCATGTCTGATTTGAAAGATAATTAGTTTTATCCTTCCGCTGAACGAATATGGTTGTGTATACGCTTGAACAACGCTGGGAAATATCGCGACATTACTTTGAAAATCATGATGCCGATTTTGCCAAAAATATCATCTTTTCAGATGAAGCTCATTTTTATCTTGGCGGGTATGTAAACAAGCAAAATTATCGCATTTGGGGCACAGAAAACCCGCACGCATACATTGAAAAGCCGCTGCACCCAAAACGAGTCACTGTTTGGTGCGGATTTTGGTCCAGAGGCATAATTGGGCCATTTTTCTTTAAAAATGAGCAAGGAGTGGCCGTTACAGTCAATGGCGATCGTTATCGGGCCATGTTGAAGAACTTTTGTTCATAAAAATTGAAGAGGAGGATATTGGCAACATTTGGTTTCAACAGGACGGCGCTACGTGCCACACAGCCGAAGCTACACTCGATGTTTTGCGCCCTGTTTTTGAAGATCGCATTATCAGCCGCAGAGCTGATGTCGTTTGGCCACCTCGGAGCTGCGATTTGACACCGTTGGACTATTATTTGTGGAGTGCCCTCACAGATAAGTGTTACGCCGACAAGCCAGAGACAATTGACGCTTTAAAGGACAATATTCGTGAAGCCATTGGTGAAATACAGCAACACACAATCGATAATGTGCTTAAAAATTGGACCGATCGTGTAGGCTACTGCATGGCCAGCCGAGGCAGCCATTTGAATGAAATTATTTTCCAATAATAACCGGAAGGATTGAACTTTCAAATAAAAAAGAAATTTGAGAAAATATTTAGTAGTTTTTTTTTTATAGAATTTTCAAAAAAAAAAAGTTATTTGGCGGACCCTGTACCTTGTCAAAAAGTTAAAAAAAAATAAGTGGAATAAAACAAACCCAAAGGAGCAAAGATCGTCACACATGTTCCTTTTTTTAAAACCTAATTTATACATTTTTGTAGAACTTTCTGAGATTGAAATTTTTATCCAGAAATACAAAACATTTATAATAAAAAATTTAATGACGACTGAAATCGGCCAACATATTTAAAGAAATTTTCTTAGCTCAAAAAATCTGATGTAAAGTCTTTGATTTCATAGACTTAACATTTTAATTTGAATACAATTTTAATTAAAAAATATATAATGAATTTAAAGGATTTAGTCAGAGTATTGAAAAAAAGGTCCGTTTTAACTTTTAAACTTGAGAGGATGGCAAAAAGAACACCATTTTTAAATCTGCATTCAAAATTAATTTATTATAAAAGCATCGATTTTTGTCATTGTTGGTATTCTAAATGAAATTTCCCAAAGCTTTAAGAAAATGGACAAGTGAACTCAAAATGCTGCATATTCGCTATCAAACAAACTCATTTCTGTGGACTTTATTATAAGTCTTGTTTTTATGAAAAAGTTGCTATCAAAAATTAAACTCCTGACTGAATCTCTTGAAGCCGTTGAACTGAATATTTTAGATGCTATGAAATTTATTTCTTGTACCCTTAAATCATTAAAAAAAATAAATTCGGACTCTGAAGGTACGGATAGCCTAATTAGAAGTGCTGTTGCATTGTGAAAATCTTTTAGTATTTATGCTGAAAAGGAATTCTCAATTCGCCATCGCCGTCGTCTTGTGCCGAAACATTTGGATGACACAAGGCCAACGCGGCTTATTTTTCGATGAACTGTTTTTATAAAAGAGAATTTAAACTTGTATTGGATAAGATAACCTCTCTGATGCGAGATAAATTAAGCAGTTGCTTAGAAACAATAAACCCTCTGTATGAACTCTTTAATCCAATTCTATCTTCTACTAACTTGACCCAAAAGCAAATTCTAGAATCTATAAAATTGTTACCAAAAAATTGTTTGTTGGATTCACTTCAATTGAAAGCGGAATTTGAAGTATTCTATGATCTAAGCGAAGGCGTAGAAACTCTATCGGGTACAGCTCATGTTTCAGAATGCAATAAAAATCCCTTCCTGCAGTAAACAAAATGTCGCGTTTGCTGTGCACAGCGCCTGTTAATGTTGCAGGAAATGAGAGAGTGTTCAGCAAATTATTATTATTATTATTATTATTATTATTATTATTATTTATTTATATTAGTACATTAAGAACTAGGTTATTTTATAGTACAGAGCTCAAAGACATAATTTTAATTCAACTTATTATAAAACATTTAAACTTAAATCTAAGGTAATTTAAATTTATTGTTATACAATTAAAAGTGTTATCAAAAAATTTTTATGTTAAACAAATGTAAATTCATAAGACAGATAAAACTTAAATTAAGAAAGAGCAAACAAGAGAGAGATAGAGAGAGAAAGTCATATAGAGCTAAAGATCTGATATTTTGTTAAATATTATGTGATGAAAAGTGCTTCAAAATAGCATGTTTGAAGGATGTTTTTGACGCTATGGATTTTAAGCTACTAGGCAATGAATTCCATAATCTAGCGGCATTAATAAAAAATAGTCTTGTGGAGTTTAGAAAGTTAAAACAAGGTATAGTTAGCACTTGGCTTCTAATTGACTGACTAAATTGCAGTTTTTCAAATAAGTAGAAAAGAGTTTTGTGGTGTATGAGTTTGTGTAAAAATATGCAATTCCTGGCATTAGAGTAGCTTATGATATCGCACCCAAGTATACAGTTTTTTAATTGAGCTAAATGATCAAATTTACGCAAGCCGTAGACATAACGAGTGGCATGATTAAACGCGATCTGCAATTTAAGTTGAGACCGCGAGTCTAACTTGCTGTATACAAGTTCAGAATATGTTATGACGGGGACATCGAGCTGAATTACAAGTTTACGTCTTAGACCAATAGGTGTATACTCAGACGACATCCTAAGGTTACGCAAGATGTAATAGATTTTGCGGACTACACTGTTGATATGATCTGTGCAAGCTTACTTTTGATATTAAATCCATTGATATTAAATCCAAGACTTACAACACTATTAACTCTTTTTATGATTTTATCACCAAATATAACATCTGGAATGGAGTCAGGGCTTATTTTTTCTTTAGAGACAGGCAACACATACGACTTAAGTACATTAAGGTGAAGACTATTTTTCATAGCCCATTGGTTTATACTGTCAAGATCTTCATTCAGTTTGCATACTAAATCTTCCATGAGGTTTGTTCTACCAGAAAAGTAAATCTAAACGTCATCAGCATAAGCATGCATGGACGAATATGTGCAGCAGTGAAAAATGTCATTCACGAACATGGAGAAGAGCAGCGGGCCAAGAACCGATCCCTGAGGCACACCACAGCAAACAGCTTCATAGTACGAAAAATTAGTACCGACCTTCACTCTTTGTACTCTATTTGTCAAATAGCTACTTAACAAATGAGTGGCACTGTCGCAGAAACCAAAGAAATATTTTAATTTTTGACAAAGGAGTTCATGACATACAGTGTCAAATGCTTTTGAAAAATCAAACAGACACAATAGAGTTAGTCTACCATCATCATAATAAGACCTTATATCATCCATTACTTTAACCGTAGCAGTAGAGCAACTGTGACCTGCGCGAAAACCAGATTGGAATGGAGACAAAAGATTATTTTCACTTAAGAATGATGATATTTGGTTAGCCATGATAGATTCACATACTTTGGATAGTGAAGACAGGATGTTTATAGGCCTGAAATCCTTCGGTTCACAAGCTGTATTTTTTTTTGCCACCGGCGTTACTATAGCAGATTTCCACAAATGTGAAAAAGACGATGTAGTAAAACAATAATTAATAATGTGAGTTAGAGAGCTAAGAATGTGTGGTAAAATAATCTTTACAAATTTTATATTTATACCATCTTCACCAACAGCATTTGATTTTATCTTCAATACAGGCTTTGCAACATCGTCTTCTGTCACCGTGGTAAACTGAAATGTATGTTCAATAGGAGTACCTAAAAATGTATGGGAACTTGGCGTGTAATTTTGGTTCACATTGGTGCTAGCCAGAAAATATTCATTAAGATGGTCAGGATGAATCTGGCAGTTAGGTGTTTGCTTGTCAACAATGCTTAAGTTTTTTAGATTGTTCCATAAAAATTGAGGTGGAAGAGTGGTTTTGAGTTTGGTTGAGCAATACCTTATTTTTGATTGCCTTATTATGGTTATGGAAGCATTCCTAGCGCTTCTATAGTTTTCCCATTTTTCAGATGAAGGATTCTTTTTCCATATTGCATGCAACCTGTTTCTTTTTTTTATGGCAAGCTGTACACGATTTGTAAACCACGAGCAGGACATATTTTTAATATTTACAGTTTTCAAAGGGACATGTTTTACGAACAGTTCAGTTATTGCACTTGTAAATATGGTCAGCTTATCTTCAATACTAGGACAAAACCACACATTATTCCACGGAGCTACAGACAGATCACAGAAAAGAGCATAAGAATCAATATACTTAAAATCGTGATATGAAAAAGTATGCGACGAGGCTGAACAAGATAAGTTAATGTCAAGAGTACAGAGGTCATGATCAAGAGTACATAAAGTCATGATCCGATAAAAAATAAATTTGGTCAAACAAAAGGACAGTTGAAATTTCAGATACTATAAAATATTCAAGAAGACTAGGACTATCGTTAGACGAGAAACGTGTAGGCATGGTATCATTTACAACATACAGACCAACGGATGTAATATTGTCACTAAGAGATTGTGTTATACTGTCATTACATAAAATATTAACATTAAAATCACCACATATAACAAAATAATTAAAATCTAATGAAAGATCTGACAATTCAGAAAAATAAGAGTCAAGACTATTGCACTTATTAGGGTTGTATACAGAGGACAAGGTTATTTTCAAATTATTGTCAGCTATGCAGACATTCAGATACTCAATTTGACTAGATTTTTTCGAATTACTTATAAGTTTTGCATTAAGATTACTGCGGCAGTACATTGCTACCCCTCCGCCTTTTCGATCTTGTCTATCATTTCTGAAAAGTGTATAATTTTTTATATTATAAGCATAATCCAATATTTCAAAACAGAACTAAGTTTCAGACACACATATAACATCAACAGACGAGTCCTCAAAAACATATTTAACATAGTCCATCTTAACTGAATTTAGGCTTCTAGCATTAAAGTGGACTACTTTCAAGCCCGATTGTCCTTTACACAGAACTTCCACAAGAACTTTATTATTAACACCACTACAGTTCTATGAAATTAAAATTAGTTAAAAATTATTTAAGAACCACAAAAAGTGACTAACATCTTAATGACTTAATTATACTTTCATTAGAAAAGGACATAGTTGATCTCATTAACTTAGATAATATGGCGCAGCAATGGGCTGCCTTAAAAAAAAAAGAATTTATATTTAAATGTTATACTTAAAAATTAAGTTTGTTTACTTAAAACACGATTTTTTTAAATTAATTTAAAAAATTAAATGAAAAAATGTCAAAGAAATTGAAAGCCCTGTTTATTTTTTTATACATATAAACTATCAGCCTTACCAAAAAAAAAAAATAAGTGCTGGCTTTAACAAATGCAAGCTCTAAACAGATGTCAGCTCTAAATATTTTTCGTACCAAAAATAAATATAACAGCAGTTGTGGATTATATGAGCTGTTTTGTGACCCAGAAATTTATGTGGAATGTAGAATTTGCAGCGTATATTTGCGTTAAACATACCCAACATAAAATATAAATGTCAAAAATTTAAAATGAATAAGCCGCAAAATATCAAAAGAAAGGTAAATGGATTTAAATTAAAAAAAAAACGTAAATAAGTTTTTTATGAAATTTTTAAAATTGTTTCAGCGATCTAGCAACTGGACGACCACAATGAAGAAGGCTTTCTGTGGATTTGTGAAAGAACACGCAGAAGTTGTCAACTCCAAAGCGAATGACCAGAAGTCTATCCAATTAAAGAAGGTAGCCTGGACAAAGATCGGTGAAAATATGGCTGCATTAGGCCATGCAGTGGATAAGAAGCATATGAGAGATATGTGGATACGCATCAAAAGCCATGCGCGCTTAACAGTGAGTGAGTTTAACAGCAGCTCATCCGCGACAGGTGGTGGACCGGCACCTGCAAAGCCAGACGAGCTGTTCTACCAAATTTTGGACACGGATCCACTAGATGCAACTGACGACTACGCAGATTTTGATTGTGATGCCATGCAGGTTCCTTTGACGCGTGAAAAAGAATGTAAAAGTGCAATTAATGTAAGCAACAAGCCATGTTTTAATTGCTTATTTTATTTTTAGGTACTATGGAGCCACAATCTTCATATCAGGGCGACAAGGAAAATGAGATTGCTATTGTTTCAAGTTCTCCTGTTTCACCACCTGCATTAGAAATCCATGAATGTTCCATAAAAGAAAGCAGTTCGAAGAAATGTAAATTTTTTATTGTTATTAATAAAATACGCAACTTAATTTGATTTTTTTTAAAGTGCGGCCGAAAAGAAAGCAAGGAAGCGTCTCTACTCCAAAGCAAAGCAGACAGGATGACTTACTTAATGAAAGGATATCGCAAATTAACGAAGAGCGGGAACAGCGACGAATTTTGTTTGAGCAGGAGCTGCAAAATTTAAAAAATTCGGCAAGACTCGACCAATTAATGTTTGAGCAGCAGCAGCAAAATTTAAAAAATTCGGCATTATATGACCAAACAATTTTTGAGAAAAAACTTGAAGTCTTAGAATTAAAAAAAAAAAGTATTTTGAAAATACAAATTGCTAATGAACTTTGTTATTCTTCGTTTTTTATTTCAATTGGAACAGGTATAGAGACTTCAATAAAATATGCAGAAATAATATGGATTAAAAATATTTAGAAATAAATTGATCTCTATATATAGCTTTATTTTCTGTCTGTGCTTCAGTAGGTATTTAAATCGTCTTCTTCTACTTCAATATTTTGATTTCGAACTTTAGCAATGTTATGAAGAACTGCAAGTGACACAACTAAATTTTTTGCAGTATTTAATTGCACCTGAATACCATTTAGGCAAATTCTAAATTTATTTTTAAACTGGCCAAAGAATTTTTCAATTATATTTCTTGTTTTTATGTGTGCTTTTTGGTATCTTTGTTGCTCAGGTGTTAAAATGCGATTTTGTCAAAAAGGCGTCAACATAATTTTGCTAATTGCGTATCCTCCATCGCCAAGTAAGACTCCACCTCGAAGAATATTTTGCATTCCAAGAATTTTTCTTCTGATTGAAGAAAGCCTCCAAATTCTGGAATCATGTGCTGATCCTCTCCAACGGGTTACAATATCTAAAATTTTGTTGTTCGCGTCACATATAACTTGAACATTTAACGAATAAAACCCTTTCCGACACCTATAACGTCCACCTAGTTCTCCACCTGGATTTTTTATCTTTATTTGAGTGCAGTCGATAGCACCAATGCATTGCGGAAATTGAAATTTTCTCCAAAAATCATTTTTTAACTCTTGAATTCCTTCTGCTGTATCAGGATAGGAAATGAATCGTCTCATTTTAGAAGCCAAGGCGATGGATACGTCTCTGATGACCATGGTCATTGACTGTTGTGAAAATGTATGTATTTCAGCTAAAATAACACAAAATAAGAATTTTGGGATATTAAGAGATTTTGGCAGGAACTGGGAGAGTGTTCCGCAGAAAATATTCACTAAGGCCTACCAATATCCTTTTGGTACTGCCCTTTGGCTACGTAGCGTAAAAATGCCAGCACCTTTAACTCCGCACTAATAGAAGCACCACGTCCATCTTTTTCGAGATCACTTTTTAAAATTTCGATTATATATTTTGCAGAATCCTTGTCAAATCTTTTAATCAAGCACTTATTACTATATTTTGAAGTTTTTTATCCAAACCCACCTATAAAATGATTTGAAATCTGTGTCACTATAGCTGTGCAAAGGATCGAAACGATTTTCATACACAATTCTTTTCCGTGCACTTCCCAACTCCTCCAAGATATTTAAATCATCTATTATACATAAATCTGTTATCATTTTCCATGTATCAATATTAAAAATTTGAAGTTTGAATTTTGTGGAACGAGTTTAAGCATCGGCTTAGTAGTGGCTACAACTGCTGCTAAGTTACCGTCGACTTTTTGAAAATGTCAGCTCTTTTTGTTTTATTGGTACGAAAATGTGAAAAAAGCTGACTCTAAACCTTAGTATCAGTTTTTAGTAAGGCTGTATGATTTTTTAAAACAGAAACGAAAACAAATTTTTAAATGCTGATGGCACAGTGCAACACGAAAAAAATAACCATATACGGACACCCAGAGCTGTAAAAGAATGCATTCATTTGTGATTTAAAATCATTTAATTCCCAATCAATGATTTAAAAAAATTGATTGCATTCATTTTTTCAAATCATTGAATGTGATTGCAATCTCATTTTGAATATAAATTACATGATTTAAAATCACAAATGATTGCATTCTTTTACAGCTCTGCGGACACCACTACGTAATAAAAGACCAAAAAAAAGGACCTCTGTCTCCCAGTTATGCCCAAAGTCCTCCAGGTTTTTTTATGGGCTCCCAAAGATGTGGGGCCTCGGTGTCATTTTTGCAAGAAAATTATCATTTTCTCAAGCTCATATCTTGCAAACCATTCGAACAAAAATTGTGAAAATAGAAAAAAAAAATCATCTTCAAGGTCAAAATCGCAAAAAACTTTAAAAAATGAGCGAAAAATGGCCCAAAAAGCGTTTTTTTCATTTTCCGCTTTTTCGAACAAAATTACTTTATGAAAAATGCGCTTATTTTCTTTGGCCTGGTAGGGCTTATAGCGCTGATTAAAACCCCAAAGTTTATTTTAAGCAGGCTGATCCAACTTCTTGAGATATAGACCTTTATAGCTTGAGTATCGCTTATATCTCACCCATTTCTTATCCGATCTGGTTGAGATGGGTATCGTTGAGAAGACCTTTGAAAACGCTTTAAATCTCTATATAAATATGTTAATTTTTACTAACTCATTGTGGCAAATTAGAAAAAAAAAAGATTTTTTAACTTCACTTTTGTAATAAAAATCTGGTTTTCTCAAAAAACAGCCCTAGTAAAAAAAACAATTGAAATGTAAGAAAATAAGCGATTTCTTAAAAAAAAAATGATTTCAAAACTTTGAACGTAAATAATTGTCAGTCAGGAGGCCGAGTGTGTGAGTGCACTGTACCTTCACTGATAGTAAGTGCATTCTAATAAAAATTTTCAAGCTGGTGGGTGAGTTCCCGTGCCCAAACTGTTAAACAACTACCTGGAAGCAAACATCTGCATTGAATTCACATAAAAACAATCCAAAATATAAAAAAAATACCTGGAAACACATTTTAGCTCTTGTCATAAAGATGAAATTGTGAACATATAAAATCAAAAAAACTTCTATCAAAAAACTACCTGGAAGCAAACATCTGCATTGAATTCACATCGTAACTCTTGTCATGTTTAATGTCTTGTATGTTTAATTAACGCTCAAAAATGAAATATGCCTGGCCAGAACCATGTGTTTGTCCAAGGGTTAACACCGTTTAGGAAGCGCTTAGGTATCACCTAATGCGTAATGCGATCACGCACCGACCGCAGCAGCACAGGCAATGCAGTAAGCTCAGCATACGCAACAAGGAACGCAGCACACAATATAAAAGCGACACGACGCTCACATCGAGGCATTACACAGCGCGATGTCAACGAGAGCTCAGCTCAGCGGTAAAAGTTATAAAGTGAAAGTAAAAAAGTGAAAGTGCTACAGCATAATTCGCACACAACATTGGCAACTGACAATTTCAATATGCAGTGTGAAAGTATTGATTTATTTTGCTACGTTTGCGGTCATCAAATTAGAGAAAAAAGTTCTAAAACATTGCAAAAGGAAAAGAATCTTTTAAGTAGTCAATTCAAGAAAGCATATCAGTTGTTTTTCGACGAAGTAGGCTTGACCGGTGAAAATTACACACCTAATACAGTGTGTCGCCAATGTTATAACAATCTCATGGCATGGTTGAGTGGAGACAAACATAGTATGAAGTATTGTAAGCCGGTAAACTGGATTAATCTCCCAGGTGATCATGATGAAACCAGTTGCTATGCATGCGTAAATTACACATGTGGTCTAAATCGATATGCTGAGAGGAACAAAAGTTATAAAGCAACTGTAACAGCCACACTACCAGTGCTTGCACCTGAAAATTTTGTATCACCAAGGCCGCCAACTCTAGATCGTAGTACAGAATGTACAGGAATAACTAGAGCAGTCTGAAAGTAACGTGCCTGTGGACACCATAAGGACAACGATTTGGATCCACAACTTAAGAGAGTGCGATTTGCAAGTCCAGGGCCATCAACATTATAAACATAATACCAATATTTTTTTTATAATTGTTGTAATAGATAGCATATTATTGTAGTGCCCTCCCTGCTAAGACTGCTAATCCCTAAAACACTGAATCATTATTACTAAATATCTATGCTAGTACTCTTTGTTACAACCCTAACTCTGAATGCCAACCCATACCACCTAAGAACTAAGATTAATAAAATCAGTAATAGTATAACAATGAAACCTGCAACATGCCTTTTCACTTACGGGAGAAGGCTTTATAGTATCTCAATGTTGAAGTAAAGAAAAAACAAATGAAATTAAAAAATTTTCGGGAAATTTTTCACTTTTGCGGCTACCTAAGTGCTACCTAAACGGTGTTAAGAATCATTTCTAGGAAGTTGATATGTTCTAAAAAGTTGTTTATTGAGATCTTAGGTTCATTTTTGTAGTTGATTATTTCCTTGAATTTTGAACGGTTTGCTACCTATGTATCTGAACAGGGGAAAAAAGGTAAAAAAAAATTTAATTTTTTAAAGTTTTTTTTATTTTATGTGTTCACAATTTTTGTTCTTTATGACAAGAGCTACAACTTTGCCTCAGACAGTAAATCAAAATTCTGAAAGGTTTACAAGATATGAGCTTGAGAAAATGATAATTTTTTTGCAAAAATGACACCGAGGCCACACATCTTTGGGGGCCCATAAAAAAAACCTGGAGGACTTTGGACAAAACTGGGAGACTTTTTTTTTGGTCTATTATCCCGTAGTGATAATCGTATATGGTTATTTTGTCATGACTTTAAAAATTACACACTGTGTTACGATAATGTTAAAATGAAAAAACATGATGATGTTGAAATAATGTTTATTTTCTTTGATAAAGGGAACGATATGATAACTGCATTTAAGGGATCTTCTTTACTTAAAAAAAATTTTCGATATTTTGGTTTATGTGAAAGTGCTACATTATGTAGGTAGAATACGTGTTTAAAATTTCAGAATTTCTTTAAACGGTACCAAAAATTAACGAAAAAGTCTGTTTGAGCTGAAACTGTTTTGCATTATATTTATTATTGTAAAATCCCTAAGATTATTACCTACAATCATCTATTAAAACCTAAAACTCGAATTTTTAGAGCGTTAGAAATTTCAAAAAATAGGGTAATTTTTCAATTTTTGTTTTGAAAATGGCGTTAAAAACATGTATGAGGTTGAGTTAGCTGATTAAACGTAATCTCAAAGTTTCAAGTATTATCGTTTAGATGAACTAAAAAAATTTTCAGTTACCTGTTGCAAAAGCTGAGAAATCGTTGCCACCTTTTTGAATTCGAAAAATTATGTTCAAATTGAAAAGCTTAAAAGAGCCGATAAAAGGCCTAACCAAAAAAATTCAAAACATACTTAATTGTATGTATTTTTATGTACACAAGTTTTTTTTTATCATTAAAAAAAGTTTTAAATAAAAATAATTACAAAGTGTTTTTCTTAGCCGTTCAAATGAAAAAGACCCCTTAAGATTTATTTATATTGATCGAACGAATGAGTAACAGAGAACAGCTTGAGCGCATTCAAATGGCATTTCGATTGTCTCGTCAGTAAACGAGCACCGAATGTGCTTCCTGCATTTAAACTAATGCGCAAATGCATGTTACCAAGCGCTGTTGATACGAATGCCTAGAGTGTGAGCGCTAGCGATTACGAACGTCTGCGACACAAGAATGGCAAACAAGGCAAGACATAAGGAACAATCGCCAAAAGCAAGGAAAATCCATGCTTTTATGCTCATTCGCACAAAGGAAAAATATAAGTTGCAGTGTTGCATTTTTTATTCTGCGAATGTTGTTACCAGACACAAAAAATTACAATATTATAAAATAGGATTTTAATGAGAGTTATTATCACACAAGTTGGCGAAAATTTGACTGCGAGGTGGATAGCAGGAATTGAATACGATTAATGTGAAAATTACTTTTATTAATATAGCCAATTGTATAAAAAAAATTTTGTTTGAAGCCATAACCCTTGACTGGAAAGAGATATTGATGATATTTTTTAATGTAAATTATTTTTGAGACATTGAATATAAAAACAACATTTTGGTATAAAGAAATTTCGCCCAAAAAAATCATAGGGCAAAAAAAAGACAAAAACAGTTTAACAATTTTTGCGCAAAACTGGACGATTTTTTGCAAAAGAATGCTATGTCATATAAAAAATAATCAGGAATTTTATATAATAGTATATATGATTCCCCAAATATTTCGGCTGTAGCGATAGCCATCCGTGAGCTGGAATGGTTTAAAATCACCTCTAAAAATCAAGTTTTTTTTTTTAAATATTGGCTGATGTGGTAGTTTAAAAAAAAATTATACGGTCAGAAATAATAGTTATGAAAAAGTTCTTCCAATCAGCATCAACAAATGTTAAATTTTTGTATTTAGATTAATAAAAATGTTGTTTTTCATGCAATTTTTAATTATTTAATTACTTATTAATTATTTTTAATTACAATAAAAAAAACCATAATTATTTCAAATGCTATTCTCACTTTCAAGATATAGTTGGGAAGGTTTTGAGTGGCTGCAATTTATTCATTGATTCCTGGTCAGAATTACGTATATTGATATATATTAAAACTAAAATATAGATTAAAAAAAAATACAACTTATGAAGATATTTTAATTTTAAAAGTTTTGTATAATAATAAATAATATAAATAATATTTTAAAATAAAATATATCAAAAATATGTATTAAAAAAAGCATTATCTTTTCTCCGATTTTTGATGCAGATACAATTGTTGATGCAGATAGGAAGAGTTTTTTCGCCATATAATTTCTGGCAGTTTATTTTTTAAAACTATTACAACAACCAATATTTTCACATATTTTCAATATTTGACAAAAACTTAATTTTTAGAGGCTATTTTAAACTATTCCATTACTAGAATCGAAATATTTGCGGAATATTCATAAGGATTTTTTTGAGGAGCTGACACAAACAACTTTATCTTCACTCTTTAATATTCATCGCACAAAGAAAAAATATATAATACAATATAATGAGTTATGTGGCGTATGAAACGAATATTTTATTAAATATTCTTATAAAATATTTAATATAATTTTTTTACAAGATATTTATATTGTATATAAAATATTTTTTTGTTATTTCTTATTATGTATTAAAAAATATATTTATAATAGAAACAATAAAACAGTTGCATATCATAGAAAAAATATAATAAATATATTAATAACCAGGGCTCGTACTTTGATGACCTAAAAACTGACATAAGTGACATAAAAAACGCAAACATTTACATAAAAAAATAAAGAAAAAAAAGACTTAAAAACAAAACATTACTAAACACGTATTGCTGTTAGAAACTTTATTTTCAGTTCTACTGTATCTACTATTAAACATAACCGATTTTACATATGTTATTAAAACGTAACATAATTTTAAATTGTCCATATTCGCTGCTTTTGATAAATATCACAGGCACCTATAATTTTGATCAAATCCTATTCTACGCCTTTCTTGGACTTTTCTAAACATATTCTGGCACCAAGTTCTTATAGAAATTTCGCAGTTCTTACACCCGAAAATAGAGGTATTGAATTAAATGAATCAAAATTAAAGAATGAAGTGTTTTAATCAATTCGACTACACAACATAACCTAAAATTTTAGCCATTCTTTGACAAGTTAACAGTTGTACAAAATTAGTTTTATTAATAAATACCTGCTCGTTTTAAAAAACTCCATACATTTCGGTTGAATACTCATTTTTGTGGGCTTTTTCTATAAAATAGTTTAATAAAACTTTGCAGCACACGTCGCTTCTTTACAACAGAAGGTCAGAAGGATCTCTTTCTAACTTACACAACTTAGCTCAGCTCGTGAAATTTGATTAACCTGCACTTTCTCACATTCATAAAAAAAAAACAAGTTAATGATAAGTATGTGTTGGTTTCATCAAACATTTTTTTAGTTGTGTTGGAGCTTTGGTTTCGCTTGTCTTGAAGGGATAAGGAATGTTCATTGAAAGCAAAACATTGTTGTTATTTTACCGACAAACTTTCAATAATAGTTTGTATACTAATTTAGGTCGCTTCCAAGACTAACTTTCATGCACTCTTGGTCCAAATTTTAGCTCAGGCAAGGATTATATAGTATAAAGATGTGCCACGTAGAACATTAAAATGTAACAAATATTTTTCAGATCAATACGTAAGCTTTTGTGAGCGCGATGAAAAAGCTTTCTTGAGGGAAAAGTTTCCAATCCTTGCATGCACATTCTCTCTGCAATGCTCTTTCACTCTTCACTCCACCAGTGTGACCAGAGTGGAATATTATATTCCACTTTGGAATATTTTAGCTTCGGGAAGCATATTTTTTTTTTATAAAAAGCATAAAAAGTGGAATATTTTTCGTATGATTATATTTTTCAAAATTCACAAAAATTGCAATAAAAAAATATCTATTTGGTTACTAAATGAGTTTTTTTTGGATATCGACATTTATTTGTTTATCTCTGAATATTGTATTTTCCCTTGTATTGTGTATTTTTGATAAATTTGATATATGTAGTAAATTTTTAATATAACAAAAACAAAATTCAGTTTTCAAAATACAACCCTGTGGAAAAGATACAAGTTGTGTATTAGATCAGCTGATTGTACAAGCATTTCTACTCAGCATGGAGCAAGCTAAAGACTACGCTGTGAGTTTATTTAATAAAAATTAATATAACTGATTTTAAAAATACAATGTGTACTTTACTGGAGGTTCGATCACAATAAGTTGTAAGTATTGTAAATTTTGCAAAAATTTATCAAAAATGCACCACATCGTGAATACCACTATTATTGCTAACAAAAGCTATTTCTTTTAACTATTTTAAAATGTGTTAAAAACAGGAAAAAAAGTTATTGATCAAAGTTCGGAATCTGAAGATTTATCAAAATTTGTGCTTTTCTCGCTTAGCAATGCTGAGGTTGAGAAAATTTTTAGTTATATGAATCTTTCTTATTTAAACGAAAATTCGAAATAGAATGCAAGAAAAACTCTTAAATAATTTGTTGAATGTAAAAATATGGCTGCATGCTCAAAAAAAGTGTTGTAATGCATATCAAATACCAGATAGCTTAATAAAAAAAAATTTAGAAATGCGAATTTCTTTGATAATAATACAAGCAACAATTTAAGAATAGACCTCGAAGGTGTGCCTGAATTTTAGTTTTGTATATTGTATATCGTAACTTAAAATTCAAAAAACCATAACAATATTTATAATTTTTTATAGGAGAAGAAAATAAATTTAAGTGCGATAGTAATCAAATAAATAAATGTTTTTAAATTTGCTTCTGTGTTTTTTTTTATATGCATATTTAGACTTATTTAGATATATATCTTTGAAATTGAAAGTGGAATATTTTTTTGGAATATAAAAATTGAAAGTGGAATATTTTTGTGGAATATAAAAATTGAAAGTGGAATATTTTTGTGGAATATAAAAATTGAAAGTGGAATATTTAGCATATTTTTTTTTTAACAAAAAGCATATTTTTTCAAAAATCTTCTGGTCACACTGCACTCCATAATGCTTCACAACATAGATCACCACTGCATGGTTTCTCATAGCTAGCGAGAGTTGTGAAATTTAATGTTGTAATTGTTTTTTCCGTTGTTGTTGTTGTTGGAACGAAGCAGTTGTGATCTCTGCTAGACAGCAACAAATGTTTTTGTTTGTTTGCATTATTTTCATGATGATTTCCTTATTTTGTGCGAAACAGATTTTTCTTATTCACTGCTTGCAATTAATATTGACTATTTTTGAATGACTCAGCCAGAGCAGTAAAATCTGCATATATATTCAGAATCTTAAGGAAAACTGAATAGCGACATGCAAATCCATCCAATGAACTCAAAATTGTTTATAAATAAAATTTTTAATTCACATTGAATTTTATAAAATTGGTTAGTAATTAATTTAAATTATTTTTTTTCGTTATTCAGAATAATTAATTATTTTTTTATTCATATGAATGCTATTTACAAAGAATGCAATTCAAAAAGAGTTTCAAATTTTTCAGTAATTAATTTTTTTGTATATTATTATTTTTTGATTCATTGCCTATTCATGTGTTATTCATTATTAATTTAATAGTCATTAAAAAATTTTTTATTAACTATTAATTTGGTTCATCAAAAGTGAATAACAAGATTTTTTTCATTTTATTTATAATTCAAAAGTTAATGAAAAATTAGAAATGAATACGAAATTTATAATGAATAAAAAATTAATAATGAATAAAAAATTAATAATGAATAAAAAATTATTGCAAACATTTTATTCATAAAATAGTAGTGAATAACAAAATTTTTTTATTCATTCATTTTTTATTTGAAAGTTAATAACAATATAATAACAGAAGTAAACAATTTGAAAAAAGTTTGCATGACGAAAACGACATTGCTAGTTCGATTGAGTATTTTTTCTAGGTAATAAAAATCATTAAATCTTTTTTAGGTTGGTTTGAATTTTTTTAGAAGAATTTATCGGCTTTTTGAGTTTTGAAAAATAGTTCCCCAGTTATGATCCTATAACTCCAAAAGTATTAATTTATTTTAGAAGTTTTATAAATATTTACAAATGAGACAGTTATACCTTTTTATTTATACGATTTTTGTAGACTTTTCTGAAAACTACAATCGTGAAAGAGTTTAAAATATACCGTTTATTTAACATTTACCCCATATTAAAGTGCGCAAAAATATGACTTTGATATATAATTTGGTTTTATTTTTACTTTGTTGCCTGAAAAAAATATTTCAACGAAAATATTAACGTAAAAAGTATGATTGTAGCAGGTTGGATATTTACGTATTTATAAAAATACTCGAAATTACCTGCATCAAAGTCGACCTGGTGAGTTCGTACTAAACAAATTCTTTAGATTTTAAAAACCCAATTATCATATATTTAATAAAGATTTTGTTTACAAACCATGTTCTTAGCGTTTTTAGCTAAATTTAAAAATCCCTAAACCGCAATTTTACGTTCGAATAGGATTTGCAACACTGTAAACTCTTTGAAATGAGTAAAATAACAGAAATAACGTAAACAAAGATACGTCAAAAATAAATCAAAACAAAACAACGAAATCTTAGCGCTGGTATAAATAACAAGCTGAAACACTGTGTGTTGCTGCCACGCCTCCGTTGCCAAACGCCCATAACATGCTATCAGTGAAACGGCATGAGTAAATTGTGGTCGAGTACCGAATTCCGAGCCTGTGCGGTCGCCTATAACTCCAAAGCTATTCAATATCAAAAATTTCGGTTGTGTGGGATGGGTCACGCCTCCTTGACCAACGCCCATCACATGTTATCAGGGAAACACTATTTGTAAATTGTGGTCAAATACCGAATTCTGAGGCTTTGCGAAATATAATTATAAAGCTATCCGATATCGCATATTTGGCCTGTATAGTAGATAATTTTGAGTATTAACCATATTTTTTAACTCTTTCTCAAATGTAGTATTTAGAAATTTTATACAAAAAATCGTTAGATCAATTCAAATGATAGCTTAAATGAAAGATATAAATGTCTTATTTGCAAGCATGAATAAATTTTGTAATATGAAAAAATACTTTTGAATTTATAGGATTATAGCTTGGGATATATTTTTTAAAACTTAAAAAAATTGAAAAAATCTTTGAAAATTCTTAAATTTTTTCGAATTGCATTCGTTCTATAGTACTCATACAATTGTCACATGCTCACATGCTCACATTGTCGCTTACTTATTCTCTCGCTCTCAAAAGCTTTAAATCGTTCGCTCGCTGAATCTCATAAAGCTTTTATGTGGATTTATGATAAATCCACATTCAAATTTTACTGTGCCACTTGCTTGTATGGCGGTGGCACATCTTTCTATTATATTATCTGTGGCTCAGGTTACTTTAAAAATGTACTGTCATAAAACTTGCTACTGGCAGTACTGATTGCTCCACAGTAGAGAAAAGAAAACAATAAACTAAAAGGAAACAAACAATACAAAGAAGAACGCGCTGCTAGAGAAGGTCAGAGAAGTATGGAAACAACAAAAATTCATGCAGCAGTTGACACTCGAGCTTTAAGCGAAGCATCTCGTGGTCTGGAGGCTGCCTTTGCATCAATTCGCAATCGTGACAAAGTGTGCTTTGCAGCAATCGTTGTTTACGAACTCGAGCGGTATGTATGCATTTTTTTCTTGTGTGCGATTATGGCTGACAACGATTGTTACTCGAGTGGCAAAAACTGACGAATGGTCTCATGCAAATCTCTGATGAGTAACTTCATTTGATTTAGCTACGTTGTAATAAAAAAAAAAAAAACTCGGGACTTAAGGGTATCCAGTCGGCCGAAATACATTGCTACCCCCCAATTAAAATGGCCTCGGTACGCCATTTTTTTTATGTTACCTTAAATTTTTTTCACATTTACTTCACATTTCTTTTACAAAGAAATGAATAATTCTTATATTACTTATGCTTATTTTAAAGTTTTTTTAATCGTATTAAAAAATTTATGAATATGATTGATTAACTTTGAAAATGTGTTAATTTTGAGTTCCAAAAGGTTCTATCTGAAATCTTAAATTAAAAAATTTTATTTTTTAATGTTTTTTTTTTAAACTTTATTAAACAAATTTTATATTCTAATAAAGAAATGAATTGTTTCGGATTCTCCTGTGTTATATTTTGCATATTTATTATTAAAAAAAAATAACATTTCTGAACATTTCTGAAAAAGCCAGATATAACCCTTTGGTTCTCACTAAATTGTTCTAAAAATAAAAATAGTACAAATTTTTTTGGAGTGTAGACCTTCATTCTATCGTTCTAATTTTTTTTAGCATGGCCGGCATTGACGGCAACCCGTAAAGTGCTTTTATTATGCTTTAGAATAATAATAATTCTCTATTAGTTAGGAGCACAAAACGCGAATTGTAGCTTTTAATTTTCAAAAATTATAAACGTTTTTCGCATTAAGTATTTCCATGATAACTTGCCAAATTATTTTGAACATAAAAACCAATGACAGGTGCTTAGACTGAAAAACACTTTACATATCCAAAGAATAACGTACTATCTTTACTAACTTACCTTTTCATGCTATAAGAGGTGATATCAAAGGGAATACTTTGAGTATGAGTCAAGCAGCTATGAGTCAATGCGCTAAAAATAAGTTTTCCTGGTGGATTATAGCTGCCACTCATTGAGCTCTTTCTACACAGCTCACACGTAAAAATTCAATCCAACCGCAAAAAATTGGCGCTCAAAGCACAGAAAATATATTCGTTAAAAAAAAAGCAAATAACCAAATTGTTTCGCATTAAATTGAAAAGTGTTTTTATTGAATTTTTTTGCTACAATCTAGAAACTTATAGGTAATTTATTAAAATATAAAATTTAAACTAATTGATTTGCTGATGGAATAATGATGCACGCTTACGTATTCATATGTCATTAATTTTAATGACAGTTTTTCAGTCTTAATTAATTAAATTTAGTTAAATTAAAAATTAATGATGAATGCCTTAATGTGGTGACACAAAAGCGTTTCTATTTTTATTTCTATTAATGTTATAAATAATGAATGTGGTAACATAAGTTGTTCCAATGCTTGTGAGTGATGGTGATAATATCTAATGAGACTTACGATTAGATAAAAAAAAAGATATAATGTTAGTGACTTTTGGGCACATTATTGATTTAATAGAAAAATATTGCTATAACTTAACTATAAAAAGTATTTTTTACTAGTATTTTAAAAATCTGTATTTTACTAAAAATTAATACTTTAACTGGCGCTTTTGTTCGATTTACTTATAGAAGAAATTCAATCGCCCATTTCAGATTGAGGTGACCTATCAGTCACACTGACCATCTCTGATTTGGCTCAAAATTTGTTTTTAGGTTGGTTTTTTGTTAATAAAACCAATTCCTGAGTTTAAAGTTTAACAAAATTTTTTTTGCGGAGCCACAGCCATTCGAATGCCAAAATAGGGCCTATTTTTAGACAACGTAGCTCAGTCAATTTAAATTCGATTTTCGTAAATAAGGTATCATTGGAAAGGTTATTTTATCTACTTTAAGGAAAAAATATAAATTTTTTGCCCATTCTTCGTTTTAAAGTTTAATGCCATGCCAACAACAGACGCTATAATTTTTTTTCAGTTTATTAATTTTGGTTTTTTGTAAGTTTCAATACCTTTGCAACGATATAAAATTAAGGTGTGCTCTGGAAGGGTTCAGATATTATGGCGTATAACGTGCAGTGTTAAACAATTTTCAATACAAATTCAACTAGCTATCAAAGCTTCACAGCATACATTTTTTTTCCTTGTGTTGAATTTGAAAAAAAAGTTGAATTTTTTCAAAATTAGGCGATTGCTTACAGCAGCTCGTGTTTTTGTGTGTACGTGTTTTAGTTTTTGCAAAACACAAGTTTGCAATAGAAAACAAATTGTATGTCGGGAAAAGCGAGCGAAATAGACTCTTTGCTGAGGATGTATGCTGTAAAGCTTTGATAGCTAGTTGAATTTGTTTTGAAAATTGTTTAACACTGCACGTTTTACGCTATAACTTCTGAACTCTTTAAGAGCACACCTTAATTTTATATCGTTGGAAAGGTATTGAAACGTACAAAAAACCAAAATTAATAAACTGAAAAAATTATAGCGTCTGTTGTTGGCATGGCATTAAACTTTAAAATGAATAAGGGGCCAATTTAGTGCAATTTTTCCAAAAGTTTTATATATTTTCCTTAAAATAGACAAAATAACCTGTTCAATGGTATCTTATTTACGAAAATCGGATTTAAATTGACTGAGCTACGTCGTTTCAAAACACACCCTATTTTGACCTTGAAAAATGGTTCTAAAATTTTTTATAACTTCGGATTTAGTTTTCTAAGCAATAAACCAATCTAGGAACAAAATTTGAGCCAAATCGGAAATGGTCAGTGCGACTGATAAGTCACCTATATCTGAAATGGGCGCAATATATTAAAAGAATATTTTGAAATTAATTTATGTTAGCTACTTACTTTAAGAAAAACCAATTAGTTCTTAAAGTTTTTAAGCGCCTTCTACATTCAGAAGTCATTTTCACAAAGAAACTTTAAATTGTTCAAAGTAGTCTTAGAATTCTTTAACATTGCCTTTTGTTGGCTAACAATAAATGAAATGTACGTTCTTGTTTCTTTTTTAATTTGTATTTTTACCAGGACTTTATGCAAATTTGACACATATATACATAAAATTTTACGCTGAAAATTTGTTAATGCTTTGCGAAGTTTTTCCATCACTCGATATATTTAGAAACTTTACGCTGCTAATTTTACGAGCTGATGGCATTGTTGATGATTACGTTACTTTAAATCCTCTTTCTGCTACCTCAATATAAAGCAACGAAAAAAGGAATAAAACATGAATTAGAAACAGAAACGCACACACACCCAAGGCAGTCATCTTCAGCGAATGTCTTACATTTTTTTTTGTATTTGCGACATATTTAAAAAGTTTTAAATTCTCAAATTGTTTTAAAAGCTTTTCAATAAAAATAAGATACAATAACCGCTTATGTGAAATGAAAAAAATTGCTGAGATAATGAAAAACAGCTAAACTCAAAGGATTGCGAAATAAAAGGACTTTTATGGGAGTTGAACAAGCAGTAACGTTGAAATTCATTGTATTTAATAAAGAAAAGAGTTTATTTTTCTTTAAATATATAGCAGCAGTGGCACCTTAGAAGCTTTTTCAGAAATTTATAAGCAGCTTAAGCTTAAAATATTTAAAACAGCAGCCATTCATCACAATGAGTACAATTTTTTTTTTCTTTATAAAATTCTTAATTGAATATGGAAATATATTATAAATGGTTTATCAAGCCGATTGATGTGAGAAAAATTGGTGTCACAAAAAAAGTCTTTTCGTTATCAGCATATGTTTGGGATATTAGTACGCTCTGATATGCTCTGGTTTATAAAAACTTTTAATTAAAACTTGTTTAATAATTAGAATTTTCTGTGAATTTCGGTTTTTATTCATAAGCTGCCAGCCAATATTTTTGCTGTCAAGACAAACTCAACTTTTTTTGTAAACTGTAAAAATTTCAATGAAGTTAATTCTGGCTCATTCCACCAAATTTTGCCAAGGGTGGGCGCCTCATCGTCTAGAAAAAAATTGGAAAAAAGATATGTGAATGCCACTTTATTGAACATAACAAAAAAAAATTTAAAATTTTTTTTTTCTTTTACCGTTAGCCCGTGGTGCCACGCGAAACGCTTCGGGGTCGCCCCAAAAAACATGTTTTAGGCGTTTACAATTTACCTTATATCTTTGCTTCTAAGACAGGTATTGGCTTCAGTAAAAAGCAGTTTCAAAGAAAATTGACGAAAGGTTTGAAAGAAATTCTTAACCCTTTCGCTACTGATGTCCAGTACAGTGGACATGGCTTTAAAAGTGTCGTTACTTTCAATTTAAAATTTTTTTTCGTTTGTTTTAACACGAACTCATCTAACGGTATGTGGCGCGCGTGTGTATACTGCTTCGGGCAAATATTTTGTGTATCAGTCAGTTGTTTGCCAACTTTTGTGGAAGGCTGTTGCAAAATTACGTATTTTTTTATTTTTTAATTTTAGTCGTCAAAAAAAGTGCCTATAAGTTTATAAATCTAAACGTTGATTTTATTCCTAATTTGTGCACGCGTTGTTAGTGTATCATAAAAAAATAAATCAAATTGGAGTTCAGGTAGGTAGAGCAGACAGTAAAATTCATATGTCCATTACAATGAACATGAGTAGCAAAGAGTTGCAAAGTAAGTGTAAATAATATAATTCTACATATAGAAACCGCAATGAATCAACGCAAGCCATTGTCTGAAAAGCAGTTGTTGGAGCTTCTGAATGATTTTTCAGATTTCGAGGATGAATCGGATGGAGACGAAGTGGAATTTATCGGAGTTACACGTTCTGAAAGGGATCCAATTGAAGAGGATCAAGGTGAAGGAATAAGTGATGATGAAAATATGAAGGACCAAGATACGGGCATTATCAACCAATTTGCATCAGCCGCGCGTTTGCTTACTCCAGTTGAATGTAGTGAAGAAAATATTCCTGAAAATTCATATATTTCGGCAAGAAGATTGCATTCGATCGCCCGAGGAATGATAGATAAACCAGGACCGGAGACGCAGCAAGGAATATATGTCTTGGTAAATATAACTGACAAAACTATGATTCAATGGCAGCACGGTCGTAACAATAACCGCATTAATGATGAATTGTTTGTTCAAATTGATCAGCCACACACAGTGGTAAAAAGTGAATATGAATAATTCCAAAAATACTTGCCACCAAAATTTTTCGAAGATATAGCCAATTTTACCAACCTATATAGTGTACAAAAAGAGTCCAATTTTCAGCCCACAAACCCAGAAGAAATTCGGAAATTTTTCGGTTTACACTGTATGATGGGTATATTGAAATTTCCACGCATCTCAATGTTCTGGGAGAAAGGTACTGCATTGCCAATATTCACCAACAACATGACACGCAATCGATTTTATGCAGTACGCACACATTTGCATTTAGTTGATACTTTTATTCAACCAACCAATAACGATTAATTTTATCGAGTAAGAACTATAATGGATTTCATTCGAAAACGGTTATTGGAGCACCAGTTGGAAGAAACTCTTTGTGTCGATGAGCAAATTATTCCGTTTAAAGGAAAACTTGCAATGAAGCAATATATCCGTGGGAAGCCTTGCCCATGGGGCATAAAACTTTATGTTCTCTGCGGAAAAAGTGGAATGCCGTACGATTTTATTGCGTTTCAAGGCTCATCCACTGAAATAGAACCTGCTCTCTAAGACAAGCTTGGTTTCAGCGCTTCCATTGTTCTTGAATTGTTGAAGAGAGTACCCCGTGATTCAGTTGGACACAAATTGTATACTGACAATTTTTTTACAACATATCCTTTGCTAGAAATTCTTAAAAAAAGAAAAATTCTTGCTGCAGGCACAATCCGTCTAAATCGTTTTCTTAGCCCACCTTTTTCCACTGAAGCAGCTATGCGAAATAAGGGTCGTGATTCTGCTGAGGAAGTAGTTAGTCGTGATGGAAAAGTAATTGTCACAAAATGGTATGATACCAAAGGAGTTTACTTAGCATCAAACTTTGTTGGGATTGGAGTAACAGATAAAGTTCAGCGATATGAAAAAAAAGAAAATAGGTTCATCGAAATTGAAAGGCCTGAAGTTGTTCAGCTATATAATAACGGAATGGGTGGCGTAGATCTACTTGATCAGATGTTGCAATACTACCGAATATTTATAAAACCAAAAAAATGGACGCTACGAGTAGTTATGCATTTCTTCGACATGGCAATAGTTGCAAGTTGGTTCGAATATAAAGCAGATGCCCTCAAAAATGATATGCCTCAAAAGGATCAAAAGGACTTGCTTGCGTTCAAAAAAGGATTGGCTTATACTCTTGCGACTCATTCATCCATACCTAAAGCTACCAGCAAACGTGGTCGTCCTTTAAATTCTTCGGATCTTCATCTTGATATATACGATAACAATGAACAGGAGAAAACAAAAAGGGTAAAATATTTCAACCAACCACCACTTGACACGCGTTATGATGAAATTGGCCACCTACACAGATTTGATTCATTACAAAATAATGCAGTGCGTTGTAAGCGACCAGGATGCAAGCAAAAAACTTTCTTCTACTGCTCGAAGTGCAATGCACATTTATGTATTCGTCGCATGAATGTAAGTGCATATATTCTTGTAACAATAAACAAAAAATTTTACATAAAAATACCCTTTTGCCTTACTTTGTCCATAACGTTGCATACTTTGTTATTATTTCACTTGACTACCTTGACTACTCATGTCCAATCAGGTGGACATCTTATATCGGCCACGCCCTTTGAAGTAGTAACATTTTTCTTTTTCTAAAGTGTTGTTAGAAGTCAAAACAAAAAACCAACTGTCAAAAAAAAATTTAGGGTCACCCGTTTAGGAGCGGTAGTGAAAGGGTTAAACTTTTGCAAAAATTTAAAATTTTTTCGATTTTAACCACACTATTTTTAGAAGTTAGAGTTTTTCAAAGCTGATTATTTTTTTCTTAATTCTTTTTTAAACACTCTTTAATTACAGGTTTGCAGATATTATGCTGTAAAAATATGAATTTACAAAAAATGTGTCAACTATCGGACCCTGTATCGCGGAAGATGCAATTAAAGCGATTTATTTTATGTTGGAATCGGTATGTCTAGTAATTTTTCACGCAAATTAAATATCGTAAAAAAAATGTGAAAGATGCTATAAAAAGTTACAATAAAAATTGACTTGAGTGCACTCGGTCCAAGAGATATTGAACTCAAAATTTCACATTTGTTATCCTCTTTATATGCTTTTTCATATTTTTACTCTTGTGTACGAATAAGAAATAAAATTTGAAAAAAACTTATCTAATATGCAATAATATTAAATTAGTTTTTAAAACATTTTTGAAAACGTTTTTTTTTTTTAAACAAGGCAAAACACACTTTCAACATTTCATCTGTGTATTGCAAATTAGTGATACTAAAAATATAAAAAATTAAGATTTTTAAAGTTTGCGTCTTAGGAGATACAGAGTCCAATAGTTGACACATTTTTCGTAAATTCATATTTTTAAAGCATAATATCTGCATAACTGTAATTGCTTTTTGCAATTTTTACGAAGTTTAATTAAAAAGTGTTGCATTAAGAATTAAGAAAAAATAATCAGTTTAGAAAAACTCTAACTTCTTAAAACAGGGTGGTTAAAATCGGAAAAATTTAAAATTTTTACAAAAGTTTAATTAATTTTTTCAAACCTTATACTTAACTTAGTAAAGTGTATTTTTACTGTTGCTAAAAGAACGGTCAATTTTCTTTGAAGCTATTTTGAAATGAAGTCAATACCTGTCTAGAAGTAAAGATATAAGGTAAATGTATATGCCTAGAACATGTTTTTTGGTACGACCCCGAAGCGTTTCGCGTGGCACCACGGGCTAACGGTAAAAGAAAAAAAAAATTAAAAAAAGTTTTTTGATGTGTTCAAGAACGGGGCATTCACATATATTTTTTCCAATTTTTTTCTAAATGGTGAGGCGACTTTTTTTTTGGTCGTAATCTGATAGAGCCTTCTACGAAATTTGAAGAAAATATCATATAATCATTTCTTACTTTTTTTGTATTGTTTTTTTTTTTTTTTTTTGAAAGGCTATTAGATAAATTATTTGAAATGTGGTATACTTAATATATAAAGAGTAGTTGAGAGTAGGATTTTTTTTTAGTTTAGTAAATAAAAATTGCTCCCTTTTTATCTTATCTTATCCTATACTTCTCGTACAATGATTATATTTAAAAAATAGCGTTTTGTTCTTACATTTAAAAATTTTCCAATCTTTTCGGTTGCTTAAAATGGCATTTCGTATAAATTAATTTCGACTTTGAGCTACTATGTTGAGTGAACTTATTACAAATTTAGTATGAGGAGGTGAAATAAAAAACCAAAATCTAAAGTATAATATATATGGGAACAACACTTTGAATATTCCGGATTTTCCTTGAGATTATAATTGATGCATTGGGTGCAAAAAGAGCGCAAGAGAAAAAACTGTGTTTCGAGAAAATTGAGTCTAAAGTTTTTGAGAGTTTATAGCTCGTAAACTAATGGTAAAATTTTTTTGATTTCTTTTTTAAAATAAATTCTGAAGTTTATTTTTTCATTTTGTTTTTCATTATATTTTTAAAGATATATCGTCGTCTCAGTGCTTAGTTGTAAAAGCATTTTGACCTTTTTGAGTTATGATGCTATGAATAGCATATAAAGAGATATCTTTAATATCTCTTTTAGTTTAAAAAATATTAGTTGTTAGGTTATCGTATGCGCAAAAAAATTTTCAATTATTTGTGTGCTTATTTGTCGTGAACGAATAAAAATCAAGCTTTGCTTCATATACATGCATAGTAGGGTTTTAACAGAAACAGTTTAGAAAAACAATTTTTTTGCTTAGGTCGGAGTCGCCTGTGCTCTATATACCAGATTAAATTGTGGAGCAATTGAAATCATTGTAGGGAAAGATTCTGTTTCAAATTGAAATGATGGCTGCTCTGGGTCGACAACTGAGCCTAGGCATAATATTTTTCCTAATAATTGTTTATTTTTTTAATAAAATAATTTACTCCTTTTAAAACCAATATCTCCTTGTACAAGACAAAATATGTTTCCATTGATTGGTTTTCTTTTATTGTTCGAACTCTAGGGAACTTGAATGCAAGAAATCGTTATTATTGTTAAATGTTTAGCAATGTTTGGTGATGGTATAGCTAATATTGAAATTTAAAAGTCGTATGGCATCGTTAAGGCTTTTGAGGCTTTTGTTATTCTACCATAGCTGCCTTGACCAACCCAAACATTGGCATAATGTGAAGGTTATCTTTATACTTAAGGCAGGCAAAGCTCACATGTAAATTCAAAAGGCCTTTGACCAATAAGTCTTTCATATGTTCTTCTATAAATCCTCGAGAGATAAATCGATATTCACTTGAGATTGAAGATAGAAAAGAAACCATTGTCAATAGCACAACATGCTTGCACTAAAGGCAAATACGTGGTAATAGCTCTCCACTCCATAGTTTCCATCATTGAAAAAAAATTTATATTTATTGATAGGGTGATTACATTGCTTTTCAACAACACTCTCAACCTGACCCTCTCCGATTTGGTTTAAACTTTGTATACACGTAGTTTTGGCTACAATTTAGAAAATAAATTTGTAATTTTTATTTTTTTCGAGTGGTTACTGAGTTACAGGTACTCAAAAATTTTAAAAATTCGGTTTTTTTTTCTTGAGGACTGATTTTCATTTGATCATAACTTCGGTTAAGTTTGAGATAGAGCAACGATTTTAGATTCATATTAAACATATTTTCAAAAGGCTTATTTTGTTTAATAAAACTAAAAAATTTCTCAAATATTTACGTTATTTTTTTTGCATAAAAGTTAAAAAAAAATATTTTTATGAAAGTCATTTTTAAAAATTTAAAAAAATATATATATTAATTAATGATATTTTATCTAAGTTCTCTCAAAATTTCAGCCTGGGACGACAATGGGAACACTATTAAAATAATTTTCGAAGTAAATTTACTTTAAAATTTATGCTCAACACAGCAGCTTTCGAGAAAGCAACAAGAACTGAACCCACTAAAGAATACCATATGTGTGTGTATGTGTACAGTGCAACATCGGTGCTTCGGTGTAAGCTAAGCAAAGTTGATAAAATTCTTCGAAAAAAAAACTCATCTAATAACAATTAAAATTGAAAAAGCTCAATTTTTGAAATTTTTTTCTACATTTGTCACATATCTTATGTTCAAGTGTTATGAAGGGAACTTTTTCTAACATCCATTGAGAAACCGATCGTAAAGTGCGCCTTTGAAATTTGTGATTTTTCTCATTAAAAGGAATGCAACACAAAACGTTGAAATTAGACATTTTACGTAAATTGAAATTGAAGAAAACACTGACGTCAAAGTTTAATATTGAAGCACTTCACTTGCACTCACAGAGCTGGCGATTATTGGGATTTCAGGACGTTTGGTAATTTTTTTAGGATTTTTATTTGTGTAGGTTTTTTCCTAAATGCATGAATGTGTTGTCTGAAATTTATTTTATCATTTCATCGATATGGCTGCAACGAATGTAGACATTTTATATCGCTGTATTCATGCCGAAAAAACCAATACTTCGAGTAGTAACAAAGGATTAGCGGACGAAAAAGAATTATTGAAATTTCCTGATTTTCGAGAAGAAATTGCTGCATCTCTGGTCGCGTTAAAAGAAAAACGCACAGTTGGGCGACCACTATGCTGCAACAATCGAGCCCTTTTCAAGAGAACACTTCTTCGGTTGGTAAAGAAACTACCCTGCAAACCAAAGTTTCCGAATTTGTCTGAATTCCGATTAGTTCGTAACTATTTCGAGAATTCTTAACGAATTCGTAAATATTTCGCAACACTAATTTCGGAATATTTCCGAATAATTCGAAAGAGTTCCGAAATCAAATTTTCAAATTAAAATTGTGAGGTGTTTTAAATATTTCGAGTTGAAAAAAGTTGGTAGGCCATGAGCCTAGCGGCATTTTAAATAATTTTCCATTTGCAAAATAATTTAATTTTAAACAAATTTTTCTTTAAAACAGATGATACAAGATATGGTTCTAATTTTAATTTTTACAGATGCAAATACAAACGACATGTCAGATTCACATTTACATATGTTCCGTAATAGTAGTTGCAAAGGATCTGTAATTTTTGGCATGTCATTTGTACGAAACATATAGTCTGGGGCATCTTAAGACCGACCTAACTAAACTTTGATTCGAAATTGTTATTTAATTTTGTATTACATACGGTACAAAAATCATTAAGAGATCATGGCAAATTTGATGCTTCATTTCGTTACAAATTCGGTGCTACAATTCGTTAAGAAATTGAAATGAATTTGTAAAGAATTCGTTACGAAAACGATAATTCAATTGTTTACGAATTTTTTACGAAATCGATATGTCAATTCTTTACGAATTTGTTACGAATTCGTTACGAATACGATACTCCAATTCTTTACGAATTTGTTGCGAATTCGTTACTAAAATTCCTTCCGAATTCGTTACGACAATTCGTTACGAATTCGTGTCAACCCCTCCATACTATTGTCGTTACGAAATCGGAACGAATTCGGATGCCGAACTCGGAATAATTTCGAAAAATTCATAACGAATTCATTACGAATTCGGAAACTTTGGTTTGCTGGGTAAGCATCCAACCGAAGATATCCGGTATGATAGTCATGATCACTTTCAAGTCTGGCCCAGTAAAGAAGGTGGAAAAAACAAATGCAAGCATTGCAAATCATCACAAACACAA
Source organism: Dichetophora obliterata (assembly GCA_963920525.1). NCBI lineage: Eukaryota > Metazoa > Arthropoda > Insecta > Diptera > Sciomyzidae > Dichetophora > Dichetophora obliterata. The sequence continues at coordinate 184,117,126 of OY986438.1, forward strand.
TGTATGTGCAAAAAATGTGAGCTCCATGTATGTTGCTCATACGCCAAAAATTGTTTTTATGATTATCACAATCAAAAATAATATACTTATTAATTTTTTAACTTTTAGTTTTCTTCTTTTTTCAATAAAAATCAAACAGTAGAATAAAATTAACATGTATTTTTCACTCAAACTGGCAAGACTACCCTCCCTGCAAACCAAAGTTTCCGAATTTGTCTGAATTCCGATTAGTTCGTAACTATTTCGAGAATTCTTAACGAATTCGTAACTATTTCGCAACACTTATTTCGGAACATTTCCGAATAATTCGAAAGAGTTCCGAAATCAAATTTTCAAATTTAAATTGTGAGGTGTTTTGTGTAAATATTTCGAGTTGAAAAAAATTTGTAGGCCATGAGCCTAGCGACATTTTAAATAATTTTCCATTTGTAAAATAATTTAATTTTAAACAACTTTTTCTTTAAAACAGATGGTACAAGATATGGTTCTAATTTTAATTTTTACAGATGCAAATACAAACGACATGTCAGATTTACATTTACATATGTTCCGTAATAGTAGTTGCAAAGGATCTGTAATTTTTGGCATGTCATTTGTACGAAACATATAGTCTGGGGCATCTTAAGCCCTAACTAAACTTTGATTCGAAATTGTTATTTAATTTTGTATTACATACGGTACAAAAATCATTAAGAGATCGTGGCAAATTTGATGCTTCATTTCGTTACAAATTCGGTGCTACAATTCGTTAAGAAATTGTAATGAATTTGTAAAGAATTCGTTACGAAAACGATAATTCAATTGTTTACGAATTTGTTACGAAATCAATACGTCAATTCTTTACGAATTTGTTACGAATTCGTTACTAATACGATACTCCAATTCTTTACGAATTTGTTACGAATTCGTTACTAAAATTCCTTCCGAATTCGTTACGACAATTCGTTACGAGTTCGTGTCAACCCCTCCATTGAATTTTCGTTACGAAATTGGAACGAATTCGGATGCCGAACTCGGAATAATTTCGAAAAATTCGTAACGAATTCGTTACGAATTCGGAAACTTTGGTTTGCTGGGCTGGGGCAGCATACCTGTTTTTATCTAGAGGTTAAGCAAAACGACATTTTCACCTAAGAGCTTCAAATTCTTACTCTTAGCCCACAATTTATCTTAAACAAAATTCCCGACTCTTTTGCTGCATTTTTCGGCTCTGGCCAGTTCGAGGGTTAACGAATTTTTTTAAGAACCTTTTTGTAGTTATTCTAATTTTTTGGCGGGGTACTGTAGAGAGAAAAACTCGAAAAATATCTTAAAACTACTATTCCAAAGAAATTTTTGAAATGATGTTACTATACATCAAAAATTGATTTCTTCAAGATTACGCCACAATTTACGGACATGTGTGCCAACACATCGAGACTGATAGCGTTGCGATTGCAATAAAGTTTAAAAAATTGACTGTGTTAACAAATTTACTATATTCTTAGAATGCCGTCAAGTGGCAATTAATTTCAAAATTAATTTGAAAAAACGAAGCTTATGAAATACTTATTAGTATTATCAATAGTGTAATCGAGTCCAAATCAATTAATGCCAAATTTTCTGTGGTTGGTTCTCATTTGTGTTTAGATTAAATTTTTTTTTACAATGATATTTGAACTCATTCTAATCGAACCGTATATGAATATATTTATTTTAACTTCATTGACTCCACAACATTTAGAAATACAATCTCTTTTTGGATGTGTTAAATTTAGAAAGCGATTCACCCAACATGCTCGAAAAAAGTATTACTAGAAGGTCCTTAATTTGTAAGCATTATGTATAAAACTACTTTTAAGTCTTACTTAAATATAACCAAAAATATTTGCTTAATAGACCTGTATATGTTTCTTAGTATGTATGTCTTTTTCATTAAAAAATACTTTTAAAACGATGTTAATTCTAATAATCGATACTTAGTTGCAGGCATTTAAAAAACACCATAGCTGTAAAAACGAACGCTAGACGCTTAACATACACATTAACACTTTATAAAAATCTAATGACAAACAGTCACTCAAGCTCAGCACTTGACTGTGTGTTGCGCCAAATGATGCTGCTGCTGCTGCTGCCACTGTTTTACTACCATCATCAGCAACAACAAACTACTCAGAAGGTAGTCACCTTGCCCAAACGCATGCCCAGCAATTTTCTACGTTTCTTGGCGCTCAATTTTGTCCAAATGGTGCTACTGCCCTCGACTAACAGAAATTCATCACATAAATCTTCCGTGTCTTTGGCTATAAAATTGTGATCCTCGTTGTATTTTTCAGAGCGTGAGTCACCCGAAACAAAACCGCTTTCGGGACGTGATAGTGATGCGCTATTCCAGGGGAATTGTTGAAACCAGCGTGCAACTTTGGCTGTTGATGATAGCTGGTAGAGAAAAATACAGAAAACAAAAAACATAAAAAGAAAACAAAGTAAGAAGTATAAATAGAGCAACAAAATCAAAATGATAACAGATCATATAATATGTGACAGCAAATAAAACATGGTGACAATTAATTTTAAATGTATGGGACAGACAGGAAAGAACTGTCGAGGAAATCTTGGAAAGAGTTTTTATTACATTTTCACTGCTGCTGTCTGTGATGCTGCTTGCTCATGGTTAACCCTCATCGCATCTGTGGAGTAAATGTTTCTGTGACAGTATTGTTGTGTGTTCACGTATGTATGGATGTTTATAATTATCGCAAGGACATTTGTGGTAGCATTGATTAATGATGTTTTTGATTTGGATTCTGTTCAATCCCGTTTAATGGTCATTTCAGTGAAGTGATTCGTAGTTTCAATTCGTTTAGATTTAATGGATTTATGTTATTTTAACATTAAAGTTTCTAGAGAAACTTTGCTTAAGTTGTTGGCGATCGCAGGAAAAATTTAAACATGAATTAGAAAATGTATGAGATGATTATGTTTACATCTCGTAAAACTTATTTATAAAAATTTTTGTGTTGAAAATTAAACAAGCCAGCTTTTATAATAAAAAGGCTGCACGAAATGAGCAGCTGGGTACAAAACAGGACACGCTTGTTTGGGTTTATTTATGAAATAATAAAATTTAGTTTTCCAGACATGAGTTTGCTTCAATCAAGTCAGAGCCTTGTTTTGGTGCTCTAATTTATAAAGGCTTCAGATTTTTTGTAGCTCCCAAGAGTATGCTTAAAAAATAAAAACAACAGAATATGTATGCCAATAAGTGAAATTTTTAATATTCAATAAACGCATATTAACACAAAATTTTATTATACGCACTCAACGCAAATACTCAGGAACTCATACACACACACACACACACACACACACACACACAAATATAGACAAAGACTTGTACTTACTAATTTACGCAGCATGAAATGAATTTGAAATAAATTGTTTAAGTGTGTGTGCTTAGTTTATATGTGTGCTGTAATATATACATACTTGTACGATTAAATGTGCACATGTGTGTTCATGGTTATTTTAGCCACGAACGATTTAAATTAAATAGCAAACACATAAACAGATTAAAAACCATCAGGGGAACGCACACATGCAAACATGATAATTTGCACGCATTATTTTTGTTTTTATTACAACAGCTTCCGTTATAATGTGTTCATTAATGATAACATTAAAATTTCAAACATTTTTCGCTTACATAAAAAAAAAGGATGCAAAAATAAAGCTGTGTAGAGCAAAAGATTTGTTTTAAATTAAACTGGTTTGAATGCCAAATACTAAAAGAGCGCTCTAAAAGGTGTAATTTATTTTTATTTATTTGGTTCATTCAACATTTATAAGGATTTAAAAAAAAAACATGCAAAGCTTTATTTTTCGAACTGCTAAAAAGATTTAACCGCAGCGCTAAAGATTTAACATTTTTTTTACAAAATTATTTTTAAAATTATGTTAATTATTTTCTAGAAAAATGGAACAACTTTGTAGTGGAGTTTTTTAAGGAATTATCCTTTCTTTTTTTTACAACAAAAAAATGTTTGAAATTGGACATGGTAAGGAATATTTTCTTTTTTAGATGTGGGTGTAAAAATTCTATAAAATTTACTTGTTTGTACAACTAATCATTCAGAGAAAAATTATGGTAACTTGAGCTCGAAGACAGAGGTGCAATAAAAATCTAGCAATATGAATTTAGAAATATAATAATAGTTGAGGTTCGTTGAAACAAAATGTTTACCAACATTAGCAGAATTCTAAGATAGAGTTATGAAAGGTTGTTAGAATCGAAGATCTCAGAGATATTTATTTTTATTTATCAGTCTTGTTACTAATATTCTATGCAATTTTATGTAATCGTAGATATAAAGAGTGTTTTTTATAGAGTGATACAACTTTGAGTTAGTATCACTGCTTTATTTGACCACCTATTTTACAGCTGATAGTTGCTTTTTGTTGAGTTTGCTTTGAGATTTCATTAGGGATCGACTTACACCAGAGCAACGCGTGCAAAATGTGGAAATTTTTAATCAAAATAATGGTTCTGTTCGTCAAACTTATCGTGCACTTCGTCCATTTTATGGCGTACATAATCGTCCTTCAGAGCTGCTAATTCGCAGAACAATAGATCGTTTTCGGACCACATTTAATGTTATTGATAATGTGCATCCCGTGAGGCGCCGAACAGTGCGCACGGAAGAATCTGTTGCCGCTGTACAGGAAAGCATTGAAGACGATCCTAATCAATCAATTCGTCGCCGTTCTCAGCAACTGGGGTTGTGTCCTTCCACTTTATGGAAGATTTTACGAAAATATCTTGGCTTAAAACCTTTCAAGATTCAACTTGTGCAGGAATTAAATCCGAACGACCATCGTATGCGCCGCCAATTCGGCGAATGGGCTGAAGCACAAATTGATATTGATTATGAATTTCCATGGAAAATTTTATTTTCCGAAGAAGCCCATTTTTGGTTGAATGGGTACGTAAATAAACAGAATTGTCGTATTTAGAGTGAGGAAAATTCACAAGCTTTTGTTGAAACACCATTACATCCACAGCAAATTACTGTTTGGTGCGCTTTATGGGCTGGCGGAGTCATTGGCCCATATGTCATCAAAAACGATGTTGGTCAGAATGTTATTGTCAATGGTGAACGGTATAGGAACATGATTCGAAATTTTTTCGTACCTCAATTAGCTGGCATTAATCTTGCTATTATGTGGTTCAAACAGGACGGATCCACATGCCACACAGTGGGCACAACAATTGATTTACTCAAGGAAACTTTTGACGAAAAAATAATTTCACGAAATGGCCCAATTAATTGGCCCCCAAGATCGTGTATTTAACCACATTGGACTATTTTTTTTGGGGTTATGTAAAGTCTCTTGTCTACGTCAATAAACCACAAACAATTGAACACCTGAAAATCAACATTCGAAGAGTTATCGGCGAGATACGGCCGCAAAGCTGCGAAAAGTTTGTGAAAATTGGTGTTTCAGATTGCGCCTTGTACGCGCCAGCCATGGCGGCCACATGGCCGAAATCATATTTAAACATTAATGTCATAAAATTTTCTATCCAATAACGTCCGCTTCATTGATATTGAAAATATATTACTATATTTTATTATGATTTAAACTTGTATTACTCTATAAAAAACACCCTTTATTATATTTTATAATATCTCTATATTTGAGTGGAATGAAATGTATGGAACCAAAAAATCTTCAAGGGTTTGACGCACTTTTGGATAGTCCTCATCAAAACAATATTTTCTGCATCTTTAGTTTTTTTCTGTGACATAACTTTTGACTGTGCCCGAGCACTTATATGTTTCAACTACTAGACTTTTTTTTTAATCAAAAATTTAAAAAAATTATGTCTTCATTTTTTGATGCATATCTGTTAATTGAGGCATAACTAAGAACATATCAAGAGTTTACTATGGCAAAAAAATCTTTATTTAATTCATCAAAACCTAACAATCAAAAATATTCTTATAAACTAAATTCTGAACTGGAACTGTTACTGAACTGCAAAAACTGAAGTTAAAAACTGAAGACTCTACTGAAGAACTGAAGAAGTATTCTAAGTTCATACTTCTTTTATACCTTAATTTCCTAATTTACATCTTTACATAAACTTATGTATTACATATTATTTATTAACGTATTTGGACCTTCCCACTTAGATACTTAAAGAATTTATCATATAAAGAAATTTGATCGTAAACATCATCCGATCAATATTCCCATGAATCAGTTATAAACAATGAAATATGATTAAAGTTATAAACAAAGAAGTATGATTAGAAGCATACTTTAATATGAATCTTATTTATAATAATTTTTGTTTATATTATCTATTAAAGTTACCAGCAAGTGCTAACTTGCTATTTGCTAATGGTAACTTGCTGGTTGCGCGCAACAATATTAAAGGGTTCAAAGATCACCAAAAATGGTAATTTGCCAATATCTCCTCTTTGTCGGATAAAAAAATATGCTTAGATCAAAATTGTAGATCATATAATTATTGCCAAAAATGCCCTTTGAAGTTTTAACGTTATAGCAATTATGTCCACGCTATAAGACTATATATGATTAAACTGCGCAAAGTAGAAATATTATACTATGCCAAGATTTTCTTAATTTTAATTATGTAATAAAAATCTGCATGAATTCATTTATTCAATGAATGCACAACCGAATTCATGGGTATGTTTTATAACTCAAGCAATCCATAGCTTTTCAATGTGTGTTCATGAGTCCAGCCACTGAAGTTATGTGGAGCGTCGTTGTGCCTCGTGTTCCGACAGAATGTGTTCGTTCGTGACATACAACACAACTACCCGACCTCACTGTTCATTACGAGAGAAAACAAGAAGTGACGGAGCCACCGAGCAGTGAATGCAGTGAGGGATGATCATCAATATATTTTGTATAACCATCTTTCAAGTGGCAGAGCTGAGAATTCATGAATACATTTATTAATTCAAATGGTTGCAATAAAAATGTGTGGTTCGAGAAAAGTGTGTGGAAAGAAAAAAATGCATATTGTATGGCATTTAATGTCATTGAAAACGAAATTTAAGGAGTCATTTATTTAATAATATTTTTGTATTATGTTTTTTGAGAAAATTATTTAAGATGTCTGTTTGTTCGTAAAAATCTTTTTAAGAACGACATCGCGCAATGTTAAGAATTTAACAGTTTCATCACCTTAGGATAGATTTTAAGAATTTCAAATAAATTCTACAATTTTTAAAATTGGGGATGATAGATTTTACTGCAGTTTAATCAAAGAATGTTTGGTAAGAAAACGGCTTGTAAAACGAAACTATGCTGAAACGGACACAATTGTAAATTTAAAATACAATTATACCGCACATAAGTAATATTTTACGTTTGGTGGAAACTATTTCTAACACTTATATCGTTGGTGGATATGTGAATAAATTATATTTTAAAAATCATATGTTCAATGATTTTCTTATATTATAAGCAAAATACAGAACTTATTCACAGGTAATAATATCTTACAGCAGTTTAATACAATTTTATTTGGTGGAATTAAAAGTCTTTTTATCAAGTATATACATTTTGTCATGGCGGTTTTTAGGTATTTTTTTTTACCCTAAAACAAGAGTCTGATATGCTGGCAGCTCTGGAATTTTAACATTTTTCTAACTAAAATCAGAAATTTTTTAAATAACTGAAGTTATTTTAAATGAGAAACATAGTTTTATCGATTTCTTATTTTTTTTTTTTTAAGTTCGCATTGCAAAAACCAGGCACTTTGAGGAGTTTGGAAAAAAGGCAAATTTCACAGCTATAACTTTTTATCCGAATTTTGGTTTTTGTAATTTTTTGTAAAAACAGCTTTTTGTAACATAATAAAGTTACCAAAGATGTCGTTTTTTTAATTTTACCTTTTTGGATTTTTTTGTAAAACACCCAAGCTCAAAATTAACAAAATTTTACATTTCTAGTAAAAATTTTTTTTACGAACATGTTATTTAACGTAATCGCATAATTTTTTGTATTTGTATAAAGTGTTGCTTCAGGAAATATTTCAACAACATTTCATTGCGTTTTTTTCAAATCGGAATTTTTACGATTTTCTTTTAATACAACAAGGAAATAAAATCTTTTTCGTAAGTTAAAATATTGCAACTCTTCTACTTTTCTATCCCATTTTTATGTTTAAACGCTCATTTTAAGGAACAATTAAAAAAAAAAACGAAGTGCATACTGGTTTTTAAAAAAAATTAGGTTTTATGATCAAAGAATGGAGAAACATGTAAAAATTCAATAATTTTTCGAGTTTTTTCCATATAAAAAAGAAAACGAAATGAGTGTAACTAATACACACTTTCATTTTTATTATTTGCTTCGATGATACAAAAAATTTTAAAATCAAAAATAATAGATTTATTAAATTTTGAGGACTATGTTTCGCTTTTGGTGATGACTTTTTGTATCAGAATTTGATGTGATTTCCATTCTATTTTGACAAACTGGATTGCTCATTTCAGATAAAAATTAAAGCGTTATATAGGTTTTATTAAACATTAAAAATTCTTTCGTTAAAATATGTTTAAGTTGTAAACAAAATAAGTTTTTGCTTTAATTTTTTTTCCAATACAATTCAAACGTGTCAATTTCTTAAAATATTAAGAATATGCTAATACACTCAGAAAAAAGTTCGGCTTTTAAATCAAAAAACACAAGTTTTTGTTTCAAAAATATGAAATTTCTTTAGTTTTAATGGAAGTTATTTCTGAGACAAAAGTACTGGCATTTGTTCAAAAAAATTGAGACTTTTGATTTAAAAGTGAAAAATTCTTTGTTTTATTTTATATATTGTTTTAAAAAATAGCACTCAAATAAAAACAATAAAATAAAAATAATAAAAAACTCACTCAGAATAAAGCGTACTAAAATGAAATAAAATTTGCTCAGTATTTAAGAAAATTTTACTTGTTTTAGCCGAGGTTAAATGTTTGTTAAAGTTTAAAATATTTTTTAAATTTTGCAATTCTCTTTTTTGTATTATTTACGTAAAAAAATTAAGCCTCTTTGTATTATATTCTCTTCAAAATAAATGTTATAAATGGAGTAAAAAGACAAAAATTCGCTTTGTTTTGTAGTTTTATCGCAATAAATATTTTAATTTGACCCTTTTTATTTTTTCCAACGTACAATGTAGAGCCTCCAATTTTGGGTTGTTTTGGGTTTAAATTGTTTTAATTATCATAAACAAAATAAAAGTCGACTCTAAATTTATTTATTTATTTATTTATTTATTTATTTAAAAGAAACAAGCATGAGTACACTAAGAGCAAGCTCTTTTATAGTACAATATAAGTTAATAATAAAAGGAAATAATAACAACTCTTTTTATTTAGTATTTAGTATTAGCATTTTTGCTAGTTTTTTAATACAGTATGTTGTCAAAAAGTTTGCACTATTTTTAGAGTCAACTTTTACTTTGTTAATGATAATGGGCCATTGAATGTATTTTTGGAAAAAATTTAAATATCTCTTACCTCTTAATGTATTATTTATATACAAGCGCGTCGGAAGCTAATTTCATCTGGGGGGGGGGGGGGGGGGGGGCAGTACAAATGGTGGTGCAAAAAAAAGTTCACCAAAATTTCTTAAAAGAAACATGAATGTGAATAAACAAATTTTTTATTTTAGTTTAAAATAAAACAAAAAATATGAAAATATATAAAAAATTTTAAAATTTCATTATTTTTAAAAGTTCTTCCAATTTCAATATTAGAGATCATTCTTTAAAGGATCTTTCATATGGTAATATGAAAATATAAGAAATAATGGTTGCTTTTATAAAGCAAGACTAGGTATATCTTTACATGGTTTAAATGCAATAAGGTACAAAAAGTTATATCAATTTAAGTTATTCCAAAATGTTTCTTTCTGTCCTTGCGAGAAACAAACTCTTTCACCACCTCCATCGAATTCAATTCTTACGTTTTATCTTTGTGAATGTGTATAAGTGCCGCATGAGTGAGTCGTTTCTGTGTCATAGTTCGAAGATACATTTTAAGTCGTCTTAGTGCACTTAAAGAACGCTCATAAGAAGCTGCTGATGCAGGCACAGTCAAAAGCAAAGCAATAAGGTTTTCAACTTCATTTAATAGTTTTTTTCAGTAACCGAATTTTTCGCAAATTGGGATACAATGCCACTACAATTTCAAGGTGTTTGGCCAGGCAATTGCTTCAGCAATTTCATCTGCAAAAAAGTCATCTGCATAAAGATCAACTTTTATTTTCCAACGAATCCAGAGTGTCAAGATCTGTTTAAATGTACAATAAGATTTACAAAGTGCCAGTTTACACTAGCTTCACTGAACCGACTCACCAAATATTAAATCAAAGTGAGTCGGTTGAGTGAAGCTGGTGTAAACTTGCAAAAATAAAAAAAAAGTAAAATATCAACCTGTTTGATCGAATCTAGCCGTTATCTCATTTGAGAGAAGATCTAAAATTTCGAAATAATCTTTTCGTAGCCGATCATATAATGGCAACTGTACTAAAGGAACCGGATTTGATGTTTCTTCAAAGCGTCGAGGTGGATTTTCATCAGCTAATTCACAGTAGGGGCTTTCGCATGGTCCAAAACATTGGACCAACATGGCAGATTGTACAACATGTAGTACCATGCGTAAGCTAAAACGATAGTCGAAATTTTTGGTTTTTTTCTGCCGATTGTACAATATTGTACAACTATGTAAAATTACTGCTCAATTGTTAGGGCATCTAAAAGTTGCTTAGCTATTAGCCGGATGTGTTCTGCTTCAGAGCTTGCAATTAATGACGTTGCTTTACAAGTTGGATCGTTCGAACGCTCAATCAAATAGTCCCATTAGTTTTCCATCTAACTTATCGTACAACATGTCGTCCAATATGGAAAGCCCCTAAGAACATGTCAAATTTTTTCTTACCAGAGTTGCAAAATTAACAAGCATTAAGCAACATACTTAAGGGTGCTTTTAAACTGAAGTGGTGGGTTTGCAGTAGACTCTACATTTTGTTCTATCTTTTTGCAAAAACAGAGAAAGAAAATGGTTATCTGCAAGCATTCTTATGAAGAAGAGAGAAAGAAGAGGAAAATATATAATACAAAAATATTATCGTTGTAAAAAAAACTGATATTTTGAATAACTTTTTGAAGTTTTCCTTTTAAATTGTTTATCTAGCTAAAAAAGTGGGGGGCAACTGCCCTCCTTTCCCCCCGCTTCCGACGCCAATGTTTATATATAAATAAAAGCATCATATTAATTAAAAAAGCATTTAAAATAACTGCATTTTCATGCAAGATTTCTTTCAGTGTTATTGAGTTCTTTCCATAATTCAAATCATTTGAATTATACACTAACAGGCCTCACCAGCGCCATCATTTTTCAGTACAACCTTCACTCATTCCACACAAGCAATGAACAATGTGTAGTGGGTTCTGCTGAGTGCGATCCAGAAAGAACATGCGAGAACAGGGAGAACAAAGAACTCTCTATTCTCATTATCAATGAACTTCATCCCTCTTTTTCATGAACTCATCGCTTGTCATCCATAGTAGAATTAGAGAAGGTAGATGCATGAAACAAAGATATTCTTATATCTTTATAACTTATAACTGATAACTTTATATAAAAAGTTCTTTGTATCATGAGGTAGATGCATTTCGGAGAGACAGACTGCCGGAACTGTCAAAACGAAGTTGACAGCCCATACAAAATCTGAAAACGATGAGAATGCGATAAGAAAGCAAAAATAAGAAAGAATAGCAAAATGCTTGAGTTTGACAATTCTGGCTATGAGAAAAAGAGAGGAGTCTGAAATGGATAGACCTTCACTAGTTCTACCATGGTTTCATCGCGAAAGAATTGAATGACGCTATGACGCAAATTTCAGAGAGTGTCTCTTGGGTAGCTTTTTATGCATTCATGCAGATATCTATTATGTAAGTTTTAGGTGGTGGAATTTTAATATTTTGTCGTTGTTATTTTTTCATATTGAATATTGTTCTCCAGAAGATTGTTATTGTTCTAAGTAAAATAAGTTGCACGTGTTTAATTCTCTACATAATATAACTCACAGTTGCCTTTTAGGCATCTCTTTGCAAAAATTGACAAATCCATTTTAACTGGACCAAGAGCTGCGACTGGTGTGATCACAAACGTTGATCTTCGGGTTCGTATGACTTCGGATTAGTTATATTATTTAGTTTTTGTTATCTTGATTATCTTATTGCAATACAGGTTTAAAGCTTCAACCCAACTGCTTTGTCAGACTACATGCCATCTACTATTGCAAGTTTTGAACTGTCAACAGACGAAAAATATTTGTTTGAAATATCGACGGCAGTTTCGACGTATGGTAGTATTAATTTTTTTTATTTAATTAAATATGCGTGATATTTACCGGCTGCGTATTTCGACGTTATGAAACAAGTCTGTACACAAAATTAATAATTTGCTTACAGCGAAAACATTATTTTGGCAATGATATTTGATGATGAAGTGGCTGTTAGAAAACTGGGATACGAAAGAATACTAAGCGCAAGAGACGATGACATGGACGTGAATTGTAAAAAAGTCTGCGAATACGTTAATCCTCGTATTTTGTTCGTACAAGGAACCGTATTACGAGATTATTGACCAGAATACGGCATAAACGGAACCACCACTCACACGAGCGATGAGTTCATTAAAAGGCTTTTTGAAACTGAAGATAAAAAAAAGACATTATAGAAAAGTTCCATGCCATAACCAAGCTACAAAATGACATATTAAAGTTGTGTCGGAGGCGTCTAAGGCCACAGCAAGTCAAAAAAGTCGATAGGGCCAAATTGCTGTTACGTTGTCTGCAAAGAAAAATTAACCGAAATTTGATACAAAACGCGAATTTTGATAAACATTAATAAAACTTTATCATTTGATAGAGAAAAAATAACCTCTCCATAATAAAATGTGAGTTTCTTTTAAGTATATAAATTTAATGTTAAAATATCTGCTTACAGTAAAATATTTCTACTTTGCGCAGTTTAGACATATATACAGCTCAATTCAGAATGATTTTTCCCGGGGAAATAGGAAAGGGTGTTTTAATTTTTAAGACAGCAGATAAAAATATCACATTTTTTCCTTCTACACTCATGAATATTGACAGTTTGTGAACAAATTGGCATTAAAAATTTCCAAAATGTCTTTGAACTTTATCCTAAAAATTAAAACTCCCTTTTCCAATTCCCCGGGAAAAATCATTCAAAATTGGGCTGATAGTATTATAGCGTGGTCATAATTGCTGTAACGTTAAAACTTCACAGGGCATTTTTGGCGATAATTATATGATCTACGATTTTGTACAAAGCATATTTTTTATTGGACAAAGAGGAGCGGATATATTGGCGAATTACCATTTTTGGTGATTTTTGAACCCTTTTATCTTGTTGCGCGTTCATGGTAACATAGTAAACTCTTAAAAGGTTCTTAGTTGTGCCTCAATTAACAGATATGCATCAAAAAATGTAGACATAATTTTTTAAATTTTTGATTAAAAACAAAACACTCTAGTAGTTGAAACATATAAGTGCTTCAAAGTTGTGTCGCAGAAAAAAACTTAAGATGCAGAAAATATTGTTTTGATGAGTACTTTCCAAAAATGCGTGAAACCCTTGGGGTTAAAAATTCGTTCCACTCTATTTTTTCCACTATTATTTTTTTATGTAAGAAATATAAAACACATGAAACGTTACATTTATTTCTTTCGCAAAACTGATGCAATTTATGTTTCCAAATTTTATTGATTATTGTTGTACAACTATTCAGAAAGAAGTAAAAAAAATCAAATCCATTCCGCTAATAATACAGGTTATATAGTGCTTAAAACCTGGAGCGCCAGAGTAGTTTTAACTGACTAAAATAACTTTAAACGCTTTTTTCTAAAAATATCCTGTTTCAAAACGTGTCACACTACTGCAAACAAACTGCTCGGCCGATTTGATTTTTTTTTAACCTGTTTGTATTGTAGTTCTACTTATATTTTACTACAATAAGCTTTTTTGGAAAATAAGCAGCAATATGGTAAAAAATATTGCAAATTTTTCGATTTTTTCCACACTTGACCATTTTCTTAATTTTCCATTATTTCACTCCATTTTTGTACAAAATTTTCAATGGTCTTTTTTCGAATGTTTTTTTTTTATTTTCAAACGATCTGGAGCCGAGCTATGGTATGGTCCGATTTTCATCTTTTTTAAGCTAAAATTTTAAAATTAAAAAAATCAAGTTAATAAAGATGTAAATTAAGCGAAAAAATGAAATTTTTTGTAAATTAAAGTTTTCTATATGACCTTGTAATTTATTATGTTGATTTTCTATGATTTAAATACAAAGATTTTTGATAGTTCAAATCATTCTTGATTTTAAACACAAATTCTAGTTGTTTGATAGTTTAAAATCGTTTAATGAGCTTAAGGTCAGGTTATAACAATTAATTGCTCTAGCAAATTTTTTTCTAAGTTTCTTCTTAAATTTTTATTTCTGAAACCAATGAGAAAGTGGTAAGAAATACCTGCCCGACTTTCGTTGTGAGCCACTGTAGATGCATCTTCTTCGTACCAACTTATGTAGCTAGCTAACGCGTTTGCTAACTGCTGCACCTAGTATCAATTTGATTTTTTTTTTAAATGAGATTAAGATATATATCAATTTAATGTACCGCGCCTAACCTCATTGCAAAACTCACTGCGCGTAAAGAGAGGTAAAGTGTATAGGCGTAACAACTGGAAGGCTCAAAGCAAAAGAGAGAAAAAAAATAAATTCTGTTTGAATGCTCATTATTATAATTTATATTAATACATAAAATCTTAATACATAAAAGGCAAACATGCTGCTCCGCGCACAGTATCGCTCAAACTGTAATTAGTTTGTGTTATTATTACAGTGCTTTTAGAACATACACAGCCCAATTCTGAATGATTTTCCCGGGATATTGGAAACGGGTGTTTTCATTTTTAAGACAGCAGATAAAGATATCAAATTTTTGAAGTGAAAACTTCTTTAGGTGCGTTGAACGATTTTGGTAGAGGGTAAATCATTGGTTTGCATCATCGTATTTTTCCAAGGAAATCGTCAACAATACAGACAGCAAAGA
The DNA here is from genome assembly GCA_963920525.1 of Dichetophora obliterata. Lineage (NCBI taxonomy): Eukaryota > Metazoa > Arthropoda > Insecta > Diptera > Sciomyzidae > Dichetophora > Dichetophora obliterata. The sequence goes on from OY986438.1 coordinate 184,132,291, forward strand.
TAACAACAAAAAATAACCTCAAAAATGTTTGCATGTATTTGTGCATAAAAAAATCAACAGTGATCGTCACTCTTGTTCTTTGTCGGCCGCAAGCTCACAAAGAAATCACTTGGCAATTCCTGAAATTAATGCTTATAATATGTTTGTTAGTATATAAATACTTAAGTTAGGTTGCAATAAGATGTTTGCAACCAAAGCTTATTATTAATTCGGTTAATATTGGTATATATATGCCTTTAAAGTTTGGCAACTTCTTCAGTTGTTGTATTTGTCAACATTTTTGAAAAATTTGCTTTTACTCAAACAGCTGCTATTCATGGTGAGATTTAAAAATGGATCGATCTTCTTCTTTTCTGCTTTTTTCTGCTGGAACTTCTTTTGCAAACAAGAAAAATAATGTATGGATTGAGTGTTTTAACATTTTAATCTTTAAGTTGTGATAAAGGAATATGTTGAACATTCAAATAATTACATGCATGCTCTTAGTTTTTTACATATCGTCAAACAAAGTTTGACAATTTTCACACTTGTTGTATTTGTACTTATTATTTTTTAAGTTTTTTAAGTTTACAATATTACAAGTTTACGAAATATGTTGCAAGAACAAGCTCTCGAACTAAATATGCAAATTGATAAAATACAAATAAAATAAAATATTTGCGCTAAAACACGACCTGTGAAACGTAAAAATTTGCAACTGTCAAAATTTCATCGTCCATTTGACACTGCAAAAGAGAAAAATTTATTTCAACACACACTAATTTTATTCAACCTGATATTTTCTATCCTACCACGACTGAAAAGTTTCCTTTTGACACACACCCTTTATGAAAAAATTTATTAATAAAACAATGATAGTTGGCAACTCTGAAAATAAAATGGCGCAGTGGTGAAAATAAAAAGCCACTGACAAAATCCCTTTTTCGATTCTCCGGGAAAAATCATTCAAAAGGCGTTTTTCTTTATTACATCCGAGCTGAGCATGAGTTGTCAAAAACAGATCAGCGTTTATTTTTTACCTCAGACTTAGCTGTGTTCAATATATGCGTTTCTTTTCATGGTCTAGTCATGGTCTGAGTGTTAGTCAGATGCTGTCGACGAGCTCAGAATTTTTTTACTGAGCACTAAGCAATCGGCTGCCAACGCATACATAAAAAAAAAACAATAAGCAAAAAATGGCTGGCACTAAACAAAAAATGGCTGGCACTAAGAATGTACTATTTTTTATTAAATTTAGCTATTAATCTAAAAAATTATATATCTTGACATTTAAGTGGACGAAAGATGCAAATGTTCCCAAAGTGTTTCATTACCAAATCAGACCAATTTTTGTTTGATCTGATGTTGTCAGCTCAGGTTATGGTCGGTTTGATCAGATCTGCTCAGATCTGTGGTCTGATGTGGAAAAAGAAAAACGCCTAAAATGGGCTGATACTGTCCTTAAAAATGTTCAGCCTAAAAGTATGCACAGAAAATTAATCTGATACTCATCAGTGATAAGATAGGGTTTTTACAGTAGAACGTTTTTTATTTAACTACTTCTTTTGTTAATCCTTTTATGAGTTAAAAGGATTAAATTCGCCATAACTAATTTAAAGAAATTCTTTTGATGGATTGTACCAAAAAATATAATTGTTTCAGCTGCGAAACGACGACACCTGAGTTGCTACGTATATGAAGGTTGAAAAGTCAGTGTGTAAAGTTGTGTATAAATATGATTGTTACCAAACTCATTAAGCTAGTGCTATTAAAAGTGATATATTTGTATTTTGCAAAAATTAAGTGAATAAAAAATTAAGCTTATAAAAGAGAAAAAAGTGCTTTTGGCAAACGGTTCCAAAAAGGAAGTGTGAGGGGACTCGTCGTAGGACGGGCTAGTGTTAAAATACTTAATAAAAAATAATTTTATAATTTCAAATTTAATCTGTTTAGTGTGTTGCAATATTTTAATGTAAACAAAAATTTATCACACTTATTGTTTTGATCTGATAAAATGTTAACTTATTTACAAACATTCCATAGAAAATTCATCCTCAAATCTTAGCTTTAAAATATGCATAATAAAACACTCGGAACGCTTTCAGTAACATAATATTTATTTTAAGAATATACTAGTGAAATAATGTAGGTAAATAGAATTGTTTTCATTGAAAATTTTTTCAATAAATTTAAATTTTTTTATTCCATTTGGGGTTTTTAATTTTAAACTAAAACATTTTATACATTAAAACTTAAGACTATTTAGAAGTTAATTCTTTAAAGAATAAGTTAAGTAAATGTACAGCTTTTACTTTTAAGCGATTGATAAGTTGCTAAATACGCATTTTTGGCTGCCGTTACGATTTTTTCTGAAAAAAATTTCAAGAAAACTGATTTAAAGGTAATACTGTATGAAGCAATTGACTCGAAGCTGGGGGTAATATTTTTGACTTAAGCTAAATTATGAGCAGATGAAATGAACAAAACAACATTTAATGAAAGTGAGTCAAAGTGAAAGAACTAATAAAAGCTTAAACTAATAAAAATGAAGTTAATACAACTTAACAATAATTTTAATAAAAGTAGGTTATGTTAAGAACTAGGAAAAGATTGTATATATTAAGTGTTACAACTACAGCTTCTACTTATTATTATTTAGTACCTATAATTGTTAAATTTATAATTATTCATGTATTTACTTTGGCACATATAAAAATGTTTTGCTTTTTAAAGCTTTAAGCTTAGAGCGCAGCATTTATACTTGAGCTGCTTTCTTTTTTTATGTATATGGTGTATACATATATGTATGTATAGTAGTTGTTGCCTTCGATAAATGCCTATTTTGTAGTGTGCCGCGCCCATGCCGTGCGTTGCACCTGGCTCATCATCTGACTGCGATTTGGCACCTTTTCGCTGGTGCTGCGCGTGATAAAGCTCGGTGTGGCCGAAAGCTTACGTTGGTTTGTGATATTACCCGCCTCGTCAGTGACCTTCAACATTACCGTATTGAAGCGTGCCTCATTAGCGTTGCGTATGTTCGGTGACGATGGTGAATCCACTGTTGAAGAGGAGCGGCTGTTGTCACGCGTTGTTGTAGCACTACCTGAGGCTATGTTGCCATTTGAAGCACCGGTGCTCAAGTGACCCAGCGGTTTCATAAGTCCGTGTTCATCCAAGCTATTCAGGTTCTTGTCTATGCTCATGCCGAGCTCATCGTTAATGGGGCTGTTTGAAAAGGAGCTGCGGTTAAGCGTGCCCATCGGCGAGGGCGTCAAATTTCCGGCACTCAAGCTGCTCGGTGATGTGAGAAAGTTAAAGTTGCTGGCACTGTTGTTGTTATTTGACGGACTGCAAGACATCGGATTAACAAAGAAGAAGGAAGAGTGCGGCGAAGGTGTTTGCGTCGGAGGAAGTGGCGACCCATTAAGCGTGAGTGCAGTATTAGCGGCAGCTGAATGACCTGCACCCAGATTCAACACCTGTAACCTATTCAGCAGATCCTGATTGACTTGGAAGAGATCCTTAGAGACCGCATCTTGCTGCTGCTGGCTGCTTTGGGCTGACAAGTTTTGCAGCTGGGCACTGATACTCTGCAACTGATTCATGGATGGAAACGGGCTGGTTGAAAGGGTCCCAGTGCTGCTTGTGACATTGGCAGCGGAGACATTCAGATGTAATTGTGATGGATTGCGTGAGGTGGAGGGTGTAGATGGTGTAAGCGATTGTTGTTGATGGTGTTGTTGCTGCTGCTGTTGTTGCTGCTGTTGGTGCAAATTTGCATTGATATTTTGTAGATTTTGCAGATGTTGACTTTGCTGATTAAGACCGCTCAGCTGATGACTCAAAGAGGTGAGCTGCTGATTGATGGTGCCCAAATTGTTGATCCGCTGATTAATGGTGGCCAAGTTGTTGTTGTTGCTGGTGGCCTGTAGCAACATTTGAAGCTGCGACTAAGAGGAAGAAGAAGAGCGGAACAAACGTAAGAAAAATTATGCCTTTTAGCATTGGATGTTGAACGAAAATTAAAACAACACAAATTGGCAACACTGGCAGCAAACAGAAAAGCATTAAACATAAATGTGTATGAAGTTAGCTCAGCCATTTTTAATTTTTTGTTAAGCAAAGTAAGTGCTGCTATGTGGCTGATGTGTGCTCTTATTGCCAAATTCATATGAGTCTTATAACCTGATTAGTGTAAAGTTGACTTCGCCATTATTCCTCAGTTATTTGGAAATTGTACTGTAATGTGCTCAAGTTGTGCGGTAAAAGATTTAAAAAATTCTCTTAATACTTTTGGGGTCATTTTGGGGGATACATAAAATGGATTACTTTGGGTTAATTTGCACTTTTATTTAGCGCTATTATTTTAGGGAAATATTATTGCTTAGAAAGCTTTGTTTTTTGGAACGCAGTTCCTTTACGCGGATTGCGGTTGGTGTGGTTTGATAGAAACCATCACGTAACAATGACACTGCTGTGTGTGTATGCGTGTGAGTATCGAGCAGACTACAAACTAGCAGGCGAGTGCACTGTGTGTGCGTACAAATCATGGCAGAATTAGAGAAGGTATATGCATTTCGGAGAGGGAGACTGCCGCAACTGTCAAAACGAAGTTGACAGCTCCTACTAAATCTGGAAACGATGAGAATGCGATAAGAAAGCGAAAATAGGCAAGAATAGCAAAATGCTTGAGTTTGACAATTCTGGCTATGAGAAAAAGAGAGCAGTCTGAAATGCATATACATACCTTTACTAGTTCTACCATGGTACAAGTATTGACATTCGAACTAGTAGGCGAGTGAACAACTCTCTATTTATCTCTCTCTTTGTGTGTCTCTGCTTCTGACACGTAGAACTTTCGCTAAAACGCATTTATACTTTTTATTTTTGCGTTTGTTGCAAATCATACGTGAGAATCTGTATTGCAAAAAAGTTAAAAAAAAAAATTTTTACGCTAGGGTGGACTCTAAAAATGTGGTTTTTTAGACTTTTTGTGAATGTGCTGGCAGTATTAAGGGGTCGCTGATTTCGAATCTGATATCAGATATCCAAAAAAGTTTTTTGCCACTAGGGTGAACCCTTAAAATGCATTTTTTATTTTATACGTTTTTCGTATGTGCTAGCAGTATTAAGGGGTCGCTGATTTTGAATCTGGTGCTCGAAATTCGAAACAAGTTTTTTACTAATAGGGTCGGCCCTTAATATGTAATTTTTTATTTTATACTCTTTGTAGATGCGCTAATCGCTGATTTTGGTTCTTGTGTTAGAGTTTTAATCATTTTTTAAACACTAGGGTGGACCCTAAAAATCGTTTTTTGCATTATACTCTGTGTGTATGTGCTAGCCGCTGATTTTGAGTCTTATGTTAGAATTTAAAAATATTTTTGACACTAGGGTGGACCCTAAAAAAGTGTTTTCTAACTTTATACTCTTTGTAGATGCGCTGGTTGCTGATTTTGAAGCTGCTGTTAGATTTTCAGACATTGTTTTGAGACTAGGGTGAACTCTACAAATGTGTGTTTTTGCTTTTTACTCTTTGTGTATGTGCTGGCGGTATTAAGGGGTCGATGTTTTAGAATCTTATGTTAGAATTTAAAAAAATTTTACACTAGGGTTGACTCTAAAAGTGTTTTTGTTTGATACTCTTTAAACATGCGGGTCGCTGATTTCGAATCTGATGTAAGAATTTCAGAAAGTTTTTTCGACACTAGGGCTGATCCTAAAAATGGGTTTTTAGTTTTATACTCTTATGTAAGTCCAGTTCTCAATCCAAATTTTTAATTAATACATGCTCCATACGAGGATCATGATGAATGTTCAACGCTCAATGCATTGTTGTGTCATGAATGCTTAAAGCGTCATGAAACAAACATCGCTGGCTGCGGTAACTGCCTATTTTCATCTTTCATAAGAATTTTACATCTTAATTTTCAGTAAACAAATCTTTTTTTTTCCTTAAATAATAAACTGATCTCTTTGATTTGATTATTCATTTACATTAAGGTCTCTGCCCACTTACGGCGCGTAACGAAACGACTGTAAACCGGCTTCGAAAAGGCAACGTAATGTTCAATGCACACTTAACGAAACGGCAACAAAAATTTAAATTAAACAAAACAATAAGCGAATAATTCTCTAGTACACAATTAGCTTAAATAGCTTTGCTATTAGATGACGATGTAGAAAACTGATAAAATCATAGATTTAAGATTGATTTTATGCTTTAAAAACGACATATCGATGTCGAATTTTTACTTTGCACAATAAACTGTTGGAATCCATTGTAATTTTTGTAAACAAAGAGAACGACAAGCCGGTCAGAATTCTTTGAAACGATCTCCACCGGCTTTTTCGTCGGCGTCAACAGTAGTAGTTAAATTTTGTAGTTTCGTGTCGTTTCGTTACGTGCCGCAAGTGGGCAGAGACCTTTAATTGTCTTAAAAAATGAAATAAAATAAAAAATAAAAAAATTATTATGAATTACATAAGGAGTTGAAGAAAATATATAAGAAACTTCGTTCCTGATGGGGGTCCCTCAACCGCACCAGTTTTTGTTAAAACAAAGCTTATATACGAAACACCGGATTTATTTGAACTATGGGTTCAATTTTGACCTTTAAGGTAAGGTTTTGAGTGTTAAAATGTTCTGAATGTGGTGAATATTTAAAGCCGCTTAAGCTAATAAAAAAGATTTTCTAACAAAAACTGCATTACATAAACTTCACATTTAAACTAAAATTTCTCGAAAATGAGCCGAAGGATTAAAAAACTTTTAACGTCATTTTATTCGGCTTCCTTAAATAATACTGAAATGTTATGCCCAAGCTTGTTTGATTTTTGGTCATCAACAGTGTAATTGTTGTTTTAATAAAAATTTAGGTTTTTTTTAATCAGAAACAAAAAATCTAGTAATTCAAAGTAATGGATTCTTTGATAATTCAAAAGACAAAAATAAAATATATAGAACAACGATATCAAAACATTAAAAATAAAGAAGTATTTTATTATTTGTGTATCTATTTGACGGTATGTATTCAAATTTTTTCAAAGGTAGGGATATCTTTTCTTTATTTTATACAAACTTGCTCGTATCTATCCCCATACAAAAGTAGAAGCCTCATTGACTAACTTCACACTACGTTTTACCCCTTGAGTAAGGCCGAGAAATTTTAAGACGTTCATGATATCATGGACTTTATTTTTGAACTCACTCAAGTCTTCGGGTGAGAGGCTTTGAAGAATTGGGGGCGCAGTAATTTCTATATTTTGCCAATCGGTGGAGTTTTATGCTTTAAAGCTTATTTTTAGAACTTTCAATAGAGGAATTTAATTTGCTTTGGATTTTAAACTTTCATTGATTTTGTGCATATTATAAGTTCTCTTACATGCGGAAGACTTACTTTTGGTTTTGTCAGATCAATATTTCTATTAATATTTAAGCTATTTCCATGCTTAACAGTAAGTGGTTTAACTTTTTTTTACCAATTCAAAATAGCCATCAAAAGAAATGATAATCATAAAAACCTAGTTATTATGAATCCTTTATTTTTAAAGATATGATATAAATTATGAATTATTTCACATTGAAGTGTAATATCAGTTGCACTGACTATCTCCGATTTGGCTCAAATTTTGTGCTTAGATTGGTTCATTGTTTAGAAAACCAAATCCGGATGTTGAGATTTTAAGAATTTTTTTCGCAGACCCACAGCAAATAGGGTATCATTAAAAATGTTACTTAATTTTTTTTTGAAGGAAAATTATTACCCATTCTAAATTTCAAAGTTTAATACTATGCCAGTAACAGGTGCTATAATTTTTTTCATTATCATTATATTAATTTTTTATACGTTCCATTACCTTTCCAGCGATATAAAATGAAGGTGTGCTCTTGAAGGGTTCAGAAGTTATGGCGTGAAACGTAAAGTGTAAATGAATTTTCAACACAAATTTAGCCAGCGTTGAACTTGAAATTTAACAATTTGAAAGTTGAACAAATTTAAAAGCTTTAATACTTTATGACCTAATCTAATATAATAATGAAGGTTCTGCAGTACTGCCTTGTTAAAAATTTCAAAAATATCTTGTCTTGAACACAAGCAGCCATAGTTTTTCTTGGGTGTTGAGAGGACTATTATTGAGGGCACTCATTATTATTCAGAAGAATTATGAAGACACAGACCGAAATTTCGCGTCCGACAGGTTTGACAGCAACACTGATTTGAACTAGTCAGAAATAATTTTCAGAAATTTTCCATGAAATTTTCCATGCATCCAATCAGATGCATTGCTTCCTTTTTTAACTTTCTTTTTCAGCATTTTGATTATATCTTGAAAAAACTAAGGCATCAAAATAACAAAGTTTTCATGACTATAATCTCTTTTAATGGGTCTAAAACCTGGCTTATATGAATTGGTCGAAATAAATTTCAACCTCTTACTGTCAAGCATTGAATGTGAAAACTCATAATTTTTTTGTCAATTTTGTGTTTTTGCTTAAATTCTAACAGAAACCTTGATCGGACAAAAGCAAAACCAAAATCATCACATTCTATATTGATATATTTTTGAAAAATAACTTTACTTATGTGGTCAAAATTTTCGAAGATTAGAGATTAGCAGTGCCTAAGGGTTAATATATTGAGACAAAATTTTCAGTAAATGCTTTTGAGATGTCATTGAAGATATTTTTTAAAATGCCTCAAAAAAAAAACAAACTCCTTCGCTTATTTTGGGTCGGTCTAATATACATGCATTAAATATTACACAAAACGACTTGAGTATTAGATCAAAAGTTCAAGATTTAGCACGCAACATACCAGAAAATGGCTTTAATGATTTAGTCAGTTTCTTTCCAAATACACAAAGAAACTATGAATTTCTTAAATAAACCTCGAGCTTAGATTTTGTTTTTTGTAAAATTTTTTGTAAAATAAAAGAGCTAACCTTTGGCAAACTATATAGTGAATAACTCGCATTTTTAAGGTGTAAAGAAGCACAACTGGCACCATATAAAAGGTATTTTGAAAGAAATTCGCACATATATATATTACAGCACAATTTCTAAATGTCTGATAAAATTAATGGTGGAATACTTACTCTTTAAAATCATACCATAAGATTATAAATTTCAACTCCAATGTGTCACTTAATACCACACATTGCGCACAGTGCTGCACATATTTTTCTTTGTTTTAAAAATGACTGCGCATACTTTAACAACAAACTTTAAGCACTTAAAAATCACAACAAAAAAAAACTCTGAAAACGAGCGCACTCGAAAATAAAACGCTTTAACTTAAACAGGTAAAACATAAGCGCAGCATGCATTCGGCTTTTCTTGCAAATAGAACTAAAAAATATTTATATCACAAGGTAGCAAAGGTTAAAAAGAGTAAAGCAAACATTAACTCAAAAGGTTGGCAACAGTGAAAATGTAACAACAACAATAAAAAGGCAAAAAGAAATATTTTAAATGTGTAAAAAGTGGGTACCTGTGGAGCCATTGCAATATTGGCCGTCGTTAGTCCTGGCGTCTGCTGTTCAGTGTAGGCTCCCAGTGAAGCCAAGTGTTCGAGTAGCTCTCGATTTTGCTGTAGCAGCTGCTGCGTACGTGCCTGCGAAATTGAAACAAAGTTAAAAATAATTTTCTTCAAATTCTTTTAACGAAAAAAATTCCAATTGGCAAGTCTACTTACCTGCGCCTCAATGCGCGCATTTGTCTCCGAAATCAGCTGCTCTCGCATCAGCATCAGCTGAGCCAAAGCTTGACGTGTTTGCAACGCCTGCTGTTCCAACTGATCCTTGAGCTTGTGTATTTCACGATTAGGCGATGAAGGCGTGGTGGGTGATTTTTCATCATCGGTCTAAAATTGTTAAAGTTGAAATACGCAATTATTACATGTTGGGCAGAGAGAGAAAGAAAGAGAAAGAGAGAGTTTCGCGCTTAAAAGCACTTTGTTGTAAACAACTTGACAAATATGTTTACTGAAGACAATGCCATTGTTTAAAAATATGAATAGAATCAAAACAAATTCAGTGAAATTCAACATTGAACCACAAGAGGACATTTTAACAAATTTGAGAAAAACGTTTCAAGGCTCAAACAACAGTGAAATATTTCCGTGGAAACAAAAACAAAAACAACAAAATAACAAACAAAAAAGCGGAACTCTATTCATATTGACGCGTGTCTATATTTTGCATTTTTTGTTGTTTATTTTGTTGGTTGTCGAAACAAGCTAATTTTAAAGATGAAAAGGTAAACAATATTTCAATAAACTTGTACACCATACAACAATATTTTCCATTCAATCAATGGTGTTTTTCCAAAATACGTTAAAATGTTTTGTTTCTTCAAATTTGACAGGTTTTGATGTTTGATTTGTTTTTAATTATTTTTTTTTTATTAACGAGTACGATATTGAGTCAACAGCAATGTTTTTGGTGGCCCCATTTATGTGTTTTTGTATTTTTTCAGTATCAACAATGATTTTATATTTTTGGTATATTTCTATTTCTATACAATAAAAATGCAAAATTTAATAAAAATTCCAGGCAACAAATAAATAAAAAAAATACATTTAATTTTGCACAAAATAAACAAAAAACAATTTTACGGTTAATTGTTTGCTTTGAAAAAGTAACATTTATTTAAATGAAAAAATCATATTTGTTAGATTTGTTTGTGAAACGCGGCGTTTGCAAAATAGGTTAAATCATTTTTATTGCCAAATATTTGCTTTTTACTAACGATTGCTTGCTTAACATAAAGCGAAACATCAAAGTGTATATATAATTCAAGCGATTTTTCTGTTATCTAGTTGTTTTTTGGTTTTTGGTTTTTTGCCATTCCATTTAAAATGATGGCAGTCTATTTATTTAACAACCCCAAATTTTATATCACCCTCAAATCAATATCATTAAATTATACTATAAATAAAGAGAAACCGGGTCAGTGTAGTAGAAAATGCAATATTCGTAAATTGCTTTTACTGCGGGTTTTTCCCAGCAATTTAAAATTTAACAGTATTTATTAAGTGCTGAACAAATTTTATTAGACAATCCATTTTGATTATACACATACTCCTTACTTTTAGTAACAATTCTATGTCACTTTTATGTTAATACCGAATTTAAAGTTGGGTTTTAGGTTTGAAGAAAACATTGAAGTAAACTTTTGTCTTAACATTCTTATAACTATTTAACTTTCGAATTTTCATGTAAAAAATTTATTAACAATTTTCGATAATTTTTTATAAATTTGGGTATAATAACATTTTTTTTAAACTATGCAAAGTGCGATTTTTAAGACTTTAGGAGGACAAAACTCATACTGCAAAAAGTATTGAGTTCTGCTTGAGGGACATGAAATTTTATACTTGGATGAATTAAGCAATAGGGCAGTCACAGAAATGGGCGTGATCGGCAACTGCCACTTCTACTTCCCATAAAACTTGGAGGAGTAAATATGGCATTAAATTGATTTCATGCATGTTAAAAAGGTCAATTTCCATTCCCTAGTTTATCTTACAAACACCGCTCCTCAGGCCTGTAGCCAGACCAAGAAGACAGCCCTCTGTCCCAAGAAGGGCAGGCATGAATCTTGGGGGGGGGCAAATTTTTTGTTTTTTTATTTAAATTTCTTATTTAAAAAAAATTTTTTTTAACGTGTAATGAATACATTACACATGTTTATTAAAAAACAGTTAATTTTATAATATTAACATGGATATGTAGATCTTTTTATACATGAGATTAATACATAAAAAATAATATAAAAATTAATTCAGGACTTTGTAATGAAATGAAGGTAATAATACAAGATTTATTTAAAGTGGCTAGAAATATAACAAAGATAAGCGAAATGGGCTAAGATAAGACATTTTTTTAAGAAAAACAAATAAAAAAATTGAATTAACCCGCATCCGTCGTTTGTATCAAATTGATGCAAATTTTTTATTCAGATTTATATATTAAGAACAAACATGTATATTTTGATTTAAATCTTTTGCTTCTTTAAATTTTTGCTAGAATTATGATTTGCAGTTTTTTAAAAAAAAATTTAAAAATTAAAAACATTTCAATGAATTATATATTCTTTTTATATCTCCATCAAATTGGTGCACAACGTGCTTTTCATTTGTAGAAAGTTCCTATGGATGCGGTTTAAAAAATTATGAAAATTCAAATCTTATTTTTTGGAAGCAAATGTTGGCGACCCAGTAGAAATTTGAAAAATGGTAACAATTTGTTTTAAATGTTTTGTTAAACAAATTTCATACACATTTCCAAGTCATGAATAAGGTGAATGTGTATATTTTTTGTTATTTTAAACTAAACTAATTTTAAAGCAATAAACAAATATGTCTAAAAAATGCATATTAATTATTCATTTAAAGTTTTTCATTGTCTGATTTGGCCAGGGGGCCAAACGGCTGTAGTAGGGGAGCTTTGCCCCCCTTGCCCCACCCTGGCTACAGGCCTGCCGCTCCTGAATTAAGGAAAATCGGAAATGAATTAAGGAAAATCGTTTTGGATTTGGCCGTCGTCGACTTTTTATAGAGCATCTTGAAATGGCCTTTGTTGATCCATACATTACAGAACGAGCATCGAGAGCAAAAAAAAAGTGATGATGCTGCTTTATGTGATGAAAGTCGAAGAAATCGGGATTCGACACCAACCAAGAAAATAAGCTATTGTTAAATTTTTTACATACAAAAATAACACAAGCACTTATGTTACACGTTGTGAAAAGAGTGCGAGCTATAATTGTGCGGAAAACTATTTTCATATTTGTTCAAAATTTTCCAAAAAAAAAAAAAATTAAGCCAACATAAATATTTTATATCCGCGATTTTTTGGTCTTCTTCGAAACATAAATATTTTTTTAGTAGTCTTTTTATCTTTTCTTCACATGTATTTTCATATATATGATGTATAATGATGTAATAATTATATTTTGGGTCGCCATATAATAATATTTTGGCAACGGTATATGATATTTTTATGAGCCGGCATTAAAAAGTGCACTCAGGCTGTTTAATGAAAAAGTCGGCAGCTTTTAAAGCTCAAAACTGATTGAATTAAAGTCGGCAGCTAGTTGGAAGCTCAAGACTTAATTAATTTTATTTCGAAATTGTTCTTCCTTTTATACTATACATAACAGTACTTAGTCTTAAAACTAGTTAACAATTGTGTGTGTACTTAGAAAAATGTAAACATAGTCATATGTTCCTTAATTAGTGCAGAAGTAAGGTAACATATAATAATTATATGTTTGTAACTAGGCAATATCAATGTAATGTTTGTGAGTGAAATAAATGCTAGTACTGAGCATATGTTTAATTGTTTGAATGTACTTATTGTTATTTCTATACAGTAATTATCGCTTATATGCACTATGCTTATAAGCATATCCCGCTTATATGCATTCGAACTTGAGATATTTAACTTTGTCATTTAAAATAGCCAGCATTTTTTTGCTTATAAGCATTTCGCTTATATGAGTTTCTCTTTTATATGCATCAAAATTAGGAATTTTTTTGAGCTGTCAAATATGAAATAGCCCGTAACTGTCTTTGAAAGTGTCAAAGTTTCTTATCTTTTTCCTGTGCAGTTTTAAATTGAACAAAAATAAAAAATTTCAATTGTAAAGGAAGTTGAGACAAATTAAATAAGATAGAAGAACATACATTCATGTGAAAATAAATAGGGACACTTGTATTTTTATTTTTAAAGCTGCATGAATTACACACAAGATGCAACAGATATAGCATTAATTCCCTCAGGTGGTGGTTTCTCCTGATGAGGCGAGTATAAAACTTTATGGAGTTTTCTCCCACATTGTAAAACTTTCAAGATACAAGGTGTTTTACGGTTTTGGTACGTGTTTAGTATTATTGATTTAGAATCTAAACTACTCACCATAAAATAAAAAATAATATTTTGTATTTTAGAAAAAATATCAACTTCTTCATCAGTACACTCAGGGAATTATTGAATTTAGTTCACGGCTGCCATGAAAAAGATGAGGCTGTAGTAGCCATACTAGAGTTATAATATTGGGGGTTGGAATTAGTTTTAAAGGTTTTCTAAGAGATGGCGTAACTATCAATAGATCGCATCGGGCACACCTGTGACTATATTCATTTCAAAGCACATTGTCTAAGCTTCATTTTTCAGAATGTGTCATTCCACTGAAGTGTAAACAACATATATTTTTTTTCTCTGTGAACATGTCGACTTTCGTTCCAACAAAACGCAATTTGCGGGAAGGTTTACTTTTGTGCTTCCATTTGAAGAAAAAAGCGGTTGAAGCACAACGCACGCTTACTGAGGCTTACGGGGACTATGCTCCATCGATTTCTACTTGTGAGTACTGGTTCCGTCGGTTTAAAAGTGGTGATTTTGATACGGAAGACAAAGAGCGTCCGGGCCAGCCGAAAAAGTTTGAAGATGAGGAATTGGAGGCTTTGCTCGATCAAGACCCGTGTCAAACCCTTCAAAAATTGTCAGAATCATTGGGAGTACTTGTCAACGGTCAGCAAACGCTTGAAGGCCATGGGAATGATTCAAAAGCAAGGAAATTGGGTTGAGTTGAAGCCGAGAGACGTTGAACGGCGATTTTGCATGTGCGAACAACTGCTTCAACGGCATAAAAGGAAGAGTTTTTTGCATCGTATTGTCACTGGCGATGAAAAGTGGATCCATTACGATAATCCTAAGCGAAAAAAATCGTGGGGACCACCCGGCCATGCATCAACATCGAGGGCCAAGCCGAATATTCATGGCGCCAAGCTTATGCTGTGTATTTGGTGGGATCAGAAGGGTGTCGTGTACTATGAGCTGCTAAAACCTAACGAAACCATCACTGGGGAACGCTACCAACAACAATTGATGCAATTGAGCCGAGCATTAAAGGTTAAACGGCCGGAATATGCCAAAAGACACGACAAAGTGGTTTTTCAACATGACAACGCACGGCCACATGTTGCAAGAACCGTCAAGGAAACGTTGGAGGCGCTGAATTGGGATGTGCTACCCCACCCGCCTTATAGCCCAGACATAGCCCCTTCCGACTACCACCTATTCAGATCGATGACGCATGGCTTGGCTGAGCAGCGCTTCACTTCTTACGAGGATACCAAAAAATGGGTCGATTCGTGGATTGCCTCAAAAGACGAATCGTTCTTCCGGCGCGGAATCCATATGCTGCCAGAAAGATGGGAAAATGTTGTAGCTAACGATGGACAATACTTTGAATAATATACATTGTACCGTTGTTTCTAAATAAATGCTCAAAAACCGAAAAAAAACCTTTAAAATTAATTCCAACCCCCAATATATGAAATGAAGTCACCTTAGCTGAAAGTTTATTGCAAGCACTTTATTAAAGCTCTCATAGCCCTAATTGAATCTGCAATAATCATAAAAAAAAACAAAAATTATGTTGAGCGTCTATTTAAAATAAGAGCTGTGGTTACAGTTGTGATACATTCAGTATTGTGGCTACTGCAACCAACTTTTAAATCTTGCGTGTAGAGAAACTCCAATACGGCTATTGTAGCCTCAATACGGTTTTCACGCTTTTACTGATGATACTTAAACCACAAAAGACAAATTTCTCCATTTTAGTTTTGGCTTTGCAGCGTGCTTGTTGGCAAATATTAAAAAAAAATGTTTTTAAAGTTAATCGGTATTTTCTTTGATAATCGATATAATTTGATAATATATATTATGCCTATTGTACTGAAAAAGGCATGGACTATCTTACAATTCCATTGTCTAGGACTATTTGTAAGCATGTTTCAGATGCATGCTAATGGTTTGTCGTTTATAATATGCGATTTTTAAAGTTCAATAAAAAAAAATTTTTAAAAAAATAGTTTGTAAAGTTCTATGAACAATTAAAATTTTATATTTATTTGATCAAAAAAGTAATATTTTTCAAATGATTTGAAATAAAAATTTAAAAAATATTTAAAAATAACACTTTTATTAAACAAACGGCATTAAGAAATTGGTGATAACAATTTCGGCTGTCAAAACTGAATTCCTCTCACCATCGCAAAAGGCGCTGTTATGACCTCGCCAACAATTCGGCTGTCAAAACCGAATTCCTCTCACCATAGCAAAAGGCGCTGTTATGACCTCTCCACAATTCGGCTATCTCACCATTAAAAGTTCTTACAACTTTCTGTGAGGTTGTCAAAACCGGCAGAGAATCTCTTAAACAGGAATCTAACAGCCCTTATGGAAGTTGTCAGAGCCTCGCATATTAAATTTTTTGAGAACCGTAATATTACGGCTAGAAGAAGCGAAGTTTTGATAGCATCGCCAGTTCTGTGAGTGTATATCAATCACTTTCGTGTCATGTGCTGTAGCGGAGCAAAAATTTTGAGATTATCCAGCGAAATATCAACAAATTTTCTATCTTTTGTTTTAGCAGAGCTGTTATTGTCCAAAGTTAGAATTTAAAAAAATACTGTTGATTAAGTGTATTTTTACATGAAAAAAGATATTTTAAATTTGGACGATTACAGCTCCGCTAAAACAAAAGATACAAAATTTGTTGATATTTCGTTGAATAATCTCAAAATTTTAGCTCCGCTGCAGCACATGACACGAAAGTGGTTGATATATTGATGGAAAAGTTGATATTTGTTCTAAAATACAAAATATTATTTTTTATTTTATGGTGAGTAGTTTAGATTCTAGATCAATAATACTAAACACGTACCAAAACCGTAAAACACCCTGTTTCTTGAAAGTTTTACAATGTGGGAGGAAACTCCATAATGTGTTATACTCGCCTCATCAAGAAGAATCACCAGCCGAGGGAATTAATGCTATATCTGGGGCGCCATGTATATAATTCATGCAGCTTCAAATATAAAAATATAGGCGTCCCTATTTATTTTCACATGAATGTATGTGCCAAAAATTCTGCAATTTACAAAAGAAAATAACTGACTTTTTTCGAGATAGAAAGGACTTGAAAAATTAAATAAATTAAGTTAAGTTTTATGTAAATTTAATGGCGTTCTTAAATTTAATTTTTTTTAAAGCATATTTTTTATATATTTTTTTAAAACCATAAGTGGTATAAGTCTGGTAGACGCCCCAATTTAAATTAATTTAATTCGAATCTGACTTAAAACTTAGTTTGTTTATATTTTTTAAAAACCCTTAAGTGATATAAGACTGCTAGAAGCGGCAATTTAATTTAATTTAATCTATTTTTTATTTTTAAAAAACGCTTATTTGACAAACTCTAATTTGTAAATAAATATAATTAAAAATTAAACCAATTCATAACACAATTTTTATTGAAACCATATGTAAAATATGCTTCGTGGAGGCATTTGACCGAGTTTTTATATATGCTTTCCCGCTTATAAGCAGCAAAAACCAAGCAAATAGAGGTTATGCTTATAAGCGATAATTTGTACACTAAAATAAAATGAGGTTATGCATACCGTAAAGGTGTGTAAACTATTACTTTGTTTAAATATGTTGCTTATTGTTGTTTGTTTAAATGAAATATTGGCCGCATTCAGCGCAGACAACTGTTGTGAACTGTAATGGTAGCGCTACCTTAGTTCACGATGTTTTTCTCTGAATGTGCTGCTCTTTACACGTCAGAAGTTGGATTCAATTTAATTATTTTTAATTTTTATATAAATTTAATTCAATTGCAAAGGTTTCTCACTTCAATTTGCTGCGTTTTTTCTGTATTTATTAAGTTAACATCGTCAGTAACAGCATATGACAGTTAAGCAAACAGTTGTGTTCATGTAGCATAGAATTTGTTCGCTCGAATAAATGGCGTTCGCTGCCTGATCAGTTTTAGTTAGCGCTCCAAAAATTCGACCATTCAGCGAATTTTCACACAACAGTTGCCAACTGTTGTCTGCAACTGTTGTTAATTGTTTTACGCCGACTGTTATCTGCAACTGTTGTTACTTAAGTATAATATAATTGTATGTAATTCATATCGTAAAGGTGTGTATTCTACAATGATAATAATCATTCCAAAAAAGAGGAAAACATGCAAAACATCCATTGGATTTCACACAGGTAAAAATTCGTTGAGTAAATGGTCGCAAACGAAAGAACCAATTCGACAAAGTTTTTGGGGGCGAAGAGGGTAAAGTAAGTCTCTTAGTTTACTGTTAGCTTAAAACCCATATTAAATATTACTCACAAGGAAAAGTCACCAAGTGTCACACTCTGCGAAATGAATTATTTTCGGATATGCGATATAGGACAAAAATCTAAAGTGATGGTATTTTTTTTAAGTAGTCAATCAAAGGTTTCAAATTTTTAAATAAGCGGAAATTTAATTGTTTTGGCATTACTTCACCTTACTTCATTAAAACATTATCAAGTTTGGTATCAAACGAAAGACATTCAAAAGCCCAACACGATAGCATCAAATTTTTGATATAAATTTTATTGCAATTTTGTTATTTTACTTTTAAATAGTATTAAATGAATATCATGAAGAATCCGTCACAATTGATTCATGCTCACTGATGTTTGCTGCAAGAAAATTAAAGCAGTTACTTTGTGTTTGTTTTTTTTTAATTTTTATCTTTTAATAATAATATTTTAGTTGCAAAAACAGGTTTTTTTGTATCATTTTCAGTTTTTTTAGTACTATTTTTAGTTGTAACTTTTAATTGTTAAGAGATATTGGGGAAATTTTCGCATATGAACTATTTATAAAGGTTGAATATTTTGTAAAAATATAATAATAACAATTTTCGCACATGAACTATTTATAAAGGTTGAATATTTTTTTATTTTTAAAAAATATAATAACAATTTGGACGAAATTAATCTCGCCAAAAAAATCATAGTGAACGTCAGTAGCGCAACTAAAGGGGGATTTTGTGGTGTACACCCACCCCAGAGTTATTTAAGCAACAAGTTAAAAAGGATACCATAAAAGTGAGTCACATGAAAAGTAAACACAAGTTTTTGTCAAAAGAGTGAAAACGATCGATTGCGGTTGAAGCGTAATCCATTAAATGAGCCATATTTTCTTCGTTCAGAATGCATGTGTTAAATGAGTTTAAATAAAAAAATTTTCAAACTCGAAACATTGATTTGACTTAGGCAGTCGATTATGCCACTATAAGTTTGTAAGAAGTAAACAATTTAAGGTATAATGCTAAAATAAAGAATTTAAATTTAGCAATGATAAAATTAGATCAATAAATTGTATCTGAATGCTTTAAACCTAGCAGAAATCAATGGCTTTATTTAAGCAAGAGCACGAATAACATCTTTATACTCTGACGCACAAAGTATTAAAGCTTATTGTCGAATCTCGGTTTACATGTCATTCTTGGATACATTTATCTCAAGCCTAAGTGATCGATTTTTATAACAAAGACGCAGTCTTATTGGATTTCAAACACTATTTCCTGACACTACGAAATCGCTAAATGATGCGTTAGAAGCTTTTGAAAACTAAATTGGATTCTATCAAGATGATTTGGAAGGAGACTTTGGTGACTTAAGAATGGTAATTTAAATAAACTGAATGTTTGATACAAAATAAATAATTAAAAAAAGCGATGGAAAAATACAGTGTTTAAAGCCTTAAAAAGTTAGATAAAGAAATATTCCCAAATATATGTCATTTTCTAATCATTCTTGCAACTCTTCCACTTACTTTGTGTGAAAACGAAAGAACATTTTTAGCACTTTGCCGGCTTAAAACTTATTTAAGAAGCACGAAGTTGCAAGATAGACTAAACGAGCTTACATTGCTTCATCTTTAGAGAGATATACTACCATCAGTGGATAATATTTTAGGTAAACTCACTAAAAGTAAGCGTAAAGTAACTTAGTTTTGATCTGTTGTATTTTTGCCAATATTCGTAAACAATTGATTGCAATTTGTTTTAATTTTGTAATTATTTTTTAATACTTATAAAACACTATTTATAACAACTTTACTTGTTGAACACTATATATTATGTACAAACTTTATATGTTAAGTACTTGTTCCTACTTGCAATGTTTTGTATATTTATATATTTTCTGTTTTTTCTAGTTTCAAAAAGAAAAAAAAAATTCATATCGACTTAAAAATTTGTATGTACTCTTAACTTATTTTAAAATAAAATAGCTACTATTTATAAAATAACTAAAAATAACTTTGTGGTAGAATTCTGTGTTTGTTTGTTAATTTTACCATTACTTCATAGGCAATATTGCTCTCAGAAGTTTCAATTTAGTGCTGTGAAGTGAAGTGAATCCGTTGAAAATAATGATGTTGCTTGACCTCATCAGGAACTATTAGTGAAAAAATTGGACATCCGCTATAGTTACGTACATTTTTTTTTTCATATATAAGCCCGACATATTATAAAATCTCCCCACCCAAAAAATTTCTTGTTGTGCCCCTGGAGGATCTTGTTTCTAACTTTCTTTGATAACCCCACCCAAAAAAATTTTTGTTGCGCCCCTGGAGGACCTTGTATTTAAGCTTCTTTGATAACCTTAGTATACGTAATAATGTTAAGTTTATACTCACCAATACACAGGGTGACTTGCGAATGTTCAGATTGGTTGGTTGCACTAATTCTAAATGGTTCGGTCTTTGCGGTGGATTCAGATCCGGAGTAACGGTGTTGTGATCTGCAAAAAAAAAATATAAAGAAGACAAGTAAAGTAATCACTGTAAAAGCAGTTTTTTAATAATAGCTGCGTTTGATTTGCCACCTTATACTCAATAAATGTTGCTTATTTAAAAATTTGTATGGGAAAACAACAACAAAGTCTTCAGCTAGTTGAGCATACAGTAGGTCAATTGCCGATTGAGTTGAGTAAAGTTGCGCCGCCAAGTGCTTAAATTTTTGTTGTTTTGTGTACGGGGTAAGATAAAATATAATATAATCTATCAAAATGTGATGTGAGTACAAAAACAAATTAAATTTCTTCAAGCAGTCATTTGTTTTTGTTTTGGTTTTTGACTTCGTTTTCAATTTAATTTACTGGCAGTCTTCGAAGTGATGTTTCAATCAGAATAAGGTTAAGCACCAGCACAGGATTAAAAAGTAGTATTGACAGTTCTATCTGCGGTCAACGAATGTCAAACAAAAAAATCAAAACGAGAGCGTGCTATGGTTGCTAAGGCAGCTGATGCAAAATAGAGATATCAAAAATAGTTTGTGTCAAAATGTTTTCTAATTTTCTCTTGTTTGACATATGCTGAATGCAGGTCGTGAGAATATAGGTAGCTGTCAAGGTCATAGTATAACCAGACAAGGTAGTGTTAGGGCTGAATGTGTTCTTTTTCTTAGTGACCATAACTTTCAAACTCAGCCATTTTAGTATTGTTGCTAATTTTTGCTTTCATATTGCATTCTCATTGGTTGCAGATTTTGTATGAAATGTCAACTTCGTTTTGACAGTACCTAACACTACCTTGTCTAATTATTCCATGATCAAGGCTACCTGATAAATATTTTTACCATAAGGTTAAGTATATAGGTGTGTATTTGACATATCCTTATTTTATGTAAACAAGCACATATTCTCTCTCTGAAATTAATGACAAACGTTGTGTAGTCTTCTCAAAAAAAAATATCATTTCAGTATTTTGCTACGTTCTTTTTTTTATAAAATGTAGTTCTTCTTTTGCTACACTTTTTTTTAAGACTATGCTTTTTTATGACACTTAAGTGAGATTTTAGGCAAAATCGTTTAAAATTAAGCTTTATTTTAGGAGATGTTTGCTACAAAATATATTATATATTCGAAACACTTCATTTGCATATTAATTTTACATCATCGGTTTAAGTAACACAAAAATGTTATTTTTCTTAACATATATTTTTTATTATAAAGATGGCGCTGAAGTTGGTGTGCTAAAAAAGAAAAGGTGAAAATCGACATACATCATCGACACACAAAAAAATGCATTTGAAAATATACTTTTAAATGCACATCTTTTACCGAAATGGAATGAAAATAAAAAAAATTATGAAGCGTCGAAAAAGTAATAAAATTTTTGTTACTTTTAGCCATACTATTGCGTGTACAAACTAGACAAATTTTGCAAAGACGCTTATTTTGGTGAAATATGTATAGAATTACATTACAAACAGAATAAAATAAAAAATGTGGTCCGCTTTGAAAAAGTATGTTTCAACAAAAACGCGTTTAAAGCCACTCTGGTTAATAAAAGGTACTCTGGCGCACCGGGTTTTTAGCACTGTAGATCAGAATTATAAGCGGATTTGATTGAATGTTTACATATTTTTGAATAGTTTTACAACAATAATCAATAAAAGAAAATAGATTTTCAAGACATGTTTCGCCTAAATCCTCTCTTAATATTTTTATGATTTAAAAACAGCGTTTATGACAGGAAAATAAATTTTTATGAGCAAGATTTAATTGAGAATTCTGCGCTGCATAAATATGACTAATAATAGATTAGTTTTAATGTTTTCATATTTAAACTAAATACATGTAGAAGTTAGTCTTTTTTGATTTTTCAAAATATTTAAATTACTATATTCATACTGTTTTTAACAAAGAAATACAAAAAGTTGGCTTCGCATAGATTTTATAATGAAAACCATGTTTTCCATGTTGCATTACTCCTATTCTTTTATTACTGATTTACAACAAAAACTTGGCTATTATATTTTTAAAACTCTTAATATAACTCTTAATATAATTTTGATATTCAAAACGAATAAGAAATAAAAAATTTAGTATAAAACGTAGTAGGTAAATCCTTTGGATATTTTGTACAATGAAAAACTTTCATATATATGCAACCAAGTGCTTGTTCTGCTATAAAAAAAATTGCTCTTTTGCTCTCCTCGCGTTATTAGGGTATCTGAGTTCATTCTTGTGAGCAAACGTCAAATGGCTGCATATCTTAATCATGTTATAGGTCATCTGTCAAAACACAAAAGTGTTTTTATACTTGCCAACTATTGAGCAAGTATGTAAGAGCTAAATGAGTAGCCGTTTTTTTACAAGTGAGTGTAGCACTGGCGCACCGAACGCAGATTGTAAAACTTTATTAAAACAAAAATTACGATTATAAGAGGAAAAATAGTTGCAATAAAACTCGAATAAAAGTTATTTATGCTTATTGTTTTGGTCATAAAACTTGTTGAGCAATAGCACAGCTATAACATTCCTACACACACCTGTACAACCATTGCATGCAGCCCGCCACCAAGCATTTACGCCCCTTTTTAGAGCACAGTATTTATTGTTTGCTTAATTTAATTTCATTTCATTTCGCTTTAGTAGCTTTTTACCTGCAGTGAAAAACAGCGTAGATTCTAAAGATTTAGGTATATTATTTAGATTTAAGATGTAATCAAGGTTAGACACTGTTTCTCAGATCGCTCAACAAAGAATTTTTGTTTAATTTACATCCCGTAAATGATCCTTGACATAAGTGTTGATTGGATATACAACAAAATAAAACAATATAGAAAAAAAAAATAAAATTTATTCAACTTAAACTCAAATCATTTCAAGGTAAGCCACCAGCAGCATGCACTGAACAGTGGGGCACCGAGTCAGGTTCAAAGTTGTGCGCACATTTCAAGGAATATTTATTTAAGCGTAAACATTTTGTAAAGCACGCAAATATATATCCAATATATACGTATATGAATAAATTTATGTTTCTTTTTTATTGCACTAAAAAAATGTTTATCACTTAATTTGGCGCAATTTTATTGTGCAATTTAAAATTACGCACTAGACCGCACTTGATTGTCTACTTCTCTTTGTGTATGGTAAAAAAGCACATGAGCATAAAAAATACTTTAAAATAGCAACAAAGTTCAATAAAACGTCCTGCGGTGAATAATGAAAATTTATATGATTTGCTTATTTTCACACTTCCGTTGCTTAAACGACGGGATTTTATTGCTCATTAAAAGATTAATTTTAATATATATCATGCAATTTTTTCGTATATAATTTGTTTTGAAACATATAATGGAAGTGGTAGCAGCGAGCAATGCTTAAAATAAAAACGCTAAAGGCATAATTAATAACTGCAGGTAAAGTCTATAAGTTGTCTGCCATTTTAAAATACAAATATAAAAAAATATGAAAAAAATCGAGTAATAAAAGTAGGAAAAAAAATCCATTAGCAATAGAGCATGTAAAATTTACTTATTAAAAAATGTATAATTAAATTAGCATATCAAAATTTAAATTACTACAGAAAATTATTGTAGTCATGTGTTATAAAAAGCTTTAGTTATCATCTGTTTTGTAAGTTTTTATTTTATTGGTTTTGGTAATTTATCCCTTTTTAAAGAGTATTAGAATCGTTTTAGAATTTTAGCAGTTTTTGACAAATTTCGTCAAATCGACTGAAACCAAATTATTACTCTTATCAAAATCAAAATTGTTGGTGATGATATAGTAATAAATCCAAAAGGTTTATTTGATGATGTTTTGAAACGAAAAAAAATTGGTTGATTAAACACCATTTCTAATTGCATTTCAAAAGAGGCCAATTGAAATCCAGAAAAGATCAATGACATTCTGAAATTTCATTTAAAATATAGAATAGATCATGTGAAAATCAGAAAAGATCACATAAAATTCAGAACAGATAAATTTGTATTGGGAAAAGATTGTAATTCACAAATTCTTTTTGAAATTCAGGACAGATCAATTCAAAAATTATATTTAAATTTCAGAAAAGATTAGTTGAAATTTCAAAATTTCAATGAAAATTAATAAATTTTGAAAAGATCAATTGTTGTCCAGAAAATATCGAATGTCATTCAGAATACATCAATTTAAATTGGGACTAAATCAATTCATCAAACTTTACCTAATAGATCAATTGAAATCAAGAAAAGATCTAAAGAAATTCAATTAAATTCAATAAATATCTACCATTACCATAATCATAACCCTAACTATTATTATAACTACAACTACAAATATAGCTATAATTATTATTATAATTATAACTACAACTACAACTACAGCTACAACTACAAATACAACTACAACTTTAACTTTAACTTTAACTTTAACTTTAACTTTAACTTTAACTTTAACTTTAACTTTAACTTTAACTTTAACTTTAACTTTAACTTTAACTTTAACTTTAACTTTAACTTTAACTATAACTATAACTATAACTATAACTATAACTATAACTATAACTATAACTATAACTATAACTATAACTATAACTATAACTATAACTATAACTATAACTATAACTATAACTATAACTATAACTATAACTATAACTATAACTATAACTATAACTATAACTATAACTATAACTATAACTATAACTATAACTATAACTATAACTATAACTATAACTATAACTATAACTATAACTATAACTATAACTATAACTATAACTATAACTATAACTATAACTATAACTATAACTATAACTATAACTATAACTATAACTATAACTATAACCATAACCATAACCATAACCATAACCATAACCATAACCATAACCATAACCATAACCATAACCATAACCATAACCATAACCATAACCATAACCATAACCATAACCATAACCATAACCATAACCATAACCATAACCATAACCATAACCATAACCATAACCATAACCATAACCATAACCATAACCATAACTATAACCACAACCATAACCATAACCATAACCATAACCATAACCATAACCATAACCATAACCATAACCATAACCATAACCATAACCATAACCATAACCATAACCATAACCATAACCATAACCATAACCATAACTATAACCACAACCATAACCATAACCATAACCATAACCATAACCATAACCATAACCATAACCATAACCATAACCATAACCATAACCATAACCATAACCATAACCATAACCATAACCATAACCATAACCATAACCCTAACCATAACCATAACCATAACCATAACCATAACCATAAACATAACCATAACCATAACCATAACCATAACCATAACCATAACCATAACCATAACCATAACCATAACCATAACCATAACCATAACCATAACCATAACCAGAACCATAACCATAACCATAACCATAACCATAACCATAACCATAACCATAACCATAACCATAACCATAACCATAACCATAACCATAACCATAACCATAACCATAACTATAACCACAACCATAACCATAACCATAACCATAACCATAACCATAACCATAACCATAACCATAACCATAACCATAACCATAACCATAACCATAACCATAACCATAACCATAACCATAACCATAACCATAACCATAACCATAACCATAACCATAACCATAACCATAACCATAACCATAACCATAACCATAACCATAACCATAACCATAACCATAACTATAACCACAACCATAACCATAACCATAACCATAACCATAACCATAACCATAACCATAACCATAACCATAACCATAACCATAACCATAACCATAACCATAACCATAACCATAACCATAACCATAACCATAACCATAACCATAACCATAACTATAACCACAACCATAACCATAACCATAACCATAACCATAACCATAACCATAACCATAACCATAACCATAACCATAACCATAACCATAACCATAACCATAACCATAACCATAACCCTAACCATAACCATAACCATAACCATAACCATAACCATAACCATAAACATAACCATAACCATAACTATAACCATAACCATAACCATTACTACTACCAATAGCATTACCATAACCATTACTAGTACCAAACCATTAGCAAAGTGTTCAGCCAAATGTACCTATTTTTAGAAAATAGTTTGTTTTAATAAAAATTGTTGTTTTTTAAAAAAAATTTCATATCAAGCTTTTCACCTTGGACTAAGCCAATAATAGTGATTTCAATGAAACAGAATTGAGGAAAACTATATTGAAGTTCTTAGAAAATGTTTCTTGGTTTGAACTATTTTTTTCAAACAAACACATTTAATATTCTTTCGCTACAAAAAATTGTGCTTGGATTGAGACTTTAATACATTAGTGCTTGGTTCAAACATAGATTGCTTGATTTTTTCTTTGCGGTTACTCTCTATCTGAATACGATCTTCCATTTTTTCAGACACTTTCATTTAATTTAATTTTTTATATTGATTCTTAAGAATGAAAGACTTATAAAAATATTTATGACTTGGGCGAAAAACTTTACTATTCTGCGTATTTTAAAAAAGTCACTACATTTTAAATTTCAACATTTAGAAAAGGTGAATGTTACTTACATTCCTACTAAAGAGTTCAATGCTAATTAGATGTTATCACAAATGAAATAAATTTTTTTTACTTAACAATTGAGCCAATTTTTTAGATCAGATCAAGGTAAGCTGATTGCGTAGTACTTGTTGTAATGCATGTAAAAAGCTCAAAATCTCAAGTTATCATGGCTGCATCCTTCACATTTACTTTGATGTTGTCGCTGTTGAAGTTGATGATGGCAGATTGGCAGTGACAACTATACAAATGTTCTTAGAAACAGCAGATAGATTTAATCCCACACAATATTAATAATATGTGTCGCCTGTAACTCAAACCCAAAACGAATCAATAAAATTACAATTGAAAAGTAAAATTAAATGTGAAATTTCTCAGAAAGTTTTCAAATAATTTTATTTTGGCAGCAACTTTGACTTTGAAATGTTGCAACAAACTGGCAACTACAATATTATCGAAAATTTCTGATTTTAATGTTTCAGACGATTGAATGAGTTTTTAAGAAATGAAAATAAATAAAACAATCTATTGAAATAACCAAAAAAGAAAATGTTTATTTAAAAAAACATTAAGGAGATTAGTGCAAGACATTAGCAATAAAAATGCCATCATTATCAGCATCATATGTTGCCAAAGACCTGCGCCAAGGTACGCAATTCTTATGCGTCGATCAGCAGATATCACAGGCTAAATAACACTTTCATTCTCTTTGATAAACATTAGAATGCTTAGTGCTCTTTAGCTGTTCTCTTTCAATTTAGGTCGCATCATAAACAGTCTGTCTGCTCGATCTGCAGTTCGCTGGCAGTACCTCGAACTCTTGCGAAAGTCGAAAACTTAAGCAATTTTATCCCCGTTTTCGAGAACAAGGTAGACTTTGACGTCATTCGATGTGGCCACCGCAGTAAAAACATTCGCAACGACATCATTAAGCTTAAAAAATACGTTGAATAAAGCATTTAAATGTTGAAAAATAAAAATATATAAATCACAAAAAACAATCGCAAAAGCCAAAGATCAGCCAAAAAAAAAAAAACACACACACACACATACTCAAGCTTACTCAGACCAATATAAACCGTAGTATGAAAAATGTTTTTTGAATTATTTTTTTATTTTCTAAGAATTCGCTTATTCCATTTGAACAGACTGCGGGAAATCTATGAAAACTACTCGCCGGACAACATCTTGAAGAATAAACGAAATCAGAAGCAACTTGAAGAAAATTATTTATTTATAGACAAAAATAAATGACAGCTCCACAGAAAGACAAGCAGACAGGCAAATGGACATACAGGCAGTCGTATAAATGGTCTGAACACCGACGAATTGACTAAGTGACAGCCCAACGTATGTGTTTATTTATTACTTTGGATTCTTAATGTCTGTCTTATTTTCAGATAATCTATTTTTTTTACTTCTGTTGTTGTCGCTGTTTTTCCTGGTTTGGTTCATCTTAACTGCTGACTTTTGCAATGCTACTCCCGCAATGATAAATAAAAACAAGCGTTACACCAACAGCTCCACCGACTATAATGCAATGTGTCACACATACGTTTTTATCACTTGCTCGGTGTCGATATATCTATAATCTGTTGGTGTGTGTTGGTGTTTATTTTTTTTTTCCTTGCCAATAATTTCGCTAGCTACTCCAATGAAGAATTCCTAGTTTATTCTTTACAGCTTTTAAAGTATTCATGGTTAATATACCATCTGTATAATAAAATTACTGGTGATATTTTTTACGTTCCCAAATAACTTGTTTATTCACTTTATTACGTGACTTGACGTAAGTACATTTTTAGTTCAATCAAAACGTTGGAATTTCATTTTATAGCATGACATTTATTTTTAGCGTTTGATAAGCATTACTTTTATTGTGACATTATTTCAAATATGATTCAGAGTATTGCTTTACTTCAATAAAAATAAATATATATTGATGATTTCATATAAATTCGACTAATTGTGAGCAAAATCTGACATTTGTGATTCTGATTTTTTTTTAAACTTTGTAGGTTAGTAGTGCGTTAAGACATAACTTAAACTGTGTTTGTGTTTTTTACAAAAAACTTGAGCAAAACGAGTTACATTTAACAGAGAGTCGATTTTTACGAAGGAAACTGCCAGTTATGCTTCTGTAGATTTATTTAATAATTGAGCGGTGTACCTCAAGGTTCTGTTCTTGGACCGTTGCTATTAACAATGTTTATAAATGATATTTTCAGCAAGTGCCAACACGTCACTATACATGCATATGCAGATGACCTCCAATTATACTTGTCCAGACCTATCGGCTTAGTTGAAGATCTATGTGCTAGAGTTAATGAGGACTTAGCTTTGGTATTTAAATGGGCAGATGAAAATATGCTCACATTGAACCCCACGAAATCATTTGATTTGCCTATATCTAAAAATCCATACTATCACGAATATTTGCCTCCAATCCTACTTAATACTTAATACTTAATTGTTAATAAAGCCACTAATCTTGGTTTTCAAATAAACTCATCCCTTGCCTGCGATGATCACATCAAATCATGTGTAAAAAAAGTGTACTATCTTCTTCGAAATCTCCGAATGACATCATTGTTCGTGCCCATTGAAACAAAAAAGAAACTTGCATTGCAGTTGATTATGCCGATCATAACATACTCTGAAGTCGTGTACTGCAAACTTGACTCTAGGTCCTTACATAAGCTCCTTGTCGCTTTTAATAATGCAGCTCGCTATGTTTACGGTCTTAGAAAGTTTGATCATATCTAAGTCTGTTGTAAAAAATTACTTGGTCGTGACTTACCAAGTTACCTTGAAGCTATACATTGCATTTTCCTGCACCGAATCATCTATACACGTAGTCCCACATATCTTTTTGAAAAGTTGAAGTTTTGCAGATCAAGTAGAAATATGAATCTCACGATCCCTAGATACAATTTTCTTAACTCCAGTAGATTGTTTTTCGTCAGCGTTATTAGGTCGTGGAATTCATTACGTAATAGTATTAAAAGCGTTTCTAATAAAAACAACTTTAAGCATTTAATTTTCAAACACTTCTCTTAGCTCCCAATTTTCTTTTACTCTCATTTTTTCTTCTCTCACTCTCTACTTAGTTTTAAATGAATACTAAATTGTCTAAATAATCATTGTCTAAATTTAAGTCCTTTTAAGTACAATTACTATTAATAGCAGTCTGCACTATTTATTTGCATTTTGAATCCTATTTGTTGTTATATCCATTGTAAATTCGGCATGCAAAAGAATTGTTCTTATATGCCAACAAAAAATTTTTTAACTAAATAAACTAAAATTCTATCTTACGCGCAATAGAGCATTACAAAATTTCCTCTGCAATAGATAACATTAGTGGATGTAAAAATAATGAATAATTACAAGCATTTAAACAAAAATTGCATAATTTGAAAGTCATCGATACAGGTGGTTTACCTTCTGAAATTGTTTTTGTTATCAATAAACATTATCTAATAACAACAAATATTAATGTTAGCGATGGTTTGGCAAATGGGGCTATTGGTAAACTAGAACACATTGAAATTGACTAGAATGACCAGGCTAAAAAAGTTTGGCAGGAATTCGATGAGTCCAAAATTGGTCAGAAAACAAGAATGACAGCTTCTGCTGACGCTCAATCGATTCAAGTTGGAAAAAGAGCTGAGCCAATACTACGAAGAAACAGTAGCATAACTCCTAATAAAAATAAAACAATCACAGTTATAAGAAATCATTTTTCATTAATTCCTGCAGTGGCTATAACTATTCATAAGTCCCGTTGACATTATTTTCATTTCGGAAACGTAGCTATGCAATAATATATGTGATGCTATCTTTAGCATTAATAATTATATATTGTACAGAAACGATCGAACTGGAAAAAAAGGCGGAGGAGTTGCTATTTACTGTAAAACCACCCTTAACTCTAAAGTTGTAGGTTAATCCAGTCGACCAGGTATTGAATTTTTAAATTTATGTGTATGGGATAATAGTACTAAGATATTTTTGTCATGCGTGCATAATCCCAATAAGTGTTTCTCTGTTGATCCTCTGTTTTCTGCTTTAACATGCAGTATTCTTGATTATGACTGCATAATGTTGTGTGGAGATTTCAACATCAAAATTATTTCCAATGAAATTAGTAAGTTTTTACCGTATGATAATTTATCGACAGTAGGGCTATCAGTTGTAAATGATACGGTACCCACACGGTACTGCAATAATATCACTCCTAGTCTACTTGATTATTTTATTGTTTCTGATCTTTCAGTAGTTTCTCTATTCGATCAACTCTATTTTCTATCTGACCACGATTTAATCTTTTGTTCGTTAAATGTTAATTTATCTCGTAATGCAGTTTCTAATAATTTTTCTTTCCGTGATTTGAAAAATATTAACTATCAGTCCCTGTTCCTCGATGTGTCAATGTTATCATTCAATGAATGTTGGCTTCATCATAATATAAACGATAAGCTTAGGTCTCTTTTAGCACCGATTACATATCTTTTTGACAAACATGTACCGTTACGTACGACAACCGTGAAAAATTTGTCTGTCCCTGGTTCACCCAATACGTGTCTAAGAGCATTAAAAAAAAACAAATTACTGAAAATATGGAAAATCAGACCATGTCCTGGAAACTGGGAATCTTTTCGCATGGCTAGAAATGAAGCTGTTCTGTTAGTAAGACAGGCCAAAACACGATTTTTTTCTGAGAAACTAGATTTATCCCTTAATTCCAAAACGTTGTGGAACAACATAAAAAGACTTGGGTTATGTAATAAAAATCGAAATGAATGCAATGAAGATCCTGACATTCTAAATAATTTTTTTGTTGACATTTTTTCTACCTCTAATGTTACCTCTACGCTTTTCTGTGACAACCTGACTAGACCACAGTCTTTTAAGTTTAAAC
This sequence comes from Dichetophora obliterata, assembly GCA_963920525.1. Taxonomy (NCBI): domain Eukaryota; kingdom Metazoa; phylum Arthropoda; class Insecta; order Diptera; family Sciomyzidae; genus Dichetophora; species Dichetophora obliterata. The sequence goes on from OY986438.1 coordinate 184,164,462, forward strand.
GGTTAGTGAAATTGATGTTGGTTGCAGAAGATGCCATTCCCATAAAATTCCTTAAGCTTTTACTACCTCACATAATAACTTCTCTTACGCACATTATAAATCATTGCTTTATAACATCCTCCTTTCCCGAAAATTGCCATCATTGCACCTATAGCTAAAAAGCAAATTCCATCTGGTGCGAATGATTATAGGCCTATAAGTATACTGTCACCATTGTCAAAGGTATGTGAAAAACTTATGGCTCAACAAATCAGCAAATATCTTTCTGAGAAATAACTGCTATCCCGCTATCAGTCTGGTTTTAGGGCAGGGCATGGGTGTTCCTCAGCGGTAGTAAAGGTTCTTGATGATATTCGACCCGAATATGATGCCGGTTCTATGACTTTACTCTGCTTACTTGATTTTTCCAAGGCCTTTGATAAAGTCAATCATAGTTATTTGTGTCAAAAGCTTAGGTATCTTTTTGGGTTCTGTGATAGTGCTGTTAATCTAATGTCTAGTTATTTGTGTAAAAGAATGCAAAGAGTTAAGGTTGGTCAGGTATTCTCGTCGTACAAATTAGTAGTAAGTGGTGTTCCACAAGGCTCTATACTAGGTCCTCTGTTATTTTCAATTTTTATAAACGACATCTTCATTGTATGCCGAAATGCATCTGTTCATGCTAATGCAGATGATATCCAGCTTTATCTTTTAGTAAGGAAGTGAAAAGCTATTGAGTAGAAAAAAATGAAAAGATAGATTGCCTAAAAGGACCTCTCCCAGTAACCTCCCTAAGCCATCGTGGCAAAGCATTTCACAACCTAATGGCGTTAATGATAAACAGGTGGGAAGAGTTTTATGAGTTGCGCCTCGGAACATTCGGAACATGGCTTCTACTTGACATACAAAACTGAAGTTTATCATGTAGATAGCAAGGAGTTTTCCCATTGATTAGTTTGTGAAGGTAAATACAGTTTCTAGCATTTAGGTAAGCAGTTATGTCGCATCCAAGTATTGCATTTGGGAAACGAGACAAACGATCGTATTTTCGGAGACCATACACATAGCGCGTGGCGTAATTAAATGCAATTTGAATTTTTAACTGGGAAGATGCGCCAAGTTTACTATAAACTATGTCTGAATAAGACATGATTGGTAAAATTAGCTGTATGACTAATCTACGTTTAATTTCAGTAGGAGTGACACTAGCAGACATTCTTAAGTTTCTTAGGACATAATAAACTTTTTGGACTACACTTTTAACATGGTCTACACAGGACAAAGAAAAATTAATGTAGGTACTTAGATTTACTACTTTCGACACCACAGTCAGTTTGCAATTGCCAATAAACAGATCAGGGACATCAACGGCATAAGTTTTACTCTTACATATAGGAAGAACATACGATTTGGCAGCGTTTAGTTGAAGGCCATTACTTTTGGCCCACTCATTGTTGCTACTGAGATCCTCTTTTAACCTACAACACAGATCATCAAGAAGTCCAGTTCGTCTCGAAAGATAAAGCTGGATATCATCCGCATACGCATGAACAAATGCATTCCGGCATACAATGAAGATGTCGTTTATAAAAATTGAAAATAACAGAGGACCTAGTATAGAGCCTTGTGGAAGACCACTTACTACTAATTTGTATGACGAGGATACCTGACCAACCAGCTGCCTGACAGATATTGCTGTCAGAAATAAAAATGCAAAATTTTGAAAGCATAAATATCACTTATTTCCTTTGTGTATCTCAATTTGAGAGAAATGGTTGTCGTTCTAGAGGAGTTGTAATTTATCGTAATTAAAATAAATATAAGTACAATACAGTCACTGCGAATATGTCAATATATTTAAACAGACTTCATCTACTAAATTTTTTCGCTGATATTTCAAAAATTGGAGAAGTATGTTCTGCAGAAATGCTAGGTCCTAATGGACAACATATTTTGATGATTTCGATTTACATTTCACTTCAGAATACGTCCGAAAAAAGCCAAATCGATAACATAATAAAATGCACATATCTTTTTTATGCTATACAGAGCAGATTCCATGAACTGGGTAAAAGTTATCACAAAATGCCAATTGTTTTTCTTAAAGGCACTTAAGCGATTCCTTTTTGATAAATTTAATTTACAAATAATAAGCGATCCAAATATTTGTAACTAGGTGGCGACCGTAGCCTAGTCGGTAGAGTGCGTGGCCCCTAAGCTAAAGAACTGCGGTAGCCCGGGTTCAATTCCAGCTCAGACAGAAATTTTTTTCAATTGAATTAATTTTTCTGTTCGATCGTCACCTCTCTGCAGACAATGGCAAACCTCAGAGAGTAAAAATTGCCATGTAAAGCTTCTGGAGAACATAAGCAGTTCGGAGTCGGCATAAAACACGTAGGTCCAGTTCTCGGTCATTTGTGATCAAACATTTAATAACACGCACAACACTATTGATCAATAGAAGCTAGGTCAAAGTCCCTTCAAGGGCTAAAATGGCCAGTTTCATTTATTTTTTAAATATTTGTACAACACGATTAGGAACAACTATTGATGCAGTATTTTCTAGATATATTTCCGACATATCATCCATACCATACGTTTGCTATTTCAGTTATCATAAGCCCCTAAATTTCAGTAATGAAATTCGATAATAATAATTGAAAGCATTTACAAAAATAATTCAAAATTTATGTAATATGTAATGAAATAAAATAATAATGATATGTAATAAAATCTACTGCTGTGATTATAACTTGTGTTTTTTTTAATTAATAGGATGTTATTTTAAATTTTTGAATTTAAAAATTGTTTTATTATAAAACACTAATAAATTAACAAATCTATGAAACTGTGAAAAAGCTTCGCTTCTCTCGTGTGTCCAACGACGCATCTATTTTCTTAAATTTCTCGTTTCCGCTGTAGGAATCTAATGGAAGATATTTTTTAAGAATTTTTTTCGATGAGGAATGACAGTATTTTTACTTAGAAGTTGGACAAAACCATCTTTTAGCGATTATCTGCATTATTAAGGGAGATATAAAATGAATACACTTACGCCACTGTCTGAGTTTTTTTGTATTAAAGGTATATTTTCGAAAAAGTAAATATTACAACTGCCTTTGTATTAAAGATAATAGCTTAGAAGTGGTTTTGTCCAACTTCTAGGTAAAAATACTGCCAGATTTTTGCAGCGGAAAGGAGAAATTTTAAAAAAATTTTAGAGGAAAAATGGCGTAAGTTTGTTAAGGATTCATGTTATATCTCCCTTAATAATAAAGATAATCGCTAAAAGGTAGATTTGTTTAACTTTTAGGTGAAAATACTGCCATTCCTCATAAAAATTCTTACAAAATATATCCCATTAGATTCCTACAGCGAAAACAAGAAATTCAAAAAAATGTTCAGTGGACCAGTGGCGCAAATCAAAATTTTTTACTAATATGCAATAATCTGCGTCATTTTTGGGTTTTATTTAGTTTATTTTTTACGATAAGACTAGCTCCATTTATGCTCTTGACCTAGCTTATAAACAAAACTGAGTTCTACATACTTGGAATTTATCATAAGAATTTTTCTAAATGTTCGATTTTCTCAGAACTACCAAAAACGAACTTACGCCACTTGTGCTCTGAAAAAAATAATGTAATTTGTCAGAGCAGTAGCAAAGTATTGCAATTTATTCAGAGATTACCTAAACTAGGAGTTTCTAGGCCGTACTCATAATAAATAGGTTACATTTTCCTTTTCACTTCTACGTACTTAACTCAATTTCCCTAAAGAATCCACTTACGCCACTTGTGCTCTGAACAGCTCATATGGCATCATCGTCCTTATTAGGTATGGATATGAATCGGAGTTAGCCAATTCATCTGTAATAGAAGAGCACTCAAAATTACTGATGCCTAAAGCCGAGATAGATTTACAGCCCTATTTTAGCAAATTAACAAAATGTTAACCAGTATTTTGAATATATCTATTTGTTTGTTGTAATTTTTTTATTTCAAAACGAAATTTGAAGCTCAAAAATAAAAAATGTTGATAAAAATTTTCAACTGCTTTTCAGTTATTGACAATTTCATTAAAAAATTTTGTTTTTTGAGCTTTAAATTTTGTATTGAAAACAACAAACACATAGAAATATTCAAAATACTGGTTAACAATTTGTTAATTTGCCAGAATAGGGCTGTTAATCTATATGATATTTTTCTTTTTAATACCTCAAAAAGACTTGAACTTGCAGTCTTTTGGAATACACAATATTTTTGACTCCCAAAACAGTAAAACTAAACTAACTTTTTCTATTTTAATTAAAAATACTGACCTTTCTTAGCAATGTCATCATCGCTGAGCTGATGCTCTGATATGTGATCGACATCTAGAAGATCAGATGAAGCATCCGATCGTTCGTCATTATTATCTAGGGAATTCTTATGAAGATTAAATTTGTGACACACTTCAAATGCTTGGCCGACAGTGCGAACAATGCGCATAGCTTGTGACTGGAATTAGAGAAAGAAAGAAAAGAAAAAGAAAGGTTAACATAAAAGGCTGATAAACAATCAAGGCAATGTTAATTTAAATTGCTAAAATTGATATTAAAAAAATTTCAAGACCCCCCTTAAAGCAAAAGTTTTGCAAAGTCTCACCTCCGCGTCTGCAGCAGTTTGATCTGCCGCTGCACATTCGGCGGTATTTCTGGCAAAGCGGTCGTCCAGCAAAGGCTTGGGATTATCACAGTTTTCCTTTGTTGCTGGTTGAGCCGCACAGGTATTGCTGCTGCTTCCAACTGATGCCACAACCGAATTCACGCCGCCTGCCGGGAAACCAGAACTTTGTTGCTGCGGCGAGCTAATGCGCCTTTCGCGACTCTTTTCCGAAACTACTGGCTCACGAAACGACAACTTTTTGCGTGGTTTTTCCGACTTTGGGCGATCATTAATAATTCCACAACTACCACCACCACCACCACCATTACCACCGCCGCTGCCCATGCTGCTGGAGCTGCTGTTATCAAAGCAGGCGCTGGTGTCAGTCAATGATTTGCGACGCTGAGAGTGTTGCTCCGAACGCTGATAAAGCTGTTTATGACGCTCATGATGAGGCCCAGCGCTGTCATTGACATTGACACTACTGTGAGGGTTGGGTGGCGCTGCGGTTAAAGTATTCTGACGCTGCAAGCCGCTGCTTTGCTTATAACTACCACCTGCTGGGTTCATCAGGCTGAGGCCAACGCTGGCCATGCCAATGAAGGCGCAATTATCGATAACTGATTTTGATTGCAGATAATTGCTGCGCTGACTGGCTGACTGCTGTTGTTGCGGTTGTTTCTGTTGATTGTTCCACACTTGACTTGACTGCTGCTCCGACAATGGCGCTGTTTCCGGCGTTGTTACTTTCTTGAATTTTAAACGTGCCCTCAACACACTCGTTCCGCGTTCGTGTTTGCGTTCTTTATCGCCATTTGAGGTCTTCTGTTGGTTTGCCCTTGAATTATGTTCAATGGCCGTTTTGGTTTTGCTCATTTCCCGTTTAACCGGAAGTTCCTTCTTAATCAAATACACAACGTTTTCATCATTAAAGAGGATGTGTTTCGAGGATGATGAAGTGTTGGTATTTTCTTTGGGTTTATCACCACTCTCAGCAGAGCTCACTAGCTCTTCTCCATAGTAATTGTTGCCGTAGACGTAGTCGTCCTCGAGTTGGTCGCCTTGCAGCCAACTGTGGCGCTGATACTCATTCTTGGCACGAATAATATTCTCGATGAAGGTATCATCGAGAAAACGATTACGTGCAAAGTTTTTCTTATCGCCGGCCAACTCATTCTCAACGCAGTTGATCAACTCATTGATATCGAGACTCTTGTTGCGTGCCACCACCTGCTTGGGTCGTCGTTGATTGTATTTTGCGCTGTGAGGATTTGGCAGGGTGCTGTTGCCAACAGCATTGCTGGGCAAAACCTGCGGCCTTTCTTTGTTCAGCTTGTCGCCAAGGATGTCGCGTATTATGCCGCCACTATTGCGAAAGATGTTGCGATGATAATTGAGGCAGTCCTTTTTATACTCTTCCGGTGTGTCGCGTGATTCAACTGTGCTGATGACTGCGTTGGCGTCCTTGTTGCTAGTGGTATTTAAATTGCTAGCTATGGCGGCTTTTTCAGCTGCTGACTTTCTACTGCGTGACCATGGTAGAAAATCAAAAGTCTTTTTAATGGGACTTTTTGGTGCAGAGGCGGGCGCTTCAGAAGAGCTGCGCGTGCGCCATATGCTGCGCTTACCAGCGTTTGGTGATGCAACTTGCAGGGTGTCGTTGTTGTGATTCTTACCAATTGGTATGGGCTTGCTTGGATTTTCATGCTTCATCATGGCAAGGGTCTTTCGTAATACAAAATATATTTTTAAACTAAAATCGTGCAAGGCTACGTCTGCTACTTCTGGTGCAGTTCAATTACTTAATGATGATTGATTTTGACATTTGTATAGAAATACTTCACGTCCTTCAATATGCCAAAACAGTGTTTTCGATAATAATGTAAACTATTTTCGTTTATGTTCTTTTGCATACAGTTGAAGGTCGTTCACTTGTGCGACAATGATCATCACAACTATTTTAGTATTTTTACTTTAAGTATTTTTTTCACATTTACTAAAATGAATGCTTGATTTTGGTTTATTTTTTATTGTCTCATTAAGCACAAAACCTTCACTGGGTTATTCACTTCTTTCGATCGAACGATTGATCGATACGTTTAATGTTTTTCGCACAACGTTTTAACATAATTGTTGCTCAAATTATGTGTGAAAATTTGGCACATTCTCGTTCTATTTAAATGCTTTTATAATAATTCCATGTGTTTCATTTATAGATTTGGTTTGCTTTTTTTGTTTTGTAAACAAAATGATATTGTTTATGCTAGATTTCACTTTGTCTATGAGAGAAAAATATTGATTTATTCAATCATTTTGAATAATTTTGGGAGTCATGGACACGCCTCACTGACACAATTACCCTGACTATGTTCTAATGAGGCTATGCCAAAATTCAAGTTCATTTCTTAATCGTATTTCGCGTACTTTTTTATTATATATCTTGCTTTTAAAATTTGTTTTATTTTGTTATTTCAGTACTTTCGTTAATTCAAATTTATTTTTGTTATTCAATTTCTACAACAGCTATGGTTTGTAGAATAGTTGAAATGGTTCAAATTCTAGAAACATTATACTAACATAGTCAAAAATATTTTTTTTGTCATTTTTTTAAGTTCTGAAAGGTGTAATGAGTTCTGCCAAATATTTTTCTTCAAGGTCTGACAAATCTGATGAATAAACATGATGTACTCCCAATATTTAAGAAGATTCAGGAAGTGAGTTCTTCTCAATGGAAAAAAAACGATTAACTTCAAGGCTATTCTTCAATCATATAACCCAATTAATAATACTTTGTCAAGCATTTCTGACCACAGTTAAGAAATAATTTAAAGAAAAAACATTACACTTAAAATAAGTTTTCACGAAAATGTAGTACACTATATTTCCAATAATTTCGATATTACCTAAGAAAAAAAAAAACCCTAATGAAAGTGAGAGAACGCCTATAAAATAGATGAAAAAGGTTCACTAACAACAAATAATGTAGCTATATTATAACAATAGGGAAAACATATACATACTGTGCAGTACTATGATTCTCAACCGCCTATTGAGTTTAACTTTAAAAAAACAAACTACGTGATTTTGAAGAATAACTTGTCTAATATAAACTGGAATTCTATTCTAAATATTAATACAAATAGTTTATCTTCTCAGAGTCTTGATGATGCGGTATATGCGTTTAATAAAACGCTCAATGATTGTTTTTTTAAAGCTGTTCCGCAAAGGAAAGCCTCCTTGACATCGGGTCCGGTATGGTATACAAATGAATTAAGAAAAATGAGGAATTTGAAATCTAAATACTATAAAAAATATCAAAAAATACATAACATATGCGATTTTAGATGCTATACCTCGATTAAATACAGTTATCAACAGTTATGCAAACAATCCTATAATATCTACTTAACAAAAGTAAAATTAAACATCAAATCTGATGCTAAATCCTTCTGGATCTTTGTTAACACAAAACGCAAGATTGATTCCTATCCTTCTTTTATGAAGTATAATTTTGTTAATTCTGATAATGATAATAGTATTTGCAATCTTTTTGCAGACTTTTTCAAGACGACTTATTCATCATCGTCCTATGATTCTTTAAGTTATCCTTTTAATATTCAATCTGGGGATATATATTTCCCAATAATTAACACAAACACAGTCTTATCATTTTTAAAAAATATTAAAACATCATATAAAAGTGGTCCTGATAACATACCTTCGTGTATATTAAAATACTGCTGTGAAGAATTAGTAACTACAATCTCTTTACTATTTACTTCATCATTAAAATCCTGCTATTTTCCTGCAGCCTGGAAGCATTCATTTATCATTCCGCTGCATAAATCCGGAAATAGGTCTATAATTGATAACTACCGTGGCATCGCAAAATTGAGCGCTTTGCCTAAACTTTTAGAGGCAATTGTTACATCACGACTATCGCATAGCGTTAAATCTTTAATGTCTCTTTTCCAACATGGATTCCTTTCTGGAAAATCCACTGTTACTAACCTTCTCGAATTTACATCAAAAACTATAGAAAACTTTGGAAAAGGCATGTAGACTGATGTTATTTACACGGATTTTAGCAAAGCTTTTGACGTTGTAAATCACAAACTATTGATCTTAAAATTACATATTGTTGGATTTCCTATACCGTTGGTAAAGTGGATTGAATATTAATTAAGCAATAGAACACAGTCTGTTATTTTTAAGCTCAAGAAATCACATGAGTTTCCTGTTACTTTAGGAGTACTTCAAGGAAATCATCTTGGGCCCCTTCTGTTTCTACTTTTTATAAACGATTTGCGATATGTCATAATACATTCTAGCATCTTAATGTTTGCTGACGACGTCAAACTCTTCCTTTCTTTTAAAAATGATAATGACGCTGTATTTTTGCAAGCCGACATTGATCATCTTCATAACTGGTGCAAAACGAACCGTATGAACCTCAACATGAAGAAATGCAAGCATATGTCTTTCTCGCGCAAACCACCAATTAAATGTACCTTCAAAATTTGTGGTTATCCATTGGAGTCCTTAGATATTTTCAATGATCTTGGAATTACAATGGATCCTAAACTACGCTTTAATATTCATGTAAATAAAACAATAAATAGAGCAAATAGTACTTTAGGATTTATTAAACGTTGGGCAAAAGAGTTTAATGATCCATTCATAACGAAAATCTTATTCACTTCCCTAGTGTGGCCTATCTTAGAATACGCTTCAGTTCTTTGGTGCCCACGATACGGTTGTTACATAGACGACATTGAATCAGTGCAGAAACAATTTCTTTTGTTTGCTTAAGCTATCTTTATTGTAATACTGATTTTCACTTACCACCTTATGAATATCGGTTACAACTCTTAAATCTTCTTTCTTTAAAAAATCGGAGAATTATGATAAATGCTTGTTGGATTACAAAACTTTTACATGGATATGTCAAAAGTCCAAATTTATTGAGTAAAGTATATTTTAATATTCCTCTTCGTCCTAGAAGATCTTTTGAGTTACTCCACATGAACTTTTGTAGAACTAATTATTTGCAGTATAACCATAATTTTGTATCTGATGTTATATCCTTAAGTGAATCCATGACCTCAATCAAACATAAAATTATAGATTACCTGCAGTACCATCGTTGATTATGTAAAGTTCTTTCAAACATATATCTGATGCATTTGGTGATTTGTAAACACATTAATATAACAATCTAAATGGATAAATGGACCTAAGCGTAAAATGGAAAATTTCGGTGAATAAACATCTAAATAATCTGAATGGACCTAAACCTGGGATCTTCAGTTGCCTCATATCTTCATGATGATTGTAACTACACTTGTCGACGGTACCGTGGTGTCTTGGTGTCTTTTTACCTCTTGAAACACTACGTTAGATCGATTTGTAATATATTAATATGAGTGGCCGATAAGACCTAGTTTGTCTTGGTGCCTGCGTTCGCAACTGGTTTTCTTTAATTTATGAAAATTGGTTTGGTGAAGTTGACCTAGTTTGTCGTGTAACCACCCTGTCAAGCCTGGACCTCACCGGTTTCAGGAAGACAGAACGATATATATTACATATTTACCTATTGGAGTGGTGTTTTATTGGGTATGAGACCTTGTTTGTCACACGACTCCGCCGTATACAAAAATTGTTGCTAACTTGACCTTGTTTGTCTTGAAAACGCAACCCTGCTTTGCTGTCTGATATTATCGATTTTGATTTAACTTTTTTTTGTTATTTTTTATACTTTAATAAAATTATATACTTTAAGCAATTTATTAGAACTCTTTAGTTTGTTAATAATACATGATTTCAATCAAAATCATACTTTTTATTTTTGAATTGTATTAAATATCTTATTTTATAATTTTAAATATGCTATAAAACCTGTTAAGGTTTAGCAATCAAGTAAATAAAAAAAATTTTTTCCAAATTTTTCACTAGTGTTATCTGTGTTATAAGGTTATTCACGTTTTATGTGTTTTGTCTTTGTTTTGGTTGATTTTAAGGGGTAAAAGTTAAATAAGCCCTCAGAGGTTCTTAGAAGAAATTATGTAGTATTACTAGTTGAAATATGACAAAAAGGACTTTTGGCCGTTTTTGCAATTTATGCAATTTTCTTTTTTTTCCACTTATAGTTCAGCCACGCTGAATTGCTTATAATATGGATTCGGTATTTCCGACATTTCAAAGAATTATCTGATTGGGTACTCGGAAATATCACTAACCGTGCTTGAAATATACTGATTTTTTTTTTTTGACTTTGAAACCCTCGGAATAAATTGAGGGGACAACATTGTTGCTCAATTTTGTTGACTAAGCATTTTACAATAATTTTGGTAAAGGTCTTTAATCAAAATGTTACTTGTTTTAAGAGATAAAAGAAAATGCTTAAATTTTGTTGTTACATTAGACCAAAATCTTTTAAACCATTCAATCTAGATAAAACCTTTAGTGTGTATGTTCGAAGAGCTAGGGACTACTGTAAAACATTGAAATATTAGAAGTTATACAGTTTTATGATGTCGCACAGTTTTATTTTTAATACTATTTTCAGGTCATTACTCTAATATGAAAAAATCTTTTTGACATCATCTACCGAATTCTGAAGTGGTAACAATCACGTTTTGAAAAATACTGCTAAAATCTGTTTGTCCTGTCGCAACAAATTAGCTTAACATAAAAGAAAAAAGAAATAGCAAAGGTCATTGAAACAACACAAAAACATCAAGAGGGTTGTTGAATTTCGTGTTACAAATTATGCAAAGAAATGTGCGAGGCACACGTCACTGCCAGACATGAACAACAACTTTTTTTGTTAAATTAAATTTACGCTACACCAAATTATTACGCTAACACTTTTTAATGAGTGAAACAACATGTTAATAATAAAAATTTATGATTGAATTCCTTATTATTAAAATTTATTGCAAATATAAAACAGAACTGTTTTATTTTTTGTTTGTGTTTCCAAAATATTTAAGAAATTTGTAAATATTGAACATGGAATATGAGTATAAAAGCAATAATATTTAATAAATAATACATTTTTGCACGCTGGCACAAATGGACGCGAACACATATTCCAAGACACTCAGCTATGCCCACACATAAAATTATATATATATATATAAGGAACAAAAGAAGAAATAAGAAAAAAATGCAATTGTATCGATAAAGAAATATAAAAAAATAATTACATTTCCACATCCACGCCCACTAAGGCAGGGCTGGAATTTAAAGTATTGAAAATAAAACAACAATGCAATATGAACTTTCAATATTGTACGCTGAGGTATTTTCAGCAATCAAAATAACTGCAGATACATATATACTAGATACATACAGCAGCAGGTGAGTCAAGGTGGCTTATATTTTATTGTTTGCTTTAAAATATGAGGTATTTTCGAGTAATAATTTCTAATATTGAATTTTCTTGAATATATGTACTAAAGATTTTCAGTTTCTTGCAGACTTTTCTTTGTGTTAGCCGCTAATTTGTGCGAATTCGTAAGGATCTCATATTAGAATAGAAGATAATGTACAAATATTAAGGCACTTTAAAAATAGAAAACAAATTAATGATTGTTTAAATTGAGTATTTACTTGTTTTTTTCGTAGGAAAATCTTAATATTCCATAATGCCTTAGAATTTTTAGAACACAAATTTTTAGTGCTTAGTTTTGTGTAACTAATTAAGCTTTTAACAAATACCTTTGCTTGGTTTGTTTTCATCTAATATACGTTGGTTATTTTCAATTAGCAAGAAATGTTGTTCTTTAAGAAACTTTTTTACTTATAAGATTCTATAAACGATTTGTATCACATATTTAAAAAAAACCTTCTCCATTAAATTTATTTTCATTCTATTGAGTTCAATTATCTCAAATATGGGATAAACAGAGTTGAGTTTCGTAAAAAGGAGGTTTGAGATACTTTTTTTTTAGTTTTTGATTGAGTTGTAAAGTTTAAGAAAGAAAAATGTTTTTAATTCAATCCCTGTGACAAGACCATATTCAAAAAGGGCTAATTTTGTAAATATATAACCTCCGATATCTGTTACAAAAATATTTATTTACGCTTGTTCAGCTATGATTGCTCAAACACTAATGATATCTACATTACACAGTAAGCGACAATGGGAGTAGTACCAGTGCAAAAATTTTCCAAAATCTTTATCCCACATTTTTTAACTCAGCCCTACTTTTAACGTACTCTTATGCAAAAACAACGTAGAAAAAATTAATATAAATTATTAAAATAAGTATTTACTAGGGCTTTCAATCCCGAATCCCGATATTTCGGGATCCGAAACCAATTTCTAGTCCCGGAATCCCGGTATTACAAACCCTAAATCCCGGGAATTAATTTATAAGAAAATATAAAAATTTTACCAACTATATTTGCAACTGCAATGTAAACGATGGTTTTTCATAATATCAAATTCATCCTGTTCTATTTTATCTCTTTTTACATTTTGAAAGTCTATCTTTTAGTTTGTTTTTGTTCTAATCTTCAAACACTCTGTTTACTAGGCTGTTCAATTTTTATGGAATTTTGGAAGTAGCAATAATTTTATAACTGTACTATAGTTTTATTTTTAGGAATTACTATAGGAATATTTTATTCACATCATACTATTTACTGTTAGTAATTTATAACTAATTTATTTGAATAAGAAATTTTTCTTTTTAAATTTTTTTAATATATAAATTTATGTTGTTTGTTTTCTTTAACTTATTTACGTTTATATATTTATGTTTATAATAAAGAGAAATTTTTAAATAATGACTAACATTTGTAAATATAAAAAAATCATTGCCTTTTAAATAAAAAAAATTAAAAAATATTAAATTTAAATATTTTAAAATGGAGCAAATATTGTCAATAAGAGTCCGCAAAGGTTATGATTTTTATTAAAAAAATCATCGTACCATAATCATTATTTTCTAATATAATTTTTTTTCGATCTGATTTTATCAGGAGTGGTATATTTTTTTAATTATAAAAGTTGCAAGTGTTTCTAAAAATACAAAATGGATTTTCAGAATTCGACTTTTTCTTCCAGTTATTGTTGAATTTTTTTTTTTCTCTTATGCTCTTCTATGTACATTACATTACAACTGTTTTGTTACCCTTGTCTGTCATTATTATCATTACTTATTATGATTTCAACTTTGTGCTGTCTTAAAAACTTTCGAGAGTTTTTGAATATTTTAAGTATGAATGAGGATAAAGTTTGGATTTCTTTTAAGAAAAAATAATATGCAATCGTTTTTGCTAAAACGCAGAAATTAAGAGAAATAGTTTTCAACGGTCCCTGTTTTTAACCCTGGATAACCAATCATATATCTAATACGTTATAACCAATGTTAGTCGATTCGACTTACACGCTCCAAAACTCGTTTCAGAGGAGCTGTTAGTACATAAAATACATTAAAAGCTGTTGAAAATGGAAAACCTATGTATATTCTACTAGAAATAAAGAAAACATTAATATTGGTCTTCGTTTTTTTGCATTTTTTATATTTTTTTATAAGCTACTTATTTTATCAGTTTGAGATGTACCTCATAAGATTATTGAAAAAAAAATAGTAAATAAGCATAAAAAACTTAAAAGGCTCTTATATCATTGTACGAACAAAGCATTATTTATTATTATTAAAATAAAAAAGTTCAAATCAATTGTTAAACTAAAGAGACACAATTCGCTGCACCACTATAAAAAATTTATAACCAAAACACTATATTCATACAACAAAGGAATTAACTTCGACTGAACCGAATTTAAAATACCCCCTCATCCGTATTTTGGTATATAAGAAGTTGTTAGTGTTGTATAATGTTGATGACACCTCTTTTAGGGGCGTGGTTTTTATCCAAATATACAAAATTTTAAACTCAGAGTTCATCTTAATTATCAAAGCTTATCAGTAAAATATCAAGATTAAAACATAATTTTTTTGAATTTTTGAATGTTTTGTTTTATAATGACGCCACTTTGTGTGTGAGGTGGGCGTGGTTTTCATCTTATTTTGACAAACTTCAAATATAACAAACTTCAAAGAAAGCTAATGTGCAAAATTCTAAAAAAAAATAATAATATATGAACAACAAAAATAATATATGAACATTTATTTTTGTGGCATTTTAAGAAATACCGTTTGGATAAAGTCACTTCGTATGTTAAGTAGGCGTGGTGTTCATCCGATTTTGTTCATTCCCGAATTTTGTCTTCGTTTTTTGAATATAAACATACCTCTTTTATTTCATTATGATAGTTTAAAAACTGTGGCTGTATTTGTGTCGACAGACAGACAGATGGATAGACGGACAGACGGATATGGCTTAATCGACTCAGGAGGTGATGCTGATCAAAAAAATATCTCCTTATAAGCGTTACGAACGGAGTAACAGAGTTAATATACCCCTTACGCAATACGCGTGGGGGTATAAAAAGTTAAGTTAAAGCCAATGTTAGTCGATTCGACTAACACTACATTTATAAAAAGATTCACCCCATGCAATTAAAAGGCAAATACATCCGAACGCAACGAGAGCAGCTTAACAATTAATGTGGTTACTACAATATGGATAGAGAACACGATCAGATGAGAGAAAAAAAGGCTGTAAGCAAAAAATTGAGCAGTGTTAGTCGAAACGACTAACTTTGGTTATCCAGGGTTAATACAGCTAAATATTTTAAAATATTGGCATTTCGATATCCCTAAAAATCTCGGGATCATAAATTTAAAATACCAAAATCACTGGATTCACTAAAAATCTTCAGGATTGAAAGCCCTAGTATTTAAATATATAAAAGGCAAGCACACTGATCCGTGCCCAATACCTTTCAAACTGTTCAACCTGAAAGTATACACATCTTAATACATAAAAGGCAAGCATGATGCTCCGCACACAATATTTCTCAAATTGTAATTATTTTTTGACAGTGAAGTACTTTTACAAGACATACTGATCTCAAAACTGTTCAGCCTGAAAGTAGGCACAGAAAATAAATGTATTTGAAAATTACACTGTGCATGCCCAAATATCAAACAAGCTGGAGACATATTATTTCAGCATAATTCGAGGACGCTGAATTTAATAGCGTTTACTGTTTTTTAATCCTTTGGCCCGTTTTCGAGAAATTGAAGGTTCAAGGTCAGGTACATGTTGATGCAGTTTTTGTAAGAAAAACTTTTTCTCGACTTCATGTCAACAAGTGAAACATAAAAAATACCTGGAGAATAATTTAAAACAATTTAACCATCGAAACTCAACTCTTATGGTCCAAATTAACCTCATAAATAAAAAAAACACTAATTTTCGTATAAAAGCTTTGTTCAAACAAACACAAACACTCGCTTTTTGATGAAAAAATATTCCCCTGATATAGTGGCGCTAAATGAAATTACAAATAAAACCAAACTAACCCACCTTCTGTGTCCCTCAAACGACCTGAACGGTATTAAAACTAAGTTTTTCATACATATATATTTTTTTTTTATTTTCTCAGATAGATTCATCTTTTTCTTCTGCTTCTTCTTGTAAATTTCAACAAATGTCTCCTAAGAGAGCATATAGTTGTTTACCACTGCACCAGTGCTCGAGTCTCGCCGTCACCTGATGAAAACATTTGCCATGCATGTGATTGTGTCAAAGCAGTTATAAATAATGAATTGAATTCAAATTAGTTTTAATAGAAATATTGTAAAAAATAATGCAGTGTTATTTATTTACTATT
Source organism: Dichetophora obliterata (assembly GCA_963920525.1). Taxonomy (NCBI): domain Eukaryota; kingdom Metazoa; phylum Arthropoda; class Insecta; order Diptera; family Sciomyzidae; genus Dichetophora; species Dichetophora obliterata. Next base: position 184,180,845 of record OY986438.1, read on the forward strand.
GTAGAATTATTTGCAGTAGCATAAGTATAGGTATTATAATTTCTCAATAAATTTTATTACGAATTTGTAACGAAATTTCGTAACTACATTTCTTTACGATTTCTTTATTACATTTCGTTTTGATTTGGTAACGAAATATGGTTTCGAAAAAGTTACGACACTTCGTTACAAAGTCATGACAACGAATTCATACTATTTTTTTAACGATTTCGTAACGAAATCGAATTCCGAAATTTGATAGATTCCTAAATATTCGTAAAAAATTCGTTACAATTTCGGTTCGGAAAGTTTGGTCTACTGGGTAGTTAAATTTAAGCCAAATATCGGAGGTTTGACTTGGAATTTAAAACGAAATATCTCTTTTTACAATTTTTTCGTTCAATTACTAGATTTAATCATAATCTACATAAATCGTTTTGGATTTTTTTATTTAAGATGAAGCTGTTGTGAATTATCTTGGCCACCGCACTACAACTCTTTTGAAAGCGTTTGAGACAACACGCATCCACTGTCGTATTTTGCAATATTTTCTTATGAAAATATGATCGGGAAAAAATTGTTTATATGTAATCTAAAAAAATATTGACAAACAGATGCAACTCTTTGACTATTTTCAGCCTCAATTCACCTTAAAAGCACTAAGCAGATTTCGTTATATTCCGCTTACACTTAAGCATTACACTCTAACACCGTAAAATTTCTACCAGAGGAGAGTATTTTTTACTGAATCAGTAGCTATACCATACAATCACCTCGTTTAATCGTTACAAAAACGTACGTACGCAGGTGAGAAATTAAAGTTCAGTAAAAAATAAATATTGGCATATATTTATTTAACGGAACAATACAATTAAGATTTAATGCAATCTCAATATAATGATTAAAATAAGTCAAACCGTAAAGTGTACACTAAAAAAAATTGGATTGCTTACAAGATTCATTGGTAACCATTTTAAATTTGGTTAAAAAAACTGTGAAAAAAAATACTGTTGCATCAAACTTAACATCTCAGACAAATTTGTTAAATATTTCATTTAACTATTATTAATGTTTAACCGAATCGTTTTGTATGTAGAAAAATAATGAATGATGATTTTAATGTACTTACATTCTATAAAAAAGTATGTACCTTGCAATAAACATGCCTTTTTTATCTAAATGTACTTTTTGGAGAATCAGAAATACTCTGTCAAATTTTCTCGAATTTAATATAATAAGAATGCAATACTCGCTTTTATAAGTTTCTATAACTTTTGAAATCCCGAGTGGCTGTATCTAATTTTCGATGCGGTCTTATGTATTGTATTATTCACTGAAATGATTTATGAAAGAAAATAACTTTAAAAGTACTTTTTTTTTTAAACTCCTATGTAGGTAAATCATTTATCAGAATAGTGGGTTTCTTGATTTCCACGACGTTATTGCATACAATTCTACGTTTTCAGTGCATTTTCTCTACGTATCATCAGTTGACGTCATTTCATTGTTTAGACTAAAATGCTGCTTTAAATTGTTGTGTACGTTTTTGGTTATGTGGTGTTTACGTCTTCAAACACTTGTTGTTATTTAATAATAATGGACTTTAAGCAAAAAAACACACAACAATAGCCAGAGAAAAAGCCACTTAAATTGTGAAAAGCTGCTGATAAACAAAATATAAATGCGTATTTTTTGCACATCATTTTGCAAAGAATAAATCTTTCTTAAATAAAAATGAAGAAAATAGGGTATATATTTGTATATGCAAATATATCGGATACTAACAACTAAAAGAGCATAACAAAAGATCTCTAAAAATACCGAAGAGGCAAAACAGTGCTGTTTTTAGTGCAATATTGTAATTTCAAAGAAGCTGTTTATTTGGTATTGTATTTATGATAGGTACATAGTGTAACGAATCCATATACAAAAAGTGGACAAAAATAGAAGAAATTTTCAAAGAATCATTAAATAAAGCAAGAAATTGTTTAATGTTTAAGGAAAAGAGAATGGTTCATACAAAAATAAACTTACTGTATCTTTATGTATAACGAAACAAAGGCTGAACGTGGTGTGAGACACGGTAAGCAATACATTTTTCCATACCAAAAAATATTGTTGCTCGTTTCTCTCACGACATTCAGCCTTCGTTTCGCTTCACATACAGATGCTATTAAATCGAATAAATACACGCTCAGCTCTCATATCACCGAAATTGGTAATCTGTGAACTTTCCCAAAAGAGTTAATCCAGGGAAAAAATGTTGCAGCAAGAAATAGTTTATATAATTATGTAACAAGTCCGACCGAAACCGCATTACGGCCGTAACCGAAACCGAAACTGGTTATTAATATGCAAATTTGAGTTTTTACAAATAATTTTTTTTTATTAAAAGGAAACAAAAGTACTTTCATTCACATAAGAAAAAAAAACTACAAAACAAAGTATTTTTGTGTTTTTTAAAGGTTTAGTATTATAAAAATAGAGATATTTCGTTTTCTTTTCCTTTATCGCACACACACAGAATTCGTTCGGAAGTTTAATTATCATTTTTTGGCTACAGTACCTATAAAACTTTAATATTAATTGCAATAGAGATGATAAAATCGCAAATGATAGTATCGAACGCATAAAATTAACCAAAATTTTTATCGTGAACACGAGAAATCAAATTATAGACGAATTCATAATTTTTGTTTTGTACAATGCGTTGTAAATATTTTTATACTTGAATTACATGACTGATGCAAGAAGTTTTTGCCAAAAGTTTCGGGTAGTTTCGGTCTCAATATGGCCGAATAACCGAAACTGGTCGAAACTGACAGAGGCCGAAACTGACCATAACCGAAACCGAAACCGAATATTCGGTCGGACACTACAAATAAGGCCAAAATCTTTAACGAAAATTGGTTATCATAATAAAGTTATGTGCGTCAAGTTTTGTTGTTGTGAAATAATTCTTTGTGTAAATAAACATATAGTATAAATTATTTATGTGTATCAATTTTTATTGATCTGATATAATTTTTTGGCAAAAATGGCGAAATGGAGAAATCTACTAACATTACTGATTTGGTTAATTTTTAGACCAATTAGACTTTGGTAAATTTTATTGATCGGTGATAATTTTTTTGGCGAAATATATCACATTACTGAGTGGCCTTAAGGCCACTTACTTGTTACCTTTGAAAAAATTGTTCTTACATTTTTTTTTTTTGTATTATCAATTATAGTCTGGGGTATATCTTGTGAAAATTCCAAGAAAGTCTACTGAGTAGTTTTTTGTGTGAATTTTTTGTGCAGACAAGTTAGGCATGCCATAAGCACTTATCTCATGTCCAACCTATTTGCATATATTGATTTTGTTTTCTTGTAAGGAAACTAATAAGGAAATGTTGTTACAACATATGGGAGGTGCACGTGTAAGTCAGACATTTTTGTTAATTTTTACTTCAACTTGTTCTCGATGCAAAGAGACTGTAAAAAAACTGTATAAAAAAACGTGTATAAAATTTAACTGATCTGCGAAATTTTTTTTGGCTAAATTAACCATATTACTGTTTTCGGTTACATGGGAGCTGAACGTGTTAGTCAGACGTTACAGTTCATTTTTACATCAACTTGGCTTTGGCACAAAATAGTCATGTGTATGAAATTTTAGTGATCTGGGATAGTTTTTTAACAAAATATAGAAGACTTGCATAAAAGCCTGTCCTACGACAGGTCTTCTGCACACTTCCTTTTTGGAGCCATTTACCGGAGGTAGTTAAATCAAAAACCAAGTATGAAACCAACTAACTGCATTATTCTGTATCACGAACAAGCACACCAACGATGAGAAATACACGAGAAGTAATACAATTTTGTATGGAAGAAAATATTGCTTCTCGTGTCTTTCTCCTCGTTGGTGAGCATCTTCGTGATACAGAACAATGCAGTAAGTATCAAACACATTTTCTGTGCATACTTTCAGGCTTAATTTTTGAGAAAAGTATGTCTTGTAAAAGTACTTTACGGTCAAAAAATAACTACAGTTTGAGAAATACTGTGTGAAATACTGAGCAGCATGCTTGCCTTTTATGTATTAAGATGTGCATACTTTCAGGCTGATCAGTTTGAGAGATATTGGACACAAAGCAGCGTGCTTGCCCTTTATTTATTAAGATTACGGAATTGGGTTGTATGGCTGGTGGGCGTATTATCCGGTTGAATTGGTTCTTCTTTACACCATCTTTTTTTTTAAAACAAACATATTTGTACATAATTTTATGACCATGGAGAAATGTTTTTCGGGAAATAGGCGGTGAGTGTGACAGTATTATCAATTTAAATGATATTTTGTATGACCAATGATAATGATGAGGAAATGCGAAAAAGTTGTAATAGCTGAACTCTTCTGTTATTGTATGTAAAAACCATTCACTTATCCTAAAACTTACAGCCCTATTCTGGCAAATTAACAAATTGTTAACCAGTATTTTTAATATTTCTATATGTTTGTTATTTTCGACGCAAAATTTGGAGCACAAAAAAAAATTTTTTAATGAAATTGTCAATAACAGAAAAGCAGTTGACAATTTTTATCAAAATTTATTATTTTTGAGCTTCAAATTGTGTTTTGAAATCAAAAAATGACAAGGAACACATTGAAATATTCAAAATACTGGTTAACAAAATGTTAATATGCAAGCATAGGGCTGCTATTCTCACAATATATCATGATTCTACGGAAACTCCTGTATTTAACCACTTGTGTCATGGGTGCGTTACAAAAATGGACGCATTTTAGCCAAAAGATGCTTTAGAAAAGACATATTTGAATTAAAAAACAAAAAAAAAAAATTGTTTATTTTATATTCTTTCACACTTTGGGAAAAAAAATTAATGTAGTAAAGTGTCCAAAGCCCTTTTTTTTAGTTTCGGCGAACCAGATTTCATAATAATGTCAAGAAAAGGTTATTTTTAGTCATATTAAATGAAAGAAATAAACCTAGTAAGGAATTTTTTCGACTGGACTGAATTTAAAATACCCAGACTTTAGTATGTTAGTATATTCGAGGTTTTGAATGTTGCATTATTTTAATGACGTCACTTTTATAGTGCTTAATTTTATCCAAATATTTTTAATTTTAAATTTAGAAATTATGATGACGTCACTTTGTTTGGGAGGTAGCTGGAGTTTTCAGTTTTTCCCACCAAATTCCAAATATCGAATGCATCGTTAAGATTTATCATTTTAGTACAGTTACTTTGTATGGGAGATAGTCGTGGCTTTCATTCGATTTGGCTAATTTTTGAACTGGATCTTTATTTTTGAAAAGGAAGCATGTTTCTTGAATTCCGTTATTATAGCTCTAAAATTACGGCTTTCATCGTGATCACAGAAAGACATGACTACATCGAATTCAGGAAGTTATGTTAATCAAGAATATATATTCTTTTATATACCTGCCACGCCTCCTCATAGTCTTTACAAACGAAGAGATAAAGTTAATATAATCCTTATGCAGCATGAGTGAGGGTATTAAATACAAATATGTTTTTTCTTGTTTTATTGCCTTACAAACTTTATGAAAAATTTGTCATTTCTATATCTCTTCTTCTATACTATTATATAAAATTGAAGTAAAAATTAACTGTTGCCATTTCACTCCAAAAGTACTGAGCCGATTTTTATGAAAAAAGTTTTAAAATATCATATTTGTGTCTATGAGAATCAAATGTGATCAATTCCACTTTTGGAAAAATTGAGTTAACGATTGATTCTGATTACCCTTGTTCAATGCTACAAATGACTGTATTCAAAGTTTTCTAATGTCTAGTTTTTCCAGAGTAATTTGGTACTAAAAATCAATTTGAGAATCAAAAATGATCTATTCCACCTGGTTGTTGGCATCAAAACGACACAATTCCACCTTTTACTTTTTGTTCTCCAGAAAGGAGTGCAACTCTTGTAATATTAGGCCTAATCACTACTGCGTATAATTTACGTTCTCGCAAATTAGCTTTGTCGTGACAACACTGTGTAGAATGCCAAAAAAAATTTAAAAATTTGTTGGATGTCAGTTAAAAAGGTGAACAGTTAAAAAAAGATAGATATGGATTCCATAGAGACACCAATTCTAGCGGACTATCCACGTAAAAGAAAGAAAAACGTTAATCAGAGGATACGGGATTTAGTAACACAACAAAAGTAATTTGAACGGCTTTGATATATTTTTCTGGTTAAACCCCTAAATAATTATTTGAACTAAACACACCGTTAAGGGCTTATAATATTATATATTATATATTGGTGCAATATTTCAGTGCAATACATAATGCGAACTCGGTCAAAACAAATTATTAGAGTTTGCCAAAACACATTTTGAAATATAATTGGAATAACAAAGGGTCGCTTACGTTACGTTTGCAATCGCCACTTCAAAACTGGCACAGTAGTTATTAAAAACCGAGGTGGTGACCGAAAACGTAGCAAGCTTGCTAACAATAAAGAACAGGTGATTGGCTTTATAATGCAGTACAAGACAATTGAAATTCATTATTGTCGTAGTCGTATTGCTAAACGACAGTATTTACCTGGTGAGTTGTCAATCAACAGAATGTGGAGGAGTTATAATGACTTCCACCTAAACTACAAAGTCAAGTCTAGCTACTTTCGAATGATCTTCAACACTTGCTTCAGTCTTGGATTTAAGGATCCATCATCAGATAAATGCTCGACATGTATTCAACTAAAAGCATTTCTAAAACATGAAGAAAATTCCCATAAAAAAAACAAAATAATTACCAAAATACGAATTCACAAACTTGGAAGTAAAGCCTTTTTTGAAATTCTTACTGAGGAAAGGTCTGATTTACTGACAATATCCTTTGATTGTCAAAAGAATATGTCGCTTCCAAAAATAGCTGACCAAGCAGCCTACTTCACCGGTCAAATATCCTTATGCCTTTGTTGGAGTAGTTGCAGGTACTGCCTATTAATTTCTCACAAAAAAAACAACGGTTTTCCTATATTACTGGACGAAGAATACTCGCCCTAAAGGTTCTAATTAAAACGCCTCCGCAGTTTTTTATCATCTATGCAGCATGGATCATGAAGCTATAAGAACAGTTCGACTAATGGCTAATGGCTGCGGAGGCGAAAACAAAAACTGAATTATGATAGGTATGTGCCAATAATGGCTGGCAAATAAAGCTCCAAAATACATTACAACGGTCGAGATAATATTTCCCGTTACTGGCCATTCTTATATTCCACCAGATGGAGTATTTGCACAGATTGAGAAGCAAGTTAATGTCGGATAGACTATAATATCAGTAGAAGATTATTTCAAAATATATACAGATTATGGAACTAGAATAAATTTGGGAAGTGCTAACTTTCCCATTCTTGATTTTAAAACAGAAGTATCGAAGGTTTTCAAGCCGCCATCTGCTTGGCACTTTTAATTCAACGAGACCAAACTATTTATAATAAGGAAGTGTAAAAATTACCTTATAAGAGTTCAAGGTGAACAATTTTATAGATCTTCTATTGGTAAATAAAAATCCGTTGTAAAGCTCGGAGAACATGTGTTTTCTATGTCTCCGCCAATATTGCCATTTAGAGTGAAAATCAGTGAACGTAAAAAAGACGAGTTAAGCAAACTTCTATCTAAGGATTTTGTAAATGAATGGAAAAGGCTTGAAGACATGAAATTTTATAAAAATCTTATGAACATTAAAAATTCTCAAGAAGAAATAGTGGACACTAATGATCCTGTTTGCAAATTTAATGCCGAAGATCGTATTATAAGAATTTAATATATTTTTAATCATTTTTTAACTCTTGTTACACTATTTTAATCAATATTTTATCTTTTTTATATAACTTTTAAAATTAGATTCATAAATAAATTAATTAAATCTAAGCACTAAAGATTTTTTTTGAGTATTGAATTACATTTAACTTTTTTAAGAATTAAATCAACACAATTCCTCTTCTTGAGGATCAAAACAACACTTTTCCAGTTTGTTTGTATCAAAACGACTCTATTCTACTAAGTGAGTTTCAAAACAACACTATTCCAAAATAAGTTGCTTAGTAAAAACTAATGCAATTAATTTTCAATTATATTCGCTACGCAGTTATGCTTTAAAAAGTCCACTTTATAAGCAACAAGAACAAAAATTTTGAAAAGTTACCTCCAGAAGTCTTAACAAGTTTTTTTTTTAATTTACTCCAAACAATTAAAAGTGGAATTAATCTCTTTTTTGTTCTCGCAGGCACATTTGTGCTACAGCACTCTATGGGGGTATATATACAAAGTTTTAAGTTATTTAAGAAATCATTCCAACTGCCACGCGTTGCTTAATAGTTTTCTTTTAACGCGTTTGTGTTGCGAGAGTTTCAATAAACTCTATGTAGCTCTCTACTACAGAAACGTTTTTGATTTCGTTTGACATGTATTCAGTGTATTCCCCCCGAAAGTTTTGCCACCTTATTTCTTAAAAGTCGTCCTAGTTGTTATTTTATTGCTAAAATTGTATGTATGTTACTTTTGGCTTTTTTGATTTTATATGACGATATGTACCTTTTATCTATTGGGAATCTTACAATATGACAAAAAAAAAAATAAATGATCAGTTACTGTTGCGGAAAATGAGACAAATTAAAAAAGTTAAAAAATTATTTAATTTTGTTCAACTTTGAACCATGAAAAGTGACTCAAGTCTTAATGACTTACTAATGTTTGAATATACAGAATATACAGAATATACAGAACTATAAGCTTTTTCGAAATGATCGAATTGATAAAAAAGGCGGGGGTGTTGCAATATATTGTAAAAATAACTTAAATGTTAATCTGTTGGGAATGTCCAGTGGTTCAGAGGTAGAGTTTCTTAATGTCGAAATCTATGACAGTTGTACAAAAGTTTTCTTGTCGTGTGTGTATAATCCGAATCGTAATTGTTGTTTGGAGCAATTTTTTACTTTATTGTTGAATTGTACAATTGACTATGATCACTTCGTTTTGTGTGGTGATTTAAATATAAATGTTTTATTTAAGGATAGTCTTGTTGGTAATTTTATTGATCGTCTGACTGAAGTTGGTCTCCAAATAGTAAATACCAGTTTACCTACGCGCTATGCAATTAATGCTACTCCAAGTTTATTAGATCTTTTTATTGTTTCAGATATTTCTACTGTTTTGCTTTTCGACCAATTATCGTTTATATCTGACCATGATCTTCTTTTTTGTTCTTTGAATATAACTTTGACACCGATTTTAACTGTTAAAACTGTATCATTTCGTAATTATAAAGCTATTGATTATGTTTCGTTGTATAATGACCTGTCTATCATTAATTGGTCCGAATGTTGGTTTCTTAGTACTGTTAATGAGAAGTTGTATTAATAATTTGTGAATTATTTGAGTTGTCTGTTCCATTGACTACATGTCGTGTCTCTAACAGAAGTTGTCCCTGGTTTACAAATAATTTTAAATTGGCCCTGAAAAAACGTAATAAAACTTATAATCGTTGGAAGAGAAACCCGACAACATCTAATTGGGAACAGCACAAAAGAGCGAGAAATGAAGCTAACTGCGTTGTTAAATTGTCTAAACGCACTTTTTTCATGTCGAAGCTAAGTTTAGCACAACCTTCCAAAAATCTTTGGAACAATTTAAGACTGGCTGGAGTATGTAATGTGAAATCCGATGATTTTCTAATTGATCCTAATATTCTTAACGATTATTTTATCGCTACCTCAACATCTACTTATAACACTTCTGTCGATAATACGATAGGTTTTACTACCGAAAGGCCATGTAATTTTCAGTTTGTTGCTGTGAATGAGTGTGATGTTGCTCGTTGCGTTAATAATATTAAATCTAATGCAGTGGGTGAAGATGGAATAGCTATTAAATTTATAAAAATAATTTTACCTTTCATCATAAGCCCTTTGACACACATAATGAATCACTGCTTCACAAGTTCTTGCTTCCCTGATGCGTGGAAAGCTGCTACAATCATTCCTATAGCTAAAAAACCCAATGCCTGTGAACCGTGTGATTTTCGTCCGGTAAGTCTTTTACCAGCTTTATCAAAAGTATGTGAGTCTCTCATGGCTGGACAAATCTCCGAACACATTAGAAAATGTAACCTTATGTCACCACTTCAATCTGGTTTTCGACCTGGCCATAGCTGCTCTACAGCTATTGTGAAGATCCTAGATGACATAAGATTATCATATGATATGGGGCATATAAGCTTGCTTTGCATGTTGGACTTTTCAAAAGCATTTGACTCTGTTGACCATTTATTACTAAGTCAAAAACTAGAACTTAATTTTGGGTTTTCTATTACTGCGGTCCGTCTGTTATATAATTACTTAGTTGGAAGGTCTCAAAGAGTAAGAGTGGGAAATAGTCTGTCTGCTTTTAACAATTTATCCTGTGGAGTTCCTCAAGGCTCGGTACTTGGTCCGCTTTTATTTGCAATGTTTCTTAATGATATTTTCAGCAAATGCCGTCATGTAACCATGCATGCATATGCTGATGATCTTCAGCTGTACTTGTCCAAACCAATTGATCTTGTTGATGATTTATGTATTGAGGTAAATGAAGACATGAGTAAAATAGTAGATTGGGCTAAAGCTAATAAGCTTGATCTTAACCCTCTTAAATCATTTGTTCTGCTAATTTTTAAGTCTAGATACTCTTTTTCTGATATACCAGTCATTTTTCTGAATGGAGTCGACTTAAAATTTATAGGTAAAGTTAAAAATATCGGTTACTATATTAACTCCTCACTTTCCTGTGAAGATCATATAAACTCTGTTGTTTGTAAAGTTTACTTTATCCTACGAAACCTGAGGAGAACTGCATCATTTGTGCCTGTTGAGACTAGACGAAAGCTAGTGGTTCAACTCATAATGCCAATAATTTCCTACTCAGAAGTTGTATACAGTAAGCTTGATTCGAGGTCAAAGCTTAAGTGTTTAATAATGCTGTCAGATACGTTTATGGTCTTAAAAAGTTTGACCGTATAAGTTATTTGAGCAATCGAGTACTTGGAGCAATATTTTCAATTATTTGGATGCTAGAAACTGTATTTTTTTGCATAACTTGATTTATACACAAATTCCTAATTACATATTTAATAAGTTACAGTTTTGTAGATCGACCAGAAATATGAACCTTGTAATTCCTGTATACAATTTTTTGAATTCTAACAGACTCTTTTTTGTGAACGCTATCAGAATGTGTAATTCGCTACCTTCAAGAATCAAAAGTATCCGAAATAAGCACAACTTTAAGCATGCAATATTTCAACACTTTTCTTGATACTATCTTTCTTCTTTCTCCTATTTTCTATTTTATTAATGTTATCTTCTTAATTATTTGATAAAGTTCCTTAAAGGTAATTTATACATAAGTCTAAATTCAATTCAATTATAATTTATTGTTAAAATTTAGGCTTATAACTAAATTTAATTTCTTGAGTGAAATGCATTTGTTTGTTGATTATAACTTAAATTTAAAATTTAAAATTTAAAGTTAAATCTAGTCGTTGCTTACAATATTTTTTTTAATTTAAAATAAGTAATTTAAAATTTTTTTGTTTTTATTTATTTGTTGGTTATAACTTGTTGTTATTCTTTGATTTCTTACTGCATTTAAAAGACTTTGTCTTATATGTGAACATGATAATTAAATTAAATAAATAATAAATAAATAATGCTTTTATCAGCATTTTTTTTTATTACCTTAGATAAAATTACGGCTACCTTAAAAAACAGAAGTATTAATACATAAATGTTATTGTACTTATAAAATAAATTCTTATTTTTTTAATTAATGCATTATTTGAATTTAAACATTTATAAGTAAAAAATTAATACAGTATTTGTATAATTTGAATTTAAACTTTTATAAGTAAAAGGTATCCAGTTGGCCAAAATACCTAAGTCCGTCCTATCATCGTGGTCTTGGTACGCCTTTGCATGTTTTGTCTTATGAAGATTGATTAAAAAAAAACACTTAGTGGTGAAAAAACTGACAACTAGGTCCTGCTAGTGTTCATAAAAATTTGCACGTCTAAATATGCTTGAGAAAAGTGTTCATCAAAGCGTTATTTTTCAATTTCGGCAAAACAAATTTTAGAAATGTCTTGAAAATAAGCTGCTATATTTTCAGACACACTTAAAAATAAACAAAAAAATAAAGATATTCGCTTATTTATTTTAAATTTATAATAATAAGACTCTAAACTATGATATTATATATTAAGTAATTGCATTGCACTGTGCGAAAACTTTTTGCTAAAAACTCATCTTTTTATTTTTATAGAATTAGCTGCAACATCACACTATATAAAGTTTATTTTATTTAAATCCAATGATAATCATAAAAAGAAATCTCAAACCATTAAATCACTGCTCGTATCAATTATTTTTTGGTATTAAAAATATATTCAGAATGGTTCATTAAAAGATTTATTGAAAAAAGCAAAACTAAAGTCATAATATTTATTTAAAAGGTCATCTTATAAAACTCAATGTTTCCTGTTGAATTATGAAACTAAAAACATTTGGAACATAAAACAAATGCTTTAGACGCTACAACGCTACATTTTCGTTTCTATAACACTAACAACAACTAATTTTACTAAGCATCCCTCGTTATTCTCATACTTAATATGTCAGTGTGAAAAAAATATCAAGGATAAGATTTCATGTAGCTACTTTTCGTCGTTCTCCAATATTTGTCACTCAACAGTTGGAGTGATAAATCATATTTATTATATTTTAAGAAATTGCAATTACTATGGTTAAAAAACATACACACACACCCAATAAGTAAAAATATACGATAAAACATTATGCGATAAAATTTCCATAAGATTTACAAGCTTAGAAGATGAAGGAGTGAATGCAGAGAGCACTAAACGCAGATGATTAAATATGAAAAAAGAAAAACATAAATTATGAAAAGCTGCTACGCAAAATCTTAACAAAATATTGACTTTATTTTATGGTTTTCAATTTAATGTATATTCAAAAACAATAAAAAAAGCCATATAAAAACTCTCAAGGTGATAATGCTGCACAAGTTATATCAAAACATCGTGTGATCGACACCGCCTCTGCTCAGAACACAGCATTACAAATTTATGGATGCCGAAGTCTGAGAAGGGTGAAGAACATGAATTTGCCACAACAAGGCGTCATTCTGTCTCTAAATGAAAATCGTATAAAAAAACAAACATCATGTTTAATATATATCAGAGTTTGACTGAGTGGAGTGGACGATGAAGCAAGAAATTGACACAAAGGTGTCAAGAAATTCATAAATAATAGAATAAAAAAAAAATGTGTGTTGCAAGCAAAACGCATTTATAAAATTAGGTTGTGGCTCAGCGGTTTTGGTTAGTAATGGAAAAATACGAAAAGTTTTGCAAGATTTTGAAAACAATGAGGTGAAAATTGATGTTCAATTTTACATGATATGAGCAGTTGATGTACTGATGTTGAAAATTTCTTCTAGATTTTCTTATTCTTTAGCGTCCAAGTTTGTGAAAAGCAAAGTGAGGAGATGAATAAATTTGTAAGAAATTGCTATTTTACTTAAAAAAAAAAAATGAATTATGCAATGTTTTATTCAGTCATGTGTTCTTATAACACAGATTAGAAAAGTATGCTTAGAAATTTTATAAGATGGGGAGAGAGGGTCATTTTCGATAGTGCACAGTAGTTAAAACACGAAATAAAAGCATATTTTTCATGCTGTGATTTTTGTTTATAATTTAAAAATATGATATACTTATATTAAGAAATGTTTCTTTAGCATATTATTGAAACAAATTTTAAGATAATTTTAACCATTTTTTGTGGACACATGAAAACATGTTCAAATTTTAATAAAAAAGAATAAGTATTTTACCAACGCGAACTTTTTCCAGTGTCCTAAGTTTGGTGAGCTCTAACCAAGGGCGTACGCAGTATTTATTCTAGGGAGGGGCAAAGGCATAAAGGTGTATAGAATTTTAAGTACAACTGAATAACTACATAAGAATGCATTCAATGAATGCAAAATTGATTTATAAATAAAATTTTTAGTTCACATTCATTTTTACAAAAATGATTTATTATTAATTTCAATTAATTAAATTTTCGTTATTAAAAATAATGAATTAATTTTTTTTATTTATTTGAATGCTATGCACAAAGAATGCAATTCACAAAGAATATCATAATTTTTAATTATTCTTTTTTTATTCATTATTCATTTTTTATTCGTTCTTCACTTTTTATTCATTATAAATTTTTCATTCATTATTCATATTTTATTCATTTGTTATTCATTACTAATTTTTTATTCATTATACATTTGTGATACTTTATTAATTTTTTATTCATTTTAGTCCTAAGCCATAAGTAAAAAGTGAATAAAAAATTAATAATAAATAACAAGTTAATTATGAGTTAGAAAATTATGATTATAAATAATGAATAAAAAATTAATAATGAATGGAAATAATTGAAAATTCTGAAATTCCTTGTGAATTGCATTCTTTTTTCAAATGAATAAAAAATTATTCATTATTCTTAATAACAAAAATTAATAATTGAAATGATTAATAAATATTTTTTTTTTTAAATAAATGTAAATTAAAAATTTTGTTTATAAATCAATCATTGAATGCATTCATTGAATGCATTCATATTTCGTTATTCACTGATTCAGTTCTTTGTGTATAAAATCAAATTGATAAAATCTTTTACAGCTCTTGTAAATGTAAAAAATTTATTCGTACAATATATATTTGTTTTTGTACGAAAACAAATAATATATTTGTAATATGTACAAAGCTACGTCCAATCCTATTCGTGACTGAAAACTAAAAAAAAAATCCATAGAATGGATGCAGTTATTAGCAATATTTACACATAACATTTTTTGAGTATAAAAATACGTATTGAAAAGTGCCTGTGAAACGAGAGTTTATGAAATGTATTTATTTATTCATTTATTTATAAATATACTTTAATAAAAGTCTTTTTGAGTTCTCTTCAAAATATATTGAGATTTATAATGAAAATATCGTCATATAAAATCAAAAAACCGTAAGTTAACAATAAATTCAAAGTCGACTTTTTGATTGATTATTGATGTACTTTAAAAAATTCATGCTCCTGCTATTTTGTGCACACCTACAAATAAAAGCGACGTTTTTACTAAAAAATTTCTAAAATCCCTAAGCTTGAGCGCAACATACAATTACAATTAAGAAAGTTTTTTGGCTCTCGCGTAAAATTTTTTAATTGCAGCTTGTGGCTTTTTGATTTAATATTAAGATATTCAAAAAAATTCACTGCCTAGGGGGGCAAGCACCCCCTCTTCACCCCTATGTACGTCCATGGCCACAACAAATGGTGCTAAATTGATTTGAGGTTTCCAAAAAAAATAAAAATCTTGAAATATAGTCTTATATTGAACATATATGAATATGTGAAAGAAAAATTAGCTGCGAATAGCTGCGCCTCTTTTTTTCAAGAACAATAGAGAAAATGAGTTATCATCATAAAATAGGCTTTAATAGTTACATATAAACTCCTAAGGTAAAAATAAAAGTTGAACTTTCTCTCTTCAGTTTTGAAAAAAGTGGTACTAAAAACGTTTGCATGCAAAAACTTACAATTCTGTGGCAAATAAAACCCTACTTCTACTTTATTTCAACTTTTATAAACTCATGACTCATTAAAGTTTTTATTTTAAAAAATAAATGTTAAACATTTTGTTTGTGAATTCCAATCATATATTAAAGACTCTTAAAGAAGTTGTTGGATAAAGGTTTAATACAAAATGTATCGCGTTCGGTTCGTTCGTATCAGTTAATTCGATACAACATATGTTTTTCATAAAAATTTGGCATCATTTTTACTTTCCTAATGAATAAGTCAAGGTTCATTTATATAAAGGTTGTGTAAACAAAATTATTTTGACATTTTCCAAGTAGGGTTTTGTGATGCTTGAAAAAACGCATTTTTCAGGGTTTCGCTGTGTACTTTTTATACTACGTTTCCATGGCGAGTTAAGCCGGGGATTATTCGAGATTTACTCGCCATAGAAACTCGAGTTGAGTTGAATTTCGTTAAATTCACGAAAATCCACGAAAATTTGTTAGATTGAAGCAAGGTTCATTTACATAAATGTTATGTACATCAAATAATAATGGGTCTACATCATCAAATACAATTTCAAAATATACAGTGAGTCTGAAATTTCCACAATGCAACATTTAGCTGATGCACTGTTTAAGGATGCTCACAGCGTTCAGCTACAAATGAAAATGTTGCAAAACTTTTTTAAATGCCGAATTAATTTCAGAATCCGCAATTTAAACTCAAAAAAAAAATTCAGATCAATGGGAAGCAAGAAGTTACGTAAAACTTTAGTATAAGACCAGGATCAACTAAATTTTACCCATTTTTTTATTTTACTTATAAAAATAAAAAACAATAATACATCTTGGCCTTAAAATCAACTTTTTAAGACTCGATAGTTTGCATGTGAATTCATACGTTAAAAATAGTTTTCCGAAAAGTTGAGGAATTTATGTCGTCTACTTTATCTGCTATTGGTTATTTTTGCAGGTAGCACGTAACTGGAGGCCATACAGAGACACGTATATACATGATTTTAAGAATCAGCTGCCGTTTTTACATTAGCAATGTAAAATCGAAGTCAATTCACAAAGAAAGAAATCACAAACAAATAGGAGTTTTAAAAGTAGTAAAAAACATAATACTATTTAATTTACTACCAAATAGTTTCATGTTCCAGCAACCGTGTGCATTTTTTGCTCTAATGACTACGCTCTCTTGCTCTCATTTTAAAATAAGGTTGCCGAAATGAGAAAACGTCAAAAATGTACACGACCTTTATAAAAATGAACCTTGGAATAAGCCACCAGTTCTCTCGCTCAAAAGAGAGCGCAATGCTAGCGGCAAACTGAAATTAGAAATAGAGTAGTTTTTTTCCTATTTCTTTGCTAATGTACGAACGTAACCGAACTCTTACCACAGTGTAAAGACAAAAAGTGGTGTGGTCAGGGGATCCCCCCCCCCGTCAGAAATGAACTTCCTAATGATTTTTCTTCAACTCCGAATATAATTTGAAATAAAATCTGTATATTTTTATTTGTTTAATATTATTTTATTTTATGTAATATTTGGTATAATTTAAGAATAGAGACAACCCTCTTTTTTTTGTTGGATTATACGGATCTTGACCTCCTTAATCCAAATCTGGAAAAATTTCAGGCCACTCGCAATTGCTTTAGAGCAACTTTGCAATTTATAGGCCTCCAAAGTTGCAAAAATGGCCTACAAATCTTACTGGTTTTTAGTCTTCCGCATTGTCAAAAGAATGCTAATGCGAGTATTTATTCAACGAGGTATCAAACATTTGTCTATATTTGTCTTATATTTACAATTTGTCTAAAAAAACTAGTAGTATCCCTTTTACGAAAGCACTACACTAAAAATATTTATATCTTTAAAAGTTATGCATGAATTTTCATGTTTGATAACTTGTTGAACATATGAATTAACTACCTTTGTTATGATATCCATAAAGTGAAGTTTTGTTGAAAAATTTTAAAAATAACAAGATTTTTCGGCCATTTTTTCGACTTTGGAGGCTTATAACTTTTAAACCAATTTTCTAAACGAGCGACCTGCACTTTTTTCAGATTTGGAGTAAGGAGGCCAAAGTCCATATAATCTGCAAAAAAACTAAAAATTGGAGCTATCGCTATTTTTGCTATGTTCCTAATATTTTCAAGTCAAATGCATTGTAAATGAAGTATCAAATAAAACAGTTTAATTTAATATTTTAGGAAAAAAGATTTGTTTAATAAAAATTTAGATGTAAAATTCTTATGAGAGACGAAAATAGGCAACGCCAGCCAATATGTTACCAGCGATGTTTGTTTCATAACGCAAGAAGGCGTTAAGCATTGAACATTCATCAGGTTTCTCGGATAGAACTTAAATAAATTGAAAAGTTAGATTAAAAACAGGACTTAGGGCTCGTACATAAGCTACGTTACCGATTTTTAGCACTTTTTCACCCCTCCCTCTCCCTCTATTACTTTTCGTAGTGCATTTCAAAACCCCTCCCCTCATCACCAGAAAATAACGTGACATATGAAATAAAAAATTAATTGATTTAAAAATATAATATCATTTTACACAATTATCCTCAGAATTTTCACTAGTATTACTGACAATATAAATATATATGACTTTATAAATTAACGGTACAATATAAAAAGATAATAATTATTTATATCATCATTTAAAGGTATTCTATCGTCGATCCAAGAGTCGATGCTCTGCATCACGGATTGAGAAGCTAGAAGCTTTGTTGAGTATTCTTCAAATTCATCATCGGATTCTATGTCGACCCATTCAGGTTTATCCTGATTTCAAATTCGAAGAATTTCACGTGGTCCTTGACGTTGTTTGTTTTTTTTTTTACGCTTATAATCATTGCACCTGCGCTGTTAAATGCATAAATCTATACATATAATAAAACTGTTAAAAAAATCTGTACATTTAATATTATTTGAAAATTTTTTTTGAGCTAAACATTTTAAAGGATGTGGATTCCAAAAATTAAATTTTTAACATTTGTATCTGTATGTCTGTCTGTACGATTATCACGTCAAAATTTCTGGATATATTTTCCTTAAACTTAATATTTGGGTTCTTTACTCTCTGGTCGGGACATAGGTTACTTTTTATAAGAGAATCCTTTGAAAAATAACAGCTCTTTCATCTTTCAGCTTACCCTTGTATGGAATTCTCATATAAAACTTTATAAATTCAAAAATAAGCTTACTGTTGACACCAAGTTTTTCATACATACATATGTCTATAGTCCATTCACACTTGACATATATGATGATATGCTGGGCCTATCAAACTACATCGAAGAAAAAAAAATTAAAAAGAATGTCAAATAAATGCATGATGATTAAATTTTAATCTTTTTGTTTCTTATTCACACACTTTACATCTTCATTGTGTTTTAATTACTATTCTCCTATTTTTATTTTATTTCACTTTAAATTTAATGTATTGATGTAGGTTGTCCTTTAGATCGTCTTTCGAACAAACAAATAAAGTAGTTTTCGGGCTTCCACCACTTTATCATAGCAATCAACTTTATGTGGAGGAGTTTAAAAATGTTTAATCCCTAGATTAAAGTGGCGACCGTAGCCTAGTGGGTAGAGTACGTGGCCGCTAAGCTAAAGAACCGCGGTAGCCCGGGTTCAATTCCAGCTCAGACAGAAAGTTTTTCAATTGAATTAATTTTTCTGTTCGGTCGTCATCTCTCTGCAGACACTGGCAAATCTCAGAGGGTAAAAATTGCCATGTAAAGCTTCTTGAGAATATACGCCGTTTGGAGTCGACACAAAACACGTAGGTCCAGTTCTCAATCACTTGTGATCAAACATTTAATAAAACACGCACAACACAATTGATCAATAGAAGCTAGGTCAAATTCCTTTCAAGGGCTGTAAAGGCCAGTTTATTATTATTATATTATAATCTCTAGACAGAATATATCTTATACTGAAAGTTTTCAAAAACATAAGAAGCATAAACTATAATACTTCACATCTAAAACAACTTACTAACGCATTCGGTACTAGAAACAGAAATAACTTAAAACAATAATAACTGAAAATTGTATTTTGTATATTCTTTTATATGACGTATTTTTAAAGAAAATTCAAATAAACCCGCAAAAAAATTTTAAAATATTAACATTCCAGAGTAGCAACGGGTTAATATCAGCTAGTCTTAAATAATATTAAATTTAACTTTAGAGTTTAAAAAAAAAATATCTTAAACCCCTCCCCTCATACCGTTACTTATAGTAGTGCATTTCAAAACCTCTCCCCTCTCCCCTCCCCCAAATTGGTAACGTAGTTTATGGATGACCCCTTACTTAAGAGAATAACACAAGAAACATAATTTTTAGGGTTTAAAAGAAAAACTTTTTGAATTTTTGACATCAGATTCGAAATCAGCAACCAGCGCACCTATAAAGAATTTAAAACAAAAACACATTTTTAGGGTACACCTTAGCGTCAACAATTTTTTTCACCCTAACATAGAAATTAAAATTAGCGACACTTTAATACTGCCAGCATTTACACAAAAAGTATAAAGCAAAAAGCAACACATTTTTAGGGTCCACCCTAGTGTAAACAATTATATTTAAATTCTTTCATAAGATTCGAAATCAGCGTTTCTATTAAGAGAATATAGAAAAGAGAATAAGAAAAACAACAAAAAAACACATATTTAAGGTCCACCCTAGCGTCAAAATACTTTTTGAAATTCAAACATCAGACACGAAACCAGGTATCAGCACATCTACAAAAATAATAAAAAAAACACATATTTAGGGTGCACCCTAGTGGCAAAAAACTTCTTTGAAATTCTAACATCAGATTACACTGTATTACATACATTTGCTGTAGTTTCTATTTCTTGAGATTTACTGCATCTTTATGTATAACGAAACGAGGTCTGAACGTGGTGCGAGACAGGGTAAGAAATAAATTTTTACATATCAAAATATATTGTTGCTCGTTTCTCTCACGACGTTCAGCTCTCGTTTCATTTTATATAATGAAATTGTTAATTGCATTGTTAATTGCAACAATGATTCTCACGTGTGATAATCTGTTTAAAGCAGATGAATTTCGTTTAAAAAATTTTCGGTGCACTTCTTCTTCCTACTCTAAGTCATTTAAAAAGTATCAAAATCGGTGGAGACACATGAGAGAATATTTTTATTAACTGTTTCGCCTACGCCTATTTATATAAAGATATACCAAATTGTACTAGCCTATGACTAATTCTACTTTTCTTCTTATTTTTGTATGGGATGAAAACACTGTGCGGTGGGGTAATGTTGGTATTTGAATTAAGGTCTGAGTAAATTAATGAAAATAATTTTAATTACAGTGAAAACTTTCGTTATCGAATAAAGTATCGTGTTTTGTTTTTTCCTGTGATTCATTGTATTTTTCAGCTGCAAGTACTTAACAATTTATTAAGCGAATGTTCCTTAAACTCTTATAAATAAATAATTATTATATCCAATAAATTCTTGCTTAAACAACATCACTAAAGTGTTAGGATTGCTTTGTTTTCAGCTTTCAGTCTTGAACTTAAATTGAAATGTTTGAAATTTTCACACGTAACCATGACTTAACATTTCTTTGCTTAAAAAATTAGAAAAAAAATTTATATATATGTGTTTATTTTTTCATAAATTCAAATTTATATTTTAGCGCCGAAAAATAAATTTTATGCAAGTGGTTTTTTTCACATTTATAATACTTATTTATTTTATTTGATTTTTATTTATAGCTAACATTCTCTTGCAAATTATGGATCATGCATGACAACAGTTCGCATTGCCTGCCATCAGCCAAATATTTTTATTTTGCAGAAAAATATGATAAACGGTAATCGTTAAAAATATAAATGAGTTTATTAAGCTTATAGTAAATATAATTAAATAAAAAACCAGCTGGCTAACTCATTCATGACACACACAATACAAAAGGATTAACGTAAAGGCTATAAAAAATAAGTCAAGTATTTTAAAATAAATGCAGGAGGAAGAGGGAGGTGTTTAGTGTGTTATCAGGCGTGTATGTTAAACTTTGCTAAAAATAAAATTGATATAGCGTTTTAGCGGAATTAAAAAACGGTTATAGTTTTGAGTATATTTTTGGAGTTTTTTTGAAGCGAAGTTAAAGCCGCATAAAGGGGCTTGAGGGTGGTGTGATTTGGTAGAAACCGTCACGTAACAGTGAGATTGCTTTGTGTGTATGCGTGCAAGTATCGAGCAGACTGCAAACGAGCAGGCGAGTGCGCTGTGTGTGTACGTGCGAGTATTGAGATTCGAGCAAACTAACAAACGAGTAGGCGGGTGCGCCACTATCTCTTTCTCTCTGTGTGCCTCTGTTTCTAACACATTTGTTATTTTAATTTGTGTGTTTGTTTTAAATTATACGTGAGCATCTTTATTGTAATTAAGTTTTAAGAAATAGACACTGCAGCAAATATGTGTAACACAGTGTAATGTGATGTTAGAATTCCAAAAAGTTTTTGTGACACTAAGGTGGAGCAAAAATTGTTTTTTTTTATTTTAGACTTTTTGTGTATAAGCTGCCATTATTAAGAGGTCGCTGAATTAAAATCTTATGTTAGAATTTAAAAAAGTTTTTCTGCCACTAGGGAGGGTCTTATATAGCTGTCGTTTATTGCTTTAAGCTCTTATAAATGCGGTATTCGCTGATTAAAAATCTTATGTTAGTTTAAAAAAAACAATTTTTCTAGGGTGGACCCTAAAAATGTGTTGTTTTTTTATACTTTTTGTATATGTGCTAGTAGTCGCTGATTTCGAACCTGATGTAAAAATTTCAAAAAGTTTTTTTGACACTAGAATGGACCTTGAAAAGTTTTTGTTTGTTTTATACTCTTTGTGTATGTGCTGGCAGTATTAAGGGGCCGCTGATTTGAACCCTAATGTAAGAATTTAAAAAAATTTTTTGTCTCTAGGGTGTACCTGAAAAATATGTTTTTTGGCTTAAAGCTATTTGTAGATGCGCTGGTCGCTGATTTCGAACCTGATGTATAAATTTAAAAAAGTTTTTCGAAACTAGGGTGCACCTTTTAATTATGTTTTTTGTCTCTAAACTCTTCGTAGATGTTCAGGTCACTGATTTCGAATTTAATGTAAGAATTTAAAAAGTTTTTGACACTAGGTTGGACCCTAGAAATGTGTGTATTTATTTTGTTCTCTTAAGCAAGTCCAGTTTTCAATCCAATTTTTCAATCAATTCAATCTCCATACGAGGAGTATAATGAATGTTGAATACTCAACATGAAACAAATGAGTCATGAAATAAATAGCGCTGGCAACAGCAACTGCCTATTTTCAGCTCAGAAGAATTTTACATCTTAATTTTCAATAAATAAATCTTCTTTTCCTAAAATATTTAATTAAACTTATTGATTTGATTGTTCATTTACATAAGCTGCCTTAAAAAAAATTATATAAAATAAATAATTAAAATATTTCAAATATATAGCTTTTAATTCGAATTACATTCGAAGTTGAAGAAAAAGCGTAAGGTACTTCGTTACTGACGGGGGTCCCCCGACCATAGCACTTTTTTTTAATATTCACCTTTTTGCTGGGATCTATTTCCTCAGATTTTCACGTTTAAGAGTCACTTATAAAATGCCGTTAAATGGTACTAAAACGATTTTTATTTTTTTAATGCTTATGGTGGCAGCTACTTTGGAAAGTATTTTTACAAACAGCAAGACAAGAAGTACGATATTTAAAAAAAAAATCGTTCGGTTTCATTTTCCAAATCTTTTTTTAGTGCAGTTCGCTTCTCAATGTGCGTGTTTGAAAGACAAATCATAATATATCCTTTATAATTCTCTCTATGCATATAGTTTTAATTATAATTAATTTTAAGAAACTCTACAATATTAAGAGAATTTGTTTTGTTTTTATTAGTGTACGATCGAATATTTGGCTTCGGTATTCAGCCGATTTTTAAAGCCAATTTTTTCGGCTTCGGCCAAAAACACTGAATATTTACCGAATGTTTTTGCTTTTTTGTAAGTCAAAAAATTTTTTATATATTTTTTTTACATTTTTTGATAACTTAAAATATCATTCTAAAAGGTTGAATTGAAATTCAATTTTTAACGAATCTTTTTCTTCCTATTATTCTTGCCAACAACTTTGCTAATTAAATAAATATGAAAAAATTGCTTCCAGTGGGTCTTATCGAGTAAGTCTTACAAAAAGTCTTGCTTAAAGTCAAACAAAACAATTCGAACAACATGGCGTATGATTAACATTATTTGCTTTGAGGTTTTGAATGCGGACATGACATAGTAGCTTAGTAAAGGTTAAAAGACAATTTTTAACGATTTTTTTCATAGATATTTATTCCGCAAAATTGTTGGCCAGAATAGTAGGACGAACTTTGCTGAAGAAACCAAAATTAAAATCATAATGGTTCAAGAGTTACCAACATGCAAATGAGTGAGAAATTAAATTTGCACTAAATTTTGCTCTAAAGTCTTCGGTAAAGTGGCAAAACGAATGTTACCACGAGATTCCTCATATTAAAATTTAGTTAATACGTTGAAATTGTTAAATACAGATTTTCGTGCCGCACAGTGCTAGCAATGACCCATTGATAAATTTCATATTGAAATTTTTATCAACAAAAAAGTTCGTTACTTTTCAGTAAAACTTAAAATAACTATACCAAAAACACATTTATACATAGCAGGAAGTTATTCTGATTTTTTGTTTCAGGTGAATTTTGCGACCTGTAGGAAGGTCGCAATCTCAGTTCGTGTTTTAAGCGCTGGTCCACGCGGCCCCGTGGCTTGCTGTAGTATATTAATTAAATAAATATTGATTATAATCTGAAAATCTTATGCAATCTTCTTCAAAGAATTGTAAATATAACTTAACAGTTTAGAGTAAATATATTATTTACTTTTTCCAAAAAAGTCTAATGAATATTGCATATTTTTCGGCCTGTTTAACCAGGCTGGGCCCTCAATGATTGCCGTTTTTTGTACTGAAATGAAAGCAAGGACAAAATTGTATTATTTTTTTCCTTGGAAAAAGTTTTGTTAGTATTCGGCTTCGGCTTCAACCGAAAATCCACATTCGGTCGGACACTAGTTTTTATTATAAACTAGTTGAAACTTGGCGCGTTGATGTCATGACCCCTTATCCAACAATCATGAAATGTTAACAGTGGAACGGCACGAATAAATTGTTGTCGAATACCGAATTCCAAAGCTATTCGATATCGCAAATTTCGGTTGTATGGGAGGTGACACGTTCTCTTGTCCAAAGCCCATAAAATGTTTTCTGTGAAACGGCACGTGTAAATTGCGTTCGAATACCGAATTCCGAAGTAGTGCGACTTATTATTCCAAAGCCATTCATTATCAAATATTTCGGCTGTATGGGAGGTGTCACGCCCTCCTTTTTAATGTTAAAACTTTCCTTGGTTTGTGTTAAATAACTTCCTGAAGTGTTCTATTTTTGCAATTTGGTAATTGCTTACTTTTGTGGTAAGTAACATTCTTGGTTTAGATGTCTTTTATTAGAAAAATTTCTTTTTCTATAGGAACATGCAAGTTGCTTAAAATTTCAAAGAAATTGACACCGCAAAAACTTTCGTACCTGAAACATACAACAAGTTTTTAGTACTAATTATATGTTTTGGTGAAATAATCGGTGATTTGTTTTTTTTTCTAAATAAAATACATAAAAATCAATGTATTGATTAAAGCCTTTATTTGGAATGATGATAGTTAGGCTCCTACAACTCATGTTTAAAAATTATTTCGTTCAAATGTTGCCCACGATTAGCTCTTAAATAGTCCATTCTGTAGATCCAATTTGCGACATTTTTTTCGAGCATATCGGCTGGTATTCCTTGAAACACGAGCTATGTTGGTTTCCAAAGCGTCAATAGTTTCGGGTTTGTCGACATAAACAAGTGATTTAACATATCCCAAAAGAAATTATTCCTATGGCGTCAAAGCACATGATCTTAGTGGATAAATTTGAAAATTTTAAAAAAATTGAAAAAAAATGTTGAAGAAATGTTGTCATTCTCGAACTGATGACTGATTTTGGTAGTAAGTTTCCACAATTAATAAACGTTGTTCAGGAGTAAGTCTATTCACGATTGAGTCCTATTCAATACTGAACACAAATGTTATATGGACAAGCCATTTGACACAAAGCAGCTGTCAAAACAACCCAGTTGAAAAAGGGACCTCGCATTGAATCACTCTTCAGAAAAAATCAATCAATCAAAAATGAAAGTGTTAGCTTTGAAAGTGAATACTCGGTCATGTTACATAGGATTGCATTAATTTTTTTTTGTTTAAAATTCTGATTAATTATCCGTCCAATCGTGTTTCAATCTTTTTCATTTGCGTTTCCCTTCTAATTTTTATAATTTTCCGAAAAAAATCATCTTAACTGATTTCCTTATTTCGCAAAAAACTTAGGTAAAAATATTTGATGTTGATAAAATATTCAAAACCAAAAATTTTTAATGTTCTTTCAGATGGTATGCATAAGTGTGGGATTGATTTAAAGTTTTTATTGTAAACACTTAAGAAATTTTCAATCAATCCTATCATAAAAATTTTTTTGTTTATTTTTATTCAGTTTTTATTTTTGTAATTTTGTTTGCATAAAAAGTAATGATGTTGTGAAAGAATCATAACTATTTCTCAATTCGTTTCTGAGTTATACTCTCAAATTTCCCCTTAAAAACTGCCACAGCAACAATAGCGCCACCTGCGTGGTGGTAAACTTAAGACCTAAGCCATCTACAGACCCAGCCGCACACACACACACACACTCACACACACACCAATTTTACCGCCGTTCCAATCGGTCCAGCCGTTTAGGAGGAGTGCAGTGACAAAGCCATGTACAGAAGAATTTTATTTATAAAGTACTCTATTAATTAATTGATAGCCGCAATTCAATTTTGAGTCACAAAATGAATTCTATAAAAATTTTAATCAATTGTAAAGCAATTATTTTTGGAACAAGTATTGGAAACAACTAAAGTTGTGAAAATTTTGCAAAGCGAAGAGTCGAAAAGTGATCAGGAAATGCTAATTTTAAAAAGATTCGTATTATTACAAATTTGACAAACTATTTGATATACATTCTGATCAAGCCACAGCTAATAGCTAAAACAGAATTCGATAGAGACTTGAAAAGAACTCCTGACAGACATACCATCCTTACTATACAATACCATATGACATAAAGTCCAGACACAAATAAATTTCATGAAGCCATAAAATACTAGAACTGATCATAACTACACACTAACAACTAAAACTGAAAACGGAAATGCGGAATCATATTCATGAACTTAAGTACTTATAAACAGAAATGATGGATGATGCATTCATTTCAAGTGGACAAGAGAAAAACATGTCGAAATCCTTAAACCAAAAATATGCAGTAACAAAACTCTTTTTTGGGATTGAATAGAAAACAATTTTGACGGAGCGCGTCCGAAATTTTAATCATGTGAAAACAACAAGCAAAATATACCGCAGACACACTTAGCATAGCCAATAACAGTTTATTACTAACAAAGCTGAGAAAACAGCTCATAGTTTATTTTGGTATAGAACAGAAATATTTTAATTATAAATAATTTGGGATGGATGATGGATTTATGTGTAGCGCCAAATGACAAATATTGACAAGTCTGGCATGTTTGTGCAATCCTTAAAGTAGCAATAAGTAAAGGCTAAAAATGAAGAACAATTTTTTTGAGTTTGGGCAAACAATTCTGGGTAAACTTTTAAGCATTAAATAAAAAAGGCTTTGTTTTGGCTGTCTGCGAATACGATCACGTGTTGAGCAGCAAAACTGTCTGCCTGTATCTAGTATAAAATACAAGGGTCATGGCGAGCACCTGGGTTAAATAAAAAAATCACGCATTCAGATTTTTATTTAGCTTGTTAAAAATTTGTTTTAACACATTGCTTATGACAATTTATTTTATTATTTTTCTAAGATTTTTGAACTTTTTTCTTATTGGCGACGTGTTATTTCAGGAATTTTGTTTTTTTTTTTTTACTTTATTGCGTTGTTGTTTTTTCTTTTTTTTTTTTAGCCAAATTCTTGGCGACATGTGATTGTTTTTTTTCTAGTATATTCAGTAAATAACTGTTGATATTTTAATTTCAAGAATATTGTTTTATTACATTTATTTTGACGTGAAAAACAATAAATTGTTTACTTGTCATTAGCTGTTTGTGTATTCAGCGACAATGCCGTCAGCAAAAATAATGGCAGACAATAAAAAAAAACCTTATTTACTTATGTAGAAATTAGCTATTTAGCCATAATAATATATTATTTTTGTTATGTTTTATTTTTCGCCAAACTTTTGAAATCTCCGCAGTTGTTTTAAAATGATGAATGTTTTATAATGTCGGTGATATTTTTTTTTTTCGTTATTTCACATATATTTATATAATTTTGATATTTGGCTTAATTTATTTCCTTTAAAATTTTAGTTATTGAAAATTTTATTTTTTTATTATAATTATTTGTTTGTATATACTTCAGATTTATTTTTTACAAACACTTATATTTAAACATTTTTAAAAAAAAAATGTTTTCATAACTTTTCGTATTATTAAATGTGTGTGTATCCACTGTTTTGCACAAAACTGCAATAAATTCTGTATATATCTTAATTTTTTGATATTTTTTTAATTAAATTTAATTAATTCAAAGATTTTTTCATTACAACATATCATAATATATATGATTCAACGAACTATTACAGCATTACTTGCATTGACTACATACTTTTGTTTATATTAAAAACGGTTTATTTCTTTTTTAATTATTCACTTTATAATTAATAATAATTTATGCTCGAAACGAAGTATTTGATTGTTTTCTTTTATTAAATCGCTTTTGACGACTTTTCCGTAAAACAACTCGCTACGCACTGAACGCTACGCGAAAATACTGTTGCTCACTTAGCATTCGTTTCGGAACTTTTCCTTTTTCCTCCAAGCACCAGCAAATACAGCAAGAAAAGCTAGAAAAAAACGCGTGCCTACGTCATCAATTGATTATTTTTCTTTTGCTCACTATTGATCGTGCGCTTTTACTCTCTCTCTCTCTTTCCCTCTTTGTTTTATTTTCTGTTTTAATATCACTGTTTCTAGCAGCAAAGTAAGAGCTTTCGCATTTTCCACGCTCTGCCCAAAGCAAGTTGATCTTCTTGCAATTCACACAACGTCATAGTTATTTTCTCACAGCAGGCAGATTTCGTGCTGCCACCTTGAGTGAAAGTATTTATGTTTAGTAGGGCGGTCAAATTTTTTATCGATCAAGCGTATAGCAGAAACGTAACCTATGATGAATTCTGAGAAAATTTCCCCAAGAAACCATAGTACTAAAATCAATCCCAATATCGCGCATTGCGAGGTCAAAATTTGTATATGGATTTTAAAAAAACCATAGTTATATATAAAAATACTGTTGAATAGTCCAAAAATGGCAGCGTATATCATTGATTTTGAGCTTGTTGAAACGGAATTTTGGCCAGCACTTGGATTCTGATTTAATTTTAAAAAGATTTTGGCTTTTAAACCAAATTTTGCCAACCTGATATTTCAAAAATAAAACGATTTAAATTTACAGAAAATATATTTTATTCAATCAGTGTAAAAAGTACAATTTCAGACTTTTAAGTCTTGTTTGCTCTCAATGCGGGGTATTTTAGTTCGACTTTTTGTAGATACTGCCATAACATCGTCTTGATTTTTTACAATTACGCGTCGCGAAACACTTGAAATGATTCGTCCATTTCCGAAACAGAAGAATTAATGGACATTGCAGAAATGAGGTCATTTTTGCAATACAGTGGTTTCAACTTCAAATTTTGCTAAATTTTAAATACTTAAATGTGTAGTATAGTAAAAATGTAGTAAATTAGCAACAATGAAACATTCAAATGTAAAATTAAAAATGATCAAATCGTTTTTACGATGATTTTTTGGCAAATTTTTAAATATTTAACATCTTTAAAATTGAATCAGATTCGGAGAGCTGGCCTTAATTGCTTTTCAACAAGCTCAAAATCAATGATATACGCTGCCATTTTTGGACTATTCCACAGTATTTTTATATAAAACTATTGTTTTTTATAAATGCATATACAAATGTTGACCTCGCTATGCGCAATATTGGGATTGATTTTAGACTCATGGTTTCTTTGAGAAATTTTGTCGGAATCCGTCATAGATTACGTTTCTTATAGTTTTTTGTGGATGTATTTGAGGAGATGAGGAGATAAATCTAAAACTTTTTGAAGATGCGACAAAAAGTGACGCTTAAAAATATGTAGAGAGCAATACCACGTGTATTGGCATGATCTCTTTACAAACATGGTATAATAAGATAAGGTAGCCGCATGGGTGAAAACGAACTACCATAAATGTCAAAAGGCAACTGACAGTTCATACAAAAATTGCAAAAATTAAAAGCATTTTATTATGGCTTAAACCATGTCAGGATTGTATCGGAAGAATATAAAGAAGTACTCTTATCCTAGTGCTCCATTATTGGATCGCTCAATTTATTATTTTTTTAAAATTTTATTAGAAACACATCCACTTATTATCACTGCACATACAGGTATTTCAACGATATGGGCGGCCAAAATTATTTTTGTGCTTAAATGCAGATATCTTGTCGAGTACAACAAGACTCTGCTCTTGAAATTTGCGAAACCTTCTAAAATCTTGAGTTACGGGTAAAAAATCGGGTTTTCTGCTCTTTTGCAGATATAAGCTAGTAACTTTGTTGAATATGAACTGATTTTGAATTTCTCAGTGGATTTAGAAATAAGAAACTAAGCCATTTCGAAGATATGAAAATTATATTTAAGTAATATTGAAACATCTGTGTGTATTCGTCCAGCAAACTAACTTTTCCAAAAAAAAATTGGCTATTTTTCAACTTTGGAGATGTTTTTACACATTTTTTCATTTAGGAACCGTATAATTTAAGACTGTAATATAAAAGTATGTTTGTTTATGAGTAAAATGCAGCTTTGGTTCAAAACATCCGTTAAAAATCGACTGAGTTAATAAACTTTTAATAAAACCAAAATTTTTGAAAGAAATGCCTACACAAAAGTAATAAATAAAAAAAAAATAACAAATGGTATGTAAATGATATAAATATATAATGAACATGTTTTATTGAAAAAAAAAAAAAACAAAAACAAGATAAAAGATTAAGAAAACATTCAATTGCATATTGCATCGCTCTCTGAAGAATTATTATATGGCTCGTCAGATATGAACATTGATATTGCTTCTGGCAAGAACGCGTTAGTATTTCTATTCTTTATTGCTCTTACACAGCTTAACAAAGGGTCCAAACTAAGTAGAAGGCGATGAAATATATCTTCATTGCAGTTTACTCTAGAAAATTTTCTTGCGAAGTCTTGCCGATAACTTCTGAAATGCTTATTACAAACTTCTGCCGCCTTCTCCGAAAGTTGTCCTACAGGTAACAGAGATTTTCCAATTACAACTGCCCCATGAACCAAAATTTTGTGCAACGTTGGAGTCATAGGATGCCATGGGTACAGGTCAACATATAATCGAGCCGTTTCTGTGGTATGATTTTCAAACTTTTCAATATTTGTTTTGTAAACACTTGAAATCACTTCAAGGATTACTTTAAGTCTATATATTAAGTCGTAATTTATGCCCGTTATTTCGGCTGCTAAAGATGGATTGTCAAAAAATCTTCGGCTAATATTACCATCATTTGCATTGCCAAAATTTGCTTTTGGCATGTCAATTATTAAACCAGTTTCGGCACGAAACCTGTCTTGGATTTCTTTTTTCCTAGCTTTCTCTAATTCTTTTTCTGCTTCTGTTTTCATTTGTCTGTACTTCTTAACAGGAAGTTTGTATGCCAAATGAAGTATACTTTCAATTAGTCGTATTCTGGCATGCAAAACAGAAAGGCCGAACTCAATAGCTTCAAAATTAATATCTCTAGTGAAGTCCAGCTTGTTGAAGTCTTTAGAGGTAGCTCCACAAATGTAGCACTTGCTTGTAGATGTTGTACCTGTGGCTGCGTTGCAAATTTTGCCATCAACCATAGTCATTATTAATATATGTTTGACCAAATACTTGTCCCCGTCTAAGTCAACTTCTGTTGCAACTAAATTGTTTATGTTGTTTTTAACATATTTTGTTTCCTGTTCAGTTACTGCAGCACTTTCTTTGATGAAGCGGAATCTGATCGGCCTACAAAATCGGGACGAAGATGGTGTTGGGTTTTCCTAAATATTTCTTTCTTTTTTCTCTTCACAAACTAATCTAACAGGAACAAAACAACTCTGAAATATGTTTAAATCCAAATCTTCAACATTATCTTGTTTCTGCTTAAACAAATCTTGCTTGGACCCATCGCAACCTCATTTACAGATTAGCTTCAGGGATTTTCGCTCCTGTTCTTTAATGGTTATTAAAACATATTCTAAGTAATCTGATAAACGTCTAGTTGTAATATCCATCAGTGACTGTAAATCAGCTTCGGCACCATGACTTGTTACTCGACAAGCTTCTGGAGGTGGATAGCATTGTTTCTTTGCCTTTTGCAAAATACTGTAGCAGGGAAAAAACTTCATATCACTTTTTCTAATTATTTCATATTGACCTTTGGTCAAATCTGCATCAAACAATAGTATTCAATTTGCAAAGCTTTCATTGGTGTTAAGGGCGAATGTCTACTTTTTTACGGTTATACGCCTTTTTAAATTTAGATGCTCGTTAAGGAGAGCTTAAAATATCTTTGAGAATAAAAGATGCATCTCTTCTTCCTCTTTTTTCTAGTTCAACACCTGCAGCATGGAATTATCAAATCTTTTTCATAACAGGATCGCATTTTTTCATTTTTCCTCCTTTTGCTTCGGTCGCTTGACTCCCCGAAAGATTTCTGAGGTCGGCCAGGTTAATTTTGAGACGATTCCACAGGAATTTCAATGGTCCCTTGAAACCATGAGTCATTGTACTTCAAAAATGTTTTCTCTTTGCTGTGAGATTTCATTCACCTTTGTTTAAATTGGCTTTTAAAGTGAGCAAAGTTACGCGACAAGGCACAACTTGTCGCGTTTAATTTTCTAAAACAAGTGAAGTAGTATACATAAAAAATCTCAACAGAAGCGTGTAAACTGCAAAAAACAACAACTATAATATAAACTAACAATTATACATTAGCTGTCTCTCTTCAATTTCAATATACATAGATCAATGTTGCTTTTGCTATGCACACGAATTTCACTACACTTATTATAATGAACTTTATACTTAACTAATGAACTTTCACTTATTATAAAAAAGCTTTTGAAATCCAAAATGTTTAAATTATCAAAAAAGTGCTTATCCGGGACTATCCGGGAAAAATTTTTTGGTACTTCATTAAAGGGAAGATTGAATAATGCTAAACAAAAAAATTATTGCTTGATCTACCTTGATAACATATCAAAAAGCTTATTGAAAAATAAATTCAACAAAAATTTACT
The DNA here is from genome assembly GCA_963920525.1 of Dichetophora obliterata. Lineage (NCBI taxonomy): Eukaryota > Metazoa > Arthropoda > Insecta > Diptera > Sciomyzidae > Dichetophora > Dichetophora obliterata. Next base: position 184,214,091 of record OY986438.1, read on the forward strand.
ACAAAAAGAAGATTACTTACAATCAATAAAAAATCAGCATTGATATGACTAATTATATATTGTAAAATGATTTTTCATAAGTCCATTATCTGAAGTACTAGGATCCATCATTTTTTCCTTGTAAGATTGACTTGTTTTGCTAATATTTATTATGAAAACCGGTTGTTTTGTAAAGGAACCGAGTACTATTACAAGAACTCTGTGAAACACTCAACTTTCGACTGCTCGTACGTGCGCGTGGTGCGCGTGGTGCGCGGAAAAAATTTTGGTCGTTGTCTAATGTTCTTTGGAATCTCTTTTAACGCAGTGACTACTTTTTTTTCAATATTATTCCTACTTTGACTTTTGGGCTTTTGGCCGCCCAGAACGAGCAAATACCTCTATGTGCACTGGCAGTACTGAAGATATGAAATGTCAAATGACTTTCGTATATTTCAATATTCGTTAAAATTACGTTTTGTTATTTGTGTGTTAATATCGTGATTTTTTAAATATGTAATAAATTTTACAAGAAAATTCATATATAGTTAATATTTCATCAAAAAGTCTTAAATTATTTTACATCAATTTATCAAATATGTAATGAAGAATAAGTAAGTTATTATAATTTGTCAGAAGATACATATTTTGCATTTATTTGTGCCGTGCCATTATTGCAACGATTCTTTATTTTTATTATTGGAACAGTACTGATATACAAAAAAATTTAAAACCAAAATTTTGTTATTTTATTTATGGGCCTATTAATAAGAGCTGACGTGAGTTTTACACAAGTTGGATGAAATTTCGCATTCTGGGGATGATATGGGTTAAAATAATAAAAACTATAATAAAAAATATAAAAAAGTCGAAACAGAGAACTAAAAAAGGGGGTCATTCCTAAACACAAATATAAATTCAATTAGGATTAAAAAATGACACTACTAAAAAAGTAATATTAAACGCATATCCTTCTTATAATTCACCATACTTCCCTTCATTCTCACTTAACGTAAAAAGATCATATAAAAAATTCACTTTATATGAGACATTTATTTTGAAAGTGCGGCAAGTCTATTTTTTTTTATTGCGAGATATTTAAAGGTTTGCATTTTAATAAATTTAAAAATACTGGTAAGCATTAGCACATATTATATCTTTTATATTTTGTGGTCTTTAATAATGCAATTTTATTATACAATAGTGTTTATGGTGCTGGCTAAAAAAGATTAAGATTTTATTATACCTAAATGGATTTGCCTCACTTTCAAAATTAATGAATTATCGTAATCGTGAATTAAAAATTATTATACTTCAGCAATTCCAATTTAACCTTAATCGGTTCTTTGTGTAAATTTTACACACTTTTAAAATTCAAGCTGATATTTCTTTACTACAAATTTATCAAATCGAGCTAGGATTTTGGCTCAGTGTAAAAATCATATTGAAAATTTATGTTTTCGAGGTTTTTTTCACTCTAGGTGTCGCTGCTATCCTACAGAAAAAATTTCCCTAATAGGTTCTAGTGTGTAAAATTTACACACCATAATCTAGGCGCGCCTATGTCACTGCTCTTCTGCTTTATTGTTAATTTTTGTTTCGGTATTTTCCCAATTTTTCACTTCTTTAACTATCTGAAACCCGGCTCTTTACTACCACGCCCCCTTTTCCGACGCCCATAAAATGTTATGAGTGGAATGGCACGGGTAAATTGTTTTCGAATGCGGAATTCCGAGGCTGTGGGATCTATAATTGCAAAGCTATTCGATATAGCAAATTTTGGTTTTTTAGGAAGTGCCACACCTCCTTTTATAACGCAAAAGACATCCTTGATATGCGTTTAATAACTTCCGAAAGTTTTACGAAACCGATTTCCGATGCTGTGCGACTTAGCCGCTCAGAGCTGACATTTTCGGTTTTTCCGTCCTCATCTTCGAAAAAAAACGTTCCGATGATGCCTCCGACCCATAAAATGCACCAAACAGTGCCTAGCGATGGATGCATTGGCTTCTCCACAATCACTTTTCGATTTTCCGAGCCCCAGATACGGTAGTTTTGCTTTTTAACATAGCCGCCGAGAGAGAAATGAGCCCCGTCCTAAAGATGATTCCAGATGAGTCCAATCACTTGCAATGTCCAATCAGCGAATGTACGGCGTTGAAATGGTCACGAGGGAACAACTGCTGCGTCAATTGGACTTTATATGGGTGTAACTTCAAGTCCAAATGCAAAATTCGATGCATGGAGGTAGCGGAAATAGCCAATTTTTGCGAATAGACACTTCGGGGGACTCGACGACACTTTCACTTACGGTAGCAATATTCTAAGCACTGCGTGATGTTCGCACATTGGTTTGCTTCGGAGCATCAGGTATATATGTTCGATAAAAACTATTCACAATGTTGCGCACAGTTGTTTTACTAGTGTGGTAATTGCGACCAAATTTTTGGTGAATCGATCGTAGCGTTTGCAACATCGACTTAGAATTTAAGATCTAAAATTCGACGATTTCAATGCGTTGTTCTTTCGTGTAGCGATCCATGACTAAAATTCTATACTCTCACAATGACATTGATAACAAAGTACTACACCTACTATTGGAACACCCTTTTTAATTTTTTGTTAAATTTCTCTTTTTATGTTTAAATAGTTTTTAAAAAAGTTGTTGGACATTTTTCGTTTATTACGTGAGACATTTTTTTGTGGGTAATTTTTCAATTCAATGGGTTTTTTCATTTGGAATGCCACAAAAATATGAAGCGACGAAGAAAACTTCGACAATTCTTTGGGGCAATTGTTCATTTGAGTATTTTAAGCGATTGCGCTTTGGGTATTTTATCGTTATATATATATATTAAAGAAAATTTCTAAGTCTTGACAACAAAAAGTTAATAGTTTTTCTTTGAAATCATATAGGTTTAGCATTAACAAAAAACCACATTATTGTTGAGCTGCATGAAAGCCAAAAGTTAAGAAGTTATGCAATTCCTAACTTCTACGATCTAAGGTAGAGTTCCTTAACCTAAAGATCGATATCACTTTAATAACAATCATTTCAGTTTGATAGACACAACAACGACCAGTTAGCATACATTCTAACAAAAATTCACGAGAATTAAGAGCAATAATTGCTGGAAACTGATTGCCTCCATTTATTGTCGTTAAGCCCCATAGAGCAAAATTGTAAATATTTCACGCTAGAAATGCGTTAATCCTCTCACTTACAATTGTCTCTTTCGCGCTCTTGAAAAAACTCTTCTCGAAAATTATCTCTTTCAATCTTGTCTTCGCTCATAAAAAATATCTAGAAATGCGTGAAGTCTCTCAAGTAAGTTTTGAACAAGGCAACTACAACAACAACTCTGTATAGAGCAACGCCGTAGATATGGTGGGTTCAGGGGGTTCAAACCCCCCTTAGCAATAAAATATTTTTTGTATATATTAAATAAAAGCACAGATATTCCAAATTATTTAATTACCATAACATGAAGACAAATTGAAAATTGTACAATGTACACGCTTAGTTTGTTTAGCAGACATTAAGTTAAATATGATACAATATAAATGGTTTTCTTAATTGTTGGAATATGTATTGTTCCTAACGTTCTAGCATGCTGACGACGCGATGAAAAGCAGTGGTTCATAGTTCGTTAAATAACACTGTAGGTAAATTTTCAACTTTTGAAAAGACACAAAAAAACGCCGAGACACGTAAACTTAATTTTCGGTGGTAGAATTTAGTAGCATATTCTGTTTTTCCAAATCAGATAAAATTCTAAAGATATTCAGATTTTTGTTATTTTACCATCATATGAAATTCATTTAAAAAATTTTTTGTAGTATTTTAACAATTAAGTTTTATTGAATTTTCGAAAATACCTCCAACGTGAAAATCAAGTTAGCCTTGTATAATCTATGATTTTTCAAAGGTTACGCATATGGCATTTCTCTCCATTTTGACCAAATTTTAATGTTAAACGTAAAATCTCTAAAAAAATCTTAAAATTTTTTTACCCAAATTAGTACCCACTGAACCATAAGCGAAGGTTTTGAGTAAGGTAAGAGTTTTGCGAACGTTTTTGGATAGTTTTTTTTTAAAAAGCTTAATAGTGCTTGCTATAGAAGATTAAATTTGTTAGAACTTTTCCCATAAATAAAAACTTTACTTATTTTGCAAAATTCATAAAAAACTTATTTTGAGTCAAAAAAGAATCATTTTTGAAGGTAAAAATTCCCCGTAAATGAACCATTTTAGTTCATAAATGAGTTCATAAAAGAGTTCATAAAAGAGTTCAGAAATAAATCATAAATGTATCCTTTTTGCATTCTTAAAAGAGTTCAAAAAGTAATAATTCTGTTTCATATCAGTAGAAACAATATCTCATAAACGAACCAGTTTTGTTCATAAATGAGTTCAGAAATGAATCATAAATACTTATTTTTTATATACTAAAATGAATTAAAAAAGGAATATTTTAAACCATTGTTGATATTTTTATAATAGGTAATTAAAATGTTAACCTTCATACAAAAGTTATATAATATTTTTCACCAGTGCGAATTAATTCTCGCCATAAGAAAAGAGATGGATGCACTGCAACACGTTCGAACAACTATATTCCTTTTCATCTTCAACAAGTCTGTTCATAACACTTTAACATTTCGATCAAAAATTTAGATCATATTCATTTTCTCACTCATTTCAGAAGAAAAAAACGTATGAGAGGCATTTTCGTCCGGCGATTAATTCAAAAAGGGTTCATTTCCGAGTGCAGAAAAACAACTTTTCTATGGTTCTATTTTTAACTCATATCCGAACAGAAAAATTACCTTTTATGGTTCTTTTTTAAATCATTTCCGAACAAAATTAGGTTCATTTTTGAGAGGCATTTTAGTCCGACGAATGATACTAAAATTTATGAGTGTCGAAAATAAACATTTCTACCCGAAAAGGTTCATAAATGAATTCGAAAACGGTATTTTTGGTTGACTGGGTATTTTTATAAGTAGATTAAATTCTAAAAGTTTTAGTTTAAGTTAAAGGTAAATACTTTTGCTTACCAGAGTGTGCCGCTTTTGGTTGTCATCTTCGTGTGTCATTTTGACGTCCCTACTATGTTATTAAATTAACGTAAAAGTGAATTTAATTTGTACATTTATCAGTTTCACGATTTTTTAAGCTGTGTGTGAGTATCGCAAAGTGGTTCTAAAAAAATGTTCTCCTCAAATTCCAGCTGTGACACTTCGTCTCAAGCACAACAATTAATGTATGCAGTTACGAGTTTAGAATTTTTCGTTGCAATTTATTAAATACATAAAATATATTAATTTACGTCAGCTTTGACTAAACTGTTGTAAAAAACCGATAAAAATCTAATAGAATGATGTTATGGTTTAGCGGTATTAAATATTCAAAGGATATTTATATGAACAAGGAAACTCTCATTGAAAAATTGGCTTCGCGTTCCAAAAAAATTAATGAACTAACTATGTAAGTATCTATAACTATGCATATTAAGTCTCCTAATGCTCCATAGAAAAGTCTTTCCTTCAAAATACCTGGGCTTATATTACGTGATTCCCCAAATATTTCGACTCTACAAATAGCCATCCGTGAGCTGGAATGGTTCGAAACAACATCTAAAAAATCGATTTATGTGTAAAAATATTGGCTGGCGTAATAGTTTTAAAAAAACAAACGATCAGAAATTATAGGCCGGAAAAATTTTTAATATTTTTTTTTTATTTCCATACAAAAACTTTAAAAATTTAAATAAGTTCATATCTTTTTTTTTTGTTACTGAATTTTATAAATAATTAATATAAAGTGTTTATTTTATAATTAATATTTTAGTTTTAATTTGATTCAGCTTAAGCAAATCTGGCCAGCAATTCCGACCAGTAAGGATATCATTAGAAATAATTCAGTTTTTTAACTTTAGTGAAAATACCTTTAAAAAATTCATAAAAGTGCACGATAAACATCATTTTTTTTAATGCGAATGCGAAAAATTCAAATTTTTTTATGTTGATTGTGAGAACTTTTTCAAAAATATTATTTCAGATCATTTCACTTTTTCTAACTAACACACCAGCCAATATTTTAACAAAAAATTGATTTTTAGAGGTTATTTCAAACCATTGCAACTCAAGAATGGCTATCGCTTTCGTCGAAATATTTGGGGAATCATCATAACATAAGCCAGGGATTATTTTGAGGAACTTCTCCAAACAACTTTTTACCGTGAGGTGCCTTAATGTATGTATATGTTTTTATTTTTAAAATGTCTATTTTCGTTATTTTATTTAAATAATTATTTGTCGTCCTGCTCCAAATGAAGCGATTAAATCGATTTTTTATATTTTTTGCTTCAGCAACCCCTCCCCCCGTCCCTCATCACCAATCAGAATCTACAGCTTTGTGAACAGCTCACATTAGTTCAAATAGAAATTGAGTAGGGAAATCAACCCCATGGTATCACAATGGGCCTTGGCTTAAGTGTGTCTCTGAAAAGTTACAGCCGCTTTAACCAAAATCTAAACCCCCCCCCTTTATGAAACACCTATCTACGGCGTTGGTATAGAGTCAATCACACAGTTAAAGGCGCTACTCTTTCCAACTTCAGTAGACTGGAGTAATTAAGCTGTGACCAATCTACCGTTTTTTGTTTTATATAATTTGACACTTGTTCGAATAAACTCTTCGAAATCATATGTCATTGAAGCAGAGGTGTTTATTTTAGATCAAACGTAACACCAGCTGCAATAGCGTAAAATATCACTGCTAACACGTTTGTAGGTCGCTATGAGCGAGAACACGGTCAAATAGCTTGAAAAGTAGAAAGAATATATATATTTGAGGACTCTGAGCGAAAACAAGCTGAATTTTATTTTGTCAAAACCTGTGAAGTAAATTTTTTTTTTAAAAATAAAATATCTGGCAGTTCAGAATATTATTTAGTTTTTGAATTTAGAGTTTTATATTTTTAAAAACGTAATCTGGTGCATTTTTGAGGAAAAAGCTCAATTTTTTCGCCTTTTTGGTGGATTTTAGAATTGAAAAGTTAGCGTGAAATAGCGTGAAATAGCGTGAAAAGTAGAGAAAATATACATATTTTAGAAAAAAACGCTGAGTTTCAGACAGAATTGAAAAAACCTGCAGCATAGCGTGAAATTTCACAACATTTATTGTAGTGATTTTTCAATAAGTTTTTAGAGTGTATACCAGTCATACCCCTAACTTCTTCGCAGAAACCTCTTTTTCAATCTTTTTAGTAATATGGTCTGGCAGAACTGAAATAAATGTTTGAGAGTATGGATAAATGCAAAGCTTGATTTGAAGTGTTCATTCCCAAGGCATTGGTATGAGTCTAGATCCGAAAGTTGAAAACAACCTACAGTATCTACTAAAGTTTACATAAAACGCAATCACGGCTGATTGGAAAGTTTCTGTTCTGGACATACGAATAATGTGTCTTGGCAAATATATTTTCCAGGGTACATCTGAAAAAAGATTTGGGTGCCGGACGAAGCCCAAACAGTTCATTTGCTTGATTTTTAATTTCAACATTTCTTGATACGATATTTTTGTTTCGAAACGTAAGCAGTATTTTGTTTTTTTACCAATGAAATTTTAAATGGTTCTTGCTTAAATCTTGTTTATCTCTTACATTTTTGCTGAATGCAAAGACCTCTGCCGTTCAACACGATTTCTCGCTCTTACTAATTAAATCAATTTAATTGATTCGATTTAACTTTAACTTGAGTTATCTGCGTAGATTACTTCAGAATCATCTTAAGTGTTTGTTATTTTAAGTTGTTTTTCTGACGTTTTATAACACTGCTGTGTTTTGCAAAAAATGAATCAGAAAAAGCTAGACGCTGCTGGAAAAGCAATTGAAAATGATTGCTTCATCAGTGACGTCATTTGTTCGATCTGACTGACACACGAGCAGATTTTGCGGAAGTAAACAAAAAAATTTGAATTTTCTCTTTATTATCAGTGGATAAAGAGAGAATACTTTTTTGACTGCAAGAGAGAGTAGTCTAACTCTAATGGAGGGGGGGGGGGGGGAATATAAAGAGTCAGTCTATTTAATGCATGAGTTTTTTATTTTACTCTTTCAAATCCAATTAAAGCATAAGTTGGAAGAGGAAATATATTGTAGAGCTAATCAACAGCCACAGCTTCTCGCGCCTTGATCCAGATGTTTTTATGGATTTTTAATAAGACGTAAATTTTTAGTGCTGTTTATAGAAAACATAGAGCTGGTGAGGCTGTTTAAAAAATTTATTTAAAAAATACTTAATGATATATCGATAAAATTTTACGAGGAGCTCTATAAAGACTCAAAGGTAGCAACAGATATATAAAAAAGGAGACTTTTTAAATTATTAAATGGGCCGATGATTTGTTTATATCTGGTAAAATATGCTTAGGTTAAAAATTCATTCTGATATGAAAAATACAGAAGGTTTTTACAAAGCCAATATATGTGGGCTTGAAAGTGTGCTAAATTATTAAAATTCTAACATTCTTTTGGAGACTCTAAAAGAACACTGCAAGCTTCAGTTAAAATATTAGAAGCCACTAGCGTATTTAGCATTCAGAAGATATTTAGTATTCAGCGAAACAGTAAGCAGCACTCAAGGAATATTCATTACTCAATATCCTGAAATATTTGTTATAAAAATTTTTGATTCAAAAAAGAGTTCAGAGCGCTCAGGTAACTTTGCACTGATAAAAGCTCTCAATTTTAAAATATATATTTTTTATTAGTTAATTAATTTTATAATCTATTAAATTATTACATGTATTAAATGGCGAGCTTTAGATCAAGTAAGTTTTTTTAAGAAGGCAACAATAACAACTACAACTCTGTACAGAGTCAATCACTTAGCTGACTAGACAGTCTGTTTTGGGAATCGCTACATTTTCCTCTTCAGTAGTCTTTTAGTGATTGAGCTGTGATCAACTCACTGTTTCAATTTGTATATGATTTTCACACATTAGTAGTTCATTCATTTGAATTATATAGGACAAACTGAACGCTCAATTGGCTACTAATCATATGACCTTTTAAAGCAGTAGGCTATTTATAGATCACCGCCATCAACTCTATCAAGGTTGCCATCTGTTCTGGTTGCTTCTTTATTTATTTCAATATTCATTGGTGTTCTCGACAGTTTGTCGAAATGCACCATAGAAATGAATCGAGTTTATTGACTCTATACAGAGTTGTTGTTGTTGCCTTCTTAAAAAAACTTTCTTGATCAAAAGCTTGCAATTTAATTCTCGTGATATATATTCTATTTTTAAAATTTATATCACCCGAATGTTATTGTGAAATCAAGCTATTTGTTTTGAACATATATTAAAACAATTGTGAAAGGTTGTTGAGAACATTTTTTTTAACTGAAACATTACCACTTTCTTTACCCTACAAAAAAAATTTTTTCGGCATGTCGTTCATCTAAATATATTGTATAAATTTTTGAAAAAACAGAGTGGAAACGTTTGAGGTCAAAAATAAGAAGGAGAAAAAAGCTCTACCTTCGATACATGGCATATTTGGCATGACAAAAATTATGCTTCATTTCATCGTGATGGTTAAATTCATATATCACATGATATGTTATATTTATGGTAATAATTTTATTAAATTTTCGCACAAATGCACAGTTGAACACATAATTAAAATCGTATATTCCTGAAGTCTTATTTATCTATGTATGTGTGCATGTAAATTTTGGAAAATCGCATTTGCTTGCGACTCTCGACACAATTTATTTAATAATTAACGCCAGACTGCACAAGCGATAATAATTTAAAAGTTCTGAAAATAAACTATACACAAACACACTTTCATATAAAAGTACATACATATTTTTATGAACTTCCCAATAAACCAAACGAATCCGTAACGAATTCTAAACGAATTCGAAAAGAATCCGGCTTTCTCGCACATTTTAATCGTTAACGATTATCGTTTTTAAATATGCGAACGAGATAAAATCACCACTCAATAATGAGTCCGAGAATGCGATTCGTTAACGAGTCTGAGAAAACTATTTATTAACGAGTTCGAGAATGCGATTCGTTAACAAGTCCGAGAATAAAAATCGAGAACGATTCGTTAATTAAAAATATCGAAGTCTTCTCGAACTGCCTAAAATATAAGATATTTATAAGATCTTACAAGCATTACGATTTGTTTACTGGCGAAAAACTGCAAACATTATCTACAATTATTATTAATATTAAATTAAATTGAAAAATTAGCACTCTCCGGAGATTTGAACCTCGGCCGTGTAAGTGTAAGTCCATCAGATTATCCATTCGACCATCGCAGGTAACTAATCGTCGCTTAATTTGCTTCATTAAAAATTAAAGCTAGCCTTCGGTTGTGTGTTCAAAGTAAAGAGCTGCAGGAATGCATTCTATGAGAGTATTCCATATTCTCAAACCATTTACAAAACGGAACGAATGAGAGCGAAACATTAATTTTGCGAAGCAAATAAATGTGCCATTCTGTTTGAGAGAGTTTTAAAGCATATTGATCATCTTAATCTTAATTAATATACAAATAGACATTATATTGTGATTTTGAAAATGATGTAATTTTTTATAATAGGGTTGCCACCTAATAATATGTATTTTTAATAGTTTTCCACATCATTTAACAGTGTTACGGGGTCGCTGATTTCGAATCTGAAGTCAGACTTTTAAAATTCAAGATGGTGGATAGGGTTGCCACCTTAATTTTTTTTATTTTTACGAATTCGGGGCTGGTGCGAACTAAAGGTTAAAAATGGGTCGCTGAATCCTAATCCGTTGTCAGAATTTCAAAATTATGAAATTTTGAAATAATAGGGCTACCTCCAAATATTATTTCTTTTAAGAGTTTCAAACATCATTCGAAATCAGCGACCCCTAACACTGATAAATAATGTTTAAAACTCTTCAAATTACATATTCAATTCCATGTTCACAAGAGCCACATTCCATTCTATTCTAAGCACTTTGTTTGCACTCTCACTACATTCGTTCCATTAAAGTTGCTAGCATTCGTTACGTTTTTATGAGAATGCCTTGAAACGGGTATTAAGTGCAGTTGTGCAGCTCTTTAATTAAAACCCCAACCAGGACATACAATTTTTTTTTTGTTGTGCTACATAAAAATATGGATTTTTTATACAAAATTTTTTTACGAAAGATAAAAATTGTAATAACCGCGAACTAAAAATAAATGATTTATTTTTAAAAATGTTTTTAAAAAAATTTTTAAAAAGTAGTAAAAAAACTAATACGAGATCTCGAATTTGTAAAAGAACTCGAAACGAACACGAGATCACGGATCCATTCAAAATTATATGAATTTTTTGTATAAATTTCTTCATAGAAAATGTATACAAAAAGACTTACAAATTTTTCATATAAAAATTATGAAAACTTTTTTATTTTAATTGACGTATTTTTAGCAGTTTACAGTAAAAAATAGTTTTTATTGAAATAAAACATTTTTATATAAAAAATTCGGGCTTGCAAATGAGCTAGAAACGAACACGAGATCTCGGATGCATACAAAATTATATAAAAAACTTAGAATTTTTTCATATAACTTATAAAACTTAGAATTTTTTCATATAAAAAAATTTTTGCTCAATCACGGTGTGATATTAGAAGAAGATTGATAAATTAAAATCACTCCTCATGTATTAAAGAAATAGCAAAATTATATTATATTTAAGCAAATATTTGCTAAGTTATTATAAGCTCAAAAAGCAAATTTTTACTAAAGTCAAGCCAATATTTTCTAAGTTATTATAAACTCAAATAGCAAATGTTAACTAAACTCAAGCAAATATTTGCTAAGTTATTACAAGCTCAAATAGCAAATTTTTACTTAACTCAAGTAAATATTTGCAAATTTATTATAAGCTCAATAGCAAACTTTTGATTAATTTAAGCAAGTTTATTTCAAACACACGAGCACACGTTTATTCTCAATAAAGAAAATTAGGCGACGATTAGTGAACAACTGTGATGGTCGAATGGATAAGCTCATGCACTTACACTCACGCGGACGAGGTTCAAGTCTCCGAATAATGGTAGTTTTTCAATTTAATTTAATGTTAATAATTATTTCACTTCAAAAATATGCTAGACTTCAGCAAAAACTAATCAAAATTTGCTATTCCAATTTATAATAACTTAGCAAATAAGCTTGAATTAAGTAAAAACTTGCTTTTAGTAGAAAATAACTAAGCAAAATTTTGCTTAAATTTAATCAGGTTTGCTGAAATTATTAATTATTTATTAGTAATTTTGAAGTGGCTGAGATTCAAGCGCAAGTTCTGCTTAACCACAATACAAATTTAGCAAACAGTTTTCTCCGTGTACGATTCACTAATAATATCGCGAGCGGGAGAAATTCTTTCTTCGTTAACGATTCGTTAAAAATGAAAAAAGCAATTCGTGAACGAGTCGCCAAAACTAAAAAAATTAATTCGTTAATGAATCTTTATAAAGGGTGATCTTATAAGAGCTTCTTACATTGTTTTCTAAATAAAATACATAGGAATCAATGTATTGATGCAAATCTTTATTTGGAATGATAGTTTGGTTCCTACAACTCAATGTTTAAAAATTATTTCGTTCAAATGTTGCCCTCAACTAGCTCTTAAATGGTCCATTCTGTGGATCCAACTTTCAAATTTCGACAAAATTCGTGATCGGCGACGAATCGATTGTTCATGGTTTTCACGGTTTTTGCTACTGCAGCAATATTCTCAGGCTGTATGCACTCTGGTTGAATGATGAATGTCCGATAGGGTGTTAAAAAAAATTTAAAGTTGTTTTTTTTTTAATGCATACCCACTTAGTTTTTTTCGTATGATGGTAAGCCTAATGTAAAAAAAATTGCATGTCCCTAGGACCACGGCAACCCGTACTGACTAGCATCCAAACATGTGAGTCCCTACAAGGTGAGTTAATGTATTGAAAAACTTGAGAATTTTTTTTTTTTTTTTTGATCATAGCAACCTGTGTCGACTCCAAGCAAAACTTTTACGAACGTAAGCTTATGTGATTAAAAGCAATTGATGTCCTACTAGTTAAATTCTTGTTTCAATTGATCAACATGTCTGTGGAATTACGAAGTTCTCAAAAGAGTACATTTTTGATCGGGGATTTAAAACATCAAATTACGGGCTCAAAACTTCCGTCTAATAGACAAAGTTAATTTAACTGTGAACGAATGTGCAAATCTCACGATTCGCAAGTGTATTATTTTTTGGGAAAAGGCTCGTATACTTTTGAAATCTATACCTAATAGTTTTAAGAAGCTTGTGAACTTGTATTAGATTTGGAGGGACTTGCAAAAAAAATTCACAAAAAACTCAAGACATTTTTGAGCAACGCTGACAAGAGTTCGTCAAAGATTAAGATAATTTGAACGATATAGCACATACTGACGCGCTTCAATTAATTAAAATAGATGAAGACAAAATATTTTTACAGCGCCTGAGAGAGCCAGGTGGTCACTTATCAGAAATAGACAAAAAACTGGCTGAAAAAGAGAAAATAATGCGCCTTACAGCTTTGGAAGAAGAAAAGCGGCGTGCTAAATATTTAAATGCACCAATTCCTTCCACATCATTCAACGAACCATTTCAAAACGATTCAATTTCTGAAGCTGATGAAGACATGGATTAACTGGAAGAATTGTCAGCCCCTATCGATACTAGACAACCCATAACAGGTAAACACAAATGCGGAAGGACACAAATGAATTGGTGTATGAATTGGTGTTAAAAAGCTTGTTTAAAGCAAAAATAAGTCAAGTGACCGTAAGCCCTGATATCCCACTGTACAAACAGTTTCGAGATAGCTGGAAAAGTGTCGATCCCAATAAAATACATTCTTTTAAAGACAGGCTTACATCATACTTTACTGCCGCTGATATCAACAATTTTATTGAGTTTTACAAAACTGAGCTGTACAAAAAAAAAGTCAGACATGACTATAGAGAGTTAATGGATACGGAAAGAAAGTTTAAAATTCGACCTCCTGGTGACATGCACCAAGCTCGATGGATGGCGAGAGCGATCTACTCCCCAAAAATATCTTTACTCAAAGGTCAATTTAAAATTTCGAGGAAGGATAGTGCAGCACTATTTGACGTCTGCTTATTTATTGCAACATCTTATGTCAAGCCATGGCTTAAAAGCATTTATGCAGTTAAGGCACCTTGTCAGGATCTATGTTTTTTTGGATCAAGTCAATGAAAGCCTACGAAAAACATTGATAGTGTAATTTCAAAAGCCGCTATAAATAAGCTAAAGCAGCATCATTGGTATTTGACTGATGAAGTATCTGTAATGTCACTCTTCGACGATGATGTGGATAATGAAACTAAATTAAAAATAGTTGCTAATTTATCCAAAGAAAATATATTAAGCCATAGCAAGCGTTACATCGCAACGAAGGAAGAACTTTGTTGGTCAATTGTATGGTAGTTTCCTTAATTTTCATAGTATTTGGTTTCCCTCTAAAGTACAACGGATAAAAAACCTCAAGAGAGGTTAAATACTCCTAAGGTTTTTTAGATCCCTCCAATGTAATTTACATTTTTTTTTTTTTTAATGACTGTATTCTTTTCTGTTTCAGAGAAAAACATCGATGACTTCAAATCAGTCAAAAGCAGCAAATCCTTCTTTGAACGCCTAAAAATCGATGACAGTTTCCTTCACGACTGTCCGGCTTTGTGGTCAAGTAACATTTCTTTTCAAGACGCACAAAAAAAGATTTCATCACTAAGGGCTGTGAACGAAACAGCTGAAATAGCGGTTAAGTTAATGATAGATTTCACTGTTTACTTACGCTTGAAGAGGAACAAAAGCAATTGTTATTGCGTTGCATACAAGAACACAGAAAGGTTTATCCAAATTGTAACAAGCAAACTATAAAAAGAAAATATAAACATAAATTCATAGTATAACTTTGGCATCAAGTCGGCATGGGTAACCATTATCCAATTATTTTAAATTTTATTATTTATGGTTTTCAGGTTAAATAGGAAAAAAAAATTATTCTACACGTCCTGGGACACCCTAGTGTTCATTAGTGTAAAATTGGTTCGAAATTTGGTGATGGTTTGATGGTTTGGACGCTCATAACGACCAAAATTTTGTTAAAGAACTCTATAACATTCTCTAACTGATGACTTATTTTGGTAGTTAGTTTCCACAATTAATAAACGTTGTTCAGGAGTAAGTATATTTATGATTGAGTCGTATTAAATACTAAATACAGACGTCATATGGACAAGACATTTGACACATAACAGCTGTCAACACAACCCAGTTGAAAAAGGGACCTTTTATTGGATCACCCATTATTTACAAGCAACAATTCGTTAACGAATCGTCAATTTAAAAAGAAGCAATTCATTAAAGAATCGTCATATTTAAAAAAGCGATTCGTTAAGGAATCACCAAAAGTAAAAAAAGCAAAAAAAAAATCAAAATTTTTTGTTTTAATAAAAATTATTTTTTCATTGTTAACTGCTGAAACTACATTACAAGACATGTGGAAAAAGATAAAGAATGTTAAAAAATATGACCAAGAAAAACATACCCGCAACTCATGGACAGAAGAACAAAAACTAAATTATTTAAAATTCATTGCAGCTGGCAACCAACTAACTACAATCGATCCAACAAGAGCTACTAGTACATCAAACGATTTAAGCCATTCATTCTCGTTGCCTCTCTCAACAAGCATCCCAACCTCTGAAGACTCACCAGATTTGAACACATCGTTAGACAATAACACCATGCCCGAACTTCAATTTAAAAAATTTAGGAATTTTCTTAAAAGCAGAAAACTAGACTCAGCGAAAGGTTATGATAGAATATCATATCGTATGATAAGTAAATTGCCTGAAAAAGAACTAAGAAATCTATTTGCAAGTCTCAAAGCTAAATGGGAAAGCAAAATAATCCCAGATAACTGGAGAAATATCAAAATTGTACCAATCCCAAAAAATACATCAACATTGCAGAAATCACAAATTATAGACCAATTAGTCTGCTTCCAATTTTTTTAAAGATCATCGAAGGACTCATAAAAACTCACATAGATCATCATATCATCTCCAATAACCTGGTGCCGGAAAGATCATATGCTTTTCGCTGTCATCACTCCACATCGCAATGCATAAATGATTTGATCAATACAATTTATTTCCAAAAAGCAGAAGGCAAACAAGTAGTGGCGGCTTGTATCGATATATCAAAAGCCTTCGATTCAGTTGATAACAATATATTAAAAAATATACTTTCGTCCATGAATTTTAACCAAAATATAGTTAACTGGATTCACAGCTTCTTAGGGAAAAGAATTTTATGTATGGGAAAACAGCAACAATCCACCAATCAAGGTTTTTGTCAAGGTAGCGGGCTAAGCCCAATTTTGTTCAATTTATATACAGCATCACTACATGAAGTAGTAAATGAAAATTGTCTATTATTCCAATTTGCTGATGAGTTTTTTATTGTCTGCTTTGATGAAAATTTTACTGGGGCAAAGAATATTCTATCAGAAAAAATTAATAACATTAATATCTTGTGCAAAAACATAAAACTGAAGATTAATATGCAAAAATCAAAAGTAATCCATTTTAACAAATTTCCAAAACAATTAAATATAACATTAGAAGGAATTCAACTTGGCTAAGTTACGTCAATTAAATATCTGGGTAGATTTATCAGCACTAATAATTCCAGCATTAGGCATGTAAATTATATAACATCAAAAGCAAATAGGACATGTATGTTCATGAATATCCTCAGCGGATGCAGATTCGGGATAGATACTAATAAAGCACTTCAATTTTTCAAAGCATTCGTACGGTCAAAAATAGAATACGCCGCATCATCATTTGCAATCATCTCTAAATCTGCTCTACAGAAACTAAAATCCTGCTTAAATTCCCACCATAGAAAAGCGTTAGGACTTACACGTTCAACGCCGACACATGTAGTATACCACTTAGCTGGCGAAATGCCACCAGACTTGAGGTTCAAATTTGCCACCGCTAAAGAAATAGCCAAATGCATCGCTCACGATCTCCCAATGGCAAACACACTATTGACTTCAAATTTACAAATTAAAACTAGCTATAGTGAGGTATTTGAAATGTTTAAAAGCATCTTTAAAGAAATTGAATTAGTACCGCGAACGACATGCTCTTCTGACAAAATTCAGATCGAGGTCGACTTTTTTAAAGCAACCGGTAAGAAAAAAGCAGAAGCCAATAACGAGATAATTTCTCAGCTATTTAAAGAAAAATTGCATACATTGAAAAATAAATCTCTGGAAATAATCTTCACAGATGGCTCGGTTAAAGATGGCAAAACGAGTGCAGCATTCTTTCATGAATCAAGCTATATGTGTCGAAGTTTTTACTCAAATAAAACCATGGCATCTATGTCAGCTGAACTACTGGGATTCGATAAAGCAATAGACTTGCAATTTCATCATCATTTTCAAAAATAGCAATTCTAACAGACAGCAAAAGCGGTGCTCTTATTCTCAAATCTCAAAACCTAAGCAACTACATGGTAGTCAATCTCATAAACAAAATTCATCATAGCAACTTAGAACTTGTAGAAATACATTACATACCTAGCCATAGTGACATTATGCAAAATGAAATTGTTGACGCGCTAGCAAAGGATGCTCCTCTATATGGTGAGCTATTAGCTTGCAAATGGAATCTTGATGATGCTATCATTGCTATTAAAAACAAACTTTTACTAGAATGGCCAAATATATATACAGTTCAAATCCAAAATAAAGGTATTAATTATGGATTACACTCGCCTCTTCTAAAGAAAAAACCATGGTTCAAAGACAAAAATTTAAAGATAAATACTTATAATATTAAGTTAATAAACAGACTCCTAACTGGTCACTCCTTCTGTAAAAAAACTTTGGCTACAATGAAAGTCGTAGATGATGAAAACTGCGATGAGTGCCAAACACCGGAAGATGCATTACATATTATATTAAATTGTCCAAAATATGATAGACAGCGCGCAAAATACGCCATACTACAAAACTACAATCACTTGCACGAATTCTTTAAAAATGAAATACATGAAACGTATGAAATCTTGACGCAATTTTTAAAAGACATCAACATAAATCTATAAATTATGCATATATATGTACATAAGGAATTTTGACAACTAGAATTGGTGATGGCGTTTTAGCTTCCAGTGCGGCCAAATAAACCTTCTCTTTTTCGCGTACCTTTTGACAGAAAGTAGATGGAGTAACATTAAAACAGAAAAAAAAAGAAAATACAAAAAAATATATACAAAAAAATTACAAGCCTTTTCACATAATTTTGTATGGATCCGAGATCTCGTATTGCTTCGAAATTATAACAAAGACGACTTTTCTATATGAAAATATTATTTTTTTAATAAAAACAACTTTTTTCATTGTAAGCTGCCAAAAATGCGTCAATTAAAATAAAAAAAATTGTAAATCACTTTTATATGAAAAATTTTTAAGTCTTTTCTTATAATTTTGTAAAGATCCGAGATCACTTGTTCAAAGATTCGAGCTCGTTTACGAGTAAGACTTTTTTATATGAAAATATTTAATTTTTTTAATAAAAAGTATTTTTTCAATGTAAACTGCTAAAAATACGTCAAATTAAAATTTTTTAATTTTTTTATGCAAAAATTTTAAGTTTTTTGATATAATTTTCTATGAAGAAATTTCTAAGTTCTAAGAAAAAGTTCTAAGACTTTTCGCATAATTTTTTATGGATTCGAGACCTCATCTTCGTTTACGATTACGACTTTTTTATATGAAAATATATAATTTTTTAATAAAAAGTATTTTTTCATTGTAAGCTGCTAAAAAAACGTCAATTAAAAAAATAAATGTTAATAATTTTTATATGAAAAAATTTGAAGTCCTTTTTTTAAATTTTGTTTCAAGAAGGTGATGAAATTTTTTTTCACATATTTTTTTTAGTGTTTATTTTAATGTTAATCATTTTCACTGAAAAATTGTTCATGTTTTTTTAGGAAAAGTCACTAAAAAAATGTATGGATCCCAGATCTCGTATTCGTTTCGAGCTCGTTTACGAGTCCAAGATTGCATGTCCGAGATCTCGGACTTGTTAGCGAGCTCGTTTACGAATCGTTCTTCGTTTGGTGTTTATTGGGTTGTTATATGTGTGAAGATACATCAGCTAGTATATATTAAGGAAATAAATAGAAATGCGCCGAACGTGTTGTCCATTCATGCATCGACATAAATTAAATGAGTGCGAGACAAAGATTTTATCTGATGATTACATTTTGGATTTCGCTAAATTTTTTTTTTTTTTTTTTTTTTTGAGACAACTGGGCACTAGTCCACGTTGCATATAGCTGGACTAGCGCCAAAAATTGCTAAACGCAGTAGCAACACAAAATTTAAGAAAAATTTACTATCAAAAATAATAATCAAAATTAATGGTAACATCAAAATATTCTCAACAATATAAGCAATATTTTTAAATTGCTATGATTGTTGGTTTTTTTTTTATGTGTACTTTCCGAAATTAAATTTTGCGGAAATTTCATTTGGAAGTGCAGTGTGTGCAAATTTGTTAATTATCGTCAGGTACTTTTGTGCA
This sequence comes from Dichetophora obliterata, assembly GCA_963920525.1. NCBI lineage: Eukaryota > Metazoa > Arthropoda > Insecta > Diptera > Sciomyzidae > Dichetophora > Dichetophora obliterata. The sequence goes on from OY986438.1 coordinate 184,233,779, forward strand.
TATACGCACGTCGGCACGAATGGAAATAAATTTGATTTCGTGTCCTGTTTTTGCTCGGTGTTACAAGGCTTGATTATTGATAGTAGGAAGTTGTAGAAAATAGCGATACTTAAATGAATTGGTATTTTTCGAATAAATTTTTTCACCCCTTAGTTAGTTTTTTTTTTTTTCTTGAGCACACTCACCTTTTTGTGACTTTTGAACACCGAACACTTAAATGTATCCGTGCTGGCATCTCTTGCAATATAACTAAATATCTTGAGATCGCTGCTATCGTGTGATACATAGAATATTCGATAAATTGGATGATTTAGTAGTTCTACTTCCTCGGGATCGCTGGTCCAGTTCTTTTTCTGCAAGAAATGCAAAGAATTTAAATTGTTTGATTTTCCAGACAGTATTTAATTCACTGAACTGAATCGTAAATTTATATTTTTTTTTTATTTTGTTGGCAATACTTACTTTTCTGCGTCGTTTCTTGAGCACCACGCGTACGCCATTCACCGACACGTTGATGGTAACTTTGCGCTTTTTCAAATTTTGAACTTTACACTCGTACTGCAAGAAACATAAAAAGGAAGAAACAGAGAAGAAGAAATAAATTATTATTATAAACTTCGTGAATTTCTAGATGATTGCAGTTGTTGTTGATTTTGTGTTTTGTCCTTGTGGTTATGTTGCATTTAAATAATAATTTAAAGTTAGTTTAAAAGCTTTTTATGCGAATTTCTCAATTAAATTGACTTTGGCAAAGTTGAAAAGAGTCGAGTGGAGTTGAGTTGAGTCAATGAGGATGCAAAAATACTTGCTGCAGCGTAGCAGAATAGCGTTGCATAAATACAACTTTTGACACATTGAAAATCAACGCACAAAAGTTTAAATGATGTGGTGCCGACAACTGTGGCAGATAATCTGGGTTGGGTTGGGTGCTGAAAGTTGTTGAAGGTAACTTTATCTTGATTAAGTGAAAACTTTATCATTTTTATTCAGCTGTCGATGCATAAACTTAAAAGCTTAAAACATTTATTTTTCTTATTGCTTACTTTTGATATATACGAGTATTCATTTTATTTAATTAAGATTTAAATTGAAACAAGAAATCAATTTTGTCTGCGTTTTTAAACCTAAAGTTTTTAATTGATTTGACTATGTTTTGCTATAGCTTCAGCTTTAAGCTTTAATGACATTTCAGCATAATTTAAGGACACTGAATTTAATGGCGTTAACTGTTTTTTAATCCCTTGGCACATTTTCAAGAATTTCGAATTTCAAGGGTTTCTGATGGCAGCAAAGAAAGCTTTTTGTTTGCTAGTGTTAAAATGCTCCTCAATGCCTTCAAGTTATCTCTAAAATTTTTTTTTTAATGTAAGCTACTCAAATTTCTACATATTTATATAGAGCAAGACTTTTGAGTTAAAATGCTTTTAAATAAAAACTCAGAAATATTATTAAGTGGCTTTATAAAATAAAAAAAAAAAATTGGTAAAAAACCTACCATTTGCAGATAACAGCATCTGAAAAGCTTTTTAAAATAACAATTTCCATCAGCTATACATTTTATTTTATTTTATTTTCTTTTACTTCATAGCACTTTCTTTTTTACGAGCACAACTTTCAACTATTTCCGTTTTCTCAACCACACTTATCGTTAATTTTATGGCTTTTAAACGAATCCTTTAAGTCAAAGTGCCATCGAATTTTTCGGCATTAATGTCAAATTCTTGGAATATATTGTCATTTTTGTTGTTGTTATTGCTAAGCATTACATACCTTATCAGCAAAAACAAAACATAACAAAACAAAACAAAAAGTTACATCTTAAACAATAGCAGCAGCAACCACACCAACAACACTGACAACATAATAAATGTGTTAAAAACTTTTGCTTTTTTCAAGTCTTACTCACATCTTAGCCATATTTAAAAGCTTTTCACAAATATACTAACGCACAAACACACACACAAACACACACACACATATGTGCAGAGAGAGACACACGCAGAAAAAGAACTCTATCTTCAAACTTTTCAAATCCTACAGCTGTTCTTCGTTTCCTCTTGTGCTTTCTTTTCTTTTGTGTCTTGCGATGAGCCTACATTAAACTCTGAGCCTTTGGCTGATTTTGCTCATCATGCAAATGTACTCAAACACATGTTAAGCATTAACTTGTTCTTCCTTTAAATGTTTAGCTGTGTCTGAGCGTGTGCGAATTTGTGTATGTGTTGTATTTCAATCAGTTTGCTGCCTCGACTTTTTGCTTAGATATGCGTATTATAGATTTTTACTTTTTTTTTTTTATATCCAACAAGTTTTTTGCTTGTGTGCGAAAATATTTTGTCACTTCTACCGTCGCACTCGAATCGGTGAGAATCCTTAGTAAGGCGAGTTGTAATGTCAAACGCAAGTAAGAGGTATGTGTAAGAGTTTTGAGTGCGAATGCGAATGAGAGTGTTAGTGTTTGAGTTAGTGTGAGTGCGAGTGTGTGAATGAGTGGGTGTGACCTTTAATGTTTATTGTCGATACGCGGCTATAAACTGTAAATGTGGGTGGGGTTGGGCGTGTTAGAAGCTCATTTTGTGCTATTTTGCTGAATCGCTAGAATTAAAAGCAATAATTTATAGAGAGTAAGATTACATGTGACATGTAATGAAAATAAAAAACAACCCGTATTCATGTAATAATTTGAATAAGTCTTTAAGATTGCTATGAGATGATAACATTTTGGAACAAATGTTCGCAGTAAATAAAAAGTTTTGCTTAACTGATTTCAAAAGCTACAACAATATTCTCTTGAGCAATATTCGCTCATATTTAAGCCCAACTTAAATAGCAACAAAAAAGTTAGTCACCAACAGCAGAAAGTAGCTTAAATTTTGTTGGTTTGTTTTTCTGTATTTCCACTCACATCTGTTAATTAAAACGAGAAATTTTAAGTTAAGGATAGTAATATTGATTAGTATGGCATATAACAAGACCAATTCTGAACTCAGAGAAAATGTTTCAAGCACATTCATTTCAGCTTCAAATATTCTACACATGCAAATATGCTCACCCACACATACACCCACAACCACCACCACAACATACTCAGCAAATTTAAGCTGCTTCAAAACTTTGCCAAAGTTTCACAAACATGGCAATTTACAAGTTTTGGCTGGGAAGCCAACTTTTAAGTAGCATTTTTTTTAAAAGGTTTTCAATGTGCTGGTGATGCACAAGTAACATTAATGAAGCTGTCAACTATTAAGATTTATCAAAAAAGTTTCACCATTCTGTTTGAGAAACTTGATTTTCTTGATTATTATTTATAAGAGTATCAAGCTATTTATAAATATTTACGATGATTTCTTTTGAATTTTTAAGGGTACAATTTTATGGAAACACATAAGTATTCATATATTTTAATATAAGCAAACACAAAAAAAAAGAATACTTTCTTTGAAAGGCAGTCTTCTGCGAAGGTTTTATATTCAATTTTCTGGCTCATGAATTGTCTACAAAAATAATATTAAGCTCGCTCAGAAGGCAAAGCAAAGGGATGAGATAAAAAAAATATGGAATTAATCAGGCAGGGATTATTTTGCGTAGGGGAGCTATTGGCTTGGTGTGACATAATTTTGACAAGTATATACGGGTTGCCAATATTCGAAGCTCCCATTTTATTTTTAAATAAATCAAAGAAACCACAATTTTTTGTCTGTTCGTCATGAATATCATTTAATTGGGTTCAAGTAGATTTGCTTACATTATTTCTTGAATATGATATCTCGTAAATGATCGCCATTGGCCTCTACGACATATTGTGCCCGTTTTGCAGCATTTTCCATGGTTTTCTTCAACATTTCGATGGGAATGGCGGTTATTTCTTGACGGATGTTGGTTTTCAGCTCTTCTAGGGTCTTTGACTTGTTGACGTAAACCTTTGATTTCAAATAACCCCACAAAAAGAAGTCTAGAGGCGTTAAATCTGGTGATCTTGGCGGCCAATCGAAATCACCATTTTTTGACATCAAACGGCCAGGGAACAATTGCTTCAAAAAATCGATTGTAGTGCGGCTTGCGTGTGGTGGCGCGCCGTCTTGTTGAAACCAGTAGTGCCTGATATGCTTTCGACGAACGATTGGCATGAAAAATTGTTTATCATATCGCGATAACGCTCCTGATTGACAGTAACTCTGTGGCCATTATCATCTTCGAAAAAGAACGGCCCAATGAGCATTTTAGCACAAACGCCGCACCAAACAGTGACTTTTGCATCGTGAAGAGGTACCTCTTGAATCTCTTGTGGATTTTCAGTGGCATAAATACGGCAATTTTGTTTGTTTACCGTTCCGTTCAACTGAAAATGAGCTTCATCGCTCATTTTTTGAAAGCACGTTGAGTTTTCACTATTGACTTGTTTTGTTGAATGTAAATTTCAACAATTTTAGAGCGTTCGCGTGGCGTTTACTGTTCCATTGTAAACATTTGCTTGGAATGACGCTTCAAACGCGGTATGTCATTAGTCGATTTGGCATCGCTGCGGAAAGTTACAGTGTTGCCAGATGAGCGCTTCGAATATTGGCAACCCTGTATATATTTCTCTGAATAGAGTTACCATAGTTGACCTGTAACTAGAATTTACCATAGTTCTACTATTTTTTGACAATATTAAAGTAATTTGTATAATAATTAGTGATGATTTCCGTAAAAAAAATATTTTTCCAAAATAATTACACCGTTTTTGGGTTAAGTTGTAATAGGCGTAGAGCATGTAAAAGCACTAATAAGTAACGCATTTAACTATAATGTCGTAAGTTTTTTATACATTTACTAGCAACTGGTCCGGCAAAAGTTGTTCTGTCCTTTTCGATAGTTATCATGTAGAGTTTGCTTAGGTTAAAGCTTTTGTATAAGAAACTTTGGACAAAAGAGGTGGTTGGCTTTGTTGTAAGTTAATAGTGAGTACCAACAATTCTATTTATTATAGTCAAATAGCATGAAAATAAATTTCAAGCAATAACTTTTGAAAATTCATTATAAAAGGTGTTCCTAGTATTTGACTATTTTGTAACAAGTATAAAAACAACATTTTGGGATAACAAATCTTGTCAACAAAATAATAGGGAGAAATAGCCTTGTTTTTTGATGGCAGAAACAGTTTTAAAATTGTTGCATCACCATGTAGTGTTTGCCAGGAGCTTCAAAAATTAGAGACTAAAACGGCCTTACAAAAAAGCCAAAAAAGCAAAAGGATAAAACGTTAAAAATTCACAAAATTTTTATATTACATTTTAAGATTTGATTTGACTCATGTCTTTATTTGGCTCATGTTTTTATTTGACGTTGAGTGTTCACTCAGAATAAACATCGCAGCCTCCAGTACACTCAGTTTTTGTTTATTTCGTATTAATAAAACTTGAGATCACTCAACTAAAGTTGAGTGTGCTATCTAGCTGCCTCAGCCTTACTCAAGCTATACAAATATCATATTTTGCCCATTTCACAATAAAGTATAACATCTATTGCACTTACTTTTTCCGGTTTGACTCAAATTGTTTTATTAGAATCCGAAGTTATAAATTTTAAAAATTAATTTTCACGGCCTAAATAGAGTATTTTTTGACACAACGTAGCTCAGGCAATTTAAATGTGTTTTTCGTAAAAAGGGTATCGTTGAAAAGTTTAATTCGTCTGTTTGAACGGAAAAATTAGGGAAGAGAAAACTATTGAAAAATTTGCAATAAGTTTACACAATCTTAATTTTAAAGTTTACTTATTAAAGTTAAAAAACCCCCGAATCTTCTTCAAGCATTTCGTTATCTTAGACTGCACCAAGGTCTAGCGCTGTATTTTCATCAAGTTCTACATTGAAATTCCAAAAAAAAACACATGAAGAAAAATTTTGCATATTTTACAGTTTATTTATTACATTCATTGGATGGCTTTGAAAATTAAATCCATTTTAATTAAAACAAAAAATTTGTAAAAATATACCGTATTTTGAATGACACAAAAGAATTTATTATTGAAAACAAATTTGGCTGCAAAGAGACTAAATGAGTAGAAGAGGTCCAGGTTCAGAGAGCCGCCTTTTCTCACTCAGTTTCAAGAGTTGTCCTAAACTGAAATGACTCTTCTCAATTATTTGTCACAATTTTCCTTTTCTGTTCTTAGAACAGCTAAAATGTGAGAAATTGCTGTGTGCACAAGCGAGCTAAGAATAGGTTCGCTTATTTAATTGAACTTTCTTGTTTTTTCATATGTCAAATCGTATTTAATCGAATGTAAATCGCTGCAAATTAGTTGCTTCGAAATTGCAAATAAATTCGCGATATTTTTATAATTATAGTGAAGTGGTTTAAGTGAAATTAAAAAGTGATATATACATACATATTATAATTATAATTATAATTATAATTATAATTATAATTATAATTATAATTTCATAAATTAATAAATAAAAACCAAAATATCAATTAAAGATTTCTGGTTATATTTTCGTTTCTCAACTTTTCAGCTGTGTGCACAAGCAAGCTAGGAATAGCTCGCTTAATTCTGCTTTCCTGTTTCTTCCCATCCAAAATCGTATACAATCGATTGCTGCAAGTTACTTTTGGCAAATTCACGATCATTTAATAATTTTAGTGAAGTGATTTTAGTCATATTAAAAAGTGATTTATTTCATATTTATGTGCTAATAGCAATTATAATTTTGTAAAATAATAAATACAAGATATGTGAAAAAACCCTTTGTTTACATTTTCGTTTCCAACTTTTAATCAGTGTGCACAAGCGAGCTAGGAATAGCTCGCTTAATTCTTCTTTACTGTTTCTTCCCATTCCAAAATCGTATACAATTGATTGCTGCAAGTTACTTTTGGCAAATTCGCGATCATTTAATAATTTTTGATTTTGAAGGAAAAGTGATTTATTTAAGTAAAGCATATCCATGTATTGAAATTATAATTTTATAAATTAATTAATAATAAATAAAAACCCAAATATGAGATAATGAAAAAAAGCGATTTGTTTACATTTTGTTTGTCAACATATCGACTGTGTGCACAAGCGAGGTAGGAATAGTTTCGTTCGTTTTGAAGTTTCTTTTTCCTTTTTCATCTAATCAGGATCTAATCGGAATTTACCAATTTTTTGGCTGCATTTGTTAAATTGGAAAAATAGCATAACAAAGACATATTTTCAAATTTATGAATGAAAGTACAAGTTGACTGCTTCTTATATAAGTGCTTAGTTGCCAAATTTATTTTGTTTCTAGCTGGACATTTTTGTTGTGATTTTGTTGTAGCTATATTTTGGTTGCTGCTGCAAGAAGATATTTCATTAGCCGAGTAGGAAAACGGAATTCTGATTCGGCTTATAATTGTTGCTTATGATTTATTAAGAATATGTCTATAAGGAAATTAAAATTAAATTAAACAAGACTCCCAGCATTCTCCTATTAATTTTAAAAATCTTTATAAAAAATATAAAAGAAAATAAAATTTGAAGTACTTACTTTTCCTTTACCAACAAACCTTATTGATTCCCCGTTAAAAATAAAATTCTGCATATGGGATTCTGTGGATCGCTGTGGGGAAATGTTCATTTTCGTGGGAATTATTCTGAATTTTTACTGGCAACCTTGCACCGAAGTTAGCTTAAAAAAATGTTTGTTTACCAATTTCAACCTGTGTGCAAAAGCGAATATCTTTATTTTTATATCCTTTTTCTTCTTATTAGGACCGATAGAAAAGCTGCAAATTTGTTGGCTAAATTGGTAAATTGAAGGAATTATCAACGAAATAAAGCCAAGCAGATTTTTTACCAATGCAGAATGTAAAATTTTATTTAGAAAAAAAAACAGTTAGTATTATTTTCTATTCTATATTTGTATACGATTTATTTAAGTTTCAATTATATAGCTACATTTAGTATAATTATATTACTATTTTTAAAAATATATCATTTAAATATTATAAATACTTTTATAAACAAAAAGCTTTTTACTATATAAAACGTACAGTTAATAATAATTATCATAACGATGGTGATCATTATCGCTATTATTGGCGCATACAGACAAGCGTACAGAAGAGTTGCTAGATCTATTGGTACAGGCACCTGCAATAGATCTGCATTTCCTAGATATTGTGTACAGGAAAACTTACAGAAAAGCTGCAAGATCTATTGCAGGTGGCTGTACCAAGCTTTACTTGCAATTCTTGTCATAGATATTTTGAATGCCAAAGAATCTAGTTCGATTGCGTAGATATTTTGCTTATTTTGCTATCTACAAGTTTATATATATTTGTGTATCAATTTTGATAAAAATATGTATGCAGCAGCAAACTACTTGTTGAATTGCCCAACTAAAAGTTGTCCGGGAGTCAAGGATGGTGACGGATTAGCTTTATTCCAGTTTCCAAAAACGCAACCCAATTTGTTTGCGAAGTGGTGCGAAAATTTAGATTTCGAAGCGTTCCAAGTTAATTCTAACTCTAGGATTTGAACGCGTCATTTTGATCCGTCCTGTGTGGGCAAAAAACGCCTTAAACTGGGTGCAATTCCGGCTCTATTTCTGGGTAAGTAATGAAATTATAAAATATTTAATGTTTTGAAGTGAAACTTCTTAGGTGAAATTTATTTAAAAGTTAATTAGAAAAATTATTTATTAATTTATAAAATTATAATTTCAATACATGGATATGCTTTACTTAAATAAATCACTTTTCCTTCAAAATCAAAAATTATTAAATGATCGCGAATTTGCCAAAAGTAACTTGCAGCAATCAATTGTATACGATTTTGGAATGGGAAGAAACAGTAAAGAAGAATTAAGCGAGCTATTCCTAGCTCGCTTGTGCACACTGATGAAAAGTTGGAAACGAAAATGTAAACAAAGGGTTTTTTCCAGAGAAGTAAAATATAAGGAAGTGGTGTAATAGCAGAAAAGTGTGGTATTTTCTATATTGGTGTTGGTTCGCACAAATACAGAAACAATCACAAAGGGCCGTATTCGGTTGTATCGTAAAAGAAGGCCCAAACTGTTAAAGTTTGTTCTTATGCATTAAAATTTTAGAAACACTTCAAGAATAGCAACAACTCTAATTATTTAAAAAATTTTTGATCGCTCGCAATTGGCTTAGAAGTTATAGGCATCCAACGTTGAAAAAAGTGGACTAAAAATTTAGCTGATTTTTTAAGTTTTCCAACAAAACTAAACTTTATGGGTATCAAAAGAGAGATAAAACAAGTATCTATTCAACAAGATATCAAACATAAAAATACATGCATTTAAGATACAACTTTTTTTACTTAAAATCGCGAGGTTTTTCCAAATTTAATAAAAAAAAATAAATGTATCAAAAGGAGGCCTTCGGATGCTGCTTAGGGTTTACAAACCTCAGTAAGTACCACACAGGCTTCTCTGTCTACAGCAGTTCTGAATATAGTTATCTTTTTAATAATTCTCTTTTTAATGTATTGCTTTCGTAAAAGAGAAACCACTAGTCTTTCAGACAAATTATAATTATAAAAAATTATATCTTAATGAATTCTTATGGAATTCTAAATTTGACACATCGTTGAATAGATACGCACATTACCTTTGTTTTAATACCCATAAAACTTAGTTTTGTTGAAAAACTAGAAAAACTGCAAGATTTTTAGGTTATTTTTTTATATATGAAGGCCTATAAATTCTAAACTTCAACTTTAATTACAAATTAAATTAGGTTAATTTTTTAAAATCCTTATTTTTTCGGGTGTTTCTGCCTAGTTGTTGTACAAAAATCAGAAAAATTTAACAAACAGGTACTAAATCTGATTCACTATGCTGAAAAAAAGAGCGCCCCAAACATGTATTCAACTGCGAAGAATGACTGCGCCCCTGAAGCAGTGTTTGCGTTTTGACAGATGTGGTTTGATCAAACTGGCGGAAAATCGACGGGGTCTAGAAATATATACATTTCTAACACAAATAAGTTAAAAAAAAATCGTTAGAAACTAAATAAAGCACTTTTGTTAAAAGAATTTAAACCGTATGGACATATTTACCTGTGGAACGAATGCGCATTGTTTTTAAGTTTTCTGGAACTTTTACAATTCTTAACCGCACAACTCATATTGCATTTGTTTTAGTGGTTTTTTTTCTTTAATTTTGTTGCTTTTTAAGCAGTGAAAAATGCTTAAAATTGAATTATTTTCAAATATTTTGCTGAGGAGTCTTCCAATCAGATGCCAGGGTTCTCAAAAATGTCAAAAAACACAGTCTTTCTCGCTCGCACAATTTACGAATGGTGCGACAGTTCACGTACAGTGTATATGTAAGCAACACCATTTCCTTATATTTTACTTCTTTGGTTTTTTCACATATCTTGTATTTATTATTTTACAAAATTTTAATTGCTATTAGCACATAAATATGAAATAAATCACTTTTTAATATGACTAAAATCACTTCACTAAAATTATTAAATGATCGTGAATTTGCCAAAAGTAACTTGCAGCAATCGATTGTATACGATTTTGGAATGGGAAGAAACAGGAAAGCAGAATTAAGCGAGCTATTCCTAGCTCGCTTGTGCACACAGCTGAAAAGTTGAGAAACGAAAATATAAACAGAAATCTTTAATTGATATTTTGGTTTTTATTTATTAATTTATGAAATTATAATTATAATTATAATTATAATATGTATGTATATATCACTTTTTAATTTCACTTAAACCACTTTACTATAATTATAAAAATATCGCGAATTTATTTGCAATTTCGAAGCAACTAATTTGCAGCGATTTACATTCGATTCAATACGATTTGGCATATGAAAAAACAAGAAAGTTCAATTAAATAAGCGAACCTATTCTTAGCTCGCTTGTGCACACATCAATTTCTCACATTTTAGCTGTTCTAAGAACAGAAAAGGAAAATTGTGACAAATAATTGAGAAGAGTCATTTCAGTTTAGGACAACTCTTGAAACTGAGTGAGAAAAGGCGGCTCTCTGAACCTGGACCTCTTCTACTCATTTAGTCTCTTTGTACGATTGTTCTCAATTATCGTTCTCCTCATATAAAATTGTTATCGCAAATTATCACGAACAAATAGGGACTCCCTGCTGGCGTCGTATTTTTTTATCTCTAAAAAATTTGTCAGTTTCTAATTTTTTCGATCGAATTTTTCACAAAAAAAATATCAATCAACGAACTAATTTTTCATAAAATTTATCGCTAAGAAAAATATCGCAAAAAACTAAAGTATCTCGGCAATTTTTTCAAAATGTGCATTTTAAAATTTTTGGGATTTTTTTTTTTTTTTTTTTTTTTTGTAAAAATACCCAAACTCTAAATTTCTAAAAAGGTACACTTCTACCAAAAAATTCCATTTCGATCAGGTTATTAAATGTAATCCCACAAATTTTTGTATCTGCTTGAAATATAGTTTAAAAAAATATTTACACAACATTTCAATGAAATTTTTTCAATTGTGGATTTTTGCGATTTTTTAATACAACAAGGAAAAAATGAGATTTTTTTCGAAAAGTGCAAAATCACTTCTCTGGTAGTTTTTGTCTAATTTTAATCTTGGAGTTTACATTTTGAAGAAAAATTAAATTAAAAACAAGGCGATTACCAGTTTTTTTAAAAAAAATATGTACTTAAAAAAGTTATTGGAAATTTTTAGAAAAGGAGCACTCTTTCCCCATATAAATCAGATTTTCAACTTAAGGTCGCAAGCGGCACGTTTAAATATCAATATTTTTTTCTGAAAATTTCACTACTTACTAATGTTTAGTAAAGATACAAAACTCCGGCCTGCATTTTGTTACTTTCATGTTTATGAATAGTAAATTCCTAATACATGCTTTAATTAAAAGCCTAGCATTAGTACACTTAGTACAATGTTCTATTATAGTACACATTTATTCTCAAATAAAAACCAGGCTTAAATTACAGAGAAATTAAAAATCATTTAGGCTTATTTCATTGTCACGTTACATGAAAAACTATCCCAACCCATCTTAAGCTATCTAAACTTAAAATTCCAATTAGGCATATGCCCTCATAAAAAGCTTATCAATAATAATCATAATAATATTGTTTAATGTCCAACTATATACCAAACACTCCTAAAATTTTGTTATTAAAGTAATTTAAAAAATTTTGTGTCTCAATAAAATGCTTAAATTACTATTTCCGTTTTTACAGTATTGCCTTAATAAGGTTCTTAACGGATATTAAACTAACTCAAATTTACCTCTTATGTCTCTTTTTGTTATTTTTTTTGTTTTGTTTTTGTGCCGACACCCGGGTTAAGTTTAAGCCAAATGAATATAAAATGTGGATTTACATAGCTTAACTTAAAAGTTGAGCAACTGGTCGATTTTATAGCAACAGTCACAACAACCGTAACAACAACAATACAAGAAAATAAAACCAAACAGCAATAAAGAGCTCAGGAAACATCCGATAGCTTAGACTGGGGTATATTGAGCTCTATACCATTTAGCCAAATGTATACATTTAGGTTGATGTTATTTCTTAAAAGGCCTATCCAAGGATTTACATTTAAGAATAAAAATCCAAAGAATTAACTTGTCAGGCTTAAATCGTGCGTTTATTTTGCCGCAGTGGCAAGGATAGAAGGAGCATTTCAAGGAAACCTAAGTAAATCTAAGCAATTGAATGCAAAAACAAAGGTATATTGTGGTTTCTTATATAAAAAGCTAGATAGTTTTGTAACTTAAAGACTTTCCAAAAGTTTTGCTTAACACAGAATAGTTAATATTCTAGGAGCGACCTTTATTTATATTATATTAGTACAGAGCAACCCTTAAACCCTTTAACCACAAAATGTTACTTCTAACTAAATAATGAATTAAATTAAACAAACACTAAAATGCTCATGAAAGAAAACCGCTACAATAATAAAAGAAAATCACGCAACCTCAGCTGTAGCAGTATCTCCGTGTGTGTTAAAAACAAATTCGTACTGCCAAAGAAATACAACAAAACAATAACATTAATTTATTCCTGCTACACATGCAAACGAGCAGATAAACACATACGTATTTAGTTAGTTTTGCACAAAACAAAAAAAAAATTAAACACAAATACACACGTATACACTTAGTTAAGGCAACATCCGGCGTGACGGAAAATATATTCAATATTCTGTCAGACATGCGTTCCATTGTTCTTAAAGTTATTCATTCTTTCATCACTGGCACTATAGCACATGAAATTAACAATCTTTGTTGGAAGCGTTTTGGTAAAGTAAAAGCAGCATTGTATGTTGATATTTTGGCGAATATTATTGGAATAATTTTTATTGAATTTTGTCATCAATACATGCGACTTAATGCAAACGAAGCTCTTTCGAAACTCTTAATTTATTGAAGCTTAACAACTCTTTAAGGCCCATAAAACATTTGTAGTTGTTAAGTATTGAAAAGCTTGTCACAGAAATGCATTAACGTACATCAAAGCTCATCCTGATGTGTTAGGTTGCAAACAGAGGGGAAAGCCGAAGCGGACAGGCAGGCAGACAAGCGCAGACAAACTATGTGAATAAGCGAGACAAAAGTTATTTATATCTCGTTTCTTTGCATGTTACTGCCTGCGCCTGTCTGCCTGCCTGTCTGAATCGGCGTTAACTCTGTCTGCAACCTTAGGGAAAATATCATTTAAATTAAAGCTATTTTTAAATACATTCTTTAAAATAAATACAATAAGAACAAACACATGAATCCTTCTTTACCCATAACTGGTACACCTCAAAAAAATTACACTAACAGTACATCGGGTCCCAGGGACCACACAAACTAAAATGCTGAAAAACCAAAAAATTTAGTTAGAAATTCATGTTTTTTTTTAATAACGTCTTATATAAAGCTTTTTCTACCTAAATTATTTTGAATAATTGAATTTAATCAAACTGAATATCAAATTGAATTATTAGAGAAATATACTCTTTTGTTTTTTTGTATTGATCCCAGAGATCAGGAGTACCAGTTAAGCGTTACGACACACACACACACACCAGGCGCATAACGAAAATTTATCATGGGAGGAGATTTGATTAAAAAAAGGTTTTGTAGCCAATACGTATGATATTACGTATGAAATGTATGATATTTTAACCCGAATCACCCTGATTAAATTTTTTTTTAATTTTCAGAGTGACCCGTTAACGCAAATATAAAATGATTTAAAATAAGCTCATTTTAGGTGTTTGTGTTTGCCATATGGCAACGACAAAGTGTTTTGGGTTAATTAAGGGCATGGGACAAGGATGAAGTTGGACCTTTTGAGATTGTGCCGAATTGGAGCGAATAATAAATAGTGCCGTCTTTTTTGTATCTAAAATTTTATTTTGATATATCGCGCTCATTGGAGCAAAACTGTTCCAACTAAAAATAAGGCATTTTTAAGATAAGGACACAGAAAGAATCGCTATTTTATCTTTTTTCGCGCTACAGGAATTTAAAAAGTTCGAAACGGTCTCCTGAAAATTTTCAAATTTTGAGTCTTACGTGGATCTTGCACGAAATGAGCGATACTTTAATATATGAACATTGAAATACTAATTTAATTAGATGAACACGTTCAATTATTTAATTGTTAAAATGAGATCAGTGGTTTTTTAATTTTAAAAATAATAAAATCTTTTAGGTTTTTTGAACATTTTTTTATATGAACGTTGCAAAACTAAATCAAATAGATCTGCAGTTCCCAATTTTTTTTCGGCCCTGTATCTTTGGTTACATATTTAAGAAAATTGTAACCCCCGAAAAAAGTCGACACTATAAAATTATTTTTTTTAAAGATTTATTTTCTAATAAAATAACAATATAAAATAGCAATATAAGAAATAAAAGTAAAAAATTATAAAAATTAAAATTATGTTTTGTTTTTAAATAATCAAATGTTTTTAATATATGAGCATTTTCAAGGTCTCGCACGTAACGTACGTACGTTGTTAAAAATTTTTGTTGTTAAAAATGAAAAAAACAAAGAAAAATTTAAACTTGTTTGTCCTGTTTTGATTTTTGGATAGCACTCTTTATTCATATCAAAAGTTGAAAGCTATCGAAAGTATTGTCCATGGATCCATGGAAGCAAACAAAAAAGTTCGCGTTACGATACAAAAAATAGAAGTGGTTTTTGTCTGCATCAATATAAACGAAAAAAATCTGCCAAATGTGTACAATTTTTTATTCAAAGGTATTTTAATATTATCAGGAATAATGTTGCTATATATTTATAATTGTTTCGTTAAAAAATCTTTTTTAATTATTTATATAAATACCATTTTATGATACATACGATACGATACAGATTTTTCCCTTCAACGAAGTGCACATATTTTATAGTTTTATTTATTTAACTGAACTAGAAACACATATAAAGTGTAATTCAGGACAGTAAAAATTGAAAACTGAAAAAATTAAATTAAACTTTGTATTATATGTGTATTTATTATACTTTTAAATTCCAACATTCGCCAAAATTTTATAACTTTTGTCAACATTTTTTAAATTCATCACGTTTATTGCCATTTTTTAAGAATTCTAATTTAGATCAGCTCTCAGTACTTTCATAATATAAATTTAACTATTGTTTCTCTATTATGGAGTTTTAAAAAATTTTTCAGTTACATTAAATTTTTCAGTCGAGGTAGACCTTTTGGTGAAAATACTCATATATGAGGACATGGTTTTTAAACAAAATTAAAAAAACAATACTATTCATTATATAATTGTTTATGAGAAAATGTTTTTAGATAAAGAACACAAGAATAAAAATTTTCAAAAGAGTAATTAAGTTTTATATAATACCGTGCACAGTTCATATTTTGGCATTACTTCATTTATTATATTACTATATGTCGTCGGTTGAAAGGAACAATGACGTAAATGAAAATTTTGTAAAATACGATTTATTGGGTAATTGGTATCCCCAATATCAATGATAGATGGGAGAAAAGCCACAGAACTGTAGTTTGTTCAGAGCTGCCACAGTGCAGTTGTGTCGTTATTGAATCATTAGCTATTTGACGACTTCTTTGAAAAGGACAATGACGCAAAAGACAGTTGCGCATTAGACTTAGACAGAGAAACAACAATTTCGATGCAAAAACCTCGTAAGTGTGCTTTGTGGCATTGTTCATAAAATTTTCAATTAATTTGTTGCCATAACTGTATTTGCACCGCTATTGAACATATAATTTTTGTTATTTATGTTATAGGATAATACATAGGTATCAAAATGAGTGATCGTACAACAGAAAGTATGCGTCTAACGGAAATAATGCAGACCGAAAGTCTGTAAAATTAATGGCCGCTCTCATCTGGTTTTAGAAGTCATAAGGTCCCAAAGTTGAAAAACTTGCTATATCTTTGATATACATAAACAAAACTAAACAAAACGGGTATTTAAAGAAAGGCTTTGCTATTAGCTATTTTTTAAGCTATTAATTATAATATTCCATTTATTACTTTTTAAGGTATAACTATTTTAATGTACCAACTATAAAATAAAAGTTTGGTTTATTTAATTTGGACATTCAGTTTAGTATAACAAAACATGAAAATTTTTTATAAAAAATCGCGCGATTCGTTTTTAACATAAATGATTTTCTCAACAAAAAGTTTGCATTATTTAATTTTGACTTCTACCTTAATATATTAAAACATGATATATTAATGCGAAATAATATATTATTTCGTTAATCTCACCAATACGTATGAATAAAATTACTTCCAAAAATTTTCACAAAATATCGCGCGATTTTTATACAAATTTTTTCCTATTCCGCTTATTTCATAACACTCAACATTACGTATGAATATAATTACTTGGAATCATTTTCAGAAAAAAAGCAATTTTAAAAACACTTCTTATTTCCTAAATCAAAACACTATTTATACAATAACCTTATTGAATGTAAAAACTTCGGGCTTACATCAATTTAGGACCATTTCAAGGACAAAACTTTTATATCAAAAAAACATCTTCAAGCGTAAAAAGTTCTCAGTAAAGAAGGAGTTATATATTCAAGAGATATGCATGGATTTTCAAGATTTATACTTCGTTGAATAGATACTTGCATTGCCTTTCTTTTGATTCCCATAGATATTAGTTTTGTTGAAAAATTTAATAAAATCACATGTTTTTAATTAAGGTACTGAAATTATATAAAATTTTATATTTTTGAAAAAGTATTAAATAAAATCGAATTCCTCTGATCTAGACTTCCAAATTGATCGTAATGACCGTGATGATGAAAGGTAGGGTGGAGTTGCAATCAGCATATGCAAATTAATTCAACACGAATTACTTTCCATAATTGACACCAAAGTTATTAAAAATATTTTTGCATGAATTAAGCTAAATAATTTAAAATTGCTCTTAGTTAAAAGACAATACTTTCAGAACATCCTTTTTTGCAACCACTTATATTCTACTTAAAAAATCTTTTACAAAACACTCTCTCATAGAAGTGCAATTATGCGCACTTAAAACGCAGATAAACGCTTATGTATAGATGTTTAAGAACAGCCAAAAAACCAACAGAAGCATTTATGCAAAAGCATCCTTTTGTTAGTCATGCTATTAACATAACAACAAAAAAGACACATATAAACACTAGCACACTGGAAGCAAACGCACACTACTAAAGCTCAAGGGGATGCATGATCTTTTAACTTTGATTTATGATATGCTGCTGTAAGCTTTTGCATACATAAGCACATGCACAAAGATACACACACGCCCACCTAAAAACATGCTGTTTCCGTTGTCATGAATATACGTCTGCTAATATAAACCTCAAATCCTTCAGCAGTCCTTCAGAAAGTTATTTCAAACAACTTCATGGTAAAGTTATTTCCTTATTTTGTCATTGGAATCTACAATATAAAGTTCAGTTGAGTATTTCTGTGATTGTGGTAAATTCTCTCGGTTAACAATGAGCACATTTTGAGGTTATGATTTTTTAGAAAGAGTAGGGCAAAAAGAGGAAATCTTTTTTTTACGCATACTTTTAATATTTTCTCGAATAATGAATCAAAATCAGCATTCGAATTTTGTTCAACCAAAAACAATTTTTCAAGATTTCTGAAATAAAATTTCATACTTTTAACGCATTTAAAAATTCTTTTGTAAATTTAAGTGATTAAGTGACAGCAATTGTGCTTATAAAGATAAAATAACTTTTACTCTACCAACTTCAGTCTTTGTAAATTTCATTAAAATAAGCCTAGTTCAAGAAGGTATTTTCCTCAGTAATTCAATAGCGCCAAAAAACGGCATGACGCACTTTAAAATTTTAAATACAACAAATGAAGAAGTGATATTGAATGGCATTCAGTTGGAAACTGATTCTTTAAATAAATACGATATTTTAAATTACAACAACAAAAAACCTATACACTCACAAAATCGTTTCAGTAAAATTTTGGAAATACTTACAATGTAATGACACAAAAAATAAAGACGAATTAAAAGATATTTTTAAAAAATATCAAGATGTATTTAACATCCAATAATTTTTTTGCTCCACTCCTTTTGGTACCAAAAAAGAACACGGAGGACAAAAAGAAATGGAGACTTGTGGTAGACTTTAGAAAGTTAAATGACAAAATTGTCAATGACAAGTTCCCTTTAACGAGACTAGAAGATGTTCTAGACAAGTTAGGTAGAGCAAAATGGTTCTCAACTCTTGATATGACCAGTTCATTCCATCAAATTGAACTAGAAAACAAATCACGACCTTTGACAGCCTTCTCTACTTTTAATTCAAACGACTACCGTTCGGACTAAAAATCTCTTCAAACAGTTTCCAACGCATGCTCACTATTGCACTTGCAGATTTAGAATCAAATGCTTTTCTTTACGTGGATGACATCATTATCTATGGATGTAGTATAAATCACCACAACCAAAATTTAATAAAAGTACTAGAAAGACTTCAAAGACACAATTTAAAATTGAATGCGGCCAAATGTTGTTTTTTTGCGTCCCGAAGTGGTATACTTGGGACACCTGATTACTTGTGATGGTATCAAAACTGACCCAGCCAAATATGACACTATCAAGCATTACCCTATCCCGAAAAATGCGAACGAAGTTAGAAGATTTGTTGCATTTTGCAACTATTATAGAAAATTTATTCAAAATTTTGCAGACATTGCAAAAAGTTTAAATGCATTATTAAAGAAGTCTTGTAAATTTGTTTGGTCTGAAGAATGTCAAATTGCTTTCGATACACTGAAAGAAAAATTAATAACTCCACCTTTATTACAATACCCAGATTTTGATAAGCCGTTCATTCTAACGACTGATGCTTCAAATTATGCTTTGGGCGCAGTATTATCGCAAGGCGAAATAGGTAAAGATTTACCAATATCTTATGCCAGCAAATCTTTACAAAAGCATGACTTGAATAAGCCAGTTATTGAGAAGGACTTATTAGCTATTCATTGGGGATTAAACTTTTTCAAGCCATACCTTTACGGCAGAAAATTTACAGATATAACTGACCACAGACCACTAATCTCGTTATTCACTTACAAAAACCCTTCCTCAAAAATGACGCGGATTCGACTAGAGCTTTGTGACTATGACTATGACATAATATACAAAAAAGGTAGCATGAACACTAACGTTGACGCACTCTCAAGAATCCAACTGGACTCTGAAACTTTAAAAGAAATTATACCACAAGAAAACGATGAAAAAATAAAAAGAACGTTAATTATTACAAGAGGCATGGCAAATAAAGAAGCCATTAAAAATACTGAGGCAAATGATGATAGCAATGAAGAAATCTTTGTAGATGGTAACAACACCCAGAAGTCTGATCAACTTCCGATATGGAACTGTACATCAATTAGTGACGTCAAGAATATAAAGAATTTAAAATTTTATACGGCCAAAAATAATGAAAATAAAATATATATTGAAAATAATATAGTGCACGTAGGATATAGCGATAATCAAGCGAAAACAGTTTCGTTTTCGAAGAAGCCAAGACCTAAGCAAAATAATTTTAAACAGCATGCTGGATACAGCGATAATTCAACGAACCTAGAGTCGATTATGAAGAAACTGATATCTAAAATGAGAAATGAGAATATTAAAGAACTAGCGCTAGCCAACAATGACAAAATATTTCAATTATTTACAAACAAAAAATTTAAAGAAGCGTATACAAAAATGCAACAAAACATTCAGACAAGAACAAGTCCTCAACTAAAAATACTCATTTATGAACCACCGAAAAGGATACAAGATGACCTTACAAAATTAAAACTAATTAACGAATATCACAACAACGGCCACTTAGGTATAAGAAAAACACTTGTAAAACTCAAGCAAAAATATGTCTGGAAAAACATGAGCAAGATGGTAAAGAAATTTGTGTCACGTTGTGACATATGTGCAAAGAGTAAACAAACACTGCACACAATAGAACCACTTACGCTAACAGACACCCCTAGCAATAGTTTTCAGACATTATCAATTGACACTGTAGGACCATTAAGAATTTCAAACGAGTACCGATACATATTGACAGCACAATGCGAACTAACAAAATTTGTAATTGCACACCCAATGTCAACAAAAGATGCAGACACTGTTGCAAGAACATAAGTTGAGCAAGTAATTCTGAAATACGGCCATTTTCAATTGTTAAAATCAGATAATGGGACTGAATTTAAAAACGAGTTAATGCATAACATGTGCACAATTTTAAAAATTAAACAAACCTTTTCCACACCCTACCATCACCAAACCATAGGGTCTCTTGAAAGAAACCACAGAGTGCTGAACGAGTATTTATTGACATCAACTACTGACCAAGAATGGGACAAGTGGATCCCATATTTCACTATCACATACAATACGACCCCACACATAGACACAGGTAACACACCACATGAATTAGTCTATGGAAAACTAGCATGCTTACCAGATGACGTTTATAAATCACAAACAAAGTTTTATGATTTTGACAGCTATCTGAGCGAGATGCGTGCCATTAAATTAAATTAAATTTTGCTCTAAATAAAGCCAAATCAATGCTTATACGAGCAAAAGAAAAGCGTACAAATAAGAATTTAGGTTATACGAATACACTTAAAGCAGATATAGGAGATTTAGTTTTACTCAAAGTAGAAAATAGGAAGAAAAATCAATTACCTTATAATGGCCCGTTGAGAATATTAGAAAGAATAGGAGCTATTACCATAATAGATTATAATGGAGTACACAAAAAGGCGCATAATCTATAGTAATAAAACTCTTTTTCTGTTTGTTTGTTTGTTTGTTTGTTTGGCCTTTATAGAAATCTAAACGGCTCAACGGATTTCGCTCAAACTAGGTACACAAATTAACTTTATCTCAACTTAAAATGTTACATACTTAGTTTTTGCCACGCACCCTCTGAAATTTTTCAACTAACGGTAATTTTGTTATTATAAAACTTTTTAGTATCGGAAATTTTTGTAAATTTAATTTTAAAATTTTTTTGTTACTTTGACATCAAAAACACACACATATCTTCAAAATTGGAGAAATTTTCAGTAGAACGACATTTTCATAAAACATCGTTACCTAAGAATGAGACAAAAACGACATGAAAATCAAAGTTTGGTCTTTCGATGCAAATATCTCCGCTGTCCATTAATATATTTCATTCAAATTTTTTTGTTCAAAAGTTCAATAAAATCACTTTACAAATATAGCTATAACTGTACCGTTAAGTCAGTGTAGTTATGTTTTATGATTATGTCAAAAAAGGTCCAAAATATTGACTTTTTACTCAAAAAATGACTCAAAAATTGTTGTTGTTGTAAAAAGGAAATCAATTAAAAATAGCAAATCTGACTACCTTTCATGTGACATAGCATTTATTTGCAAAAATTCTTCCAGCTAAGCGCAAAAATTATTTTACTGTTTTTGTCATCAAAACAACAAGGTGCCCTTTGATTTTTTTCGCGAAATTTATTTTTTCCAAAATGTTGTTTTTATATTTTTTACAAAAAAGTCAAGTCTTAAAAATAATTTATGTGAAAAAATTACCCCAATATCTCTTTCCAATCAAAAGTTATGGCTAAAAATCTATTTTTTCATATAAAACATAGTTTTGTGTTAGAATTCTCTATATAGTTTGAACGTCCCCATATATCTCTAAGAATGCAGTTGTGTGTCTAAAGTAATTACGAACATTTTGGATTATATAAAATCTTCTTTACAGTGATCTACTTATATTTTCTATATTTTATATATAAGGTTCTTTAAAAACCTTGAGAATCTAATATGTTACTTAAAAAATGTTTCGTTAGTTTTCAAACATTTTAGAATCAGTTGGTCAAAAATCGAGAAAAAAACTTTAAGCAATCTCTGAACGCAAACAATTTCGTTTATTTGTGGAAAAGACTCATGTAACACTATTTTATTTTTGTCTAAAGTAGTAATAATTTCAAAGAAAGTACAAGTAATTTACTTTAAATGCGATAATTATTTTCTTAGATTTTTGGAAGTACAGAAAGAAGATAAAATTAGAAAAAATATAATTTTTCGTTGCTCTCTTTATTTGAAGTCATTTTTTATCCATATTGTGTTCAAAACATTATTATAAAATAGATTGCTCTTTTCATTTGATACACATATTAACATGTTTGCAAGATTTTAAGTATTTAAATAAATGTATTTAAGCAAATACGTTTTGTAACTTGACAGTCCTTTTAAAAAAATCCTGAAAAAATCCTCGTTCTATAGAAAAGGTGAGAACGCAGTTTTACTATCCTTTGCCTCATGTTTCACTTGCATATGGTTTACTTCGTGTGTGAAAAGTGCTGTCGGACGGTGTTTTCATAAATTATCTATCTTATTATTGCCTATCTTTCTTCATTATATATCTTGATAAAAAAATAAAGTCAAGTTAACACATAACCAAACAAATATATAAAATCTTTCCCATAAAATATGTTTGCACACAAAAACACAGCGGAACAAGCAACAAAAGGATTAAAATTTTAAAAAAAAAAATGGCGGTCAACAAAAAATAATTTTAATAAGTATAACTCATAGTTACGATTAAGTATTCATAATTTTTTTTTTTTTGAGTTTATTATTGAAAATTTTTGATATTTAGAAATATCTACGAAAGTTGAGTTGAGTTTGAGTTGAGTTTTAGTTGAGTTTGAGTTGAATTTGAGTTGAATTTGAGTTGAGTTTGAGTTGAGTTCGATTATATCTTACTAGTTAACTTATTTTGTATTATAAAATGATATGTTCTTATTGTACTTAAGCTTGCTTAAAATAAAATAAAAAAGAATAAATAAAATATTTATTTGATGTATTGTAGATACTACAAAATAATAAATAATAATAATAATAATTAAAAAATAAACTACCAAATGACCAAAAGCCAATGTGAAGAGAAAAATCTCTGTAGTCCCAAAAATAATTTGTTTAAACAACTAACGAATCCTGAACTTTCTACTCAGATATGTGCAATTTTACCTCAATATCAACAAAGTTCTGTTAAGAGACATTAATTTATAATAATATTCAAAACAATACATTATACATTTGTGTGTAATATTCGCCTGTTCGTTGCCCTCCTGGCCAGCATTTATGAATCTTTCGTAATATCATCACTAATAATACAAAACTTTTGATACATATAAAGCCACTAAAACATAAAATGCTTTGTTGTGAGCCCAGTTGACAGAACGACGTTGATGACGCTTAGGAGACATAACCATAAATAAAATTAAGTTGATTACTTTTTAAACGATTGCAACAGTTGTGGGACTTTCGTACGGATTGCAAGTGGAATCTAGGTTGTTTAGCAATTTAAATATGTTTAGGCCTTTTATGAAATTTGTCTGAAAGATATCTTTATGGATATGTTTTAAAATCCTTATTTGTTTGAACGCATAATTAGAATTTATTACAAGTTTTCAACTTAAAAAATTTTTCATTTAACTCTTTTTGAATATTTTATAAAGCTTGATGCCACAAAGAAACGTTTTTAAGCATTTTATTTTTAAAATAAGGCTTAATTATTTCTTATTGACAATTCTTGATACATTGTTGACCTTTGTTGTGTGTTTAATGTGGAGTATGGTGACTAGATTGTTCACAAACCCTTTTTTAAAAAAAGGCCATAAATTTTTCCACTTTTATATTATTTTAAAATCTTGAAAATATTAATTTTTTATTTTAAATTAAATGTTATGTTGGCACAAAAATGTTCTTTAATGAATTAAAAAATTTTAGTTCCTAAAATAAACTCGTTACAAATGATTAAATTAAAATACTCTCTCTTATTTTGATTTAATTTTATATGTTTAAAATATTGTCGTAAAGGTTTTCAAATTTTCTTTCCATTTGCCAAAAACTTGCAGAACAAATCTTTTCTGAAAAGATAAATACTTACTCTACTAACATTAAAACGTCAGTTTTTACCCTTCAAATATAGGTTCTATGAACAAATTTGTTAGAGTTGTTGATTTTAGGATAGTTTCAGCAGTTATTGGCACTAGTACAAAACTAGTGATTTCACAAGCCCCTTGGTAGCCAGTACTAGTTCCACTTCAATCTACCTTCTTTGTATTCAACTGGCGAATTTTACACGAGCAGGTCATAGGAAGGGGTCATTTTGCTACCTTTTACAAACCCATTCCCTAGTTACTTCACTAGTCAAGAAGAGCTAGCTTTTTCGCTAGTTGATATTGAAGCAGAGTGACTGATATTCTTTATTTAATCTATACTATTATATAAAAGGGGACTCACGAATTCGATCCAGAATAAGCTCGGTAACCGCTGAACCGATTTTGATACTTCTTTTTTTATTCGATTCCTATGATAATATAGATTGTTCCCAGTAGCGGATGGAATATATTCCGAATATATGAAGCATCAATTACCTTGTAATGACCACTACTTCCGACTATATTACCTTACTATGCATAACAGGCCTTACATTTAACATTGAATGAGACAGGAGGTAAGTGATCGCCTCCCTTCAGCATTACCTAGAAGTTATGGAGTAACATACTACTTGTATTAAGTTATAAAAATCACTGCATTACTTTTCCTTGTATGCTACATTACAGGTAATGAGGTATGAGTTAATTACTTCTGCTATATGCAGACGCATTACTTTTTGAAAAAAGTAATGCTTCCTTACCTGGTAATTTATTCTGTATTAGTTCTATGGTAGCCACTGGTAAATCCGCTGCTGGGTTATAGCTTACCAAGGTTTTCGAAAAATGTATTCTTTAATTATTGCAAAACCACGCATTTTATTTGTTGCCTACATTCAACCAGCAGCGCAATATAACAGCAAACAAAGCTTTTCTCTCTTTGTCGGGAGAGCTTCTCTCAATATAACACGACAGCCATGTTGTGTAGTTAAGCTGAATTTACTGACAACCTTCAGCATGTTTTTGTGTGATTTAAAATAATGTTTTAATCAAGTTAAGAGCGTGCAGAAATTTTTCTCTCTTAGCGAAAACTTCATATGAAAAAAAAATTTCCAGACATGTTTAAGGTGATCAGTGAATCCAGCCTTTCTTTCAGGGAGATTCTTGATTTCATACAGTGTTAATTAATTTTCTGTGTTAATGTCTTGAGGGAGTTGCCAGAATTTAGTTATCAGCATTAATTATGTTTTGCAGCCTTGCCAGCCAGCTTTTCTCCACTTGATATTGTGTTAGTCTATCTATACGAATCATTGGCGTCGGAAGCGGGGGACAAGGGGGGCAGTTGCCCCCCCCCCACTTTTTTAACTAGATAAACAATTTAAAAGGAAAACTTCAAAAGTAATTATAAAAATCAGTTTTTTTACAACGATAATATTTTTGTATTATATATTTTCCTCTTCTTTCTCTCTTCTTCATAAGCATGCTTGCGGATAACCATTTTCTTTCTCTGTGTTTGCAAAAAGATAGAACAAAATGTAGAGTTTCTACTGCAAACCCACCACTTCAGTTTAAAAGCACCCTTACGTATGTAGCTTAATGCTTGTTAATTTTGCAACTCTGGTAAGAAAAAATTTGACATGTTCTTAGGGGCTTTCCATTTTGGACGACATGTTGTACGATGAATTAGATGGAAAACTAATGGGACTATTTCATTGAGCGTTCGAACGATCCAACTTGTAAAGCAACATCATTAATTGCAAGCTCTCAAGCAGAACACATCCGGCTAATAGCTAAGCAACTTTAAGATGCCCTAACAATTGAGCAGTAATTTTACATAGTTGTACAATATTGTACAATCGGCAGAAAAAAACCAAAAATTTCGACTACCGTTTTAGCTTACGCATGGTACTACATGTTGTACAATCTGCCATGTTGGTCCAAAGTTTTGGACCATGCGAAAGCCCCTACTGTGAATTAGCTGATGGAAATCCACCTCGACGCTTTGAAGAAACATCAAATCCGGTTGCTTCAGTACAGTTGCCATTATATGATCGGCTACGAAAAGATTATTTCGAAATTTTAGATCTTTTCCAAATGAGATAACGGCTAGATTCGATCAAACAGGTTGATATTTTCCTTTTTTTTTATTTTTGCAAGTTTACACCAGCTTCATTCAACCGACTCACTTTGATTTAACATTCGGTGAGTCGGTTGAGTGAAGCTAGTGTAAACTGGCACTTTGTAAATCTTATTGTACATTTAAACAGATCTTGACACTCTGGAATCGTTGGAAAATATTGTAATCGAAGCCTTCAACGGAAAAGTGCCTTCTGAACAAAATCTAAAAACAAAACTAGATCTTTATGCAGATGACTTTTTTGCAGATGAAATTGCAGAAGCAATTGCCTGGCCAAACACCTTGAAATTGTAGTGGCATTGTATCCCAATTTGCGAAAAATTCGGATACTGTAAAAAACTATTAATGAAGTTGAAAAACTTATTGCTTTGCTTTTGACTGTGCCTGCATCAGCAGCTTCATCTGAGCGTTCTTTTAGTGCATTAAGACGACTTAAAACGTATCTTCGAGCAACTATGACAGAGAAACGACGCACTCATGCGGCACTTATACACATTCACAAAGATAAAACCAAAGAATTGAATTCGATGGAGGTGGTGAAAGAGTTTGTTTCTCGCAAGGACTGAAAGAAACATTTTGGAATAATTTAAATTGATATAACTTTTTGTACCTTATTGCATTTAAACCATGTGAAGATATACCTAGTCTTGCTTTATAAAAGCAACCTTTATTTCTTATATTTTCATATAACCATATGAAAGATCCTTTAAAGAATGATCTCTAATATTGAAATTGGAAAAACTTTTAAAAATAATAAAATTTTAATATTTTTTATATATTTTTATATTTTTTTATTTTAAACTAAAATAAAAAATTTGTTTATTCACATTCTTGTTTCTTTGAAGAAATTTTGGTGAACTTTTTTTTGCACCACCATTTGTACTGCCCCCCCCCCCCCCCCAGATACAATTAGCTTCCGACGCGCTTGATACGAATATATAAAAGCGTTGTGACACTGCACGGATATTTGACAGTGATAACCACGCAATAACCACTGAACAGATTAACACGATATAGGTATCAAACGATTTGTTATTCCAACTTTATCGTAATAAACTATGTTAGATTTGCCACGTCTACTTTCCATGCCCACTTTTTGTAAAAAATGCTATATATCCGACGATTTTGGTCGTATGAGACTAGAATTTGGTAATCTACGTTGTATGGCTACTTTCGCTAACTTTACTAAAAATGGGCATGACCCTTTTTAACTAAGTCCACTTTTCGGGGGATAAGCTTGGAGTAAAGCAAAGCGCACTAGGTTTAAGCTCAATTGAGCTGAGATTCTGGCATTCATTCATGGTTTCAGTAAAAAAATCTTGCCACACCCAAATTACCGCCCAGAATTAATCAAAAATGTTATACTTCGAACGGTTTTGGTGTTATTAGACTAATTTGTTAATTTAGTTCATACGGCTACTTTCGGCAACTGTACTAAAAATGGCGAATATATAAATTTTTTTTCCGGAACAGCATGAAAGTTGGTATATATGTAGCAGTAAGGTGGTCTGCGTCAGGACAACGTCTGCCGGGCAAAACTATACATCAATAAGAATGCTGTATATATCAGAAAATTCTTCAAACGGAAACGTCTAGCATGTGTTTTGTTCGAAGGTCAATTTACACTTTTACAAATTCACAAAACGATCATAATAAATTCATTGAATTGGGTCAGGACTAATTCTACTATAACTACAAGGTTAACTATGAATATATAGATAAGGAAATAGATAAATTCTATTCCCTAAGGATAAGGAAAAACATAGATTTATGTATATAACTTTGGAATAGTTTGAAATATTTGAAATATTTTTCACTGAATTATTTTTTAAAGCTATATTTGAAAATGTTTTTCACATGAATTAGTTTTTAAGCTGTAACACATTGCAAAAAATATAACAACATTTTAAGCAAATTAGTTTTCATCAAAAAATCAAAGGGGGGATTGCGGGGGTAGGTGGCCTATGATTTTTAATGATAGAAACTGTTTGTGTCAAAATTGAACAATTTTTGCAGGTAAATTATGTTATATGACAGAATAAGGAAAATGAAAATTAAAAAAAAAATTAAAATTAAAAAAAATATGTACAACAAAAGCAACTCTTGGCCTATTGTTTAGTGCAAGTTGGATATTTTAGAGGTTTTTTGAAAACAATATAAAACATTGTATTGGTGAGGTAACGGTAAACCTTTTCTCATTTTCCCAATTTACTTAATTGAACTTTCAAGCAAAGAAAATTGGATGAAAATCGATTTTTAAATTTCAATCGTTTTTTTTTTCTCATTCTGAGGCTTATGAGTTATACTGAGAAAATATATACTTTTGAGATATCGCAAGAATTTTAATATCATAATAACAGGTTTTTTAAAACATACCTAATATCCGTACAAAATATTTCCGAAAAGAAAAGAAAATTACCGTTAATTTTATTAATCAACGACTGACATACAAAAATGCATTGTAATGCATTGAGAAAGTTTATAGTTTTTGAGATATCGCCAAAAGTGTGATGTCATTATATCGGTTTTTTTTTAAAATTTAAGAAGAATTGTTATTTGGCCGAAGCCCAATAACAACAATTAATAACTGAAGAAGGCCAATTAACTACAACAATTTAAGAAGAATATATTTATTTTCAGAATATATGTAAAAAATTACATTTTTGATTACAAATTTTAAAAATTTTTTACCCAAATTTTTTTGTAACGCTATTATGCAGGACTTTTTCAAAAGTAAAAAAAAGAAAGCCAGGTAAATTTATGTCATCATAACAATTACCGTTTAAATAAGTTATTCAAATTAAATAAAGTAATTTCTTAATTCATTTTTTCATCTTACCATTCATCTTACCATTTTTTCATCATTAAACAAAATGAACACAATAATTTTTACATTTTGAATTTGTTTTGATACAACTAAATACTTTCATTTTAAGATTTAAAATTTTTACATGGTATTTAATATTTTTATCGCAGGCGAAGCAGTGGGTATTTGCTAGTATATTTATATTTTTTTATCCCGATATTTTATTTATGTTGGTCAACGAAACTGAAAAGCTTTATATGCCATGTTTTCTCGAAAAAGTCACTTCGAAGTATGAGTTTGTCAGAATAAATTTTATGCGTCAGTCAAGACGTTAAAAACAAACAAGAAACAATCGAGATGGAAAATGATTGAACTGACCCATTTATGCATTACCTTGGGTCAAAAAATCTAGTGCGTATAGAACTATTGCAGAAGCTAGCGTGAATGGGCCAATTGATACTTTCGATACTGGCGGGTTGTACATTGTATACACAAATTTGGTGTTTTAGTACCAAATTAAGGCGTATCGGTCTGGACCAGGGGTGGGCAAACTTAATACTGGTATGATCGACATTAATTTTTCTTATTAATGCGCGATCGACTTCGAAAAGTGGGTTGAATTAACAACAAACAAAAAAAAATTGTATTAAGGTCTTTACTAATAACAATATATTAAATTCATTGTATATAATATTTTGTGCAATGTTCTTAATTGTTAAATATTTCTGATTACTTTTTTGATGCAGATGCGTGACATTCCATTTCATCGACAAGTCTTTCAAAGAGAGGTTTGTTATCACTGATACACAATCGAAAAGACGCCATTAAGTGGTAATCAGTCAGAGAGCTCCTAAATTGCGATTTGATGTTTTTCATTTGAGAAAATGCTGCTTCACATAGATAAGTGAAACCAAAAAAAGCAAATATCCTCATTGACACCGATCTCAATAATGGGTGGTAATGGGTGGGTACCGATCTCTCTGGTAATGAATTCCAAAAATTATTTTCATTTGCAAGTGCTTTCAGAATTATATTCTGATTGTTTTGTTAAAATTTCTAACTCTACATCCGATGAATTCAATTGAAAAATATGAGCAAGATTTGATGAAATATCCTCGTTATCGAAATCTTCAAAAGTAAATGAAATAAATTCAAATATCGGTTGAAAATTATTGAGATTTGCAAATCGTCTCTCAAATTCTTGATAAAACTTTTCCAATTCAGAACAAAACATTTCAATATTTTATTCACCAGTAAGTTTAATATGTTTTTATAAATATAAGTATAAAATATTTTAAATTATGCCTTTTTAATTGTGACCTCCACTGAGCCACCTAACATGACAAAAAAGGAGTAAATCTTCATATACAGACTTATTGTCTTCAAGCTGACTACGGAAGAGACGCCTCCTTAAACTTCGCGCTCTTATCGAATTAGCAATTTTCACTACCACGTCCATAATATCATCGACATCCAATATTTTTGCACATAGCGCATTATTATGAATTATGCAATGAAATGATATAAAATCAGTTAACTGTTCATTTTGCTTGCAAAGGGCTAAAAATCTATTATTTCTACCAATCATTGAAGGTGCTGCGTCAGTAGATATAGCAACTAATTTATGCAAAGGCAAAATTGTTTTTCCAGCAAATGGCATACTTTTTGATGCATAAATATACAAACCTTTTTTTGAGGTTGTTTTCTAAGTTTCTTATCTTGTTATCTTTGATCTCACCGCAAGCGCAGTATTAAGAGAAAGTGTATAGCGGGGAGTAAAAAAAAGTGCGTACGCATGCAGTAAAATAAATAGAAGGGAGTAGATGCACTGCTTGGGAATTAGTCACGTCAGTTGTACAATAGATTTTTAATTCATCATCAGCTATATTTAAAGTACATATCTAAATAAAAAGATTTGAAATTAACCTAGTTAATTATTTAAAATGTCTGCGATCGACTGTTAAACTGTTCGCGATCGACCGTTTGCCCACTCCTGGTCTAGACCCTAAAAACTTTCCAAGCTACCAATACCATTAATAATGACGATCAGGTTTCCGAACTAACAATGAAACATGATAGTTCTTCATTAAATTCAGCAATAAAAAAATTCTCCAAAAGCGCTCCTTTGGCATCATGCTAACATGCCTATTTACAGCTACAATAAATTAACAAAATAAATATACAATTATTCGACACCGTTCAGTTTACATAAAATTAAAGTATTTTAATTATCAGAACCGTCGAAGACCAATTACCAAAATCAATGAAGTGTACTAAAACGAATATCAATCAATTAAGTTAACCATATTGAAAAATAATGGGTGCAAGCTACTTAACGCCAAGATAAGAACAAGCTCACTTATCGTCTAGAAATACTTCAGCGTAGTTGACAGCAGCATGAAAAACAGCTTGTTAAGTACACATTGAATTATTTTCCACTTTAACAAGAATAAGCGATGAGCATGCAAACACAGTGTTGCCAACTATGTTGGCACCACAACATATTCATAGATATATTACACATTATTGAAGGCAACTTAACATAATTCAATATATTTTCAACCTTATGGTAAACCAACCGTCGTAAAGTCATGACAGCCATGCAGCAGGAGGCAGAGGAGCACGAGAAGGCGTAAAGTTCGAAATGCCATTAAATCTTGAAGTGACTTACTTGCTGCTGCTGCAATCCTGTCGAAGTCAAGTAAGTCAAAGTTGCTCCTTGTCTACGCTCAACAATTTTGTTGCTCACTTTTAGATACAATAAAATATTGAAAGGGATTTCGCAGCTACACCAAAACCATTACCAACTTGAGGTATAAGGCGGTAATGAAAGTGAAGTTGGTGTTGTTAATGATGGTACTTTGAGGGCGGTTGTTGCTGTGACCGACCTCGTCTGTGTCTATGAATTAGTGTCTGTGCGTGTTTGATTGATAATCCTGCTGATAAAACAACAAATAGTCGTAACGATATTTTAGCTGTTTTTACTGATGTTTTTGCTGCTACTTTTGCTGCTTTGAGGCAAATGATGGCAATGCTACTTTGGAGCTGGTTTTGTTGAAGAAAGTGGAAAATATAATAAATGTTTACTAAATTTCTAAGTTCAAATTTACTGCTTGTATGATTTTGTGGCTGATTCAGAGGATAAAAGTTTTCAACAGAAATTAATTTTAAAAAAATTCCAAACATTCCAATCATTCTTAATATTTTATCTTGTTTTCTCAAATTTTGCCCATATAAATCTCTATGGCCTGATGGAATCTACCCGTGCTTATTACATAAAGTTAATGATTCTATTGTCCTTCCAGTCACTCGAATTTTTAAATCTAGTCCTACACTAGGCCACATTCCTCACGAAAGTTTAAGGACGTTTTTATACCAAAGTGGGAAAAAAATCCAAAGAATTGCCTAAATTCTAAAGAATAATCAGCCTAAGCTCCTTATAACTTAGACAGCCTAACCGTCACTATCAAAAAGGCTTTTGAGGCAAAACAAATAGAGTTATATGCCTTTACAAATTTTCAAGGAGCCTTTCATAAACCCTTCATAGAATGCGATTAAAGCGGCTATGCAGATTAAAAACATTCTTTCTGTACACATAAACTGAAAACTGAATTAAAAAATAAAATAACTTCTCGCAAGTATCAACATGCACGGTTTTAACACCACAGGATATGCGATAAGCAGATGATCTGGTTATCTCCAGTCTGGGCTAACATGAGCCAACAATGTCGGATAGAATGCAGAGTGCACCTCCGTATAACTTCCAAGTGGTGTTAGAAAAAAAGGATTAAACATAAATCCTGACAAAACCATTCTGGTACCTTTTTCTAGAAAAAGAAACTTAAATCTGATAATGCCTATCCTTTAAAAGTCTTTAACTTTTATAACGAGGTTAAGTTGGTGACTTGTTGCTTTGCCGAGCCAAACCGAAGGGGAAAGCTGAATAACGGTGCTTCATACAATACGAAATTAGCTTAAAATGCGTATAGTGCCAGCGGAACAAGCTGCTTAAAGCGACTTGTGCGCTGGTATTCAGAGTGCCGATTGTTGCTTTCTCGCTCGCTCACATAGTTTGCATGTGTTAACTTTTATTTTACACGATGCTTACTTATTATTTTCATTAAGTAACATAAAAAAGCTAGAGCAACAAGGAAAACTCCAATAAAATATATACGTATATTTTGTTTTGTTGTTTTTTCTGTTGCGCCTTTTCTTCATTTGTTCTTATGATCAAGAGCAAGTGGGTGAAAAAAATTAAAATTAGCGATCAGTAGCTTTTGTTTTCTTCTAAATTTTCTCATTTGTTGTGTAAAAATCAATAATTT
Source organism: Dichetophora obliterata (assembly GCA_963920525.1). NCBI lineage: Eukaryota > Metazoa > Arthropoda > Insecta > Diptera > Sciomyzidae > Dichetophora > Dichetophora obliterata. The sequence continues at coordinate 184,267,476 of OY986438.1, forward strand.
TACATCAATCTGTTATATGTGTATACAAAATATCAAAACCAGTGGGCCTTTTAGCTAGCGATACGCAAAAAAAAGCATGCTAGTAGTGCTCTTATTGGCGTCAGTCAATATACCTTTCATGCTCGCTGTATTGATGAGTGCTTTTGTAAGGCCTACCTTTTGAAGATTTGGAGTCTTTTCATGTTATTTTATATGAAAAAGTTTTTAAAAAAATTTAGAAAAAATTACAAATTACTAGATCAAATAAAAAAAAATCAAAACTTAAAGAAAAAACAAAAAAAAATTTTTTGTACGAGTTGTGTCGCGAACAAGGTCTTCGAAATAAAACACATTACATATTACATTATATGAAAGCTTTTATATGGAAAAATTCTAAGTCTTTTCTATTAGTTTTGAATAAAACAATCTTCCAAAAAATTTCCAAAAAAATTGTTAGATGAACAGAGAAATTTGTAAGAAAATGTAGATTTAAAAAAAATTTTTTTTGGTCCGAGCTGTGTCTCGAACCCGCGCTCCCGAAAGCTTACTTTCATTTGTAATGATGCAAAATAAGCTAAAGTTCGTTAAGAACTGCGGTAGACGAGTGGATAAGATGCCGGATTGCCGCGGGGCTTCAGTTTAAAAGCACCCTTAAGTATGTAGCTTAATACTGTAATATTGTAATCGAAGCCTTCAACGGAAAAGTGCCTTCTGAACAAAATCTAAAAACAAAACTAGATCTTTATGCAGATGACTTTGATGTGAGCGACCTCCACGCGCAACTTAAATTGCTGAAGCAATTGCCTGGCCAAACACCTTCAAATTGTAGTGGCATTATATCCCAATTTGCAAAAAATTCGGATACTGTAAAAAAAACTATTAAATGAAGTCGAAAAACTTATTGCTTTGCTTTCATCTGAGCGTTTTTTAGTGCACTAAGACGACTTAAAACGTATCTTCGCGCAACTATGACACAGAAACGACTCACTCATGCGGCACTTATACACATTCACAAAGATAAAACCGTAGAATTGAATTCGATGGAGGTGGTGAAAGAGTTTCTTTCTCGCAAGGACAGAAAGAAACATTTTGGAATAATTTAAATTGATATAACTTTTTGTACCTTATTGCATTTAAACCATGTAAAGATATACCTAGTCTTGCTTTATAAAAGCAACCATTATTTCTTATATTTTCATATTACCATATGAAAGATCCTTTAAAGAATGATCTCTAATATTAAAATTGGAAGAACTTTTAAAACTAATGAAATTTTAATATTTTTACATTTTTTTATTTTAAACTAAAATAAAAAATTTGTGTATTCACATTCATGTTTTTTGAAAAAATTTTAGTGAACTTTTTTTGCACCACCATTTGTACTGCCCCCCAGATGAAATTCGCTTCCGATGCGCTTGCCGGACTGCCGCTGAAATTGTCAAAAGTTTTTTTATTTCAAGTTGATATTTATATTGCTTTTCTTTTTAATGTACATTCTCAAAAAGGGCTTCTAGCAGGCTTCTTTAGAGTCACGAGAGAGGATGGCCTAGAAAATTTTCTCGTTTCATATAAAAAAGTTAATGGGCTTGGAAATGAGTTCGGAAGGGCTAAGAAATCCACACGATGGCCTGCAAGAAGCGCTTTAAAGCCCTACTTTTGCCCACTGGGAAATATTATGCATACAAACAATTTTTTGTGTTGTTGGTTTTTTTAGTTTTAGTTTAGTTTATTTAACAAATATTGTTGACAAATAAGAATAAATCTTTTGCATGCTGCTTTGACAATGGAAGTAACAACATCAAATAAATTATTTGACTAACACATATAAAATGATTGATGTTCAATGAATGACCACGTTACTCCGCATTTAGGCAAATGTTTAAGAAGCCTTTCGGTGAGTTGCTTATTCAGCTGACTGACTTTTACCACTATATTTTTTGTTGTAATTTTTCCTGTTCTGTTTAAAAAAAAATTCGAAATAAAAATGCAACAACAAGGCAACAAAAAATAGCACAAAACAATTCCAAAAAAACTGATAAAATCTGAAACATCAAGTGACTTAAAGCGACTTCCCTAACTTAAAGTGCAGCATAGTTTTTCGCATTTTCGTCTCTTGACTTGTTGTCCGCTGATTTGAGTAAAGTAAGAAGCACACACGAAATCACGTGACTTGTGTAATGCTTGGATTGCAAAAATTAACAAAAAAAAAAAAAAAGGAAAATATTCAAAAAAAATTAAAATAGTCAAAAACCCGCTGCAACAAGTCAGCGACTTGAAGTGACTTACAGTGGCTTAAAGTCTATTTAAGCATCGTTTTTCGCATTTTTATCTTTTTTCTTGTTGTCCACTGATTTGAGTACAGCAAGAAGCACACACGAAATCACGTGACTTGTGTAATGCTCGTATTGCAAAAATTAACAAAAAGAAAAGTAAAAATTTCAAACAAAATTAAGATAGTCAAAAACCCGCTGCAACAAGTCAGCGACTTGAAATGACTTACAGTGGCTTAAAGTCTATTTTAGCATCGTTTTTTCGCATTTTTATCTTTTTTCTTGTTGTTCGCTGGTTTGAGGAAAGCAAAAAGCATAGACGAAATCACGTGACTTTTTTGATGCTTCGATTGCAACAATAAACAAAAACAAAAAAAAAATGTAATGCATACAAACAAACCCAAAGTAGTCAAAAACCATTAGCACGAAGTCAGCGGCGATAAGCGCGCACTATGCGCACTACCAGCTGCTTTTAGCATGCCCTATAAATAAACTATAAACATTCCCTAACGAGGTTAAGTGCTTAGGGGTCAAGCAACCTACTTAAATTTAATTGCAGGCAGTGCAACACGTGCCTTATATGCCTGTCTATGCCACCTTCATGGCAAAATGTGAGGCCTTAAACCGAAAATTATATGTATATGGACTTTTACAATCATTGTACGACCTATGGTTGTATATGGGGCATTTGCCTAGTTGCCCAGGGCCAACAACGGACAGCAGCTAACCGTTGACAAAGCTGCAAAGAATGGCGTGCATTAGTATCACTGGGGCAATGAGATTGTGCCCAACTGAAGCTCTGGGTGTAATTATTAGGTTCGATAACTAATTTTCGATAGTTATCGAAAAAGGGACATTTCCAAACAGTTCCCAAATGTACTTTTCTTTTTTATTAAAAAAAATAAAACCAAAAAGATTAAAATTCTTTCATATAAAAAAAAAAAAAAATTATTAATTTAAATAACAAGTAGATTCTTTTTGAAAAAAAAACCGTTAGAGCATTTGTCAAATGGGATGAAAATTTGCAGTTATATGTTTTTATATCCAAGGAATTGTTTTATAAGCTTCATTTTCTTTTTATACAAACCAATAGTGGGTCTCCAATACAAAAGTTATTCAAATATGCACAAAAATGCAATTCGGGGGACGCCAAAATTGGTTCAGACCAGAAAAAAAAGTATACCAATCAAATGGATTTTTTATATACTATTTACTTTTGGTACCGGAATTGGTGGTCAGATTTTTCCTATACGTTCTTTTTTTAAATCTGGCATGTATCCTTCAAATTACGTACTTGATTATTATAGAAAGATTTGTTTTTATAGATTTGCTGGTTCTCGAGGTATTACAAAAAATGTGATCCATTTGCATAGGAGGTATCACGCCCTTTTGTCCAATCACTCCAAATTTTGGCACATGTCCTTCAAATGACGTACTTGATGACTGCCTACAAATCTGTTTTCGTAGTTTTACTGGTTCTTCAGATATTGCAAAAAATATTATCCATTTGTATGAGAGGTGCCACGCCCACTTGTCCAAAGATCGTAAAAACCTTTTTTTATACTTTCATAAGCCTAAAGCAATAAAAATGTTATCAAAATAATTTATTTTCTCTAGTTTGTATCAATCATTTCAGCACAAGACAGGTTGGGCAGAATTAAAATATTTCATAACATAATTATTAATGAAGAATACCTCATTGTTTTTTTTTCGAATATGGTTTTTTAATACGTATATACTATATGCTTTTTCTTTTTAAACACTTTCTAGATGACCGATAATTTCTTATTTGATTTGTTTATAAAATAATGTTTTAATTTTTACGAAAAAAAAATTAATTGTTTTACAAAAACCAATTTTGTATATTTTAACGTAGTATATAAGAATTACTTGACCCAAAAATCATGAAATTTTTACAAGCTGATACTTAGTAAATTAATCTTACTAAAACAGTGGCCTAAAGCTAAATTTTTTAAAAGTCATTGAAAAATTTGTTTTTTAATAAAAACTTGCAATATAGTGATTTTATATGATTTAAATTTAAATTTTAAATGTTTGATAGTTTAAATCCTACTTGATTTTAAATACAAATTCTAGTTGTTTGATAGTTCAAAACCGTTCATTGAGGTTTAGGTCAAAGTTAGAACAATTAATTGTTCTAACGAATCTTTCCACAGAAACAACAACAACAACAATAACGTTTTTTCAATATGAAAAGGACAATGTTGGACTCCATAATATTGGGGGTTGGAATTAGTTTTAAAGGTTTTCTAAGAGATGGCGTAACTATCAATAGATCGCATCGGGCACACCTGTGACTATATTTATTTCAAAGCACATTGTCTAAGCTTCATTTTTCAGTATGTGTCATTCCACTGAAGTGTAAACAACATATATTTTTTTCTCTGTGAACATGTCAACTTTCGTTCCAACAAAACGCAATTTGCGGGAAGGTTTACTTTTGTGCTTCCATTTGAAGAAAAAAACGGTTGAAGCACAACGCACGCTTACTGAGACTATGCTCCATCGATTTCTACTTGTGAGTACTGGTTCCGTCGGTTTAAAAGTGGTGATTTTGATACGGAAGACAAAGAGCGTCCGGGCCAGCCGAAAAAGTTTGAAGATGAGGAATTGGAGGCTTTGCTCGATGAAGACCCGTGTCAAACCCTTCAAAAATTGTCAGAATCATTGGGAGTCGACTTATCAACGGTCGGCAAACGCTTGAAGGCCATGGGAATGATTCAAAAGCAAGGAAATTGGGTGCCGTACCAGTTGAAGCCGATAGACGTTGAACGGCGATTTTGCATGTGCGAACAACTGCTTCAACGGTATAAAAGGAAGAGTTTTTTGCATCGTATTGTCACTGGCGATGAAAAGTGGATCCATTACGATAATCCTAAGCGAAAAAAATCGTGGGGACCACCCGGCCATGCATCAACATCGAGGGCCAAGCCGAATATTCATGGCGCCAAGCTTATGCTGTGTATTTGGTGGGATCAGAAGGGTGTCGTGTACTATGAGCTGCTAAAACCTAACGAAACCATCACTGGGGAACGCTACCAACAACAATTGATGCAATTGAGCCGAGCATTAAAGGTTAAACGGCCGGAATATGCCAAAAGACACGACAAAGTGGTTTTTCAACATGACAACGCACGGCCACATGTTGCAAGAACCGTCAAGGAAACGTTGGAGGCGCTGAATTGGGATGTGCTACCCCACCCGCCTTATAGCCCAGACATAGCCCCTTCCGACTACCACCTATTCAGATCGATGACGCATGGCTTGGCTGAGCAGCGCTTCACTTCTTACGAGGATACCAAAAAATGGGTCGATTCGTGGATTGCCTCAAAAGACGAATCGTTCTTCCGGCGCGGAATCCATATGCTGCCAGAAAGATGGGAAAATGTTCTAGCTAACGATGGACAATACTTTGAATAATATACATTGTACCGTTGTTTCTAAATAAATGCTCAAAAACCGAAAAAAAACCTTTAAAATTAATTCCAACCCCCAATAATAACATAAGCATAAAGACTAAAGTAAAGCAAAACTACAACAACAAATGTCCAAATATGAAATGGGAGAAAAACTGAGAAATTTACACTTCAAATCTCATCGCCTCTGTGGTGCAGTGCGCTAGTGCGCACTACCACGGGCATGAACAAAGATTTCTGATGAAGCCTTTAGCACGGCCGAAAATGCAATAAAATCAGCTAGTGACTTTTTTCCTTTTTATATTGAAAAAACTTTGTTGTTGTTGTTGTTTCTATGGAAAGATTCGTTAGAACAATTGATTGTTCTAACTTTAACCTAAAGCTCAATTTTAAACTATCAAACAACTAGAATCTATATATCGCTACCTTATTATAGAAAGGCCCTAACTCATTTTTTTTCAAAATTAATTTTTTTTACAGAGTTTTGCAAAACAAAAGCTATAGAAAAAAAATGCTGCAAAAACATTGCTACAGCATTCAATTGGTTAGTGTCTTAAAAATAAAAGCCAAGAAAATTTGGACCCGCAAAATTATAGTTTTTATTAAGTGTTTTCCATCTCCTGTAAAGTAACAAAAAATGAGTTAGGGCCTTTCTATATTAAGGTAGCGATATATAAAAAGAAGTGTACGTTTGGTTGAAATCGCATCACTTCAGAACGGCTGGACCGATTTGGATAATTTTTTTTTAAATGCTCGTTTTAGTCCAAGTTAGGTTTTTAAGGAAAGAAAAATTGACCACGCCCACTTTTGCGCCCACTTTTTTTGATTTATCTAAAATCGGAAAACGGCTGGACCGATTTGGATAATTTTTTTTCAAATATTCGTAGTAATCCAATTTAAGTGTTTACTGAAAGAAAAATTGACCACGCCCACTTTTGCGCCCACTGTTTTGATATCTATATATATAAAATTAAGTGGCAAAACTTCCTGTTCGCATACTCCTCCTAGACGGCTTGCCCGATTTCAATGAAATTTTCAGGGGTGATTGGGGTCTGTGTGGAGGGTGCACATAAGAAATTGCATGTGTGTATCTTTGCACGTTTTGTGCCACACTCCCTTTTTTCGCCCACAAATCAATAAAAATGCTTATTTAAGACGGTTTTGGTCGTATTAAATTAAAATTTGGTAAATAAGTTCGTATGATAACTATAATTAACTTTGAAAAAAATGGGCGTGGTCACACTTCATCTACGCCTACTTTTAAGACAATATCAAAATACTTCGAAACCATTGGTCCGATTGAGCTCAAGTTTTGTAAGTACGCTTTGCTTTGAGTACGAGATGGTTTAAGGGGCAATGCCACACCCCCTTTTACCTCCCACATATAAATAAAAAATTGTTGTTATCGAATAGCTTTAGAGTTATGGGTCGCACAGCTTAGAAATTCGGTACTCGACCACAATTTAGACGTACCGTTTCTGTGATGAAATTTTATGGGAGTGGACAAGGGGGAGGGGCACCTCCCATACAACCCAAATTTGTGATATCGAATAGCTTTGAAATTATAGGAATTCATCTTTGGAATTCAGTTTTTGACCTCAATTTACACATGCAGTTTCAATGGTTTTATTTTATGGGCGTTGGACAGGGAGGCGTGACATCTCCCTTACAACCCAAATTTGCGATATCGTATTGCTTTGAAGTTATAGGTTGACAGCGTAAGAATTCGGTATTCGACCTTAATTTATACATGCATTTTCAATACTTACATTTTGTCGTCGTAGGGCAAAGGGGAGTGGCACTTCCCATACAACCCAACTTTGTGCTATCAAATAGTTTTAGAGTTATAAGTCGTAAAACGCCGAAATTCAGTATTCGACTTCAATATACACATGCAGTTTCATTGATTCAATGTATGTTCATTGGTAAGAGGGGCGTGGCACCTCCCATTTAACGTTAATTTGCGATATTGAATATCAGCGTCAGAATTCAGTATTCGGCCCCAATTTATACATGCAGTTTCATTAATTACATTTTATGATGGTACGACAAGGGGGCGTGAAACCTCCTATTTAACCCAAATTAGAGATATCAAATAGCATTGGGGTTATAGGTCTCACAGCTTTGGAATTCAGTTTTGGACCTCAATGTACACATGCAGTTTCATTGATTACATTTTATGAGCGTTGATCAAGGGGGAGTGGCACCTCCCATACAACAAAAATTTGTGATATCGAATAGCTTTGGAGTTCAAGGTCACACAGCGTCGGAACTCAGTATTCGACCAAAATTTACGCTTGCAGATTTACTGATAAAATTTTTTAGAGTTTGTCGGGGGGGCGTGACACCTCCAATTTAACCCAAATTTGTGATATCGAATAGATTTGGAGTTATAGGTAACTCAGCCTCAAAATTCAGTATTCGACCTCAATGTACTCATGCAGTTTCATTGCTAAAATTTTATGGGCGTAGGGAAAAGTAGAGTGGCAGCTCCCATATAATCAAAATTTGTGCTATCGAATAGTTTTGGAGTTATATGTCGCACAGTTTTGGAATTCGGTATTCGACCTCCATGTAGACATCCAGTTTAATTGATTAAATTCTATTAGCGGTGATGAAGAGGGAGTGGCACTTCCTATACAACCCAAATTTGTTATATCGAATAGCTTTGTGGATATAGGTCGCACAGTCTCAGAATTCAGTATTTGACCTCAATTTAGACAAGCTGTTTAATTGATAACATTTTATGGGCGTTTGAATAGGGAGAGTGGTAGCAACGCACCGGGTTTCAGCTAGCTTGTATATAAAATCTAGTATGATTTAAACTACCAAACATTTAGGTTGTAGAATTCTCTACCACGGAGGCTTAGAAAAATCACTGGGAGAGTTTCTTTTAGGCAATCTATTTTATCTTTTTCTCTACTCTTTAGTATATTTATACTCTTTTTCTAAGTACTTTCTCTAATGATTTCTGTTTTCACTCAGTCTATTGATTGTTCTAATAATCCAATTTTATTGCAGATTCACGTTAACATGACTCTCTTACATTGCCTCAATACCAAATTAGCCAAAAATATGCAACTTATCGCTATCAAAAAGCAATACGAAAGTGTAAGTCAGTGGAAGAATGTTGCAAGTTACATACCAAATTATTAGAGTTGAATTATATCAATTAATGTAATTGATAAGAGCAACAGATGCACAAAAAGGAAGTCCAATGTGGAAAATTGAATTGATAATAATAATAAAAGATTAAAGAATTATGGTAATGAAAATATTTAAAAAAAATATGCCTCCAAAAAACGCTCCATAGCAGGTAAAATGGAATAACATTGTAAGTTTACATTACGTTTTTAGGTAATTGAATATATATTGTATATATTTGTGATTGTCTATGCTTCTTTTCTAGCAAAAAAAATCAGCATAAGTGCAATAAAGGAACATTTTTTTAAATTCTATAAAAAAAACTGAAATGAACAATTAGCTTTTTTTACATCTTTGATCGAATTGTGCGAGGTGATACCGTAAGAACTCAAAACTTGGCAAATAATACAATGCCAGTCCTTCGAAAAGAACCCATTCAATATCAAGTGATAAAAAGAAAAAGGATATCCTTGCAATGACTTCATATTTGCCTAAAAAGTACGCCGAGTTCTATAATATTTCATGAAACTAAAAAATGTTGTATGCGTATATGAAAGTAGGCCTTAAGACTTGCATTTTATGTTAGCAAAATTTTCTTCTAACTTTTGTTGTTTTGAAAATATAACCAGTTTTATGTGATCTTTAGCGTAACATTTTTTAGAAGTGAGTTTCGAGGTAGATCTGCATTTAAAAAAAAAATTAGCGAAATTGGGAATGAAAAAACCTAAATTAAAGGACTATTTTAAAGAAGAGGGATCAAGTAAACAACTAAAATCTAAATAATGAACAAAAAATTTTGTCTGGCACTTGTGGGAGCCAAAATGTGTGGTCTTTAACGTTACACATCTTTTCGAAGCAGGGTTGCCAACTTTTGAAAATCCCAGGCCCGGAGTTTTTTTTTATTTAATAATTTTTTATGGTCTGTTTGCTTTTAATTAAAAAAAAATTTTTTTTTCTTTCATACATAGTCATGTTTAACAATCATGTTTGACAAAAAATGTGACACAACACAACTAGCGTTTTCCCGTGAACTCGTTTTCTTTCAGCAACCAATCTTTGTAGCTTGGTATCGAAAGCCAATCGTTGTTAAAAGATGTTAAGTTATGTTTCCTCTTGCGACTAGATTTTATTATGCTGTACTCTAAAATAGTTTTGTATCAGTTAATACACAAAACACAAATTATTGACCGAACTGACATAAATTGAACTGCAAACATTAATTAAAAATTCAGCCGCAGACAAGGTTCATTTATAAGGTTGTGGCACTTGAGAAAAATGCACTCTTTTTCTCGCCTTTGCTTGAACTGTCATTGCGCTTTTCTTTGTTCTAACCATTCATTTTCTTCATTTCTTTTCATCCATTCTGACACTTTGACCGAGTTCGCTCTCAAGTGCCACAACCTTATAAATGAGCCCATGATTCAATTATATATAAGATTGAGTAAGCTGAGAGCACATATCTCTCGGCGAATGTCAATAACAGCTGTTTGGTGGTGCTATCTTTTACTTTGACATTCGCCGATCCAAATTCCATCCATCCAGCGTTTTCGTTAAAAAATTTCACTGGGCACTTTAAAAAGGGAAACGTTTTCCTTGTTCCAATAGTTTTGGCGAATCGCGAACTTTTTCGGCATTTTGAGGTAGTAACAAAAACTCAAACTCCAAGAAAATTGTTTAAAAATTATTTGAAACACAAATTTAATATTAAAATCCAATAGTTTGACTTCTAGTCAGAAAATTGAATTTGATTGTTTACTTGTTTTTTTTTTTTTGTTTTACTTTGACATTTTGCAATCATAATTTTGTTGTTGTATGTGAACAATTTCATGGTTACTTAACCTTATATATAATTGAATCATGAAATGAGCCTTGGCCGCAGAACTCAAAAGAAAAAGAAAAACAGAGACGAGTTCGTCAAGTTACCAAAAGAAAAGTAACGACTGGTTACGACGTTCCTTCAAAAACGAAGTTCAAGAAATAGAAAGAACGTCAAAGCTTAGTCAGCGTTCATTAAGACAAATGGTTCAAACATTCCCTAAAAAAGGGTAAAACAACACTAATAAATAAGTTAAACAAATTTTTTTGCAAAAAAAATTGATTTAAATATAGATTAAAGCGAAAGCCGGAGAAAATGTGCCAGGCCCGGAGCCCGGAGATCGGCCCTCAGGCCCGAAGTCTCCGGGCGAAAAGGTATGTGTTGGCAACCCTGTTTCGAAGTGAGTTTTTTAGGTAGGTCTGCATTTCTTCAAAAATTACCGATTTTGGCAATGAAAACACCTAAATAAGAGAACCATGTCGAAAAAGGGGAATTAAATAAACGACTAAAATGGAAATAATGAAAAATGTTGTCTTGCACTTCTTCTAGGAGCTAAAATATGTGGTCTTTAACGTTACATTTTGTTCCTTTTTGTTCCCATCTAAATTTTTTCCGATTTCGATCTAGTGCTCGACACAGGCGAAATGAACGTATCTGCATGAAGCGTGACAAAAGCACACTTGTTTGATATTAATATTTTGCGATGGTATGGCTTATAAATGAACGGAATATAGGTGATACAGAGCAAAATTATTTTTTCGGCCGTTACTCCTACCTACAGAAAAAAATTGACCATACGCAGTTAAATTAAGAAAAATGTTAAGTTTGTATTCGAAAGCAAACAAATATATTTTGTTAAGGGTCTTATAATATTTTTTTTATGTTCTTCAAATGAATTTTTGTTTTTGTTATTAAAGGTTGTTTCATAAATACATCTTTTAATTCTATTATTTTTATTTCATTTAACCAAACAGGATCCAATCAATTTAGTCTTCTTATAAGGGTATGCTTTAATTGCACGAATAATGTTTTAAAATCCATTGCACTCTCTGCTTTGCAACGTGGAATAACGTTTTAACAACGAATAGGCTTTGGATATGTAACGTTTTTCCATTTTAAAAATAAATAACTCAGTATCATTCGCTTAGCTGCCTATTCGCTTAAGAGAGTATGTTTGTTAACAGCACAAAATCAATGTTCTGCTGCATTTTTATGGCGTTATTGTAAGAAAATGTAATTTATAGCTACCTCCCGCTTAAGGGCACATTTGCTTTAACATCATTGGATTCTTGGTTATTTATATTCATTTTTCATGCTTAAAGCATCGCTTAGCGGCCTTTGTTAGAAATACAACACTTCAGATTTTTAATCAGTTTATTATCGTTCCTAATTTGTATGTTGTTTTTTTCTGATAAAATACACTTTATGTTTTTGTTGAAACTAAATCTTTTTTATTGCACAAGTGCTTGATAGGCGCATTTATTTATTACTTTTATGAGCCTCACTTAGTTGCTTATGCGAATTTAAATATCTGCCTCTATAAGGTGTTAAAAAAATTTGCTTAAGCGCCTTCTTCGCTTAAGGGCACAATATTTGGTGGAACTTAATTGAAAGGCGCTAAGCGAATTATACCTAAGTATTTCCATAATGTATTAAAAACAAGTATTTAGAAATTTTCTGCTGCATTTAAAAGGTTTTTTACGTATTGTGAACAATTTACAATTTTGTCGCTTAAAACGTTATTCGCGTCTGTGCTTCAATTATAGAATGTATAATTTTTCGTGTATTACTTTTATTTTCATGTGTTTAATTTTAAAATTATATAATATATTTTGATAGCTTTTTATACTTACACGTATGCGTCGCATGGCTTGAACAATTTCAGCGCGAGTGTTCGGCCTGGGCACCTCTTCCCAGCCTACAAACTGGAAAAAGAAAAAAAAATAATTTAATAAATATAAACAATAAGAGTAGTTTTTATCAAATATTCAATTCATGTAAGTGCTTTATATTAATAAAAATACTTTTAATTAAAGGACACTAAAAATGTTTACTAGAATCAAAGAACACATTTCAGTATTAAGCTTAACCTATTCAGTATTAAGCTGAAAAATCAATAGTAATACTAACACGTTCTTCCAAAAAGTTTTCGTGCGATAAAGCTAAAGCTTCTTCATAATCCTCAAGCACACGCTCAGTTGAAACAAAGCTCATGCCATACAAAAGTTTTCCCCACATAAGAGGCAAACAATATGAATTGATTTAGATTGCGTGCCATTGAAAGGTGTTAAAAGGATTTTCATTATCCTGCCATTGAGCATGAAAGCACAAAACAAGCGAGACAAAATCTTAAGCTACAAAAGTAACAGCAACCGTGCCATTCATTGGTTGTCACAATTCATCAATCAATTTCTATGAATTGAATTGGTTTTTGAGATTTTTGCACGTCACCCTTTTAGACGTATAAAAATATAGAAACAACAAAGAGGAGCAAAAAATTGCAAAAAGAAGCTTTAGAAAAAAAATCATTTCTACTGAAGTATCTAAAACCTTACCCCAAAATGATGCTGGGAGAGAGTAAAAACGAACAAATCTAAATCAGGAATTTTTGCTAAGGTTTTGCTAGTGTGTGGAAAACTAAAAGGATGTGATTGTATTTGCAACATAAAAAAGTGCACAAAAGAAATACTCTACAATACGACGAATGTATTGTGCAAAGTAGAGAAGGAGAGACGTTTGAAAGGCAACTAAGTCAAGTATACAACTTGCAACTCTTAGCTACTACCAACCCACCCATTGATATGCGAAAAAATCGTCATCACCCTTGTCTTTGTTGTTGTTGTTATCACAATTATTCTTGTTGCTGCCACTAAAAAATGATAAGCCAGCCAAAGGAGCAGCTACAAGATGCACCAAGAGTTCGCATAACGCACATTCAGTCAACATTGAGTTGCCAACATATAAGAAAAGTTTTAAGACTTTCTGCTACCTTTTCTAATCGTCCGTCCTTTACACAAACTTTGCTAATCTTTTTTCATAAACTTTTGAATGTGCGACACATAACAATTTTGCGCTTATTTTTCCGTGTAAGTCCTTCCTTCCTTCCTTGCTTTGTTACACGCTACTCGGGAGTTACCACTTGAGGTAAACCAAGTTTTTTTTATTCCTTTTTTTTCTTGCTTTTTTCTTAGGTATGTATGCGCTGCTGTATTGATTAACTGCTTGCTTTGAATATCCTTTTCTGCCAAGAAATTCAGGAAAAAGGTCCGTTAATCCCGTTAAGTGGATTTTCTGCTTTTCTTACTTTTCTGCTGCTTTTTTTTCTGTCGTTATACGTTTGCTTAAGAGTTTGCCAGTCAAATTTTTTTTTGATATTTGAATTCGATTTATTTTTTATTTAGAGCATTTGGGTTCTTGATAAATGCTAATAAAATCTTGTTTGTCTTGTTGGCAAGAATTATTCTATTAAATTTTTTGGCTTTGGTGAATAACTTTTGTCAGTGTCTTGTAAATGAATAAAAGCCAGAGAAGATAGACGTTATCGAAAACGAAAACATTTCTGGTTAGTTAGATTTAGTTGAAAGAAATCATACATTTCATTGATAAAATCGTCAATATTAATAATTTTTTTTTATAGATTGAGTATAAATGGACATTTACTTTTACAGTTGAAAATTAAACAGTTGAAAATTGATGTATTTTAATTTTTTTTCTATTTCCTCTTATTCTTTAATGACCCATAAGGAGCTATCGTGAATAAAAAATTGTGGGTTCATATCATATACAAATAATTACAATTTTTTTTTTAAATTGCAGATTTAAGCAATAAATAAACTAATAAATACATCAACTTAGCTGTTGTTTAACTAAAAATTCGTCTTTCGCAATACAAGCCCAAACATTAGTCTATTTAGTGAGAAAAAAATCTCACTAAATGCTGTTCTATTTTGGGCGCAGTAAATATGATGAATTCTATGCCCTGCTGTTCAAAGCACTAGTGCCTAAAATAACAAAATTCGCCAAAATTAGAGAAATGCTTTTAAGACACATAAAAATAAAGTAAAACTAAAATAAATAAAACAAAAATACAAAGACCACATTCAGCGAACGCTGCACATGTTTAATAGAGTTCTTTCGACAGGCTTGCATATTGGCGTGCGTGCTTTGCTCACGCAGTGAAAGTGAAAGAAGAAAAAACTAAACCGAAGAGCACACCGTATTTTTAAGTGAATATTCAACTTTAAGTAGACAAAAAAAAGACTTCAAACTAAAAAAAAACACACAACGAATGACGTCAATGGATGCTATTTTAATATATTTTAATTACAGACAATAGCACACACTAACACACACACACACACACACACACATAAGTTCTGCCCCGCATTGTTTGTGGTCCTCTTCAACGTTGCATCCACTGCGGTGCATCTACTGAGCTGTTGACCAATGCATCTGCATGCATTGGCAAGCCTCAGATACCGTTGCTTCTAGTTTCTTACCTTGGCTGCTTTCATTCCCAACACTTCCAATGCGCACGTACGTACGTATTTGTGTCTTGTGGATACATTAATATCCATAAGATACTCAATTTATAAATTCACTCTTGTAATAAATTTGAAAATAGTATCAGAACAGTGCCTTTTTGTCCGTCTGATCTTTATTTTTGTCACGCCGTATACCAAGTAAATTTGTTGCTTTGTATCTATTAAATGCAGTCAGTTGGCATTTGTTCCTAAGAATTATAAGTTTTCGCATCTATAAAATGCATCACTGGCAATTGTGTCCATTTTATTTTCGTATACTTAGAGATTGTTTTAATATCATATTTATAACGACATGTATTTTTGTCTGTATCGTATGAAATAAAATATTCAAACACTAGGTTTTCTTAAACATAAGCATTCAAAGGTAAAATCATGCATTTTGTTGAAAAAACAATTGAGTGAGAATGTAATTTTGTATAATTTAAAAACTGTTGAAATTCAACAATAAAAGACATTCCATTATTTTATTGCTTCTTTGATGAAAAAACTGGGGCCGAATTACAGCATCCATGATCGAGCAAAATTACAAAGGGCACGATGAGACAAGTGCCTATCAATCTTGTGCAATTTTGATCGATCACGGATGCTGTAATTCGGCCCTTGAACTTAAAATATCCAAAGACCATGAGTTTACAGAATTAAAATATAAGTATAAGAAAGTCTACAAGAAATTTTTTCGACAAACAATTTAGATTTCTTCAAAAAAAAATAAAAATACATGAAAGCTCGGTTTAATTTTGACCTTTTCTGTAAAATTTGCACATATGGATATATTAGATTTTGTTCTACTGCTCACTACTTTTTAAATGTAGAATTCAGTTAAACAGGTAGTTTTTAGAAAAGAATCATAGATTTTTCAGAAAAAAATTTTAGGCAATACCGAAAGCCAAAGCCCATTAAATCAATTTAAACAAAAACATTATTTCAACTTTAAAAAGTTACTCTTTCGAATATTATAACTTTGAAACGTATAAAAAACTACAAAATAATTTGGCTAAAACTATTCTTAAATGAAAAAGTAGCGCGTATATAAAAATAATATGCATAAAAATAGCTAATGTGAACGAGAAACAAACATTTATATATAAATATCTAGATGCGTAAAAAGTTGCACCTTTGAAATGTTTGCAAAAGCAAAGTAAAAGCAAAAAAATAAACTATCTAAATGTGCGAGGTTTGTCTGACTATGCACATATCTGTCCAGCTCTCTGTCTTATCGTATGTACGTATGTCTGTCTGTCTGTCTGTCTGTCTGTCTGTCTAACTGTCTGAGTTGCAAACACAAAAAAGCAAACGTAATGCAAGCGCGAACATTTTCAATAGAATTGTAAACAATTTTTACGTAAATAAACTAAGTTGTCGAAAAATAATAAAAGCAAACAAAAAAGGAAATAAGAGAAAACTATTGAAGCATGAAAAGTTGTGGGAAATTTTGATATCTTATTTTTTAGTCGTTTTTGTTTTTTATTTCCCAGCATATACCAAATAGTTACCAAATATCCTCACACTGATTAATTGTACACAATTTTTTTTTTTCTCGTAACCATAAAGATAATTTCTAAACAGTTTTTTTTTTTTTTTTGAGTTACCTAATGAGTCGCCACCCTCTTCAAGCCATTATGGAAATTTCATATATGAACTATTTATAAACGCATGAACTGCAGCTGCATGCCTTTTGCGAAAATAAGTGACGCATTTGTTTACTTCGTTCATTTATTTGGCAGACAGTGAAAAATAAACTTTTTAATTTGGCCCACATTTCAGTTGACAGTTTTGCTTGTGGCAACCCCTGTCGCTCCACTGTGTCGCACCAACAACATGAGCAAACGTTGCAGCCACCCACCGGCAGTTATGCCCCAGGTCGTCTTGCCTGGTGTTGGTGCTGCTGTTCACATATGATGCCATGCCTTCGCGCCTCAATATAGCATCCGGCGCAATGAATGCTTGCAATTAAGTGTCGAGCAACATCATGATGCTGCTGCTGTGTCGCATCGCGTCACATTGTTGCAATTTGTTTCATTGTTCTTGGCACTCTTCGTTTATCCTTTTTTTTTCTTGTCTTCTCGCTTTTACTGTCACCATTAGCCATTTTTTCTGTTATTTTATTGTTGTAATAAAATTTAATGTAGGTCCATATCTACGCATTTATTATCCTTGAGAACACGAATGTTTTGGGTTCTTTCTTTTCCCCTTTTTTTCTTGTTTGTTTTGAGCTGATTTTTAATTAAAAGCGCAAAGACAAGTGAAAACAAGCTGAGAGCAAACGGAATGAAACAATATTAAAAGAAATTAAAGAAATAAAAAAACAATTTTATTTATATGTAATGTTGCCAAAATATGCTGGGGTTGCATTGCTGTGTAAAAGTATTAGTTGCGTTTAGACATGGGTAACGCAGCGCTTCGTTGCATAATTGAGTTGAAGCTCTTAACTGCGTTATTGTGTTGATACTTACTTATGTGTCAATAACAACTCTCAAAAGAGTTGTGTTGACACACACTGGATTTATTTAAATTAACGCAATATGGCAGATTTATTCCTGTATGTAATATATATAAATATATATTCCCATATATAAAATATATGTACAATAAATAATCCTTGGCTAATGTAATGATGAAAAATCGAGTTTTTTATAAAAATATTGGCTAGTATAATAACTGTAAAAAAATTAACTCTCAGATATTATAGGCCGAAAACAGCTCTTCCAATCTGCATCAAAAAATTATAAATGTTTGCAATCATATTAAAAATAACGCTGTTATTAATGCATATTTTTGATATTTTTTTTATTTTGTTTTTATACAAAAACTGTTCAAATTCATTTAACTTCATTACGTTTATTTTTTTTTTAATATTTACAATATTTGTCTGTATGTGTTTATTTTATAATAAATATTTTAGTTTTAATATAAATCAATTAAAGCAATTCTGACTAGGAATCAATGCGAGCACTCAAAACCTCTCCAACGATATCTTGAAAGGGAGGATCGCATTAAAAACAATAAGGTTTTTTTTAATTTTTGTGAAAATAAATTAAAAAAAATGCATGAAAACCATCATTATCTTTAATACGAATGCAAAACTTGAATTTTCTAATGCAGATTGGAAGAGCTTTTTCCAGGCAGTAATTTCTGACAGTTTATTTTTTACAACTATTACACAAGCCAATATGGTTACAAAAAAACTCGATTTGTAGAGGTTATTTCAAACCAATCCAGCTCACAGACGGCTATCGCTAGATTCAAAATTTTTCAAAAACTTTTTTTCGTGAGGCGTCTTAATGTACAGTAAAGGCCACACCAAAAAAATAGGAAATGGATTAATCGATCAAAATGAGGTAAGGAGGGGGATTTTAGGCAACATTATTTATAAGCACTTGAAACGGAATGATCGGTCAAAGTCAAAAAAATATGACAGCAAAAAAAAAACCAGTAATAAAAAACTAAAAAAATTTGAAAAATCATCAAACGAATTGGTTGCAGCAAATGAGTGATGTCATTTACCAATACGACAGTGCCTCATGCCACCAATCAAAAATGGTATTCTACATATCGTCGCTTGAGAAAATAAAAGTTGTATGTGAAAATTTTAACTTTTGAGATTATTGAGAAAAAGGGGCTATAATTCAAAATCTAGCGGAGCAATATTCTTCAGAATTTTAGGCCTATTTGCAAATATATTTCACAATAGTTTATGAAACTTTTGTGGTCTTACCGGTATTTTTTTGGAATTTATAGCTCCGTTTACTCAATAATCTCAAAAGTGAAAATTTTCACATACGACATTTATTTTCTCAGGCGACATAGTAATAAAAATAAAGGCAATATAGTAATAAAATTAGTTTTCTATTTGTTTGTTTGTTTGACCTTTATACAATCAAAGCGGCTCAAGGAGTTTCTCCCAAATTTAGTAAACATATTGAGTGCATTCTAGATTAAATTATTACATACTTAGTTTTTGCCATGCCTCTTCAATATTTTTCAACTTACCGTTATTTTGTTATTATAATACTTTTTAGTATCGGAGTTTTTCGTCAATTTAATTTGAAATTTGGTATGTCATGCATAAACTGGGTTGTAATGACTCCTTTTAAAATTAATTCCACCTCAACTGCTAATTCCAAGGAAAGGAATTAATTCATTGGAATTAGGAATTGGTAACTGTACATCTCAATTCCTCAGAAATGTAACTGGAAAACTTCTCAATTACATTACAGGAATTGTAATTGGTTATTGGGCATATTAATTCCTCAGGAATGGAATTGGAAAAAATTGGCGATTCCTTTAAGTAATTGTAATTGGAACACCTCAATTCCTCGGAATGGAATTGGAAAAAATTGTAAATTCCATTATTTAAATAGTAATGGGTAATTGAACACTTCGGTTTCTCAGGAACGGAATTGAAAAAATTGTAAATTCCATCACAGGAATTGTAATTGGCAATTGAACTCCTCAGTTTCTTAGCAATAGAATTGGAAAAATCGCTTTGTTAGTAGATTAATAAAATTTTGCACATGGGTGTGGAAGTTGTGTGTCAAGCATCTTGCAAAAAGTTGGCGGGATTGGACCAGGTAGCGTGGCAGCTATATATTTTGTTCTAACTCAAAATGTGGTATTAAATTAAAAAAATTGATATCTTCGATTATATATTTATTTGTAAATATTTCATTTACCGACGAACAGTGCAAGTTTTCTAATTAATAATGAAGTAGTTTTGAGTCGATGAAAAAGTAATTTCAACTACAATTCCTGTAATACAGTTGACGATTCTATTTATGAGGAACTGAAGTGTTCAATTACCAATTACAATACATGTAATGATAAAAGAAATTTGATTTGTGTTGCTTAAATACCTGGAAAAGAAGGTTTTGTCATAGTTTTATGTAATTTCTTAAAAATAATGCACAAACAATTTTTCAATGCTGCGAATTAACACTATTGTCATAAAGTGTTATGCAAAAATTATGCTTTTCAAAGTGCATAGCGGATAAACGGTAAAATATTTTTTAACAATTCTTTTACGTAATGATGCAGAATTTAATCTTCTTTCATAAAGGACCAAACATCACTATATACCTTGAAATTAATTTTTTAAGAAGCCGTAGGATGGGAAGCTGGTCCTAACTAGGTGCATTTTGAGTTTAAACGTGTACATCTTTAGTATTTTTATGCGCATCGATCTGAAATTTCTTGAGGTCATGCTTCATAAGCACAATCACCAAAAATTATGTCGATCGGATTCAGTTCGTAGAAATTACGTACTAGATTTAAGTAGGTCCGCCATTCCCTCCCCCTCAGAGACTCACCCAACAGTTTTCGCGCACGCAAGAGAGACATGTTTTCGCATAATAGCAGGCGTTGTATTGCTTGCTTACCATGTCAACAACGATTATTGTGTAATATTTTTTGTCTTTTTTATTAATAGTTTTGATCTCAATGTTATCATACCTGCCTATGCAAAAATATGAAAGAACAGGTCACATCTACCATTTTCTTTACATGGGACTACTTAGGTTATGTTACCGCCTCCCAAAGTGTTACCTTCTTAGGGTTAATATTCTTTTTGGCCATAATTTTGTGCAGATATTTTTTTACACTGATAGGGGATGTCCCCTATAAATGTGAAAGCATTGTGTTGATTTGGAAGATGGGTGATAGTTAGTTGGAGGGTGGGAGACAAAATTGTCGTCAAACACGCTCACAGGAAGAATTTACAATGCGACTAAAAAATTAATTATCTCACTAATGCGAAGTTCAGTGAGACATAGAGGCAATGGTAAAGGGGTGGGCTTTGACAGCTATCTGATTGGACCTTGGAAATACACGAGCTGGTGGCGTCAGGCCAAGTATCTCCCCTGAGCACTTCCCATGGTAGTACCTATACAGAAAACTCAGGCAGAGATTTTAAAGATGTTGAAATACTTTCATCACCTATCAAATGTAAGATGATCTAAACCGCTTAAAATATGTGAGCTACACGAAATTAAAAATTTTATTTTTAATGACAAAAGATAGCACTATAACAAGCCTATCTACTCTAAAAACTTCAGATCTCTATGTTAAACCATTGTTAAGTTATGCCCATCACAAATGCAGACAAAACTAGAAAATTGCTTCTCCTGTAAAATTTTGTTTTTGATGGTTACACTTTTTCTGCGGTTATGACTCGCTATGATGAGATGACAGACAAATCGTAGAACATTTTTTTTAGCTGTTATTACTTTCTGACAAGCGACTTTCTTCAATGTGGCAGGGAAAAATACTCTTTCATGATCCAGGTTATTTTTACCTGACGAATTTGGTTAGGAGAGTCAATCACATCGTATTAACCTGATACACTTAACTTTCACCTGACAGATCTGGTTTACAGAAATACATGTAGAAAGAAGGGGAAAAACAAGGTTGAATAATAGCGAAAATCTACTGATGCAGAATTTGTAACAAAAGGTACTTCGGGAGAAGGTACGTGAAATGAACCTGTCTTTAAGTTTTCAATTTTATCTAATTCTGTGGTCATTTGTGGCTCCCGCTGGGTCCACAATTTTTGGTTTTTAAAGTTAAGAAAAATCAAAGGCTATTTAGCTAGAAAACAAAACCTTAGTCATCTTTAAAATGTAAAAATAGTTAAATCTGACTGCGCACTTTTTAGCACTCTTTAAATAATTTTCTATACCTGCTACGACGACAGAATTTCAAAAATCTAATAATGCAGATTTATAGAAAATAAATTCACTAAGTAAAATAAGTTATTTGCTTTCCTAAAAGATAATATTTTATCTTACAAAAAATAGGGAAAATTTACTTAAAGACTGTACAAAGAAAACTGATGAAAATTTTCAAGCAATTTAATAGAATACTAGCTGATATACCCGGTGTTACTCGAGAGTCATTTATGTAAACATTTTAACATACACTTCTCGATTAAATGTTTTTTAAAATCTGGAATAATGAAAAACATGTTAAATTTTATTTGTAAGCTACCGTTAGAAAGGTAATTGAACGAACACTAATCCAAAAGGGGTTTTGGAAAATTTTTGTTGTTGGTGGTTCCATCTCTTACGGTGAGCTAATTGAATTCAAAGAAGGGGTACGAAAAACATATTTTAAAAATTAAAAAAAAAATTTATATTTACTTAATCTTAAAGCAAGCACAATTACCTTTTCAACAAAATAAAAATTATGGTGGGACTAAATGCGTCCTTGAGATATGGACATTTTAACGTCTTAACAAAGATATATATTAAAAAATATATTGAGCTTTTTAACAAAAAAAAAAATTTAATGAAATATATTAAAAACAGCGGAGTTATTGGCATTAAAAGTAAAAACTTTGATTTTCATATAATTTTTTCCTCATTATTAGCTATCAATGTTTTATGAAAAAATTCGTTGTACTAAAAATGACTGTACCTACTAAAATTTCTATTGGCTGCGTTTTTTCATTGGAGATCAGGATCATATAATCTCATTTGGAAGCAAAGCAAAAACAACAAAAAATCCAGCAAGTGAGCTGGACATTTAAATTGATCCAATTCTATGTTTTTAAGAGTTGATGACGCTAGATGACGCTGCGACTGAAAAAACTGCCAGTGCTGCATTATTTTACTTTTAAAAGTTTGGTAGCAATAGCATTTTCGCAAAACATTTCGCAAAACTTATCTGCTAGCTGCATAAGAACATCAGATATTCTTCTGTAAAACGTGTGGGGTTAAATTTGAAGAAACTTTTGAAAAAACATTATTCAGCTATTCACCGCAAGGTGTATAGTTTGTACCCACAGTTCTTACAAATGTGGCGCCATCTATCTGTGAATTTAACGCACAGATCAAAACTAATAAAACAATTGTGCTGACCAGATGCGCATATGTTTTATTATATCGCCATATAGCAGCAACTGATTACATGAAAATATTTACTTTTACAGTATTCTTATTCACAGTCATCTTTTCGATAACATTGTGATATACATACAATATTTAAAGTACCATTGATAAAGAACTAAGTGACAACGGTGACACAATAGTGAGAAAAAATAGATCCATCACAACAAAACAAATTTAACAGGAGGGGGCGGGTGGGGAGGCAAAAACTAAGTAGATTACTTAAGGAAGATTTTATTTAATCCAAAATGTTCGTAATTACTCTAGACACACAAGTGCATTCTTTGAGATAAATGGGGACGTCTAGATAGTTTATCTAGAGAATTTTAACACAAAACTAAGTTTTATTAATAGTCTGGTATGAAAATATAGATTTTTAGCCATCACTTTTGATTGGAAAGAGATATTGGGGTAATTTTTTCACATAAATTACACAGTGCGACAAAATGGAACGAAGTTGAAATACCTGGGAGATAATGATATTTTTCTTGTAGGTCTTATCGAGTTAAAGAACTTGCTATACTTGAAATTTGCCGGACACCCCCAAAATCTGGACTTATGGTCAAAAAACCGATTTTTCCTACCTTTGCCCACTTATTGGCTCATAACTTATCTGATTACCAACCGATTTTAAAAATTTTATCGGATCCTGAAAGACGATACTTAAACCTTTCTAACAATATACATACTGTTTGGGACAACTTGAGAAAGCTGTGTGTATTTACTCTGCAAATACAAATTTTTTTCAGTTTTTTTGACTTTTTTCAACTTTGACGATTTTTCTATACATTAAATTATATTGAGACCATACTAGTCCTGTTTGGATTCATAAAAAATGTTTATTAGGAATTTTAACGCAATTTAGTATTTTAAAATTGGTCAGTAATTGACAAAGTTATTCAACTTTTCATGAAAAGAGATTTTTTGAAAACGCCACTGACTCAACTGTGGAACTTTCCATGAAAAGAGAGGTTTTTTAAATGCCAATAGAATGTTTTTGTGTTATGTTTTTCACTCTCTCTTTCTTCAGTTTCTACTAAAACAACAGACCAAAAAAAAAAATTCTAACAGCAGCGGTCGTCAAACTTTTTCCGCTTCAGAGCTTAATTTGTTAAAAAATACTGTAAATATGAATTTCATGAATTAAATAAATTTTTTAACAAAAATTACTATAAAATGATGAAGTTTTATTAAGATTGTATTTTTTATACATGTATTCATTTCTTCAACTTACTACAATCAATATGATAAATATTGTCCGCTGGTTGGAAACCACTGTTATATTAAAAAAATGTTAGGATCACAACAAAAATCACAAGATATTTTTTTTTCTTAATTTGATGTTTTATTTATTACTTTTTCTTAAACTGTTTTCATTGAACATCGGGTGAAATTTGATAAAAATCGGGTGCAATTTTATTAAAAATGTGTGACAAACGTAACAAATTTTGCTATGTATGTGGGTTATTTATGGATGTAAGCCATCGGCGTGATTTTAAAAACAATATTGGAGTAGTGGAAGTGTACAACAAAGTTTTTGATAGCTCTTATAATGGTAGTCGCTGGTACGAGCCAGAATTTATTTGTGAATCTTGCTGTACAACATTAAAAAAACGAAAAGTTCAGACTTCAATTGCATTGCCTTTTGCTGCGCCTATGATTTGGCATCATCAGCCATATCATAAACAAAAAGACTGCTACTTTTGTGAAACTAATGTTTCAGGCCACAGTTTTAGAACACGTAAAAATATAAAATACGCAAATGTACAAACTGTAACAAAGCCAATATACGTGAGTGATGACGTTCCTTCAACTAGTAAGTCTGCTAATACAGCTATTAAGTGCTTGGAACAAGAGAAAGAGGAAGAGGAAGAGTTCCTTCCAACCAAATCGACGTCCACGGAACGTCATTTTATATCAAAATCAGATTTCGACGATCTCTTACGCGATTTAAAGTTGTCAAAAAGACAATCTGAAATTCTCGGTTCGCGATTAAAGCAGTGGAACCTGGTAGCAAACGATTTTCTTATAACATCTGGTAGGAGAAATGACCGTACTTTGTTAATGGAAGAATGTTTTGAAACTCGTGATAATGATCTGGTGTGTTGCGTGGATGTACCCAAACTATTTTTGGCGTTGAATCACAATTATAATGCTGATGATTGGCGACTTTTCATTGATGGTTCAACTAAAAGTAAGTACTTTATTAAATTTTTAGTTTCTCACTTCTTTAAATAAAATTTGTTATTTTATATTTAGGTTTGAAAGCCGTTTTATTGCATAATAAAAATCATTTACCATCAGTTCCAATCGCATATGCAACCAACATAAAAGAAACTTACGAAGTTATGGAAAAAATACTTCGGTTTGTGAACTACAGCACGCACAAGTGGAAAGTAGTCGCTGATTTAAAAGTATTGACAATTTTATTTGGAATGCAAGGGGGAAACACAAAATTTCCGTGCTATCTTTGTGAATGGGATAGTCGTGCGCCGAATCGTTATGATCGCAAAGTATGGCCATCTCGTGAATCACATAAAATAGGCTTGAAAAACGTTCTTAACGTTCCTTTAATCAAGGCTGAGAATGTTATTCTACCAGCGCTGCATCTGAAACTCGGATATATGAAACAGTTCGTCAAAAAATTAGATGTAAACGGCGAGGCTTTTGCTTATCTTAAATGGGTGTTTCCAAAATTAAGTGAAGCGAAAATAAAAGGAGGTAAAAATGTATATTTTTTCATATCTATTACTTTTTAATCTTTTTATCTCTCTGAACCTAAGGTATTTTCATTGGACCTCAAATCCGAAAAGTCATGAAAGATTCAAATTTTTTAAGGAAGTTAAATTTCGTGGAACAACGCGCGTGGAAAAGTTTTGTTTCGCTGTGCACTAATTTCCTCGGAAACCATAGAAGCGACGGCTATGTCGCAATTGTGAATGAATTTTTAAGTGCATATGCTGCAATGGGGTGCAACATGTCCATAAAAATTCATTTTCTCCATTCGCATTTGGACTTCTTCCCAGAGAACTTAGGCCAGTTAAGCGATGAGCAAGGAGAACATTTTCACCAAGAAATTGCAACAATAGAAAAACATTTTGAAGGAAAAAATAAAATTAAAATGATTTCGGAGTATTGCTGGTCTTTACAACGCGTAACTAATGATGCCGACTTAAAAAAAAAAAGATCAAGCAAACATTTTTGAGTTCTCATACCGAAAATGTATTTTTGGAAAAAATCTCTTTTCATTAAAAGTTGAATAACTTTGTCAATTACTGACCAATTTTAAAATACTAAATTGCGTTAAAATTCCTAATAAACATTTTTTATGAATCCAAACAGGACTAGTATGGTCTCAATATAATTTAATGTATAGAAAAATCGTCAAAGTTGAAAAAAGTCAAAAAAACTGAAAAAAATTTGTATTTGCAGAGTAAATACACACAGCTTTCTCAAGTTGTCCCAAACAGTATGTATATTGTTAGAAAGGTTTAAGTATCGTCTTTCAGGATCCGATAAAATTTTTAAAATCGGTTGGTAATCAGGTAAGTTATGAGCCAATAAGTGGGCAAAGGTAGGAAAAATCGGTTTTTTGACCATAAGTCCAGATTTTGGGGGTGTCCGGCAAATTTCAAGTATAGCAAGTTCTTTAACTCGATAAGATCTACAAGAAAAATATCATTATCTCCCAGGTATTTTGGACTGTCGCACAGTGTTATTTTTGAGACTTGAGTTTTTTTAAAAAAATATAAAAATAACATTTTGGAAAAAATAAATTTCGCGAAAAAAAATCAAAGGGTTATCAGTAAAATAATTTTTGCGCTTAGCTGGAAAAATTTTTGCAAATAATGCTATGTCATATGAAAGGTAGCCAGATGTGCAATTTTTAATTGATTTCATTTCTACAACAGCAATAATTTTTGAGTCATTTTTTGAGTAAAAAGTCAATATTTTGGACCTTTTTTGACATAATCATAAAACATATATACACTGACTCAACGGTACAGTTCAACCTATTTTTGTGAAGTGATTTTATTGAAATTTTGAACAAAAAAAAAATTTGAATGAAATATATTAATGGACAGCGGAGATATTTGCATCGCAAGACCAAACTTTGATTTTCATGTCTTTTTTTCTCATTCTTAGGCAATGTTTTTTTATGAAAAAGACGTTATACTGAAAATTTCTCCAATTTTGAAGATATGTCAGTGTTTTTGATGTCAAAATAACAAAAAATTTTTAAAATTATATACACAAAAATCTCCGATACTAAGAAGTTTTATAATAACTAAATTACCGTTAGTTGAAAATTTTCAGAGGGGGCGTGGCAAAATCTAAGTATGTAACATTTTAAGTTGAGATGCACTTAATATGTATACCTAGTTTGAGCAAAATCCGTTGAGCCGTTTAGATTTGTATAAAGGCCAAACAAACAAACAAACAGAAAATGAGTTTTATTACTATAGATGAAGGCTTAAGAATGAGAAGAAAAAATACTATCCCGATGAAATTCGAATATTGGATAAGGATGCTTTTATTAGCTAGCAATGTTTGTTGAATCACACTACAAGGCGTCTTTTTTAAAGTTTTTCTGACAAAAATGTTAATGCTATGACGAATTTTAATTGCACTCTCACGACTAAGTGGGATTGTAATGGGTCTTCTGGTCATAAAGAGTACAATCAAAATTTACGAACTGATTTAAGCGACAGCAGTATGCTATTAACTAGTATCAATAGTGCCTTTAACTTAACAGTCAGGTACTGGTGAGGAGTACTAGCGTAATATAAGTCCATTATCAGCCAAATACTGTCGTCCGAGTTTGTTATATTTGTATAGCGAAACCCTCCGAAATAAACAATTTGTTCGGATATCAAGTTGATATCTTTATCCGATCCAGATTAATTTTTTTTTATAAAAGATCAAAGAACCAAGGCATGCGCCTTATACAAACAAGGTTATACAAACAAGTTCTTTGACCAGAAAGGAAAGAATAATTATTTAGAGGAATTGATTGCAACCATACGTGAATTATTGATTAGGCGAAACAACCATGAAAGACAATTTGAATTGCTTTTAACCGAGGCTAGTGTTATGCCTTAGCCTCGGTAAGAATTTCCAGCCATTAGTTGTTCCTGTCCATTAATTCCACATTTTCCACAATTTAGCTGTGGATTTTTTTGTTTTCCATAATTCTTAAATGTGCAGAAAAGAATAAAGAAAGTTAAAAGAACCATGCCCGAGCCCAGATTCGAACGAGGGACCTCTGGGTTGAGAGTCTAGCGCACTCTCCACTAGACTACACAGGCCGACAATTGCTTTATAATGGAAGTGGGCGGAGGTACATTTATATGAGAGGTATGAGTACCCATCCACCGATTTACTCCAAAACTTACGATATCGTTACTCATGTAAAGACATTTATCTCAACTCAATATCATGTCGATAACTCTATTCGTTCTATCTACTTAGGAATAAAAAAGTAAGTTCACTTTGTACGGGAGAAGGGCGTGTCTATTGACGTATCACGCCCATTTTTTAAAAATACTCAATTAGTTGTATGTAATCAAGATTGCAAAATTTCATTTTCATAGGACCACTCCTTCCGTTTTTTTACCAACAAATGTATGGAGCCATTCCACTGTGTGCCGCAGCACAAACATATGAAATGCAAAAAATTTATGGCTTAAATTTGCAACACACTACGCGTTGTTACATAATGCGTTCACTGCAAAGAAAAAGTTTGGATCATTTTTAGAAACCAAGCAAAAGGGTTGCCAAAAATGTTGTGCTTCCCTTTTTGTTTACGCATTAAAATTTAGGACAGACAAGATTGTTGGGTCAGGCATTTGAACAAGAAAAAAAAGTGTCCAAAATTCTTCAGTTTTATAGCACTTTATTTTATTAAGTCTTTTTGTTAGATTAACCTTTATACGTAATTTTATGAATTTGTTCAAAAATTTTTAATGAAATTTAAAAAAATGCTGAGGACATATAAAATTTTTTTGGGGGTGGTTTAGCACTCAACCAAAAGACTGACGTGTACGTCACTACAGTAAAAATATAATTAGTTAAGAGAAAAAACTAAATAGAAATTCATTATAAATTCCGAGGCATAAGCTAAAGTTCTACGAAATTGAATATATTGTACAAATTGAAATAATAATTTTTTATTCTAGGAAATTGATTTAAATTTAATACAATCAAGCCAAAAAGACACAATTTTTATCAAAAAGAAAAAATTGCTAACTTTATGCTTTGGTCAAATGTATTTAATAAAAATGTTTCTTTTATTAAATATTTAAAAATTTATCAAAAGAAGAATATTCGTTAAAGCTACCTTCTATTGCATTATAATTCTACACAGTAACAGCTCTTTTTTACCAAAATATTTGTTTATAAATTAAAATTTCGCAACAACGTCACGTTTTCATGAAATATTGTTTGGAATAAACACATTAGTTTGTGTTTATTTTGTTTTTTAATTACACTTGTTAGCAAAATTTCTTAAAAAGTTTCTTCTCCTCCACTATAAGCAACAAAGAAAATTTTTAGCACCTGCCTGCAAAATACTCAAAACGGAAAATCTATGTGACGTCAGATTAGCGTTAAATAAATCCAAATTGTTGATTTATCACTGTAAAAGCAGAAAAATTTGCTGAAGAAATGATTTTAGCATTAAATGCATTCAAAACTATTCGCTAAAAGATTTTTAAAATTTTAAGCAATGCGCATTGAAGTGAATAATAATAAACATATTTTTTAAGTGACGATGACGGTTGTTAAAACATCATTTCATAACAAGCACGTTTTCTGATTTCTTTCCCAATTTTTTTTAATTGTTTGCTTATCTCATTAGAACAAGTTCCAGATTCCATAACTTTTCGCAGTTTCTGGTCAACGTCAATTCAAAATTCAAAGCCAATTAGATTCAAAGAATTATTAATGGCCAAGTAGAAATAAAATTTTAATTAAAAGCAACAATATTGCCAAACATTTAAAACACCTTGAAACACGAACACCTCGCTAAAATATTTGATAGTGATTTATATGACACACGACAAGAGGCGGAATCAGCATGGCACGTGTTTGGGTTGGGGCGATGAAAGTAGATCCATAAAACCATATGTGTGAATAAAGAAACAAGAAAATAAACGTTTGAAAAAATGTTTACTAAAAACTATAAATAAAATGTTGGTATCACATTTTGAGGTCACAAATGAGGTAATGGCATTTAATTGAAATGTTATTTGTGCTTAATACAAAGAAAATATTCTTATATTATGGATTCACGGAATTGTGATTTCTATGTAACTATTCAGATGCAAAAGTTGAATATTTCAATCATCTTCATTGTTGTGTGTTCTATTAAGATTTACATATTTGATATCTCAAATTTGAAAAACAAAACACGTTCAAACATGGTAACATTCTGGGCAATGCAATTCTCTTATTAATATTATACGATTATCTATAATTTATACTATAAGGGATATAAAGAAGCTGCGCTTTCGCGTATCATCGATTATTTCACATAAGCATCCAACTTTTTTTATTTTTAATAACCTTTCACATTTTTATAAATGACAGCAAAATTATTTTCCTATAATGTAAACTTTTTTAGCCGACCAGTGACATTGGATATTTCACCAAGTCACCCAAAAAAAATATACAACCCAGATTAGACCACCCATATGTGCAAAAGTGTTATTTTCTTCGCTCCTCGCGCATTTTCGTGAAGAACAAAACTAAAAAATAAGATCTGCAAAAAAAAACTGGGTGCGTCTAGTGGTAAAATGCCAGTCGCAATTGACTCAAAAACACACTTTAAAAAAGTTCAAAATTTTTTTGATCTATAACTCTTTTAAGAAGTGTTTAAAGTAGTTCGTGATTGAGACTTTAAATTTAAGAATAACCTAGCCAATAACAACAGTGTTTAAACTTTTGACCAACTTGTATTATTTATGGTAAAATCAACGTTTAAAGACAAGATTTTTAAAATTTTTTGAGCACCTTTTTTGCAAAAACGGTTGCCATTATGGTTTTCGTACGGATAAAATGATGTGCTTTATTTCATTATAGAGATAATTAAGTAAAGTTTAAATGAAAATTTTTTTTTCGTAAAAAGTAGCGCCAATAACGCGGTTCAAAGTAAGAATATGTAAAACAATAATTAAAAATATTAATACAAAAAAAATTATATAATTCAATTATAGTTAATAATATAATTCAAGCACAAATAATATTTATTATGTTCTAAGTTAAATCATTGGTAACACATTTAAGAACAAAGAACATTAAACAAATATCTAAAAGTTAATTTTTCATTTTTACAACTGGAATTTTGTTTTGAGTAATTTTTATCAAAATATTGTAAAAATTTTGTCTTAGAAAAATTGTTGGATGGAAAATTTTTATAATATTTCTCCATTGCATGCAGGATAATATCTTTCTGCTCTTCTTGGTAAGTTAAAATGGCATTAAAACGTGAAATTAATGCTACGCCACGTTCTGCAATATCATTAACGACTAATAATTTTTTAATAATAAATTTTGCAGCAAGATAATCTTCATTTTCCTCCCAAGTGGCTGTTTTCCATTTTCACAATTTATTTGATATAGTTGCGAACGCCAAACACTATAACTATATGATACAAAGAATTACAGACAATGTATTTCCGGCGCAAAGAAAAAAATTTACTGCGCACCTCGTCATTGATGCTCGTCAAATGTGACACTTGATGAATACATTCAAAAAAAAAATGTCAAAAAGAGACGAAGATAGCAAAATGAAAATGAACAAACAGTCAAAATTCTGTCGAGCACATCAAGCAACGTAGCCGCTTTTTGTGTAAAGCGGTAAAAAGGGGAAAAGCACCCTTACAAAATATGCAAATTTTTTTCACAAACAGTACTTAAAAAATATATTTACGACTATATTTATGTACGACTAGAATTACTGAAGGTCTTTGGATAAGTTGAGCATTCAGTTATTCTTTACTTGGCTTGAGAATGAATGTATTTAGATGTTCACATAATTTCAAAACTTTGTCGCAAAGTTTTTAATTAATGTTTATATATTCTGACTTTGAACCGCGTTATCGGCGCTAAAAATAAATATTTTTTATAAAAAAAAAATTTTCATTTAAACTTTACTTAATTATATCTATTATGAAATAGAGCACATCATTTTATCCGTACGAAAACCATAATGGCAACCGTTTTTACAAAAAAGGTGCTCAAAAAATTTAAAAAATCTAGTCTTTAAACGTTGATTTTACATAAATAATACCAGTTGGTCAAAAGTTTGTACACTGTTGTTATTGGCTAGGTTATTCTTAAATTAAAAGTTGCAATCACGAACTACTTTAAACACTACTTTAAAGTGTGTTTTTGAGGCTTAAAGTCAAATGCGACTGGCATTTTACCACTAGACGCACCCAGTTTTTTTTGGGTGCCATATATTTCATGGGTGCTCTAACCCAGATACATAGCAAACATTTATTTCAGTTTAGTGAAATTCAGTTATTTATTGAAGCTATACGACGTTCCTTTACGCGGCTTGCTGGTGGTGTATTTTGGTAGAAACCATCACGTAACAGAGAGATTGCTGTGTGAGGATGCGTGTGAGTATCAAGCAGACTACAACCCTGCAAACATGTGGAAGACGATTGGAAGAGAAGTTGATATGGCGAAGCACTTGCGATTCGCCCAAGGATTCTTTGGAAGATAGGTCGCTTTTCAATCGCCCAAGCGATGAGTGCGCGATTCAACAAAAATGTTCAAAATCTTCCTTTGCTCATTCCGGCAATCGTTGGAAGATGAATCGCTTTTCAATCGTCCAAGCGATGAATGCGCGATGCAAGAAAAATCTGCAAAATCTTCCTTCGCCCATTCCGGCAATCGTTGGAAGATGGTTCGGTTTTCTATCGCTCAAGCGACAAATGCGATAATCAAGAAAAATCTTTAAAATCTTCCTTCGCTCACTCCGGCGATCGTTTGAAGATGGCTAATTAAAAAATGTTAAAGTTCAATTGTTGAAATATGAAGTAGGCTATTCTATATGTGGCATTCCACGCGAAATCGGACGGATTTGAAAATTTTTATTTTTGATTTCCGCCATTTTTTGATATCTTTGAGTACTCATCGAAAAACCCTCCCTCCTAAATTTTGGGAATTTTTTGATCATCCGTTCCAAAGATATCGAATTTATATAAAAACAGCTCTTTTTGTAGTTTTTTGCCCGCAATTTTTTTAAAATTCATTTAAATGAAAATTATCATTTAACTTAAATTTTAGTTTTTCAATTTAATTTTCGAAAAAAAAAAATCTAAAAAATTATTTAAAGTGCATGAATACGTAATTTTCGATTTTTAAAATTAAGATTGTATTTTCTAAAGTGATTGCGTTTTCTGATTTTCTTTACAATTTTTTTACAGACCGGTCTGGGCGTGGGCCTTCGATAATATAATAATGATTAAGTAATAAAGTTTTAAAATATAATAAAGTTTTGGAAGTAATAAGGTATGTACAGTTGAGTGTACCACTTTACAGGCAAAAAAAGTAAAGTTCTTCGCACACCAGCTTATCCGAAGCATTTTTAAAAGACAATTCTTAAAAAACATTTATATTTTTTGTGGACCGAACTTTGCCCATTTACGTTTTCCATTATATCTTCTGCATTAACAATCCGATCTTAAAATATGATACATCGATTGTTTTTGTTTCAAGAAGACAATTTTTTTTTTGCTTCAAAGGTTATTGACCTCAGATACCCCGTTCTGGTACTTACCCACCAGATCTCAGTTTGTAAAAAATTTAAGCTCTCAAAAATTTTCTTAACTCTTATAAAATAAGTTTTTAGATTATGCCACTGGAACTATTTTTAAAAAAATAATAATATTTTTTGCCCAATGTAGATTTTTTGCCCGATGTGATTCAATCACATCGAAAAAAAGGTTTGACTGTAAACTTTTTTTTTATTAAAAAAAATTTCCCAAGGAATTAGAAAATTATTTATTTTAAAAAAAAAATTAATATAACATATTTTTATACCTTTTTAGTTCATTTTAAAAACGTGTTACATTAAAAAATTTTTTACTTAAATAATAATTTTATGATTTTTAGACATTGTCAAATTTGTGTCTTTTCTTTTGAACTGCGATGCATTTACTTGCTCTGGTTATTGTTCATTTTCGGTAGGAACTTCTTTATCTACCTGTAGCAATGGATGTGCTTCTCTTTCTCTTGGCGTCGCTTGCGTTGTAAGGTTGTCTCTTTGACCATTGCAATTTTTTCTTTAAAACTTTTTTTTAATTTTTGCATTTATTTTTTTCTTTTTTCATCATTTTTATAACACTCACAACACTTTTTACTCATACTAGTTTCTTAGAAATATTTTCTTTTTTTTTTAATATCAAAGAACCAAGGCATGCGCCTTATACAAACAACGTTTGGTCTTTAACCTGAAAGGAAAGGGATTATGTAAAGGACCGGATTGAAACCATTCGGGATTTATTGATTAGGCAAAACAAAAGTCAAAGACAATTTGAATTGCTTTTAACTTAGGCTAGTGTTATGCCTTAACCTCGACAAGCATTTCCTGCCCTTAGTTGCTCCTGTTCTTTAATTCCACATTTTCCACAATTTCTTTAGTTTTCCATAATTCTTAAATATAGGCTAGAACAAAGAAATTGAAAAGAACCATGCCCGAGACCGGATTCGAACCAGGGACCTCTGGGTTGATAGTCTAGCGCACTCTTCACTAGACTACAAAGGCCGATTAGTCTAGTCTCTTATTGCTTTGATGCATATTCCTTTATAAAACAATACATAATATTTTTATGAAGTGCAATATTGCTTTGTAAGCAAATAAAAATATAATAAATTTTTATTAAAAATAAGTAAATGTTTTTTTCTAATTCCTTTAAACATTTTTTTTTATTAAAAATATACGTTTACTTTCATACCTTTTTCGAAGAACTTTAAAAAGTTATCCCTACGTTCGGAAAAAAACATTTTTATTTTTTTAAAAATAGTTTCAGTGGCATAATCGAAAAACTTCTTTAGTAAAAGTTTAATAATTTTTTGTGAGCTTTAATTTTTCATATTGGGGTGGTACTTTAGGACCAGAACGGAGTATTCGTAAATGACATCTAAACCAAAAAATGTTGTCTTCTTGAGTATCATAAATAAAAATCGATGTATCAACTTTGAGATCGGATTGTTAATGCCGAAGATATGATGAAAAACGTGAATGGGCGACCCCTACTTTCGGTCAAAAAAAAAATTTCTGAACTGCCTTCCAAAAATGCTTCGGATAGCTGGTGTGCGGCGAACTTTATTTTTGAGCTACGGGCTTATGTCCAGTATAGTTTTCTTCGGATGTTTGCGCTTGTAACTACAGCAATTTTTTCCGAAAATATAAAAAAAAAATAATAATTGATGTTTGGTCGCCGAAAAACTTTAATGGGCCCTTAAGGAAACGACAAAAGTATTGTATGCCTGCTCATCACAAACAAGAGTATAATACAGGATGCTCTGCGCTAGCGTATAGTACAAAACACCAAAAAATACAATCGGAAACAAGTTCTATTCTCATAAAATAAGAACATTTAAATAAGCTTTGCTATGCTAATGGCAAAGTGCTTTATAACCGTCAGAACACACTACAAAAAATCGAAAAAAATGTCGTTAATCAGAGAATTAATTAAAATTGACGTGACAGCATGCCGGCGCAACCCAAGTCGAAGCACTTTGACAACAAGAAGCTGTCTTAAGAATGCTTTTATTTCAAGAGGCAGACACACATGTTAACTGCTGTTCCTCAGTTATTCTTGTTGTGAGCAAAGACTACAAGATTTAATATTTTAAAGCCTTTTAAATGATACAAAATCCTTTGTATCTATCTACAAAGATATTATCCACAGCAAGAAAGCAAAATAAATTTAATAAACTTAAAAGTCTGCTTAAGCAAGCTGCCAAAAACAACAAGCAGCAGCAACAAAAACAAACAGCAGCAGCAAACAACGAACTAAATAACGAAGGTGCTTGAATGCAAAACGTAATTGCGAGTCGTTAGTCACCAAAAAAGCAGCCGCTAAAGGCAACCGACAGGAGAGGCGGCGACACAGGCTGCGACCTCGCTCTTTATGCTCGTACAACACATAAATGAGCTGGTGGCTAGGGACAACAGCAGATGAAATACACGTGCACAAACAGCAACATCAGCAGCATCATCATCATCACCACCAACATCAAAAGCAGCTGTAGCAGCAGCAGCAACAATTTGTCTTCATGTTGTTGCTAATTTAAATAACAATCTAATTTTTGCTGTTCTAAAAGGCATTCATCCAACTGTCAAGCCATCCATTCTGCTGCTCACCACCATCCTCAGAATCTGAGCCTGAACACGTTTTACACTTGTTTAACATTTGAATTATATAACCTTTTTAACGCTTTTTTAGCTAACTTGTTTTCACTTTCGTAATTGCGAAGCAAATGTTAACACTTTGAAAGGAAAAAAAAATACAGATGCTTTCAGATAAATATGAATAAAATTTCTTTGATGTTGTTTTGAATGAGTTGGTCTCATTATCGTCAAAATATAAATGCATTGCAAGAAATTCTAAAAATAGTTGTACGAGTGGCGCTTAAACTAATCTAGTGTCAACATAATTAACCGCGTTAATGAGTTGTAGAAGTAATTATAGAAAAACGGTGAAGATATTTTAATGGAGCAGTTTTAATGCTAATCTTTTGCTGAATTAATGCTTTTATTTTGTTCATAAGCCTTCCCTACGGAGAAAACATAGTTAATTGCTCTTAAGTGACTGGTCCAGTGACAGCTCCAATTTTACTTATCACAAGACAGTTTCTATAAAACTCGTCACGGAACAGTTTTTTTTTGTGCCTGTCACGGACCACTTTTATATAATAAAAGCGAAGACAGATCTATTAAGTATTATGATTGTGGATGTGATCTCTAAGTCAGGTCACCAATCTGATCTTCTAGACCGGTTACCGGATATGTTAAAGATGATGCAACAGGTGGCAATTAACCCCTGTCAATGACAACGCCGTGTAAAAGTAGTTGTTTGTTTTCATATGTTGGTGGCAGAATTGGGACAGGTCCCTATCTTAACGACCTATCACGTGATAGCTTCTGAACCAGATCTTTTCTCCGTAAGGATAACACATAATCAAAACATGAAATAGTTTTGAAAATAAACTTTGAACAATTTTTTGTTTTCTTTAACCTTTTCAATTCTGCACCAAGAAATACAATGAACAAATATTTTTTAAGGTATTGTTCTTACTAAATAGGGTCTAGTTAAGACATTTTTGCAAAAAAAAAATTTAAAATTTTTTTGGAAGTTATAGTTTTTAAATGTGCTTAATTATGGCCATATTGCTCTTTTGTATAATAAATTCTTTATTTATTAACACTTTTTACCTTCCACACATTGGAGCGTTTTTACGCGACATATTTGCATTTTGCATTCAAATTTTTTTGGAAGTAATAATTCTTAAAAGTGCAGATATTTATCAACACTTTTTTACTTGACATACAAAGGATCCTTCTTAACTGGCATATTTGAGAAATTAAGGGGTTAAGGGTAGTCAGTATTTTTCACACATCACATTTTATTTTTTACATTTTCTAAAAGTATAATATTTTTAAAATAATTGCTGAATATTTGAAGTGCATCTGACAAATACTTTTGGAGTTATTCGACAATTAACAAAGGGCCCTTGGGCGTTCCAGAACGCTTGAGAGCTGCTACTGGTTTATTATTTGTTTGTCGCCAGTATGCCTGTGGTATTTACACTGAGCAGTCGGTATTTGTGTGTATAATTAAAAAAATAACAAATTGTTTTTCACAGCAAATTTCAAAACATATTAATTTAATAATTCGTATTACTCTACATAAATCCAGTTTAAAACTTTATATGCGTTTTTCTCAAAACTATGTTTTTTGAACTGGTGACCACTATAACTCGAAAACCGCTCAGTAGATTTCAATA
Organism: Dichetophora obliterata; assembly: GCA_963920525.1. Taxonomy (NCBI): domain Eukaryota; kingdom Metazoa; phylum Arthropoda; class Insecta; order Diptera; family Sciomyzidae; genus Dichetophora; species Dichetophora obliterata. Next base: position 184,305,573 of record OY986438.1, read on the forward strand.
AAATTTATACAGCTTTTGAAAAATATAACAAACTAGTGCCTGATTGAAACATTCTTTTTTAAATTTCAATTTTTTATTAGCAATTAACTGTTGTTTTTTTCCTGAAAATCTGGAGAAAAATTCCCTGAAGCCGCCATTTTGTTATCTTTTTTTAAAAAAAACTCTGATCAGGCACGAGATTATCAATTAATAAAACTTATTTTTTTGATGAATCTCCAAGGATTTGTGACGGTCACCGCAAGGAACTTCTGTTGGAGCTGGATTAAAGCAAACAGCCACAACTTTAAAAATTATTAATTTTTTTTTTAATTTTCGTAAATTTCGAAACATTTTGCAATAAAAATAATAAGTCAAGTCAAAACATTATGCAATGACGTCATATTATTATTTTTATAAAATAAAATGGTTAACTGGCAAAAAAAAATTGGTTATTTTTAAGTGTAGTTAGTTACTTTTTTTTATTGTATTATTATTATATATTTATTTTTGTTTTTTGTTGTTTTCGAAATCCACATCGCTACCTCGGTTGACCGCAAGGTTTATCACCGAGGCTGTGACGCAGGCATTCGCTGAAACGCCACTAGAGCGTCTTCTATAGTAAGATTTTGTTGTCTATTGAAGCCACGTCACAACCTCGGTTGACCGACAGGCCTATCACCGGGACTGCGATGCAGGCACTCTCTGCTATGCCACCACGGCGTGTACAGTTGACCACTACTCTATTATGTCGTATTAGAAATATCGTATTAGAAATATCATTCCTTTTTAGCGATTGCCAACCGATTACCGAAACGATTACCAACAGACTACCAATTACCGAAGCGGTTACCAACAGATTACCAAAAAAATTACCAACCGATTACCAAAGTGACTACCAACCGATAACCAAAACGATAAGCCTACTAGCGACTACCCGAAGCTGCATAATATAAGGTTATAATAAGGATAACGTATTCAATAAAGTAACTTTTTGAATTACTAAAAACCCTGCGTCTTTTATTTTCAAAATAATTTGTGAGAGTTAGTGGACCTTTTCAAAGGACGCTGGAGCGGCTGAGTTTTACCTCCGCCTTTGATTAAAACACGTCACACAGCGTATGAAAGACAATGCACCAGTGAAGAAAATATTCGATTCAGTACCCAGCGCCAGCAAGCTAGGAACAGAAATGGCTGGCGCACGTTCTTAGATGAGGCCAACAGAGATTTGCATGAGACCATTCGTCAGTTTTTGCCACTCGAGTAACAATCGTCGTCAGCCGTAATCGCACACAAGAAAAAAATGCATATATACCGCATATATACCGCAGTACCGAATATGGACAATTTAAAATTATGTTACATTTTAATTAAAATATGTTATGTTTAATAGTAGATACAGTAAAACTGAAAATAAAAATTAGTTTAAGTATTAGTAAAAAGAGTTTGCTTAACCCTTGATTACTAAAATATAAAAACACCCGTAAATGAAACTCACAATTATAAGGACTCAAGTGTATCACAAGGAATCAAGTGTATAAATCTCAAAAATTTTTAAATTCGAAATTAGTTAAACCTTTTTTATTAGTTACTAGCTGATATACCCGGTGTTACTCGAGAGTCATTTATATAAACATTTTAACATACACTTCTCGATTAAATGTTTTTTAAAATCGGGAATAATGAAAAACATGTTGAATTTTATTTGAATTTTATTTTATTTTATTTTATTTATCCACCGTTTGCCAGGTAATTGAACGAACATTGATCCAAAAAAGGTTAGGAAAATTTTTGTTGTTGGTGGTTCCATCTCTTGCAGTGAGCTAATTGAATTCAAAGAAGCGGTACGAAAAACAGATTTTAAAAATTAAAAAGAATTTTTATATTTACTCAATCTTAAAGCAAGCACAATTACCTTTTCAACAAAATAAAAATTATGGTGGGACTCAATGCGTCCTTGAGATATGGACATTTTAACGTCTAAACAAAGATTTATACTAAAAAACATATTGAACTTTTTAACAAAAAAAAATGTTAATGAAATATATTAAAAACAGCAGAGTTATTGGCATTAAAAGTAAAAACTTTGATTTTCATATATTTTTTTCTCATTATTAGCTATCAATGTATTATGAAAATTCGTTGTGCTAAAAATGATTGTACCTACTAAAATTTCTAAAAAAAACTGGCAGTACTGCATTATTTTACTTTTGAAAAGTTTGGTAGCAATAGCATTTTCGCAAAATATTTCGCAAAACTTATGTGCTAGCTGCATAAGAACATCAGATATTCTTCTGTAAGCAGAAAATAGCGCCACCTGTCTGTAATCCCAATCGTGTGGGGTTAAATTTGAAGAAACTTTTGAAAAAACATAATTCAGCTATTCAACGCAAGGTGTACGTATAGTTTGTACCCAAACCTCTTACACATGTGGCGCCATCTATCTGTGAATTTAACGCACAGATCAAAACTAATGAAATAATTGTGCTGACCAGATGCGCATATGTTTTTTTATATCGCCATATAGCTGAAACTGCTTACATGAAAATATTAACTTTTACAGCATTCTTATTCACAGTCATCTTTTCGATAAAATTGTGATATATATACAACATTTAAAGTACCATTAATAAAGAACTAATTGACAACGGTGACACAATAGTGAGAATAAATACAGCCTTCACAACAAAATAAATTTAACAGGAGGGGGGCGGGGGGTGGGGAGGCAAAATATAAATAGATGATCACTATAAAGAAAATTTTATATAATACAAAATGTTCGTAATTACTTTAGACACACAACTGCATTCTTAGAGATATATGGGGACAATCAAACTATATAGAGAATTTTAACACAAAACTAAGTTTTATTAATAGTCTGGTATGAAAAAATAGATTTTTAGCCATAACTTTTGATTGGAAAGAGATATTGGGGTAATTTTTTCACATAAATTATTTTTGAGACTTGACTTTTTTGTAAAAAATATAAAAACAACATTTTGGAAAAAATAAATTTCGCGAAAAAAATCAAAGGGGGTACCCTTGTTGTTTTGATGACAAAAACAGTAAAATAATTTTTGCGCTTAGCTGGAAGAATTTTTGCAAATAAATGCTATGTCATATGAAAGGTAGCCGGATGTGCAATTTTTTATTGATTTCGTTTTTACAACAACAACAATTTTTGAGTCATTTTTTGAGTAAAAAGTCAATATTTTGGACCTTTTTTGACATAATCATAAAACATATATACACTGACTTAACGGTACAGTTCAACCTATTTTTGTGAAGTGATTTTATTGAACTTTTGAACAAAAAAAATTTAAATGAAATATATTAATGGACAGCGGAGATATTTGCATCGAAAGACCAAACTTTGATTTTCATGTCGTTTTTTTCTCATTCTTTGGCAACGATGTTTTATGAAAATGTCGTTATACTGAAAATTTCTCCAATTTTGAAGATATGTGAATGTTTTTGATGTCAAAATAACAAAAATTTTTTAAAATTAAATACAAAAAAATCTCCGATACTAAAAAGTTTTATAATAACAAAATTACCGTTAGTTGAAAAATTTCAGAGGGGGCGTGGCAAAAACTAAGTATGTAACATTTTAAGTTGGGATGTACTTAATATGTATACCTAGTTTGAGCAAAATCCGTTGAGCCGTTTAGATTTGTATAAAGGTCAAACAAACAAACAAACAAACAGAAAATGAGTTTTATTACTATAGATAAATAGTTTTTTTATTAATTTTATTCACTAATTCCATGCTTAGAATAATTTTGAATGTAATGCTACTAGGTGTAATCCACCCTACTTGTGAAATCACACGTATACGTTAGTTTAGTCAGATTTTCCACATCACCATCCTAAAACTAATATAAACTTTATTCTGCAAACTTACTTAAGTTTCTTACAGCAATACGTGTTTAGTAATGTTTTATTTTTAAGCTTTTTTTTTTCTTTATTTTTTTATGTAATTGTTTGCGTTTTTATGTCACTTATGCCAGTTTTTAGGTAATCAAACTACGAGCCCTGGTTATTAATATATTTATTATATTTTTTCTATGATATGCAACTGCTTTATTGTTTCTATAATAAAAATATTTTTTAATACATAATAAGAAATAATAAAATAATATTTCAGATACAATATAAATATCTTGTTAAAAAAATTATATTAAATATTTTATAAGAATATTTAATAAAATATTCGTTTCATTCGCCACATAAGCCATTATATTTTATTATATATTTTTTCTTTGTGCAATGAATATTAAAGGCTGAAGGTTAAGTTGTTTGTGTCAGTTCCTCAAAAAAATTCTTGGTTGCAATAGCATTTATGAAGATTCCTCAAATATTTCGATTCTAGTGATAGCCATTCGTGTTATAGAATGGTTTGACATAGCCTCTAAAAATAAAGTTTTATGTCAAAATATTGGTTGGTGTAATAGTTTTAAGAAATAAACGGCCAGAAATTATATGGCGAAAAAAACTCTTCCTATCTGCATCAGCAATTGAAATGTATGCAATCGGATAAAAGATAATGCATTTTTTCATACATATTTTTGATATATTTCATTTGAAAATATTAATACAAAACTTACTTGATCTAAAGCTCGCAATTTAATTTATGTGATTTATACAAAACTTTTAAAATTAAAATATCTCAATATATTGTATTTTGTTTTTTAATTTCTTACAATATTTTTCAGTATGTGCTTATTTTATAATTTATGTTTTAGTTTCAATATATATCAATATACGGAATTCTGACCAGGAATCAATCAATAATTGCAGCCACTCAAAACCTTCCCAACGATATCTTGAAAGTGAGAGTACCAGAGACCTGCAGCGATGAACTGCAACTGCTTTTACACTCAGTACATACTTGATTTTTGTATGACTTCAATATCATTAATACCTTGCAACATATTCTACGCCATCGAGCTCACTTACAACATCAAGCATGTTGCATTAGCCAATTGTACCAAAGTCAAACACTGTGTGATGTGTGCTTCGACTTCAGTGGAAAGTATAGATGTTTGCATAAAATAATTATGTGTATAAACCACAGCGCACGAACGGCAATCGTTATAATTATGCATTATTTTGAGCTACTGCCTCGTGTACCATTGCAGGTTGATTTCAACTTCGGCTAAGCAGTGATACAAAAGTAAGCTTACGAACGATGAAATCAGCGCGTACACTGCATTTTTACTCAAGTGTTTGTAGATTACTTCAGTATGAATAGAGTAAATAGTTTTAGGAAGTTTTGGGGGTAACTTATTTCGAAGATGATGTCAAACTTTAAAATTTAAGATGGCGGATAGAGTTGCCACCTAGATTTTTTTCATTTTTGCGAATTCTTTTTATTTTGAAATTCTGACAACGGATTTGATTTCGAATATAATGTTACAGTTTTAAAATTTAAGATGGAGGTTAGGGTTGCCACCTAAATTTTTACCACAGTATTGCCACCTATATATATGCATTTTTAAGAGTTTTAAACATCATTTATCAGTGTTAAGGGGTCGCTGATTTCGAATCTAAAGTCAGAATTTTAAAATTCAAGATGGTGGATAGGGTAGCCACCTTAATTTTTTGTAGTTTTATGAATTCAGGGCTGGCAAAAAAAGGTAAAATAAAAATGGGTCGCTGAATCCGAACCCATTGACAGAATTTCAAAATAATAAAATTTTGAAATAATAGGGCTGCCACCTAATAATATGTCTTTTCAAGAGTTTTAAACGTCATTTATCAGTGTTAAGGGGTCTCTGATTTCGAATCTAAAGTCAGAATTTTAAAATTCAAGATGGTGGATAGGGTTGCCACCTTAATTTTTTGTAGTTTTATGAATTCGGGGCTGGCAAAAAAAAAGGTACACCAAAAATGGGTCGCTGAATCTGAATCCGTTGTCAGAATTTCAAAATAATAAAATTTTGAAATAATAGGGCTGCCACCTAATAATATGTATTTTCAAGAGTTTTAAACGTCATTTATCAGTTTTAAACTCTTGAAAAGACATATTATTAGGTGGCGACCCTGTTATTTCAAATTTTGAACAATTGAAAAAAGTTGTAGCTTTATTAAAGATCTGCATGCATACAAAATCTTATCAAAATCAGTGATCAAAGGTGTTTTATAGTAAAATGGCGTCTGATATAATTTCTTAAAAAACTAAATTTAATAAATATCTTCAAAAATTTACTGAACAAATTTTATTGCTCACTCACTTTAGAATTTATTTTAAAAAAGAAATCAGCTCAATTGAACCATAAGCTTATGAGCTAGAAGCTCTCAAAAGTCACGCAAAGTAACTGCAATGTTACTGCAATGTTACTGCAAATACTTTGTGTTCGGAGAACAAAATAAGCGCTGGTTTTTTTGTGCAGGAGTTACGCTTTATGTCTTTGTTTTGTTGCTTGTAAATGACCATACTTACCATTGCATACCAGAAGTTGAAAAGACCCTGCGCTGGTTATCAAACCAACAACTCGAACATGCATTATTGTGGTCTTACGACACGCTCATACACAGTTGGCTTCAATGTTGCAAGTGTGTTCGACACAACAATCGCACGCTTGCGTAGTGCGGTCAGACTGTCACTGTATTTGTTGAGGGTAGATTGCAAGTAGCGAAAATGCCATCGCTTGCAGATCACTGGAGAGTACCATTTGAAATAATTGTGTTTTTTTTATGTAATTAAAAATAGTTAATAAGTAACTAAATAATTAATAAATGCACAAAAAACAGCATTTTCATTGATCCGAATGCAAAAATTTAGTATTTGTTGATGCTGATTGGAAGAACTTTTTGATAACTATTATTTCTGACCGTTTATATTTTTTAAACTACCACACAAGCCAATATTTTTATAAAAAACTTGATTTTAAGAGGTGATTTTAAACCATTCCAGCTAACGAATGGCTATCGCTACAGCCGAAATATTTGGGGAATCATCTATACTTTTATATAAAATTCCTGACTACCTTTTATATGACATAGCATTTTTTTGCAAAAAATCGTCCAGTTTTGCGCAAAAATTGTTAAACTGTTTTTGTCTTTTTTTTGCCCAATGATTTTTTTTGGCGAAATTTATTTATACTAAAATGTTGTTATTATATTAAATTTCTCAAAAATAATTTACATGAAAAAATAACCCCGATATCTGTTTCCAATCAAAGGTTATGGCTTCAAACAAATTTTTTTTATACCATTGGCTATATTAATAAAAGTAATTTTTACGTTAATCGTATTCAATTCCTGCTATCCACCTCGCAGTCGAATTAGCATAGAAGTTGATTGTTGATATATTTTTTCGCCAACTTGTGCGATAATAACTGTAATTAAAATCTTATTTTATAATAAATCAATTTTTGTGTCTGGTAACAACATTCACAGAATAAAAAAAATGCAACACTGCAACTAATATTTTTCCTTTGTGCGAATGAGCATAAAACCATGGATTTTCCTTGCTTTTGGCGATTGTTCCTCTTGTCTTGCCTTGTCGCTAGCACTCACACTCTAGGCATTCGTATCAACAGCGATTGGTAACATGCATTTGCGCATTAATTTAAATGCAAGAGGCAAATTCGGTGCTCGTTTATCGACAAGACAATCGAAACGCCATTTGAATGCACTCAAGCTGTTCTCTGGAGGCCAAGATCGAAATACGGTTGTAGCTCCAACTAAGAAGTGAATAATATGCTTAAGTGATAATGCAAAAGTAGTGCATAGATTTCCATAAATTTTAGTGATGAAAAAGCGGTAGCGCATTACTTTGATAAGAAATAAGTGTATTGCAAAAATAGTGCAGAAATTCCATTTTAAAGGTGATTTTGGTAAAATTTTGCACAGACGGAAATAAAAAACTAAATTTGGTTAGTTAGAGGTTGCACAAAATGGAAAAAATCAGCAAAAACGTTGAATATTGATTTTTACTAAAATTCCTATCTCAAACATTTCTTAGCAGATTGTTAAGATGAACTATGGTTGTAAAGATAATTAATTGGACTTTAATTCAAATATAGTTTTAGGAAATTTTGGTATTTGAGAGTTCCATCACTTGCAATTACGTAATTGATTTCGATGTAGGAGTTCCAGGAATACCAATTAAAAAATTCAAGTATTTTTTCTTAAAGCTAGCAAAACCACCTTTTCAACGATTCAAAAGTTAGGGTGGAGACGCAATTGGTTAATTAGATATGGTCATTTTAACATTGATTAAATTTACGTAAAACAGTGTGTTGGTCACAGCTGAATCACTCAAGGCCACTGAAGAGGAAATGTAGCTATTTCCGAAACAGGCTGTCTAGTCTGATATGTGATTAACTTTTACAGAGTTGTTGTTGTTGCTTTCTTTCATAAATTACTTGACCTAAAGCTCAATAAAACCTTGTAAAATCATGAAAAGGTCACAATTTAATTATAAATCTAAGATTAAATTCTTTTTGCGAAATTGTGATGATTTTGATATGATTTTATATCAAACACCAAGTCTGATATAAACACAACGTATGAGTGACATTTAATCATCATAAAATTAAAATCAATTAAAATAGCTCATACGTCACGGTGCACATAAAATTTAAATCAAATTTAACTACACTCAAACATCATGGCGCACTTTTTGGAAATTCATGTTAAATTAAATTTATTTTAATATAGTTTTCTATATAACCTTGTTATTTATTATGTTGATTGTCTATGATATAAATACAAATTCTAAGTGTTTTATAGTTTAAATCGTTCTTAATTTTAAATACAAATTCTAGTTGTTTGATAGTTTAAAATCGTTTATTGAGCTTTAGGTCAGGTTAGAACAATGTAATAACATAAACATAAACTTAAGTAAAGTTAATTAAAAACAACAACAATAAAAGGGAGAAAAACTGAGAAATTCTCCCTGAAATCTCATCGCCCCTGTTGGTGTATTGCGATAAGATGAGCTTGCACGAGGCAAGCACGGCCCGGGATCACTTCCCGCCGGCATCATAAAGATTTCTGATGAAGCCTGTAGTAGGGCCGAAATTGTAATAAAATTAGCTAGTGATGTTTTCCTCTTCATTCGTTAGAGCAATTAATTGTTCTAACCTGACCTAAAGCTCAATAAATGATTTTAAACTATCAAACAACTAGAATTTGTATTTAAAGTCAAGAATTTAGAAATCAAACATTTAGAACTTGTATATTGTTTTTTTAATTATTCTAAAAAAATATTATTTAAATTAATTATTGGCATTAAGCTCAAATAAAATTGGCATTGAGCTCAGAAACATTATTTTTTTTTTTAGAATTATTAAAAAACAATATTTTAATTTAAATATGCCATCATTAACTTTTCATTTAGAATTTGTATTTAAATCATAGGAAATCAACATTTTAATTTTGATATACATATGTTTATTTAAAAATATAGGTACTTAGAACCATAAACAAAAAATATTATATGAATATGGTTTAACATAACTTCCAATTAAATTTTTTAAAATAATTGATATGCATCTTGCAAACTTTTATAACAGAATAAGAAAAATTTCGTTTTTTTTAGTCCATGGGCATAAAATTCAAGTAAATTTTTTTGAGATTCATGCTTTTATTAGAATTGAGAAATTTACAAAAAAAGCTAAAGTTTGTACATTTCTGAAAATGTAATGGGTAATCAAATTTGATGCCACAGATAACCTTCAGTGGGAGGTTGTGGAGAGAAATTGGAGGGTGTATTGAAGGAGCTGGGAGTAGGTTGATTAATTGGGGGTATATTTTGAACATGATTTAATAACAATTGATATATCAAAAAATACAATTAACGATTTATAAAAAAATTTTTTAATTCACTGAGCAGATTTTTACTATACCATGCAGCTATTAATGTTTTTTTTTGTGAACGTTTATAACAGGATAAGAATACAAACATTTTTTTTAGATCCACGGGCATAAACGGGCATAAATAATATGATTTTTTTTTCTTCGACCTCTTAATTTATGATTTTGAGTTTAATTCGGGCTCAAGGTCACTTTTTGAATAAAAAAACAATCTGATATTTGTTTTTAAGTCTTGCTTTTATTGCGTACAATATTTCTAACTCCACCTGAGTTCATCATCAGAGACAATATTAAACATAAGACATAAAGTTTAACACTTAACAATTTTGTAGACGTCACAGTGAAACAAAATTCAGTAGACAACGTTTAATAATGTTTAATATTGTTCCTGATGATGAACTCCGGCGGAGTTTGAAATATTGGACGCAATAGAATCAAAACTAAAAAAACAAATATAAGATTGTTTTTTTATTCAAAAAGTGATCTTAAGCCCGAATTAAACTCAAGATAAAAAAATTTAATTTTCAAGAGAAGAGTATTTCATAGAATTAAACGTGGAATACGAAAAACCATGATTCCAGTAGAAACAAATTATTAAACCAACCTAGTTTTTTTACTTAACATTATATCTCAAAAAATACATCACCTTTATAAATATTTGGCTCAGCTGACATTTTTTGGCATAGAAATAATTTTGTTATAGCTTCAAGCCATTGATTTGTAACCAAAACTTTCATGAAACCTTTAAGACACTTGAACTGGTCTCCATAACAATCTCTTTGAGAAATATATCTACTTTAAAGGAATTGAAAAAAAGTGTTATATTAAATAAGTAAAATTAATTTTGCAACTAAATTTTGTTCTCTTTATTTAAAATAATAGAACACAATTTATGTAACACATTAGTACTTTATGTTTTTCTTAGTCTTTTGGTAACTTTAATTATAAACAAACTATCAGTTATAAGAAGCCAGTCGCAATGCCGAAAGCATCCAGCTGACAATCAATAACAAAAAAAAGTTTTGCAGCTTTCTTTTTCAACACGCAGCAGCTGTGAACAACGGGTAATAAAATTATGAGAAACAATATTTATGCTTAAATACGGTGAGGCACTCAAAGCTGGTCTGCGTGCTCAATCATAACTTATATTATACACGAAATTTTGATTTCCAAATTATTTTAGCTCAAAATAAGTTAAATATTCAAAGTTTTTGTATTTTAATATTGATTGTGGGTGAATTTAAGTAAATGTTAACAATTAAGATATAACAAATTTTACACAACATATGCTAAAATATCTACTTTCTTTGTTGCTAATTTTAATGTTTGTGCATCACAAACTTATTCTAAGATTTTGTTTAAGATTGCTCCAAATTACGTTCAAACATAGTTCTAGTAAATGTGTGTGTGTGTGTGTGTATTTCACTACAGCTCAAAATAAGGTCTTGAATTAGCTGAAGCACACGTTTTTGAAGTTAAAAAAACTTTGTTGAACAACTGCGCCAGATAATGAGCCACCTTCAGAAACTTTACATTAGGACGCATAAAATTCTGTACAAACAATATTTATAACAGATACAAAGATAACAGGTTCAAGCAAAGCTACTCGCTAGAATGCTCCGCTGTATCATAGCAATGCGTTATAAACTTAATTAATTTGCATGAATAAAATTCATAAAGTTGGTGTGCGACAAAAGGAAAATGTGATACAGGTAATCAGTTTAATCAGTCATGGCATTAAAATCATATCAAATATTAATCATATACTTCTTAGCGGCAAGCTGTAACTACCAAACCACATGAACGCTCTAAGGGTTAAGGATCAAAGGTTATTGAGTTATATGAGTATTATGCAATTAATAAATGAAACAGAAACGTGATGTCTAAATGTCAAAATGAGGAAAATTTTAATAAATTATATTAGGAAATACTGACAACTTTTGCTATTGTTAAAAAAGTTTGGTTATATCCCTTAGGTTAATACCCTGAATCTAAACTGTATTCTTTCTGACGTGTGTTGCTGTTGATGTTGTTAACAAAAAAAAACAGAAAAGCATGCAAGCAACCACTCTCATTGGGATAGATTTAGGGAAAGAGTATTTTGTGTCAAGAAGTATGTCTCGGAGCATATAAAATGTTAACAAGTTGAGTTAAGAAACGTTAGGAGAATTTAGGAAGAAATATAGATATAAAAATTTTTTAAAAATGGTTCTGGTTTCGGTTAATATAATAAAAAAAAATCAAGTTGTAAATAAAAAAGTTAAAAATGTATATTAGACCGGTTCACATTAAAAAAATGTTAAAATATGCCGGTGCGTGTCCATTTTCTGAAAGTTCAACCCTATTAAGCACAAAAATATTTAAATACTTTAAAAAAATTTGACCTCTCGGAACCGCGGCAAATCGCTTGAAGGTCATTTTAGAGCTATGTGGGACTTAAACCATTTTAAGAAATGTCGTGTCTAAACGGAAAAACAATTGAAATATATTTTGATAGGAAACAATTATTAATAGTTCAGTCTTATAAATTTTTTTTTTTAAATATGCATCTGGTTAATTTTAGCGGAGTTTTAAACATGCAATTTTACTCTCAACGAAAAATTATCGTTTTTCCACACAAAATTATTTTTTTTCTTATTTTGTTGTAGCGATATTTTTTTTGTAATTTTGTATTTTTGTGTGAAACTTAGGTTTTCTTCTGGTGCAACATAATTTTCAATTTATTGACTATATTTTGGTATATTTGACTATATTGGCTTGCAAGAAAATGAAAAATACTACATTTATTAACTATTTCTAATATTTATTTATTTATTAAAAATTTGGTTTTTTGTAATGCATTAAAATTTTTTCTATGCTTGCAGCAAATATTGTTTTTGCTCTTCATTAGAAGTAAATTAGTTATTAAATTTTGTTATTAATGCCACGCTTCTCTCTGCTGAATCGTTAATTATATTAATTAACTCAGTGGATATGCGAAGTTTATTGAAAAAAAAATTGAGTGTTGATTGTTACAAAATCCTTCCACTTTTCGACAAATATCATGATACAATCAGTTACAAGGTAGGGTTACCAGAAGTCTAGGGCAAAATAAGAGAACTTTTGACAAAAAAAAAGAGGACAAAAAGAGACTTTTTTAAAATTCAATAAAATTGCAAAGTAAAAACATCAAATAAACATATTTATTTATTCATAACATACATTATTAATTCAGTTCTTTAGTTTCAAAAACATTTGTTATAAAATAAATAAATAAATTTAAATGTAAATAAAAAACATTTTACACTTATTATTTCAAAAAATTAAACAAACTTGAGGTTCAAGTAAATGAGACCAAATAAATAATCATATTAGAGTTTTTTTAAAAAGTCTTTTCAACTTAGGGAACAAACGAGATAAAATTGTGATTAGCTTATCAAGCTTCCTCAGAATCATACTTAAAGCTTTCTTGAGCTTGTTTTTATAATCGTTTCTGTTTTTAACATGCGTCGAAAAACTCCAAGCACGATACGTTTTTGCATATATAATTTTTTGTTAAAAAATCTCGAAGCCAATTTTTGGTTGGCAAATTAAATTAATATATTACTAAGCGTCATTTATGCAATCTGGTTTCCATAAGTTCGATACAGTTAAGTATTTTATTTACATTTATCCATTCAAGAACTGAAAAATTTTTAAATTCTTTGGACCATGCTTTAAAATAATCTTAAGATATTTTGTGCTGGTTTGGGGAGGTTTTTTGAAAGATCTATACGTCAAGTGGTGGCCGTAACCTAGTGGGTAGAGTGTGTGGCCCCTAAGCTAATGAACCGCGGTAGCCCGGGTTCAATTCCAGTTCAGACAGAAGGTTTTTTCATTAGAATTAATTTTTCACAACACAATTGATCAATAGAAGCTAGGTCAAAGTCATTCCAAGGGCTGAAATGGCCAGTTTATTTTTTTATTTATTTATATGTCAAGTAAAATTCCCTGGAACGTTTTTTCTTAACATAAGTTAGAGCAGGAGATATAATTTTTTTATTAAAATGTACAAAATTTTTGCTTTTGGCTGTACCAAAATTAATTGCCAATATTGTAAAAATATATTTATACAAAACTTTCTTTATTTCTTTCATTTAAACCAAAAACTATACCTTTGAAACAAATTTAGGGTTAACCGACGTCTCTAAAAGGGTGAAAAAATAGCTAGGACGCAATCGTCATAGTGGACACATAACGTATGCAAAAATATAGCGGTCACAGCTAGGGTTAAGTTACGTTTGTTCAGGGATGGCATTCAGCATTGCCATATAGCTATAAACTTGCAAATTAGTGTTGATACTTTTCATGCAAATTTCTTTGTGTGCATTTTTAGTAAATTTTTTATTGATAGATATATTTTGTTTCCAGCAAAAAAAAGAGGACTTTTAATTATAAAAAATATAAAAAAAGATCTCGAGAGAAAAAGAGAACATGTCCTCTTTAAAAGACATATGATGGCAACGGTAGTTACAAGGTAGCCTCAACAACAACCTTTTTTCTCACGAGCTACGGTTAAGAAATGTCAAACAAAAGAAAACTAAAAAGAAGAGCGTCCAATGGAGTGTTTTTTTTTATCAACGTAGAAATGTAACTAACGATTCAGCAGCATTAACAACAGCATTAATAACAGAATTTAATAATTCAATAACTTCTAATGAAGAGCAAAAACAATATTTGCTGCAAGTCGTTGATAAGCACATAAAAAAATTTAAATGCATTGCAAAAAAATCATATAATAAATAAATATTATTTTATAAATATATATTAATAAATATTATAATAAATAAATATTATAAATAAATATGTATTTGTATTTGTATTTGTATTTATTTAAGGATAAATTAGTACTGTAAGATACAAAAAGATCTTTAAGAAGTACAACGGTGAAACATAAATAATCAACTTAAAGCATATAATAGTTATAGACTTAAACAATAAAAAATTTATAGTCTAGAACAAAAGTAGAAATAAAAATAGAAAGTGTAGTAAAAATGTTAATAAATACATATTAGAAATAATAAATAAATGCAGGATTTTGAATTTTTTCGCAAGTTATAGTCAATAAACTGTAAAACTGTTGCACCTCAAAAAAGCCTAAGTTTCACACAAAGATACAAAATTACAAAAAAAATGTCGCTAGACCAAATTAAGAAAAAAGTTTTTTATGCCAAATGATAATTTTTCATTGAGAGTAAAATTGCATGTTTAAAACTCCGCCAAAAATTACCAGAGGCATACTTTTTAATAATAAAAAAAAATTTAATAATACTAAACTATTAATAATTGTTTCCTATCAAAATTCCAATATTTATATATTCCAAATGTTTTTCCGTTTAGACACGACATTTTTTAAAATGGTTTAAGTCCCACATAGCTCTAAAATGACCTTCAAGCAATTTGCGAAACCTCAAGAAATCAAATTTTTTTAGGTATTAAAATATTTTTGTGCTTGAACTTTCAGAAAATGGACGCGCACCGAAGAAAAAACGACACATAACTTTTCCCATACACTTATGAACCGGCCTAACGTATATACGTTATTCAGCAGCATCAGTTTCTGAGTCGATTAAGCGAACTTCATAAGTATGTCTGCACATTTGTCTCTCTGTCTATCTATCCGTCTATCAGTTTGTTATAAATTTGGAAAATGAGCCAAATCAAATACAAAGAGTTATCTACCTACCTGCTATAAAAAGAGTTTTTTCATGGAGAAAACTGTTTGCTAAATTTGTATTGTGGTAGCAAAACTTGAGCTTGTATGTCAGCCACTTCAAAATTATGCTAGATTTCAGCAAAAACTAATCAAAACTAATTTTAAGAAAAATTTTGATTAAATTCAAGCAAAATTTTGCTAAGTTGTTATAAAGTGCAAAAGCAAATTTCTACTTAATTCAATCAAATATTTGCTTAGTTATTATAAATTGGAATAGCAAATTTTGATTTGTTTTTGCTGTAATCTGAAAACTAGAAAATTTTATTTTATTATTAACATTAAATTAAATTGAAAAATTACCATTATCCGGAGACTTGAACCTCAGCCACGTAAGAGCTTGTGCATGGACTTATCTATTCGACCATCGCAGTTGTTAACTAATCGTTGCCTAATTTTTTTCATTAAGAATGAACGTGTGCTCGTATGTTTCGAAGATATTTGCTTGAATTTAAAAAAAATTTGCTATTTGAGCTTATAACAACTAAGAAAGTATTTGCTGGAATTAAGTAGAAATTTGCTTTTGCAGTTAATAATAACTTAGTAAACTTTTGTATTTTCCTAAGTACATGAGGAGTGATTTCAATTTAGCAATCTTTTTCTAAAATCACACTGTGATTGAGCAAAGTTTTTCTGATTTGCTTTTAAGCAAAACATTTGCTTGATTCAAGCAAAACAATTATCTCCGTGTTACTGCTTTATTTTGTATTGCAAAAAAGTACACAAGCTACAATCCAGCCACGAGAAGCAATACTTTTTTCTTTACTAAATTGTATTGCTTGTCGCTGGGTTGCATTTTCCTAATACAAAATGAGGCAGTTACTTACGTCACTTAATTCCGTCGCGCTTACTTCCTAGAAAAATCATTCAATATAGGGTAATTACATTGCTTTTCAACAACACTCTCAACCTGACCCTCTCCGATTTGGTTTAAACTTTGTATACACGTAGTGTTGGCTACAATTTAGAAAATAAATTTGTAATTTTTGTTTTTTTCGAGTGGTTACTGAGTTACGGGTACTCAAGAATTGAAAAAATTCGGTTTTTTTTTCTTGAGGACTGATTTTCATTTGATCATAACTTCGGTTTAGTTTGAGATAGAGCAACGATTTTAGATTCATATTAAACATATTTTCAAAAGGCTTATTTTGTATAATAAAACTTTAAAATTTTTCACATAATAAAGTTATATTTTTTTGCATAAAAGTTTAAAATATAAATATTTTTGTAAAAGTCATTTGTAAAAATTTAAAAAAAAATTTATATTAATTAATGATAATTTATCTAAGTTCTCTCAAAAATTTAGCCTGGGACAACAATGGGAACACTACTAAAATAATTTCCGAAGTAAATTTACTTTAAAAATTATGCTCAACACAGCAGCTTGCGAGAAAGCAACAAGAACTGATCACACTATAGAAGACCATATGTGTGTGTATGTGCACAGTGTGACATCGGTGCTTCGGTGTAAGCTAAGCAAAGTAAATAAAATTCTTCGAAAAAAAATCCTCTAATAACAATTAAAATTTAAAAAGCTCAATTTTTGAAATTTTTTTCTACATTTGTCACATATCTTATGCTCAAGTGTTATGAAGGGAACTTTTTCTACCATCCATTGAGAAACCGATCGTAAATTGCGCCTTTGAAATTTGTGATCTTTCTCATTAAAAGGATTGCAACACAAAACTTTGAAATTAGACATTTTATGTAAATTGAAATTGAAGAAAACACTGCCGTCAAAGTTTAATATTGAAGCACTTCACTTGCACTCACAGAGCTGGCAATTATTGGGATTCAAGGACGTTTGGTAATTTTTGTTAGGATTTTTATTTGTGTAAGTTTTTTCCTAAATGTGCTGCATGAATGTGTTGTGTGAAATTTAATTTTAATTATTATTAGAAGAGTTTATTTCGAAGAATGTTATCAACTCTGCTTAGCTTATACCGAAGCACCGATGAAGCACTGTGCACATACACACACATATATGGTCTACTTAAGTGTGTTCAGTTCTTGTTGCATTCTCGCAAGCTGATGTGTTGAGCATAAATTTTAAAGTAAGTTTACTTCGAAAATTATTTTAGTAGTGTTCCCATTGTCGTCCCAGGCTGAAATTTTGAGAGAACTTAGATAAACTATTAATAATTAATATATATTTTTTTCAAAATTTTTAAAAATGACTTTCACAAAAATATTTTTTTTTTTAACTTTTATGCAAAAAAATAAAACTTTAATATTGGAGAAATTTTAAAGTTTTATTATACAAAATAAGCCTTTTGAAAATATCTTCAATATGAATCTAAAATCGTTGCTCTATCTCTTTTGAGTACCCGTAACCCCATAACCACTCGAAAAAAATAAAAATTACAAATTTGTTTTCTAAATTGTAGCCAACACTACGTGTATACAAAGTTTAAACCAAATCGGAGAGGGTCAGGTTGAGAATTTAATTTTTTTTTTGTCGAAAAGCAATGTAATCACTCTATATTCTCTTAAATTTTGAATTTAGAACAATAACCAAAATATATTTGCTTGTTTTGATAAACAACTTCTAAAAAGTTTTATTAAAACATTCATTACGTTCCATGCCGAAGAGCGGTAAGCTTCATATCCGCTTTTACACTCAACAATTTATTAAGCATTGTATACAAGACGTTTAAATAAAAACTATTGCATACTTGCAGGCTGTTTGTGTAAATCACAGCATACAAAAGCGCTTGCAAGCTTTCTTGAAGCTGACTAAAGGAAAAACGAAACATTGAAAATAAAATTAAAAAACAAATAGTAAATCTATCCACAAGCAGCTGACTTGATTGTGGGCTTGTCGAACGCGCTACTGCATGCCCCCTCTACCACTTGATGTAGAGCAACAGCCCCTTGTTGTTATTATTTATCATAATAAATGAATCGGCAACTTAACTGTGGCAACGCCATTTCAGAATTCAAAATTTCAGTTCTGCAAAATAACAAAACCATAAAAACGAAAACATTTTCATCACTTATTGTTTATTGCTTGTTACTCTTGTGCTTCGGAGAGTGCCCACTTTTGGCATACTTTTTCCAACACTTCGACATGCTTTGATGATTTTTCCTAATAAATGTTTTTTTCCTATGCTTACTTGTGTCAATAGCGCGGCAAAAATTAACGTCAGCTAAGCGTATTCAGCAATAAAAATGCAATAAAAATTTGACTATTTTACTTTTGCTAGGACAAGAAAAACACAGACACTTATGACAGTGGCGCGAATTTCAAGATATATCACATAAGATTCAAGCACCAGCTGCTTAGTTAGAAATTTAATATTATGTCTTCTTCAGTTACGAGTATTCTCCAATAAATAATACTACGTCCTACAAGCCTTTAACAAAATTATAATTAAAAAATTTCAACACAGAACTTAAGTACCGGTAAGATTGGTAGACTCATTTTTCGACTAAAAATTATTTCAGAATTTAGTTTTTTTCTACCTTACAACATATGACACTAAGCGATACATATTTAGCTTGACTTTAGTGCCTTTAAAATAAATATTAATTACAATTTTTAATCATTTTCTTGGTTTTTAGCCCATAAAATTTTAGCGCAATATTAGTTTTAACCTAAATCCATATTTCTTTCTTTATTGTTTTTAAAGTTTTTCCAATAAATATTGAAAATAAATAAAATCTCATTGGGAAAAACATTGATGTAACAAAGACAATGAGTTCAGAAGTGAAAATAGTGATTTCAAATGTACCAAATCAGTGCAATAATGCATAAAGGTGAAAAGTTAAGTGGTAAATTCTTTTTATTATAATTTTAAAAAAATTCCTATAGTTTATTGTAGACACTTAAAAAGAGAAACTTTTTTTTAATAACTATCTAGTTCAGGGCAGTGTTGCCGAAGCAAATTTTTTTTTTGTGTAACTAGAACGCAAAATAAAAATAGCCAGAATGTAAAGAAACATAACCAAAAAATGTATTAATTGTATTATAAAAAAAAATGAATCAAAACAAACTTCCCCATACAAAATTTTTGGCCGGAAAATGAACTTAAAACGGCAGACTGGTAGTATGTTTATTGGAATAGAAATGAAATTATTTTGGCATAATTTTGGCAGGGCAGGGCGGGAATTGTACCAAAACCAGTCAGTTGACTGCCACTGTACAGAACAACAGACTGGATAACAGAGGCTCAAAAATGTATAAGATAACATGCAAGTGGCGTTCAGTGGAAGCAACTTGGCAGGGAATGTACAGAGCAGAATACAAGCAGGTAGTGGCAGGCAATTGGATGGAGCATTAAAATGGCATTGAATGCAAAATATTGGTTTCTTTTATATATTTTAGGTTATTTTATATATTTGAGCTTTTTTATTAAACTGACAGTTTTTGGTCTTTGGGTTTGTCGATTTTTTCGATTTACCTAAATTTTGAACGGCTTTGATGTTGTGACATACAATTTTGAGTGAGATTTTTCAAACGTAAATTTCTAAGTTTATTTTTAAAAAAGTTTATCTTTAGTATATCAGGTGTAAGCAAACCCATACAAAGAAGGAAATCCACTCCTGTGGGTATAATAGCAATGCCACTAACAATACCTGAGACTACGTGTGCGAACAGTTTTCTTGAAAAGAATGGTGAGTTTTAAAATTATTACTCTATAAAAACATAGTCCAACACGCAAAAATTAAGCAGATTTCCTAAACGAAATTTGACAGAGAAATGTTTGTACCGTATAATCAGTTAAAGTTTATAATTAAGATGATGAATTTGCTGGTCCTTCCCAGAATCAAACAATTGTGCATCAGACGAGGATAGTGAAGATGCGATTGCTGGAAAAGATCGATTTGTTCTAGGATCTCCGGTATCAACATCTGAAGTCTTCGTCTCAATTCTAGCATACGTTTTACGACACAAACTAAGCGGTTCTGCATTAAACAGTTTGTTGGAATTGATTGATTAAATCCATATGCCCTTCTCCACTTATGTCTTTAAAAAACATTTCATAAAAATAAATTCTGCTATTGAGTGTATAGCAACAACTATTATAGACCAGTAAAAGGAAATGCGAGGAATATAATAGCAAAGGTGAATTCGGATATTTGCTCACCTTTTCAATAGGGGCACAGCTGCAAGCAATTATTTCTCGCCCAGATTTCTGCAAAAAATTGCTCGCCATTTTATCATTCATGTGGTATTTTGACGGAGCAGCACTCTATTTAACTTATACTATTAATTAGATTATTATGTAGAAATTAACATATGCACTAAAAATTATTCAAAACCGACGGTCGTATCAAATATTGAAGTCACTCTTGTACACCAGTATGTCAGATCTTCTGAAATACAGTAAATTTCGCCACAATATATTAAAAAATGAATTTTGCATTACATGTAAATGATATTTCTTATGTTTTGTGTTCCACCAAATATGATTCTTAGTGTTTCACTTAATATGATTGAATACAAATAAAACACTTTTACCTTTATACATTTTTAAATAACGTTTATTTATGCAAACTTTCGGCAAACAAATATTAATTGTAACTGTCAAGTTCACATGTTACATGTGAAAAGGTTTTCAACAATTTCAAGTTAAAGCCAGTAAAAAGTTAGAGCTCAGAAGAGTTAGACAGAAAGCATCTTCCAGTATAACACGAGATGATTCTGTTGTCTAGAAAGCAACACATTTTTAAGCTGCTAGACCCTTTCAATTGGATGCCAATACAATGCTAGTTTTTAATAGAGTTCATGTGCCTGCCAGTATAGGGTGAAAGCATTTTGTTCTGTAGAAAACAAAACTTTTAAGCCTGCCCAAATATTTCAGTTCAATGCCAAAATAATGATTTTATTTAACAGAGTTCATATGCCTGACGTTATAGTGCGTAGGAAGGCTGCTGCTGGAAGAAAAAAAATGTTTGAGCTGCTTGAACATTTCAGCTGTCGTCCAATACAATGCCGAATTTCGACACACTGCCTTCTACTGACTTTTCCATGCCTTCATGCTGCTACTTTCTGGCAGCCTTTTTCGATAAAAAGTAAACTAGCCGCCACCACATTTCAACATACTGCCAGAACTCTGCTCATTTGCCACAATTATGATGATATAATGCCATTTTCCTGTCGAATATTTTGTCTGGGGTTACATACCAATTTGTACTAACAACCCGAGCCAAAAATATGAGCGGGCGAACAGCAGCCGATCAGCGCCCAAACATGAGCAGCACAGCCGTACAAGGGTCGAAGATGGCCTAAAAATAATCCAAAAAGCCCAGCGACCAAAAGTTGGCTCGATCAACGGCCGTACAAGGCATAAATTAAGCTCTACGGCCACTGTATGGCTGCTATACGGCTGCTGAATGCCCGTTGTATGCCACAAAATTTTTCAAAGCTCTTACTGCTTTATTCTGTATAACGAAAATGCACACCAACGACAAGCAAGACACGATAAGCAATACTTTTTTCTATACGAAATTCTATTGCTTCTCGTGTCTTGCTTGTCGTTGGTGTGCTGATTCGTGATACAGAATAATGTACTTAGTCAACAGCAAACTTATGCACAACAACAAAAGCAAATCTTTCTCGGCGATGCGGATAGTGAAAGTATCGCCACTTGTGTGTGCAACAAAAGAATTTTTTTTGTATACGAATTTAGTTGTTGGAATGCAATGCCCCAGTGAATTTTCAATTAAAACAGTATAATTTTTTTATTATATTTTATTCACTGTATTCAATATTATTATCTGGTTTTCAGTACGACCCTTGCACGGCCGCTTTTTGGCCAAAAAGTCCTGCAAACGTCCCATTTACGGCCGAGAAAAATATTTAAAATTCCTTGCCAGCATTTTGAAGTGCCATTCATCGCCAATCGTCAAAAAGTGACGTACCCTAAGGTACATCTTTTAAAATCACTTGACGACAGTTTGTGTTTAACAAAAACAAAATACACGAATTATCACATGTTTATCTTCTCAATAGGCACTCAAGAGATTATACAGGGTTGCCAATATTCGAAGCGCCCATCTGGCATTACTGTAACTTTCCGCAGTGATGCCAAATCGACTAATGACATACCGCGTTTGAAGCGTCATTCCAAGCAAATGTTTACAATGGAACAGTACACGCCACGCGAACGCTCTAAAATTGTTGAAATTTACATTCAACAAAACAAGTCAATAGTGAAAACTCAACGTGCTTTGAAAAAAATAAATAAAGTGAAAAGTGCGCCTTCCAAGAAAACAATTTATCGTTTGTATGAAAGATTTACAACTGGTAATACTCTTGGTAACCCAAAGAGGCCAAATAAAAAGCGACCAAGGCGATCGGATGGGAATATTGCAGCCGTACGAGCCAGTATTGAGCAGTCACCAACAACATCCCAAAATCGCCGTTCTCAGCAGATCGGCATTCCCCGATCCACTTTACAACGCATTTTACGTGTTGATTTGAATTTGTTTCCGTACAAAATTCAATTGGTAAACAAATTGTTGCCTACCGATAAGCCACGTCGATTGGAATGGGCCCAAAGAGTCATCGAAATGGCTGAAGAAGACGAGCAATTTTGGCATAAAATTAACATGAGCGATGAAGCTCATTTTCAGTTGAACGGAACGGTAAACAAACAAAATTGCCGTATTTATGCCACTGAAAATCCACAAGAGATTCAAGAGGTACCTCTTCACGATGCAAAAGTCACTGTTTGGTGCGGCGTTTGTGCTAAAATGCTCATTGGGCCGTTCTTTTTCGAAGATGATAATGGCCACAGAGTTACTGTCAATCAGGAGCGTTATCGCGATATGATAAACAATTTTTTCATGCCAATCGTTCGTCGAAAGCGTATCAGGCACTACAGGTTTCAACAAGACGGCGCGCCACCACACACAAGCCGCACTACAATCGATTTTTTGAAGCAATTGTTCCCTGGCCGCTTGATGTCAAAAAATGGTGATTTCGATTGGCCGCCAAGATCACCAGATTTAACGCCTCCAGACTTCTTTTTGTGGGGTTATTTGAAATCAAAGGTTTACGTCAACAAGCCAAAGACCCTAGAAGAGCTAAAAACCAACATCCGTCAAGAAATAACCGCCGTTCCCATCGAAATGTTGAAGAAAACCATGGAAAATGCTGCAAAACGGGCACAATATGTCGTAGAGGCCAATGGCGACCATTTACGAGATATCATATTCAAGAAATAATGTAAGCAAATCTACTTGAACCCAATTAAATGATATTTATGACGAACAGACAAAAAATTGTGGTTTCTTTGATTTATTTAAAAATAAAATGGGCGCTTCGAATATTGGCCTGTATGATCGAGATCTAACGGTTTGTTCGCATTTCTTTGTGATCAATTTCGAGGCAATTCTGGAAGATCGCTTTTGAATCTTCTTTAAGAATCACCAAAAAATAAACTTTTTGAAGTGTCTGTTACAAAACGCCATCAAAGTGACACCGACGGGAAACAGTTTCTTACGACAGAAGTCACTTTTACAATAAAAAAAAACTGTTATGCCAGCGTTTGATATCACCGCCTACAGTTAAGCTTTGGGGTCTTCGGCAGTAGTAAATAATGGCAGGGTTAAGTCTTGTTTGTCCACTGTTTGGCTTTAGCCCAGGGATGCGCACAGGGATGCGCATACATATACCATACACATTTTTATGTTTGTTTTGTAATGCTTTGGCTTTTAAAGTTTGCACTTGAAAAAATGTACGCGTTCAACCACGGTTGCCACTTTAGTAAAATTGTACCAAAATTGTTACATATATTTTAACTTGGTACCTTGGCACATAATTTTCCGAGTTGGTACATTTTGTAAAAAATTTACCATTTCATAACCTGTTACAAAAAGCGCAATTTGCTAGCACTGGAGAAATGTTCAGACAGTTTAGTGGAACTTTAGTTTTCATGCTTTTTTGTCATAAATATATATTAAAAATCACATTTTTTGAGACATTTTTTGAGACTTGAGGATCTTTTGTGAGAATTAAAATTAAATCTATATATATAAAAGAAAGTGTCCGAATGCGATGTAATCCCATAACTCGAGCTCGGCCAAACCGATTTGGATAATTTTTTTTTAAATGTTCGTTTAAGTCCAAGTTAGGTTTTTAAGGAAAGAAAAATTGACCACACCCTCTTTTGCGCCCACTTTTTTTGATTTATCTAAAATCATAAAAAGGCTGGACCGATTTGGATAATTTTTTTTTCAAACGTTCGTAGTAATCCAATTTAAGTTTTGTCGGAAATAAAAATTGACCACGCCTACTTTTGCGCCCACTTTTTTCGATTTATATAAAATCGGAAAACGGTTGGACCGATTTGGATAATTTTTTTTCAAATGTTCGTAGTAATCCAATTTAAATGTTTACTGAAAGAAAAATTGACCACGCCCACTTTTGCGCCCACTGTTTTGATATCTATATATATAAAATTAAGTGGCAAAACTTCCTGTTCGCATACTCCTCCTAGACGGCTTGCCCGATTTCAATGAAATTTTTACGGGTGATTGGGGTCTGTGTGGAGGGTGCACATAAGAAATTGCATGTGTGTATCTTTGCACGTTTTGTGCCACACCCCCTTTTGTCGCCCACAAATCAATAAAAATGCTGTATTTAAGACGGTTTTGGTCGTATTAAATTAAAATTTGGTAAATAAGTTCGTATGATAACTATAATTAACTTTGAAAAAAATGGGCGTGGTCACACTTCATCTACGCCTACTTTTAAGAAAATATCAAAATACTTCGAAACCATTGGTCCGATTGAGCTCAAATTTTGTAAGTACGCTTTGCTTTGAGTACGAGATGGTTTAAGGGCAATGCCACACCCCCTTTTACCTCCCATATATAAATAAAAAATTGTTGTTATCGAATAGCTTTAGAGTTATGGGTCGCACAGCTTAGAAATTCGGTATTCGACCAAATTTGCGATATCGTATTGCTTTGAAGTTATAGGTTGACAGCGTAAGAATTCGGTATTCGACCTAAATTTATACATGCATTTTCAATACTTACATTTTGTCGTCGTAGGGCAAAGGGGAGTGGCACTTCCCATACAACCCAACTTTGTGCTATCAAATAGTTTTAGAGTTATAAGTCGTACAACGCCGAAATTCAGTATTCGACCTCAATATACACATGCAGTTTCATTGATTCAATGTATGTTCATTGGTAAGAGGGGCGTGGCACCTCCCATTTAACGTAAATTTGCGATATTGAATATCAGCGTCAGAATTCAGTATTCGGCCCCAATTTATACATGCAGTTTCATTAATTACATTTTATGGGCGTACGACAAGGGGGCGTGAAACCTCCTATTTAACCCAAATTAGAGATATCAAATAGCATTGGGGTTATAGGTCTCACAGCTTTGGAATTCAGTATTGGACCTCAATGTACACATGCAGTTTCATTGATTACATTTTATGAGCGTTGATCAAGGGGGAGTGGCACCTCCCATACAACGAAAATTTGTGATATCGAATAGCTTTGTAGTTCAAGGTCGCACAGCGTCGGAACTCAGTATTCGAAAAAAAATTTACGCTTGCAGATTTACTGATAAAATTTTTTAGAGTTTGTCGGGGGGGCGTGACACCTCCAATTTAAAACAAATTTGCGATATCGAATAGATTTGGAGTTATAGGTAACTCAGCCTCAAAATTTAGTATTCGACCTCAATGTACTCATGCAGTTTCATTGCTAAAATTTTATGGGCGTAGGGAAAAGGAGAGTGGCACCTCCCATACAATCAAAATTTGTGCTATCGAATAGTTTTGGAGTTATATGTCGCACAGTTTTGGAATTCGGTATTCGACCGCCATGTAGACATCCAGGTTTATTGATTACATTCTATTAGCGGTGATGAAGAGGGAGTGGCACTTCCTATACAACCCGAATTTGTTATATCGAATAGCTTTGTGTATATAGGTCGCACAGTCTCAGAATTCAGTATTTGACCTCAATTTAGACATGCTGTTTAACTGATAACATTTTATGGGCGTTTGAATAGGGAGAGTGGCAGCAACGCGCCGGGTTTCAGCTAGTTAAACGTATAAAAATATCATCTCATAGAATGTGATCCTGACGTTATTTTGACTCAGAGCAATCTTTTTCAGGGTTCAAATATAAGTTTTTAAAATTGTCATAACGTTGGGAAACATTTGGGTATTTTTGGAAAAAGTCAGGGTTGTGAAGAATGGATTGAGGGAAATTTGTTTTAATGATTTTATCAATTTTGTAAATAGCCTGATGTGCCTCCTACATAGTTTAGCAGCTGCTGAACCAATATTTTTTTATTTTAGCCTGATTAAAACCAAGCTTAGAAATAAATTAGAATATAAAACACTTAACAACATAAATCTCTCTAAAAAATTGTGTGTTGAACCCAATGAATCTCATTATATTTGGCCAGCAAAAGAACTGACGTTAAACTTCTTTATTTAATATTCCTGGATATAAAACTTATGCTAACTGTAATAACGATTATGGAGCTGGAGGAGTAGCAGTTTTTGTAAAGGAGGAATATAAGTGTGATTTTTGCTTTTTTAATTTCAGAAGCTCTGATGTGGCAAGGATTAGCTGTTTAGTTGATAATCATAAATACTGTTTTCTTTGTATATACAGATTCCACGAAAATTTGAATAATGACGTGTTTTTGGGTTCCTTTTGTCTAATGTTAAGTCAGATAATGTTATATTGCTGGGTGATATTAACATAAACATTTTACAAAATTCATCGCTGGTTGATAAATATTCCGCTCTATTGCGGTGACCCCATCACTGATTTGGAATCTTTATCTCTCTCTGAAGAGGATGTTTTAAAAGAAATGTTAGCTCTTGACATTAATAAAGGTATTGGTCCAGATAATATCCCTCCAATATTTCTTAAGAAGTGTGCAAGTGTCTTAGTAACTTATATTTAATTTGTCCCTCAACAAGGGTCAGTTTTTAGAAGTCTGGAAGGAGTCTATTATAATTCCTATACATAAATCTAGTTCCCGACAGAATATAGCCAATTATCGTCCTATATCTAAACTACCGTTAATTCTAAAATTGTTTGAAGCAGTTGTAAAAAAAAATTTATCCCTGCATAAAAAACTCAATATCCGAAAAACAGCATGGTTTTGTATCTGGAAAATCCACTTCGACAAATCTTACTTTATTTTCTCATTTCATAAAAAATTAATTAGAATCAGGAAACGGAATTGACGTCATTTTCACAGATTTCGCTAAAGCCTTTGATAGGGTGCAGCATCGTATACTGGTAAAAAAGCTACGGCTGATGGGTTTTCATTCTTCATTATTATCTTGGATAGAGGACTACCTCACAGGTCGATGCCAATCTGTTCGTATTGGAAAAAGTTTTGCAAAGGATATTATGAACCTTTCAGGTGTACCACAAGGTAGTCATCTTGGACCACTCTTGTTCGTTTTATTTATAAATGATCTCCCTAATTATATTCAGCACTCGGAATGTCTTATGTATGCAGATGATGTTAAAATATTTAAATCTGTACATTCACATACTGATCATTTGCTTCTGCAACGCGATTTAAATTATGTTCATAATTGGTGTTCGGTTAATAAACTACACTTAAATATTTCAAAATGCAACAAAATGTCGTTTTATATGAAACTGACACCTTTCTTTTTTGATTACTCAATAATGATCAATGAACTCCAAAGAGTTGAGTCTAAATCTGATCTAGGTGTGTTATTTGATATAAAGATTACGTTTGCCAGCCACTACGATACCATTATCAACAAGTCTAATGCAATGATTGGATTTATAAGGCGCAACACAAAAGAATTCAACGACCCATACACCCTTAAAACTTTATTTATCTCTTTAATAAGATCAATCTTAGAATATGGCTGTATCATATGGAATCCATATTATGAATCACACAGTGCAAGACTTGAGAAAGTACAGAGACTTTTAACTCGTTTTGTAATTGGTAAACTAAACTGGGATTTTGTGCCAAATTATTCATCTAGATGTGCCCTTCTTGGCCTCAGCACGTTGGCCTCTAGGCGAAAGTATTTTCTTATAATTTTTGCTCGCGATATTTTGATGAACCACATTGATTGTGCTCCTCTTCTTGCACTTTTTGGAATATATGCCCCCGAAAGGCACTTTAGACAAAGGAATTTCATTAATATTCCACACCATAGAACTAACTATGGCCGAAGTGATCCAATCTATAATATTAGCTCAGCGTTTAATTCTATATTTGCTCGAATAGATTTCACACAAAATAGAATAACGTTCAAACAAAATATGAATATTGTGTAGAATATGAATATTGTGTAGGATAATTTTGATACTATTTGCTTAATTTATATATTATACAAATGCATGTAAATCAATGACTGTTAAACATTTTTTAATGATAGAAAGTAAATAAATAAATAAATAAATAAATAAATATTTATTCTTGCTCTCTGCGTATGGTCTGGAATCGTTCATAAATGAACCCACGCGAATAACAGATAACTCTTCGACTTGCATTGATCACATTTTTGTGAAGATAAGTCAATCTAGTAATTTATCTTTAAGCAGCTCTGTTTCGGACTTTCATTTTTCTGATCATTTTATGACGTGTTTACGTTTTGATAATGTGATTTTGCCAGAGTAAACGCATCCGCAGCTTGAAATTTAATTTAATAAAACTGATTTTGTTTCATTAAACAACAAACAAATGTTTGAACCTTGGTATAATGTGTATTGTGAGCCAAATCCATCAAACGCTTTTGATATGTTTTTAGATATTTTAACTGGTCACGTAAATTCATTTACAACTAAAGTGAACAAGTATAACTCAAAGTTAAAAAAGTTAAAACCCTAGATGTGAAGTGACTTATTGAAAAAAATTAAAAGTAAGAATAAACTTTTCAAAAAATGTTCCAAGAACCCTAATAACATGAATCTTAATTTTAGATACAAAATTCTCTGCAAGGAAATTTCTATGGAAGTCTGAACATGTAAAACGAATTATTACGTTAATGAATTTAATAAAATAAGAGGAAATGTTAAAAAGGAATGGCAATTGGTAAACAATATTTTAAATAAGTCCACAAACAATAATAACAACAAAACTAATTTCGTAAATGTTGAAGGAACATCTTTATATGAGGATATTGACAAGGCTAATATGCTTTTAATAATTTTTTCGCTAGAATAGGCACGGATGTTTTTTTGAGCGAGCGAGTTAGCAGTTGTGTTTGTAAATGTTTAGATAATGAACCGTTATATCCAAATAGCTTTTCTTTAACCTATTTCGTCTTTTGGTTGTACAAAATTGTTATGTCTCTTAAAAACTCTAATTCATGTTCTGATGGGTGTTTTTCTAACGTTTTTATTAAGAAAATTGTATTTAACATTGTTGATGTTCTTTGTAGTATTTTTAATAAAAGTATAAAACTTGGAATATTCCCTGATAAAAAAAATGATGCATCTGTTTTGAATAATTACAGACCCATCTCGTTGTTGCCGGTTTTTTCGAAAGTTCTTGAAAAAGCTGTGAAATCGAGAATGCTTCCATTTTTAGCTAAAACCAAATTTTTAAACAATTGTCAGTATGGCTTCAGAGAGGGTTTATCCACCGAAGATGCACTTTTAAATTTTTGCACAAATATTTACAGTGGTTTAAATAATAAAAAAGTCTGTGCTGCGCTCTTCGTAGACATCACAAAAGCCTTTGATACTGTCGATCATGTAATTTTACTCAATAAAATTTGGAGATGTGGTTTCAGAGGTTCTATATATTGCTGGTTTCAATCATATTTGTCAAATAAGAATAAGTGGAGAGTTTAGTAGCTTTGTTAATACAAATATAGGTGTTCCACAGGGCTCTGTTCTGGGGCCTATTCTGTTTCTTGTTTGCATTAACTCAATTTTTAGTCAGCCTTTTTTGAGTAAAACGATAGCTTTTACTGACGATATGGCATGTACGTTCACCAGTGATTCTGCCTTAAGCGTACATTGAGATATAAGACACGACTAAGAACTATTAAGACATTTGTTCTCATCTCACAAATTAGTTTTGAGTGATAAAACCAAAATTATGTACTTCAGTGTAGCTGGAATTGATTTAAATTTAGGAAATTTTACCTTTCATAGTGCAGGCTGTACAAAATACGTAATTAATAATGATATATGTACATTTTTGTGTCAGTCAAATACTTTTTATGATTCTAGAAATTGCTCGTCAAAATGTTTTTCTATTGACTGCATTAAGTCATTCAAATATCTCGGACTGAAACTGGATTGAAAAATGAACTGGGTTGATCATACAACCGCTCTTAAAAGATACCTTATGGGCGCTACCAGACATGTTTATCTTCTTAAAACGTTTTGCTCCTCTAAACTTCTAGTTTGCATTTATCATGGCATCTTCCACTCAAAACTAAAGGCTAAGTCTGTTGGGGCTAGTAAAATTAATCATTTACTTATCGCACAAAAACACGTTATTCGTATTATCTGTAACACAAACCGACTTGAAAGTAGCTTTCCTTTGTTCAAAAGCTTGAACATATTACCTATTAAGCATTTCTATTACTTTAAAGTGCTACAAATATTTTTTAAAAGATCCGGCTATTTATTGAGCAGAAATAATTCTAGCCACAATTTGAGAACTAATGGTCAAAACTTTGCAATCATTCCGCCTCACTACTTAAATCATTTTTTCTCCTTCTTTACCTGTACTGCTCCCAGAGTCTTTAACAGTTTTCCATATAATGTTCGTTGTTTGCGTAACAAAAATGTGTTTTTTAAAGAAGTGAAGCCATGAAAAATGTGTTTTTAAAGAAGTGAAGGCTTTTCAATAAAGATTTCAATGTAATTGACTCCCTTAACACTGTGTCCTTTTAATTTAAATTAATTTGTTTTATAATTTAATTAATGAGTATTCTTCATTATATTATTCTATCATATTGAGTTCTTTATTTCAAAATTGTTGTAAGACCCCACTACCTTACTTTATTTTAAGCTATTTTGTTTAATGTTAAGTATCACAACTGCATTCGCCACTTGTTCTAAATGAACAACAGAATGTAGTATTTATTAGTCAATTCTGTATGTAGTATTAAATGTATTTTGAAAATTGTATACTTCTATAACCAATTGATTGATAAATAAATTATTATTAAATTGAAAAAAAAAAACATTTTAAATGTATTTATTGTTTTGTTTATAGCGAATAACATATGTTAATATTTTTGTTATGTTTGGTATGAACACAAATATACACCAATAAAACAAATTGGTACTTTTTTTCCTATTTGGTACATTTTTATGGAGAATTTGGTACAACCAAAAATAGGCAACCGTGCGTTCAACAACGAAACGAAAGCAACAAACTTTCAGTAGTTGTCCAAATTTCATGCTAGCAGATTGCGGTTGCTTCCTGTTCCTTTCTTTTTTTTTTCAGTATGCGCGATCTAAATGAAGTGAAATTATGCTCACTCTTTGATTCATTTCTTGAGTTATATTTTTTTAAACTCTTATTTTTGTAACCGAAAATAAAATGTATTTAAATATTTTGATATCTTATTTATACAAGAGTTGTTGAACTGAAACTCTTTTAGCTATTTTTGGTATTTTTAACAGTTCTTTAGCCTAAATAAAAAAATATATTTTACTACATTTATGACACTTTATATTTTTATATTACGTTTATATATGCTTCAAAAAATAAAAAGAAAAAATAACTTATTTTATTTTTCCGTAAAAAGGCATTCTAACCTTTCATCATTTTTCTTCAGTTTGTATCGCTTTTTATTTAGTGCATAATTTACGTAAATACAAGAACATTTTAAGCAGCGAGCAACTGGAACATACCTGCTTGAAGTCTGTCCAGGGTTCGGACTTGAAAATTCATAGATAGCAGTAAATTTTGAAAAAGAAAAGCAGTAAATCAAATTTTTTCGTAGTAGTTTTTTTATGTATAATCATGCACGTTAAGCCGGCTCGAAATTCAGATTTTACCGGACACTGACTCAAAATTATGATTGACTCTTAAAAACTACTAGTATCGCCTGTGGTCGAAATTCGACCAACTTTCTGAAATTTCAATCGTTTCTTTCTCATTCTGAGGCGTTTACCTTGCTTTAAGAAATGTGTTGTACTAAGAAAAATGTGTTTGTAGGAAAAAAAATTTTAAATTTATTTTCCCAAAATTTGTGTACGATTGTAATCTTTACTATTTTGCTTCTCTTATGCATTATGAAGAAAAAAAAGTTAAATTAATGGTGTTTTCGTTTCTCAAAAAATGCAACATTTTATCTACCTTTTTTGGAAATTCTGTCCTCTTGAGAAAAAAAATAGTGACTTCTAAAATAGAATCGTGTTTTTTTTTTGAAAATGTTGGCCTCAAAAGCAGAAAAAATTCAGAATTCTCAAAGATGGCAGAAAGAGGGCAGAAAAATACTACATTTTTTCGAGAAACGAAAACGCTATAAGAAATCATGATTTTTGCCCAAAAAAAGAGTTCGGGAGAACCAAAACCGCTCCATGGGTACTTTTCCAATCAAACAAAAAATTATGCCGAAATAGTTTTTAAGACTACCTCTAACTTTTGAGTTGGTGTCCGTCATAACTAAGTACTTACTATAAGGCTATTCGCAGCTTAAGAGTTCATTTAAAAAATTATATTTACGGCATTTGTTATTCATGAAACTGAGCACCCCTCTATATAACTGTCGAATTCAATAATTATGCAACCCTGTGATGTGTGTAATTATGCGGCTGTAGACAGAGAATAAAAATACGAGGTACGAAAAACACGTCTAAGGGCTACTTTTATTTGCAAATAACAGACCAGCGTATTAAAACTAACCTTTTTATGTTTTTAACCTTTTTTTATGTTTCAAAATATATTTGCCGTAGAAAAATTCAATCACGGTCTTTAAAAGCAAATAAATTCTTAATTTGGTCGCAAGAACTTTTGTAAAACTAAAAACAAATTTTTATTGCAATGACAGCTTCATCTGACAGAGTATTTTCTTCTGTTTCACGCTAAGACCACAGTATACAGATGTAATCGGCTCTTTAAAGTACATTTTTATGATAAACATCAATGCTTACATATTCCAAAAATATTACAAAAATAACCATAGAAATGTTTGTTGAGAATAAATCGCAGTAGATTCGGAAAAACCGCAGTGACGCAGTGGAAAATTTAATTTTGCTAAAAAGCGCAGTAGATCTACTGCAATTGCAGTAAAGTCCAAACACTGTTCATGTCAACAAATGCGTGTTAAAGCTCTCCGCACATGGGCGGCCTTTTGCGCGCTCCTGCTGTAGACGCAAAATGGCTTACATGGAAAAATATTCAAAAATTTATATTTTTATGCATCTCCGAACTTATTAATTGTTAAAAAAAGTATGGTTTTTTACAAAGAACTATTTTACGAATAGGTACACAAATTTTATAATATTTTGTTTTTTTTTTCAGGGGAAAAATCAACATGAAAACGTTCGCAGGGCTTAAAATTTCACTAATACCCAATGCGGTACTTATCTTTCTTACGAGTTTAGGAAGCTGCTGACATGACAGCCCGTTGGGATTCTACACTATAACTATATAACAATATACACTTTTTTTTGAGTAATAAATTTTTTTGTATTCTTAAAACATGCCTCAGCAATATACCCTTAAACTTTCAAATAAATCGCTTTAATAATTTAATCTTGAGAAATGTTTTTGTTAACTTTGATTTTGCGAATTTATGCCCTTAAGTATGCGGTTGAAGCTGCATATTATTTTTTTAAATTTTATATAATATTTAAAATTAGTTTTCAGTGCCAGGCGATATTAGTATCTCACCAATGGAATTGTTTCCAGTTTACTTCTTTGCGATATTCCTAGAAACTTACCCATATTATTTAAGCAAAAAGAATCGAATAAGCAAACATACCTGCAAAGAATCAAAATAAAAACTTATGAATATTACATAAAGTAAAATACCTAAATATAAATTTGTATAAAAAGTATTGACTTAGAAAAGGTTAACACCATTAACCACAAAACTTTATGCTTTTGACATAGGTGTAAAAACTAAGCGCAATACTTTAAGCCAAATAATGCGACCATTTGTGAACGTGTAAACGTAATGGTCAAACTTTTCCAATATAACTTTAATACAAGCAAAAAATAAAAGTTAAAAAAATGCTAAATAAAAAAAAAAGCAAAAATAGAACAATACAATAAAAGCATAAAGTTTCCACAACTTTTAGCAACATATGAAGTTGCCTGAAAGCTGTGACAAAAACTAAAGTAAAACAAAGTCAAGTGTAAATTTGAAGAAAAAAAAAATGAAAGCAGGAAATAGCTTAAACATGCAGGGCAAAGTTCGAGCATGTTGGGAGGTGTGCATAAAAATGTAAGTTCAACACAATTTAGTGGCATTCTGTTGTGCACTGAGAAAAGAGTTTGGATTCATTTACTAAAAGTATTGGGTGGGTGCCTGTCTTACAATATTTATTGACTATTAACAAATATTGATGAATAATATTGAAGACGTCTGTTAAGGCTGACATTGATGGCTTATCGTCTATATTGCTCATTAAATGCTCTGCTGCACTAGCAAAACCTCTTTGTTGGATTTTTAATTAATCCCTAACGTCTGGAACATTCATTGAATGTTGTAAAGTTGCAGCGATTACGCCTGTCCTTAAGAGTGGATCTAAAAATGATGTTACAAACTACCGACCCATCTCGAAGTTGTCTAACGTTTCTAAACTCTTTGAATCCATTATTAAGCCTAAGCTATACTTTCATGTTAAGAGACATATTTGCCTGGAGCAACATGGCCTCGTTTCTGGCAGGTCAACTGTGACTAATCTTGCTCTCTTTTCTAACTTTTGTATCTTTGCCTTTGAATCCAGCTACAAAGTTGATGCCTTGTATACGGATTTCTCGAAGGCATTTGATAAAGTATCTCATAATATTTTGATTGCCAAACTTTGCAAAATGGGATGCCATTCGGCTTTCCTTAATTGGATTAAATCTTATTTAAGTGGTAGAGTGTGCTATGTAGCGATTAATGATATTCACTCTTATTGCTATAGAGTTACCTCTGGAGTTCCTCAGGGAAGTATTCTTGGGCCTCTGTTATTTGTATTATTTATAAATGATATATGCAAATGTTTTTGTAATTCGAAATTTCTTTTATATGCTGATGACTTAAAGTTTTTTAGTAGGGTGAGTATCTTTGTGGATGCTGAGTTGTTGCAATCTGACCTCAATAATGTTTCGGATTGGAGTACTCGCAATGGGTTGCCATTGAATATTAGTAAATGTTTGAATGCTTTGTTTAGCAAATCTTCTAGTTTTATTAGTACAATCTTTTTTATGTCAGATCTACCACTTAAAAAAGTAGTTAATATTCGTGATTTGGGAGTAATTTTTCACACGAAGTTCACGTTTGTAGAACATCTGATTTTCAAGTCTATTCTCTCCTAGCCTTTCTTCGGAGAAATAGTGCAGAATTTCAAGACCCTTATACTTTAAAAGCACTTTTCAATTCATTGGTTCGTTCTCGGTTGGAGTACGCTGCGTTTATTTGGATCCATCGTTTGCAATCCATTCGTTGAGATTAGAAAAAGTTCAGAAGATAGCCACAAAATACATGTTACAGCCTACGCGTTTTTCTGAAAACTTACCTTCTTATACTGCTCGATGATTGTTAATGTGCCTGAAGCCTCTTGAGATAAGGAGAAAAATAAATTCTATATTATTTACATACGACATTATATCAGGTAATATTGATGATCCTTTCTTACTACAATTAATTGAGTTTAACATTCCTATAAGGCAGTTGCGGTGTTTTAAATTATTTTCTATAAAACACCATCGAACAAATTACGCTCTTAATCAACCTATTACGACAGCTTTGAGTTTATATAATGAGTTATCGTTAAAATATATTTTTGACTTTTCTATGTCTAAGACTTGCTTTAAAAATTTTGTTATAAATTTATTTTAAGCTTATTTGTTAGTGGTACTGGGCACTTTAATTATGCTCAAAGTGTTCTTAAATATTTGTTTAATCTTTAATTTATTTTCTATTATATAGAATTAATATGTATTCTAGCCTGTAAGGATTTTTGTCCATAGACTCAATAAAGACTCAATAATAATAATTAAAAGGAAATTTAGAAATAGTTACTAAATCATGTCATTTGCCAGCAAATGATATAAACGAATATAGCTTGAGTTAAAACAATTTCAGAAACTTTATACTTCAGTAAGGCTATTAGATAGTGATGACCTTTTCATGACTGCTGTTTAAAGGATAACACAGCTCAGCAAAAAATAATACTCAAATTAATGGCCCTGAGTGTCTCTGTCATTTTATGTTAATAACGTATACACAACTTTCAAATATAGTCATCAAAGCTCTGGATAAGCTTTCCAGATATTCATCTTGCATTGGTGTAATTCTGAGTAGGATATGAAAACGTATATAATTAATAATTTTTTTTAACCAAAACATTTTGTTTATTTAATGGATATTAAAGTACAGATCAAACAAAAAATGTTGAACTTTCAGAGATCAAAACCGACCAAACCTAGCCGAAAACCTTTGAAATAATTGCTTTTTATGAAAGCAGTCCAGAAATGAAAAAAAAAAAACCATAAACAAAGATTTTTATGTTCATTGATCTTATTGAAAACCTTATTGCCTTAATTTTGAGACGCAGCATATCTCTATCGGACCTTTTTTAACTTAGAAATTATTAATTTACTAAATCCGCGGAAAATTAATTTTGTTATACCTCACTACTGAAGTAATCCGTATGTATTGTCTGTGAACACTAGGCCGGGTCGATTTGTGGGGAGGCAAAAAAATCGCCCATTGCTCAGTGAAAATCGTATTAAAGCTCTGCAAAGAAGCATCCAAGTACACCAGTTGTGTGTTGTTATTTTTTCTTATATCTACTTGTATCTGTTTCACTCTCTAAGCATTGAGTATGTATGGAATATTTCTCTTTTAGATAACGATGGAATAGGTATGAGAGAGTGAAATTACCAAGTATCAAAAATACTATTTTGAGCACATACAGAACAAACAGATATATCGACAATACTGTTATCTTTATTTGGAACATCTGAAGTATGTGACGTAGCAAGCATAAAGAATAAAGAGCGAAATAAACAACAAAAAAAGACACAGTTTATGTAAGTACAATGCATTTAAGTACTTTTTTATCTTTTTAAATTTGCCGAAAATAGGAAAAACGTCCATTCACAGAAAGGCACTCACTATTACTTTCTTTTAGTAGAATAGAAATAGAAAAACACAACATCAATACAAAGAGAACGATCTGGAATATCCATATTGAATGGATATATCCATTTAAAAAAGGGTTAAAACAGATACTCCACTTAGTGGAACAGATAAAGAGAAAAAAGCTTACACTATAATGAGAGCCAGAGAAAGAGATGATAAGCTCTCTGCTCATTCCAAAGCATATAAGCATATGTTCTGTTCTACTCCTTGTTGTATTTGTACCAATATTATCAGGTTTTTACTTGTTATATCTGTTTGTACAAGTACAACGGATGGTTCGCTGCAGACCTTTAAATCGTATACTAGGGATCAAAATAAGAAACTTTGCCCGAGGAACTATACCTCTAAAACGAATTCTACTGCCCCAACTTTTAACTTTTGTTCCGTAGGGTCAAATTTTGAAAAATCCCTCTTAGAGTGCCCCAATCGAGTCCAAATGTATGACCAACCCGCACTAACTTTGGAGGGCCGATCTATATTCTATACCAAAAAAACTCATTTTCTGTTTGTTCATTTGTTTGGCCTTTATACAAATCTAAACGGCTCAACGGATTTCGCTCAAACTAGGCACACATATTAAGTGCATCCCAACTTAAAATGTTGCATACTTAGTTTTTGCCACGCCCCCTCTTACATTTTTTAACTATCGGTAATTCTGTTATTATCATCATACTTTTTAAAAATTTTCTATATAACCACATAATTATTATAATACTTTATAACAAATTTCTGTCATTTTGACATCAAAAACATTCACATATATTCAAAATTATAGAAATTTTCAATACAACGACTTTTTCATAAAACATCCTTACCTAAGAATGAAAAAACAAAACGACATGAAAATCAAAGTTTGGTCTTTCGATGCAAATATTCCGCTGTTCATTAATATATTTCATTAAATTTTTTTTTGTTCAAAAGTTCAATAAAATCACTTTACAAAAAAAGTTGAACTGTACCGTTAATTATGTTTTATAATTATGTCAAAAAAGATCAAAAAATATTGACTTTTTACTCAAAAAATGACTCAAAAATTGTTGTTGTTGTAAAAATTAAATCAATTAAAAATTGCGCACCTGGCTACCTTTCATATGGCATAGCATTTACTTGCAAAAATTCTTCCAGATAAGCGCAAAAATTATTTTACTGTTTTTGTTGTCAAGATCTTTGATCTTTTTCGCGAAATTTATTTTTTCCAAAATGTTGTTTTTATATTTTTTACAAAAAAATCAAGTCACAAAAATAATTTATGTGAAAAATTACCCCAATATCTCTTTCCAATCAAAAGTCATGGCTAAAAGTCTATTTTTTTGGACCAGGCTATTAATTAAACTGAGTTTTGTTTTAAAATTCTCTATATAATTTGAACGTCCCCATTTATCACTATGAATGCAGTTGTGTGTCTAGAGTAATTACGAACATTTTGGTTTATATAAAACCCTAATTATAGTAATCTATTTAGTTTTGTTTTTGCCTCCCCACCCCGCCCCCTGTTGTTTAATTTGTTTTTTGTGATGGTTCTACTTATTTTCACTATTGTGTCACTGTTCTCACTCAGTTCTTTATCAATGGTACTTTAAATGTTGTATATATATCACTATTTCATCGACAAGGTGACAGTGAATAAGAATGCTGTAAAAGTTAATATTTTTATATAATCAGTTTCAGCTATATGGCGATATAATAAAACATTTGCGCATCTGGTTAGAACAATTATTTCATTGGTTTGGATCTGTACTTTAAATTCACATATAGATGGCGCCGCATTTGTAAGTACAGTGGGTACAAACTATACACCTTGCGATGAATAGCCGAATGATGTCTACCAAGAGTTTCTTCAAATTTAACCACACACGTTTGGGATTACAGATAGGTGGCGCTATATTTTGCTTACAGAAGAATATATGATGTGCTTATGTAGCTAGCAGATAAGTTTTGTAAAATTTTTTACGAAAATTCTATTGCTACCAAACTTTTAAAATGTCAAATAATGCAGTACTCCCAGTTTTTTTCAGTCGCAGCGTCATCTAGATGTCAATAATGGCTAAGTATTTTCTACTTTTACAGTTGCGCTTTCAACACTTTAAAACATAGATTTGGATCAATTTAAATGTCCAGCTCACTTGCTGGATTATTTGTTTTTTTTTTTTGCTTTGCTTGCAAATGCGATATGATCTTGATCTCCCATGAAAAAAATGCAGCTAATATAAATTTTAGTACAATTATTTTTAGTACAACGAATTTTTCCTAAAACATTGACAGCTAATAATGAGGTAAAAATTATATGAAAATCAAGGTTTTTAATTTAAATGCCAATATCTCCGCTGTTTTTAATATATTTCATTAAAAATTTTTGTTAAAAAGTTCAATATATTTTTTAATATAAATGTTTGTTAAGATGTTAAAATGTCCATATCTCAAGGACGCATTGAGTCCCACCATAATGTTTATATTGTTGAAAAGGTTATTTTGCTAGCTTTAAGATTAAGTAAATATAAAATTTATTTTTAATTTTCAAAATATGTTTTTCGTACCCCTTCTTTTAATTCAATTAGCTCAGCGCAAGAGATGGAACCATCAACAACAAAAATTTTCCATAACTTTTTTGGATTAAAGTTCGTTCAATTACCTTTCTAACGGTAGCTTTAAAATAAAATTCAACATGTTTTTCACTATAACAGAAATTAAAAAGCATTTAATTGAGAAGTGTTTATTAAAATGTTTGTATAAATGACTCTCGCGTAACACCGGGTATATCAGCTAGTATGAAAACTAAAGGTCATGTTTGAAGATAGATAAAAATCCACAAAAATAAGTGTAATTACCACTATATTTTTGTAAATTGCAATTATTAATTTATTTAACTTGTCCTCTGGTAATTAATAAGGAATGTATCGAAAAGAATTTGCACACATAGTTTTTCTTGTAATGCAATGGTTTTTATTTTTTTTTCACTTCAAACTTTTTTTTATATTTTTTATTTAATATTTCCATTAAATTTTCATTTCAACATTTGAATAAGACTTATATTCTTAATATACACCGAATTTTTTGTTTAATGCCCTTTATTAAATTTTGCACAACTTCTTTTGCAAAGGAACTGCTTGCCTTAAGCCAGTTTTTTTTTTATTTGGATTATAGTAGCACTGGTTCTAGCTTTTTTTGCCAAATCTCACAAAGACTTTGAAATATTGCTGTTTATTAAATTGCTTGCCTTTAAATGAAGTTTCGGATCTCTTGGACATTTTTTTCTTCCACTTTTTTCCAGATGTTGGAGAAAACAGGTATCTTCGAACTTTATTGTATTATTTTTTTAAACTATTTACACTAGCTTTATACCTTTTGGCTGTAAGAAATTTCTTTTTCAGTGCAGTAACTGTGCACAATTTTCATACGCACGTGCTCTTGGATTCAAGGCATCTCAAAAGCTAAGATAAGAATAGAAGAGAAAGAAGGAATAATGAAAGAAGACTTCATTATAATTTCTAGCGGTGCTTATCACATTGCAATCAAACATCTACTCTGCGAGAAATATTGAATTTAAAGTGTGCAATTTCTTTTCGGTATAGTCCTTATTGAATATATTCATAACAGGTCTCTCTGATTGATGAAACGAAAGAAATGAATAAAAAACGCCTATTTTAGGGACCTTGAAAACCCTAATATTTGGAAGGAATAAAATAATGAAAAACAACACTGAACTAAACGCATTGATCTAAAAGGAGACTATGTTGAGAAATAAAACGCTTTTTTAAAATGCATTTAAACTTACCACATTTTGCACAATACTGCGCCACTGCCTCCCAAGCTTTCTCCTTGCAAAATTTCTTATAATAAAATGAATCTTTTTTATCCCACAAGAATTTTTTTTTCATATATAATTGTTGTCAGTTTTTCTATAAAATCGTAGCTTACGTCCATCGCAACAATTTTAATAAATTGAAATAAATGTTTGACATTTGTCTATGCTGTGAGCGATTTGAATCGCTCAATAAAGGCCCAAACATAATAGGCTCGAGCTGGCTGCAGCTAATGTCAAATTTTATACGAATACATAGAAATGATGCGCACAACCCATAATTGCTCAAGGCAGCTTTTTCGTCAAGTTTCATTAACTTGATCTGGCTGCAGCCAAAACGATTCAAATGGAATGTTCCGTAAGGAATCAGCTGTTTTTTTCTTTCAAACGAATTTAAATGAAATTAACATTAACTTATTTTCGCTATTCATTCCTGTGATCAAAAATTCAACTGAACTAACCAAACAAAACGAATTGATATACAAATTGGCGAATTTTTTCAATGACTTAAGGACGAGCTCGCTCAAGTCATTTTGATCAAATTGAGTATTTGGCAGAACTTGAGCTAGCTTTTCGTTGATTTTTGACATTAGCTGCTGCCAGCTCGAGCCTATTATGTTTGAGCCCTAAAAATCCAATGAATGTCAACGATACTTAACGAAACTGTGGCAATTCTAATTATGGGTATGCTCATATATTTACATGGGCTCGCTTTAGTTCTGACAGATCAGTCTGCCATCACATGGCTTTTATAGTCAGGCCTTTAGCAATAAAACAAACATACACCGAATATCCAAATCAAATGGGTAACATGTTACAAC
Organism: Dichetophora obliterata; assembly: GCA_963920525.1. Lineage (NCBI taxonomy): Eukaryota > Metazoa > Arthropoda > Insecta > Diptera > Sciomyzidae > Dichetophora > Dichetophora obliterata. The sequence goes on from OY986438.1 coordinate 184,348,002, forward strand.
TTGCCCCGAAATATAATTTTTGATAAACATTTCAATTAGTAAAAATCAACTTAATGTTAAGAAAAAAAATATATTTTATTAAACTGCAATAAATTATCCATCGATTAAAAAAAAACAGTTTTCAAAATCTTTAAGAGGCTTTCAAAAAGCAAAAAATAAAAAAATTAATTTTTTTTATAATACCTGCTAGAAATTGAGCCTATACATACGACTACTCAGTGTGAAGTCCATCGAGACACAAGCGGTCCTCGTTTAAAAGAGCTCGTAATATAGGATGAAAACAAAGAGAGACATGTAAAAAAAACGTTCGTATTCTAGGCAAAAATTGAGTGTTACAACTTACCTCTGTTACAACTAGCTCTCCTCCCCTAAGTCATTTGTTATTAACTATAAGCAAAACTTGGTTGATAGAAAAAAACTTTTTTCTCAGTGTACTATGAGTAGGTGTATGACTATGTGCATGTGTGTGTGTGAGAATAAAATTGCTTTGTAAAATAGCGAGCTGGCAACTACGACATCATAAAGTATGTTTCACACACTGAAATTCACACATACTTGCACAGCAATACAACAGCAGCTAGTATTGCAAATGGTGTAAATTTTATAAAACTGTAAACTAGGGAAAATAAACGTTAAATAAAACGCTGCAGAGAAGTGATTAAATTTGTTGCTACTTTTATATAGTGTTTGTGTTTGAGTTGTAAGCCATAGCTTGTTGCAAGTGTAAGCAGCGTGAAACGGAAGAGTTTTCGTGGTATTTTTATACGTCAGGGTGCAACATTTTAAGTCAATGTTGTTGATTTATTTTGCAGCAAGGATTTTAGTCGCCTAACAAGATCTCACAACAAATGAGCTTAAGTGCAATTGCGTGCATAGGACTCGGTATGTGTGTGCATGTATGTTTGCAAGCATTTATGTGTATGTGAACATGCATTGCAGTGTAGAAATGCTATTCAATATGGCATACTTCCGTTTACGCTACAAGCAGAAAACAGCTACGTAAGTAAACTACTGAGCAGGAAGTGCGCAGCTTAAAGCTAAATTGAAAGCATATACATACTTTTATTATGTTTGCTTGCCATTGATCACATGTTTGGGGCTTTTGTAAGTTTTTATGCTAAGCTTTATGTTTTACTGAACCTAAGCCATGAACATGAAAATCTTTCTTGTTTGAAATTAAAAAAAAAAACACAACTTGTTAATTTCCAAAGCTCATTGAATAAGAAGCGGAATGAGTTCCACAATACGCAAAAAAAAAATTCCAACTGCCATACAATGCAGTACTTCAATTGCTGTGGCAAAAAGACTTCGTTGTTTCGTAAAGTGTAAATTTTTGATGCGGATATTGAAAATTTGCACTTTTCCTTTAAGCCGTTTTTTTATTTTTGTTTTTTTCTTGTTTTTGTTTTTTGTTTTTTTTTTTTTTTTTTTTGTGTTTGTGTTTGTTTTTTATTTTTATTTTTGTTTTTTTATTTTTATTTTTATTCTTATTTTTGTTTTTATTTTAATTTTTATTAAACTATCAAACACTTATCCCCAGCGTTTTATAAAACCAAGCATAGAAGATGCTTTCTTACAACTTAGAATCTATGCATGTACCAAGTTCTTTAACGGTAGTTAAACGACTTAAAACCGTTTCGTGAATTCACTAGTCAAAAATTAAATTCTTCCAATTGTTGTTTATGTATCAATACAAAAATTTGCAAATTTTTTAAGCAACCAACTTAAATGGTGTACTCTGAAATCATTCAATGTTGCTTATTTGTTGGCACAAAAGTAAAAAAAATTAAGATTCAAATTGATTTCAAAATCATGATTTTATTTTATTGTAACGACAAAGATTCCAATTGCAGTTCTATCAAACGATTCCAAACAGCAGAAAGCTAAATCGTTAAATAAGAAAAATATAAATGTATGCGGCTTAAAGCGTAAAGTCTCTTAAAAGCTGTCTTTGTAGATAAATGTTATGGTTTAGCACTGGTTGAATTAAACCAGCCAGAGTGCATGGAGAATGCTTGATTCAAGCAACAAACAAACACACAAAAACAGCAAGCAATAGCATCAAAGCACAAAAGCAACAACAACAGTGACAACTACAACAATAAACAGCATTTCTGCAACAACTAACTATGAAAAAGCAACGACTGCAAAATAGAGCTTAAACTGTCAGCAGCATTTTGGGCGAAAAGCAATTTAAGATTTTTTTCCCTTCTTTTTCCCACAAAAAATGGCGTCAACTGCAGCTGCATGGCTACAAGCATTTCCCACAGCTTTAAGCTGTGCTTAAGTCATTTAAAAGTTCAAAGAGGAGAACGATGCTTTTAGGAGAATATGAAATAAATATATGCTTTTATTGGAAAGCATTTAAAAATCAAGCAAACTATAAAAGCTGCTTAAATTGAGAATTGAGAAAAAGGAAAGATTTTAAATAAATTAAGCTTAAGCTTAAAAATACTTGCTCATTTCTTGGACTGAAAAATAATGCTTTTTTTTCTTAAAGCTGTTGTTTATTAAAGTGGTTGCCACCACATTAAATTCCTCAATACTATATGTAATTAATCTCTCCATTCGAGTAGCATGGGTTTGTTTTTATTTTATTGTTCTTATTTCTAATTTATCTTTAAGCAAATGCAATGTATTGTATGCTGAACAAGAATACAAACTGACATCATGGAAATAACTTTTCACTGTTGAGCTTTCTTTTTAGCTTCTTTTGTTATTTATTCTGTTTTCGTGGTGTTCTTCTGCCGTTATTTTTGTTGTTTAAAAGGAAAAATACCATAAATGTGTGCAGTGAAGTGAGTTATTGCATCGATTTAAACAATGTTTCAAATGTTTTCCCGATTTTTTTATAGAAAAATCTAATTTTCTTAGAAGCTATAAATTTGTCATTGCACATATTGTGATGAATTTAATGCCATTGCATCTCTTATTTATCATGTTTTTAAAAACTGCTCAAATTGGATTTTCAAATTAAATTTTCTTTAATTTAGGAACAACGCAAAATTTCAATATTGCATTATTATGGAGAAAAAAGTTGCTAAAAAGAAGATGTTCTGAAAAACTTGGCAACTAATTAAAGTTAGAGCAGCCCCAAAAACTGTACACACAAGGTATTTCATATCATTAGATTGCACTGAAGTTAGAAACATGTTGTTTAAAAGAAAGAAATGAAAACTAATTTGCTATTCACTACACAAAAGTTAGTTTAGCAAACAGGCATTTAAATTACCTTTGAACACCCTGACAAAAGCAATGAAACTATAAGATACATAAACAAACTGACAAATATAAATAACTGTCTTTAGTTAACTAAAGCTTAAACACCAACTTAAAGTTAGAAGTAAATTGAATTGAATTGTATGCCTCTCATGCTCACTGCCTGACAAGTTAAGTCACTAAAAACAACACCAACAACAACAACTATTAGGCTTTAACAGCTAACTCAATTCACTGATTGCACTGATGGGTAGATAGATGGTGGCTTTACGTGAGTTCCAGATTAAACCGCAAGCAGCAGCAGGTTAACGAAAACTTTGAATGGGACATAATATATGTATTTGCTACATTTTCATTTAAGCTTTAATTGAAAGGCAACAAAAAGACGTGACACTGGTTGAATTGGGTATAGTTAAGATGATTTATCTTAAAAAGGAAACTGCGGTCTTTGCATAAATCGTTACAGTAGAAAAAGCATATCTTCCGAACGAAACACCTAAGTATTTAGTTCCGAAATTCGTAAGGAAGTATCTTCGACTAGGTTGAAGTTAAAATACCCACCCATTCGCTTATATTTCGGAAAATATATTCAAAGTATTGAAGTTCTTTTATGTTATTAACGTTACTTTGTATGGGGATAGACGAGGTTTTTTTCCAAACTAAATATCAAAGTTTTTGCGCAAAATACACTCAAAAAAATGTATATTTAAAATGGCTACGTATGATATTCGTAAAAAAAATATTCATTGCATTCAACGCATATTATTAAAATAAACGAAGTATTTGTATCGAGCTGTCTTTACGAATTCATTCGTAAGGTGCTACTAATACCTGATGTATTGTCTACGAATTTATTCCTTTTTTATACTAATGATATTCGTAAACAAAAACAAAAAAATTCGTATCAGTGCATTGTACGAATTATTGTGTACATATAAATAATAATATTCGTAAATTTCTCGTACGAATAACTTCGTAATTTCTTAGATTACATTCGTAGTGTCTACAAATGTTTTCGTACTATTTACGAATGGAAAAAATTTAGGTTCATTCGTAGAATGTACGAAGTACAAGTTGAGTTTAAAAAATTTAATACCGAAATCGATCAGCCTGGTTTGTCGAACAACTACAGAATGTTAGGCACTGATGAATGCAAAGTGGCTATAGCCTTCTGGGAGAGAGCGTGGCCCGTAAGCTAAAGAACCGAGGTTCAAACCCCAGCTCAGACAGAATGTTTCGTTATTAGGTATTAGGATCAATCGCAAATGTTACACATGTATTCGCACAATATGCATTTGTTTTTCTACGAGTACGAATAAAATATTCGTAAAATGTACAAATCGACGTCCATTCTACGAATAGTATTCGTTGCTGAAAACTGCGAATGAAATTAGAAGAATGGCCTTACTTATTAGTAATATTTAGACAAAAATATTTTTTGGTGTGCTTTTATTTAAAGACAAGTATTTTTCAGAATATTGAAGTTTTTTAAGTTTTCAAAAAATTACCAAAACAATAGAAACTTTACCATTTTACCAAGTAAAAAACTGTTCACCAAATTTGGTCATATTTAATCATATTTTACTTGCAACCCTAAGACGAGGCGATCCCACTATTTGTGTTAATGACCGTGGAATGACCCCCAATAGCAACCTTCACGTTTTTGTGGGGACCTAGGTTGATAAGAAACAATGGGCTATGATGACGGAACGTATGACACATGCTCCTGGCAAGGTCACCCATGTTGTACAGGCCATGGTGGAGCGATGCACTAAGTACGATAACTATAATATATAGGTCCTATATCCCCTTTCACCCCCCAATTTTTCCTATTCATCCTGTCTATCTTTAATCCTACCCCCTCCCAGCCTCTCCAATGGGCCGAATCCAGGTGTCATGCGACCCGTGCCGAGAATTTACAAGGCTAGGAATTTAGGTAGCCCATTTAATATAGTCCAGTCATAAACGGAGCGTACACACAGAAAAAAAATATAATTGACACAAACATAATATCGAAAGATACTTCTATGTTTAAAAACTTAGTTAATTGTTACAAGAAATGTGTTTTTATTTTTCGGTAAACATAAAATGTTTTCCGCAAGCTAATTATTTTCAGTTCAATGTTCTCTGCAAATAAGCTTATTTGTTGCTATAAATATATTATGTTAACTGAAACATAAAATTATTTTTGGGACAAGTACGCTTATTTGTTGCTATATTGTATTTTAATTATTTATTACTTAATTTATTCTTTTTAAATTGTTGCTCTTTGAGGTTTGCCATTGTTTGGTGCTGAACAGAAATATTAGTTCAATTGAAAAAATTTTTTGAAAAACTTTCTATCCAGACTGGGATTGACCCGCGGCTCTTTCGTTTACGAGCCAAGCACACTACCAGTAGGCTACGGCCACCACAAATCGTCGCCTGACTAAAGCCACTGATAAGCATGGTATTACTTTCAAAAGCATAAAATAAGAACATTCCGGCCTAATTTTTCCGCAAAAATTTTTTTTTGTTACATCATTTAAAATATGTTTACCTGAAATTGTAAACAAACATTGAAATGATTGTCACAAAAATAGCAATATATATGATAAACAAAATATTGTCAGAATTGCGAAATATATTTACGGTAAATAGAAATATGTTTGCTACAATCAAAGTCAAATATGTAATTTTTCTGCGTGTATCGGAGGTCACCAGGTATCTGATATTTAGCCTTGCCTGCGCACAGGGACTACGCCAGGGGCTGGCCGTCTATTGTCCCACACTTGTGGGAACTACATGAATAACATTTATCAAAAACCAAAACCTATTGAGTCCGCTACTGCTAAAAAACCAGAACGGTTTTTGTCTCCCGTATCCGCCAAGTTGGAGGCTCAAACAAAGGCGACAAATTGCGACAAATTGTCAATAAGGTGAACTCTGATCCGCCAACAAAACAGACCAGCACACCGAGAGCTATGAAACCAGCCATGGTCCATGGGCGATGTTCCGAGCACTTCGGCACATGTCAAGGCCAAAACAAGTTCAGGCAGTGGCTCGTCGGGTGTGAAGACCAAAACATTACCCAGTTCCAGAATGACAGCCGATCGGCTTCCAGACAGCCGCATTAGTCTGCGCCTTCTTTCAGGTCCTGGAGGAGAATCCTGGTCTCCCCCTGGTTGATGCTAGGTGGCACAACTTGGGCCACGTAAAATTGATTGAATAAAATTATTAGAAATGCTAGACTTTCCCACACTAGAAAAACAAGGCGTGAAGAAAGGAATGAAGATCTAATGCGGTTTTTAATTTTGTCATCTGATCCTGGTATTGTATCAAAAAGGAGTCTGCTATCAAAATTGCAAAAGAAAGATAATAAATATATAGAAAAATATTTAGTTAAAATTAATATTGAAGGGACAGGTGAAATAGATAACTTTGCAGGAATGTTAAATAATTTAGAAAAAAGCTCGTCCGATGAAATTTTTGATTAAAACATTTTTGAAAAAATTTACTTTCGGGTTCTTATATCTTCGCTTAAACTAAAGAAGTACCATTTTATCTCTAATCTGCTTTATTCTTAATATTAATACATATTTAAAGCATTCTGAGCTTTAATAATTTTGACTTATGATTTTTATCTAAACATATATATAAAAAGAAGTGTACGTTTGGTTGAAATCGCATCACTTCAGAACGGCTGGACCGATTTGGATAATTTTTTTTTAAATGTTCGTTTTAGTCCAAGTTAGGTTTTTAAGGAAAGAAAAATTGACCACGCCCACTTTTGCGCCCACTTTTTTGATTTATCTAAAATCGGAAAACGGCTGGACCGATTTGGATAATTTTTTTTCAAATGTTCGTAGTAATCCAATTTAAGTTTTTTCGGAAAGAAAAATTGACCACGCCCACTTTTGCGCCCACTTTTTTTGATTTATCTAAAATCGGAAAACGGCTGGACCGATTTGGATAATTTTTTTTCAAATGTTCGTAGTAATCCAATTTAAGTGTTTACTGAAAGAAAAATTGACTACGCCCACTTTTGCGCCCACTGTTTTGATATCTATATATATAAAATTAAGTGGCAAAACTTCCTGTTCGCATACTCCTTCTAGACGGCTTGCCCGATTTCAATGAAATTTTCAGGGGTGATTGGGGTCTGTGTGGAGGGTGCACATAAGAAATTGCATGTGTGTATCTTTGCACGTTTTGTGCCACACCCCCTTTTGTCGCCCACAAATCAATAAAAATGCTGTATTTAAGAGGGTTTTGGTTGTATTAAATTAAAATTTGGTAAATAAGTTCGTATGATAACTACAATTAACTTTGAAAAAAATGGGCGTGGTCACACTTCATCTACGCCTACTTTTAAGAAAATATCAAAATACTTCGAAACCATTGGTCCGATTGAGCTCAAATTTTGTAAGTACGCTTTGCTTTGAGTACGAGATGGTTTAAGGGGCAATGCCACACCCCCTTTTACCTCCCACACATAAATAAAAAATTGCTGTTATCGAATAGCTTTAGAGTTATGGGTCGCACAGCTTAGAAATTCGGTATTCGACCACAATTTAGACGTACCGTTTCTGTGATGAAATTTTATGGGAGTGGACAAGGGGGAGGGGCACCTCCCATACAACCCAAATTTGTGATATCGAATAGCTTTGCAGTTATAGGAGTTCATCTTTGGAATTCAGTTTTTGACCTCAATTTACACATGCAGTTTCAATGGTTTTATTTTATGGGCGTTGGACAGGGAGGCGTGACATCTCCCTTGCAACCCAAATTTGCGATATCGTATTGCTTTGAAGTTATAGGTTGACAGCGTAAGAATTCGGTATTCGACCTTAATTTATACATGCATTTTCAATACTTACATTTTGTCGTCGTAGGGCAAAGGGGAGTGGCACTTCCCCTACAACCCAACTTTGTGCTATCAAATAGTTTTAGAGTTATAAGTCGTACAACGCCGAAATTCAGTATTCGACCTCAATATACACATGCAGTTTCATTGATTCAATGTATGTTCATTGGTAAGAGGGGCGTGGCACCTCCCATTTAACGTAAATTTGCGATATTGAATATCAGCGTCAGAATTCAGTATTCGGCCCCAATTTATACATGCAGTTTCATTAATTACATTTTATGGGCGTACGACAAGGGGGCGTGAAACCTCCTATTTAACCCAAATTAGAGCATTGGGGTTATAGGTCTCACAGCTTTGGAATTCAGTATTGGACCTCAATGTACACATGCAGTTTCATTGATTACATTTTATCAATGTTACCTCCCATACAACGAAAATTTGTGATATCTAATAGCTTTGGAGTTCAAGGTCGCACAGCGTCGGAACTCAGTATTCGACCAAAATTTACGCTTGCAGATTTACTGATAAAATTTTTTAAAGTTTGTCGGGGGGGCGTGACACCTCCAATTTAACCCAAATTTGCAATATCGAATAGATTTGGAGTTATAGGTAACTCAGCCTCAAAATTCAGTATTCGACCTCAATGTACTCATGCAGTTTCATTGCTAAAATTTTATGGGCGCATCCAGTTTAATTGATTACATTCTATTAGCGGTGATGAAGAGGGAGTGGCACTTCCTATACAACCCAAATTTGTTATATCGAATAGCTTTGTGGATATAGGTCGCACAGTCTCAGAATTCAGTATTTGACCTCAATTTAGACATGCTGTTTAACTGATAACATTTTATGGGCGTTTGAATAGTGAGAGTGGCAGCAACGCGCCGGGTTTCAGCTAGTTATGCATAAATATGTGTTTATATTTATACACACTTATTGAACACTTTTCTTAAGAACTTTTCTTGATGAACTAAATTTTAGATTAATTTATTTATATATTAAAATATATATTATATATATAAAACATTTCATCACCAGATTATTTACCTTCTCATCATTAATATGCATCATTTTTATGGCAGTACTTTCCAAAAAACATTCCAATTTTATAAAATTTTTTAACGATTTTGTATTTATTATGCCATTATCCAATTAGAAACAAAATTTCATTCAATTCTGACCACACCTTCTATTTTTATCCATCGTTTGTATGGATTCGAATCACTGTGCTGCGGTGTCCAAACTATTTAAAAAATTTCAACTCTAGTCTTTGTTTTGTGTCAGTGTTTGAACACAAATCATCGAGGACTGGACCTATGAGTTTTTTTCCAACTCCAAATGGCTTATATTCTCAAGAAACTTTACATGACGATTTTTACTCTCTGACGTTTGTCATTGTCTGCAGAGAGGTGGCGGCCAAACAGAAATATTTATTGAATTGAAAAAACTTCGATCTGAGCTGGGGTTTGAACCGGGGTTCTTTAGCTGACGGGCCACTTACTCTACCTGTAGGCTACGGCCAACACTGCAAACGCAAATAAAAAACTTAATTCCATCTTTTCCCGACATTTCCATAGTGATGTTCTACTCTCTTCAGGGTTTATTGAATTGTAGCTTTTGAAGTAATATTGAACAATTATATACAAATAAAGTATGCTTACGTTTTGAAATTCTTCCAATTATTTTATAAATATACTTTAATAAGAAAACAAATCAAGGATAAAAAAACACAATTGAATTATTGTCAACAACCGCCAAAGTGGACAGAATCAGTACTAAAAAAGATTAAACATATCATCGGCCTGATTCTAATACGACGTAAATCAAAATTATCTATTGTTCAGGAGGCAAAGAAAACTGTTTATTATTTGTATGCAGTTTAAACGATAACACTGTGCAACACATTTTTCTAACGGAAAAGCGGACAACACAGAATGATAGTACTGGTTTATAGTAAGAAAACCCTAAAAGGGTTTTGAAAAGTTAGCTCGCTTTTAAAAGATATAGGCATTGCAAGTTTGCCTCTTACAGAGTATTTTTTAAAAATGAAGTGCTCATTAGGGCGTATCAAATTACAACTTTTATTCGAAATTCGTATTCTAAGAGGTCTCAAAAGTTGCATTGGGATCAAATTTACAGAAAAAAAGGATGCTTCCTCTTTTTTGAGAAAAACAGTAAAAAATAACGACCTAAACATGCTTTGATTTTTGTAAAAAAAATTACATATACTTAAAGCAAAAGTAAATATAGACTTAAACTAAAAATATCTCGCCAAACAAGATGCCACTCTCGATTTCTACTCTCAGTGTCCTGTATGAAGGATATGCAAATCTAAAGGTACACTCGAAATAACACAGAACTTTTTATTGTTATCTCATTGTCCTAATTTTGGTGGTATGGAAGTGTTAACGTTTTCCTTAAATTCTGCCATTAAAAATTTGCATAATTTTCGCCAATGAATTTTCTTGTTTTTGAGAAATGTATACGTAAATCCAATTTTATAACTTTTACAAATTAATTAAAATAAGATATTTTATATCGGGCATAAGAAGTGGTATCGAAGATAATTTTCTGAATTTGGATTCTTCAAATATTTCTGAAAGTATATTTTTAAAACACCAGGTTCGTACCACGATTCCTTTTCGTATTTCGATTTTTAAAAAAGTTGTTCTTCATGCATGAAATTTACATATTATTTCGTCAAAACAACTTAACCTCAGCATTGACAAAAATGTTAAACTAAAATTTTGAGTTTTTGAGCTTTCGTTCGATTGGTCTTAATTGATTTAACAATTGTTGTTTATATGTGTTTTAAAGAAATAATAACCATAAAGGAAATATGAACAAAATTGTAAAATTTCATGATATCAAGTATTTCTTTTAAATATTATAATAGGAAAAAAAAATCTCGGTCTTTTCCTGGTGTTTTAAATAGATATTTTTAGACATCGTTTTATTCAGAAATATTTCAAGAATCAGAGTAGCAGCGAAAATTATCTTCGTTATGTAGTAAAAAACAACAAAAACAAAAAATATGTTTTCAATTATAAACAAAACATTTAATAAAAAATATGCTTAATTAGCTCATTTTTCAAAGGCTATAACATTAAAAAGCGAGCTAATTTTGGAAAACCTTCTTAGGATTTTGTTGGTCTAGATCAGTACTATCGACCTGTGCTGGTCTCTTTTTTGTTAGATTCCATGACCCTTAAATTGTGGCACAGTGTAATGTATTGTTTGAAACGTTCTACCTCCCTTTTTTCATACAAATATTAAAAACTAAAAAAGACATAGATGTTGTTTTGACCAATCTACCTAAACCGCTAATAAACGTTACTTTGACCATTTTGGACATACGTCCTATTAGAATTAGGGCGACGATATGCATTCTGAACGAATAAAACATGGCTAATTTAACATGTTATGCTTCAACCATTCCATTTGGGGTTTTACTCTTTTGATAAAACTTGTGATTACTTTTCATGTGACTACAAATATTTCCGAGTGGAATTATGTTTATTTATATTATTTATTTATTTATTTATTTATAAACTATCGACAAAAATGTTTAACAGTCTATTTATTGCATCTTAAATTACACTAAAACCATAATTATAATGTAATTATTATAAGAATATAAAATTAAGGATTTATACAATACTCAATACAGTTTGCTTAAATGCCTCTCTATTTTGAGTGAAATCTATACGAGCACTTACACTGTTATAGACAGTGCACATGTTAAAAATCGGATCACTACGGCCATAGTTAGTTCTATGGTGCGGAATGTAAAAAAAATCTCTTTGCCTAAAGTGTCTTTCCGGAGCATAAATATTTAGACGGGCGAGGATTGGCGCACAGTTAATATTATTCATTAAAAGATCTCGAACAAAAGTTATAAGAAAATATTTTCTTCTAGAACTCAATGATTTAAGCCCAATAAGTGCACATCGGGAGCTATACTCTGGCATAAAATTCCAATTTAGTTTTTTCACAACAAAACGAGTAAAACGTTTTTGGACTTTTTCCAATCTTGTACTATGCGACTCATAAAATGGGTCCCATATTACACACCCATACTCAAGTATTGATCTTATAATGGAAATGAAAAGAGTCTTTAAGGTATACGGTTCAGCAAACTCTCTAGTGTTGCGTCTAACGAATCCCATCATAGCATTAGCCCTGCTGATTATGTTGTCATAATGACCTGAAAATGACATCTTTTTATCACAGAGTACACCTAGATCAGATTTAGAATCTACTCTAATCAAGGCGTTGCATAAAATTTAGTAATCAAAAAACATTGGAGATCTTATCATATAAAATGACATTATGTTGCATTTTGACAAACTTAAATTCAGTTTATTTAGCATACACCATGAGTGCAGACTATTTAAATCACTTTGTAAGCTCCATTGATCACTGAGAGAGCTTAGAGATTTAAAAATCTTAACATCATCAGCATACATAAGGCAATCTGAGTACTGTATAAAATTAGGAAGATCATTGATGAAAAGAATAAATAACAACGGCCCAAGGTGGCTACCCTGTGACACACCTGAATGATTAATTATTGCTTTTGAGATCGTCTTTCCGATGCATACATTTTGGCTACGACCTAAAAGGTACTCACTAAGCCAAGACAAGAGTGAAGAATGAAAACCCATTAGACTGAGCTTATTAATTAGAATAGAGTGCTGAACTCTATCAAATGCTTTAGCGAAATCTGTGAAAATAACGTCTATTTGTTTACCATTCTCCAATTCATTTTTTATTAAGTGAGTGAATAGAACCAGGTTTGTAGAGGTTGATTTTCCAGAGACAAAACCATGCTGGCTTTCAGATATCGAATTTGTAATGCCTTGATAGATCTGCTTTTTCACCAAGGCTTCAAACAATTTGGGAATTGATGGTAACTTAGATATTGGTCTATAGTTTCCAATGTCTTGTCTTGATCCAGATTTATGAATAGGAACTATAATTGAAACCTTCCAAATATCCAAAAATATACCTTTCTCAAGGGACAAATTAAAAATTAGTGAAAGAGGCTGAGCAAGTGCAGCAGCACATTTTTTAAGGACGATTGGTGGGATATTATCGGGGCTAGCACCCTTATTAATATCGAGTGACAACAACTCGTTAAAAACATCTTCTACCGGAAGAACTAAACTGCCCAAATCAGTGATTCGCTCTCCATTATATAGCGATCGATCTTGATGTATAGGAACATTATCTAAAACAAAATTTGATTGGAAGTGGTCAGCAAACATATTACATGCATCCTCAATATTGTTCGATGTTTTATCTTTAAAATACATATTTTTAGGAAGACCCTTAGTATTTCTCTTTTTATTAAAAAATTTCCAGAAAGCTCTAGGATTGCATTTGATATCCGATTCCAAACGCCCGGACATTACTTCTATAAAGGGAGATCTTCAGAGTTTCATACTGTTTACGAGCCACAAGATAGTTTTCACGAAAGGATATGTTCAATTTACTCTTTTTGTATAATTTATTCATACGGTTTTTTAGTTTGAAGAGATCTCTACTAAACCATTCCGGCTTGGTGTTCTTCTTAATTTTCCTTATAGGAACAACAGTCACAAATGCTTCGTTAATAATATTAATGAAAAATTCATAATTAACTAAAAGATTTTTTCCCAAAAACTGTACGCCAATCGACACTTGATAAGAAGTTAGACATGCCAACATAGTCTGCCTTATTAAAAGCAAATACAAAAGTATCCTCTTCTAGAGCAGGTATACTTAAGGTTGCCGTATCCAACTGAATTAAAAGCGCCTTATGATGCAAAGCGTTATTTGACAAAAGGAAATCAGCTTCGTTACAATTAGCATTAAGATCACGATCAGAAAAAACTAAGTCAAAAATTTTATTTAAACTATTTTTAACCGAATTTAATTGACACAATCCCAACGAGAAGACGAAGTCTAAAAATTCTATTTCAACAATATTACTCATAGAGCTTGGAATCATACTCATAATTTCATTAGAGTATGACCAAAAAGTATTGCCCAAGTTTAAATCACCGAGAACTAAGGGATAGTCATTGTCCTTAAGTCATTCAACTACATTAAGTATATTAATAAAATGCTTAGTATAAATTTCACTATTGGAGCATGGTGGGATATAAGATACAAAAATATAGATACTTAAAAAGGATTGTGCAGCAACCACGTCGCCGGCAACCGGACAATCAACACGTACGCATATTTGCTCCACATCACCTGACAGATGTTGTAATGATATTTCTTGACATCTAAAATGTGCACGGATGGCAATTAATACACCACCTCCACGAGTTAAGCCAGTTGTTGAGCTGCGGTCGTGTCTAAATACTTCGAATTGGTCATCAAAAAGTTCAGATGTTATAATATTCTGATGCAACCAGGTCTCCGTTAGGGCAATGACATCATAAGAACAGTCAATCACATTTAGAGAAGTTGAATGTTCGTCAACTTTGTAAGCGCATCACCAAGTTTCTGTACTCTATTGCGTATAGCCCGCATTTTTTACTCAAGTTTCAAAATAACTGTTTTTGTTGTTTTTTTTTTTCTTTTCATTCAGCGCTCATTGCGCTCATTCAAACCATGCTCAGTACACTGCAAATAAAACGGAATGCTAAAAATAATTAAGCGTAAAAAATACACGTCATTTAAATGAAAATTTTTAAAAAACGCTTAACGCCATTTCTAATTCTACTCTTCTTCCATTTATGTGAATTCGTATGCACAATTTTTAATGGCTTTGCAGAAAATCAGAGAAAAAAATAAAGTAAGGAGTAGAAAAATATTGTGTTTTTTTTTAAAAACTACGCAGCACAGCTAATGTTGCCAGCATGATAAAGCAACACTTACATGAAAAAAACCAACAATGAAATAAAAAATAATGCAACAAAAATTCGTTAATTATACAAAAAGTGGTACTCGTAGCTATTCAAACATATATATAAAATACTATGAAACACCACGATACTTTAGTTGAACATTGGGGAGGATATTAAAAATTGCTGCAACTGCCGCAGGATAGATACTTACATACATTCGGAATAAATGAAATTTTTATATTTTATCCATTTTTTTCATCTCGCACTGAGCTTTCAGTTTTACAACCGTTCACTTGACAGCATTTGCAACACACCCACACATACACCCACACCCTCACACACACACACATACACACACATATATACATATACACCACGCTATGTCGACAGTGTCAATTTCCTGGCGCAGATCCACTAAAAAATTTGTTTCTCCCCTTGCAACAGCGTGTAAATTTTAATTAAACACTTTATTAACTCATTTGTAGAGATTGAGGAAAATTAGTTCAAATTTGCTTTAATACAAAATTTAGTTCAGATATGAAAGATGGCGTTATAGAAAGCCAACTCGACCCAATGCCTTTCCGACACCTGCTTCCCACGAAATACAGCAGCTTAATCAAAAATCACGCCCTTCACCCTTGAAGCAGAAATGCCGATTCTCTACCCCTCTACGGAATGTATAACAAATTTTCATATAATTCTTTTATTCCTTTTTGTTGCTTTCTACTTTGATGAGTTTGTGGCAAAAAAAAAACTATGGAGAAGCTGAAGCTGGCGCAATCATTTACATAAATTTTCACTAATAATGCTAATTCGGGAACTTTTTTACTCGTTCCTTGAGCATCCTTTTGTTTCAATTTTATGCTGCTACATTAGTCCTTCTTTTTGGTTGCGTTTTTGTTGTTTTTTGAGCCTTACCAAACTGTGCAGAGTTCTGAGCAGAAAGCCGACTGCCGCGAGGGTCGTCGCGATATACGTCTAGTGGTTTGGTCTGGTTGGTTTTCCCAGACTAGGAATGATACATTTATTCATTCCATTATTAACATTCTCAGACGCATCCCTCAGCTTAAACAATTCCAAACCATCTCCTACCATTTCCTTCTATATTCATTCCATCCGCGCCTTTGCTACGTGCTTATTTTTTTTAATTTCTTCGGTTAACGTAATGATTGTGTGAAAAAGTTTTGCAACTGTAAATTTTGCATCGCTTTAGGCCATTTTACCCGAATACTTTGACTAAGTTAACAACAGGAAATTTACACTTTTCATTTTATCTTCACTTTATTGAAAATAAAAATAGACTAAAAAGGTGAAAAAGCTTTTGTCTTTGATATTTATTTCATGCCCTTAGGGATTGGCAATTATTAAAAGAAACTTAGTGTTGGTACAACTCACAAAAAATTTTTTTTTTTGTTATATATATATTTAACTTTCAAACCCATTTTTTTAGCATAAAGAGTTATATACCTTTTTAAAACCAAAAATTTTAATATGAGGTATAAAAGAAGTGTGCGTGTAGCTCCAACGCGAGACTAGAGTGTACTTCTTAAGATCGATTGCCTTAGAATTTGAAATATATATGAAAGGCAAAGGGGGTGAGTGAAGCCATCTCTTATGTTAATAAAAGGATTCTACGCTTTTATTCATATTTAAAAATATTTTTTTAATATTAAATAAATGCATTATAATGTAAATCGATTTCCAGCACTATAAATATCACCTTAAAAAACAGCAAGAGAGAAGCAAAGCCATTTTTTAAAGATCATTTTTTTATAATAAAAAATATTCGGCCAGCGGTCGAAGTTCGACCAACTGCATGTAATGCTGTGAACCAAAATGAACACTAACGTAATGTATGTTAAGGCAGTGTAGCGTAGATCTGAGAAAACAGAACATTAAAGATGCATAGCGTAGATGGCAGCACTCTTTTGTCTTTTTTATAGCGTTGAACTTGTGCTTGAACGCAAATGAGTAAGCTTTGTCATTCCGTAGCTTCACTGAAAGAACCTCTTGACAAAAATCTAACAGAGCTTATACATTTTCAATTTGTGCAGAAAACTTACTGAACGTTATCAGTGAATCCCGCTTTAGCAACGCTGGTTGAATGTGTCCCAAAATATAGGAAAAAAATATTTTTTCACTCTAGCATTCTACTCCTCAACGCTGTTCAATAGAGCGAATGTATTTATAAGAAGTATGTTTAGCTTGGTTTCTTGTTTCTATTTTTTTTTTTAGAGAAAAAGTGTTTTTAGTTTCTAATTTTTACATATTTTAATTACACAACATTTAAATAAAAATTATATTGTGCACTTGCTATGAGCCAGAGCTTTCAAATGACAGAAGATTCATTTGAATGTGTTGTCTAAAAATCGGTAAAATCAGGGCTAAAGTTTTAGGGTTACGTATTAATATATAGATAAACTAATAAGAAAAGTTCTAAACGTGTCACTCTCCGATTTTAAGGAGCTTTGGATATGTGGTAGAAGACAAAGTTCTAAAGTTGCCATATTTTTTTATATATTTTAAGTTAAAGCTTAAGGCTTTCAAAATTGAGTTCGAAAATATGCAAAAATTACGTTTTTCGCAATAACTTTATACAAATTAGGCATCAAATAAAAGGGTACTGAAATTCCACGTTGTTTAGTTTATATTATAAAAAACTTTTTGTTGTTGTTTTTGATTTTAACAAATTTTAACTCATATTGTGATGGTTACGTAGCCGTTTCTTTACCATACTTGTGTATGTGAATTCTTATAAAATTTGGTTAGTTTCCTTTTTTTTGTAATTTTAAAAAATGCACAACTGTGAAAATATTGATTGTTAAAATGTAATTATTATTTTAAATAAAGTATACAATATGGGTATCAAAAATTTTGTTTTTTTTTCAGAATAAACATTTTGTATTCAAATTTAACGGTAGATGTTAATATATCAAGGGCTGCCATATAAAAGTGGTTTTATATGTATTTTATTCCTACAAAGCACCTTAATTTTTTTTAAATCTTTATATTAACTATTGTGTAAAAATTTTATGATAAACAATATCTTTTAACCCTTCATTGCATGTTTTTTTCTATTTTTTTAAAATAAATCAGGGTGATGTAATTAATGCTCTAGATTAAAGGAAAAATATTTAAAAAAATACTAATGTAAATAAAAATATGTATTATGTAAGAAACAATATGATGGAAATTTACATCATCATGCACTGTCACATATTTAGCTCAGTACTAAATAAATAAAAAAATATTGTTTACTCAATCTTCTTTATTCTTTATGATAATTTAAAAAACAATTATTATTTTTATTTAAGCACAAATTGACGCCACATTTACTACACGAAATTGTGGAATAGCCTTTACATTTGGGAAATTTGCACCGGAGTGACCCACCTACTTTTGGCCAATGTTCAGCACCATCTTTTCTTATGTCTTTTGGAGGTGGTGGAGCTGGAGAACCTTTTCTTTTTTTTTATTGGAATTCTTCTTCTAGTACAGTGGTACTAGGACGCCCTCTTTTAGCTTCTTTGGTGGTTCCTCTGTTGCATAGCACAAAGCCAATTCATTTCTGAATTGGCCCATTGTAAGCAGACTCTTTTTAGGTTCACCTCTTTCTGGAGCATTTTTTTTATAAACAATCCAAGAGTTTATAATAGCTAGATCAAATAGATGAAAAAAATACGCAAATACCACTTTTTAGACCTCATTGTTATATGATTTCTGCCCAAAAAGCTATCCATGAGATCTACTCCTCCCATATGTTTATTGTACTCTTGGACAATAAACGGGCAAGTAATATCAATTTTTCCTTTTGTTATCCTGTCAAATCTATTGACTTTAGTTACAGGCAATGCTCCAGCATAAGAAGATAGCAGGGTTACTATCTTATTATCTTTCCAAGCCACACAACTCTAATCTATACCATCATGCACAGACACTCTTTCCTCAAAACTACCTCTGGGTACAGATTTTTTCATGAAACTTTTCTTCACTGGAAGTTTATTATTTGGTATCATGTTTTGTTGCACAGTTCCCACTGTGTGAATTCCTGATTTAGCTAAAAAAACTACCAATGGCAAAGAGGTATAAAAATTATCAAAGTATATGATATGGTTTTGCTTTCTTGGCACTCCTCGAAGCAAAAGAACTACAACATTTCCTGTTGCACCAACATCTGGTTCGTCTGTGAGCTTCTCTGTATTCTCTTGTCCAGAATATACCTCAAACTTGTGGGCATATCCCATCAAATCACAGAGAACATATAATTTGAAGCCCCATTTATGGGGCTTCTTAGGCAGATATTGTTTTAAAAAATGCCCTATTTTGGTAAAACACATCTGTTCATCCACAGAAAGTCTTTGATTCATTGGCACTGTGGCAAACCTCTCATTGAGATGCTTGATAACAGGGCGGATTTTATAAAGCCTGTCATGTTCTGGATGACCTATAGGTTTGTGAAGATCATTGTTATTAAAATGTAATGATAACTTTATTTTCTCAAACTTGTTCAGTGGCATTGTTGAAGAAATGGGCTCATATCCAAACTTTGGCGACCAGTATGATCTTGTGCTAGGAAATTTGATTACTGACATGTACAATAATATACCAAAGAACTTATACAAATCATATTCTGTAAATGTTATAGATGAACTGGGATTACTTTGCATTATATATAAATTTGTCTCCTCTACTAATGTTTTCATAAAATCTTCAGTGATAAAATGGTTAAAACATTGATATGGAGTTTCTAGGTGTGATAGACCACCTGAAGCAGTAGAACTCCCCAAGAAAGTAATTTTATCTGTGTCATACACCAGATTCCTTTTTTTCCAAATCAAGCTTATTTTGTCAAATGGAAAACTGGATGAAGACTGCAAATTGGATGAAGTTGATGGGTGAGAGGGTTCTTGATCTTCTGTTTCTACAAGAGGAGGATCAATGTCAGCAGTTTCATCCACATCATCCACATCATCATCATCATCGTCGTTCTCCTCCTGCAACACTCTTATAACTTCATCAGAATCGCGGTTTTCATCATCGGAATCGTGGTCATCGAGGTCATCTTCTGAGAGCCAACCGCCTTGTAACTTACTAAGAAAATCTTCAATATCTCTTTCATTCAAGTTACCCTAAAAACAACATAAAATAAACATTTACAAAAATAGTTTTGAGAAATTTATTCACAGTGTTTTGATATAAATTGTACATAAAACAACAAAAACATGAAAACAAACCTTTTTTCCACTCATTTTCACTTTTACTGTATTTTATATCTCCGTTTATTTCCTTATAACAAACTAAAATCTCGCTCCTTTTTTCCAGTCACAACAAACAGCGGAATGACAAGTTCTAGGCCTGGTAATTGACAGTGACGTTTGCTATTTTTTGACAACTGCGTTTTGTTGTACACAATAGTCGCTTAAAATGTTGCCAGCAACAACAAATTTACAGTACAAGGGTTTTGAGTACCTTTTTTTGTTGACTAAATATTATGATTGAAATTTCCCTCATCATCCAAAGAAGGGTTAAATATATTTTCTAAACTTTTTTTCAAAATTTAAGAATTTTTTTTTTTCGAAAATCTGAAAGTCTACCATGTTATAAAAATGATATGTTTGTATGTTGTATAGCTCTTTCAATATCTAATGGATTTTAATTTTCCATTTAAATTTTACATAATAATTTATTAAATTTAAATTAAGAATATATCTTCTATTTTTTTTTTCACCAACTCAACGTATATATATTTTTCTTTCTTAAACAAGCTTATAAATTATTAAATTTTCTAAAAAACCAGTTCTACCATGAGGGAAATTTGTGTGATAATTAAATGAAATTGTGTTCATATTAAACGAATTTGTTTTTGAAATAGAGCTTGAAACAATTTTATTTAAGTTAAACACAAATGTTATAAAAGTTTAATGTATAACAAAAGTTTTTGTTTTTAAAACAATGTTTTTAAATATACTTTCATTGTAAAATTTTTTAGTTTAGACACATTTATTTAAACGAAAAATTTAATGCAAAAACTTAAATATTTAAAACATAATTTAAAAATGTTGTTGTTAAATTCAAAACAAAACAATTAAACCTCTATTTTTTCGATGTCATTTTTTTAAATTTTTCGAGTTTTCTGAGTCGATTCATGATCAGCGACCCCTGGGACCCCGGAATAAGAAATTGTTGACTTCATTTGATGAAGTTTGGTTTCATTGCGGCTTAAAATATTTTCAATATCAAAATAATTAATAAGTTCGTATCTCATCTTATGTTCAATATTTGTAAGACTAATTCAAAAATATTTTCAAGCATGCAAATGTAAAATCAGGGTCTCAGTTGTCTGGCAATAATTTTCAATGATTCTACAGTACATAATTTTTTAATTCAATCTCTGATAGCGACGTTTTTTTTTGTTATTAGAAAGAAAGAATAAGAAAAAATTATACAAAAAAGAGAAATGAGCTTATAGTTGAAAATTAAACACGCTTGTTTTAAATTTTTTTTTTTTTTGTAGAAACGCAAATGACTTAAATTTCTATTTTCATATTTTTTGTTTAATTGTAAAGTATATTTTTTCTCAGTGTTAATAAAATTTTTAAATATTTTTTTTTAATACAAAACTTATGATTAAAGCGTTCTTAAATGTGCCACATAAATTTTGCACAAAAAACTAAAAATACTACAATATTCATTTCAAACAAGGGGTTTTAAAAAAAAATGATACTTCAAGCTAATTTTAGATTTTTTTGTAGGCATGTAATGAAAAATATTTACTTTTTTTACATCAAAATTACGCACATATCTTGAAAAGTATTAAAGTTTTTCATACATTAAATGTTTAATACAAAATCGTTTCATATGAAAACAAAATTACCGTTCAAGGTAATTTTTTTTTTTATAAATAATAAGTAATAAGGAGATTACCATAATGTTAGTTTTCTGTATATTTTAAAAGTATGTACAAAATCGATTTGGATCACGACCAACTGGACAAAAGCAGGCCTTTGAAGTAATAATAGCAGGGCTTCGTATGCATTTTGTAGCCCCTCCACACTCATATCCTAGACCATAACTTTTTTATATGAAACGAGAACATTTTCTAGGCATTCCTATCTCGCGACTCTAAAGAGGCCTGCATTGCATGTTTAACTCTTATTTAAGTGACAAAAAAAAAACACTTTCATTAGAGTGACGAGGTACCCGGGTACCTTCTCATAATTTATATAGAAAAATACCGTGTAAATGCTTCAATATTCAGGTAGATCGATGTTTCGTGTATTCTACTCTTTAAAACATTTCAAAAATATGTTCGCAAAAATATTTTTTATATTTTTTGGCAATAATTGTCTTTAGGCGTGTTTATAGTGCCGACTTACGAACGAACCGAGCCGAGCTGAAACTCAAAAATGCATATGCATTGAGGCAAAAGAGATGCATGTCTTGCGCTCTCTATTGCTCCCATGAGATTTTGAGTTAGTCGTCACTATAAATGAGCCCTTAGGCAGCCCGTAGAGTCTGTCTACCTGTCTGCTTCGGCGTTTACTATCTCGCTTGTTCACATAGTTTTCCTGTGCCTGTTTGCCTGCCTGAGCCTTAGGCAGCTCGCAGAGTAAACGCCGAAGAAGGCAGGCAGGCAGACAGGCTCAGGAAAACTATGTGAACAAGCTAGATAAAAGTTAGCTTGGCTTTATGTCTATCTCGTTTCTTCGCAGGGCACTGCCTGCACCTACCTGCCTATCTGACTGCCTGCCTCGGCGTTTACTCTGCGGGCAGCTTTAGTGTTGATATTTGCAGACATAATTACACAGCTTCTGCGTATTTTCTCGCTTTTGCTGATGTTGTCGCTATTGTCCATACATCAGAATATTTTTGCAGGCTATCGCTGCTCTAGTACGGTACATGATCGCAGAAACGCATGTAGATTCTTGCACATGTAACATTCAATTGAAATCAATTTCAAAAATTGTTGTCATCGAAAACATTGTTTTTGTGTTATTTTTGGTATTATTATGTGAAAATATTTCAACCAAAAAGTTAAAGAACATGAACATTATGAATACTTCAGCAAGAGCAAGATTTTAAAGTTTTAAAAAGTGTCGAATAAGGATTAGCGGCTTCTGATACCGAAGTAGATTATATTCCATTAGCAGACCAGACTGCTTCTGAAGTATCGGATATTGAACAAGATGGTGTAATCGAAATAGAGGAATCCATATGAATAGGATGATAGTGTTGCAGTAAAGTCAGGAACTTGTACTCTTTCAAAAGATAGAACATAGTGGATACTTCATCCAATTACACAAACAAAAACGATTGGTCGAAATACTATGTATTATCGAGGCTGCGCAGCAAACCACACCAAACTATATACAGCTAAAGAAATTTTCAAAAGGATTTGATGATCTGATATGTGCGATATAATTTTGCGAAAAACAAAAAGAAAAGAAGGAAAAGTTACTGAAAACTACAGCAATAAAAGAAAATTATCCAGATGCTGAAAAACAACCAAATGATAAAACATATACTATATACGCCATTCACTGACTCTAAATTAGATGCATATTTTGGTATACTCATTTGTAAACAAATTTAATAGGGAGCATCTGAATGAATTGTGGAAAGCAATATCATTTGCCTTTTATTCGTGCTAAATTGTCTCAGAACAGATTCAAGCGTTTGCTACGCTCCATACGGTTTAACAACATTTCTACTCGGCCCATTCGTCTAGTCACAGAAAAAGCTGCTATTATTTGAGACATTTGGTAAAAAATTCAGAAGAGTAGATAGTTTATCTTAGTAAACACAGAATTTATTTTATTAGTTTTTTATTGTAATAAAATAAAACAATTTTTTTAGTTTCAAACAAAAAAGTAATTTAATTTTTTTAAAAAACAAAAAATAATTTAATTTTTTTAAAAAACAAAAAATAATTTAATTTTTTTAAAAAACAAAAAATAATTTAATTTTTTAAAAAACAAAAAATTGTTTCTTAGAAGTTTCATTCTAAAACTAAGTGTGCTGTAGAAGCGAAAAGAAATCTTCCGTAAGAAATGCATTGCGTTTTTTTTTCGTTGGTTAGTACGCTGTTGCACCAAAAAATTTGTTCAATGCAGCCAAGTTCACAACCATGATTGGAGAGTTAAAATGTAAAAATTTCGCTGTATTTTTATATAGGTCCGAACATTTAATTGGCTTGGAAATTTGACATTCAACAACCCAATCAGCCATTTAGAAATAGTGATTGGATTAAGCTTACATACAATGCAAACACCAAGTCTTTTCAAAGCACGCTTGTAAATTTCCAAGTTACTTTGTAAAATTATTGCGTAAAAAACAAAAAGTAAGTGTTGTACAATAATACTTGGAAAGACTTGCGTTAAATTAGTGTTTTCCAATCATACTTGTAAAATGTTAGCCAAGGTTATAATATTGCAACTGTTCAAAGTTGCGATTACTGTTAACTGTTGGCCTGTGTAGTCTAGTGGAGAGTGCACTAGACTATCAACCCAGATGTCCACGGTTCGAGTCCTGGTGCGGTCATAGTTCTTTTTACTTTCTTTGCTCTTTACTACAATTAAGAATTATAGAAACTAAGTATAGAAATCCACGACTTAATAGTGAAAAATATTGAATTAAAAGGACAAGAACCACAACAGAGGGCTTAAAATGCAACAAGGCAAGTTTTCTTGAAGGCAAATCGAGTTTGATATTGAGAAATGGGAACGGTACAGCATCTCGTACCTGCGAATTTTCTTTTTTTACTCTTATTTGTCAATTTAAGATGGCTGCGCATTGTTTGGTAAATATATTTATACATAAAAGTTGCGTATTGAAATACTAATTCCCAATTGTAAAGAAATACTTGGAAAAAGCTTATTCAAATACTAATTTCCAATTGTAAAGAAACACTTGGATTAAGCTTATAGCAAGGAATATTTTTCCAAGGGATCGTTTTCGTTTATTCTACAATTACTTGTAAGCACTTTCTAATAGTAATCGTAAGCGATTTTAAGCTTGTTTAAAGCTTATTTCAAGCTTATTTGGCTGATTGGAAATATTGTTCAACTAGCACATTCAACAAACACGTTATGGTAAGTATGTGTTAGTATTGAGACTACAGCAAATTTTTGAGTGTAGAATTAAATGTCTAAAAATTTTCGTTTCTGCAGCATACTAAACTTAAACACAAAAAGGTACCCGGGTACCTCGTCACACCAATAAAGATGTAAAAATATTATTGGCATACCCCCACCCACCACAATTTGTTGATTTTGCTGTTATTGTAAAAAAGGTGAAATTAATAGAAAATTAGGAGCTCTCTGGAAGTTTTAGTACTTTACCATGGCCATGGCTAATGAAAAAATTCTTTGTTTTAAAACGCAAAAAGTACCCGGTTACCTCGACACTCTAATAAGGGTTAAAAAAAACATTATAAACGTTAACTTGAAATCATACTTGACTCTGATCATCTCCTGACCTGAAACAAGGTCCTGTCGTGTGCTACTTTGACATCTTGTCCGTTCGTCTATCGCAGTTGTCAACAAAGATTCGCTTACTTTGCGTCATTACAAATAAAGTGTGATTTTTTGCTATTCTTTTTTCAGTGTTAATTTTTTGACACTTTAAGCATGATATGTAACAACATTTATATATGGATTACTAACGCACTAATTGTACTGGTCCTCTAACATTTGATGCCTTTCTTGTAGTGGTTGGCATCAAGTCCCTCAAAATAGGCATTTGTTTCCAGTTGGACCTCCTAATTTGAGTAAAATCACTTGCCAGCGAGCCATGTCTTAAATCTGGAAAACGGGAAATAGCCGCCAGGTGTGGAAAATATGGTAGGTGGGGAAGCAATTCGTACCGTAATTTCTTCAAGTTATTGTTATAACTTTTTTTTGTTAAAACTTTTTATAACTTTTATTGTTTTTTTATTTATTAGTTGTTTCGAGAGCAAAGTAAGCTGTAGCATTGTCGTGGTGATAAAAATATCTTCATATGCGGACGTTTTGCCTTGACTTCGAAGTTCAATCGTTACAGTAATTCACAGAAAAATTGTATGTTTTTCCCAAAAAATACTACTAACTAGGCCAACTGCTTCTTTTGTTTTTGGCCGCTTTATACGGCTTTCACAAGGTAATAACTACTCTACCAATTGCCTATTTAACTCAAATGGGATGTGATGGATGTATATTTGATCAACCGTAAAAACTGACATGAAAACATATTTTTTGACATGAAAACGAACACGTTTGTGTTTTTGCTCGATTGTTAAGAAATGTGGCACCCAACGCAACCAAAGCTTTTTCATGTGTAATTATACATGAATGATAATAAATATACTTTTTTTTAAACGCTTATGATGTAGCTATTTCAATCAATTTCACTTTGCGGTCATTCATCATTAGTAGTTGTGCGATCACGACAAGACTCTGCAACCAATATTTTACGATTGAATTCTATGGAGGAGAGGAATCATAACATTTATCAAATCATGCCTAGGCTTTAACAGCATTTTTTCCCATCAGAAAACAATAAAGGTTCTCATCTAAGCATGTAACTGACCCGTAAACATTGTAAACCTTGTGAACTTACATGCGCGTAAACTATCTGTCAAAATTTGTATGGGCGTGAGTTTACATCATTTCCGAGCCTATTTTTTTTCATGCAATAACAATAGAGTTCAGCTCCTACAGCTTTTTCACACTTTCTCCGCAATAGATCATTTTAAGAACCAATCCAAATATCATTGAAATATCTCAAAGATATCGATAGAAGTGGTCCCAAAAAAAAAACCAAAAGGGAGAAAAATTTACCCACCATAATATGGGTTGGGCTCAGGGACAAACACAAGACATAACAACTAACCATGCGTTTACATAGATCTTATCCTTCATTAGTTTTCAATCTACTTTTGAGTTGACCTTTCGACAAGTTAACATCAAACACGTTACAGTTGTTAACAAAGGTACTCATGCGATTTAATGGAGCAGTTAACATATAATTTGTTCTACTAAATGGTAAATAAATCAAGTTGTTAGAGTTTCTACTGCTTCTACGGTTAGTGTTAAAATTTATAAGAGAAAGAAGCTCTGGAGAGTCGAATACACCAGTTATGAGTTGGTGTAAGTAGACGATATCAGCAGATTTTCTTCTCTCACTTAACGATTGCATTTCTAATAATTTCAAACGATCCTCATATGGAGGAAGGTTAAATGTGTCAGTTCCACTCAAGCCTCTTAGAGCAAACCGAACAAAACGTTTTTGAATTCTTTCTATACGATCAACATGCACATTGTAATGTGGGGACCATACTTGACTTGCGTACTCCAAGTGAGGACGGACGATTGAATAATACAGAGTTGTAGTTGTTATTAAGCTATCAAACTCTTTGGCCCACCGTTTTATAAAACCAAGCATAGAAGACGCTTTTTTACAAATTGTATCAATATGCATGTTAAACGACAATTTAGAATCCATGCATATACCAAGGTCTTTGACGATAGTTACACGACTTAAAGCAGTATCTTTAATTTTGTAATCAAAAATAAAATTGTTTCTTTTACGCGAAAAGGTCATAGTTTGGCATTTATCTGGATTTAAAAACATGTTATTTTTAGAACACCAAACCTCAAAGGAGTTCAAGTCTGACTGGAGTAGGTCTGAATTGTCCTTAGAATCAATTGTTCTGTATATTTTCATATCATCTGCATAAATAAGCAAATGAGAGTGTTTGATGACGTGGGTAACATCATTAATTGCCAAAATAAACAGAAGTGGACCCAGGTGGCTTCCTTGAGGAACACCCGATTCTGCAACAAATTCAGAAGACAACACGCCTCGGAACCGTATTTGATAAGATCGCTCCATCAAATACGATTTGATCCAGTTTACAAAATATTGTGGAAATCCCATTAATTTAAGTTTAAATAAAATTAGATTATGTGGTAATTTATCAAATGCTTTGCTAAAGTCAGTGTAAATACAATCGACTTGGCTACCAGAATCAATAGATTTTAAGCAGAATGTAGTGAAATCAAGGAGATTAGACACAGTGGATCTGCCAGTAACAAAACCATGCTGACGAGTTGTCATGACTTGCCCACAGTGAATTTTCACTCGATCTTACACCATTCGCTCAAAAAGTTTAGGAATCGAAGACAATTTAGCGATAGGCCTATAATTAGTGACGTCATTCCTGCAACCTTTTTTGTAAATAGGACTGATATAAGATGTTTTCCAAAAAAAAGGAAAATTACTTTCATTAATTAATTTATTAAAAAGTAACGAAAGTGGCTGACATAAAATGGAGCCGCATTGTTTTAACACTGCGGCAGGAATTCCATCTGGTCCAGCGCTAAAATCCTCATCAATATACTTAAAAATATCCTCTGAGGTAAAAGATATATGCCCCAAAGAAACTCTGGATGCGTTGTTCATATAATCAAAATACGCTAAATCAGGATTAAAAGAATCTGAACAAAATGATTATTTAAAAAGATTGGCAAATAAGCCACAAATAATGGTGGAGTCGTCAGTAAATCCATCCTGAAGTTTGAAAGAAGAAGGAAATCCATCAGTCTTCTTCTTAACATTAATAAATCCCCAAAATTTTCTTGGATCAGACAAAATACTCAGCTTCATATTATCCAAATACTCATTATATAATGCAGCTGAGCAATTCTCAAATTCCA
The DNA here is from genome assembly GCA_963920525.1 of Dichetophora obliterata. Taxonomy (NCBI): domain Eukaryota; kingdom Metazoa; phylum Arthropoda; class Insecta; order Diptera; family Sciomyzidae; genus Dichetophora; species Dichetophora obliterata. The sequence continues at coordinate 184,376,609 of OY986438.1, forward strand.
GAAACAAACGTTTGTATGTTTCTAGGTCATTTGAGTCAAAACTACAAACATATTTCTTCCATGCCCTATTCCTATTGTTGCGAAGAGTCTTTAAATCCTTTGTGTACCAAGGGTACGCAGAATTTTTCGCAAATTTGAGACTATATGGTACAGACTGAGAAAACATAGCAAAGAGCTCCGTATAGAAAAAATTTATTGAAGTATTAAGACTATTATTATTTTGTAGTGTAAACTAGCATGTAAATCTACGTGTGTGAATGAGGGTTGCCTTTGGCGCTAATCATTACATATTTAAAGTAGTTGGAGTAAATATGAACGAACAGGCTTTCTTTATTTTCCTTTGTTAATGCAGGTTTTTAAAAGGCTTAAAATTTTAAAAAGTCATAATGTTGTCGTAGCCGCAGCCGCCATTTTGTCGACATTGACGCTATTTACACTTTATCGCTCATCAAAAGTTTAAATGCTATACATGTTTACATGCTTAGATGAGAACCCTTAATGTTTTATCAAAACACGATATTCTCTTTTATTCATGGTTAACAAAACATTAAGAAGTAGTGTCACTTCGATGGCAATAACTTGAGAGCGCGTTGATGAAATATCATGAAATTTTTACAGTTTTGAATTTTTTTAAAGTCGCATATTTGTCAAAAGTAGCTGTCAAAAAATATTGGAACATTTATTGTAGTAACATATCATGATACAAAGAACTACAGATAAAGTATTGCGCATGTCCGCCATCTTTGCTGTGACGTGCAAGGTGCTCCTTGGTTAAAACGTAGTCACAATTTATTCATAGGGTATAAAGATTTTAAAATGCCTACATTTTCTTATGAAAACTTGTTTTACTGATATGAAATAAATATTGTTATATAAAGCACATGTCCAAAATAAAGTTAATATATTTTTTATTACTGTTTGTGAAGAAAAATTTGCATATTTTGTAAGGGTGCTTTTTCCCTTTTTTACCGATTTACACAAAAAACGGCTACGTTGCTTGATGTGCTTGACAGAATTTTGACTGTTTGTTCGTTTTCATTTTGCTATCTTCGTCACTCTTCTACATTTTCTTTTGAATGTATTCATCAAGTGTCACATTTGACGAGCACCGATGACGAGGTGCGCAGTAAATTTTGTTTGTTGCGCCGGGAATACTTTACCTATAGCTCTTTGTATCATGGTAACATATATGAAAATATAGAAATATTGCTAACTTCAATAAAAACTGCTCACACAAACAATATAAGCGGTATTGAACCACAAGGAGTGGTACCTCAAATGCAACTTCTACATTTTGAATGAGGTACAACGGTGATGATGGAATATAAAGAATTGAAATTTAAACTTTTGTGAATGCCATATGAGCTTAGTAAAAGAAAAAAAAATATGAGCAAAAGTAAAAAACAGCGGCTTATTCAAAAGATTCCACAAAAAGTGAAAAATGTCAAGTTATAATTATTTATTATGCATTAAAGGTTTTTGTTTTTGGTCAACATAGCTGCTGCAAAGCTTTGTTTTCACTCAGTTGCGCCATTTTTGTTGTTGTTGTTGTTGCTGCGGATTACTCATATTAACGCTACCTAAGTCCCAATTTAATTTAATTAATCGGTAGCAAAGCCAACATTTTATCGCATTTTATAAAAAGCATTGTTTTTTAATTTGCTATTCCCAAGAAACCATGAAAAAATTATGTAAATGTTATTTAAAATATCATCATGCAGACAATAAAAAAAGTGAATAAATAAAAATTGGATAAAAAGATAAAAGTTATGCGGTAACAACAAGCCAGAAATTTTTCGTCCCTAGAGACTAAGAACTTTTGGCTTATTACAAATAAGTAGGGAAGAAAGCAAATCATCACCAGCAAGCAGCCTGAAATGCGACAAAAGCTGTTTTCTGACCTGTTTTTATTTTTTATTTTTTATATCTTTAGCTTGGCACTAATTTGTGGAGGCGTCAAGCTCCTTATTAATTGCTTCCTTTATTGTTGATGGTTGCTTTCGTTAGGTGATTTTTTTTAAGTCATGAAAAACAAAGTCTTTTCACATTTAAAGTTTAAAAAAAAAATAACAAAATTTTCTTGGCAGCATTAAAAATCCAATTAATGTGCCGCAGTTGTTGTCGAATTTCACGCTAGATTAAAACAGAAAAATCTTTTCGTTCACCTTTTAAGCATAGCAGTGAGTGCATCGACTCGATGTTAGAGTTTTTTCCAGCTTCTGCTCCTCACATTGGTTTTGTGCTTCAGTTGTTCTTAAGTTGAGCTGGCATGTTTTTGGCACTATTTTTTTAGTAACTGTTATAGTACAAATTATTGGTAGTTCTTGGACTATTATATACACAATGTACTGGCTAATTTAATTATATTTTTATGATCTGAAAACTTAATTAAGAAAAACTGTATCGACTGCAATAAGGAATAACTGACACTTGCTCGTGACACCAAAACTTGCTCGACAACTACATGAAAAAGTTTGTGAGCCACTGTTTCACCACCTTCTACGCTATTATTTTGATTATTGCTTATGTTTGGCTTTTGTTGTTCACTGCTGTTTTTATTTTCACTGCCGAATACGCAGCTTAATCGCTTAGAACTAATGTGAATTACTGGCAGCTTCTTTGCAGGAGCACCTACACATTAGATGATCGACCGCATTGACAGAATTTCCAAAATGTTTCTAAAAGAATTCAAGTAGAAAGCATTACCGAACAAAGCTGTTTTTCATCAAATTAAAAGACCCGGAACGTGCTTGTAATAATAAATATTTTTAACAGTACTAAATTGAACATGATCAAGGTGTAAATATTGTTCAGAAAAGAAATATTTATAGATTTGATTCTGTTGATAAAATCAATGAAATTATTTCCATTTACACTTAAGACAACATTTTGAAGCTTATCACTTTTTTTGATTTCAAAAAGAAGCTGTTGCTAAGTAGGTAAACACAAAAAAAAACTCACGCAAAAATTGCTTAGTGCGAGTAAGAAAAAAAAAACTGCTTTAAAGTAAACGACAACATTTTGTGAAAAATACCATCGTATTTATTCAGCCATGAAAGAATTTCATAAAGACTCAACATTTAAGACCTTTTTCAGCGGAAATACTCAATAATCAATGGCAAGATATGCACAAAATATTCAAAGAATCGAAAGATATGCAAATGTTAGAGTGAGTAAGAATTTTTATTGACCGTAATGCAGATGCACACAAACAGGCGTCCCGCGTCGATGACGGTTATGCGCGCGATATTAACGGTGATGGCAACAACGACACCGCATTGACCAATAAATAAAAAACCATGTTAAAATATGCATCAGCGTTGCCCATTCATTCATCAGCTTGTTGGCCAAACATCAACATAATCAACGAACGCCCGCTCTCACATGGCCAGAATGCAAGCCAAACCGAGCCAAGCCAAATACATATTTAAACATGCAATGGCTTAACGGTTCGCAGTTGACAGTCGCCAGCTTGCCATGCAATCAGGTTAAGTGAGTTAGCCACAACATGTGTAAGCCATGTTGACAATAGACAAATGTTTTATATATCGCTATGTCAAGGGTATAGAATAAAAATAAAAATTTAATACTCGTATTTATGACCCTTTTTTTGGATAATATTGCTTAGAGAATGCTGATGAATATTGAAAATTACGACTTGAAAGCACTGTTTGAAATTAATGTTACAAACTAAAAATGGTTTATAAAATGAACCGTATAAAAACACTCTTACATGCCACATGGAGTAGTTTTTTACCACTCAGTTTATAAAATGGTTTATAAAATGAACTCGGTTTATAAAATGAACCGTATAGAAAAACTCTTACATGCCACAAGGAGTAGTTTTTACCACATACTTTTCACTCAGTTTAATTTTTTTAAATTAACAGGTGTCTTGTTGTATTTTTAAATAAATTTGTTTGAGGATGGGATTAATGAACTATCAGAACCAATGGCGTAGCGAGGGTAGGGCAGGGGGCCTTTTCTTCTCCCCGGCCCCCCTTCACTGAAGAAAAAAAATTTATTTTGTATTATAGTAAGAAATTCAAAACAGTTTTTCTTATAATTAAAAAAGTATTTTCTTATAATTGGAAGTACACATTTATCCTTAGTAATAAAACTCATTTTCTGTTTGTTTGTTTGTTTGTTTGTTTGTTCGACCTTTATACAAATCTAAACGGCCCAACGGATTTTGCTCAAACTAGGTACACATATTAAGTTCATCCCAACTTAAAATGTTACATACTTAGTTTTTGCCACGCTTCCTCTGAAATATTTCAACTAACGGCAATTTTGTTATTATAAAACTTTATAGTATCGGAGATTTTTGTGTATTTAATTTTAAAAAATTTCTCTTATTTTGACATCAAAAACATTCACATATCTTCAAAATTGGAGAAATTTTCAGTACAACGACTTTTTCATAAAACATCGTTGCCTAAGAATGAGAAAAAAACGACATGAAAATCAAAGTTTGGTCTTTCGATGCAAATATCTCCGCTGTCCATTAATATATTTCATTCAAATTTTTTTTGTTCAAAATTTCAATAAAATCACTTCACAAAAATGGATTGAACCGTACCGTTACGTCAGTCTAACTATGTTTCATAATTATGTCAAAAAAGGCCCAAAATGACTCAAAAAATGACTCAAAAATTGTTGCTATTGTAGAAATAAAATCAATTAAAAATTGCAGATCTAGTTACCTTTCATATGACATAGCATTAATTTGCAAAAATTCTTCCAGCTAAGCGCAAAAATTATTGTACTGTTTTTGTCATCAAAACAACAAGGGTTTTTTTTTAGTATTGGAGATTTTTGTGTATTTAATTTTGAAAATTTTTTGTTATTTTGACATCAAAAACTCTGACATATCTTCAAAATTGAAGAAATTTTCAGTACAACGTCTTTTTCATAAAACATCGTTGCCTAAGAATGAGAAAAAAACGACATGAAAATCAAAGTTTGGTCTTTCGATGCAAATTATATATCCACTGTCCATTAATATATTTCACTCAGTTTTTTTTTGTTCAAAAGTTCAATAAAAACACTTCACAAAAATAGGTTGAACTGTACCGTTTAGTCAGTGTATATATGTTTTATGATTATATCAAAAAAGGTCCCAAATATTGACTTTTTACTCAAAAAATGACTCAAAAATTGTTGTTGTTGTAAAAATTAAATCAACTAAAAATTGCACATCTGGCTGTCTTCATATGACATAGCATTTATTTGCAAAAATTCTTCCAGCTAAGTGCAAATTATTTTACTGATAACCCTTTGATTTTTTTGGCGAAATTTATTTTTCCAAAATGTTGTTTTTATATTTTTTAAAAAAAAGTCTAGTCTCAAAAATAATTTATGTGAAAAAATTACCCCAATATCTCTTTCCAATCAAAAGTTATGGCTTAAAATCTATTTTTTCTTACCAGGCTTTTAATAAAACTGAGTTTTGTTTTCAAATTCTCTATATAATTTGAGCGTCCTCATATTTATCTCTAAGAATGAAGTTGTGTGTCTAGAGCAGTGTCGGGCAGCTTTGCACACCTATACTTTCTCATCTTGAGTATGTATTAATGAGCGCGTTAAAGCTCACACTGAAAACAAAGTAGTGCTAAAGCGCTTTTTGCAGAAATCTTACTAAGCATTATGATTAATTGACTGTCAATCTCTCTTAGAACTTATACCTTTTCATATTTTATTAAGAAATCTAAGAATTTCCAAATTTTTTATGTAAAATATTGTAGAACTAACTTTGTCTTAAATGAGCCAATTACAAGAGCTTTGTTACTGTTTAATGAATTGAATGAATCTAATGACTTTGATCTCTTTGTGCCGAAACAAAAGTTTAAGAATTTTGTCAATAGTATTGACTTAACCTAGTCTTAAGATTATATTTTTACTATATATTTTTAATTTAAGTTTTTCTCTAAATTTATATAGTCTGTAAGAATTTTTGTAGTCAAAGACTTCCAAATAAACTGAACTAAACTAAACTAAATCGATTTTAGCGTAAGCAAAAATTGTAAGAACTTGTTGCGTTTTCATCAGATTTCATTTATGCGCATACCGTTTTAAAAGAAATATATTTGAGAAATAGTATAAATTAAAATGTCTTTAATAAAATGAACTTCAAGTGACCTTATATTAAAAAAAAAAATTTTAAAATCCGTTTTTTCCAAAATGAGGATATGGCGCATTCAACTTGTTTCCGCGCCCACTAAAAGTGGTCCGATCGGGCTAAAATATCACACTGGTAAGTCTGACATAGTGCTTAAACATGATCTGAGCATGATTTTGCAGAAAACGTGATTTGAAAAATAAGGACAGGTCTAATACATATATAAGATAGTTTTTTGGTGGTAAGTTTACCGTAAGTTTCGGTAACAAATCCGAAATCTTTTTGTTCGTTTTATAATATACAGAGAAATACTTGCGGTTTTCCGATGACTATGGAGTAACAGAGTACTAAAGCTAGCAACCAGCTAGAAATTTGTAACTTGTTTGCAGATTTCTTTGGTTCGGTATTTAAGACGCAGAATCCTAATATTTGCGCTGAGCATTTTTCCAGCTTGCAAGAAATTGTAAATATAGGTAGAATGGTTCTATCCGAATCTGAAGTTTTTGATAACTTAATGGGTCTTGATTCAAGCAAGGGAGCAGGGTTTGATTTAAGGCGGTCTTCTCATTCAAAACCCGTTTTTTGGACCCTTTTTAAAAAAATTCTTATTTGAAAACGCAAAGAATAATTGAAAACTTTTTTTATTTATTGTATTACAAAAGATTCAAAGTAAATAAAAAATTTTTTTTTTGCCTCGATACGTGGGCTGTTCAAAAAGTAATGAGACTTCAAAGTTGGTGGTGAAAAAAAAGGTGTCGTCACGGCGGCCACGATTCCGGTTCTCCGGAGCGTCTGAAATGAAAAAAAAAACGGGGTTATAATGAGTATAGATGTAATTCTCGGGTGAACCTCAAGCTTAATTTTGTGATTTTTTTTTGACAAAATGGCGGCCATTCAAAAAAAAAATTCAATTTCGGGTTTTTTTTTTTTGTAGTTTAGTGTAAAAAAAAATAGTAAAAAATTTTTTAAAATTATGGTCGAGGTTCACCCGAGAATGGTGACAATTCTGCGTCGATTCCACTTTGTTTCATGAAAATCAGTTCAGTTGAACTGGAGATATCATGGCCGCCAGTTCGAAAAACGTGGGTTCGAGATAAACGCGTTTAAAGTTTGAAGTAATTTTTTTTTTTTGGGAAAATGTTTAAATGCAGTTTTAAAGAGCTGACAATTCTCCGTCGAATTCACTTTGTATCATCAAAATCGGTCCGGTAGAACCGGAGAAAACTTAACTCATAGGTCAAAATACGAGGGTTTCAAAAAAACCCAAAAATTTTTTTTTCAAGAAAAGCAGTTCTGCTGGTATCAAAGTTATTTTTTTGGCAAAAAAAGAAAAAAGTGACAAATTAAAGTACGCAATTAACAAAAGGAGGTAATTCTGCGTCATTAAAGCTTTATTTCATCAAAATTGGTTCAGTAGATGTGAAGAAAACTGGCCAGGTAGTCAAAAAAGGGCCTTTGAAAGAAAATCCAAATATTTCAGATATTTTTTACTTACAAATATTAGTCGGCGATGCCAGCTCCATACAGGCCACCTTCCTCTTTTTCGTAGAAACTGCTTTCTGCTGCCCTCTCTGCTCTGCGAGCCGTTCTGCCAGCTTTTGATGATGCCGCAGCTCGAGTCTCTGATCGGTTCAATCTGTCTTCATTGCGAGATAGTGCGTATTCGTATGCGTTTTTGCCAATCGCAATACCCATCAAACCCATAATTTTAAGTATGGGTATAAAACCGTCGTTGAAGAGGCACGTTGCAATGAAATTGGCCACTTCGATGGTGCGTGCGCCTGAGTTGATGTGTTTGGGCGAAAGTGACCAAAGAACAGACTTTTCCACTATAGGGTCACCGTCACTATAGGGTCACCGGCATAGGGGTCGACATCTAATACACCTTTGAAGGTCTGCGAATCACCATCGCCGATATACTTTACATATTTTATGCAGTGTGTTTCAAACGACCTGGAGAACATCTCTATTACAGCGTCCACCTCCATTTTCCCAGAGCTTCCTTCATGGTTTATGGTGCATTCTTCGTCATGAGTATCAAGCCAAATTTGGTAAGCCTCTGGCTCTTCTTCCTTCATGGCTTCCCAATATTTGCAGCTGTTACACAGACGAGATTTTACGACAGTGTCAACAATTTTTTTGGTATGCTTGGCAATCAAAGTTGTGACACCATAAAGGGAAGCAAAGCCACGCTTCTTCCAAGTCCCATCCCCCGACACAGTAAATAAAGTGGGATCGCACTCTGGATTCGCTTCGATCATAGCCTCTTTTTCTTCTCCAATAGCTTTTGAAATGACATGTTCGTACATGGCTTTTCCAGCAACGTACAAATTTTGTAGGATAGTATAGTACAGATTGTTGGACAAACTTTGTCCGAGGTCCATAAGGCCACAAAACATGGTTATACCTTTTGGCCCAATCCCTAAAAGCCGCATGGCAACAACCAAGCGTCGATTAATTTCATATGATTTTCCGATCATAGGTGACGAAGGAATATATGTTGTGCGTGGGCAGGCGCAGTTCAAAGCGATTTTAAATCCAACTCCATTTGGTGAGGCTTCTGAGAACTCAATTTTTTGCTTGCATGAGGCACAAATTACCAACTCTGACAACGTGGTAAACACAAAACAGAACTCGAGAATGCAATACTTCAAATTGTTTTTGATTGATACTTCGTCGTCTTCGTTATTCTTGAATTTCTTGGCCGATGTACTGGTATATTCAGAATCCTCTGGTCTAAGATGCTGATTTCCACTAAACCCGCGTTTTTTAGCACGATTCTGACGCTCACTTGGGCTTTTTTTTATAACTTTTCCGATCCATTTTACAAAAATCACAATAAATTTATGAAAAATTTACTTTTCCGTTCACTGAAGCGCACGCGTCTGTTGCTCAACTCGATACAAACTGAACTAAATGATGCTTTCAGTTGAACAACTGCACTCAAAAAATGCTTCAACCCCTAAAATAAGCAGAAATGTGTATTCGTATGTTTGTATGAATATGTGTGCAAACACATTTTTACCTAACAATAAACATTTTCAACGGAATTCGGTGGTTACTTTATGCCGCTTCGTTCGAAAATAAGTCGAAAAAAATAGCTCATTTTGACGAAGACCTTGCTTCACAAAAAAGGGTGTATCTTCTAAAGTATTTCAAATTTCTAAAAATCCTTTAGGGGCATATTCACAACTACCCAAGCTATAAATAAATGCAAAAAAAAAGTCGAAAAAAAAGTTGCTCAATGAGAAGACCCCCTTAATTCCGCCTTTGTTTTTCTTTTCAAATGAGCTAATTCGTTATCGATACCGCTTACACTAATATCACTGGTCAACAATTTAGAAACTTTTTCGTGCCACACGAACTTTGATAGCTAATACTGTTTAAGCTGTATTCCCACGTTATGAAACAGCATTTTTTTGTTTTTATTTGGCCTCAGATTTTTGTGATTTTGGACTTTGTGTTTTTACGACTTTGATCCTGTTTTTATGCTCTGGAATCCAAACAACTTAACGCAAAGCAAAAGCAAAAACACCATCCTATAGAAAATTAAACAAGCTTTTTAGTGAGGTATTTTTTTATTTTTCTGCCATATTTAGTCTGTCAGATTTTCAGGTTCAAAATAAAATTTAGGATTTTTTTGTTAAAAGTTTTGACTTGTACAACTATTTTTTTTATATTTAGAGCCATATTTAAAAAAAAATTTAGTTTTATCGTATTTCATATTTAATTTCCTTAATTCTGATACCAAAAACATAAACATTATTCGAAAGGAACAATTAAAATAAAATAAAATAAGCGAACTAGCCATATAGTTATATGAAGCATTAAGCACTCTTAGTAATCCACTTGTATCTAAATGACATTCAATGTAAAAATTTTTATAAATGTTATTATAATCTCACCATCTAACATTTTCTAGCAAACTTAGCTCCTGGTTGGTCCCTTTTGATTGTCCAGCAGTAATCTGCCAACATACATGGGCTCCATTTGCCCTGTTAACGCTTTTCCATCTTCAAAATATCTTGGTGAAACCTTTCTCCGTGTTCATCGCTCACAGACCCCAAGTTTTCAGGAAAAAATCGAGGTGTGAGTGTAAAAAATGAATCTTTAGTGACATGTTGCAGCCCAATGCTTGATAAGCCAACAACAGCTCGCTAACTTTTTCGCTGTAACTGTCACTCTTATAGTTACCCAAAAAATTTGCAACAACATCCTTAAAACAACTCCATGCAGGTTTTTCTAAATCGCTCAATTTTTCTTGAAATTGTGCATCTTTTATTAAATGTCTGATTTGGGGTCCTACAAAAATACCCTCTTTTATCTTTGCATCACTTATTTTGGGGAATTTTTCTTTAAGATATAAAAATCAACTTCCATCCCGATCCATTGCCTTTAAAAAATTTTTCATCAAGCCTAATTTAATATGCAATGGTGGCTGAAGTACCTTAGATGGCTCCACCAGAAGTAAATACTGCACATTTTTTTGTCCAGGAATGAAGGATGCACGCGTTGGCCAAATTTTTTTACTGTAATGGTTTGTTCTGTCTCGACTGTCCCATTCACATAAAAAACAGCAAAATTTGGTATAACCCAGCTGAAGTCCGAGTAATAGGGCAACAACTTTTAAATCGCAACATATTTTGAAAGAATATATGCTGTAACTGATTTTTTCAAGTAAAAGCTTTATGTTTTCATACGTTTCTTTCATATTCGCAGAATGGGCCAGAGCTACAGAAGGAAGGATGTTACCATTATGCAGTAAAATTGCTTTTAAACTTGCTTTTGAAGCGTCAATGAATAAAAGCCAGTCGGAGGGGTCAAAATCGATTTCTAACATCTGCATAATCCCATTTATATTATTGCAGTACACCAAGTCCCCATCTTGAGAAAAGTTTGTTTGGAAAATTTGATCACGATTCCGAAAATAGCTTATTTTAGTGTCATGATGTAGCAAATTCCATCCTTTTAATCGAGATGCCAATAGTTCAGAAAGCTGTTTCGGCAATTTTAAATCCCGAACCAAGTCGTTTAGGTCTCCTTGAGTTATAATGTGTGGCTCGGTTTGAATTTCTTCAAAGTCAACATCACCCTCATCATTACCACATTGGCTTACAGAGCAGGGCTGTGAATTATCTATTTCAACGGACGCAGATGCAACAGGTCTAGCACAATTTTCACTTAGAGAGACTGGACTTATCCAGACCCTTTCTTCCAATTGATTAAATTCTACACACACGTAATGCAACAAATATAATGTGCCCATGCCTTGTCTTGATTGGCCACAGCGAAACCAAAATAATGGTTATAACTTTCTAAGACAGGCTTAGTGAAATTTCGCCTTTGTTTTTTAAAAGTCACTTCCCCACAAACATAACAAAAACAGTTAGGGTCTTTACTACACTTTCGCGACATGTTAACACGGTAATCAACTCACAAAATTTTAATTTAATCACATCAAATAGTTTTCTTTGCTGTGTTGCTGAGTTTTAAAAAATGAGAAAATGTAAGGTATGAGAATATCATTTAGGTGCAAGTGGATTACTAATCCTTCATATGATTATATGGCTAGTTCGCTTATTTTATTTTATTTTAATTGTTCCTCTCGGATAATGTTTATATTTTTGGTATCAGAATTAAGAAAATTAAATATGAAATACGATAAAACTAAATTTTTTTTAAATATGGCTCTAAATATAAAAAAAAAATACTTGTAAAAGTCAATACTTTTAGCAAAAAAATCCTAAATTTTATTTTGAACCTGAAAATCTGACAGACTAAATATGGCAGAAAAATAAAAAATACCTCACTAAATAGCTTGTTTAATTTTCTATAGGATGGCGTTTTTGTTTTTGCTTTGCGTTAAGTTGTTTGGATTCCAGAGCATAAAAACAGGATCAAAGTTGTAAAAACACCAAGTCCAAAATCACAAAAAATTTGAGGCCAAATAAAAAAACAAATGCAGGCCAAAAATTGAGGCCAAATAAAAAAAAATAGCTTTCAAAGTTCGTGTGGCATAACCACTGTTGACCAGTGTATTTAATAAGTCGCTTTCTTCTGGAACCTTCTTGGAAGACTGGAAATTCGCATTTAATTCGCCTTTTTTTTAAATCCGGTTCTATATTTTGTATAGCTAACTACAGACCTATCGTAAAGCTATCAAGTATTCCAAAAATTTTAGATAAGTTGGTAAATAGCAGACTTTTTGGTGAAGTAAATAATTTTATTTTACCCCAGCAGCATGGCTTTTTTGCTGGTAGATCCACAACTACCAATTTATCACTTTTTGCAAATTTTTGTATAAATTCAGACGAAAGAGGCCAGCAAGTAGATGTACTTCACACTGACTTTGTGAAAGCTTTTGACACTTTTGCGCATAATATACTTTTGTTTAAACTTGGAAAGCTTCGTTTTCATTCTAGTTTTCTAAAATGGTTAAGTTCATTTTTACAAAATAGACAACTTACTGATAAAATAAATGATAGTTATTCAAAAACTTTTTTTGTAAAGTCAGTGGTTCCACAAGGAAGCCACCTTGGATCCTTACTATTTTTGTTATTTATTACTGATTTAAACTATAATTTTCAGTCCTGTAAGACTCTATTATATGCAGATGATTTCAATTTTTCAATTCAATTTATTCATCCAATATTTCTTTTTAAACAGTGTTTAATATATATAAATAAAATATTATATTTATGAGATCTATCAGAAATATTACATCAAATTAAACTTATATCTAATCAGATAAATGTAAAAAATGTTAACATCAGTAATAACTTCTTAAAGGTAAAAAAACTTTTTAGCAAAAAAAAACAACTTCAAAACCTTTACGTAGTAAAACATAATTTTAAATTACTTTTCACATTAATTCTTGATCAAATGTGATAATTTATATACATATATTATTAAATTAAAAATCTTATTATTATAATTTTTTCATAATCATTAGTCAATTGAACTAATCTATATATTTGGTATGGATGTATGGTCAGTAAGTATTTCTGATAAAATATATTGCCCTCTTTCATTAGCTACCCATATTACCATGTTTTACAGGTTTAAAGTATTTAAATAAATTTTTTTAAACAATTCCTTTTTGTAACTTAAAAATCCTTTTAAAAAAAAATCCTGACATTTTAGAGAAAAAGTGAGAAGACAGTTTTACTATACTTTATCTCTAGTTTAAAGTGTATATGGTTTACTGCGTGTGTGAAAAGTGCTGGCGTACTACAAACACAGCTTAAAAATTTTAGAGTACTTTTGCACACAGAAGGCGATATAATCGATTTATCCCTTACGATTAAGTCACCTCTTTTGCTGCTTTAACCCTTAAATACGGAAATTATTATCGCCTTAAGCTTGTTAACCTTTCTTATATACCCTTAAATACTTAACTTTCCTTTTGTTTGTTATATTCTACACCCTTCAAAGTACAATGCTTGCGTTAAGCCTACTAAAAGTGTTGCACTGCAAGGATTGTGCTCTAACATGAATTGTGGTATCGAGTGCTTCTCGATTTTGTTATCACATTTAACCCTTGTTAAGTGCTTTTTGGTTTGGTGTGGGCAATAAGCTGGGCGCTAACAGTTTAGGGTTGACATTTGTGTGATTTTCGTTTACCTGTATTATGTAGCATTTAATTGAGGTTCATTCGGTTTAATATCTACAGGACAAAATCAATTAATGACAACATAACAAAAAAAAGAAAGAAAAAAACAATAACAAAAGCTTATTCTTATTGCACCTTATAGGTTATAATAGCGTTTAATGAAAGCTTCAAAGAACGTGTTAATTAGTTTGAATATTTTTAAAATTTTCAAGCATTGTTGATAAAATATTTCGAAAAAGCTGATATGATAGATGGATATGTTGATGAGGCTTTTTTTAAGCATGTTTTTAATTTATTTGGTTTTAATGTGCGTGTCTGCGTTGCCACTTCTTCAACTCTTTATCTTTTGCTGTGTTATTGCCTGGTTCTCTTCTCTTTGTGTGTTTTTATGTTTTCTTGCGGGAGCCACTTAACGACTTTTTAAATTGTATCGTTATTTTGTTGTAGCGTTACTGTTGTTGTTAATGTAATTGTTGTTTGCTCTATTGTTATGGCCGATAATCGTAACAAGATAATTATTTCATCTGTTTTTTGTACTTGTATTTCATGATCCTTAATGTTGAAGTATTATGTCGTTTTTGTTGCTATTGTTGTTGTTTGTTGGCTTGTGGGCTGTTTAAGTTATATTGCTAAGCTTTAATGGTTAATTGAAACAGCTTTTAAAGTCTTCTAATTGGCTTCTTTTATTACTATTATTAGCTGTTTAAAATTAGTCTGTGGGAAATTATTTGCTCACTGCCTTACTTTTTGAGTGTAATATTACTTATAAAAATGCATTTTCAAGGTTGTTTTATTAATCTTTTTTTGAATAGGGATAATTCAAACCCAAAAACGGTATGCTAAAGAGTTAAAATATGGTACAAATAATTGTTCATGCAATTTTATAATGGTCAGTTAAGTCAAAAATTTATAAATCATCATGATAACTACGAGCAAAAAGTTTGTTGATGAATTCGCAAAATATCATTTTGATTCAGGGAATTGTTTTGTTTGTATTTCTAATGTCGCTCACCTTAATGCAGTTATAAGAATTTGAAGGCGGTATGGTATAATGATATGAGACATTATATTTGAAAGTGGAATAGGTCCACTTTTATACAGGGTTGCCCATATTCGACGGAACCAACTGGCAACGCCATAACTTTTGACAGAGATGTCAGATCGCTTAATGACATACCGCGTTTGAAGCGTCAGTCCAAGCATATTTTTACCATGGAACAATACACGCCACGCGAGCGCTCTGAAAGAGTCTTCGAAATGGCCGAAGATGACGAGGAATTTTGGAACAAAATTTTCATGTCCGATGAAGCCCATTTCACATTGAATGGGACCGTAAATAAGCAAAATTGCCGTATTTACGCCACTGAAAATCCTCAGGAGATTCAAGAAGTGCCTCTTCATGACGAAAAAGTCACAGTTTGGTGCGGCGTTAGTGCGAAAACGGTCATTGGGCCGTTTTTCTTCCAAAATGAAAATGGCCATGCTGTTACCATCAACCAGGAGCGTTATCGCGACATGATGACCAATTTTGTGATGCCAATTATTCGTCGAAAGCGTTTGAGGCAGTTCTGGTTTCAACAAGATGGCGCTCCACCGCACACAAGTCGCATAACAATCGATTTTCTGAAGAATTTGTTTCCGGGCCGTTTGATGTCGAAAAGTGGTGATTTGGACTGGCCACCGCGTTCGCCCGATTTGACGCCGCCTGACTTCTTCTTGTGGGGATATTTGAAGTCAAAGGTTTACGTTAACAAGCCAAGGACCGTAGAAGAGCTCAAGGACAACATTCGTGAAGAAATAGCCGCTATTCCGGCCGAAATGCTGGCGAAAACGATGGAAAATGCTGCAAAAAGGGCACAATACGCCATCAACGCCAGAGGCGGCCATTTGAGAGATATCATATTCAAAAATTGATGTAAACAAATCTACTTGGAACAAATTAAATGATTAAGATTGCCAACCGCCAAATTTTTATTTTTTTCTTTGATTTTTTTAAAAAAAACATGGGTCCGTCGAATATGGGCAACCCTGTATATATTGATATTCATTATTTATGGGTCAAATTTTATCACACAGTAGTTTATTATTTATAAAATAATGAAAGAATATAAACGATTTCTAGCCACAAATGTGCTTGTATCACTTACAATTATAATATTTTGACTATTTTTTTTTTATGTGGAACTAAGTCCTTGTTTTTCTGTTCAACTTACACTACTTTAAAGATAATAGGCTTAACTCTAAACTTACGTCAGAACAAAAATGAAATCTATGTTTTATAAAATTTGACTTTCTTTAAATGAGTTCTAAACGCTTAAAATAATAATAAAAAGGAAAAATTATAATCTTATGTAGTAATAAGCAAAAATCAAATGTCTTACACATTTTTGGTATTTATTTTTTAATTAGGGGCAATTAAACGTATATCATTCGAAAGGTATGATGACATAGATATGCCAAATTATGGTAGATTTTAAATTGATGACCTCTTAACCGAAATATTAACGTTGAAATTTTATATTAATTTTAGTAAGGAATCTAAGAGCTAAAAAGAGGTAGAATAACGAACGAGGAATCAGATGAAAGGTCTGGCTGCACAGTATGATTGCATTTTAGATAAGTGACCTTCGACCTAAAATATGACCGTAATAAATGCTCTTTATTTATGAAATAAAAGTTAAACTATAAGAGATAGAAAAACATGATGTAAAGGGAAGTTTAGACATTGATAATATGTGCAAAAAATACTTCAGACATTTTTCGTCATCTCTTACGGATACCCTACAATAAGCATTTTCTTATGTTAAAAGTGTGAATATTTGTATATTGTGAAAGTAAATTTTCTTACATAGTAAATTATGAAAAACTTATAACTTTCGTTATTTTTACAAAAATTATTGTGATATATCAAACAATGTAGATTTTCTCAGTACAACGTACATATTTTATTGAGGAAAGGTTGAAGGTAATTTTCAGAATGAGAAATAGACTATTAAAATTTCAAATTTCAAATTTTGCAAGCAAATATCTCAGCCATTTTTCAATCGCTTTTTATTAAATTTTCTTTGTCTGAAAGATCAATTAATTGAATTTTGAGAAATAAGAAAAGATTAAGCTTTACCTCAACAATTCAATGTTTTATATGGTTTTAAAAAGCCTCTTAAATATTCAGTTTTTGCTCAATAGGCAGAACTTTTTTTTGTTGTAATTTGTTTTTTCTTATAAAATTTTATTTTTTCACTTTTATATGATATGTCATTTATTTGCAAAAATTGAATCATTTTGACACATAATTCATTAAACTGTTTCTATCATCAAAAAGCATGAGCTATGATTTTTTTGGTGAAAACTAATTTTTTGAAAATGCTGTTTTTATGTTTTTTACAAAGTTCTACAGCTTAAAAAATAATTTCTGTGAACAAATTTTTCAAATATTTCAAACCACTCTAACAGCCCTATTCTGGCAAATTAACAAATTGTTAACCAGTATTTTGAATATTTCTATGTGTTTGATGTATTTTTTTTATTTCAAAACAAAATTTGAAGCTCAAAAATAAAATATTTTGATAAAAATTGTCAACTGCTTTTCAGTTATTGACAATTTCATTAAAAAATTTTGTTTTCTGAGCTTTAAATTTTGTATTGCAAACAACAAACACATAGAAATATTCAAAATACTGGTTAACAATTTGTTAATTTGCCAGAATAGGGCTGTTAAACTATGTTTTAGGCCATTTTGTAATCATATATTATATACAATTCGGATTGACGAATTTAACTTCACGCTCTTCGTCTTAAAAGACCAAATAAAAAAGTTTTGCAGTAATTTGTCTAATTATTTTCAACGTTATCATAGAGTGCTTTTATGAGGGAAAGTAAAATTCTTTTTGCAAAGTACGAATTTAACTTTTGGGACAAAATTAAATTTGTTCCTTTTGCAAAGTACGAATTTAACTTTTGGGAGGAAAATAAATTGGTTCTATTTACAAAGTACGAGTTTAGCTTTTGATTCATATTTACCTTTTGGCACAATTTTGAGTGCACAATTAAGACTTTGGTCATAAACATTTTTTTAAAAGTAGTGAAATTGGCGCTCATGGTACTAATGGCACAAATTTTCAAAGCAAAAATTCGAAGTGCAAGCTATACATCGTTGTAAAGGTGGTTTAATCACCTTTCCAATGAAATGCTTAACAAAAATATGTGACGCACAGATTTTGAGAATTTTTGCTTTGAAAATTGGTACCATTAGTAGCATGAGCGCCAATTTCACTACATTCAAAAAATGTTATTGACCAAAGTCTTAAATGCGCACTCTAAATTGTGCCAAAAGCTTAATTTGAATCAAAAGTTAAACTCATACTTTGAAAACGAATTTAATTTCCTCCCAAGAGTTAAATTCGTTCTTAGCAAAAAGTACGAATTTAACTTTTTGCGAATCAAAAATTTGGTTTGAGTCTTTGCTAAGTTAGCGTCGGATTGACGAATTTATCTTCACGCACTTTTTAAGAAGAAATGCCTCAGATTATATTCATTGTTTCTTTCTCTGACCAAATTAGGTATAAACAAGAAAACAAAAGAAATAATGCATGTTATTATAAAGTTACAACATTTGTTTCCAATATTGCTTCAATATTGTTCACATTTTTTATTAAACTAATTTAAACTTAGTAAACATAATAAAAAAAAACCAAAAAAAAATGTACAATTGTAAAAAATCTGATACAGAACCACTTTCAAATAACATTTGAATTCTCCAGAAGCAACAACCGATGTGTAACTGTCACTTGTATCCATTTTTTATTCTAAAAAAACTATTTCATATCTTAAATTGATCTTTCTTTAATATAAACAAGGCATCTCAAATACTTTAATATTTAATAAATATTAATTTTAATAAATAAGCTTGTATTTTTACGATAGAAAAATATGCTCAGAAAAAAGTCTATTAAAACATTTTTATGAAAATTACTAACATCTTGTGGCTTCACCCTTTGTGCAATGGGTGAAATGGAGAGATTAATGCAAAGCCCCAAGAACCTTTATGTTTCAAAATAAAGTAATTAACAGTTCATATTATAAAAAACTTACGATTTATAATTAACAAAATAGATTGGGGCGACAGAGTTACTTTTCTTTTTTTTTTTTTTTTTTTTGTTTACCTGCAAGGAAAAAGAAAAATAATTATTAAAAAAGGTTGATAAAAGCACAAAGTTTATTAATTTTTGTTTATGTATAATTTCACAATATTTTCACTTTGTAAACAATTCCCACAAAAACTAGATTTTGCGGTAAAGACGATGATAGGCAAAAGTGATACCTTGTTCAAAAAACACACACACAAAAACACATAAATATGTATAAAACTGAACACAGCCACACTCACACAAAAAGATATGCTTTCAAAGCTAACCAATGCTGCTTGTTTGCTGCTGACCATTTAAGGATGTTGTCAACTTCAACTTTGTTTAGCTGACCATAAAAAGGAGCAAATATTTTCACCCCGCCAAAAAAGGACATTCAGGTAAGCTGTGGTCAAGTTTAGAGCAACGGCAGTGAACATTGTTCAATGGCGTTGTATTGTTGTTATTGTTTTTTTTTTTTTGTCAAATTCTTGCAAAGTTAAAGAGAAGCTAGGATTTTTTACACTATCATAGCTTGTGGCAAACTTTAAATAGTAGCATGAGGAAAAGTGAACAAAAAAAATTAATGGGAAAAAAATGAGAAATAAAATAAAGAAAACAAAGCAAGTAATGAAAAAAAGTGAAAAGCCATCGAAAACAACAGAGACCAAAATCAACAAAACGTAAGACAAAAAGGAAAAAATAATAAAAAAAAAATATGAGAAAAACCGACCGGAAAAGCACGCAGCAGTAAAACTTGGACGGACACATTGACAAACAGATGGATGAACAGGAAAACCGAAACGAATGACATTCGACATCAAATCAAACATCAAACAAACGGCTAGCCACAAAGCCGCCAACAAGCGCTGCCAACTAGAAAAAATTCGAGGGAAAAAACGGAGGACGGTGTGTTTTGAGGTGATACGGTGTGTGTCTGCGTGTGTTTGGGGGGGGGGGGAATAAATATAATCGGGCAAGTGCACCGTGGGGCTTTGGTCAAGAAAACGTTGCTGCAGCACGTTTTGCACAGCAAATAGACAACAACAACAACAACAACAACAATAACTACGAAATAGCAAAATAACACAGAAAAAGTGCCAAACCAAATATGGTGAAAATGCGAAAATTCCAAAAGTTAAGTAGTCCAAATCTCTAGAGCTCGTTGATGGCGGTCACAACAATAAAAACGCAACAACAACAACAAGTATGCTAACAGTTTTTTATGTTCTTGCAGTGTTGACTATTTGAAGTACTAACCACCTTCAAGCTTAGACCACCATCAAGCTCAGACCAACTTTAAAATAAATAAAACATTTTGTCGGAAACTGCCCGCTGTTTTTGTTGTAACTACAAATGTAGTCACATTTTTGTTCTTCTTTTTCTTCACTATTTGGCATTCAAAATCAGTTAAACATCGTGTTTGAAGTTCGTACTTAAGTGCTTCTTGAGCAGCAAGAACAGCAATTTTTTTTTTTTTGCTATAAACAACTACTGCCAATAGCAAAAAACCTCACTCCTCCCACACCCCACCCACACACACAAGATGTAATCTGCTATTTCAGAAAATTGCTTCCCAATTGCCATGAAAACCGATTTTGGTTTTTTGATATTTTTTTTTTTTTTTTAGATGCTGTTGCCACAAAATTATGCCTTGCAGTCATTTTATAGTAGACAAAAAAATAAGAAGTTGTTAACTTAAGTGTATATTTGTGTATGTTGAGGAGTATTTGTAGAAATGCTGATAACTGCCCAGAGACATATTTCATATGTAACTGCATTGGATAATAAGCACCGATTGGTAGTTATATTCTGACAATTTTAGATATTCAAATAAAATTCGTTGATTGGCTGGGTAGTAAAAATACACAAAAGTACACCATCGTGCTACAAATATCGGAAAAATTTTCACACACGAAGTAAACCATGTACACGTGAAACTTAAGTCAAAGATTTGTTAAACTGATTTCTCGCTTTTTCTCAAGTACATACTTCAGAATTTTTTAAAATGACTTTTAAGTCACACGACATGTTTTTGTTATTAAAACCATGCGAATTTTGATCAAATTTCAAATAAAACACTTCCTTGTAACAATTTAGACTTAACTTTTTACTAAAATATTAACTTTTTATTACGAAGTGACAATACTTCCATACCAAATATGTAGATAAGGGTGGAGTGCGATTGTATGTGGGGGAAAAACCGAATTTTTAACATAGCCGGGGGCACGGTTGCCACCTTAAATTCCCACGAAAAAAACCTTTTTCCCACAATAGCAAAAATTAATAACCACGAAAATTCCCATGGTATAAAATTTAAAAAAAAATCCCATTGTAATTAAAAAAAACCACAAAAAATCCCACGGACATTTAAAATAACCACGAAAATCCCACGCAAATAAAAAAAACCACGAAAAATCCCATTTGTATTTAAAAAAACCTCGATTAATCCCATTTGTATTAAAAAAAAACCACAAAAAATCTCTCTTCTATTAAAAATTACCACAGTAAATAATACAGACAAAAAATTGTCAAAAATTAAACAAAAAATTAAAAAAAAAACAACTATTATTTTTCGTCGTATGTGTTTTAATTAGTCTTTTAGTAATAATATTTAATAAAAAATATTTGTTTAATCCACCTTAGAACTGTATAAAGTTTACAAAAAGAGTTCCAAATTAGGTTTTAGTCTTTAAAAAGCAAAACACAATCACAAAATTCTTATCTTTTTAACAATTATTGGTCAGCACGCACCGCATCAAAAGCGAAATTCAATTCGACTGAAAATTCGATGAACAACGAATATTTCGACATGGTGTGACATTCGATGCTTGTTGTTCGATAACCAGCAAAGATTACGTCGAAAGCAACTCATAATAAGGGTCAATCACAAATCAATTTTAAGATATACTAATTTTGTATATTGATAAAAAAAAAGAAAAAATTTACTGAAACATATTTTCCCAATGCATGGAATTATGTCAAGAGTGAAAGAACTTCCCACCAAACCAAAGTAATCGAAGTCTTAACGTATTCGTTGCAAAAATCATATAAATGGGTTGAGACGATTTTAACAATGAACAAAATATGAAAAATATACACTTTAATGTATATATTTTTATACATTTTTTAACTGAAAAATAAAAAGAAATCCTTCAAAACTAAAAAAATCCCACAAAACAAAAAAAATCCCACGTAAATTAAAAAAAAACACACTCAATTAAAAAATCCCATGGGAATTCCCATTTCCCACGGCAATTAAAAATAACCACAAATGTGATTTTTCCCACAAAGGTGGCAACCGTGACCGGGGGTGCAAAAATTGTGAGTGGATATAAATAGCATATCTGTAAAATTTCAGTCAAATTAAAGTTCATCTTTTGTCTAACAATATTTCACAAAACAAATATATAACAGTAGCTAACAATATTTTATTTGTGGCCGACACATACGGTAGAAGTAAAATCTTCAGGAAACTTAAATGAATGAGACGATTGCAGTATTAGGAATGGGATAGTTATAGAATGACGAAATTTTGTACTTTTTTTAAATTTGTTACTTTTTGTAAAATTTGAAATCTTTTAAAAGTTCGTACTTTTTTTAAAATTTGATCTTTTTTAAAAATGTCTTTTTCAAAATACTGTAAAAAGTACTGTTTTTAAAATTTGGTACTTTTTACAATACAAATTTTCATCCTAATCAGATGAGTGGTTAAGGAATAGCCTATTTCTACATTCTTTGTATTACAGCACTGTCTGATGTTCGAGATAGAGCAAAACCGATAAAGTCAAAACACGCATTCGAAAACTCCTATTCACAAAGTTTTCATATAAATCGGGAGACCGGTTTAGAAATAAAACTAGGAATTGTAATACTTCCGCAGCATCACTTCCGTATATTTCAAAGTATTTCACATGTGGTTTCATCGAGCCACAAATCGGTGCCAAAGAAGTATTAAGTATTAAAAAACTACTTCTGACGGGAAACGAAACGAATCAAATTAAATATCATAGTAGGCTTGACAATCGATAAGTAATTAAAATAATTTTGCAGCAAAAAAATTGTATAGCTCAAAAGTTCAGTTTATTTGGTGTTGCGTTGAGAGTTGCTATAACTAGAAACATGCCAAATACGACTAATTTTCTTTATTGCCCAATTTTTGGATTAGGGCTGTATATCAAAATACTACGAGTATATTAGTGAATCTTCTAAAATATCTGTTAAGCACCAAACCGTTGATTTTATATCAAGGAAGATAGTGAACAAAATCATATTAATTTGGGAGAAAGCATCTCTCCCAGCAATTTCCAATATGGTTATTGGTGCAATAGATAAAGTTATAACAAAAAATATACAAAAGAAAAATCATTGAAAAGAAGCTGAACAAAAACGACTTAATTTTGCTAAAAATAAAGCTTTTGGTTAAAACACTACTTCCATTTGTTCTTTCCATACTACTTCAAATATAGATATGGAGACGAATTCCGAAAATTATACTGGAAAGGATGAATGTGCTTTTCAGGTTGTTAAGAAGGCACCTCTTCCAAGAAATAAAGTAGTTTATTCCAATGTAGCGTTAGTTTGTGACAGATTTGGCAGTTCTGAACAGTAGCAATAATAGTCAGTTCAACCCTACAAGATTTAAAAATGGTTACTTCAAATGATTCCCGTTGGTGGTCGATCGAAGCAAAATACAAAGAGCAAGAAAACACGCGCAGCAATTCAAATTGCACAATCAACACAAAATTTAAAAGTTTAGAGACATTACTTTGACGGCAGAAAGGACCAAACTATTACTCAAATGAAAATAGAAGATACAATGTCCGGAGAATTGTATTGGAGGAACATATAGTAGCACTTTCAGAACCAGTTTTGAAATATATTGTTCAGTTCACAGCAACTAATGGCACAGCCGTTGGAATAGAAAATAATTTTTTAGAATTTATTTCAAATAAGGAATTAAATATTGCAAATATAACAGTAATCGGTTGTGAATACGGGCTCGAATGGCGGAATTATAAGATTACTAGAGCTGGAACTGATGAAACCATTACAACGGTTCATATCTATGTTGCACTTCCATGAATTGCCGTTACGTCATTTATTTTAAAAATTAGATGGCAGAACAGTTGGCCCAAATGCGTACTTAAGTCCAATAGAAAAACAAATTCAAATTTGAGAAGCACTTCCATTGGTTTCATTCCAACCGATTTTGTCCGAATTACCACACATTGATTTCCCGGACCTTAGCTCAGACCAAAAGTATCTGTATGAAATGACAGTCGCAATTTCTAGCAACAATTTGTCTTTCAAATTAGCTAATGCAAAGACTGGGAAAATATCACATTCTCGATGGCTAACAACAGCCAGCTAACTTAGATTGTATGTCTCTCAATTAAATCCATCCAAAAGTCTTCGCTCCAACATGCTCCAACATGGTTTCAAATCGAAAGCACACCTTCTTACAAATATGGAGCTATGCATCTGTGGAGTCTGATTTATAAGTCACGATCATTCGATTCATCGGTTAAGAACATCATTTTGCTAAACGCCTATTTTGCGCACTCTGAGAATATTTTGGTGACTATGCTTTTTGACGATAGGATACATATACGAGAACTTGTTTTAAGACATATACTGAGGATTAGATCAAATTTGACAACGTCTCAAAATGAAGTGCGTGTTTTTTCTGTTAATCTACTTTTAAGCAATCTATCTTGAATGATTTAACCCTTTCGGGACGGAGTTTTATTTTGAAAACCGTGATATTTTTCGTGGAAGTTTTTGCATATTCTAACAGATATGTCAAAAAAAATATGTTCTGCATACTCAGAAATCCTGAAATCGCCCTTTTATCCTGGGACATATAATCCCAATAAGCATTTTTCGTGGGACATATGATCCCAATAAGCATTTTCCGTGGGACATATGATCCCAATAATAATAAAAAAATAACCAAAGTATTACAATATTAGTACATTTCAATGGAAATTCATTTTTATTTGTTTTATTTATTGTTTTATATTATTGTAGTAATATAATTAGGAATTTAATTTGTGGAAGGGTCCAAAACATTGGTAGCACAAAGCGTTGTTACAGCCTGAGCATATCATCTTTGTGCGCTTCTCGATACCAAGTGAAGTGCAGCAAACGCAGCGACAACGTTTTTCTTGTTCCACTGGCAAGTGATCTCCAACATTGAGACTATCAGTTTTTGGACGCTTGGGTTTTCTTCCCCCCTGGCGACGTGGCATTTTCTCTCGTCTTTTAATTCCTTCGGAAATCATGCCTTCAGCAAGAGGGACCAGGAAATCTTTCAACAATATTTTTGTTTCTTATATTCGGTATACACAATCCACGAATTTACCACGCAAACCATTAGTAGTTTGTAGAAAACTTTCTTCCACCATTTTTGAGACTTGCGGTTAAAGTCATAAACGGCCGTTTTCTGGTCGGCTAAGTCGACTCCTCCCATATAAATGTTATAGTCGCTGATACTTTTAGGACACTTGATTTTCTTCTTTGATCCGTCTTTATGCTTTCTTTCAATGTCTACAAGCGATGGCGCATGGCAATTGGAAACTAAAAGAACTTCTTTCGAATCCATCCATCGAGCAGCCAGAATAGCACTAGATTTAGTTTGAAGTTGGCTTTCTCCTCTCTTCAACTTTCCGATAAATTTAGGTGTATTCTTTCTGTTTTGCATGTATGTTCCAAGTGCGGGAAATGCAATGGTTTCCAATAAATTTATTGAAGTAAAGAAGCGGTCAAAGGACAAACATACATTTTTCTCACGAATAGATGAAACCAATTTTGATACGACCCTCTCTCCAAGAGTGCTGATGTTGGACTGCACAGCATTTTCTTCCTTTCCAGTATAAACATTCAAATCGTAACTGTTCGTAACTGCATCGAAACTTTTATTCCACGTTTTATTGGTTTCATGGGCATATATTGCTTCATACTTGAATTTTACCATACATTCGTCAATAGACTGGAAACAACTCTCACTGCGAGCAGCAGCAAATGTGTATTTTAGACAGTTCACAACATCGTAGATGTAATAGTCTTTGCCAACGTTAGTGGGCTTTTCACAATTATTGAAATATAGCTTTGATGCCAGTAATAAAAAGCGATCTCGTGACATACAGTTTTTTATAATTGAATTACCCATTGATGGATTTTTGCTCCAATAGTCCTTCAGAGATGGCACCTTGTTATAATGCATAATCAATGAAACTCCCAGAAATACAAGGATTTCATTCGGATCGGTTAAGTTTCGCTTTGACTGCGCACGATGGTTCAAAGTTATTAGACGCTGATTAGTGCATACAGCAATTCGAATGCACAAACTGTAGGGAAATATCTTGGGAAACACCTTATACTCGTTGCACTCATCAGTGAGATGAAGAAGTATTTTGCAATCTCGTTCAGTAGGGAATTTGTATTTTGGATTGAAATCCTGACGGCCATCGGCGGTAAAATTTACCCACTGGACAACTGGCTGTGACTCGTCATCTTTTTCGTCGTGTTCACAGGGCACATTGGGATTATCGTCAGCTTCGGCAGATTCGGTGTCATCGGAGTTCTCAGTCAAATATTCACTTCCAGAATCATCAAAATCAACATCAGAATCCGACTCTTCGCATACAATACGCACAAGTTCCTCAAGGGTTTGCTTCTTTTTTGCCATATAAAATGTGTATAGGGACAATTAATCCCACAAAAAAAACGTATTGGGACTAGATATCCCACGTAAAAAACGTATTGGGACTATATATCCCAATTTTACGAAATCAGCTATAACTTACCTTATATTGTCATAAAACACCACCAACCAAGTAAGTTTAAAAAACAAACACTTTTTTTATACAAAACAATACAATTCTATGAAATTAATATTCTTTAGCAACAGCTTTCAGCTAATTATCGATCACAACTGCTCAAATTTCACCGATGTTGTGAAATTCATTGTCAGCTGGTGTGAGTACGCTGACATGTACCGTTATGTTTTTGTTTACATTTCATAATGGACACTTAAATCTGTTTTCGGGACTATTTACATAAGCAATTGCGTTGAAAATAGAGAAAATACGGAAGTTTAACTATTGGTGGGACGTATAGTCCCAGTAGTCCCGAAAGGGTTAAATGAGTTGGCAGGTCACTCCACTACAATTTTAACGGTTTTCCATGTCATTCCCAAGCAGTTGAAAGGTGCGTAAAACTAGTGACCGAAGCTTCTTCCGCTGTCTGCGGCGAAGATGCAAGGGACGAATTTATAAGGGCCAGACCAAAATCTAGAGCGTCTTTACCTAAATTTGAGACTGACTTTCAACAAAGTTTGAAGTTGCAAAATAAAAAACATATTAAAAAATCATTACAAAAAATTTAGAAAAAATACAAAAAAAATTAAACAAAATACAAACATATTAAAAAAATTAAAAAAATAAAAAAAAAATAATAAAAATAAAACTTAAAAAAAATAAAAATTTAAAAATGGTTTTCGAAGTATAGCTTCCTCCTAGTGGTGAAGTCTGGGTGAATTGCTGATTAGCAAAAAGCTGTTTTTCATTACTGCTACTTACACAGAGAAATTGTTGTTTTTTATGTGAAGTATTCCGACTTTGATTTAGCGCCTGGAAAAATTGGGACTAATATAAAAACCAATTTTTTTTTTAATTCATCATTGAGGAATTTTAAAATGAAAAGTGGAAGCTGAAGATCATCCCTAATCACGATGAAATTTTATATGTACTGTGGCCATAACTATTCACAACTTTTCCACCCCCGGCGATGTTGAATTGACTTATGTTTTATTTGAAAATTTATTTAAATAGTTTTCAATTTGATTGAAGTAAAAAACTTCCAATTCAAATAAAATTTTAAACGAAAAAGTTCGCTAAGAATTTTCTGGGATACTGATGAAACTAAGAAGTAATTTTAAAAATCCTGACGTTCTAGAGAAAAAGTAGTAAAGCAGTTTTATAATTCTTTGCCCCTAGTTTCACCTGTTATGGTTTACTTTGTGTGTGAAAAAGGCTGCCGCAGATGATTCACAGATTCTGATGAAAGACAAAAAAAGTATAACAACTTATTCTACATAACCTGGGATTTTAGCCGAATTTATAATGTCCTGCACTATATCTTGCGTTTTGCCTGTTTACATAAAACCATACAAATGTAAGAAAGCTCTAATTTCGAATAATCATATCTAACATTAAGCTAATAAAGAAAAAAACATGAACAGAAGCAATTAGAGTTGGACTGCTACTGAGTTGCGTAAAACTATATGATTCACATATAGTTTATACGTACGACAACAATGTAGTTAGTCAAATAAAATTAGATTTTGTTTAACAAAACTGTAAAAATAAAAATTGGTCCAACCCTTTAGCAAATTCATTTACTTGAGCTGCTCCTTCCGCAACCTGTTGACATCATATTTTTCTACACTTATATTTTGATTTCGTATTCAAAATTTCAGAAAGACTCCAATAGCTTACTCGATTACGGGTAAGTCTAATATAAATTTTCATAAAGAATTGAGTAAAGTCATAGTCTGCTCACGGTTGAAAATCTGGCACTAAAACTGAAACTTTTTTGTGCTACATATTAGGCTGGGTCGATTTGTATGGAGGTAAAAAATTTATGTCGCCTGGGCGATTTTCGGATCGGGCATGAAAAGTTATTAAAAAAAAGGGGTTGATAGGGGTGCACTTTACCCTATCACAACTACAATTTTCTGAATTTTTTCTTAAGGAATATTTTAAGGAATGTTTTTTTTTTATATAAACATGCACAGCCAGAACAAATCTGACGCCAGAAATGAAATTCTCGTACCCGATTCAATCTAAAACCGACCTCACATTTAAACATTTTTATACAAAAATTTATCGTAAAAAATTCCAAACAAAAAAATTCACAAAATTCAAGGTATAATCTTAACGTTGGGTGCGTATGTATTTTTGACCATCACGGCTGAACCACTAAAGCTATCTACCTTATATTCACAACATATGTTCGTGTGGTTCTCTGAAATTTTTTTGTTTTTTTAGATTCCCTAGGAGGCGCTGTGATCGATTTTTAAAAAAAATAATATTTATAAACCGATAAAAACAGAGAAAAAATTTATTGTAAAAAATTTCAGGATCAAAATTTCACTAGAAATAATCAGACCGGTTTTTTAAAAAGAAAAAAAAACTGAAATAAGTCCAAAATATTCCTTAAAATATGTCATTAAAATTTTATTCGTAATTTTCAGCCGAAAATAGAATTCGTAGAATGGACGTATTTGGTACACATTTCAAATATTTTATTCATATTCGTTCAAAAACAAATTTATATTTTACTTTACATATACGAATGATCCTAATACCTAGTTACGAAAAAAAAACTTCTATTCAGCTGGGTTTGAACCGCGGTTCTTTTGCTTATGGGCCACGAACTCTAGCTGTAGGCTACGGCCACCTTGCAATCTCACATTTCCCTTCGGTAATGTTTCGACAAACCAGTCTGAACGATTTCAGTTGTAAATTTTTTAAACTCAACTAAAACTTCATGCCTTCTACGAATAATGAGTGCGGTCAACCTACTAATGAATTTTTTAGTAAATACTACGAATGTAATGAAAGAAATTACGAAGTCATTCCTACGAGATATTGACGAATGTTAAGGAATTTTATCCGTTATTAGTCGAAGATCATTCTTCGTAGCAACATTTAAGCAAAAATTCGTAGCAAAGGGCATTTTATTTAATAACGAATATACATTTTGACGATACGCAAATTTATGTTTTAAAGTCAATGTGAACAAGCAGAAGACAAACAGCCGTATTCATAAAAATATTTTAAAACAGCTTTCAAACGTTTTTTGGTTGAAATGCTTTTTAAAGTTTAAACACTCTTTAAAAGCGTTGTATTCATAAACGAGTTTTAAGAGTCTTATAGTTTAAGTGAGAATACTGATGCTTTAAAGTAGGAACAGTTGTAATTTTCGTTTGTGACTTTGATAAATAGAATGACATTTGCTTAAAAATTTAAAAAAGAAAAAATAGGTTTGTTAATTTGATATTTTGACAGGCATTTGTTTAGAATTTTGTTTACCTTTAAATCAAAAACAGTGTTGCCAAATTTTTTTTTAACTTCAATTTTCAGAAAAAAAAACTTATTTTTTGGAACTAAGAAAAAAAATAACTAAAACATATATTTTTAAAATGTGTGCTTTGAAATATTTATTATTGTATTCGAAATAAAGTATTTAAATAAATAGTTAAACAAAACAAAAACAATCGCATTCACTAACTAAAATCACTTAAATTATCAATTTATTAAAAAACTAAAGAATTTTTACTACAAGAACTTTTGATATTTATATGAATGTAAATGTCATTACCAATTTTTGAGATCATAGTAAATAACATCCTATTAATATATGGCATTAATAGCTGCGTTTCTTTCGCCTTAATATAATCGCGACAAAAAATTTTATCAAAGAAACGGCAAGAAAAACGACTCGTAGAGGGCACTACCTTTGCAGTCAAAATTAAATTCAAACAAGCAATCATGATACAATAACTATTAGGTGTCATGAGAACGTGTGTCGTTCAAAACTGTTGTGAACTGTTATGGTAGCGATACCTTAGTGAACGATGTTTTCCTCTGAATGTGTTTTACTCTGAACGTCAGAAAAATTGTAAGTTATTTAATTTAATTATTAATACTATGCAATTATATAAATAATTAAAGTGCTATTGTTGGCTCCGCTGAATGCGTCCAATGTGTGTGACACACTCGGTTTGCTTTTTTTTTTTCTTTTGTTTAACATTCGATGGTCGCATCTCGTGAGAAAATAGATAGCTGTCATGGCTACCTAATAGTCATTGTATCAAACAAACAAAAAATTCCAAAAATGAAATGATAGCTCATAAAAATATACAGGTGCGGCACCTGTGTTTCAAATTTTTTAAAGGCTATGTCACAATTTTATATGGATTGTAATAGGATTATTATTTTTGTTTTTGCTTTGCATGTAAAAAAAAATAATCTGGATTATTTTGAAGCGAATGGAACGCAGCTAATATATCACATTAATTTTAGTGGATAAATTTAAGAAATGTGGAGATAATTCCAAGTCCTTTTATTACAAAGAAAAGTTGTTTATGCTGTTTTATCGATTCCTGAAGCACCAGCAAATGCAGAAAGCATTTTTTCTCAAAGCTGTAGTAATAAACCCATTTAATAAATTTTATATCAAACCTTTTGTGAAATTTTGCAATGAAAAGACTGTTTAAGAAAAATCAAACAGTTACAAATGATGAAATGATGATGAAATCTGCAAAATTTAATTACTTTTTATACATATTTGCTAATTGTATAAAGGATAGGAATTTCTAATTTATTTCTCATTTTAGTTTTGTTAATATTTATTTGTGAAAAAATACGTTCTTTATTTGCTTTTGCTACAAATATCATTAAAACAACATAAACTAGTTTTCGAAGTAATGGAAAGACTTTGGAATTATCTCCACGTTATTGATCAAAAATTGCTCTTCAAAAAGTTTCAATGTTATTTTCATTCAGTAAATTTAAATCACTGAAAGTAATGTGGCGCAACTCATGCAACTCATGCAACTCATTGTCAATTTCTTGCAATTTTTCTGAATGGATGACCTTAGGTAGAAAAATACACAAATTGAAAATAGTGAAACCTTGCCGTTTCGTAGGTGCTCAAAGTTCGACACATTTTATAATATCATTCCCAAAATCAAACCTTTGTAATAAACAATTGCATAGCTTAACATAAAATTTTAAACAATGTTCTCTAAAATCCATTTCATCTGATTTGAATAATTTATGCATAGAACTTAAAGATGAATATACCTCGGCTCATAAATAAATGTCTTTAGGATCTTTTAAAATGTTGCAATCATTTACATCAATTTATTTGTAGTTTTCAAACCATATGTATTCATTTATATATATTGACCGTCAAGATCGTATTGGGAGTGAAAAGTAGTAGTAGCAGCTTCAAATGTTACTTATATTTTTGTAGTAACATACAATTTATTTTATTTATTGCATTTGATTCATAACACTAGTAAGCATTGTTTTAATCGTAAAAGCTTAATAAAGTGGGTAAAATAAAAAAAAACAATTTTTTTAGACAAAAACTGGAAAACTGTCTCAAAAAACTGGCAAAAAAGTTGTGTCTGCCCATATGGTAACACTGATCACAAAACGCAATTATTTTCATTTATTTATTTGTTTGTTGACATTTTAGTTTGTCACAAAATGAGAAGATTGTTCTCAATTGAGTACATTAAAATTTAAAATAGCTTTGTAAGAGGTTTACAGAAGGTTTGTTCCTATTTTAAGATTCTCTTATTTGTGAAGCTGTTACAAGAGGTTTTTTTCATTATTGAACGTTTATGAATAACGTTTTTAGGAATGTGTCTTACAAAAGGTTTACAAGAGGTTTGTTACTTTTTATGAATACGGCTGAAAGTAAATAAATTTATGATAAAATAAATGTTTTTCAAAAAGTCGGCTTGTTTTTCTATCATAACGATGATCCAAATTGGATACTTTTTTATTTTTTCCTGAACTTAATAAAAAGACAAACAATTCCGCAGTATTTAAATATAAAGCGAAAGCAAAAATTAGGAAATTTAATAAGTAAGCCAATTTTGGATCAAGGACTAATTTTTGAAAAAATCTTATATCATATTAACAAGCGCGTCGGAAGCGAATTTCATCTGGTGGGGCAGTACAAATGGTAGTGCAAAAAAAGTTCACCCAAATTTCTTCATATGAAACGTGAAGAAGAGAGAACGAAGAGGAAAATATATAATACAAAAATATTATCGTTGTAAAAAAACTGATATTTTGAATAAATTTTCTTTTTAAATTGTTTATCTAGCTAAAAAAGTGGGGGAGGGGCAACTGCCCCCTTTATCCCCGCTTGCTACGCCAATGCATATTAAGCAAACGGTCTTAAATTAGGATTTGTTATATTCAAAAGTTTTTTATCACATAAATATAAATAAGAAACTCGATTTGAAACAACCTTTTTATGCTTCTTAAAATTCACGTTATTTAGCGGTGCCCAACCAGTTTGAGAATTTTCTGGACTTTTTTCACGTCACGTACTTACATTAAACCAGAATTCAGTATCAAGCCTTGCAGTGAGGGCCTGGAATATGTTAAGAAAATGTATGAAACCCAAAACAAATCTAATATACATGTACCTCTTCATTTATTTATTTCTACGTTTTGAATTAAAAAAAGGCATTTTTCAAATCATTCAGATAATAGGTATGTTTCCGTACTCGATCGTAGGAACTTGCAACTGATTCATGTTGGAAAAAGAAATAAGTATATTTGTGTAAATGCGATGTGAGATCCGGTGAAAAATATCTCCCTTAACATGCGGGGAACACATAACATGCGGGGAATAGCGACAACTCAAATTTTTAATTTTTGCGAATGATATGGATTTTGACCTCCTAAATCCAAATCTGAAAAATTTCAGTCCCCTTGAAATTGATTTAGGAGTTAAAGGCTTCCAAAGTTAAGAAATGGTCTAAAAATTTAGTTTGTTTTTTAAATTTTCCAATAAAAAAAACATTGTTTAATATTAGGAAATTTTTGTATTCTTATTTTTGAAGTAGAAAACTTGGGGCTCAATAGCAGTTAATGCAATTTCATTTAAGGAAATTTAAGGCCTGACATTGTTAAATTTATTAAACTTTTAAGAATATTTGCTTTAGCAAAAAATTACTGAAATGTATTACATGAAAAAAAAAAAATTAAATTAAATTTTTAAATTGTTGAAAGTTGATAAACTCATAAATATTGCTAAAAAACATAAAAACATATACGAAAAAGCTGACGGGCAGTACTTTAACAAATTTTTCAAAGAACTTTTGAACTCTTTTGTTATATTTTTGTCAAGATTTTGTAAACGTTTAACATTTTCTTAAGCATTAAATCTGCCAACTTGGTCGAATTTCTATTTAATTATACTTTTCATCAACTTTTCTCTGAGATTTTTAATTGCTTAAGCATAACTTGGTTGGGACTTTACTTATTTTAGATATAAAACTTTGTTCTGGTTCAAACATAAAGTTTAATAATTTTCACAAATACACTTCACTGCCAAACTTCCTGTAAGAAAACACGTTACTGCTACACAAACGACCAAAGTCAAACTATTGTTTGAACAATGAAAAGAAACTATCGATCTTAACACAAACACAATTTTTTCAAATCCCATTTACAGTTCTGCATTACAATGTCATAACCGACAATTTTTTACAAGTGGATTAATTACTTTCTCCTCTAACTGATAGACTGAACAGAATGAACTTGCTGCAGCGTCAGCGTCAATAAAACTACAATTAAATGGTGCTTGCGAAAACATTGCTTACACAGAATAGTAAAAACAATAGATAGAAAAACAATAGAATTATTTTCATCTGCTTTAGCTTTCTTGATCTCAACTTGGTTTTTTAAAACGAAATTTAAAAGAATTTTTAGATCCCTTTACGGCAAAAACAATTTATGTTAGTTTAGTAAGATCTAAACTTGAATACTTGAGTTTTGTATAGGACCCGTGTTATCAGTCGTATTGAACGCATTCAAAAAAGTTTCACTAGATTCGCTCTACGCCGTAGATTTTCTTTTGAGAATATGCCATCTTATGATGCGCTGCAAATTGTAAGGCTTACAAAAATTGTCGCAAAGAAGGCAAGCACAGAGCTTTTTATTTATCAAACGCATTTTAGATAGCAACATAGATTGTCCGGAATTACTGAAGTTAATTCCGTTCTATGCTCCGATTCAACCATTGAAAGAGAGTTCTTTGTTCTGCGTTCCATTTCATAGAACTAATTATGGCATGAATGAGCCAATATCTAGATGTTTAGTTAATTGTAATTTAATTGCTTATAATATTGATTTTAGCGATAATTTCATTGTATTTAAAAATAATGTTTTTGAAATGTTAAACTACTTTTCGCTGTTTTTATATTATAATAATATAAGATAGCTCTTATTATTGGTGGATATATCTTTTGTAATTATGAAAAAGTCTGTAAGATCTTGTATCAGCAGACTGAATTAAATTCAATTAAATTAAATGGAGCTTTATTTAATTAGATAAAAATCGATATTTAATTAAATTTCTTTTCGTTTCAAATTTTTTTTGTCATAACGGTATATGACAATGACTGAGTATAAGGATATGGAACTTTAAGGAAAAGTGGGGCTAATCTTCACAATTTTATTGGTAATATTAATTTTATTAATCATTTAAAAAACAGCTTTAATTAATAAGTGATTCTGATTGCAGGTGCATGCAGGTGCATGCATTGCCATTGTGTATGGCGAGTACATAAAATGCATCGTGAAGTTGCATTAGCCAAAACTATTTCTCAGCTTGAAGTTTTTTTACCTTGCAAAACGTTTTTCAATAAAAATCTATATATACAAAACAAAGTCGGGTTTGTTACACCATTTATAACTCAAGAACGGCTGGACCGATTGTAATGAAAGGGCGTGGCACCTCCCATGGAAGTCAAATCTTCTATATCGAATAGCTTCGGAATTATAGGTCGCACAGCAACAGAATTCGGAATACCTTAATATTCACTTGCCGTTCTACTGGTAAAATTTTATGGTCGTTGGACGTAGGCGTGGCACTTTTTCAGCAGCCCAAATGTTCAGTGTCTTTCGACTGGCAAAATTTAGCAAGTATAGGCCAAAGGGGTGTGGCAGCGCCCATACAATTCAAATTTATGATATCGAATATCTTTGGAACTAAATGCCAAATAATATAATAATGAAATTCAGTATGGAGTTGCCACTTCGTGAAATCCTTCTGGAACTGGAATGGGCTTTGAAAAAGGAGGTGTGGCTCTGCCCACACACTTTAAAATTTTGATATCAGATAGCTTTGGAACTAAATGTCGTACAACAACGAAATTCAGTATGGAATTACTTTTGGGTGATATCCTTCTACTAGAAAACTAAGACGGTCATTGAACAGGGGAGTGTGGCTCCTCCTATACAAGCAAAATTTTTGATATCGAATAGCTTTGGAAATAAATATCATATAACAATGAGATTCAGTATG
This sequence comes from Dichetophora obliterata, assembly GCA_963920525.1. Classification (NCBI taxonomy): domain Eukaryota; kingdom Metazoa; phylum Arthropoda; class Insecta; order Diptera; family Sciomyzidae; genus Dichetophora; species Dichetophora obliterata. The sequence continues at coordinate 184,412,598 of OY986438.1, forward strand.
GAGTTACTTATTGGTCATGCATTTCTACTGGAAAACGGGCGCGGGCATTGGAAACTTGGCGTGGCTTCGCCCACACAAGCTAATTTCAATTCAAAATACTTTACTGCAAAAACTAACATTTTTCTGGCATTTAATAATCAAAATCAAATCTTCTAAACGAATAAGAATTTCTTCATTTTTAATTTTAAAACCGTAACTTTTGCTACTGAAAGAGATTTTTATCTTCATTACTTTTTGGTAAAGTTGTTTTTGTTGCATTTTCCCTAAAATAAAAATAAAAAATTAAAAATCTTTTGTTCCGCCCATTGTGGGAATCAAACCCCACTACCTCATGGCTTCAAAACTGATGGATGAGCCGACTGAGCTATCGAAAGTACATTTATTCAAGTTGAAATGTAATAAAATAATTTCCTTATAGAATTTGCTATAAAATTAAATGGCAACAGTGAAATGACAATGGCCGCATTCAGCGCAGACAACTTTTGTGAACTGTAATGGTAGCGCTACCTTAGTTCACGATGTTTTTCTCTGAATGTGTTGCTACTCTTCACGTCGGAAGTTAGATTCAATTTAATTTTTATGTAAATTTAATTCAATTGCAAAGGTTTCTCACTTAAATTTGCTGCGTTCTTTCTGCGTTTATTAATTTAACAGCATCAGAAACAGCATCTGACAGTTAAGCAAACAGTTGTGTTCATGTAGCATAGAATTTGTTCGCTCGATTTAAAGGCGTTCGCTACTTTATCAGTTTTAGTTAGCGCTACCAAATTTGTACCATTCAGCGAATTTTTACACAACGGTTGCCAACTGTTGTCTGCGCTGAGTGCGGCCAATGACAGCAGTGTACTATATTTTTCTTAAATACAAACTAATCGCGTTTGTCATCTATATATATAAAATGGAATGTGTGTTTGTTTATTTGTTTGTTTGTTTGTACCTTATAGGAGACCAAACCTCTGGACCAATCTTCCTGAAATTTTCACAGCATTTAACTGGGACTCTGGCATGAATAATAGGGAACTTTTTCGACCACGCCCACTTTTACGCCCACTTTTTTAAAATTATGTAATTGCTACCATATAGTTTTTAACAGATTTACTTCAAATTGTATAGACATTATACTCCAGGCGAGGTAGAAATAAACATTTCTTACGCCACGCCCCCTTTCACGCCAAATTAAAGTTTTAAACTTTTTTTTCTCTGTACAAATTAGTTCCTTCCAACGGATTATTTTTTATTTGGTAGTATATTGCTCTTAATACTGTTAACGTCGCCATATTACTATGAACCACGCCCACTTCACCGCCCCCATTTTTTAATTCAGATACTAACTTATACCACTAACAATGTTTGCTATACAAAATACTTTTTTGTAATATGTATTTACCTAAAGTTTTATATACTTTTTATCTACAGGTAAGGTAGCCATAGATTGTTTTTATTACCAAATCCCCCTTTTTCGCCCCATTTTACTTTAATTATAATTAATCTGCTTTCAATCTATATATATATATATAAATGAATGTCTGTCTGTCTGTTTGTTTGTTTGTGCTTTATATGAGGCCAAACCCTTGGACCGATCCTCCTGAAACTTTCACAGCATGTTACTATGACTCTGGAAAGAATAATAGGCTATATGTAGTTTTTATTGGACAAAGGGGCGTGGCACCTCCCATATAACCCACAAATTTAAATCGCCATATTTTGGGCATTTTTTTACCTACGTCGCTGATAATTGGTACATATGATACTGGCATAATTAGGAATACGTACCAGGAGAAAAGTGGGTGGGACCACGCCCCTTTTTAGGAAAATTAAAAATCGTAATATAGTCTTAACTACCGGACCGATCGTCATTAAATTTTCACAATAGAATATTCTTACGAAATAATAAATTCTGACTATATAAAGTTGTGAGTGGACAAAGGGGCATGGCCTCGCCCATATAACCCAAAATTTAAAATCCTCATATCTTGGGCATTTTTTGACCAACGGCGGCAGTATTTGCTATATATGGTATTGGCATGACTAGAAATACGTACCAAAAGAAAAGTGGACGGAGCACGCCCCTTTGCTTGCGATATATTGGAGGCTGGACCTGTTAACCGATCTTAAATTTTCACAGCGTGCAGCTTTGACTCAGAAATACTTATAACATTATAATATTTTTCGACCATGCATTCTTGTGCACCTCCTTTTTTCTACGTTTATTAACGGCTTTACCTCAAATTTAAAATACATATTAATTAAAATAGTGGGGTAGACCCATTCTCTTTCTCCCACAACTGTCTCCAAAACAGCTGATTTTGTAATATGTGTTAGTTAAAATAGAGAGTGGGGCAACCCCATTCTCATTCTCCCACAACTGACTGCGAAACAGCTGATTGTGTAATTGCTGCTTTTTGATTGGTCTAAAAATAAAAAGGGGGAGCATGAAGCAAATTACATGCGGTTCAGTGCTGAATTCCAATTGGTTTACAACAAAAAAAGGGGAGAAGCATTGCAATAATTAAATTAAAGTTAAATAAATAAATTTTTGTAAATATATAAATACTTTTAATTTTATTTTATAACGAGGGGGGGTATATTAATTACGCTATTGAAATACTTCATTTTTGTACTTAGTAAACTATTACTTAATAAATTATGTCTATTAATTTTATTACATTAATCTAAATTAATAAAATAAAGTCGGGTTAGTTATACCATTTACATATAATATATAAATATAATATAATATATAAAGATCGGCTGAACCGATTTAAATAATCTCTTATTTATTGGATTTTTCTTTGCCCCAAAAAACAAAATAGCTTTTAAAATATCGGAAAAATTCACGGCAAAAGTTATATGAAAGGTAATTATCTACATTAATAAAAAACATTTTCTGTTTTTTTGACCAGAATACAAATCTTAACGGCTGAACGGATTTAACTCAAATTTGGCTCACATTTTACTTGAATCTTAGATTTTGCTTTGGCTAAATTAGTTTTGACTATGCTTCTTCCACCCTTTTACAAGTAAAGGGAATCAACCAACTAGCGTATTTTTTTAGCGAAAAGCTTCGTTTAATTAATATTAAAAAATTCTGTAATTTTGACACCAAAAAAATGCACTTATCTTCAGGATTGCACAAATTTTTAGTACAACGTCTTTTTATAATAACGCAGTTTCCTTAGAATGACAAAAAACCATTTTACATATTTCCATATGCTTTACGTCAATAGCTTATTTTTTCTGGCTAAAAATCGTTAACTTCTGAACGAATAAAACCTAAACATCAAAATTTTACGTTTTTTCACCCGAGTAACACCGGGTATATCTGCTTGTAAAAAATAAAAACAAAAGTAAGATCGATTTTGATATGGTCAAATTTGGACAGGCAATACTAGTATAAGGGGATGGTCTTTTTTTATTCTGATGTTTTCAAGCATTTATTTGATTCATGCATTTATGTTTATATAATATTTATTTTATACATGAAACTTTTAAAAAAAATTTTAAAAATTAAAAAAATGAGTATTATTGAACAATTTTATTGACAAATTTTGAAAATAATATTTTGAATCAATTTTTCAATTAAATTACAGTATCCCAACGGGAAAATGAGAACTAATTCGTAAAAAAATCAGGAATTGAATGGATTCTTGTGATGCATTTTAGAATGTATTCCCAAGAATATATAAATTTAAAGCAAGACCTATGAATTGGAATCAATAAACAAAAAATTTATTGATTCATTTTTATTGCTGCAGGAATCGATTATGAAGTATATAACAATTTATAATAAAGTAAATGTTGTTAGATTCCTTGCTTGCTTTTATGGTAAGTGAAAAACAAATTGATTCTGAAAAAAATTCTGCTATAAGCGAAAAAAGAATCAATCTGTTATTATTTGTATTTTCTGTTTGTTGTTGATGTTTTTGTTTTTGTCAGATATTTTTGAAAAACGATTGTTCTGTTGTTTTCCTTTCACGAGTTTCTTAAAAATTTTACTTTCTGTTTGATTTGTCAGCGTTGAAGGAACAAACTGCTTCAGAAGGCTCGAAAATTTTAATAATGTATTGTTTGGTAAGTTATGAAAAACCATTGCTTTTACTGGTTTAAATCATTTCTTAATGTTTTTTTTTTAAATGCAGAGTGCATTTGCAAGGAAAGATACGACCAGGAACAGTCCCGAAAAGATATGAAGGAAGCTATACGCAAGTCAAAATGTAAATACTACAAGGATACATTCAAAGCAAAACCGACGGAATAACCTACATCATAAACATCAATATTTTTGCAATAAATGTGGTATTATTATAATCTGAATCTCCTCTGTCTAAATATTATTTATTCTTTCAAATTACCTAATAATTATCTCTATTAATTTGAATTATTATAATATAATTTTTTATTAATTATTTAAAAAAGAATAAAAAATTTTTAATTCTGCCATACAAACCTATGCATTATGGAATTCATTCATGTATATCTATTCCAAAAGTTCTTCTTAGCGACTACTTTTCTCATATTCAAAGAATGCATACTTTTTTATTTAAAAGAATCCATTTTATAAGCGAATAAAAGAATCGATTCCAGCAGTGATTCAAGTGGAAGGCAGAAAAGAATGTAAACAACGCTGAGAAGTGGGCCTGCGATCGACTTACAGAAGATGCCGATTTTGTCAAAAAAATCATATTTTCAGATGAAGCTCATTTTGATCTTGGCGGGTATGTAAACAAGCAAAATTGTCGCATTTGGGGCACAGAAAACCCGCACGCATACATTGAAAAGCACTGCACCCAAAACGAGTCACTGTTTGGTGCGGATTTTGGTCCAGAGGCATAGTTGGGCCATTTTTCTTCGAAAATGAGCAAGGAGTGGCCGTTACAGTCAATGGCGATCGTTATCGGGCCATGTTGAACGAATTTTTGTTCACAAAAATTGAAGAGGAAGATAGTGGCAACATTTGGTTTCAACAGGACGGGGCTACGTGCCACAAAGCCGAAGCTACACTCGATGTTTGCGCCCTGTTTTTGAAAATCGCATTATCAGCCACAGAGCTGATGTCGTTTGGCCACCTCGGAGCTGCGATTTGACACCGTTGGACTATTATTTGTGGGGTGCCCTCAAAGATAAGTGTTACGCCGACAAGCCAGAGACAATTAACTCTTAAAAGGACAATATTCGTGAAGCCATTGGTGAAATACAGCTGCACACAATCGATAATGTGCTTAAAAATTGGACCGATCGTGTAGGCTACTGCATGGCCAGCCGAGGCAGCCATTTGAATGAAATTATTTTCCATTATTAACCGGAAGGATTGTACTTTCAAATAAAAAAATAAATTTGAGAAAATACCCAGTAGTTTTTTTTTATAGAATTTTCAAAATAAAAAGTTATTTGGCGGACCCTGTACTACTTTTTTTAGGACATCACAATGTTAAAAATAATCAATTCTAGAATCAATAATTGGAAAAGTGAATTGATTCTTTTTTCATACACAATTGATTCTTTTTCCCGGTGGGATGTTTTCTAGTGTGTGTGTGTGTGATTGTGTATGTTAATTATGTGTTTGATTTATGTAGTGGTATGACACCACACAAGTACTTTTATAAAGATAAACTACTTATGAATTTTACGAGAAAGGCAGCTGAATGTAAAAATTTGGATATAAAGGGTTGTCAATATTCGAAGCGCCCATCTGGCAACACTGTAACTTTCCGCAGTGATGCCAAATCGACTAATGACATACCGCGTTTGAAGCGTCATTCCAAGCAAATGTTTACAATGGAACAGTACACGCCACGTGAACGCTCTAAAATTGTTAAAATTTACATTCAACAAAACAAGTCAATAGTGAAAACTCAACTCAATGAGCGATGAGGCTCATTTTCAGTTGAACGGAACGGTAAACAAACAAAATTGCCGTATTTATGCCACTGAAAATCCACAAGAGATTCAAGAGGTACCTCTTCACGATGCAAAAGTCACTGTTTGGTGCGGCGTTTGTGCTAAAATGCTCATTGGGCCGTTCTTTTTCGAAGATGATAATGGCCACAGAGTTACTGTCAATCAGGAGCGTTATCGCGATATGATAAACAATTTTTTCATGCCAATCGTTCGTCGAAAGCGTATCAGGCACTACAGGTTTCAACAAGACGGCGCGCCACCACACACAAGCCGCACTACAATCGATTTTTTGAAGCAATTGTTCCCTGGCCGCTTGATGTCAAAAAATGGTGATTTCGATTGGCCGCCAAGATCACCAGATTTAACGCCTCCAGACTTCTTTTTGTGGGGTTTTTTGAAATCAAAGGTTTACGTCAACAAGCCAAAGACCCTAGAAGAGCTGAAAACCAACATCCGTCAAGAAATAACCGCCATTCCCATCGAAATGTTGAAGAAAACCATGGAAAATGCTGCAAAACGGGCACAATATGTCGTAGAGGCCAATGGCGACCATTTACGAGATATCATATTCACAAAATAATGTAAGCAAATCTACTTGAACCCAATTAAATGATATTCATGACGAACAGACAAAAAATTGTGGTTTCTTTGATTTATTTAAAAATAAAATGAGCGCTTCGAATATTGGCAACCCTGTAGAATATAATCTGCAGCGTAAAATTTAAAAAATGCACCTTAACCACTTTTATATTTAAGTGTGGATAGAATGTTTTTATTTAATACAGTTTGTCATTTTGTTAAAGCATTTCTTGAACCATTATCGTTTTTCTGCTTTTAAACATATTCAAAGCTGAATTTTTTTTTTTTAACCCACACTGTTGACCCAAAATTCACTTCACTTGTTTTAAAAATTGTAATCAGAGCGAAAACAAAACCATTCAGATTGTATTTATTCTCGCACTCAAAGGATAAACCCCGATATAAGTCAAGTTGAGGTTAAGAGAAAAACGGAACACAATAACAACAAGAGTGGCATCAGGAACAGGAAAAATTGTGTCGGATATTTTATGGCTTGCTGCTTGGTTATTACAATAAGACAAAGGCACAAACGCACCCAGACAAACACAACCACAGGCACACAAAGCCTACTGTAACCTTCTGCCTCCCCCCTCCCCCTCAAACACGATTAAGTTATACAGTTCAAGTGGTCGACTGGATGTTCTCATGCATGAGGACTACAATAATTATGTGCGAATATGAAGGATGTTTTCAATATAACTTTGTTTTGTTGTTTTTGTTGTTGGTGTTGTTGCTGTTAATGTTGGTAGTTTGTTTGTTACACAGCCAACTACTTACAAACAATTCAATATGGCCACCGGAAGTTTATATGTGTATTATTTATGTTTCCGATTTAGCTGCAAGGTTTTCAACACTGAAAATTATTTTGTTGTAGTTAGTAGAAAAATGCTCTAAAGGCTCTAGTCAACATGAACAAACGTAAGCGGAAACGGAAATATCATATGTTGTTGGCTTTATATTTGAAATTTTATTTGGGTTTTTTTTTTTTTTTTTTGTTATTTATGCTGTGTCGTTAGTTTGTGTGCAAATATTATACATATTGCATAAGAGTTGATTTTTTTTATACAAACACAGATATGTCTTGTTTTCCCTTTAACTTGAAGAAAGTTTCTATGATTTTTTACTGCCTGACATTAAAGCTAAATTTTGGGTCAATTTTTTATGAGTGGAAAGTTAGCTATATGGCACAATACAGAAATTTGCAGAAAGTTTAGCTATTTGACGCTTTTATTGGCAGCCATTTAGTTATGATTAGTTTTCTTTTTTTCCTAACTCATTTCATTTTCCTAGGTCGCTTTTTCGTTCAAAAACAGCCGCAGTCAACGACAGCTGGACCCCTCTTTGAAGTATAGTTGTTTTTCACCAAGCTATCACAAACATCCGTTGCGCTTTGTTTTTTTATTGTTTTCAATAATAAAGTTTTTCACACTAAATTTATGAGAATTGTTGGAGACAATTGAGTTGTTAAGATTTTCCAATTTATGCTTTCTGCTTTCTGCTTTCTAGCAAAATTTACTTTTCTCTATTGGGTTTTTCTTGTGGCCGCTTTTGTTGGTGGTGTGGACAAAAAGTGAAAAGTGAGTAAGTAGGTAGCTATTCTTTAATTTGAATTTTCGCCACACTTGAGCAACCTCAGACGCAATGTTGCGTCAACGCAACTGAATGGCGCACAATTTATAAAACATATTTGTGTGAAATTGTTTTAATTGACGAGTCCTATTGATTTGAATGCCATTGTTTGAACATTAAAATCAAATTAACTCCTATTATTGTTATAACAGCTGTACAAACATTTACAGCCGACTTTTATATGTATATAATTGTTATGGTGATTTCTATGAGAAAAAAAAGAATGCAGCACTTATTTTTATTTCCATGCAGAGTATGTTTCCTTTTTCAATTTCTCTGCTAAGCGCATAACGTGCACTGAATTTGCAATGAAAACAAAGCCGTTTTCATTGAAAAATTCAGCAAAGTAATCACAGCTTAAATTTCTCTTTCCCTCTCGTTCTTTTTTTTATGCTCTTTTTCATGTCGTCGATTATATTTCTTTCGTAGCAATAATAGTAGCAGCTGACGTTACGCCATGAAAATACTTCTACAGGATATCTTTACTTGAAATTCAACCCCGCAGGAAAATCTATTTTAAGCTCCAAGGAAAACTGCGTTGGCAGAATGAAATTTAATTTCCGTATGCAATACTAGTGGCAGCTATCATGCTATAAAAGTTGGCAACCCTGCGGGAAAGCAAATCAGCATATATTTAACAAGACGAAAGATTTTATGAGCTCAAAAAACTTTACTTTTTACAAGGACGAAAGTAAAAATTCATCATGTTGCAAGAAAAACTCAGAGTCAACAATAAATTAAAGTAAACTAAAGTTAATGTAAAGGTAAAAAATTCAAAATGATATATATTTCAATCTTATTCCTTACTCTTTTTTCTAAACTTTTTATTGAAAAGTTACTTAAACTTACTTCAAAAGTCTACAAAATGGCGCTACGAATGAACTCAGTGATGTCTTTTTCGTAGTTTCTATGATAATACGGTGCAATAGTCCAAAATCCCTAGGAAATGCTACCAATTTTCCTGTAGGTCTTGTTGAGTATAACAAGACTGCATACCAGAAATTCGCCAAACACCCCCAAAATCTTGACTTATAGTTAAAAAAAAAACCGGTTTTTGTACCTTTGCGCACTTATAAGGCTGTAACTTAGCCTATGTTGCACCGATTTTCAGTTTCTTACCAGATTTCAAGAGAAAAAACTCAGACCCTTTTTAACAACTAGAATTTGTATTTAAAATCAAGTATGATTTAAACTATCGAACATTTAGAATTTGTATTTAAATCATATAAAATCAACATAAAAGTTATAAAGTTTTAGGCGGAAATAGATTTACACTTCAGACATCCTGACTCGACATCCTTTCAAGATGATGCATGGGAAAAAGTTTACAGAAAGTTTGAAGTATAAAGAAAGGACAGAGCATGTCTGTCGGTTTTATTTAAGCCATGCTTATTTAAGCTTCAATTGTTCTTTTTTTATATTAATTTTAGTAAAAATCACACCCGATATGTACTGCTTAGTAGCTCAATTATGCTTGATTTTTTTCTTTTATTTTTTATTATTAATTTTAATAAATATCACACCCGATTTGTAAGTAACAGCTTACTAGACGCGAGAACTCAATGTTTGGCCCGGCCGAACTCGAATTTTACTAATTAAGCGTAAAGAGCTTTATTTACAATATTGGTGTCTTTGGTGACCCCCACTGAAATTTTTCGGCAAACATTTTCGTGGAATATTTTAATCCTTAAATGTCCTTTTTTAAAGGATATTTTTTTATTTTCTCGATAAAAGGGTCAAATTGACCCATAAAGAGACCAGTTAGAGGGTTAAGATCTTCTACAAAAATAATCCTCATACAATTCCACAATACAACTCTGATCATAAGAATTCTCTCAGACATTAACTTACAGCATTTTTTTTTTTATATAGTATAATGCTCCCTTCGACCAAAAAATGAATACTTTAACCCACTGTAAAAAAAAACTTAGACGTGCTGGACCATAAGTTTGTTCTACAAAAATGATCTACTCAACATACCCTTTCAGAATTATGGGGTCGCTATTCTGTTCCAAAAATGCTGTTGGACTGTGTTATTAAGTTCAAAAAAATTGACAGTCATTTCTTGACAAGTGTAAACCGGGACTGTCCATACTTTACTTTGACGTATTGGGGGTTGGAATTAATTTTAAAGGTTTTTTTTCGGTTTTTGAGCATTTATTTAGAAACAACGGTACAATGTATATTATTCAAAGTATTGTCCATCGTTAGCTACAACATTTTCCCATCTTTCTGGCAGCATATGGATTCCGCGCCGGAAGAACGATTCGTCTTTTGAGGCAATCCACGAATCGACCCATTTTTTGGTATCCTCGTAAGAAGTGAAGCGCTGCTCAGCCAAGCCATGCGTCATCGATCTGAATAGGTGGTAGTCGGAAGGGGCTATGTCTAGGCTATAAGGCGGGTGGGGTAGCACATCCCAATTCAGCGCCTCCAACGTTTCCTTGACGGTTCTTGCAACATGTGGCCGTGCGTTGTCATGTTGAAAAACCACTTTGTCGTGTCTTTTGGCATATTCCGGCCGTTTAACCTTTAATGCTCGGCTCAATTGCATCAATTGTTGTTGGTAGCGTTCCCCAGTGATGGTTTCGTTAGGTTTTAGCAGCTCATAGTACACGACACCCTTCTGATCCCACCAAATACACAGCATAAGCTTGGCGCCATGAATATTCGGCTTGGCCCTCGATGTTGATGCATGGCCGGGTGGTCCCCACGATTTTTTTCGCTTAGGATTATCGTAATGGATCCACTTTTCATCGCCAGTGACAATACGATGCAAAAAACTCTTCCTTTTATGCCGTTGAAGCAGTTGTTCGCACATGCAAAATCGCCGTTCAACGTCTCTCGGCTTCAACTGGTACGGCACCCAATTTCCTTGCTTTTGAATCATTCCCATGGCCTTCAAGCGTTTGCCGACCGTTGATAAGTCGACTCCCAATGATTCTGACAATTCTTGAAGGGTTTGACACGGGTCTTCATCGAGCAAAGCCTCCAATTCCTCATCTTCAAACTTTTTCGGCTGGCCCGGACGCTCTTTGTCTTCCGTATCAAAATCACCACTTTTAAACCGACGGAACCAGTACTCACAAGTAGAAATCGATGGAGCATAGTCCCCGTAAGCCCCAGTAAGCGTGTGTTGTGCTTCAACCGCTTTTTTTTCAAATGGAAGCACAAAAGTAAACCTTCCCGCAAATTGCGTTTTGTTGGAACGAAAGTCGACATGTTCACAGAGAAAAAAATATATGTTGCTTACACTTCAGTGGAATGACACATACTGAAAAATGAAGCTTAGACAATGTGCTTTGAAATGAATATAGTCACAGGTGTGCCCGATGCGATCTATTGATAGTTACGCCATCTCTTAGAAAACCTTTAAAACTAATTCCAACCCCCAATACGTTTGAACGAGCACAATTATACCACTTTAATCGCAGCAATCAATAGTAGTGGCATCATTATAAGATAATTTCAAATTCAATATGCAACTCTGACAAATTTTGTTCATTTTTGCAAGAACTTATTGAAAAGCTCCTGGAAGGGTTTTTGATTTAAGACTATGCAAGGATCCACAAAACGGAACAAGTTCGTGCTACGATAGCAAGTACCGACCTACTTCTTAAATATCTACCTTAGGCCGGGTCGATTTGTGGGGAGGCAAAAAAATCGCCCATTGCACAGTGAAAATCGTATTCTAGGGATCAAAATAAGAAACTTTGCCCGAGAAACTATACCTCTAAAACGAATTCAAATGCCCCAAATTTTCCGTAGGGTCAAATTTTGAAAAATCCCTCTTTGACCCATTTAGAGTGCCTCAATCGAGTCCAAATGTATGACCGACCTCTTCTAACTTTCTAGGGCCGATCCACCCATGCCAGTGGCACACCTCCTGGAAGCCCCCTAAAATGGAACTGACACTTTAAACCTTCCTTCTTATGAGGATAGTTGAAAACTATTAAAAATGCAATCTTTAAATGAAAGAAGAAAGTCTGCAGATATGTTTTATTTACAGTAACTCATAACTGGTGTCTTCGATTCACCAGAACTCCTAACTCTTATAAATTTTAACACTAACCGTAGAAGCAGCAGAAACGCTAACAATTTAATTTACTTACCTTTTAGTAGAACAAATTATATGGCTACTGCTGCTTTAAATCGCAAGATTACCTTTGTTAACAACATTAGCTTTTTTGATGTTATCATATCGAAAGGTGAACTCAAAAGTAGATTGAAAACTAATGTATGATTAGATCTATGTAAACGCATGGTTAGTTGTTATGTCTTGTGTTGTTTCTAAGCCCAAGCCATATTATAGTGTTTAAATTTTTCTCACTTAAGATTATTTTGGACCACTTTTATCTATATCGTTGAGATATTTCAATGATATAAAGGTTGGTTCTTAAAATTATCTAATGCGGAGAAAATGCGAAAAAGCTGTAGTAGCTGAACTCTATTGTTATTGCATGTGTTTAAAAAAAGATAAATCTTATTAAAGGCCAAACTGTTAAAGGACATTCTTGTTCAAAACTATTTGTCTAAACTATTCCATCAAGTATGTATAATTTCAATTTAGATTAATACATAGTTCATAGCTTCTTTTGATTTTAATAAGATACTTTTCCAGCCTTAACAATATGTGTAATTAATGGTATTTTTTATATATGTTTTGGCAGATGAAAGATTTGTTTCCCTCCTTTTTTTTTTGTTCTATCTTTTTCCACCGACCGCATTGAGTGTTAAAAACGGAAAGAAATTTAAACTTAGCCATGGGGAAGTGGCTAAAAATTTTATTCCGCTTTATTAAGAACGTTTTGCACTTTCCTAAGCTTTGTTATAAAAATAATTATTTACTGTTTGGAATATAAATGAAGAAGTTCAGGAAGCAGCGCAACAACTGCAAGAAAATGCTGAATTAAAAGTTGCAACTCAATCTAGAGTTGCATTTGTAGGAGACCTACTAAATGAACATATAAAGGGATTTGTTTATATTACTGATACAGAACTTGCGTTCGGACATGTTGAATCCGTTTCTGCAAGTTAAAAAAAAATCACTTATTTTTTGCCAATAAGATTTTTCTTGAGATAAATTTTTTTTTCGTACGTAAAACTTTGAAGAAATAGAATTGGGACTTCAACTTTAATGTTATAAAACCAGTAAAAAACTAAAAAAAAGTTTTAGCATGGTGCATTGTCAGGGCAAATTTAATTTTTACTCCAGTTTTTACTCGAAAGGTTACCTCTATGAAAAAGCTTAAAAAATAAAGCGTCTTTAAAATCATTCCAGGAATACGTGTGATTATTTAACATTATTTTTAGCATTTTTGAGCTTTTCCAAAAATGGCCAAATCTCAAATATCCAAAATTTTTTTAATGAAATGTATGAAAAAATGCACTTAAATCTTTCTTGGATAGCTCTTGAAACAGTTTTTCATTTTTTTTTTTTTTTTTAAATGATCAAAGAATTATTCATTAGGCAAAACAACCGTGAAAGACAGTTTACATTGCTTTTAACCGATGCTAGTGCTATGCCTTAACCTCGGCAAGCATTTCCAGCCCTTGGTTGTGTTCCTGTCCTTTAATTTTACATTTCCCACAATTTAATTTTGAAGTTTTAGTTTTCCATAATTCTTAAATGTAGGAAATGCTCAAAGAAAGTTAAAAGAACCATGCCCGAGCGCACTCTCTTCACTTGACTATAAAGGCCCACTTAAGTTTTATCATAAATCTGACCAATTCGAGTTGACCAAATCATACATATATGGACTTGGCAAATTTATGAAAAACTTAAAAATATCTCAAAAAATTCGTACGAAAATCACACCTGTTCTCTGATTGAACCTCAACACATATTGTTCAAGCAAAATTTTTCATAAAGGGGATAATTTGGGCTAAATGAAACCTGCAATTGTGTCTTTTTTTAAGGGTAAATACATATCAAATTACAGACATTCCGAGTTAAAAGATTAGCGGGCGAACAGCGGTCGAACATGGGTCGAATATGGCTTAAAAATAATCCAAAAAGTCTAGCGGCCGAAAGTTGGCTGGAACAAAGGCAAGGCCAAAATTAAGTTTGCATAGCCGAGATTATTTAAAAATAGCGTCTGTACAACAAACAAAAATATTTAAAATTATACTTTTTTCGGTCTCTGTTTGGCATTAGCTAAAAAAGTTTTTATTTTTACTCGGGAATTATAAAGGTAAACTTGTTTTTGTTTAGACATAGAAAAAGTGTTCCATGTTTTATGAATTTACTTATCTGTAAGCAAAAAGGCAATAAAGCGATTAAACAGGAAACTAAAATTGTGTCTAAAAACACATTCCACATTTCCATTTTTGTTTTTAAAGTACTTGAATAAAGATTCATTAATTGCTCCATCTAAGAAATAATTTTGTGTGCTGGGTTACTTAGTAACGCAAGCAACAAACTATACTTGATAAATTTAATTTTCAAAGTGTAACAAAATGCCAGAGAACTGTGTTCAAATAGGCTCAGTTGGGCGTCTTTTCTCTATAGTAGTAATAATTTTTTAAAGCTCGTACTTATATATTCTCTTAGCTTAGTAACTTATTTAAATATTGTGTCGATGACATAAAGTCATTTTCAAAAAGTTAAAAAAAAACAAAAAATTTATGAAATTGGTTATACCTTTTTTCGCCAAACTGTTTAACCCAACAGCTGTTTAATTTCATTAAAGTTCCGAACACTTCAAATCTTTAAGAGCAAACGACATAAACAAACACTTAAAAGTTTTAAAGGAAAATTGATAGCAGCAATAATAGAACAACAACAATAACAACAACAACAACAACAAAAACAGCAGCAACGACAACACCAAAACTCAGCACAGTTCATTATATAATTGAAAGCGAAACGAAACCGAAAACATTCAACTAACGGTTCAGGAAGTTTTATTCTAACAAGCGTTGAAGAAAAAGTCAAGCAAAACTTTGTGAATCCAAAAGTTATGAAGACAACAAGCTGACAGCTGTCAGAAACGAAAAGCAGCAGCTGGAACACTATTGAAAGTAATCTGCTCAGGGTAGTAAAAAAGCAAAGACAGAACAAAAACAATATCAACCATAATGGCATAAAAAGTAAGGGAAAAAATAACCAAAGAAAAAAAATTATAAACAAATAAAGTTGTCAAACAGCAATTGAAATGCTTATTAGCAAATCATAAATGAAAGCAACATTTAATAAAAGTATTATCAAACATGTCAAAGAAGTGGGGAAGTAAATAAACTTTTACGGACGAATACAAAGATTCTGAGAAATGCAGAAAATTTTCGAAATAAAAAATTCATCACCACGCATAAAATGCAAGCACTGAAATTTACAAAAACACCAATTTTCACTTCACTTCCTTAAGGAAGTGGTTATTATTTGAAGGTCAAAGCAGCTGCCCAAATAATTCTCTAAGCGCACATTACAGTTTAATTGTGCAAAAAGCTTTACTTACGACCAGCTCTTTGTCGACACAGATAGTATAAATTTTGGGTGGGAGTTGCTTCATCAATGTTTTTATGATGCCTTTTCCATGAACAAGAAAGCACTACAAATTTCTATTCTATTGACAAAAACACACAATATTCACACCATAAAGTTTTATGGCAAGAAAAAAATGTGTTTAACGTTTTTTTGCTCATTGTTAAACATTTCAACAATTGTTGCCTACTGTTGGTGCAAACATTTTAACCATGAATAGCAGGAGATGAAAGGAAAATGGTACGGATATTGACAAAGCAACAACTGATTAACAATAGAAATGTTAACAAACTAATGAGAGTTGTTCGCTTTAACACGTTTAACTATTATAAATTTTATAAAATTATCGCAAAAAGAGGGAGTTAAGGTGTATTTTTTGAGTCATTTGCAATTTTCAGTTTATCGGTTTGGCAGTTTGAATATTGAAGTTCGATTTAATTTTGATTTGATTATTCTTTTGATTATGATTTAAATCTTGAAATTAATTGAGCAAAATGTCTCTGGGTGATATGACCCAGTACCACAAAGCGTCGTTTCATCCACGGGAATTTCAATATTTGTTGATTGAAATATTATTTTTTTTTAGCCAATAAAAATACTTTTAACATCATAAATATAGTTCCAAGACAAACTATAAAGGTAAGGATATTATGTTATATTATTTCAAAAATAAATATATTACACTTTGTCATTCTTAGGGAAATGAATGTAATGAATAAACTGACCCAATCTCATAAACACTATATAAAAAAAAATTTAAATTTATTTAAATTTATTTTCAATTCACCAATTAAATGAATTTTTGGAGTTTTTCAACCAATCCTTCTTGTCACTTATATTCTTAAGGCAATCATAAGAAAAAGCTGCTTCAATAACAAGGGCACTTATACTACAAACCCTGGGGAGTGTAACAATGCCATTCCTTATGCAAATTTAAACAATCTTCACCATACAATTCCTTGCATTATTTTTGAATATATTGCTCTTTCTTTACTTGGTACATTTAAAATTGCATAAATAAATTTTTGTAAAGAATGTGTCTAAATATTGTTATGATTAATAAAAAGTGAGTGTAAGTACAAAAATAATTCTTTAAACTGACGTTTTGGTTATTCCATAAACAGGGTGAACCGTCAAGTGTGCATAATATGTAAAATGGTATATCTTCAAAAGTACTGCATGAATTTTTATAGTTAATAGTTTTTTTAATAGGTAAAAGCATAACCTTTCTGATACAAATAATGCTTAGTTTAGTAGAAAAACTAAAAAACAAATCACAAGTTGTCTAGGCCCATTTTCCGAACTTTCGACCCGTATAACTTTTTAACCTTTTTTTTTCAGTTGATCTCGTATATAAGTTGGTGTCGGTTGTGTTTTATCGTGTTATGTAAAAGCCTTTGTTTGTTATATTCGTGAGTGTATTAAAATAGTTAAAATAGTTTCAATATAGTAATTATTTAAATATCATATTTACTATACTAACAACATTAATATAAAACTGTTCGCTTAAATAATAATTGTGCATTTAAGTTGTGTAAGTTTAATTCTTGCATTTTAACTTTGTTTAACTTATTTAGTTAATGCAGTGTTGTTGTTGTTTTTGCATGCTTGCGGTGTTTTAGTTTCTTCTTTGTGCTGTGATTTGTTTATCTTCAGTTCAGTGAGTGTTGTTGTTTGTTTTTTGTTTTCTACTAAACTGTGCACACACTGTCTGAATAAAGTAACCCTGAAAGCACATTTTGCATCTGCTCATTTTTTTAAAAAATTAAAAATGGATTATTTTTCTGCAGAAAATATCGTTGCTTGTTCTTTGGACGAACTTTGCAAAAGCCAAAACATTCTAAACCCCATGTTCAGCTGTTCTGGTCCATGTGAGCAGATGTTTCATGCATCTTGTGCCGGTATATCCAAGTCATGCCTTGACGACTTAAAATCTCAGCGATCAGGCCTTCGCTGGTACTGTGCTTCGTGTAGGGCACTTTCCCCAGATGAACTTTATTCAAAAATTAAGCTTTTTGGGGAAAGTCTTAACTCATTAAACAACAATTTTCGAGAAATTGTAACATTTTTTAGTGAAGTTAGGGCCGCACCCAGTACCAGCGTCTATGATGAAAATTCCATTTCGGAAAATATCCCGCTTTCTTTGTCACAGACTGTTTCTTCAGGGACACAAACAATCCTATCATCAGAAGACCACATTATCGCAAAAAAAAAGAGAAAAAATAAAAAAAATAATAAGAAGCGAAAATCATCTAGATCTACTTCTCAGGCCAAGCAGCCCTCAGCACCGCTTTTGAACAGGAACACTCCAGTTACTTCCTCGTCACCTTCTAACATTCCTTCTTTGACTAATAGTTCAGTTTTGACTCCTATTGAGCCTAGAAATCTATCAAGCTTAAGGGCAGTGTCGAGGAAAAAAAATGTATTTATTTCACGTCTTCAGCCCGACACAACTGTTGAAAATGTATTGACTTTTATCAAACATAATAAATTGTTGAGTCAAAATGCATTTTGTTCATGCAAAAAAATAGGTAATAAACCTTCCCATGCTTCCTTTATTCTCACAGTTCCAGCTGAAGAGTTTGCAACTGTTCTAAACTCTAATTTGTGGACTGATAATATACTCGTTACAGAGTTTCAGCCTAAGAATAAGCCTAGAGGGACGACTCAAGCCGCTCGTCAATCCCAAAAAAACTGAATAGGTTATCCCTTTACTATCAAAATGTAAGGGGATTACGCTCTAAGACGCGAGACATATTTTTAATGTCTCAGAATTTCTCTGAGGATATTATCGCACTGACTGAAACTTGGTTAAACGGAAGCATTACTGACTTAGAATTGTTTGGTAACAGTTTTGAAGTTTATAGAAGAGATAGACATGCTGACAATACTTCTGCTGTCGGTGGAGGTGTCTTATTAGCTGTAAGGAACTCCTTCGTTAGTTCCATTATTGTTATTCCCTGCTCTGCTAACATCGAACTTATATGCGTCAAGGTTGTACATTCCAATTCTAATGTATATCTTATTAATGCATACGTTCCTCCTAAGAGCAGTGTAGAAGTTTATGCAAGCCTTGCGGATTGCATAGAATACGTTATAAGCATAATTGACGTTAATGACGACATTTTATTGTTAGGTGATTTTAATCTGCCTGACTTGAAATGGGAATCTTCTGACGATGATACATATTTTTGTGCATCTAATTCGAAGACTCGCCAAGAGCATATATTTGTTGATAATATATGTTCTGACTTACAACAAGTGAGTTGTATTTATAATAGTCGTGAAAGACTTCTTGACCTGGTCTTAACTACAGATAGTAACAATGTGATTGTTGAGAAGGCCCCTCATGTTTTGACTGCTGTTGATGAATACCATCCACCATTGAGCATATGGTACAAATCAGACAGGGATAATATAGTAAAGTCTAACTCAATAGATAAAGTTTATGAATTCAATTTTAAAAAAGCTGACTTTTTGAAGTTGAATCATTTACTTCAAAGTAAACTTCATGTTATTTTAGAATATGTTAATAATAACACTCTTGATAATTCAATTAATTTTTTTTATATGGAAATCTTTGCTATGTTTTCTCTGTCCGTGCCATATAGCCTCAAATTTACGAAAAATTGTGCTTACCCCTGGTACACAAAGGAGTTAAAGATTCTTCGCAACAGCAGGAATAGGGCATGGAAAAAATATGTCTGTAGCTTAGACTTGAATGACCTAGAAATCTACAAGCGTTTGTTTCTGGATTTTGAAAATTGCTCAGCTACCTTATATCAAAATTATTTAGACAGTACTAAGCTGAGAATATTGTCTGATCCGAAGAAATTCTGGGGTTTCATAAACACCAAAAAAAAATCTGATGGATTCCCTTCATCATTTAAGACCTCTGAC
This sequence comes from Dichetophora obliterata, assembly GCA_963920525.1. Taxonomy (NCBI): domain Eukaryota; kingdom Metazoa; phylum Arthropoda; class Insecta; order Diptera; family Sciomyzidae; genus Dichetophora; species Dichetophora obliterata. The sequence goes on from OY986438.1 coordinate 184,432,087, forward strand.
GGATTTACTGACGATCCTGTCGTAATTTGTGGTCTATTTGCCAATCTCTTTAAAGAGTCATTTTGTTCAGACTCTTTTAATCCTGATGAAGAGTACTTTGAATATATGAACTCTACACCCAGGGTTTCGTTGGATTCTATATCCTTTACTTCAGTTGATATTTTAAAGTATATTGGGTTGATCGATGAGGATTTTAATGCTGGACCTGACGGAATTCCTGCCGCAGTGTTAACACGATGTGGTTCCGTTCTAAGTCAACCACTGTCCATGTTATTCAATAAATCAATTAGCGAAAGTATTTTTCCACTTTTTTGGAAAAAATCTTTTATAGGTCCTATCTATAAAAAAGGTTGTAAGAACGATATAAACAACTACAGGCCTATCGCGAAACTCTCGTCAATTCCAAAACTTTTTGAGCGCCTCGTGTATGATCGTGTGAAAATTCACTGTGGGAAGGTCATGACAACTCGTCAGCATGGATTTGTTACTGGCAGATCCACTGTGTCTAATCTCCTCGATTTTACAACATTTTGCTTAAATTCATTTTATTCAGGTAACCAGGTCGACTGTATTTACACTGATTTTAGTAAAGCATTTGATAAACTGCCACATAACTTAATTCTATTTAAACTAAAGTTAATGGGTTTTCCACAATTTTTTGTAAGCTGGATTCAATCGTATCTGACGGAGCGATCTTATCAAATACGATTTCGAGGCGTATTGTCAGCTGAATTTATTGCTGAATCAGGTGTTCCTCAAGGTAGCCACCTTGGTCCACTTCTGTTTATTTTAGCCATTAATGATGTAACCCACATCATCAAACACTCTCATCTACTTATCTATGCAGATGACATGAAAATATACAGAACAATAGATGCTAAAGACAATTCAGATCTGCTCCAGTCTGATTTGAAATCCTTTGAAATTTGGTGTTCTAAAAACAATATGTTTCTAAATCCAGATAAATGCCAAACTATGACCTTTTCGCGAAAAAGGAATAATTTAATTTTTGATTATACGATAAAAGATACGGCTTTAAATCGTGTAGATTCTGTCAAAGATCTTGGTATATGCATGGATTCTAAGCTATCGTTTAACGTTCATATTGATTACATTTGTAAAAAAGCATCTTCTATGCTCGGGTTTATGAAACGCTGGGCCAAAGAATTTAATAGTATGATCACAACTACAACGCTGTATTATGCAATTGTGCGACCTCACTTAGAGTATGCAAGTCAAGTTTGGTCCCCAAGTTACAATGTACATGTTGAACGTATAGAGAGAATCCAAAAACGTTTTGTTCGGTTTGCTCTAAGGGGCTTAAGTGCAACTGATACTTTAAACCTTCCTCCTTATGAGGATCGTTTAAAACTTTTAAAAATGCAATCTTTGAATGAGAGAAGGAAGTCTGCAGATATCGTCTATTTACACCAACTCATAACTGGTGTATTCGATTCACCAGAACTTCTAACTCTTATAAATTTTAACACTAACCGTAGAAGCAGTAGAAATGCTAACAATTTAATTTACTTACCTTTTAGTAGAACAAATTATATGGCTACTGCTCCTTTACATCGCATGAGTACCTTTGTTAACAACTGTAGCTTTTTTGATGTTAACTTATCGAAAGGTCAACTCAAAAGTAGATTGAAAACTAATGTATGATTAGATCTATGTAAACGCATGGTTAGTTGTTATGTCTTGTGTTGTCCCTGAGCCCAACCCATATTATGGTGGGTAAATTTTTCTCACTTTGGATTGTTTTGGACCGCTCTTATCGATATCGTTGGGGCTATTCACGGTTTGAGCGTACTTTTAACAAATCGTATTTATACCATTTGTTATTGTTCGAATTGTGAGCACCTCGCCATGTGACTGTCGTATAAAAAGACTGTGCAACTCTATGATGTATGTGATTATGCGGCTGTAGACAGAGCATAAAAATACGAGGTACAAAAAACACCTCCAAGGGCTGCTTTTATTTACGAGTGCCTGCGTATTTGCATTTGTATGCAAAACAACAGCAAAGCAAAATGCGCTTTCGTAAATTGGCGTACAAATAGCGGATCGAACAAATGGCAGACCAGCGTATTCGAACTGTGAATGGCCTTATTGAGATGTTTTGATGTTATTTGGGCTGGTTCTTAAGATGATCCAATGCGGAGAAAGTGCGAAAAAGCTGTAGTAGCTGAACTCTATTGTTATTGCATGTTCCATTATTAACCACTTGCTACCAAGTTTTATGCCACCAATTAGTTTTCTTCAATAATGCCAAATTATTTTTGGTATAAAAGTAAAATCTGAAACCATACAGAAAAAAGATTATCCTTGAATAACAATGGAATAACACGAGTTATGTTAGTTTACAAGACGTCAATAGTTTCGGGTTTGTTGACATAAAGAGGTGATTCAACATATCTCCGAAGAAAGTAGTCCAATGGCGTCAAATCACATGATATTGGTGGCCAATTAACCGGACCATTTCATGAGATGTTGTTTTCATCGAACGTTTCCCTCAATAAAGCGATTGTTTCTCCAGCCATCCTGTTAAAACCAGAGGTCGGCTACACTAATATCAACAACTAATATCGGCAACAATTATTCATTGATCATTGCTCTGTAGCCAGCACCATTGACCGTAACACGGGCACCATCCGCATTTTTGAAGAAATACGGTCCGATGAGGCCCCTTGCTCATAAGCTACACCAAAGTGGTATATTTATCTGGATACAATGGAAGCTCTTGAATTGCTTTTTGTTGTTCATCGGTCCAAATACGGAAATTTTGCTTGTTAACTGCTGCAGCCGTTCAAACAGAAATGAGCTTCGTCGCTAAACACAATTTTTCGATGAAATAATGGATCAATTTGAAGTGGTTGTAATTTATTTATTTATTAATTTAACTAAAGGGTGATCTTTTAAGAGCTTGATATTTTTTTTTTTTAAAAAAACGCATAAAATTTGCAAAATCTCATCGGTTCTTTATTTGAAACGTTAGATTGGTCCATGACATTTACTTTTTGAAGATAATTTCATTTAAATGTTGACCGCGGCTGCGTCTTAGGTGGTCCATTCGGAAAGTCCAATTTTGGGCAACTTTTTCGAGCATTTCGGCCGGAATAGCCCGAATTTCTTCGGAAATGTTGTCTTCCAAAGCTGGAATAGTTGCTGGCTTATTTTTGTAGACTTTAGACTTGACGTAGCCCCACAAAAAATAGTCTAAAGGCGTCAAATCGCATGATCTTGGTGGCCAACTTACCGGTCCATTTCTTGAGATTAATTTTTCTCCGAAGTTTTCCCTCAAAATGGCCATAGAATCGCGAGCTGTGTGGCATGTAGCGCCATCTTGTTGAAACCACATGTCAACCAAGTTCAGTTCTTCCATTTTTGGCAGCAAAAAGTTTGTTAGCATCGAACGATAGCGATCGCCATTCACCGTAACGTTGCGTCCAACAGCATCTTTGAAAAAATACGGTCCAATGATTCCACCAGCGTACAAACCACACCAAACAGTGCATTTTTCGGGATGCATGGCCAGTTCTTGAACGGCTTCTGGTTGCTCTTCACTCCAAATGCGGCAATTTTGCTTATTTACGTAGCCATTCAACCAGAAATGAGCCTCATCGCTGAACAAAATTTGTCGATAAAAAAGAGGATTTTCTGCCAACTTTTCTAGGGCCCATTCACTGAAAATTCGACGTTGTGGCAGATCGTTCGGCTTCAGTTCTTGCACGAGCTGTATTTTATACGGTTTTACACCAAGATCTTTGCGTAAAACCTTCCATGTGGTCGAATAACACAAACCCAATTGCTGCGAACGGCGACGAATCGACATTTCACGGTCTTCAGCAACACTCTCAGAAACAGACGCAATATTCTCTTCTGTACGCACTGTACGCATTCGTGTGGTTGGTTTAATGTCTAATAAAGTAAACTGAGTGCGAAACTTGGTCACAATCGCATTAATTGTTTGCTCACTTGGTCGATTATGTAGACCATAAATCGGACGTAAAGCGCGAAACACATTTCGAACCGAACACTGATTTTGGTAATAAAATTCAATGATTTGCAAGCGTTGCTCGTTAGTAAGTCTATTCATGATGAAATGTCAAAGCATACTGAGCATCTTTCTCTTTGACACCATGTCTGAAATCCCACGTGATCTGTCAAATACTAATGCATGAAAATCATAACCTCAAAAAAATCACCCTTTATTTATAAACATTTATTGTTATACAGTTACTGTAAGTACATAATTTAATCGTAGGTTATAAAATTAATTCAGCATGATATCGTTTTTAAATGCTACCCTATTTTGGGTGATATCAATCGAGCTGCAGATAGTGTTGAACGTTTTGGTCGTACTGTAAACCGGGTCACATCTGCCATAATTAGTTATTCTGTAGGGTATAAAGAACAATTGCCTTTGCCTAAAACTTCTTTCAGGTGCATAAAATTTGAAAAGATATAGAAGTGAAGATATATAAGGCGAGAAAATACTTTCGCCGGAACTCCAAAGACTTCAGTCCAAGAAGAGCACATCACGCTTCATAGGAAGGCATAAAATCCCAGTGGAGCTAGTGAATTGCTAACCTAGTGAAACGCCTTTGAATATTTTCAATTCTTTTAATATGTATAGAATATTGAGGGTCCCAGATAACACAATTATATCCTAAAACCGATCTTAGAATTGAAAAGAAAATGTTCCTCTCGGTAAAGGGATCGGAGAACTCTTTAGTATTGCGCGATAGAAATCCCATCATCGCATTCGCTTTTGATATAATAACATCAAAATGTTTGACAAAGCTTAACTTTCGCTTATAAAACCCCTAAGTCTTTCTTCAAGTCGACTCTCTCGATCAATACGGTATTAATACCTTATGATCCTTCGAAAAGTTCATTCTTCATAGAAAAAGACATTACATTACATTTAGACACATTAAGATGTAGTTTATTGGTCTCGCACCAAAATTAGAGACTATCCATGTCACGTTGAAGCAATAGAAAGTCTTCGTGAGAGTCCACACATCTACAGATCTTTACATCATCAGCATACATCAGGCACTCAGAAAAGCGAACATAGTTCGTAAGATCATTGATAAACAGAACAAACAACAGAGGACCTAGGTGGCTACCTTGGGTACCCCAGAATAATTGTCAATGTAATTAGATAAATTATTACCAATTTGAACATATTGTTGACCACCAACAAGGTAGCTCTCTAACCATAGAAGTAGCGAGGAATGGATTCTGAGGATACTTAGCATATTAATCGAAACAGAGCGTTTAACTCTATCGAAAGCCTTTGCGAAATCTGTGAATATAACGTCTTTTTGGTGACCTTTTTCCATATTATTGGACAGAAAGTGTGTAAAAAAAATTAGATTAGTAGAAGTAGATTTACCTGTCACAAATGCATGTTGCATCTCAGACAATCTAGTTTTAATGGAGTTATAAATTTTATTTTTTACCAATGATTCAAAAATTTTAGGAATAAGTGCCAATTTAGTTATCGGTCGATAATTTGCAATATTTTGCTTTGATCCCGATTTAAAAGTTGGAGTAATTGCCGATATCTTCCAGATGTCTAAAAATTTCCTTTCACGGAGAGACGTATTGAAAATATGAGTGAATGGCTTACACAAGGCAAAAGCACAGTTTTTCAGAGATATGGGCGGAATATTATCCGGCCCACAACCCTTTTTAACATCAAGACTTACTAAAGCTTCAAAGACTCCGAAAAAGTGATGCAGCCAAGGTCAGTAATTGGTACATCGACAGGCGTAACACGTTCATGATTGTTAGTAGCATTATCACAAACATAATTTGATTGAAAAAAGAAAGAAAATAACTCACTAATATCTTGGAGGTTATTCGAACATCTATCTAGATAAAACATACTTTTGGGAAGGCCCCCGGTATTTTTTTTATTATTCAAAAAAGTCTAAAACGATTTCGGATTGGCATTTATATTTGATTCTAAGGCAAGTAAATAACTTCTATATAAAAACTTTTTAAGACTCTCACAATTTGTGCGTGCCTGGCAATATTCATGACGGAATATATCATTTTTCTTCAATTTCTTATGTTTTTTATTCATAGCATTTTTTAGATTAGCAAGACGCTTATTATACCAACTAGGTTTATTGCTCATGTGGACTTTTTTCAACGGTACAAATTTCTGAAACGTCTCATTAATGACATTAATAAAAAAATCAAAATAATCTTGTAGACAATTACCAAAGATTGTGCACCAATTCATCTTCTTAAGTAATTAAGTTATCTAATATTAAAGTATAATTAGCCTTCGCAAATGCAAATTCAAAGACACTCTCACCATGAAGTGGATTTTTTAGAGCCAGGATATCAAATTGAACTAAAAAAGCAGTGTGATGGACGCTGTTATTAGACAAAGGGCAAATTGCTTCAGAAGAGCATACATTAAAGTCAGAAAAAACTAAATCTAATATATTGTTTAAGGCATTTTGAATAGAGCTAATTTGATACAACCCAATAGATAGAATAGAATCTAAGAAATCTACTTCTAGCCTATTAGCTGGTATGTTTGGAGTTAAAGCTAGAATATTATCAGAATAATAAACCCTTATCGGCTCATAAACCGAAATTAAACCGTACACCAAGATCAGCCGGCTTCAATTCTTGTACGAGCTATATTTTATGGCCTTCAGACCAAGATCACGCCTCAAGATGCACCACAATGATCCATAAGAAATGCCAAAAGCCTGAGATCAGCGACAATCGATTGTTCACAGTTTTCACGAACAGTCTCTGCTACTGCAGCAATATTCTCAAAATTGCGGACTCTATACACTCTGTTTGAATGATAAATGTCCATTAGTGTAAAATTGGTTCAAAATTTGGTGATGGTGTTATGAATAGTGCGCTCAGTTGGACGCTCATAACGACCAAAATGATGTGGAAGAACTCTTTAATATTCTCTAACTGATGACTGATTTTGGTCGTAAGTTTCCACAATTAATAGACGTTGTTCAGGAGTAAGTCTATTCATGATTGAGTCGTATTGAATACTGAATACAAACGTCATATGGACAAGCCATTTGATATATAACAGCTGTCAAAACAACCTAGTTGAAAAAGGGACCTCGTATTGGATCAGCCTTTAGAAATTTGAGTGATTCGATAAATTTTCATCAGTACAAAAACTGGTACACAAACACCTTTTTAAAATTGATAATCAATTTATGAGCAGTATTCCAAGCACTAGCACTTCTTCTCACTGTTTTTTTTTTTTTTTTGACACTTTCTAATTGTACACCGCCAAACAAAAGCGAACTTGTTATCGTTCCAATTCGATCGGTTTTTTGACAGATGGATACATTTGTTCTGTTCACACAACAAAAACAATAAAAAGCGGTAAGCTAGACGCGACCTGTATTTAGCGAACAACAACAACAACGAAGCACACGGAAATATTATTTTGAACTCATTTGTAAACTTAATAGAATTTCCTAATTTTGACTTCGTAAGGAAATAATTTCCGAAGCGAAGAACAGTTAAGAAAAAAATATGTAAAATCGATCAACCCATTTTAGAGATCTACTTAGTTAAACATTCTTCAAATAAGCTGTCCCATGAGAGCTTCGCTCACTCGCTCTAATTATGTATGCATATGTGCTCAATTTTTTTTTCCAAACAGTACCAAGACATAAGCAATTCATAAAGAAGTTTTGCTTCCAATCTACAAATCTGAAAGTGTGTTCGGCTTTACTTTGCTTCAAAAAACAATTCAAGGAAAAAGAGTATAACTGAATTTATCACTTGTAATCATTAAGAAGAACATAAAACATAAATTTCTTATTTAAAAATAAAACAAAATTAAAAACAACATTATCTTCGCCCATTGCAGGGGAATCGAACTCACTACTTCTTGGTTTCTAAAGTAACGTTTTGATTACAATATTTCAATCTGAAAATGCGTTCGGCTAACAATTTCGAGGTCAAATATTGCAATTTAAGTAATCACTCTTAGCTATAAATAGAAATTATTTTAAATATAAATTTTTTATTTGATATATATTGATTTTGAAAATTTTTAATTAGCTAATGAAAAGTAAATGTGACTTTTTTAACCTCGAACGACATACTATTTTTCAATTCGCTCTAATGATTATGTTTAAGAAATAGCTAACACTTTTAAAATCTATGATAAGCAAAAGCAATTCTTAACTATATCATTATAAATTTTCTATTCCCATCTTATTTCTCTTATTTAATTATTTATGTTAAAGATCTTTTATTCTATATCTATTCAATAACAATCTCGCTTACTGCATTGCATGAAAAATAATATTAAATAAAACATTTACTTTATCTTAGTGTTAAGCAAACACTCACTTACACACACATAAACGCAACTATGATGGTTATCATGTTTTAATTATGCACTGATCTGAAAACTCGAATGCTTGATACCGTAAAATTGATATCTTACACAGCCATTTGCAGGACAAGGAGCTGTAATACAATAACAACAAAGACACACAAAGTTTTAATGCAAATAACATTAACAAGGTGGCAACACCATGCAAACAAAACACTAACAACAGTGCCATGTTTGCAAAGCAAATATTGTTAGTTCTTTTAGCTGCTACACTTGATGCCACATGTGATATAGGAAAGGAACTACTTGTTAAATACTATAATGGAAATGCAAATAGAGTAATTAAAAAGTTTGACATTACAAGTAGCCAAAAAAGAAAAAAATTAGGACCACTTTTCTTCAACAAAATTATTTTTCTAAAGAAAGTATTGTTTAAAAACATGCTTTAGAAATGTTTTAAGTCTGAAGAATTTATATAGGTCATTAGCTTAGGTCATTAGGTCATTTACTTAGGTAATGTTTTTAATTTTTGTTGATATTTTCACACATTGTTAAAAATTCAATGAACATGAAAAAATATCAATAAACTTATTTTCAAGATTTTCATTAAATTCATTAAACCTGCAAAAAAATAATAATTTTTATATTTCTCTCAACTGTTGTAATAAATGAAAACTTAAGCTTTTGTTATTTTCAGCAAGTTATGAGCTATCATTGATATCTTAATCCCAACATTGTCTGGTTTAATTATTGTACTTATAAACACAGTTCATTGAAACTTTTGACACACATTATCATAATAAATAAACTTTTGCGCAATCAATGATAATTAAAACAAACGCCAGTGTAAACAAAACCGTTACACAAGTAGCTGAAGCAAACGCCTCCGCCGCCCAAAAACACCACGTGAGTTCAAGGCAGGTGCTCAAAATAAATAAACTCAAGTGTGAGCTGACGGAAGTGCTTCCCAGTTTACATGCGTGCGTTTGCGTGCGTGCCACGAATTTCCTAGCATTTCTATTGGTTGTTAGAGTCAATAATAAATTGACGCAACGTTTTGACAGCCACTCAATAACATAATGTTCTCCTTTTTTTCCTATTTTTATACCTAAACGATTCATCTTTTATATCTCACGCATAGTCAAACGCACAGCGGTGATAGTGCATATTTTAGATATATATGTATGTCAATGCATGTGTGTGTGTTTGTATATTTTTTATTGGCTCGTATCACTGAGACAGGATTTCCGTGTACGAAATCAAACAACGTGTTTTATTTGCCTAATAAACAAATTCTAACAAGTAACAAAACAATAAAACAAATAACAAACTTTTATTAATATGCTCGCTGATTGCACTTGGTAATTATGTATGATGTACAGTGGTGGTGGAGAATAAATTCTGTGCAAATAATCAGGGCTTGTATTAAACAATGTATTAAACAAATTTTGGCTGGTAAATTTTTTTAACCCCAACGCGCTTTGAAAAAAGTATTCCCCAATTATATTCAGCTTCTATTACTTATACTTTATTATATGACTATCTTTAAATCTCATTTTCTTAATAAAAATTATCTGTGATATCTATTTCAACATCTCTTTTCGAAGAAAAATTATACCTACAAAATTAATAAACCATCTGTAAATCTCTTTTTTTTTTTAATTAAGATACTTTTTTAAAATTAAATCTTTTAAAACTCTAATATCTTTTTCGATAAAAAGTTATCGCTAATAATTTATTAGACTATCTATGAATCTTATTTTTGAGTTAAATTATAATACAATTATTCTCATACCATTATCCTATGATCACTATCCATTGAAATTATTTCATAACACAGGTCTGCAAATTTTAACTCTTATTTTCCCCTTTTGGATTTGAATGCTGGTCTTGGGGTATTTTGGTACGTAAATTACGAATATGTATTTGAATTTTTCCTATCACCCTCAGTTTTTTTGAAAAACAGCTTTGTGTGAATTAAAAGAAAGGCGACTTTACTGAGGTATTTTTTTTATTTGAATTAAGAAACAATTAGATAACTTTAAAACATTAAAAATACATTTGAGGGATAGTAATAAATAAGTTAAAAATATTAAATAATTTTGTGATCTTTGCTTTTCAGCTATCTTGCTTTTTCACCGAAGCTGAAATTCTGAGTTAGATCATCTCGCTTTAACAGCTTAAAATAGTCTGCCACCATTTTTTATTCCACCTTCCCTGATAGCGCCGTTCCATCTTTTTCAAATTCTAGTGAAATAATTTCGCCTTGCTCTTCACTTGCAGTTCACAAGTTATCAGGAAAGTAGTCCAAATGTCAATTGAGAAAATTAATTTTAATGGTCATCGAGCATTCCATTTTGCCGAAATTTTCAATCATTTTCTCCACAACTTCCTCATAATTAAGACTTTTGTGGTTTTCTAGAAAAATTCTCACCACTTCCTTAAAAGATTTCCAGGCTTCTAACTCAACTTCACCCAATTTTTCATCAAAAGCTGTATCTTTCATCAATTTTCTTATATCCGGACTAACGAAAATACCTTCTTTCAGTTTAGCTTCAGACAGAGATGAAAAAATTTGGTATAGATACTTATAACCTTCTCCTTCTTTGTTCAGCGCCTTCACAAATTGTTCACAAAAGAATTTTTTTCGCTTCTACAGCATACTAAACTTAAGCGTTACAAATTGCACGGAAGTACTGATTTTGTCAAAACAATTATAATACAAAAATACAAAAATAAATCATCTACCTTCATTAGCCCTCTTCTAAAGATTTAAGTTAATTTTTATAAAAGCAAAAGCAACTTAAGGCTTACTAGAAATGAGGTCTTAAGCAAATGAATCAAAAGTCTATTTTTTTTTATAATAATGACATGTCACTTAGTTCATTAAGTTATATTGAACTAATTACTTATGAGAACTTATTCATAAGTCTCTAGTGCAACCATTCAGTGCATTTTTTTTTTAATAATAAAAAACGACATAAATAAAATATGACTCAATAATTGGAAAGCCTAGATATTTTTTGCAAACAAATACAATGCTAAATAACGTTAAAATCTGACGTGATGGAATTTTTAATCTATATCTATACTATAATCTATCTAAATCAATCATCAAAACTGAAAAGGGAAAACCATTGCAGACCTGTTTTATCTTTTAATTTTATTTTCTGAATGGAATTTTTTGTGTTGGGACAGTTGCGTTATTCTCACAGTACTTACTAATAGGGCGCCATCTATCTGTAAACTTAAAACACGGATCAAAATCAATGCAATAATTGTGATAAACACATGCGCATAAAAACTAAAGTACCACTGATAAATAACTAGTGACAACGCTGACAAAATAGTGAGAAGAAATAGAGCCATCACAACAAAGCACATTGAGCAGGAAAGGGGTCGGGGGGGGGGGGGGGGGGGGCTAACATATAAGTATACGTACTAATTAGGAACTCCATTTCCGGAAGCTTTTCTCGATCCCGGTATTATTGGGTTTGAAAATCTCAATGCCGGGATCCCGGGATTAATTCGGGATTGAAAACTTTAAGTAGTAAATAATAAAAAATATTTTTAATACAATTCTTAATTATTTATTACTTGAAACTAAAAAATGTAAGTTAATTCAATTTTAAAGCAACAAAAACAAAACACATTAAGGGTATTTACAATTGCGTTGTTTTCAGTTTAGTTTTAAACCGAGCGGTTTTTATATTTTTTGCTGTTTTACATGAAATCTCTAAAAACTAAAAGTGTGATAATTTTAAGTAGTCCAATGATATGTTTAACGAACGTGATTTTTAAAGTTCCATAAACAACTGATCGGTTGCCAGTTATTTTCTGATTGCAAAAAAGGAAGTGGCTCAAAATACAAGTTAAATATTATATGCCATATATTAATAAAATATATCAAATTGGATAGTTAATTTTTTTACATAGTAACAAAGAGCTATAAAGGGAGATTCTCAACCACAAATTCTTTTTTAAAGGGTGCTCATAATTGTGGTTTTTAGCTATGGCAAAAAAAACAATACCACGATACCATACAATTATGAATACCCTTATTGTAAATAAATACAAAAAACCCAAAAATATTGATGACTAGCAAATTGTATTAATTTAAAGAACAAAAATTATAAAAAATTATATACAGAACAGTTTTACAGAAATTATTATACATATGTAAAACATTTTTTTTGTGCATGTTTTTTTGTGTTTAAGGCAAATTACGGTTGAAAAAGACTTTTCAAAATTGAATTGTTTATTTTATTTATTTTTAAAGTAATACATTAAGCGGATCAACGTGTCTTATATTTCGTTAGAGAGTTTTGTTCGAATAGTATTACTAGGAATCGGATTTTTATGCTAAATCATTTTTAAATCAAACCCTGTGTAAAGACGAGTTAGCAAAACATATGTTTTTTCTAAAAATATTGATAAAATGTACATATAACTAAATGTGTTTAAATTTTGCATACAACTTGTGTATCTCAGACTTCTGGCACTAATTTTTTATACGTTTTGCATAAAAATCCGATCCTTAATTATTACAAATATAACGCGCTGATGAGAAACATCGTTCTGATTCTATTCTAGTTGAAGAAATAGTTGCACGATAATCGAAAGCAATTTGTTAGTTTCGATCACGATTGCCTTCACCACAAAACAAAATTATTTTCTGTGTTAGAATATCTGGCAATTCTGAAATACACAGCTGATTTCCCGGTGTTACAAATTCTTCTAAAACTTTGCAAAGTCTTTGCTCAATAAAAGGTTGTTCTAATTCCATATTAATATCAACTTAAATTGAAATGGTTACATTTACATGAATGTTTGTAGTAGACATTTTTTTTAATTAAAAAACCCGGGATCCCGGAAAGAAAATCCCGGTTCTCAAATCGTCCAGGATCCCGGAATCTTCTCTAGAGCTATGATTAGGAAGATATTTATATAAACCAAAATGTTTGTAAAATTACTCCAGACACACAACAGAAAAATTAGTCAAAAATGTGGAGAGGAGCTCATAGGATAGAAAATTTTAATACAAAAATCACTTTTTTTAATATAGTCTGCTATGAAAAAAATAGATTTTTAGCCATAACTTTTGATTGGAAAGAGATATTGGGGGTAATTTTTTCACATGCACTATTTTTGAAACTTGATTTTTCTTGTAAAATATATAAAAACAACATTTTGAAAAATTAAATTCGCAAAAAAAATTTAAGGTTTTGATGACAAAAACAGTAAAATAATTTTTGCGCTTCACTGAAAGAATTTTTGCAAATAAATGCTGTGTCATATGAAAGGTAGCTAGATGTGCAATTTTTAATTTATTTCATTTTTACAACAAAAACAATTTTTGAGTCATTTTTTGAGTAAAAAGTCAATATTTTGGACATTTTTTGACATAAGCTTAGTATGCTGTAGGAACGAAAAAAATTTTCATAAGAAATACATTGCGATTTTTGACAACGAAGAGGCAGCGAAATTTCTTTCGCCAGCTAGTACGCTGTAGAAGCGAAAATAATTGCTATGTTGCCAAATTTCCATTCGTGAGTGGATAGTTGAAATGTCAAAATTTAGCTGTCGATTATGTGCCCGTACATTTAATAAAAAATAAGCTGTAAGTATGTTTATTCGAATTTGTTATTTAACAAATTTATTGTTATTTAACAATTTTATTTTCTCTACACGCGAAATTTTGGTGTCGAGTCAAACATATGCCCAAATATTTTCGTTCCTACAGCGTACTAAGCTATAATCATAACGGTACAGTTCAATATTTTTTTGTGAAGTGCTTTTATTGAACTTTTGAAAAAAATTTAATGAAATATATATATATGAACAGCGGAGGACTTTGCATCGAAAGTCCAAACTTTGATTTTCATGTTGTTTTTTTCTCATTCTTAGATAACAATGTTTTACAAAAAAGTCGTTGTACAAAAATTTTCTACAATTTTGAAGATATGTGGGTCTTTTTTATGTCAAAATAACAAAAAATCAAATGTGTTAAAGTAAACACACAAAAACTGCAGGTAGTAAAAGTATTTTATAATAACAAAATTACCGATAGTTGAAAAGTTTTGAAGAAACGTGGCAAAAACTAAGTATGTAACAATTTAATCTAGACTACACTTAATATGTATATCTTGTTTGAGCGAAATCCGTTCAACCGTTTAGATTTGTATAAAGGTCAAACAAACAAACAAACAGAAAATGAGTTTTATTACTATAGATTCTGACAAGTAGTTTTATTCGATTTGAAGGAGAGCGTGAGGGAGGGACACGTGCCTAATGACATAAAAAATTTATTTAAAATATAAATTGTATTTCGTATCCCTAATCCACGGAATATAAAATAAAATAAAATAAAATAAAATATTTTATAAAAAATTTAAGACTGCCTTTTATGTAAACGTTTTAACCATTTTTTAAGGTTTCGTAACAAGTACAAAACGGATCCGTTTGAAACATAAAAATGCAAAGTGCCCACTGACGAACACGTAACGGATCAGAATCCGTTTTTGTGCATATTGGGAGCGTGCATAAGTACTAAATCGACGAAATCAAAAAATTTAAATAAAAAAATTTTTTTTAACTCTTAAAATACTTCCCTCTAACCATAAGCGAAGGTTTTGAGTAAAGTGAGAGTTTTGCGAACGTTTTTGGATAGTTTTTTTTTTTTTAATTTTTGATATTTTGTTTCGTCGCTGAAAAGCGCTATAGAAGATTAAATTTGTAAAAACTTTTCCCACAAATAAAAACCAATGAATATTGAAATATATAAAGAAGTCACTAGAACATATGGCAACCTTGGTAGAGTTGATGGTGGTGATCTATAAATAGCCTACTGCTTTGAAGTGTCATATGATTAGCAGCCATATAATTCAAATGAATGAATTCTTAAATCTGCGAAGTCATATACAAGTTTAAACAGTGAGTTGATCACAGCCTAATCACTCAAAGACTAATGAAGAGGAAAATGTAGCGATTTCTGAAACAGAATGTCTAGTCAGCTAAGTGATTGACTCTATACAGAGTTGTTGTTGTTGTTGCCTTGTTAAAAACTTACTTGATCTGAAGCTCGCAATTTAATTCACATAAATAAAAACTTTGCTTATTTTGCAAAATTCATAAAATTGATTGATACAAAAAGAGTTCATTTCCGAGTGCTGAAAAATAACTTTTCTTTGATTAATTTTTTAACTCCTTTCAGAAAAAACATGCTCGCTTCTAAGAGGCATTTTCGTCCGGCGATTGATTCAAAAAGTTTTCATTTCCGAGTGCCGAAAAATAACTTTTCTATGGTTCTATTTTTAACTCATATCCGAACAAAAAAAAACTAAAATTTATGGTTCTTTTTTAAATCCTTTCCAAACAAAGTAACGTTCATTTTTGAGAGGCATTTTAGTCTGACGAATGATACAAAAAGGGTTCATGCCGAAAATGAACATTTCTACCCGAAACGGTTCATAAATGAATTCGAAAACACAGTAGTTTTGGTTCACTGGGTTATTTTTCATCTTTAAATTGTTTGTGTCTAGACAACTATATAAGGAACTAGCTATGTTTAAAAGTCACAAAATTTTAATGGTTATACGAATACAAATGAGTTGCTTTAATTATTCATAGTGCATTTAATAAAAGCCCACAAAAATGCTAAAATCAATAATATAGCACTTTTCTCAAAACCACAAACAAATATGAAGAAACTGAGTACGCAGTTAAAATTTTCACCCTCGATTGACTCCAAAAACCCATTCAACAAAATCATAGTTTATCTGTGTTATTATTAATTTCGGACTGATTAATGATGCCTTTATCATTAGTCCTGCTGGACCTAAGCATAGCGCCTTCAAGGTCATCTATTATACCTACATACATTATCTTTTTAGTGCTTGGCAGGCATTTTGCTTTTGTATCAATCCCTTGTTCATTTTTGGATTATAATTTATATTCATGATAAAACCACTGACTGCACAGATGATGATAAAGTATAAATTCTTGATCTGTTGCCAGCAAAAAAACTATGAAAACCAAACGAGCAAACGAACAAGAGTGAGACCATTTCAGGTTCATAAATTATAGACTTAATCAGCTTGGTACCATGCTAGAGAAAAGTCTTACGGAACAAAGCATTTTCACGTAAAGTATGGCTATTATTTTTATTGTGTTGCGAAATTCAGTAGCACTATGGGAAGGGGCATGGGGAGTAAAGGACATTTTTATCGCAATCTGTGGTTAGTGAAACGGTCTTTTGAAATTGTTTTTCAAATAAATTTTGACAAAATATTTTAGAAAATATTTAAGTGGTTTATTTAAGAACTTCGTAAGCTATAAAAATTTGAAATTTAGTAACTGTGCAAAAATGGCTTTGCAACTAGGCGTCTTGGAAATAAATCATTTGCTTTTTATGTTTTTATATAAATATTTATTGTACCATTTATTGTACCATTTTATTGATTTCTTACTTAAATGAAAATTTTACTTACTAAAGCAAATTTTTACTTACTAGTTAAATAGTATTTTACTTAAAATATATCTTTAACTTTGATGAAAACCGACTCACTTGAGCAAAAGCGTTTGTTATTTTATTTTTCTAATTTAATAAAGTATAATAAGGAGTCAAACTTTCAACAAAAACAAGGTGATGTACATTTTTTTTTTTTTTTTCATTATTAGTATAAATATTTTTGTCATGAACTGTATTCTTGAAGAAACACAACCAAACATACATTGTAACGCAATCTACCGTCCCTCTTTTAACGTGAATATACGTGATGCGATGAGGGAAACATTTTCAACAACAAACAGCAACAAAACCAGCAAAACAAATATTAGTACCCATCAGAATAAAGTTTTCAACATAATGAACTCATATTATTTGCTAAGGTAAATAACAAGGTGCGACATGCAAGCAGCTCAAAAGTCAAGAAACGATGAAGTTTTTGTTGAATTTACGTAAATATGTTTTTTAGTATAGGAAGATTTTTTAAAAAATATGAGCATAAAAGTTAGTAGAGTGTTAAGAGGAAATAATTACCTGATAAATAATGTTTTTGATTTAATTAAATGATAAAATAAAAATATTCTAGAAAAACACACATACAATGGTTAAAAAACCAACAATATTTTGTCAAGATAATAAGGCAAATTTAAGTAGAATTGAGTAAAATTTTAGACATTAATGCGAAACTTTAGTCCAACCCAACAAGTTGCCAATATCACTATAAAAGCTTTGTGCTTGCTTCAGCTTGACACAAGTGGTATTCAGCTACTCCCGCACATTGACATTTCCACACCAAAACAAGCAGCAACATTTGCACAACAATACAAAATACAAGTCAAGTTTTAAACACATTGAATATTTTCAATTTTTTTATTTTTTACAAGCATACAATTTGAAATACATACCCAAAATAAAAAGAAATAAGTTTTGAGGAAAAATGGTTTGAACGAGAAAGAATTCTACAGAAAGAGCAGTACAAAAGATAGGAAAGAGGTGCTGATAAGGCAACGAAGTGGCGGAAGCGGATATACATTTCGCAATATTTGAGGCTCGCAACCATGCAGCAGATGATGGCAGCTAATGTATTCAGTAAAAAATGTAAAGTCACAAATTGATGTTGGTTACATTTGGATGATGTGATTATTGACACACTTTTCGGTTGATATGTAAATTTGATTTGTGGTAAGTAGTAGCTGGGAATTCAGTATCGTTTTTGTGGCAGATAAATAGTAAGAAGCAGCAAGAAATAACACAGAGTGCAAAAAAACTAAAATGTTTAGATATGGAAATAAATTCAAAATGCTTTCAATCAGCTTAGCTCTTAAAAAGAGCAAGAAAAAACGGCACTAAACGCAAGTATAAAGCTTTCAGAGGATAAAAAAAAAGCGCTAGACAGTTATATATTGACTATAAAATGAGACCTGAGCAAGAAAAAGTTCTTCAAATGAATTAAATTCGAAAATATTTTAATAGTTTCTAATATTAAATAAAAACATTCTTTTTAGATTAATGCTTTTTCTACTTAAATAACGCACACATTTTGTCATAAAGATTTCAAATGCTTTTTAAATGATTTGAATATTTCTTGCTTATAAGAAATATTATTCACTCTAACGCTAAAAAATGCTGAAAGCAGCAGGTAAAATTTAATCATAACTTAACTTCCTGTACAATCAACTTTAATGCATATTCTAAATCCACGCGCACCGACAAACACATGTGACAGATCACACACACACTCACACAAATATGGACGAATAAGAATACACATACAGAGACAGATGTTACAACATCTGACAACATCTGACAGGTCCGTAGACAAAGGAGGTTTTCGGGGATGAAAACCCAAAAGGAGTTTGAAGGTTAAAAAAATTAATACGAATAGGACTTAAAGATACCCAGAGAATTACAATTTAATACTCCTAGTTCTATTATAATAAAAACAAGTTTCTGTAAACTACACCGCTAAAAATCTTGGAATAAAATTCAAACTTTTTTGTGCTTTATATATGGCCACACCAGTTTTGGTTTCAAATCTAGTATTTGCAAAATACTAAAAAATCGTTTTGATACAGCCTTAGTTTAAAATTAAGTATAAGCTTGGATTGAAATATAAAAAAAAATAACAAACACAGTGAGATTCAAACCAGAGACATCCAGTTTGTAAGCTCACTACGTTAACCACTGGGCTATTACGGTATACGAAATATTGAGTTTCAGCATTTTAATATTTCTTTGGTTTAAATTTTAGTACAGTAAAGTTTTTATTATGGGTTAGTATTTGTGAAAGTTAAAATTTTAAACCTCAAGGTTGCAGGTTATGCAGTAGTATTTTAGCTGGACTAAAATTTATTCCAAGATTTTTAACCGTGTACATAAACCAAATCGGCCGACTAATACGCCCACCCTTCATATAACCTAAGTTGGTATGACGGTATATTTCCCCAACAAAGCATTTGTTTATTCTTTCAGAAAAAATATATAAATAATTTTGAAGAGGTACGTTTTTTTTAATAACTTTTGAAGTTGCAGAAATTTTTTACTTTTTGGTTAAAAAAGAGTTACACAGATAACGTTTCTACCGAGATCATGATAAATAAAAGGCATACAAAAATTTAAATAACTTTAACTAATTCTATATTTTCTGTACTAACATTATCTTATATTATGCATATTTTCTTAATAATTTGTTGTAAAAAAATTAGCAACGTCTGTTGTTTCTTTAGCACAGCAAGACCTAAAAACAACCTCAAAAATTTAATTTTTGTAAAGGATTGCAGTTATTTTTATTTAATCTTACTTAAGTTCAATTACTTATAATTATAAAAATAACTTATTTGAAAGAGTTGCAGAGGTATTATTTCGTGTTTTTTAATCACTTTAAAAGTTGCTGAAATTTTAGTCATTTGTCAGAGATAAAATTAGTACCAATAACGATCACGGTACATAAAAACCAACAAAAAATATTTTCCAGACAGATACAATTCCATCTTTTTTTTATACAACTTGTAAATACTTATATTAACAATTAATTAAGAAAATTTTTAAAAGTATGCATATGTATTATATGCATATGTATTTAATGCTATAGAAATACTTTAAATTGCACTGAATTTAGGTGTTCTTTCTCGACATGTAAGCTTATTTTTCAGTATTTTGAAAAAAAAATATATTTTTTAATTATGACCGCACTTGTTGTTACACTTAATTCTCATCTCTTTGTATAAAATAAGTTTCGTACGCGTCAAGCCGACGGCCATAATTTTTTGTTTAAAGGTTTTTTATATTTTAAACTAATGTGTTCATGGCCTTTTAACAGCATATGTATTAGCACTGACGATCTCCTTTAACTATAAATAAAAAAATTCACATTTTATTTATTTATTTATTTCTATTTTAACTATCAACAATCGTTTAACAGTTTGAGTAATAATATATAAATTATAAAAAAATATGATATAAAACTAATAAAATGTAAACATAATTATATTAAAGAATATTACACTTTTATAAATTCATTTTAAACAATTCTTAATAAATTTCGTTTAAAAGTTTGTCTATTCAGAGTGAGATCTATTTGAGCACTTATGGAATTGAACGCTAAGCACATATTATTAATAGGATCATTACGGCCATAGTTTGTCCTATGATACGGAATGTAAAAAAAATTTCTTTGCCTAAAATATCTCTCAGGCGCATATATTCTTAAAAGAGCGAGGAGTGGCGCGCAGTCTATATGTGACATAATTATATCGCAAACAAAAATAACAAGAAAAAATTTACGTCTGGAGGCTAAGGTATTAAGACCCAGAAGAGCACACCTAGATACGTACGTTGGCATAAAATTCCAATTTAATTTAAACATTATGTAACGAGTGAAACGTTTTTGTATTTTTTCCAATCGCAAAGAATCTACCTCGTAATATGGATCCCAGATCACACATCCATATTCCAAGATAGACCTTACTAAAGATAAAAATAACGTTCTAAGGGTATATGGATCCTTAAATTCCTTCGAATTACGCCTCAAAAAACCCATCATTGCATTAGCCTTAGTAATTATGCAATCGTAATGGTTGGAAAAAGAAATTTTTCTATCAAATAGAATTCCCAGATCAGATGTAGACTCGACACGTGAAAGACTACTATTTGCGATTGAGTAATTAAAAAAATTTGGTTCTTTTTTCATATAAAAAGACATAATGTTGCATTGGCAACATTTAAATAAAGTCTATTAACTGAACACCATTTAATCATATTGCTTAAATCAATTTGAAGAAGTCGATGGTCGGAAGTTGAAGAAATCGAATTAAACAGTTTAACATCATCAGCATACATGAAACAGTAAGTATGCTGTAAAAAGTTTGGGAGATCGTTGATGAACAAGACAAACAATAGAGGTCCAAGGTGGCTTCCTTGGGGCACACCAGAATGGTAAGTAATAGATTTTGAGTAGCAGTTACCAATACGAACAACTTGATACCTATCAGAAAGGTAATTCCTCAGCCAGGATAACAAAGAGGAATGAAACCCCATTAGGGAAAGTTTTTTAACCATAATGGAGTGCTGAACTCTATCAAAGGCTTTGGCGAAATCAGTAAAAATTACGTCAATTTGATTGACTTTTTCCATTTCAGTTTTAATGAAGTGAGAGAACAGTGTTAGGTTTGCAGAAGTAGATTTACCACTAACAAAACCGTGTCAGAATTCAGAGATAGAGTTTTTAATTCTAGCATAAATGTGTTTTTTGACAATTGACTCAAATAATTTAGGGTCAAGGGCAATTTTGATATCGGTCGATAGTTCGCTATATTTTGCCTAGAGCCAGACTTATGGATAGGGACTATAATGGATTCTTTCCAAATATTCAAAAGCTGCCCTGTCTTTAAAGATAAATTAAATAAAAGCGCTAATGGCTGAGCTAGCACAGCTGCGCAGTTTTTTAGAAATATTGGGGGAATATTATCAGGACCAGTTCCTTTATTAATGTCTAGGGTGAGCAAATCTTGTAAGACATCATCATCAGAAAGAACTAATGAACCCATATCAATAATAGGGTTGTCATTATAATAAAAAGGGCAGTTCACGTCATCTCCGTCGTCTAATAAAAAATTCGATTGAAAATAATCAGCAAAAAGATTTGTGACGTCTGAAGTGCTACTTGCAGTTTTTTCGTTAAAAAACATATTTTTAGGGAAACCCTTCGTGTTCCTTTTTTTATTTAAAAAATTCCAAAAGTTCTTCGGATTTTCTCTAATATCAGACTCCAGCTTATTAAGGTGAGATTTGTAGAGCGATTCTTTAAGAGATGCGTATTCACTACGCGCCTGTAAATAGGTTTGACGAAAAGATATATTTATTTTACTTTTTTTGAACAATTTGTTCATACGGTTTTTTATTTTGAAAGACTTTTATTGAACCACTCCGGCTTAGAACTTTTCCTTATCTTTTTAATAGGAACAAAGCGAGTAAGTCCTTGATTTATAATTTCGATAAAAAAGTCATAATTATCTGACAAGATATCACCAAAACCCAGACGCCAATCCACACTCGATAAAAATGTAGATATCGCTGCGTAATCAGCTTTTTTAAATGCAAAAACAAAAGTATCTTCTTCTATGGCAGATGTATCATTAATAAGAATTTCTAATTGTATTAAAAGTGCTTTATGATGAAAACTATTATTTGAAAGAAGTAAATCCGATTCAACACAATTGGCATTTAGCTCATTATCAATAAAAATAAGATCTAAGATTTTGTTCAAGCTATTTGTGACAGAGTTTATTTGAATCAGACCCAAGGAATATATAGAGTCTAAAAAATCGATTTCCAAATTGTTGCACATCGAGTTCGGAATCATACTTAAAAGATTCTTAGAATAAGTCCAATTTACACTACTTAAGTTGAAATCACCCAATACAATCGGGTATTCATTATCTTTGAGCCTATCAATTACGTTCAACATATTAATAAAGTGCATGGAATAAACTTCACTTGAAGAGCAAGGTGGAATATAAGATACAAATATATATATACTTTTAATATAGTTACAACCATCACCATCCCAAGGGCAATCTACACGAACGCATATTTGTTCCAAGAGATCGGATGTGTTTAGCAATGATATCTGCTGACAATGATAAACTGCACGGATAGCAATTAAGACACCACCACCTCTTGTTAAGCCAGTTGATGTCAATGACCGATCACGGCGAAAAACCTCGAACGTTTCATCAAAGAATTCAGATGTATAGATGCTCTGATGTAACCAAGTCTCCTATCTATCACCAAAGCGATAACATCAAAAGAACAATCCATAATATTTAAAGAAAACTGAGTGGACTTTGTACGGAGGCCACCCGAATTTTGGTAATAAAGTTGTAGAAATTTATTGACAGGACTCAAAATGCCGCCATTATTCGATAAAATACTAACATTATTAGATAGTTTTTTTTAAGTGCGCTGAGTTTGTTTTGGCGGGCGCACGTAGTTTTTTGAAACATAAAACTGTTTCACACGCACCTCTGATGACCAAAAATCTGAATTGTAGACCACACTTACAAGTGCTGCAGGTATGGCTATTTTAAAACTTATAAATTTTGAGTCCGAAACATATTTTTTAGTTAAACTAAAACAGGAAACTTCCGTTGAAGCTATATTTGCTTTTGATGACACATATTCTTGAATCGCTTGATATGTTGTAGTTGATCTTAAATTTGATACATGAAACCACTTTCGGCGCTTTATAACATCAAAGTTTTCGCCAACATAGTCATTACATCCAATAATTGGTTTAATTATTTCTGAATGTTTATTGCTATGTTTATTTAAATGTGAGATAAGTTTTGATGACAAAAATTCATGAGTTGTCCCACTGTCATTGGAGCGAACGGGAGCATTAGAAACGGAGAAGCACTGACCTTCGTTTTGTTCATTAACCTTAGTGCCAATTATTGCATTATAATATTAAAGATATTTAAGATGTAATAAATTTTGCGTGAAGTAGTTCCATATGAGAGAAGTAACTTTCAATATCAAATTCGTTCAAATCAGCAAATGGAACAATACTTATTTGAATTGGTGGTTTTGTTAAAAATTATTGAAAAAGAAATGTTTTTTATTTTCACCTTTTTTACAACCTTTTTAACCTTTTACGCTCTCAGAACAATAATGTTTATATGAAAAAAATTAAATGTATGTGATATAAAAACCTGTTATTAATAAAACAAAAATGTCAAGAAAATTCATTTAAATTGAATTTGATATAAATGAATTTCGTTCAAGTCCTATATAAATTCATGAGAGCAATATATTTTGTTTAAAAATATTTTTGTTTTTCAAAAGAACGTTTTTACCGAACAAAATTTTTTTATTCACGGACAAAACGGAAACAAAAATAATTTTTTTTTTTTTTTTTAATAACAATTTGAGGACGACAAACAAACCGCTGTAAATTTTAAAAAATTTTCTTTACGAAAATATCTTGAAAATTGTGCTCACACGACTAAAAAATGAATAAGGGTTATTTTTCACCCATTTGTAGTCAAAGGGTTAATATTATGTCCGTTATGATTTAAGATTTTTTTTTTTTGTTTTAATGAATTTCAGTTCCTGGTTTAAATAAATTTATGGATTTCAACCCCTCCCACACTCTATGGAAAGTAAATCGAATCAGGTAAAAAAATATCATAAGAACAAAATTTGCAAAAGTGTGTGTTTTTGTTTAGTAACAACCCAGTGCGCTAAACGGATCTGTTTTGAATTCGAGACAAACTCACTTCTTCGTAAATATATTTTATCCTAAATAGATTGCGTTTCGCATCCGGAACTGTTTTTTTCGTATGAAATTTCTCTCAAAAACGCGAATAGCTTTTTTTTATTTTTTTCGGATCCGTCTCAAACTCAGAAGGAACTTCATAAAAAAGGCGGATTCGTTTTTTCAAAGTAACGCGAATTCGAGACTAGCTCATTAATTTTAATAATAATGATTTATGATTAATTTAAAATTTCATTTTTTATTTAAATTTTTTTAGTAGTTGTTAGTAATTATTTAGTAAGTTTCCGGAAAATATTTTGTTAACGGCTATCCTATAGTCACATGTAGCTTGTTTACTTTTGATAAATATTTAAAAATTTTGACCAGAGAAATTTGAAGGAGAGCTTGAGGAGCACATTCCTAATTATATAAAAAGTTATTTAAAATAAAAATAAATGCATAATGGTATTTCATATCCCTAATCCACTGAAAATAACATAGAACATTTTATAACAAATTAAAGCTTTTATGCTAACGTTGTAACCAATTTTTTGACGGATTCGTAACGGGTTCGAAACGGGTTCGTCGAAACATAAGAAAGCAAAGCGCGTACGGACGGAGTCGTAACGGGTTCGAAACAGATCCGCATTCGTTTTTGTGCACATTGGAAAAATCTTTCAAACACGGTCATACCCTTATAGATCACCACCAGCAATTACCACCCACAAGCTTTGCTGCCACATCCACCGAAACCTCATCATCTACGCCAACAACTAAAAACCTGTGGAAGCACTGATGCAGAGCAATAAACTACACACTGCAGCGTTATGTGCGTGCTCAACAAATATGAGTGTGTATGTATGTGTGTGTTTGTGTCTCTGAACGATGATTTTTGTGGCTATATAAGTGCTCCTTGCATGTGATGGCACACAAGCGAACAGGTGTTAGTTCAAATAACTTGAATGATATGTTATAAAATTTGAGCACTACTATTTTTTTATTTTTTCTAATTTTTCCCGCTCCATAAGTTAAGTAAAAAAATTTATGTTTAAAAAAGCTATTATGATTATCGTTAGTGTCATCAGAATGTTGTTAAAAGTTAATGCAATATAAATAGCAAAGTGTAAACCAATATAAAACTATGGTTTCTTCCTTGTTTGAATTAAAAAAAAAACACTTAAAGGTATAATATACGTGTAAAAATGGAAAAACAGCAGATTGTTTCCAAACATTTTTTTGAGGTACAAGAAGTTGTTATATTTTTTAAATTTGTACAGGTTATTGTACATTAAAAATACTTTATAAAAATATTTTTTAGAAATTTTCTGGGTAAAAATAAAATTGAAAAAAAAACATCCAAAACGGTTCGATAGATAACTCAAAATTTATTGCTTCGATTTCAATGAATCTTATTGCATTTTGTTCCTAATTTTGTCCTTTAAGCATACAACTTAAATTCAAGTATCTATTTCCTTTTATTTCATTTTAATTGACAAAAAAGCGCGCAAAAATCTATTTTTTAAAAACTTTTTACTAAAACTTTCACCAAAATTTCGAAAAAACCCCCTGGGGTCGTTCGTGGGTGGGATGCTCAATTATTGACCTATACTTTAAAATAACAATTGATTTATTTGTGTCAGATACATGAGAAAGGTCATATTCATCGAACAGTTTTGGATGTTTTTTTTAAATTTCATTTTTAGCGACCATAAAAAGCCAGAAAATTGCTGAAAAAAAAATATATTAAAGTAGTTCTTATGTACAATAAACTGTATTAATTCAAAAAAAAATATAACAACTCCTTGTACCTCAAAAAAATGTTTGTACCTCTTTTGCACGTAAATTATACCTTAACTCAGCACATCACACATTAAAAATAGTACACCAAACACCAAACATTAAATAATTGACTTTATGTATCGTACATAAGACATAAAAAATTACAAATCATACAACTAAGTTAAAACATAATAGTTCATAAATAATAGGAATTCAGCATCATGAAACAACATACAATACAAAGCATATGTATATCATCCATCACATCACATTATATCATACAACATAACTGTGTTCCAAGCCTAGTGCACAAAACATCCTAAATTTCGAGCTTTTAGCAAGGCCCTTGCTTAGCCTAGAATTTAGAAGTTGAAATCAACGTAATCTTTTTATTTAAGGTAATATTTAGTTAATATATTTAATATCACAAAAATTTTATAAATAAAAAAAAGCTATTTAACCCTTTCGGGACGCACGGTACACATGTGTACCATCAAAAGTTCAAACATTCCTAAAATCTCATATAACAGCGATAATCAAACCAAATGTGTACCAGTTCGTGAAGGTGGGCACAAAATATACCCGTTTTTTGAAATTTTTTGTAACTCAAAAACTTGAGTTTGTGTTGTATTTTTGGAGTTAACTAAATAATATAGAAATATTTTCGAAAAAAACAGTAAACATATTCATTCTAAATTTGAAAAGTGCGATGATAATATAAAATTTAAGACTTTCGGATCTAAATAAAATAGTTATCAACAAATAAACGTAAAACTGGCATATCATTCGTCATGTATGTTGGTACTTATAAATACCGCTCGTCTTTTTTCGCTTATATAATATGTTACTCTTGTTTTCTTAGACTTCAATGGACAACGAAGAAATTAAAAGATTGCTGAAGGAAATTGATGAAGGAAATTCAAGCAGAGCAGACTTTTCTTCTGACAGCGATGATTCTTTTCGACCAGATCCAACAGATCAATCTGCAACAGAAGAAGACCAGGATTCAAACTCTGGAGAGGATTCGGATGAGGAAATGGCTGTTCCTTATATTGAAAGGAACGATAATCAGGAACCCAGTTCTACAGGTGAGACTCAAGATTGCGATGTAATT
Organism: Dichetophora obliterata; assembly: GCA_963920525.1. Taxonomy (NCBI): domain Eukaryota; kingdom Metazoa; phylum Arthropoda; class Insecta; order Diptera; family Sciomyzidae; genus Dichetophora; species Dichetophora obliterata. The sequence continues at coordinate 184,459,604 of OY986438.1, forward strand.
TGGACTAAAGTCAACGGAGTATTTGTTCCTAAAACAATTTTTACCTTCATAACGTTGTAATATATCAAAGTCTATTATTCACCGATCGTCCTCAATTCTTCAAATTTTCCACAAGCTATGGCCAAAATCTGTCTTAATATACATTGCTTAGTGCACAAGCGAACGTTTGAATATCCATCGCAGATCTACAAAAAATAAACTATGCAAGACCCTACTGGACCCTACTTACGCTGATGAAATAGAAGTTAGTATTGCGTGTATGTTCACAATGTGCTACAACCGAGTGCGTTGTCTAAAGGATTATTGGTCAACGCACTTATCACTAGGTAACCATGCAGTTTAAAATGCAATAACTCGCGATCGGTTCCTCATGGTTACATCGAGAATGTATTTCTCTCCACCCGAAAAGCGATCTGAATGTTCTAAAACGTGCTTCATGAATAATTTGGTTGAATGCTTGAAGAAAACATTTCAAACCTGCAGGCAAGATAGTGTTTACCAGAGCATCGATCAGTCCATGACAAAATTCAAAGGACGAAGTAGACTCAAAGAGTACATGCCTCTAAAACCTGTAAAACGAAGAATTAAAACGTGGGTTCGATGTGATGCGCTACCGGATACACATATGATTTCAATATTTACAGTGGAAAATAATTATAGACACTCGAAGGAACATTGGGCGAAAGAGTAGTAAATAAATTAACTAGCACTATCAAAGAGCAAGATATCAACCTATGTTTCGACCGTTTCTTTATATTTGTGAAGTTATTGGACTCTATTGCATATCCGTCATTTGGAACTATAATGTCCAATCATAAAAACGTTCTCAAATTTGGCTGCAAAGGGGGGAAATAGAATTCGAAGGTTCTTCTGCAGGTCTTTTATGCGTGAAATGGCAAGAAACAAAAGAGTTTTTAGTGCTGAGCAGCTGCCATAGCAATGAAATGGATGTCGTCACTAAAACATTGAAGACAGGAGAAAAATTCAAGTTCCGTGCCCACAAATAATCAAATTTTAGCGTGAAATAATTGGAGGCGTTGATCTAGCAGGTCAAATGAGTGGGCTCTACGAATACGATCGCAAATCAGACAAATGGTGGAAGAAGATATTTTACTGATTGGTAATGATGGCAACAGTCAACGCATGGATCATTCACTCTGAAATAAACCGGAAAAAATGCCATTCAAAACATTTTTGGTAAATTTGTCAGAAGGCTTGATTGCTCAAGGATTAGAAAAAATGCTGTTCGTAGATCAAACCATCGAGGACGTCAGTCGGTTAGAGAAGTATGATCAAGAAATTTGCCAATCGAGGGCACTTCTCGACGCCGATGTGTACATTATGCGAAGGCTAAAAGCAAATTCGCACCAAAACAATATGCAAGGAATTCCATTATGCAAACATTGTTTTGCACCGTACCACACTTGGTATATGTATTTATTCATAACTTATATAATATAATCATAAGTTATCTTATTTTTACTTACTGAATAAAGTTTATGTTTTTGTTTTTAAAACTAGTCCAATAGGCAATTGTACCACGGAACAACTATATGTATGTTGGTTCCTAAACATTCCTATCGGAATGGTATATATATGTACCCACGCCCCCCAGCCACACCTATCAAAAATTTCTACTTTTTAATGAATTATGCTACTGAAAAACACCTTTACTAATTCCAAAATGTAAAATTTTTATAACGTCATCACCTGACTTGCGTCCTTAATGATAAAATAAAAATATTTCTGTTTATAGTATTCTCAGTCCCATTTTGAGAATTAGAAATGGACTTGAAGAATATTTTGCAATCAAATTTAATGAGATCCAACCAAAATAATTACAGATTTTTTTTTATTTCTGGTAGAGGATCTTCTACGTGTTTCAGCGCTTTAAAAGTTAACGTCGGGAATTTTATTTAATTAGTTTTTTAGTTTCCTTCTGTATTGTAACATTTTCAATATACAGGGTGTTTTACGTTTTTAGCAAGAGTTCAGTTTTATTGATCTAGAATCTTAACTGCTCACCATAAAACAAAAAATATTATTTTATGTTTTAGAAAAAATATCAAATTTTCAACCAATATTCAGTATTCAGTTGTTGTCTAAACATTAAAAAAGTTAGTAAATAGCTAAATGTAGAGTAAATTTAAAAGTTTTATTTAAAAATAATCACTCATATGCTTTAAAAACACTTTTACAAGATTCATTATTCATTATACATTATTCATTATTTATTATTCATTATTAATTATTTATTTACCTTTATTTAAAATTACTCACAAGCATGCTTAAAAAACCCTTGAATAGTATTATTCATCATTCATTATTCATAATTAATTATTAATTTACCTTTATTTAAAATAACTCACTCGTATGCTTAAAAACACTTATACACGATTCGTTATTCATTTTTTATTTTTAAGTATTCATTATTCATTATTTATTATTTATTATTCATTACTCATTATTCATTATTCATTTTTCATTATTCACTATTCATTATTCAGTATTCATTATTCATTATTCAGTATTCATTATTCATTATTCATTATTCATTATTCATTTTTCATTATTTTATATTCATTATTCATAATTCATTATTCATTATTTATTATTCATTATTCACTCGTATATAATATTCATTCTAAATTCTTCATAATCATAGTTTATTCTGTATTCCTCATTATTCATAAATCTCATTATTCACTTGTCATAATTCATTATTTTTAATCGCAAATTTATTATTAACAATTTAAATTTTATTATTATTTCTTTATTTGTATAATTTTTATCTTGTATTCATTATTCTTTATTCATTTTGCATTAATCGTTATTTATTCTTTTTGCTCATTGTTCATTATATATTTCTTAGTTTCCACTAGCCATTATTAAAAGTTGTTTATGCACTATAAATTTTATATTATTAATTTGATATATTTATAAATCAATAAATCTGAGTTCACAAGCAATAATTGCTTAAGTCGACTTAAAAAAGAACTGAATTATTGCTGAAGGTGTGTTCTACGCATATATCTTTATAAACACACAAAATAAGGAGCTTCTATTATGACCTTAGCCAAAGTTTTGATACAAAAACAAAAGGCTCTCTCATATAACTCATTTGGCGATTTAAGATTTCTCGAAACTTTGAAATCAGACTTAAGCTGTTATCGTTTATCAACGTAGATTTTTATATTATTTATTGGTAAAATAACTGAGAAAGAAAAATAAATCTCAAACATAATTTTAAACATATGCAATTTTTTTTTTTTTTTAGAAAAAATAAAATTTGCTTTTGTTAAAATACTTTAATAAGAAGTCATAAAAGGGCAAAAAACAACAAAAACCTTAATAGCACATTTTGTGCTAAAACGCCAAACAGCTTTAACTTTGACACATTGTGGGTAAGCTCATTTTTCTCCTCTGTTATATGTTCTTGTAATGTTTCCTTTGCAAATTACTGACTTTAATTACAGCTCCTGTTATACCACATTTTTCCAACCCAAGGCAAGAATAAATAACATAAAGTGGACAAGGACACGGAAAATAAAAATGTTGTTTATAAAAACGAGAGCGCACATAATAAGCACTTGACCAAATGGTCATCATAAAAACCAAATTATAGCAACGACATCTGAAAATCTACAACATTTTCTGATTGCTCCCTGAGGTAAACAACTTCAACAGGAACTGCTACGAGAAGTAACAAGAGCTTGTAGAATTTCAAATCTACTACATTGCTTTGTTCTTTTCTTTATTAAAGGTCTCTTTCTTCTGTTCCAAGCATTATTTATACACTTTATAGCAGCAGTAAGGTTTTTGATGTTACAAGTGAGTCCTGTCACAGTCGTAAAGATAAAAATACCGCTGTTTACTTTTTTCGAGAGGACTCTAGGTCTTAAATTTATCTATTTGTTGGTCTCCTTGTTCCGTTGAGATGTTTCAGTACACTCAGCCCATCTGTCAGCCAATAAAAATGTCAAAAATACTGAAGAAAAATGGCAGAGCAATCTGTTAGGCCGCATCATGTTGACCATTGCGTTGACTTTGATGGCTGGTGTGGACAAAGCACAAAATTTATTGGCATTTTGTTCATCGTTTTCTCTTTCCTGCTCATTTTTCACTTTGCTTTACGTTGTGTAGCCTTAACATTTTATTAAATTCCTGCCTGTTTGTCACATTATTTTATATGAAAAAGTTCACCGCTGCGTATGAGTAATTAAATTTATTTCGAGTGATGGTTGTCATCACGACGTATGGACAGTTTTAAATTATTTAAAGACGTAATTACTCAAACATATGTGTTGGTGTGTGTCGTCTTATTTGGATGTATTCTTCATTGTATTTAAAAAGTGATTGGCTTTAAGATGTTGTTATATTTATGTGCTGGAATGTGTTGACAGGGCGTATGAGTGCTCATAAATATTTGTAAATGTTTTTATACTTTTCACTTTAAAAAAAATTACAGACAATTTCTTGCAATTTTTACTCAGCTTTAGTAAATAAAAAGCGCATACCGGTACATAAACATTCATTTATGCTGTTAAAAATTACAGGTTGAACAGCCAAAGCATCACGTACAAAAGTTAACCTTTCTTTGTTGCTTCTTTTTCTTTTATTTTGAAGTACCTACCAAATATGCGATAGGTATAAAAAGCACTCAAGTAGTACTCAAACAGCACAACAATTGACGACATTTTAAAATTTTACAACATAAAAAAGATATTCAAGATTATGACGCTAGTTATTTCAGGCACGTGACATTCGCAAAGAAAATAAAAAAAGAAAATTTCAAGCAAACAAAAAAATAGGCAGAATGATTGACAATCCTAACCCTCAACACCAACAGGAAACGCTCAACTTTAATTCCTAATAATTCTGAATAATAATAAAAATAAGAAAATCGTTTAAATAGACAATATTATAGAAGCAAAAATTCCGTTGTATTAAGTTGCGTTAACAGTCTGAGTTTTTGTTCTCTCACTGATTGCGATACAGATTCACTGTGTTGGCTTGATCCGTGATAGGATTTTGTCTTTTAATCTTCTATCAGGGGTGAAGACTGGGATAAGCCAACTTAGCTAAGATAAGCAAAAAATTAACAAATAAGCGTGTTTTTAGTAAGAATTACCTTTTAAAGTGGTGTATCTCCACTTTAGGTACCTATTACTATGAGCTAATGCAGCTTATATACATTTTCTGTTGACATTCAGATTTTTTCACATGACATGCTTTTTGCTTTTTATTTACATAAATATTAAAATGTTTAAATGTGCTAAAGGCAATATTTCATTCATTTTTTGTATTATCGTGGTAAAGTGTTGGAAATACTTATAATGTTGTATTTGATGATAAAACGAAAGATAGATTAACATTAATCTTGATTGGTCTAATTGAAGTTAGAATAATTTTCTTAAAAAAAAAAATAATTTTATTATCTTAACGGCAACTTTGGATGTGGCACCATTACGCCTCTTGTTTTTAATTGTAAACTGATAAAACAACGGCTATAATCAAAATTACGATTGATTCTTCAACCTCATGGCAAAAATTTAAAAATCAATTTAATGCTTTTAAAAAAAGTGTATAAAGTTCCTTCGGAATAACTTTGAATTGCATGACTTGAGTTACTTTGGTGACTTCTTAGGCACTTCTAAAACTTTTTGGTTGTCGTATGCATAGCAGTGCAATTCACGCACTAAGTTTATAATGTTAAAGTGCATAAAATCGAAGGCAAAGAAAAAAAACACAAAACCAAAACAACAAAAAAACCAAACACAAACCAAGACTTAACTCTCAAAAACCATAATAACCGAAACCATAATCTAAGCCATAAACAAAAGAAACCACAAAAGCAAAAATAAACTAACACAAACGAAAAACAAGCGAAAAAACAAAAACAAAACCCCAACCTAAACAAAAGCCAAGACAAAGTCCAAGAAAAAGACAAAGTCCAAGACAAAGACAAAACAAAGACCAAGACCAATACTAATACCAACACCAATACCAATACCAACACCAACACCAACACCAACACCAACACCAACACCAATACCAAGACCAAGCCCAAGACCAAGATCAATATCAAGATCAAGAGTAAGACCAAGATCAACACCAAAACGAAAACCAAAACAAAAATCAAGACCCAGGTCAAGACGAAGACGAAGACGAAAACCAAGACCAACACCAAAACCAAAACCAAAACCAGCACCAACACTAACACCAACACCAACACCAACACCAACACTAACACTCACTCCTACACCAACACCAACACCAACACCCAGACCAAGACCAAAACAAAAACAGAAACCAAAACAAAAATAAAAACCAAACCTAAACCAAAACCAAAAACAAAACCAATAAAAGACAAAAACACCCCAAAGCCAAAAACAAAACCAAACCGAAAACAAAAATAACAAGCGAACCAACAACAACAAAAAGCAAAAACAAAACCTATACGTAAACATACACCAAAGCACAAAAACAAAACCGAAAAAATAAATATAAAATCAAAACAAAAAAAAAACAAAGAAAAAACAAAAAAAAACCAAAACCAAAGAAAACCAAAACCTAAGCCAAAACAAAAAACCAAGACCAAAACAAAAACCAAAACCAAAATCAAAATCAAAATCAAAATCAAAATAAAATCAAAACCAAAACCAAACCTAAAACAAAAACCAAAACCAAAACAAAAAAACCCAAAAGCAGAACCAAATCCAAAGCAAAATTAAAACGAACACCAAAGTAAAAAGCAACAAAAAAAATAAAACCAAAACAAGCAAAAAAAACGAAAACGAAAATAAAATAAAACAAAAAACCTAATCCAAAGTCAAAGCCAAAACCAAAAATAACAAGCAAACCAAAAACAACAACAACAAAAACCAAAAACAAAACCTCTACGTAAAAATAAACCAAAGCAAAAACCGAAACCAAAACAAAAATCAAAACCATAATCAAAACTAAAACTAAAACTAAAACTAAAACTAAAACTAAAACTAAAACTAAAACTAAAACTAAAACTAAAACTAAAACTAAAACTAAAACTAAAACTAAAACTAAAACTAAAACTAAAACTAAAACTAAAACTAAAACTAAAACTAAAACTAAAACTAAAACTAAAACTAAAACTAAAACTAAAACTAAAACTAAAACTAAAACTAAAACTAAAACTAAAACTAAAACTAAAACTAAAACTAAAACTAAAACTAAAACTAAAACTAAAACTAAAACTAAAACTAAAACTAAAACTAAAACTAAAACTAAAACTAAAACTAAAACTAAAACTAAAACTAAAACTAAAACTAAAACTAAAACTAAAACTAAAACTAAAACTAAAACTAAAACTAAAACTAAAACTAAAACTAAAACTAAAACTAAAACTAAAACTAAAACTAAAACTAAAACTAAAACTAAAACTAAAACTAAAACTAAAACTAAAACTAAAACTAAAACTAAAACTAAAACTAAAACTAAAACTAAAACTAAAACTAAAACTAAAACTAAAACTAAAACTAAAACTAAAACTAAAACTAAAACTAAAACTAAAACTAAAACTAAAACTAAAACTAAAACTAAAACTAAAACTAAAACTAAAACTAAAACTAAAACTAAAACTAAAACTAAAACTAAAACTAAAACTAAAACTAAAACTAAAACTAAAACTAAAACTAAAACTAAAACTAAAACTAAAACTAAAACTAAAACTAAAACTAAAACTAAAACTAAAACTAAAACTAAAACTAAAACTAAAACTAAAACTAAAACTAAAACTAAAACTAAAACTAAAACTAAAACTAAAACTAAAACTAAAACAAAAACTAAAACTAAAACTAAAACTAAAACTAAAACTAAAACTAAAACTAAAACTAAAACTAAAACTAAAACTAAAACTAAAACTAAAACTAAAACTAAAACTAAAACTAAAACTAAAACTAAAACTAAAACTAAAACTAAAACTAAAACTAAAACTAAAACTAAAACTAAAACTAAAACTAAAACTAAAACTAAAACTAAAACTAAAACTAAAACTAAAACTAAAACTAAAACTAAAACTAAAACTAAAACTAAAACTAAAACTAAAACTAAAACTAAAACTAAAACTAAAACTAAAACTAAAACTAAAACTAAAACTAAAACTAAAACTAAAACTAAAACTAAAACTAAAACTAAAACTAAAACTAAAACTAAAACTAAAACTAAAACTAAAACTAAAACTAAAACTAAAACTAAAACTAAAACTAAAACTAAAACTAAAACTAAAACTAAAACTAAAACTAAAACTAAAACTAAAACTAAAACTAAAACTAAAACTAAAACTAAAACTAAAACTAAAACTAAAACTAAAACTAAAACTAAAACTAAAACTAAAACTAAAACTAAAACTAAAACTAAAACTAAAACTAAAACTAAAACTAAAACTAAAACTAAAACTAAAACTAAAACTAAAACTAAAACTAAAACTAAAACTAAAACTAAAACTAAAACTAAAACTAAAACTAAAACTAAAACTAAAACTAAAACTAAAACTAAAACTAAAACTAAAACTAAAACTAAAACTAAAACTAAAACTAAAACTAAAACTAAAACTAAAACTAAAACTAAAACTAAAACTAAAACTAAAACTAAAACTAAAACTAAAACTAAAACTAAAACTAAAACTAAAACTAGAACTAAAACCAAGACCAAAACCAAAGCAAAAACAGAAACCAAAACCTAAACCAAAACCAAAACTTGAACAAAATAAAACAAAACAAAACAAATCCAAACCAAAAACAACAAAAAAAACACAAACCAACAGCAAAACAAAAACAACAAAAAAAAAACAAAAAAAAATCAAAACCAAGAACAAAGGTTATAAGAGTCTAAAGTGGGACCTCTTCTAATGTGGGACTCGAACTTTCCTCCGATATTTTCCACAGGCATCACCAATGTTTTGAAATTGGCAGTGTAGCTTCGATGTACAATCACTTTTCATGTGGATTTGGAGGCAAAATACGCGTTATTTATAGTGAACGCCAAACATAGTGAAAAAATTTCAGAAAAAAGTTTTTTCATTATTTTTGGCAGTGATTATTTTGTCATTATTTTTTGAGCTATAAAAACGGTGAATATATTAATTAATTTTTTTTTTTCATTTTTCTTTAGGATTTCAGTTCAAATGCAGTGAAAAAATTAATTTCTGATGCTTTGTTAAAACGTCCATAAATTTATAATGTGGGACTTCACGCCCACTGCGCGTGCATACAACATATCGAAGGCCAGTTTTGTCAGATATCTGGAAAAGGTGAACGCGACATTTGAGGATATTTCGAAAATGAATGATGAAGGATTTATGGATTTCGTTAGTGACTTGGATTAAGAAGTAAAACTAAGTGAATCTGAAGAGTTATGTCAATTATATTCATGGTAAAGGTAAACTGAATAAATAAAAATTCATAATTTGTGATTATCACGTCAATGACTTGACGCTTTCTGTGGTTTTATTGAATGTATGATAAAGTCTCACATTAGAAAAGCTCGAATACTAGTACGAGATGAAAAAGTGTTCATCTCTTAAGTCTAGCCACGAATCAAGCCATTTTTTTGTGTAATATTTTTGACCTAATCACTAGTTATCACCTGTCTAACAAATAATGTCAAATCAAATAAGTTAAAGCTACACTAAACTCAGAGAACAAAAGAAAAAAACCCAAATATTAGAGCACTAGAAAAGTTCAGTTCAATCGGCTCCTTCAAGGACTCCTTAACTTAGTTCTCTGTGCATTAGTTAGTACTTGCTTAATACGTGCTTCTATCTACTCAAAAGTAAGCATCACATGACAGATGTTCTTTGTGCAACCGACAGGTCAGGCATAAAAGTGCATAATGCACAAATTGAATTGAACACGTTTGTTTGTCTGTTTGTGGTGAAGCACTAGGAAAAGAAAGCACACAAAAAATAAAAGAAGCATTCACTTGATTGCCAGAGGTAAAATAAAAGAAACGAAAATAGAATTCCTTGCAAAAGTCACGGCCGTAGCACGGTGACAGGATATAATTTCGAGAACATACAAAGCAGGAAGTCATGCATGTCGCTGACACAACTTGAACACAAAATTGTAGCCAAACTCGTTTAAGCTTAAAAAAAATTATGAAAATAAGAGCACACCAATTGGAACATAAAAATTAATGAACGAAAGATTTTCTTTATATTTCCGTTTCCGCTTAACTTTTACTAAACAAAGCTAAAATCTGACACAAATGAGGCTCTTCAGAGCAACTGTCTGCGCTCGAGTGTGCGTGCGTGTGTGTGTGTGTGCTTGAAATTCTCAAACATGCGACAATGAAATTTTATATTTTATAGCTGCCAATAATGAGCTTCCTTCGCTCCTCGAAGCCAATAACAGCCAAGGCTCGCTGCGGATGACAGTAAGTGTTGCCAACATTTATGTTCACATTGAAAAAAGCTGTAACTACAACAACAACAAAACAACAACAACAATGATCAGAGTTTAATACCATTCACCGCCAACACACAAGCGGATATTTAGTCCTGTCAGAGCAGCAAATATGCTTGTCTGCCATCCAGCTTTTATTAAATTTCAAAGCAACCAGCCAAGCGCGTTAAGTATCAAAAGCACCAGCTAGCGATTGGCACACATTGGAACGCGTTCATATCACAGTGTCAATTCAAGGTGTGCATCTCAGTTTAGGTGTGCGCGTGTTTGTCTGCTTGAATTTAGCTACATATGTATGTGCGCTCTGCGGTATCTCCTGCTTTATTGAGGTGCTTTAATGGGTCCTTGAAGCTGTTCAGTGTGAAAAATTGACTTGTGTCAATCGAAGCATAACAAGCAGCAGGATCAGACTGTCAATTTATGTGTGTGTGCGTGTGTGTGCATATACTCATGTATGTGAGCATGTGAATGCTTGTTTAAACTGGCTTGCTGCTTTTTCATTTTGTTTGTTCAGGTAAGCGTTGCCAGCTTTGCTCAAAGTTGCCTAAGCTCGATGGATGGATCATGTTTTTTTGGTGTTGCTATTTACATATTTTTTATCTCCCTCTCTTCAGTTACCTGTTTATGTCTACCATAATTTATTGCAATTTATTATTAGCCAATTTCATTTCGTGATCAAGCAATCAATCATATTTATGGCACATTTTCATATATGAGATGCTGTCATATTCATTTTTTCAAATCTTTCGTCTTATGCACAAATAACTTTGAAGCCTAAGCTCGAACTCATGCATATTTAATGGGGATAGCATCAGATGAAGCACACACACACATACGCATACTTTAGTTTGTTACACATATTTAATAAACGTTATGTTAAGGCAAGGGAATGACTTTCATTATTAATCGCTTACTTACTTGGAAAAATAGCAGAGCTTTAACTAAGCTTTTTCAATATGGCATAAAGAGGACTCACCTGAAAAAATGAAAGAAAAAACTGTGGTTTATTAAACATAACAATATTTTAGCTTAACTTTAGCAGGTATGTTTTTAATATATACATATAACGAAACGTAACAGTAACAATTCTACATCAAAGGCAATGAATTATTTTCCTAAAAATTTGTTGACAAACAACAAACCTTAGAAGAGCATGAAGTTAGCACCGCACTTTTTGACTTTTAACTTATAGACAGATGTGCTGCAATGTGTCCAACGTGTAGTATCATGTGCCGCATTAAAACTAATATACATTTTAACCTTATTTATTTTACATAAAAACTAGCTCAGCACTTAGTTTTTGCAACAATCGGATTTTGTGCTGTGATGTGCTCATTTTGTTTTATTATGTACCGAGAGAGATTATATATTTTAAAGTATCACTTTATTTTTCTTTTTTTTTTTCTAAAATTTGAAAATTGTGCTGTGATATAGTCAATACTTTAAAGTATAACAGAGAATTAAAAAAATTAGTATCTTGGGACTTTTTTTAAAATGTGAGGATGTCAGCTTTGTCTTTTTGTCACTAAACAAAGTAAGCTTTGCTGTATCCTTCCGAGGTTTAGGTCGAAACGTGCTAAAGATATGATTGTATGCGTCTCTAAAAATTTTTTTTACAGTGAAATATCAAAATGAAAAATTTTGATTTTGAAGTGAAATATCAAATTTTGAAACTGTCTGCAACTTATTTTTAAAAATAAGTAAATTTTAGGATAGATTTAAAAATATATTAAAACATAAACAGTTTTTTCCGTAATCTGTTTTTAATAAATAACATTATTTTAGCTTAGCTTTTATGAGCCTGTAAGCTAAATCATAAGATAAAATGAAATGAGCCTTAAAAACAGAGTTTTTTTGCAGTGTGGCACTTAAAGCTTGGTTTGCTGTAGGAAAGAAAAAAAATTTCCATATGAAATACATTGAGGTTTTTGACAACTAACAGGCAGCGACATTTTTTTCGCCAGCTAGTACGCTATAGAAGCGCAAATTATTGCTATGTTGCCAAATTTTCATTCATGAGTGGAGAGTTGAAATATCAAAATTTCGCTGTCGATTATGTGCCCGTGTATTTAATTGGCGAGGAAATTTGCTATTCGAATTTGTTGTTTAACAAATTTATTGGTGCATTTATGCAGTTTATTAATCTGTAGTCTTGTCTTTTATAGGATATAAAATTGCAGCAATAAAAATATGAATCTGTCAACCAGAACAGCAAGCGCTTCTTCTTCACACAAAAATTTTGACTCTACACCAAAATTTCGCGAGGAGAGTTATATGGCCAAAAATTTTTGTTCCTACAGCATACTAAGCTTAAATTGGAAATTCTTAAAAAATTTTCCCGCCCATAATTTCATCGTTAAAAAAATTTACTGAAGCCTTATCAATTCACCAGTACGTTTATCTTTTTTAAATTTTTCGAAAAAACTAAGATTCTGCAAGTATTTAGGACTCTATATACGTATGATATAAAAACTCTTTTTATCATACGTAAATTCTTGCATAACTCAAGCACATGGAAGCAGAATTTTAAAACTCCTTAAAAAAAAATTAAGAAAAAGTACGTCAAAATTCTTGTAAAAAGACCACCTCATTTAAATAAAACTCATAAATTGATTAAAATGTTTAACTACAATGCAATGATTAATAGATAGTGCATATATCATAAAAGTGTACATCATAAAAATGTTCATAAAAATACAATTAAAAATTGCGCGTCTTACTTCATTTACACTACATGGATTTCTTCATCATAGCGAGAGATACGAAATATTTTCCAAGCAATTAATCTTCTTTTTTAAATAATTTTATAAAGTTCAGCTCTAATGTTTAAAGTCACTTCACTTTTTTCTAAAGGATATTTAAATTATGAGAAAGCAATTGAATTTCTTTAAAGTAAACAAGAATTTAAATAATTATTTCTTTATTTAATTTATTTTTTGCATTTTTCTGCTTCTTAGTACCATTTTTTGCATTCTAAACATTCCTCACAAAATCCTGTGGCATCTTTGGCACCAACACAACACTCGCAATATAAAAATAGAAAAAAAATGGAGTATTAAATAAAGAATTTCGCATGATGTTGGGCAACACAAGTGCAAAGAATTGCGCGAAATACGTGCATGAAATATATAAATAAAATAATAGTTTGTTTTTTTGCTTTAAAGTTGAAAGTCATGAAAAAGTCAGCTTTAGCTGTCTGTAAGTTGAAATGCCAGCAACACACACTATCAGAAAAACGTGCATATAAACACTCAAACACATACATAATTTGTATGGCATCACGGTGTAGCAAAGCATCAAGCACAACTCAACAGGATAAAATACAAAATAAATTAAGTTTTATTTTTACTTCCTTGCTAGCCAGTAAGAAAAAACCAAAAAATAATTGAAATAGTTTAGCGTTCGAGATGGGCGAGCTTTTATGAATGCAATTTTTGGCGCAGCGATAATATAAATGCTAAGTTAAAGATCAGCATAAAAAAGATATAAAATATTTTTATTAAAACTGTGAGAAATTTATTTGACTTATAAATATATTATTTGATATATAAAACCTTCTCTTTTACTTACAGCTGTTGCCTTAAAAGTAAAAAGCTTTAAGTGCGGATAAAATTAATGCAAGGAAAATTTTTCTTTGATAAGCTCAAAATATCAGTGACAGCAAAGCATCCGAATTATCGAATTTCAAACTTACTTTACAACGTTCTTTAATATATGCATACGTGTATTTTTTCAATAACACTATAAATTTATTTGCAAAAAATTATACTTTCTTTTAAAAATGGGGAATTAATAAAACAGTAAAAATAAAAAAAATAAAAATTATGCACTTAAATGGAAAGTATATCGAAATGCAATAAAAATTTTTAATTTTGACAACAAAATAAGTGTACAGAAGAAAGGAAAAAGTATAAATTCTAAAGTAAAGAGTAAAGGCCTACTTCCAGCTCTTAACTACAGCATATATTTCATTTAAAAAAAATTCAAAGTAATCAAACTATATTTTCTTTTTAAAATTGTTTGAGGCTGAATCCAGCTCGTAGTAGAAATTTTTCTATTTATGCTAATTTTTTTAATGAAAAACGCAAACGAAGACACTATAAATGAAAAGTAATAAATGCTCGAGTCATTGGTAAGAATGCATGTAAAGTTAGCAGTTGCTTCGACTCGATTTTTCAAGTAAAATAAAGATAATTTATGAATATGAAGTAAATTTGTGAGAAGTATCTTGAAGACATATCGTTTGTTTATTCTAGCTTTAGTTTGGTGATGGTCTACGCCAATGACTTAGTGAATGCTTACTTGAAAATTTAATGGTTTTTTTAAAAATAAAATTTAAATACCATAATGGTAACTAAAAACAATAATATTCCCACCAGTAAATTGTATTACCTTACATTATAATTTTACATTTATTTTGAATTATTTTTGAAAATGTTAATAAAATAATAAAAACGTATATTATATAGATGTTATGTCATAGCTATTTGAAGCAAATATTGCATCAATAGTTGGCCTAATCGTGTTGTGCGAATATTTGAATCGCTTATCATTCGCAAATTGTATTTATCAAAACAGCATTGTTTAAGGCCTTTTGTATGAAATTTTTTTTTTTAAATATCAAATGTAAAGTCTTTCTGACATTATTTTCACTTCTTCAAAGAAATCGCTTTTCTTTATACTCATTTATTTCGAAACTACTTTTTTCGGCATGTGTTATAGAAAAAACAAAAACTATTCAGCCGAATTATCTGAAATATAAATATGCTATTCATACATCAGTTTCTATCGCTGCATCAAAGTTTTATTTCAAAAACATCGTATATTTTACACTTAATAACCGTTAAAAAACAAGCTGTTTTAAAAACTTGATTTTCAAAAGCGCGTCATCCTGTCAATTTTCAATATCTTTTTCTAGTACTAGCCATAGCTGCACTCATGGTGATAAATAAAATTCTTGGTTTTTATTTTTCGAATAAAAAGAAAAGTCAAAAATTATTTTTTTTATGATGAATGAGTGTTACAATATACCTTAAAAGTTTGTTTAAATGTCGTTGTTTAATATTTTAATTTTTTTAAAAAATCTAAAAAATACCTTAAATTTTCGAGCGCTAGACCACTGGACTTACCTTAAGTGCAATAATTATTATTAAGTACCTGAATTTGCAATTAAAATCTACACCTAAAAGAATTGGCATCTTGTGATAATTTTCAACCCCTTCAATGGAACCTTGCTACTTTTGTTGTTTGGATAGCTAATGCACAACGGGTCTGTTCGGAAATGTATCAAGATGCGCTTACTGCTTTTTAGCATAAACAAAATGTTCGAAAAAGGCTCACTTTGCAGCTTTGCAAACGTCAAACATTCTAAAATGTAATTTTTTATCAAGCGTAACTCATCATTTGCATCAAAAAAATATACGCTGGAATTTGGACGCTTAAAAAATGCCAGTTGTGCGCATACTGCAAATCGTGATGCATTTCCGAACAGATCAAAAATGCTTTTGATCAATTATTGTAATCTGCTGCATCATAGCTTTATGCATTCACAATAGAATATGTAGGATAGCTTATGCACAAGCCTTTTAATATATTTTTGTCATATACTGCAACATAGCTTAAGTTAATACTTAACATTGAATGAACTTGCTAACGTAAAGAAGGTATTTTGATTAGATGGTAGCGTGCTGGACTATCAAGCGAAAGGTTGCAGGTTCAATTCTCATTGATGTCACAGAAATCTTTTTAATTTTATATTCTCTTGTTGTAATTGACGTAAGCAAAAAACAACAACAATTCTAAGAAAAATGTGTATGGAAAAAGTGTCGTTTTTGAGATTTCACTCAAGCAAATCACAAAACGAGGCGTAAAAAACTTCGCTTCAATAACAAAAAAATAGCAACAACAAAAAAGAGAGTGAGGCAGAAATTGTTAATATTGTAACATCAGTAATTAATATCGAAAATAGTAACGAGTAAACAAAAATTAAAAACCTTTTTAAGTAGAGTTTCCCCATGAGGTACGTACTGTCGTTAGATAATTACATTTTTGTATTTGTATTTGTAATTAGAATAATTATTAATTATAGTAATTATTCAATGATACTGTAGTCAATATTCTGTAAATAATTACATATTTGAATTTGTATTTGTATTTGTATTTGAAGCTACAATGGTTATTAATTATAGTAATTATTCAATGATACTGTAGTCAATATTATGTAAATAATTACATATTTGAATTTGTATTTGTAATTACAATAGTTATTAATTATAGTAATTATTCAATGATACTGTAGTCATCTGTGGATGCTTTTGAGTTGATAAAAAAATTTTAACTTTTGTTCGCTAGGCGCAAGAAGCTTGGGAAACCGAGTTGCATTTGTGTTTCCCACTTTGAATTTATTTTTAACTGCAGAAATTTGAACCCAAGTCCTCTCGTCTGCCGGTCCGATATCTTACCCACTCATCTATCGCAGTTGATAACAAAGTTTTTTATTTTTTTTTTTTGTTCTTTTTTTACATAAAGATATTTTTTTAAAAATTGGCAGTTCATTTAAAAAATTTTTTAAAAGTTTTTTAACAATTTTTTCATACAAAACGGTAATGTCTTATCAACTCGTTCAACTCAGTTGTTAACAAAGTTGCGCTTATTTTGTATTATTACGGTAAGTAAGCTTTCGGAAACGTTGGTTCGAGACCCAGCTCGGACAAAAAAAATTATATATATTATTTTATTTATTTAAATTAAGATTTTTTATAAACATTACTGTTTATTTAAAAAATTTTGAAACCTTTTTTAAATGTCTTCATACAAAAGCTTAATGGAAATTCGTAGTCCAAAAATAGTCTAAAAGGATAAAAATAAAATAAACTAGAGTAGGGATTAAAAATAGTAGGTACTTTTTGGATTAAAATTCCTTTAATCCAAAGTTGGATTTAACATTTTTAACCATGTACACTGCACTTTAGCTATGACGGCAGTATAAAATTAATAGCGTTAATTTGGATAAACTAAATTTTTATAAGAACATAAAAGATTTTATAAAGTACCATTTCATGTTGAGTAGGCATTTAGAGCCTATTGGAATTCAATGTAAACGTAAAATAAAATGTGAGCTCTGACCGTGCAGTAAAAATACATGAAAGTTATTTTTTCTTTATTTAAAATGCACAGCAAAAAATAATGTTTGTTCATTTTAGATCAAAATTGCGCTTTTAAAATATCTAAGTTAATTTTCTTGCGAAAAATTTCCACACTTGTTTAAACATATCCCAGCTGACAGCGTTGTGATCGCAATATGGTTTAAAAAATTGATTGTGTTTTCAAAGTTATGTTTACAGTTCGATCTCTTAGCAGTTAATTTTATGCCAGTTCGAAAAACGAAGCAAATGATAAACCATATTTGAACATAAGCAATAAAAGAAAATATTCAATTATGCATTTAAAAAAAAATTACGTGCATTGGCAAGAACCTGGGTGGGTGGGTGCCCAAGAAAGTACTCTTAACCCGTTAACGCCCATAGTAAAACGACGGTATATTTTTGATATTTTATTATAAATGTAATTAAATAGAATAAAAAAAATAAAGTGAAAAATTTTGGAAAATCACCTGTACACGGTTACATTTTTTAACACTTCTTGGTACACAATATAACAAAAATTGCTTTTATTTCATCTTATTATAATAAATAGAAATACAAACTTACTTCGAAATGCAAAATTCAATAAATATAAGCACAAATTTATAAGATCTGGAATATGCAATGCCCGGCATTTTTGTACTTTTATTTCATGATTAGTTACTTTGAGAATATCATTAAATAAAATGCACAAATTGATATTAATTTTCGCGGGAACCACAAATTTTTTCTTTTCATAACTACTCGTGACATCTTGTCTCAATTTCAATAAACAGTTCGATTAGATATTTAAAGTTTGCGCATGTACAGAGGGCGCAAATGAGTTAAGGGCAAAGTATTTTTTTAAAAATTATAAAAACAACATTTTAAAGAAATTTAATTCGTCACAAAAGTGATACGTCATGTGAAAAAGTATAAGAAATCCAATTTTTGGTTTTTTATTATATTTACAATAAAAACAACTTTTGTA
The DNA here is from genome assembly GCA_963920525.1 of Dichetophora obliterata. NCBI lineage: Eukaryota > Metazoa > Arthropoda > Insecta > Diptera > Sciomyzidae > Dichetophora > Dichetophora obliterata. Next base: position 184,478,155 of record OY986438.1, read on the forward strand.
ACATTTTTCGGAAGAAAAATACATTTTTTTACATTTTTACAAAAAAAATATTAAACATATGAGTCCTTAGCTAACAGAACTGTTGCAGTATTTTTTGCAAGTAATTTAATTGAGCTTTTAAACAAAAGAAAATTTATTGATATACACATATTAAAACACAAGGAAGCTATTCGCGTCTATAGTTAAAACTTTCAATTTGGAATAATTTTTTGGCTGTTTGTAATGGTGTTATATACAAAAATTCATTTTACTAAGATTTTCTATAGTTTTCAAGATATGAGAATGTTATTGGTGTCAAACTAACGAAAATTTTTTTACTTTATTATACTTAAGAAAATTGAAAAAGTTAGTATACATTAACATACATTGGATAAAAAAATGCATATTGTAGGGGTACTCATTAGAGATAAACGAAAACTTACAAGTGGTGTTTGTAGCCCTTTTGATTACCAAAAACTTTTTCATAGGTTATTCAAACGTATCTTCAGTTTTTAACTAACTAACTTTTCAGTGTTTTTCATTTCCATTATTTTACAAAAGAACCATTATTTTGAAGAGAGTCCTTTATGTTGGAGAAAAAAGTGATATAAATAAGCTACATGTCAAGTTTGAAGAAAATCCATCCAGTAATGATTAGTTTTATGATCTATGAAATTATTACATGAATTAATTTTTTTTTTTTTTTTTTTTTTTTTTTATTAATTATTATACATAATTATAAGTTTTTATATCAAATGGTGCCTCAGCGCCACGAAGGCATTGTAGAGGCTAATGGCAACAATATAGTATACAATTTACATATGTACAATTTACAACTCTTGGAATTCAAAAATTATACAATTTCAGAAGAAAATATGTATTTTACCAAATTATAAGTTCTATGATATGAACTACTACTGTTTCACAATAATAAACAACTAATAAATCAAATCGAAATGCAAGCATCAAAAAATCAATATGTAAGCAGCATCTCAACATTTTGAAGCAAATACTTTTTTAAATTACTTTTAAAAATCGACAAAGTTTGACAATTTTTTAGATATTCTGGTAATTGATTGAACTCGTTTGGTCCAGCAAAAGAAACACGTTGTTTGGTTAGTTCCAAGCGGCATCTTACTACCTGCAAATGCATAGCTTGCCTTGTGGATCGCTGAGTAACGTACACATTCTGAGCAAATTGCAGACCTCGATACCCAATGCCACGTATGGTTTTGAAAACATACAGTAAAAGTTGTCTTTTGTAAAGACCTTTAATAGGAAGAACATCCTTAGCATAGTCTTTATACAAGTTAACTGTACTGTGCCTTGAAGGAAGGTTGAAGACAATTTTTAGGGCTTTGTTTTGAAGTACCTGTAAAGACTTGAGTAGGGCAGAGCTTTTACTACCATAAACTATGGGTAAGTACGTTAAGTGGGAGTGAATCAAGGATTGATAGATCATCATTTTTGTTGCAATGGTTAGTTTGTATCTAAATTTATACAATATACCGATACCCGAAGCTATTTTACATTTCATTCTATTGATATGACAGTCCCATAGCAAATTACTGTTAAAATTAATTCCTAGGTACTTCACACTATCTGATTCGGCAATCGTATTACCCTCAAATTGAAGTCTCATTAATTCAGATCCCCTATAATTAGATGGCTTGAACCGTACCAATTTGGTTTTATCTTTGTTTAAGATCAATTTATTTATTTTAGAAAATTTCGAAATAAATGAAGTATCACGCTCGATTTGTGTTTTAAGAATTTCTATATGATTATATTTATAAAAAAGGCAAATGTCGTCCGCAAACATAAATAGTTTCCCATTGAAGTCAATATTTTTTAAATCATTTATATATATTTTAAATAGTAGAGGCCCAAGAACACTGCCTTGGGGAACTCCACATTCCACGGATTGGAAGCTACTTTTAGATTCTTCAATTTGTACAAGTTGCTTTCTATTTCTGAAATAATCTCTAAATAAACTCAAGGTTAAAGAGGAAAATCCTAGCATACCTAGTTTAGAAAACAAAATGTCATGATCAACTAGATCAAAAGCTTTGGAATATTCGAAAAAGACACCTGCAACTCCCTTACACCCTTCATCTAAGCCACTGCAAACAAACTCAATTACATTAAGCATGGCTTCCTCCGTACCTGCCCCTTTTCTAAAGCCATATTGCCTATCAAAGAAGAAATTATTTCGTTCCAGGTATTCCGTCAGTTGTTCAAATATTATTTTCTCAAATACAATGTTAATAATTGAGAGGATAGAGATTGGGCGAAAGTTTTCAATACTGTTGGATCCAACTCCTTTTGGAATCGGAATAACATTGTGAATTTTAAGTTCATTAGGATATACGGACTCATTTATCATACAATTGAAAATGCTTGCAATAATGTTGCAGACTAAAGATTTTCTGACATATAACATCTTCAAAGTTATTTTGTCAAGACCAGGACTCTTATTCGGATTTAATTGATTTAAAATATTATCTATTTTAGCTTCGCTGACAGGAGCAAGGTTAAAATTATCTGAAATGGGAATTAAAGTGCGAAATTGTGAGCTTTAGATCAAGTAAGTTTTTAAAGACGGCAACAGCAACAACAACAACAACAACTCTGTAAAGAGTCAATCACTTAGCTGACTAGACAATCTGTTTCGGAAATCGCTACATTTTCCTCTTCAGTAGTCTTTGAGTGATTAAGCTGTGATCAACTCACTGTTTAAACTAGCCTATGAATGTGCAGATTCTGGAATTCATTCTTATGAATTGTATGGCTGCTAATCATATGACATTTTAAAGCAGTAGGCTATTTATAGATCACCTATCAAGGTTGCCATCTGTTCTAGATGCTTCTTTATTTATTTCAATATTCATTGGTGTTCGATAGTTTGTCGAGTTGCAGCATAGAAATGAAACGAGTTTTTTTTGCTAGTTTGTTTCAAGTAGTGATTTCACGTGATGCGCGTTCGAACAGACAGACAATATTTTAAAAGATTACATTTTTGGAATCTACATCCCTCAAAATTTTCAATGCAAATAGATTTTCGAAAAAATATTCAATAACAGATTTTTGAAGCGTATCTTTTGACGCCCCGTTTTATGATTTGCTTGAATGAAATCTCAAAAACGACACTTTTTTCCATACACATTTTTCTTATAATTGTTGTTGGTTTTTTACTTGCGTCTATTACAAAAGGATATAAAATTAAAAATATTTTTTTGTAAGCCATGAGAATCGAACTCGCATCATTTCGATTGACAGTTCTACACACTAACTAGCAATCCAAAAGCCTCTGTTACAAAATGTAATTCATTCAGTATTAAGAATTTACTGAAGCTATGTTGCAATAGATGACAAGACTTTATTAAAACGATTATGCATTAACTATCCTACATACTAACAAAATTTTTTTCAAGTAAGAAAACTAATAAAATTTAGACCTTGCTTTTGTTATTTTCTAATTTCAGTATTAAAACGACCATCATTAAAGGACCAGTCTGGTTGAAAAGTCCAAAAAATATTCATCTTTCATAAATCTTTTTCGAAAAAAGTATATTATATAGGTACTCCAAACTTTTTAGTTATATTTACAGTACTTTGAAGAAGATTGTCTAAAATTTTTAAGATTATAATCAATAATTATTTAATTAGTATACTGCAACAAGCCACTGGCGACCTTTCCACAGGACTCAAAATTCAACTAAAGCAAAACAAAAATATTTTCTTGTTAGGTATTTAGGTATGTTAGGTATGTTAGGAATGTGATTATGGAATAATTTTTGTAATTTTTACTGAAAATGTTCGTTACTTTTTTATTGATAAAAATTCCAATAGGAAATTTAGCAATGAGATTATGGATTATTGACAATTTAGTTACTTGTGTTTTGAAAAAAACAACATAAAGATTCGTTAAAATTTACTGAGTTATGAAAATCGCAAGCTCGAAAAAATTATTTTTTTATGTTAATTTTCTATGAATTAAATATGTATAGATTATGTTAATGCAAAGCGGTTTTAGCAGAGTTTTCTGAAAGTAATCTGGAATTTGAATAAATGTTTTAAGATGTCAAGAAATAACCAACACTTTCAATAAAAAACAACTTAATTCTGTAAAGTATTTATCTGAACAATTTATCTGAATAAGTATAATTCATATACGATAATATTTATCGGGAAAAAAATTGGGAACAAGTTCTTATTTTACTCATATTAAAAATTTTGCTTAATTTCATTTGTCACTATGTTATCTTTACACTACTTAAATAATCTTTCAGCAATTTAGCAATGCACTAAAGTTGACATCAATTGAAATTATTGCACTACATGTTATTGTAATTAACTTGATTGCCAGTCCAATTTATCAACTGCAATCTGCTTACATGCTTATTCGTAGCAGCAGCAACATTGAAATGCATTACCGTCTGGTCATCCCACTGAAACGCTCAACAGGTGTGTGTGTTACTTAATTGAGTGAAACCCTCATCATTCTCTCTAATTAGGCTTCAATTTCATGTAATTAAAAACTGCAGCAACAGTTAAGGCAGCAACAATTGCTGAAACAGCGACAACAACTTTTAAGTTAAATTAGTTTGTTTTTTTTTTGTACAAAATAGTAAAGTTTTGAACAAATTGCATTTAATCCAAGGCAATGCAATGAATGAGTGAGTGAGCATGCTGTCTACAATGTCAACAACTTTAAAAATTTGTTAACAAAAACACACATGTACAAAGGTTATATTTAAGTGGACAAGAAAGTTGCATGGTGGACCAGTTTTTCAAAATGAGTAGTATTAAAAGAACAAACTTTTTCCTTGAGTAAAACTCCATTTTAACTCTTTACTTTTATCCGAATTGTGTTAAATTAAGAGACTTAAAATGTGGAGTAAATCTTGCTATTGTAATTTGCTTAATCACTAGTTATTATTTCTTCAGATGTACTCAACTTTGTTGTAATACTATGATGACTGCTTTTAGTCGGGGTAACTTCTACCAAACTCATCATTGGCCATAACCATCACACATTTGTACATTTTGTAGCTGAAAATTATGTTAGCTTGTTTGGTTCGAAACAAAGCAACCAGTAAACACATCTTCAGATATCAGGCTTTTGTGCGAATATGTATCTGATCAGAGCAGTGGAAGTGGTTTTAGTCTTGTTGTTGTTGCTGCTGCTACACCCATAATCTGGATAATTATTTCAGGAATGTGATAATGAACTTGATCGTAGATGTGTAAGTGCGCACCAAAGTAGTAATATGGAGAGGTTTGGTATTTCTAGGCAGCCACAACAAGGCGACTCCACTGTAATTAATCCGCTAAGGAATGACAGAAGCAGCAACATCAACAACAAAAAAACCACGACAAAGCATAATTTTAGCAAGCAGCATTAGAAAGGAGTGCAATTTATTGTTGTTATTTTCATGTTTGTTTTTGTTTTTTTGCTTTAATCAAATGTTGCTTCTAACAAACTTGAACTTGAAATCAAACATATATGGAACAAATGAAATCTATAGGATTGAGATACATCAATTATGTATGAGATGATGCCGACATTGATGCAGGCATGTTTTTTTTTCTTTCTTAATATAATTACTCATTTTATATTCAATGAGCGTTAGCGGTAAGAAAGTTGAGTCATATATGGCATATTTCCAATTAACGGCGGTTTTTGACAAGGACACCTTTTGAAGTTTAATATATTGACATTTTTTAGAAATGAGTTTGAATGTATATAATTTTAAAATTAAATAAACATTAATATCATTTATGTATATACACATATCACCAAATTCTCTCACTTTTCCCCAGTTGCTTGTTTTAATACATTGCGCCTTAATAACAAATTTCATCATTTCTACAATCAGTGGTGGAGCTTTAGCATCAATGCTTTGGTTTAAAGCTTTAAGCTATTATCTTTAATTCGATAACGCCCATTTTTAGTGCAGTTTCCGAGAGTGTCCAAATGAACTTAATTATAAAATTGAAGTCTAATACGACTAAAACTCTCTGAATTATAGCTCTTAATATATTCACATGACGATCATTTTAAATATTTGCTATCTGATGGAAATTTTTTTTCAATTAACGGTTCTTTCACATACTTACGATAAGTTAAAAGAAAGAAGTGTTTTTGAACAGTATTGTTCACAGGAAGACTTCTTAAAAACTCAAAGATAATTTGAGGACTATTCTGATAAAAATAGTAAATCTGAGTAAAGTTCTTAAAATTTGTTTATGTATATTAGTGTGTCCCTTATTTTTTAATGTTTTAATTTGTTGAGGCTTAGGCCCTAATTACGTTCATATGCCCCTAAAACACACTAAAACTAATTTTCTGCTCATTTGGATAATGGCAACCTGTGCCGACATGCATCGAAACATGTTCATGCATGTTGGGTGGAAGCGACGTCGCATGCTTGCTTTTCGCATGCCGCTTTTGGTCAGTTGTGTTTGTATTTTCAACTAATTAACGCGTATTGTTTTCTATTGCAAGTATGGCAGTGGAGTTAAGAAGTGATAGAAAAAATATTTTCTTGATTGGTGGCCATCAAATAACAGGTGCAAAGTTACCGTCTAACCGCCAAGTTCTTGCGGTTCTATTTTTTAATATTCGCGAAGTCAATTTGACTGTTAGTGAAAGCGCAAATCTTGTTGTTCGAGGGTGTATTATATTCTGGGAAAAAGCTAGAATACCTACAAGAGCTGTATATAACTGTGTGAAGAAGCTAGTGGACCTTCATCAAGCTTGGCGAGAACTACAAAAAAACTCAAAAAAGACACAGGATTTGTATAAGCGCCGTGAGGAAGAGTTCCAAAATAATTTGGATAATTTATTTGATATAGCACATGCTAATGCCTTGAAGCGTATGAAAATAGAGGAAGACAGAATGTTTTTACAAAAACAAAGAGAGCCAGGACGTCCGGGCTGTTTAGTGGGTGTGGACAAAAAATTGGCCGAGAAGGAAGAAAGGATACGACAAAGAAAACTAAATGAAGAGAAACAAAGACTCAAACAACTATCTCCAGAGGGCATGTCGACGTCTCTTACTACACTTTATCCCAGCTCTGATGAAAGCCTGGATGAACCTTTGCCGTCGACATCCCAATCTGTCGACATCGCGAGTTCTGCGAATACTTATAAAAGAGGAAGGAAAGACTTTATCACGCCTAAGTTAGTTGCAGCTTTGGATAGATGTCAATTAAGCATAAGGGATTCTGTTTATATACTTCAGGCTGTGGTAGAAGCCCTAAATCTCAGTTGTGATGATTTCCCAATCAACAAATCTTCTATTCAACGCATTCGAACGCAAAGTAGAAAGGATAGAGCGGAATCCATAAAATCCGATTTTCAAAACAACATGCCAGAAATAGTGACTGTTCATTGGGATGGGAAATTATTACCAGGACTAAATGTGAGAAGTTCTAAGGAAGAACGCTTGCTGATTCTGGTTTCATTTGAAGAAAAGGAACAACTACTTGCTGTACCAAAACTAGAGAGTTCTTCTGGCCAAAATCAAACTGAAGCTGTTTCAAAGGCCCTTTTTGATTGGAACCTGAACAGTAAAGTGCAAATAATGTGCTGTGATACAACTGCATCTAATACAGGGCGTTTGAATGGAGCTTGCGTGCTTTTGGAACAAAAACTAGAAAGAGAGTTGCTACTCTTTGCCTGCCGGCATCACGTTTATGAATTGGTCTTAAGAAGTGTGTTTGAAGAAAAAATCCATGAAGTCGCAAACAGCCCCGATATTCCTCTGTTCAGAAGGTTTAGAGACAACTGGAAAAACATAAATTCTACTGCTATCGAAACATACACTGACTTCGTCAATAAACAATTCTGTCATAGAACAATTCAAGGTTTGATAACGTTTTATAATCAGGAATTGCAAAAAGCCATTATACGTGACGATTATCGAGAACTGGTCGAACTTTCTATTATTTTTCTAGGAGGCGATAAAGAAAGAAAATTTAAGATAAAACCTCCTGGAGCGATGCACCAAGCCAGATGGATGGCTAGAGCTATTTACTCCTTAAAAATTTGTTTGCTGCAGTCCCAGTTTAAAATGAGCGCTAAGGACAAACGAGCTTTACAAGATGTTTGTCTTTTCATTGCGGCTATGTATGTGAAACCCTGGCTCGGGTGCAGTTTGGCAGTGAAGGCACCAAATCAAGATTTGTGCTTTTTAAAGGCCCTAAAAGATTACGAAACTGTGGACCAATCAATCTCCAATGCAGCCTTAAGCAAGTTTTCGCAACATCTTTGGTACTTGTCTGAAGAAATTGCGGCATTCTCACTATTTGATGACGAAGTTAGTGACCAAATCAAGGAGAGTATTGTAGTAAATTTACAAAAAGAGAGTTCCAGATACGATATTGGGAAGAGATACGTGCCATTAAAAGGAGAATTATTTGATTCTTTGTACGGTGAGTGATAAAAAACTTAGTTTTGCATATAGTCACATATTAAACTCACCTTTTACTTGCTACTTATGTTATACTTACTACACGTATTACTAATAAAGTCGTGTTTTAAACTTTACAACTATGAAATTAGGTTTTTCACAACTTGAAGTACGCAGTCGTATCGTTGTATTCACGTTCTTGTCATATTGTCATAATCGTTGTTTTCTGTTTGAAAGAAAAACAAACTGATACTTTAGTTCCTGCGTTTGCTTTATCTTTCAAATAGAAAACAACAAAAATGTCAATGCGACACGAATACGAATACAACGATACAACTGCGTATTTAGAGTTGTGGAAAACCTAAATATTTTTTAAAATATTCATTGTATATTGATAATAACATTAATCTTTGAGTAAGAATGTGTTTTCGCGATTGAAAATTGATAGCAGTTTCCTCCAAAAAGACGTTTCTATGTGGAAAGAAGACGCTGCGTTTGTGGATGCAAAAATGAAGGTTATTTCTTTAAAAGCAGTCAATGATATAGCTAAAGAGCAGTTAAACTAACGCAAGATTTTCATGGTTTAATAACTGCAGAAGAAGAACAAAAACAATTTTTGTTACGCTCTGTGCAAGAGCACAGAAAACTGTATCCCGATTGTAAAAAAGATACCCTTAAACGCAAATATCCTGAATAGATTCTAAATTTTCATATTTTTTCTATAAATGAGTATGAATTTAACTGGTTTTTAATAAATTTTTTGAAAAATACGAATATTTCTACTGATTTAGCTACAAAACAGAACTCGCTTTATATTAGCTATTTTAAAAAACTTCCGAGCCCTGTCGGCACGGGTAAATATTAACGCAGGAAAATAATATTTTGTATTTAAGTATAGTTAAGTAGTTGTAAAATAATTAGGGGGTAAGCCTTTCGATATTTTAAAAAATTTTCACCGATATAAGGGACACCCTAATGTATATAAAAAAAATATAGAAAACTATCAATTATTGTAGCCATTTGGATTTTGAAAAGGGAAAAGCAAAAACTCAATTTTGAAGGCGGCCCAGGGTAAAGATATAAAATTCAATAACTTACAGAGAAATTGGAAAAAAACATAACATATCACTAGGCGATGATATGTAGGGATGATAAAATGTGGCGATGGGCCACGTAAGCTATTTCCAGGCGAAGAGCTCAAAGATAGGCGTTAAATAGTCCCTTGGGCTACACATGATGGTGTGAAGACTAATGAGGTCCTGAAACAGGAACTCGGAGGGACAATGACATGGCAATCTGCAGGAGCCTAAAGAAGAGTCGACTTTCTCCTAGAACAGAATGATGAAGCCCCGTTTGACTGATAATCACCAAAAGCAAAGATATGAATTCACAAAAAAGTATGAGAACTTTACTTTTGATGATTTGATCAAGGTAACATGGTCAGATAAAACTAAAATAGACCGTGTTGGAACAGATGGGCGCATGTGGACTTGGTTTGATACAGGTATTGGGCTTTAAGAGCGAAGTATAGGTTAGACATTGAAATTTGGAGATGGTGTTATGATGCTTTTAGAATGCTTTTGTGGCAAAAAAGTCGTAGTATTGTGACAAATCAGTGGTAAATGAGGGCCTAGGATTATATTAATATTTTGGAAGTCTCGTACTTCCTTAGTTTAGATAGATTTCAGGCAGAACGGGGCAGAAAAACTCTAAATGCTGGATAACGACACAAAGCACGCGGTTTAAAAAACACAGAGTTGGTTCAATGGATATGGGATCAAAGTGTTTTATGTGTTTATATAAAAGAAAGAAGTTTTCCTGTGTAAAATAAGTCATTTGGGTTCAAAATACGTCATAAAGACGTATTTAACGTTATTCTGGCAACGCTGTGTATATGTATCTAAAAATATTGTATTAAATCCTTATGAAGATCTGAGCAGTATAAGTATTTTTTTTTAACCCAAAGCTTACTACCTGCGCGCAAGTACCTTAGCGCTCACAAAACTTTAAACGCGTTTTTTTCAAAGCTAGCTTTTCACGGACGCCCCACAAGATTTCTCCGGAACCTGTAGGACTATCTTTCTGAAATTTGAACCACATATTTTATAAACACATAGATACTCACAAACTATTATTCTGTAAAAATATTATACTATATTTTTTTACAAATTACAGCGAAAAAAAACCAGTTTTTTCCATATTTTTGGTTTTTGGTACATAAAATTAGCAACAATTGTTAGAAATTAATATTAATAGTCTATTTTGCAGCCATTGCCATCTAAAACAGTTCGGTTTTTAGTTTCTGATAAGCTGTTGCTGAGATATCGTGTTGGAGCCGAACCTGACTCCAAATTATGGCATTCCGTTTAAGTTCGAATTTTGTGTAAAAAAATTAAAAAAATTAATAAAAACTATTTTTGTTTTTATAATTTAAGACTTCATTAATCATCCTTAACAACTTTTGTAATCATACCTTTCGTAGCAAGCTTACGATTATTAATCAAAAATAGATTATTTTCTTAGCCGACGAACTAGACTACATCCTTAAAGGAAAATAAACACATGATAAATTTACTTAAGTTGAATTTATTAATATTAAGATATTGTTTTATGAATTTTCGTTTTTAAGTTTTATTAATTTATGCGTTAGGGTAGGTCATTATGAATATATGCATAAGAAGACTTTGATTGCCTTATTTTTATGTGTGACATTAAAGTAAGGAATAATCTGAGCTGTGCTAATAAACCCAGCCTAATAATGGACAAAACTAAAAACATGTTTTTAGTACATTCTTTAATTCAAATCTTACAATTTTGAAAGTATTCGTAATTAAGGGTTTTTAAGTTTCTGCACTCAAAAAGGTTATTAGTAAAATTTCTATGAATAAATTAGTAAACGAAATATTCGTACATTCTACAAAATTCGTACAATATACAAAGTATTTTTATTCTGATATCCCTACGAATTCATTCGTAAAATTTTTCTAATACCTGATGTAGTGTCTACGAATATATTTGTTTTATATACTAATGGTATTCGTAAACAAAAATAAATCAATTCGTATTAATGCACTGTACGAATGATTGTGTACATATAAGTAATAATCTTCGTAAATTTCTCGTACGAATAACTTCATAATTTATAATAGTGCGATTCATGTCACTTCGTAACTGCTTCGTAAGCTCGTATTTCGTAAAAACTTACGAAACGTCACTTTTTTTTTATATGAACATCGAGATACGAAGCTCGTAACATTGTACGCACTGAAATTGTCTCGTATGTCGTAAAAAAAGCCTGCGTAACCTGTGCGCTGTCAAACCGCAAATGGCAGCTGTTTTTTATTTCAAATTTTTCAAGCGTGTTTATAGCAAATAACAAAAAATGGAAAAAACAAATGATTTAAAGGTATGTATTTTGCTGAAACAAAGGTTAGACATATTTTATTGTTTAAACAAACATTTTTAATAAAGGTCAAGCGGAGCAATCCCATTCATCGATTGAATGAGGTGGAAACAAAGCTGCTGCTCAGCCGGGAAAAGCACAAATATGGAAAACTTAGACGGCCACAACACTGACAGAAGCTGCATCTTAAATAAAACTTGGCCTTATCTTAAGCATCTAGCAGCTGATACAAGATGGAAAGAATTTGTCATTGCCATAAGTCCCTCGAACCAAAGAAAAAAAAAATAAAATCAGAAATTAAATTTACGACCCACGCCACTTTCATTTTTTAAATACGTTAGGCCTAGCTGAGTGGTAAAAGCGCACTTCTCACAATCTGTATTTCGCAGGCTCAAACTCCACTGTTGCTGAACATCGACCATTGTTTGGATATATCCCAGTTGCGCGTCTTTGCCACAGAGCCTCTAACAAAGGGTACTCCGTATCGGAACGATTCCATGACTGCGACGCTATACAACCCTTCGCCAGCAATATCATCGTCGTCGTCACTATCTGCAAGAGAATACAAAAATTCGTACATCCGACCAAAAGGATAGAATTAATGCACAAACTCACCCTCGTTTATAGTATAACTAGTATTTCGCAGCATACGTTGTCCTGCCACAGACCTCCTTATTGCCATATTCGAAAATGTCAATAAATGCTAAATATATTCACCATTCTCAGTATAGTTGCCGAAAGTAACGATATGAAGTAAATTACTAAATTTTAGTCTAATACGATCAAAACCGTGCGAAATGTAAAATTTTTGTATGTTTTAGGTGTAAAAAGGGGTGCGGCAAAATTATTTCCCTTAAACCATCACGTTCTCAAAAAAAACGGCTGCCTAAATTTCAGCTCAATTTAGCATAAGCCTGGTGCGCTTTGCTTCACTCCTAAAGTGAGACATATGTCCATTTTTAGTGCACTTGCCGAGAGTAACCATATGAACTAAATTACAAAACTTTAGTTTAATATGGCCAAAACAGTTGAAATAAAAAATTTTCATTGGTTTGTGGGCTATAAAAGGGGCGTGAAATCCAATTTATAGTACAGATGCTGTACTAAATGTAAGCCAAACCTTACAAACTAAGCCAAAATTTTAGCTTAATAGACGCTGTTATCAATTTTAATGATTTCCCAAAAAGTGGAAGTGGCTACATAGCGATCACGCCTATTTTTAGTATAGTTGCCAACAGTAATCACACAAACTCAATTACCAAATTTTAGTCTTATACGCCCAAAACTGCCTGAAATATATTTTTTTCACTGATGCGGAAAAAGGAAGCGTGGCAACTAATTTTTAGTAGAGTTGCTGACAATAACCATATTAACTAAATTACCAAATGTAAGTCTTATACGACTAAAACCGACTGAAATAAAGCATTTTTATTGGTTTGGGGGTGGAAAAAAGGGGCGTGAAAACCTATTTTCAGTACAGTTGCCGACAGTTGCCATACAAACTAAATTACTAAATAACTGAATATTACTAAATTTTAGTCTTATACGACCCATACCGTGTGAAATATAGCATTTTAATTGATTTGGGGGCGGTAAAAGAGATGAAAATTTTTTTCTTAAGCCATCTCCTATCTAAAACAAACTGTCCAAATTTCAGATCAATCGGTCCAGTAGTTTTTAAGTCTATAGGCTTCACACAGACATACAGACAGACAGACAGACAGTGTTTTGCTTTTTATATATTAAGATATATTTTCCCAACAACTGTTGTTTTTTCACTTTTTCGCGACATTTTGTAGATTTTTTCGAAATTATTTGAGCAAATTAATTTTCATTTGAATTTGATAATCTCCGTTTTGTTTTGTGTATCATTGCCGTCAGAAAAGTGTTTACGAATAAAGTTAAGAAAATTCTTATAAGTGCGTTCATGTCAAAAAAGTTACGAACATTACGATACAAGGATTACGAAAACTTACGAAGTGACATGAATCGCACTAATAACTTTCTTACATTCGTAGTATTTACTAATGCTTTCGTACTATTTACGAATGAAGAATAATATTAGTAGAAACAATTCATTCGTAGGCTGACCGTACGATTAATTAGTAGAATGTACGAATTATTAGTAGAGTCTAAAAAATTGAAAACCGAAATCGTTCAGCCTTGTTTGTCGCACATCAATAGCTGTAGCTTACTGTAGCTTACTGGTAGTATAAAATGTAAAATTTAAAACTATTAATATTATTTTAAGTCAAAACAAATAAGTACTATAAAATTTAGTAAAAAAATAAAGTAGTCGAATGTACCTTTGGATATCGAATGGACCTTTGAAAAAGTTTCTTATTCATGCCACTACGTTTTTGTTTTGTCATAAAAACCATTGCTCTTTTGCTCTTCTCGTATTATTTGGTTATCTTAGTTCATTCTTGTTAGACCGACCCAAAAAAAAACGAAGTGTTATTTTTTGGTGAGCACAGGAATAAAAATGTTCGATTATGTATCGAAAACAAGCCCTTAAAATTTGGTACGAAAATATTTATGTTTTGTACTCAACTATAGACGTTAGATAGCGCTGCACCTGTTTTTGAAATTCTGTGAACTATAAGACTGATAATCATACATGACATAAATAATAATAAAGTTTTTTAGGTCTTACCGTACGTTTTTGGAGTAGCTAAAGACAGCGAAAAAATTTGTAAATGATTTGATCCGCTTGCTAGACTTAGAGATATTTAAGAAAAAGCTGCAACACTATGAACAAAAAATTGTAAATTTCATGTTCAAAGCTTAATACGTCTTATAAAAAAATTTCATTTTTTTTTTTTTCAATATCAATTTTTGAAGTTGGCATATTTACTTAAAAAAATAAATGGTTACACACCATCCTACACCTATTAATTCAAGAGATATATAAGTTTTTATTTTTATCCACATGCTAGATTTAAAGTTACATATTCAAAAAAGTTTGCAAAAAAAAAGCCATGATATATAAGGGGGCGTCCAAAAATTACGTGAGGTGATTTTTGCGATTTTTTGACCCCTCCCCCCTCTAATCTCACGTGAGATTGTTCAAAATGCGTGCTTTCAGTGTTAATATGTTAATCTATGCTTCATTGTGTTGGACTTATTAAAAACACTCGTAATTTATTTTATTATTTTATTTAGGACTAGTTGAGACTAGAATTTAAAACTACTGAGATCGTAGATTAAAATTACACTGAAAAAAATCGAACAATGAAATACTTATTAAGTAAAAGTAAGTCATTAAAAATGAGAACCTCTAAAATTGGTGAAGGAATATTCATTCTAATTCAGTCCATGGGGAATCATGTGCTGTCTCGAGAGTGACTACTAGAACCCGCATGTCCATGTGATTTTCAGTAAAATCATCTGCTCCTTCAACCTCGCTCTGATTTAGCCACTCTAAACCGTTATCGCTTGCACACAGAAGCTAATTAGCTCGACGTGTGATAATCCGTGAAGGTCCACTTTGCGCGCTGGTGCACGGTGGACTGCGTGCCGATGCTCTGCAGCTCTTGTGATGGATGAAAAGCTAATACAGTCATGTAAAGGTTGAATCGGTAAGTAGAGGCGAATCAAAAAGGGAGCAAATAACTTTCCGTCATGGGCATCTGGAATAGTCAGATGCCCATCAATCTGCGTAATAGGGCGTGGAGGTGGCCGCAGTATTAAGGCGCCTCACTCTCCATAGAAAAAAAAATTTTGTTCGACACAAATGCTCAATACAATTCTTGGTTTATGTTACAACACAGTACGACAAAATGATATTTTTTTGAGTACACATGAAAAATGTTAACAGAATATGAAAAAAGGCTTAAAATAAAGAAATACCTGTCTCGGCAATCGATTTTTAAGCTTCAAAGGACCGTGGAGGTTCACTTGTAATGTAATACTATTATAAAAATTTCTATAAAAACAGAATGGGTGAACCGATTTTAATGCTTGAGCCAGTTTTGAAAAGTGAATTAAATTTGGATTTTTTTTATTAAGAAAACAATTTTTTCTCTTCTAGATGGCGCTTTAATTTTCATGTAAAGTTAAAAAATAACCAAAATATCTATAATAATCCGTGTTAAAACAGATGGACGCATGTAGACTTGGGTTGATACACCTATATTCCTATGGTATAGGGCCATGGTATAGGGCTTCAAGAGCAAATTATAGGTTAGACATTTAAATTTGGAGATGGTGTAATGTTGCTTTTGTGGCAAAAAAGTCGGAGTACTGTGCCAAATCAATGGTAAATGAGGGTATGGGATTATATTAATATTTTGGAAGTCCCGAATTTCCTTAGTTTACAAGAATTATCCTTAGTATGCTGTAGGATCGAAATTTTGTAGGCATTTAATTATGTACGCGAAGTTTTGGTGTAGACTCAACACTAACACATACTTAACATTACGTGTTTGTTGAATGTGTTAACTGAACATTATTGTAGAATGTCAAATTTCTACGCCAATTGAATGTATCGGCATATAAAATACAGCAAAATTTTGACATTTTAACTCTCCCGTCATGTTTGTTAACTTGGTTGTTTGACTAAATTTTACGGTTCAACCGCGTAAATCTTATCTTATAGCTTAAAATTTAGTATGCTGTAGGAACGAAAATTTTTATTCATATAATGTTCAATTACAACCAATGTAGTTGAACCTTTTTTTTTTGTTGGTTAGTACGCTGTTGAACCGAAAAATTTTTTCAATGCAGCCAAGCTTACAACCATGATTGGAGAGTTAAAATGTCAAATGTTCGCTGTCTTTTCTATGTTGGTACATTAAGCTGGCGTGGAAATGTGACTTTCAACAAAATTGTTCAAATAACACATTAAATAATGAAAATATAAACTTTTACTGCACTCTATTCACGGTCATCTTTTCGAAGAAATGGTGATATTTATACAAAAAGTAAAGTAACATTGGTAAAGAACATAGTGACAACGCTGAAAATGTAGTGAAAAGAAAAAATGCCATCACCACAAAACACATTTAACAGGAGGGAGAGGGGGTGTGGCGGCAAAAATATAGACGTACACAAATAAATAAGACATTTTAGGATAAAGAAATTTAATATACATAGCTGGATGAAAAAATAGATTTTTAGCCATAACTTTTGATTGGAAAGAGATATTGAGGTAATTTTTTTACACAAATTATTTTTAAGACTTGAATTTATTTTTGTAAAAAATATATAAACAACATTTTGGAAAAAATAAATTTCGCGGAAAAAATCAAAGGGTTTGATGACAAAAACCGGAAAATAATTTTTGCGCTTGGCTGGAAGAATTTTTGCAAATTAATAATATGTCATATGAAAGGTAGTCAGATGTGCAATTTTCAATTAATTTCATTTTTACAACAAAAACCATTTTTGAGTCATTTTTTGAGTAAAAAGTCAATATTTTGGATCTTTTTTGACATAAACGTAAAACATATATACACCAAATTAACGGTACAGTTCAACCTTTTTTTTTTTGTGAAGTGATTTTATTGAACTTTTAAACAAAAAAAAAACTTGAATAAAAGATATTAATGGACAGCGGAGATATTTGCATCGAAAGACCAAACTTTGATTTTCATGTCGTTTTTTTCTCATTCTTAGGTAACGGTGTTGTATGAAATAGTCGTTGTACTGAAAACTTGTACAATTTTGAATATATGTGAGTGTTTTTGATGTCAGAATAATATAAATTTTTTAAAATTAAATACACAAGAAACTCCGATACTAAGAAATATTATAATAACAAAATTACTGTTAGTTAAAAATTTTCTGAGGGGGCGTGGCAAAAAATAAGTGTGTAACATTTTAATTTAGCATACACCTAATATGTATACCTAGTTTGAGCAAAATCCGTTGAGCCGTTTAGATTTGTATAAAGGCCAAACAAACAAACACACAAACAAACAAACCGAAAATGAGTTTTATTACTATAGATATTCTTTTACAACAAAAAGGTGGCCATTATATTTTGAAAAACTATTAATATTATTTTGAGTCAAAAGAAATAAGTAGTATAAAATGTAGTAAAAAAAAATTAAGTAGTCGAATGTACCTTCGGATATACAGTACAATGAAAAAATTTTACATTTATGCCACTACGTGTTTGTTCTGTCATAAAAAATATTGCTTTTTTGCTCTCCTCGTATTATTTGGTGTTATTAGTTCATTCTTGTTAGTAACATCAAATGGCTGCAACAACCTATACACACTCGTATATGCTTAAATCATACTGTATTGGAAATATCACAAAATCATAAGCAATTTTTTATCAGCTAAACAATTTATTCATTAAGGTTTAATTTTATATATTTAAGTCTAATGTTTTTTACTATTTAACACTATATATTTTTACTTTTCTTACTTTTTTTACTTTCTACTTTTTTGTACTATCTTGTGGAAAATTCCTTATTTAATCGCTATGTAAAAATATGTAAAATTAATTGCATATATCACATAAATCTTTTTTCAAAATGTACAGGACAATTTTATATTTTTAATTTTTTTTAACTTAAAATTTGCACAATCAGTCAATCTTTCTAGGACAATGTGAGCTGCATTTATTCAGCTCTCTCACACACACACACAGTATTGCTGCAGACAAGTGGTCCTTTAAAACAGTTTCACAGAGTGCATGCATTATGCATGTCTGGTAAAATACATTAATATTGTTGCGATTTTTTATTTATTATAACATACATTTGTTGCAATTGCATATTGTTGCTGTTGTTGTTGTGCTGTTTGTTCTACACTCTTACAATCTTGTCGCTCACTTTGTTGGCATTTCAGTATATATATATATTTTGTAATAAAAACTGTTTCGCATACCAATTCAATTGTACGCATTCACACAGACTCACGAATACATTATTGTGCTGCCATTATAAAATTTCAAGGATTTTTCTCTTATATTTAGGTTTTTTTCTTTCTTTATCCTGCAGATCGTCACACTCACTCTTACATGCACCATCTATATTTATTGCTCATTTTTTTGTTTCTATTCTGCATCTGTATCATTGTTTCTTGATTGTATTTAAAATGGCACATACAAGGTACGTGATTGTCTTTAAGGTCAAAGATTTCGTTTTATGATGTTGCCTTTAGTGACGTTTTGGTCCTTGTGTGCGCTATGCCAAAAGTATCGAATTTATTTACCGCAGTTGCAGTATTAAGAAAAGGAAGCATTTGTCATTTTGCTTGATTTTATGCAATTTTCTTGCCAAAACCAAATAATATGTTGGTCATACAAGATATCCTTGACCTCTAACTCCAATTAAATTGATTTAAATGTTAATTTCCAAGGTCTTTGAGTGCTTTACAAACATTCCTAATGGATAGTTAAGTTTGCAATAATAATTACTAAAACCAGAAAATAATATAATTTATCTGTTTTCTATACACAAACATCCAATCTTAGCCAACTTCATATTAAGAGTTCAAATTCATCAAGTATCAACATTTAACATTAAAAATTTAATCACAAAAAATTTCAAAATTGTTCAAATGCAATACTATCAGTAATTGAGCACTTAGATTTAAAAATGGACAAGTTTACTTTTTTAAAAAAAAAAAAAAAGACACGAAAAACTGATGCGCACGAACTGGTGTAATATAACTCTAAATGTTTTTCTCAGTTCTGTAACTCTTGCCGCTAGCCTTTTAACTCTTACTCCTCAGCAACGTTTTATTATTGATCTTCAAAGTTTAACTAAAAACTTTTTCAAATAATATTTCTGCAGTTAATAATAATATTACCCAATTTCTTTATGGTAATTTTTTTTTTGTTTAATTAACAGTCATTAAAACTTTGTTTCCAAGCTTAAGACTTTAACAAATCCCTCGTTTTCTAAAGTCATTTATTTTTTTTTTTTGCAATTATTTGTGAACTTTGAGACCTTTTAGAGCTTTAGAGTTTTCTCAAAGTAATGAACCTAATGTTTGCCTTTTTGAAATGGAAATTAATTCAATTTGCGTATCAACAAAGTAAAACACAGAAAAAATCTGCAAGTTGAAGAAGGTCTGAAAGCAAGAAATTAAGAAAAAGCCATTAGCAGCAAAAGCTGCCAACACATGAACATGAGAAGTCAATTTCAGAGCTGCCAACAAAAGTTAAATGGTTGAAATTAAAAATAAAAGAAAAGCCAAAAAAAAATTGCAAAGAACTTTATTGACAGCCATTAGCTAAGCGAGGCAGGACAAAGCAGAACTAACTCCTGAGCCAAATGGGAGACACAACTTGCGTCCGTTGGCCGATATGCAGCAGAACATCGAAATTGTATTTTATAATTTAATTTTATTTTTAAACTTTTTGCTTTGATACACAAACACAAACACATTAGAGCAGACTTAACTGAATTTCAAAAACAATTAAACAGGATGTATAACAAAGGATGCAGTCTAGTCTGATGGCTGGCGACGTAACACTCTGTAAATGCGTGCCTGCTGTTTGCTCCTGTTTGCTCCTGTACATAAACTATATGGTGGTTTTGACGATGATTTCTTTGATCATTATGAAGTTTGGGGTGATGATAGAATTGGGCAAGTGATGATGATAATGCTGCTGGTGATTCTGCTGTTGATGGTGATGAATAGCTGTGCATAGTTGGTGCTTGTGATGCGGACAGTCATGATGCATGGCCATGCCATGCTCTGCACTCTACAGCCACTACTCACTCCTTCTGGCCATTACTTGCCTTACTGCAGGATTTTACTTCACATCAGGCAGTTTATTATGCCCAGCATAGACAATGAAAAACTGCACTCAATCTTATCCAGGCGTTGCAGTTCTACTTAAAATGCGTTTGCTTTGCTGCAAGCATTCATTTTGGTTGCTGTTGCTACATTAAGCCCACAAACTAGCAGTTGTGCTGCAAAAAATCAAACTAATATTAATTGACTTCATTTAAAAGTTTCTTCTGAATTTCTCGCACACACATACACACACTCAAATTTCTCGCTTTAATTGGAAAATGTATCAATTGCAGCAGCTGTTGCTGTAGTATCAAGATTTATTTATTGTTGCTGCAACGCAACGCAAAGAAAATCGAGTTTGTTGAGGGCGTGCATGATTGGCTGATAACTTAGTTATTATGCAATTAATTCAATTGGCAAGATTCAGCAATTTTCAAGTTATGCTTGGTTGTAAAGAAGAAATCAACAAAGTTGCACCGCATCAGCATAAGTACATGAAGAAGTGGGGCAACTCAAGTGTATCTTCAATCAAAATTGTGAGTTGCGAAAACTACGCTTTAAGGGTGTAGTCTAGTTGGTCACTTTCGAAAATTCTTTTCTTTTACATTTTTCGAATGTATTTAAGAAAATTGTATTAAATTTTTATGAAGATCCAAGCAGTATAAATATTTTTTTTTTTCAACCCAAAACTTACTACCTGTACTCACGTACCTGAGCACTCGCAAGACTTTAAACGCGTTTTTCTCAACGCTACGTTTTCACGGATGCCCCACACGATTTCTCTTTAACCCGTAAGCCGATCCTTCTGAATTTTTAACCACATATTCTAAACATATATACTCACATACTATACTTTTATTATTTAAAAATATTAATTTTACTAAATGTTTTTTTTTACAAATAACAGCGAAAAAAGCAATCTTTTAAATTTATTTGGTTTTTATTACCTAAAATTAACAACAATTGCTCAAAACTAATATCAATAGTCTATTTTGTAGCCATTTTCATACCAACTTAAAAACACTTTGGTTTTTTCTTCAGATAAGCCATTGCCGAGATATCGTGTGAGAGACGACCTTCAAATCATGGCGTTTCGTTTAAGTAAGAATTTTATTTAAAAAAACTAAAAAAAAAATGTAGGGCAGATTCTCAGGAAGCTCAACCAAAAAACCAGGGACCATAGCTGTTATAAGAGATATTGAAAAAGTTAATTTGAAATAGTTATTTTGCGACTTTTTCTAAAAAAGTCAAATTTTAATTGTTATTTTTCGACAGGAAATAAAAGTTAAATTTAACTCTTAGAAAGCTACTTTTATTCCAAGGGAAAAAATAACAATTATTTCGGACTTTTATTTTTTCTGTTTTTTAAAAAAATCATTTTCTAACTTTTTTTCTGTTGAAAATAACAAATATTTTTTGTGTAATTTCTTTGATATTGTAGTTAAATTAAATTTTTTAAATTTAAGCTTGAATGGCAGACATTTGAATTTTAAGTAGCATTTTTTTAAATTTTTTACTCTTTAAAGTGCTCTTAAGAAAAAATCGGCTCATATTATCTAAATTAAGGTTTGGAATCCAATAAATTTTATATGCTTTTTTTTAAAAAAATATATTCAAGTCAATTCATACAGTAGTTCTTGAGCTATTGTGTTCAAGCTCCAATATATATAATATAGTTTTTAAATTTTTTTTTTATGTGAAAACTTCTTTAGGCGCGTTGAGCGATTTTTGGTACAGGGTAAATTTATAATTTGCGTCATCATTGCAGCGAGTAGCTTTCGTCATCACTACGGATAGCAAGTAGCTTTCGTCAATAAGCTTGACACTGATTATTACAGTGCTTCTACAATTTATATTGTGTAATTACTCCAGTGCTTGTCAAACTTTTCGGATTCGATTTATTGCAGTGATTGTGAAACTGTTATTCCAGTGACTTTTGAACTGTTGGTTGTAATGACTCTCAAATGGTTGGACTTTTCACTTTGTGAAGGGTGTCACGGTCTAATTGACGCACTTAAATTTCGTAATTTTGTAGGGTTCTTATTGCAGGATGAGTACAATGTGCCGCCTAAAGGCTATCCCGGAAATTGTCCAGGCAAGACCGTTACTGCTTCAGGAAGACCTTTAATTGGTATTGGTATGAGTGTAAAAGAGCCTAACTTAGTGTTTATTGATGGTTACTGTGGACCCGGGTTTCGGTCCAGGTGTGAGAGAGTCCGGCATTCGTACTGGCCCAAAAGTAGGAGTTATTCCCCTAAAAGCAGGGATTCGCAAAAACTCTCAATTGAAGAGAAAAATTGCACTCCTCCTCATCAATATTATTCAATTGACGAACGATTCACTTTGTTTTCCTCATTCGTGAAGAAAAAAAAAACTTGTGCGCTCTTATGTTAAATATTCAGAGTGATCAACAGTGTGACCAGAGTGGAATATTACTTTAGCATATTTTAGTTTCGAGAAGCATATTTTTTTTATAAAAATATGCAGCATAAAAAGTGGAATATTTTTCGTATGATTATATTTTTCAAAATTCACAAAAATTGCAATAAAAAAATGTCTATTTGGTTACTAAATGGGTTTTTTTTTTTTTGGCTATCGACATTTTTTTGTGGTTAACTTCTTCGTTGTCAATTTTATTGCAATTCATGTAATAATTTCACGCAGCTTAATAAGTGAAGTAAATTTGCTTATATGTTTGTTTGGTTAGATTTTTTTATGGATTATGTTACAGCAGTAAGTAATTTACTTAAAAAAACATTAGTGGTATTCACGATGTGTTGTATTTTCCCTTGTATTGTGTATTTTCGATAAATTTGATATTTGTAGTAAATTTTTTAATATAACAAAAACAAAATTCAGTTTTCAAAATGCAACCCTGTGGAAAATATACAAGTTGTGTATTAGATCAGCTGATTGTACAAGCATTTCTACTCAGCATGGAGCAAACTAAAAGCTACGCTGTGAGTTTATTTAATAAAAATTAATATAATTGATTTTAAAAATACAATATGTACTTTACTGAAGGTTCGATCACAATAAGTTGTAAGTATTGTAAATTTTGCAAAAATTTATCACAAATGCACCACATCGTGAATACCACTATTATTGCTAACAATAGCTATTTCTTTTAACTATTTTAAAATGTGGATTCAAAACAATAAAGCAGAAAAAAGTTATTGATCAAAGTTCGGAATCAGAAGATATATCAAAATTTGTGCTTTTCTCGCTTAGCTTACCATTTAGCAATGCTGAGGTTGAGAACATTTTTAGTTATATGAATCTTTCTTATTTAAACGAAAATCCAAATAGAATGCAAGAAAAACTCTTAAATAACTTTTTTGAATGTAAAAACATGGCTGCATACTCAAAAAAAGTGTTGTAATGCCTATCAAATACCAGATAGCTTAATAAAAAATTTAGAAATGCGAATTTCTATGATAATAATACAAGCAACAATTTAAGAATTGACCTCGAAGATGTGCCTGAATTTTAGTTTTGTTTATTGTATATCGTTACTTAAAATTCAAAAAACCATAACAATGTTTATAATTTTTTATAGGAGAAGAAAATAAATTTAAGTGCGATAGTAATCAAATAAATAAATGTTTTTAAACTTGCTTCTGTGTTCTTTTTATATGCATATTTAGACTTATTTAGATATATATGTATCTTTGAAATTGTAAGTGGAATATTTTTGTGGAATATAAAAATTGAAAGTGGAATATTTAGCATATTTTTTTTAACAAAAAGCATATTTTTTCAAAAATCTTCTGGTCACACTGGTGATCAACACTTTTTTTCGCTCTTTCATATTATTAGCTCGTAGATTGCGCTGCTCAAAAAACTGAGTTGAGCAACGCCTTCTCTTTGTTATTCATTTATTGTTTCTCGCTCGCGATGCTTTGCAAATATAAACTAATTCCACTGGAATTTTTGCGTTCGCTAATTTATTTTGAGTGATATTGTTAATTAAAAACCAATACGTGTTTTATGATGAACTATATTTTTTGCATTTTTATTGAAATATTAAAGAACTTAATAAATTTTTAAAATGTTCTTTTTTGTTTATTTATCTTAGTTTCTTATAATATTATAAAATTTAATGATTTTTTAAGTTATTGTAATGAAATTTATTATTAAGAAAAATACTTAATATTATTGATCTAAGTCCTTTAAATTTATTATGTGCGAAGTGCTTAACTAAAGTTTTGCATCAAATGAAAGCGAGCGATTCAATAAGTTTATCATTTCAAAATTCTCAAGCGATGAAAACTCGACATCTCTCATCAACACGACGTCGCCCTTTTAAAATTTCTCAGCAAACAAACTCACGAACGAGGAAAGCAGTTGAGGAGTTATAAGAAGAGTGAATATTTTATCCGCACACGCTCTGAATATTATAAAATGAGAAACTAATAGCAAAGATAACTCAGAAGAGCGAGAGCGCATTTTGATTGCTTTACGCACCCTGCCTAAAAGGAAACATAGTGATGGTGAGAAGCCTATGAAGATAGAAAGAACGTCGAAATTTAAAGGCCTTAGAGCTGGATAAGTCAAATATTTCGGTTGGAAAGGGAAAGGCTGTAACAGGAGTTCGTGGATTGCCGGTCTAACTCTGCTGGTTCAATGGTAGGTAAGACTCCAAAAGCAAAAGACGATGTGAAATGTCAAAGCTTCCAGAATCAGCGGAGAAGGCTGTGAACAAGAAAGGTAAGAAAGCTATGATTTCTGGCATGGATAATGTCAGAAAAATTAAATTAATTTACGGTGGCCTATTTAAAGGCCACTCGAATGTGAAATAAGAGGTGCACAAAGAGAATTAAATCCACTATCGCAACCGAATAAGTGCCTTACCGACTAAGTCGATTGCTGATAACTTTTAAAAGGGTTATCACCTCAACTACCTGGTTTTTTAATAGCCTTGATTGTAACTCTTCGTTGTAAGCACTGCATTTTAGTTTTATAGGTCACAGTTTTATAAGCCCTTAATTCACTCAACCTTCATTCAGTTAAATGAAAGAGCTTTTTAATCGTTTTAACCTAAACTCAATTGTGTGAACGTAGAAGATATTCGTTTTAAACTTCATTCGATTGTATGAAAAGAGCTGTTATCCGTTTTGATTTCCACTCGGTTGTATGACTGAACCTGTCAACCATTTTGATTTAAATTCGGTTCAATAAATGAACTTATTGCTCGTTTCTGCCTACACACAGTTATTGGTTATTAGTTGTAAGGTCACAACAATCGACAATATATTCACAAAAAAATTTTTTATGTATACAAGATATAAGTTAATTTTTCTTTTATTACATAAAGTATAAAAGATAATCACTAAAATTGTAAAAGATAATTACAAAAACATTAGAGTTCATTACTTACAGAAAAGTTAATTACATAGGCTGACTTCATAAACGTATTTATCATTGCACCAGTGTGTTCTATTTTGAATTATTCCGAAGCTTTTGGAACCAAAACTATAGCTTTACATATATTTTTATATGGCAAAGAATTTCCACATATTTTTCACAACACTTTAAAAAGAAAATTTGAACAAAACGTTTTGAACCAATGTCGTTGGAGGACTGTGAGAAATGAGATACAAGCGCCTTGCGATTAAGGTCGGCTTACTTAACTTCGTGTTCGTGAAAGCATGTACTGATTCACTCTACAAGTCGGATTGTTTGACAAACTTTCAGTTGCAAGATTGACTGCTGAGATTGACGCAACTAAAGGGTTCTGATTAATTGAATAACCTCCGAAACTCGACTGCAAAGTTAAAATTATGCTATTGACATAACTTACAATGTGGTAAATAAATTAACTCATTTTGTTCACTTGTCTGCAATGGCTTCTGTAAGTTACGTCAGATAAATTATGTTTTTTTTAATGGCAAGAGGAATTGAAATAAATAAAATTCGCGATTCAAGCAAATAACATGTCATCTTTTCATTTCAACTGAACAAAAATTTGGAAATTAGGTGACTGCAAAGGAACGATCATTAGAAATCAGTTATGATTATATCATTCTAGTTACATTGAGCAAATTTCTGTTGAAAAAATTTTGCTTCGATTACCCCAAATAATATTAATTTCTCGCAACCTTACGCTTATAGATTAGTTTTCTGAGTGTAAGCATTTTCACGTGTTTACTGTGGTTGCTAGCCGCTATGAAGACATGATCTTAGAGGTCGTTCTCGAAAATAGGCATCTGTATGAACGTCTGGAGCTATTTCAGGCAATGAAATATAGTTCGTTTCCTGTTGTAGTCGTTCAGAGTAGCACAGTTGTGACCGCTCTTCCGGTGGCACAGGCTATTCTACCTGTGTCCTTGCCAGCTGATCAGCCGACAAAGCCATGAGCTGGTGGAAAATCAAAGGAGGTTGTTGACGCGGTGGTTGAGTGAGGTTGGCCCCACTCTTGGAGTAACATGGTGAGGCTAAATGCAAAAATGCATTACATTGTCGAAATCTTCAGGGGATTGCCATCGATGCATTTATTGTTATTGATGGATTGTCCACTTTATAGAAGCATAGTTGAGCGTCAGAGTTCTAGATATAAATGAGCATAAAGATTATGCAATTAAATTTTCAGGAAGCATATGCAGTCATGTGTGACCTTGGACAGTTATTGTAAGAAAATGGTTTTAGTTTTTCACTAATTCAAGTTTCAACCCAAGGTTGTATTGAGACCTCCCTATTGGCATGCGGGGTTTTTTTGATCTCAGAGCGAACTCTGCCGTTTTTTGTGTTAGACCTTCCTAGATGGCGCTGGAGTGAAGATATCTTCTAAAACGTAGTGCTCCCTTTATTTTATTTTTATATCAACAATAATAATATTTTGGTTAACTTTTTTCTTATTTTTAAATATAAATTCAGATTCGATTGACTGCCTTCCTATACATATTTTTGGATCATAATTTTTACCTCATAAATAAAAACTTTTTAATATTAACCATGTTTTTTATACCTATAACAAGTAAGCAATTCTGAATTGAATTTTATCTTGAATCTGAAAATGAATTTTAGAGATTTATGTTTGTACTAACATGCCCACCCACAAATCAAGACGAATAACATGCGTTGTTTATAATTTTTTTTTTTTCTTGATACACAACAAATTTTTCCAAAAAGTTAAAAATACACTTAAACATGATCCTTAAATATGTTTTTTATATGTGTTTTTAATTAACGTGCGTTCATGTTCCACTTGTACACTTTTCGCATTTTTTTTTTTTGTCACTTTAAAAAGAATTCATCTTAAAGATATCAAAAGAGATAAAGCCCATGCAGTATTTTTTAATAACGCTGTGATTTAATGTTATTGACTAAAAATAAAGTTTCGTGGAATGGCAGCCACAGCCACTATATGATAAATTGTTATAGCTTTTTTTATGGGAAATATTCTGTGCATGAGCTACATGCATACATACATATTCTTCAAACGCATTTGCCTACCAAGTGGTTAGGCTGCTGCCACGTGCATTAATTATTTACCTGCTTATTTTTCAAATGCTATTGATTTATGCGCTGCAAAACGTTGTCAATGGAGCTGATTATGTAATTAAATCTGGATGGTGGTTACAACGCTCAAGCATTTGTTACACATTTTCATGGATACAAACTGAAATTATTTACATTTATTTGGTTCATATAAATATTTTGCATGGAGTGCTTTAGCTGAACTCAATTCAATGCATTACAAGAGTGTTGCGCAAAAATTTTTTTCCGACACTTTGTAATGATTGTTGTGCAAAATTTTTATAATATTGGTTGCAACGTTGTGGTCAAATGTTGTTTAAAGTGGATTGTTCTGGTTTCAAATAACAATTTTTTTTTAATTTATTTTGATTCAATTGATTAAATCTTGCAAAATTAGTTATTAAAAACATTATATTGTGGTCTTTCAGTAAATATATACTGAAGCATATATATAAAAACGTAAACATAAAAATTGTTAGCTCCAAATTTATAACATATATAAATTTTATGTGTCTTAGTGCTAAAATATTGTAATTTTAAGTTTAAATTAGATAAAATCTTAATTACATTTGATGATCTGCTTCGCTAACCATTGCATAGCAATTAATTCATCGACAAATTGCTCTTCACGGTTAGTAACATCAGTTAAACTTAATTTTATTTCTGCTCAATCGTTTAACACACTTATTAAGCAATAGTTTGATAAAATCGAATGTACTCAGGAGGACACTTAAATGGCACTTGCTGCAATTTAATTGACTTTCAGCTTGAACTCATCACAATGTTTACTCGAATGTCGAATATGTAGATAAAATTGCAAAAAAAGAGGCTGAAATTTTAATTAAGTGTATAAGGTTAAATTAATGTTACTCATACGCCATGGTTCTTAAAGGGAATATGTTATATGCTTAGCAATTTTAACAACTTAAACAGAAACATTTTATGAGATAAAAGACTTTTCCAGTGGAAAACTAACAAGCAGTTTTAAAAATTCTTCGGAGCTAAATTATCTGCACCATATTTCAGAATTTACTTAAAATGTTTAAGCTCACATTATTTATAGCAATTAAAGTTAATAAGATAATCCTTATATTTTCTCGCAAAAATGCTATTCTGTATTGCTGTATAGCTTTATCAATAATTTGTATTGCTTTGTTTAACCATGCAAATAATTCGCTTGTACTTTAAATTTTCATAATTTTTTCACTGTCATTTGACTGCAGTTATGCACAGGGATAAGTTTAAAAAATTGCCCATGCTTAATATCAATTGCAAGTAAATGCATTTTTAATTCAGCGTGATATTTAACTGAATTAATTAATATCACGCATACGCCTCGTTCAACTGGTCACAGTTAATTGAACAAATAATTAAAAGCTTACAACACGCAATTAAATGCACAGCAATGAAAGATCAATATACAAATCGGAATGCAGTTAATATAAAGCACTTTTAAAACGCACACAACGCTGTAGCTATAATAAAATTCAACAGATCGAAAAGCCAAAAATAATGACATAAAATAAGAGTAGGTACTTAATAAAAAAGCATTATACATACAAGCTTTATGCGTCGCAAAATACGACAGCCAAGAGGATACTTTTTTTTTATTAATAAGCCATAACATAGAACTACACGCCTCTTTAATATATACGTTATGCAAAATTTAACAAAAAAATTGTAAAAGTATGCCATTTTTGTGTTTTTGTTTTAAAATAAGATTTAGTTTAGGTTCAATGCATTTCCTGTTTTACACAGAAAACACTTGTATCGATGCAATGCAATTTCAAGCTAACTAAAATAGGCAAAAATAGCCATATATTGAATATGCTATAGTTTACACCAACAGCTTTTAGACTAATATGTAGTTCAATCTTGTGTGCTTGCATGGACACGCACACATACACACGATTGAGTTTTTATGTTTATGTTATTATGCTAGCTGCCACATGTGTGCTTTTTGGCAAATTTTACTGAAACAGTTGTTGTTACTGTTTAAAATGCACAAAATTCTATATGATTTATGGCTATTTTAAGTGTCGCATATAAAATATTTTGCTGTGACAGACTGCGTTGCAGATGTGATGAGAATTAAAGGCGCTTTAAAGGTAAATTTAAAGCGTAACATATAGCATTGGGTATTTTTTGAGAGATTGAGTGTGTTCGAATATAAAAGTTACATTGCAATTTGTGAAAAAGTTTACGTTTTGTAATTTTGTTTTGTATTTAGCATAATATTAGTTCTAGCTAAGGAAAAACTTTTGCAGACATTTTTTCATTTATCTAAATTCATCGAAATGTATATAAAATTGAACTTTTATATCGATGAGTTACACAAAGTTGACATTGATAATGCCTCGAAAATGATATGCTGATTGAAACACAGATTACTGTGTTTTTGGTAGGGATGTCAATTCTGGGATCTCGAAATATCGGGATCCCGATCTATTTTAAG
Organism: Dichetophora obliterata; assembly: GCA_963920525.1. Classification (NCBI taxonomy): domain Eukaryota; kingdom Metazoa; phylum Arthropoda; class Insecta; order Diptera; family Sciomyzidae; genus Dichetophora; species Dichetophora obliterata. The sequence continues at coordinate 184,508,597 of OY986438.1, forward strand.
ACATGAATCCCGGGATTGTTGAAAACATTTTTTTTAATAGCTAATAAAATTTTTCAAGGAAGCGGGTCAGTGTTCTGCTTATCAAAAATCTGTATTGTCAAAATTCTGTAATTTTTAGAGTATTTTTAAAACACTGTTTGTCTAAAACCCTGTATTTAAATATGCTGTTTTTTAAAAATTTTGCTTTCAAAAAGTTCGTTCTCCATTTACAGCATTTTAACTGTATTTGGAAAACAAAATGGTGTTTTTTAAGCTTAAATTATTTTCCCTTGTACGGAAAATTGTTATTTTAAGCTTTTTATCTTAGTTGTTCTTAGTCTATATTTTTCAGAATATTGCTATACAGAATTTTTTAACACAGTTTTATGTTAATGCAGAATTTTGTATACAGAATTTAATACATACAGAAAACTGCACCGAACCCATTTTTTAAACTACCATCACAAATATCCTTTCAACGATTAACGATCGAACTAACAGGCGTTGAGGCGGAGCGGTGCTTCTACTCTGCAAGTCTTATATGCAATAAATTAAGGTCTAAGTAAGGGAATAACACCATTTATGCTTTAATTTCTTAAAGATCGTATTTTGATCAAAATACTTTTTTATTATTTAAAAATTAAAAATTTAATAATTTTGTTAAGTTCTAAATAGAAACGGTGTTGTACTAATTTTTTACTTAAATGTATTGACTTTTTTATTTTAAGTGGTTAAAATTAAGGTATATTTTAGAAGATGTTTTCTTAAAACATTTATTCAATGCACAAAACATTTAATTTGAATTTTAATTTTACATCATCAGCGTCTGCAGATCGCTTGAAACTAAAATGCTTTCGAAAAAAGACTCTAGAATGCACATCTTTTACCAAAATGGAAAATTAAGAAAATTGTGAAGCGTGGAAAAAAGTGGAAAAAATTTACATTATTTTTGACCATATTGTGTAAAATCTAGACAAATTTTTCAAGACTCTCATTTTGGTAAAAGATGTGCAGAATTACAATACAAACAGATAACAAAAAATTTAAATTGATCAATTAGTTTGTTTGCAGTAGTGTAGCCAGTTTTTTAAAAGTATGCTTCGACAAAAATATGTTTAAAGGTACTCTGCTTAGTTAAATTTACTCTGGCGCATCAGGTTTCAAGCGCTTTAGAATCTGTATTATAAGCAAAATTGATTTATTGAAGGATAATTGAACAGTAACCAATCTAAAAAAAAAATTAAATTTTCAAAAAATTGTTGTTTAAATAGTGATTTAAAATAATTTTATGTAGGTAGTTACTGCTAAACCAAATATATGTATTTGTTCATGTATTCCAAAACTATTTTATATATTACTGGGGATATATGATTGTCAAATTTAATGTTTTGTTTTTATTTTATTTTTTTTTTTTTTTTAAGGGGTACAAACTGTACTTCTCTGTTATATAATTTTGATACAGAATATGTACTATCATAGAATAGAAGTGAATGTGTTGCACTTTTTGGCAAAACAAAAATAATGAGATAAAAACTTCTTAACTTTCGGGATGATCCCAGGATTCCGGGATCAAATATTCAGATCCCGAAAATCCCGGGATCGAAAAACACCAAAAATTTACATCCCTAGTTTGTGGCATCGCATAGTTTGAAAAGTCATGATTAAAAGCAAGGCCATGAATTCCTTATTATTTATGAGTTAGCGTATTGAGTTATCTAGTAAGTTTTGTGAATGCGGTGAGCTATGATGTGATGTGATGTGATATGATGTGATGTGATGTGATGTGATGTGATGTGATGTGATGTGATGTGATGTGATGTGATGTGATGTGATGTGATGTGATGTGATGTGATGTGATGTGATGTGATGTGATGTGATGTGATGTGATGTGATGTGATGTGATGTGATGTGATGTGATGTGATGTGATGTGATGTGATGTGATGTGATGTGATGTGATGTGATGTGATGTGATGTGATGTGATGTGATGTGATGTGATGTGATGTGATGTGATGTGATGTGATGTGATGTGATGTGATGTGATGTGATGTGATGTGATGTGATGTGATGTGATGTGATGTGATGTGATGTGATGTGATGTGATGTGATGTGATGTGATGTGATGTGATGTGATGTGATGTGATGTGATGTGATGTGATGTGATGTGATGTGATGTGATGTGATGTGATGTGATGTGATGTGATGTGATGTGATGTGATGTGATGTGATGTGATGTGATGTGATGTGATGTGATGTGATGTGATGTGATGTGATGTGATGTGATGTGATGTGATGTGATGTGATGTGATGTGATGTGATGTGATGTGATGTGATGTGATGTGATGTGATGTGATGTGATGTGATGTGATGTGATGTGATGTGATGTGATGTGATGTGATGTGATGTGATGTGATGTGATGTGATGTGATGTGATGTGATGTGATGTGATGTGATGTGATGTGATGTGATGTGGTGTGATGTTAGATCCCAACTAGCACAGATTTCGATTTTTTAACAAAAATTTGTTATAATTCGGTGGTATTCCATTTTTTTAAACTAACATAGTCACAAATGGGTTGTACTTAAGTTTCAAATATGTAATTCCTTACAAATTATTCGTTTTGTTGCAAATAAGTTAAATTACGGTGTTAGTTATGTTATGAATAAATGCACTTGTTGTAAAAATGTTTTATAAATTTTTGAAAAAAAATATTAATTTTTACGTGAAATTAACATTATTACAACATTTCTTTTTGTAACACCTATAAAAAAACATTTGTGAATTGTAGTTGAAACAAATACAATAACGAGTTAGCAACCTAGATGAGACTAAGTTGCTTTATCAATGTCAGAACAACTAAATGTTCAAATCTTCGGTTTGAAGATGTTTTTATTAAGTTATAGGGAAGTCAATACTACTAAATGTTTCCAGTTTTGCTGTGACGCACTAAAATGCCATAAGCAAAATATAAATTTTATTGTTCACAAAAAATTGTGTGTCTTGTCAATTTTTTTGTGTAGGTTTCTACTGCCATGTAATCCATTTTGTTTGATGTCAGCATTCAATGGCAATGAATCATTGTGACATTATCTGAATTTTTTTGTTGCAAGAAGGTTGAACTGAGGTTTTTATTTAGTTACAAGAATATTGGAAATAGTCCTTGCAGCCTTGTGCTGCATTGAGGTTATTATTCAGTTGCCACAACTTTAGGAAACATAATTATAACTCAAAAAATTTAGTTAAGAAAAATAACGTTGAATTGAGGTTTTTATTAAGTTGCAAGAACATTGAAAATAATTATTGTGCTAGTATTAATAATAAAATTGTGCTGTTTTAAGGTTATTATTCAGTTGAAGCAAGTTTAAAAAATGTAATTGTAACTAATAAAATTTTGCTTGATATAAGAACGATGCATTGAGGTTATTTTTCTGTTGCAAGAACTTTAGAAAAAACCATTGCAACTTATAAAATGTGTATATTTGCATGAACGTTGCACTGGAATTTTAATTCAGTTGCAAGAAGTTTTGAGTAAAATTTTTGTTAGTAAATGCTGCATTAAGGTTAATATTCAGTTGCAACAAATTTCAAAAAATATTTTTAACTTTTGATAATTAGCTAGTTGCAAGAACTTTGCATTGAGGTTATTATTCAGTTGCAAGAACTTTAGAAAAAAGTACTTAAAAACTTCATACTTGCCATATTTGTTTTTTTTTTCTACAGTATGAATTTTGATTGGAATAAATTTATATACGATATGTTTTAGTATTACGCGGAAATTGAAAGCTCGAAATATTTCTTATTTCCAAATTATTTTTAAAATTTTTATTTTTTGAATTTTCTAGAGTAAAGTGAGTTTTCTAGAGGTAAAACACAATTATTCATCGACAAAATGGCCTTTGTTGTAATATTTTAGTGTACAACTCTTCATGTTTTTAATTTATTTTCACATCTTTAAATTACATTACAATTTGTCTTTGACTTTTAAAATACAACCCAAAAAATTATCACTGGTTTAATGAAAATTATATTAAGGAATTGTGTATGCAAAACATTTTTAAATTTTTTAAGCACTTATTTTAAGTACTTATTTTTTCCATTCAGGAATATTGAAAAATCTGTCAATATAACAAAAAATTACTTCAATAAAACAATTTGTTACATTCACGTTATTTAACTTGAATTTTTACGTAAGAATAACGCAATAAAAACTTTTTAGTATGGTTCAAGTATGTTTCGTCTTTGGGCGTGCAACTTAAATTTGTACCAACAACACATTTATAACATTATTATAATACATTTTTCGCCAAATTACAACCTAAGTTTTAACAAAATATGCCGAAAATATCTGCTTTTTAAACATTTATATCTGTATTTATTATTACTATTAATCTGTATGAATTACGACTTATTTCTGTATTGGCGACGCTTTTGCGACACTTTTACAACCTTTTTGTGCTGGCTGGGATGCGATGTGATGTATTTGTTGAAAATTTTGATACTGTCATATTAGTTATACCAACATGCAAAGCTCGAAATAATAATTTTTACTATTAAAAAAAGCACTTTTAATGCTAGTATTGTTGTTTGAATTAATAAGCTTTTTTAATGCTCTAGTCATTTTTGGGTTTTTATAACATTGTTAAACTTTTTAGTGTAAAAAGCCTGAGTATTCTACACTTAACTTTTTTTTCTACAATAGATATGTTCATACGTAAAACGTGTAAAAAAAATTCGAGTAAAAAAGTACAAGCCACATATGGTAAATTTACGGATGTTATGGATGTACACAGAGAGTACAACGTAAAAAAAGACTATAAAATCGGATGTTACTCGAAACTTGTAAATGGAAACCAGTCATATTTCAATTCAGCATGAAAATGGTTGGTTAATAACAATTTTTTTATTTTTACCAAACCAAAAAATTCGTGTAAAATTTTTTTTGTGAACAGTGTTGTTTCAAAATCGTGCAAAAAAGACCGTGTAAAAAGAGATTTGAGTGTACTGCAAATTATTTTTCAATCATAAAAGCACAAAAAACTAACCAACTTAAACCTATTTTGCAAGTTGTTTCCAACTAATTAAGGCAAACAAAGGCAAGCAGTGAAACAATTACAGAAAAACAAACGTTCTGCACACTCAACCGACCCACTAAAATAAACACTGACACAAAGAAGCAATAACAGATGCACACACACATACGCAAACACACTTACTTAAACAATAAAATTGTATAAGTTCCTTAAAAGCTTTGCTTCAATTATGTCAACATAAGGAGAACCACCAAAGCGGAACAGTAGAAAAAAGGTACTAAAAAACAGCTTTTGTGAAGCTCAAAATATATGGTAAGAAGATGTGCAAAGGAATAACTTGGTAAACACTTGAGCACTGTAGCTCAAACAAGCATTGTATACATATGCCAAGACAGCTTAACAAAGACAGACACAAACTCAAACACAAACTCAAACACACAATCACACACACACACACACTCGCACTCACACACATGCTCACACTCTCACATCTACACTCACTATCACTCACACATGTCTATTGAGCCATCAATGTTTGCAGCAATTCCGTAAAGCAATCAAAATCGACTTGAGTTTCTTTCTTCTGCTGCCTCCTGACACACTCTCAATAGTTTGCTTTGCTTCTTTAGCTTTTGTTGAAAGTAGAGTAGCGTCATACAGCTATTATTAGAATGCGAGTGTCTCTGAGAGTGTTTGTGAGCTGGTGCACTTAATTTTCTGGTTGCACACTACAGTGCATTTTAATTTGATTTGTGCAAAAGTGTAAATTATTTTGAAAGTACATATGTATAGAAAAAACAACAAAAACTATATATGTAAAGCAAAAACATATGTTGTTTCAGCACAGAATGTAAAATAATAATGTAATTGAGAAAATGCACTCAATCATAAACAAGTTTTGTAATATTTTTAATTTGCACACTCTTAGATAACAAAAAGGTTTTTTTTTGGAATTTATTGGAATGCATTAATATCCTTGGCGAAGAATAAAATTCTTTCGTTGCTAGCACAAAGAAGAAATTTAATATCATTTTCAAATATTTTTTCTCGGTAAATTAAGTAGCAAAGAGACAGTTTTTCTTCTGATTAATATAATTCTTGATTTTTGGCCAAAAAAATTTTTGGTTGCTTAGTTTATTATGTTTTAAGCAAGAAATGGCATATATTGTATATATAAACTTAGTGTTGCTATGGATCAACATAAGCTTCATTGACTTTCAAATTTGTGTTAATTATCATGTGCGTATTGTGCTTTATTGACACCAATGGAAAAACTTGTTAAAATATTTGACAAAAAAATGGACATAAGTCTCTTATTAACTTATTTTTATATGTTAAAATTTTTGTTTTCAATTCAATTTGAAGATTTTATTCGTTTGTCTTTTTAATTGAACTCTTTGTTTTTCTTCTTCAACCTGCTTCTGGTCTGGTGTCAAGTAGGTTTTTAACTTAAAAACTGAAGCAGATTATTCAGATTGAATTTCTTTAAATTTCAATGATCTTCATCAATCCCTTCTGTAAACCTATCCACAACCGTTTCTCATGAATAACGGCATGTAACATGATTTGAGAGCAAAGAAACAGCATAGAATTTTTTTATGCATTGTATAACATCGCATAGCATGACAAGTACACTGAAAGTCATGTCATGCTGCTGATTTATTGTGTAAATAGTTTTGGGATATTTATTTTGCCAGAATATTTCGGTTGCCCTGTCGTGCACGTGTAGTTAAAATAATGTAGCTGTTGTGTTTGTCAATGTTTTGTACCACACTGCGTATGAGTAACAATAAATCATTACAATCAACAAATGTTTTTACAATGTTCAATGTTTGGCTACATATTAATTCTAATTTAAAAAATAAAGAAGAAAAAAGGACTCATAATCTTTATAATCTCAAAAACTGAAAATAAACAAGTGCATTAAGTTCAACACTTGTTAAAACGAAGCTTCTTAGCAGTTTAATATATTTTATAATTTTAAAAATAAACCATAATTAAGTAAATTATATGGAGACCTAACCGCAAAAAAATTTAATTTTTTTTTTTTTTAATTTTTAATTTTTTTTATCGTTATAGAAGAGTAAGTCCACGAGCAGAAGGGTCTAAATGAATGTTTATAGTTTTTTCTTCGCTATTCTCAAAATAGCCATATTTAATTGTAAATTAATTTTCACCAAAAAATGCATAACGCATTGTGCTTACTGCCGCTGACTTGTTTCAGATGGTTTTTGACTACTTTGGGTTAATTTGTATACACTACGTTTTTTTTTTTTTTTATTTTTGATATCGTAGCATCAAAATAGTTACATGATTTCGTTTGTGCTTTTTGCTTTCCAAAAACCAGCGGACAACAAGTAAAGAGAAAAATATATGAAAAAACCATACTGAGACGCACTGTAAGCCTCTGTTAGTTGCTTTCAGATACTTTAAATCGCTGACTTGTTGCTGCTGGTTTTTGACAATTTTTAATGTTTTAATTAATTGTATTAATTTTTTGGTTTGTTTATTTTTGCAATCGAAGCATCAAACAAGTCACGTGATTTCTTGTGTGCTTTTTGCTTTCCTCAAACCAGCGGACAACAAGTCAAAAGACGAAAATGCGAAAAACTGTGCAAAAACGTACTTTAAGTCACTGTAAGTCGCTTTAAGTCACTTGTCCAGGTCCCTTCAACTTTTTTGCAATTGCTTTTTAATGTTTTTAATCCTTGTTGCTGCGTTTTTCGATTTTTTTTAAACAGAACAGGAAAAATAACAACATAAAAAATAGTGGGAAAAAAGTCAATCAGCTAAATAAGCGACTAATCGAATAAGCTTCCTAAACATTTGCCCTAGTGTGGACCTAACATCATTTATATGTTTAGTTTGTATACATTACACATCTTCATATTTTATTTATTCATTTATTTATTATTTTGTGTATGGATAATTTTTTGGCGTTAGCTATAAAGAACTTAAGAACGAGTTATTTTTCCTCAAAAAACCATCATGTGTCTGGTACAAAAGACTTAAGTATACTTAAAAAACTCTCAAAGGGCGCGTTTATAGTGGTGACTTTTTGCTTTGCCGAGCCGAGCTGAAAGCGTGTCAAGCTTAAAGCAGCTGGTAGTGCGTATAGTAGTGCGGCTTACCGCCGCTGACTTAAGTATACTTAAGTCTTCTTGACTCACGAAATTGTTTCAAAATGCATTAAGCAAAAAGACAAAACTAAAGTGTTTTTGCCCAACGCATTTTAATACAATTTTTATGTCAATGCAATGCAGTTTTTATATTACAACTGCGTAAAAGAGTATTTCAAAGTAAATTTTGTATTGAGTGTAAAAAAAGGTATGTCAAAAATGCTGGCTAAATGTTTGTAGTGAAATAAAAATTTTATAAATTTTTTGTCAAAAGCAGAAATGCAATTAAAGAAATGTATTACCTTACCTCATCATCATCATTGTTGCCTTACTCAACAGAATATGAAAACCTTGGTAAGTGTTTCGTATTTTCAATGGAAAGAGACAAAAGAGTTCAATTCAATTTTTCAGCAAATACTGAGTCTGCTACAGGAAACGCTTCTCCAGGTGACTGCTCTTCCCAAAACTTTGATTTTGACTCCAATGGTAGCATGTAGGATATGGATTTTATTCCCGAAGGTACAGCCATAGCAAAAGCGTGAGCGAAAGGATTGAAGAGTGAAAGGAGTTATCTTCATCAATTTAAATAATCGAATGTCAAAAAAATGGTGTCGGCGCACTTGAAAACAAAGGACATTGAAAGTGCATAGTGGAATGCGATGTTTATCACCCTCACGACTGGTATGAACTAGTAAGAAAAACGAGCAAAATAAATTTCCAAGTTCACAATGCAACAGGACGAATTTTTTGATTTTGGTATCTAGAAAACTATTTTGGTGTCTAGGAAAAAAAATACCAGCAACAAGAAGTTCTCTTGGCAATCTGAACAGTACATCGAAAAAAATTTACAGAGTTAACCCAAGTTTTTCATGAGTCAAAAGAGTTTTTAAGAAGTTAAAAACGTTTTGTCGTCGTAAAACACAAAATGAATTGAATCAATATTTTTTTTTTGTTAATATAAAACTTTTTTTGCTTGATACAACTCATTTTCAAAGCTTGGAGTAAATTAAAAGCAGTTTCAAATTAACTCTGCATCTTCTCCAAACATTTCTCATTTTAACTCCATTAAAACTTATTGCAACCATCTATGAAGACCGTCTTTGTATTTTAAAGCTGAAACGGAGTTATTTTTAGCACGAAACAGAGTCTGCTCGAGCAAATATTTTCGTTTGTTCGTTTTACTTTGAATGAAGAGAAAGTACTCAAATATTTTAACAAGTAAATCAAGTGAGCTGTAAAAATTAAATGTTGCATAATGATAAAAAAGGACCTTTTTACTATTGCGAGTTATATGTTTTCGTATATCTTTATGGAATTGAAATTTCTTATGCGGATATTTGATATAGAGGGTAAAATTTTTCGAGTCTCGTCACGAAAGTATTTTTTTAATCTCGTCACGAAAAATTGTGTACACAAGCTTGATATATTTTTTGTATGGGGACCTCTAGAATGGTGGCAGATAGAGTGTATGTGTGTATAGAAGAAATGCTAAATAAAAAAAAACAATAGGACCAGCTCATACATTTGACCTCCCTAGGGGTTATTAATTTTTTGATATGAACTATAATAGACAGTTTTTTCTATTTTTTGTGTCTTTTGTATCGGGACCTCCAAAAGGTTGGCAGATAGAGAAAAGGTGAGTTCAAAAGAAATGTTAAGGGGGAAAAATTAATAGGACCAGCTCATATATTGATCCCCTTAGGGGTTGTAGATGTTTTGATATAAATTATAAAAGCCATTTTTTTAATTTTTTGTTTTTTTTATGGGGACTCCCACAATAGATTCCCATAGGTGAATTTTTTGCATCATCTCGTAAATATCAAATCACGGACATATTCCGCATACATCGCAAACCATTAAGACCAGTATTACTAAATGAAGCACCAACCAATGACATGACAATATTAAATAAACAGAATATTTTTTATGAAAATTTTGTATTGTATTTCGTTTGAGATGCTATCTCTTTCCTACTCTCTGTTTTTTTACAAGAATCTATTTTATTCTTTATATTAAGAAGCTTACCTTCTGTACTGTATACACACTATACCGTAATTTTTTTTAACCTGCGGTGTATTTTTTATAGACAATTTTGGGAAACTAAACAATTTTATTAAATTTGGTATACAACTGTTGTTTTAATAAAAGTCAAGAAACATACATTTTTTTAAAAGGAATTTATGAATTTTTGGAACATACTAAAGTCACATATTACCATATTTTACTAACGAAACTGCATTAAACAATAATAAACAAATTTTTAATGTATGTATCACGACATATAGGCAACCATGCTCACTTAACACAAATCGCCTTGAGAATATTCTTCCTATCTTTGTACAAAATTTAATTATTCTAGCATCAATTTATATACTTCATTTTGATAAACGCTTAAAAAATATTTTTTCCCTCATTCAACAAACAAACCAGCAATCAATTGTAAAGTCAATGCAAATATTTATCTCTTTTTTCAAATATGTTATATACAAAAATCCCCTTTTTAAAAAGTTTCCCTTAAAATCAAATATTGGGGGTTGGAATTAATTTTAAAGGTTTTTTTCGGTTTTTGAGCATTTATTTAGAAACAACGGTACAATGTATATTATTCAAAGTATTGTCCATCGTTAGCTACAACATTTTCCCATCTTTCTGGCAGCATATGGATTCCGCGCCGGAAGAACGATTCGTCTTTTGAGGCAATCCACGAATCGACCCATTTTTTGGTATCCTCGTAAGAAGTGAAGCGCTGCTCAGCCAAGCCATGCGTCATCGATCTGAATAGGTGGTAGTCGGAAGGGGCTATGTCTGGGCTATAAGGCGGGTGGGGTAGCACATCCCAATTCAGCGCCTCCAACGTTTCCTTGACGGTTCTTGCAACATGTGGCCGTGCGTTGTCATGTTGAAAAACCACTTTGTCGTGTCTTTTGGCATATTCCGGCCGTTTAACCTTTAATGCTCGGCTCAATTGCATCAATTGTTGTTGGTAGCGTTCCCCAGTGATGGTTTCGTTAGGTTTTAGCAGCTCATAGTACACGACACCCTTCTGATCCCACCAAATACACAGCATAAGCTTGGCGCCATGAATATTCGGCTTGGCCCTCGATGTTGATGCATGGCCGGGTGGTCCCCACGATTTTTTTCGCTTAGGATTATCGTAATGGATCCACTTTTCATCGCCAGTGACAATACGATGCAAAAAACTCTTCCTTTTATGCCGTTGAAGCAGTTGTTCGCACATGCAAAATCGCCGTTCAACGTCTCTCGGCTTCAACTGGTACGGCACCCAATTTCCTTGCTTTTGAATCATTCCCATGGCCTTCAAGCGTTTGCCGACCGTTGATAAGTCAACTCCCAATGATTCTGACAATTCTTGAAGGGTTTGACACGGGTCTTCATCGAGCAAAGCCTCCAATTCCTCATCTTCAAACTTTTTCGGCTGGCCCGGACGCTCTTTGTCTTCCGTATCAAAATCACCACTTTTAAACCGACGGAACCAGTACTCACAAGTAGAAATCGATGGAGCATAGTCCCCGTAAGCCTCAGTAAGCGTGCGTTGTGCTTCAACCGCTTTTTTCTTCAAATGGAAGCACAAAAGTAAACCTTCCCGCAAATTGCGTTTTGTTGGAACGAAAGTCGACATGTTCACAGAGAAAAAAATATATGTTGTTTACACTTCAGTGGAATGACACATACTGAAAAATGAAGCTTAGACAATGTGCTTTGAATGAATATAGTCCCAGGTGTGCCCGATGCGATCTATTGATAGTTACGCCATCACTTAGAAAACCTTTAAAACTAATTCCAACCCCCAATAAATGAAACACCTTTGAAAGTTGAGCGCAATTTAAGCTCAAAAGTAAAAAAAAAGTTTTGCTGTATAAGAAATTATGGAGATTCAAAATTGGCAAATCGTGGATAAGCAAGCTGCTCTGTGAGTATGGAGAAGAAATTCTGTTTTCGGCAATAAATATGACTTTAATTTCCTTTGTATTCAATTGGAATAAGAAATAAATAAAAATAATTAAACACAAAAGAAATGACGGGTTCTTTATTTGACTCTTTTGTTGGTGAGTTTGTTTATTTTTAAAGCTTCATGCTACATTTAAATGAGTTGATTCTAGTTTTTTTTTTGAGTGAACTCAAAATTTAAATATTCTTAATTTCTCATTCTTTAAACAACTCCAAACGGAGTCGTACGACTTTTCAAACAAATCCAATTTTTGAAGTAAATTGAACACACAAACGGAGTTAAATATAGTTTTTACAGCTTTGGCAAAATACCATGCACGAAAAGAGTTAAATTGACTCCAAATATGACTTTATTTACTCTGCTTTTTTTTGGGTGTAGTTGCAACATAAAGAAAAAGGATTAGTTAAGTATTAAAATTCAATGAATCAATGCGAGGAGTTAAAAATGTCTAAATTTTTTGAGAAAAGGAAAAAATTTTAATTTTTCAAATATTGAACTAATGGAAAAATACACAATGAACCCTGTCGTATTTCTGCGGAGAAAGTTTGATACCCCCCATATTTCTTGATTTTTATCTTAATGTTATTACTGACAGCAAAGAAGATACAGATCCAGATTTAGAGAATAAAGAAATTGATGATGATAAGGAAGAAATTTAAATATTAATTTATTTTTTAATATTATATTGTTTGAAGTTGTTACATGCAATAAAAAAACCAATTTTAAATGTGTTTTTACGTGCAATTTGTTTAATTTTTTGACTTAAGATTTTTTGCATATTGAAATTTTAAAAAATGTGTTATTCAAATGGTCTTTAGTCCTCGGAAATTTATTATTATACATTATATTTAAAGCAATAAGTGCCTTATTTATTGCCTCATTAATGGCATAGTTTGTTCTACGACAATTAATGTAAAAATAATCAGAATTACGTGAAGATTTTTGTGGGATGTTAAACGATATTAGTTCAAGTAACTTTTCACAAATTGCCATTCATCAAATCATAAATTATCATAATGCTATGCAATGTCCAAGTAGCTTCAAGAGAAGATTGATCAATAAGCATACACATTAAAGCGGGTCAAATTGCAAAATCGTAAAACTCATAATATTATTTTAAGAAGAACCCATATACTTTTGGTAAACTTGGGTCCTTCGGATTTTTGAAAATAGATAATCACATCAAACTGAATAAATTTGTACATATTTTTAGTAGAATAATTACAGTGAAAAAAGTACGAGTGGTCTGAACATTGTTTTTGTATTATTTGAGAACGTTGAACAAAATGACATTAACAGGTTTTTGCAGCAAGTCACAATTTTTTTTTTTTTGACAATGGCTTGAGAAAATTTTAAAATTATATTTTTAAAAATTAAGTATTTTATTTAAAAAAATAGTAAGCCCTTGATTGATATGGTTTTGGTATGTCTTAATCGTTTTAAATATAAATTTTTCGAAAAGCACACTGCAACAAAAACAACTAAATGCAGCATAATATCTTATTCTGCTGAACTGCTGAAGCTATCCACCTTGTGTTCACACCATTTGTTCGTGGGGTTCTCCGGATAGTTTTTTTTTTTTTGTGTAAGAGATCAAGAGAGCGCTGGGGTCGCTTTTTTTGAAATTCTTATGCTTGGTTTTTACTATGTCATTTGTATGATAAAAAATAAAACTCTAGAACATTTTCTGCATAGGTCCATTTAGTAATTTATTTCTTTTCAATTTTCCCAGATTGCCAAGGTTAGAAAAAATGTCAACATGTTGCTATTTTCAATTTGATTGACAACAACTGACCTCTGAAAATGACATAGTGAAAACCAAGCATTATTAATGGGCCGATTTGGCCCAAATTCGAGCGGAACATTTTTAGATGAGTGGAAACAGGCTTATATATCTCCGATTTTCAAATCCGGTCAAAAGTTCCTCATAGTAAACTACAGACCAATCATTAAACTTTCGGTCATACCAAAGCTTTTAGATAAATTAATTGCCAATAAATTATTTTGCCAAGTGCGAAACTTTATCTCCACTGAGCAGCATGGATTTTTCGCTGGCAGATCCGCCTGCACAAACCTATCTATTTTCACAAACTTTTGCATGAATGCCATAGAGAAGGGCCTTCAAGTTGATGTATTATATACAGATTTTGTTAAAGCTTTTGATAGCTTGAGCCATAAATCGTTAATTTCTAAATTAGGAAAGCTAGGATTTCACTCCAATTTTTTAAAACGGATGAACTCTTACCTTATAAAAAGAAAATTATTCGTAAAAATTGAAAATTGTTACTCTAGTATGGTACATGCTACGTCTGGTGTTCCCCAAGGAAGCCACTTAGGGCCACTTTTGTTTATTTTATATATAAACGACATACCCAAAAGCTTTCAATTCTATAAAACTTTTCTGTATGCGGACGACTTGAAAATGTTTTCCATTATTAAGTGTACTTCCGATTGCTTGCAATTTCAGTCTGATATAAATGCTCTTCTTGAATGGTGTGAGGTCAATGGCTTAAAATTAAACTTCTCCAAATGTTATATCTTAACTTACTGTCGCAAAAATGATTGCATAACGCATGAATATTCATTCAGTGCCAACAATTTTTTTCAAAGGACAGCCTCTATTAAAGATCTTGGCATTTATTTTGTTTCCAATCTCTCTTTTAAAACTCATAGTGACTATGTCATTTCCAGGGCTAACTCACAACTAGGTTTTGTCAAAAGAAACTCTAAGGAGTTCTCTGACCCCCACACCGTAAAATCAATTTTTGCAAGCTTGGTCAGATCTATTCTGGAATATTGCAGCATTGTTTGGAGTCCTACATATGCAGTGGATGTTAATAGAGTCGAAAAAATTCAGAAAAGATTTTCTCGCTTCGCTTTGCGTAATTTGTACTCATATCAGGATATGCCTTCATATAATATTCGCTGCAAACTACTAGGAATCCAATCTTTAGAGCTAAGAAGAAAAAGTTTTTCAATTTTATTTGTCAAAGACATTTTAGATGGCAAGATACAATGTCCACAATTGTTGGAACCTATCCCATTGTATGCACCAATGCTCTCATTTTTTTTAGTCTTAGGGAAAGACCGTTATTTTATATTTTTCCCCATAGAACAAATTTTGGCCAGAATGAGGTTATATGTAAATGCTTAACTCTTTGTAATACTGTTACTAGTCATTTGGATTTCTGTATGAATAGAGAAATATTTAAGAAATTGTTAGTCAATGTTTTATCTTCAGTTTAAGATTTTACTTTAAGTATATATCTGTGAGGGCAGTTGCCCAGTAGATGAAATAAATAAATAAATTCACACCATATAATCCTTTAACAAAAAGACAAACTTTGAAAATATTGAGATTTAGGTGGCGCTGAGTTTGAGATATTTATGAAAATTAATTTATGAAAAGTTATTAGTTTCCCTAAATATAACTTTTTGTGAACAAAAATGGACGTGCTGAAAAAATGTGTTAGTGTCATCGTGTTCAGCGATCTCAAATTATACAGAAACAATTTTCAGACCCCTCCTACTTTCTTCACTGTAATTATTCTACTAAAAATTCATACAATTTTATTTATTTTGGGCAAATTGCCAACAAACGCGCAAAGACGATGAAATTTTCAAAAAGGAAATGGAGTTGGATAGGGCACACTCTTCGTTTAACGAGATCTGCACGCAATCTCTAGAGTGGAACCCACAAGGTAGCAGAAAATGCGAACATCCAAGACTCACCTGGAAGCGTTGTCTGTAAAAATAAATTGAGTAAATAGGGAAATCATTCAATGAAGTAAAAACAATAGCTCCGTAAAAACCGTAAACGATGGAAAAACTTTATCGCAGCCTTATGAATTAAGAAGAATCTAATTATAAAAATCCGGAGGACTCGACTTCGCAAAATATTCTTAAAACAATATGCATTTTTGGATTTGCACTGAGCCGATCCGATTGAAAATTTGACCTGCCCTAGTACACATATCACAGATTTATGTCAAATAATTGATTTTTGCAAAACAAATGAGAAAACTTAGATATAAACTTAAGCTACTGATTGCTTGTTTTAATTTTTTTCACCCACTTGCTTTTGATCCCAAGAAAAAACGAAGAAAAGTCGCAACAGCAAAAACCACAATAAAATTTATATGCATGTGTATTTTATTGGAGTTTTTCTTGTTACTCTACCTTTTTTCTGTTATTTATCGAAAATAATAAATAGCATCGTAATACAAAACTAAGCACATGCAAACCGTGCGAGCAAGCGAGAAATCAACAATCGGCACTCTGAATACCAGCGCACAAGTCGCTTTAAGCTGCTTGTTCAGCTGGCACTATACGCACTTTGAGCTTATTTCATATGATTGTACGTGCAGCGTTTTTCAGCTTTTCCTCTCGGTATGGCTCGGCAAAGCAACAAGTCACCACTGTAAATGCGCCCAAGAACAAGAAACACTTCCAAAGGTTTTGTTCCTGCAAATATCCACAGTATCATCCAGTAACACTTATCATGTTACATCCAGCAACACTTATAAAGGTCATTTTTTTTGTTATTTGTTTTTTCAGTGTTAATTTTTTCGACACCTGACACGCGATTCATAACATGTGGCAAAGCAAGCAACGCTCAGTAAGGTTTGCCATTTTAACATAAATAATTACCAAAATTTTTGCTTTGTGAGAAATGTGTTTTATCGAAAAATTGCCTTCAGCGACCAAGCTTATTTTTGGCTCAATCGAAACGTCAACAGACAGAATTGCCGAATTTGATATGAAGAGCAGCCTGAGGCAGTTAAAAAGCTGGCAATGCAAACTGAAAAATACACTGTTTGGTGTGGTTTGTGGGCCGGTGAGCGTGGGTGGACAGTACTTTTTCAAAAATATTGAAAGTGGCAAATAATGAAATGGAGTACACTGCGATGATTACCGACTTTTTTTTTTCCCAACATGGAAGAATTGGACTCAGTTGAAATGTGGTTCCCAACAAATCGGTGCCACATGACACACGGCACTCGATACCATGGACCTATTGGTAGGCGAGTTTGGTGAGCAATTAATCTCGTGTTTTGGAGCAGGCCACCAAGAACATGCGGTTTGACCCCACTAGACTATTACTTGTGGGACTACGTCTTTCATGTACAGGGACAAGCCAGCCACAACTGCAGCCCTTGAAGACAACATTACAGCTGTCATTGGAGAGATACCGGCCGAAAGGTATTATCTACTCCAAAATTAGAGCTTACGGATGGACCACCTCAAGCGTAGCTGCGGGCAACACTTATATGAAATTATCTTTAAAAAGTAGATGGCAGGCATTTTTATGTACAGTGACTCACAACGAAAGTCGGGCAGGCATTTCTTAGCACTTTTGCATTGGTTCCAGAAATGAAAATGTAAGAAGAAACTTGGAGTAAATATTTTTTTCAAAACGTTCTTTATTGGTGAGCAAAATTAAACAGAAACATAGTTAAAAAATTAGAACATAACGGTAAAACAAAATTAAATCAAACCAAAGCTTTTAAAACGAGCTCACATTGAAAGTCGGGTAGATTAGGAATTCAATGCTAAAACTAAGAATTTATTATTTTGTTGCTAATCCTTTTTTTTTATATGACTGCATGCAGCCTTTTTGAAATGGATGCAAACAAATTTTTTAAAACTTCAGCTCCAATCTGATTCCACTCTTCACTTAGGGTAATTTTTTTAGGATTGGATCTTTAGTTGCCCATCTCTGATACTGCACTCAGGGTTCAAGTTCATCTCATAGATGTTCTATAACATTTTAATCTGGGCCTTGTGAGGTTGTTTTTATGACATTTGGACAAATATTAAGCACACAATTCTTTACCAAGAGCGTCGTATGTTTCAGGTCATTGTCTTGGTAAAACTAAAAAATTGTCTGCAATTCCTTATTTACCCGCACTTTCTTTTACTTGCGCCATGAGAATGTCAAGGAACATATTTTCGTCCGTTACACCTTCAATAAAATTAATCCTTCCAACATCAGACGCAGCCCCAAACCATGACTGATCCTGTACCATGCTTATTCGTATGTTTAGAATTTTTATTGCAAAATTCTTCATTCGGTTTTCTCTTTCCATCTGAACCGTTTAAATTAAATAAGCTCTCATCGGTAAACAAAAAGTACTAAACCTGTACTAAAAGTTTATTGTTTAAAAGTGCTAAAGATCTTAATGTTTTCTGTTTTATTAACCTTTCTCCAGAAAATAAAGTTTTTGGTCATTTGCTCATGCACAAAATTGGGGCGTTCTATTACATTTTTCTTTCTAATACAGTGCTTTTTTCGTGCTACTCCTCAATTTAAACATTTTTTTCTCAAAACTCTTCAAATTTTTTCTGAGAGTGCACTCCTTTTCAAATTGTGTTTTAACATGACCTCTAGTTTTAGTGCAAATAAAAATGGGTCTTTTATTATTTCTCTTAAAAAATACCTTTCATCTTTGGAGCTAAGTTTATTTTTAGCTACTGTACGTTCTTTATTGCATGTTCTCTTATCTTGTATATAATGCTTGATTATATCGTGCACTGCTGATTTACTTTTTAAGGCGATTTGTGAAATTTGTCGCTCGGATTTTCCTTTCAAATAATAATCTATCACAATCTGCCTTTCTGCCAGTGTTGATTAATTCACTTTTCGAGAAATGTTTATTTTTTAAGTTTTGCGTTTGACTGAAGTTATTGCAATAGTAGTAAAAAGTTTGAAGCAAGAATAACTGTTTAAGAACCATGATTTGCATTTTTTCTTTACTTGCTCGACTTTCAATGTGAGCTCGTTTTTATAGGTTTGTTTCAATTAAAATTTGTTTCACCATTATGATCTAATTTTTTAATTATGCTTCTGTTTAATTTTGCTCACCAAAACATAACGTTTTGAAAAGAAATATATATTGCAATATTCTGTATACATTTTCATTTCTGAAATCAATGTGAAAGTGCTAAGAAATGCCTGCCCGACTTTCGTTGTGAGCCACTGTAAATATTTCATACACTATTTTACATTTTTTGTTCTTTTTTCAATTTCAAAAAATCAAACCCTTAAAAAATCACCGTTTATATTCAAATTTGAGCGAAAATGTAGTTTTCAATTTGTCGGTTTTTGTGATTTTCATGCAAGCAAATAACTAAAACGTTGTGTGAAGTTTCGCTTGAAAAAAATATTATCAATAAAATGCAATCAATGAAACTTCGCTCACATTTTTTCCACATTGATTTTGCAATAGTTTTGTAACAAACTTTTTTCCACGAACTCTTTAGAAGATTTTTTAATGGTCTTGATTTGCTTTAATACTGCTTGTCGAACTGTAGTCACAAGACTTCTCCAAGTGTTTAGTTTTGCCATTTGTTTTTCCAGTGTTTCTTAAGCTCCGAGTACCGACTGTGATGTTTGCATCACTGAAATCATACACTCAGGGAATTATTGAATTTCGTACACGGCTGCCATGAAAAAGATGAGGCTGAAGTAGCCATACTAGAGTTATAATATATGAAATGAAGTCACCTTAGCTGAAAGTTTATTGCAAGCACTTTATGAGAGCTCTCATAGCCCTAATTGAATCTGCAATAATCATTAAAAAAAAAACAAAAATTATATTGAGCGTCTTTTGAAAATAAGAGCTGTGGTTACAGTTGTGATACATTCAGTACACCTAATCCTGTTTTTGCACGGTACATACGTTCCAGAAAATATCGTGTAAAAAAAACGTGTAAAAAAAGACACACCGTAATGGAAAAATATTAGATTGGTTCAACAACCTCAAAAAGACTACAAAAATTAATAACTCGGTAAAACAAACACATATTTTGTTCTTCAGTATATCATATTCATTTTATTTCACATATTATAATCATTTTATAATTTTTTCTACATTTATTCAAGCTCAAGACCATTTTGTTCTAATATGAATTTTCATTTATTAGCTTCATATTAAATTTTCAAAATGGTCTCGAGCTTGAATAAATGTAGAAAAAATTTGAAATACAGACCGAGTAATGAAACTCCCGCAGGGAGAAATGATAAAAGTCATTTTATAATTTTAAAGAAATAAAAACAAAAATTAAAAAATTTACACATTTTAGATATAAAAACACAACCTAAATATTAAAAAAAAATCACATCTTCAAGTAACATAAAAAACAAAATCATTTTAAAGTTTTCAGGAAATAAAAACACAATTTAAAAATAAAAAATAATCTCATATTCAAGGATCATAAAAAGGGGTATAGAAATATAAAAAATGGTATAAGGATAAATATTATTCGGTGTCAGTTTCTGATGTTATGAGCATTCTTTTGCGCTGCATTGGTGCAATATCTGGTTCGTCATTAGAAATGTTTAGTTCTACGTCTACATCTTCACCTGGTATCTGCCTACCAGAATTTGTTTCAGGTACAGGTTTATTTATTTTAATAGCAAATTCAGTTATAGTACGTTGTGATCCTACTTTGGAGAGTTCTTTGTACAGCTCCTTGTATCGAGCCATACAGGATTGTAGATCTGATTGAAATTTCACAGCTCTTTCGTTTATGTGATCATTTGTCAGAAAATGATCTGCCAATTTATTTGCCATTTGAATGCCATCAAGAATTGAGCTGGTGGTTATTGAAGGAGGAATTTCGTTCTCATCACTGCTACCATTTGGGTCAACGTCTTCCAGTGCAACCTCCAATAACTCGTCTTCACTAAGGACTCTATCAACAATTATTTCGTTTATATCATCAACGGTAAAATGATCAAATCCTTCACCTCCAACTGCTTGTGCCAAAGTGATTATTTCTGTACACACTTCATCGACCATATTTGGTGTCACACCAGAATTTTCGTTTTTAATGCATTCTGGCCTTATGGCCTTCCAACATGCATTTAAGGTCGATGGTCTTATTTCTAAAAAGGCCAAAGCAGCATGTTTTATGCAATAATAACAGCAATCAATAACAGTAGTGTTAACCTCATTGTCCATTTTATTCAAAATGTATTGAAATGATCGCTTTATGTAATATATTTTGAATGTTGCGATAATACCCTGGTCCAATGGTTGAATTAGGGCAGTAGTATTAGGAGGCAAAAAAACTATTTTTACATTAGGATGCTCCAAAATTGGGTGACCAGGGGCATTATCTATCAACAAAAGAATTTTAAATGGCATGCCTTTATCATCCATATAACGTTTTACTTCTGGAACAAAATAATTGTGGAACCATTCACTAAAAACTGATGAAGTAACCCACGCCTTTTTATTTGCCATCCAATGAACTGGCAAGCTTTTAATATTGACACCCTTTAATGCTCGTGGTCGGAGAGATTTATTAATCAACAGAGGTTTAAGCATGCGATCTCCAGAAGCATTACTGCAAAACAAAAATGTAATTCTATCTTTTGCAACCTTAAAGCCACTAGCACTTTTTTCGTGTTTTGCTATGTACGTTCGGCTTGGCATTCTCTTCCAGAAAAGGCCGGTCTCATCGGCGTTAAAAACTTGGTCACTATTGTATCCACCTTCTTCAATTAATTTGGCCAGCTGTGAAGGGAATTCTTTGGCAGCTGCAATATTTCCAGAAGCTATTTCACCCTTAATCTTGACATTATGAATTGCATGCCTTTCTAGAAATCCTTGCAACCATCCATTACTAGCAGCAAATTTATTTTTGTTTCCGTCGGTGGGTTTCAAAGACGTTGAAGGCTCCATTTGTTTTATTTGGTCATAAGTTCTTAAAGCCTTCTGCTTAATTGTATTGGTATCAAGTGGTATACGTTTTTGAGTGTAATCTTCTATCCATGTCAACAGAACCTTTTCCATTTTTTCTATAACGATATTTCTCGTATACGAAGAGGACTTAGCACTCAATTTGGTACCAGAAGTCACTGCTTGTCTAATCGCTTTTTCATTTTTTTTAATTGTCCGGATTGTCGCTTCGTGTAAATTAAAAGATTTTCCAACGGAACTGGGACCTTCACCATTTCCAAGTCGGTCAAGAATTTGTATCTTTGTTTCCAAAGAAATAGTTGTTCGTTTTTGCTTATTCATTGCTGAATTAAAAATTTTAGTTTTATTTCATAAATTATGCTTTATGAAAAGTTTAAACTCACCTTAATAACAGCAAACAAAACACAAATTTCTAAGTTTCAATAAATAAACAGCCCCACGAAATAATACACACAACTACTATTCACTTACACCTTACAAGTTCAAAACTCAATAGAAAATAAAAAATGTAAAAAGAATATGTACATAGTGAAAATTGTAAATCCCCAACTATCGGTATAATTTGCAAAGAAATGTCAAAATCTAATTGTGCTGCCATATTAAATAAATTTACGGAAAAATTATATTTAAATGGCAGTTCCTTGTGGAAAACAGTGGTACCACTTAATTAAATTAACAAACCTTCATTATTGGCTGGCAATGCGTGTGTACAATGTGTGTGTACATATAATCAAAGAAAAAAAAACAAAGGAACTGCCAAATTCTAATCAGATTTCTTTGGTCCGTCTAAAAAGAAACGTGTGAAAACAGGATAAGTTTTGTCGTGTTATTTTAAAAATAACGTGTAAAAACAGGATAAGTTTTGTCGTGTTATTTTAAAAATAACGTGTAAAAACAGGATAAGTTTATTTCTGTCGACCGTGTTATTTCAAAATCGTGTAAAAAAAAGACCGTGTAAAATCAGGATTAGGTGTATTGTGGCTACTGCAACTAATTTTCAATTATTGCGTCTTGAGTAGCTTTTATACGGCAATTGTAGCCTCAATACGATTTTCACGCTTTTACTGAAGATACTAAAACCACAAAAGACAAATTTTCCCCATTTTAGTTTTATTAAAAAAATTGTTTTTAAAGTTAATCGGTATTTACTTTGATAATCGCTTTACTTTGATAATAAATATTATGCCTATTGTATTGAAAAAGGCATGGACTATTTTACAATTCCATTGTCTAAAACTATTTGTAAGCATGTTTCAGAGGCATGCTAATGGTTTGTCGTTTATAATATGGGATTTTTAAAGTTCCATAAAAAAAATTTTTTTAAAAAATAGCTTGTAAAGTTCTATGAATAATTAAAATTTTATATTTATTTGATTAAAAAAGTAATATTTTTTCAAATGATTTGAAATAAAAATTTAAAAATTATTTAAAAATAACACTTTTTTTAAGCAGACGGCATTAAGAAATTGGTGATAACCTTAAAAGCGCAGAGGTACACTCACAGGACTAAACCCATTGCCGCAACCGAATAACTGCCCTACTAACTTTGTCGATTGAAGGCAATTTTTTAAATGCAGTTGCCACAATCGCCAATTTCCCAATTGAGCTTATTGCGTCATTCCGTTGCGAGAATGGAACTGTAGACAAGTTTTTGAGCCATTCGGTTGTGCACAACGAAATGTTTATCGAGTTTACCAGAACTCGGTTATATGAACCGAGTCTTCCCATCGCGAGAATACCGACCGAATCATGAACAAAGGCGCGACGAGCAACATAGCGAGCGTAAAAAACAAACGACGGAAATAAGGATTGCTTTGTTTCTTATTGCACATTTGCAGTTATTTACGAAAAAATTAATTTAATTAATAAAAACTGCACAAGTTATATTAATTAAATATTCGATAAAATATATTTTTTAGTTAATTTCATTACCTTAAAACACTTAAACAACTTGCAGCGAGAAAACCGACTAGAAATCGACCGAATATTGAACAAAGCAGGAACCATGATAGAATTACCAGGTACTATTAATCGCTACTTTTACTCGTTACTTTGGGCATATAGTGTCAAATTAGTGTCAAATAAAAGTACTGCAAACACACCAAGAAGTAAAAGGGGATTTTAACTTTTGCCCAGATGTCTACATATGAACTTGAAGTCGGGGATTTTTCTGCTGTAAGTTACTGCTGTTGAATTTTATGCCATATCTTACATTTAATTTTTGATAAGTTAAAAATATAAGCTTCGTTACTTTGTGTGTTACTTTTTAATTAAATGATTTATTTTATTATGGAGAATATAAGTAAATGCAATATGTGGATTTTAAAGTCAGACATTAGAACTTTGAATCATATTGTTTCTTTTATGCTTACTTAATTTTTGATGTAATGAACTAATAGAATTGTTGTTTATCACGCGACTAATATCAAGTGCAAAGGCAAGATAAATATTTAAATTTTATATTTGTATTAAGTTTTGTAAAATAACAAAAACAAAATGCACAATGTTTATTCCCAAAATAATTTTTATTCAACACGGAAGAAGCTACTGGCTGCAGTGTAAGTTTATTTAATAAAAATTATTATAATTACTGTTTTGTTTAAATTTTTCATGATTTCCTACAGTAAAATTATGATTTCCATTTATATTTCCAAACAAAATTACATACAAAAATGAGCTGATTTTAAAAATACAACAATTTATTAAAGGTTCGTTCACAATAACTTTTAAATATTGGATATTTTATAAAAACTAATCACAAATACACCACATTGTGAATACCCCCATCGTTTGCAGATTTCTGGTTTGAAATAATACAAGAAGCAGCACTGTTTCCACCTACTCGCTGCATTTTGACACTATATGCCCAAAATGACAGTTTATCCCCAGCTGATTTTCAGCGAATAATAATACCTGGTAATTCTATCATGGCAGGAACGAGCAACACAGCGAGCGTGAAAAAAGCAACGGTTGTGGTTAAGGTGACCACATGTAAGTTATTTTTATTGACTATTCGTCTGTTGCAATTGACTTTGATGGCGATGCAACTGAATATTGAATCATCGTTGAAATTCGGTGGTAACATAAGAACAATTCTATTGACGGAATAAATAATGCGGAAGTTTCAACTTCTCTTTTTGTCCGTAAATCTGTAATTGGACTGGTCAGTTGTTTTGGATAAATTGAGATTGCTTAGACGGAAAGTAAGTTGAAATGACAAATTCCATTCAGTTCTTGCAACTAAAGCATAAATATTGAATTTTAACCGAATTGTTATTTAGACATGAAGTTACAATAATAAAATAAGCATTAACGTCAACCGAAAATCGATTATGCTTATTTAATTACAGTTAAATAAACAGAGTTTTAATTGAAACAATTACCTTATGGGTACCTCAGCTAAAATGAATTTACTGTAACCTAACGCCAACAAATTATTTTTTTAGTGTAAGTAGCTTAAATAGAAAAAGTTCTGACAACCTCAACATAAGGATTTATGGCTATCAAAACCGGATTCCTCTCACCATTGCAAAAGGCGCTGTTATGACCCCTCCACAATTCGGCTGTCAAAACCGAATTCCTCTCACCATCGCTAAAGGCGCTGTTATGACCCCTCCACAATTCGGCTGTCAAAACCGAATTCCTCTCACCATTAAAAGTTCTTACAGCTTTCTGAGAGGTTGTCAAAACCGGCAGAGCATCTCTTAAACAGGATCTAACAGCCCTTATGGAAGTTGTCAGAGCCTCGCATATTAAATTTTTTGAGAACCGTAATATTGCGGCTAGAAGAAGCGAAGTTTTGATAGCATCGCCAGTTCTGTGAGTCTATTGTTGAGTATAAACAAGAAAGAGTTTTTTTAGAGATAAACATTTACGGAAGTTATAGCTGAAAGCAGAAAAAATTTTATTTTTTTGCAATTGTTTTTTTGTGTTATTTATTTCTAAATTATTCTTGTTTTTATTTCTAAAATATAATGAATTCTTATATTAATTTTTTTTTTGTTGTTTTATTATGTTTTAATATAATTTAGTTATTATATTTTATTTTTAATATTTCGTTATAATTTTTTTTATAAAAGAATAAAATATTTCATTATTTCTTCTTAATCTTATAAAATTTATGTAAATCAAATTAATTTACATATTCATTACAAATTTCAACCATTGAAAAAGTTTTTCAAACTTCCTCAGAATACTTCAACAAGCCCGACCAAACAATAGGAGTAGACAAAATAATAAACTTCTAACAAGTGCCGTAGACAGATTACGCTAATTCGATTTCAAAGACTTAAAACAGTCCAACATTCAGGCACCCCCGCACGTGTATTCTATCAAAATCCGCTTGCACGTTCGTCGTGCCTGCCAAAAGTTACCAACTTTTTGTAAATTCTCTACCACAAGGACTTGACGACGCGCGACTTCAAGCACACTCACATTTTTTTTTTTGCTTTATTCTATTTTTGTTCTAGCAACCTGATGACAACAAGAAAATCGCCATACCGCGTTGTTGGCGTATCAGGCGTATCCTCGCAACTATGCAAATCCATCTAAACAAAACGCAAGAGAGATTCTAGTCGTGGCACCACCCATCCGTGGCAACCGTGCGTGAAGGCTTCTTTTGAGACAATGAAAAATTTCATTAGTGTTGGTGAGTAGCTGCCGCATCCTGTGATATCTGCGAAGCGTGCGTGCGAAGAAAATGACAATAACAATGAAGCTTGGCAATGCAATGCAGATAAACTTGGCAATTATTTTGCGTTACCAACAGCAGCAGCAACAACAAAAACAACGATGACGAGTGCTATCTTTGTCTAACAGTAACTTATTTGCTCCATTGTCGTCCTTGTGACTGTAATGTTTGAAGATGTTGTTGTTGTTGTTGTTTTGTTGTTGTTGCTGCTGCTGCTATGCTCGCATTCAATTGTCAGCATTTTCCAACCACTTTGTTAGATTCCTGATATTTGCTCTGCTACCACCAACTATCGTTGGCTATCTACAGTTCCAATGAAACCAACAACAACCAACACTTTGCCACTCAACTGAATCACAAAAGCACAGTTACTCAACCCAGCGGCACTAGTTTTGTTTCAGTTTAAGCTTCAGCTGTTCAGCTCATTGTTTCTAGCTTGACTTGTTACTCGATTATCAATGAAATGAATGGCTATGAACATCTAGAGCAGAGTACGTCTTTGTGCTCGTCCTCATGTTGATCAGTGGTGGCTAGTTGCTCATGTCGACAATGAATTTGGTCCTTTCAAATCCATGGCAACTGCAATGAGACAACATTTCAAGTAGTAGCTAAATTAATGGCGACTTTGGTTTATGCAACCGGTGGATGTTCAAAGGATAACTTGTGATCGCACTTTAAATATTTACAGAATCTAATTTGTAAATAACGACTTTGAAACATTCTAGTCACTTTGATGTACTTTTTGACCCTTTATTTCAAAACTTATTAATCTGCCCCAACCGTGACCGTGACGTTATTACAGCACTTGTTATAGCCTGTGTAACCAAGAAAGGATACAAATTTTGTCTTAAGTGAGCAACCCCAAAAAAGATAATCAAATCAACCATACAAGCTGTTGCCTTGTCTAATGAAATGGTTTTCATTAAAAGTTTGATAACCATTTAAACACCAGCGACAGGCAACCACAACCACACCAGACTCAACCACATAAACCCCAAACCAGAAACTAGTTTAACCAAATACAACTACTCGAACATATTGTACGCCAAACATAAAATAGCAATTTACAGAAACAGCAGGAATGAGTTTTTTGATGTCTTTCAGCGTAGCATGGAAGCGTACGCTGAAATTCTAAAAATCAAACTAATGCTTTAAAGCACAGCTTCAGCTCAAAACACAAAATTTTGTTGGAGTAGTTGCTGAACATAGTTAATTGTTAGTGTGAAATGTCCTTAGCAGGCAAACCGACACATACAGCAGGATATGTTTGCTTTTCAGCAACTTTCGTTCACCTTTAACTCAACTCTGAAGACTTTGGCATCTGAACTGCTTAAGTATATGAAACCAAAATAATAGGAAGCTTCAAATATTTAGGAATTTCGGTTTATGTTAAGCTTAAAATGACAGTAAGTATTCAAAGAATGAAAGGCATGCGTCTTAGAAATAGTTAGAATCATAAAATCTAGATGGACTTAAAATGTACCCAAGATTACAAAAGGATTCCATTTTGAGATTTTGCAGATTTAAGATTTTAGAAGC
This sequence comes from Dichetophora obliterata, assembly GCA_963920525.1. NCBI lineage: Eukaryota > Metazoa > Arthropoda > Insecta > Diptera > Sciomyzidae > Dichetophora > Dichetophora obliterata. The sequence continues at coordinate 184,536,634 of OY986438.1, forward strand.
AGCTTTTAGTCTTGCCCACAGCTCTGATGAATGTAATAAAAATAAATAGCTTAACGTCTTCTAAGATTTTAATTGCTTGGCATGTGTGCCAAATGTAGTGTTGCCATCAACGTTGGCAAACTACCAGCGGCATGCAATCAATGTTGCTCACTTTAAATTTTATGCAACTTAAGTGCACACAGTCATGTAAGGTCACGTATAGAAAAGCCAAATAGGGAAAGGAAACATTTATTTTGAGTGCATAAAAGAAAAGAAGAAATAGTGGAGGAACCTTTTACCTCGGATAACCCCATGCCATTGTTTTCTTCTATTTATAGCTATAGTTATAGCACAAACAAACACGAACAATTTTAAAAAGTACCTAGATTTATTCAAATTATATACTAACAGGCTCAAGGTCAGATTTGACCTTCAATTCACCACCTATTCTTATTATTTTTCTTCAGTTTAAGTTTAGTTTAATATATTCTATACAGAGATTTAAAATTGATTTGCTTGCACAGACTGAGTTACAACAGCATTTTAACAAAAATTAACTCTCGAGTTTCTTGAGCCAAAACTTTCTTGATTTAACTTAAGCTAGAAAGTTTTTTTGATATTTGATCATTCTCTTTAATAAGTTCCTCAAAGTGTGTAAATTTTACTAGAAAGAATAATTTTAGTCTTTAGCAATTACTTAAAATAACAGTAAATTGTTACTAGCGCATAAACAATTCTATATATAACATTTTCAGAATAAGGCAATAAAACATAACTGACATAAGCCTTACACAGTAAGCGGACATCGGAGTAGGTTTTCTTAATACGATGCTCAAGAAAAAATACTTTTAATAAACAACTTCTATATACACATTTCAAAATCACAACGAAAACGAACGATATACAAATTATTTTTGCAAAATTTTCCACGAAATAATGACTAAACGTAAATAAACTACCTTAATAAATAAATAACCTTATTTGTATATGTACAAATACTCAATATTTTTAAAACACAATAAGTTTTGTTTAAATCTTATATAAAGAAAATACGTATTTAAAAGCCGTTTTTACAAAGTTAGATTTTAAAAATAACGTAAAATGCCATTTTTAGGGAATCGATAAGAGTTTATAAACCCTTTTCATTTCGATCTATACTAAGAGTATCGTTTTTATTTTGATTTTTAATTTGAATTGCATTCTCAATATGAATTTTATTTTTATTTTAATTTTGACATCGAATACGATTGTTACTGATTTTTAAATTATCTCTGACTTTAGTTCTCAACTTGACTTTAATGGCGTTTTCTTTTCTTGATCAAAATGTCACCTCATTATATGGCAACATTAAGAAAATATTGCCATACTCCCTGCGAAAATGTTACATTTTTCAAATGAGAAGAGAACAAGAGAAAAGCAACCCTGTCACAAATCAGTTAAAAAATATAATTATGCAATTTAAATCCATTCTAAAAAAATTTCTATTTATAAACTACAAACGATACATTAAAATCCGCTGGGCAACGCTCACTGTAGCAGAGTTTTTATTTCGTGATAATGTTGAATTCCATCTTAACAATTTCACAAGAGTAGAAAATGACAGCGAGAAAAGAAAACGCCATAAATTTTATAAATTTTTGATTTGAATTTTGGCTTGGATATAAATTTTTATTTTTTACTTTGACTTTGACTTTGACTTTGCCTTTGACTTTGAATTTGACTTAGACTTAGACTTAAACTTAGACTTAGACTTAGACTTAGACTTAGACTTAGACTTAGACTTAGACTTAGACTTAGACTTAGACTTAGACTTAGACTTAGACTTAGACTTAGACTTAGACTTAGACTTAGACTTAGACTTAGACTTAGACTTAGACTTAGACTTAGACTTAGACTTAGACTTAGACTTAGACTTAGACTTAGACTTAGACTTAGACTTAGACTTAGACTTAGACTTAGACTTAGACTTAGACTTAGACTTAGACTTAGACTTAGACTTAGACTTAGACTTAGACTTAGACTTAGACTTAGACTTAGACTTAGACTTAGACTTAGACTTAGACTTAGACTTAGACTTAGACTAAGACTTAGACTTAGACTTAGACTTAGACTTAGACTTAGACTTAGACTTAGACTTAGACTTAGACTTAGACTTAGACTTAGACTTAGACTTAGACTTAGACTTAGACTTAGACTTAGACTTAGACTTAGACTTAGACTTAGACTTAGACTTAGACTTAGACTTAGACTTAGACTTAGACTTAGACTTAGACTTAGACTTAGACTTAGACTTAGACTTAGACTTAGACTTAGACTTAGACTTAGACTTAGACTTAGACTTAGACTTAGACTTAGACTTAGACTTAGACTTAGACTTAGACTTAGACTTAGACTTAGACTTAGACTTAGACTTAGACTTAGACTTAGACTTAGACTTAGACTTAGACTTAGACTTAGACTTAGACTTAGACTTAGACTTAGACTTAGACTTAGACTTAGACTTAGACTATGACTATGACTTTGACTTTGATCTAAATTTTGTTTTAACTTTACATTTTGAAGTTGATTAGGAATTGGATTTCACTTGTGTTTTGATTTTGATTTTGGTTATCGTTTTAATTGATTAAAATTTTTGCATTAACTATAATTATGACAATATAGGAGTTGTGTTTGCAGCAATGAATTCTACACTAATCTGAAAATGTTCTTTTGCTAAGAAATTTAAATTTTTTTATATGTTTTGATTCATTCATATCATTAAATAACCAGATTGGAAATATTTATTAGTCTTAGGTCATGTAACAATAAGTACACATTGACAATATATGTCATAAAATATTCTAAAAAAAAATGTGCTTATATGTTTTAACGAATATATCTCAAAGTCATATTAAACAAACAGTAACAATCAATTAAGACTTTTCCAAGAACAATATAAAAAAACCAAAAATAATAAAGGGCATATACATTTTGGAAATAATAAGGGTTTATGCATATCAGTTATGTTCAGTGAATAGTAAATTTTTGTTCGTAAAAAAAATCGAGTTGGGCATCTAAACCAATGTGGCTTAACCTTTTTCAACAAAAAAAGAATTGCACATGATTTTTAATTACAAGCTATTTAGATCAAGTAAGTTTTTAAGAAGGCAACAACAACAGCCCTGTATAGACTCAATCACTCAGCAGACGAGACAGACTGTTTCGGATGGAGCGACTCGTTCCACCTTCTTGAGTGATTCCGCTGCGTCCAACCCAATTTTTTTAGTTTTATATGACTTGGCGCTTGTTCGAATAAACTCGTCTGAATAATATGACGTTAAAGCAAAGGAATTTTTATTTTCCAGGGAGTTTGTCTGTTCTAGTTGCCTCTTCTTTTCACTATACTTCTTTAAAGTTCAACGAATTTGCAAAATGCACCAATGAATGTAAAGAAGTTATTTTGCTTCGACACAAGCAAACATTCAATTTTTAATTACCTTGACCGAAATCGATGAATACTACATTTAAGATTATTTAATTTATTTAATATGAACTAAATTTTTCTTATTTGGTACGGCTTTACAATAGAAAGTTAATTTTTCATAATTAATTGTGATCCCGTGGCGTAGACAAAGAGGGGGGTCTACGGGTCTGGACCCCACCTAAAGCCATTGAAACATTTCTAAATATTTCACGTTATTGTTATTTGATTCTTTTAAGTTAAGCTTAAATCCAAATGTATATGTTTTGCCAAAAATTCGTCTTTTTTTCAAGAAAGTTATCAAAACTTGATTTAGTTCAGTGTTTAATTTTTCTAAATCGGTCAACAATAACTATAGCTATAGTGACATGTGTAGCTTCCAGATATTTGGTGTTGCTTGGATTCAAATCAACAAGCCCATAATTTTTGTACCTACCAACCTACGACGTTTCAGCAAAGTAAGGATGTGAAACATGACATTTGGCGTTACAAAACTGTCATATAATCAGGTATTCAAAAGTAAACGTTTTTAGGTTATTATATTTCTTAGGGCCTCTCCCCACAACCAAGAGCTATCTACGCCACTATTGTGATCTATTCTTTGAGTTTTCATGATTTTAATGATGAGCTATTTATATCAAGTTAGTTTTAAAGCAGACAACAAAAAAAATTTTTGTTTCTGCAATTTTTAGTAAAGCTGTTTCTGAGTTACTTACAACAACATTCAAAATATTTCCTCGACTTAAAATTCTTGCAAAAAGAGACAAGGCCAAAACTTGAGAAATGAAATAATTTCTAAACATAATGTTTGGAAAATAAATCTTTTTCATTTTTTTTTTCTATTAGTCCTAGTTTTATTTTATATTCATTGAATTTTTCTAAAAAAATTGTTTCATAGAATTTGTTAAAACTCACTGTTTAAGATCTTTTTGGTTTAATATACTTTATTTTTTTAATGCCATTAAAACCACTTGCCAACCAAAAGGGTTATGTTTTACTTTATTTTACCATTTTTATTGTTTTATTTATTTCTTTTTTATTTTTTGCTAAGTATTTGCTTATATTAAGTTTTTATGTACATAAATTAAGCAGTTTCGTTACCGCACAGCATGGCACACATTTAAATTTTTGCCCACACATAGCTTTACTCTTCCAGCAGAGAGACAGATAGACAGTTAAGCAGAATCATGCTGAAATAATGTACTTAACCGTTACATCTGTCCTGGCAGACCCTAGTGATAAATAAAGTGCAAATAACTATTTGTAATTTTCCCACCACCTCCTTTTTGTTTTCCTTTATTGTGATGCCCTTCCGTTTTTGCTGCAGGATATGCGTAAATTGTTGTGTAGCATAGTTTTGCTGGCAATAGACAGATGGTATTTTTGCCATAAACGTAAAAAAAATAAACACAGCCATTTAAGCATGCGGGAAAAGATGGATGATGTAGATAGAATATATTAAAACATAATATAATAATAGCTTGTATAAAAATGGTAAAGTTTTTATTTTAGAACTCTGAAACCTTTCAGCAAAAAAACTTTCTCAGCCCTCTCTCACTCAGACCGGAACTCTAGAATCGAAACTCTAGCATGAACTTTCTTTAATTATCATTTGTCTTTCATTTATCAATTATGATTGTAGGGTTGAAAATAAAATATAATTTTAGAACACATCATTATGATAACAGTCAAATCTCAGTTTTAAAAACGCAAACACTTGTAAGAACAGCTCAGGGCTGTTCTCAAAGAGTATTAAGGCCTTTTTTTAGGTCAGTGAAGCTTTAAAAGAAATGTTGCAATTTATTCAAAAGTGTATGCGCTAGCCAAGCTGGAACTATACAGTATGGTAAAAACTCTAGAGTTTATTATTACACAGCTGTCTCATGATTGCCAGGCCCAAAATCCAGCCTGGTTAGATCTTTTTTACACTGTTTTCTGTCAATGAAGTACTGGGATAAATAAAAATAATCTAAAAACCTAACTTCATTAAATCGGCACAGACACATTTTTCTTAAGAAATCATTTCACACTAGTTTAAAAATTGTACAATATTCTAATTTAAGTTGAAAAGCCGCAAAAGGTTACAAGAGCAAAAATTAATTGCTTAAATAGATTGCTTTTTGCTATTACTGCTTTCTTACTGACAACTGAACGTGATAATTTTATGACCAAAGAAAATAACTAGTGACAAGAATGTTTTTGCAGATAAGAGCTCAACAGAAGATGTTTTAAGACAGTGTTTGTGAAAGTTGGAAAGCTAAATCTATGTTCTATATCCACAGTTAATCAACAACAAAAAACATGTGATAAACTTGTTTCTCAATTTATTGTTGTATTTTTAAAAGAAGTCTTAAAAACCAAAACAAAATACTGTGTCTTATAACTTAAACTTTATTAATTTGGAACCGATATTTTTTAACAGTTAGCATAAATGTGCATTTGCTAAAAGTTTTTTGTGCCTGTCTCCTATATTTATTGTTGCTGTTAATATGGTGGTTTCTTGTTGTACATAGCCCAAGCCAAAAGACACACAATTTATTTATTTTTATTCGTTAGATTTTATTGTTATTCATTCATTTTATTCTCTCTCTCTCTCAACTTAATTTCAATTTTTATTTTATGCCACTTTGACTCAATTCTGCTGCACTTTAATCTAAATAATGCTAGTAATTCGCGCCTTCTAAATATGACTGTCTAGCTTACATCCATTCTGCAATCTGAAAAAGTGTGAGTGGCTCTGTACATGTGTGTTTTGAACAAAAGGATCCCCGGAGAACATGTGCGCTTGGGATGTAAGTGTGGATTTGTATGCATGAAGCAGCGAAAGTTACTGTTAATGGCATACATTTTGTAAAATTTCAACACTTTCACCAGACTGTCGTGTTCTACCTACAACAACGATTTGTTTTGTTTTGTTTACCGTAAAATGTATTCACTCATGCGTGTGAGCTGATATGTGGGGGTGTGTGTGTGTCTGTGTGCAAATTTATGTCCTTAGTTTCATATTTAAAGTGAAATTGCTCGAATTTGATGTAAGCTTTTGGGAGTAATTTTAAATTAGTTGTGGGCTAAAATTATGCGCTTAGACGCTCAGTCTGCTGCGTTCACCAAAGTGGCAGTGCATCATTTTTATCTCTTAAATTCCAATGTTTTTTTTATGCATGCTCGCATGTTGTTTTTGTTCTTGTCTCTTTCTTCTTCTTGTTTTTTGTACTTGGCGGCTTGTTAGCGAGCTCTTTTAACTTTTAAGCATATAATAGTTTATTATACTCCAAGGAATTCTAAACATAAAAAGGATCCTCGTAAATAATAACAAAAAGTTTTACTTAGGAGTTAAGGCAGAACATGTTGAAATCTCTAGCGGTAAAGTGAACGCTTAAGTTGCCAGTAAAAGATAAAAGTTAAGACATTAAAATGGCATAAAAGTTGGAATTGTTTATAAGCTTTTAAGCTTTAAATCTAAATTTTGTATAGTTTATGGTCGTTTTCTCTTTACTTTGTACTTACGAGGGTTATAAAAAGCATGCTTAAAGCTTCAAAGTTACAAACATACCTGCAAAGAAAAAACAAAATTTCAACATTAGTTCAAAGTCGACAATAGCATATTCAATCAAAATAATATTTTTCTTGATACAAGAATATGTCGAATAAATCCTTCTTAACGTGAATCAATTATTTTTAACTATTAATTAGAAATAATTCCTACCATTAAAATATATTTCCAATTTTCACTCTTATTACTTATTTCGTAAATTCAGAATGAATTGCTTGATTGACACAATTAAGTCTTTATACGATCCCTAACCACAAATAATTGGTACAGCTGCATTTTTCAACACAGTAGTTAGTATACGATTTAAAAAAATTTTATCGCGTATTTTATTTTTATAAATTTAAATTTTTTATTTCAGTTTATTATTTCTTTTTCAAAAACATGTAACAAAAATTCAATTGAGAAAAGAAAAAAAATATTTTTTAATACGAATAGTAATTCAGTTTTTTCATTGAGCAACTTAAATTGACCATTAAAAATAGGTACAGTTAGAAAATAAAATATCAATATTGTGTTACATCGCCTTTGGCTTTAATGACGGCCTCCATTCGTTTCGGCATGGTTTTTATAAGATCGCAACACTCATCTGGAGTTATTGAATTCCATATTTCCAAAATTTTACGCTTTAAACTGTCAACAGTCCTTTGTGGATCGTTTCGCAAACGACGTTTCATTATCGCCCAAAGCGATTCGATGGGATTAAGGTCGGGACTTGATGAACGCCAATCCAAAACCTTAATACCTTTATTTTGCAACCAGTTTTTTGTCGTTTTAGCAGTATGAGAAGATGCACCGTCTTGTTGGAACGTAAATTCTTCAAAGGAAATTATTCGCGATACCAAAGTTAGTAAACTGATTTCCAAAACATCAATGTATTTCTGGGCATTTACAATTCCGTCAATGAAATTTATGTTCCCAACGCCTTTTGATGACATGCATGCCCATACCATGACACTCGCTGGAAACTTCACCGTACGCTTCAAGCAATCTCTGTGGTACACCTCATTTTTTGTCCGTATGACTCTCTTTCTGGAATCGCCAATGCACACATCGAACTTGGACTCGTCGCTAAATATGATGGTATCCCACTGCCGTTGAACCCAAAATCGTTTATTCGTAGCCCATTATAAGCGCTTCTTCTTCTGCAACGGAGTAAGTAAAGGTTTTTCCTTGGCCTGAAAAAAGAAAGTATAAGAAATTTGAGATTAAAAATATATAATTTTTTTTAACATACCTTATAAAAACCATACTCGAGCTTATGAATACTTTGTCGTGTCCATTCGCGACCAACAGTCTTTCCAATCTTTTCTGACCATATCGCTTCCAAATTTCGCTTCTTTACTTCGTCTGTTTTTCTTCACAATAGTCGCTAACGCTCGCAAATCACGACTCGTCAATTTTGAACTTCGGCCACATTTGTTTTTATTTGCATCAATTGAACCAGATAATTTGAATTTTTTTATAAAGTTAACTACAGACGATCGTGCTGAATTCAAATCTTTTGCAATTTCGCCAAAACTTTTTCAAACATTATGCTTTTCGACAATTATTTTACAAATTTCTTCGCAGATTGGTCTTCCACGCACCATATTGAACATTTAATAAAAACACTTAAACTAAAACTGCAAACAATTTTGCAATCTCTCTCAAAATAATATATAACTGTTCAAAGTTTCACATAAATGAAAAAAATTGAGAACATTGCAGTCGTTCTCAAACTTTTATTACTGTACCAATTTTAAGTGGTCAGTTTAATTTTCTCAAAATATACATAGCTTCACCAAAAATATATTGTTGGTATGTATTAAATTCTCCAACATAAAATTGTTTATGCAGTTTAGTTGTAAAGAAAATGAGTTAAAATATAAAAATAAAATCAACAGAAAAATGTTAAAGCTAAAGCTAATTTAAATAAACTGCCAAAAAACTATTATGTAAAAAATTGCAGTTGTACCAATTATTAGTGGTTAGGGCTCCTATTGCTGGGTAATTTTTTCGTTTAAAGTTGAAATAACTATATTTTTGAAAGCATGTTATAAAAATGGCCTAAGCGACTGTTATATCAGAGATATAATAAATTTAAAATAATCTGGCCTTAGAAAAACTTGAAAATTTCAAAAACCAATTTAAAAATATAAATTGCATAAAGCAACTATAATTAAAATTTATTACTAAGCTTAATTTTCTATTCATTATAGCTTAGTAGAATTAGGAAAAAATTTGCTGGAATAGCAGAGATTTTCTTTATAACATTCGTTCTATATTTTATCATTGTTGGAAAAATAATACCTATCTATATTGATAATTGTATGCATGAGTAAGAACTAATAATTACTAATTTGAATATCTGCTCTTTTACCATTATATTTATTTAGGGATTTAGAAATGCAACTCCATGATTTTTTTTTTTTTGTTTTAATAAAAAAAAATGTTAAAAATGTTCATTATATCTGTGTCGATAAGCAATAATAGCTTAAGTCTGCTTTCAAAGTTTCGAAAAATCTTGCTTCAAAATTTTCAATCGCCGTATAAGTTATATGGAAGGATATTTTGTTGTTGTGTCATAACTTTGGCTAAGGTCATGCTAGAAGCTCCAGATTTCGTGTGTGTATAGTACTAAATGCGTGGAACACAGCTGCATAAATAACTAAACTCTGTCTTAAGTCTACTTAAGCGCTTTTTGCTTGTCGACACAGATATCATAACTTCTTTTCAAAATTGAATCGGATTTTGCAAATAAAACAGCAATGGTAATGCAATATTTATTTTATTACCATTTTTGGTAGGCCGATTTCGGAATCTCTGCAAACTCTCTTTGATGACTTCAATCGTCTCAATATATTTTCCATGAAGAGACAATTTGAGTTTGGGGAAAATAATAATTTCACACATGGCAATATCTGGCCCATATGGTGCTTGTTGAATGATATTGACATTGATTTTGGTCAAATAATCGCGTACAATGCGTGATGTGTGAGCAATTGCATCATCGTGGTGCAAAAACCATAAATTTTCCTTCCATAGTTCTGGCTTCGTTCGCCAAACATTCTCTCGCAAAGGCTTTAAAACACTCAAATGATATTGAACGTTGACCGATTAACCTTGCGAAAGGAATTCCGAGCGCATGACACCTTGAGAATCAAAGAAAATAGTCAACACCACCTTAATTTTTGAAAGATTTTATCGTGGTTTTTTGGTTTCGGCTCATCTGGATAGCACCACTCGGCAGATTGTTGAGCTGTTTTAACGTCATACTCGTGCACCCAAGTTTCGTCACCATTAATGATGCGCTAAATGTCCGTATCGTCCATTAAAAGCATCTCTTGAGCGACAATTTTGCGAAACTCTTTTTGAAGAAAATTCAGAAGATTTTCGAGCACAATTTCCTTTACTTTTTTGACATTTTCACCTTTTATTGATGTTGCTGGACGAGAAGGATGAGGCAAGTAGTCAACTGATGGATGTACGACTCTCTTTTAACAATTTGTACCACTCAAAAGCCTGCATTCGTAATTGAAAACCAACCGAAATCATCTTTTTTACTCCATGACCTATTGCGTTTAACATCGTTGTAGACAACCCATTTTTCGTAACCAGTGATGATGCGCTTCAAAAATGGATAATTTACTTGACGATTGAGAAGCGTTCATATCATATACATCAACGTTATGGCACAAATTTTTTTTTCGGAGAACTTAACGAACCCATATGTCAAGCTTTGATATTAAACCTAGGCGTTTCAAATGACCATGAACGGTCAAATAGTCTGTTTATTGGAATAGAAATGAAATTTTTTTTGGCCCTTTTTTGCAGGGCAGGGCGCGAATTGTACCAAAACCAGCCAGTTGACTGCCACTGTACAGAACAGCAGACTGGCTAACATAGGCTCAAAAATGTATAAGAGAGCATGTAAGTGGCGTTCAGTGGAAGCAACTTGGCAGGGAATGTACAGAGCAGAATACAAGCAGGTAATGGCAGGCAATTGGATGGGGGCATTAACATGGAATTGAATGCAAAATATTGGTTTCTTTATATATATTTTCTATAGTTTAGGTTATTTTATATACTTGAGCTTTTGTTATTCAACTAAGAGTTTTTGGCCCTTGGGTTTGTCGATTTTTTTCGATTCACCTAAATTTTGAACGGCTTTGATATTGTGACATACAATTTTGAGTGAGATTTTTCAAACGAAAATTTCTAAGTTTTTTTTTAAAAAAAGTTTATCTTTAGTATATCAGGTGTAAGCAAACCCAAACAAAGAAGGAAATCCACTCCTGTGGGTATAATACCAATACCACCAACAATACCTGAGACTACGTGTGCGAACAGTTTTATTGAAAAGAATTGTGACTTTTACAATTATTACTCTTTAAAAACATAGTCCAACACGCAAAAATTAAGCAGATTTCTTAAACGAAATTTGACAGAGAAATGTTTGTACCGTATAATCAGTTAAAGTTTTTAATTAAGATGATGATTTTGCTGGTCCTTCCCAGAATCAAACAATTGTGCATCAGACGAGGATAGTGAAGATGCGATTGCTGGAAAAGATCGATTTGTTCTAGGATCTCCGGTATCAACATCTGAAGTCTGCGCCTCAATTCTAGCATACGTTTTACGATACAAACTAAGCGGTTCTGCATTAAGCAGTTAGTTGGAATTGATTGATTCCATCCATATGCCCTAAAACGCCCTTCTCCACTTATGTCTTTAAAAAACATTTCATAAAAATAAATTCTGCTATTGAGTGTACGGCGCACTGCAACAACTGTTACAGACCAGTAAAAGGAAATGCGAGGAATATAATAGCAAAAGCGAATTAGGATATCTGCTCAAATTTTCAATAGAGGCACAGCTGCAAGCAAATATTTCTCGCTCAGATTTCTGCAAACAAGTGCTCACCATTTTAGCAGAAAAAAGAAAATGTTGACAGGCTAGAAGACATTTACGATGGCGAACTGTATCGCAATCAATGCGAAAATAGATTCATCAATGACCCCAGGACTTTATCATGTGGTATTTTGACAGAGCAGCACTCTATTTAACTTATACTATTAACTAAATTTTTATGTAGTAATTAACAAATGCACTAAAAATTATTCAAAACCGACGGTCCTATCAAATGTTGAAGTCACTCTTGTACACCAGTATATCAGATCTTCTGAAATACAGTAAATTTCGCCACAATGTATTAAAAATGAATTTTGCATTACATGTAAATGATATTTCTTATGTTTTGTGTTCCACCAAATATGATTCTTAGTGTTCCACTTAATATGATTGAATACAAATAAAACACCTTTACCTTTATACATTTTTAAATAACGTTTATTTATGCAAATTTTCGGCAAAAAAAAAATTAATTGTAACTGCCAAGTTTACATGTGAAATGTGAAAAGGTGTTTAAAAATTTCAAGTTAAACCCAGTAAAAAGTTAGAGCTCAGAAGAGTTAGACAGAATAAAAACATCTTCCAGTTTAAGACGAGATAATTCTGTTGTCTAGAAAGCAAAACATTTTTAAGCTGCTAAACCATTTCAATTGGATGCCAATGCAATGCTTGTTTTTAATAGAGTTCATGTGCCTGCAAGTATAGGGCGAAAGCATTCTGTTCTGTAGAAAACAAAACTTTTAAGCCTGCCCAAATATTTCAGTTCAATGCCAAAATAATGATTTTATTTAACAGAGTTCATATGCCTGACGTTATAGTGCGTAGGAAGGCTGCTGCTGGAAGAAAAAAAATGTTTGAGCTGCTTGAACATTTCAGCTGTCGTCCAATACAATGCCGAATTTCAACACACTGCCTTCTACTGACTTTTCCATGCCTACTTTCTGGCAGCCTTTTTTGATAAAAAGTAAACTGGCCGCCACCACATTTCAACATACTGCCAGAACTCTGCTCATTTGCCACAATTATGCTGATATAATGCCATTTTCCTGTCGAATATTTTCTCAGGGGTGGTGTTCTTTAATTAATGTCTTTATTATGTCTTAATCTTTTATCCAACTGACTGATGTCTTGGAAAGATACAAAGCTGATATCACTGCTATCCAAGAAATGCGATGGAAGGGACAGGGTTTCATTCGGCATGCACCCCGTGATATCTACTACAGCGGCCATGCGGAGAAGCACGAGGTTGGATGCAGATTTGTAGTTGGCAAGAGACTACGTCCCGCCCCACGTCCCGCAATTCACACTTGTGAACGAACGGCTTGCTATAATCCGCATCAAGGTTAAATTTTTTAATATAACCCTAATATGTGCACACGCTCCGACAGAAGACAAGGACGATGAGACCAAGGAAATTTTCTATGAGCGCCTTAGCGTCCAACAGTCGCAAAGTTCAGCCTCCACGACAACACCTCCAATAACGGAATGAGGCTGATTGATTTCGCCGCAGCACGAAACATGGTCGTAAGTAGCAATAGATTCAAGTATCTCAATATTCATAAAGCCACCTGGATGTCCCCTGATCAAAAAACAAAAAATCAAATTGATTACGTTTTGATCGACGGAAGGCACTCTTCCAGTGTATTGGATGTACACACGATCCGTGGTGCAACTATTGACTTGGATCACTATCTTGTCGCAGCCAAGATCCGTACACGTCTGTGTGCAGCTAAGAATGCACGCAACCATTCACAGAGAAAGCTAGACGTCGACAAGCTGCAATCAAAAAAGACAGCCGAAGCTTTCGCCACTCGACTATCACTCCTGCTTCAAAGCACTCCTTCAATCGATCGATGATATATGCGCGCAGTGGACACACATTTCCAACTCCATGCGTGCGGCTGCTACCACCGCCCTCGCCGAAACCAGTGGTACGACCAGGAGTGTCGCGACGATACTGTAGAGAAAGACGTCGCCTACAAAGCTAAGGAGCGATACAATGAAAAGAGGAGGGAAGAGAGACGTATTTTTAGGTGGAAAAAAAGAGAGGCAGAAAAGCGCGTGCAGGAGAAGATTGAGATGTAGGTGACAGAAATGAGGCCCGACAATTTTTCGAAAAATAAGACGCCTACCGATGGTTTTAAAACCGGGGCCTCTTCCTGCAAGGATGAAAACGGGAATCTAGTGAGAGATGTACAGAGTACACTGACTTTATGGAGGGAACACTTATCTTAGCTTCTAAATGGCGACGCTGACAATAATCCTGCCAATAGAGATGATATTCTGGAAACCTTAATTACGTATGACAGCGTCAAGGTTGCGCTGCCCGAATATGATGAAGTTCTGACAGCTATAGCTCGGCTTAAAAATAACAAAGCCGCGGGAACAGCTCAGGCTTACCTGCTGAGCTGTTTAAGAACGGAGGCGAAGCTCTATTGAAATGCATTCACGAGCTTCTATGCAGAATATGGTCGGAAGAATGCATTACAAACGATTGGAATCTCAGTGTGCTCTTTCCAATCCACAAGAAAAGCGATCCCACTATCTGTGCCAATTACCGAGGGATAAGCCTTCTTAATATCGAATATAAGGTCGTGTCGAGCGTTAATTGTGAAAAATTGAAGCACATTGTATACGTCGAAACGTCCATTGATGGTGAAAAGGCTACCATCGACCAGATTTTCACGCTACGACAAATCTTGGAGAAGACTCAAGAAACACAAGCAGACACCCAAAATCTTTTTGTCTACTGCAAAGCCGCCTTCGACAGCCCAATAAGGAAGCACCTGTACTCCACATGTCTGAGTTTGGTATTCCTGGAAAACTACTACGACTTTGCAGGATGACACTAAGAAACACCAGTAGCGCAGTTAAAATCGGGAAGGACCTCTCCCAACCATTTGTTACCAAACGAGGTTCCAGACAAGGTGAGTCCTTATCGTGCGACTTTTTCAACCTAATGATGGAGAAGATCATCCGAGCTGCTGATCTGAGACGTAGTGTCACAATATTCTACAAGAGTGTTATGCTGCTTGCATATGCTGATGACATCGATATCATTGACCATAATTCTCGCGAATTCAGTGCAGCACAATTCAGATTAGAAAGAGTGTCAAGTCGAGTGGCAGTGAATGCAGATAAGACGAAATATTTAAATCAAACAGTCCCAGCGTCTTGGAACAGTTACAGTTGACAGTACCTCCTTCGAGGTTGTCAAGGACTTCGTCTATCTGGGATCCAGCATAAACTCAACCAACGACATCAACATTGAGATCAAACGAAGAATAGCTCTTGCCAACAGGTGTTACTTTGGGCTCAGTAGGCAATTGAGAAGCAGAGACCTCTCTCGACGAACGAAAATCACCCTCTATAAATCGCTCATCGTGCCCGTCCTACTTAATGCATCACACACCTGAAAGCTGAGCAGTTCAGATGAAAAGACTTTAAGAGCATTCGAGAGAAAGATTCTTAGTTAGATCTACGAACCAATCTGCGTCAATGGCGAGTACCGAATACGGTGGAATGATGAACTGTATGAGCTGTACGCTGACATCGACATAGTCAAGCGCATTAAAATCGAGCGGCTTCGCTGGCTTGGTCATGTTCAGCGCATGAAAGACTATGCTCCAGTGAAGAAAACATTCGATTCGGTACCCAGTGGCGGTCAACGCAGAAGAGGACGACCGCATCTTCGTTGGAAAGACCAAGTGGAGGACAACCTGACGAAGCTTGGAATTTCCAACTGGCGCCAGCAAGCGAGCGACAGAAATGGCTGGCGCAAATTCTTATATGAGGCCAAGACCGATATACGGTTGTAGCGCCAACTAAATAAGTAAGTAAATAAGTAAGTTATATCTTCATAAGTTTCAACTGGCCTTCCAGAACGTGGTATTTCTTCACCATAAAATTGTCGGATCGAAATTTAGCAAACAGCTTTTGGTGCTGGCGTCCTGTCAATACATCTTTTCCATATGGATTGGCTTATTTTCTTTCTTGCTTGAACAGAATTTTTACCTTTTCGATAGTAAAAAGTAAGATATGCTGAAAATGTTGCTTTTCATTTTCCATATTTAAAATGGCACCAAACAAAAACTACTGTGTAAAATCAATCGAATTTTTCACAAGCAAGTTTTGCTATAAAATCTGTCAAAATATTTAATCGGGTAATTCACAATCTCTTTGCATCGTTGCAAATTCAAAATGAGCTTCTTTTACAAAAACAAAAAAGCATTTATATGCATTTTCAACATTTATGCATTTGCTATAACAAAAGACTGTTGCAAAACATCCAACACATCCAATAATATTGCATGATGCTATTGAAAATTAATTTGTTTGTTTTGCAATGAACACCATCACCACCGATACTTTTTGAACACCGCTGATTGATCATAGAATGTATATTAGACTGGTCGTTATTTTAACTTTTTTACCCCGATTTGAAACCGCCGGGCGGATAAAGTTTCCTTTTAACCTAAAAACATTGAAAATAAAATTTGGTGGCGATCGGATAAGATTTAATGGGCGCGCACTTGGCTCAAAGTTTGAGAAAACACGGGATATATGGGTAAATTCTGTTTTTTTTTATTCTGAAACATATTCGCCATTTTTCTCCATATTTTATACGAAAGGAAACAGTTGGAATCAGTTTTTATTATATTTTGTATTTCAACATATAGGTATTTCCAATAAACCAAATTTAAATTAAAAAAAAATTACATTAAATTGAAAAAAGTAAGGTAAGTTACCCAAATAAGGACAACCTAACGGTTTTTACCAGACAGAAGAGAAACGGATTTTTTAAACTTATTTTTGCAATTTTGTATTTTTGTTTACTAAATTTTTTTTCAAAAACATAAAAATAAAGCATGAAAAAGTAAAAAATATATCCAGCTCAGAAGGTTTTAAAAAGGTCTGGTTTTTGACATATTAGGACCACCATGTCTAAATAAGGCCCAATATATAACGGTTTTAGAAACATAACAAAACAGTCAGAAAATAATAAAATAAGAACACATATTGTTATTATACATGTTGGTTTACATTTATACTTAACATAAATGCTATTCATAGCTTTTTTTTTATAAAAACTTTTTCGAAAATATACTTTTATTGCCGAAAGTTCATTTTGAAAATTAAAATTCTTTCTGGCTTTTAAAGAAAATTTTGGTAATTTGCTGACCTTTATAGTTGAGGGCTTTCTTTTTCGTAGTTTTTTCTGCCAGGTAGATTTAGGTGTGGACATGAGAACGTAAAAAGAAAGCCGGAAAGAAAAAAAATGTTTGGGCCTTTTTAGGCGCTCTCAATATAATTTCATTAACCAAGTTTTTCTCGGAATACACCACAGTTAGATTTGATCAATTAACCTTTTTGTTTTCGTTTAAATACCTCTCTTGATTTTTAATTCAAAGCTGGACATAGGCAATAGTTAATTCGTAGAATAACGGACTTTTGCTGCGAGCACAATATTACATCAACCACGTTGTTGACGCTACCGCTGACTTCGTTCGACTGTCACTCGCTTCACAGATGCGCAATCGAAGTAATTTTTTTTGCATCGTGATGCAGATATGAACATGTTTAAACGTGCAAAAAATCATTTTGCAGGGAATGCAATAAATGTGCGTATTAGAAATCGGGCCTTATTAAGGATTGGGCCTTATTTGGCGAAGAGACCTTATATCCCTCTATAGGATGTAATGGTAAAAATTGTATATTAGTAATGCATAGTATGTATAATATATAGTATGTACTTAGAATTTATTTGAAATGAGAGAAGATTTTTTTTTGTGAGGAAAATTTTTTTCGATAAGCTTCAACAAACTGAAACACCAATTGTTTTTTATCTTCATCTTTTGTTAGAATGAGATTGTAATCCTTCATAAATTTTACACCTTCGTTTTTGTTGTGCATTCAAACATTCATTGCTTTTACCATGCATCCATTCAACAACAATAACTAATGCTGTTGCTATGTCGTACATTCATTGTATTTGATGATTGACTTTTTCGCAAACATTTGTATAATACCGTTACATGTCAAGCAACGAAATGAAAAAAATAATTCAGTGTGAACAAATTTTTGAGATAATTTATAACGCTGTTTTTCGAGCAAAGAAGACAAACAAAAAAGTTAAATTTGGAAGATTTTTTCTAGAAGCTTAATTTTATTTACCACTTATTTTTATTAAATATCAATTTATTTTGTATTCGTTCTCTTGTAGTCAAAAGTATTTTTATGCAAAAATATACTTTTTTCATACCCTGTAAAAACCATTTTTTGTTTTGTCATAACAGGTGATTTAGGTTTGGTTACTTTTTGCCTTTCACTAAGGCACGTAAGAGATATCTCATATTAATGCGCTACTAACCGTTGTAAATTCGTTAGTTTTCAACCGATTTTGGACCTTGATAGCATTTTAAAAAGAAAATTTTAATATCAATCTGTTAATCTAATAAATTTAAAAAAATGGCGAATATGTTTCAGAATAAAAAAAAAATATTACCCATATATCCCGTGTTTTCTCAAACTTTGAGCCTAGTGCGCGCCCATCAAATCTTATCCGATCGCCACCAAATTTTATTTTCAATATTTTTAGGTTAAAAGGAAACCTTATCCACCCGGCGGTTTCAAATTTATTTATAACGACCAGTCTTATGTATATATATACAAAAAGTGTTAGAGAAATGTAGGTAGTTTTAAAAAATAAAATTAAAAGGGAAAATGCACTTCATTAATTTACTCGTAAAGTATTGCATTAACTATCTGAATACATTTCACAAACGGATGATAAAAAGTATTTACAACATAAAAATATTAAAGGTATGCTCACAAAAATTGAACCTTTCAAAAGCGCATTTGCAACGATGCAACAAAATTTTAAAGTACCCTAAAAATTATGCAACTCAAGTGTGAAGTTGCCTGTGAAAAATTTTGGAAACAATGATTTTTATTTTTCATAATAAG
Organism: Dichetophora obliterata; assembly: GCA_963920525.1. Taxonomy (NCBI): domain Eukaryota; kingdom Metazoa; phylum Arthropoda; class Insecta; order Diptera; family Sciomyzidae; genus Dichetophora; species Dichetophora obliterata. The sequence goes on from OY986438.1 coordinate 184,555,482, forward strand.
TATTTTTCGTCACCTAACGACTAATAATCTTTTTTTTTAATGATTTTGCTTTTTTAAACGTCTTGGTTCATGAATCACAATGAATTCATATAAATCTTTTTTTCTTCTCATATTGGGATAAATTTTATAAACTGCAGTTTCCAAAAGAACGGCTCAGTTAATAGATATTACTCCTGATAATGTTGGAAATGTTAGAATACGCCTTTAAGGCTGAAGTTTTTATGTCTTCAGAAACTATTTTTCGATTTATTTTAAAAGGAAATATTTGTCGGGTTGGTGTATCTACCACTTTGATCACAAAAAACCTATTAATTATCCACTATTTGTTTTATATAGACTCATAAGGAGATTTTTAACAACTTAACCAAAACTGCAACATATGTAAAAATGCACCGATGCAATCAAATAGCGTGAAATTTAACGATTGTTGTTATCATTCTTTTGTATCCCAACTCTTTATATGTCAAGCTAACCAAAAAAAAATATAAATAAAACTAAGGCAAGAAACCAAGCCGACCATAGCAGCAAATAAATAAAAAAACCTCGCCAGGTGGCCTAAATATGTTATGCTTGTGTGAGTCACGTTTAATATAAATATTCAACGGTGTGTCACGTGAAAAGCTGAGCATTACAACTTTAAAAGACGTTAAAATAGAGGGCAAATAAAAAAAAACAAAATAAAAAACAAGCGGAAATGCATTTTCAAAGCATATAAAGAACGCAATAGATGCAAAATTTTGCATGAGTTGCTTTGTTTTGCAAATTTGTTTCTAGCATATTGCTTAGCTACCTTAAAAAGGTGGTGCATGCAACTGCATCTAGAAAAGCACCAACAATAGCAGCAACAACAAATAAAGCACTTTGTGGCATGCTGCATATCATGTTGGTGACGATGTTGCCACTGCACCATTAAAGTGTTCATTCAACTCGCTTCGCCTGGCAGCTCAAAAATAGGTTTTTCACTTCTGGTGCTGAGTGACTGAACGAGTAACTGAATGAGTGACTGGATGAGTGAGTGCATGAGTGACCGTAACTAAAATTGGCATAAAAAGTCTAACAAAAACCGTCAGCATCAATATATTGGTTAACCTACCAAGCCGAGGGCGAACTGTCATCGTTAATTGTAAAATTTTCAGCTAAACTTTTGAAATAGTTTTCAAACTATGTATGTGTATATGGTTGCAAAGGTACACACACACACACATGCATATAAAGAACGGCACTTCGCAGTGTGGGGCTTTAATAAATTGTTTTTGTGATTGCAGTTTTTGGTCGAAACCTACTTTCGTGCGAAATAATTAAGCATTTGATTGTTATTGTTGTTGTTGCTGTTGTTATTGTTGTTGCTGTTGCTGTTGCCATTGAAGCTGAGTCAGAAACTTCCGCCTTGTCTTCATTCAGTGCATCATTCCAGTGCATCAACATGCATTGCATCGCATCGCATTGCATGATCTCAGCACGCATGCGCAGCCCATTATTATACAAGAGTACATTGTTCGAGAATAATTTTTTTAATGGATTGCATGCAGTTTGGTTGAATTAAATTTCTTTTGGAAAAATATAGCCTCTTCGACTATAGTCGCGGCTATTAAATTCTTATTGGAACCTAGAGAATAGACGAACAAACGTTCGCTAAATTTCGGAGATATCTTTATAGCTTGCTATTATTTCTCTTTTCTTGTTTTCTCCTTAATTAGCAGAAGTTTTAAAGTCGTAAAAGTTTAGAATCTAGGTAATTATATATTAACACTAGCTGATATACCCGGTATTACTCGAGAGTAATTTATATAAACATTTTAATATACACATTTCGATTAAATGCTTTTTTAAATTTTGGAATTTTGAAAAACATGTTGAATTTTAAGTTTGAGACCACTACAAAAATATTAGTTATAAAATTTACCGTGCTCTTTTAACGAAGGAATAATTTTATCAGTATTAGTTTTTTAGTTTTAAACTGAATTTACTGGTTACTGGTAAAAATTTTACTTGCACTTCGCATTTGGAAATCAAATTTGTAAAAACAAGAAAATGGACACCAAACTTCCTAAATTTTCTTGTAGTTTTTTCAATTGGAAAATAACCATTGGTTCGTGTCTAAAATAAACCTTGGGGTGGGGCGGCAAAAATATAGACGTTCTGATATAAGGAAGATATTTAGAATAGAGAATTTTAAGATAGCTGATATAAAAAAACAAATTTTTAGCCATAACCTTTGATTGAAAAGAGATATTGGGGTAATCTCTTCACATAAATAATTTTTGAGACTTGACTTTTTTGTAAAAAATATAAAAACAACATTTTGGAAAAAATAAATTTCGCGAAAAAAATCAATGGTTTTGATGACAAAAACAGTAAAATAATTTTTGTGCTTCACTGGTAGAATTTTTGCAAATAAATGCTATGTCATATGAAAGGTACCTAGATGTGCAATTTTTAGTTTATTTCATTTTTGCAACAAAAACAATTTTTGAGTCATTTTTGAGTAAAAAGTCAATATTTTTGACCTTTTTTGACATAATTATAAAACATAGTTACACTGACTTAACGGTACAGTTCAACCTATTTTAGTGAAGTAATTTTATTGAACTTTTGAACAAAAAAAATTTAAATGAAATATTTTAATAGACAGCGGAGATATTTGCATCGAAAGACCAATTCTTGATTTTCATGTCGTTTTTTTCTCATTCTTGGTCACGATGTTTTATGAAAAATTCCTTTACTGAAAATTTCTACAATTTTGAATATATACGAGTGTTTTTGATGTCAAAATAATAAAAAATTTTTAGAATTATATACATGAAAAACTCTGATAGTAAAAAGTATTATAATAACAAAATTACCGTTAGTTGCAAAATTTTGGAGGGGCGTGGCAAAAACTAAGTATGTTGCATTTTAACTTAGGTTTCACTTAATATGTATACCTAGTTTGATTGAAATCCGTTGAGCGGTTTAGATTTGTATAAAAGCCAAACAAACAAACAAACAAACAGATAATGAGTTTTATTACTATAGATTTTACTGAAGTGTCCCTACTGTGCAGCGAAAGGTTATGATACGATGAGTAAAATTTTTGTTTGTTCTCAACAAAAGGAAGTGGGTCACAAATAAGATAATTGTTATTTTTTATTTACAAAATGCAAATAATGTTAACAAACATAAAATTTAAATTGAAAACTGCTGCCGAAAAAATGTCAATTTCATGCTTCTTACAGAGAATTGTAAAACAAATAAATACATTTTTATTACATCTGTCACTGCCTTTTGATGTTAAAAAGAACAGTATTATTTCAGTATTATTTCAGTCAGAAAAGAAATTGGCAATTCTCATATCAAAAACTCACAAATGCTAGGAAAAGTTTAATTAACCCTGTAAGTTCGAAAAAGACCAACAGTAACCAACATAATTTCCTAAAAAAAAGTATGTACAGTAGGCCGGGTCGATTTGTGGGGAGGCAAAAAAATCTCCCATTGCTCAGTGAAAATCGTATTCTAGGAATCAAAATAAGAAACTTTGCCCGAGGAACTATACCTCTAAAACGAATTCTAAGGCACCAACTTTTGACTTTTGTCCCGTAAAGTCAAATTTTGAAAAATCCCTCTTTGACCCATTTAGAGTGCCCCAATCGAATCCCAATATATGACCGGCTCCCACTAACTTTGGAGGGCCGATCCATCCATGCCAGTGGCACACCCCCCATACAAACATTTTAAAAAATCACCATTTTGTCACTTTACATGAAAGGGTGGTTCCAGGGCGTGTGCCACTGGCATAGGTGGATCGGCCCTCCAAAGTCAGTGGGGATCGGCCATACATTTAGACTCGATTGGGGCACTCTAAATGGGTCAAAGAGGGATTTTTCAAAATTTGACCCTACGGGACAAAAGTCAAAAGTTGGGGCATTAGAATTCGTTTTAGAGGTATAGTTCCTCGGCCAAAGTTTCTTATTTTGATCCCTAGAATACGATTTTCACTGAGCATAGTCAATTTTTAAATCGACCCGCCCTAATGTACAGTGAAGTAAGGCCCAATTTATGACGTCAATATACCTTCCATGATCGCTCCATCAATGATTTCAAGGCCGACCTTTTGAAGGTTCCGAAGAAATTTTTAAAAAATTTTAGGATTATTCATAAAGAACCAAAAAATTTGTAAAAAGATCTTTATTAGAAAATGTATTGTTTTTGTTCGAGCTGAAATTTAACTCTTCACTTACTATTTTATATCAAAATATTTATATGGAAAAAATTCTTGTCATATTTTTGTATGAAAAAATTTTTAAAAATAATTTTATAAAGATTTTTAATGAACAAAAACATGTGTACAGAAAATCTTTATTTAAAAATTAACAAAGTAAATTTTTTTGGAGTTGGGTATCGAACCCACGTCCCCAAATGATTGCCTGTATTTGTAATGCATCATTACAAATGCAAGCAAGTGAAAGAGCGACGTCCCATGTCCCTTATACGTAGATTTGGTAGCAATAAATCAATCACAACAGCTGTACATTATTGCCACGAAAATTTTTTAAACAAAATTTGTTATAGTCTAAACAAGATTTAAGCTAAAAAAAATTTCGACAAAAAAGCTGTAACATTTTCATATAAAAAATTTCAAATTTTAAGTGGTGAAAAAGTGGGTAATTTTTAATTTTTTTTTTTTTTTTTTTTTTTTGTCAAGTTAGGGTAATAATAATTTTTTTTTCTGCTGGTAATAAATCCCATTATTTCATTAAAAAAATCTTCAAATAATAGTTATTTTTCAACTTTTATTTTTCTGCTTAGTAATAATAATAGTCACATTTAAATTTTTTTGTACTCTCACAAAATAAAACTTATTTTTTAGTTTTATTTTTTCCCTCACAAACAATAGTTATCACTTAAGTTTTTTTCTTTAGCTCACAAAATAAAACTTATTTCCGAGTTTTATTATTATAAAAACGATTTTATAAAAAACGATTATAACGATTTTTACATAATGAGTTTTTTCTTAAAAATTTTAAAAATAACTGTTTTATTCGGTCCCTTATTTAAGTTTTATCATTTAAAAAAATTGTACAAACTTCATCACGGCAATAGCTAGTGGAAGTGCAAACAATACTTTTATTGGAATGAACATATTATAGTTATTATCAATTTGTTGCAATTAACTGAATGATCGTAAAAAAGAAATCCTTAAAAAATATTATATTCATGGCATAGTAAAGAAAATAAACATTTTTACAAAAACAATCGTCAACTCTTTTTCTGCATCTACTTGAGCATTCCCCGGTTACGTACAGACAAATTCAACCATTTTTTTAGGTTATTTTATAGCCAATTCTAATTTTACTCGTTGGAAGTGAAGTCCTTTTGTCTAATTAAAGAGATAACATTCTGTTTCTTGATTGTACGTTCAAACATTTAATTAATTTTATTAAATGCATGAGAAAAAATAAGACTCAATAAGGTAGCTGAGTAACAAAGTTTTTAGTAATTAAAAAAAAATTAAATTTTTTTTCTAAATGACCTTGTTATTTATTATGTTGATTTTGTATGATATAAATACAAATTCCAAATGTTTGACAGTGCGCGCTTCACGGGTATCACAAAGATTTCTGATGCAGACTTCAGCAGGGCCGAAATTGCAATAAAATCAGCTAGTGATTTTTTCCTTTTCATATTGAAAAAACTTTGTTGTTGTTGTTGTTTCTTTGGTAAGATTTGTTAGAACAATTAATTGTTCTAACTTTGAACTAAAGCTCAATAAACATTTTAAACTATCAAACAACTAGAATTTGTATTTAAAATCAAGTATGATTTGAACTATCAAACATGTAGAATTTGTATTTAAATCATATAAAATCAACAGAATTAAAAAAAAATTAATATGTTTTTCTATATTTGCCTTAACCATTTTTTCATTATCTTTAGCCAATTCTTTAGTCAAAGAAAAACTACATTTTTGAAACAGAGCAGAGGATTTAATCATCATTCCAAATTAATTTATGTTTAACTTGCTTAAATTAATAAAAATAAAATCTTTCTCTTAGATAATATTATAAAATAATAAGTTTGTATTAAGTTTTAATTTTTTGGTAACGGTTGACTCTTCTGTGGAATACTTTTTGAACTCAATTTACCACTTTTAAAAATTTTCAAGTAGCAATACTGACTGCAAGACAGCAAAAATCTCACCTAAAGCAACTCCTGTGTTGTATTGAGAGATGCTCTCACAACAAAGAGAGAAAACCGTTGTTTGCTTCCTGTAATAAATTGACAAATGACGTAAGCAACTATTTCTTAGATACAGCCTATCAACCAGGGCTTCAAACCTTCTTTACAATTCTCAAATATTTTTAATTGGACATGGCCGCTAAAACACTAATGACATCTATCTTACACAGTAAGCGACGATGGGAGTAGGAATGCACAAGATACGAGAGAACAACGAATTTCGCACAAAGCGAAGCGAACAATTTCATAATTTTTACAATTTAATGAACGAATTTACTGCCTCATATATAGCATTTCAGATTTAGTGTTTAATAATACTTAATTTTTAAACTTTGTTCTTGTTTAAACATGTTAAACAAGTTCTTGTTTAAACTGAAAAGCTTTCTGTTGCTACACAGACAAATAAATACTCTAAACTGTTTTTTTAAATTATAACAAAAAAATCTATCGATCTTAACATAGCAAAAGAGATTTTGTCAAACTCCGCTTACAGTTCTGCATTACAATTTCATCACCGACAAATTTTTACAAGCGGGCTATGAGTAGGGCTTTCAATCCCAAAGGGTTTTGATGAATCCCGTGTTTTTAGGAATTGAAATTCATGATCCCGGGATCACGGGATTTTTCGGGATCCCAAAATGTGAAAATTTTAATATAATGACATGTAGCTGTATTAAAGGTAGAGACCGTTAATAACTCTTTCTCTTAATTTCAGCATTTTAGCAAAAACAATTGCAAATTATTTTTTTTTTAAATAGAAATCCAAACTTAATCCTTATACATACATAAAATATTCAAAAACACTCGAAAGTTTATAAAACAGCACAAAGTCGAAATCATAATTTTAATTTAATTTTAATGCAGACAAGGGTTAAAAAACAGTTGTAATGTACATAGAAGGATATAAGGGAAAAAATTCAGCAATAACTATAAGAAAAAGTGAAATTCTGAAAATCCAATTTGTATTTTTAGGGGAGACACATGTAAATTTTAAGATTAAAAAAATATTCCACTCCTGATTAAATCAGATCCAAAAAAAAATATATTATAAAATAACGATTATTGTATGATGAAATTTTTTATTAAAAGTCATAACCTTTACGGACCCTTATCAACGATATTTGTTAAATTTTAAAATATATTAATTAAATATTTAATAAGTTAATTTAATAAAAAAGTTATGATTTTTTATATTTTAGAAAAGTTAAACAATAGCTTGAGAATACTAAGAAAACTAAAAATATTTTAAAATATCAAATAATATTTTACTTTTTTATAAACATAAAAATATAATCGTAAATAAGTTAAACAAAGCAAACAACAAATAAGTTAAAAAAATTTGTGTTTTAAAAAAATTTAAAAAAAAACTTCTTATTCAAATAAATTAGTAAGCTGTTAGTAAAAAGTATGATGTGAATAAAATATTCCTGTTATAGTAAAAAAACTATAGTATAGTAATAAAAATATAGTATAGTAATACAATTATTGCTTCTTTCAAAATTCCATGAAAGTTGACAGACGGCAACCCTGGTAGAATTAAAGGCTTGATCTAAAAATAACTACTGTTTTAATGTCATATGATTAAATGGCCGATGAGAACATTTAAATTCTCACAAATTTATTCGAACAAGTGTCAAATCATATAAGCCTTAAACAGTGGGTCGGTCACAGCTTAAGCACTCAACAAACAGTTCTGTCTAGTCTGCTGTGTAATAGAGACTATACAGAGTTGTTTTTGTTGTTGTTGTTGTCATTGCCTTCTTCGAACTTACTTGATTTTAAAAGCTCACAATTAAAATCATATAAAAACTAATCATTTTCACAAAAACACTTCACTGCAAAACTCTCTGTTAGTAAGCACGATGTAGCTACGTACACATACGAATAAAGTCAAACTATTGTCTTAACAATAACAAGAAGCTATCGAACTTAACAACACACATTGGATTTTGTCACATCCCGCTTACAGTTCTGCATTACAGTGTGTTATCACCTTTAGTCTTTATTTGAATAGAGTGTATTCTCACGAATAACGTTGTTAACGATAAAATTCTAATTGTTCACTTTTATTCATTTTACAAGCACTTTTATTTATTTTTATTAATTTTTTTTTTTGGGAATGCGATAAAAATACCCAAACTGCTCTACTGCTTACTCAGTTCTGTTTTTACATAATATAAAGAGAGTGATTCTAGCAGGTATTCGCAAAAAAAAACACCAAAAAAATGTCGTTTACAACGTTATTCGCGATTATGCTTAATTTATATAATAGTGTAGATAAAAGTACTACTACTTTTATTATACGCAACCTTTTTATTAAGACCTTTGCCACCAACACAGAAAATTCTGCGAATGACTTTGAGGATTTATACAACCGCTTTCGAATCTTCGAATTAGAATATCGCTTACGAAAATATGTTCTGACTTTCATCTATGTATTTCATAAAAATAAAGATGATAAGAACAAATCAGCAAAAGGAATTTTAAATTTTGCTAAATTGTTTCTATTAGATTAATGCAAGAGTAAACTTTTTTCACTAACTACTATTTTTTTTTTAGATACAAGTACGAGCTCTTTGGGAAATTAATTTGTTATGTCATGAAAAAACATGGTGAATAGTATAACATTTCTGACGTAAAAAAATACCCTCGCCTAACAGAAATGCTTGCAACCTAAAAAAAAAATTTTCACAGTAGCATATTCCGTAGAACTTAAAAAGTTCAAAGTCACGTTTTGTCAATGGTCAGCAACTTTTTTCATGCATGACATAATTGTTAACTGAGTTTTATATATATGCTACAAAAAAATGGTGTTTTTTATACACCGTCACGATTGTCATTTAAATTAATAATTTAAAGAAAAAACAGTTTTGCTTCATTGACATTGCAAAAAATTTATGATTGTCGGATTATTGAAAAATAACTTTCAGTATCTACCATAAAAATGTGGATACATTTTAAATGTGTATTTAATTACAAATAAATGTGGAATGTTTGCAAGCATTGTTTATATAATTGTTTAAATATCAAAATCTTATGAACTTTGATTGCAAAGAAGAAGTTATATATTTTGCCTTTAATTGTTTAATAAAATTTTAATTACTTTAAAGTTGCGCTGCACAAATGCAATCTTATTTTTGTGGAGCATCGTCAAAGAAAATTCCAATTGTATCAATATACTGAGAAATTTAAGTGCACTACACTACTAACTTGAATCATTAAAATCTATTAAATGCCACCAACACGCAGTGCTCTAAATATGTTTATTTTGCACAACAACAATAACAAAAAAATTATAGCAATCTAGCTTGACCTGGCTGTCTGTTATGCAGAATTTACTTTATTTTGGTGGCTTTTCTTGTTGCTGTAGCTCTGCAACAGTTGCAGATACATAGATATAGATATCTGCATTGATTTCGCATCATCAAACTGCTGCCAGCTAATAATTACAGACGCATTTTGTTGCAACATTCGATTTTGCACCGATATCTCGAAGTTTGCGAAGATTGCTTGTCTTTGTTTTAGTTGTTGTTGTTACTCTTGTGTTTCTTGTTGTTGACTAAAGGCCATGGCAGGTGCATAAGTTTGCACTACACCTCTTATTTTGTCTTCTTCATGAATACCTCTTGATCGTATCATAGTTGTCCAGACTGTGTTGGTTGACAAGCTGATTGACTGACTGAATGCGTGAGTTAGTGATGGAGTGATGTAGTGATGGACGGACTGATGGCTATTGTGCTTCGGCTTTTATGAGAGTCTATGATTGCATTTGAGATTGATTGTTTGACAGTTAGTTGAGCCACTCCCACAACGTAAGAGCTCATTGATATGGGCGAAAGTGCGCACTAAATGCGAATTATAGTGATTTATCTGTGTGTTGTGAGGATGTTTAATTTGAACTGTAAATATTTTTTTTAACTGTGTGTAACTGTTGATTGGGAGATGTATGCTATTTTGTGAAAGGCGAAAGTATAGTTCAAATAAGGATGGACACTTGAAATGAACAGTAACTCAATGTGAAATCTAATTTCTTTTTAATTTTTACAGAATACTACAGTAAACTTATAGCAATAACTAATGTAAAAAGTTGTGTTCTCAGATCTGGAGTGAAGTTTTTTGAGAAATATTTTTTATAATATTTCAACTACCTAGCGCACTTTTTATTTATTGTGTCCTTACTAGAGATGGGTGCATGTCACGAATTTAGTTGTGATGAATCACGTCGCGATCGTGAGCGAATCCAAACAAAACATCACAAAATATTCGTGATGGTACGTGATTAAATTTTACCTCGTGCGTGAGCATGCGTGAATTTAATTTCTTCGTGTCATGACTTTTTATCTTAATTTTTCAAATCTGTGAAAAATTTAGTGATAAGTTTGTTTTACGCTTTTTCTACCAATTGCAACACTGGCCACTTCTAATAAAGCTCCAACAACCAACTTCGCTTTCTTTAATTATTTCGTGAAACGTCAGAGACTTCTTGAGGTAAATTTAGCAATTTTAATAGAAATTTTTTCCATTTCACTATTTTTTTTTTCTTCAACTCCTTTCTGTGTGCTGCCTTTGCCAGAAGATACTCTTCGGAAAGTGTTTTTCTTGCTGATGCTTTTGTCAGGTGCTAAACCTGCAAAAGTATCGGTGCAGCTGCTGTTTCTGCGAGAGTGTGGTTTCTGCTGCTCCTGCCTGTGTGCTGCTCTTGCCATAGTGCGTTGTCGTGCGTGATTGAGTGCTCTCGAGTTTTGAACACGAGTCAAAAATAATTTGAATCGTGAGCATTCGTGATAAGAAGAAAACACATTGTAAGTTTGCGTGATCGTGAGTAAAATAAATTATTTACCCTGAGCGTGTGATATAACACATCGTGAGCGTGCGTGAGCATGCGTGATTAAAAATAACGCATAGTGAGTGTGCGTGATTAAAAATAACGCATAGTGAGTGTGTGTGAGCGTGCGTGATCGTGAGTCAAAATGACTTATGCGCCCATCTCTAGTCCTGACCCTTTTCGAAAATATATTTAAAACAGTATCCATTAACGTAGTCATAGCATTTAGTATTTATTTATTTGCCTTTATTTACTTATGTACAATAAGAACTATGTTCTTTTATAGTACATAGCTGAATAACAAGTAACATTTGATATAATTAGAAAAACACTTAAATTAAATTAACACTAACAGACCGTAAATAACATACGAACATTAATTAACATACAATAATAATTTTCTTTACTTTTTTATTGAAGAGAAGAGAGGTAAAAAAAGAGAAAAGAAAATAAATAAGAGATAACAAGAAAAGATAATTAGAAAGTAAGATAATTACAAATTATTTTAAAAAAAGAGTTAGGAAGCTGTTTATTAATTTCTTAAATGTTTTGTAACGCAAAATGTTCCAGTATGGCATGCTTGAATTTTGTCTTTATTTATATTCTAATAGCGTTACCAAAAAATAGTCTCGTAGAGTTTAGAAAATTATAACATGGCATAATAAGAATTTGTCTTCTTGACGACTGACCAAATTGCAATTTTTCAAAAAGATAGTTTGGTGTTCTGGACTGGATCAGTTTGTGCAAAAAGATACAATTCCTGGCATTGAGGTATGTTAAAATACTACACCCACGTATACCATTCCTAAAGGTGATCATATCTACAAAGCCCATCAACATAGCGTGTAGCATAATTGAACCCAACTTGTAATTTATGTTGTGTTTGTGAATCTAACTTGCTGTAGACAAGTTCAGCACACGTAATTACAGGAATGACCAGCTGAACAATAGTTTGCGTTTCGTATCAATTGGTGATTTTCGGCTGATGGTCTCAGATTACGCACTATAAAGTATTTTTTACGGACCACATCGTTAATATGATCTGTGCAGGTGAGAGAAAAATTTATATTAAAGCCAAGATTTCGAACACTGCAGGCAGGTTTTTGTCACAAATTGACAGTTCTGGGATATCCGTAAAGTTTATTTTCTCTTTGGAAATAGGCAACATATATGAGTTCAGGGCATTAAACTGTAGATAATTTTTAAAAGCCCACTGGTTTATGGTCTTCATTAAGCTTGCATATCTAATCTACCAAAAGGTTCGTTTTTCCAGATAGGAATACTTGAACATCATCAGCGCAAGCATGCAATGACTCGTATTTGCAACTATTGAAAATGTCATTGATGAATACTGAAAAAAGAAGGGGTCCAAGAACTGAACTTGAAGGACACCACTGCAGACCAACTTTTGCTGCGAAAAAACTAGCACCAACTCTTACTTTTTGTACTATATCCGTAAGTAGCTACTCAACAGATCGACAGCACTGTTACAGAATCCATATAAATATTTAAGTTTGAATGCTTTTTAGAAGTCCAGCAAACAAAGTAAAGTTACCCGGCCATCATCATAAAAAGACTTAAGGGAAGGTTCTCCTGGATTTTTTTGAAAAAAATCCATTTTTTTTTTTTTACATAAAATGAAAGTTACATATATGTAGAATGTTTGTGCCAAGGGATATTTCAATACGACGCGTATTTCTCGAGCTAGAGCGTGTCAAACGTACCCATGTCACGCGCGCGTACCAACTTTCTAAAAACTTTAAACGCGTTTTTCTCGGAACCATGTTTTCTAATCTAACGGACAGCACAGGGCTTGTTCTATTGATCCGATTTCCTTCATTCAAAGAATGTTTGAAAGTATATACTTTTTTGTACGCCTGGAACCTAACATTGGCATAAAAAATTGTTTATTTATAATTTTTAAACGAGATCTAAGTAAAAAAAAAGCAAAAAATTTCAATTTTTTTTTTTAAAAGTCCATAAAATTGGTTTTTTTTACCAAACTTAATTGAAGTTAGGTTCCAGGCATATGAAATGTTATCAATTTTAATAAATTTTATACATTTCTCATTTCAGTTCACTACCTGAGGCCCCACACTGTCCGCGGGAGGTCGATGTTTTGCGCGCAGAGGTCGACGAGATCCGCCATTTTCAAGCCGCCATTTTGAATTTTTCAAATATCTTTTTTTTTTTTTACTCGTCAATAAACCACGACTCAAAGTTCAAAAGCATAAGTTCGTATGTCTTTTCATTTTCCCACAAACCATTCTCAAATTTTGCTTGTTTTTCGGCCAAATCCAAAAAAATCCAGGAGAACCCTCCCTTAATGACATTAAAGACTTTAAGGGTAGCTGTTGAGCAACTATGACCTGCACGAAACCCAGATTAAAGTGGAGACAAAAGATTATTATGTCTATATTCAAAATAAAGACATTTGCTCAGCCATTATTGCTTCTACAATCTTCGATAAGGACGACAATATACTTATTGGTCTGAAATCTTTCGGTTCACAGGCTAACGATTTTTTCGCTACAGGCGTTATTACAGCAGCTTTCCAAGTATTAAGAAAGGAAGAAGTAGCGAAGCAATGATTTACCCATATAATCAGAGGGCTCAAAATATAAGGTAGAATTATTTTAGCAAATCTATATATACAGTGTTGCGCAAGACAATAGCAACAAAATCAGTGCGCTGCTACAAAATCGTGTATCTTTTTTAATATTAGGGACACACAAAAATGATTATAGGAATCAAAGCATATATTCATACATCATATATGTGGGAATGGCGTAAATAGTTGGATGGCAACACTGGTTAGAGAAAAGTACAAAACAAACGAACGAGCGAACAAAGCGTCCATCATAACTTAAAATTGATGACTAGACATTTTCGTGGCTGTACTGAAGCCCCAAACATAGCCGCAAGACACATATGACGTTTGCCTGAAGTGAAATTATATTGAACCAAATATTGCTACTGAAAGCTTATTGAAATATCTAATCGACCTGTTCCAAGATATTTGCTGAAGTGTTTTCATGATTTTTAAAAGTTTTACATTTCAAAATTTTTAAAATTAAGAGGGAACAATTTAATAGAAATCAGAAAAACTGCTTTTCAAATGGAATATTAAAAAATATAATAATCTGAATATAAAACAAATGTTCTTATTTTTTATTGCTACTACAGTGTTTTTCAAACTTGTTGAGGTAATTTTCAAACAGTTTATTTATTTTAATTTTATTTTAGTGCTATTCATACTTTTTGAGTAGCTCTTTTTTTTTGGACACTCTGGTTCGATGCGTTTTAAAATTTCGAATACCTTCTCAAACTATTATTTTTTATCAAAGCACTTGGAAAATTCAATTTTTCTTCAGAAATTTTGAAAGTTTTCTGAACTAATATTTAGGCAGAATGAATATTTTGACCTTTTCATGCTTATGAAACTATAACACAAGTGATTCTCTAACTTTCAGTTTTTGCAAAAATTATCAGAGTCTGACTCCATTACGTATAACTCTTTTCCAGCTCGTTTTCCTATCTTGTGAAAAAGTTATTCTAGAGCCTTTAAAATGGTTTGAGTAAATTTGTCAATGCTTTTAAAGCTGTTGATCTGGTTCCAATTATCTCATTTCAAATTGTTGTAACAGTTCCTGCCAAACTAGTTATAACATTTTTTTAAACAAGTTTGTAAAGTTCAAAAAACAATTTTAACACTGTGTTTTATGTTTTCAAGAGCTCTTCTAACTTTTTGTGTTGATAACATCCTGTCAAACGCATGCTGTAAGTCTTTTTAAAATTTCAAACTTTCTACTTTCTTCAACCAATGGTTTCGTGCTTTTTATTTTGACTGATAAACTTTCCTAACTGATTAACTGAGGCGGCCGTAGCTGAGTGCGTGGCACCTAAGGTAAAGAACCTCGGTAGCCCGGGTTCAATTCCAGCTCAGACAGAAAGTTTTTTCAATCGAATTAATTGTTCTGTTAGGTCGTCACCTCTCTGCAGACAATGGCAAACCTCAGAGAGTACAAATTGCCATGTAAAGCTTCTTGAGAACATAAGCCGTTTGGAGTCGGCATTAAACACGTAGGTCCAGTTCTCGGTCATTTGTGATTAAACATTTAATAACACGCACAGCACAATTGATCAATAGAAGCTAGGTCAAAGTCCTTCCAAGGGCTGAAATGGTCAGTTAATTTTTTTTTTATCTTTTCGTGTTTGTCAAACTATGATTCAATGCCTTTGAAACTTTAGGTTTTTTGAAAAATTTTCGAACTCCGACTCCATTATTTTTAATACTTTTAGTAAATAGTAAAAACATAGTTTTGGTGGAGATATTTTTTAGGTATCAATTTAGTAATGAGCTCAAAAAATAGCATGGCATTGTACCTGAGCGAAAGTTAATGGTTTAAAAAATAGATAAAAATAAAGTTGAAGTATAAAAATAAATTTTACAGGAAATAAAAGGAAAAAAATATTTCGTAAAATTTATTAAAAAAAAATAAATATATACAGAGCCATGATGATCACATTTACTTTGATATTTAAAAATAAAACAAAATGGCAACATTTTAGAATAAAATAATGTTATAAATTTTGCCTGAAATGCATCAAATCGCAACTCTTAATATTATATTGGTAACAATATCTTTTTATTACCAAAACAAAAATACTTTGCCATTAAAAGTCCTGCCTAAAGGTCTGCCTTGCATATTCATGCATTTCCGAAAGATTTCATACTGCTAAATGCCATTACTAAATGAAGCAACTCAAACTCATACTAAAAAGGTCACACTAAAAATAAATAATTCACTAAATTGAATTTTAAAATTTAACTGCGAAAAGACAATAAAAAAAAGCGTTCAGCAAAATATTAATGTGATAGTTCGTCATGTTGATTCCACACTCTCACAGACATCAATTAGCAAGGTATAAACGTCATTCAATTCACATAAATTTTCCATAATTTATGAGGAAAATATTTTGTACGGTAAATTTTCCCAACGTCACAGCAACTTTTGACGTTAAAACATAGTCAGCCAAAAAAAGAGAAACTTTATTGAGAGCTCATAAAAAGCATATAAAATGCTAAATTAAACTGTTTGAAAGTATATTCTGCCTAAAGAAAAGAAGAAACTTTCACACAAGTTTTGATAAATAATTTTCGAAAATACTTTTTATATTATAATTGTAGTTTTGCCAAATTTCAAGGTGACTCTCTTGTAGTTTTTATTCCATTTCACATGTATTATGTTATAGAATAATAGGATAGAATTTTACTTATAGGATTAAACCTTCACTATCATAACTTTAGAGTTATGGCTTTTATACTATAACATTGAATCGATCCATTGATGGCATTTAAAGCGTTCGCTATGCTATAATGTAGTTAACATTAACACCATTACTTCCTTTCACACATACTTACACACAGCTTTACTTGCTCACAGCAGCTATCGTTAACATTGCATAATTAATTAAATTAAATTGCTTTCGTTTAAATGTGTTTTCAACTTCATTTAATTGAGCGTAAATGTATTCAACATATCATTTATTTATTAAGTACAAATTTACTTATAACATGAATACACATACACATTGCACAGTGACTCGAACTGGCAGTTCTCGTTGCAAAACTCATAGCTTTAGAACGAATTGAGAAATCTCGATAATTTTGTGGATAGCATTGCTTAGAAAAATTATACAGCTCCTTTTGCGCAAAATTTTATTTGAATAAACAGACAGGATGCTGAAAAATTTTCAAAGGTAGGCTTTCTAAAGTGTGTAAAAAACTATGCTAAGGAAGTGTTTCCATATGATTTTTCTTTCAAAAAAAAATTTATGAAAAACTTTAATTATATCTAATTTATGGTAAATCAACACGAATTCAAAGTCATTTTCGTTTCTCAAAGTCTTGAACTATTGCTTTACTGAAAAAAATTGTCTCAAAACATAACAAAAACCGATAATATAAATTATATAGACCTTCATTTTGATTACCTTTTACACTTGAATTTATTTTTTTTTTTTTTTTTTTTTGAGGAAAA
The DNA here is from genome assembly GCA_963920525.1 of Dichetophora obliterata. Classification (NCBI taxonomy): domain Eukaryota; kingdom Metazoa; phylum Arthropoda; class Insecta; order Diptera; family Sciomyzidae; genus Dichetophora; species Dichetophora obliterata. The sequence goes on from OY986438.1 coordinate 184,572,567, forward strand.
AATGCAAAGTAAAGTGGGACATGAAAAAATCGCAAGTTTCCTAAAATTAGTCGTTATAGTTAAAAGATAGGTATGCAAGTAAATGCAGTAAGCTGGGTCGATTTGTAGGGAGGTAAAAAAATGTACGTGCCTGGGTGATTTTCGGATCCGGCATGAAAAGTCATTACAAAAAAAAGGGGGTCGATAGGATTGCACTTTACCATACCACATCTTCAATTTTCTGATTTTTTGTATATAAACGTGCACAGCTAGAGCAAAACTGATGCCAGAAACGAAATCCTCGTACCCGATTCAACCTAAAATCGGTCTCACATTTATACGTTTTTATTCAAAAATTTATCGCAAAAAATTTCTAAAGAAAAAAATTCACAATATTCAAGGCATAATATTAACATTGGTGCATATATATTTTTGACCATCACGGCTGAACCACTTAAGCTACCCACCTTATATTCACAACATGCATTTGCGTGGTCCTCCGAAATATTTTTGTCTTTTTAGATCTCCCTAGGTGGCGCTGTGGTCGATTTTTGTCGGTTTATAAATATATTTTTTTAAAAATCGACCATAGCGCCACCTAGGGAGATCTAAAAAAACAAAAATATTTCGGAGGACCACGCAAACGCCTCGAAATTTATTTTTCCGAAATTGTGTTATAGTTTTAGATCCCCCTAGGTGGCGCTGTGGTCGATTTTTGTCGGTTTATAAATATACTTTTTTAAAAATCGACCACAGCGCCACCTGGGGGGATCTGAAAATATAACACAATTTCGGAGAAATAAATTTCGGACAAATAAAAGAAAAAATTCAGAAAATTGAAGATGTGATAGGGTAAAGTGCACCCCTATCGGCCCCTTTTATTTAATAACTTTTCATGTCGGAACCGAAAATCGCCCAGGCAACATAGGTTTCCAAATCGACCCAGCCTAATATGCAGCTAATTTTTTTTTGCATTGTGTTCTGAAATATTCAGCCTAACTTTATTTTGTGGTCAAAATGAGGGATTTAGCTAAAGAAAGTTATTTTGTAATTTCGTATAATGTATTTTGGCACCCTAAACACGAATGCTGAAAAAAATTTTGGTCTCTTATGGGTTTCGAGATAAATTTCCAGAACTTGGAAAAATTATGGAACAATAAACATTTAAAACAACATTTTTTTAAGCAAAAAAACTATAATGCTTGCATGATTTAATTGTGAGCTATTTAGATCAAGTAAGTTTGAAGAAGGCTTATTTGGCGCACAGTGGTCGAAAAGGGGAATTAGCTTTAGAATATTTTTAAACTTTTTTATCTTAGTTATTGATCCTGTAGATCGAAAGGGTGTATTTTTTTTAAAAGATTTGCCGCCTTTTTTGCGCCTTCTAAACACGAAATTCCACTGTTGCATACAACAACTCCGAAATGCCTTCAGATTCAATCAGATGCTTAACCTGCCGCTTTTTAGACTTATGGTCATAGACTTATGACCTATAATAATGTACCCTTTTCGTGATCTACCAACTGCAGTTTAAGTCGATGGTTCAAGGTCAATTTTGGGCTCAGGTTCTTCATCTGATTCTCTCTTCAAAAAAGGAGTTAATTAAAGGAGTTAATCAAAGGTGACACTCATCAATGTTAAACTTGTTTCAAAAAAATTTTATATTGTATTTTTTTTTACTTTTTTTCACATTTAAATATTTTCCACTCGCTAAGCACTTCTATTTTTGTTATTTTTTAATCTATCGCCGTTTGAAAAACTTAACAATTTAAAACAAAAAAAAAGTATGTGTATGACCACCAGCAAGGTAGAAGTGAAACCTTTATAAAACTGTAAAACTTTTTATTACAACTTTTTCATAAAACATCGTAACCTAAGTAAGGCTGCGTTCATAATAAACTCTTTTAACTAAGCCGAGAGGCTTAGCTGAAAAGCGCTTTGGATATAATCATATGGAAAAAGCTCAAACTATTAATAGTGTCAGCATAAAGCTACTATTTAAATGCTTTTCAGCGGTTATATCTCCATCTCGCTTGCTCACACAGCAAACGTTTTTTTTTATGCTCTGTTGTAGAGCATTTTTGAAATGCTTTTTGACGCTTTATTCTTGCTTCATCACATTGTTTAAATTTTTTTGTTTAGTTTTATTATTTATTGCGTCGTTTTTTTATTTTTATAGTTAACAATATTTTTTAGGATTTTGTATTATTTTTTGGATATTTTTTGTGCTGAAGTTTTCACCGTTGTTGCGTTGTTGTTTCGTTTTGTGGTGCTTTTCAGTTTTATGCACATGTGTATTCTCTATCTCGTTTGTTGACATAGTTTTCGTTGTTCTTGCATACTTCTTGGGTACTTTTTGTGCTGAACTTTCCACCGTTGTTATACTTTGTGTTTTCAAGTTCCTTTGAACTCTTGTTTGTTATTGGTTTGATCGTTCGTTGGTGATCATCGTGAATCTACATACTCATTAAACAAAAAATCTGTCATTGATTTTGCAAAACGCAATTGAGAGCATTATTTTCCAAAAAGGCAAATGAGAACAAAGCATCTCAGCCACAAGCATAAAGCGCGCATTATTTACACCAACAAGCTCAATAAGGTACTTTGTGCAGCTTTGAATAAGCGTTCACTATGATCAAAAAAGCTCGACAAAGCAGCTTTATGCTTCAGCTTCAGCCAAACGTCCACTATGAACGCAGCCTAAGAATTAAATAAAACGGCTCGAAAATTAAAGTCTTGACTTTCCATGCAAATGTCTCCACTGTTTTTAAACATATTTTATTTAAACGTTTTTTTGTCTATGTGTCCAAAAGTGCGTGAAGATAAATTCGTCAATCCGACGCTAACTTGGCAAATACTCAAATCAAAAAATTTTATCTTCAAATAGTTAAATTCGTACTTTGAATGAAAGATGATTAAACCACCTTTGTAACGATATATAGCTTATAGGGGCACAATTAAGACTTTTGCCATAAACATTATTTAAAAGTAGTGAAATTGGCGCTCGTGGTACTAATTTTCAAATCAAAAATTCTCCCAAATTTCCTCCCAAAATTAAAATTGTACTTAGCAAAAAGTACGAATTTAACTTTTTGCTGATCAAACATTTTGTTTTGAGTCTGTGCTAAGTTAGCGTCGGATTGACGAATTTATCTTCACGCACTTTGTGTCCAATACAGAGATTCAACAAAAATAGTTTGAACTGTAACGTTAGATCAGTGAATATATTTTTTAACTTTTTCAAAAAAGTTGCGATACATTGGCTTTTCACTAAAAACTTACACAAAAGTTGCTTTTGTTGTAAAAGAAAAAGCAAGTAAAAATAGCATTTCTGATTAACTTTCATATAGCATAACATTCATTTGTGAAAATTCTTCCAGTTTTGTGTTGAAATGCTTTTTTTTGGCGAAATTTATTCTTTTCATTATGTTTTTATTTATATTTTCTACAAAATAGTCAAGTTTTAAAAATAAATTTTGTGAACAATGACCAATATCTCTTTCCAATAAAAAGTTATGACTTGAAATTTTTTTTTTCCTTTCATATGAGAAAACATTCATTTACAAAATTCTTTCAGTTTTGTGCAAAACTTGGTTAACTGTTTTTGTCAGTTTTTGGTTCGATGATTTTTTGGAGGAATTAATTCTTCCAATTATGTTTTTATTAATATTTTGTGCAAAATAATCAAGTCTCAAAAATAACTTTTGTGAACAATGACCTAAATATCTCTTTTCAATCAAAAGTTATAACTTAACCCTTTATAAGGCAGAGGGAATAGTTTTCCCACTAAAATAAGTGGTAAATTTTAAGTTTACAATATAAGCAACATATTCTCACAGCGTATTTCACCGAATAAACCACTAGTTTTCCAGACAAATTGTAAATATAATAATAGGTATATCTTAAAAAGTTATGAATTAATTTTCATGTTTGATACCTCGTTGAATAGGTACTCACATTAACTTTCTTTTGATACCCATAACGAGGAATACTAAAAAAGAACAGAAGATTTGTAGCCCATTTTGCAACTTTGGAGGCCTATAACTTCTAAACCAATTGCCAGCGGCCTGAAACTTGGATTTGGATTTAGGAGGTTAAGATCCGTATAATCCAACAAAAACTTGCCTCAAAAGCCTCAATCTAACGGAAAATGGGCGGGAAGCGAACAAAATCAGAAAAAGGCACATTCCATATGTTTCATAGGTGCTCTACTGTATACACATTTGTGTTATTAAATGAGTGGGTAAATATTATACTGGCGTCGGACAGCTCCGTAGTTAAGACTATATGGTGGAGACTGTTAGAGAACAGGTGCTTAGCTTCATTCAACTATCTGCCATTCTAGTTTGGAGTCCTATTGGGGTGAAGAGGTAAGCCGGAATTTGACATTTTTATCATTGACAAAGGAAATATTTGGGCGGTTAAAATCGCCAAAGATAATCAGCCCTATCACTGAGTCCCGTCTTAGTACGATATCGTAGAAACTACGAAAAAAGCATCACTCAGTTCATTCGTAGCGCCATTCGTAAGATTTTTTAAGTAATTTGTTACGACGTGTTTTGGTTGTCGGAGAAAATTTTAATAAAAATTCATATAGTAAAAGTGGTTATTTCTTCTGAATGTTATTTCAAAATTTTCTCCGACAGCCAAAACACGTCGTAAAAATTACTTTAAAAATCTACGAATGACGCTACGAATAAACTCAATGATGCCTTTTTCGTAAACCCTACGATATCGTACTACGACGGGACTCAGGAGATAGGGCTGAATAACTTTATCGTATTCATTCAAGGTAGTGGTTAATGATGAAATGGTCTCACATAATTCGCTGTAATCAGTGTCGATAGAATTAGGAGGAATATAGATAATACCAATATAAATACCTTGATTATTGTGTGAGCAAATTTTGTTTATTCGGTGTTCATATTGTTTTTTAGAGGTGGTATCTACTATCTGACTTGAAACAGAGTTATGTGTTGCGATTAAAACACCACCACTACGGGTATGACCTGAGTGAGCATAATCTCGATCAATATTAACACGTTGACTGCCACGGCACTTTTCGGATTCCGGTCCGAGAAGCCAAATCGATTTAACAAGTCAAGAAACTACGAGAAAGCAACTCGTGTTGGGCGTCCTGAGGAAGAGCGCTAATACGAGTTATCTCGTGTTGAGCAGTCAACGTGTTAAAGACTGTCCAATTAAAATCAAGAATTTCTTCGTTTCTAAAGGAATCGTTTAATCAGGTTTCCGCGAAAACTAACACATTAAAAAGGCAAGATTTTGTGTCAACATAAAGTTTACTTCATTTGCCATGCATCCACCACAATTGTAATAAAATATTTTAAGGAAATTTATTGAGAATGCAGATTGGCATGGATCTTTGGGTATTACTGCAGGAGTGTTGTTAGCAGCAATAATAGTTTTAGAAATTCGAACATAACACAACTATTTGGTACAACATGTTTGTTATAAACTCAATTCCTCATCATTAACTGTCAAACCATTTTTATTTTATATTGTCTGTGTGTGAGGTGTATTCACAGTTTGTAGTTATTTTTCCACTTTTACGCAAGAGCTCCGCAAAGTGCTCCGGATCGCGAATACCCCTTACCTAAAAGAAGATACCAAAATTATCTGAGTTGCACCTAATTTGACAGTTTGCAACGAGTATATATGTCTTTAAAATTGGTTGGTCTATATACTATATCCTATTAATGCCATTTTTAATGTCGCTTCCGTTACATCGAGTTTGTAATCACAACGGTGCTTAGTGCTTAGTACTTTTTTAATTTTAGGATGACATTTGGTTTTTTTTTGTTAAGATTTATAAAAAATTGTTTTTATTCGTCATATTATAAAACATGTATTATGAGTGTAGTATTATAAACTTGATGTTTTGTATGCTTTTTTTTTATAAAATTCGTCAAAGTTGAAATTTTTTTAACAAAAATAAGCTCAATAAAACCCAAAAAAATAAAGTCAAATTTAAATAATAATAACTTCGAGCACAAAGTATATATCAAGGTTTTGTTTTTTGACTTTTTTATTTCTTAATCGCCATTGGATTTAATATAAAATACAATAAAAAACTTTAATAAATAAAAATAAAAAAGTCGTTGAAATATAACTGTAAATTTTTTAAGGAATAAAAATTTAAGTAATTTTTAGTAAAAAATATCTAGCTAATTGAGCATTATTTAGATCGAAAGCTATAACTATCATGAAATATCGTACCTTCTATTTCTGTAAAAACCTGCTGCACCTAGCTGCTCTATTAAGAAAAACCACTTAATTTGAAAAAAGTCTTAAAAATCAAATTTTGCCCTAAAATGCACTGATTTCCAAGACAGATTGTAGGTACTCTTAAATATCAAGAAAATTAAAATAGAATTCATAATTTAAAACAAGTTGTGACCTTATTTTGTATTAGGAACCATTTTATAAAAAAAAAAATTTTAATTTCGTTAATTTGGTAATATTGTTTTTTAGGAGATATATCTAAAAGTTATCTGATTAAAAATATTTTGAACATAACGTTTAAGTGAAGTTAGTTAAACTAAATTAACTCTTTAAAAACATAAGTAAGCAATTTTATGCGAGTTTTTTTTTATTAAAAAAATATGGTTTGTATATGAGGTAGGCGATGCAGTTGACCTAGAATTCTAATTTTTTGTGATGTTACTTAATTTAGGCTAAAACTCATTTGTACACAATTTGATGGCCCTAACTTTTATAGTTTCTGAGATAATGCAAATGTCATCCTTAATTCGAAAAAATCTCACTGAGCGGTGATTAAGAAGTTTCACTTCACAAAAATAAACTCAAATACATTTTTACAACACCAAGTTTTATTATTATTAGCTACAATAAATAAAGGGAGATATAGAAATCAGCTTTACTTCATTTCTATCTTGCTTGTTCACAACATTTTCATTTTTTGTTTAGTTTTCAGCTTCGGCTTGAGCTTAAATTTTATAAACCGCGGCTAATCTCGTTAAGAAACACTGCGCCTAACGAAAGGTTAAAAAGTGCACTGAAAAGAAGCTTATATCTATCTATCTATAAGTCAATATAAATGAAATAGAATGAATGCGCTGTTACCGGGTGTTACCTGCTTTGAAGCTTAACCACACTGTAAATTTAATGTTGTTATTTTTTTTTTTTTTTTGCTAGCCATAACACAGTTTCAAAAAATCTCAGTGTATTTTAAAAGTTTTTTTTTAGTATGTTGATATATTTTCATACATTTTTAGTTGATATTATTTGTGTAACTGAAACGTGGGTGTCTTCGAACATAAGTGATAAAATCTGTGATATAAATGGTTATAATTTATTTAGGCATGATAGATTTAATAAAAAGGGTGGAGGAGTTGCCGTTTACTGTAAAAATAACCTCAATGCCAAAGTTCTTAGTAAATCGTGTGGACCGGGAATTGAGTATATTAATATATGTATATCTGATAATAGCAATAAGATTTGTTTGTCTTGTGTGTATACTCCACATAAATGTCATCCGGTCGACCCTTTGTTTACTGTTTTGTCAAACTATATCCTTAATCATGACATCATATTCTTATGTGGCGATTTTAACATCAATCTTTTGACAAGCGACTCTGCTCAACAGTGTATGTATGACAAGATATCCTCTTTGGGTCTTTCTGTTGTAAATCATACTGAGCCCACTCGGTTTTCTAATAACACTACTCCCAGCCTTCTGGACTATTTCATTGTTTCTGATCTCTCCTTAGTTTCTATATTTGATCAAATATATTTCATATCTGATCATGACTTGATTTTTTGTTCGCTAAATGTAAATTTACGTCGTAATGGGACTCCAACTACTTATTCGTATCACGATTTTAAAAACATAAATTTTCCATCACTGTATCATGACTTGTCTTTGTCTTCTTTTAATGACTGTTGGCGTCTTTTCACTGTAAATGATAAGCTTGGCTCTCTCTTAAACCCTGTCAAATATCTGTTTGAAAAACATGTTCCACTAAGAACAATCAGAGTAAGAAATACATCTTGTCCTTGGTTCACCCATAATGTACTAAATGGAATAAAGAAGAGAAACAAATTGCATAAACAATGGAAAAGAAACCCTACATCTGCAAACTGGGAAATTTATAGGTCAGCCAGAAATGATGCCATTCTTTTAACCAGACAGTCTAAGTCTCACTATTTCGCTTCGAAGCTAAATCTTTCCTTTCCTACCAAAACATTATGGAAAAATATAAATAATCTTGGGTGTTAGCAATAAGATTTCCTCTCAATGTCAAGTTGATCCTGATACACTAAATAATTTTTTTCTGGATTGTGCTGATCCTACTTTTAGTAATAATAATAATAATAATTTATCTTTTCTATCAAGCTTGTCTACAAGTAATTTATTTGAATTTTCACCTGTATGTGAACTTGATGTTGGAAAATGTGTAATGCAGATAAGTTCAAACGCAATTGGCGAAGATGGAATCCCAATCAAGTTCATTAAACTAATTCTACCACACATAATCAGTGCATTAACACATGTTATTAATCATTGTTTTATATCTTCATCATTCCCTGATATGTGGAAAATTGCAATTGTGTTGCCGGTAGCTAAAAAGTCTAATCATTGTGGGTTAAATGATTTTAGGCCAATAAGCATATTGTCCCCATTATCTAAAGTATGTGAGAAATTAATGAGTCAGCAAATAAATAAGTACTTAAATGAATCTGCGCTTCTGTCGCCTTATCAGTCTGGTTTTCGGGCAGGCCATGATGTGCTTCGGCTGTCGTCAAAGTTTTAGACGATATTCGTCCCGAATATGACGCTGCCTCAATGATCTTGCTCTGTTTGCTTGACTTCTCTAAGGCTATTGACAAAGTGAACCATAAATATTTATGTCTGAAACTAAAGTATCTCTTTGAATTTAGTAATAGTGCGGTCAGCTTTATATCTAGTTATTTGTCGAATAGACTGCAAAGAGTTAAAGTTGCTCAATCATTTTCCCAAAATAGACCGGTACTAAATGGAGTTCCACAGGATTCAATACGCGGTCCACTTCTCTTCTCTATATTTATTAATGACATATTTGCTGTATGCAAACATGCTTCTGTACATGCGTATGCTGATGATATACAACTCTATCTTTCGAGAAGGACTGGTTTATTTGATGATCTGTGCTGCAGGTTGAATGAGGATCTCAGCAGTATTGACCAGTAGGCTAGCAGCAATGGACTGCAACTTAATGCTGTCAAGTCATATGTACTTCCTATTTGTAAGAATAAAACTCACCTTAATGTACTTCCTAACCTATATATTGGAACAAGAAAGTTAAGTGTAGTATCAAAAATTGTGAATCTTGGTTACTGTATAAATTCTTTCCTTTCCTGTGTTGATCACGTAAACAGTGATGTCCAGAAAGTTAATTATATCCTACGTAATTTAAGAATGTCTGCTAGTGTTTGTCCTCTTGACCTAAGGCGTATGCTGGTGAAGCAACTTGTCTTACCAGTAATTACATACTCAGATATAGTATACAGTAAATTAGATTCTTCCTCTCTGCTAAAACTAAATGTTGCATATAACTATGCCACGCGTTTTATGTATGGATTAAGAAAATTTGACCACCTTTCAAGCTTCAGAACTGCTATACTTGGTTGCGATTTGGCAAGTAACCTTAATGCTAGAAACTGTATTTACCTACATAAAATAATACATGAAAGAACGCCACACTATCTTTATGAAAAACTACAGTTCAGCATATCCAGAAGAAGTTGTGTTCTAAAAGTTCCTAGACACTGTTCTTTAACTACTTCCAATCTTTTTTTCATTAATGCCGTAAGATTGTGGAATGCGTTACCTATTTCTTTGAGAAAGATAACAGGGAGGGGAATCTTTAGGCAATCTGTATTTACTCACTTTTCTTCTCATTAATTTCTTCTATCACTATTTTCTTACTTTTTTTCCTTTTTTTCTGTTTTTTTTTTTTACTATTTGAAACATTGTTAGTTATTAAGATTTTAATTTATTATTATTCACTGTTTGTCATTACACTCTTGATTTATTTTCTAAATGTTTTAATTAAATATATTTTTTAAGAACTATTAATTTGTTGTTATATCCAACCAAAATTGTTTGATATCTATCAGTTGTACTGTAAAAGAACATAGTTCTTATTGTTCTAATGTATACTCAATAAATTCAAATTCAAATTCAAATTCAAAATTTTGCAAGAGAATCATCGTTTTATGTTAAAGTGTTTTAAATTTATTTGATAAAAAAACTATATAATACAATAACACCATAATTTCACTTACACAGTTTTTAACTTCTTTTCACATCATAACCTTCAATTTCGCGACTCATATATCCACACTTAAAAATCTTGGACTAAATTTTAGAACAGCTAAAATTTTACTGCTTTTCTTAAACTTTGCAGTTTAACATGAAAAATTTATGCTGGTATATTTTAATTACTATATTGTTATAAAATTTATTTTTTAATATTTTAGAAACAATATATATTTTTAAACACTATATTTGAGCTTACTGCCAAATAAGGGAAGCTGTAATTATATGTTATTATATCAGAGCTTAATGCTAACTAAACTCATGAAGCAACAAGTTGCAAAATCAACAAGTTCTTTGCCGAAAATGCAGTTTAAATTTGAAACTTTGCATAAACCACCGAACTTATAATAAAAACTCTACTGTATTAAAATGTAAACCAAAAATATATTACAGCTTCCCTTTTAGCTTTTTGGTTTTAATTTCAGTGCAATTCAGTAATTGATTTTTGTCTTTAATACAATTTAGACTAAATTCTAGTGCATTTGGATACAAAACTTAGATTTGGAACCGTAAATAGTTATCCTGGAGAACTGGAGAATAGAGAAGTGAACTTAAAAACTGAATGTCGTGGGTTTGAATTTGACGGTGTTTTGCCTTTCATTACATTTTATTCCAAGCTTGTACTAAATTTAAAACCAAAGCTGTATTAAAATCATATTTCAGTATTTTGCATGTGCTAGATTTGAAACCAAAGCTGGTGTGGACTTGTAAATGTGCAGAAAAGTTTTTATTTAAAGGGTCGTTTTTATTTGAACTGCTGAAAAAAAAATTTTTTTTAATTTTTTTTTAACAAAATTATTGACTATTAATAAAAAATAACTTTTGTACACCAAATAGCAAATTAACCAAATTAAGTATAAATATGGATTTCTATTTGTTCTATTTTTGCCCTTCTATTTGCTCTTGTAAGCCTATCGCAGTTTGGATTTAATTTTCGAACTCCAAAAAGGTGCCAACGATTTCCCAGCTTCTAAAAGAGATAAAAATAAAAAAGATCTATGTTCATATGAGAGATAACACTTAAAACTACAAGTTATCAGCCAATCAGATCATATTTTTTGACGATATTTTGAACAAAAAAAAATTTTTAAAATTACACTATTTTTTACCTTTCAAACGTTATTCAATAGGAGTTTTTAAATTTTAGGGATAGTTGAGGGTAGTCTTATAGTTTTTGTTATAATATATATAATACAAAAAGTTTGAGCTCAATCGTAGTTATAGTTTGGTACCGTTTTCAAAAATGCTGTTCTGAGAAAATCGCGTTTAAGTATAAGTTGAACATGCAATTTGTTTTATAATATACAAATGTTTATGTATATATATCGCTATACTTATAGATATCAATCTGAAAATTTTTACACTTATTATATACACATATAAGAACCTTTTTATGGAAAAAAATTATATTAGAAAAAAAATTTCAAATGACCAAGACCGCTTAGTACAAGACTTCTAACCGTTTCCTTAGTTTTTATTTGGGTTGAAAAAACAAATTTGTTAAAATAAACAAAAATTAATTTGCATTCAAATCATGTGAAAGTTTTTAAATAGTCACATAAAATTAAAATAAATAAAAAACTTTTTTTACTAGTATTTGTTTATAAAAAAAGCTTATTACGTTTATAAAAAAATATTTTTTATTAAAACGTTGCAGGAATATTTGAACTTAAACTTGATTTTTTTAAAAACAAAAATTCACTAAACTCAAGAAAATCAACAACTTTCACCAGATCTGCAAAGCAAATCATTTGTTCAATTTAGTTAAAAACCTTTAAAAATTTTCTAGTGACCCTTCAACAATTGTTTAACAAACATTATCATTAGATTTGTGCATTTAAACCACACCAAAATTTATTTTCGCAACAACTTTTGAAAAATCGAGCAACTGTGCGTTGTAGCTATGTTTTTGTCTATGCAGTCAAACATGTAAGTGTCAGTTTGTATGCTTGTCTATTTGTGTGCGGTTGTGTTTTGCTCGTTGTTTTGTTTAAATTTTTTTAAGCTATTAAAACTTTATTAGTTGTTTCTAATTTGGCTTCTAGCCAGACAAGTATTAATTGTTCGTTAAAGCAACTGATTTAATTGAATTTTCTAAAAATATTATGTTTCTTCTGTTGGTTTTTTGATATTAATTTTTTTCGTTCTAATTTATTTTGATGTTCTGGCCAAATGGTTACCTTATTAGTTTAAGACTAGTAGCTATGTATTTATGTTTTAATGTCTTTATGTTTTTATGTCTTTAATGTCTCTAATGTTTTTTAATATGCTGACGCACAGAGTCCAACTTAACATTTTTTCAATAAGTCGATAAGTGTTTTCTTTTTTTCAATTTAAAGTTAGCAAAAGATTTACTATCTTTCTGCTTAAACCATGTATGACGAGGTTTTTCCACCGAACTTTAAAAAAATTTCCTTTAATTATCTGCGATGACGGAAAACATTTTATTTATAGAAATTCTGCCAATCGTCGGAAAACGTAGTATTTTTTAAACAAAAATTTTCCAGAACACAGGTGAAAATTTTCAAATCTCTTTAGAAAGGAATAAATCAAAGATCTGTCTGTCGCCACGCACAAAACAAAACACATATTTTTAAAAATATCTAGTTGGTGTGCTTGTGTAAGAAGCATCTGTGTTCCACATGTGTTTGCCGTCAAATAAAACAAGGCAGACCACAGAGAGCTGGCTTCGATCCATAAAAAAATTTCATCAACTTCTATGATTTTTTCTTGTGAAATTTCTTAGCAATGTAGCATTTTTGTATATATGTAGCATATTTTTGCACTCAAAGCCATACATAATTTTTTCTGTTTGTGAAGAAAAGCATGTTCATAATTCTTTTTTTTTTCTCCTTCTAGTTCTTTATGTCTAATAATAGTTCTAGAACTTTTCTATTGATAACCTTTTTTTTCAGATCAAACTTTTACGTAAGCTGCACATCAACACCTTAAATATTTGCAATTTAAAAACAAATTGAACTAGGTAATTCTCAAATTTTCTAAAATTTCAATATTCTTTTTAATTTCAGAAAACAAAAAAATGTTTAAACAATTTTCTATATAGTTTTATGATTTGTTTACTTCGCTGAAAATATGCTTTATTATTAAGAATAAATTCATAACTCAGTTCAAATTTTATTTATAGCACGTTTGAGTTTATGTGTGATTTTTGAGTAGGCAACATGGAAAAAAATTTCAATATTTTTTAAATTATTTTTTTACTTTCGGTCTCTATGCATGCTCGCTTTCGGCCCCTTTAATTTATACGAAGTCAACAGCTTAGTGATTTAGTTGGTGACCTACATAGTTTTATAGCTCTCATATTTTTTTTATACGTTTTTATTTATGTATGTATTATAAAAATATTTACCGAATGCTACTAATGAAATTTCTGCGCATGCAAAAATAGCTATATAAAAGTTGCTGAAACATTTGAGATTTTCTATAATTTGGATTTTTTTTCTGAAATTTTATAGAGCTTATAGCTGTTATATTGCGATTACGATTAGTAATCAATTATATTATATTTTAAAAAGAATTGTAATCATAATACATGTAATCCTTGTGGGAAAAAATTATGATTAGTAATTGATTACGATTACAAATTATTAAAAAAATAATTACGATTACTTGCAATTACGAAAATAATCAAGAAGAATCAAAAGTAATCAAGACAAAATAATTCGACTACTTTTATAAATTATTTAAATAATCAAAAAGATTATTTTTTCTTGATTATTTTTTATTCTTTTTGATTATTTTCTTAATCTGAAGTAATCGTAATTATGTTTGTTATATTTCGTAATTATATTAAACAGAGAAGAATTGTACTTAATCAATTATTACACATTTAAAAAAATAATCGAATTACTAATGATTACGATTAGTAATCATTATTTAAGAGCTAAGCCTTGATCTTAATCTAATATATAAAATTCTCGTGTCACAATGTTCGTTCCCATACTCCTCCGAAACGGCTTGACCCATTCTTATAAAATTTTTTATGCATATTCAGTAAGTCTGAGAATCGGCTACTATTTATTTTACAACCGCTAAGTAATAAAGGGTGTCTACCCCAAAAAAATTTTTTTCCTTTTTTTGATAAATTTTTTTTTAATTTTTTTGTAATGTGGCAATAAAAAATACATACAACCCTAAGTTTTTACTTTTCTATCACCAACCCCTGCTTTTTAATAGTCATTTTCATAATTTTATCATTTTTTATCCGGCTCGATAACATCAATTATTATCACTTGGTAAGTTATCCCCTCCATGTGTCTCTCGGTGTCACTTCTCACCCAGTAAACAGCACGGAGTAGAGATGACAACGAAGATGGTCTGCTATTTCTCTCGAACAAGAAGCCTTTTCTCACTCCCTCTACAATCGTCTACTATTCGCTATAGTGTTGATTACATGTTTTCCAGCCTGAGCAGAGATATTGTGGGATAATCTCAAAGATTCAATGACTGATGATATATTGCATCAACATCGTACACGGTGTAACGATCTAGCGATAACATTCAGCGACGATATGTACAATGAAGCATTGATTGCTATTGAGGATCTTTGCATTATCATTGCCAACTTACCACTCAGTCATTTCGGTATGAATTCGCCAAATCGAGGGGAAACTGATTTAATGAACACTGAAATGAATCGTGAACTACAGTACAACACTGTAGAAATGGCGGCGATTGTTACTCGCAATGTCCCGCTAATGAACGAAGAACAAAGAACCATTTACGACCGCATTATGCTCGCAGTTTCAGCAGGACAAGGTGGGTTCTTCTTTTTAGATGCACCAGGTGGAACTGGTAAGACATTCCTTATTTCGCTAATTCTCGCCGAAATACGATCCAATAATGGCATCGCATTGGCCGTTGCATCATCGGGCATTGCGGCAACTTTATTGGATGGAGGCAGAACAGCTCATTCAGTATTTAAGCTACCACTAAATATTCCAAATAACCCGGACGCAGTGTGCAACATAAAAATACAATCATCCATAGCCGCAGTGCTGAAACAGTGTAAAATTATCATCTGGGATGAATGTACCATGGCACACAAACATTCGCTTGAGGCGTTGAACAGGACATTGAAAGATATTAAAAACAACGAAAAACTATTTGGTGGCACTCTGTTAGTCCTTTCCGGTGACTTCAGACAAACACTTCCCGTCATTCCACGTTCAACATACGCTGATGAAATCAACGCCTGCTTAAAATCATCGCCATTGTGGCATGCATCCGCTGAAACATTCTCAAAACAACTCTTAGATATCGGCGATGGAAAAGTCATGCGACTGATTTCTGCACAATCATTGAATTCGCAAGATGCTCTCATTGAACAAATATTTCCCGATGTACACACGAATTACATAAATCTCGAGTGGCTTGCAGAAAGAGCAATTTTAGCTGCAAAAAATGTGGACGTTGGCATTTTGAATCTGAAGATACAACAGTTATTGCCAGGGGACTTGGTATCATATAAATCTATTGATACAGTTGGCGATGATACTGAAGCTGTAAATTTTTCAACAGAGTTTTTGAACTCACTGGATTTGCCAGGCATGCCACCACATAGCTTACAATTGAAGATTGGATCTCCAATTATCTTGCTTCGTAATTTGAACTTGCCACGGCTGTGCAACGGTACGCGATTAGTCATTAAAAAATTAATGAAAAACGTTATCGAAGGCACCATTTTAAATGGCAAGTTTCGAAGTGAAAATATATTAATACCACGAATACCTATTATACCCACAGATGTGCCAATTCAGTTTAAGCGTATTCAATTTCCGATTAGATGGGCATTTGCAATGACTATTAATAAATCCCAAGGCCAAACAATGTCTGTTTGCGGCTTAGGCCGCATTCATAGTAAACGCTTTTAGCTTAGCCGAGAGGTTTAGCTGAAAAACGCTTTGTGTATAATCATATGGAAAAGCTCAAAGTGTTCATAGTGCCAGCATAAAGCTTATTTTCAAATGCTTTTCAGCGCTTATATATCCATCTCGCTTGCTCACACAGAAAAATGATTTTGTTTTCTATGTTCTGTTGTAGAGCATTTTTAAAATGCTATTCGGCACTTGTTTATTTATTTTGACTGTTGACAATATTTTCGTTGATTTTGTTTTATTTGTTGGATTTTTTTGTGCTGAAGTTTTAACTGTTGTTGTGTTGTTGTTGCGTTGTTGTTTCGTTTTTTGGTGCTTTTCAGTTGTATGCACTTGTGTATTCTATCTCGTTTGTTTACAAAGTTTTCGTTTTTCTTGCTTACTTCTTGGATATTTTTTGTGCTGATCTTTCCAACGTTGTTATGCTTTGTGTTTTCAAGTTCCTTTGAAATTTTGTTTGTTATTGGTTTGATCTTTCATTGGTGATCATCGCGAATCTAGATACTCATTAAACAAAAAATCTTTCATTTACTTTGCAAAACGCAATTGAGGGCATTATTTTCCAAAGAGACATATGAAAACAAAGCATCTCAGCCACAAGCATAAAGCGCGCGCTATGAACACCAATAAGCTCAATAAGCTACTTTATGCAGCGTTGAATAAGCGTTCACTATGATCAAAAAAGCTTGACAAAGCAGCTTTATGCATCAGCTTCAGCCAAAGCGTCCACTATGAACGCGGCCTTAGATTTGAGCACAGCATGTTTTTCACACGGACAATTATACGTTGCATGCTCTCGAGTGGGTAATCCATCAAGTTTGTTTGTATTAGCTAAAGACGGGCTAACAAAAAATATTGTCCACGCTGTAGCATTAAGAGATTAATACTATGTAATGAATTAATGATATAAATAATTATTACTTTTAATAAATTGAAAAATTAATGTTTGGTGTTTTCTAATTTTTATATTCCCTCATCGTTCACAGCGCTCCATGCCTTTTTCACTCACATTCCACATCCTTATACGCTTCCAATAAGTTAGTTATTTTTTTCTACACTAGAAATTCTCTAGAAATTATTTACGTGGCAAAACAACGTTTGCCGGGTCATCTAGTATATTATAAGTATTAGAATGTATCGGAAATCTGACCCCCAATTCCGGTATTTAAAATAAATAGTATATAAAAAATACATTCGATTGACATACTTTTTCTTGTCTGAACCAATCCGTAATCCGAATGGCATTTTTGAGCAACTTTTGTGCTATAAATCCACAAAAAGAAAATCAATCGATTCCCTGGAAATAAAAACATAGCACTGCAAGTTTTTATTCCATTTGACAAATACTTTAACGAGGCTTGACGGTTTTGTTCATGTAAAATATGAAGTACTGGTTCGACTGAGTATGAGTATGTTTTCAGAAATTTCTCGCTTTGTCAAACTTCGATCTTCACAAAAAATGTCATACACTTTATTAATGACTTCTGGTGTTGTTGAACTTTGTGAACGTACAATAAGTGGTTAACCTTGAACGCTTGTTCGTCCACGTTAAAACTCTAAAACACACACAGAGAAAACAACATTTTCAAAAGTGCAGAAACGTGCCACTTTTAAAAACGTTTAACACAGATTTTGCACTTCTAACATTTATTTTAGTTTTAAGAACGAATATTTTAAAATGAAATAGTAAAACGTTGATATTCATTTTAAAAACGAAAATTGTAAAACTACATTCTAAAATATTCGTTTGATTTTTTACAATGGACATTTTAAATTCCAATAGTAAAACGTTTATTTTCATTTTAAAAACGAACATATTAAAACTAGACTCAAAAATGTTCGTTTGATTTTTAACAATAAACATTTTAAAATGCAATATTAAAACGATTTTTTTTTTTAAAACGAAAATTTTCATTATTTCCTATTAATTTAAAACATTCATAAAAATTCCCATTTTTATTATATAAAAAGCATAATTGTGTAATTATTGTGAGCTTTTTAGATCAAGTAAATTTGAATATTTTATTTTTCGAACAAATATCAAATACATAAATCAATGAAACATATGTCACAAACAATTCGTTCTTAACAAGTGTTTTTAAACAAAGTATGTGAAACAAACATTTAAATAATCTTTTTACTATGTCGTGTTAAAACGTTCGCAGTTGTTTTAAAAACGTTTCGTTTTACTTTTCTATTTAAAAATGTGCGTTTTCAATTTTGTATGGCGTAAAATGTTTTTAAAAATATTCATTTTACCCTACTATATCATATTAAAAGATTCGTAGGTGTTTTGAAAACGTTTCGTTTTACTTTTCTATTTGAAAATGTGCGTTTTCATTTTTGTGTGGCGTAAAATGTTTTTAAAAATATTCATTTTACTAAACGTTTTTAAAATGTGCGTTTTTGATTTTTGTTTTCTCAGTGCATTGATGCAAAGTTGGAAATTTAACTTCCACCATTTTTGTATAAATTTGTATTGCTGATAAACCTTTCAAAACAAAGAATACTATCACTGCCACGATATTCGTTCTTTTTCATTGCACAAAAAACACACAGACACGTCAACTTCAAATGACTTGTAAACAAAGAATGAAATAACAGGTCGTAATAAATTTTCTTTTTTTTTGTGTTCACATGAAGGATGAAACATTAAAATGGCGTATAAATTTTGATTCTTCTGCAGGTTAATAGGTGTCGCTTTCAATACTTTCTTAGCAACCTATACTATTGGCAGTTTTCCACCACTTTAACAAATGGATTTAGCAATATTAGAGGAATTTTAGTCAAAATTATATTATTTTTGTGTATTTTCGAAATAACTCTTTTTAAACCACTTTTATCTTTGCCCTTAAAGCGGGTTAATTCCCTCAAAATGATTTAATAGAAATGTCATGATTTTCATAAATGCTGCTTATTCTTTACGCATTTGGCTTGGTCATCATGACTTAAATGTGGGTCAGTTGAGCTTTCAGACGAGAAGCTATAAAGCTAAGATAATGCCTGACCTAGCACCTCATTCATCCGAGCTTCTTTTAGTTGTGAAAAGTATTTTTTCAACACTGTAAGTCGTAGTCAATTGTAAGAGCTTTCATAGTAAAAAGAAAAACAAAACCTGCTGCTTTAATACTCTATTCCTTCAGATAAAATTCTAGCACTTAGACTCGTAGAGCTGGTTACAAATTTGAAACATGTCGTAATTTATTTCAATTAGACGTGCCCAGTAAACGCGGCTAGGCCAGGACAGGCCAGTAACAAAGCGGCCAGCATTAACCTAGGAAGCAAGGAGCAGCACTTAACCCTGCACCGTGCCTTGGGGCAACGTGATGTCGTCCAACTCAACAGTATTAATAAATAAGATATTGCTCTATTTCTGACTCACCCGTATCGGGGGATGTGGGATGTGGGTGAAGGGTGATGTTGTTTATTTACACTTCTTCGTTTGTAGTAAAATAATTCTATGAAAGCCTGGCGGCGGCTTCCGTTGACAGCAGGATGTTAGTCTGAAGTAGTGTGCCAGCAGTTGGTAAGCATGGCAAGGATGTAGAAATAAAAAGGGCAACAAACACACAACAACAACAACAATAAATACTAGTTGGGTGCAAAAAATATCATAATGAAAGCAATAAAAGCTCTTAATCTAAAGCGTTGAACAACGCAACGGTGTGTTGGACACGTATATATGATGGCGTATTAATTAAGAACGCCTTGCCGCTGGGTCAAAGCTTACCATTAGATTTCATCAGAGCTCGGAGACTATGCTTGCATCCCTCCCTTTTCTGCACCACTAGTGGTATAAATGACCTTTTTTTACCATATATGAATGAGTGGCCACAAGTTATGGTGGCATGACTGGATCAAATGAAAGGCTGGCGTTGCTCATGCTAGTTCGGAAGTGTTGCAGGATATTATTCTATATGCGTTGTGTTCCACTCATCGTCAGTTCCTTTTTCCTAAGATCTGCGCACAAATTAATTTGGTTTGATGACTTCGATCTGGGTTAATCTAAATGATGGGGTGGTTTTTGCTTCGATGTCACAAAATGTCACATGGAGCTTGTAGACTTTCAAAATAGCTTAATTTGTTTTTTAAACATCTTATCTGGGGGTCAATTCCCGTTCTGCGTTATCGTCATATAAAAAGTGTTTTCAGCTTTACACGGAAAACGCGATTCCCGTTGTGTGTTAAAACTGCAACAGCTGTTTATTTTTAGCTGAAATGAAAACAAAGTTAACGCCGGTTGCAAACGCGCGTTATCGACTTGCTATATTAGTTTCGGCTATTTTATGCTACCGAAAAACTTATTTTGGTTAAATTTATTTATGCAAAATTCATTGTACTTTTCTTTTTTATTGCTTATTTTTAATATATAGTTTTACTTTCTTAATCAAGTTTATAGCTTTGGGAAAGCGATATAAGTCGAAGTGTTCCTCCGAAATTCTGCTGAATGAGTTTTCTTCATCGCGAAGTCTCCTCCTAAAAATCCTTAAGTTTTCTCTACATAAATCAATAAAAAGAATGTTGAAGTCATAATAAAGTCATCCTCATGTTCAATAAAGTCATTATTGAAAATATTTTCTACCATCTAATAAGTTGCTTACATTTATTTTTCATAAAAGCTTTGTTTAATAGACATTCAGCAACTCTCAAATGCTATTCAGCAGCTACTTTTCATTAGGCGAAATAGAATCGCGTTTTTGTGCGCAGTGAAGTGAAAAAGTGAAATCTTTAAATGAAAACTATTGTGAAAAGCTTCTTTTCACTTCACTTTAAAGCAAAACGGGAATTGACCTCCTGATCAGACTATTCGAGTAAATTTTAAGGTGTCTTTTTTTGCATAAACAGAGGTCAGTGAATTGCTCGCTTCGTGTGCTCTCCGGAGAAATGACACAGGATGCAATTAATTTTGAAGGAAGTGACAATTGTTTTAACTACCCAGATGAAGAACAAAGCAGGCCTGCCGCTAGAAGGAATGTGGAAGTTTATAATTCTAATGCTAGGTTTTCAAGTAAAATTTTTGAAATTTTAAAAACTTCTTGTGTACTTCTCAGTCAGATGCAAAAGCAAAGGTATCATGTTTTGTAATTTTAAGGGACAACAACTGCAATATTTTCATGATTATTTTCATTCGCCGACACTTTGTGTTTTCACCGAAGCACTTTTGATAGCTAAAATGTTCTTATGTATATTATTTCAACATCATTACAACAGAGCGAATGGCTCATTTGGCTAGGGCTAGTTTTTATTCTTATTTTTTTGGAATCTTGAGTAGTGGGTTCAAATCACAACAGAAACAAATTTTTTTTAATAGCATTTAGTTTCTATTTGGTTTTTTTTTAATTTGTCTTGTTTTTTTTAATGATTTCGTTATTTTTTTTTTTGCATTAATTGCTTATAATAACAAAGCGAACGCGTTCATTTTATTACTCTGTGCTCGTACGTTTATTCTTAATGAAGCAAATTAAGCGACGATTACTTAACAGCTGCGGTAGTCGAGTGGATAAGCCAATGCACTTACGCACACGCGACCGAGGTTCAAGTCACCGGATAATGATAATTTTTCAATTGCCGGCAACATAGGTTGGAAGTTCAGCAGACATGCTCGCCTCCATACCCGCTTATATTTTTTTTCTATAGGCATGTACTATGAAGGCGTTTCCGAGGAAGGCATGTCTGCCAAATAACTGCCGTGGCAGCAATGCAGCATACATCTTATGGTATGAATGCAGCATTAATGCCGTGAGATGCATGCAGCATTGCTGCTAGGGCAGTTCATTTGGCAGACATGTATCTTTTCTACATTCATACCATAAGATGCATTCTGAATTGCTGCTCAGGCAGTTCATTTGGCAGACATGCATTCCTAGGACATGAATTCCTAGGACATGCCCATAGATAAAAGATATAAGCGAGTATGGAGGAGAGCATGTCTCCTGTCCTTCCGAGGCATGTTGCCGGCAGACATACAGCAGAAGTGATACATGGATACCATATGAACTGCCGTGGCAGCAATGCAGCATGCATCTCATGGTATGAATGCAGCATTAATGCCGTGAGATGCATGCAGCATTGCGTCAAGGGCAGTTCATATGGTAGACATGTATCACTTCTGCATTCATACCATAAGATGCATTCTGCATTTCAGCTCAGGCCGTTAATTTGGCAGACATGCCGTCTAGGACATACCTATACAAAAAATATATAAGCTGGTATAGAGGCAAGCATGTCTCCTGTCATTCCGAGGCATGTTGCCGGCAGACATACAGCATGGCTCCGTTTCCAACTGGGTAAATTATAAGCTTCTATAGGTTATAAATTCACGAAACTGGCACCAAAATTTTTCTGAACCAAAACGGTAAAAATACATGGAAAACATTTTAGTGCAAACAAAGTATTACATCGATTTTTTTAATACAACTGTTATTACATTTTATACTTTTCAATGGATTGATTTTAACATTTTTTAGATTATTTTAAATTATTTATATTATTCATATTTTAATATATATTATATATCGTCAAACTTCAAAGAAGAATAGTGAGAAAAAAAGATGTTACTAGAACAGAAAAAACCTTGGTAGTGTTAAAGGCTTTTATCGAATAATAACTTCTGCTTTAACGTCATATGATTTCAAAGAACTTATTCGAACAAATGCCATATCATATAAAACACAAACAATACGTCGTTGGTCACAGCTGAATGTCGCACAGTAGTTAGAACATGAAATTAAATTTTTGAAGTGAAACTTTTTTAGCACTATTGTGATTTGAAACTTAATGAAACGAAAATTGACATTAAGGTATGACCTGCGGTTCAAGCGCAGTCGTTTTTCAATTTATCCCCTCTCCCAGAGCGATGAAAATGGGAACGTAAAATGAAAAATGAAAGCAAACGGGGTGTCGTTTTTCTTGATAACCAGATGACGTCCTGGCAGGACGATGGCAGGTCCTAAACTAGAATATTTCCAAAATATAAAATAATTGACAAAATAGCGTGATTTTTAAAAAAAATTCAAAAATTAGCTGGGTGGTTTTTGCCCCACCCCTCCCCCGGTAGTAGAGTTAGCCCAATTATCCTAGTTCAAGATCTGCCTGACGTGATTACCTACAAAACGCCGCCCGCTGCATCTGTGTCCGACTTCTTGTTCTCGAGAAAAACGACACCCCAGTTTGAAAAAAGTGTTTACGAGAAAAACGCATTGAAAGTTTTATTGCTGCACTTCGGCGCGAGTGTATATATACATATATAGCTCTGCAATTCCAAAAATAATTAAAATTTTAAAAAATCCTTTTAAGGCATTATTATTGAAAGAGATTAAGAAGACATTACTGAAAAAAAAAAAATTAAAAAAAATTATTTAACCGCAGGTCATACCTTAAAAATAGACAAACATATGCATTTACAAGTCTTAGCATGTACACAAACCAATTTCAAAGACATTATTAAACGTTGCAGTTGCTGTTGAACTGTCAAATTGAGGACAACTCGTACAAATTTAGTGCCTACATTTAGGTCAGTCTGCCACTAGATGGCGCCAAGTATAACATGCTCAGATTTCTACTCTGCTTTGTGCATTTCTGAAGGAAAACTTCTTTAGCACCGTTGTGATTTCAAAATCGATGAAACGAAAAGGCGGCTGTACAGTATGTTGGCGAAAATAATGTGTACAAAATCAACTCGATGATAATTCATCTGCAAAGTATATAGGCGAAAGTATTAAACACGATTACCCTTCCTTTACACATGAGTAGGTCTGTCAGACCGACAAAACATTTCTTTCTGGAAATATGAGATATGATCCAGAAATATTAACTGGTGTATACATTTAGATACATCCTTTATTTTCTAATTTTTTAATAAATTTACTTTAATATAGTCTATTTAACGAAATAAATTTACATCTTTCGAGTATCTTGAAAAAACCTATCATAAAAAGGATTTTTTTTTAAATTGGTCTGAAAGACCGACATGTGTGCTTGTGTTACACATATTTGCCTGTGTGAAGAAAATTTAATATGATCCGGTATTTAAAACTATTTTATATACAAAACTTAATATTATTGATATACTTGACAGTCATTGGTACAAAATATTTTGAATCATAACTTCTGATTGAAAAGAGATATTGGGGTTTATTTGTTCACACAAATTATTTTTGAAAATTCACTATTTTGTACAATATGTAAAAATTAATGTCGCCAAAAAGTTTATAGAACCAAATACTAAAATGCCTACGAATTTTTGTGCAAACCTGGAATAATTTTTGCAAATTAATGATATGTCACATGAAAGATAGTCGGAAATTCAAAATTGACTTGGTGTTATTTTTACCACAAAAGCAAATTTATAGCAATTGTAAATAACATAAAAAATAAGGAAAATAAATATTCAATTCAAATTAAGAATTGTAATGCTTCGCTAAAAAAAATTAAATTACACACGAAAATATGTTTTTTTTTTTTTTGTTATAATTTTGACAATGCCATATTTTTTCCAGTGTCCAAAGGTTGGTGAACCAGAACTAATGTGTTCAGTATATCTTAGGTTTCTAGCGTTAAAAATATTTAAATACAAGTTATTACAAAACATTTAAAAACAAAATGTAGCTGAATTTAGCTGCAAAACTTATTTTAAAAAGCAATAGGGTAAATGCATAATCGTTCAAAATTAAGTTCAAAATATCAGAAATTTAATTTGAAATTTAAAAATTACAGTTTAAAGTCAAGCCAAGTCATTACAAGTGACACATAAGTTAAATAAGCTAAAACAACTATTTCTTCTACTTTATACCGACTTTTACAATTTTATGCCACATAAAAGTTTTCATTTTTGTATATTTTTTTACCATATATTCCAAATTTGTCCAAATAGTATAAGAATCACGCCTACCTCCCATAAAAAGTAACTATATGAAATAGGTTAAATCTCTAAAAATGCCACAAAAATTAATTTAATGAATTAAAATTATGCACATAAGCTAAAAATACTAACATTCACTTTGAGTTAGAAATTTGGCAAAATCGTATAAAAACTTGGCCAATTTCCCATAAAAAGTGACGTCATCAAAGTAGCATAACTTTTATTAATTCCACAAAAGTGTGTGCATTGGCAGCTTATTTAACACATATTATTTCATATCTTATACGAGTTCTGCATTTGAGTTTTGACTAAATTGGATGAACACCACGCCAAAATAACATCCTCTATAAGAAGTGACGTCATCAAACTTTCAAAACATGCACAACTAAGAATAAACTATGGCAGTATTTTAACCAGTCAAAAATAATTCCTTGCGAGTTTTTATAATATCCATAATCTCTGCTATATTTCGTCAAAAATATTTTCGTTTTTTTTTATTCCAAAATGCAAAATCATATAATGCAAAATTAGAAGAAATTTACAGATTTTAATCAGAAAACACAAAAAACTAACCCACCCAATTTTTATTTTATTTATGTCCTATGACCTTTCCTCATTTAAAAAGTTACTGTATTCAAAAGTCGCATTTTAGGTATCTTTACGCACTTGTGTAACGCTTGCCGGCCTGTAGTTGAAATAGTATGTTAATTAAATTATGTATTCAAATCATAGAGTGCAAAATCCTTGCCAGCAGTTGTTTTGAAGCAAAGCCACAACAAATTTGTTGTAAAAATGAGAATATGGAAAGTATGGCAACCAATAAAAGGGCGAACTTAGAACTATTCATGCATTTTGGAGCGTGGTGAAAGAGCTTAAACGAGCTAGCATTTAGAAACAAATGCATGCCGCACAGTGGTTTAAAAGTGGACTTACATCATATTTTTATGTTGCAATTTTTGTTACTTTTTTGAAAATTTAAGTTTAGAAATCTTTCAAAAGCATATTCAAAAAAAATTTCTAAGAAAAGTTTGCTAAATTTTCGAACGATTGAATGTTGCTAATTTTTGTCCTCTCATCATAATTTTAAGGCATTTTCCTGTACATGCTGCTTTGATATTACAGCATGTATTCAATCAATTATTCAATATAATTTCCTGGTGTATCTGAAACGCATTTTAAAAATAAATAATTTTTGTGCAATTTTTTTTTTAATATGCAAAAAATATGAAAATAAGCAAAATCGGATGAAAAATACGTATGAAATGTCAGTTATTGAAAATACAACTTTGTTACATGATGATTCAATCATATCATCTGTCGTACTGCCAATAGGAATGCTTGCAAAGCAAGCACAGGAGGTTCCAATGAAAAAATATCGTCTTAACCACACAATAAAACGCAGTAGAAAATCCACAAATAAAGATATAGTATACTTTTTTATGGCTTCTTCTGATCCGTTAATTATTGAAAATCGAACTAGTGCAAAAGTTTAGATAGCAACGATGAAAGAGCAGGGTGAGTAAGCCTCAATACAATTTAGGTTCAATACAAAAAATATTATATTGTTTTAAATGTTTGTGTTGTGGTAGTGGGCAGATTTTCAAAAATTTTTGTTAGTGGTCTTAAATAGACCATTCCAACTTATATACCAAATGTTATTAGTCTCATACTATTTTTTCTTAATGATATGAACTTTTCAATGCAATGCAAATTTCGTATGGGAGCTGAAAGTGGCAAAAACATTTTTTTTATGTACACATGCATATATGTCAGATTCTTGAGAGAGTTTTTTTTTTAAAAAAAAGATCAACCAACCAAAGCATGGGCGCCTTATACAAACAAGGTTTGGTCTTTGACCTGAAAGGAAAGTGATAGATTATTTTAGAGGAATTGATTGGAAACCATACGTGAATTATTAATTAGGCGAAACAAACGTGAAAGACAATGTGAATTGTTTCTAACCGAGGCTAGCGTTTTGCCTTAAGCTCGGCAAGCATTTCCAGCCCTTAGTTGTTCCTGTCCTTTAAATTCCACATTTTCCACAATTTCGATCGAACCAGGAACTCCTGGGTTTATAGTCTCTGAGTTGTTTTAATATAAGATCATTACAAAAAAACATAAATCGTTTTTTGGTATTTATATGGGAGGTAGGCGTGATTGTGCGCGGATTACAAAAAAATTTTTTATGTGTTGTAGAAGAGCTAATTCCAACTTATATACTAAATTTCATTGGTCTACGACAGCTGCTTCTATTTTATTATAAATGTTGTATGGGATTAAAACAATTGTGCGGCGCTAAAGTGGCTAAGGCCCATACAAAAAATGTCAATAAATAGAATGACTCATCTTAGACCAATACAATTTGACACGTAAGTTGAAATTAATTATATGGGATCACAGAACCAAACCTACCTTCCATATATGACAAAAATTTACAACGCTATATTTTTTTGTTATTAAGCCTTATTAAAAACACCTTCAAAACTCTTAAATATGTTTAGAATAAAAAAATATTTTTTATGCCATGCCCACCTCCCATAAGAAATGTTTCAGCATACTTGATTTTAAAAATTTCAACTCTTATGAGGCATATTATTCAAACGGCTTAATTTAGTGGTTTATCTCATTCAAAGATAAAATTTGTTTGGTTTTTATAGCAAAAATAAAAGAATTAATAAAAAAAGAGCTGACCATTTCGTTATTATTAGAAAGAAATGGAGTGAACCTCATGCATTTTTCAGCCCATTATTTCTGATTGTAAAAGTGATACTAGCAAAATCTTAAAAATTTAGTAGGATACTTTTTAGCAGTGTGATGAAACGTGCGCAAGTCGTGTAGCATATATGGCTTGTATATTGTAAAGCAATGCCTAAAAATATACTAAAAATATTTTTGATATACTAACTGCATTATTCTGTATCACGAAGACGCACACCAACGATGAGAAAGACACGAGAAGCAATACTTTCTTCCATACAAAATTGTACTGCTTCTCGTGTCTTTCTCATCGCTGGAGTGCTTCTTCGTGATACAGAATAATGCAGTTAGACTTACGACTGAAAAAAATCTTGAAACGCATTTTTTTCCGCCATGTGTTGCGAAAAGAGCAAAAATGTGCTCACTTTTGTTATTTGAAACATTTTAGTTAAATACCAATTAAAACTATTATATATATGAAATAGTAGTGATGCAATGTGCTGGTATAGTAATATTCTGCAAAAAATTAAATTTTCCTCTTTTTTTTCATATCGATTTGCGTAAAGATTTTTTACAAAAATTAAAACCAAAAATAAATAAATAAAATAATAGTATTTTTTTTATTAGAACTGCTAAACACAATATATATATGCGATCATATAAAAAGCCATTCCACTGTACTCAGTTCTTAGTCATGTCTCATGAGTGTTTTAAAAATAGAAACCCAATAGGAAATGGAAACATATTCCCAAAACTTGCAATATTGAAATCTATGCATGGAAATGTGCTCAAGATGAAACAAAAATTCAAATAAAATTATATTATAACGCAATCCACTATAACATCAAATTTCTTTATTTTATTCATTACAAAGTCATACAAAATAAAAGTTTTCTTTCTGGTTTGTTAAAAATTAAATGTTACTGAAAATTATTTTAAACCTGGGTACCTGAGTACCTAAGAGTACTGAGAGCTGATGAGATTGTGAGAAATAACTTCTATTTTTTGTAACATAACGCGTCCGTTTTTGCGTGCTTATATCTTTGGACCATTTTTTCGGTAACTTTCATCTTTTACACTAAATATTAGAGTACTAACAAAAAATCAGAACACGACAAACAAAGTTTCAATTTTCCTTGCTGTTTTTAATTTGTAGCAACAAAAAAGGTGTACTAACGTTACGTGCAAAATGGTATGCACATTTGGTTTTATCCGCAAGCCCGAAAGTGTGGCTGTGTTAGTACCTCATTTTCTTTACATTTGGACAAATCAAGGCTTATGACGAGGGCTCGGTTATTGATGACCAAAAAAACTGCAAAAAATTACCTTAAAAAATGACAAAAATTACCTAAAAACTGCAGAAAATTACCTAAAAACTGACAAAAATTACCTAAAAAATGCAAACAATTGCAAAAAAATAAACAAAAAATTTAGCCTTAAAAATAAAACATTATTACATTAAAATTTATTTTATGCTAGCATATCCTGAGTTTTTATCTAACACTTGTTTCATTTTTCTATATACCCTTTTGTCAGTTTCACCACGCGCAGAACTTTTTTTCATCGAAGTCTACAAACAAAGCTACTCCTTTGTCGAGAGGTAATGTTTTTGATTGAAGGGACTCTAGAGTTAAAGGAATATGTGTAAAAATTTGCATTTTGACATTTTTTTGTACGAAAAAAAAACAAAAAACCGAAAAATGCTCTAGAAATTAAAAACGTCCAAAAATGACAATAAAATAACTTAACAATCTTTTAAAAATGACCAAAAAATGCCGTAAATCTAGTAAAAATGACCTGAAAACTAAAAACGATGAAAAATTACGAAAAAATGTCCTAAGAACTTTTCATATTTGGAATTTAGGAAACATACGTTTATACGTTTTAAATAAGCAGGAAATGTCTTAGAAGCAGCAGAAAAAAGATGACATGTCATTGAAATGCTAGCCCTGCTTATGACAAAAGCATCGCTTCAGTACATCACAACACAATACTGCTACTGCTAATTTTTTCAGATATATACTGAAAAATCCATGCTCTTCTATTTTCTACTGGGTGTTTCTACTGATGAATGAAAGCACCCACATACATTGAGATCAGTGTTGTGCCTGTAACGCAAAGTAATATAAGTTAGGCAATTCATTTCTTTGTCCCTAAAGCGGTAATATAACTTATACTTTCAGAAAAAGTAATAACGTCCAGTGACGTTTTGGCTAGTAACTTAATTAAAATAATATAACAAAACAAATTAATTGATTTTTTGTAACGTGTTTTACTATATATCTCAATTTTATTCGAAAGGTAATAATAAGTAGCTAACTACTTTCATTTTGAAGTAATATAATTGTGATATATAATAAAACACGTTACAAAAAAAATTAATTTGTTCTGTTATATTATTTTAATTAAGTTATAAGCCAAAAAGTAATAACGTTACTGGATGTTGAAGTAATAGAAGTCAGCAAAATGTAATAAGTAACATATTACTTTCAAACGTAATATGTTACAACACTGATTGAGCTCAACAGCATTAACGGAAACTAAAAAAACTCAAAATACTCGAAAACCTTCGAGTTACTCAAGAAACGTCGAGTTACTCAAGAAAGATCGAGTTACTCGAAAAATCGAATTGTTCGATAAGAGTTTCGATTCGAGTTACTCGAAGATTGATATCTTTGCACAGGCCTAGTGTAGATATGTTTTCCAATAATGCTTTTAGTAGATACACTCACGGTAAAAAAAAAGGCGACTTAACAATTTAGTAACATTTATTCTTTTTCTTGAATTATAACACAGTGTGACGAAATCGACCAAAAAAAAGCACAAACAAACTTTATTGAAATTCTTAAAGAGGGATATGTTGAGAGTCTATCGCACCGAATTCGACCTCTAAATGTCGTCATTATTTTCTTCAATTTTTTTTTAAAGTTAAAGTGTTCGGATTTTGTAGTGCCGACATTCGTTGAATTTTAACAGCCTTGTTGAAGATTAAAAACAAAATCGTCTTCTTTTGGGTAGCTATTTGCCTTGTTGAAAATTAAAAACAAAATTAGAATTTTAGAATTAGAATTTGGGCAGAATTTTGCAGGGAATACGAGTTTGTAAAAAATTTGAAAAAATGGGTGCGTTTTTTATGGTAGCATATATAGACATAGGATTCAGTTTTTGACAAAAAAACATTAAAATTGACGCCATTTAGCGAATTCTTAACCGATTTCAATGTTCTTCAGTTCAATGGAAAGGTGTTTTAACGTGCAATTAATTTATGTGGAAAAACATATGTCATTAATGTAATATTATTTAATTAAAATTTATAGAAATACCATTTTGTTTTAAGTTAAAGAAAAGTACAAGAATTTGCTTCGCTACACGTTTCATTTTGTATTTTATCGGATTTTTTTTTTTCATAGTGTTATTTAAGCAAAATTCTATGGAAAAGAAATTAATTTTATTTTTTATTTCCAACAAGGCAAGTGGCATTAAAAATCCCATGAATATAGGCACAGCAAAATTCTAACATTTTACTTTAAAAATAAATTGAAAAAAATGTGACGAAACTGAGAGGTCAAATCAGGTGTGATGGACTCTCAACATGTCCCTCTTGAAGAATTTCTACAAAGTTTGGTTGTGTTTTTTTTTTTTAGATTTCCGCACACTGTGTAAAAATTCAAGAAAGAGAATATTTGTTATTGAATTATTAAGTCGGCTTTTTTGTTTGACCGTGAGAGTGAAATAAAAGCTAGATTGCAATATGTTTCCTCGTTTGTCTGTTAAGACTTTAAAAAATGACCTATTTTATTACGTCATTATTCAAGCGTTTTTATACTAATTGACTTTTAAGGCGTCTGCACAAAAAACCTGGGAATTTTTCTACAAAATATTTTAGAATCATGCTAATTACCAGAGTTGTAAAAGAATGCATTCAATTTGATTTTATTCACAAGAAAATGAATCATTGAATAACGAAATAAGAATACACTCAATGCATGCAAAATTGATTTATAAATAAAATTTTTAATTCACATTCATTTTTAAAACAATGATTAATTATTCATTTGAGTTATTCATTTTCGTTATTCGGAATAATAAATTCTTTTTTTTATTAATTTGAATGCTATTCACAAAAAATGAAATACACAAAGAATTTCAGAATTTTCAGTTATTCTTTTTTTACTTATTATTCAGTTTTGATTCATTATTCTATTGTTATTTATTGTTAATTTATTGTTTTAATTCATTATTCATTTATTATTCATTATTTTTTTATTTATTATTCATTTTTTATTCATTATTCATTTTTTATTCATTATTCATTTTTTATTCATTATTAATTTTTTATTCAAGATTCATTTTTTATTCAGTATTCATTGTTAAATCATTACTAATTTTTTATTCATTATTTATTTGTTACTAATTTTGATGGCTGAGGACTAAAATGAATAAAAAATTAATAATGACTAAAAAATTACTAATGAGTAAAAAATAAATAATGAATAAAAAAGTAATAATGAATAAAAAATAAATAATGAATAAAAAATTAATAAAGAATAAAAAATAATAATGAATAAGAAATGAATAATGAATAAAAAAATTAATAATGAATAAAAAATTAATAATGAATAAAAAATTAATAATGAATAACAAAAGAATAATGCATAAAAAACTAATAATGAGTACAAAATGAATAATGAATAAAAAATGAATAATAAATAAAAAATTAACAATAAATAAAAAATTAATAATGAATAAAAAATTAATAATGAATAAAAAATAAACAATGAATAAAAAATTAATAAAGAGTAAAAAAAGAATAATGAATAACAAATGAATAATGAAAAACAAATTAATGATGTTTAAAAAATTACGAATTAACAACAAAAGAATAATGAATAAAAATTAATAAAAAACTAATAATGAGTACAAAATGAATAATGAATAAAAAATTAATAATGAATAAAAAATTAATAACGAATAAAAAATGAATAATGAATAAAAAAGAATAATGAATAATTAATAACAAAAGAATAATGAATAATGAATAAAAAACTAATAAAGAGTTCAAAATGAATAATGACTAAGAAATGAATAACGAATAAAAAATTAATAATGAATAAAAAATGAAAAATGAATAAAAAATTAATAAAGAATACAAAAATAATAATGAATAACAAATGATTAATGAATAAAAAATTAATAATGTATAAAAAATGAATAATGAAAACTAAAGAATAATGAATAAAAAATTAATAATGAATAAAAAAAAGAATAACTGAAAATTCTTAAATTCTTTGTGAATCGCATTCTTTGTGAATAGCATTCAAATAAATAAAAAAATTCATTTATTATTCTGAATATTGAAAATGAATAATTAATCTTTTTTTAAATGAATGAGCATTAAAAAATTTGTTAATAAGTCAATTTTATATTCATTCTTATGGCGTAATTCCGTTGTACTTAAAATTCTGAATATGAAGGCCGATTTTACAGCTCTGCTAATTAGGTTATTATTAAAAACGTAAAGAAGAAAAAAAATAAATCAAAAGAGCTCATAAATTTTGGTATTTATTTTCACTTCAAAACCACTGTGCGCCGCCCTAACAACTGAAAGTATAACCACAATTAACTTTGGTGCATGTACAGTACATTTCAGCATAAATTAACATATTAAATATAAAATTACTTGCATAAATAACAAACACACACCTTCAAATAGCAAGTAGCTTACAATAACACTATTATTTTAATATATGCCACTGTTTTAAAAATTAAATAAAAATTCAACTGAAATTGACTGAACGGTCAGGTCAATAATTTTTAAAGAATGAAAATTCAGTGAGGGCATTAAACAAACAACTTTGTAGCACGCACTTTAATACTTGTTTCTATAGAAAAATTTCCAAAATATGCTACTTCTTATTGAATCTGTTTGCTTACATTCATTTCAAAGGATTCTGCAAATAACTTTCAAAGCATTTCATTCAGTATTGATGGATTTTTATTACATAAAATATGTATTATTCAAAAGATATTTATTTAATAACTCTTTGGTGGCAGACAAAAACTGTGCAAACTCAAACTCTTTACCAGCTCTCATTTAATATATATATTTAAAAAACACCCTCAGGACCTTTACTACGATTTTTAACAAAATTTAAAAGTCAATAGAAGATATGACTTTCTGCCAACATCAAAGTTTTAATGTAATTTTTTTTTAATGCTTTAAAGAGCTTAAATTTTTATTAAAAAGTTTTAAATACAATAAGCTTGGACGGTTGCGCCTGATGTTCGTGTAGCTAGGCGTTTGCATAAATTTCTGTAGCTATTTTATATTTAGCACCTAAATGCTGCTGGCCATAAGCCTTCCATCTGGCTACGCTCAGAGGCTTTAGCAAATAAGCTTGCCAGTAAAGGTCAACATTTGGGTTTCTCATCAAACTGTTTGCAACATTTTGTTGGAATGTAACTCATTTTGGCACTATGTGTAGTATGAGCAGGCTGTTGATGTTGTTGTTTTATTTTTTGCTGATGAATATATATTTCCATTAACCCTTTTATGTCAATTTTTCGATGAATGTCGAAAGTTTTATTGTAGAAAAAAAAATGTTTCATATTGCTGTAGAATATGTTAAGGTACTATTACAGTGTGTAAAAACTTAAAAATAAATTTTTGTTTTTCGTTAGAATATGGTTTTGCAATGTCTTAAGAATACGTATACAAAATTTTAGAAAAAAATGTAATATAGAAAAAAGTTATTGAATATATCATAGCGTTTTTCTCGAAACAAGTTTTTTCGAATCGGCTTCTAAGATATCTGTAGTTCTTCTTGATCGATTTCGATTAATTTTGATTAATTGTGATCCTTATAGACTCTGTTAAGCACTAGACTTATAAAAAACTTTTATATTTTTTTTTTTGTATGGCTGAAAGTTTCGGCAAAAAAGGGGGTTTGTGTACATTTTTTTTCAACGCATACCATTTTTTATTTTTTATTTTTTTTTTTTTATTTGCGTAGGTTGAGTGCTCAACTGCAACCATTAACTTAAGAATGCACTTTGATTTTTTACTTTCAGACGCTTTGTAAATGGCGGAGACGAGAAGCCAATTGCAACAATTTTTTAAACACGCTAACTTCAACGCCCTGTAGAAAATTAACAACAACTATAAAGACAAAAAAAAAATTTTATTTCCTAATGAATAATCCTGCATTATGTAAAAAATTTGAATCATTAAAATTTATAATGCTAGGTAAAAAAAATTAATAAAAAATGTGTTTTTTATAGTTACACACTGCTATAGTACCTTAAAATATTTTTAAAGAGTTTCAAATCAGATGAAAAATTTTGAATAAATTTTTTTATTCATCATATATTTAAAAATGCATACTCGTATCAAAGTATCGAACGAAATTTCGAATTTTCATTTAAAACTCCGCCATTTAATTTTATTGTTCTATTCTAGTTCATTGTGAAAGAAATATCATCGAGTTTAATGTCCTTTTTTATTAATTTCAGGCAGTGTGAAGGAAGCAATCACTGCAGCAGTTGGGTAATTTTTTTTTGTTATAGTAGATACCCAATAACTACTAGAAATTGAATATTTTTTTGAACACATTTTTTTTTAATAGAAATATGAATAAATACAGCCTGAAAATTTAAAGCAAACGCTTTTTGTTTTTAATTCCTGAAAATTACCCTTTTTTGGAAGGTTAAAGTAGTGGTGCCCTTTAAAAATAATGCGAATCTGTTGTAGATTATATAAAAAAATTTATTATACAAAGTGTCGTGACACCTCCCATACAACTTGAACTGTTGTGGCTTAGCTTTTGAACTGTATACATTAGAGCATAGAAACTCGGCGCAAAACTATCACTCACTAACAACATCCTACTGAAAAACAATGTATATTGGCAAAGAGGGCGTGAAAACTCGCATACAATTCGAATCGTTGCTTAGCTCTTAAACTACATACTATCGAGCATTAAAACCCTGTACAGAACCATCATTAACTCACGTCATCTAACTTAAAAACATTAATGCCTATTAGAAAAGAAAGCGTGGCTCTTCCCATGCAGTTCGAATCGTTAATATGGCCTAATTTGTGATGAACTATAGACGGCAAGCTTACTATTTCTGATTTTACGCAAAACATTTTTGTTATAAGAACTAACACCTTAACACTGAGTTTTGTGACACATTTTAACACCAATTCTGAATGAGTACGAAATTAACTCTTGAACACATTTTAAGTTTTCACTGATTTTTGGCATTCAAGTTTGTTTTTGACCTTTGGTGTATTCAGAGACTTATAGTTTAATTTGATGGCAAAATTTTTTGTGGAATATTTTAACCCGTTATATTCCTGTTTTATTGGACTTATTTGCCCTTTATCAAAAATAGGTCAAAAAAACTCATACATTGAAGAGTTATAGGGTTAAAATGTTCCCCGAAAATGTTTCTCGTAATATTTTACATAAATGTGCTGAACACATCCTTTACCAAAAATGTAAGGGTCACATGGTTTCGTTTGCCGATTCACTATGAAAATGTTTTAAAGGGGGATAAATAAGACCCCCTCCAAAATAAAACTCCGACGTAAACTTTCAAAAAGCCGATATACGTATATTTTTTTTGGTCCCCTCTATCAGAATCCGTTGGCAGAACCTTGTTATGTTTCTTTGTGTTGAACAGTGTAATTTGGCATTTCACGAGATGCATATACAGTGAAACCTCTCTTGGGCAGACACTCACCGTCAGCCCATTTTTGTCCGTCCAATAGAGGTGTCCGCTTAATAGAGAGGCTGAGTTTTATATCTTTAAATTTTGTTATAGATTAATGAGCAAATGTTAAAGGAAATTTTTTTCCATGCAAAATACATTTATTGTATTTACGTATTTTACAAAATCGCGCATTATATTATATTCTTTTAACGCATATGTGTTTAAAATAAATAAAAAATCAGTTCATATCATGAAAAATAGTATGTAATTGACAAACATTTTACATGAGTAATTCATGGCTTAAGAAATTCAGAAATCGTTGATTGACGTAAGTTTTTTTGTTTTTCTTAAAAAAAACGATTTTGCGTATGGGTTCGACATCTCGTATGTCTATTCACTGCAACGTTCTATAGCTCAGTGAAGCGATGGCAAGGCAAAGGAAAAAAAAATCAAGCGAGGCGCTTTGTAAGGGAAATCCCCAATTTCATTTCTGTATGTTTACACACATTTTGTCAGTTACTTTTCGAGCTCGTGTCCGCTTGAGAGAGGTTCGCGTCCGTCCAACAGAGGTTCGCGTCCGTTCAACAGACGTTTGTGTCCGCTTGAGGGAGGTTCGCGTCCGCCTAACAGAGGTTTTTCGCCCAATTAGACGAAAATATACTGTCCGCGTCTGCTCAAGAGAGGGTCCGCTTAAAAGAGGTTAATTTGTTCGAAAAAGCGGACGAAAAACTTGGTCGTAGAAAAACTATCCGCTCAAGAGAAGTGTCCGCTTAAGAGAGGTGTTAAGTTCTATTAAAGACTCAAGAGTCATTGAATAGAGAATAATAAAAAAAGATGAAAAAATCAAATCGATCAGATAATTTGTTGTCGAGTTAGAACTGCAGCAAATTTAAAAAAAAAGTATTTTTGAGAAAAACTTAAAAGGATAAAAGCATAAGCTTTCTGACCGATTAACAGCTACTCTATCAAAGGCTATCGCTTAAAAACTATTTGAGATACATACTTAAAACTTGACAGTGTTATTCTTATTAGTAAGTATTAACTATCGAAAAATGTAGACTTTTCGCACTACTAGTGACCCTGAAATGCCTTGCTAAATTTTCTTTTGATTCCGTTTATCAGCTAATGCCGTTACTTGGCGACAACATACCCATCTGGGGAAAAAAGCACTCCGAAAGGCCTTTTTGAGTGCTTTAAAGTCAGCTGAAAGCGTTAAAGCACTGAACCGACGTATGATACACCATTGTAATTTTAACATTACAAGTCATTGGAAAAAGCACTCCAATTGAGCTTACTTTGAATTGTTTCATAAGGCCTACCTTGGCCTTTAAATTTTGGGTCAGCAGATCGTTTTTTTTTTTTCAAGCTTTTTGAACTGTTCGCTTCATAAATCGCTACATAAATCTACAAATATGGGTACATGTAAAAGATATCACTAAAAGTTTTTACTTCCACAACAAATTCTATAGCTTTAATTAAAAATAATATCAATCAATTATCGATTTTCTATGCTTGTCTTTCTGCATGATTGACATAGTTTTGTAGGCGCCTTTTTCATTATTTTATGTAGCATTATTTTTTTTTTTAACTTTGTGAAAATTTTAACCTTTTCTATTATATATGCTCACACTAATATTTGTTGAATATCATATCTTTTAATTTATTTGCATATTAATTATAAATAAAAAACAAATATTCTATGAAAGAAATTTTACCAAAATAAATACTACGGACAGACTTGAATGGAAAACAAAATATAAAATAAATCATAAAAGGAAAAATTAAACAAAAAAACACTAGATAAATTAGTGATTTTTTACCAACGCGTTGCATGTGTAAATATTGTTTACAGGCATGCGATTATACTATAAATGATACCAAATGTGTTTGTGCGTGTGTGTTTATTGTTTTTTTTTAATGAAATAAGTTTTGCAAGCACAATTGGTATGCTCATGACATTTTTTAAAAAAGACATAAATAACAAAAACATTTCCCCAAGAAAATGAACAACCTTCGAAAAGTTAGCCTATAAGCCTATAGTAGCTTGAGTTTTTGAAGTCCTCAATCTGTGACTGTCAATTGAACTCTTATTAAACATAAAAACTCTCATCCAAGACATAAAATATCAAATAATCTATTCTAACAATAAACTTTGAATTTCTGTTTATTTGGTTTCGCAACACGTTAATGTGCATTAATTTTGTTAAAATGTTTTTCCAACTAACTTAAAAAAACAACTATAAATTTTAAAGCCTCGTATTTCTGTTTTCAAACCCATATTTATGAGTGCAAAACAAACACACAAAAAAAAAATAAGAAAAAACCCTAAATAAAGATGCCGTGGCTTTCATAAAGATGCCATAAATTAATCCTACGAAGAAGAAAGAAACGAAGAATAAAGTATGAAACGTTTGTTTATTTATACAAAATATTCAATTTTTAATTAAATTCAAAAATTCTGCCTAGACTTTGGCAACAATTGTTGCCAAAATGTTAAGTTGTTGCCTTGCTTTACAATGGATTGGATTTTCTCTTTATTTGTATTAAAGATTTTAGTGTGGTGTACAACCGCTGGGTGGCGCTTATATTGCTTATTTCTTTGGACAGGCATTTGAAATGCAAAAAAAGAAAATCACACTTACTTAAGAGGTGAGCTTAGAAAGGATTTTTGCTTTTTTATTTTGTTATTTTAATTATACGAACTGTATTTTGATATATTGAATGCGATATTTGTTGGTTTGGTATAGTTCAAATAGGTACTGTTGCTTTTTTTTTTGGCAATATAAATTTTTAATGTGGAGTTGATGAAAGGGTTTATTTATATAAGCCATCTATAACTTTATAGCGGCACTATACCTATATGCGTATTCTACTGTTTCTTTTTGGATCATTTTAGTGGCTTAATCTTCTGTACATTTTGTTTATTGCAGTCAAGTTATTTTCGTACCAGCTTTCTTCTGACAATAGAGTCTACCACCAAGAATTTTCTACCAATATCAGGTATCGTTGGTTGGTTCGCTAAGATAGATTTTATATTTTTTTTTTATATAAAATTTTTTACAAAGGATAAAATTACAAATTTTTTGATTTTTAAACTTAATCACTTTTGACTTTGAAAATGTATTAGTTAACGTAAAAATTTCTTGACACACTCCAAAAACAATTTATAGCTCCATGTTTTCTTAAAGTAACAAACAAAAATTAAACACTCAGCTGTTACCAATTTTGAGATATGATCAGTTCTGCAGAAACATTTTCATGGGTAAGAAAATATTCAAACTCGGTTAATGGGTTAAAGACAAGATGAAATAATTTTTTCAAGTAGAGAGCGAACAAAATTTGATATAAGTGTGCGATTTTTCTCAAAATATGAGAAAACATACCAGTTTATGAGTATAAATACAAACGTCATAACATCGTCCGAACAGCGGTCGAACAAAGGCCGTACGGCCAAATAAGGGTAGAAGATGGTTTCAAAATAGTCACTAAAGCCTACTCGTCTAAGCTACGGCTAAACACGGGTCGAGCAATGGCTATTTTGAAACAATTTTGAACAAAATAAAAATAAATAAAGACAAGATGAAATAATTTTTTCAAGTAGAGGGCGAACAAAATTTGATATAAGTGTAAGAATTTTCTCAAAATATGAAAAAACATACCGGTTTATGAGTATAAATACAAACGTCATAACATCGTCCGAACAGCGGTCGAACAAAGGCCGTACGGCCAAATAAGGGTAGAAGATGGTTTCAAAATAGTCACTAAATCCTACTCGTCTAGGCTACGACTAAATACTGGTCGAACACTGGCTATTTTGAAACAATTTTGAACAAAATAAATTCAATTTGATTTCTTTGCTCCAAAAAATATTTTGGACCACTGTTCCGTTATTCAATAAAAATATTGTTTCGCAAAATCAAGCTGCTTTTTTTGTTGATCTAACTGACAAATGGTTTATTAGCTAGGTGTCTAGCAAGCAAATTTGCTTCATGCAAATTGATTGCTACGTTGACAGCAGCTATTCTTGGATCTACTTTGACGGGCTTAATCATATAGCGATCATGGCGAGCAGTTATCTCCGTGGCCGACCACTCCCTAACATCCGATCAATTTTGATTTGAAGTAATTTCATAACATGCTGCGATCCGGCATATTGTTAATTTGTTGACATTGAACATACGTCTGAATCTTGTATTGGTTTTCCATTTTTCAGCGCTGCTAAAACTTTCGACTTTAAATCGGTTTACAGATGCTTCCTTAAAACTTTCCATAAAACATATAATTTCAACAAAAAATCTATAGTATATTTTAGCATTTTTATTGTTCGTACAAAACTAACATTTTTTTAAGTCTTCTAAAAAAAATTAATAAGTTGAGCAAATAAACCAAACTGTTATTAGAAATTTAACTTATTTCTCAATTCAATTATTTTTATTAAGAAAACTAAAATAGTAGCGAATATATTAAAATAAACACCAGAACGTCATTACCTGTATTAAAATTTTTGTGCTTGCAATTATATGTATAGTATAATAAATACAAGTATTTAGTTCGAGGCTTGTCCGACCACTGTTCGACCCTAGTTTGGTAGAGAATAGTGCAAAACGAGCGCTGTTTGACCCTTGTTCGGACACTGTCTTTGTTCAGTCTAGGTTAGAAATAATTTATCTTTACTCGGACTTCACGTTCGCAACATTCATAGCCGCAAAGTGAATATTGCTTATTTTGACCCTGATGCTCCATCATTTCTGATTTGATTAAAATAATAATGAGCTGTAGTGTTCAAAATGTGTGCGCCGGCTACAAAATTTTGTCAATAGCATGGTTCTATTTATTTTAAAATAGTGCTGTATTCTGAGATAGAGACATTATTAATAAGTTGTGAATTCATTGAGACTAAATTGATATTTTTAAAACCTCTTAAGAATTTTAAATAAAAAATGTGCTATTAATCGCAAGTTTATTCCTTTTTGAACAAAATATATAAGACAAGAAATAACATTTGAAGATGAAATTGACTCGAATGTAGTCGATATTGGCATATTTGTAATATTTTTAATCTTTTACAGCACATGGTAGCAGATTGAGCAAATAACAGCACAATTTACAAATTAATTATATAAAAACATTAAAACTTTATATAATGTCTTTTTTTCTGAAATTTCGCTAGTGCTCATTTAAAGCTAAGAAACGTAAGTTAGGAAATCTGCAAAAAAAATTTTCAAAATATACCTCTCTCTAAGTATTTTCAAAACCAGGTTTGCATCCCATTCGACAAAATGGTAAGTTGAATACGAAATATTTCTAGAAGTCTATTGAACTGACGGCGTCTTTCTGGCATAATTTGGTATTTACATAATCGTCATCTTGAAACCATGACGGCACATTAAAGCTTAGCTTCAGTTCATCAAAGCACAATTTTTTAAATTTCTGATATACAATGATGGCGCAGCTAACTTCATTTTATTTAAGTCATATCATTCATTATAGCACACAATCGGGCAGCACATGTTTTTTTTAATAATATGTCAAATTTGCGTAACTAACTTGACAACAGCAAGGAAGTACTTTAATTTTTTACTTTTATCCGGCTGCTATTGTTTTGATTGAACTTTAATGAAAAGCTCAACAACACTCTTCCATTATTTGTGCCCAGTGCGCGGAAATAATTTTCATAGCTATGTGGCATTAAATTATTCGCTCAAATTGATTTGAATTAATTGCTTTATTCTTGTTTTAATTATTTTTGCACCGTTAGCAATCAAAACAATAGAAAGCTTTGTGAGTGGGTGTTAGTTTTACTCATTACTCATAATAAGTAGCTTTAGCCCAGCTCATTTTATCGCAAACACACACACACCAAGTCAATAAAGCTCTTCCGGTTATCTACCCAGTAGGCAAAAAGGCCAGCTTCCTTTAAAAGAAGTCGTAAGCTTCTTGCTACTTTTGACGGTCACATGGAATAATGACTAAACTCAAAATATCGTAAAAAAAGCAACTTTGCAACTTCTGAAAAAACTTCGTGTTTT
Source organism: Dichetophora obliterata (assembly GCA_963920525.1). Taxonomy (NCBI): domain Eukaryota; kingdom Metazoa; phylum Arthropoda; class Insecta; order Diptera; family Sciomyzidae; genus Dichetophora; species Dichetophora obliterata. Next base: position 184,615,089 of record OY986438.1, read on the forward strand.
CTCAAAAGTAAACTATTTACTTATTGCTATATCAGAGTGGCCATTCTCGCACAACTTTTGAAATTTTTTCGGAGATCTCCCTCTAAACCCTTTTTTGCGGAAATTTCAATTGCCATTCTCATACGACGTGGAATTTTTTGCCATTCTCGCAACGGTTGGCCGCACTAGTGTCAATTAAAACCGGGGATGATCAGCCGCGCGAGAGTTTCCAATCCCGGCTGTCGGTAGCCTACCATGGGGTGGGTGCTATTCCTAGATTTGGGAAGAGAGTTTGCTTCTCATTAAACACCAAAGGTTGTAGGGGCTTCTGTTAAATTAATGGCGTTTTCGTTTCTCGAAAAAATGTTTAATTTTTTCTGCTCTCTTTCTGCCGTTTTTGAAAAATCTGAATTTTTTTCTTCTTTTGAGATCAACATTTTCGCAAAAAGAAAACGATTCAATTTTAGAGGTCACTCTTTTTATTCTCAAGAGGGGAGAATTTCCAAAATGGACAGAACAAATGTTGCATTTTTTCGAGAAACGAAAACGTCATAAGAGTATTAACGAAATAAAAAAGTTAAGTTATTAACAAGGGTTATATATTATATATTAATTAAAAATAAATTTAAGAGTTTTTACAATGAGATGGAGATTTATTGTCCTTACTTTTTAGAGGTTGGTTAAAGAAGAAGGTATATACAAAAAAGTCAAAAAGTATATATTTTAAAGCCCAGCTTTTAGCTGTGTTTAGTTTCTGAAAAGTACAATTCAAAATATTAAGTTTAAGACCCATATTTGAGCTGTGTATGTGCAAAATGACGTAAGCCAAATAAAAATTAACAATTTTGCAATAAATGAGATTTTTTTTACATGGTTAATTAATTTTTCACATCTATACTAATACTTATTGCCAACTGTTTTTGTCAACTACGTCTGAATAAGAAATAGAAAAAACTATATATTTTGGTGGGATGTTTTTCATTATTTCAGTGTCTTTTTGGAGAGATAAAGTGAAACTGATTAGGATTTTGTACACATCCCTGCAGGACTTTCACCCAACTTTAAGATGATTACAAACTACTTTCAAAACAAACCACAAGTGGTTGAATAGTCAACTATTTTCTTCGAAAATAACTATTGATGTTCTCTATGAAATGGACGCAAAATCACCAGTACATACTACCTACGATATGACAGATTGACTAGTTTATATATGGTCCTTTTGAAACCAACTAGTAGTCAGTCTATCTGGTTACTTTTATTCTACTTACTAGTGAGGAATAAAACGACTACATTTTAAATGTTGTTTTATAAACTAGCTTGTAATGAAAATAGAAAATATTTAGAAATACCAAAAAATATTTTAAGATCGACTCAAAATTTAATGTGAAATATGAAATGTGAAATAGGCGCTATACGAAAATTTCCAAAACATTTTTTTCCATTTATTCTGTATGAAAAAGCAAATCACAACCCTGGTGACGGAGAAACAAATTGATGCAACGCTATGACTTTTGCTTTGCTCGCTACTACAACCCTGAAATTCTGGTTCGTGGCCGCTCAACTCACAACTTTTCGATGACTTTTCAACCAAATGAAAGTTACTCCGTGAATAACTACATTAAAGTTACTTTACTTTTCGGACTAGTTACTAGTTTGGTCCTGCAGGGATGCTTTAGAGATTTTTGACTAAATAAATTAAAGTAAATTTCTGGCTCTGTCAATGCTCACTGGGTATCTGTATTTTGCGTTCTCACTTGCATTACTACCTGGCAAAAGCTCGACCTATGTGACATCTCTGCACTTTCAGAAAAAAGCATTAAAACAAAGGTATTCTATTATTTCCCTTCGTTTGCCTTTTTTTTCTTTTTTTTTTTTTTTTTTGTTTTTGGTTTTGTCTCTGAGTGCAGCAACCAAGTTCATTGTTAATTTTTGCCTGCGTTGCCACGTGTTTTTTTTCTGGTTGACGATTGTTTTTCGCTAGTTTTTTTTTTTCTTTTTAATATCATGGGATTTATTTTATTTGGTTTAACATGCATGAAAGCTTGAATTTTTTAACACACATTCGTCACTCTAGCTGCCATTAAATGCAAATCGTGTTCGTGTCTGTTTGTGTGTAATGGCGACATTTTGCTGCTGAGTTTGAATGATGTGCTCATATCAGTTTTCGCTTTTTCTGCAGATACATTTCATTCGTTTGTCATTTTTTGTGCTAAGCTCTCAGTTCTCTTTTTTTTTTGTTCTTTGTAAATATCCCGACTTGTTGAATTTTAACTTCAATTCGACTGTTATAATTATTCTACATCTTTTCTATTTAATCTTTAGGTTATGCGTACTTACAAGCATTTGAATCACACTGTGTGTCATTCTATTGGTTAAAGTTTAAAAAAAAATATCTCTTGCATTATTAATTTTTAATTTATGTATGCAAACATTGAACAAATATTCCCCGTAGTAAATGAAAACATGACTAGATGAATTATTTCTTAACCCTTGAAGGACATGCTTATTTTTTATACATAAAAGTCAAGCTTCGTCGTATCTACTACGCCATTTTTCAAAATGGTCCTACGGACTACCTTTATGTCATAATGTTTCGAAATCACTTGTTTTTGATTATTAAGCTTATGTAGAATAAATAAAAACAACAGTTTATTTAATATATAATAACAACAGTTTATTTAATAATTTTTCACAGATTGAGTTAATTTAGATTGTTTTACAAAAGGTACATTTAAAAAAACAAAATAAATATAATTAAAGGCACATACTTGACATTGAATTTTTCGTTATTTAAGAAATAGTATACTAAATTTTAATGAGATCATATTTTTATAGGATTGAGAATATCTTATAGGCCAAAAACACAAAGCTCTATTTTATGCTCCCCACACAAGCTCATATGGCGTTTTGAGCACTATGATTTGTTCATGCGACTGTTGGAGGGGGGACAAAGAGCACATATTTTCCTCTTCTTCTCAGAATTTAATTCTGGATTGTTTCGATCCTTCTTCAGCCATAGACTATTGATGCTGTTTCGCACCTCTGTTGACAAAATTGGAATCCGTATCCTACTATATACATAATTAAACTTTAATAAGTGAAAAGTGTTTATTTTCATTAAGCTGGCACGATTAAAGGTCTTTGGATTTGCTTAGAACATGTTGTTCGTATAAATAATAAAGCATTATTGAAAGACATATTCAAAAAACCATAGAATTGACATTTAGGCTATCTGTTAGTGAACAGCATATAAAACTACACATGTGTTCAAATGTATCGACGCCTCCTTAAGCAAGCGGTACATCGTCTTCATCCAAGATACTTAAATCCTCTAAAGAGCTTTATTCTTCAAAACTTACATTGAAAGGGTCCTCTTGACCAGTCTCCTTGTTGTTGTTGTAGGGCTCATCGTCTAAGTCATTGTCCAGATTGTTTTGAGAGTCGTCTGTACCTAATCTATCGTTGTTGCAATCTAATTCATCGTCGAATTCATTGCTGTCGTCACAAATCGACAGAAGTTTTCCTATTTCCTAAACTTTTATTAATTTTTTGCTGCACAATTTCCATTTTAACTGTACAAATCTGATATAATTACAGAAGATATAACAAATTTTCATGTAAAAAGAATAACATAAAAAATGCAAAAGTCACACAAAAGACATGCTTCGTCGTATTTATTTGGCTGTACATTTGCGCACACCACCACCGAGATTACGATTTACGCTATACGACAAAATGAGAACAAAACAAACAAAAACAAGAAAGAAATACGATAAAATGTGACCATGCGTCGTTAAATACAATGAAGCTGCGTATACTCGAAAGTCTTTTTTTAATTCTCTATTACATTGGCCATTAAAACACTGACCACTAAAACACTGATGACATCTACCTTAAACAGTATGCGACCATGGGAGTAGACATGCTGCTTATGTCGCACAAAATAAAAGAGAACAAAAAACATTTTGTAAAAATGCTCTCAACGCCAAAAACATAATGAGAACACACTGAAAAAAAAACAAATGAAAAAGAAGCACACGAAAGCTAATAAAGACACAATTTATTTTCACAATAATTTCTACAACTTTAACAGCTGTATTATAATTTTTTTCGCTGGCAATCAAATTCTGTCACATCTCGCTTACAGTTATGCATTACAATGTCATAACCTTATCAAAAAGTTGTTTTTTATCCACCGTACAGTCCTGTTTTTCCACCCATTAATTTCGAACATCAAGGACAAAGTGCGTCTACAACGATTTTCGATACCAGAAGATGCCGTATATGAGTTCAAAGACTTATGTTTTGGAGGTATCTCAAGCGGGATAGGTTAAATGTTATGAAAAATGGTTCGAACGCATGCAAAAATGTATTAGTCATTGGTTTATTCTGAAGAGCACCAGTTGTTGTTGCAACCTGTAGCTCATGAGCTCATTTGGCATAAAGCTCCAATTTAATTCTAAAAGCAAATAATATATTTTTTCAGAATTATAAAATAAATCCTATATTTTTATGGTTATAAAACACAATAAAGGTTTTTGATTTTTGAACCCATGGCGTGTTGCGAGTCAGGGTTGCCCTCAAAAGAAGACATCTTTAAATTCTACCAAATAAAACATTACCAAAACAAAAACTTCTCTCTAAACTTCTCTCTCAAAACAAAAACTAATACTCCGTATTTTTTAAATGATATGCAATCTGATTGAAAAAATAACACATTTATTTTAATAATGAATTTCCGTTTAGTTTTTTCGGTGGTACGTTTGTCATAACCTCAAATTTTCGTTTTTTATTTTTTGTGATATTTTTATTTAAAAAAAAATATTAATAATGGAAGATTTCTATCAAATTGGAAAATTATCTACAAAATGACCAATATGATCTGAACAAAAAATCAACCACATTTGGTAAAATTCTGTGGCAACGCATATGTGAATATGTGTTACGTATATGAAATTTTAAGTATTTTATTATAATTTGCCGCAGTAAGAGTGGGTTCGAACACTATAGGACCATTTTTTATTATGCTTTCATTGCGTTTACATTGTTTTTTTTTTCCTATTGCTGCTTATTTTCTTTTATTTATTAGTCAAGCATAAAATATCAAGCATTTTGTTTCCTCAATCGCTTGCATTCCGAACCTTGTCCATTGATCACTGACAATTTTTCCTCAACCAAGAAAAACAAGAAAACATCAATCATTTTTACATGATTTGAATTGTGAGCTATTTTGATCAAGTAAGTTTGAAGAAGGCAACAACAACAACAACTGATTTTTTTTTTTTTTTTTTTTTTTTTTTTTTTTTGTAGCAAACATTTCTCATTGAGTTTTGCAATAATTTTTTCTTTAATACTTCTTTTCCGAGCTTGATTTAAGAATACTTCAATATAAACTTTTTATGATTTTTTAAAATAGGATACACATTCATATTCATATGTATTCATATTTTGTCAGTTGATATTAAGGTATTTTGACATATTTAATATGCCAATCAAAATTAGTAGTTCAAAAATTTAAATAAAAAAACATTTTAAGAAAAATAAAAACTAAAGGTATTCTGTGTGCATCGCAGTGAATTGACCCTTACCGCCACGATTTCTAGTTACGTGCGCTAACCATTAAACTAATGATCTGAGCATGTTAGTAACAAAAACAAGTCAGTTGCGATGCTAAGAAAAAATTCTTATTTTATGTAGGAACCTTGTTCCAATAATTCTGTGAGCTGAAAATGTTCTTAAAAATATAACTTTAGATATAAAAACTGATTCTGTTTCGCAGCAAGAAAAGGAACCCAACTTGCATGGAAAAAATTTACGTTAATAATGTTTATCTTAAAGCCTTGTATAAATAGTAGATACTTTAAGAACTGGGCATTTTTGAGCTAACTTTGTGTGCATTGAACTTTTAAAATAAAACTGTTTATAAAGCTTTTAATAATTGCTACCGATTTTTGGTGTCCCGATGTGATGATAACATGTCAGTATGTAATGCTGACAGTATTTTCCATTTATTTTTACTTTCCCGAGTAAACATAGCAGCGGGAAAACAGCGGTCGAACATGGACGTCGCAGCCGAACAAGGATCGAACATCGTCAAAAATAATCCAGAAAGTTTACCCGTCGAAAGTTAGATCGACCAACGGCCATGCAAGGCCTAAATTAAGTTCTTCGCCCGTAGTTAAGTAGCTGTACGCCCGTTGTATGCCACAAAACTTTTCAAAGCTCTTATTCAACAGCCAACGTATGCGCAACAACAAGAGCAAGCCTCACTCAGCGATGTTGATGTTTATGTTGAAAGTGTAGCACCATGTATGTGGCGCAAAAGCATTTTTTTTTTTGTGTATGAAGTTAGTAAAAAAGAGGAGCTCATTTTCATTGTAGAATAATCACTTTTCGGCTGTTGTACGGCTGATGTACGCCCGTTGTACAGCGGAGATTATTTCACAACGGCCTATAAACAGCCGCTGTATGACCCTTGTGCTGCCACTGTTTGGCCAAAAAGCCCTCCGAAAGACCCTTGTGGGACCCTTGCACGGCCGAGAAAAATATTTAAAATTAGGCCTTGTTCGGCCGTTGTTTGGCCTTAGCTAAAAAGTTTTTATTTTTACTCGGGTTTCTTTAATTCTCTTTCATTCTTTTTGTTATTTACGTTGACATTCAATTTTAATTTAAGCAGATTCCTGACAATTTGTTACTCATTTATTCTACAACACAATAGCTTTATATAAGCAATAGCATCAAATATAAAATAAACCTCGACTATAAATTGTGAAATTAATTTATGGTATATGTGTTTCTTTCTGTTTTCTCATTAGCAATATAATTCCAAACAATGCTCTAACAATTTAATTTTATTGGCAACATTAGGAGAGACACACACAAAGCCACATTAAAAATAATATCTATGAGCATGAATGTATCCGATGGATAGATTGCTACATCAAAGTGTAAACAAACAAACCCATTGTATTGATGCGCATTCGTCATTTAAGTCAGCATGCGGTAGAAATGCGTATGGAACAGATAATGAAAATAATAATAACAATCGCTAGAATAGCAAGAATAGCAAACAACAAATTAAGTGTTGCATTTCATTTCAATAAAATAGAAAATAGAAAATAAAGCTTTATTTATTTAAATGTCAATTGTTTTTCTCCTTTAATGCGAACATAAAATTTAATCGAATTGGATGTCAAAGCATTGAATTTAAAATAAAACATTGATATAAGCTATGGCGTAAATAAAACATTAATTTAGAAGCAAAGAGATATTGTAAGAGAGAATTTATAGCAAAGCCGTGACAAATCAAGTGATAAATGTCAAATGAATGATGCTTCAATCGCAGTTATGTCACGAAATGAAAACGGTTTTTATGGCATTAACTTTTTGTGAAAGTTAGAGGATGCTCAAGGTCTTTGGATTTTAAACATTTAAAAGGAAAAGAAGCAGAACTTATTTTATGATCTATTTTGCTATGCTTTATTGATATATAACTGTTTTATAACATCAATTTCAATTAAATGATAAGCCAAATGACCAGACCAGCTCTAAATAAGATCTCGTTTCTCTCATTGTCTAGCCAAACATATATTAATAAAGATAACAACGCAAGCTTCTGAAAGTATTTGAAGTAACCGTTACGCTCCAGAGACTCCACCACGCGTACATGTTTTCCTAACGGCTCAACATTGACCACACTCGAGAAGTATTAAACAATATGTTGTGCAATTTTATCACCAATAATAGCTGCTCACATGTCATAAATTTAAGCAGCTTATGTTGCACGATAGACTCCAGACTTTATTAATTTCTCAAAGTAAAACAAAATCAAGCATACTTCAAGGCGCATGAGAGTGTGACACACACAGCAAAACCAAATCAAATCAATTAAGTAGAGAAATTAATACTGTAATCCAGGGTAAAATGGTCAGAGACCGTTGGCTGAGACGTACTTCAAGCAGGCAATCGTTGAGTCACTCACATACATATGTACATACAATACGGTTGTCTGGGTCAAAATGACCGCATTACCCAATAAACTGCAATGCGGCAGTTATGCAAAAATATGGCAGCACTGAAAACTGCGTCAGCAATAAAAGTGTAACATATGCGTTTATTTTTCCCGTTATTTATTTATGTTTTCAATTTATTTATTTTTTTCTCCATTTATTTTCAATTCCAACGTTTTGTTGTTGCAGCAAAATAAACGAGCTCACGTTTGTCTGAGCAGTCAAGCACATCAATACCAAAAACTACAAGCAACACACTGGCTACAAGCTATGAAAATAACAACAAGCCGAAAAGCTTGTTTGTATTGTTACTTTTGTTGTTAGACGTAATCATAGGCTAATTGCACGTGGGAGCCAGCCAAGTTTTGAGATTTTTTTTTTTTGAGTGAGTCAGTGATTCATGTTTCGAGAGCATGATGCATTATGGATGCATCTGGAGTACTTAAGCTATGTTTGGGGCTATAGTCGGAAATGTTGTTTTGTGTGACGTGTCTTCAGCTATTAGCTTTGCATGAGTAAGCATAACGTTTGAGGGCAGTCATGTCCTCAGAAAGTGCTCAATGAGTCAAAGCATAGACCATGTACTAATTCATCTAAGAAACAAAGACACCGTTTTGATAGTATCGTCAGTGTAGAAGTAGAATTCATTTTTATGCAGTAATAGAGAAAATTACTGGTTTTTCTCGTTAGTAGATATTTTTTAAAAATATTTTAAAATCATTTTATCTATAGTAATAAAACTCATTTTCTGTTTGTTTGTTTGTTTGGTCTTTATACAAATCTAAACGGCTGAACTGATTTCGCTCAAACTAAGTATACATATTAAGTGCATCCCAGCTAAAAATGTTACATACTTAGTTTTTGCCACGCCTACTTTTAAATTTTTTAACTAACGGTAATTTTGTTATTATAATACTTTTTACGATCGGAGATTTTTGTGTATTTAATTTTAGGAAATTTCTGTTATTTTGGCATCAAAATTACTCACATATATTCAAATTGAAGAAATTTTCAGTACAACGACTTTTCCATTAAACATCGTTACCTAAGAATGAGAAAAAAACGACATGAAAATCAAAGTTTGGTCTTTCGATGCAAATATCTCCGCTGTTCATTAATATATTTCATTAAATTTTTTTTTTGTTCAAAAGTTCAATAAAATTACTTCACAAAAAAGGTTGAACTGTACCGTTACGTCAGTGAAGCTATGCTTTATAATTATGTCAAAAAAGGTCCAAAATATTGACTTTTTAATAAAAAAATTACTCAAAAATTGTTTTTGTTGTAAAAATTAAATCAATTAAAAATTGCACATCTGGCTGCCTTTCGTATGACATAGCATTTATTTGCAAAATTCTTCCAGCTATACGCAAAAACTATTTTACTGTTTTTGTCATTGAAACAACTGGGTACCTTTGATTTTTTTCGTGAAATTTATTTTTGCCAAAATGTTGTTTTTATTTTTTTACAAAAAAGTCAAGTCTCAAAAATAATTTATGTGAAAAAAATTATCCCAATATCTCTTTCCAATCAAAAGTTATGGCTAAAAATCTATTTTTTCATACCTGACTATTAATAAAACTGAGTTTTGTTTTAATATTCTCTATATAATTTGAACTTCCCCATTTATCTTTAAGAATGCAGTTGTTTATATAAAATTTCGGTTTATATAAAATCTTCCTTATAAAAATCTACTAAGTTTTTTTTGCCTCCCCATCCCCCGCCTCCCTCATGTAAAATTTGTTTTGTTGTGATGGCTCTATTTTTCCTCACTATTGTGTCACCGTTGTCACTCAGTTCTTTATCAATGGTACTTTAAATGTTGTATATATGTATATCACAATTTCATCGAAAAGATGACTGTGAATAAGAATGCTGTAAAAATTAGTATTTTCATGTAATAAGTTTCAGCTATATGGCTATATAGCCGTCAATAACGGCTAAGTGTTGTCTACTTTTACAGTTGCGCTTTCAACACTTAAAAACATAGAATTGGATCAATTTAAATTTCCAGCTTACTTGCTGGATTATTTGTTGTTTTTGCTTTGCTTGCAAATGCGATGATATGATCCTGATCTCCCATGAAAAAAACGCAGCTAATATAAGTTTTAGTAGCTTCATTTTTAGTACAACGAATTTTTCATAAAACATTGATAGTAAGAAAAAAATTATATAAAAATCAAAGCTTTTACTTTTAATGCCAATATCTCCGCTGTTTTTAATATATTTCAATAAATTTTTTTTTTTTGTTAAAAAGTTCAATATATTTTTAATATAAATCTTTGTTTAGATGTTAAAATGTCCGTATCTTTAGGACGCATTGAGTCAAATCATAGTCATGTTGATTTTGTCATGTCAAAAAACAAAAAATTGCAAATCTATTAACTGAATAAAAAATCTATGTATGTAAATAAAAGTGGATGCATGTATGTAGGTATGTCTGTATGTATATCAGGTATCAACTCAAAAAGCGCTAAACCGATCTTTATGAAATTTTCCGGGAAAATGAAACAACATCTTAAGAGTGCTCCTGGAAAGTTTGGTGTCGATTGGACAAGGGGGCGTTGTACCTCCCATGTAACCCAAGTTTACACAAATCATAAAAATTGCTATATCTGTGGTCAAAAGGAATAATGACTAAACTCAAAATATTGTAAAGAAGCTATATGGAATTTACATTATTGACAATTTTTGAAGTATCCACATATCCATTTTTTGGCCAGAATTGATCATCACTTATGTCTGCATGCATTTTGTTTCTAACGGTTCATATATTTCAAAAAAATGGGTCGTAGTTCGTGGTACTATAATATCGCTTTTTTACGATACTTTGAGTTAAGTCGTTATTCCTTGTGACCACAGATATATCAGACAGTTTTGATCGTAAAAAACTAAAATTTTGTTTAGATATTTACTATCTGCAACTGTTCTAAAAATGGGTGTGGTCGTACTTTATCTACGACTACTTTTTTGAAATCATTCCAATTCCTGAGTTGCACTAGTTTTATTGCAATTAAGACCAAAGAACCAAGGCATGCGCCTTATACAAACGAGGTTTAAACTTTGACCTGAAAGAAAAGAGATAGATTATTTAGAGAAATTGATTGGAACCATACGTGAATTATTGATTAGGTGGAACAAACGTGAAAGACAACTTGAATTGCTTTAACCGAGGCTAGTGTTATGCCTTAACCTCGGCAAGCAATTCCAACACTTAGTTGTTCCTGTCCTTTAATTCCACATTTTCCACAATTTAGTTCTGGATTATCAGTTTTCCATAATTCTTAAATGTAGGAAAGAACAAGGAAAGTAAAAAGAACCATTCCCAAACCCAGATTCGAACCAGTGACTTCTGGGTTCATAGTCTAGTGCACTCTCCACTAGACGACAAAGTTTATATAGTAAACTATATATATACATGTTGAAATGCCCATTTTACCGCCCACATTTCAATGGAACTTTTCTATATAAAAGGCGGTTTTGATCGAATAAAACTAATATTGGGGGTTGGAATTAATTTTAAAGGTTTTTTTTCGGTTTTTGAGCATTTATTTAGAAACAACGGTACAATGTATATTATTCAAAGTATTGTCCATCGTTAGCTACAACATTTTCCCATCTTTCTGGCAGCATATGGATTCCGCGCCGGAAGAACGATTCGTCTTTTGAGGCAATCTACGAATCGACCCATTTTTTGGTATCCTCGTAAGAAGTGAAGCGCTGCTCAGCCAAGCCATGCGTCATCGATCTGAATAGGTGGTAGTCGGAAGGGGCTATGTCTGGGCTATAAGGCGGGTGGGGTAGCACATCCCAATTCAGCGCCTCCAACGTTTCCTTGACGGTTCTTGCAACATGTGGCCGTGCGTTGTCATGTTGAAAAACCACTTTGTCGTGTCTTTTGGCATATTCCGGCCGTTTAACCTTTAATGCTCGGCTCAATTACATCAATTGTTGTTGGTAGCGTTCCCCAGTGATGGTTTCGTTAGGTTTTAGCAGCTCATAGTACACGACACCCTTCTGATCCCACCAAATACACAGCATAAGCTTGGCGCCATGAATATTCGGCTTGGCCCTCGATGTTGATGCATGGCCGGGTGGTGCCCACGATTTTTTTCGCTTAGGATTATCGTAATGGATCCACTTATCATTGCCATTGACAATACGATGCAAAAAACTCTTCCTTTTATGCCGTTGAAGCAGTTGTTCGCACATGCAAAATCGCCGTTCAACGTCTCTCGGCTTCAACTGGTACGGCACCCAATTTCCTTGCTTTTGAATCATTCCCATGGCCTTCAAGCGTTTGCCGACCGTTGATAAGTCGACTCCCAATGATTCCTCGGCAAGCATTTCCAACACTTAGTTGTTCCTGTCCTTTAATTCCACATTTTCCACAATTTAGTTCTGGATTATCAGTTTTCCATAATTCTTAAATGTAGGAAAGAACAAGGAAAGTGAAAAAAACCATGCCCGAACCCGGATTAAAACCAGGGACCTCTGGGTTGATAGTCTAGCGCACTCTCCACTAGACTACTCACAAAGTTCTTATAGTAAACTATATATATACATGTTGAAACGCCCATTTTACCGCCCACATATCAATGGAACTTTTCTATATAAAAGGCGGTTTTGATTGAATAAAACTAATATTTGGTAGCTTAGTTCATATGTTTGCTATGGTCGTAATAAATCTACGCCCACTTTTCGAAATCATGCTAATTCCATGGATGTTCACGTTCTGAAAATGCAATTTGATATGTAGGTGCAATGGGATCAAGTGGCGATAACTTTATATATAAATAATGACACGCTTACTTTTTTCCGCCCATCTCTTTATAAAAAAATTAATATATATATTAGGCTTCGTCGATTTGCAAACCTATGTTACCTGGGCTATTTTCGGATCCGGCATAAAAAGTAATTAAAAAAAAAAAACAAAAAGGGCCAATAGGGGTCCAAAATTCCCTATCACATCTTCAATTTTCTGAATTTTTTTTTTAGGAATTTTTAAAAAATTTTTTGTATATAAACTTGCACAGCTAGAGCAAAACTGATGCCAGAAGGGAAATCCTCTTACCCGATTCAACCTAAAACCAGTCTCACATTTATACGCTTACATACAAAAATTTGTCGTAAAAAATTCGTAAAAAAAAAAATTCACACACTTCAAGGTATAATTTTAACGTTGGTGCGTATGTATTTTTCCGTGAAACTTTAGCAAGTTATAAAGCACATACCATGGATGCTTTTTGCTTTGAAAAGGGGCGTGGCACCTCCTAACCAAGTATGTTCACAAACGGCCAAAATAATAAGTACACCACCTTGTCACATATTAGCTGGGTTTATTCATTTTGGTGTCAGTCTTTGAATGCAAATGACTCTAATTATAATTAGTCCAATCTGGCAACGACGTTACCAACAAATAAGTATCGTTTTTTTCAATCAATTTTCGTGAGCATTCACATTTTCAAATAAAATGCCTTTTTTACTTGGTCATAATAATGAGGTTCTTGGTCATTCTGCAAGGTGGAATTTTTAATAACTACAAAAAATATTGAATTCTTTCGAAAAGGTTTGTAAATTTGTATTAAAAAATAAATTGTATTTTAAGACTTCTGTTTGTTGCAAAATAACAATTTTTAAGATAAAGAAAGTCGCACTGCACACCCGAAGAAAGGCGCTAAATTTTAAACCTCAGGGACCAGGGCTCCACTCTCCGATCCATTGCCAAATCACTTGTGGTAGGTCTGTCTGTTTTGTGCAGAATGCACTTTATCATGCAGAAACTCACGGCAGACCAAAAAAACCTCAACAACTTCAGTTATTCGGATTATTACTTTGGCTAAAAATGATCCTTTTAAGACTTATAGAGTCATTTCTATGGATATCGAAAGTTAAGTTTCTTCCGAACTGTTCCCTGAAGACTCGAAGAAGCTAGTTTGCATGGTCAAATAGCCCGAAAAGTTCCATTACTTCGAAACAAAAATTTGAAGATTAGTTTGTCATTTGCCAAAAGTCATAAACATTGGTCTGGACCAGAAGGGGAAAAAAGTGGAGCATCATTTTATGGAGCAACGAAACCAAAATAAATATGTTTGGAAATTATTATGGACAGCACTTTCGGCGTCCAAAGGGAAGTAATTTGATGTACGGTTCACAAAAAAAACCGTTCAACATGGAGAAGGCAACATTATGGTATGGGGATGTTTTTCGTGGTATGGTATTGGACCAACACATCAAATATCCGACAATATGGAAAAATTTTTTTGTAAAAATATTATGGAAAACGTAATATTTCCATATGCTGACGAAAATATCAGAATCTTTCACTAGAGTTGCATTACGCTCTCTTAATTTTAAAGGTTCAATGCCATCTTATAGTGCACGATGTCTGTTAGTTGGCCTGAAACCTTCGGAGACTAGGAGAAATATTTTGTCACTTCTTTTTGTCCATTACATTATTTCTGGGGTAGTTGATAGTCCAAAGTTGTTGGAACTAATAAATTTTAATGTGCCTGCAAGGACTTTTAGGAATTTTGATCCGTTCTATTTGGAAATGTGTCACACTAATTATGCTGCAAACGCGACTATTTATAGAGTATTGAATTTGTTATAAATTTCAATCATAATTTAGGTTTTGCTATATCTAAGGATCAAATGAGAATTTTTCTTAATACCATTTTGTAATTAATTTCTTTGTTAATAACTTTTTCTAGTTTAGTCTGTAAGAAATATTGTTCAAAGACTATTGAAGTAAATAAATAAATAAAAATAAATAAATAAATAAAAATACGCCTCTTAAATGGATCTACCATCAAAGTAACTATCCGAAACATATTTTCAAGTTAGTAAAGGATTATTTTCAGGACAACAACGTGACAGTATTTAATTGGCCAAGTCAGTCACCTGACATAAATCCAATAGAAAATCTTTGGATAGTCCTAAAACGAGAATTGGCAAAAGAAACCTTTTCAAATAAGGACCAATTATGGTCGTTTGTTGAAAAATCATGGTATGATATACCAATCGTTACTTGCCGAAAGCTAATATCCAGTGTGCCCAGAAGAATCGCCAAAGTTGTACAGTATAAATTTGGCCATACCGGCTACCAATCAGCAATGTAAGATTTACAAAAAAACCTGCTTTAAAAATCATTTAATTCTATTTTTATTTACAGGCTCTCAATGGGCTTTTTTTGGAAAAGCAATATCGGTGATTTATTTTTGATTAAGCTACAATGAAGTTGATTTAATTTTTTAAATTAATTTTTCTGGTTAAAGCTATTTAACATAATGTAAATAATTGTATTATACATAAATTTTGTTCCTTTATATATAGTAATGAAACTCATTTTCTGTTTGTTTATTTGTTTGGCCTTTATACAAATCTAACTGCATTATTCTGTATCACGAAGAAGCACACCAACGATGAGAAAGACACGAGAAGCAATACTTTCTTCCATTCAAAACTGTATTGCTTCTCGTGTCTTTCTCATCGTTGGTGTGCATGTTCGTGATACAGAATAATGCACTAAATGGCTCAACGGATTTCGCTCAAACTAGGTAAACATATTAAGTACATCGGAGCTTAAAATAATACATACTTAGTTTTTGCCACACCCCCTCTGAAATTTTTTAACTAACAGTGATTTTATTATTATAATACTTTTTACGATCCGAGATTTTTGTGTATTTAATTTAAAAATTTTTTTGTTATTTTGACATCAAAAACACTCACATATATTCAAAATTATAGAAATTTTCAGTACAACGACTTTTTCATTAAACCTCGTTACCTAAATATCAGAAAAAAAACGACATGAAAATCAAAGTTTGGTTTTTCGTTGCAAATATCTCCGCTGTCCACTAATATATATTATTCAAATTTTTTTTTGTTCAAAAGTTCAATAAAATCACTTCACAAAAATATGTTGAACTGTACCGTTAAGTCAGTGTAACTATGTTTTATAATTATGTCAAAAAAGATCCAAAATATTGACTTTTTACTCAATAAATTACTCAAAAATTGTTGTTGTTGTAAAAATGAAATTAATTAAAAATTACGCATCTGGCTACCTTTTGTATGACATAACATTCATTTGCAAAAATTCTTCCAGCTATGCGCAAAAATTATTTTACTGTTTTTGTCATCAAGGTTTAGACACACCACTTTGATTTTTATCGCGAAATTTATTTTTTCCAAAATGTTCTTTTTATATTTTTTAGAAAAAAGTCAAGTTTCAAAAATAATTTATGTGAAAAAATTACCCCAACATCTGTTTCCAATCAAAAGTTATGGCTAAAAATCTATTTTTTTATACCTTACTTACTTACTTAGTTGGCGCTACAACCGTATGTCGGTCTTGGCCTCATCTAAGAATTTGCGCCAGCCATTTCTGTCTTTCGCTTGCTGGCGCCAGTTGGAAATTCCAAGCTTCGTCAGGTTGTCCTCTACTTGGTCTTTCCAACGAAGATGCGGTCGTCCTCTTCTGCGTTGACCGCCGCTGGGTACCGAATTGAATGTTTTCTTCACTGGAGCATCATCTTTCATGCGCTGAACATGACCAAGCCAGCGAAGCCGCTCGATTTTAATGCGCTTGACTATGTCGATGTCAGCGTACAGCTCATACAGTTCATCATTCCACCGTATTCGGTACTCGCCATTGACGCAGATTGGTCCGTAGATCTTACGAAGAATCTTTCTCTCGAATGCTCCTAAAGTCTTTTCATCTAAACTGCTCAGCGTCCAGGTTTGTGATGCGTAAAGTAGGACGGGCATGATGAGCGATTTATAGAGCGTGATTTTCGTTCGTCGAGAGAGGGCTCTGCTTCTCAATTGCCTACTGAGCCCAAAGTAACACCTGTTGGCAAGAGTTATTCTTCGTTTGATCTCAATGCTGATGTCGTTGGTAGAATTAATGCTGGATCCCAGATAAACGAAGTTCTTCACAACCTCGAAGGAGGTATTGTCAACGGTAACGTGGGTTCCAAGACGCTGGGACTGTTTGTTTGTTGACACTAAGTATTTCGTCTTGTCTGCATTCACTGACAGACCCATTCGACTTGACTCTCTTTCTAATCTGGAAAATGCTGCACTGACTTCGCGCGTATTATGGCCAATGATATCTATGTCATCAGCATACGCAAGCAGCATAACACTCTTGTAGAATATTGTGCCACTACGTCTCAGATCAGCAGCTCGGATGATCTTTTCCATCATTAGGTTGAAAAAGTCGCACGATAAGGAATCACCTTGTCTGAAACTTCGTTTGGTAATAAATGGTGGGGAGAGGTCCTTCCCGATTTTAACTGCGCTGCTGGTGTTGCTCAGTGTCATCCTGCAAAGTCGTATTAGTTTTGCAGGAATACCAAATTCAGACATGGTGGAGTACAGGTGCTTCCTTATTGGGCTGTCGAAGGCGGCTTTGTAGTCGACAAAAAGATGGTGGGTGTCGACTTGTTTTTCTTGAGTCTTCTCCAAGATTTGTCGTAGCGTGAAAATCTGGTCGATGGTGGACTTTCCAGGTCTGAAGCCACACTGATAAGGTCCGATCAGTTCGTTTACAATGGGCTTCAATCTTTCACATAAGACGCTCGACAGGACCTTATATGCGATATTAAGAAGGCTTATCCCACGGTAATTGGCACAGATAGTGGGATCGCCTTTCTTGTGGATTGGGCAGAGCACACTGAGATTCCAATCGTTCGGAATGCATTCTTCCGACCATATTCTGCATAGAAGCTCGTGAATGCATTTAAGTAGAGCTTCGCCTCCGTTCTTAAACAACTCAGCAGGTAAGCCATCAGCTCCCGCGGCTTTGTTATTTTTAAGCCGAGCTATAGCTGTCAGAACTTCATCATAGTCGGGCAGCGGAACCTCAACGCTGTCATCCAAAATTGGGGTTTCCGGAATATCATCTCTATTGGCTGGATTGTTGTCAGCGTCGCCATTTAGAAGCTTAGAGAAATGTTCTCTCCATAACGTCAGTGTACTCTGGACATCTGTCACTAGATTCCCGTTTTCATCCTTGCAGGAAGAGGCCCCGGTTTTAAAACCATCGGCAAGGCGTCTTATTTTTTCGAAAAATTTTCGGGCCTCATTCCTGTCACCATACATCTCAATCTTCTCCTGCTCGCGCTTTTCTGCCTCTCTTTTTTTCCGCCTGAAAATATGTCTCTCTTCCCTCCTCTTTTCTTTGTATCGCTCCTTAGCAGCGCGCGTTACAACCGACTGCAGGGTGGCTTTGTAGGCGGCGTCTTTCTCTGCAGTGGCGTCGCGACACTCCTGGTCGTACCACTGGTTTCGGCTAGGGCGTTGGTAGCCAATCACCTCTTCAGCAGCCGCACGCATGGAGTTGGAAATGTGAGTCCACTGCGCGCATATATCATCGATTGGAGGAGTGCTTTGAAGCAGGAGTGAGAGTCGAGTGGCGAAAGCATCGGCTGTCTGTTTTGATTGCAGCTTATCGACGTCTAGCTTTCTCTGTGTAGGGTTGCGTGTATTCTTAGCTGCGCATAGACGTGTACGGATCTTGGCTGCAACAAGATAGTGATCCGAGTCAATGTTTGCACCACGGATCGTGCGTACATCCAATACACTGGAAGAGTGCCTTCCGTCGATCAAAACGTGATCAATTTGATTTTTTGTTTTTTGATCAGGGAACATCCAGGTGGCTTTATGAATATTGAGATGCTTGAATCTAGTGCTACTTACGACCATGTTTCGTGCTGCGGCGAAGTCAATCAGCCTCATTCCGTTATCGGAGGTGTTGTCGTGGAGGCTGAACTTTCCGACTGTTGGACCAAAAATATTTTCCTTGCCCACCTTAGCGTTGAAGTCACCAAGCACGATTTTTACGTCGTGACGGGGGCAGCGCTCGTAAGCATTTTCAAGGCGCTCGTAGAAAATTTCCTTGATCTCATCGTCCTTGTCTTCTGTCGGAGCGTGCGCACATATTAGGCTTATATTGAAAAATCTAACCTTGATGCGGATTATGGCAAGTCGTTCGTTCACAGGTGTGAATCGCAGGACGTGGGGCCGTAGTCTCTTGCCAACTACAAATCCGCATCCAAACTCGTGCTTCTCCGCATGGCCGCTGTAGTAGATATCACAGGGTGCATGCCGAATGCAACCCTGTCCCTTCCATCGCATTTCTTGGATAGCAGTGATATCAGCTTTGTATCTTTCCAAGACATCAGTCAGTTGGATAGAGGCACCTTCCCAATTAAGGGTTCGGACATTCCAGGTGCATATCCGTAAATCATTATCAGTTTTTCGTTTGCGGTAGTCGTCATCAGATTTGGGGATCAATTTTCTTCTATTCTTGTTTGTTTTCATTGAAATTGGTTTTTACGGGTGGGCTTCAAACCCGACGCACAACCTATTTTAAGCCTAGGGAGGCCCGCCGCTCAGATTAGCCGCCAAACTAACGGTTGTCAGTTTTGACGTTGCCCAGGAAACACCACGTGGAGGTTTGAGTCGACTTGAGACGATTTCACAAAGATTATGCTGGCCTCGCCAGGTTGAGACAGTCAGACATGTTACATTGTTCCATCGCCCCCAGTTTCCCTCGAGTTTTTTTATACCAGCTATATTAAAATTCTCTGTCCTAAATATCTTCCTCCTGTCGGAATTCAGTATTCGACCTCAATTAACACATGCAGTTTTACTGATAACATTTTATGGCATTTTTCAAGGGGGCGTGCCGCCTCCTATTTAACCCAAATTTTCGATATCGAATAGCTTTGGAGTTATAGGTCACACAGTCAGAATTCCGTATTCGACATAAATTAACAAATGAAGTTTGATTGGCAACATTTTATAAGCGTTGGAAAAGGGGGCGTGGCACGACCCATACAACCCAAATTTTCGATATTGAATAGCTTTGGAGTTGCAGGTTGCACAGCTTCGGAATTCAGTGTTCGACCGCAATTTACACATGCAGTCTCACTGATAACATTTTATGGGCGTTTGACAATGGCGCATGTCAGCAACACTCCGGATTTCACCTAGTATTTAATTAAAAAATAAAATGGATAATGGAAGAATGAAAATGTGCTTGTACTTATTATTTTGGCCATATGTGTATGTATGTTTATCTGTTCCACTAGTAACGGTGATTCGTTATAAAGTTGCACCCGCTCCCTACGCCATTGTCGCACTACGCCACTGTGCAGCTATAACATATCCAACAGCCAGGCATACAACAATCACACAAACACAGCAACTCAACGTTGTAAACAGAAAAGCCCAGTAGGCATTGGCAGCGCTGGTAGCAGGCCTTCGTATGGATTTTAGAGTACTGTCGCACTCATATACACTTACACTTACTTTTTTATATGAAATGGGAAAATTGGTCACGCCTTCCGATCTCCTTGCTCAAAAGAGACCTGCCAGAAGCGCTCTTTCGAGAAGTCACGTTAGAAGGAAAAGCAATATAAATATCAACTTCAAATAAAAAACGACTAAAAATTTTAGATTTGACCCATGATCCTCTCATGCGGTGGTCCGACAACTTACCCACTCGTCTACCGTGGTTGTTAAGTATGAATTGCTTATTTTGCATCAATACAAATGAAAGTTAGATTTCGGGAGCCCGAGTTCAAGACCCAACTCGGACAAAAAATAAATTTTGTTTTTTAAATCTACAGTTTTTTACAAACTGTTCTGCGTATTTAAAAATTTTTTTAATATTTTTATAAATTTACTTTATACAAAAATAAAGGAAAAGACTTGGAGTTTTTCCATATAAATATTTTCATATAATATAATATGTAATGTGTTTTTTCATATAAATTAATATGAAAAGAATCAATACCTTCAAAAGGTAGGCCTTACAGAAGTACTCATCAATACAGTGATCATGGAAGGTGTATTGACGCCAATTATAGCAGTGGTAGCATGCCTTTTTTTGCGGAGCACAAAATGCCCACTGGGGTACTGCGCAGAAGATTTAATTTTTTGCGCACGCAGTATGCTATTTGTATCTTTGATTCATGCCATTTACCGACGATCTCATTTCTACAGATCGTCACTAATACATAGTAATAGTAAGGCGATTCACGCCATATTAAACTTATATATATCACAAGATTAAATCCTAAATAAAGCAGCGTAGTCGGGTCTTGCCTAGGTCGTTGTCATACCGACCGTCACCGAATATCACCGAATTTCTCCGAGTCGTACACCGAACATCGTCAAACCAGCATACGAGAACTTCATAGGCAGATTCATTTACAACTGTATACGTATTGTTGCATATATTTATAATATTGTGTATTGTAATAAGAAAAACTTGCTCATAGAATTATACACTAAGAGAATATATATATATATATACTGTGTACACTGCTTAAAATTACAAACAATAAAGCAGCAATTATAATAAGAGCATTAAATTCTTCAAGTCTTCTTATTTATTGGCGAAAGTTCGAGGGCCTTTCGTCTGATCCTGGAGCGGCTGAGCATACCTCAGCCTTTGATTAAAACCCCCCCCCAGTAGTTTACTTCTAAACTACTTATCATAATTTGACAAATGAAAGAAAAGTCACTCAGAAAGCCATGAACTAAAAAATGTTTATAGTGATATAATTAACATCTCTGTTTATAATTTGATCATCAAATACTTGGTTAGTAGTTTTTACCTAAGATTATATGAAAATTATATCCCTAAAATAATTTATAAATTATTCAAAATGCACTTGCCTTAGCTTGAAATGTAATGCCATGAAAGAAGGCCTGCTCTGCATGCAGTGGCACGCGCAAGTCCTGATCGTCTTGTACCAGATCGTAGGGTGTCGACGGCATTCTTAAATAATTTAATATCACTGATTCGGACCACTTGTAGTATCATGAAATTGT
Source organism: Dichetophora obliterata (assembly GCA_963920525.1). NCBI lineage: Eukaryota > Metazoa > Arthropoda > Insecta > Diptera > Sciomyzidae > Dichetophora > Dichetophora obliterata. The sequence continues at coordinate 184,636,937 of OY986438.1, forward strand.
TTTCATTTTTTTTCCACTACGCTTACGTAATGATTTCTTGATGTGCAATAAAAAATTGCTCTGATTTCGGGCACTCATGCAAAATACTTGGTTTTTTTTTTCCTAAATTCAACTAAGCTTTGCTGATATTGCTATTGCTATCCTTGTCACGCACACACGCACTTTAACTCGCACGTCAAGATTTCCTTTTTATTGCACTCGATTTTTTTTTCGATTCTGGCTTTAGATTGCCTTGAATTATTGAATTCTAAGTGTTCGTTGAGGGGTTTGATGGAAGAGTGCCGGACGTTTAAAAATTGATTGATTTTTCTTAAATTTTATTGCGTTGAATAATGTTTCGATGCTTTACTGCTTTTCGATTAGATGCTGAATTTTTATCGTCTCCTGCTTTTTTATATATGTAGATATATACATATTTTTTTTTTATGTTTTGCCTAATGTTGCTCCTTTTTATGCCAGCTGCGTTTAATTGGCAGATGTTTCAAATAAATTGTTTAAGCTTTCAATTTTACTGAATTTTAAGTAGATCTCAAAAGCTGCTGCGCGTTTACTTAAGTAGATTTTATGCAGATTATCGTTTCTTCAATTGAATTAATTGCTCTGCCGAATCGTATTTACGAAAGAGTATCTGTAATAAAGAATAATAAATCTGTTATTAAAACGATTTCGTTTAATCATTAGCATTAAATTGATTGAAAGTGATTAGGCTAATTTGATTTTTGAAGTAAAAATACATTTTCTTTAAAATAAAAAGAAAATTTTTGGTAAAATAAAATAAGTAAATAATCTTATTTTCGTTCACTAAAGTTTTTTGCCTTTCGCACGTCTTGTTTTTTTTTTTTTGCCTCTCAACACCCACTATATTTTTATTTCATTTGCCTTTTCATTGGTCACTAGCTTCAGTCCAGTTATTTGTTTGCTGAATTTAGTGACAAAAGTTACATCCTACTCAACATCATTTTTCGTACCGGTTTAATTACACGTTTGCGGTGGATTAACGCAGTAAGTTATACGTTTTAGGTGCGTAAAAACGTTTTTGACACGGAAGTTTTTTAATACCGGAAAAGTCAGCACGACAACCTCTATGCGATTATTTAGCTAATATAAGTTTGTGTGTCCACTTTTATTGAGCAGTAAGTTTAACGATAGGTCTTAAATTTACACTGAGTATTTGCAAACAGTGAGCGTCAACTGAGTGCAGTATAATACTTAAATCTTATATAATTTTTCCATTTGTTGGTGTAAGGGTTAATATCTTAAAAATAATTTTAAGGGTTAATATCTTTAGTTTTTATGTTACTACTGTAAGTACTGTAGTGTATTAACTGTAAGATCCTTACAGGAAAATCAATTAATTTAAAGAAATTGAAAAAGTAGTTTTTTTTTGTCAAACACAACTGCACATTAGGAAATTTTACTTATTTTGCTGGCCAAAATTAATTTTTTATTACTTGTCCAAATCGATTTTTTTTTTAATTTGTCAATAAAACAAATTGAACATAACATACATGCTCATACTCAGTTTCTATGTAAAATTATTTATCATTACTAGAGACGATGTCAAACGTATAGTTGTATCTTAAATAAGTTTTTTCAAAAATTTAAAAAGGTTCATAGTGTAAAAAGTCTATCTGCATCTTTATGTATAACGAAACGTATGCTGAATGTTGTGCGAGACACGGTAAGCAATACATATTTCCATATCAAAAAATATTGTTGCTCGTTTCTCTCACGACATTCAGCCTTCGTTTCGGCTTACATAAAGATTCAATAAGTGCGTGCATTTAAAAAAAAAAATATAATTGACAAACTAAAAAATGGAAAAAATACTGATGGCAAGTTCTTTACTTATCAATAAAAAAGTTAAATATATTGATTAGTCATGGTCACTATAAGCAAAGTTTTGATGTGGCCTTAACGCACAAAGTTTTAATATAAGGTTTAACTTTGCTTAGGCTTTTAAGAAATTGGCCTCTGATGGCAAGCATTAAATCATTACAACTATTAATAATACTGTTTTGAATTATGTACATCTTAAACCGCTGTTTTTAGCGGGTATTAAAAAAATTTTGGTTTTTCTCAGGCAACTACCGAATTTTAATTTTTGAACTATTTATATTAAAAATGGAGACATAAGGAAGCAAAGAAGATAGCATATATTGCAAATAATTGAAAGGGATCATATTTTAACTTTAATTAAAGTTTGTTTAGACACTTTTGTCGAAAATTGCAAAAAAAAATATAAAATATATAAAAACGTTAATACGTCAAAAAAGTCAAAACCATTACCATCTCCATGCAAAATAAAAGCTGAACGACCCAAAATAAATTTACACTGTTTTCTAAACAGTATAATAGAACAAAAAGCAGATTTTCTGCTGAATTATCCAATAAAAATCATCATGAAACCGGCTTCGCGCTCAAAACAACTGGTGGATTTTTGAAACTTGAATATAAGCATGGTAAAATTAGACAAGGTAGTGTTAGGGCGAAGAGCCGGTGACCGAAACTGTCAAAACGAAGTTGACAACTCATACAAAATCTGCAACCAATGAGAATGCAATGTGAAAGCAAAAACTGGCAAAAATACCAAAATAGCAGAGTTTGACAGTTATGGTCACTTAGAAAGAGAACACAATCAGCCCGAACACTACACTCTAAAAAAGATATGTAAATTTACTAAAATTATTACAGTAATTTTTTGTTGAAATTCCAACAGATGTTTGATTTTACTATATATCTTGCATTAATTTTTGAGTGTTTACCAATTTACACAATTCTTACTAAAATTAAACAATAAATGTTGAATTTTGTTGCAATAACAGCTACAAAGTAATAGATTACTACATAAATTTAATTAAAATTAAACAGTTGAATGTTCAACATCGACAATATATTCAACAGATGCTCAGTTGAGTTAGCTTGTCAAAGTGTTAGGATCATTAACTTAAAGTTCTCTGATTTTTGATTAAAAAAGTGTAATGAGAATTCGGTTTTAGTAAAAGTTAATTGAATGCTGTGTTATTAGTGATATTTTGTCAGCAATATCTGAATATTTTAGTTCTTTGAAATAATCAAAAAATTTCTTGTGTTTCATTTCTTCAATTCCTAAGTGTTTATTTTTCATTTCGTTTTTTGTAGTGCCAATTTGAAGAAGAATAAACATGAAACAGAAATCAAACCATATCTCTGCACGTACCGTCAAAAGTGACAAATTTTTTTTTATATCTTTACTAGAATAACAATAGAAGTTTAGATTGACTACATCAATTATAGTAAAACTAAATATTAATTGTTGAATTTTTCTGAAATCGAAGTAGTAGATTTGTATTGGCACTACACAGATGAAAGTAACATTAAACAATTGATGTTTAATTTCGTGTACACTCTAAAACGTTTTTGTTGAAATTTACTACAACAGTTGTAGGCAACAGGTTAGCTACTAAAACTGTAGTAAATTTACACAATCTAATTTCATTCAACATCTTGTTTCCATTGTTGTGTAGTGAAATTCAACAAACAGTGTTGAATTTTGCTTAAAATAGGAAGCAATGAAATTGATATTGCAGCGAAATTAAACATCAATTGTTTAATGTTACTTTCATCTGTGTAGTGCCAATACAAATCTACTACTTCGATTTCAGAAAAATTCAACAATTTATATTTAGTTTTACTATAATTGATGTAGTCAATCTAAACTTCTATTGTTATTCTAGTAAAGATATAAAAAAACAATTTGTCACTTTTGACGGTACGTGCAGAAGTATGGTTTGATTTCTGTTTCATGTTTATTCTTCTTCAAATTGGCACTACAAAAAACGAAATGAAAAATAAACACTTGGGAATTGAAGAAATGAAACACAAGAAATTTTTTGATTATTTCAAAGAACTAAAATATTCAGATATTGCTGACAAAATATCACTAATAACACAGCATTCAATTAACTTTTACTAAAACCGTATTCTCATTACACTTTTTTAATAAAAAATCAGAGAACTTTAAGTTAATGATCCTAACACTTTGACAAGCTAACTCAACTGAGCATCTGTTGAATATATTGTCGATGTTGAACATTCAACTGTTTAATTTTAGTTAAATTTATGTAGTAATCTATTACTTTGCAGCTGTTATTGCAACAAAATTCAACATTTATTGTTTAATTTTAGTAAGAATTGTGTAAATTGGTAAACACTCAAAAATTAATGCAAGATATATACTAAAATCAAACATCAGTTGGAATTTCAACAAAAAATTACTGTAATAATTTTAGTAAATTTACATATCTTTTTTAGAGTGTACCTTGTCTAGTTATACTATGAATATAAATAGTGTAAAAAGCCACACTGAGAGAGCGCTCAAACGATACTTGTCTCTCAGCTTTGCTTACTAAGGGTGCGTTTATAGTGGCAGCTGGTTGCTGGACCGGACCGAGCTGGAAACGCGTCCTGCTAAAAGCAGCTGGAAGTGCGTATAGTGCGCGCTTGTCGCTGGTGACTTGTTTCAGCTGATTTTTGACTATTTTGGGTTTGTTTGTATATATTAGTTTTTTTATTTATTTTTGCAACCGAAGCATTAAAAAAGCCACATGATTTCGTTCATTCCTTTTGCTTTCCTCAAACCAACAAGTGCAGAGACGAAAATGCGAAAAACGCTGCTGAAACGCGCTTCCTGCAACTGCAAGTCGTTTCAAGTCACTTGAGGTACCAACTTGTTTCGACTTTTTTCGCTGGTGTTTTCTGCTGGTTTTTGTTGCCTTCTTGTTGTGTTTTTTTTAAAATTTTTTTTTTGACAAAATAGAAGATCGTAGAAAGAACGCACATTAAAAAACGTACATCAGCTGCTGGCCCAAGATTTTTTATGCGATGACTCAGCAAAAACGCACTTCAAGCCGCATGAAGCCACTTGATCATCCAACTGGTTTTAACTTTTTTAACTTTTTTCTTTAGGTTTTGTTTTTGTTGTATTATTTTTGATATTGCAACAAAGCAATACAAAACTAATCTAAACAAAGTCGTTATATCTTGTTGCTACTATTTTTGTTTGTTTACTTTTGTGCTTAAAATCAAATAGAAAGGAAGAGCGCACATAAAAAAATTTGATAATCTTCGATTCTCTACTTTACTGTGCGTTTAGACCGCCTGAACGAACGAAAGAAACCTCGTTCGTTCGCTCGGTTTAAACACTTTGCCCGAATGAACAGTGTTCGCTATAAATTTATCGCGAACAATGTTTGCCCGGTGTAAACAGTAAATTAGGGCGAACGAACGAAGATTCCTTCGTTCGCTCTGATCGAACAAGCTTCGATCTTTTTGGGCGAATCCGGTGTTGCGCTGTGTTTAAAAACAGAAAAGTAGCAAAGAGGAGTAGCTTTAGAGAATAATTTATAAAAAGTACTAAAATATGTAGTAATTTAATTTTATGTTTTTTAAAGTGTTCTGTTAACTTTCGCTGCAATATGATTGTGTTGTGAAGAGGGCCAAATTAAGTTTTTAAGCGGAAAACCCTATATTTTATTTATTTGAGGCGACTCACAGTGTTGCGTCTAGTGGACAAAAATCAAAAATTTTTTTTCATCAAATCATACAAAATGGGTATCGTTGTAAAGGAAATACTCCAATTAAGAAGAATTTAAATTTTTAGTTCCATTAAATAATTTTTGGAGACGCTACACCTGTTTAAAGTCAATACAATTTCATAGTTTTTTATGGTACAATTTTCATTTCCGAGCACTTAGGCAAATTTTTTTTTTGTTAACTCATTTTTCAAGATATTTTTATATTTTTAATTTTCATTTAAAGTTAATTTATAGTAAAAAATAAGGTTTTTGTTATTGGGAAGAAAAAAGTTAAATTGAATTTTTTCAAAAATTTCAAAAATTGATAAAACTATGGAAAAATAAAAAATTTTGTTAAATTTATTAGTCAGCTTCTTCCAAGTTCCGCTGAGATCACCTTTGAAACTAACAAACATTGTAAGTATAGTTTATTATCGTTTAGAATCTATAAAAAACTTTTCTGAATACGTCCGATTCTTTGAGTAATCGTATTTTTAAAAATGGTCCAAAATGCAATTTTTCATAATTTTTCGAAAAAATGTTATTGTTTTAACAGCAATACAAATGTAAACAAACATGTTTCTTATCTATTTTATTAAAAAATGATCTAAGTCTGTTTTTCTAGATGTTTTTTTAAATTATAGGACATTTTTTGAATAATATGTATTTTAATATATACAAGAAATATATCATACCGGAAAAAAAAACTTAATTCATTTTAGAAATAAGCGAACAATTTTAAAAATTTGTACCCTACAAGTTAAAGAAGGGCTTTAAAGATCTTGCAATAATTATTGGGCACAAATTTACTAAAAAATAAAAGATTCATATTTAATTAATTGTATTTTTCGGAAATATATATATTTTTTTTGCAAACATATATTAACGTAATAGTTTTTTAGGCAATTACTGGAAATTACGTAAATTTTTTTTAAGTAGAGTACACCTATGATTACTATTGCCACCCACAATGCATTTACCGTTTCTAATTAAACATTTTACATAAAAGTTTAACGCGTGATTTGTAGTAAAAATGTCATATATTTTTAATAATTCCGATTTATTTAATAGTTGGATTAGTGCTGGACCACGAGATAAAGTATTTTTCATCGTAGCTTTTGTTAAAGAAAAAATTGATGAAAGAGTATTTGATGAAAATCAAGTAAAACAAAAAGTACGCGTTTTTTGTCAAAAACTTCAAAGAAAGTGGATTGAGTGTGGATACTCGTCTTAATCACACGCGGAAGTGCTCAAGAGAAAATTCCAATACAGATCTTATGACCTATTTGGTAATCTCATCAGACCCTCTTTTATCTTCTCAAAGAAAAAGTAAATATAATAAAAAGATAATTGAGGAAGATTCTAACATCAATTTGTATATTTATAATGAAAATAAAGTTGAAGATTAGCACTTTTTTAATTCAAATAATATACATAAAGAAAATATTAAATAATTATTAGTAAAATTAATATTTGCATTTCATTATTCAAAGCGAATATCTTTCAAAAAGAAGAAAACGTTAATGTATTAAAAATATATAAGTTTTTCCAGCATAGTTTAGTACAAAAATACTCTTACAAAAATATTTATATCTTTTAAACTATATAACATATTTCAAAGAAATAATTTTTTTTGATAAATCATAAACCATATATTAAATTAAAATTAAAAAATTGTAAATTTAAGAATTTTAAATATGGTAATAATTTTTTAAAAAACTTAAAAATCTCAAAAATTGAAATTTATAACCTAAATTTAGACATGATGGAATTAATTTTTTAAATTTTTTTCCATATTTGATATCAGCGACCTTAAATAATTCACCACTCCAAATTTCATCCAAATCGGACGACTCCTTCTATTTTTGTCCAATTTTTGTATGGGCTCGCAACACTGCGCGACTGTTTAATTGAGGTAATTTTTTTTTTAAATAACTATATAACTTTTAATGAAAATTTTGAGTTTATGAGCTCGCTCAAATAAAATAAAAAATATTTTAGGTTCTGCTGAAACTTTTTGAGTTTTTAATCGAAGATTTTAGAAAAATGTGGATATTAACCAAAATGGTAGTTGAAATTTCGATTCGTGACTAAAAGCAATTCTTTAAAGTTATAACATAAAAAGGATTTCTCTAAAATAAAAATCGAAAGACTGAAAGTATAAATTGTATTTGCTTAATAAGTGCATACAATTTGGGAACAATTTTTATTTAATTGACTTAAAATTTACGAAATTTATTGACACACGAAAAATGTGAAAACATTTAATTTTTGTTCGTCGAAAAACTTAAATGGACCCTTAAGTTAAACACACGTCTTTTCTATAATAACTAATACGAGTAATATATTGTTATGGAGTGGCAAACCATTTGTTGTTGAGAAACGGAGTATAAGTTTTAGTACTAATATAAAAATAAGGAGCTATCAACCCTGCATTTATTGATGTTCGGCCAAATGCACAAATTGCTGTTTACACCGCCTGAACGTACAAGATGGCGGCCAATGTTTGTTCGCGATTGATGTTCGTGCGGTCTAAACAGTACTCCGAACGAAGAATTTATTGCAATAAATTGTTCGCGATAAATTTTTCGTTCGTTCAGGTGGTCTAAACCCACAGTTAGATGAAACGCACTTGCAGCCGCTAATCGAAGAATTGCTTCACCGGCTGGTTTAGCTTTTTTCACTTTTTCTGTTTTTGTTTTCTGTGTGCAACAGTTGATAGAAATTTATCTTTGTTGCTTCTTTATAGTGCTGTTTCTGTGTGTATTTTTTGCGGGCAAGAAAATACAGCATAACAACAGCGAAATTTCGTGTTCTTGTATGCTTATACCTTTTCTTGTTGGTCTTCTTTGTTGCTATCGTGTGGTTCTTTGTTTTTTTTTTGAATGAATGAATTCAAGGAAATACAGAATCGATCGCGACGCTGGCAGTGAAGTGTGCTGCAATTTGTTTTTTTTCGTATATCAATATTTTTCCGAGGAATTTAGTTTGCTACCGCCAGCGTTGCCAACTTTGTGGGGAAAATCCCTTTTCATTCGTTTGTTCATTTTACACACTTGCTTTTGTGCACAAAAAAAAAGATAAGACGAAGAAAAGGAGCAACAGCAAAAACAAAAAAAAAATTGTTTTTCTTGTTTCTTTTTAAATTTCATGTTATTTAACGAAAGTAATAAGCAAGCAACGTGTAAAATGAATCAAAACACAAGCAAACCGTGCGAGCGAGCGAGAAAGCAACAATCGGGAAGATGGAAACCAGCGCACAAGTCACTTGAAGTTGCAAGCTCGGCTGGCACTATACGCACTTTGAGCTTGTTTCATATGATTGTATGTGCAGCGTTTTCCAGCTTTCCTTCTCGGTTCGGTCCGGTCCAGCAACAAGTCGCCACTATAAATGCGCCCTAAGAGGCGCGAAATTCAAAAAGTGGTAAAATCGAGGGCCAAAAAGTTTGTAGATGAAAATAAGTTATAAAATTTTATAATTATTTAAAATGGCAGAAAATGCACACGTATACGTAATATTTCGAGCTTGCCATAAAGAACATGTAAAAATAAAAATTGCGGAAGCTACACTCTTTGAATTGTAATAATTTTGATTGAGAACATATTACAGGAATGGCATTTAAAGCCTATTTCAGACATTTCCACCTGAAAAATAATTTTTTTAATAACCTGTTACTACATAAACTTGAATAAAAAAACTTTTAAAGAAAGCTGGAGTATTTTAAAGCAACAAAAATTGTTTTTTATCACTCAAAACTGTGAGGACATTGAAATGGGCAATTTTGGCGAAATCGCCCATATCTTAATTTAATTGATTATCTGAAGCTTGATACTAAAGTAACTTATTGAATGCCATTTAAAAAATTTTGCATGAGTTTTTTTAGTTTATATTCTTTAATTAACAAATTTATGCATATTATTGTTTATCAAAAAAATTCTACATGAGCCCATCTCCTTCCATTACAACATGTGTGGGCGTGGCAATTTTATGGTTACAGAATATCCCTACCACCTTACGGACAGCCAGAGAAAGTTTTATAACGATTTTTCGAATTTTGGCTAGAAAAAGTGGTCAAATTTCCGTTAGTGAATTGGTCGAAATTGTGACTTTCTTACTTATAACCAACTCACATATTTTGTGTGGCGATGTTCGCTTAAATAGTCAATGGACATTCACAGTGGCGGATCCAGACATTTGGGGGAGAAGGCGATCCAAAAAATGTGACTTCGTTGTAGTAGTAATATTACGAGGTAAACATATGAAAAATTTAATTGAAAAGAATATTTCGGTGTATAAAAATTCAATTCACTAAAAATTGCAATCTAATTCAAAATTTAATTTAAATTTGGCAAAATATAAAAACTGGTTTCTTGGATAACACAAATATGGCAATTTAAAAAAAAACAGTTTTTCGATTAATTCAAATAAAAGCACAGTTATCCAGTCTACAGTGACTTCATATATAAAATGAAATAGACAAAATTCCACATAACTTAAATACAAATAAACAAAAACGAATAGAATGGTTGTCTTATATTATTAAATTAAATTAATTACAAAATTTCCTAACTGTTTGAAAAACGAATCACGACACGAAATCTAATCTTTGCTTCCGTGTTTTGCCATATCTATCGACGACTTGATCCACAGTCACACAGTTGAACCTACACAGTCACTTTAATGTCATAAGGAATATTTTATAAAGAAAGTCCATTCAATCTTTCTTCTGTTGTCGTAGAATATGTTTCAAATAGTGAAAGGAACTATCGAATAAAAATACTCAAATTAGTCGATAACTTTAAATTATTGAATCATTCGATAGTTTTTTTTTATTCGATAGTTTTTTTCATTTGCACTTCGTTTGCTTACCTTCAACTGATTGAACGAATTGTGAGTACAGCAAATTTATCTGAAATAGTACGTTTAACAGCACTGCTTGATTTGTGTTGAAATGTAAATTATAATGAAAACATACTAGTTAATAGATATTTAAAGGTTTTTAAGTCGAATGAATGAATATTATTACTGATATTAAACATCATTTGATAGTTCTTTGTACTAGCTGCTATTTTTATAATTCGAATGAATGAATAATTTATTCGATAGTTAAAATCGTACGATAGTTCTTTGTTCTAGTTAATATTTTTTAATTCGAATGAATGAGTAAATTAATCGATAGTTAAATCATTCGATAGTTGCATGCACTATTTACTATTTTCTGAAAGTAAATGAATGAACGAAATATTCGAACGAATTGTTCGATAGTTGAAATCATTCGATAGTGCCCATCACTAGTTTCAAATATGTTTTAATTCTTGAGAAAATTCAGATTCTCCACTAACACTAAAAGGCAATGGGCCTTAATAATAAACATTTTGAAGTCAACTCTAAATTTAGTGAGTTTTTCTGACATAATTTCTATGTAAGCCAAAAAGCTTACACTAAATTAAGAGTCGACTTTAAAATGTTTATAACTAAGGAATAATGTTATTAAAATTTTAAAAAGGCTTTAAAGAAGAGGAAACTCTTCAGCATCGCTGCAGTCTAATAAGTATATAGTAGGGTGGCTCGAAGTATATGGGAAAATAAAATGTAAAACAAGATAACTATATGAAAAATTATGTCAAAAAGCACACTCAATTTCTGAACCTTTGGGATGAAAAAATAAGATGTCCTGAATTTGAGGAAAATCGTGTGAGTCTCCAGCCACCAGAAGGATATGCTTCCATTTCTTTTTAGTTTGGGACCAACACATTAATTTTTTAATGAATTTAATAATTCTTATTAACTTATTGAATCGATAGATCTTCACAAGACCTTTCCAATAACACCTATTCGTCAAAATTTAATAATATTAGCGCAATTTTGAGAGATTTCCGAAAAACATATTAGACGAGAAGCAAATGATTGAATGATTCCAAATTGGTTATTGTTTTCCAGCTAAAAATATGAACTCACTGCGATAGCGAAAAGTAACTTCGACCGCAATCAAAATTTTTATGACGCTCAAGCCCAGGATCTGAATTGAACTCTGAACCGGAATCTTGTCTGAAGTCTGTCATTAGGAAAAAACTATTATTTTTTAATTTGTTTGCACTAGTTATGAAAGCCAATTATTTTGTTACAGACTCTACTTGATACTCAATTACCACAAACAGTTTAGGTTAGTTTGTACGTGTTTTAAAAATTACGATCAAATATATAAAAAAAACGATTTTGGAGACAAATTTAGGATATCCTGACAACTCAAACGATTTTTCTCAAATTTAGGATATCCGGAATTTCAAAAATGTACCGGCCGGGTGTATAGCACTAGTACTTGAATCATACTTTTCTTTTTTGGCATTTTATCTAAGACCTATGGAGATTCCTTCAAGAATATCGAATATCTGTTAATGAGTTTTCTTGCATCTTGTAAATCTTATACATCTTGTGTAGATAATGTAGTGTTTTCCAGGTAACAGAATAAGGATGCAGTACTAAAAATTAATATAAGTCCAAAGTACTGTTGAAAATCAACTTTTTGAATCCTTCATATTTATCACGGAATATAAAAAGACTATTCATGAAGCTTTAGGGGGGGCGATTGCCCTGATCGTCCCAGCGTGGATCCGCGCATATATTTTCACTGAACGCTTCATAACGTTTCAGGACGCTGAGGGAGCGAGCTAACATCAACGTGATGAAGTGTTGATTAATGAGGCGACGCACAGTGGATCGCAACAAGGAAAAAACGGAGCTACGAATTAAAGTGGCAATCATACTAAAATGTTTATGTTGAAGAAAATATTAAAAAATATAAAATAATATAATTAAAATGGAGTGGGTGTTACGCTTGACCTACAATAAGATCATTTGCTTTAACATCATATTATTTCGAAGAATTTATTCGATCAAGTGTTAAATCATATAAAACTTAAACAGTGTATTGGTCACAACCTAATCACTCAGGACTACTGAAAATATAAAGGGTAGCACCTTCCGAAACAGTCTCTCTAATTCCTACTGTGTGATTGACTCTATGCAGAGTTGTTGTTGTTATCGTTGTTGTTGTTGTTGTTGTTTTTGTTTTTGTTTTTGTTTTGTTGTTGTTGTTGTTGTTGTTGTTGTTGTTGTTGTTGTTGTTGTTGTTGTTGTTGTTGTTGTTGTTGTTGTTGTTGTTGTTGTTGTTGTTGTTGTTGTTGTTGTTGTTGTTGTTGTTGTTGTTGTTGTTGTTGTTGTCGTCGTCGTTGTCGTTGTCGTTGTCGTTGTCGTTGTCGTTGTCGTTGTCGTTGTTGTTGTTGTTGTTGTTGTTGTTGTTGTTGTCGTTGTCGTTGTCGTTGTCGTTGTCGTTGTCGTTGTCGTTGTCGTTGTCGTTGTCGTTGTCGTTGTCGTCGTTGTCGTTGTCGTTGTCGTTGTCGTTGTCGTCGTCGTTGTCGTCGTTGTTGTCGTTGTCGTCGTTGTCGTCGTTGTCGTCGTTGTCGTCGTCGTTGTCGTCGTTGTCGTCGTTGTCGTCGTTGTCGTCGTTGTCGTCGTTGTCGTCGTTGTCGTCGTTGTCGTTGTTGTCGTTGTTGTTGTCGTTGTCGTTGTCTTTGTCGTTGTCGTTGTCGTTGTCGTTTTCGTTGTCTTTGTCGTTGTCGTTGTCGTTGTCGTTGTTGTTGTTGTTGCTTACTTCTTTAAAACTTACTTCATGATCTAATCTATTTCTGTATATAAAAAGATGTGTGCATTTCAATGTCACCACTAACTCCGGAAACGGGTGGACCGATTTCAACCAAAATTTTCTGGGCTACTTTGCGGATGGTCTGCAGATTGTTTATTTTGCACGAAATCGGCCCAGTTATGCCATTTTAAAGATTTTCCCATATTCTTCCGTACAAATATCAAAACACTGTCTTTTTGTCTGTCAGGTACGAGATGGCTTAAGCTAGTATGCACTAAGAACGAAAATTTTTAGGCATTTAATTCTACATGCGAAATTTTGGTGTAGACTCAAGACTAACACATACTTACCATAACGTTTTGTTGAATGTGTTAGTTGAACATTATTGTTGAATGTCAAATTTCCACGCCAATTAAATGTGCGAACATATAAAAGACAGCTAAATTTTGACATTTTAACTCTCCAATCGTGGTTGTGAACTTGGCTGCATTGAACAAAATTTTCGGTTCAACAGCGCACTAACCAACAAAAAAAATTTCGCTACCTTTTAGATGTCAAAAACGCACTGCATTTTTACGGAAGATTTCTTTTCGCTTCTACAACATACTAAGCTTTAGAAAAAAATTTTCACGCCCTCTTTAACGCCCCCAAATCAATAAAAACGCTTTATTTCAGTCGGTTTGGGTCATATAAGACTAAAATTTGGTAATTTAGTTTGTATGGTTTAGTTTGTATGTCGGAAACTGTTTGAAAAATGGATGTCCACGCCCCCTTTCATCGCCCACAAATCAATGAAAAATCATTTTTTCAGACGGTTTTGGTCGTACAAGATTTAAATTTGGTAATTTTGTTTGTATGGTTACTGTCAAAAGCTGTGCTAACGCCCCCCTTTATCCGCCCACAAATCAGTGAAATTGCTATATTTCAGGCAGTTTTGGTCGTATAGGACTAACATTTGTTAATTTAGTTTGTATGGTTGTCTTTGGCAACTGTTCTTTAAATGAGTGTGGTCGCTTTATATTCATGCCCACTTTCTAAAAATCATAAAAAATTACTACTGGGCCGATTTTGCCAAAATTTGGCTTAGTTTGTATAGTTACTGTCAGCAACTGTACTAAGATTTTTGGAATTTAGTTCATATGGTAACTCTCGGCAAGTGCACTAAAAATGAGCATGTCCCATTTTAGTGACGCCCACTTTTCGGGGGATAAGCGTGGAGTGAAGCAAAGCGTGTCAGGCTTAAGCTAAATTGAGCTGACATTTTGTCAGTCAACTTGTTTCGAGTATGATATGGTAAAGGGAAAAATTTTCCGCACCCTCACTTACCGCCCACAAATCAACAAAAATGCTATATCGCACGGCTCTGATCGTATAAAACTTCAATTTGCTAATTTAGTTCACATGATTACTTTCGGCAACTATACTTAAAATGGTGAATATATTTGGAATTTGCGTATATGGCAGTAAGGCGATCTGAGGCAGGACAACGTCTGCCGGGGAATACTAGTAGCTTATAATTAATAATTATACAGCCTTATGCAATAGATTTTCTTAAACAAACGTTTAACGCTTCTAATATACATATTTACATAATCTACAGACAAGCTGAATAGCTTTGTAGGACTTGAATTAAGTTTTTAAAATGTATTTATCTTCTCATTATAAATAAAAACAATAAATAAAAAATATTCGAATCATTCAAATCGCTGAGCGGCATTTGTAGACTTTTTCTTGCTATTATTTATGGTGAAATTTTTTTAAGGAACTTTTTGACAGAACATCTTTATTTGAACAAAATATACTTAACACTTTTGTATCTATTGTTGATTAGTTGATTACATTGCAAACTAAGCTGTAATTTTTTTTTGCAATTAGTTTTGGAGTGAGCGGATACAGTAGCGGAAATCATGATCTTTATTAACCTTTGTTTAAATAATGACTGCGACATTTTTGTCTCCTGACAAACTGACTTTTTATAAGAAGACTTTGTTATATTGTAAACTATTTGAATAGATTTCGCTTTGAGTTTTTTTTTTACTCAAATTAATTGTCATTAACTGTTATTCATGAAACATTCCTGCTTTGTTACTCACACAAATCTTTTCATTTATTTATTGATATTGATAGATACTCGGCTGTATCTATTTTATGTATGTTAAATGAAATAGTCATCAGCTCGTGTTACAACAAATAATGTAATTAAATGACGCTAACTACAGTTTTTTGTTGTTTTTTTTTCTATTCACCGGCTACTTTCAAGTCATCACCTCTTCGCATGAATTATGCTAATGTCTCATTTGATTCATAGTTTAAAAAAACGTGCTGCTGTCATCATTAGCTGTGTTTGTGACACACAAACAAATGTCTATAAAAACCAGTTAGCAAAGTTTAATTTGCAGTGAACAAGAAACCACTTAAAATTTGAGCTGAACTACAAATTTCTATAGTTTTTGGTTGGACACTTTTATATTTTATTAATGTTTAAATAAACCTTTTAGGAAGTTTTTTTCATCTTTTATTAGTTGTTGATGTTTTGAGGTGCAGGTCGAAGGGTCAGAATGTTTGTGGGCTTAAAACTAAAGTAGATTGTTGTAAGTGGGTCGAATAGTTTTTTTGGCTTAGGGTTTAGTTTACAGGGCTGAATAGCTGTTTATTGGTTTTGTCAGCCAAACGGTTACTTAATAATGCTTTTGGTTTGTTTATTTTAAGCTTTGTTGGTTGTTGTTCTTTCGAGTGGTTGGTTGAAATTTAATATATTGTTTGCCAGGTCAATGTTCGGTTAGCCGCTTTTTTTTTCTTAAATCCATCAAACTGATGGCTTTCAAAAACTGTTCCAAATAATTCAAATTGAATGCCAAAAATGTGTGAATGACCACATGGTATAAAGTTGTCGGTTTTATGGCTGTTTACTTCCGCGAGTGTGCACACATTTTGTGTGCTACATATTTGTAAACTTTGATGTTTTTCCGGTTGTATTTGTTGTTGTTGCTATTTTAAGCTTATAGCGATTTATGATTTTGAGCTTTTCTTTTGGCTATTTTTCGAGTAAATATTTATAAAGAATTGTAACTAGAGGTTGTGATAAAAGTGCTTGCAATAATAACTTCTCTTTTAAAGTTTCCTCCACCACGAAAAAGCATAAAAAACCTTAAAAAAATTTCAAAGTCATTCTGAGCCAAGCATAAAAAACATACATTTTTTGTAATTCCAATTTCTATTTTAAGCCCCGACAAGTTTTTTCCTTAACCCAAAACTTTGTGTTTCCCAAATGTCACAACCAAACTAAATTCAATGCCAGTAGGTAGCTTGTCTGTGTGTCAGTTTCATGCTATCAAAAACAAAAATACGTTCATTTTGTTTTATATTTTTTATAAGTTTCGATAGGATTTTATTAATTTTGTCGGAAAATATTTCAATTGTTTTCATAACTTTCATTGTTTTTTCTTTCCGAAAAAATAAACATCTAAATTGTCCAATGTATACAAGGCCAATGGTGTTGAGTGTTTTTTTTTTTTTTTCTTTAAAGCTTATACGCTTTTTTATTTGTTTTCATATTTTGTTTAACCTTTTGTTGGCAAACCATTATGGCAAATAAATCTGAAAAAATTGCAAAAAATATTGAATAAATATGGAACAAACAACTATTGTATTGATTATTATAAAAGTTAGACAACTTTTGTGGCTGTCACAGCCACTTAATTGCTGAATGCAATTATCAAATGAAAACGTTTTTGGAAAATTTTATATCGTTTTTAAAATTTTGTTTTTTCAGTAATTTTTTTTAGCTTTCAGCTACAACATGATTTAATTACTATAGGTTGTTCATTCGTTTGACAACACCCGTAACTATGTAAATAAAATATTTTCTCGCTCAAATAGAAATAACAACCAGGGTTTTGTGCTCTTCTCTAAAAAAGTTATGTTTCAGTGTTTCGTTGCTTATTTTTTTTTTAAACAGTAGTTATTCTATATATTGCCGTTGGCAGAAAAAAAAGTGTGCATTGCATTTTTAATATATATTGCTTTGATAATTATTCGTGAAATTTTTTTTCAAATTTTGTTGCGACCCTGTTTTTTAATATAAATATAAAACGCGGCTAGTAATTTTTAATTATTTAAACAATAATGACTTCCACTTGCGATATTTGCTTACCGTTTATTAAGGTGAGCAATTACGAAAATATAATAAGGGTATTCAGTACAATTTGTTCAGTACAAGTCCTGCTAAACTGCTAAATTGTAAAAGTTAGCAGCTGTTGATGTGAACGCATCTGCAAAGAGATTTTATAATCAAGTGCTAAGCTTATATGTCAAAATCAGCTGACAGACTTCTACAGCTAAAAATCTGTGGTTTTTATAACTCGTGCAACCAGTACTCAGTAGCTAAAAATATATTTTAATTTTTATATAACAGTGCATTAACACTTTTGATACATTTGCTGCTCAGAACCATTAAAATGTTTTAAATCTCTATAAACCCCGTTACAAAATTTGGTTTTTTTTTTATTAATAAAGGAAAGTTATTAAACTTTGAAACTGCAAATCACAAATAATTTGGTACTTGTTAGAACTTATTCCCAAAATGATTCATCACTGCTTTCAACAAGTTTGACGTGTCCGACTTAACATGTCTTAATGGTATCTGCTTAACTTATTTGTTATATTAGTAATATTTTTATGTTGATTTTATATGATTTAAATACAAATTCTAAATGTTTGATAGTTTAACTCATACTTGATTTAAAATACAAATTCTAGTTGTTTGATTGTTTAAAATCGTTTATTGAGCTTTAGGTCAAAGCTAGAACAATTAATTGTTCTAACGAATCTTTCCAAAACAACAACAACAACAACGTTTTCAATATGAAGGATGAGATTTCTGATGAAGCTTTTAGCAGGGCCAAAATTGCTATAAATCAGCTAGTGATGTTTTTTTTCATATTGAAAACGTTGTTGTTGTTTTTGTTGTTCTTGTTTCTTTGGAAAGATTCGTTAGAACAATTAATTGTTCTAACCTTGACCTAAAGCTCAATAAACGACTTTACTATGATTTAAACTTCAGTTAATGATAGACCAAAACTAAATTGAGTATAACACATTAAAGAAGTTATCAAATATATGATAAAAACGTGCGGAAAAGTGTTTAAGTTTTCTCTGATGTCTGCGATCTCCAAATAAAAAAGACGATTTTTTCATTCCTGATATTGCATGTCATTCCTGTAACAACTCAAAAAACACAAAATGCATAAAAATTAATTTCATAACGCTATACCGTGTGGCCTCAACACCACTTTTAACTTACTTCAGGGTCAAATAGTATAAAGAAACCATAATTCTAGCTTCAGTTTTATTTTACCCGGAGCTATCCACATATATTCACTTTTATAAACAAAACGCTAAGCAAACATTCCATCTGTATTTAAGAACATATTTTTCAATGAAATTTATATCTAAACTGAATATCCTTTACTAATTTACTAACTTCAAAGTTAAAAATAATACAAATATTCATCAAATTTAAAACTTTGTTGTATTATTTACACTGTATACATTTCTTTAAGTATTTAAATATTGATTTACACAACAAAATATTGTAATTACCTTTTTTAGAACTCAATAAAACTTTCAATCAAAACACACAAGTTGTGGAAAGCGTAGTAGAAAAAGCAGCAGTACAATGTGTACTTGGGTATTTAGTACTACGAAAAAATATGCTATTTATGCAACTGAGTGATATTATGTCATTAAAAAATTACTCTTTTGCTCTCCTCTTCATTTTTACGAGTGTATATTTTCATTCTTGTGAGAAAACGTCAGGCGAATGCACAACCTATAGTATTTAAATCATTAACTACATACATATTCAATTTTAATTTTACTCTTTTTATATAGTTTAATGTACCTTACCAACAAATTTTCTGAATTAAAAATTTGGAGTATTCAGTTTTTCTTAATTGATAGTTTTGATACAATTTCTGAAGTTTTTCACACGATTTCCAATTAAGATATCGAAGGGTGTAAGCCTCTTAACATTTATGTATCTAACATGTGCCCCCTAATTTCTACGTTCGTTTCGCAGATTCTCCAGAAATCTGAAATATATCAGGATATTTCCCCATTACCCTTTTCCCATTTTTTATTTCCAATTATCGATTACCCATTACCCATTACCTATTAAACATTACCCATTACCTATTGCCCATTTCCCATTACCTATTAGCCATTTCCCATTTCCCATTCTTTATAACCCATTACCCATTTATCATTTCTCATTACCTATTTCCCAGTTTCCTTTTTTTATTACTCATTACCCTTTACCCATTACTCATTACCCATTACCCATATTCGTGCTTTGCTGACAAAAAAATTGCAGAATAATCAAATAAATTTATGACAAAACCATCTTTCAAACCTTCTTTAAATATTTCCAATAAGTTTCTGGAAGTTATTAAGTTTTTAGCAAAATGCTTGCATAATTCTGATCGTAAATTTTTTACTTGAATTCCTTTGAAAGTAATGAAGATGTTAATGTAAAGTAATGTACAGTAGATTTAACTATAAAAACCGGCCTTGAAGGGGTGTTTATGTGTCAAATTGACACTATGCTAAGAATGGGTACCATAGAAACCGGTATGTTGGGTTACAAAACACGTTGTTTTGCTAGTTATATGCTTATAGAGTCCACTTTGTGGTGTTCAGCCTAAGTTTCCTTGTGCCGGTATCACTGATAACTGCTAACATGGCTGTGAAAACATTTTCTGAGGGGGGGGCGTATGTTGTAGCCCCTCAGGCCCGAACTTGGCTCTCTACAGTCCTCCCTATTAACCATTTCCCATTTTCCATTACTCATTGCCCGTAACCTACTTTTGATTAACCATTTCCCATTACCCATTAACAATTTCCCATTTTTCATTCCCTATTACCCATTAACCATTAACCATTTTCCATTTTTCATTACTCAATACCCAAACTTGTAGTTTGACAGTACTCAGTAATTTTCCTAACACCGAAGTGAATGCACGCATTTGTTTGCTTCCTGTTAGCATTGAAAAAAAAGAACTCAAAAGTAACTTGAGAATTTTTTTGAGGGTATGATAAATTGAAGTGAATTAATTTAAAAAGAAGTCTTGTGCATAATTAATGCAGTGTTTTCATTGTATTTTGTGAAATTTCTGGCAAAATATGTTCACCATACAATTTTGCCAGTCACTTTGGAAATGGCTACCATTTTCAGTTGTGGGGCACCTCATGGAACCGGTTGTGGGACACATTTTTTTCATTTAAAGTATGCGTTTGACCTATCAAAGTATCAAATATCGTCGTTTTTGTCAACATATAATATTTAAGTTGTGTCTTCTTGCACTTTTACGGATTTTAAGCCATTAAGAAAATGTTGAATAGCATAAAAGAATTGTGAATTTCTTTGAATTTCTTTGAATTGTGAATTGAAAAATTTCTGTTGTTTTTTGTGTTACAGAAAGTTTTTTAAATTAATAAATTTCATTATTTTTCGTATTTTTTCAGTTTTTCTTTATATTTTCCCATTTTTGGTGGATTTTTCAAGGCATTCCATAAACGGGTACAAGTTTTTTTTTTGGCAAAAAATTAACCCTTCATAAAATTGGTCCTAAAATTCTGGTTGATTACATCAATGTAGTCACTTTAGCAAAAATTAAGCTTATTTGATAAGATATATAGCTATGCATATGTTCACATAATATACCCTTGATCAAAAGTTATGAGGTAAAAACCTATAACCGGACTAAAATGTGTCCCATAACCGGACTAAAATGTTAATTCAATTAATATTACTGGTTTAAATGTGTCATTAGAAAAAGTAATTTAGTAAGTTTTTGGTTGTCAGTCTTCTTCGGCTTTCAGAAGCTATTGCATCAGCTTTAGAAAATAGACATTCCGTGGGTACTGATGTACCAACCAAATGCGAATATTTGTTAAACAGCAAGTAAAGTTTCGGATAAGCCGGCTTTATTTATTTCCATGATTCAACGATGTTTCATGTTTCAATTCTTAAACGATTGAAATAAAAGCTTAGTACGTTTTGGGGTAATATATCATCATTTTTAAGTCGTCTTTTGTTATGAACTAAAGACTAATTAAGCGACCATAATTTTAATTCAATTTCTGAAGATTCCTACGATGTTTCGCTTCCACTCTCATCCACTTCCACTTTCATCTGCATCTTCCATTTTTTTTCTTAAAAACCACATAGTTGAGGCAAGAGCTGGTAGGATTTACAAAGTGTAGTTTTTTTTAAACCGTGGATAAGGTATAGTTGACGCCACTGACAGAGATATATCAAAGAAATATAACTTCAAAACTAATAAATTGTAATTAATCGATTAATTTCTTGATTAATCGGAGCAGAATATTTGAGGCAGTTAAATCGATTATTAAAAAGAAATACTCAATTAATGTTAGTCATTTGATTAATCCTGCCATCCCTACTCATTACTCATTATTCTTTACCAATTTCCCATTTTACATTACCCACTAACCATTATCCATTACCCATTACTAAAAACTAGTGTCCGACCGAAACCGGAATTTTAGCCGAAACCGAAACCGAAACCGAAACTGGTTATTAATATGAAAATTTAAGTTTTTACAAATAATG
This sequence comes from Dichetophora obliterata, assembly GCA_963920525.1. NCBI lineage: Eukaryota > Metazoa > Arthropoda > Insecta > Diptera > Sciomyzidae > Dichetophora > Dichetophora obliterata. Next base: position 184,658,770 of record OY986438.1, read on the forward strand.
TTTTTTTTTTATTAAAAGGAAACAAAAGTACTTTCATACACTTAAGAAAAAAATTAATATAAAAAAGTATTGTGTGAATATTGAAGTTTATAATAATTAATTGAAATTTACTATTATAATAAATGAGATAATTTTTTATTTTATTTTTTATTACAAAACCATTGCATACTTTGCACATTTTTATAGAACTACAGAACAAAGTATTTTTGTTTTTTTAAAAGGCTTAGTATTATGAAAATAGAAACATTTCGTTTTCTTTTCCTTTATTCCAGACACACAGAATTCGTTCGGAAGTTTAACTATCAATTTTTGGCTTCAGTACCTATAACACTTTAATATTAATTGAAATAGAGATGATAAAATCGAAAATGATAGTATGGAACGCATAAAATTAACCAAAATGTTTTGCGTTAACACAATAAATCAAATTATAGACGAATTCATAATTGTTTTTATTTTGAACAATGTATTGAAAATATTTTTATATTTGAATTAATTGACTGATGAAAGAAGTTTTTACCATAAGTTTCGGCTACTTTCGGCTATTCGGCCATATTCAGGCCTATTACCCATTACCCATTACGCATTGCCCATTACCAATTACCAATTGCCGATAACCCATTACCAATTACCCATTACCTATTACCCATTACCTATTACCATTAACTACTACCATTAACCCATTACCAAGTACCCATTAGCCATTACCAATTGCCCATTACCCATTACCAATTACCCATTACGCATTACCTATTACCCATTACCTATTACCACTAACTACTACCGTTAACCCATTACCAATTACCCATTACCCATTGGCAATTGCCTATTACCAATTACCCATTACGAATTACCTTTTACCCATTACCTATTACCATTAACTATCAATTATTAAGTTTAACTATCAATTTTTGGCTTCAGTACCTATAACACTTTAATATTACTTGCAATAGAGATTATAAAATCGAAAATGATAGTATCGAACGCATAAAATTAACCAAAATGTTTTGCGTTACCACAATAAATCAAATTATATACGAATGCATAGTTTTTATTTTGTACAATGTGTTGTTAATATTTTTATATTTTAATTAAATGAGTGATGCAAGAAGTTTTAACCAAAAGTTTCGGCTAGTTTCGGCTATTCGGCCATATTCAGGCCCATTACCCATTACGCATAGCCCATTACCAATTACCCATTACCCATTATCAATTGCCCATTACCCATTACGCATTGCCCATTACAAATTACCCATTACCAATTGCCCATTACCCATTACCAATTACCCATTACGCATTACGCATTACCTATTACCCATTACCTGCTACCATTAACTCATTACCAATTACCCATTAGAAATTACCCATTACGCATTACCTATTACCCATTACCTATTACCATTAACTATCAATTATTAAGTTTAACTATCAATTTTTGGCTTTAATGACCTATAACACTTTAATATTAATTGCAATAGAGATTATAAAATCGAAAATGATAGCTTCGAACTCATAAAATTAACCAAAATGTTTTGCGTTAACACAATAAAACAAATTATAGACGAATGCATAATTTTTATTTTGAACAATGTGTTGTTAATATTTTTATATTTGAATTAAATGACTGATGCATTAAGTTTTTACCAAAAATTACCATTAGCCATTACCCATTACGCATTACTCATTATCCATTACACATTGCCTATAACCAATTACCCATTACCAATTGCCCATTACCCATTACCAATTTCCCATTACTCATTACCCATTACCCATGACCGATTAGTCATTACCCATTACCCGCTACTCATTGCCAATAACTTATTACCCATTACCTATTACCATTACAATTATCATGATCCTTTCTGAATTTTAATTAATATTTTCTGAATAATTTTTCTTCTGAATTACAAATGGAAATAAATACTTCCGTGCATCCAAATTTACAACTGCTTGACCACCTCATCCGATGCTATCACTGACTTTTCATTTTGAAATCATCTTTAAAACTTACAGAAAGAATTTCTATAAAGAATAATCTTTATATATATTTATGAAATCTATTGCACTTACCTCATCTTTGTTGCATTGAAAATGCAGAGCAAAGTTTTATGGGGAACGATAAAGCATAGCATAAAATCTTCTACGGAAATATAAAATAATATTTGCTGATCCCACAGCGAATCACTGAAACTTCAACTTGGTTCAAGAATAATAGAAAAAGTTGTAAAGAACCCTAATCAGTAGTAAACAATGCAAAACTTGCAAAAGTAACAGCTAAGAGCAGATAACAGAAAAAAACATAGAAAATAGTAAATGCGTTTTTGTTGTTGGTGTTGTTGATGATGATACATCCGCCAGTGTAACATAAACTTGGCTATTAAATTGCAAAATGTGGACAAACAGAACAAGAAGGTGAAAGAAGAAGAAAAAGAAGGATAGCCAGCAACTTGAACTGTTTAGTCATAATTACTACTATTTTTCTTATTTTTACCGCTGCCGATTTTTGCGCCTTCGATGCGGTGTTGACTAAAAGTTGGTCGTTTTCTTTCACGATTTTTATTGCAAAACGCACTAATTGTGATTTTATGTAGTGGTTGTTTGTAATTCTACTTTACACTTGTATACCTTTACGGCTAGAGCAAAGCAGGTTTTGAACCTGGAGAGCTTAAGAAACATAGAGCAAGGAGTAATAATGGCTATTTTACTTTAGATCCTTTTCAAGTTTTTAGTTTTATTTTGAGTTTGCGAGTGTCGGTGGAGTGTGTGTTGAGGTTGGAAAATAAAGAATACTTACTATATAAATATAATAATTGCACTTGATGTTTCGCTTTTGTATTCTCAGCATGTTTATGACCGCTAACTATTTATTATTAGCTCTTTTCCTGTTGTTGTTTTTATTGTTGTTATGTTATGTTCTCTATGAATATTTATGAACATTATTTAGTTGTTGTGTTGTATTTTTTTGTTGTTTGTTTACCGTAGTTGTTGTTGTTGATGTTTAGTATCTGATGGTACGCTTTGATGCAATTATTATTTAATCAACGTTGTTGTCTGGTTGTTGCTACTTGCTATCTCCTTCTCTCTCTCTCTCTCTCACCATCTCGCATCTTTATTTATTGGCTCTTTGTTGAGTGCTAATGAAGTAAAAGTGTTCTATTCGATTGTAGCCTGCTACTATACTTGCAACACAATCCAGCCACTCTTCTAATTTGCTTCTTGTGCTTGGCGCTTAATGACCATAAATTGCTGTATCGATCCTGCATGTTTTTGTTTTGTATTCTATACTGTGTCTGCCTCGTGGTTATGAGTTTTGATAACGTATAACTTTTAAATACCGCGCACCGGAAGTCGTCTAATTTTGTGGCGCGCTGAAAATTAATGATTCAATTGAAAGTTGGTACCTTCTAATAACTTGGACGTTGTTATGCCAGATTTATGTTTTTGTTGTTCTTTTCTTTGTTTTTGTTTTTTTGTTTTTTTTTTTTGTTTTGTTGTTATTCCAAGCAGGTTTGATATTTAGTATTTCCTTGGAATTTTCCTGGGTGTGGCATAATGGTGCGTTTGAAAATAAATGTAGCAGAAATAATTGAATTAATGTTTGATGCTACTGGGATTTTTTTATTCATTGTTAATTTTTTGTTTCATTATGTTGCTGATTCCTACATGAATGTAACAAATTTATTTCATTTCATTTCACTCAAAAGAATAATCTTTTTTTCCATCGGAATCAATACATGCATATTAATAATTTGGGTATTTTTTTCTGCAAAATGGTTTTTTGTTGAAAATTTACAAAAACTCTTCGAGTGAATTCTGACAATATTTGTCTTGCACTGTTCGGGTTTTTGTTTCTATTATTTTTTTTTCTAACTACACTTTTCAGAGTTACGAAAGAAGTCAAGTATCTGTATGCCTCAGCGGAACTATCACTGCCGCTAACGCACAGTCTTTATTTAGGCAGTAAAAAGAAAATGCAAATATTTATTCTGGAAATACATACATACCTATACATACTAAAAAAACAGACTTCTTTGAAGGGTTCGTTTTCACTATCAAAAATTCAAGGGTCAGCTGTTGATAGATAAAAAATTTATGTAGAGATAAGTTTTTCCAAGGCGACTTCCGAAATACCTTGCCAATGATATAAAGCAAATATCAACCGAAAAGTTGAATTTTGAAGTGTGATAAGAGTGAAGAAAAGATTTAAAAATTCAAAGGCTTGAAACGAATTGCGCATATTGAAACAAAAAAAAACGAGGTAAAAGCAAATGATCAAGCTTATCTTATGAATTAAGATAAATTAGATGGCTTAGAACTTAAGGGTGTTTTTTATAGGTACAGAATTTTTGACAAGGATATCTGTCAACAGACGCTGGGACTGAGTGAGAATAAGGTGCAAAAGCCTCTCAAAGGATTCGAAATTTGAAAATATTTCCTTTGTATGCTCTTTTACTTTTACTTTTACTTAATTTTATCAAAACTTATATCATTGCAACGAAAAATTGCTCCAAATACACAAAAAGAAAGAACTTACTTAATTTTTTTCCAAAATCATGGCGGTGTTCACTAAAAACAGCAAGAAAGCGATAGAATTTCAGCTTACTTTAAAATTATATCAAAAATACACTTCCAACACAAAAAGTAAACAAACAACAGCTGATAGTGTTGCCAACATTTCAAAGCATCACATTATTTGTGGATTTCCCAACATCGTTTTGAAAAAAAAAATAATCAATCACATTCTTTATCTTACCATATTGTAACGTTGTAAGCAGAAACCTTCCTTCTATTCTCTATATAAAAAGCACAGATAAAAAGAATTAGTATAACTTGGATCGAAGCGGTGTAGTCGTATTCAAGTTAAGAAAATGAAAACTTAAGGGGATGGTACTGTTTTCAAAAAATGTTGCGACATTTTTTTATATATATTTTTTTTTCTGAATGTACAACGTTTCAAGGGTATTTTGTAAAAATTTCAAGTAAATCGTGCTAAAACTAACGAAGATACAGCGTTTCAAGTGAGCGAACCTAATGCTCGATACATACAGTGTTGCGCAAAATAATAGCAACAAAATCGGTACGCTGCTACAAAATCGTGTATCTTTTTAAATATAAGGGGCACACAAAAATGATTATAGAAACCAAAGCATATATTCATACATTATATTAAAGACAAATCATATTCCAATTTGGTTTTTTTTTCTGTATAAAATTTAAAATTAATGTGACTGCATTCAGTTTGTCTGAGAGCAAAACAAAAGCAACATAATTAATATTTTGTGTAAGATCCATTATTCTTGATAACCGCTGCACATCTGAGCGGCATCGACTCTATTTAAGTAGATATATAGGTATTAGTATATTTTCCCAATTAAGTTTCAGCGCTTCATACAGTGCAGTCTTATTGGAAAACGTTTGACCAGAAACTTTTACCTTCAAAATCCCAAAAAGATTTTCAATGGAGTTCAAGTCATTGTGACTGTGCCGGCTAATCAAGGACTTGAATCCCATTGCCTCTAATGTAATCTTTGATGTGCTTTGAAGTGTGCTTCGGGCCGTAATCGGGCTGAAACGTTCACTGAAGCGACATATTCCACTCTGAATGCGGTCGCATCTTGCTTTCTAAAATGTCATTATATACAAATCGATTCATAGTTCCATCGATTTTTTGAAATGGTTCAACTTCATTATAGGAAAAACAAGTCCAGACCATAATGCCATCGCCGCCGTGTTTAAAATTTATTTTGCAGGTTCGGGCTTCAAGTCGTGTACCTGGGTGGCGCCGTACCGTGCACATCCCATCTGAATTAATCAAGTTGAACTTTGATTCATCGCTAAAAAAACTTTTTTCGATTTTTGAACGGTCCAATTTAGGTGCTCTTTTGGAAGACTGAGTCTAAAAAACAATAAATTACAACTAGTTGTCACAATTTCAGACAGAATTGTTTAAATTGTAACAACTCACCTTGTTTTTTATACTTAGCTGTAAGCAAAGTTTTCTCTGCCGGTCTGTAACTTCTTTAATCGTTCTCAACGGCTCGTCTTCAAACAGTGCTGTGGTGGATGTCTAAATTAAGTGTCCGAACAACCTATTTGGATGTGGCAAATGCATTTCGTTTGAACACACCACAAATGTTCCTGTCATCACGCAGCGATGTTTTCCGCGGTCGCCCTCTTTAATGTACCGTTGTTACGTCTTTTGTGAAGGCATATTTCTTTATTAATCTGCAAACTATTTACCGATTAATATCAAACTGTTTCACGTTAGATATTTTTGCAAATTTTCTTTTTTATATTCGGAAATAATTTGTAATTTAAGAGCTTCACAGTATTTAAAACGTGCCATTATAAATGGAACAGTCAATGTCACAACTAGCACAAGAAAAACTAAACTTAAATGTTTATGACTTACAAACAACACGTGCTTTACAATAACGGACTTTTACCAATAATTCTTCGAACTTCTGTTCTCTTTTTACATTTTTCTAGTTTTGTTGCTTTTGTTTTGCTCACAGACAAATTGAATGTAGTCACATAAATTTTAAATTAAAGCATAGTACTCTGTTAAGGTTCATGTGAAATTCCACTCAAATCTCCATATAAAAAGTGACAGCTGCGAAACAAGCGTGGAAATTTTCACAACATGTTCGCCAGAGCAGTAATCTGTTCCGCTGCGTGAAATTATTGCAACATGTTTCTGAGCAACATTTTTTCACGACAATTTAATTGTACTGCCTATTTATTTTGAAGTGAAAAGTGAGAGATCATATGAAATCTGCCAACTTATTTTCTGAGTCTCTTTGAGAAACGTTGCCATAGGAATTCTTCGCAACAAACTTTAAGTCAGAAATATCACGCAACAAATAAATAGATGTTGCCAGCGAAATTTCACGGAAACGAACAGAGTACTAGGCTTTAATAAAAAAAACAAAACCAAATTTGAATTTTATTTGTGTTATATATGATGTATGAGTATATGCTTTGATTCCTTTTATCATTTTTGTGTGTCCCCAATACTAAAAAAGATACACGATTTTGTTGCAGCGCACTTATTTTGTTGCTATTGTTTTGCGCAACACTGTACATGCATGACAACGTTGAATTACACTAGGCGCCAAAATGCAAAAAATTTTCTGAGATCCACATTCGACTACACTTTTCTTATGGACTTTGGCCTGCTGAATACGAATATCACAATAAAAAATTTTCTATGGATACTTTTTTGAGATATGACCTTTTGAAAATTTGTACCCTCTTTTCAGGATATAGTGTCATAAATATTAACCTATCTCGAGAACGGATTGACCAATTTCAAAAAGTGAAACACCAAATTAAAGATAATTAAACTACTTACAACTGTTTGTACTTACAAAATTTGTCATTTGACTCCGTAGTTTGGACGCTATCGAAAGAAATTTCAAAATTTTTTTTTTAAAATCAAGTCGAATAATGTTTCAATAAACAAAAAAAAAATCAAAATTACAAAAAACTTCTCAGTTTTTCATTTTGTATATGAAGATAGTTTTTTGAAAAAAGAACGCAGTTCTTTTGAAGAAAATTCATGGTGGAGTAATGAAGTTATGGACCATTGAGTGAAGGTACTCAAATTCTACTTTTTTGTGCTTTTTCCATTTGATGCCTGTTAATTTAATGTAAACACATTCGAATTTAATTTTTAATTAAAAACTTTAATTTTAAATGTAATATCTAAACATATACCTCTTAAAAAATACAGAACAACAAAAAAAATAAAAAGAAGACAAAAAGGAGAGGAAATAAGTCAGAGATGTTGAATTAGGGCAATTCCATTGTGACGGGTGTGACCACATTCTCACATTTTTGCTTACAATTCGGATGTATTAAATTTCTTATTAAAAAGATGGCTTCAATTCCAAAGGTTGTTAAGTTTACAAACGTAAAATTATAGGTGGACACTGATAAAACACGTTTTCTGCTCAGAATGACAATCACAAAACTGTAACGGGTGTGACCTTACACTTCTGAGCTTTTGAACATTTATATCTTTCAGCATATATTGTGAAAAATTTTTCTTAAAATGCAGAAAAATATGTACCGCTAACATACACATAGACATATAATGATCGTGTTTAAACAACATTTTCCTGGGAAGAGCTGTTAGAAAATATTTAAAAAGATGCACTTACTGTGATATGGAATAGAGAACTGTACACGGTGGCATTTTTGTGACCTATTGCGAATTTCTCCATATTTCTAGGAATTTACGTTCTGGCGCACATTGGTTCCAAACATGAAAAAGACGGCCAAAACCTTATATTTAAAGGTGTTTGAACAACATTTCTTACTTCAAATAACTATTTATGATAGATAAATAAAAAAGGGCGTTGCCAATTTTTTTTAAATTTTTTTATTTGTTTTAGATGCCTTTAAAGTTAAAAAAAAAATGTAACAAAAAAAATAGTCGTATTTTAAGTCAAGTTCAAACATTTGTTGTATTATTTGTATAAGTAATTTTAAATTTTTTATATTTTTATATATTGGATCGAAACTTAATTAATCAGAATAAAAGTAAAACTTTAAAAAATAATCATACTCATTTTTAATAAAAAACATTGAAAATGTACATTTTTTAAAAAATTTGACTCCGTTAAAATGGAATAAACAAAAGTGTTTCCCCTTCCTTCCCCTTTAGATAGGTATTGGTTCCTTTGTGGGATATCTTATTATACTAATAAAAAAAAGTGGCTGCTCGAATGTGTTCGAATGTGAAATTTTTAAAAAAAACTAAAATGGTGTTGGAAACCACAATTTTTTTTTCTTAAAACCATTTATTTTTATCTCTATTTATTTGTATTGTTATTAGACATACTAATGCGTTTAATATTATAAAATTTTTGTTTTAACATTAAAATTTAGAAATTACAAAAATTTTCATTATCGAAGCTATCTAAGGAGGCATTTGTTTTCACTTTAATTTGTGTGCGATCGGCTGTGTTTTGAATTTTTTCACGCATTTTTTAAACTTTTTTTTGCCTGCGATCGATCGATTCTTTGAAAATGTATTGGAGTTTTTTTGGAGCTTATTTAATTTTTTTTTGTTTTTTTTGCTTATATCATGTGGGTGCTATTTCGTGAAGCCGCAATTTTTGAATATTTACTATACATTATGCATTTCAATTTGTGCTTTTTTTCACTATCTTATACGTGTAGGTGGAAGACCCGAAAATATCTTTGTCGGGAGACATACCAAAAAAAAACACATTTACCTCCCAATGTTTTACCTCTGTTAGAAGAATAGTTTTTTTTAACATAAATATAAAATAAACCAAAAAAAAACTAGTGCTTCCATAAATTTTTTTATTGTTTGGACCTCAGATTCATTATAAAGATCATCTAAAAATTTATAAAAACTAAGGTTTTAGAAAAGCCGCCATTTTGAATTTCGGCTTTTTGACTTCAGATTCGTGATTAGCGACCCCGAAAACTTTCAGGGCACCAAATTTAAAATGCATAAAATAGTTATTAGAAAAGTTAGCATGTTTCTAGCTGCCATTTTGAAGCCGCCATTTTGAATTTCGAATTTTTGACTTCAGATTGGTGATCAACGACCCCAAAAACCTTTACGGTAGTGTTTTTATGCAGATTAGACAACTCCTTAAGGTCTTTTTTCAATTGTGTGGCGTCGCTAACCAATCACATTTTTGCAATTCTCAAAAGTACAGCTATTCAATAGTAGTTAGCTATTCAAAAAGTATAGTTTTATTATTGGCTGTAACAAAGTAAGTAAACCAGCCAGAGGACCTTCGGGGAATCTGCCTGTCCCAAGCCAGGGAAAAAGGGTGAGGGTTTGTTATTGGATGGGTTTGTTATTGGCACGGCCTATGAACTGATCTCATAATAAGTTCATTCTTGAGGCACGGCTCTTGAATGTTCGTCTGATAACTGTAAAATAAAAAGGTTTACCTTGAGCCTTGGTTGTTGCTGCCAAATTCTTGGAGAAAGTATGGTTTTGATATTAAGTTATCATAACACCGTCATCTGTAATATGCTTTCGATGGACGATCAATCCAACATAACTTGAAGAGCGGGGACAGTCATCCATCAATGATGAGGAGACCTGATCTATCGTTGTTCTGCAGACCTATCTTAGAATAAAGGTTATTATGTAGGAAACATTTAACCTTCGGACCGTTGTATAAGCCAATTGGTATACAACGGCTCATGCTTCTTAGTTTTCTGAAAAAGGCTTTTAATTAAGTCTTAATTAGGATAACGACGTTGCATAAGTAGGATTGAGGTTTACCCGGTTTTACTGAGAAACCTATGGTTATTTTTAACCTAGTCATGTACAATTCGAGTGGCTGAAGGTGTCACAGTCAAATATAAATGTTCTGAGAACTTTTGGTCTGTAAGACGGGATGTTGAAAGGCCTTGTCAGGTGGAGCCTTGAGCCCAGGTATTGACTGTGGTTTGGGTTAGGCCCACGTGGGATATTCAAAACGCTCTGGCTGTGGTTAGGCCAGAAAGGCCGGTGTGAGTTACACTTAAGTTGAACTCGGGCTGGTGATTCCCTTAAATTACTAAGAGAATGATGGTAGATTGAATCTCGCTAATTTCAAACAGTAAATGTTAGGAAGGTAAGCAACTACCGGATCAATATACTGTGACCTTTGGAATTTGAGTACAGGCGACGGGGAAACCTAAATAGTCTGAGTTGTGTCCACTGAGATTGAGGAACCTGATTGCATGAGTGACAGGCCTAGTATGTTGCCTTAATTTTTCATGTCAGAGAGTGATGACCTTTGATATGGATGTGATGATTTTGTAGCGGCCAAAATATAATGGGTTGTATTATTGGTATTGATACTGAGATAACCCATGGTTATTAAAATAACCAAGTCATGTTTAAATTCGAGTGGCTGAATGAGTCACGGTCATGAATAGTGTCTTTTTGACATCAGTATTGGGGGTTCTGTGGCATGTTGTTAGGGGAACCTTTCAAAGTGGTCTTTCTTGAATTCCGAAGGGGCGTTGGCCGACGCTTCATATTTGTCCCAAGCATTGGAGCACCGTTGAATTAAGCCTTCGCAGCAGGGGTCAACGTTAAAAACATAGTGGCTTTCTGACTGTACCAAAGTGTAAGCAACAACACGGGCATGGATCCAGGGGGACGGGGACATGATCCCCGCTAGAGATTTGCTTGTTTTTAACTGAAATTCATTAATAACACGTTCGCAAAAAGTTACTATACCCCGACCCGTTGAAACCGTGGGCGGGAGGTGGGCGTGTCTGTTTCAGATTAAAAAAAAACGAATAGATAAATAAATAAATTTAATAATAATCGGGTTCATTGAATTTGAAATATGTGCTTATAGAATAAAAAATATAATGCGGCACAAAATGGAAAAAAGAACGAAAATGTAGAATTTTGGTACCTTCTCTCAATGGTCCATAACTTCATTTTTCTTCCATGAATTTTCTTCAAAAGTACTGCATTCTTTTCTTCAAAAACCTATCTTCACGTAAAAAATTGTAAGCCGAGAAGTTTTTTTAATTTCAATTTTTTTTTTTTTATTGAGACATTATTCGACTTGATTTTTTCCAAAAAACAAAAAATCAGGAATTTCTTTCAATAACGTCAAAACTACTGATTTAAATGACAAACTTTGTTTGGAGCAGTTGTAACTAACGTACTTATCTTTAATTTGGTGTTTCATTTTTTTAAATTGGTCAATCCATTCTCGAGATAGGTTATATTTATGGGACTTTATTCTGGAAAAGGTGGAAAATTTTCAAAAGGTCATATCTCAAAAACTTATCCATAGAAAAAAATTTAACTGCGATATTCGTATTAAGCATGCCAAGGGCCATAAGAAAAGTATAGTGGCATGTGGATCTCAAAAATGGTGGCGCCTAGTGTTATCATGAAGATTTGCAGCTGCGCGGTTCGCTTCAAGTCCTTGTGCAATCTCCGACTTGTGTTATACTTTTATGTGTATTTTTAGGTATGTAAACTGAAGTTGTACATATTAAGGGTAAATCGCATGATACAAAGAGCTACAGGTAAAGTATTCCCGGCGCAACAAACAAAATTTACTGCGCACCTCGTCATCGGTGCTCGTCAAATGTGACACTTGATGAATACATTCAAAAGAAAATGTAGAAAAGTGACGAAGATAGCAAAATGAAAACGAACAAACAGTCAAAATTCTGTCAAGCACATCAAGCAACGTAGCCGCTTTTTGTGTAAATCGGTAAAAAGGGGAAAAAGCACCCCTACAATATATGCAAATTTTTCTTCACAAACAGTACTAAAAAATATATTTATTTTATTTTGGACATGTGCTTTATATATATATAATATTTATTTCATATCAGTAAAACAATTTTTCATAAGAAAATGTAGGCATTTTAAAATCTTTATACCCTATGAATAAATTGTGACTACGTTTTAACCAAGGAGCACCTTGCACGTCACAGCAAAGATGGCGGACATGCGCAATACTTTATCTGTAGTTCTTTGTATCATGGGTAGATCGTATATGAATCAGTTGCCAGGCACACTTTCTTCCGAGAGGTTGTGTCAGAGACGCTAAAATTGTATCGTAGTTTTCCGTTTTTATTTCTCTTCAGTCTTGTGTCGTGGTATATTTATTTATTTGCAAAAATGCCAAAAATAATTAAAGAGACAAGATCGGCAGAAAATTGGCCAAATTACGAATAACCGTAGCGGATGAACAAGCTGCAAGTACAAGTAAAGAGGATAGAATGCCACGCAGGCAACAGCAAGAAATGCATTGGGCTTCCTGAATGACAGCGTTTTACTGTACGGAGCTGGCATTGATGATTCTGTGTAAGAATAAAAAATTATGCCCTTTTATTGATTTTTTATATTTTCGATAAAAAAAACTTTAAATCGATTTTCTGGAAAACAACATTTTTGAAGTCGATGAACACGATGCCGCAAAATCTACTTGATCGATCGTTTTGAAAGTTTTTACACTATTTCTACACATAAAGCAACAGGTAATGCCGAAGCGTTTTTTTTCCTATTTGAATATAATAAAATAACCTAAATTTTTCAGCGAAAATCGCGTTTTTGACTTCAAAACGTTTCCGAAACAAAAAACATTTTAAAAAAACTCTTCGGTATTATTACCTCGGGAAACATATTACCTTTTAAACTAATTTTGCATTTTTTTCAGATGATCCGCCAACCTCTAATCGTGTTCACCGCAAAACAACTTTTTTCGATTTGCCTCCGGGGAATCGCTTCCACGGATTTATTTATCGCTCATTTTTAATTTTTTTTTTTTCAAATATACTTAAGAAGTCAAACTATAGCATGTAAATGAAATAAATACACCAACATTATTCATGTCTCCAAAAAAAAATTATGGAAATATGCCTTTTTCGGCTTTAAAACAGTACCATCCCCTTAATGAACATTTTTTTAATAAAAACTTATTTGCTAAATTTCATTAGGATAGCTTCAAAACTGCTACTGCAATCGTGTCGTGATGAGAAGGTGATGCTGATCAATAATATATAGCATATACAGTCATGTGAAAATAAATAGGGACACCTATATTTTTATATACAGACCGCGACAAAACGATAGCACTTTTACTTTTTTTAACTTTCTGTTCAAACTATAAAAAGGAGTAGTTTTTTTTAAGGTACTGTAAGAATGAGTGCATGTTCTTAGAAATTGGGAGTTGTTGCAAAATTTCGTCAACATAGAAAACCGTTAGCTGTAAGAACAACGGAATGAAGTGCGACAAAACAATAGCACTTTTTGATTAAATTGATTTTAGTACAATTTGTGCAGTTGCAAAGAAAACACTTGCGGGATTTTTTGTTAATTTTGCGCGTTTTTAATATTCAAAAATTTTTTTTACTCTATTTGGCTACAATGGGACGTGAAAAATTGCTTACAACAGCTGAAATCGACGTGGCTCTCCATTTGCACAAAAATGGTATGAAAATATGTGAGATCGCAAGAAACTTAAACAGAAGCAAAAAGGTTGTTTATAATTTATTAAAAAATCCGAAGAACTATGGTCAAATTCGTTTTGGTGGGCGGCCGAGAGCAGTTTCTGACAGAAATAATCCAATTCGCACCTGACTGCTCGAAAAATTGCTGAAAAAGCTGGGTTCAAAACTAATATACGAAATGTGCAGAGAATATTGAAAAACAGTAAGAAATTGCAACGTAAGCCACCCTTCACCGAAGCACATAAATCATCTCGACTGGATTTTGCAAAGTCCCATCTTAAATGGAAAAAACGTTGGCGACGCGTGGTTTTCACTGACGAAAAAAAGTTTAACCTAGATGGTCCAGATGGTTGGTCATATTATTACCATGATTTGAGGAAGGAAGAAGAACTTTTAAGCTGTCGTCAACACGGAGGAGGTAGTGTGATGATATGGGCTGGAATTGGCTACTAAGGAAAGACGGAAATAAAATTTGTGCTCCAGAAAATGAAAAGCGCGGACTACTTGAATTAAATTGGAAATGAAGTAGCCTTTAGAAGTCATAAATATACAAGCGGTGGTCTTATTTTCCAGCAGGATAACGCGGCTGTTCATACAGCGAAAGTAGTGAAAGAGTTTTTCCGCGACAAGAACATCGTTCTCCTGATCTTAATATAATTGAAAATTGTTGGGGTAATTTGGCTAGAGAAGTGTATGCGGAAAATCGCCAGTATGCAATAATACAGGAGCTCAAAGAAAGAATATTGGCCCACTGGGAGACGATGCCACAAAAAGACATAAAAAACTTTTTAAAACATTGCCAAACCGTATGACTGAAGTGATTCAGAAAAATGGAGGGTCGACTCATTATTAAAATATTTTATTTTTAGTCTTGTTTTATTATTAGCAATTGAAATTTGATCGTTAAAAGTTTTGAGCACAAAAGTGCTATCGTTTTGTCGCACCATGAGTTTATGCTTTCTGTTCAAATAAATAATATTTTCTATTTTTTGTCGAAAAACTTGTTAATTTATTATTTTATTTTTATCATAAGATTTTTTGTTACTTCATAAAGTTTAGTTAATAAACCCAATTTCCTAAAAATCCAAAATTTGGATTAGTGCTATCGTTTTGTCGCGGTCTGTATGAAGCTGCATGAATTATATACAAGGTGCCCCAGATATTAGCAATAGTTCCCTCGCCTGGTGATTCTTCTTGATAAGGCGAGTATTACACTTTATGAAGTTTCAGCTCACATTGTAACACTTTTAAGAAACAGGGTGTTTTACGGTTTTGGTACGTGTTTAGTATTATTGATCTAGAATCTAAACTACTCACCATAAAATAAAAAATAATATTTTGTATTTTAGAACAAATATCAACTTTTCCATCAATATATCAACCACTTTCGTGTCATGTGCTACAGCTGAGCTAAAATTTTGAGATTATTCAACAAAAAATTAACAAATTTTGTATCTATTGTTTTAGCGGAGCTGTAAACGTCCGAATTTAAAATGTCTTTTTTTCATGTAAAAATACAACATTTTTTTAAATTCTTACTTTGGACAATAACAGCACCGCTTAAAAAAAAGACAGAAAATTTGTTGATATTTCGTTGGATAATCTCAAATTTTTTGCTCCGCTACAGCACAGGACACAAAAGTGATTGATATACTGATGAAAAAGTTGATGAAAAGTTAATGATGGCATATTTTAATTACAATATTATTTTTAGTAATTCTAAAAAAAATAAAATTTTTAGAATTATATATAAGCTTAATGCCAATTAAGTTCATGAAGCAACAGGTTGCAACAACAATAAGTTCTTTGCAGAACAAACCACCAAGCAGACTAGACAGCTGTTTCGTTGATAGCTACATCAACTCATCAGTAGTCTTCTGTGGCTTCTGCAGTACCATCCATTTTGATAAGCTTAAACTAACACCTTCTGTTAAATTAAAACAGAATTATGTGCTGTATGTCGCCTTTCAAAGCAATGTTTTTCTACTACTTTGTAAAAGCAAACGTTCAAAAAAGCGACTGCATTGATTCTGCAAAGACTTGTTTGTTGTGCTCTTTGTTTACTTCTTTATCACGAATCAATCTAGGCTCCAACAGTTCGCTGATATAAACCATAGAAGGCGTGAAGAAGGTTTTTTTTGAAAAAAGTTGTTTTATGTGTAGAGACATAATAACATACTTGTTTTCATAGGTCGGGCTCGCACCAGTGTTTACATGAAAAGTAAATGATGGCATATTTTAATTACAATATTATTTTAAGTAATTCTAAAAAAAAGAATATTTTTTAGAATTATATATAAGCTTAATGCCAATTAAGTTCATGAAGCAACAGGTTGCAACAAAAATTTTTTGCAACAACAGTTGTCTAGTCTGCTTGGTGGTTTGTTCTGCAAAGAACTTATTGTTGTTGCAACCTATTGCTTCATGAACTTAATTGGCATTAAGCTTATATATAATTCTAAAAAATATTATTTTTTTTAGAATTACTAAAAATAATATTGAAAAAGTTGATATTTTTTCTAAAATACAAAATATTATTTTTTATTTTATGGTGAGTAGTTTAGATTCTAGATCAATAATTTTAAACACGTACCAAAACTGTAAAATACCCTGTATCTTAAAAGTTTTACAATGTGGGAGGAAACTCCATAAAGTTTTATACTCGCCTTATCAGGAGGAACCACCACCGGAGGGAATTAATGCTATATCTGTTGCACCTCGTTTGTAATTCATGCAGCTTTAAATATAAAAATACAGGTGTCCCTATTTATTTTCACATGACTGTATATAAATTTTCTAAACCTTCCACGCCTCCTTATAGGCCTTACAAAGGAAGTGTCAAAGATAATTTACCCCGCAATACACTTGGGGGTATAAAACTACGGAAATTCTGCAAAATTTAAAAAAAAACAATTCATTCAATTTTAATTGCTTAAGCGATTTCTTGTTACTAGTCGTGTGTAGCGGCACTCATAAAATTACTAGTGAAGAATATTAAAAGGGTCCTTCACCTTACCACCACACGCACACATACTCTCTCAACACATTGCACTCGTGCAACTTGCACTCACTTATGAACATGTGTAGATAATGTAGTTTAAGCTCCTCCACTGCCAGTCAGTCAGTCACTTCAGCAAGTTACAAGTTTTAAGTTGAACTTAAAAAAAAACATTAACCATAAAGGTTCTTGGAGTGCATTGTTACGCTTGCGCACAGCAACAGTGCAGTCTTGCGAACACCAGTGCAGTGAAGGTCTGCTTTGTATTTTTATATAAATACATATATATTTACATATGTATATGTGGTTATGTTCCTAGGTATGTCCATTAGGGTGGGCTGATTGGATGAAATGAAATTTTTGGATGGCTTTTTATTAGGGCGTATCGAAAAATTTAGATTGTATTCTAAGAGGTCTCAAAAGTTGCATAGGGTGGTCAAGATCTCTCAAAAAAAAAACTTTAGAAAAGAATAAGGATGTCTTCCTCTCCCGCAAGGACAAAGTTGTTTATTAAGAAAAACAGTAAAAATTCCGTTCTCAAAATGCTTTGATTTTTGTAAGAAAAACTATGTAAGTCTTAAATTAAAAGAAAATAAAGACATCAACTAAAAATATCTTGCCCAAACACTACGCCACTCTCTATTTTTACCCACAAGGTCCTGTGCAAAGGATGTTCGAATCTAAAGGTACACTCGAGATAACACAGAACTTTTGATAGCTATTTGATTGTCTAAATTTTAGAGATTTTGTTTAAAATGATGATGTTTTCCTTAGATTTGATGAATTAATAATTTACATATTTTTTGCATATGCATTTTCTTGTTTTTGAGAAATGTATACTTGAATGCCATTTTTTAACTTTTTTAAAAAAATGATTATAAAGTTTTATATCTCGAGCACCAGAAGTGGTACCGAAGATAGTCTCATAATTAAGATTCTTCAAATATTTCTGAACAACACCCTTTCCAAAAATATCAATTTACAACACTAGGTTAAGACCACGAATTTTTTCCTTTTTCGATTTTTTAAAAAAAATTTCGTTCCTTAAGTATTTCATTATTTCGTTAAAGCAACTCAACTCAACATTCAGACAAAAGTTTTACTAAAATTTTGAGTTTCTGAGTTTGCCATCGAATGGCCAGCAAAGTTAACTTAACAATTATTGTTAAGAAGTATTTTAATGAAATAATAACCATAAAGGAGATATGAACAAAATTGTTACATTTCATGCTTGATGTCATTTTTTAAATGTCAAAATAGGAAAAAAAAAATCTTGGCCTTTTCCTGCTGTTTTAAAAAAGATATTTGTAGACAGGATTTCGTTCAAAACTATTTGCTGAATCCGAATTGAGAAAATTATCTTCGGTACCACTTCTGCTGCCTGAGCTATAAGTCCTTATATTCATTTTTTTTTTTTTTTGAAAAAGTTAAAAAATTTCCAAAACAGGAAAATGCATATACAAATAATATTCAAATTATTAATTCGCAGAATTTAAGGAAAATGATAGCACTGTAATCAATATCATCAAAATTTAGACAATCAGATAACAATTAAAAGTTCCGTGCTATCTCAAGTGTACCTTAAGGTTCAAATATTCTTCAGACAGGGCCCTGTGGGTGAAAACCAAGAGTAGCATCGTTAACAAAATTGTGTTAGTTTCAGTCTATATTTACTTTTGGTTTAAGACATGTGTAGTTTCTCTTACAAAAACTTAAGCATTTTGAGATCGTGATTTTTTACTGTTTTTCTCAAAAAAAAACTTTGTCCTTGCGGGAGAGAAAGAGATCCTTATATTTTTCTAAAATTTTTTTGGGGAGATCTTGACCAGCATATGCAACTTATGAGACCTCTTAGAATGTGAAATTCGAAAAAAATTGTAATTCGATACGCCCTACTTTTCATTTGAAGGAAAAAATTTTAATCCTTTGAGTCATTATTGATAAATTCAAGGATCAAGGTCAATGTTTTGGTCTTCTGCCTTTTTTATGGTTTCAGTGCAAATTTTGACACTTCTGTCAACACGTGATAACTTGCATCTTTTTACTACACGAAATTAGTATTGCAGAAACTTTCAACTTTTTTCAAGGAGGGGAAATTTTATACTCTCTCATTTTCACTCTCTTTTGCAAGTTTTTGGTGAATCTGAATTAGGTAGGTTAGGTTTAAATAGGTTGCGGCACGTCCTTAGACTGACCTATTTAAACCAAATTATTGGCCCGTTGTGATACCACAGCATTAAAGAAGGGAGTAATCAAGTGAAGCTTTTGTGTAGGTTGTTCTTTAATGTGGCAGAAGCTGTAGAAACATATTGAATCTGACGAAAGTGTTATGCCTTGACTACAGTCAAATCAAGTTGCTAAGCGTTCCTCTACACAAAACTTTCCTACCACCATCAACTAGAACTTTTAACCGCAAAGTTATTTTGATTAGATATAAGGAAAAAAAGGTTAAAGCGTTGGACCATAGCCCGGCTAGGATTTGAACCCAGGACTCCTGGATGACAGTCAAGCGCTCTATCACAAGACTATCGAGGCTGCCTGAATTTAGTAAAACAGTACAGAAATTAGTAAAAAGTAGCGAAAGTTTTCGCAAAATTGCAATTGCAGACCTAATGTAAAATATTTTTCAATTAACATGGAAATGTTCAATATCTGCCACACAGTAATGGACAACAGCGCTGGCACACAGTCAGCCCTCTACCAGTGCTTTTAAGGGTACATTTTTAAAGCTTTTTTTGGGTCAAAATTGACTCCTATAAATGGCACTACATGGTTTAATATTCCACAAATATATTTTTCGTAAAATTTGGTTATAAGTCTGTGACAATGTCAAAGAGAAGTTGTCTTATATTTTATTTTAGTAAAAAGTTGAATTTCTAATTGAAATTGCTAATTAAAAGAAATTGCTAATATGTCATTCTTTCTTTTGATGTGCTGTTATTGCGTTTTCGACCAATCGAACTTGTTCAAAAGTTTTTTTTGAGCCGAGACATTAATTTGTGGTATCAGTTAAAAAAAAACAAACGACTAGAGGGACTTTTTATTTTACAGAAAAAAAATATGTCTCTGGAATTATTTTTTGTTTGTCGTTAAACAAAAAATCCATGTAAAAACTGAATTTCATCAATTCAGCCCAGCCTAATATGTATTGGTCAGAACAAAAAAATCGTGCTTCATTCATGCAGAACAAAAAATTAAGAGAAAAATACACGTGAAGCGCTGTTAAGAGCACAGACAGACCCACGACCAGTGTTGTCACTTGACAATTTTTAAAAGTGTTAGATTTAGAAAAAGAGTGGAAGATTTTAAAATCCCCACTCATATAAAATGCCTAAGGGGTATATTAACTAGGGATGTGACAGATGTCATTTTACGAATGCGGATCTATAGAGAGCCTTCCTTGAGGATGCGGATGCGGATGAGGATGCGAATGCTTTCAATTAAATTAGAAATATATGTTTTTATAACTAGTTAGTACATATTTTTTAACCCTTTCAGTGGATTCACCCAATCCACTATATTGGATGTCAGAAAGCTCTTTTTATTTTTAAATCAAATCATTTGGTTCTATGAAAATAAAGATAAACCAACATAATAAAACTAAATTTAAAGAGACATTCGACATTAAAGTCATTTGGATTTTCGATTTTGTGCCGAAGAAAAGCAAAAACTTTTTTGCCTATTTTATAAGAAAAATATCAACCGGACAAAAAGATAAGTTTTTCTTATGTTTCTAGGACCTAAATGATAAAAATATTACCTCAAAAAAAATTCTGTTTTTAGTTTAGCCTAGCCATTGAAAGGGTTAAGTAAAATCCTGTATATATAATATTAAAAATAGGTATAAAATAAAAAAACCATTTATAACAAGAAAAGTTAAAACAAATACCAGTTTAATTATTAGAATAACTAAATATCTAAGTATAAATATTAAATTTAAAAAAACTTTAATAGTTATTTAGCTGGACTAGACAAACTTAAAGCAGAACTTAAATTATTAAAAAAATTTTTAAAATTAATTACGCGTAAATTGAACTTTATAAAGAGTGCCGTAGATGCTTTATCGCTTCTTAATTTCTTTAGTGAATTACTGACTTAAGGGAAGGTTCTCCTGGATTTTTTTGAAAAAATCCATTTTTTTTTCTTACATAAAATGAAAGTTACATATATGTAGAATGTTTGTGCCAAGGGATATTTCAATACGACGCGTATTTCTCGAGCTAGAGCGTGTCAAACGTACCCATGTCACGCGCGCGTACCATCTTTCTAAAAACTTTAAACGCGTTTTTCTCGGAACCATGTTTTCTAATCTAACGGACAGCACAGGGCTTGTTCTATTGATCCGATTTCCTTCATTCAAAGAATGTTTGAAAGTATATACTTTTTTGTACGCCTGGAACCTAACAGTGCCATAAAAAATTGTTTATTTATAATTTTTAAACGAGATCTAAGTAAAAAAAAAGCAAAAAATTTCAATTTTTTTTTTTAAAAGTCCATAAAATTTGTTTTTTTTTACCAAACTTAATTGAAGTTAGGTTCCAGGCATATGAAATGTTATCAATTTTAATAAATTTTATACATTTCTCATTTCAGTTCACTACCTGAGGCCCCACACTGTCCGCGGGAGGTCGATGTTTTGCGCGCAGAGGTCGACGAGATCCGCCATTTTCAAGCCGCCATTTTGAATTTTTCAAATATCTTTTTTTTTTTTACTCGTCAATAAACCACGAATCAAAGTTCAAAAGCATAAGTTCGTATGTCTTTTCATTTTCCCACAAACCATTCTCAAATTTTGCTTGTTTTTCGGCCAAATCCAAAAAAATCCAGGAGAACCCTCCCTTAACCGTTTTCAATTATTGGGGGTTGGAATTAATTTTAAAGGTTTTTTTTCGGTTTTTGAGCATGTATTTAGAAACAACGGTACAATGTATATTATTCAAAGTATTGTCCATCGTTAGCTACAACATTTTCCCATCTTTCTGGCAGCATATGGATTCCGCGCCGGAAGAACGATTCGTCTTTTGAGGCAATCCACGAATCGACCCATTTTTTTGGTATCCTCGTAAGAAGTGAAGCGCTGCTCAGCCAAGCCATGCGTCATCGATCTGAATAGGTGGTAGTCGGAAGGGGCTATGTCTGGGCTATAAGGCGGGTGGGGTAGCACATCCCAATTCAGCGCCTCCAACGTTTCCTTGACGGTTCTTGCAACATGTGGCCGTGCGTTGTCATGTTGAAAAACCACTTTGTCGTGTCTTTTGGCATATTCCGGCCGTTTAACCTTTAATGCTCGGCTCAATTGCATCAATTGTTGTTGGTAGCGTTCCCCAGTGATGGTTTCGTTAGGTTTTAGCAGCTCATAGTACACGACACCCTTCTGATCCCACCAAATACACAGCATAAGCTTGGCGCCATGAATATTCGGCTTGGCCCTCGATGTTGATGCATGGCCGGGTGGTCCCCACGATTTTTTTCGCTTAGGATTATCGTAATGGATCCACTTTTCATCGCCAGTGACAATACGATGCAAAAAACTCTTCCTTTTATGCCGTTGAAGCAGTTGTTCGCACATGCAAAATCGCCGTTCAACGTCTCTCGGCTTCAAATGGTACGGCACCCAATTTCCTTGCTTTTGAATCATTCCCATGGCCTTCAAGCGTTTGCCGACCGTTGATAAGTCGACTCCCAATGATTCTGACAATTCTTGAAGGGTTTGACACGGGTCTTCATCGAGCAAAGCCTCCAATTCCTCATCTTCAAACTTTTTCGGCTGGCCCGGACGCTCTTTGTCTTCCGTATCAAAATCACCACTTTTAAACCGACGGAACCAGTACTCACAAGTAGAAATCGATGGAGCATAGTCCCCGTAAGCCTCAGTAAGCGTGCGTTGTGCTTCAACCACTTTTTTCTTCAAATGGAAGCACAAAAGTAAACCTTCCCGCAAATTGGGTTTTGTTGGAACGAAAGTCGACATGTTCACAGAGAAAAAAATATATGTTGTTTACACTTCAGTGGAATGACACATACTAAAAAATGAAGCTTAGACAATGTGCTTTGAAATGAATATAGTCACAGGTGTGCCCGATGCGATCTATTGATAGTTACGCCATCTCTTAGAAAACCTTTAAAACTAATTCCAACCCCCAATAAAAAAAGGTACAATATTGTCCAATTTCCGGAACGGCTAGACCGATTTTAATAATTTTTTTGTACACTTAATTTTTTTCATAAAACTAATTCTTATTTCAAAAATTTATAAGTTTAATTTATTTATAAGCTGTGAAAGTTTTAAGTTTTCCATGTTTAAAAAAAAACTAATTGTAATCAAGTATTTAAAATTCCCTCTGTAAATTTGTTAACTAGTAAAAATTTCCCATCGGAAAACAAAAAACCTCTTGTTGACTGTTATTATTTTTAAGAAAAGTGTTGCGAAGTGGAAAATCTTCTGGTCAGATGACCTTCCTAACTTTGAACTAATTTTTTGATCATATTTACTCACGGGAAAATATAAATGATAAAAATATTACCTCAAAAAAAAAATTGTGTTTTTAGTTTAGCCTAGCCATTGAGAGGGTTAAGTAAAATCCTGTATATATAAAATTAAAAATAGGTATAAAATAAAAAAACCATTTATAACAAGGAAAATAAAAACAAATACCAGTTTAATTATTAGAATAACTAAATATCTAAATATAAATATTAAATTTAAAAAAACTTTAATAGTTATTTAGCTGGACTAGACAAACTTAAAGCAGAACTTAAATTATTAAAAAAATTTTTAAAATTAATTACGCGTAAATTGAACTTTATAAAGAGTGCCGTAGATGCTTTATCGCTTCGAAATTTCTTTAGTGGATTACTGACTTAACTGTTTTCAATTTAAAATAAGGTACAATATTGTCCAATTTTCAGAACGGCTAGACCGATTTTAATAATTTTTTGAACACTTAATTTTTTTCATAAAACTAATTCTTATTTCAAAAATATATAAGTTCAATTTATTTATAAGCTGTGAAAGTTTTAAGTTTTTCATGTTTAAAAAAAAAATACTTGAAATCAAGTATTTAAAATTCCCTCTGTAAATTTGTTAACTAGTACAAATTTTTTATCGGAAAACAAAAAACCTCTTGTTGACTGTTATTGTTTTTAAGAAAAGTGTTCCTAAGTGGAGAATCTTCTGTTCAGATGACCTTCCTAACTTTGAACTAATTTTTTGAAAATCTGAGATTTGTTTTATTTGGTGCTTAATTAAATAAACATTATAATGAGAAAAACAAAATCGTGAATCATTTTTTCTTACAGATTCAAGTCAGTAACGTCCTTAGCTTAATTATTTTTTGTGTTGATAATAAAAAATTCTCATTCGGGACTCTATGGAAAATGTGAAATATTTGGATAACCACGCCTTATAAAAGTTACGTCATCAAAATAATACAACATTCAAAACTAAAATACGGCCGTGGAGGAATTTTAACTTCGTTCTATTCGAAGATAATTCCTTACTTGTTTTGTAAAAATGTTGATTTTTTCACTAAAGACTTATTTTTTTATTACGAGCATTCACTTTATTGCAACAATAAGATAAAAATTAAAATATGTATATTTCAAAAACGGTTTTATTTGCACTTCCACTGCTATTTCCATGCTTATATTTTTAAAAATTTTTTAAATTAATTAAGTTTATATAATTGCATTAAGTGGCGGTTGGAAACAATTACCAAAGAAAACTTGACAAAAAACAAATTAAAAATCACCGTACAAAATTGTCGATTTTTCATATGAAAAATTTTATGCCACTTTTTTTGCAAAATTTCCTTTCTAGTTTATGTTAATTTATTATACAAAAACTTCTTCATGCAATATTTTATTTTTTGTTTCTTTGGAATTTTTCCTTTTTTTTCCCACGTGATTTTTGGCTCTGTGCTTTATTGCCACCGTGACAAGAATTCACAACGCCAATATGCATTATTACCACGCACACAGCAGTTGTGAATTAACGCCATGCGCATTGTTGCCAGCAAATTTTCGTCCCATGTTCCTTATACCTTAAATTGGTGGCAATAATGCGCGTTGTTTTAATTCACAAAGTCTGTGTGCATTATTGCTACAAAAAAAAATGCACGCGGCAATAATGCACATTGTCATTGTGCATTGTTGCCACAAAAATTGGTGTCTGCATGCATTGTTACACCGAAAATTTATAATAATGCACTTTTGGTGAAAATAATTAACGTTTGTCAAAATTTTAAAAATATTTCAACTTTACACTTTCACAATAATGCACACTGGGTGGCAATAATTCTTCTCACCTGATTGTTTGTTGCCAATGTTTGTAAAAAGGTCTCCTTAATTAATTGAAATTGTTAAATTAAATAGAGTTTCCACATTTTGTACACGAAAAATTTTTTGAAAAAAATCAGTTCTTTATTGATTATGGTTGTTTTTTCAACAAATGTGGCGGCCGTAGCCTAGTCGGTAGCGTGCGTGGCCTCTAAGCTAAAGAACCGCGGTAGCCCGGGTTCAATTCCAGCTCAGACAGAAAGTTTTTTCTATTGAATTAATTTTTCTGTTGGGTCGTCACCTCTCTGCAGGCAATGGCAAACCTCAGAGAGTAAAAATTGCCATGTAAAGCTTCTTGAGAACATAAGCCGTTTGGAGTCGGCAAAAAACACGTAGGTCCAGTTCTCGGTCATTTGTGATCAAACATTTAATAACACGCACAACACAATTGATCAATAGAAGCTAGGTCAAAGTCTTTCCAAGGGCTGAAATGGCCAGTTTATTTTTTTTTTTTTTTTTCAACAACCAAACAACTTTTTTTTACATTTTTTCAGAGCAATTTTTCATTTAGGTGATTTTTTTTTTTTTTTTGCTATTTTCCTTTATTTCCTAGCCGATATTTACTAGTGAACTATTGAAGAATAAGTACATATCATACAAAAATACATGAAAATAATTATTACTAAAATAAAATAGTGGTTTGAGACATCACAAATAGTAAGTACTTAAAGTGGTGGATCTCAATCGTGGTAAAGTGACAACACTGCCCACGACTGCAGCGGCCAGCAGCAGCAAAAAAGAGAAATAAGGATGGAAAAAATGGATAAATAGTTGAACGCACAAAGCGTTTTTCTAAGAATTCTCTATAATAGCAAACATCAAGTTTCTTGGATGCACCTTAACTCAGCTACCTTGAAACTTCTTTCTTTTTTTTTTTTTTTGCATAACGAAACAGGCAAGAGCAAAAACCAAACAACAGCAACAACTAACTACAACAAATGATCGTAAATTATTGTCTTAAATGATTTTGAAAGCAAAAACTTAGTGAAGCTTATAAAATGTTGTTGTTGCTGCTGCTGTTGTTGTTGTTGTTGTTATGTTGCGTCAGTTGGTGCCCCCCACCTGGTACAAAGTTCGTCTGCGCAGGCGCGCACGTTTTTCTAGCTATCATGAAGAATTCTACACATTTTTTCATTTCATTTTGTGTTTCGATTCTCATGTTGTTGTCTTTTATGATCCATACCATTTTTATGATTTTTTTTTTTTCTATATTTATTGTTAGCTGATTGCTTGCTTGATAGAAGAAAAGTGTTTTTTGTTATTTTTACTTTTTTTTTAATTTTATAAAGCTGCATAAACTTGGCTTAAAAATGCAGCTGACGGCATAACTTGGTAGAATACAAAACTTGGATGAAAAAATTTTAGTTTGAAAAAAAAAACTTGTTTGACTTGTCTCTACATTTGTTGCTCCTTCGATACACCACGGTTTTTAAAAATCCCCCTAAGACCCCTGAAAGCCCAGCTAGTTGTTGCTAGTGTTGCGCTGTTCTGGGTGTGAGTGTGTGTTGTACGGCTGGTGTTGGAGCTGTTGCTGGTGTTGCTGGTGTTGCCATGTTGTGCATATGAGCACGATCTGCTGCTGCTATAATTTTCAATGATTTTTTTCCATTTTTTTTTGTTTTTTTTTTTTTTTTGTTTACCAGCAACAGATTCTTGTTGATGTTGCCGCCGACGTTGTGCAGATTGCTGCTTTGTTGTTGCTATTATTGTTTAACATATAGTGCATTCCTCTTAGTTGCTGTTGCTGTTGCTGTTGCTTTTGCTGTTATTCTTGTTGCTCTGCAGAATTGCAGTCTTTCAAGTAATTTTTTTCTCTCTGTTGCTCATTTTGCCATAATTATTGTAAATATATGAAAAAATTAAAAAAATCACTTGCATCTCCGGTTGTTGAAACTGAAATTTTTCAAGTGAACGCTTTTCCATTATGTAAGTGCGACTCACTGTTATCGTTGTTTTTTTTTTTTTGCTTTCATCGTTGGTGCTGCATTTGTTGTTGGTGTTGTTGCTCTGCCATTGGAAGCTATTTTGTCACAAGTATTCAATTGCGGGCATAATTGAATTTTTTGGCGAAATTATGGTTTTTACAAATTTTTTCTCTCAAATTCTTCCAGGTATTGTATTTGAACTAATTTCTTGATGGCTTTTAACAGGAAGCAACAAATTATATAGTTAACACTTTTCATTCTTTGGGCCCCAAATTTTTTTAAATTTCTTCAGGATAATTGCGTTTTGCAAACAAAAATAACAAATTCATGAACTGAAAGTATATTACTTATTCATTGGATGAGTTAAGTTGCAAAACTTTATCGCATAAAACATGAAAGAAGCTGTTGACAAGCTCGGAAATGTGAAGATTACAGCTGTAAACTGTTTAGCTGTAATAGCTCAAAGGGTAACCTGTACTTTGAGAAAATTTAACTAGATTTTCTGGATTCGTCATCTGGATCAGTCATCAGAAATGATAAAATTGTCATGTTTTACCTTTCAAGCCCTTACAAAATTACTGAAAATATTTTTTTTTTACTTAAAGATTTTTCTAAATGACATTGTTATTTATTATGTTATTTTTTTACTTTTATTTTTCTGAAGCTCCAACGAACTACACTAAACCAAAAAGGTACATTATATTAATGAAAAGGTGCTTTAATTTCAATGAATTATTCATTGATTTTGGTCCAATGAACTGTGATCATTGATTTCAATGAATTTTCTTCATGCTTCAATGAATAGTTCATTAAACTTAGAGATTTTCAATGAATGGTTCCTTGAATATCAATGTACACTTCATTGAATTCAATGAACACGTTCATTAAAAAATGCAAAATTAATGATTTTTTCACTGAATTTAATGAAAAGTTCATTGAATTCAATGTAAAGTTCATTGAACTCAATGTAAAGTTCATTGAATTCAATGTAAGGTTCATTGAATTCAATGTATAGTTCATTGAATTCAATGTATAGTTCATTGAATTTAATGTATAGTGCATTGAATTTAATGTATAGTTCATTGAATTTAATGTATAGTTCAATGAACCTTACATTGAATTCAATGTATAGTTCATTGTAAGGGAAACTGGGGGCGATGGAACAATGTAACATGTCTGACTGTCTCAACCTGGCGAGGCCAGCATAATCTTTGTGAAATCGTCTCAAGTCGACTCAAACCTCCACGTGGTGTTTCCTGGGCAACGTCAAAACTGACAACCGTTAGTTTGGCGGCTAATCTGAGCGGCGGGCCTCCCTAGGCTTAAAATAGGTTGTGCGTCGGGTTTGAAGCCCACCCGTAAAAACCAATTTCAATGAAAACAAACAAGAATAGAAGAAAAATGATCCCCAAATCTGATGACGACTACCGCAAACGAAAAACTGATAATGATTTACGGATATGCACCTGGAATGTCCGAACCCTTAATTGGGAAGGTGCCTCTATCCAACTGACTGATGTCTTGGAAAGATACAAAGCTGATATCACTGCTATCCAAGAAATGCGATGGAAGGGACAGGGTTGCATTCGGCATGCACCCTGTGATATCTACTACAGCGGCCATGCGGAGAAGCACGAGTTTGGATGCGGATTTGTAGTTGGCAAGAGACTACGGCACCACGTCCTGCGATTCACACCTGTGAACGAACGACTTGCCATAATCCGCATCAAGGTTAGATTTTTCAATATAAGCCTAATATGTGCGCACGCTCCGACAGAAGACAAGGACGATGAGATCAAGGAAATTTTCTACGAGCGCCTTGAAAATGCTTACGAGCGCTGCCCCCGTCACGACGTAAAAATCGTGCTTGGCGACTTCAACGCTAAGGTGGGCAAGGAAAATATTTTTGGTCCAACAGTCGGAAAGTTCAGCCTCCACGACAACACCTCCGATAACGGAATGAGGCTGATTGACTTCGCCGCAGCACGAAACATGGTCGTAAGTAGCACTAGATTCAAGCATCTCAATATTCATAAAGCCACCTGGATGTCCCCTGATCAGAAAACCAAGAATCAAATTGATCACGTTTTGATCGACGGAAGGCACTCTTCCAGTGTATTGGATGTACGCACGATCCGTGGTGCAAACATTGACTCGGATCACTATCTTGTTGCAGCCAAGATCCGTACACGTCTATGCGCAGCTAAGAATACACGCAACCCTACACAGAGAAAGCTAGACGTCGACAAGCTGCAATCAAAACAAACAGCCGATGCTTTCGCCACTCGACACTCACTCCTGCTTCAAAGCACTCCTCCAATCGATGATATATGCGCGCAGTGGACTCACATTTCCAACTCCATGCGTGCGGCTGCTGAAGAGGTGATTGGCTACCAACGCCCTAGCCGAAACCAGTGGTACGACCAGGAGTGTCGCGACGCCACTGCAGAGAAAGACGCCGCCTACAAAGCCACCCTGCAGTCGGTTGTAACGCGCGCTGCTAAGGAGCGATACAAAGAAAAGAGGAGGGAAGAGAGACATATTTTCAGGCGGAAAAAAAGAGAGGCAGAAAAGCGCGAGCAGGAGAAGATTGAGATGTATGGTGACAGGAATGAGGCCCGAAAATTTTTCGAAAAAATAAGACGCCTTGCCGATGGTTTTAAAACCGGGGCCTCTTCCTGCAAGGATGAAAACGGGAATCTAGTGACAGATGTCCAGAGTACACTGACGTTATGGAGGAAACACTTCTCTAAGCTTCTAAATGGCGACGCTGACAACAATCCCGCCAATAGAGATGATATTCCGGAAACCCCAATTTTGGATGACAGCGTTGAGGTTCCGCTGCCCGACTATGATGAAGTTCTGACAGCTATAGCTCGGCTTAAAAATAACAAAGCCGCGGGAGCTGATGGCTTACCTGCTGAGTTGTTTAAGAACGGAGGCGAAGCTCTACTTAAATGCATTCACGAGCTTCTATGCAGAATATGGTCGGAAGAATGCATTCCGAACGATTGGAATCTCAGTGTGCTCTGCCCAATCCACAAGAAAGGCGATCCCACTATCTGTGCCAATTACCGTGGGATAAGCCTTCTTAATATCGCATATAAGGTCCTGTCGAGCGTTTTATGTGAAAGATTGAAGCCCATTGTAAACGAACTGATCGGACCTTATCAGTGTGGCTTCAGACCTGGAAAGTCCACCATCGACCAGATTTTCACGCTACGACAAATCTTGGAGAAGACTCAAGAAAAACAAGTCGACACCCACCATCTTTTTGTCGACTACAAAGCCGCCTTCGACAGCCCAATAAGGAAGCACCTGTACTCCACCATGTCTGAATTTGGTATTCCTGCAAAACTAATACGACTTTGCAGGATGACACTGAGCAACACCAGCAGCGCAGTTAAAATCGGGAAGGACCTCTCCCCACCATTTATTACCAAACGAGGTTTCAGACAAGGTGATTCCTTATCGTGCGACTTTTTCAACCTAATGATGGAAAAGATCATCCGAGCTGCTGATCTGAGACGTAGTGGCACAATATTCTACAAGAGTGTTATGCTGCTTGCGTATGCTGATGACATCGATATCATTGGCCATAATACGCGCGAAGTCAGTGCAGCATTTTCCAGATTAGAAAGAGAGTCAAGTCGAATGGGTCTGGCAGTGAATGCAGACAAGACGAAATACTTAGTGTCAACAAACAAACAGTCCCAGCGTCTTGGAACCCACGTTACTGTTGACAATACCTCCTTCGAGGTTGTGAAGAACTTCGTTTATCTGGGATCCAGCATTAATTCTACCAACGACATCAGCATTGAGATCAAACGAAGAATAACTCTTGCCAACAGGTGTTACTTTGGGCTCAGTAGGCAATTGAGAAGCAGAGCTCTCTCTCGACGAACGAAAATCACGCTCTATAAATCGCTCATCATGCCCGTCCTACTTTACGCATCACAAACCTGGACGTTGAGCAGTTTAGATGAAAAGACTTTAGGAGCATTCGAGAGAAAGATTCTTCGTAAGATCTACGGACCAATCTGCGTCAATGGCGAGTACCGAATACGGTGGAATGATGAACTGTATGAGCTGTACGCTGACATCGACATAGTCAAGCGCATTAAAATCGAGCGGCTTCGCTGGCTTGGTCATGTTCAGCGCATGAAAGACGATGCTCCAGTGAAGAAAACATTCGATTCGGTACCCAGCGGCGGTCAACGCAGAAGAGGACGACCGCATCTTCGTTGGAAAGACCAAGTAGAGGACAACCTGACGAAGCTTGGAATTTCCAACTGGCGCCAGCAAGCGAAAGACAGAAATGGCTGGCGCAAATTCTTAGATGAGGCCAAGACCGACATACGGTTGTAGCGCCAACTAAGTAAGTAAGTAAGTAAGTTCATTGAATTCAATGAAGTGTACATTGATATTCAAGGAACCATTCATTGAAAATCTCTAATGTATAGTTCATTGAATTCAATGTAAGGTTCATTGAACTATACATTAAATTCAATGAACTATACATTAAATTCAATGCACTATACATTAAATTCAATTAACTATTCATTGTTCATTGAATTCAATGTATTAAAGTTCATTTAATTCAATGTATATTTCATTGAATTCAATGTATTATAGTTCATTGAATTCAATGTTTATTTCATTGAATTTAAGGTATTAAGTTCATTGAATTTAATGTATTTAGTTTATTCGATTCAATGTACAGTTCATTAAATTTGATGTATTCAGTTCATTGAATTCCATGTATATTTCATTAAATTTAATGTATTTAGTTCATTGGAATGAATGATCTATATATTAAATTCAACGAATTATTTGTTCATTCTTCTCTAAACATTTTTAAAATAAGGAAATAATTACAATTTCAACAATATTTTTTTATTTTAAGGAGTCAATTAATATACAAATTTTCGAAGATTAGAATAGTTTTTAAATTTATAAAAATATACGGCAATAAACTGCCAGAGGAGAGTGCATGCCGCAGGATATTTTAATTGAAATAATTGAAAAATTTTAAAGCACACATCTACGGCTCTAAGAAAACTAGCAAATTGAAATTTTACACCATCCATGAATGAGGAATGAGGAGAAGTTGCTTCCAACAAAAACGAATGCCTCTTGGGAACTGGTAATTGTATGCTTTAGGAAAGTTTTTCTTCCAAAGTTGTCCTTACTGCATACTTTTTGAGTGGGCACCAAATACCCATGAAGGTTCCAAAGAAGTTTCATAGCAGTACTGTCTGGAAAGATATTAATCAAAAAAATAACTATTTATTTATTTAAGCCTCGAGAAAAATTAAGCTTACCACTTTAATTAGTGAAATCTTCAATTTCTGCCAACTTTGTCCGCACAGGTTTATCTTTTGTGGTTTTCATCCTTTAAAAATGTAAACATTTTTTGAAAATGATGGCAGCAGTCACTTAAAATGCCAGGTATATTTTCTATTATTTACTAATACTAATAGTAATTCAACAGATTTAAATTTTCTTTTACATTCAAAGCACAACATTTTCTTCACTTTTAATTTAATTTATTATCACCTTTTATCTAAAATTTACACACACAATTGCCACACGTCTTCACAACTTCGCGTTTCACTTCAAACAAAATTCGGAAGGGCATAAATTAGTATACATTGAATTTAATGAACTGAATACATTGAATTCAATGAACTATACATTGAATTAAATGAATTATACATTGAATTTAATGAACTATACATTGAATTTAATGAACTATACATTGAAATCAATGAACAATACATTGAATTCAATGAACTATATATTAATTTCAATGAACCATTCATTAAATTCAATGGACTATACATTGAATTCAATGACCTTTACATTAAATTTAATGAACTATACATTGCATTTAATGACCTAAATATTGAATTCAATGAACTGTTCATTAAAAATCAATGTATGGCTCGTTAAAATTTGATTTACAACTGGAATAATGAACACAAATAATGAACACAAATCATTGATATTTATTTAGACATTTTTAATGAATATAACTTCATTGATTTCAATGAACAGTACGTTAAAAACTATGAGCAATTCATTAAAATTCAATGATTTTTTCATTAAAATCAATGAATTAATTTTAACGTATGCTGTTCATTAAATTTGTTTTTTCTGTGTAGATTGCAGTGATAAAGGAGAAAATAAATACCATTAAAAATTTTTTAATCATATAATTTTTTATGAGAAATATTCTAGATTTTTATCATTATTAATCCTTTTATTTTACTTAAGGTATATATTTAACAAATTTTTCATTCTTTGCAAACATTTTTTGCAGGGACCGAAAATAACAATTATTTTCGAAATGTCTATTCAAAAAGTCAAATGGAAAGAGTAAGTCTATTCGATATTTGAATATATCAATGTGATGCTTGTTAGCTCAGGTATAAATAATCTTTAATGATTTATCTGATTCTTTTAAAAAAGTCAATAAATGTCGTTATTTTTTGACCAATTTTATTTCGATCAAAAATAAAAGTTAAAATTTGACTTTTATTTTTTGATCAAAAATAAGAGTTAAAAATTTGCTTTTATTTTTTCGATCAAAAATAACAGTTAAAATTTTACTTCTATTTTTCGATCAAAAGTAAAAGTCATATTTTAATTCCTATATCATCTGCTTACAGTCGCTGTTTCAGTCGTTTGCGAAATAAATGAAAATAGAATGTGCAATGATAAGCAACTGAGCGCTGCAATGCAATGATATGAAGATCGATAGCAATGATTATATCTCTGTGCAAAAATGTTACAAATATAGGTGTAAAAGATTAAAAAATGTATTCTATTAATTGTTTTGAAAATTTAAGCTATTCTAATTAGTATGATGCCAAAACAGTGTTTTTTGGAAAAAGTTTTTTTATCGTTGAAGTTGAGAAAGTGGAGATCCATAATTGTTGCAATGTTTGTTCGGGGGCTTGGCCGCAATTTTTATTCATGGTAATTTAGAGGACTTTAAAGGTTACGTCCGATTAATCTAAATTTGAATATTTAAACTTACCAATTTGTGTACACAATGTACTAAATGTTGAAAGTTTACAATCTAATTTAACTTTTTGTAAGACATTTTAACTGTCAAATCTGACTTCTAAGTGTCAAAAATTACAAAACTTTCAAAAAATGTAGAAAAGCGACATCTTACAGAAATATTTCTAACTAAACTTTTTTTTTAAGTCATGAAGAAGGTTTCAATACCTTTTCAACGGCCTATCTATTATTAAAAATGATTAATAAATAAAAGAGATATTTAAGAAATAAAATTTTTAAAAAGATTTATTATACAGTATTATTTATGATAACGTGTACATTGTACATACAGGGTTATAAAACAAGTTAACAACACAATTCATTTCTGAATATATTTTGTGGTTTTTGTGTTACCATGAAATAAGAAACAAAGAGCTTAAATTAATCAAATAAAACATAAATTTACGATACATGATAGCTTGATAGGCTTGTCGGTAGAAAACTCAATACTTATTTAAATATTTTTTTTTAAATTGACGGGTTTGATAATTATAATTAAACAAATAATTTATGTGTCGCAATGCAAATTTTTAACTGCATTATTCTGTATCACGAAGAAGCACACCAACGATGAGAAAGACACGAGAAGCAATACTTTCCTTCCATACAAAATTGTATTGCTTCTCGTGTCTTTTTCATCGTTGGTGTGCTTGTTCGTGATACAGAATAATGTACTAAGTTTCTCTTTCAAGTCATTTTCTGTGTTATGATTTTGTACATTTGAAATTTTTTTCCCTGAACACTTCTATTAAATATCTTCATACTTTCGACAATTTTTGTATAACTTATATTCATTTCCGACATTTTATATACCAGGGTATCTCTACTTTATAATAAAAATGTTGTAAATCCAACTCTATGAATATTTTTGCCTCAAAAAAATAATAGTTTAAGATACATTTTTTTTTAATCTTACTTCATATTAGGGATGATTTCTTTAAAATGGTATGGAAAAATCTTAAGAACGTCCGACAAATTTTTTGAAATCCATTAATAAAAATTAATTCATATCATACTTTCCTGTGTATAAAGTGGCTAGGCTGCCATTTGATGTAGAAAACGAGTGAAAAACAGTCTTTTTTTGTACTGAACTTTTTTTTTACCCATTTTTCTGGAAAACCGTAAACAAATATCTTAAGAACGTCCGATAGGAATTTAGATGTATGTTAGACAAAAAAAAATTACTCAGATGACCCTTCCCGATTTCGTCATATATTTGTGTCATTTGAAATATAAAAATGCATTCTTGCATTTTTTTTTTAATTTTTATAACTTGTGCTTCAAATAGTGCATTTTAAAAAAGATATCCAATATGAGTATATCCTTTATAAAAACACAAAATTTTAAAATGTTTACTTTTCAACGAGGGGAATAGTTTAAAATGGTAAAAACAATACCTTCTCAAAAAAAGGAGATTTTTTCAACATCTAGATATCAGACACCCTGTATACAAAGACTTTTTGGAGTACTGCGAAATAAAGCTAAGTATACAACCTATTTAATGAGTGCTGTCATACATTTGGATTCAAGAGTTTAAGAGAACACTTTTTTGGCATCATGCTAGTTTTAATAGTTAATAAGAAATAGATCTGTCAAATTCTATCAAATCTCTATATTTGATCGGAAAAATAAAAGTCAAACTATAACTTTTATTTTTGATCAAAAAAATTAAAACGAAATTTTAACTTTTATTTTTGATAGAAAAAATAAAAGTCAAATTTTAACTGTTGTTTTTGATCGAAAATTAAAAGTCAAATTTAAAATTTTATGTTTAATCAAAAAATTCAAATCAAATTTTAACTTATATTTTTGATCGGAAAAATCAAAAATCATATTTTAACTTTTATTTTTGATAAAAAAAATAAAAGTCAAATTTTAACTTACATTTTTATGAAAAAATATTTTTATTTTTGATCGAAATGAAATCGGTCAAAAATAACGATTATTTGTTGACTTTTTTGAAAAAAAATCATAATCGTAACGGTCCCTGGTTTTTTGTCGTTATTTGACCACCTGCAAAATGATTTGCTTCTCCATCGCTTTATTTGTGACCTATCCATCGAACCAAGTTATTAGCCCCAATTGCTCTTTCCCTGCGACGTCGTTAGCCACTTTAATGTTGGTGACCATTCTAAGAAAACTCGCGACAACACTAAAATTAGCAAAGCTAACATCGACAGTCGTTTTTGCGATCGTAAAAAATTAGTGCGCTAAATTTTTTCTGTCATGGCTCAAATAATAAGTAGGTCAGGGCCGTAGCCAAGGGGGTTTTCGGGGTTCAAACCCCACCAAAGGGTCGAAATTTTACTAAAAATTAATGCAATTTAAAAATTATTTCATTGAATCACTTTAATATGTTTTGAAAAACGTGTAAAAATCTTTGTTGTGAGTTGATTCGTGTAAGCAACAGAAGTGAAAACAAATATATCGTGATTTATCGAATCAAACGTGATACATTCAAAATTATCATCACTATTGTTTTCTCTACCCTTGACATCGGCAGTCGTAGATGATGATAGTGATGATAGCAGCGAAGCCAATAATAATGACATTCACATGTACACTGGAAAAACTTTTCTTATTTAAACCGCAAAGAAAGATTTTGAAGTATTCTTCAGACAACAACTGATTTAAATTTTCCTCTAGTGGTTCTCGAAAATTTAAATGTCAGCATCCCTGATTTTACCGCTGGATTAAGTTGGCTTACTCCAAATTTGCAAATGGACATGGGCGCCCACAGAATTTGTTCTAGGAGGGAGCAAAGCAATAAAGTAATCTAGAACGAACATAAACAAAATGTAATCTATATAATGCTATTTACTACGATTTTTGGTACTAATTTTGTAAACATGATACGCACACTACACCGGTTGACTCACGCTTGTACACATAATAAAATCTAATATATTTTAAAGATTGTGTAAGAATCTTTCTCGTATCATGTCCGAAATATTTAAAAATTTTATTTCGATTTCTTGTCATATAATACATATCAGTAATATTTTAATAAATTCAGTAACAATATTTTTTTTTTGGAGTACTGAAAAAACACACTAAATTTTTGGGCCATTTTTTAACTTTGAAAGCCTTTAACTCCTAAACCAATTTCAAGCGGACTGAAATTTTTTAGATTTGGATTTAGGAGGTCAAAACCCATATCATTCACAAAAATTAAAAATTGGAGTTGTCGCTATTCTGGAAATGTTCCCCGCATGCTAAAAGAGATATTTTTCACCGGATCTTACACCGTATTGACACCAATCTACTTATTTCTTTTTCCAACATGAATCAGTTCTAGTAGCTTGCAAGTTCCTACCATCGAGTACGAAAACATATCTATTAACTGAGTGATTTCAAAAATTTATTTGTTTTAATTCAAATCGTATGGATAAATAAATCAAGAGGTACATGTACATTAGATGTGTTTTGGGTTTCATACATTTTCTTAACATATTCCTGAACCTCACTGCAAGGCTTGGTTCTGAATTCTGGTTTAATATAAACACGTGACGCAAAAAAAAGTCCAGAAAATTTTCAAACTGGGTGGGCGTTGCTAAATAACGTGAATTTTGAGAAGTAAAAAATGGTTGTTTGAAATCGAGTTTCCTATTTACGTTTATTTCATAAAAAAAACTTTTGACTATATCAAATTCTAATGTAAAACAGTTTGCTTAATATGATATAAGATTTTTTTAAAAATTAGTCCTTGATCCAAAATTAGCCTACTTTATTGAATTTCCTAATTTTTTTCTTTCGCTTTTGAATTAGAAGCTTTGCTCACGCCTAGATCGCTACAAATTTCTTAAATTAAAATACTGCAGGATTGTTTGTAATTTTATTAAGTTAAGGGAAAATTTTAAAAAAATCTAAATTAAATCATATTTATGATAGAAAAACGAGCCGACTTTTGGGAAAACATTAATTTTTAAAAATGCATTTACTTTGTGGTCTACTTGTTGACAATGACTTTCAAACATAAATTTGCATATCGCCAAAGTTTATATTCGTTATTGAATTAAATGCCCCTTGTTATCTGCTACGAAGAATGATCTTCGACTAATAAGGGATATCATTCCTGAACATTCGTCCATTTCTCGTAGGAATAACTTCGTAATTTGTTTCACTACATTTGTAGTATTTACTAAAAAATTCATTCGCAGGTTGACGCATTATTCGTAAAAGGTACGAAGTTTTAGTTGAGTTTAAAAAATTTACAACTGACATCGTTCAGACTGGTTTATCGAAGAATTACCGAATATAAGGAGATGTGTGAAATCCCTAGCTGAACAGAAGGATTTTTTCGTGACTATGAATTCGTACAATATATATTTGTTTTTGTATGAACACGAATAAAATATTTGAAATGTGTACCAAACTACGTCCATTCTACGAATTCTGTTCGTGGCTGAAAATTACAAATAAAGTTCGTAGAAAAATTTTTTTTCAATTTAAGAAAACGTATTGAAAAGTATTTGTGAAACAAGGGTAAATGAAATGGTATCGTAACTTATTAGACCGTGTTCATATTACGCGTTTTTGTCGCGTTTGAGACACCACTCTCAAATTTTTTTCGCAAACGCGGGTGAAAAATACTGAATATTAAATAAATAGGTTGTCGGCCTTTGAAGTCTAGTGGATAGTGCCCTAACTATCAACCCAGAGGTCCCTGGGTCGATTCCAGGCTCGGGCATGGTTCTTTTCACTTTCTTTGTTTTTTCTTACATTCAAGAAATATGGAAAACTAAAAATTCACAAATAAATTTTGGATAATGTGGAATTAAAGGACAGGAACAACTAAGGGCTGCATTGGCGTCGGAAGCGGGGGGGCAAGGGCCCCCACTTTTTTAGCTAGATAAACAATTTAAAAGGAAAACTTCAAAAGTTATTAAAAATATCAGTTTTTTTTACAACGATAATATTTTTGTATTATATATTTTCCTCTTCTTTCTCTCTTCTTCATAAGCATGCTTGCGGATAACCATTTTCTTTCTCTGTGTTTGCAAAAAGATAGCACAAAATGTAGAGTTTCTACTGCAAGCCCACCAATTCAGTTTAAAAGCACCCTTAAGTATGTAGCTTAATGCTTGTTAATTTTGCAACTCTGGTAAGAAAAAATTTGACATGTTCTTAGGACTTTCCATATTGGACGACATGTTGTACCATAAGTTAGATGGAAAACTAATGGGACCATTTGATTGAGCGTTCGAACGATCCAACTTGTAAAGCAACATCATTAATTGCAAGCTCTCAAGCAGAACACATCCGGCTAATAGCTAAGCAACTTTTAGATGCCCTAACAATTGAGCAGTAATTTTACATAATTGTACAATCGGCAGAAAAAAACCAAAAATTTCGACTATCGTTTTAGCTTACGCATGGTACTACATGTTGTACAATCTGCCATGTTGGTCCAATGTTTTGGACCATGCGAAAGCCCCTAAAGCTGATGAAAATCCACCTCGACGCTTTGAAGAAACATCAAATCCGGTTCCTTTAGTACAGTTGCCATTATATGATCGGCTACGAAAAGATTATTTCGAAATTTTAGATCTTCCCTCAAATGAGATAATAGCTATATTCGATCAAACAGGTTGATATTTTACTTTTTTTTATTTTTGCAAGTTTACACCAGCTTCACTCAACCGACTCACTTCGATTTAACATTCGGTGAGTCGGTTGAGTGAAGCTCGTGTAAACTGGCACTTTGTAAATCTTATTGTACATTTAAACAGATCTTGACACTCTGGAATCGTTGGAAAATATTGTAATCGAAGCCTTCAACAGAAAAGTGCCTTCTGAACAAAATCTAAAAACAAAACTAGATCTTTATGCAGATGACTTTTTTGCAGATGAAATTGCTGAAAAAATTGCCTGGCCAAACACCTTGAAATTGTAGTGGCATTGTATCCCAATTTGCGAAAAATTCGGATAGTGTAAAAAAACTATTAAATGAAGTTGAAAAACTTATTGCTTTGCTTTTGACTGTGCTTGCATCAGCAGCTTCATCTGAGCGTTCTTTTAGTGCTTTAAGACGACTTAAAACGTATCTTCGAGCAACTATGACACAGAAACGACTCACTCATGCGGCACTTATACACATTCACAAAGATAAAACCGAAGAATTGAATTCGATGGAGGTGGTGAAAGAGTTTGTTTCTCGCAAGGACAGCAAGAAACATTTTGGAATAATTTAAATTGATATAACTTTTTGTACCTTATTGCATTTAAACCATGTAAAGATATACCTAGTCTTGCTTTATAAAAGCAACCATTTTTTCTTATATTTTCATATCACCTTATGAAAGATCCTTTAAAGAATGATCTCTAATATTGAAATTGGAAGAACTTTTAAAAATAATGAAATTTTAATATTTTTTATATATTTTTATATATTTTTTATTTTAAACTAAAATAAAAAATTTGTTTATTCACATTCATGTTTCTTTGAAGAAATTTTGGTGAACTTTTTTTTGCACCACCATTTGTTCTGCCCTCCCATTTGTACTGCCCCCCCAGATGAAATTAGCTTCCGACGCGCTTGAAGGGCTGGAAATGCTTGCCGAGATTAAGGCATAACACTAGACTCGGTTAAAAGATATTAAAATTGTATTTCACGATTGTTTCGCCTAATCAATAATTCACGTATGGTTCCAATTTATTCCTATAAATAATCTATCCCTTTCCTTTCAGGTCAATGGCCAAACCATGTTTCCATAAAGCGCATGCCTTGGTTCTTTGATCTTAAAAAAAATTTATTTAAATACACTCAAAATTCAGTATTTTTCAGGCGCTTCTGCGAAAAAAAACTTGAGTGGTGTCACAATCGCGACAAAAACGCGTAATATGAAGACAGCCTTACAGAAAAGGGTACAACATACTATTTAAAAATGAATAGTTTAGCTCAGCTTTATTTTTAAATTATCCTAAAAAAAGCATTTTTGTATTTTCTTCAAAATATATTAAATACATAATGAACATCAAAATAGCCGCAGGTTACAAAAAATTCAAAAGCGTCTTTTTGATTGATTATAATGCACCTTATCAAAATACATGTTTCGCAAAATTTTACACTTCTACAACTTAGAACGACATTTTATTGAACAAAGTTCTCAAAGCCCTTAGTTTAAGCGCAACTTACAATTTAGAAAGTTTTTTGCTTCTCTCTTAAAATTTTTCAATTTAAACTTACGCCTTTTTTGATTAAAATTAAGATATATAAAAAATTTTCACTGCCTAGAGGGGAAGCGCCCCCTTTCTCACCCCTACGTACGCCCATGCAAATGCAGCTTATTGCAAGTTCTGCTTTTTTTTAGCTCTGCAATTTGCGGCACAAAAAGATTTTATTAAAAAAATTAAAAGCTTTCGATTAATTAACTTTTTAATTATTCGATTAATTAAAAAAATTAATTAACTTTCGAATTAAACATATGAGTTTAATTTGGTTTAATTTTTGAGAAATATTTGAAGTTACTCATGAGTTATTAAAAGTTGACTTACATTTTTGAGAATTCTGACCCGAGGAAAAGTTTTGAGTCAATCGTTTAAGTAATTTTGTGAATTTTTAGGTTTTATACAAATAAATTTCTAATTACATATCTATTCAGATTCTGATGCATTATTTTCGCATGACATGATATTAATGAGGGATTCTTTTATACCACCTCATTGTGCATTTAATTGAATGACATTATACGATTTATTAGACTATACATTTTGTTTATATGTACATAAACATAGGCTTTCTATATATCTGTATCGACAAGGAATAACGACTAAACTCAAATTATCGTAAAAAATGATATTTTTATTGTACTAAGTCCGACCTTTTTCCTGAAATATATGAAACATTACAAACGGTAATAGGTGCAGAATTAAGTGGTTATCTATTCTGTGCAAAAAATATTTTCCTGCATTTTATCAAAGAAATGAAGAAAATGCTATATCGCTTTTTTACGATATTTTGAGTTTAGTCGTTATTCCTTTCAACACAGATAAGTCTCTTATTTAAATTTACTTTTGCGATTAATGAGGCAATCTGTGTAACGCATAAAAGTGAGCATTTGCTCCGACTCAATTTTTCAAGTAAAATTAAGAGAGTTTATGAATATTTTACTTAAAAAATCGAGTCGGAGCAAATGCTCACTTTTTATGCATTCCACCCAATATCATTGTAATATCATAACCATATCATCACCACGTCACCATATCTGTACCATATCAATACTATGCCATTACTATACCATTACTATATCATTACCATTAGGTACTAAACCATTCCATACCATATCTTGGCAATTATGTATTTTCTTGTCATTAGTTATTAATTTAAATTGTATTTTTTTTAAAATTTTATTTTGTTTGAATTTCAATTTACTTTTTTTCTGACTTTATTTGATTTTTCGGATTTCTGAATGCCTTTTCTTAATTTATTTTATGTTTTCTGAATTACAATTAGAAATGGTGCAATCATCAAACAGTCATCAAATTTGAAAAATTATAAAAAAAAACTATTTAGTATGCACTTACTTAAAAAAAAATAAATAATATAATTAATATGAGTAAATTTCTGAAGAAAAAACTAATCATATTAATAAGAAATTTAAAATTGATTTCTTTCAGAGAACTGAAGTGATATTTATTACATATTCATGGCATGCGCCATCTTGCGAAAATGTAAACTTTCCCAGTTGTTCGCGGCATCATTAACGAACTTTTCGCGATAATTTCTTGAAGGAAATTTCTGCATGAGCTGCTGGACTTAAAAAAAGTTCATACAAAATATAATGCAAAGCAGCGGTTGTTAGCGTCTAACTTTATCCACTCTATTACAACAACTTGAAGATATTCATGATTGTTGTAGTTCGCCGAATCGTTCAGTGGCTAAACTGCAACAGTACAGCGTTTTCACTTCTTCAACGTTTCGGCATAACATTCCTTCACGAATTTTATTACACGTTTCGATTTTAATTCCTTGACGAATTTTCTTTATACTCCTGTCTACTTTTCGTTAACGAAACTTCCTCAATATTTCAATATTAGGTTCATGCATGATAGATCCCGACGATTCTGCATTGCATCTTGCACGAATTTGGAACATTTATATGAAATTTTTGTCAATGAAATGTATGGCCAAATCAGCATGTTTCGTCAAGGATCAAGAAAAATCGTACATGATGCCTTTGAGATTTCTTCAAGACTGGAACTACTGGGTTGTCTTAAACACATTCCTACAAATACATATATGTTCAGTCATACGCACTCATACATATGTGTCAAAGTAAATCAAATGCAAATCAAAACAAATCAAATCGCATGAATAAAAGATGATCAGCAGGAAAAACGAGCAACATCAGCAAAAACAAAAAAAAATAAAAACATGTTAATAAAAATGCATAATTTAGAATTCTTCATGCATGTTTTTCTCCTGAACAACCAAAACAAGCTTAGCAAATTTGATGGTGCGCCCAAAAGTATGCCAAAGAAATGTTTTGTACATCAAATTAAAGAAATAGCAGTGGGGCAAAACTTCAGTTGCAGAGTAGCTACACACAAGATAAAAAATATCAACAAAAAAATATCAAGTGAACGTAATGAAATCATTTTTGAAAAAGAAAAATTAAGTAGCAACGAAATTGTTTTGAATTTTATTTTTTGTTTTTAATTCAAAGCAACATTAAACATTCTTAAATAAATTATATTAGCTTTTTTCGCTTTTTTTTTTGGAATTGTACAAAATGAACAACAAGGAAAGCAAGAAGTTGCTTAAAGTATCTTTGAAATGTATCTCAAACCTTTTGTTTTAGATACCTGAAGAAGGCTGAGCAGGAAAAAGCAAACTTGAAGAGGCTTAAAAGATTGTATAGAATAACAAGAACTACAACTACAACAGCACAAGTAATTTCTAGCCAACTCATTCGTCTACCTCTCGTCTATATTTGGCGAGATTCTTCTCTTTTTTATTTTGTTTTTTTTTTCTCGTTTTGTTCTTGTTGTTATTAACGTCATCTCAGGTTCATTTCGTTTTCATTCGCCAGACCAGATAAATGCCAACCGCAGCCAAAGCAAAAAGTCTACAAAATGGTGGGAGGGGGAGAGAAAAAG
The DNA here is from genome assembly GCA_963920525.1 of Dichetophora obliterata. NCBI lineage: Eukaryota > Metazoa > Arthropoda > Insecta > Diptera > Sciomyzidae > Dichetophora > Dichetophora obliterata. The sequence goes on from OY986438.1 coordinate 184,703,182, forward strand.
AACAAAAATAGCAGCTGCCGTCAAAATAAAAACGTTGCGAGGTACAAAATATGTATCTCTCAGATAGCACACAGAAAACTACATAGGTATATATTCTCGATGTTGCTGCTGCGTTAACAGAATGCAAAGAAGATACTTGCACAAATTGGCGTCCAAGATACTCACCATTGATTCACAATTGCCAATTTTTTTTAATTTATTTTTTTTTTCTTTTGTAATGAAGTATTTTGAAGATGCTTATCGCAAAATCATGTATTTTTTTGATACAGCAACTAAGCCATATGACCATAGTGTTGCCGTTTGGGCAGAAAAACCTGTTTTTAACTTTTAAGATATGAAAGGTGTCCCAAAATTCACTGGCTTTTTGATTCGGACCCTGCTTTTTTGCGACAATCGTAGAGTAGATACTTAATCTCTGACAGTTGTCAACAGCAAGCATAGAAGTTTAGTCATGAAGAAATTCACGGTCGAGCAACGCGTACAAATTGTGAAAATTCACTACAAAAATGGTGAAAATTTTGCGAACACGGTTGCAAAACGTGCACACAAACGCAACAATTTTGTCAATTTAATCAATAAATTTGAGGCCACTCTGTTGTGGACTCTGAGGCTCTGTTGTGGACGCGAAAAGGAGTGGTCGTTCCCGTTCAGCCCGTGCGGACGAAATCATAGCCATGGCCGCGGTCAACGAAGATGATGACCCAACAACGTAGATTCGCTACCGTGGTCAAGAATTGGGCGTTAGCATGAGCTCGCTGCGGCGCATTTTGGTAAAAGATCTCATATCAGGGTATTGGAACGAAGTTGATAATGATTTTGCGAATAAAATCATCTTCAGTGATAAAGACCATTTTTATCTCAATGGCAACGTCTACAAGCAGAACTGCCGAATTTGGGGCATGGATAATCTAAGAGCTTCCCATGCACCCACAACGGTGCACTGTTTGGTGTGGATTTTGGCCTGGCCAATAGAACATAAGAAAAAAAATATAGTTTTTTTATTAAAAGTATGCAATATATAACCATTTAATTCAGTTATATAGAACTTGAAATATTTAAATATATTACTGTATAAGAAATATAAAAATATTCATTAAAATATATATCGAGAGCTTATATTCCATATGACCTATCTACATTTTCCACCAAAATGAGTTTTTTATGGCAAGAAATCTTTGACTCATCTGCCACCTATGAGATTTATTTTAATCCAAAAAAAAAGATAGTTTAGCAAAGCTTTCCCCCTTAAATCTTTGAATTATCTACAATACAGCTTTTTTTTTTTTTGTGAATACAAAAGAACTCATCTACACAATTTTTCGGAATTATTCAAGAAAATTGTAACAAATTTGCTTAGACTGCAATGGCATGGTAAAATAGAGAAGAAAATGCTTTGAAAAGTATAGAAGTAGATTATGCATCATCAGCGGAATAGGATATTGAACAAATAACAATTGCGTTTATAATCGAATGAAATTCTCTTAGAATATTAATAAATATTAATGCAGATTCGGACAATAACTCGGCAATGGTCCTTATCCACAGAAGGAAGAAAAATCATGACTATTTTGCATACTGCTCCGCTGCCTATCAAACAAAAAAGTGCAACCATTTCCAAGAATTGATGTCTGTAGTTTTATCAGAATATCAATATTTTTACGGTAATATTGAAAAAATGTAAGCAATTAAATTAATACACCAATATCATCCTTTACTACTATTTTGTTATTGTTCTCTTGTTTTTGTTAATATTGTTATCAATAGGGATCGGATTTTTAATGCTAAACGTATAAAAAATTAGTGTCAAAAATCTATAATATACAAATTTTATGCAAAATTTTAAAACATTTAGATAAAATATGTGCATTTAATCAATATTTTTAGAAAATTAATTTTTGTTGCTATCCTATTTTTACACAGGATTTGATTTAAAAATGGTTTTGCATAAAAATCCGATCCCTAGTTATCAACAAACTTTTCTTAAAATCTGAATAAAATCGTCAATTAATTCACGAAGAACTTACTTTTCCTATTGAATAAAAAGACTTTTATACTGATTTTATTTAAGAAAAACAAATATTTTACATACAAAACAAGCTATCTGCACTTAAACAAAAAATACTAGATTTCACCAATTTTTTTTTTTTTTATGGAAACTTTTCATTTTTTTAATACAATATTCTGGTACTTTGGTTGGTGAGTATTTGTACCCTAAAAGGTTTAAACGGTTTTTTTGCTCTCCTGAAAAAATTTTTTGTCGATAGGTCATATTGAATATAAGCTCTCGATATTCAATAATATATAAATGCGAGGCCGTTTTAATACACCTTATAATATATATGAAGAAAATCAAGTAATTTAAAACTAAGTTAATGTTTTAAAAAATTTAGCATGTTTTATCAAAAACAGTTACGATTATTATTTTAAGTTGTATTTTGCTTTTATTTTGTTTTAGTAAACATTTTATTGCAAAACAAATTTTCTTTAATTTCAAAAAACTCGTAAAAACTCAAAAATTTGCAAACTTTGATAAGTTATAACAAAGCAAAAGGGATTCTTGGGTTTGACAAAACTTTTTTGTAATTTTATTTGAAACATTAACTTTTGATTTCTAAAATATTATCTGCAAATTTTTATAAACAGGAATGTTATGAAAGTTCAAAAAGTGTGTTTTTGCGGAAAATGGTAAATTTTGTATGCAAAAACATTCAAAATTTAGAAAAGTTCGAAAAAGAATTACAGAAAAAGGCATTCTTTGATTTTGACGAAACTTTTTTGTAGTTTTATATGAAGTATTAGCTTTTGACTTCTAAAATATTATCTACCCCTTTTCATACACAAGGAAGTTATTAAAGTTTTAAAAAGTGTGTTTTTGGGAAAAAGGTCCATTTTGTATGGAAAAATATTCAAAATTTAGCACAGTTCGAAAAAGAACTACAAAAAAATAAATTCTTTGATTTTGACGAAACTTTTTAGTAATATTATTTGAAATAATAAAGTCGCAGCCGTAGCCTAGTGGGTAGAGTGCGTGGCCCCTAAGCTAAAGAACTGTGGTAGCCCGGGTTCAATTCCAGCTCAGACAAAAAATTTTTTTCAATTGAATTTATTTTTCTGTTCGGTCGTCACCTCTCTGCTGACAATGGCAAGCCTCAGAGAGTAAAAATTGCCATGTAAAGTTGCTTGAGTACATAAGCCGTTCGGAGTCGGCATAAAACACGTAGGTCCAGTTCTCGATCACTTGTGATCAAATATTTAATAACATGCCCAACACAATTGATCAATAGGAAGCTAGGACAAAGCCCATCCAAGGGCTAAAATGGCCAGTTTATTTTTTTTTATTATTTGAAATATTAATTTTTGATTCTAAAAATATTATCTGCCTCTTTTCATAAATAGAAAGTTATAGAGTAGATAACAAAAAAGTTTTAGTAACAAAATATTTCAGCTAGTTCATATATAAAAGCGAAGTTAAAAAGAATAATTAAAACTAGTTCATACTTACTCATAGTTACTAAAACACTGTACCTTTTCAATAGAACTATCAACTCTGCTGATAAGGGCATTTTTAAGATGTAAATCCATTTTATCTTTCAAAATAAAAACAGACTGGCCATTAAAAGTATTCAAAGGGAAGGAAAATCGACTTAACCATACCCTTAAATGCACGAGGATTCAGTCTAATACGGATTTAATGAAAATATTTTCACTAACATCTGAGCTTCTCCTAGCATTCAATAGAACTTCCAAATGAAAATCAAATGTAATTATTGATGAAGAAGTAGAGAAGTTTATTAAATTAGCTGATGTACAAGGGTAAAAATATTAGCGGGCGAACAGCGATCGATTATGAGCCGCGCGGCCGTACAAGGGTCGAATATGGCTTAAAAATAATGCAAAAAGCCTAGCGGTCTAAATTAAGTTCTATGGCCGCTATTCGGCCGCTTTTTGACCGAAAAATAATGCAAAGGACCCTTGACGACCCTCGAACGGCCGAGAAAAATATTTAAAATTTGGCCTTAGGCTGTTTGGCCTTAGCTAAAAAGTTTTTATTTTTACTCAGGACCTTATGTTGTCTTTAGTGATTTTTTTATTTTTTTTTTTTCTTTATTTGTTTATGTCTTTGGATACAATCTTTACAGACTGGAATAAATATATTAAACTAACAATTACTTACTTCATTTATAAAAGAAAAAAAGATTCTGACGAAAAAGTCAAATGCTATGAATGTCAGTAGCGATATGAGTTTTTTAATTTTTAGTCCATATGCATACCTTTATTTTAAGTACAAATTTTTTCCTATTGTAAATAAAATGTGCCTGAAAGTAAAGTTTTTAACTTATACAAGTGGGAATATTTATGAGACAACAGATTTACCTCCCATACAAAATTATGTAAAAACTTAATAGAGGTTTAAGGGAGATACCCCTAGTGTCTAACCGATTTCAACACTTTTTAGTACAAATCTATTACTTTTTTTGCCTAGCCTTCTGATCGGCCTTCTTTTGTATCTACCTCCCATACAAATCATGTAAAAACTTAATAGAGGTCCAAGAGTGATACCCCAAAGGACTGACCGATTTCAAACGTTTTTTTAATTTTTCTTAGGTAGCTTAAGCTAACCACCCGAGTAAAAATAAAAACAAGCGAACAGCGATCGATCAGCGGTCAAACATGGATGGCACGGCCGTACAAGGGTAAAATATGGCCTAAAAATAATTCAAGAAGCCTAGAGGCCGAAAGTTTGGTCGAACATCGGCCGTACAAGGCCTAAACTAAGTTCTACGGTCACTGAACGCCCGTTGTATTCCACCAAATTTTTTAAAGCTCTTAGTCAACAGCAAAAACAAGCCTTACTAGGCTATGATGCACTTGTGTTAGGGCAAAATAATTTTTTGTATATAAAGTTAGTTATTGGAATACAAAGCCCCAGTGAATTTTCAATTAAAACTTTATTTTATTCACTGCGTCAAATATTATTATCTTGTTATCCAATATAAACCTTTTCCACAATTGTAATTAAACTTCTCATTTGCTCTTTGTACAATAATACCTGTTCGGTCGATGTACGGCCGTTGTACGCCAGTTGTACAGTCGATTTTATTTAAAAACAGCCTCTGTATGGCCGCTATACGCCCATTGCTCAGCCGAGATTATTTAAAAACGCCCTCTGTACTCCCATTGTGTAGCCGAGATTAATTAAAGACAGCCTCTGTTTGTCCAAAAAGTCCTGCAAACGACCCTTGTCCGACCCTTGTACGGCCGAAAAAATATTTTAAATTAGTCCTTGTTTGGCCGCTGTTTGGCTTTAGCTAAAAAAAATTTTAGTTTTACTCGGACAAGCATACCAAATTTCATGATCATAGGAGCACTCCTTCTGTCTTTGTTTCAATTTTGTATAGAATAAACGCACTGCATGGCGGTGTCATCGAGCCATTTTTCTTCGAAAATGCAGCTGGAACTGCAGTACTGTTGAATGGTGCCCGATGTAGCGACATGCTGACCTACTCCTTTTAGCCTAAAATTGCTGATATGAATCTGGACGACGTGTCGTTTCAACAGGACGGGAAAGGGAGTATGTTCTCAAAAAACATGATTTTTTCGCAACATTACAGGTTATTTAAAGAAACATATGGCAACCCAGCATATGAACAAAAACACAATTTTCCTGCAGCGGTTTCATATACGCGCCACTCGGTGAAAAATTTTAAAGAATTTCAACGCATTGGCTAAGCCTCAGCCAAAATAGCAAAAGCAACAATAAAAATTTCAGCTATTAAAACAAACAAAAACAGAAACATCCCCAATTGTAAGTTGGTCTGAATATGTCCACGCTTACGTTGTAGTATCCAACAGATACTCTCAACTATTTTTAGCTATTTACGAAAAAAACAAGAAGCAAGAGTACCTATGCGATAAAATTGAAATGGAACAAGCAAACGGAATAACAAAATAACGCTTAAATCAAAATAAACAAAAAGCAACCAAAAAAATTTTATTTCGGTTCGATTTCGCATACACTGAAAAAAAAGTTTGGTTTCATTTACTGTACGTCTAACAATATTTATAGACTATTAAAAATTTTGCTTAATATTACCAAGTATGTTTTGTCAAAGTAGTTATTTATTAGAATCGTTTTGGTTTCCGCTATATTGGTATTTTTTACACTAAATATTGCTTTCGCACACATTAAAATCCACTATTTTAGCTTTAGTAATATTAAAAAACAGTATAGTAATTATTACTAAGTAATATCTTGAGCCAGCTAATGATATAATCGAATATACCTTGAATTTAGACAATTGAGACTTTATATTTCCGAGTAACTTTTTCGTTTCAAGTTAAAATATATTACTTCTTAAAAGTATGACATAAAAGTGCCCTTTAAGACTGTTATATCAAAATAAATAGATGCAAAATAGTCTGGACTTATTAAAATAAAATAAAAAAGTATAACACATAATGAAAATATCATTCAAACATTCTCTTAAAAAAAGTGTGCTTTAGTAACCAAATATTCATTTGCCTCAACTAGAAAGCTTTAATAAAAAATAAATATATTTATAAAAAATAGCCAAATATTTATTAAGCCATAATCGAAATTTTTGTTTATAGAAAACAACTCTTTTCTTAGTGTATTTTTGCATAGTTTTGACTAGATTTGTGTTTTGATCGAGATTGTGAGGCTGTTGGTGGGGTAGAGGAAGGATGTTGCAAGTGATTTTATTCAATGTCGTAGTTAAACGTAGTTTTTGCATAGCCAATTAAAAAAAAAACGCTTTCATTCGCAACGAAAACTGCAATGATTAAAAACTCTGAATGTTTTTCAAAAGTTGATTACTTTTTTGGCAAAATCTTACCAAATTTGAAATCATTTTTCAAACAATTTAAATGAATAGGCAGCAAAAAGAGTTGGAGTTAATTGGAATACACCACGGCTTAAATAAAAGCAAATAAAAACCATCAGTCTGACAGCTATGCATAAAAAATATTAAAGTAGGTTTTGTGGAAAAACCTTTTCAAAATGTTAGGTGTAAAAAAAAATATTTATCAAACGTCTTCGACGCTTATATGGAACGTTTGAAGTTCGATGGTTGGTCGCAAAAATAAATTTTGTTTTCTCAAGCATTCTTAGCGGTAAAGGGAACCAGGACAAGCCCGATTAATTAATGCTTTAGTTCGCCAGTGGTCGAAATTCAACCTGTTCTCATACATTCTCTGTTGATATACAATCTCTGTTGGCTTTTGATAAAAAATAGATATCAAAAACATATGGTTTTTCGTAAGTATTTGGCCTGATAAATTCCTAATGAATTAGCCTCTAGTTCTCTCGCTTAGAAGAGAGCACAATGTTTGCCGCTCACTAAGAAAAAAAAAATAAAAATATAAACGCATATTTTTAAAAATTTTTACAAATGCATACTATTAATAAAAAAAAACCATGTATATTTTGTAAAGTATTTTATACAAGAGTTAAACTTATTTAGTAACTTGTACTTTGTACTCTTTATTTGAATTGAATAAAGAGGAATTTCATGTGAAGGAGACAACGAAAAATGGGTTTCGTTCTTAATTGTGTTAGTTAGACTTATGTAGGGCCTGAATAAGTTTACATCATTATTTTTTGACGTAGAACTACGTCTTACAGCGCCGTTTGTATGGGGGGGGGGGTAATTTTCACAAATTTTTTCAAGCACATATAACGTTTTTAGTGGACACTTTGAGGTATACCTACAGCCTTTATTATTCATCGTAAAAAATATAACATACGCCAAAATATTAGTTATGAGGCGAATGAAACAAATATTTAAATTTGGATTTTGTCACTTCTTTAATAAAGTCACAAATAGCAAAAATCTAAGGAGAAAAATTCGCATTTCTGTATGAGAAAAATTATGCATAAAATGCTTCAGTAGCATCAGAAATCACGAGCACAACATCGTCTCTTTTGTTGAAGCAAATCGTTTTACATACATATTTCTCAGTATTTGCTTGTATTTTTGTTGTTATTATTAATATGTATATAAAATTGACATAATCTTTAGCAAGATTAATATAATAAATAATCCTACTCCTCACAATTTTTGAACGTAGTTGGCACAAGTTCAAGTAATGCTTAATGTAAGTTCGCATTAAAATATACTAAGAGAACTATTCATAAGAGTGGACCTAATTTTCAAAAGATCAGAACAAAAGGACTGTTCTAATTGATGAAAAAAAAATATCGGATGCATATTTCCCCAGGCCTTAAAATTAAAGCACAAGTGTATGAAAAAAAAATTGTTTTTTTGTTGCTTGTTGATTTGCAACTCCTTGAATTAAGATTTTTTTTGTATTTCCAACATTTTTCGGTTTAATCAGGGTATTCACCTCAAATACCTTGAATATAAAAAGGAGACGAAATTTATCTCTTTCGAATTTTTCTCTTTTGATATTAAATCATTTTTTACACTTCGTGCGCTGATTTCAAAAATAGTATTACCTTTTTTTAACACTACTAAGATAAGCTCCGATTGAGAAGAATGATCGCATTCATTTTTTCAAATTTTTATTGGAACTTGAAATTTAAAAATCATTGATTAGGAATGAAATAATTTTAAATCACAAATGAATGCATTCTTTTATAGCTCTTGTATTTAACCCTAGAATACTAACATACGTAAAATTTACTCACTGCTTGTGAGTAATTCTATAATACAAAGAAATAAGGTTAGTATTCTAGAGTTAATAATATACTAATCTATTTTTTAGCCGACTTCAAAAAGGAGGAGGTTGATTGGATTCTCAAGTTGATTGGATTCTTTTTTTTTTTAAATGTATGTAGATCCATAACTCCTAAAGTACTTGCCGCCATTTTTTTCAACAGATACATTAGACGCGGGGGTGCCCGTCTAAAAAAGTGGGCAGTATTCGACACAGGGCGTGGCAATATAAGAAAACTCTGTATATCGAATAATATTAACACTATCGTACTGAAATTTAATACAAGGTAGGCACAATTATTAAAAATTATGTTCAAAAAGTGGGCGTTATTCTATAAAGGGCGTGGCAATATTAAAAACCGCTGTAACTCAAATAATATTGACACTAGGGTACTGAAATTAGACACAGGGTTAGGCATTATTATGAAAATTTACGGTGAAGAAAGTGAGCGCTGCTGGAGAAAAGGGCGTGGCAATATAAAAACAATACTGTTTCTCAGTTAATATTGACACTAGGGCACTCGAAATCGGTACAGGGGTTGGAAAAAGTATTACAAATTACGGTCAAGAAAGTGGGCGTTATTCGACGAACGCGTGACAATATTAGAAAAACACAGTAACTCCAATAATATTGACACTAGAGTACTGAAATAAGGTACAGTGTTAGGCATATTTATGAAAATTTACGGCGAAGAAAGTGCGCGTTATTGGACAAAAGGGCGTGGCAACATAAGAAAAATACTGTTTCTTAGTTAATGTTGACACTTGGGTACCAAAATTCGTTACAAGAATGGGCAAAATTGTTATCATAATTTCTAAAAAGAAAGAAATAAAAACTTTTTAACAAAAAAAACCAATTTCAAAACCACTACAAAGTAAAAAATAATTTTAAATTACTTTTCACATTAATTCTTGGTCAAATTTGATAGTTTATTTCTATATATTATTAAATTGGAAATCTTATTATTATAATTTTTTTTCCATTTTGTATTATTATTATAAATATATTTATTTCTCCATAAATATAAAACCTTTAAAGTCGGCGCTTACATAATCAGACTTTTATAAAGTAAACGCTCCGGCTTGGTTTTTTTTTTAAGTTTTTTCTCTATAGATATATGATGTAGGCAAATCTTGTCTTGTCTAAATCCTAGAAGGCTTATAGTGCAATTTTCCAAGGAATATTTTTATAGATCATCTTAATCCTCTATAAAAATATTCATTCCTAAAGTTTTTCTACCAAATCAGATGAAAAACTCTACCAAAATCGCTGAAAAAGAAAATTTTTAAAAATGAAAAGTTCGACTCTCAGTTGAAATGATATTTAAATTTAAAAACTCAACCAAAATAACTACTGGAAAAAGTCACTTTCTTTAAAGGCAAAAAATTCGACCTGATTATTAAAAAAATTTTTCAACTAAAAATAAATGAACATGTCAAATTAAATATATTAAAAAGTAAAGTGAAAAGTTTAATATACTTGTTGTAGGTTTGAAATTAATTGCTAAATATTCTTTTCAACTAAAACAGTTTAAAAATTTCAACTTTTCACTTTTGTGGGAAAAATTTTTGATATCAACCTTAAAAATTTAGGCTGCATGAAGATAAATTCGTAAATCCAACGCTAGCTTAGCAAATACGCAAACCTACAGTTTTTATCTGGAAAAAGGTAAATTCATACAGTTTTCGAAGTACTAAAATAAGCTTTTGGTACGATTTTGAATTAATATTATTGCAAAGTTCGAATTTAACTCCTACACTGAGAGAAATAATGAATATTAAAACTATTAACGCCTGTTCATAAATTATATTTAAATATTTACGTGAATCTTATATATATTACGCAAACGCAAAGTTTGTCCGGCGTAAGGCTTTTTAAGTACAAGTCCAATCTTAATAAATTTAGAATGGTTTGGTAGGTTTAGACCTGTAGATGTGCAAACTGGACTTTTTATTACTTAAAAATTTATATTTTTTAAGTTATAGCGAGTTAAAGTTTGCATATGATTGTTGTTATGTTGCTTTTTCTCTTCTAAATTTCAGCAAATGCCTTAAAATATGTGAGGTATTTAGCGCCACCTATTGGCTAATAGCTATGAAACTGTTATACTGACGAATAATCTTTTATAATTTCACAGCTAAAACTATGAATTGACATATTCAAAATCAAAGTGATACTGGAATGATTTCTAACAGTTGAAATGTTGAAATTTAATTTTTAAAAATGTACACAAATATTTAATAGGAAATTCGAAACTGGTAATGAAACATTTTTGTTCAAGCATTTTTCAATTGGAAATACAGATATATTATATATTCTTACTTCTGTATATTTAAAATAAATTTGTGTATGAAATTAAATATGCTAACACTATATCGTCGTTGCGCGTGCATACCGCATACATTGCAAAACTCAGTTTCAAATCTATTCAATAGCTTCAAATAAAATCTAGGTATGTAAAAATTTACTAAATTACAAGTAAATAAAATATTTTTAATGAAATTATATATTTAACACGATGTTTTTGTGTATTTAAATTTTAGTTTAGTTTGTTTTTATGACCTCGTCTTTCACTTTCAGACGAAGTTTATAAGAAACTACAAGCGAATTATAACTAAAAAAATAATTGTTTTATTTATAAAGGTTTATTGGATATTTTTACGAGAAAGGATATGTGTAGCATTAACGTAATTTATAGCATTTTTAGCAATAAAATATTTTATTTTGGAAAAATACTTCTTTAATTTACTCCCAATTTTTTATAGTTCCTGAGCAAATCGTTTACTATTTTCTCATAAGATTCACTATTAATGTTCCCGACGAGGCTAAAAACAATCCTTCGAAAAGAATCCTCACTGCTCTCTCAACTGGTGACAATAATTCTGCGAATTGAAGATCGTTCAAAACCATTTTTGTGTGAGGTGCAACGAAGACACCTTTTTTTAATCTTGGCATCAGAAAGATTTGGGAAAATGGTTTTCAGATATGTGAATCTTTCGCCTTCTTTGTTTGACGCCTTTACAAAATTTTTCATAAGACCAAAATTAATGTGCAGTGGTGGGAGAATTATGTTTTCCTTTTTTACAAGTGGAACTCTCTCCAACTATAGATTCAATTCCTTCTGGACAATCCTTTTTGTAGTCGTGTTCTTCATATTTAATACATGTCAATAACTTCACCATTGTTTCGTACGTTTCCTTCGTATTTACTGCATGTGCGATCGGGATCGATGGTTTTTTGTTGCCTATATATGCAATAATACAGACTTGAAACTCAGTTTGCTGCTTTCGATAAACAAGCGCCTCTTTGGGATCGTACAGCTGACGGAAAGTATAAAATAAACCTTGGCAATAGCAGACATTGTCTTTCTTAGTAAAGTGTTTGGAAAATGGTTTTTCAAGATGTCTGTAGTATGTCACCTGAACAACGGGTCCCAAAAAGATTAATTTTTCCAAAGAAGAAGCATGCAATTCCGAATTTTCCTTTGACAGTTCCAAATCTCGTATCCAATCATTCAGTTGCGCTTGCGATAAAAAGTGAGTTTTGCTTTCAGTTGTAAATACACTTGCTCCAGTGGTTCCTCCCGACTCCACTAAATAGGGGTGTTCACATTTCAAACCGCTCATCAAATCGTTTGTCAAATACAATAGAACAACGTGAAATTTCCATGGAATTCCCACGTTGTTCTATTGGATTTGACAAACGATTGGATGAGTTTGAACAGGGAAAATCGAGTATATTCGATTGTTTTCACGTGTTGAATCGGGACAAGTAGGATATGAAACATCATCAGAATGAGGAACTACCAATGAAACGGTTTTGACAGTAGGGACACGATACCTACTTTTTTGGTATCGAAAGAAAAGTATCGATGCCCACAAAATATTGAAAGAAAAGTATCGATACCATGAATATCGAATACTTTTTCGTATTGTTTTGCATAGTAGAATAAAGAATGTAGTCTCGTGGTTCATCAATTATCATACGATTACGTTAAAAAAACTGGCCGTTATGAAATTTTTTGTTAGAAGAGCACCATTTCAGAAATGTTGAGTTTATGTATTTTAATGAAAAAAATCCCCAAAACTCCAAATATGCAAAATTTTAAAAATTTTAGTAAAAAATTTAAGCGTAGTCTTGAATTATTGTGTGCAAAATCCAAAATTCGGACACCAAAGTTATGCTGTTAAAATTTAACATTTTTTGAAAATCCTCAAAATGCTCTTTTCTGGACTATCGAACACTCGGAATGAATTGAATAACTCTTCAAAAATATTTTTAGTTTATTTATTTAATTTGCAAAAAGTTTTGGAGTTACAGGGTTGTTACGGTGATAAAAATTAAGTATTTTAAACATTCTTGTAAAATTTTAAAAAAATTATGAATAAAATATTCACATATTTCCTTCTTTTAAATAAAAATAACGATTTAAGTATATGAACACGAAACTATTAATAAAATTAAATACTTATTTTTTTAATCATGTAAAGAAAAGCTAATCTTTTTTTTAGTGGCGGACGTAGCCTAGTGGGTAGAGTGCGTGGCCCCTAAGCTAAGGAACCGCGGTAGCTCGGGTTCAATTCCTAGCTCAGACAGAATATTATTTCATCTGAATTAATTTTTCTGTTCGGTTGTCACCTCTCTGCAGACAATGGCAAAGCTCAGAGAGTAAAAATTGCCATGTAAAGCTTCTTGATAATATATGACGTTCGGAGAGTCGGCATAGACTCGTTCTCGATCGGCATAGACTCATAGACAGTTCTCGATCACTTGTGTTCAAATATTTAATAACACGCTCAACACAATTGATCAGTAGAAGCTCGGTCAAAGTAGTTAATAGGGCTGAAATGGCCAATTTATTCATTTATTTTTCTATCCTATTTTGTATGCTATTATTACTATAATAATATGTTGTGATAAAAACAAAAACAATTCTGTTATTTTAAGTTATTTTTAAGTTAAGGCATTTGTCCCTTTTAACATTAAAATAAAGAAATTACTTTGGAATATTTCTGAACACTGTAATATTTGTAAAACCAGCCTAAAAAAATTTTAATAAAAAAAGTTTTCTTACTCTCCCCCACTCATGATGTTCTTCACCTGGTTAAACATCTTCTGCACTTTCTTGCTCGCGTTCGTTGTTCGGGGAATATTGCTTAAAACTAAAAAAAATGTAAACATTTTTAGTCATAAAAAACACCAAACAGTTGGGGGAAAACTTACTGCTCTCAATGATATTTTAGGTGCTTAACCATATTGGTGGTAATTCCACTTGTTTTTACTTGTTTAAAACAAAGAAATGCAAAATTGCACTTTGCATTACGTTGAAAAATTTCCATGCATCTGTTTTTTTTTTTGCGTCATTGAATTTGTATTATGATGCACATTTTGTTTCGATACTAGGTAAAAAGAATCGATACCATCAAATATCGAATAGACCCAAAGCATCGAACAAATACTCGTATCGGAAGAAAAAGTATCGATGCTCTGAAGTATCGATATGATATTCGTGTCTCTACTTGACAGTGATGTGTATCGTTTGTGTCTTCTAACACCAGTCTCTTTGAGAAGACAAAAATAGCAATCGCTTAGAAGACAAAACGGTCGTCCCCATATCATCGGAACATCAAATTTCATGTATCGCTTATGCCCGAGCTCCATTCAGACAATATTAGTTTGCAAGATTGACACAAGATACTTGGCGTCCATGATTCATCAATATTCACAGCCGCAATACCAAAATAATGAAGATATGTCGTTTGTAGTAAATTCGTAAAATTTAGTCGATTATTTTTTTTGAAAAATCCGCCTTCCTGGTTTTATTGTAGCATGCAAACAAATGCTTTCCGTTTAGTTTTGACAGTATCGGCGGTTGCACTCTTAGTCATGAGCCTACCTAGTTTTATTGTACCATACAAACTAATATATTTCATTTCGTTTTGACAGTATCGACGGTTTCACTCTCAGTCATGAGCCTACCTGGTTTTATTGTCCCAAGCAAACTAATGTATTTCGTTTTGGCTATCGCGATCTAATTTTTGAGCCTGGTTTAATTGTAGCATGTTTGTTTGTTTCTTTTGTTTTCTTTCTCAAAACACCTGTTTGACACTAATGCCTTATGAACAATAAACATTAAAAAAAATTCTTTTGCCTACAACAACCCTTACTTGTTAATTATTTATATGACAATAAAATAAGGCGAAATGCATAGATCTACAATCGCTCAATTTGGGTGCTTTCGTTCATTAAACGCAACTTTTCCTTTACTCAAAAGACTTTCTTCAACAATATCTTATTTTTCTCGTAAAAGTACAGGTTTTAATCAAAAAATATGAAAACTACTAAAAGGGTTTGATTTCTTAACAGCATTTGCAATTAGTTTTGGAATTTTTTTTTTTGTAAATTTTTCTGAAAAGCATGAAATATTCTCAAAAAATTTAATTTATTTTGCCGAAACTAACGGTTGAATTAAAAAATAATGTGGGCATTGTTTGTAGGAAATTGTATTAGTTTTAATTTGATATATTACTTGTTTAATTATTGTTCTTGGTTCTGAATATATATGCTATTAAGTGGAACCACCTTTTTTTTGTAAAAAAAACTACAGTGGGCAATATCTCGAAAACGGAGTGACAGAAAAAAAAGGAAAGACATTTTCGGAAGCAACGACCAATTTTACATTAGAAATAGATAGTGCCATTTATTGTACATTCTTGCTGTAAACCAGTGTTACCAGTGTTCAATGGTGTGCATAATATACTTAGTTTGTATTGCTGATATTAGGATTTTACCATCAGCTTTTTATACTATGAATCTACTCTAGAACCATTCACTACTTTTTCAAAAATTTTTGTTGGCCAATATATTGAGTGAGCACAAATAAGTTATATATCGTTGGAAAGTTTCATTTATTAACTGTATGGTAGTATCAAAAATATTCCATGTTTGTATTTCGAGTATTAGAATTTTTTCATCAAAACTTAATACCATGACTTAAATTTGTAGCAGGAGTTAAATTCGTTCCAAAAGTTAAATTCTTACCAAAAGATATATTTTATTTCTGCTAATAAGAAATATGGGTTTGCGCTTTTGCTAAGTACGCGTCGAATTACGCAGTTAAAAATTTCAGTTAGGTTGAATAAATAAATCATAATCTTGAATCGTGTATACACGTGGAAAAGCAGGCGCACTCTTGGTTTAGCTTTTCATTTTTATTCGTAGAATTTCTCTTTTTTTTACAACTATAAAAGCACATATCGGATTTCTGCATTACGAGATCAGCAATACTTAACCAGTTTTATTTGCAAAATATCTTAATCTTCAAGACACAAGAGATGATTAATTTTATGAAATTTTCCAAATAATATCACTTAAAAAACACAAACAAGTCCACAACTTGTGTGTCAAATAACAGTTCTAAGCGAAATAGCAAATAAAACACCATCAAAACATAAGAGCGAAAAACTCTAGCATATTTCCCAAGGTTAAAACACATTAAATTCACTGCAAGCTTTGCAAAAAACTTTTAAAAAAATGAAAAAATTTAACGACCTTGAAAGCATTTGCAAAAAAATTTAAGTTTTCAAAAAAAAATTTCTTCAAACGTTAAACATATAATTAAGACAAATAATGGGATATAATAAAAAGACCAAAACAAAAACAATCTAACAGTTTTGGCTTGACTTATAGCTGTAAGCTTACTGTAAAATGCTAAGGGGGCAGGGGAATACAAAACTAGGTAGATTTAGTTATACGCAAAACTGGCGGTTGTTGTTTCGTTTAGTCAGCGTCATGATTTCAAGCTTAAATTCTACGAATTGGATACAGAGTATAAGAGTAGAAAAAAAAACAAAACTATTTTTTTAAATTAAAATCAGAAAGAAGTATAAGACCGGGTTTATGTGCGTGTATGTGTAGAAAACTGAAATACAGGCCGGGGTCAGTTTGGTGCGAAAGAAAGAAGCAAGTGGTGAAAAGAAGCAACGCTTAAATTGATGATGAACTTCAGTTTCTGGACGTCGAAGCAAAGTCGAAGACTTTAAAAACAAAAACACAAGCACCAACAACGACAACAACAAAAGAACAGAGTTGTCAGAGTCTAACAAACGATGCATAAATGCAAGAGGTGGTGCTATATTAATATGCATGAAGCTTTTTTTTTCTCTCTCTCTCTTTCTGTTAGAGTAAAGATAACACATAAATAAAATATTTTAAATAAAAAACTGTTGGGATAAAAACATTTTTTAACAAGTTAAACTTAAGACTTTTTGTATTCCATAGATACAAAGCTGAAAATTTTAACTTTAAAAACTTTTGTTTTGCATTCATTGTGCTTTGTTGAACATTAAGAAAGCAAAAGATGTTCGTCTCTCAGTTGAAAAATTTAGTACAACTTCTAAATCCATTTCATTTTTACTAACAAAATTAGTCACATGCTCATTGACGCATAGTAAAAAATTTTTGAAAACTTTTGAATTTGCTGCAGTTGCACTTTTTCGAATAATAAATAAACAAACAAACAAAAAATACATATTATCAGCTTCGTATGTCTCGCATGCGATCCAATTTTTTTTTTTTTTGTATCTACATTTATCTCTTTACACACACGAGTGCTTGTTTATGTATCTTAAAAATGTATCTATAAGTATAAAAAATTCAGCTAAATATTATATGCCACGCTTATTTATTTTCTCAATATTATTGTAGAAACTTATTTATATGCATATTGTACATACCTATGTGTGTCTATATTTATATGTTTGTATAGGAAAAAAGTCCAACAACGACGATCGTTGCACAATTCATGCAACACATAAAACCAGAATAAAAACAACACCACCGAAAACAACAACAAAAAAGTTGTATCTTTACCATAGAACCGCCAAAAGAACGCTGTTCTGAGCTCGCATACTTTCGTTTTCATTCGATTTAAGCATTTTTTCTCCCCATTTATTTTTTTGAAAATACATATAGTACATTTAATGCGATTGCGGTCGATCGTGTGTAAAAAGTTGTCGTTGGATTGATTTTATTCATAGATCTTTTTTTTTTACGTGCTTACTTTTTCATGTATCCAAAATTAAACTCTTCGATATTTGGTGTAGATTTTCTACTTTCGTTCTTTTTGCACTATGAAAAATATACTAACATTATAAATTTGACTAGAGAAACAAAATAGTTCAATAGAGCAATTCACAATCTTGTGCAAATGGTCTTTTATAGTAGCAACATATATAGAGATGCATTTACTACGCTGTTGCAACTATGCAACACTAAAACTAAGTACACAGTAGAGTACATTTTTACTCTACACAAACAAAATATTCAGGGATGCATTAACTATTCTGTTGCAACTATGCAACACTAAAACCCATAAGTGCTGTTCACAATCCGGTGCAAATGGTCTTGCATCATAGCATTTGCAAAATGGTTGAGAATACTTTTACTATACAGTAACAAAATATTCAGAGATGCATTTACTTACGCTGTTGCAACTATGCAATACTAAAAGCCATAACTGCTGTTCACAATTTGGTGCAAATGGTCTTGCATCATAGCATTTGCAAAATGGTAGAGTACATTTTTACTCCACACTAACAAATACACAGGGATGCATTTACTATGCTATTGCAAATATGCGACACTAAGACCAAAAGCTTATACATATTAACTAAACATATACAATACTAAATTGCAAACTGACAGCTGATAATGAAAAAAGTAAAGGCAAATAAAAACTGTTATGGAAAAAACATCTTTTCTTTCGACATAAAATTTATTTAAGCAAAATTTCCAATAGCAAATAATTTTGCTTTTCGTCAATCAGCTGTGAATTTAATGTTTTGCAATATGTGAAGCAAAATAAACCGAAAAAGACCTTTTACAATTGTTAGAAAACTTTCACAATTGCGCAAATTTGTAATCTTACATACACAAGAATGTGAACTGCCCTCTAGTTTATATTTACTATACATATGCAATACTCAATTGCAAACTGAAAGCTGATAAGGAAAAAAAATAAAAAAAATCTTTTTTTTCGACATAAAATTGATTTAAGCCAAATTTCCAGTAGAACATAATTTTGCTTTTCACCAATCAGCAGTGAACTTTATGTTTTGCAACAAGTGGAGCAAAGTAAACCGAAAAAACCGTTTACAATTGTTAGAAAATTTTTACAAATACACAAATTTGCAATCTTACAAATACACAGGATTGAGAATTGTCCTACAGTTTACTATACATCTTCAAAACTAAATTACAAACTGCACAGTTAAAAATTTTGGATTACTTTTTAATCAAAACTTTAGTTTACAGGAGTTTTTAGTCCAAATAGTACTATTTGGAAATCCCTTCTTTAGTTTAATTTAGCTGGGTCTCGAACCCACGTTCCTGAAAGGAACCTACTTGCATACGTAATGATGCAAAATAAGCGAAACCTTGTTAACAACTGAGTTGAACGAGTGGATAAGGTGTTAGATCAGCACATCAGAGGACGTGTGTTCAAATCATGATATGGTCAGAGTTATTTTTAGTTTAAGTTGATATTTATATTGCTTTTTTGTAATTTTTTGCGGATTAAAAACTAGACTTTTTTGGATAAGAAAATTTTGAACTTTTCCTTGGATTAAAAAGTAATCTTTTTTTTTTGTTCATTTCCAGCATTTTGTTGCTCGGATATCACATTTGTTGTGATACTAGCACCAAGATTTATTCCAATTACGGGTGCGGAAGCGATTTCGAGAATGTGTATTATCTCGAAAGTTATGGCGCATACGTGTTTGAAACGTTTTTGGCATCGATTGTGAGCGTTACTAGTTAACATTTGAATTTCTTTTTGCATTTCAGCTATTTGAGCAGACATACTTTGTAGTGAGAAAGGCTCTGTGTTTTGCAATGTTTGTTGTGAACTGACTGCATTGTGAGCTGATTGTCGCACAGTGGGGTATTGAACCCTGAAAATGGATATCAATTCACAGACTCAGAATGGGTCCAATTAAGAAAAAAAATTTCCCTTTGACCATCTGTATGTCCGTCTGTGTGTCTGTCGAAACAACTGCAGTCGTAATTTTGAAACAATCTTAATGAAATTAGGTATTTAAGCTTGTATCTAAAATATTAAGATCAAGATCGAAATGAAAACCACGCCTACTTCTCATATAAAATGGCTTTATCAGAACGGTAAAATCTCTTTAAGTTCCACAAAACTAAATAAATATACTTTAACTTTTGTATATGAGCTTTGATATTTAATATCAGCTTAAAGTATGAAATTCAATCAAATCGGATGAAAATTACGTCTTCCTCCCATACAAAGTGACTTTATCAAATTGTAAAATCTCTTAAAATTGCATAAAAATTAATATTTGGTCTTTAAATTTTTTACATAACTAAGTTTTGATTTTTATTATGCGTTCTAGTTTGAAATTTCTTACAATTAAATGGAAGCTTTACCTACCTCCCATATCAAATGACTTGCTGCAGTTCTTTTGCAAAAAGTGTTATAGTTTCTAAAACGCACAAAAATGCACAACAAAATTTTAAAAACCTAATAGCAACAGTCCACATTAACAGAATATCATAATAAGATGACAATAGAACACAACAAAATAAACTTTAACTCCACATGTATAGCAAAATATCGGAATTTTTTGGCACATTTTTTAATAAACACAAAAAATCATTTCGAGCACTTTATCTGATGAATTATTTTGGCGTTAGCACAACAATAACTTGATGTTGAAGGTTCCATTAAAAAAGTTTGCACAAAAGACTTTTTTTAATAATAATTTTACAAAAAATGCTGAAAAATTGCACGAATGAAATAAAAAAAAAAAAGTTAAGTTTGACAGCTTGTAACTTTTGACAATTACTTTAGTACAATTAAAGTATTAATTTTTTTTGCTAGTGACGCAGAATTTTACTAACTTAAAACCGTTATCCAAAAAACTTCGTAGCTTCCATTTGATTTTTTTAATTTTAAGCCAAAAATTTATCTAACAATACCCCTATGTAAAGTCGGTCGCCTAAAACAAAGCCTAAAACAAAGAAGGAGTTTGGAATCGCCGGACTGTTTGAATTTTTTTATTAATCTTGATTTCATTGTTTAGTACTCTATGCCGTCGTTTCTGAATTCGTATAGAATATCTGAAACATAAAAGGTGTTTAGGACGAGTGGTACTTTGATTTTAAATAAAACGCAAATGGTTCGGAATATTTACAAATATTTTATTTCGTTTGATAAATTATTTCGCGGATATGTTCACCGCGACTATTCCGTAGATATCTCACTCTTCGGCCATATTTTCGATGACATTTGGCCCGAATGGCCCGAATCATCGATGTGAATTTGCTTTTCATGTCTGAAATCGTCTTCGGATCATTCACATAGACTTTATCCTTCGTGTAATCCCACAGAAAAAAGTCTAACGGCGTCAAATCGCATGATCTAGGCAACCAATTCACATCACCGCGACGAGAAATTACACGGTTCGGGAATTTGCTATGCAAAAAGTCCAAATTAAGGCGAGTTGTGCGTGGTGTAGCGCCGTCCTGTTGAAACCAAATATCGTCCAAACCCTGAGCTTCAACCTCCGGTACAAAATAATCTTCCAACATAGTAATACTGCTCAGAGTTCACATTTTCGGTGTTTCCGTCATTTCGGGGCGACTCGACAACACTTTCACTAACGGCAGCAATATTCTCAGCACTGCTTGATGTCCGCACTCTGGTTGGCTTCGAAACATCAAGTACGGACCCAGTTTGATAAAATTTATTCACAATGTAGTACACAGTTGTGTCACTAATGTGGTGATTGCGACCCCATTTTTGGTGACCCCATCGATCGTAACGTTTTCACCATCGACTTGGAATTTAAGATCCAAATTTCGACGATTTCAGTGCGTTGTTCTTTCGTGTAGCTATCCATAACTTAAATCCTATACTCTCACAATGACAGTGACAATAAATATGGTGGACAAGGGTCGATAATGCAGATTTTAATCGATAACAAAGTACCACACTACTATTGGAACACCCTTTATTTAAGCATACCACCATCTAAATTTGCAATGGCCGCATTCCTGCCGAAAAAGTGCTCAGGTAGCGAAGTAGCATAAAGTGATACTTTCTGCTGAATGGGTTTTTTTGCGAAACGTTAAACGGCAAGCAGCTGTTCGCCATTCGTTGTTTTTTTTTAACATCTAAAATTTGATTATACTATTGTGCATTCGTTTCACACAAGAAATCATTAATTAACAGCTTTATTGAAGAATGACAGAATAATCTTCTAATAATTTATAATTATCTATTTTCACTTCACAGCACAACTTCAGCAACAATTAACAATTTACAGCCATGTTTATTTAGCTGTCAAAATGAAAAGAGCATAAGCAGCTCAACCAAAGTAGCATACAATTTTTTCGATACCTAAGATGGCGACCGCTCGGGGAACATGTTGTTTGAGCGCATTATGATACATACCATTCAGCCCAAAAGTTGTGGAACAGCTACATAGCAAATTTCCTGCTGAATGGGGCCAATTAAATGGTAAGTTTTTGTGATATCGCTAGTTGTATTGGAGATTTCAAAAAACGATTCTATTTGAATCTGCATTTTGTGGTTTACAAATGCAGATCATCACGCCAGAGGGGTGGTAGCTTTTGGATATGTGATGTGCCACCAATGTTATGATGCAGTATCGGGAACCTTTGCACACTTGGTATTGTGTTTGTGCAGTAAAATATGTATTCATCTCACGTACAGAACGAGCAAAGCTTCAGTGTTTAAGCGAACGTCAAGCAGGTAAGACCTGCGTTTGCGTGTTCCTTGGATATATGACGATTATACTGTAAATAATTACACTGTATAAAATTTTATTTAAGCAAAATATTAACAACAAAAATGGATTTCAAACAATGGCTACCTACTGGCGATGAATTTTGGGTGATCAAACAATTTCGATTAGCAAAGAGCTGTAACTTGTTATATTCTTAGATGAAGAAATTTAAAAGTGGATACTGAGGACAATTGAATTGAAATTTTTTAAATTAAGTTTTACTTTCATTCTCAACTATTCCGCGGCCAGGCAAAATAAAATTTGCCAAAAAATTGTTTTCGCTCCAGCTTACTGCAAATTCAAATGTCCGTTTTTCTTCCAGCATAAAACATATTGGCCGCATTCAGCGCAGACAACAGTTGGCAACTGTTGTGTGAAAATTCGCTGAATGGTCGAATTTTGGGAGCGCTAACTAAAACTGATCACGCAGCGGACGCCATTTAATCGAGCGAACAAATTCTATGCTACATGAACACAACTGTTTGGTTAACTGTCAGATGCTGCTACTGACGCTGTTAAATTAATAAACACAGAAAGAACGCACCAAATTTAAGTGAGAAATCTTTGCAATTTACATAAAAATTAAATATAATTAAATTGAATCTAACTTTTGACGTGTAGAGTAGCAACACAATCAGAGAAAAACATCGTGAACTAAGGTAACGCTACCATTACAGTTCACAATAGTTGTCCGCGCTGAATGCGGCCATTGGTTCACTGTTCGTCTACCTTTTGACATATGTGTCTGTTTACCTGTAATTCACATCATCTTTCTTTCGGTCTGTTAGCTTTTGGCAGTTTGTCCACTGCTCATTTATTTAATTTCGCAATATAAAACAGAGCCCAAAAAAACTCACCTTATGCCTTGTAAGATTTCTGAAAAAAGCGCTTTAGCACGTAGTACTACTTTGTTTTCAGTGTGAGCTTTAAAGCGTTCAATAATACATACTCAAGATGAGAAAGTATAGGTGTGCAAAGCTGCCCGACACTCTGATGTTGTATTTTAAATATTGTAATATAAGTTATAAAATTTTTTTGTAAAACAATTTGATGTAAAAATTAAGAACAGTAAAGTTATAATTAACCCTTTATAAGGCAGAGCTGATATGTACCACCAAAATTTTCGATGAAATACGCTGTAAGAATGTGCTATTAATATTGTTTACTTGAAATGTACTACTTATGTTGGTGATAAAAATATTCCCTCTGCCTTATAAAGGGTTAACAAGGTTGTCCTAGCTAACTATTTTATTATTTAGATTTACTTTTTTAGTTAACTACATTTTACATCTTTAAAAGTTGATTTTTTTTTATTGTTTTGGGTAGATTTGTTAACCTTAAAATCTAACTTTTTCAACTACTTTGGCTGCTTTGAAACTTTGTTGGTTGAAAATATTACATTATATAGAATACAGAATTAAAAAAATAACGGTTATGCATTGAAAACTTATTGCGAAAATCTAAAATCTAATTGAAAAAGACATTGAAACGATCATATGTTGATTTAATTAAGACGTTTGTGTGGTAATTTTTTATACAATCTTTGAATATAGAGTACGAAAAAAATTTCATACGAATTTAAAATTTTTATTTTTTTGAAGAAATTGATAAACAACAATAGTTAAAACAAGAATATACCTAATGTTTTGTTCAAAATTTTAACTTTTTAAATAGTGAGTTTTCAGTTTGTTCATAATGAATAGGACCCATTTATAGCGGCGACTTGTTGCTTTGGCAAGCCGAGGTGAAACTCAAAAACGCATGGGAGCAATAGGGAATGCAAGTCATGCATCTCTTTTGCCCCAATGCATTTTTTAGTTTCAGCTCGGCTCGGTTCGGTCGTGAGACGGAACTATAAACGCTCCCTTAGGGCCAATTTTTCAGTGCGAGCTTAAACTCTAGTCAAATTAAACTGAGGTTAAATCACCAAAATTGGACGTTTAAACTCGATTTAACTGGATATTTTAGCATTCGTTAAAGTTTAATTGACTTAAATAAATGATCATATAATGTGTTTCGTTTTTGCCTAATCCGAGCCTAAACGTCCAATTCGGGTGAGTTAACTAACCTCAGTTTAATTTGACTTAAAGTTAAGCTCGCACTGAAAAATTGGCCCTTAAAATGTAACATTAACCTCTTCTGATTTACAATATAAAACAATATAAAAAATTTTAATTTTTCAGTACATAAAATTTTCGAAGTGCGTTTTATTTATTTTTTTTTTTTCAAATGGTGCCAATACCCTGGATTGAAAAAGTACACTCAAAAAATATTGAAATACCTAATTTTGAGTGGTATATTTTTCAGTTAACATATAGAAACAAAAAAGCTCAAGAAAAAGCCTAAAATGACATTTTGAAAAGTTAATGGGTTAAGTAAAATATAAAAAGAAAATCATCTTGCATCAATTTCGTGCAATTACTTCTTTCGATAGACAATAAAAGCTTTCTCAATTTGTATTATTTTGACATTATTATATTTTTAATTATAAAGAAAAAATATGGTGTCTCTTTTTAAAATTTACTCGATAAAAAAATAAGTAACCATGGAAACCTTTCTGATATTTAAAAGTAAAAAAGTTAAAGTCACATTTAATAATTTTGCACAAAAAAGTCTTATATCCCTGCTTTACTACGAGACTGGTCACCTTAAACTTCACGCTAAATCGTTTATAAATATGACTATCTGATATGACTATCTGTGTACAATTTCATGCCATCATGTTCAATGTTTTGGTAGAACATGGTAAGTTAATGTTTTTTATGCTCTCGTTATCGTGAACAATAAGGAGAAGTTTTTCGATTTTTACATTGCAGTCAAAGAAAATTCTGTTTTTTTTGCTTACGTAATTTTGCGGCTTTTTTCACTTTAATTAAACTTTAAATTAACATTTTTCTCTAATAAAATGTATATACAAGATTTGCAATAACTTTCAAATAAATGCTTGGCATGAAATATTTGAACCCGAATAAAAATATTTGCCTGCAAACAGCGGTCGAACATGGGCCGTTACGTCCATACAAGGGTCGAACATGGCCTAAAAACAGTCCAAAAAGGATAGCGACCGAAAGTTTGGTCCGTAAATGTCCTAACCTACAACTATTAAAAACAACTACATATTGTTTCGATAAGTTTATGTATCTTAAGTTTATGTATCTTTATTTAATATTGAATATCTTTATTTTTAACACATTTTATTTAACATATTACAAATGATGGCACTGCAAAAAGATTAACTTTATACAGAAAATGTATTCAAAAAATTTTATTATATTTTGTTTATTAGTTTGTGCCAGGTTAAATATGTATACATATAATTTCTTTCAGCATGAAGTTCCAAATTTCATTGGAAAGCTGCTCGTTTTTACTGTAGAATAATCACTGTTCGGTCAATGTTCGGCCGTTGTACATCCAATTATTATTTTAAAGCATCCTCTGTACGGCCGCTATTCGATCATTGTACGGTCGCTATACGATTATTGTACGGCCGCTGTTCGATCCTTGTACGGCCGAAAAAAATATTTGAATTTAAACAGCTTTCGGCCGCTGTTTGGTCTCATAAAAAAATTTTTATTTTTACTTGGATAAGCAGTTTAGTTTAATATTCAGCTAAATTTTTGTTCTAATCTAGAGCAGACAACCTCATCTGTGGCACCCAATACTACAACTTTAAACTTTTCTTTACTCTACATGAACTCTTTTTTTATGGCAAATGTTTATTACTGCTATCTGATGCATTCATTCTCTTATCCATTATTACCTTAAGTTAACACCATTTTGTAAAAATTAAGTTAGTTTTGTTTTTAGGTTTTATGCATTTAATAGCTCTGATAGTTTTTATTTCTTGTTCATGGAATTTTTGTTTATATCCCGCTGATATGCATCAGATTACATTTTGTTCTCTTCACAGACTGTCTGTGTGTCTTTTCTGATTATATTAATCATGATTATCACAAAAATCATTGGTCGTTGACCCCGTCTACACAACATAGTAAAGAATGTAAAGAAAAATGCAGCTTAAAAGCCATAAATAAGGACTTAAGATAAGCATGAAGATGAGTTTTTTGTCATCACATCGGGGCGTAAAGCGTTACGTTGAGAGTGAATAAGTTTTAGTTTTTTTATATCTTTTAGAGGCTAAAAGTTTTTTGGTTTTTTTCTTTCCAATTTCATTATTCACAATAAACTGAAAAGTATGCCATAAGTTCTCATTGGCAATGGCTCGTTTGGCAGCGACCCACTGAACCTGAAGTAATGGTTAGTCGAAAAGTGATGGTTTTGTGAAATTTTTTGTTTGATATTTTTTCTTCAATAAAATTTTGTTTGTGAACTTGGAGTTATTTTGCATTAAGGCTATTCACAGCTTAAGCGTTCATTTAACAAATTGCATTTATAGGACTTGTTATTGTTGAAACTGTGAGCACCCCGCCATATGACTGTCGTATTCAATAATTATGGAACCCTGTAATGTATTTAGTTATGCGGCATAAAACGGTAGACAGAGCATAAAAATACGAGGCATAAAAAACACGTTCAAGGGCTACTTTAATTTACGCGTGTTTGCGTATTTGCGTTTGCATGCAAAACAACAAAGCAAAATACGCTTACGTAAATAGGCGTATAAATAACAGACCTGCGTATTCAAACTGTTAATTGCCATTATGGTAGTATTGATTTTATATATACTTATTTTATAATAACATATATCTTAGTTCTTGATAATTTGAAGATTTTATTTTAGTTATATATAAAAATTTTGAATACATATTTTTATCTTTGACTTTTTTCTGTTCATTATAAATAATGAACAGAATTAAACGTAAAGTATAACAAATAAAACAAGTAAATATTTTAACAATTTGTGGACACTACAGCCATATTGTGTCGAAAAAGGTATTTATCACAAAAAAAAATTATTTTTTTAACTATAACGATCTCAGTAATTAACCAAAATTCTACTTTTTAGAATTGCATATATATAAGTGGGAAAAAAATACTTTTTTGTTCAAGAATGTTTTTAAATTTTTTTACATCAGTGGCCGTAACCAAGGTTGCCAGCCAAAATTCGGAACAACTCCGACGAAAATTACCTTTTTCCCAAAGTAACATAAAATAAATACCACCAAAATTACCATGCTAAAGGTAAACAAAAAAATTCCCACAGCAATTAAAAAATACCAAAAAAAATCCTACGATCATTAAAAATTACCACAAAAATACCACGCGTTTTAAAAATACCACAAAAAATCCCATATGCATTTAAAAATCCCACAAAAAGTTCTATACGTATTAAAAAATACCACGAAAAATCAATTAAAATAATTTTTCACTTTTTTTTTACTTTTAAAAAATTTTTTGTAAGCTTAACGCTTGCATGCAGAAATGTAGAATTTTCAGAAAAGGTCAGAATTTTAAGGTCAGAATTTTGTTCAGAAAAGAATGCGCTATTAGTTTTTATGCAATTTTGTGATTTCAACTTGTTCTTAAAACAAATATGCAATTTAAGCGTTTATATTAAGGGTAAGTTCGAATAAATGTACAGCGTAAACTTATAGCTTTACTCTTCTGTGTATATACGTCGATCATCGAATACTATGGTTTAGATTTTGCTTAATAAAATTAAAAAAAAATTTTAAGAAAAAATTCCCAAAATTTCCATGCCCAAATTCCCATGCAAAATACCACGCTGAATTCCCACGCCAATTTAAAAATACCACGCTGAATTAAAAAATACCATAGGAATTCTCAAAAAAAAAATCCCAAGATCAATTAAAAATTACCACGAATGGGATTTTTCCCACAATACTGGCAACCTTGGCCGTAACCCAGGGCTCTTAACCCTTAACTGGTACTCCTGGTCTGTGGGACCAGAACAAAAAAAAACATAAGAATATATTTCTTTAATAATTCAATTTAAAATTCAATTAGATTCAATGCAATTATTGGAAATAATTAAATTCTTTCTTAATAGGAAGAAAATACTTTACTTTTAAAAACAACATGAATTCTAACTAAATTTTGTGGATTTTTAGCATTTTAGTTAGTGTGGTCCCTGGGACCAGTTGTACTGTTAGTGTAATTTTTTTGAGATATACCAGTTAAGGATTAAGAACTCTCTCTTTTCACACGTATTCTTACGCTTTCTCGCTTAGTCAAATTAAGGGGGAACCTACTCCAGAACTTTAAATTTTTTAATTTTTTTTTTTTGTATGAAAAATTTATTTACAACCTAAAGAATTTTTTTACAATGTTTTAAGCTCAATAGAGAGTCTAAAAAGTTCCTAGAAAGCCAGTAAATTGATGAGCGTCGTGAGCACCGAGTACCAGAACGAAAACTTTATAGCCCTATCACCGTCCGCGAATCGAATAGAAAACAAGTAAAATTCGCCAAGGTGGTATCACTGTTCGCGAACTTCACAAATGTGATTCGACTTTAACGTTAAATATAGACAAATAGAAATATTTGGTAAGTAGCCGGTGAATCAGATTTTGCATCAGTCAAAACAAAAAGGAATTAATTGAAAAAGGTAAAAGACTTGCATTCTTTTTTTTATTTTTGTGTATCTTTGATTCTAAACAAATTGCTATATAGGTGTTTTTAGAATAAAAAAACGAACTGGTGCAGCTTATGGAGCAGAACCCTGGTGTAGCAACTAGACTAGGAAAATTCGGCTCCACAAAACAAAATCAGAAGGAGTCATGGCAAAGCTTTGCAGTAGAGCTAAATTCTCTAGGACCACCGTTACGTGAAGACACAAGGTGAGCTCTTATTTAACACTTTATAAAAAAGTTACCTACAAACTTTAGTTTTAGGTTTGACTGGACTTTAGGCTGACGACAAAAAAAATTGTCAGCAACTCGGACGGGGAAGCAACCAAGACTGGTGGAGGGCCAAACAGACAGCTCAGCCTTTCACCCTTGGAGCAGGCCGTCGATGCTCTCCTCAACTTCAGGCATGTTGCGGCCCTCAGTGGGCTAAGTTTTGGTGACAACACAGTCCACGCGACTGTCTCCCGCAACTGTCTGCATCGTACTCTACACAAAGTTTCAGTTTATTCTTAATCTCCAAAGAAAAATTCTGTGCTGCTAATCATTTTATAATTAAGTATTTTTAGAATAAAAAAGCAATTTGTGACTGAAATCTAAGCGAAAACTTTTACTATTTCACTAAAGTTTAATAGGGAAGATTAAAATTATCACAGGTGGTCAGGAACTTCCGGTGGATTATATTTGTCTATAACACTGCACCGTAATCTGCATAAAGTTTTCGTTTCCACAATTTTCTCGCCAAAAATAGCTCAACGCTGCTTATTTATTTGTATTTATCGCGGCTTAATTGAAATTTGAGGTTTGACTTTTGACATTTCTAAGCAAATTTTTATGTTTTCTGCTTTGGCAGCACCGTATCTGAGGCAAATAAGTAGGTTCGCAAACAGTGATACCACAAAAAGAAAAATTCGCCAAATGATACGACTCGGTTGAAGCATTCGATTCGCAGACGGTGATAGGGGCATTAAACCCGTTTTTCTCAAAACGTGATTTTTCCCGCGCTGTCGAATGTAGCTTAAAAAGTAATAAAGATAAATAAATACATAAATAAAACAAGTAATTTTTTTTCTTTTTTGTTCAAATTTCAATTTTTTATGCTCACCAACTCACGCTCATTTTTATTTTTGACGGGCAATTTTGGGCACATTTTGTCAAAACGACTCTTAAATGCGCATTTCTCATTGTATTTGTATGAAATTAATTTCGAAAAGTATATATTATTTTCATCAATATTTTTAATAAAGCCAAATTTAATAAACTTTAAGAGTTTATTGCACTTAGATTTAACAACGATCTAAGTAAACCTTTGTAACAATCAGTGTTGCCGCAAATATTCTAAAAAAGTATCCATGAAAAGGTCAAAAAGTATTCACAAGTATCCACTTTTGAAGAAAAAAAGGATCCGCGTATCAAAAACCAATAATATATTAATTTTTTTAACACAATAGTTAAACTTTAATATTTTTAAATACTGAAACCCAATTTTTTTAAGCTTCCATAACAGTTTAATTTATTTAATTTTAAGACTAACAATTATTCTTATTAAAATATAATAATAAGTATGTATTTCTTTAATGGGCTTTGGCCAATACAAAAATATGCAACAACATAAAAGGCTAATTAACTATTTTATATAATAATAAGTAATAAAACATGTATAATAAAATTAAAAAGGAACACAAATTTCAGTACTTCTGTCTTTTATATGTGTTGTTATTGTCCTTTAATTAAATTTATTTTAAAAGTATAATATTTAGACAAAAGCAATATTCAAAAGCAATATATAATTGCTTAAATAAAGAAAAAAAAAGAAAAAACTTGATTAGTTTAGTGTAAAATATATTAAATGGGTTGCTATTGCCTTTTGCTTTAAAACATTTATTTAATTTTAAAACATTTATTTTAAGGACTTGAAACTTTTTACGTAAATAATACAAAAAACAATATTCCATGCAATATTAATGCAATATTAATGCATCTTATTGTCGCTAGGTGACGTAAAATAAAGTGGTCGTTTTCAGACAGGGTCAAGATATTTACCTCCTAATTTATCGGAAAAAAAAATCAAAGTGCATATTATTAAGGGTACTTGACGGCACAACCTTTATTAGAATTATTAAGTTTCATTCAAATTTGTAATCGCTGCGGGATTCTGAAGGGTTAAAAATTCAGATTTTTTTTAAAAATTCGCTTAGCTTTGGGAGACTTACACTTAAAAAAAAATTAAGTTAAAATATTTTTCACAAAACTTAGAAGTGCTTTGTAAATAGATTGCTTTAATGCCTTATTTTATCATTATCATTTATCTTAAAGTTTTTGTCGAATTTAAGGGACTGCTTACTTTTTATATTTTTCAAACAAAAACATATATTTATACTAGCTGAACCCGGTGTGCTTCGCTACCCCCCTCGTATAAAATAAAATTAAAAGTATTTATATATTTACAAAAATTTATTTATTTAATTTAATTATTGCAATGCTTCGCCTCTTTTTTTGTTGTAAACCAATTAGAATTCAGCACTGAATCGCATGT
Source organism: Dichetophora obliterata (assembly GCA_963920525.1). Classification (NCBI taxonomy): domain Eukaryota; kingdom Metazoa; phylum Arthropoda; class Insecta; order Diptera; family Sciomyzidae; genus Dichetophora; species Dichetophora obliterata. The sequence continues at coordinate 184,734,799 of OY986438.1, forward strand.
AATTTGCTTCATGCTCCCCCTTTTTATTTTTAGACCAATCAAAAAGCAGAAATTACACAATCAGCTGTTTCGCAGTCAGTTGTGGGAGAATGAGAATGGGGTTACCCCACTCTCTATTTTAATTAACACGTATTATAAAATCAGCTGTTTTGAAGGCAGTGAATGAGGCATCACTGAGGCATCAGCTGTTTTGAAGGCAGGAAGAAAGAGAATGGGGTTACCCCACTCTCTATTTTAATTAATATGTATTTTAAATTTGTGGTAAAGCCGTTAATAAACGTAGTAAAAAAGTAGGTGCAGAAGTGTGCATGGTCGAAAAATATTATCATGTAATAAGTATTCCTGAGTCAAAGCTGAACGCTGTGAAAATTTAAGATCGGTTATCAGGTCCAGCCTCCAATATATCGCAAACAAAGGGGCGTGCTCCGCCCACTTTTCTTTTGGTACGTATTTCTATTCATGCCAATATATATAGCAAATACTGCCGCCGTTGGTCAAAAAATGCCCAAGATATGACGGTTTTAAATTTTGGGTTATATGGGCGAGGTCACGCCCTTCGTCCACTCACAACTTTATATAGTCAAGAATTTATTATTTCGTAAGAATATCCTATTGTGAAAATTTAATGACGATCGGTCCAGTAGTTAAGACTATATTGCGATTTTTAATTTTCCTAAAAAGGGGCGTGGTCCCACCCACTTTTCTCCTGGCACGTATTCCTAATCATGCCAATACCATACGTACTAAATAGCATCAACGTAGGTCAAAAAATGCCCAAAATATGGCGATTTAAATTTTTGGGTTATATGGGCAGTGCCACGCCCCTATGTCCAATAAAAACTTCATATAGCCTATTATTCTTTCAAGAGTCATAGTAAAATGCAGTGAAAGTTTCAGGAAGATCGGTCCAAGGGTTTGGCCTCCTATAAAGCACAAACAAACAAACAGACAGACATTCATTTTTATATATATAGATAGCTTAAACCCGGCGCGTTGCTGCCGCGGCCCCGTTGCCAAACGCGAATAAAATGTTATCAGTGAAACTGTATATGTAAATTGTGGTCGAATACTCAATTCCATGGCTGTGCGACCTATAACTCAAAAGCTGTAGAATTTCTCAAATTTTGGTTGCATGGGAGGTGACACGCCCCCTTGTCCAACGCCATACAAAGTTATCAGTAAAACTGCATGTGTAAATTGAGTTCGAATGCTGAATTCCGAGGCTTTGTTTGCTTTGTTTGATTGACTCAAAAGTTATTCGATATCGCAAATTTGGGTTGTATAAGAGGTGCCACGCCCCTTTGTCCAACTCCCATAAAATTTTATCAGTAAAACGCCACGTGTAAATTGTGGTCGAATTTCGAATTCGATGTGCGGCCTATAACTCCAAAGCTATTCGATATCGCAAATTTGGGTTGTATGGGAGGTGCCACGCCCCCTTGTCCAACTCTCACAAAATTTTATCTGCGAAGCGGCACGTGTAAATTGTCGAATACCGAATTCCGAGGCTAAGCGGCTTATAACTCCAAAGATATTCGATATCGCAAATTTGGGTTGTATGGGAGGTGCCACGCCCACTGTTAGTAGGAGGTTGAAATATACTTTACGACCTATTCTCATACCTACAAAATATACATACAAAATTTCATGAAAATCGGTAGAGCCGTTTCGAAGGAGTTCGATTACGTACCCCGTGACAGAAGAATTTTATATATTAAGATAAAAAAAAATTTTTTAAAAGTATCCAAACTTACACTGAGGCTTAAAAAAGTATCCATCAAGTTTTGAAGGAAAAAAGTATTTAAATGGATCTAATTGGATCCAAACGGCAACACTGGTGACAACACCAAATTAAAAAAATTCTACTTTTCAGCTGTTTAGGAAAAAAGTTTTTTTTAAGTGCATACAATTTTGATATTCGAGGTAAATACAAAAGCAAAATTTTTAAAAAAAATGTTTTTAACATTGTTGCGAATTATTTGTCAAAATATTTGTAGGAGTAAAATTTTCTATGTGCTACAAAAATGTTGAGTATCTATTCTTTCAAAAATTTAAGCCTACAAGCTAAAACATCACTGTTTTTTCAAAAATAATTTTCAGGTAAATGAAAACCGATTGATTGATTGATCAATTGATGGAATTCTAGTTTTTGCTAGAAAACTAGCCCTAAAATATTTAAACAAAAATAAAAAATTTCACAAAAAAATGCACATGTTTGCAATAAATTAATTTCCTTTTTGCTCAGAAATTATAACAGTCAAAATTCCTGCCAGAGTGTGAGGCTTGACCTAAAAATAAAAATCTCTTTGTTTTGGCGTCATATATTTCAGACGAGTTTATTCGAGCAAGTGTCAATTTATATAAAACTTAAACAATGGGTTGGTCACAGCTGAATCGCTCAAGACTACTGAAGAGGAAGTGTAGCTACTTCCGAAACAGGCTTGTTCAGTCTGTTGTGTGATTGACTCTATACAGAATTGTTGTTGTTGTTGTTGTTGCTTCCTTCTTCAAAACTTCCTTGATCTAAATAGCTCTTAATTAAAATGATGAAATAAGCACTCTTTTGGTGTTAAAACAGTATTAAATAATTTATTTTTAGGCACTAAAAAGATTTATTAAAATTTTTTCTTTAATTCTCTACCATCTTAACAAAAGCTTTTTTCTTTATTTTTTTTCAGTTAATGGTAGGATTCATAAACCTCTCGAGATCCTGGGTTCAAATACTATATGAAAAAATTTTAAAAAAATGGAAGGAATAAAAAATATATAAATATTGTATTAAAATTATTTTCTGATTGGCTATCATCAACACTCTTTATCTGAGTGATGAGGATATATAGCATATACACTCAACTCTCTTTTTACACGGTCAATTTTGGCCCGATTATACGGTTTTTGCACGAAATATCACGGTTCACCAACAAATTTTTTTACACGAATTTTTTGGTTTTCCACGATAAGAAAAAAATTTATTCACCAACAATTATCATGTATTCAAATATGATCGGTTTATGGCTTGATCATTTTCCCTACCACTGGTTTACGTTTACAAGTTTCGAGGAACACCCGATTTCTTTAATCTTTTCTTACATCTTCTTACATCTTTTATTAAATTTTTTTTTTTTTTTTTAATAAAAATAAATTTTTTTTTGTTTAATATTTTCTTTTGTTATATTGAAATTGTTACTTTTTGGCACAGTTTCGTAGCAAAAATTTAAAAATTTTTCGATTACACAATTTTTCAAAGTTTTGGAACACATTCCTAAATTTAGCATATGTCGCTTGTATTTTTTACACAAATTTTTTTAAACGTTTTACTTAGGAACGTATCTATCGTGTAAAAAAAAGAGTTCAATGTAAAGTACATGTCAAAAAATTTTATAACACGCACAAAACCATTGGCACCAAGAAGCTCGCTTCGTCCAATTCATTTCTTTTATTTTTAATAAGAAGCATTTTCATTTTTAAAGAGTATTAAAAAATTTCGAATAACCCGACTTGAGATAATTGATTATTCGAATAACCGAAACTATTAATTTAAAAAAAAAATAACCATAGTAACTGGAAAATATGTGATAAATCATGGCAGAATTATCCAGGTAGTGCTGACAACTGCTTAGTTTCTCTTCAAAATAAAACATAGCCTGTCAAAAACAAGCCTAGTGAAAGAAAGCGAAATAGAAAGCAAGCGTCGAAAACTAAAATCATAAAAATCAAATCAGAATTTTTGTTTGAATTGCGTTTTGTTTGTTTGCGTTTAAATAAACCAATAACAATTTAAAATCATGAAAGTTGTAAAAAAATCGTGTGTAATTTGTGCGAAAAGCTTTTCAGTTCGTGATGTTAAATTCTATTCAGTGCCTCAAAAGGAAGCTCCTTGCCAGAGGTGGATTGATAACTGCGGCTGTTGGTTATGTTTTCACGTATTAAAAATGGCCGATTGAAAGCGCTCTCTTTTTGAGTAAATTTTTTGACAGCTTATGTTTCCCATAAAAACTGTCAACACTACCTGGGTAATTCTACTATGGTGTTAAATCTTTTTCTCGAGTAAACCGTAACCAGGTTTGACAACTCTAATCATAAACGACTTTGAGAAGTAATCCTTGTTGAGACTTTTTCCCTTAATTTTAGTAGGATGTAATAAAAATTTATAAGTTTTTTACATACTAAAGAAAACAAAATAGGAATAAATTTTGATTATTTTGTGAAACAGATTAGCTTTTTAAAGGCATTTGAAATATCAGAAAAATGATTCAAAAATGAGACATTTGCGATTGATGGAAATGAAGTTTTCAGAAATGATTTTAGCAAAAAAATGTTTTTTAAATAGATAAACGTTCGTGGGTTTGCTTCATAATTAAACTATTTTTAAAATTTTCTCAAAGTGTAGCATGTAAGTGTGTTTTCATATGTGGATTTAATGGACAGTGCTGCCACATTTCGAGAATATTTAAAATATGTATATTTTCATGCATGTTTGTCTCTCACGTACCTCAATCAATGGCGCGCTCAACGGAATCGATCACTGCCAATTTTGGATGCTCTGCGTCTTGCTTCGTTTATTTCGCTTCTAGTTTATTCGCATTGTTTTTTAATAAGCGGCGTAGAGGAAGAGCGTAGCTACCAAAGTTTTGGCGTTTTCTGTTGTTATTTCAAAATAACGGCCAATTCGTAGAACTAATTAATAAACAAAATATGCACAAAACGACAACACAAAAACTTGTTGCTATTCTTAGCCGCTTTCGCTGGGTTGGTGTTGTTGTAATTACCTAAGCACTTCTTTTTGTGTATGGTTGCTGTTGTTGTTTTTCACACTCTAATAATGATGTTTAGTCAAAGCCAAACAATAAAGCGATTTGACAGAAATAACGTTTATACGTTAATAAATAAACTGTTTTCTGTTCTTGTTGCTGTTGTTGACAAACAAGGATAAAGGAACACGACGCGAAAAATTTTTTTTTATTGTAAATAAATGGATTTCACTTTCGATTCGACCAAATGCCAATTATTGCATAAAGCCAAAAAACTTTTTCTTATACTTTTCGTTAAGTACTTTAAACTATCGTACTTTTTCTTAACACCTTCTGAGCCACATTGAATCCAAGCTCAGGATGTGCTGGTCGTAAGGTTCTAGGGTACCACTTAAGACTTGGTTTCTATCCCGTAATCAAAGACACGTTCGAACCAATCAGCAACAAAAAGTTCTGACTGGATGGGAATAAGAATTCACAGACACACACACTCACTCACACTCTCTGACAGAGTATTCGAATCATCAACAAATGCACACGGAAGATTCACGTAAATTCGGACCAAAAGAACGAATCGAAAAATAAAACGGCGCACTTTACAGTGACAACGAAAGCCACACGAATAGGATCCAGACTGAGTAACCGCCGAACAACAACTAGTAGTAAAGTCGGCTAAAATGCTGTATGCAGATGGCATCATTGTTTGTTGGCAACATACACCAAACGCACGCATACACACACTTACACAAATTCGAATCGCTCTCTCTCAATCACCCTCCAACGGCCGTCACTACAGTGGAGCAATGAGACAGTCAAAATCAACGTTGAACTATGAAAACCTGTCTTCTCGAGGAACCAGTTTGCTTGTTGGTTTGTTCATTTATGTCTCATTGGTGTCCCATTGTTTTGAACGTGGAGTCCACTCTTTCTTCTCACATCGAGAGTGAGAGAGCACATTTCTGCAAAATTGGGGCTCAACAGTTTCGCTCTATGTTCTGTAGCATTTTTGTTGCTTCAATCAACCAATCAGCAGCGGGGCCACAACGTGCTTGCTTTGCAGCTCCAGCATTTTTCTCTGTTTTGATTTGGGATCAGTGTTGTCAACGCGATTGAATTTTTAGTCGAACAATTTATTTTGTTATATATACATATTTCTTAGACCGCGTTCATAGTAAACGCTTTTAGCTTAGCCGAGAGTTTTAGCTGAAAAACGCTGTGTTTATAATCATATGGAAAAAGCTCAAAGTGTTCATAGTGCCAGCATAAAGCTTAATTTCAAAAGCTTTTCAGCGCGTTTATCTCCATCTTGCTTGCGCACACAGAAAAATAATTTTGTTTTTTATGCTTTGTTGTAGAGCATTTTTAAAATGCTATTCGGCACTTGTTTATCTATTTTGCCTGTTAACAATATTTTCGGTGATTTTTTTTGTGCTGAAGTTTTAACCGTTGTTGTGTTGTTGTTGCGTTGTGGTCCTTTTGTGGTGGTTTTCAGTTGTATGCACTTGTGTATTCTATCTCGTTTGCTTACGAAGTTTTCGTTGTTCTTGCTTACTTCTTGGGTACTTTTTGTGCTGAACTTTCCACCGTTGTTATGCTTTGTGTTTTCAAGTTCCTTTGAACTTTTGTTTGTTATTGGTTTGATCTTTCATTGGTGATCATCGCGAATCTACATACTCATTAAACAAAAAATCTTTTATTTACTTTGCAAAACGCAAATAAGCTCAATAAGCTACTTTCTGCAGCGTTGAATAAGCGTTCACTATGATCAAAAAAAGCTTGACAAAGCAACTTTATGCAACAGCTTCAGCCAAAGCGTCCACTATGAACGCGGCCTTATAGTTATAACACGATGTAACATTGTCAGCTTTTCGTTGCACTATTATAAGCAATAAAGGCGAATAAGATACAGTTATGTCTGAAAAAAAATAAATTTGTACTGCAGGGTGGGTATTTTCGGTACAATTGTACTGATTTGGTACAATTTTATATATTTGCTACTTTCCTACTCAAAACGTTTTCGGTACAATTTATTTCACTCTATAATGAACAATGAATTTTGAACTCTAAGTAAGCAAACGATTTAAAAGAATTGAAAAATTTATCTAGTTCTGAATTTTTGTACTCTGTAAAATACACAAAAAATTATTTCTCCAATTTATATAAAATTGCTTAAGGACTTCTTTCAATTTCTCATTCGACAGCAAATGCTAAAGCATATTTTATATTCAAAGTTTAATAAAAACCAATTACAGAAACAGACTGCAAATTGCAACAATTTATTTAATTTCATTTTAGCACAATAATTTTTTAAAATCTATATACAGTGGTGGTCACGAATTTAGCACACACTGTGTTAGTAACTCTAATTTGAAATTTTTTACATCTTAGCTTGAGAATTGTAATCAAATATTTTTTGTTGAGTATTGTTTATAAAGTTAACTCTATGTACCGTTAGTTGGTTTCTTAGTTATTCTTAAATTTTCTGACATATTTCAAGTAGTATGAATCAATGTGGTTTAAATGCTGGACACGAACTTAGTACAGGTTAGATTTACTGTTCAATATCGTATTTTATTTTCGTTAATTAAACTTTACTAGTAAGATGTACTAAATTTATTAAGTTTCTATTTGAGTTCTAACAAAAAATTGCAGAAAGATATGGCGAAAGGCTACTGATGTTCAGAGGCTCAGCGGCATTTGATTCAGCAAATGAAAAATGGTGGAAGCACAGTTTCAGAGATTGCTCTGCTTCGTAGATGTTCGTGAAAGTTATTATATAACGCATTACAACATGTAGAGCAGTATTAGAGCATTAAAAATGTAAAATAGTGACCAAGAGCGCGAAAAACAATAGCAAGAGAGGGCCATTTGATTTATAGAGCTTCACTTAGTGATCCTTTTAAGACCTCAAATAAAAGTTAAAATAAAATTTCATCAAAATATGGCATAAATGTATCCTCAAAAGGCATAAGAAGACGCTTAAATGAAAACAATTTCCGTAGCTTTATAGCCCAACATACACCACATGTGTCGCAAAAAAATATTAAATGCAGTCTTGCGTTTGCAAAAGAATATAAGTAGATGATCACTATAAAGAAAATTTTGAACAATCCAAAATGTTCGTAATTACTTTAGACACACAACTGCATTTTTAGAGATATATGGGGACGTTCAAACTATATAGAGAATTTTAACACAAAACTAAGTTTTATTAATAGTCTGGTATGAAAAATAGATTTTTAGCCATTACTTTTGATTGGAAAGAGATATTGGGGTAATTTTTTCACATAAATTATTTTTGAGACTTGACTTTTTTGTAAAAAATATAAAAACAACATTTTGGAAAAAATAAATTTCGCGAAAAAAATCAAAGGGGGTACCCAGTTGTTTCAATGACAAAAACAGTAAAATAGTAAATCCGAAATGTTCGTAATTACTTTAGACACACAACTGCATTTTTAGAGATATATGGGGACGTTCAAACTATATAGAGAATTTTAACACAAAACTCAGTTTTATTAATAGTCTGGTTTGAAAAAATTGATTTTTAGCCATAACTTTTGATTGGAAGGAGATGTTGAGATAATTTTTCCACATAAATTATTTTTGAGACTTGACTTTTTTGTAAAAAATATAAAAACAACATTTTGGAAAAAATAAATTTCGCAGAAAAAACAAAGGGGGTTGTTTTGATGACAAAAACAGTAAAATAATTTTTGCGCTTAGCTGGAAGAATTTTTGCAAATAAATGCTATGTCATATGAAAGGTAGCCAGATGTGCAATTTTTAATTGATTTCGTTTTTACAACAACAACAATTTTTGAGTCATTTTTTGAGTAAAAAGTCAATATTTTGGACCTTTTTTGACATAATCATAAAACATATATACACTGACTTAACGGTACAGTTCAACCTATTTTTGTGAAGTGATTTTATTGAACTTTTGAACAAATAAAATTTGAGTGAAATATATTAATGGACAGCGGAGATATTTGCATCGAAAGACCAAACTTTGGTTTTCATGTCGTTTTTTTTCATACTTAGGCAACGATGTTTTATGAAAAAGTCATTGTACTGAAAATTTCTCCAACTTTGAAGATATGTCAGTGTTTTTGATGTCAAAATAACAAAAAAATTTTAAAATTAAATACACAAAAAAATCTTATGGTAAAAAGTTTTATAATAACAAAATTACCGTTAGTTGAAAAATTTCAGAGGGGGCGTGGCAAAAACTAAGTATGTAACATTTTAAGTTGGGATAAACTTAATATGTGTACTTAGTTTGAGCAAAATCCGTTGAGCCGTTTAGATTTGTATAAAGGCCAAACAAACAAACAAACAAACAAACAGAAAATGAGTTTTATTACTATAGATGCTACTTTGATGACGTCACTTTTTATGGGAGACTGGTCGAGTAGATATCAATTTTGCCAAATTCCAAACTCAAAGTGAATTTCAATATTCTTAGCATATGTTCATAATTTTAATTTATTAAATTAATTTTTGCTGAATTTTTTAGAGACGCAACCGTTTTCATACAATTACTTTGTTTAGAAGGTAGGCGTGGTTTCTTTACTATTTTGACAAATTTTAAATAAATGGTGAATATTTGAGAACAAAATTCATATGCAAAATTTCAAATCCCTACATTAGTGTTTGTGGCATTTTCAGAGAGCTTGCCATTTTGTTAAAGTCACTTTGTATAGGAGGTTGTTGCGTTGTTTTTTAGACTATACAAATTTCAATTATATATTGAATTTTTGCGGCCAAAGTTTATGGGAAAATTTTTAATCATGACCAGGGACCGTAACTATTATGCCTTTTTTCCGGAAAAAGCAGAAATAATAGTTATTTTGTGAGTTTTATTTTTTTTCATAAAATTAAACTATTACTTTCTGCCGTTTATTTTTGCTAGCATGAAATAATTATTATTTGCTGCTATTTATTTTTGCTAGAAAAAATAGCTCTGTATCGAAAACTATGAATGCTAGGATAATGAAATCCGATATATGAGATCATGGCATGATAATCTTCATATCATGATAATTTGGGCGGACCACGCCCCTTTTTTTGGGAAATTACCTAATTATATCTCATGAACCAGACACGCAGTGATAATGAAATTCGGTATATGGGGTCGTTGCATAGAAATGTAACTGTTCTAAAAAAATTGGCGGGCCACGCCCCTATTTAAAAAAATAACAATATCTCATGAACCAGACACGAAATAGTAATGAAATTCGGTTTATGGTGTCGTTGCATAGAAATCTAACTGTTTGGAGAAAGTGGGTGGGCCACGCCCCTATTTAAGGAAAATAACAATATCTCATGAACCATACACGCAGAATTAATGAAATTAGGTTTATGGTGTCGTTGCATAGAAATCTAAATGTTCGGAAAAAAGGGTGGGCCACGCCCTATTTAAGGAAAATTACAATATCTCATGAACCAGACACGTAATGATGGTGTACTTTAGCTTATGGTGTCATTGCATAGATATCGAAATGCTAGGAGTAATCGGGTAGCCACGCCCCTTTTTAAGGAAAATTACACTTTCCCATGAACCAGACACGCAATGATTATGAAACTTGGAAGGCGTTGTTGTAATATTAAAACTTTTTGTTCTTAAATAAGTAGGCAGGTGATTTCATTTTTGGGGAAATTCTAATATCTCTTAGTGCAAATAAAAACTGTATAGGTAAGTTAGGGAAGTCCTTATTTTAGAAATTGTTGAGCATTCGGTTTTTTTGTGTCTTTGCGTCTTAAATAAATCCCTATTTTTTTAACGACAACAATTACACATGTCGCTCTCAGCTTAAAATTGACACAAAGACAATAAACTGAATGAACATTATACAACAGTTTTCTCCCCCCCAAACCACCAAAATTATTTTTGGATTTTAGTTCGATTAATTACCATTCTAACAGTAGTTCAAATTTAAGATTCTGTTAAGTGTTTGAGATTTTTTCCATTTTTTGTATTTTGTGCACTCAGAAATCAAGTCGAACTTTTTTTTCCAAATTAGATTTTTTTTATATCCGTTAGTGATGCTACATGCCGGTACGTTCCGTTCCGTTAGGCCGGTACGTTCAAAATGGAATTGCTGTTGTTTTTCCTATTAGATTTTTTTTAATTTCTAGCTCAACGCGACACGTCTTAATCCAATTTTGTTTAATTTTTTGTTATGCATTTTTACTATACTATTGGAACAAAATAAAATTGTGCTCAAGTAAAGCAAACAAACATTTTTTTTCATAAAAATAAGACGTAATCGTTGCATTAAATATATAACCTTAAAAAGTGAGTTGTTTTTAACAACTGAGCAAGAACATCACAATATTAAAAAAAAATAAATACATTCTGTATAGCTTATAGCAACTACAAAACTCATTACAAAATTAATAGTTAGAAAATGATTTCATACAAAAATTAAATTCATCGCACCTGTTTACAAATAAGAAAGAAGTTATTTATTACTTTTTATGTTCTTAACAACGCAACTCCCCGATTCCTCCTAACATTTCGATTTCTATGCAATGCCACCATAAGCTAAAGTTCATCATCATTGCGTGTCTGGTTCATAGGAAAGTGTAATTTTCCTTAAATAGGGCGTGGCCCACCCTTTTTTCCGAACAGTTAGATTTCTATGCAACGACACCATAAACAGAATTTCATTAATTCTGCGTGTCTGGTTCATGAGATATTGTAATTTTCCTTAAATAGGGCGTGGCCCATCCTTTTTTCCGAACAGTTAGATTTCTATGCAACGACACCCTAAACAGAATTTCATTAATTCTGCGTGTCTGGTTCATGAGATATTGTAATTTTCCTTAAATAGGGGCGTGGCCCACCCACTTTCTCCAAACAGTTAGATTTTAATGCAACGACACCATATACCGAATTTAATTACTATTTCGTGTCTGGTTCATGAGATATTGTTATTTTTTAAATAGGGGCGTGGCCCGCCAATTTTTTAGAACAGTTAGATTTCGATGCAACGACACCATATACCGAATTTCTTTAGCACTGCGTATCTGGTTCATGAGATATTGTAATTTCCCTAAAAAAGGGGCGTGGTCCGCCCAAATTATCATCATATGTAGATTTTCATGCCATGGTCTGTATCGGATTTCATTATCCTAGCATTCATAGTTTTCGATACAGAGCTGCTGCTATTTATTTTTGCTAGAAAAAATAAAAAGCAGCAAATAATAATTATTTCATGCTAGCAAAAATAAACGGCAGAAAGTAATAGTTAAATTTTGCCTTTTATTCTAATAATCAAAATTTAAAAGGCAGAGCCTGCTTTTTTTAAATCAACGATGAGAAATAATTATTTACGGTCCCTGGTGAAAATACATTTTAACAGATGTACGTTATATATACATACACAAATTTTATTTCCTAATAAATTGTAATAAACCATCAAAATGTCTTTTTATTTAATACTTATTACAGGCAGTTAAAAGTATATTTCTAGATAAAAGGTTAATAAGATTCCGTTTTGATTAAAAAATATTTCCTTAATAAAATTTAAAATGAGATCCTATTAAATCAATAAGATGTCCTTATTAAATTTAAAAAATAAAACTTATTAAATCTATAAGATTTCTTCTTAAAAACCAAAAAGTTTTGATAAGATTTTCTTATTGTTTTTAAAAGTGTTCTTATAAAAAACAATAAGATTCTTCTTAAAATTATGTGGTTTGCCTGATAAAAAAAGCTCATAATAAGATTTTCTCAATGGTTTTAATAAGACAATCTTCTTGGATGAAACCCATAGAGAAATCTCATTGATTTTCTCTTAGGCCTTTTCCACATGGAGAAATTGAAAACTAATGCAACTGCAACGCAACAGCTTAAAAAGTTTCAAAACACTTCAATTTTAAACTGAACTGCAACCTACGCTTTCAGATGAGCAAGTCACGTCGCAACGCAACATTGAAAAATTCACAACAAAACAAACACTTATTTAATGGAAGCTTTGTTAAATAGATATAAAAAATTAATTGAGGATAAAAAGGATATTTCTTCACTTCCTGCACTTATTTCATATTTATTAGCTGTTTAATTATTTTCATAGCACACAACACAAATCAGAAACGTAACAAATCGCCGATTCAAATTGCAGCACGCCGTGTTGCATGGAACAAGTTGCGAATGCGTTAAAAACTTGTTGAGTACAAGTTGTTTCATGTGAAGGTTTCGGTATAAACACATTGGTTAGCAACTTTTGTTGCAGTTGCATTAGTTTTCAATTTCTCCATGTGAAAAAGGCCTTATTATATTAGGTTGTTTTGACTCTGTTCACATATGTGATTACACTCCAGGTTGGATGGACATGTAGTATCATTTACGGGGCTCTTTACTAGGCTATTCCCACCAGGCGTGACAACATGTAATTTTATTTCAACCCCGCTGTTAGCTTTGCATCCCTGCAACATTCACACAAAATCTAGTACATTTAAAGCTATATAACAACTGAACGTACTCGCAGCAGAGTATTAAGTTGTGTTCACAATATCAAATTGTTCGTCCAATGACCCATCGAACATTTTGGCGATAGGGCTGTTCACATTTCAAACTGCTCATCAAATCGTTTGTCAAATCCAATAGAACAACGTGGGAATTACATGTAAATTTCACGTTGTTCTATTGGACTTGACAAACGATTTGATGAGCGGTTTGAAATATGAACAGCCCTGATGAAAATGTTTAATGAACACATATAATAGGCTGAGGTCAGACGATGCTCGTTTGCTAGGCGTGCAATGGACACTTTAACAGGCCGGTTACACAGACCTGTGACAGTGAAAGTGCGAAAGAATACGTGTACTGTTCGAATGATTCAAAAAATTTCGAACTTTCATGCTAGTAGCAAGAGGTGCTACACATGCACGTCAAAGTTTATTAAGAAAATTCCATCAAATGCGAAGGTTCTCACTGCTACTGCAGTTTGCGTGTGCTTTACTTGTTGTTTTTTTTTTCCTTTAATTGTAAACAAGCTATCAGTGTTGCTTCCTGTAAACCCATCAAAAGTAATTAAAAACAACACTGATATCCCCTTTTTGACATACACTGGCCACTGCTGTCAAAATCCACTGGCTCTGAAATTTCGTTGCCAGTTGCGATGAAAGTGGCGTGAAATTGAATCCAGTGTGAGTGTATTTGTAAAATAGTATGCATGAATTGAGTTTTTCGAACTACAGAGCCAGTGTACTAGCATGTGTAGCATGCCTGTTATTCTCTTTTCTCAATTTGCATGCTCGTAGGTCAGACGACAAAAAATTGTACGGCGAGCAAATTTGGACATATTATTAAAATACATTTTTTTTTTCCTCATTTCTTTTGCAATAAGAGTTTCATTTAACTATTTTTTTTTCATTTATGGTTTTCACAAGCTCACATATTGCCATATGTCGCAATGAATTTTCATAAGACAATACAACAACTGTGAACTCAGCCTTAGGGTGTACTTTGTTGTGTGTCGTATTTATACAGATTACTGAATAAAAATACATGCCTAAATTAAACGGAAAGGATAATATAGTAAGAGCTTGAAAACAGCAACAAAAGCTGTTTTGGTGCTAATATTACTTATGAAATGTAAGCGGCATTAACAAACTCGTTACAAGAACATCTCTAGTGATATAATACAAGCATATCAAACGCGATTGTACTGTCGTGAACTAGTTTTTTGTGGAAGCGAACAACAAAAATTTTACAACTGTTGTGTAAAAATAGCACAATACAACAACACGACATCTTGTGAAACCCCTAATTATATTTTAGTAGAAAAGTAGTACTTTTTCTTGAAAAAAAGGCTTTTTATATCCTAAAGCGTATCAAAACATCTATTTCACCACCTAGCAACACTGTTATGCACGGTGATCTCTATCATGTACAGGCTTAAAAAATTTTCATCTGCTCACAGTCGTACTGGTTTTTGACAGTTTTGCATTGGAAGCAAAAACAAACTTATTTGCACGCCGAGCAAATAAGCATCGTCTGACCTCAGCCATACTATCACTTTTTTCGTCAAATTTCATTAGATTTGGATCGAGAAGCGCAGTAAATATAAATGCGAATATTTATTCATTAAAGCACTGGTTTATAATTTATTTAACATAGTAGTGTAAAATAATGATTTCAAGTTAGTGAAATAATAAAAGTATTGGCATTAATAAAAGTATATTTTTATAAAAAAAAGTATAGTTTTTTTTATTTTTGCCAAACAATGTTATTTGTTGAAAATAACTTATTTGTCATTTTTAGTTTAAATTAAATATTTCTAGTAATTAAAAATTTTAAAAAATATTGATTTACGTTATTTTACATGCCAAGTATCAGAAAAAAGCTTGAGTGTAGCTGTTTAATGTTCGAACATAACTTCGAAACTAACCAAATTGCATGTCGAACGAAAATGTTACAACATACTGCCAGATCGAAAACTTCGCTTCGACAGTGAAGTTACAACATGCTGCCCCTGTGTTAGTAATAACATCAAGTAAAGTTCAAGTAATAGAGAGTTAATTGATGATGTGTCAAAATGATAATATTTATAAAAAGTACGGAAACGACTTCAAGTAAATTTCAAACACAACAACTGTACATGCCTTTTTGCAATGGAAAACATTGATTTTGCTTAAAATTATTAATTTATTATTTTAAAAACACTTCGTTTAAAATATTTGCAGCAATAATACTTACATTTACTGCCCTATTCTGGCAAATTAACAATTTTTAAGCAGTATTTTTAATATTTCTATGTGGTTTTTGTAATTTTTTGATTTCAAAACAAATTTTTAAGCTCAAAAATAATAAACTTTTATAAAAATTATCAACTGGTTTTCAGTTATTGACAATTTCATTCAAAAATTTTATTTTTTAAGCTGCAAATTTTGTTTTGAAAACAACAAACATATATAAATATAAAAAATACTGGTTAACAGTTCTTAATTTGCCAGAATAGGGCTGTTAATTATTAGAATAATTTTTATTTCACAAAACAATAAAATATATTGATATTATAAGCTTACGATCAGCTGTTTGTAGCTTTAAATTCGTGCTCCAAGAAACTTTTTAAGTAAAGTTCTAGTTATTTTAATAGAATAGAGAGTGACATTTAGCTTATAGTTCTTCTCTCTCAAGCTTGAAAAATGTGTTCAGAAACGATATCAAGTAACTTTAAGTTACTTAAAACGAGAACGGAAACCGACCTATTATTGCCTTGTACCCGAGGTTGCTTTGTACCCAATTGAACATCGCAGTAAGACGAAACACGAAATTGCGTCATTTTTATATATCATTAATATTTTCCATTTAATATATATAACTAAAACAAATTTTCGTTTTATTTGATTATTTGTTTGCTAAATACTCCGAAAGTAACCTCCCAAAAAAATTTTATTTGGGTGATAAAGCTCATTTTCTTAAATTTTTTTCAGGAATTCAGTTTTGTGTCTCAATTCCAAACATTTTGTTGTATAGATCGTTCCTTTATGATGCATGGTTTGGTATTTATGTTGAAAAACACGATCAAAACTTTCAAATGCTTCTAGTTTCCAAACGCGCAGTCGTAGAAAAAAAGAGCTTAGTTTGGGACAAACATTTCTTGTCGCTACATTCCAGCATAGTTAAATAAGCCGCTTTTATCTTCCAATCTAAGTTCATTCATGGCTATATAGGTAATATCCTTACCTGAGATTCTGCCATAAAAGCCTATTTCGGAATTTCCAACTGGCGCCAGCAAGCGAAAGACAGAAATGGCTGGCGCAAATTCTTAGATGAGGCCAAGACCGACATACGGTTGTAGCGCCAACTAAGTAAGTAAGTGGTAGAACACTTTGTATGTCAAGAAGCGGAAGAAAATAATAATTATATACTACATTTGTTAAGCCCTGCTAACTTTCTAAATTTAACAAATTTGTTAAATCCTGTCAAAATGTTTTATAAGAAAAGACTTACCCAAGTAGAATTTTCCGACCACAGGTTACTTAAGACACATTTTTTACACGACGACGTTGCAGCGATACTATTTGGAAAATATTTTGTGGGAAAAGTTTGTAAAATTGCCTATGATACTACTTTACCACTAGGTCACAGAATGTGGTAACGATTTATCAAGTGTTACCTTTAAAAAATGCATCACTCATCATTCATCAAGATGTACATTTTGTAACAATTAGCTAATTGCGACCCAAGTGTAGGCATCACTCATCATTCATCAAGATGCACATTTTGTAACAATTAGCTACTTGCGACCCAAGTTATTTAAAATGGTGGACGCAAATTATTATTATATTTAAAAATTATTTTTAAATTTTTGAAATTGTTGCAATGTTTTCTGAATTCAGCTTGCACTTAAATTCTTAAGAAGTTTTGGCTGTTATTTTTCCGAAAATCATTTAAAATAATTCTATTTATGGCTGCAAAATGTAAACAAAAAATGTAAACAAAATTAATTTTTTTTTTGCAATTGGCAACTCTGTAATGCATTTATATATAAATGTGTATACTAAAATGTGATAAGTCACTTCAAAGTAATTTTAACAAACACAATGTCGGCATTGTCCCAACTAGAACTGATGGTCCACATTTGGGTTGCAGCGACGTCGTAGCGTTTATTTTTGCGTCAAAATTGACATGATGTTACGTATTGGTTACGTTACAGAGACCACTATGATTCGAAAGTGGTGCAACACAATGCCGACATTGTGTTAGTGAAAATTACTTTGAAGTGACTTATCACATTTTAGTATACACATTTATATATAAATGAATTACAGAGCTGCCAATTGCAAAAAAATTAATTTTGTTTACATTTTGCAGCCATAAATATAATTATTTTATAATTAAAATTTTTATAATATAAAGGAGTACAACATAATCTTAAGTGTTTTTTGATATTATTTGGAGCTAAATGTAGATGAGAAAGAAGATTTTCGGTAAAATAACAGCCAAAACTTCTTAAGAATTTAAGCGCAAGCTGAATTCAGAAAATATTGCAACAATTTCATACATTAATAAAAAATGTTTAAATATAATAATCATTTGCGTCCACCATTTTAAATAGAAATAGCCTACGCTTGGGTCGCAATTATCTAATTGTTACAAAATGTACATCTTGATGAATGATGAGTGATGCCTACACTTGGGTCGCAATTAGCTAAATGTTACAAAATGTACATCTTGATGAATGATGAGTGATGCATTTTTTAAAGGTAACACTTGATAAATAGTTACAACATTCTGTGACCTAGTGGTAAGGTAGTATCCTAGGAATTTTTACAAACTTTTCCCACAAAATATTTTCCAAATCAGTATCGCTGCAACGTCGTCGTGTAAAAAATGTGTCTTAGGTAACCTGTGGTCGCAAAATTCTACTTGGGGTGTTGCACCACTTTCGGATCATAATGGTCTCTGTAACGTAACCAATACGTAACATCATGTCAATTTTGACACAAAAATAAACGCTACGACGTCGCTGCAACCGAAATGTGGACCATCAGTTCTAGTTGGGTAGTAGCTTGTTAACAAGCTAACAACCTCAGTACAATGTTTTTGTTTAGCAGATAATATTTATTAAGTCCAAAACGTCAAAACTATTGGATGTTGTGATGAATCGTTTTGGGAATGAGTTCTAACAAGTACCAAATTATTTTTGATTCGCAACTTAAAAGTTTAAAAACTTTCCTTTAAGTTAATGATAGAGACTTAAAACATTTCAAAGTTTCCGGGTAACAAATGCAATAAAAATGTCAACGCACTGTTATATAAAAATTAAAATACATTTTCGGTTACTGATTACTGGATATACGGTTATTAAAACCACAGATTTTTAGCTGTGGTAGTCTTTCAGCTGATTTTGACATATCACCTCAGCACTTGATTGTAAAATAGTTTAGCAGATGCGTTGACGTCAACAGCTGCTTACTTTAAAAATTTAGCAGTTTAGCATTACTAAATAAATAGTATTGATTACCATTAATAAAAAAATAATAATAACTGTGGCAAATAATTAATAATAATTTAGAAAATAATTGATTCTTCTTCCAAAACGATTTTAATAACAAGTGCTGCTAAAATATTTCTTCATTAAGATGTGCTTCCTTTGGTGTTCAAGACAAGAATGAAATTCGACACAAATATGATGAGTGTCAACACTTTTGTGTCAAAAGATTTGTCAAACGATTTAAAGAAAATTTAAAGTGTGAACGGGTCTAATAGTGCATACACATGCAACGTGTGAACACTAAGACCCCTTTTATATTGGTCAAGACTTGAAGTCAAGTTTCAGAGTTTGTTGGCAATTCGCCGCACATCGGACGCGACGGAAGGGAAAAAGAAACTTGAAGCTGTACCGGCAATTTTTCGTGTTTTTTCGTGTTCCTTTTGCTATTTTCGTGTTGTTGACAGTGCTTTTTATTTTATTTTTCGCATATCAATGTGAGTTTGCTAGACTTCGGTTGCATTAAAATTTTTTTGCATTTAATATGATATAATTTTGCATTAAATTTTTAAGCAAAAACGTTTTGTTAACTTCCATCGTGGTAAAAAAATAAAATTCAGTTTGCAAATTTCTATAAACTATAATTCATTTGCTTGCTACCTATCTCGTTTTATTTTTAGAAAACAAGGAAAGAAGACAAGAACTTGAATTCAAGTCTTGACCAATGTGAAAGCTTTCGTCAAGTTCAAAAGAGAACGTCAAAAAAACTTGACTTCAAGTCTTGATCAATGTAAAAGGGGTCTAACCATCAGCTTTTCATTTGTCATTCTATTACAATTACAATTTGACAACTGCCAATTTGTCCACGTTGTTCTCTTACTTTTTTAATCCATTTCGTTTTTCAGCTTTTCCTTCTTTTCATCTACAATCATCAAACCGAACGTACGTAATTTTTGGCATTAATTTTTTTAAAATAAGGAAAATTCATATAAAATTTCATTTAAATGTTTAACTTTTCCTTGTTTATGTAGTGAAATAAATTCATTTAAGTTCTAGTTCAGTATTTAAATTGTTTGTTGCTATGATGGTTGAAATAATTGTTGATTGTTTAAATAACCTTACTTCTGATTTTTGTAGTTATCGGTTGAGATACAGAAAACATGGTAAACGGACGTATTCCATCCGTCTTTTCGAAGACCTATGTGACTCCACGTCGTCCTTATGAAAAGGCGCGTTTGGATCAAGAGTTGAAGATTATTGGTGAATATGGTCTCCGTAACAAGCGTGAGGTGTGGCGTGTCAAGTACGCCTTGGCTAAAATCCGTAAGGCTGCTCGTGAGTTGCTGACTCTGGATGAGAAGGACGAGAAGAGATTGTTCCAAGGTGAGTGTTCCAAGCATAATTCCTAAACTATTTATGATTATTTGGTAAACTATTTCTATGATGATAAAACAAACTTATTGACACTTCTTGTCAGAATTAAATGTAGATAGCAAATAACTGAAAACGTGTAGTAAATGATTTTTCATATATGTACCTGTTATTTTAGCAAACTTATTTAGCAATTTTCCCCTACTTTTAGGTAACGCTCTGTTGCGTCGTTTGGTACGTATCGGTGTGTTGGATGAGTCTCGCATGAAGCTCGATTACGTTTTGGGTTTGAAAATCGAAGATTTCTTGGAGCGTCGTCTGCAGACTCAGGTCTTTAAATTGGGATTGGCCAAGTCTATCCATCATGCTCGCGTCTTGATTCGTCAGAGACACATTCGGTAAATATCCTTTGCTGTCTATCTGTGCAAATGTAGCACATGGCCTAAATATGTATATGGTAAATGTTCAGTGAGACCACTTGGGAGTCGAACAAATGTACCGGCGCGTGCTTTTGTACCGGCTCTCAACGTCTTTTAAAAAGTTCCTTTAGGACACTCACATCGTAAGTGCCAAAGAACTGAACTATTGTCTTGAAAGCTTTACAGCCATTTGTTGGTTTTATTTATATGCTAATAAAATGTTTTTTTATTTTTCCGTAGCGTTCGCAAGCAGGTGGTCAACATCCCATCGTTTGTTGTGCGTCTGGACTCACAAAAACACATCGACTTCTCCCTGAAGTCACCCTTCGGTGGTGGCCGTCCAGGTCGCGTGAAGAGGAAGAACATGAAGAAGAATCAAGGTGCCAGCGCTGGTGCTGAAGAAGAAGAAGATTAGTTTATTAATCTACGAAATATTTTCAATAATTCTTGTTTTGTGAAGAACAATTAAAAAGTTTTTTAATAAGAGCTAAAATGTTTTGATTGTCGTGATGGTGGAATTAGTATGTTTACCAAAAAAGCAGCAATATGGAGTGGATTTGCTTCCGGAGAAATTTTTTATTAAAACAGCTTCGTACCCAGCCCTAGTTTTTTAAACTCTGTTTATTAGAGAGTAAAACCATATTTTTAGCCAATAACCAATTTTCTTCCTATATACAAAAATACAGTGATGTGAAAATAAATAAGTGTCTAGTTCTACTATGGGGACATCTACATATTTATATATACAGCTGTATGGATTATATACAAGGTGCCGCAGATATAGATTTAACTCCCTCGGGTGGTGATTCTCCTTGATTAAGCTAGTAAAAATAGGCAAGGATGAGGTTCACGCCTTCCCCCCTTTGGGAGCTAGAGAGGAAAAACTTGGAAATATGTGTAATTTGGAGGAATTTTTGAAGAAATTCTTTTGAGCATTTTTGTGTACAAACCGACGACAACAAGATAGGCAACTTCTGTGGGGAACCCGAAAAGTCTTGAAGTAAAACACATGTACGAAAAAATTCGTTCACGATTTTCTTAACAACTGATTATGATCACAATGGACCCTAGAGTGAGCCGGTACGTGTGTACGGTTTGCACGTACAGCGGCTGCCGTCTCAACTTAACCTGACTGATTATGATTTAGCTCAACTTTCAATGTGCTAAAATAAGTGAATAAGTCCCTTTCTAATTATGCTACTTAGCTATTCCAAATTTGTAAAGTGCTTTTCTTCATGGTAAATACAATTCTATACATAAAAAACCACAATATTTCTTTCCGAAAAGTACAAAATTATTGCATGGAATGATAGGGTTAACAATGGCCGATGTGTGAATTTATGAATGAAATAAATCGTAGTGTTGCCAGCTTTTCTTTTTTAGGGTAACTTTCAAATTGGAAAAACAGCATAAGATACCGATATAGCAATGCCGCGGCCTGTTTAGCTACCAAATCAAAAATGGTATTCAATAAAATTTGTTAAATCCTGCTAAACTGCTAAATTGTTAAAGTTAGCAGCTGCTGATGCGAACGCACCTGCTAAGACATTTTACAATCATGTGCTAAGCTGATATGTTAAAACCAGCTGACAGAATTCTACAGCTAAAAATCTGTTGTTTTAAATACTCGTGTAACCAGAACTCAGTAACGAAAAATGTATTTTAATTTATATATTACAGTGCGTTAACACTTTTGATACATTTGCTATTCAGAAACTTTAAAATGTTTTAAGTCTTTACCAACCCCATTGCAAAATTTTTATTTTTTTATTAATAAAGAGCCGTTTTTTTTACCTTGAAGCTGCAAATCAAAAATAATTTGGTACTTGTTAGAACTCATTCCCAAAACGATTCATCACTACACTCAATAAGTTTGACGTTTCGGACTTAACAAATGGTATCTGCTAAACAAAAACACGGTGCTGAGCTTGTTAACTTGCTAACAAAAGGCTAAGTCTTTTCCCATGCAAAATTTTGACAGGACTTAACAAATTTGTTAAGTTTAGCAAGTTAGCAGGGCTTAACAAATGTAGTGAATACCATTAAAATGTTTGAATAGATTATTCTTCTTTATTTTTTTACGTTATATTTTTCTCTTTGCTCTGTTTTATTTTTAAATTGCTCAAGATTTAACACTTCAATATATCGTTTTATTTGCATTTTTCTTCTTAAATGTTTTTGTTTTATGTGTTTGTTTTAAATGTTTAAATGTTTTGTACCACATTATTAAACTATAATTTTTCAATATTTCTTATTCGGATAAAAAATAATAACAAACTTAAGCTGTTTTTCAAGTACTATTACTTATGTACTTTTTCTTTTTATTTATTAAAAATTTCATTTAAATAGTCATGATTTTCTTTTATTATTTTTATTTTTTGCAATTTACTTATTTCAATATTTATATAAATGTTTATATATATATATATTAGGGCGGGTCAAATTCTGGCTCAGCGAAATTCGTAAAATACATGTAATTTCAAGACTTTTTCTCCACTACAGCATATACAAATTCTGAAAAAAAGCTGTGCGGACTTTCGTAAATAGATTCATACACATACATTCATACATTCATATTTTATAATTGAGAACAAAATCTATTTACGAAAGTCCGCACAGCTTTTTTTCAGAATTTGTATATGCTGTAGTGGAGAAAAAGTCTTGAAATTACATGTATTTTACGAATTTCGCTGAGCCAGACCTCCAAAAAATTCGTCCATACAAATTGACCCGGCCTAATATATATATATATATATATAGTTTTATATAAATCATATAATATATAAGATTATATGAGTGTATTGATAAAATATTAAAAAAAATGTATACATAAGATTATACAGGGTGTCCCAGATCAACGTTTCAATCCGGAACTGGTTGATTCCTTGGGCCAATACAAGAAAAAATTGTATGGCAGGAGGGTCCATCTCCCCCTGTTTCGAGCTATAAGCGAAAGTATAGCAAGAAATGGCATTCCTAGGTGTCATCAGTTTTAATGTAATAACTTAAAAAGTATTACAGATAGTGCAAATATTTTAGTGGCGACCGTAGCCTAGAGGGTAGAGTGCGTGGACCGGTAGCCCGGGTTCAATTCCAGCTCAGACAAAAGTTGTTTCAATTGAATTAAATTTTCTGTTCGGTCGTCACCTCTCTGTAGACAATGGCAATCCGCAGAGAGTAAAAATTGCCGTGTAAAGCTTCTTGAGAACATAAGCCATTCGGAGTCGGCATAAAACATTCAATAACACGCCCCAAACAATTGATCTATAGAAGCTAGGTCAAAGTCCTTCCAAGGGCTGAAATGGCCAGTTTATTATTTTTATTATAGATTAATGCAAGATGTTATAATTATTATGAATTATACTCATGAAGAGCTATTTAATGCCCCTATCACCGTCTGCGAATCGAATGCTTCACTCGAATCGAATCATTTGGCGAATTTTTCTTTTTGTGGTATCACGGTTTGCGAACCTACTTATTCGCCTCAGATACGGTGCTGCCAAAGCAGAAAACATAAAAATTCGCTTAGAAACGTCAAAACTCAAACCTCAAATTTCAATTAAGCCGCGATAAATACAAATAAATAATAAAATATACCAAAATGTTAAGCAGCACGGAGCTATTCTTTGGAGAAACTGAGGAAACACAAACTTTGTGCAGATAACGACGCAGTAGTCCGATAGAGATTCCTGACGACCTGTGAGTATTTTCATATGCCCGGTTGATCTTCATTGAAATATTTAAAATCTCTTAAAGGTTTCAATCCTATTTTAGGCTTAACAAGGAAGCCTTTGTGTTGCAGAACATTGAAGACTCCATGCAGTCAATTCGAAGTTGTGCGATTCCTCCTATTTTCAAGCTAGCTAGTACTCTACGATTTTGTGCTAAGGGTAGTTCCCAAAAGAGCGTTGGAAAGGATTTTGAATTATGCCTTGCGCAATCAACGGTGTCCACAGTTTTAAGCGCAGTTGTCTGGATTATTGAGCGTAATCTTTGCCCTGTATGGATAAGAGCCATTTTATGGAACTGCCGGCTGTTGGTTTTTTTCATACTAAAAATAAATAACAAATTGCTTAAAATTAAAAACAAACCAAAAAAAAAAATGCAAACAATGCAATTTACTTACCTTTTTCTATTATTTTCCATTTTTATGTGCAAAATAAAAAGAAATCAAACGCATTCGCCGGCTTGTCACCAAATATTTTTATTCGTCTGTATTTGACGTTAAAGTCGAATCACATTTGTAAAATTCGCGAACAGTGATACCACCAATATTTCTATTCGACTGTTTTTGACGTTTGAGTCGAATCACATTAGGGAAGTTCGCGAACAGTGATACCAACTTGGCGAATTCGACTTAATTTTTGTTCGATTCGCAGACGGTGATAGGGGCATAACTTACTTGATCTAAAAAGCTCACAATTAAATTCATGTAAAAATTCAAATAATATTGGGGGTTGGAATTAGTTTTAAAGGTTTTCTAAGAGATGGCGTAACTATCAATAGATCGCATCGGGCACACCTGTGACTATATTCATTTCAAAGCACATTGTCTAAGCTTCATTTTTCAGTATGTGTCATTCCACTGAAGTGTAAACAACATATGTTTTTTTCTCTGTGAACATGTCGACTTTCGTTCCAACAAAACGCAATTTGCGGGAAGGTTTACTTTTGTGCTTCCATTTGAAGAAAAAAGCGGTTGAAGCACAACGCACGCTTACTGAGGCTTACGGGGACTATGCTCCATCGATTTCTACTTGTGAGTACTGGTTCCGTCGGTTTAAAAGTGGTGATTTTGATACGGAAGACAAAGAGCGTCCGGGCCAGCCGAAAAAGTTTGAAGATGAGGAATTGGAGGCTTTGCTCGATGAAGACCCGTGTCAAACCCTTCAAGAATTGTCAGAATCATTGGGAGTCGACTTATCAACGGTCGGCAAACGCTTGAAGGCCATGGGAATGATTCAAAAGCAAGGAAATTGGGTGCCGTACCAGTTGAAGCCGAGAGACGTTGAACGGCGATTTTGCATGTGCGAACAACTGCTTCAACGGCATAAAAGGAAGAGTTTTTTGCATCGTATTGTCACTGGCGATGAAAAGTGGATCCATTACGAGCGAAAAAAATCGTGGGGACCACCCGGCCATGCATCAACATCGAGGGCCAAGCCGAATATTCATTTCAACATGACAACGCACGGCCACATGTTGCAAGAACCGTCAAGGAAACGTTGGAGGCGCTGAATTGGGATGTGCTACCCCACCCGCCTTATAGCCCAGGCATAGCCCCTTCCGACTACCACCTATTCAGATCGATGACGCATGGCTTGGCTGAGCAGCGCTTCACTTCTTACGAGGATACCAAAAAATGGGTCGATTCGTGGATTGCCTCAAAAGACGAATCGTTCTTCCGGCGCGGAATCCATATGCTGCCAGAAAGATGGGAAAATGTTGTAGCTAACAATGGACAATACTTTGAATAATATACATTGTACCGTTGTTTCTAAATAAATACTCAAAAACCGAAAAAAAAACCTTTAAAACTAATTCCAACCCCCAATAGATCACAATTAATTATCAATAAAAACAATGATAGTTGACAACTATGAAAATAAAATTCCACAGTGGTGAAAATAAAAAGCCACTGAAAAGTACAAGTGTAAAAAATTACAAACTTGGTTTGGCGATATCTAATAAAATAAGAGCATGCATGTAATTATTTGAATATTTAACAGATTGATTTAACACAACTTAATAATTAAAATGTTACAACACTCAATCCATACATTATTTTTGTTGTTTGCAAACGACGTTCTAGCAGAAAAAAGCAGAAAAAGAATTTTCCTTTTTTTAAAAAAAAGAGTGTTCCTTTTTTAAATCGTACCACATGTAGCGGTGGTTTGTATAAAATAGCGGGGGTTTGAGTAAAATAAAATGTTTCAAAAATGTTGAATATAACAACTGAAGAAACTGCCAAACTTTAAAAGCATATATAAACAAAAATAAAGAGACAAATATAATCAGTCTCGTTACAAACATCTTATTGCAATCTAACTTAAGTATTCATATACTAAAAAACAGATTATATGCATTATTTTCAGGAGTTGCAAAGTGATTTCTTTGTGAGCTTGCGGCCGATAAAGAACAAGAGTGAAGATCAGGGTTGATTTTTTTATACACGTTTTCTAAGTTTCCTCGTTATCTTTGCTACAAAAATTTTTTGCCAATGAATTAATAAGTTTATTTTAACGATATCTCATAGTTTAGGGTATAGCGCCGTTTGAAAATTTGTTTGAATTTAAAAAATTTAAACGTAATTTCAACGTATAAGGCTTAAAGCTTTATTTTGGTAATGAATTAAGCTTATTTTATCGATATCTAGCCTCGTTTTCGACGCATTGACAAAAACAAATTTTGATACCAATTGAAGGTCCTAATCGCTCAAGGATCAACCGTTTAGATTCGAGAAGCATTTGAAGGTTTTTACCATGTTTTTCGCCGTAACTCCCAAACCATACATCACACAAGGACAATTTTTATACCAAAATGTTAATAATTACTCTAGACACACAACTGCTTCCTTGGTAAGCATGTCACGGTCATGAATTGTTGTTTCAATGTAAATGGTAAATTTGAAAGAGTGAGCGAGAGTATCACTTTTGACCTCCACGGTCCGCCAATAGGCGATTTTCTTTATCCAAACAGAGTAGGGCGCGAACTGTCAAAATAACTGCTCGTGTTTCATTTTTCGTTTTGAGCGTTCAGAGAACCAAATTGGTGTTTCTTTTTTCATTTTTAGCGCGCTCAAGTCCTACTCTACATGCATCTACTCATGTGATGGAGTAAATTGAGCGCAGAACAGAGCACATAACAAAACTAATGTAAATTGAATTAAAGTTATTACTTAAGTGCAGTGTTGAGATGGCGAGAAATAATTTAAGCATTTGCTCAGATGGTTTGTAAAATAATATAATTTTTTATATTTTGACATTATGTGCTCAATGCGTTTTAAAATGAGTTCAAAATGCACTACACCTTCCCTACTCGGATCATGTTTTGAGTGATCAGTCTCTGCGCGATCGTAACTTTGAATTAATCAAGAAAATCGCCTAATGAATCGGCTGCCCATACCAAATCACGGGATGAAAGCAGTGTTGCATTGTGAAAATATGCACTAAATTTGAATTAATAAGTTTATTTTAACGATATCTCATAGTTTAGGGTATAGCGCCGTTTGAAAATTTGTTTGAATTTAAAAAATTTAAACGTAATTTCAACGTATAAGGCTTAAAGCTTTATTTTGGTAATGAATTAAGCTTATTTTATCGATATCTAGCCTCGTAATCGCTCAAGGATCAATCGTTTAGATTCGAGAAGCATTTGAAGGTTTTTACCATGTTTTTCGCCGTAACTCCCAAACCATACATCACACAAGGACAATTTTTATACCAAAATGTTAATAATTACTCTAGACACACAACTGCTTCCTTGGTAAGCATGTCACGGTCATGAATTGTTGTTTCAATGTAAATGGTAAATTTGAAAGAGTGAGCGAGAGTATAACTTTTGACCTCCATGGTCCGCTAATAGGCGATTTTCTTTATCCAAACAGAGTAGGGCGCGAACTGTCAAAATAACTGCTCGTGTTTCATTTTTCGTTTTGAGCGTTCAGAGAACCAAATTGGTGTTTCTTTTTTCATTTTTAGCGCGCTCAAGTCCTACTCTACATGCATCTACTCATGTGATGGAGTAAATTGAGCGCAGAACAGAGCACATAACAAAACTAATGTAAATTGAATTAAAGTTATTACTTAAGTGCAGTGTTGAGATGGCGAGAAATAATTTAAGCATTTGCTCAGATGGTTTGTAAAATAATATAATTTTTTATATTTTGACATTATGTGCTCAATGCGTTTCAAAATGAGTTCAAAATGCACTACACCTTCCCTACTCGGATCATGTTTTGAGTGATCAGTCTCTGCGCGATCGTAACTTTGAATTAATCAAGAAAATCGCCTAATGAATCGGCTGCCCATACCAAATCACGGGATGAAAGCAGTGTTGCATTGTGAAAATATGCACTAAATTTGTGTTTTAGTATGAAAATAGTACACTTTTAGAAGGAAATGTATGAAAGCAGTAATAAAACCTGCTTAATAGCAAAACTTATCGATTGATAAAGTACTAAAAGTAGCAAAAAGTGTACTCATTTTCAGGGATCATATGAATGTCAGCATAACATACATTGGGGGAGACTACGATTTCCAAGGTATCGCGATTTGACAACAGATTATTTAAGTACTTTCAATAAAAATAAAAAAAGCCAATGGAAAGCTGATTTATCGTTTTTTTTCAAGTTATCGAATTTTTAAGAAAAAATTTGTTTATAAGATCTTTTAAGAAAACTGACTATATTTTTCTTAGTCTATAACCGATATTAATGGTTTAAGTATTATTTAAAAGGTTATATTTAAAGCTTTCACATACATTTTGAATAAATAAATGTTAAAATTTGGAGTTTAAGATCAAGTCTAAATAAAAAAAATTCAAATATGATGTGAATTCGCTTATAAAATTTATAATATTCTTGCAATGAAATTTGTACAGCATATCAATGAAAAAGAAATTTAATTACCTTTCAAATGACACGTCAATTTTTTTAAAACCATTGGATAATGTCAAAGAAAAAGATGTTTTTTTTAACAAATCTTTTAACAAGGAAAAAATAAAAATCGATAACTCGGTAGCTAATATCGAGTAAACGATTTTTCCTTCAGCTTAAAATATTTCTGTTGTTATTCACCTGGAAACACTTCCAAAACACGGCATCCTGGAAATTGCAGAACTGCACAGATAGCATTGACAGTTGTTATAGAAAACATGTACTGTCAAAAAATA
Organism: Dichetophora obliterata; assembly: GCA_963920525.1. Lineage (NCBI taxonomy): Eukaryota > Metazoa > Arthropoda > Insecta > Diptera > Sciomyzidae > Dichetophora > Dichetophora obliterata. The sequence goes on from OY986438.1 coordinate 184,764,184, forward strand.
TACTCAAAAAGAGAGCACTTTCAATCGGCCATTGTCAATAAGTGAAAACATAACCAATGTAAAAATTTTGAAGTGAAAAAAAACAACCTCAGCAGCCGCAGCTTTTATATGGCTAAACTAAAATAAATATTCATTAAAAAAGGTTGATGTACAATATTTTATCTTATTTTACGGTCATTTTATGACAAAAGTCTTGCTCTGTAAATGATTTTAGCAAATAAATGACTTTTCTGTGCCGCAGCATTAATCCACCTCTGGCGACGAGTTGCCTTTAGAGGCACTAAATATAATTCAACATCACGGACTGAAAAGTTTTTCGCTCAAATCACCCACGATTTTTTACAACTTTCATGATTTTAAATGTATGTGCTTATTCAAACGCTTATTTGATTTTTTTTCGACACTTACTTTATAATATTCGTTTTCGACCCTTTTTTTAATTTTCACTTCCTTTCCTTAACAGCTGTTTTTGACAGGCCATGTTTTCCTTTTGAAGAGAAAATAAGCAGTTGTCAATGCTACCTGGATAGTTCTGCCATGGTCATTCCAATGGCAGAAAAATCAGGTAGGGCTGACTCGGAGAGGAATGAAGTAGAAAGTAGAGAAAAGCGAGCTAGTTTTCAAAATCAGCTGTTCATCTAGAGTTTCTTTATGTTCATGTTTCGTAGTTGATTTTAGGTTAAACGTTTTTTTGCAAATTTAACAGTTCCTCGGCATTTCATAATTTTATTCACACTGTTTTTATAATATTTTCACTCAAATCAACACAAACTTAACACACTTAACAAACTTAACACAATTTGAAAACATCATATTCGTATTTCATTTGATGTTTCTACGAATTTCGGCAATTTGACAACTACTTAACCTTTTCATTTTCCACTCTTTGTTGCCGCGTGAGCGCACTAAGCGAGCCTGCCCTACCTAGTTATTCCGCAATGGTCGTGTCTACATTGGTCACTGAGTTAAGACCGGGGATCATATGACCGCCACCATAGCATAACCATTAGAAAAGTTGCACTGTGCAAATCTTTTTAGCACGGCTACCAACACTGCGGCGACTAAAAACTTGTTAAAAACTGCCAGCTGTCATTTGTGTTAACGGTGGTTGTTGCACTTTGCGATTTGTACTCTGTTCGTAATTTGTTGGCAACGTTTTGGTAGTTGGCCGCAACGTTGTGATTTCATAAATAAACAAGTCCTTGACCTTCAACTTGATTAAATCTTTTAACCAAATGGTGATTAGCCTGATTAAACGTTGATTTTATAAAATAAAAACCATTAAATAAGTAGTAAAGTGATAAAGTAGCTGGTACAAAATGCCGAAGATAGAAAAGGTGAAGGTGAACGTCAAGGAGCGCGTCGAGGATAACGTCTGTGATTTGAGTCTATCGGAGCTGACCGAGGTGCCTGTGAGAGAAGTTGTAAGCAAGGAAAACTTTGTATATTTTACTAATAAAAAGATTTTACTTAACATTTTGCTTGTATTGATTAAAAATATTCACATAAATATATAACTGCAAATCAATAGCTGGAGCGTGGAAGGGGGCACGAATGCGACAACCACCACTACAAATACGGAGAACGCAAATCTTCAGAACGCACTGCAGTTTGCACTGAAATAACTGCCAGCAGCTCTTATATGAGCATTCAAGCGCGCCGCTGCTGCTGCACCACCGTCTGACTTTCTGTGCCTTTGAAGGATGACTTGCCTGGTGCAAGCATGCATTTGGCTCTGCTTTAAGGGTGGCTTAAATTTTGGCAACTTATTTACCTTTTGAGTGAAAGTTTTTGAAACAGATAATATTTCATTTTAAGACATCTTGGTGCTAGTTTAAAGACTTTAAAGAAGATATTTTTATTTAGCTTAATTAATATCTTAACTTGTTTTCTATTTTATTTTTTAATTTCTTAGGCTTCCTTCAAGCGCGTCACAGTACTGGATCTATCGAGTAATCGTCTCATCACACTCGGGGTAGGTTGTTTTAATGTTTGAAATTAATTGAATAAAGTATAATTTATGGCTTACAGAAAAATTTCGCCACTCTGACACGATTAACCAAATTGGACTTGAGTAAAAATCAAATTAAATACCTACCCGAAGACTTTGGATTGCTGCGCAATCTTCGTCATTTGGATCTCTATGACAACAAGCTGGAACATTTGCCCCTCAGTCTTGGCAATTTGACTAGTCTACGCTATTTAGATCTTAAAGGCAATCCTTTGATGCCTGCGCTGGCCAAAATTGTTGGACATTGTTTGACCACCAAGGATTGTCAGAATTCGGCAAGAAATACGGTAAATATTTACTAAAACAATTGTGAATTTTTCCAATAATTTCACATTTATATCCACTCAAACTTTTAGGTTAAATTTCTCGCACACATGCAGCTAGAAGCAGAAAAAGCCAAACAAAAGTTTCAACAGGAAAACGTGGCGGCGCAGCCGCAGGATAACATGTCTTCTGAAAATAAAGCTAAACTGGAAGAAGAAACGCTCAAAAGTAATAGTAAAAAATCAAATAAGAAAATGAAAACCAAACAGCAGAAAAAATTGCCCAATCAAAATTCAACAGAAGTTGCTGCTCCAATCAAGTCAGACAGCAAAGCTGCTAAAACAAACAAAAAGTCAAACAATGTCAAGAGTAATAGAACGGGTTCAAATTCTAGTGCTGCACTCACCTCAATATTTGTATTTTTTCTACTGCTTGCTATAAACGTTTTGCTCATCTACATGATCACCTATAAAAATCCCGAAATTGCCGATAAGATTGTGGAATACATACCGCCTCAATATCGTGATTGGATTTTGACTAAAGCAGAATTCTTTCGTCTGCGTGTCTCTGATTGGATTGAGGAATTTCGTACACCGCCGGAGGAAAACTGACGTTTCATTTATTTGAAGCAAAAAGCTTAAAAGCTTTGTGTTTCAAATAAGCTAATAATTCTATTGATGTCGACTTCAAAGCTCATTCCATTGTAAGCGAAAAATCTGTGCTTCGCATTACATGCAATAATTACGTTTATATGTTAAACAACTTTTATAAATTATTTCAACATCACTTTAAAGCAACGAAATGACACCAAAACTAAGAAAACATCACAGTCTCAATTTACACATTTATTCTATGCATTTATCAACGTTTTTAAATCCATAAAAGTAGCTTTTAAAAAAAAAAAATTAAAACTCTAGTTGTAAGCCCGAGGTTTTCATTTGTTTTACCAAAGAAAATCTTCAAAAGATGCATGCATTAAAAGTATAAGTTTATATATATTTATATATACATATAAAATTCTAAACATAACTGCCAATTCTTATAAAACGAAAGATGTTTACACATGTTTAAAATACATTAAAAACAAAAAATTAATATTAACTTTAAGCTATATATTTATCTATAAAAAAATTGGCTATATCGATGCTTAAATATCGTCCACTGAAGTTAACTAAGTCAACATAAAACCTTGCTACACAAACTCAATAAACTCAAAAGCAATAGACAACATTAAGCAATACAATGCAAAATAAACAAACAAACAAAGTTCCAAAGCAATAGCAACAGCAACCTTTACTTACGCAAAGCAATCATATTCAAAATAACTGCAAAGATTGACGTCTTCAAAAGGCTTAAATCTCACTACAAATGGATATCAATACAAACCCACAGACTACATTAAAAGATAACAATAGTTTTACACACACACTTACACAAGGTTTTTTTAAACAGTAAATTATTATGTTGATTGTTAATAGAATATTATTGATGATGATTCTTAACTTTGTTAATTAAACTTATTTTTTTCTATATGATATATTTGTAAAACATTTACATTTGCTATGTATAAGTTAAGGATATTTTTTAAAATGATGATTTAAACTCTGTGAGGCTTCTTTATGTGTATCTATCCTTAAGATTAAGCGTAGCAGTTTTTTAAATTACTTGATATATTAGACATTTTTGCTAATTGAAGATTTACAATAAATTTCTGATAAAAAGGCATACATTGTTTACAATACAAAGGTTTTTCTTAATAAATTTGATTTTATAATGTAATTAAGTTTTTATTTTATTTGTAAAAAGTTAAATGGTTGAAGTTAATTGCAAATGTTTTTTGACTTGTTAAAAATTGAATTAAGTGTATAAGGTTTTTGAATTAAAAAAACGAAGCAGCTGCCATTTCTAATTATAATTATAATTTTAATCGCCTCCGCTTCTCCAACCGTATATCTTCGATCCAAAACTATTAGTACTTCTAATTATCTTACATACATACATATTTTATTACTTGCACTCCCCCAAATTAACTGTTTATGTTATATATATATATATATTTGAAAGTAAAGTCTGACCAGCAGCGGGTCTTAATGTTATAGTTAGCCGGTCTTTATTACTACTCAGGTTACTACTCTCTACATTTGCTTTAATATAAATAAACAAACAACACACAGAAGTCTTCGCTCGCTTTGAAAGCAGCTTAACACTGTAATTGATAATGAATGGCTTGATAATAAAAAAAATAAATAAAAAATGCGGATACGTCACGAATGAGAAGCTTGGACTTCGTCATAGTCGTCCTCCATGCCTACCCGTAAGCCTATAAACTTGACTTTATTTGCGCCTATGTGGTTAGCACACTCTCAATACTCATCAGTTTCCAGCTCGCCGTTGAGTAAACAAGTTGTATTATAGTCAGAATTAACGAAAAATGTGAAATAATGTTTCTACCAAAGCTAATTTGGAGTTCTATATGCTTAATTTGCATGTGCCAAGTGCGCTACATGCTGGCAGCGAAACCAACCCAGAAATACGAACCTAATTGGGAAAGTCTCGACAAACGTCCACTGCCGCAATGGTATGATGACGCCAAGGTGGGCATCTTCTTACATTGGGGCGTCTATTCAGTGCCCAGTTTTGGCTCTGAGTGGTTCTGGACAGATTGGAAGAGTAAGTGGATATAATGAAAACAGCTGTCAAACTAACAATTTATTATTTTTGTTCTTCTTGTAATTCTTAGATATAAAGTATCCGGAGTATGTGGATTTTATGCAGCGCAACTATAAACCTGGTTTTGGTTATCAGGAATTTGCAAGCGATTTCACGGCTGAGCTATTCAATGCCACGCAGTGGGCGTTACTTTTTCGTGATAGTGGAGCTAAGTAAGTGTTTTGTTTTTGCGCATTGTGATATCAAAACAGCTGCTAACTTATAGCTTGAGTTAAAGTTAAAAATATACAGGTCTCTAGTGAATTCAGGGTGAAAAACATTTCACTTATTGTTATTTTGTTTTCTTAAATTGTACAATAATGTCAAATATTTGAGGCAATTTTCAATCCAAAACATCTTTTTTGGTACAAAGAATTAAACTTTCTTAATGTGTTGTTAAAATTTAAAATAATTCTATTTAAAACATTAATGTATTTTTGAAGAATCTAAGAAAAGTAAATAATGAATGCGCTATTTGAATGTATTTAGGTAGGGGAAAGGATTCGATTATGGGCACCCTTTTGTTTTTGGCTCATAACTTTTGACCAAGTGCTTATGATTCGGACCAGAGAACTGCACAAGCCTACTTGATGTCTATTTCAAGTGCTTGCTTAAAATACAAGTTCAAGCTAGCTTGAGCTTGATAATTTTGAATCAAGTATAGCTTGTAATTGAATATAAATAAGCCCACGACAGCATGCAAGTATTCTAGCTAACAAGCGAACGGCACGAAGTTTCAAGTAAAGGAAAGCTTGATGCCTTCGGCAAAAAGCTTGAAATTGAAGGCAAGTATCCAATTAAAGCAAGTATCCAAAAAATTCAATGAGCTTGTTTAGAGCATACATGGGCACACTGCAGTAAATATTTACTGCATTACTAGAAGCAGTAATCAGTAAACTTTTACTGATAATGAAATTCAATTTGCACTACCAGTAAATTTTTACTGATTACTGGAAAAAATTGCAGTAAAAATAAATTTTTACTGATTACTGGAAAAAAATTGCAGTACAAATAAATTTTTACTGATAATGAAATTCAATTTGCATTAACAGTAAATTTATACTGATTACTGGAAAAAATTGCAGTACAAATAAATTTTTACTGATTACTGGAAAAAAATTGCTGTAAAAATAAATTTTTACTGATAATGAAATTTAATTTGCATTACCAGTAAATTTTTACTGATTACTGAAAAAATTTCCAGTAAAAATAAATTTTTACTGATTACTGAATAAAATTGCAGTAAAAGTAAATTTTTACTTATAATGAAATATCATTTGCATGATAAGTAAAATTTTTACTAGTTACTGAAAGTAGTAATTGGTAGTTAAAAATCAATGTACAAGCACTAAGGGCCAGTTTTTCAGTACGAGTTTAAGCTTTAGTCAAATTTAACCTAGCTTAGTTCACCAAAATTGGACGTTTAACCTCGGTCTAGCTTGATATTCTAGCATGAAGTTAAATAGACATCAATTATCATATAATGTATTTTTGTTTAATTAAAGTTTGAAATCGTGCTGAAAAACTGGCCATAAATGAAATAAATAATTTAAGTAAATTAATGCTCTTTACACATGTATTATATATGTATATTATTATGTATGTAGATATGTTTATACATGTATGCACATGTATATACTTATGAAAAAGCTACACGCTGTTTGCTTTTCTTAAAACTAGCATTTCCAAATTATCATCGCTGAGTTTTTGCCTTCTGAAACGATTCACAATCCCAGCGAATGAAAATAACCGTTCTACAGGTGCCGATGAGGGTAATGTGGTATTATATTTCAGAAAAACTTTTTTTATGGCTGGGTGGTTTCTTAGACAATTTGTCGTTGTGTCTCGATCGACGAAGTATAAAATTGTTTCTTGGAGATAATTTCCCGAGTCATTGTAAACACATTGCATGCTAATTTCTATTGAAGGAGATGAACAAATTCATACATTAATGCAAAAATGTTAAGTGAAGTTAAGTGTAAAATCTTTACCATTATCCCCAAAATCAAGAAATGATTTTTGCGGTGTCTGCGCCAGAACACGAGTTTCGGCATCGGCTATTTTGCCATACTTCATCACATAAGTGCTGAACATTTTTTTCACTTCTTCTAAATTTATTTTTACTGCAATTTTTTTTCAGTAATCAGTAAAAATTTATTTCTACTGGAAATTTTTTCAGTAATCAGTAAAAATTTACTGGTAATGCAAATTAAAATTCATTATCAGTAAAAATTTATTTGTACTGCAATTTTTTTCCAGTAATCAGTAAAAATTTATTTGTACTGCAATTTTTTCCAGTAATCAGTAAAAATTTACTGGTAATGCAAATTGAATTTCATTATCAGTAAAAATTTATTTGTACTGCAATTTTTTCCCAGTTATCAGTAAAAATTTATTTTTACTGCAATTTTTTTCAGTAATCAGTAAAAATTTACTGGTAATGCAAATAGAATTTCATTATCAGTAAAAATTTATTTTTACTGCAATTTTACTGGTACTGCAAAGTGCCCATCTATGGTTTAGAGAGAGCTTACGCGTAATAGGACTTTGAAAGATTCCGTGGACTCCGTGGTTGGAAGTTTTAGGGGTAACTTATTTCGAAGATGATGTCAAATTTCAAAATTTAAGATGGCGGATAGAGTTGCCATTAAGATTTTTTTTTATTTTTGCGAATTCTTGTAATTTTGAGATTCTGACAACGGATTTGATTTCGAATATAATGTCACAGTTTTAAAATTTTAAAATGGAGGTTAGGGTTGCCACCTAAATTTTTACCACAGTATTGCCACCTAATAATATGTATTTTAAGAGTTTTAAACATAATTTATCAGACCCCTTAAGGGTCGCTGATTTCGAATCTAAAGTCAGAATTTTAAAATTCAAGATGGTGGATAGGGCTGCCACCTTAATTTTTTGTAGTTTTATGAAGTCGGGGCTGGCAAAACAAAAATGGTACACCAAAGATGGGTCGCTGAATCCGAATCCGTCTTCAGAATTTCAAAATTATAAAATGTTGAAATAACAGGGTTGCCACCTAATAAAATGACGTTTAAAATTTTTGAAAACCTCCATCTAAAATTTTAAAACTGTGACAATATATTCGAAATCAAATCCGTTGTCAGAGTTTAAAAATTACAAGAATTCGCAAAAAATAAAAAAATCTAGGTGGCAACTCTATCCGCCATCTTAAATTTTAAAGTTTGACTGCATCTTCGAAATCATTTACCCTAAAACTTCCAACCACGGAGTCCACAGAATCCTTAAAAGTCCTATTACGCTTAAGCTCGCTCTAAACAAGCTCATTGAATTTTTTGGATACTTGCGAGCTTACAAGCTTTTGTCGATCGTTTTAAGCTTTTCAACTTTCTGCCCGACAAAGTAAGCCGAAACAAGCCAAGCCAACGAGCAAGCATGAATATGGCTTACATAATAGGCTCGAGCTGGCTGCAGCTAATGTCAAAAACCAACGAAAAGCTATCTCAAGTTCTGTCAAATACTTAATTTGACCAAAATGACTTGAGCGAGCTCGTCTTTAAGTCATTGAAAAAATTCGCTTATTTGTAGATCAATTAGTTTTTTTTTGTTTGTTCAGTTAAATTTGTAATAACAGGAATGAGTCGCAAAAATATGTTCATGTTAATTTATTTTAAATTCGTTTGAAAGAAAAAACAGCTGATTCCTTACGAAACATTCGATTTGAATCGCTCTGGCTGCAGCCAGATTAAGTTAACGAAACTTGACGAAAAAGCTGGCTTCAACAATTATGGTTTTTACGCATCACTTCTATGTGTTCGTATAAAATTTGACATTATCTGCAGCCAGCTTGAGCCTATTATGTTTGGGCCTTAAAGCTTGCTTTTTCAAGATTGGATACATACTTGAATTCAAGTACTTGAAAAGGCTTGAACTGCAAGTAGGCTTGTGCAGTTCTCTGATTCGGACATATGGGTAGGGTGAAATGGGGTAATTTGTACCGTGGGGTGATGTGTAACACGGCGATTTCTCATACCACATTTTGACATATGAGTGAATGAACAACTGTGATTTGCTTCTTTTGACAGCATCCAGTTTTTACAAAGTGTTGGAAGTATGCAGACATAATTTCCATAGAGTTCTTAAAAAGAGTGAAAAATTTTTGTCAACAACTTTTTTTTAATTTACGAACAATAGTGTTTTGGATAAAAATTTAATTAGATTTGAAAAGTGAGTAGATGTAAAATTTGCTAGTCTTTAATATCTTTAAATATCACAAATGATTTTAGATTTTTTCACATTGTGGTAAAAAACAATCTATGACCAAAAATGGCTTACATTGTCATGATGTGTAACACTCGCGGTGTGGTGATGTACAACACATCTTAGAAATTATAGTTTTGTGTATTATATTTAGGTTCTTGAACTTTTTACTTTAGTTTTTCTTTATTTATTTTGTTTATCTTTTATTTTTATTTTATTGTTTATTAGGCATAACTATGCCACAAAAATAGGTGCAGAAAGGGCTTAACACAGCAGTGGATTAATGGAAATTGGTTTATGCCATTTGGTTTTGCAGTTTTTTACTTGTGTCTTTTTTTTAATGGGGCATGATGATTTAACATCTGTCGCAAACTTAGCAGGAAACACGTAGGAAAAAAAACGAAGAAAAAGGGGCCGTTAACTGGTTGAAAATCCAGTGGATTAGAATTGTTAAAGATGAACCATACACTCTTTATTATAAGGAAACTTTAAATGAGTCCATTCCTGTCTTCAAACTCAATCTCAAACCAGGAAGAGCTGGTAGAAGACATTCTTTTGCTGGCGTATACCAAGACTTGTTTCCGAATGGGAGGCCGGTAACAGAAGCAAAGAAAAAGGACATGCTTGACCTTCTGCCGTGCATTACACCGTTTTATCACATCTTCTTTCGTTGCTTAACGACGACTACTAAAGAATGTGAAGAGATTGAAGATGTTGGTCCGCTGGATGAAGTAGAAACTGTTGATCCAGAGCCAAAAATTAGAAATAATTGTTTTTTTTCATCAACAAATTTTTTTAGTTTTGATTGCGATGTTAGCGTTTCACTCTTCTTATCAATCATAATGTTTTTTTTTATTCATTTCATCTCTTGTAATATTTTGTATAAATAAATAATATTTTTTCAGTCAATGTAAAAGTAAGTCAATGGTTCTGAAAACTTACAGTGGTGTCAGTCATTTTGGGTACCCTAAAGGAGGGGTATTTCGCTCCACAATAAATTCTGATTAAGTCTCTATGTTACATTACGATCATGGTACTACCCCTACAACGATGTTATCACGATTTCTTCTTTCCAGAATTTACCACAGTGCCTTTTGCAAAGGGTCTATTTGTGTTAAATTATGTCAATGTGACTTACATCTCTGTAATTGTAACCCCTTCATAATGCGACCATAGTCATATGAACTAATCTACAAAATTTTAGTTTTATTCGATCAAAACGTCTTATATATAGAAGTTCCATTGATTTGTGGGCGGTTTAAGTGGGCGTGGCAACATTTATATATATAGTTCACTATCAAAACTTGTACAACTCAGAAATTGGCATAATTTCGAAAAAGTAGGTATAGATACAGTGCGACCACGCCCATTTTTAGTACAGTTGCCGATAGTAAAAATCATAATAAAATTTTTGTTTTTTACGATGGAAACCGTCTGATATATAGAATTTTTTATGGTTTGTGGGCGATAGCGTAAATTTGGGTTACATCGGAGGTACCAAGCTCTCTTGTCTAATCGACACCAAACTTCCAAGGAGCACTCTCAATATGTTTTTTCAATTTACCTTAAAATTTCATAAAGATCGGTTCAGCGGTTTTTGAGTCTTCACGTGATATACATACATACATACCCAAATACATACATCCACTTTTATAAATATAGATTTTTTACTCGATTAATCGATTTGAATTTTTTTTTAAATTGAATAAAACAATGTATAATTAATTACTTTTAACAAAAAGATTGCATGCGTTGCATTTATCGATGAAAATATTGCTCCTGAAAAAAGTGTTTAAAATTTACACACCAGGAAGGAACCTATTCGTTTCTAGAAATAAGGAACTGATGAAGGCTTACCTTATAAAAAATGGAAAAATGCAATGCGTACAGTAATTTAACTAAGTTTTCAAAATAATACTTTTACTAAACATAAAAAGTATAAATAAACATAAAAAAATTAAAGTTTCTGGTCTTTAAACCAACATTTTGATGGTGTTACACATCACCCAACCGATTTGAAAAAGACCAAAAAAGCCATGTTTGACATTTTTCTAGAAATATTCAACAACCATGACAACACTAACTTTAAATTGGTTCTTCTGCAAGTAATAGGCCTTTAAATTAATCCAAAATTAATTTCTTAACACTTTCATTGGAGCAAATAAAAACATGCTACACATCACCCTACTTCACCCTATCTATGAACAACTAAAGACCTTAGCTAACTCCCGCTTGTAAACATTTGTCGGTGATGATATTGTAATGCAGAACTGTAAGCGGAAACAACATTTTGTTGGTTTTCACATTATTTTCTTTTCATTGTTCAAACAACAGTTTGACTGTACTGCCCTCCTAAGAAATAAAGTCATATCTCTATTTGAGTAGTTTTGAGATATTAAGTTTTTATTTTTTTTATCTTTCTAAGAAACACACTAGAATGACCATTTTACTTAACGTTTTTCAGTAATTTTCAGTTGAAAATGGGTAATCTTAGCTTAACACAAAAATCAGAAACTCACGGTTCCAAATGATTCTCTTAATATAATTTTGGAATTTTGGCGTTTGTAACTTCCTTTCTTAGGACGGCAGTGTATTCGTCAGGGTAGCAACATCGTGTTTTCTAACAGGAAGTTTTGCAGTAAAGTGTGTTTGTGAAAATTGTAAATCTTTATTTTTAAACCAGAACAAAGTTTTATGCATAAAATAACTACGTGCCAGTTTCATAATCAAAACTTAAGTTTTTAGCCATACTTAAGTTCAAGTGAAGTCTAATAATTCGTCGACTTAAGTCTTCGAATCAACTCTTCCACCGTATTTAAGTTGATTCGAAGACTTACAGCCCTATTCTGGCAAATTAACAAATTGTTAACCAGTATTTTGAATATTTCTATGTGTTTGTTGCTTTAAATACAAAACTTAAAACTCAAAAAACAAAATTTTTTAATGAAATTGTCAATAGCTGAAAAGCAGTTGACATTTTTTAATAAAATTTTTTATTTTTGAGCTTCAAATTTTGTTTCGAAATACAAAAATTACAACAAACACATAGAATATTCAAAATACTGATTAACAATTTGTTAATTTGCCAGAATAGGGCTGTTAGATCGCCAAATTTCTAGACTCATCTCTGTTTTGATTTTGGCACTAAGGGCCAGTTTTTCAGTACGAGCTTAAAATTTAGTCAAATTAAACCGATCTTAACTCACCAAAATTGGACGTTTAAACTCGGCTTAGGCAAAAAAGAAACACATTATTTAATAATTTAAGTCAATTTAACTTCAACGAATGCTAAAATATCTAGTTAAACTGATTTCAAACGTCCAATTTTGGTGAGTTAAGCTAGGTTTAATTTGACTTAAGGTAAACTCGTACTGACTCGAACTGGCCGTAAGTGTTATTAAATATTAGTTCTGAAATGCTCTATAAAAGGTAATAAAATCGTTTATTGTAAAATTATTTTCAAAATAATTTTAATCATTTGTGGCGTCATTTGCTTTTGTTTACTTCTTTTCGGTTTGTTCTCGTTCGTTTTCGTTGAGTGTTTGGCGTTGTGAGGATTTTCGTTAATTTTTTTTTGTTCTCTCCAATCTTGTGCATACCTACTCCCATCGTCGCTTACTGTGTAAGGTAGATGTCATCAGTGTTTTAGCGGCCATGTCCGAACAAATGTAATTCAGATTTTTATGCAGCCGTTGGAGGCCTCGCAGCTACATTGTATTTAAGAAATAATTGGTTACGTCATGTATCCTTTTACCACCGGGCTGATAATGAAGAAACAAATATCGATTCCGTCAAATAGAAAAGTTTTTAATAAATATCGATTCCGTCAAATAGAAAAGTTTTTAATAAATTTTGAGAAGTGGTAATTTTTAGCTAAAATTTTTAGTTCAGTTGTAGGAACCAGTGGCGGATCCAGAAGTAAATTTTGGGGGGAAGGGGGTGAATTTATGCAAATTTCTTTGCAATTTTATTTCAAATACTTTCAAATACAAAATAATTTATTAGTATTTTTTACATAAATTCACACATTTTATTATTTCATCACTCAAAATTAGACTTTGTTTTTTTATCGTATTACAAATTTTATAATTTGTTATTCACATTATAGTCAAATTCATGGTAGAATAATACAGGTAGTCTCGTGGCTAATCGTGATCTCTTTGACAATACTACCAGAATTGTCAAAATCAGTTTTTTTTAAAGAAAACAAAGATAATAGAGAAAAATTAAATTAATTCGATAAGATATTTTTGTGTTGTGTTTAAAAACTTAAATAAAAGTGAATTACTTATTTCTTGTTTAATTAAAATGAAGTGCGTGTTGTGGCAAAAATATTTGGGTAATGAAAATGGGCCGAGTTTTCGTGTTCCAGCTGAAGTGCCTAGAAGACAATGATGAAACATGGCATGTGCCAAAAATTTTAAAAAAGATGCTCGTGTTTGCTATTGACACTTCCACGAAAATGATTTTTTGGAACCTCATATAAATAACATCAGCAGCTGCACACAATCCTATTTTAATTGATTGATCAATAAAAAATTAAAAAGCAAAATAGTTTCAGCCATGACAGATTCTTTTTAATTTTTCCTTTCTCATCGCATTCTCATCGGTTGCCGATTTTATATGAACTGTCAGTTGCCTTTTTACAGTTATGGTAGTTCGCTCTCAGCCGTGCGACTAGCTCTATTCTTCTACCATGGTCAAATTCTATAGTTTCCTATTTTTGAAAAATTTGTCGACAACATTTTGTCCAGTGGACAAAAATAAAAAATGTTGTGTCTCGAAATCCTAAAAATTTAGTATCAATCGACCGGTAATTGTTTCATTATTAAAAATCCAAAAAATTAGAACAATAATACATGTTTTGATTGCTTTAGAGTTGAGTAATTTTCTTTAACAATCTCAGATTTTTAACATAGCTTTTTGAGTTGCTTTATATAAATAATTGCCAAAAATTCATTTTTGAACGAAACTAATCTAAGCAAAGCTCATTGTTATAAAAAATTATAGTTATTTAAAAAAACTAAAAATTGTAGTTTGCAAAATGTTGGTTGCAAAATTTCATACATTTGAAAGAAAAATCAGGAAAATTGGCATATTTTGATAGAAAAAAAAACAAATTCTATAAATATACAACTAGAAACTGAAATGAACTTTTTCTACTTCGTCCTAAAAATATATTTATTTTTTTGTTTGAAAAAATGCTTAAATTTAAAAATTTACATACAAAATCAAGTAAAAAGTGAATATAGGTCCTAAGGAGGTACCCATAGGGTCTGACCGATTTCGACCATTTTCAGTACACATCTGTTAATCTATTTCACTATCATTTTGACGAATTTTTGTTAAGATCGGCCAACCTTAGTATGCACCTTCCATACAAAATCAAGTATAAAATTAATAACGGTCCAAGGGAGGTACCCGTAGGGTTGAACCGATTTCGATTATTTTCACTACGCAAAATCATGAAAATTGGCATATTTTGATAGAAAAAAAAACAAATTCTATAAATATACAACTAGGAACTGAAAAGAACTTTTTCTACTTCGTCCTAAAAATATATTTATTTTTTTGTTTGAAAAAATGCTTAAATTTAAAAATTTACATACAAAATCAAATAAAAAGTGAATATAGGTCCTAGGGAGGTACCCATAGGGTCTGACCGATTTCGACCATTTTCAGTACACATCTGTTAATCTATTTCACTATCATTTTGACGAATTTTTGTTAAGATCGGCCAACCTTAGTATGCACCTTCCATACAAAATCAAGTATAAAATTAATAACGGTCCAAGGGAGGTACCCGTAGGGTTGAAGCGATTTCGATTATTTTCACTACGCATCTATAACTCTATTTGACTACCTTTCTGACGAATTTTTGTTAAGATCGGCCAACTTTTGTATGTACCTCCCATGCAAAATCAAGTAAAAAATTAATATAGGTCCAGGTCCAAAAAAAATTATTTTATTAAAAATCTCAAGGCCTGGTACGGTAAGTACAAAGATGAAATGGAGCAACAAAACATTTCGTCCTTTTCTGATCACATCTTCCTGCTCTAAAATGCCATCAAAGATGACATCATTTATACAGAATAATTATATTACAATGTTAAGTTTGAACTAACGTTGGAAAGGTAATTAAACGGACTTCAATGAAAAAAAAAATTTTGGTAAATTTTGGTGGTTGGGTGTTCCATCCCTTGTGGTAAGGTAATTGATTTCAAAGAAGGGGTTTGAAGAACACTATTTAAAAATTTTAAATAATTTTTTTTCTTAAAGCTGTCTAAATGAACTTTTTAACAATATAAAAATTAGGGCGGAGACTCCATGGGTTCATGAGATATGGTAATTTTAACATCTAATTGTAGTTGGTATTTCACCAACAGCGATATTTTCCAATTCCATTCCTGAGAAATTGAGATGTCCAATTACCAATTACAATTCTCGTAATGGAGTTTACAATTTTTTCTATTTCATTCCTAAGAAATTGAACTGTTCAATTACCAATTACAATTCCTGTAATGGATTTGACAGTACTTTCCAATTTCATTCCGAGGAATTTAGGTGTTCTATTATCAATTACAATTCCGGTAGTGGAATTGAAAATTTTTTCAATTTCATTCCTGAGGAATTGAGATGTCCAATTACCAATTACAATTCCTGTAATGTAATTGAGATGTTTTCCAATTACATTCCTGCAAAATTGAAATTTCCAATTACTAATTCCTAATTCCTTTGTCTTCGAGAATTGATGAATTGAATTGAATGTTTGAAAAAATTAAATTGTTTTTCTTTTCCACCAACGCATTTGCCTCTGTAAGCTTTATAGCCGTAGATAGTTTTTTACCGTTAATCCTTAAAATACTTTGGACACGTAATATTTTTCAATTTTCAGATACGTTGTACTGACCAGCAAACATCACGATGGCTTTACGATGTGGCCTTCAAAGGAATCATTTGGTTGGAATTCCATGGATGTGGGACCCAAGCGCGATATTATAAGTACTCTTTCCTGATTCTATTCAGTAAAAGATTGTCTTGCATATTTGAAATTTTATCTTTTCTTAGAGGAGCTTGCAGCTGCAATACGTCAGCAAAGCACCATAAAATTTGGACTCTATTATTCGTTATTTGAGTGGTTTAATCGAATGTATATCGATGACAAGCTGCACATATTCATGCAGCACAACTATGTTGATCGCAAAATACGCCCAGAACAGATGGATTTGGTTATACAGTATGAACCAGAAATTATATGGTCCGATGGGGATTGGGAAGCGCCAGCAAAATATTGGAAATCCGAGGAGTTCATAGCTTGGTAAAAACCGACCAACTAGTGAAAGAAAATTTCTTATTGCTTTGCCTATTTCATCGCTAGGCTCTACAATGATAGCCCTGTGCGCGACACGGTTGTGACAAATGATCGTTGGGGCTTTGGCACCGCCTGCCAACATGGAGATTTCTACAACTGCGCTGATCGTTTCAATCCGGGTGTGCTGCAGCAGCATAAATGGGAAAATGCCTTCACGCTTGACAAATCCAGTTGGGGACAACGTTTTGATGTGACGTTAAAGGACTTTATGACATCCAAGGAGGTGATATCTGGTAAGTTGCTTATGCTTATGCAATTCTAAGCTCATGAGAATTTTTCAAGTAAAAATACATACGTCAAATAGAACTCGTTTCCACGGTCAGCTGCAATGGCAATGTACTGATAAATGTTGGTCCCACCAAATATGGCACAATCTTGCCCATATTCGAGGAGCGTTTGCGTGACTTGGGCAATTGGCTACGCATCAATGGCGAAGCCATTTATGCTAGCAAACCATGGATATATCAGAACGATACCGTTACATCGGGTGTCTGGTATACCAGCAAAACGAATGAAAACTCCGGATCCATCTCTGTGTATGCTGTTGTTCTGAATTACCCCTACGATGATAATGAAATTGATTTGTATCCTTTGGGCAAGAAAGTCACAGACACATCGGATATTTTATTAATCGGCTTGGATTCTAATGAAATCAGTTCTGATTTGAATGATAAGGCCACGTCGGTTGTGCTTCTTGGCATGGAGAACACAGAAATTAAGGTAACATCTCCTGTATTAATTGCGAGCATTTTTTTTTAATATACTCTTAAAAAACTATTTTTATTTTAGTGGTCCATGAATAAAAATGCTCTGCATATCGTCTTTCCACCAAAGAATCTTATTGACAAGCAAGGACTACAATTTGCCTGGACTTTTAAAATAACCATGGACACATGAATTTGATAATAATAAAGAAATGCATTTTGTTTCTTTGCTCAATTATAACATTATTAGGAAACTTTGTCAAATAAATTTAACTTTAATTGAATTAAGTATTTTAAACTACTTATTAGCAAAAAGTTTTAATTATTAGTATTAATTTCTATTTACGATTTTTTTATATTCAAAATAAACTGCTGGATTAAATAGCTTAACAATTTTCGAGTCTAACAATTAAAAAGACTTTATATTTCATGATAATTTTTTCGTTAAAATATAAAGTAACGAACAATTCTGTTCACGAAAATAATGAAATTCACTATTTTAAAATTCTGGCAAATCGGTTATATTTTTACAGCCCTATTCTGGCAAATTAACAAATTGTTAACCAGTATTTTGAATATTTCTATATGTTTGTTGTAATTTTTTTATTTCAAAACAAAATTTGAAGCTCAGAAATAAAAAATGTTGATAAAAATTGTCAACTGCTTATCAGTTATTGACAATCTTATTAACAAATTTTGTTTTTTGAGCTTTGAATTTTGTATTGAAAACAACAAACACATAGAAATATTCGAAATACTGGTTAACAATTTGTTAATTTGCCAGAATAGGGCTGTTAATATATTTGTAATATATTTACTTTGTGTATATTTACTATCTGATGGGAAATATTTTTTAAGCAACGATTTTTTTCCACATTTTTGATAAGTTAAAAGAGAACCAGTGATTGTGAAGAGTATTGTACACAGGAAGGCTTTTAAGAAATTCAAAGATATTTTCAGGACTATTCTGATAAAAATTGAATAAAATTCTCAAAATTTGCTTATGTGTATTATATAATAAAGAGAACTGTCAACTATTGTAACCATTCGGATTTTGGACATGGGAGAAACAAAAAACTTTGTTATGAAGGTGGCAATACCAATGCTATTTTTAACAAACATAACCATTGCCACTATCACTTGAATTTTAATTGGTTGTTTTTAATTTCAAATTATGTTTTCTGAATTTCAATTCATTCATTTTGAATTACAATTGGAAATGGTGTAAATAAGACATACAAATTAAGTTGCTTATCTCCATTTTTCTTAGACTGAACCAACGTTTAGGGGATGGCCCCTATAAATGTGTAAGCATTGTTGTAGATTCGGAAGATGGGTGATAGTTACTTGGAGGGTGGATAGATGGAGTAGTTTCAGTGAAGATTTGTTTTAAATTTACACAGCTCAAAGCTGCCAGGAAACACGATCGCAGGGAGATTATTCCACAACCTTATCGTGTGATTTAAAAAGGAATTATCTCGGTAATGCGAGGTTCTGCTGGACATCGAGGCAATGGTGGGTGGGCTTGGACAGCTGTCCGAGTGGACCTGGGAAACATACGAGCTGGTGGCGTTAGGCCATGTATCTCCCTTGAACACTTCCCATGGTAGGTAGTACTTGTACAGAAGGCAGAGGAAACCAAGATTACATCGATGCCCAAGAGAGTTGAGAGAGGATTAAATATTTCAATCCCCTATCAAATATATCGCACGACGTTGAATTCGATCCAGAAGCTCTAAATAACATCTTGAAGCCCCTGGCGAAATGTGAGAATTGTACTCCATTTTCGGCCTGATATATGAGGTGTAGATCATGCGAAGATTAGCTGCAGTGAAATATATTTTGCACCGTTTAAAAAAAAAATAGGCACTTGGACGCTTCTTTCGACACATCGAAGATATGATCATTCCATCGTAGATCAGATTGGAGTGATATGCCCAGAACGTCAAGAGCGGTTGATTTCTAGAAGGGGTAATCTATCCGCTTGTGTGTTAACAGACAGCACGGGTTCTTACTTTCATTGAACTCTACTTTTTTAGTAAGCTTTGAAATTAGTTCGAATTCTTAATGCCATGATTTTATTGGAAAAACAACATATGTTTTCTGTAAAAATTTGGCATCACTTTTACTTTCCTAATGAATTTGCCACCAGTCATGGTAGAAGAATACAGGTAGATGCACCAGATGAGAGCATACTGCCGGAAATGTCAAAACGAAGCAAAACTTTTTATTTATTTTCTTTTGTTTCCATTCGCCATATAGTTGAATTTGACAGACATGGCAGTATGGAAAGAGAGCACAGTCTGCTCTGCAGCTACCTCTATCCTTATACCATGCTACCAGTTTTCTTGCTCAGAAGAGAGCGCAATGTGATTGGCAAACTGAAAATGGAAATAGAGCAGTGATGCCAACCCGTAGAGAGAACAAATGCTCTAATTCGGCATAAAAAATCCGTGTAAATCCGTATAAGAAAATTTATATAATTTTTTTCAATCCAAAACTAACAACTAGTAAAATTAGCTGTTAGTGAATTAAAATTTTTAGTATTTTATGTTTTTTTTTTCAAAATTTGCATTTAACTTATAAAAAGTTAGAAACAAAGTATAACAACTAAAAGTTCAAGGTTAATTCAATTTTAAAAAAAAATAGATATCTGTCATGTGTTTTTATAAATTAAACTTTTTATAAATTAAAAAAAATTGATTTCAAGGTAAGAACAAAAAATTACGCGCTTTCTTTTTCTGCTTGACAAACCCATGGTTATTTTTATTATTTGCAAGTATTGATAAGCGCAAAATTTTAACAAATTAAGTTAACACATTTTTTAGTGATAAGTACACTTTTTTTACCATTCAAATAGTTTTGACACAAAATTTGTTGTAAAAATAGCGAAATCTACAAAAATTCTGTGTGAAATTATCAAAAAAATCGTAGATTTACCTTATTTTTTCGCTGTTTTCCGTTTATCTGTGCAAGGCTTAAATATCCGTAGAAATCCGTAATTTCCGTGTAGTTGCCACCACTGAAATAGAATCGTTATTTCTCTTTCTACGATCATCTGTGCATGCCTCAACAATACGGTGCACAGTGGTACGATTGGTACAAATTAGTGGTAATAAATTTTTTTGCTGATTTTTATGCCCGTTTTTAGTATTTTAGGCATAGCAAAGTACAAAAAGAGTTTTTAAGATCTTTGGACAAGTAAGCGTGGCACCTTCCATACAAATGGAACACATTTTTTGCAATATCTAGATAACCAGTACAGCTACAAAAACAAAACTCAACAATAATCAGCTACGTCATTTCTAATATACGTCATCAAGTACGTCATTTAAAGGACACGTGCCCAATTTAGGCGTGATTGGATAAGTGGGCGTGGCACCTCTCATACAACTGGAACACATATTTCGCAATGTCTGGAGAAAAAAGCTATAGAAACAAAACTTTCAGCAATAATCATCTACATCATTTCTTTTATGCCAATATTTACAGAATTTTTTTTATGGTTTTCATTTTATTTATTATAAATATAACTTGAAGAAGAAAATGAATAGTCTAGATCAGAATCAAAATTTTCGCTTAGTACATTATTGTTAATTGCATGAACACGATTTCGATATCCTTTTCTAATGACTGTTGTTTCAGTGGTAATGAGAAATGGTAATATAGTATATACGAGGGCAGTTTTCTAATATAATTAAGTGGAATTATAGAGTTATTAATAGAATAGAATAATGCTCAATATTTACAAGTTAAAGTTTTATATTACAGTATAGAATCTATAATTGTAAAAATACTCCCTGTTGATAGCAATACTAACAATTTGAATTGCATCTAAAAAAGCATGAGACACTTCATACTTCCATCATGAAAAAAAAAAAGATTTTGAGTATGAATAAATCTAACACACCTGTAGAATTCGTGGGGGATCAGGCTGAAATACTGACTCCGGGTACTGTGGAGGGATTCTAAATCCGGGTAATGCCAAGGAATTCAGTTTGTACCGAAAAATAAAAACAATAGAGCGGTTATTGTGTGTACAAGTGCTTACCCTTAGCCGAGAGATTTATTAGTGACTTTAACTTTTACATTAGGCTTAGAACAAGCCGATTTATTTGCCACAGAGGGCGGTTAATAAAAAAGAACGGAAATTTTTAGTACATTTAGTACAAGAATTCATTAAGCTCGAAGTACAATTCCAAATAGAGATAATTCAATAATCGATAAGTTATAACAATTGTAAGTCAATACATAGTTCGATAAAGAGTAAAAATTCAAAGTTTATATCAATTCAATTATAAATTCAAAGTAAGGAGTAGTTCAATTTACGCTGCTCGCGTAAACAACACCATCTAAAAGCATTATTTAATTTATGATATACCTTAACTTAAGTGAGGAATACAGTTTGAGTTTATAGAAATCAAACATTTAATTGAATGCTGAAAAAAAACATTTTGTAAGGTATGCATGTAAATGAAACACCCTGTATCTGCCAAACCTCAACACCAAAAACAAAAATAAAAAAATACCCCAATTTTAAAAAATCATCAAAAATCTTGCGCACTCACTCATAGTCAGAGATTAAAAAAACACATATTGAAGTTACAGGAAATGCAAAAACTGCAATACGTCCCTATACATTTTTTAGTGAATTAATTGTCCAAAATATTTATGTTAATTTCACGATTTTCTAAAAAAGTGTTATTTTCAACTGCCCTGTAATGTAATATGTAATATTTCTTGTAATGACAAGAAAAAATTCTAAAAAACTTAATTTAATCCCACTGGAAAGTACATATTTTTACCATAATATGTGATTTTTTAAAGCTTGTTCGGAGCTTACGAACTATTTTAAAAAACTCTTTGCTGTAAAAAATTTTTATAACCGCAGTATTCAGAAAAATTCAGTGTTTACCCATTTTTTAACCCTGATATTTTTTTAGTTACAAGAAATAAGTAAAAACAAATATTATTCTTGAGGTCAGCGTACATACATATTTGTTCACTTTTATTCATTTTACAAGCACTTTTATCAATTTTTATTAATTTTTTTTGGGTATGCGATAAAAATACCCCAAACTGCTCAACTGCTTACTTAGTTCTCACGGAGAACATTAATTCGCTTGAATCAAGCAAATGTTTTGCTTAAAAGCAAATCAGCAAAACTTTGCTCAATCACAATGTGATTTTAGAAAATGATTGCTAAATTGCAATCACTCCTCGTGTATTTAGGAAAAAGCAAAATTCCTATTAAATTCAAGCAAAATTTTGCTAAGTTATTATTATTAACTGAAAAGCAAATTTTTACTAAATTCAAGCAAATATTTGCTTAGTTATTATAAATTGGAATAGCAAATTTTTACTTAATTCAAGCAAATATTTGCTTAGTTATTATAAATTCGAATAGCAAATTTTTACTTAATTCAAGCAAATATTTACTTTGTTATTATAAACTAGTAATTATAAACTAGTAAACAAGTAGTTATAATAAATATTATTATAAACTCAAATAGCAAATTTTAACTCAGTTCAAGCAAATTTCTTCTAAACCCACGAGCACACATTTATTCTTAATGAAGGAAATTAGGCGACGATTGGTTAACAACTGCGATGGTCGAATGGGTAAGCCCATGCACTTACACTCACGCGGCCGAGGTTCAAATCTCCAGATGGTGGTAATTTTTCAATTGAACCCATTAATGACTAATGGGTATTTAAATACCCATAAAAAAAGGTTTACGATAAAGGCCATATCTCGAAAGTGGGTAGGGGAGATATCAAAACTATTTTTTGTTTTTAAACATTACGGAAAAATGAAACTATTTATTGTCTTTCAATGTGAAACGAAATTCATACAATTAAATGTTCCTTTTCGAGATCGAAGATGTGTAATTTTCAAAAATGACAAAATCCATTCATAAAGCTATGTAGAAAATTAGAAAATGGAAAGATCGAGGAAAAAATTCGTGGTCAGCCTGCCTCTAGTATCCTCTATTTATCAGGTGTTCATTATGAAAAAAGAATGTTGCCATATATGCAAATTTTTATTAACACCAAGAACCCGGACTAGTCGATTGGGTATTTAAATACCCAATGCAGATCTCAAATACGGTGACAGTTACAAACCTGGAATTTTGCAAAGCAACTTCTATGGCCTATATAAGATTCCAGATAAATTTTGAAAAAAATCGAACGGCGGAATCTATGAGCAGTCGTTAATGGGTTAATTAAATGTTAATAATTATTTACTCAGCAAAATTTTGATTAAATTCAAGCAAATATTTGCTTAGTTATTATAAATTGAAATATCAAATTTTGATTAGTTTTTGCTGAAATTTAGCATAATTTTAAAGTGGCCGAGAATCAAGCGCAAGTTTTGCTTAACCACAATACAAATTAAGCAAACAGTTTTCTTTGTGCTGTTTGTATATAATATAAGAGAGTGATTCTAACAGGTATTCGCAAAAAAAAATCACTAAAAAAATGTTGTTTACAACGTTATTTGCGATTATGCTTTATTTGTAGAACATATCATCATTTAAAAAAATTTTAAATTTGATTATGAAGGGCTCGGAGACCCTTAAAGTAAAAAACTCTTGACTGTCGCAATCAGGGCTGTGGAGTCGTCAAAAAATAGTTGCGACTCCGACTCCAACCGCCGAAATTTTTAAAGTACGACTCCGACTGCGACTCCGGCTCCGACTACGACCAAAGACAAAAATAAATACCTCCTAAATTTAGTCAATTTTAAAAAGAAATTTTAAATCGCTATTTTAACGTTTTTATTCAATCAAAAACAGAACAAAAATCAACAAAATAAATAATTCAAATTAAATAAACTAAAAAATAGTTCATTACAAAAGATTTAGTCAACTTCTGTAAAAAAGGCAAATATTTGAAAATTGAAAATATTGAAAAAAAAATTTGAAAGAATTTTTATTTTGGAAAATATTTGAAATATTCTTTTTCGGAGTTGGAGTCGCGAGTTTTTTAAGCGACTCCGACTCCACGACTCCGACTCCGACACCACAGCCCTGGTCGCAAGAAGTACAAGGGCTGGACTCAAACTGATTGGAAGATGGTATTGTTTTCTGATAAAAGTAATTTTTTCGCAAAGGGCATGCGCCATCAATTGGTTCGACGGTGTGATAGGGGCGCTATTCTGTAACTGTGAGTCTTAAAGTACCCTGGCTGTCAAAAAGACTTACTGGTTTTCAGTCGGTGAGTTCGGTCCGAAAAAGTGTACACTTTAAAAGTAACGGTTAGAAAATAGGGCCCCAGGTCTATAAAAAGGGTGCTTAGGTGTCCACAATTAATTTTCTACTTTTTTGCCGATTCGGATAGAGTTTGAAACACTTTTTCACATGGTGAAAGCCAGAAAGTCATAATATGTTGAAAAGTTTACTAAAAATGAAGAGAAAAAAGAGTACTTTTACCAAAAAAAACTGGAAAGATTGACAGTAGACAGGACTAAACTCCTCATCAACACTAATTTTTTTGCAAAAGACCAACAGAAGCGATAACATAAACGCGATTAACTTCGATAATATTCCGAGAAGAAACATCACTTGACGTCCTTGAATGAAGTTAGACACCAGGTAACGCGGAGAAAAGGGAACAACTAACAAGAAACGGACTAAACAGACTAAACGGACTAAACGGACTAAACCTTTAACAGCTGTTTTCTCGAAAACTTTTTTTCGCACGTAAGAGCCCAGGGGCTCTATTCTCTTACTGTGAGTTTTAAAGTGTACACTTTTTCTGACTGAACTCGCCGACTAAAAACTAGTGAGTTCTTGTGACAGCCCGTGTGCACTTTAAAGCTCACAGTCACAGAATAAGGCCCATATGTCAAATAAAACTTCAGGAGCGGCCGTTCCTGGTTTCTTGAACGTAAGTCGATCATACTCGTGTAATGTTAATAACTATGAAAAATAACTAACTTATTTTTCTAAAGAGACAATTCTGAGAGGTTTAAAAAAAAAAATAAAAAAAAATAACAAACTTTTGCTACGTTGTACTTCTGTGAGGCATGCCAAGTTATCACTTATTTAATATTATTACGATAACTAAAGTTAATCTATGTGTTTACACAGTAAATCCTCCATTCACGCGGTTAACTACTTCCAAGATAAGAGCTCGTAAATAGGCGTTAAATTAATATAAATCTGTGTGAAAATAAGGTAGTTCAGTACTACTGTTTGTGAGTAGAAAATAAATCCTTTATAAGAGGTACATATTAAAAAATATTGCTGCCAGAATTTTACACTCCTGATTTCTCTTCTCTGTTCCTCACTTTTTAAGATTTTTTGAATTTAGTTAACAAGATAACCGTTGAAGAAAACAACTACTCAAAAAAGTGCACGAATAAAATTCTTTTATCTAAAGTGTAAATATTATCTATATATAAAAAGGCGTAGGCAAAACAGTTCCGTAACATTTTCTTCCGTGTTTCTCAAACGATTTGGATAATTTTATAATTTCACCAAAGTCAGACAAAGAACGACAATTGTTTTTTTTTCCTTGACTAATAAGTGTATATCTATCTATTTATACGGGTCCGTCATTTAACGTTTTTTTTCCAACTAGTGCTTATTTCGTGAATTAGCTCATGTCTGATTTGACAGATAGATAGAACGCTAGGAAATATTGCGACATTACTTTGAAAATCATGATGCCGATTTTGTCAAAAAAATATCATCTTTTCAGATGAAGCTCATCTTGATCTTGGCGGGTATGTAAACAAGCAAAATTGTCGCATTTGGGGCACACAAAACCCGCACGCATAAATTGAAAAGCCGCTGCACCCAAAACGAGTCACTGTTTGGTGCGGATTTTGGTCAGAGGTATAATTGGGCCATTTTTCTTCGAAAATGAGCAAGGAGTGGCCGTTACAGTCAATGGCGATCGTTATCGGGCCATGTTGAACGAATTTTTGTTCACAAAAATTGAAGAGGAGGATATTGGCAACATTTAGTTTCAACAGGACGGCGCTACGTGCTACACACTCGATGTTTTGCGCCCTGTTTTTGAAGATCGCATTATCAGCCGCAGAGCTGATGTCGTTTGGCCACCTCGGAGCTGCGATTTGACACCGTTGGACTATTATTTTTGGGGTGCCCTCAAAGATAAGTGTTACGCCGACAAGCCAGAGACAATTGACGCTTTAAAGGACAATATTCGTGAAGCCATTGGTGAAATAAAGCTGCACACAATCGATAATGTGCTTAAAAATTGGACCGATCGTCTAGGCTACTGCATGGCCAGCCGAGGCAGCTATTCGAATAAAATTATTTTCCATTATTAACCGGAAGAATTGTACTTTCAAATAAAAAAATAAATTTGAGAAAATGTATAGTAGTTTTTTTTATAGCATTTTCAAAAAAAAGTTATTTGGCGGACCCTTTATTATCATTTATTAGAGTCTAGACAGATCAATTGAGAGAGAGCAAATTTTTTAATTTAAAAGTCTTAAAAGTTTTGTTGATATTTTGACCAATTTATGATAGCTGACCAATTTATGACAGTTGACCAATTTATTTAATAAAATTATTATATTTAAAACAGTTCAAGTAATTCTATTTCAGAACAACGTGTAACAACCTAAATAATTGATTAAATATTTCTAAAACTTACTTTTGAATCTACTTAAAAATTTGTCTTGCCCAGATAAGGTACCTTTTTCTCTAGATTGTTATAATTTTACTTAAATATGTTCAATTAATTTAACTTTATTAATTGTAACAATTTTAATATTTCAATTATTTTATAACAAATGTATTTGATATAAATAATATATTTCTGTGTATTGTACCGTTTATTTCGATTCTTTCGACCAGCTCGTTTGACCAAAGTTCTTATTTTACTTTTTTTCATTTTACTCTGTAATCGATTTACTCTGTATTCGTTTTATGCTATATTTTCGTTTTACTCTATACTAGTGATTGTCCCCCGAAAATCGGTTGGGCTGGATATAAGCTTTAAAGATCTTACTAAAAATATTATGACTGGTTTGAATGAAAACCTTTTGTATACTCATTTTAAGAGTCTAGAGCAAGAACAATATAAAGAAGATCACGCCTTAAGTGCGCAGAAATGGCAATCTACTGCGCAGGTCTACGTCATAAGTGAAAATACATCCAAACAAAAATATCACATAAACAACAAACGAAACTAAGCAAATGAATCTGATTGCTATTTTTCGTGAAGGGGTCAACACGGAAGTCAACACCCCAGTAAGATATAAAATTTTTATCAAAGATAGTAATGAAAAATATTAATATTTTTTCTGTACGAGCGTTGTTTTTTGATTAAAAATTATTTCTTTTACAAAACCAAGATTTTATAAGAAAATGAGGAGATTTTTAAATCGAATACCCCTACTAAAAATTTTTTACTACGTTTTTTTCAGTCAGTTTGACTCTCTTTTCTCTTGCACTTCTGACGTCACATTCACGTGCTCACAAAGAGAGCGGACATGCGCAAGGCGGAATCTTGAATATATAATGCTTGAGTCTAGAGCTTGATACAAAGAACTACAGATAAAGTAATGCGCATGTCCGCCATCTTTGCTGTGACGTGCAAGGTGCTCCTTGGTTAAAACGTAGTCACAATTTATTCATAGGGTATAAAGATTTTAAAATGCCTACATTTTCTTATGAAAACTTGTTTTACTGATATGAAATAAATATTGTTTTATAAAGCACATGTCCAAAATAAAGTAAATATATTTTTTAGTACTGTTTGTGAAGAAAAATTTGCATATTTTGTAGGGGTGCTTTTTCCCCTTTTTACCGATTTACACAAAAAGCGGCTACGTTGCTTGATGTGCTTGACAGAATTTTGACTGTTTGTTCGTTTTCATTTTGCTATCTTCGTCACTTTTCTACATTTTCTTTTGAATGTATTCATCAAGTGTCACATTTGACGAGCACCGATGACGAGGTGCGCAGTAAATTTTGTTTGTTGCGCCGGGAATACTTTACCTGTAGCTCTTTGTATCATGAGTCTAGAGCGTGTGTTCTGTTCAGCAATCTAACTTTAGTAACTTTTCATGAATTAATATAAAATGAACCTCACATTGCAATTTGAAAGTGATAACACTTTAACCCATTGTACAGCCGTGCTAGAGTACTGTAACTGACCGAATAAGTTATAAGCAACAACTACATGACTTAATACAGGTTTTGCTAAAACTACTTCGGATATTATTCATTTGACGTTCGATTCACCTTAATTTCCCCACTCGTGAATATAAAAAACATGAGCGCTCTCATGAATAGTTTTCGCTTTAAGATTGAGCTCCTCAAATAAACTAAATTGAACAATAATTTCTGTATTTCTGTTTTTCACTCATATCCTTTTTTTCTTTTCGAAATTTTTGCAATGGTATAAGCTCATTCCAATATAATTTGCACTCGCTGATACAGGCCACAAATGCTCTAATTTCACAAAAACTTTTAACATGGCACGCCAGTGTGACCTCTAGAGGTGCCAAATATAAAACCAGGTTCTATTAATTTTTCATCCCAAACAATTCTTTTCAAAATACACATTTATATTTGCCACCTTTCTAATTGTCCCCCAACACAAACACAAAAAAAAAATAATGTGTTCCTCTTCCGAGAGTCTCAATGAAAAAAAAACTTTTCATAATAGTTCATCTTTTTCAAATAACACCTCGATAGATCAAATATAAGCAAGCGCGTCGGAAGCGAATTTCATCTGGGGGAGCAGTACAAATGGTGGTGCAAAAAAAGTTCACCAAAATTTCTTCACATGAAACATGAAGAAGAGAGAAAGAAGAGGAAAATATATAATACAAAAATATTATCGTTGTAAAAAAACTGATATTTTGAATAACTTTTCCTTTTAAATTGTTTATCTAGCTAAAAAAGTGCGGGGGCAACTGCCCCCCTTGCCCCCCGCTTCTGACGCCAATGAATATAAGCACTGATCATATTACTTTTTCACAGCCAACATTTCATTTAAAACTACCCATCCTGTATCTTTGATCAAAAAAACTAATTTTTAGCTCAAAGCTTATTCCCAAAATATTTTCCATCTTTCTTCAAATAAAAACTGAATAGAGCTACGTTTAAAAAACTTTGTACGAACATTTGACAAAATGTGATATTGTTTTCAATTGAACTATCCTAATATGCTTTGTTAAAAAAATTTTATCGAAAAATAACTGTTTCTGTATAAAAGGTAAAAAAAAGGTGTGAATGTAAAGTCAAACAAAATAATAGTTTGCGTTTTGAAAGAATCGAAACATAGCTGCGTTTTTTCGTAAAAGGTTCAAATAAATATTTTTTCACACGATTTTTTCCTTTTTTTAAACCCTTTTCCTTTATGTCACACGTTGTCACAAAATCTTGACCCAATTCCACTCTCCACGAAGACACTCAGCATTCCTATTTTATAAAATTTATGTTCTTATTGTTCAAATTATGCTTATTAGGAGTCGTCCCCATATATGTCACACATTTTGGCACCCCCACTCCATGTTATATGTACCCCACCCCGCTGTCACACAATGTCACAAAGTTTTATTCCCTCCTGGTAATGATATTTTAACACCACTACCCATGGAGTGGTTTGAAATACATACTTAAAATTTTTTTCACATAATTTATTTTTTAAGCTGTAGAACAAAAAATGTAGTAGTAGTGTAATAGTAAGAGAAAAAAAATTAATTTTCATCATAAAATCATAGGGGGTAGCTCATGATTTTCGATGATAGATACTGTTTATTGAGTTATGTGTCAAAATGAAGGAATTTTCGTTAATAAATGATATGACATATGAAAGAGTGTGGAAAAAGAAAACTTAAACAAAAAAATTTACAACAAAAACAACTTTTGGCCTATTTTTTGAGCAAAAATTTAATATTTTAGAGGTTTTTTGAAAACAATATAAAACATTAAATTGGTAAGGTAACGGTAAATCTTTTCTTTTTTTTCCAAAATTATTTAATTGAGCTTTGAGAAATGATGGAAATTTGATTTGACAATTTGATGGAAATCGATTGAAAAATGATAGCTGAGATATTTGCTTGCAAAATCAAAACATGAAATTTCGATAGTGTTTTTTTCATTCTGAGGCGATGGCCTTGCTTCAAGAAAATGTGTTGTACTAAGAAAATCTAGTTTTTGAGATATCACAACAATTTTAATGTCATAGTAACGGGAATCTTTTTTAACATACTATTCGTGAAAAATATTACCAAAAAAACATTCGTATAACCTTATTTTCGCAACCAACGACTTTTCATACCAAAATGAGTTATACTGAGAAAAGCTACAGTTTTGAAGATATCGCCATAAATTTAATGCCAAAATAATGGGATTTTTTTCAAATTTATTATTTGAAAGAAATTTAACTATCGCAAAATATATGAACATATGTTACATACAAAAATGCTTGTTGTAGGGTATACGTAAGAGATAGCGAAAAATGCCTGGAGTATTGGTTGTACATCTATATTGATTTTAATAAATGTTCGTTTTTTGGTCATGGTGTACTTTTCTGTGGATTTGCCCATATATAAATATAAAGAAATAAAACAAATTAACTTTATAAAAAGTTTAAGTAAACTGTGTTTTTTTTTAATTCCTTTGGACAATTTTTTATTGAAAAAATGACCTAACTTTCATACCTTGATCACGAATTCTTTTTTTTTTAAATTACTTTATATCTGTTTTTCAAATCCTGGGAATAATCCCGGGATACCGGTATTCTTAATTATCAATCCCGAAGTTGCTTTTGAGTCCCGAAATTGGAAGCCGTAGTCCATGCCCATTACAGACTACAGCTGAAAAAATTCGTAAAAGTTTTACTTGAGACCAATGGGGTCAAATATGTCCCCACTAAATGGGGCTACGTAGGGCTCCCAAATTTTTTCAAACAGAATTTTTTTTTCTTAATTTGACCACGTAGAACCCGAATCCAAAGTAATTTTTTCTATATCACTAACGGTCTAGGCATCGGTCTCAAGGGGTTAAATGATTCAACTCTTTAATTGTTGAATTATTGGAAATCTCATTATTGAATTTTTCAATAGTTGATAGAAAATCGTTTGAAGTCGTTGGTATTAAATTGTTTTAAGCAGTAAAAACATTCATTTAAACATTACCTACTTTTGTAAAAATTTGTTTAAAATAAAAGGGCGTATTTTGTTTGCTCAAGATATCTTATTTGGAAAAAAATAAAAATTATGATAAATCAATATAGATATAATTTATTTTATCTTTCTTACTAAAAATAAACTCTAAAAAATAACCTTTAAATAATTTCTAACTTTCAAAAAACAAGAACAAAATTCTTTAATTTAATTCTCATAAATTTAACTGACTCGTTTTAGCACGAAGATGTTATTATAATTTTTTTAATTAATATTAATATGATTTTTTCTTCGACCTCTTAATCTATGGTTTTGAGGTTAATTCGAGCTCAAGGTCACTTTTTGAATAAAAAACAGTCATATATTTTTTTTTAGTCCTGGTTGGATTACCTTATCAGGGATACTGTTTTCAATCAAAAAATATACATATATTACAATTTTTGACATTATGAAAAAAAAAACTGATAAAAACTTTCATATTATACACTAAACATAAAGTTTAACACTTAAGAATTTTGGTTGACGACGTAAGGAGACAAAATGAACCAAGACTAAAAAACAAATATAAGACTACGTTTTATTCAAAAAGTGACCTTGAGCCCGAATTACTCTCTAAATATGTTTTTTAATTATTATTCAAATACACAATATGAATAAAAATTTTAACAATAGTTCCGAAAGCTCTGGAAGCTAATAATTATTAATTAAAAGTTTCAGTTTTAATTAAATGTAATTGAATAAAATCATAAAAAAATACAAAGTAAATCAAGGCCAGACAATTTAAATGCTATAGAAGGATTTATGAAATGAAAAGTAACGCAAATTATTGTTTTTTTTTACAATATATGAACCTTTTTCTCTGTTGAAGTCTAGGGGGTGGGCAATTGTCCCCCTTTTTGCCTTGCGGACTACCATGTATGCAGCAAAGTATAAGAAAAATGAGATACAATTTAGTTATTTAACTTAATAGATAAGGAACCATCCTTCATTGATAACAACTACATTGTGTGAAAACAGATTAAAAACACTTACAACTACTTAACTCGTATCTAATGAATATCACTCAAACATTTTATAGTTGATAGGATGTTTTTAAAATATATAAAAATTATGTTGACTTTATATGATTTAAATACAAATTCTAAATGTTTGATAGTTTAAATCATACTTGATTTTAAATACAAATTCTAGTTGTTTGACAGTTTAAAATCGTTTATCGAGCTTAAGGTCAAAGTTAGAAACAATTAATTGTTCTAACGAATTTTTCTAAAGAAACAACAACAACAACAAAGTTTTTTCAATATGAAAGGAAAAAAACCACTAGCAAATTGATTTTATTGTACAATTTCTGCGTGCTAAACGCGTCATCAGAAATCTTTGTGATTGCCCGTGCAAGCGCGTAGACGCACTGCACCATCGGGGCGATGAGATTTTGAAGCTTCAATTTCTCATTTTTTTCCCTTAATTTCATAATGCCACATTTGTTGTTGTATTTCTGTTTTACTTTAGTTTCTATGCCTATATTATATGTAGTCCAACAGCCTGCTGGAATTCTGCACTAACAAAGCATGTTTACTGAAGTTGTTTTTAGAATTTTTTTGCTGATTTTGTTTTTCAGCTGTTTCCGTTTGGTCGAGCTCTACCATTTGATTAAAGTTTTTTCCTAAATGACCTCTATGTTTATTATGTTGACTTTATATGATTTAAATACAAATTCTAAATGTTTGATAGTTTAAATCATACTTGATTTTAAATACAAATTCTAGTTGTTTGACAGTTTAAAATCGTTTATCGAGCTTAAGGTCAAAGTTAGAAACAATTAATTGTTCTAACGAATTTTTCTAAAGAAACAACAACAACAACAAAGTTTTTTCAATATGAAAGGAAAAAAACCACTAGCAAATTGATTTTATTGTACAATTTCTGCGTGCTAAACGCGTCATCAGAAATCTTTGTGATTGCCCGTGCAAGCGCGTAGACGCACTGCACCATCGGGGCGATGAGATTTTGAAGCTTCAATTTCTCATTTTTTTCCCTTAATTTCATAATGCCACATTTGCGTCTACGCGCTTGCACGGGCAATCACAAAGATTTCTGATGACGCGTTTAGCACGCAGAAATTGTACAATAAAATCAATTTGCTAGTGGTTTTTTTCCTTTCATATTGAAAAAACTTTGTTGTTGTTGTTGTTTCTTTAGAAAAATTCGTTAGAACAATTAATTGTTTCTAACTTTGACCTTAAGCTCGATAAACGATTTTAAACTGTCAAACAACTAGAATTTGTATTTAAAATCAAGTATGATTTAAACTATCAAACATTTAGAATTTGTATTTAAATCATATAAAGTCAACATAATAAACATAGAGGTCATTTAGGAAAAAACTTTAATCAAATGGTAGAGCTCGACCAAACGGAAACAGCTGAAAAACAAAATCAGCAAAAAATTCTAAAAACAACTTCAGTAAACATGCTTTGTTAGTGCAGAATTCCAGCAGGCTGTTGGACTACATATAATATAGGCATAGAAACTAAAGTAAAACAGAAATACAACAACAAATGTGGCATTATGAAATTAAGGGAAAAAAATGAGAAATTGAAGCTTCAAAATCTCATCGCCCCGATGGTGCAGTGCGTCTACGCGCTTGCACGGGCAATCACAAAGATTTCTGATGACGCGTTTAGCACGCAGAAATTGTACAATAAAATCAATTTGCTAGTGGTTTTTTTCCTTTCATATTGAAAAAACTTTGTTGTTGTTGTTGTTTCTTTAGAAAAATTCGTTAGAACAATTAATTGTTTCTAACTTTGACCTTAAGCTCGATAAACGATTTTAAACTGTCAAACAACTAGAATTTGTATTTAAAATCAAGTATGATTTAAACTATCAAACATTTAGAATTTGTATTTAAATCATATAAAGTCAACATAATAAACATAGAGGTCATTTAGGAAAAAACTTTAATCAAATGGTAGAGCTCGACCAAACGGAAACAGCTGAAAAACAAAATCAGCAAAAAATTCTAAAAACAACTTCAGTAAACATGCTTTGTTAGTGCAGAATTCCAGCAGGCTGTTGGACTACATATAATATAGGCATAGAAACTAAAGTAAAACAGAAATACAACAACAAATGTGGCATTATGAAATTAAGGGAAAAAAATGAGAAATTGAAGCTTCAAAATCTCATCGCCCCGATGGTGCAGTGCGTCTACGCGCTTGCACGGGCAATCACAAAGATTTCTGATGACGCGTTTAGCACGCAGAAATTGTACAATAAAATCAATTTGCTAGTGGTTTTTTTTTCCTTTCATATTGAAAAAACTTTGTTGTTGTTGTTGTTTCTTTAGAAAAATTCGTTAGAACAATTAATTGTTTCTAACTTTGACCTTAAGCTCGATAAACGATTTTAAACTGTCAAACAACTAGAATTTGTATTTAAAATCAAGTATGATTTAAACTATCAAACATTTAGAATTTGTATTTAAATCATATAAAGTCAACATAATAAACATAGAGGTCATTTAGGAAAAAACTTTAATATATAAAAATTTTATAAATATATTTAAAATATATTTTTTTATTGGTAGTTGGGAATAATTTTACACAACTTTACTAACAAATGTTAATTTGTGTCAACTTGCCTCTTCTTATCGCGAAGAGAAATGTATCGAGAAACGAAACACAAATATACAATTAAAGAGACACGTTAAATCAATACAGTCACAGTGAGTTGCATTTTTGCTATAAATATATAGATATACCTATATATCTATATAGGCATGTAGCTATCATTGCAGGTACAAAATTAGATACAATTTGTAAATTTGTTTGTCCATCGATGTGATGTAAACAAATGCTATTTACTCCTATGATTCATTCAAATTCCATGTTAAAGAAATCAATTTAATCTATTACCATATATTGTCTAAATTCTATATAAAAATGCATGTCATGGTGTATTATAATTTTATTCTAACTGATTTCGTCCTTTTATTTAATCAGTTGACCTTCAACTGTGTGTAGTTCAGCATCTGCTGATTTGAATTTACTTACCTGAACTTAAATTTGGGCATTTGGGCAGAGCTGTTTAAGAAAACTTTACTTCATACATCTACTAGAGTATTTTTTATATGTTCTTTTACACACAAAGGATACCTGTTTGAAATCGCGTGCAAAGAAGTCTCGTGCTTACGAAAATGGCATGAAGTCTTTCATCATCCCTTTTGCTTTTACACGCAGGACTAATTTTTTTCGAAGATTTCTTGATTTGGAGAAAGAATTTTAAACTACAATCTTAGAGTATTTGGAGAGAGCGCCCTAGACTAAGAGAGAAATACATTGCATGTGGGACTAGTTTGAAACCCTTTAGGAAATTTAAGAGCAAATTCTAACGATATTGGCAGTAGTGATTCAGTGTCGATAATTTATTAATTCAAGTCTACTATAATGACTTTTAATAGCGAACAGTTGTAAAGTTATGTTGTTGTATCAAAAGCTGTTGTATGAAAATTAAACACTAGATGAAAGCAACTTATTACTTTTAATTAGGGGTCTGTCTGGCAGAATAGAAATTGTAGTATTTGTATTGTACCTACTTATTTCAATCTTAACACACTTAATATTATCTTCCAAACATTCAAGTACAAGCTTTGAACGCGTTTCTGAGATAACATAACTACATACATACAAAATGTAAGAAAAATATAAACTTTTTTGCTACATATGATATATAAAAAATGTCTATTTATGGTTCATCTTAGCGGCGGTAGAGGGTGTTTTAAAAAAGTCCCTTTTCACTCTGTAAAGGAAAAGTCAAAATTAAAATTTCTTCAGTTTCTTAGGCCTTTCATAACGCTTTTTACAAGACACTCATTTTTGCCGTCAGACAGGCCTGTAGCCAGGCCAAGAAGACAGAGGGGGCAGGCATGAATCTTGGGGGCAGGCATGAATCTTGGGGGCAGGCATGAATCTTGGGGGGCTATTTGAAAGGGGGGCTAAATAAAAAAACAATTTTTTAACGTGTGAAATGAATACGTTACACATATTTATTAAAAAACAGTTAATTTTATAATATTTTCCTGGATATGTAGATCTTTTTATACATAAGATTAATACATAAAAATAATATAAAAATTAATTCAGGACTTTGTAATGAAATGAAATTAAAAATACAAGATTGATTTAAAGTGGCTAGAAATATAAGAAAGAGTAGCGAAATGGGCTAACATATGTATAAGACATTTTTTAAGTAAAACAAATAAAAAATTTAATTAACCCGCATCCGTCGTTTTTAATTCAGATTTATATATTAAGAACAAACATGCATGTTTTGATTTAAGTCTTTTGTTTCTTTAAATTTTTGCTAGAATTAAGAGTTGCAGTTTTTCTTATTTCAAAATTAATAAACATTCATCATGCATAAAAAAAATTTAAAAATTAAAAACATTTCAATGAATTATATATTCTTTTTGTATCTGCATCAAATTGGTGCACAACGTGCTTTTCATTTATAGAAAGTTCCTATGGATGCGGATTAAAAAATTACTAAAATTTAAATCTTATATTTTGGTAGCAAATGTTGGCGACCCAGTAGAAATTTGAAAAATTGTAGCAATTTGTCTGAAAAGTTTTGTTAAACAAATTTCATATACATATTCAAGTCATGAATAAGGTGAATGTGTATATTTTTTGTTATTTTTAACTAAACTAATTTTAAAGCAATAAAGAAATATATCTACAAAATGCATATTAATTATTCAATTAAAGTTTTTCACTGTCTGATTTGGCCAGGGGGGACAAACGGTAGTAGTAGGGGGGCATTGCCGCCCTTGTTCCACCTTGGCTACAGGCCTGCAGGTCAGGGTCTTATTTCATAAAAATTTACAGGTGAAAATTTTACAAACTTGTAGTTGACTTGACTGGCAATTCTTAATTTTAAAAAACTTTGACAAATGCCATATTTATCTACTATTTATAATTTAATTTCACTGTCAATTAATTTTAAAATAACAAGACTAATTTTTTTGGAGGGGATTTTATTTGCTATATTTGGGCAGATTTTTTTTTTTTTTGTAAACATTTGTTATTATTTATTGGATCTTTCTCTTTGAAACTCGTGGTAGAATAAGATGGTATATGCATTTCGAAGAGGCAGACTGCCGAAACTGTCAAAAAGGGGTTGACTGCTCATAGCAAATCTGAAAACGATTAAAAAGCGAAAATTGGCCGCATTCAGTGGATTCTACTGTTGTGAACTGTTGTGGTAGCGATACCTCAGTGAGTGACGTTTTTTTCTGACTGGATTTTACTCTAAACGTCAGAAAAGTTGTAAATTATTTAATTTAATTATTATTATTATGCAATTATATAAATAATTTAAGTGCAATTGTTGACTGCGCTGAATGCGGACAATGTATGTAACACACTCTTTTATTTTTTTTCTTTTGTTAAATATTCGATGGTCGCAGTTCGTGAGAAAATAGGTAGCTGTCAAGGCTACCTAATAGTGATTTTATCATGCAAACAATTAATTCAAAAAATTAAATGACAACTCATAAAAATATTATTATAATAAAAGGATTATTATTTTTGTTTTTGCTTTGCATGTAAAAAAATAATCTGTATTATTTTGAAGCAAATGGATTGTAGCTAATAATTTATCAAATCTTAACCTAAAAATATATACATATATATAATTTCATAACCAGTGCTTAGAAGAATGTATAGTATGCAAATACATATATATATATAACAACTTGCTGAATTCCGTGTCTGTGCGACCTATTATTCTAAAGCTATTCGATATCGCAAATTTGATTTGCGTAGGAGGTGCCACGCATCCTTGTTCAACGCCTATGAAATGTTATCAGCAAACGGAATGTTTAAATTGTTGTCGAATACTGAATTCCGAGGCTGTGTAAACTATAACTAAAAATCTATTCGATATCGTAACTTTGGGCTATGTGGTATGGGCTGCGCTCTCTTGTATAACGCCCACAAATTGCTATCAGCGAAAGAGCACGTGTAAATTGTGGTCGAATACAGAATTCCAAGGCTGTGCGGCCTATAGCTCCAAAGCTATTTGATATCTCAAATTTGGGTTGCATGGGATGTGTCACGCCCCTTTGTCCAATGCCCATAAATGTTATCAGTGAAATAGCTCGTGTAAATTGTGTTCGAATACCGAAGCTGTACGACCTATAATTCCAAAACTATTCGATATCGCAAATTTTGGCTGAATGCGAGGTGCCACGCCCACTTTTGCAATGTGAAACCCTCCTTGGTATGTGTTTAATAACTTCCGAAAGTTTCATGAAAATCGGTTTAGACATATGAACTAAATTAACAAATTTTTGTATTATACGATCAAAACCGCTTGATACCTAGAAGTTATTATGATTTTTGGGCTGTAAAAGTGGACGTGTAAAAATTTATATATATAGTGACCGCCACTTGGAGCACCTACATACCAAGTTTCACTATAAAAACGTGTACAACTCCGGAATTGGCATGATTTCGAAAAAGTGGGCGCAGGTATAATGCGACCACGTCCATATTTTGTACAGTTGCCGACAGTCATCATCTGAACAAAATTCCAAAATTTTAGTTTTTGTACGATCAAAACCGTCTGATACCTTTTTTTGGTTTGTCGGCGATAGCGCAAATTTAGCTTGTATCGTAGGTACCACACCGCCTTGTCCTATTGACACCAAACTTCACAGGAACACTCTAGAGATGTTGCTTCAGTTTTCCTTTTTGAGTTTTTATGTGATATATCTACATACGAACATACCCACTAGACCGGATCGAAAATTAGATTACGCCGTTCGGGGTTTCTAAAGTTAGAGAAAATCTTTAAAATGATTTCTGCACACTTTCTCTTCAAATTGGAGAAAATCCGCCGAAGCAATTTTGATTTTGCTGAAGGTTCTTTTTGGTAAAAATTATGTTTTTTGCTTGTAACTTTTTATTTTTCACAGAACGCACACCCACATCTGCTAAAATGTTGAATTACTTACTCATACCAATATTCTGACATAAAAAGGTTTTTTAAATTTTGTTTCATTGTACCTCTTATTGACCACCAAAAGTTGAATTTTTTGCTACTTTTAAAAACACATTTTTTAAAGCAGCTGTAAAAGACATATTTGTCATTAGATTTACGTGGAATTCATATTGTTGGAAAGGTATTAAGTTCTTCCTTCTTTCTGTATATCGCTTTAAGCTGTGTGCGAAAACTGACAGAATGTTAGAAATTGACTTTAGAAATCTGATAAAATGATACGTTTCTCACTCATACAAATATATAATTATAGTAAATTTTGACGTGATTTCAACTTTGTGTATGTTTCAATAACAATTCCACGTAAATCTAATGACAAATATGTAATTTACAGCAGTTTTAAAAAAAAGTGTTTTTAAAAATAGCAAAAAATTCAATTTTTGGTGGTCAATAAGAGTTATAATTAAACATAATTTAAAAAACTTTTTTATGTCAAAATGTTGGTATGAGTAAGAAATTTTGTATTTTAGCAGATGTGGGCATGCGCTTTGTGGAAAATGAAAAGTTACAAGCAAAAACATGCTTTTTTAACCAAAAAAATACCTGCAGGAGAATCAAAATTGCTTCGGTGGTATTTCTTCAATTTGAAAAAGAAGTATGCAGAACTCATTTTAATGAGATCCTCCAATTTTTGAGCTCCGAACGGCTGAATTTTTTTCTCCATACAAGAACGATCCGGCCTAATACCTACATACATAAATTTGCGTTACTAATTTTCTAACCTTTCCAACGGTGGCAAAGCGACCACAATCGGACAATAAACGTCATAGTTATGGATATTGAAGTCGAAATCATATGAAGTACATAAAAACAAGTCACAAAAAAGTCACACAGAAATCCAAAATAAGCAGATTTTTGTATGAATGGAGATCGAACCATATTCCGGGATCAGATTCGAAATTCGAAAAAATTTTCCATTTCGAAACCGGTAGTTCGTATGCATCGTGCGACATGCATCTCGCGCATGTTCTTAAAAAATCATGGAGAATCCTACTATGAAACTTCTTCTGCATTATCTACATATTTCAGGCTTCAATGTAAAAATGTTAAAACAAATTCCAATTACCGTGAAATTCTTCAAATTTGAATTCCAAATTCAAACAACCGGTTTCGAAATTTAAATTTTTTTTGAATTTCGAATGTGATCCTGGAATTAAAAAATAGGATCAATTTTCTATATAAATCTATAAAGAAATATTTTTTTAATTTTTTTACCTACAAAAATGTTTTTTTAAAAAATCGCGTTTTTCAACAACTCCAACCCTTAGAAGCCTATAACTTAGCAACAAAGGCAGATAATTTCAATTAATGTATTTTTTCTAGGAGAATATTATGGCAATTAAAAAAAATTTTGGACACCTATTATTTTTTGTGTAACGCAACACGTAGAATTTGCCATATGCAAAGTCAGATATCGGATCTATTTTTCCTGAAATCGTAACATTTTGGGAAAAATCGGATTCAAGACTGAAAATTTTAAAAAATCCGATATATCGGACCATATAACAACACTGAAGTGAAGTTATTTCCGTAAACTTTTTGTATACCTAATTTGAACTCGGATCCTTGATGAACAAAAAAGGTATCGAGATAATCCAAACTGAGTTTAAAGCGAAAGACTAGCCTTTTTAGTCAGCATACCGGTTTTACGGATTATGATTATGTTGACTTTTGGTATAGCCCAAACGTAGCAAATCTTGAAAGTCTGGCAAGTTAGAGCAATTCTGAAACCGCATTTTAATTTAGCATTCAGAAATACTTTGAAAATGATAATAGAGTTGTTGTTTGTTGGCTCATATTGGTCTTTGTCATGGAAATTTCTTTGAACATTTTTAAAGTGTAATTCAAAGCACTATTAAAATATACTTCTAACAAAACGTAATTATTAAAATAAGTAAAGAAATCAAAACTTAACAAGGCACTAGAAAAATTCATTAGGTCTGTAAGGTACTGAAAAATTACCTACTGGGTGGATTACTATAGAAGTACTTAGTGCTTAGTATAAGAGATGTTTACTCGCAGTGAGTTCAACTAAACCTAATGATATATTAATTTTCTCACAAGCCAGTGCTCTGAAAGCAATGCCCGCTCGGTACAAGTTTTTATCAGCTTCGTTGCTGTTTCGGGTGGTTTCTTTAACATATTGGCAAGAACAACAAGTAACACATTGCCATCAAGAACACGACGTAAACTATAGAGTCTCGTGACAGAACATTGGTAGGGGTCGTACTTAGACTAGAGAAGCACTTCGTATGAGCGGAAACAGCATACATAATATTTCTCTGGCTTCGAACGTTGAAATTTTCGAATATAATATTCCAAGCGAATGCCGCGGTAACATTCAGTTGCAAACGGGTTCTCGACAGACATTCACTGTGTTTGATTTCTTGTGTGTCTATCGAATATTGAAGAAGAATAAAAGAAAATAAAATAAATTTAATTTCGGTGCTAAAATTTCGTGTGTTTAGAAGAAATTCTTAAAAGTAAAAAGAGTGTTTTGAAGAAGTTTTACAAATCGAATAACAAAAGCATTTGCTCAAAATCAAAGTAAGTCAAAGTTACAGTGGAGAATAAAATGAATTTATAATATTTCCGATGACGATTTTACAGTTTTTACAGTAGTTTTTCGTAGCTGCGTATTGAAATTGTTGTAAAACGTGTCCTTTGCTTTTCAGGCATTAACAGAAAGGTCAGGAAGAATTGGGCGTAAAGTATAGAATAAATGCATACACTTAATATTTCAAAAAATTTTCATAGAAAACGACGATCGTTAATTAAATAAATATGTGAAATTCTGAATTATGGCATTTGCATATATTTAATTATTCACTAAGCTTTACACGTGATACTTAAGGTGTCTCTGCCAGACTTCCTCATGAAATATTTGCCTGTGCATGAGTGTCTATTTTAAATTCAAAGAGAAATGAATGAATAAGAGACCCATTTTGGTGGCGCGAAGTTCTTCACATATCGCATTGGTATCGAATTGCTTTAGTAATTGTTTAAATAAAATAATTTATATTCCGCCATATCAGCAAAAACCACAAAAAAAATATGGAAAAATTGCGCCTTTTTTCCTGTGGTTTACATGTTGTACAGTTTGTCGTTCACAAATAACACTGAACTTGGAGAACCTTGCATTATTTTAACTTTTATTTTTTTCCGGTTGCAACGTATTAAAACACGTAAACACTATAAACGACGTAATTGCTTTTGTTAGGCTTTCTAAAAAACAGCTAATGGCTAAAATAAATATCATGTAACAAGATAAAATATAAAAGAAGAACGCTGCTATAACATGAGGGCACAAAAAAAAAAGTCCAATTAGTTGAAGCACATTAAGTGGAAATATAAATGGAATTTATAGAAATTTACTGTATTAATTTTAATAAATACTATTTTGCATTTTAGCTGAACAAATTTTTTTTAAATGAAATTATGAAACTTCATAAGTACAAAAGTGCACATAACCATAAATCCGATTATTGTTTGCAATAACATTACCTTTCATTTCCTAGTGGGCGTCTCTTCGACTCTGGAGAATGGTACATGAGTCTTTATTGTCTGCTCAAAAGGCAAATATTTGGTTAGAACTGTTTTTATGATCATCAAACCATCTATGTATATTCGGTTACAAATAGCGGTAAATTCTTACCAACGTGTATTGATTTTGTGTTTGGCTTAATTTTCAAATGACGCATACATCGTATTATAGACGAGGACGACACGTTAACAAAAATACAAAACGTAGACGTTGTGAAAAAAAAATTCAATAACAAACGGCACAAGCGGAAAAAAATTACAACAATAACAAGCCAAGTTTAGCCAGACCAAGTAAAGAAGCACAAAGTTAGCACCTTTGACGTAAGCCGACTAGCATTTTCAAAAAATTAGTGACCTTACTTTCTGACGCCACTATCTTTCATCATCCTCTTTAATCCTGCGTGGATGTCCTTTCCTTCAATTTATTTGCCATGTGGTATGGGTAGTCGTGGGTGTTTAAGGATAATGGCTCGCGAGGATTTGTTGACTCTAAGGCCGCCAACCAGCCGCATTTTTTGAACTGTCAAAAATGTGCAAATTATTCAAACATGCGCAGTGCTAGTTTTTATGGTAGCAGCTACAGGGTTGCCAAAAGGTCACAACAAAACAGTTAAATTGTATTACTATCTATAAAAGTAGTTATGTTTTTCGGCGAAGACCTAACATAATGGAAATATTTCTTAAAGCAAAATTAAAATATTACAGTTTCTTCCCATACTCTACTATTAAAATGTTCAAATTCAAAAATATTTTTTCATTAGGTCTGAAAAGACATTACGGATATTCACGATGTGGTGTATTTCTAATAAATTTTTTAAAAATGTACAATATTAACAACTTACAGTGTTTTTTTCATGATGCGATGAAAAATATAACTTTTTAATTGAGCTGATTTTTTTTATGTACTTTTGTTTGAAAATATAAATTGAAAGCATCATTTAATTGTAGAATATCATAAAAAATTGGAACAAATCACTAAATTATACTAATTTTTATTAAATAAACTCACAGCGCAGCTGGT
The DNA here is from genome assembly GCA_963920525.1 of Dichetophora obliterata. NCBI lineage: Eukaryota > Metazoa > Arthropoda > Insecta > Diptera > Sciomyzidae > Dichetophora > Dichetophora obliterata. The sequence goes on from OY986438.1 coordinate 184,808,233, forward strand.
AGCATCCTCTATGTTGAGTAGAAATGCTTTTGCGATCAGCTGACACAACGCAATTTACAAAGAATACAATAGGGTTTCATCGTTGTATTGCTGCAGGGTAGTATTTTGAACACTGTGCATTTTGTTTTTGTAGTTTTACAAAATTTACTACAAATATCAAAAATACACAATACAAGGGCAAATAACCCACATCGTGAATACCCCTTTAAACCGAATTTCAAAAGTACATAACATCGATGTGGCTCAGGGCAAATTCGACAGTTATTGTAACAAATATGAAAGCTACGAAATTTAATTTCGATCTGATTGCATCTGCTGCGGTTTGGGGATAAAGTCAGGACTTTTTTAAAAGTTAATTGTATGAAAAATCTTAAGAAGGGGTTTGGTTAGTACAAACATGAAATGAAGCTACACAAAATTCCGTCCTGTTCTGATCACATCTTCCTGCTCTAAGATATCATTAAAAAATTACTTAAATTATAAAAAAAAATTATATTGATGTTTAGATAAAGTTATAGGTACTTTTAGTTATAGAAAATTTTTTCCAATTAACATAATCTTCTTCTTTTAGAATGTCCTCGAAAATGGCATATATTTTAAAAATCATAAATATCGTTAAAAATTAGAGCTTAATCAGCTGATAATACGATTAACTAAGCTCATATAAAATTTCATTACGTCTGACCCCAAATGCCTACTTCCTTGCCCTTGAATGAGTGTCCTTAAAAATAACATATTTCTAAAGATTGTTTGTATCGCAGTAAACATGATGAGGGTCAATAATTATAAGAAAGAAAAGTGCATATTAAAATTTTTATCTCGATAAAATAATATCTTTCTTTTCCAAAATATCCTTAAACATCACGGTGTCCAAGAAAATTTTGTATTTTTTCAATATTGAATCAATTTCAATAGATTTATGATAGCTGATTTCGTATTAGATCTTAGGATATATACTGTTGAATGACTGAAATACGAGTTTTTAAGGCATGCTTAAGTAATGATTAAAAATAAAAGATAAAATCTTCAAAACAGACTTGAAAGCTAGAGCAGATTATAGTACCTAGTCTCACAATGTTTGGTAGCATAATCGTATGCTATTTCCAAAAATTTAACATTAAAACTGTGCGAGCCTAGATTTTATTGTTTTAATTGTTTTGAAAACACATACTAATCCTTACTAATATAACAAAAATTAAAAATTACCTGTTTGTTTGCTTGTCCGTCTTTCACGTTTCAACAGAATTTAATGAAATTTAAAATATAGATGAATAGGTTGTAGGCTATTTTAAAATCTTCAAATCTTCAGATTGCAATAAATGCAACTACAATTATTACAAAACTTACAGGTATAGCGAATTTGTACAGGTAATGCAAATTTTTCTTTCTTAATTTTATAGGCTGAAAAATTAAATTTAATTTTTGTGTGTGGTTTATGCAAACTGAAAATTTTTAATCATTTGTATCATTTTCAATAAAAGCTATACTCTTAAAATTTGTTTTTTTAATTGTTTTGAAAATTACATACAAACTATTTTAATAATAGGGGTATTCGCAATGTGATGTATTTGCTCTTGTATTGTGTATTTTTTATAAATGTGATGTTTGTAGTAAATTTTGTAAAATTACAAAAACAAAATGCATAGTGTTTAAAATACAACCCTGTAGCAAAAATACAACGACGAAACCTTATTTGCAAAAGCATTTCTACTCATATATATGTGTTTATTTAATAAAAAGTATTATAATTTGGTGTTTCGTTACATTTTCTTATGATTTCCTACAGTCAAAAGATAATTAAAATTTTTATGTATATCCAAACAAAAATGATCTGATTTTAAAAATACATTACTTTATTGAAGGTTCGTTCACAATAACTTGTAAATATTGTATATTTTGTAAAAAATTATCACAAATACACTATATCGCGAATACCCCTAATGTGAAGTTATAGATAAAAACTTACTACATCATTCAAGCTTAATTAAAGGATTTCACCATGATCCATTCTTTTTTAATAATTGCTCAAATATGCCTAAAAGTGCATATTTTTTTATTCAACACTACATATCTTAATATCGATCAAAGATAAAAAATTCTGATGCCAGAATCCGAATAAGCATCTATACATATACTGAAATAAACTACAATATGGAAAAACAGTTTTTTAAAATACCTTGATATTTAAGGACATCATATCAAGAATAAAACTCAATTTTTTATTTTAAATTACTAGATATCATTAAAAAACCATTGTTTTAACAAATTCAGTATACATTTTTTTAAATTCGATCTTACATTGTTTATTGATTTACATTGGTCGCACTTTAATACCTCAAAAGATTATGTAATTTAAAAAATAACATAAAATTTTCGAGTTACATATTTGGCTTTGCTAAAATTGCGTTAAAAAGTACATATAATCTTGCGGACTTTTCTGAAGACCAAAAAATATGTTATACTGCACTTAACGCTGAATCACTCAGAATGATCAATATTTTCTTATGTTTGAAAGTTTTTATTTTTTTTTTAGTGTTCGAATAGTGCCAAATTTGAATTAGAAATTTAATTAAAACAAAAGTTTGCGCATGCCGACTATAGAACTAAAACGTGAAAATAATTACTATTGACACTTACCTTATTAGCACTTATCTGTATGGGAAGGTTTTGTTAATTATTTTTAATTTCTATATAAGTCATAAAAAAAAAACACAATAAGTCAAATGAACCTCTTCAAACTACAGATAAGACTCGTATTATGTAGAATTTTTAAGCGTGCGAAGGAACGAACAAATATATTCGACAAAAAAATCAATATGAAATAGATAGTGAAAATACAAAACGAAAAAAAATATTTAAAGTTTATTTCGACAATTTTTTTGCAATAAAATCAATATAAAAATTAAAAAATGTAAAAAAATCAGCATGAAATATAATAGATATATGAAAATGAAAAATAGATAATGAAAAGAAAAAAATTAAAAAATTTTTTAAATTTTTCCCTGACAACTTTTTCGTAATTAATTGCACACGTTTTTGGCGTAAAAATGTGTTTTGAATAAGTTAAAAATAACACCTTTAGCCTTATTCTGGTGATTGACAATTGATGCATTTTGTACAAAAAGGACAGACTTATTGCATGAATAGCAGATAATGATTATATTATCATAAACTAACGTCCTGCAAAATTTCACATCGATACGAAGAACTTTATTGTCGTTTTATTGTCTCAATTTTAACAGCTATTTGATAGGGTTGTAAAATTATTAGGTGCCAAGAAGTGTGGACTTCACATGAATAAGACGAGTTCAATTTCTAGCATACATATGAAAAAAAATTTATTTATTAGGTTATAGTACATGATAGTATATAGTATAGATTTGGCTATAGTAAATGATGATGTATGTGTGGTGTCTGTAACAACAATATAAAAATTACGGTGGGGACTCAATGGATGCGTAAGATATGTTTATTTTCACAACTAAACAAAAACATTTTTTAATTTAAATTTTTGTTTAAATGTTAAAATGTGCCTATCTCATAAACCTATTGTTTTCCCACCTTAATTTTTATATTGCTGAAAAGGTTATTTTTCTTTAAGACGCAATTATTTGAAAAATTATTTTGAATTTTTAAAAGGTGTTCTTCGAACCTCTTCTTAGAAATCAATTACCAAAATTATTTAAGGATTAAAGTCCGTTTAATTACCTTTTCAACGCTAGATCAAACTTAGAATTCTGTTAAGCAATTCGTCTGTAAAAAAATACATCAAAAAATATTTGCGCTTAGATTGTAAAATGACCCATCTAGTTAACCCACCCTGGTTTTTATGTTGTTAAAAAGGACATTTTACCAGCTTTAAGAGAAATTATCAATTACCTTACCGCAAGGGATGGAACCTCCAACCACCAAAATTTTCTAAATTATTTTGAGATTAAATTCTTTTTAATAACCTTTCTAATGGTAGTTCCAACAAAACATTCGGTTATGAATTGTTTGAAATATGAATTTTCGTAAAATCGATTTTTGACGTTTTTGCCGATTTTTATCAATTTATTTTATTTTTTATTTTTATTTATTATTAAGTCTATGAAAGAAATATTTCTTACAGACCATTATATACATATAATAAAAACTAAGTACAAAAATTTACAAAAAAGTATTTAATACATTTTTCATTTGATTTTTAGAAATGGAGAAATCCAGATTAAGATTTGAACTGACATTAAATAAATTAAGAGTTCTAGAAATAGGCACATTGGATACATAATTAGTGCGAGACATTTCCAAATAGAATGGGCAAAAATGTCTAAGTACTCTAGTAGGAATATTAAAATTAAACATAGATAAGAGTTCAGGACTTTCAACAATACCGGTTATGATATCATGTACAAAAAGAAGAGATAAAATATTTCTCCTAATCTCTAATGACTTAAGCCCAATTAATTGTCAACGGGCACTATATGAGGGAATAGAACCTTCAAAATTAAGGGACCGCAGAGCAAAGGGACGCAGAGAAAATGATTTATGGATACGTTCAAGTCTAAGCTTATTGCGACTCATAAAATGGGTTCCAAACGATGGACGCATACTCAAGTCTCGAGCGGACTAGACTTGTAAATAGGACTTTAAATGTATAAGGGTCACAAAAACACGAGCCATTTCGACGTATAAAAGCAAGCATTGCGTACGCCTTTGGTACAATATAATCCAAATGCGGAACAAAAGTGAGTTTGACATCAAAGACAATACCAAGGTCTTTAAACTGCTCCAAATGTAATAAGTTAGTGCCATTAATGCAATAAGATGATTGAGTGGGATTTTGAGACCTAGAATAAGACATACAAATGCACTTGTCCAGATTCAAGAAGAGACAATTTTTATGACACCAGGTGTTAAGATTAAAAATTTTCATATTGAAGGGATTCAATATCAGCCAAGTTATTTACTCTGAGAAAGACCTTAAGGTCATCGGCACACAAAAGACATTTACAGCTTTTAAAAATAGCTGTAAATAAATATGATAAATAATAAGGGCCCCAAAATGCTGCCCTGCGAGATACCAGACGTAGCCATATATGGGTAGGATTTAACATTATCAAAGGCTACGACACACTGCCTATTAGACAAGTATGAAGTCAACCAACTAAGAAAGCCCCAATGAAATCCAATCCATTGAAGTTTTTTGATTAAAAGAGAATGGGAGACTTTATCAAAAGCTTTTGCAAAGTCTGTGTAAATGACATCCACCTGACATCCATCCGGCACGCAGATAAACAGTACTCAGTGAAAAAAACCAAATTTGAAATTGTAGAGCGACCAGGCATAACTCCATGCTGATACGGGGATATAACTTTCTTTACAGCAAAAAACATTTTCTCTTTGACAATGGATTCGAAGAGCTTTGAAATGGTAGAGAGCTTGGATGTAGGTCTATAATTGGCAACATTATTTTTTGAACCAGATTTTTGGACAGGAGTTACCAAAGACACTTTCTAGCTATCCAGGAAATTGCCCTAACACAATGAACTATTAAAAATTAGCATAAGAGGAGATGCTAAACTGATTGCACATTTATCTAAGAAGAAAGAACAAAAACCATCAACATCTAGTTTTTGTGAAGATTTCAGTCAACGAATACCATTAACAACATCCATTTCAGTCAAAGCGAGCTACTCAAAGCCAATTTCTGGAAAAATTACTCGAAGCCTCAAACTCAACATTTTTAACCATTAACAATTTTGACAATTTAAATTTAATTTAGTGCACCAAAAGTAATTTTTGTCCAAAAAGCAGCTCCGCCAAAAATCACGCCAAACTTATTTTCCCCAACTTAAGATTTTTATTTCCGTCAGTGATGCTCCATGCAAAATTTGACCCATATTGGATATGGTCATTCCGTAATTTTTATTTTTTTGGTACGATAAATTCAAAAAATATAAAATATTTAAATTTTACATTCTGAGCTCAGAAAAAATTCAGGAAGTTTTGTTTTTAAAGCTTTTCATGCGATCAGAAAATGCAGATTGGCTCAAAAAGATATTCACCTTTGAAAAAGAAACAAACGAAGGTAGCGAGTCAACCTATTCATGTGCATCTGACAAATAAGAATCATAAAGTCCGCGGTTTTGCAATAAATTTATCCAGCCAATCCGTATTTTCCTGTCACAAAATATGTACTGGACAAAATATCATTAAATTTGTCTAAACTCAGAAACTACATTGCATTTATAACAATTTTTTCATCAGAGAAAGATGCATTAAGTAAATAATTTGGTCCAATTACAAAAAATGCGCATACATAAATCAATAAAATTGACAATTTTACCTATTCATCAATTGAATAACAAAGAGTTTGGACTTTTTATATTTTTCTGTATCATTACTTTTGACACAAAGAGAGCTGCAGAACATTTTCCAAAGAGAATCACAATTGATTTGAACAAAAGTTGTTGCTTTATCAAAGATCTGCACACATACTATATTTTATACATACACTTTTATTCATACAAAAATCGGATCGATAAAAGGTGCCTGCAAAAAGTGCGTCTTACATGACTTTTTAAAATAACCAAATTTTATAGATATCTTTAAGAACATAACAAATACATTTTATCACTACTTACCGAAAAACACTTTAGAATTTATTTTAAAAAAGCAATCTCCACTATTGTACCATTAGTCTACGAGCTACAAGCTCTCAAAGACTTGAGTCTCGATATTCTCGAATCACAGTTTTGTCTCCCACACTTTTTTTGCACCCAATGCATCAATTGTAAATTTATTGACAGCTTTAAGGACTTCTTATTCTAAAACGTAATCCAAAGCCCATTACATGACAAAACTGTCAACACTACTAGAAAAAATATTCCTAACAAATAACTTTGCGATATATTTTTGGAGTTTCCAACTCCATTGACTAAAAAAATAGCACTTAAAAACTAGCTTGCCAATGAATTTACAGTTGTCAATCACTAGAATAAGGCTATTATTCTTAATGTTGTTAATAAGAATTATTTAAAATAATGAAAAAGTTTCAGCGACAAAAAACATATTAGGGTAGGGCTGCCATACGTCCCGGTTTTGAGATCGGTGTCCCGGTGCACAGTAAAAATGTCCCGGTTAAAAATATTGAATAACAATGAAAAGTGTAACAGTAAAAACTGAATATTTTTTTTTGCAAATGCATAAAAAATGGAAGTATTTTAATTAAATACTAAATTAAAAGAGGGAAAATAAACTTGTTAAAAATAGTACAATTTTTGTTCGCTGTTCCAGGACACAAAGGAAATGTTGAGCGAATATTTTCACTGGTCACCTCGCAATGGAGTAAGGAAAGAAACTCGCTAAACATGACTACCTTGGAAAGTATTATACAAAGCAAATTTTATTATTCTCTGACGTGCACAGAATTTTATAACTTTTTAAAAGCGCAAAAGCATGTTCTTGGCGAAACAAAAAAAATCTGCAAAATATGATTGGGCCAAACCCAAGAATTGATGCTTTTTATTTTTTTTTTATAAGATTTATTAGTTATGAATGTACTACATAATTTGTGTACCTGTGAATTATTATTGTTTAAGTTTTTTTTCAAATGGCAATTTATTTATAATGTTAAAATTGCGTATTTGTTTTTGGGTGAAAAAATATAAAAAAAGTGTGCAAAGTTGTCCTGGTCAAGTGCTGTAGACTTATGGCAGCTCTATATTAGGGGCCATTTAAGAATTACGTAAGCACTAAAGGGGGGGAGGGGGTCTTTATTTATTTTTTTTACTATTTCTAGTTTTCTACAAAATTTAGTCGATTTTGGTTTGAAGACATATTGGCAACCCTACTTGTCTATGCTTGAAAACGAAACACATTTTCAGGGATTCCCGATGCATGTACCAACGTTTACGGAAGCATGGGTGGGGAGAAAGAGCTTTGCTTACTGTTGCTGACTATGGGAAGGGGGATTAATAATTAAAAAAACGCTTACGTAATACTTGAACGGCCCATTAGGGGTATTCACGATGTGGTGTATTTGTGATAAAGTTTTGCAAAATTTACAGTATTTACAACTTATTGTGAACGAACCTTCTTGTATTTTTTTTTTGAAAAGTCTTTTATTTTTAAAAATCCGCTGATTTTTGTACGTACTTAATTAAATGCAATAAAATATATTTAGGGTATTCACATGGTGTGCTATCATGTCATATTGTCATATTGTCCTAAAATTTTACAACTAAAATTTACAAGATAAATAAATGCAAATAAGAAACAGCTCTTTGATTTCGACACTTCAATAAACATAGCTTTCAGAGTTGTAATATATTAGTACTTTTTTATGTGGAAGGCAACAAAAAAAATTTTAAACTTATGTAAAATCTTAGGACAATATGACATTATGACATGATATTACACCTTGTGAATACCCTAATTATGTTCAAGTTGTTTATTTAACAGACAAAAAATATTGAATTGTCTGTACATAACAATTTCAGATGAGAATATTTTCTTGTTTCATCTATTTTAGGGCGTGCTTTTTAGTAGTAGGGCTATTTTGGGGGCTATATAGGTTTTATATAATCGAAAGTAATTACTACTAATCAATTGTTTGATGATCGAATTATAAACACAGTTGTTTAGTATGTCACTAAAAAATGTTCGTAGTTCATGACTTTATGTCCTATAGAATGCACCATAATCAATCTAATGCGACGTCACATACTCTATAACCAGCGGATGATCAGAACACTTCCAACGATACCTCATTTGCCAAATTATGATAAGTAGTTCAGAAGTTAGCTGTTTAGTTGACTTTCTGTCCCCTAGAGGGCGCTATATTTTTATTTTTTATTTTTTTAATTTTTTTTTTAAAAGATCAATGAACCAAGGTGTGTGCCTTAAACAAACAACGTTTGGTCTTTGACCTAAAAGGTAAGGGATAGATTGTTAGAGGAAGAATTGATTGGAGCAATACGTGAATTATCGATTAGGCGGAACAAACGTAAAAGACAATGTGAATTGCTTATAAACGAGGCTAGTGTTTTGCCTTAACTTCGGCAAGCATTTCCAGCCCTCAGTTGTTCCTGTCCTATAATTCCACATGTTCCAAAATTTAGCTATGGATTTTTTGTTTAAATAATTCTTTTGTGTAGCAAAGAACAAAGAAAGTGAAAAGAACCATGCCCGACCTCGGATTCGAACCGGGGACCTCTGAGTTGATAGTCTAGCGCACTCTTCACTAGACTACAAAGGCCGACAAATATAGTGTGACGTCACATGGCCTATAACCAGCGGACGAGGAAAACGCTTCCAACGATACCTCATTTGTCAAATTATGATAAGTAGTTTACAAGTGAGAGTGGAACAGATAAACATACATACATACATACCGGTCAAACATATATACCGGTAGTCGGGTAATAAAAGACATGACACCGCAATTTTGGTGAAAATTCTGTTAAAATACCTTGGTACTTTATCCTGATAAAAATATATACACAAATGTTTAATCCTAAAATCCCTCACATTTATTTTAACAGACAATTTTTTTGCCCAGTAAATTAAAGCAGAAAATTAAAATATAAGCAATTAAATATAATTTACAACTTAATGTGTACAATTCAGCTACTAGCTACGTCGTTAATATTGTGTAAATTTCCTTAAAACAGTTTATTTAGAGATTTCATGAACGTGTCATTAAATAATAAATCGTGTGACATTATTTATTAAGCATTTTAATTTTTGCATCTATACTACAGATTAATTTAATACGCTATACAATTCAGTCATTACCAATTGAAAATTGATACAGTTTGGCTAGGATTTTTTCAAAGCCACTTACCTTCGTTAGGGTTTTCTAAAAGTTCAAATAAACAACTAATGATAACAGCTAAAAACTTGCCTATCATAGCAAAATAAATATGTATACAATTACGCAATCGTGAAAAAACCCACTCGTAATACTATATATAATTTTCAAGTACCGACGCGACAACTTATTGTAAATAATATAGAATAAAAAAATAACGCGAACTTTGAAATAAATGCTACTCTGAACACCCTTCAGATTTAGTAATGATGATGACATTTAACATTTGTTATAACATTTTAAACAATTAGTTAAGGCAATTTGTCACAAGTTAGTTGCCATGAAGGGCAATATTTTGCCTTTTATCTATAAGAACTTCCGCCCACACAAAATTCTATTTAAATCTTGTAATTTTTTTTTTGTTGCCACAATGCATATTTGTATTTATTTATGTCGTGTATTTGATTTTTATTACATTGTAAAAATTTAATTTTGCACACGCCAACAATATATCTAATGCGATTGAAAAAGATTTGATTTTGCGTCTATCAAAAGTCATAAAAGTGCTATCAACTTGTGGCTTAGGATTTGTCTTGGGATGTGACAATTTTGAAACAATGTCTGCAATGTAGTATATATATATGTATATATGAAATAAAGACAGCGCTGTTAGCAAATTATTAATAAATTCAGTGGATTGAATATTGCAAAAGTGTATGAAGTGTCTCAGACTGACCCTAAAAACTGCTTGATCAAAACTTTTTTATATGGGTTAAATAACGATGTTTAAAGACACTTGCTCAAAAAAATTCGAATTGCTGTACTGTATTGAAAGAAATATTCCAGAAGAAAAAATGCTTGTTTTACATAAAAATGGGGTTGGGTCCTAAAATTTGACTTCTAATGTTATTGAAAAAAATTACGTACACAAATGTGAAAAAAAATTCTGACTACAAATTCTTTTTTATTATTTTGTAAAAAAATTCTGACTACAAATTTTTTTACTTTTTATTTTCATAATTAAATTTCCTTAACTTATAAGGGCACAACCATTTTTCTCTGTGGATTTGCGTCAACTGAATAGAGATTATAGATGAATATATTATTTTGTCAACAGAATTTGTGAACGTAATTTGTTTGTAAATATTTTGTGAGCAACAAAAATTTTTTTTTTTCAATATATTGTCCAAGTGCAAATTTGTATAAAGGATTATTTGGCTGTTTCTGTTAAATTTTAGTATATTTGGACTAGTTTTTTGTGCATAAAGTAATAATATTATTTCCAAATAAGCTCTAGTTTTCGAGACATTTGTGAAAACGTGAAACAATTGAATATTGACTAGTGCATCGGAGCATTATGCTAAATAATGATTTGTTTTTGCACTAAATAATTTTATTTTTATTTAATATTAATGTTGATATCTTACCAAATATTTTGAGTCATCGATCATTCAAATGAAGCGATTATTTTAGTCCCACCCAGATTGAAAGCATTCTAAGGAAATTGGTTTATTTTGCATTTTTGTGTCATTTTGTCACATTTAACAGGCCAGGAATGGAAAAAACTTTAAGATACTTAAATTTTGAGCTGCTGCACACCTCGTTCGGAAAAAAAACAAACCTCAAAAACAGTAACGTTTCTTTCACATAATGTTTTTTAGACATAAAACCATAATTAAGAAATGAATACCTCTTTATTTCCCCATATATAATCTCTATTAAAAAATTTTTTTTAGCATTTTCTTAATATTTAGTGGTAAGTGCTTTTTTAGTGTATGTTTTCATAAAATAAGTAATTTGTTCTTATCCTCATAATGAAGTATTACAGGGAATTCTTTGGAGATTAAAACTGCATGAGAAAAAAAATAGTAAGTTTTTTTTGTAAAACAAGCTTAAAGTGAAAAAAGAAAATAAAAAACATATAGTGCTATAAATTATTCCATGATTGAAAATACCCGAAAACTTTAAAAGGTATTAACTTGTTAAAAAGCTTTAAACCCCGTTTCAAATGGGTTCCTATCTGTAATACTTTTGAAGTCTAGAGGTAGTCATTACTGCGTTCTTGGTGACTTGAATATAAATAAAATCACTTGGAATAACTTTTTAGATAATAACGTTCTTATTCCTACTAATGTTAGCCTAGGTCATGAAATGTACTTATTGGCCCTTTTTTAAGTTTAGATTTTATGCAAATCAATGGGTTTCCGTATAAATTAAATAGATTTTTGGATCTTACTTTTATTAGCAAAGATTTCAATTATAGTATTGAACTCTGTCATATGCTTATCTTTGATTCTAACTTACATCATGTGCCTCTAGTGCTAAACATATCATTTTAGAATTTTTTTTTGCAAGGTGGCTAACTTTATGAACTCAACTATCTGTTATAACTTCAGTCAATGTTATTTTGATGAACTTAATTCTGCTATTCTGAATGTGAATTGGGAGCATAATTTGCAATATTTGAATACTTATGATTCTTTTATCTTTTTTAAATCTAAATTTTTAAACATCTGCGACAGAATTATCCCTCAATGTCCCAGAAGGAATTTTAAGCTTCCATGGTCTTAAAAAGTTGAAAAATTTGTTACGCAAAGTTAATGGCACGTTAAAGTTAATTTGTTGTACAAGGTATGAGCACTCCGTTATGCCAGAAATAATATTGTAAATAAATAAGAGGGAAACCATTGTCCTTCTATTTACAAGTGATTTTAAATTAATAAATTTACAACGAGCTTCGTAAGAGGGCAAGAGATACGTAAAGTTTTAGAACAAAGTGCAAATTTAAGAAATTTACGTTGGACGCGTTCCAAACGATTTATGTGAGTATCATAGTACGGGTTACTAAATTTGTTACGCAAATTTTTCAATTTATATTACCTATTAAAATTATATTCAATAAATCTCTACTGTTGGGAATTTTCTTGGATGCTTGGAAAGTTTCTTTCATCACTCCAATTTTTAAAAATGGAAATAAAAATCAAGTATGTAATTACAGACCAATATCCAAGTTTTCTAATTTTTCAAAAATGCTTGAGAGTATTGTAAAATTGAAACTCTCTTTTGAAATAAAAAATATAATCTCTCCGAACCAGCATGGCTTTATGCCGAATCGGTCAACACTCACAAATCTTGCGACCTTCTCAGACTATTGCATATCGGCGTTCGAAGATGGCATGAAAGTTGATGCTATCTACACGGATTTTGCAAAAGCGTTTGATAGGATCTCTCGTCATATTTTATTAACAAAACTTTTTCATTTGGGATTTCATACAAATTTTTTACATTGGGTTAAGTCATACCTAAGTAATAGACTATGTGCAGTATCCATTCAAGGAGACACCTCGAATCCATTTATTGCCTCCTCTGGCGTTCCTCAAGGGATCATTCTAGGACCAATCTTTATTATTTTTATTAATGACATTAGTAACTGTTTCATAAACTCAAAGTTCTTGATGTTTGCTGATGACTTCAAAATCTTTTCACGAGTTAGTAGTACTACTGATATGCTTACTTTGCAATCCGATATAAATAATCTTTATGAACGGTGTTCCCGAAACCATTTATCCTTGAATATTGATAAATGTTTTACAGTTTCTTTTTCTAAATCAAATACCTCAATTCGAAATCAATACAACTTCAATAGTCAACCTTTGAAGTCTGTCCCATTATTTAAAGATCTGGGAGTTACATATATTTGACTCCAAATTCACGTTTGTCTATCACTTAAATTATATAATTCCAAAATCTTATTCACTTTTAGCATTTATTAAGCGCAATAGTTATGAATTTTCTGATCCATATACGCTTAAAATTCTTTACACAAGTCTGCTGAGGTCTAGATTAGAATATGCTAACTTTATTTGGAACCCGTACTATGATACTCACATAAATAGTTTGGAACGCATCCAACGTAAATTTCTTAAATTTGCACTTTGTTCTAAAACTTTACTAATCTCTTGCCCTCTTACGAAGCAGAGTCATAGTAATATTTTATCAACTATGTACTCCATTGATTTTTCTGTATCTAAGACAATATTGTTCAATCAATTATCTTCAATTTATGAAGTTGTAACATATTATTATAGCACATATAATTATATATTATTCTAAATTTAAAAAAAAAAATTAAAATTATTAAAATTGTATATAGTATAGTATAGTATAGTATAGTATAGTATAGTATAGTATAGTATAGTATAGTATAGTATAGTATAGTATAGTATAGTATAGTATAGTATAGTATAGTATAGTATAGTATAGTATAGTATAGTATAGTATAGTATAGTATAGTATAGTATAGTATAGTATAGTATAGTATAGTATAGTATAGTATAGTATAGTATAGTATAGTATAGTATAGTATAGTATAGTATAGTATAGTATAGTATAGTATAGTATAGTATAGTATAGTATAGTATAGTATAGTATAGTATAGTATAGTATAGTATAGTATAGTATAGTATAGTATAGTATAGTATAGTATAGTATAGTATAGTATAGTATAGTATAGTATAGTATAGTATAGTATAGTATAGTATAGTATAGTATAGTATAGTATAGTATAGTATAGTATAGTATAGTATAGTATAGTATAGTATAGTATATAATAAATGAAAAATTAAAAATGAAGTTATTGTTATAAATGATTAGCTGAGCCCGGTGTGCTTCGCTACCCCCCTCGTAGAAAATAAAATTTAAAGTATTTATATATTTACAAAAATTTATTTATATAATTTGATTATTGCAATGCTTCGCCTCTTTTTTTGTTGTAAACGAATTAGAATTCAGCACTGAATCGCATGTAATTTGCTTCATGCTCCGCCTTTTTATTTTTAGACCAATCAAAAAGCAGAAATTACACAATCAGCTGTTTCGCAGTCAGTTGTGGGAGAATGAGAATGGGGTAACCCCACTCTCTATTTAAATTAACACGTATTATAAAAGCAGCTGTTTTGAAGACAGTGGTGGAACAAAGAGAATGGGGCTACCCTACTATTTTAATTAATATGTATTTTAAATTTGTGGTAAAGCCGTTAATAAACGTAGTAAAAAAGGAGGTGCAGAAGTGTGCATGGTCGAAAAATATTATCATGTAATAAGTATTCCTGAGTCAAAGCTGAACGCTGTGAAAATTTAAGATCGGTTATCAGGTCCAGCCTCCAATATATCGCAAACAAAGGGGCGTGCTCCGCCTACTTTTCTTTTGGTACGTATTTCTATTCATGCCAATACCATATATAGCAAATACTGCCGCCGTTGGTCAAAAAATGCCCAAGATATGACGATTTTAGATTTTGGGTTATATGGGCGAGGCCACGCCCCTTCGTCCACTCACAACTTTATATAGTCAAGAATTTATTATTTCGTAAGAATATTCTATTGTGAAAATTTAATGACGATCGGTCCAGTAGTTAAGACTATATTGCGATTTTTTATTTTCCTAAAAAGGGGCGTGGTCCCACTCAATTTTCTCCTGGTACGTATTCCTAATTATGCCAATACCATATGTACCAAATAGCATCAACGTAGGTCAAAAAATGCCCAAAATATGGCGATTTAAATTTTTGGGTTACATGGGCAGTGCCACGCCCTTTGTCCAATAAAAACTTCATATAGCCTATTATTCTTTCCAGAGTCATAGTAAAATGCTGTGAAAGTTTCAGGAAGATCGGTCTAAGGGTTTGGCCACCTAGTAAGCACAAACAAACAAACAAACAGACAGACAGACATTCATTTTTATATATATATAGATTGAAAGCAGATTAATTATAATTAAAGTAAAATGGGGCGAAAAAGGGGAATTTGGTAATAAAAAAATCTATGGCTACCTTACCTGTAGATAAAAAGTATATAAAACTTTAGGTAAATACATATTACAAAAAAAGTATTTTGTATAGCAAACATTGTTAGTGGTATAAGTAAGTATCTGAATTAAAAAAGGGGGCGGTGAAGTGGGCGCGGTTCATTGTAATATGGCGACGTTAACAGTATTAAGAGCAATATACTACCAAATAAAAAATAATCCGTTGGAAGGAACAAATTTGTACAGAGAACAAAAAGTTTAAAACTTAAATTTGGCGTGAAAAGGGGCGTGAAAGGGGTCGTGGCGAAAGAAATGTTTATTTCTACCTCGCCTGGAGTATAATGTGTATACAATTTGAAGTAAATCTGTTAAAAGCTATATGGGAGCAATTACATAATTTTAAAAAGTGTACGTAAAAGTGGGCGTGGTCGAAAAAAGTACCCTATTAATCATGCCAGAGTCCCAGTTAAATGCTGTGAAAATTTCAGGAAGATCGGTCCAGAGGTTTGGTCTCCTATAAGGTACAAACAAACAAACAAACAAATAAACAAACACACATTCCATTTTATATATATAGATGTCACTTATGAATGTCATTTTTTGCTATACTTCCGCTTATAATTTGAAACGGGGGGGAAATGGACCCCTTACAATGGACCTCAATACAATTTTGTTTCTGACGTGGCCCAAGGAATCAACCAGCATCAGATTGAAACGTTGATAATGGACACCATGCATATTAGGCCGGGTTGAAAAAAGTGTTTGAATAAACTCGGTCTAAAAAATTCCTTGGCTCATTTTAGTACCCTCCAAGAAAGGTTTTCACGATGTGTTAACCCTTAGGCTACCTGGGATTTTTTAAAAATTTTTTTTTAAAAAATGAATTATTTTCTAATAACAAGTTCGTAATGTTTGTTTAACCCTCCGATGCCTGAGAAGGTCTCCTAGGACCTTTGCCGTTTTCAACGATGAAGCATTTCAATATGATTCGACCGACAAGCTGCAGCCTTCCTGACTTCTTAAAATGGAATGTATAGAAGGTAATGAAATTAGATACGATACAATTACGTAAAAATTTTCATGATAATGGTCGGGTTGAAGTCATTTATGGCAGTTTTGCTCCACAACGTTCCCAGTCACCTTGTATTGGCTTTCACACGATATGCTCAAGATTTTTGTTTTTGCTCGAATTTTCTTGTTATTTATTTGTGTTTTATAGCTATACTAGTTGAAACCTGGCGTGTTACTGCCACTACCCTCTTGACAAGCGCCCATAAAATGTTATCAGTGAATCTGCATGTGTAAATTTTCGGCCTTTGTAGTCTGGTGGAGAGTGCGCTAGACTATCAAACCAGAGGTCGATAGGGTCGATTCGAATCCGGGTTCGGGCATGGTTCTTTTTACTTTCTTTGCTCTTTCCTACATTTAAGAGTTACGGAAAATTAAAAATCCACAAATAAATTGTGGAAAATGTGGAATTAAAGGAAAGGAACAACTAAGGGCTGGAAATGCTTGCCCAGGTTAAGGCATAACACTAGCCTCGGTTAAAGGCAATTTAAATTGTCTTTCACGGTTGTTTCGCCTAATCAATAATTCACGTATGGTTCCAATCAACTCCTCTAAATAATCATCTATCTGTTCAGGTCAAAGACCAAACCTTGTTTGTACTAGGCACATGCCTTGGTTCTTTGATCTTTTAAAAAAAAAAATTGTGGTCAAATACTGAATTCCGTGACTGTGCGACCTATAACTCAAAAGCTATTCCATTTCTCAAATTTAGGTTGTATGGGAGGTGCCACTCCTCCCTGTACAACGCGCATAAATTATTATCAGTAAAAGAGCACGTGTAAATTGTGGTACCAAATACCAAATTCCGAGGCTGTAGGGCCTATGACTGCAAATCTATTTGAGATCGCAAATTTGGATTGTGTGTGAGGTGCCACATCCCCACGGCACGTGCAAATTGTAGTAGAGTAAGGAATTCCGAGGCTGTGTATATTATAATTCGATATCACAACAAAAGATATTCGATATCACGTCCGAATTGAAATAAAAAACGAAATCTGCTTTTACAGGTTGAGACTTTTCTTTTCCCCTAAATCTTCGCGTAGCAAGCGTACGAAGAAACCCGCAAAAGGAAGTATCCAAGTTGGTCCAGTCGTTTTCAAGTTGTAAGCATCCGAAAAACAACGAACCATTTTTATGTATACAGATGTGCTGGCAGAGTGCTGGCTCTTTTCTCTATTTCATCTGCCTTAATATATAACAACACATATTCTACAACACTACACGAAACATATGAACACAAAAAATTGTAATGACCCCATTAGGGTCCAAAAAATTTAATAATTATTAACATCGTACCCCTATTCTTGTCAGGCTTAAGTTAATTTGAACTTGTTCGACAATCAAGCAATTCAATCGAGCAAACAGATTTCTCAATATAAGAAAATTATTTCTTTATGTGTTGTTAGTTTATGTGTTGTTGTGTTGTAAGTTGGCAGATTAATTACCATCAATCAAATCAAGCAATCAAATTTAAAAGTATAAATAAAACTATATTTTTTAAGTATGGTTTTTATTCATATACATTTTATTTAAAAAGTACCTGGGAATCGAGCTTTTAAAAAGTCCTTTAAAGGGATTGTTTTAATTACATGTGTCTCTAAGTTGGCAGAACTGGGGCTGAATTAAAGCAACCGTGATAGAGCAAAATTGTACAAGATTGATAGGCACTTGTCTCGTGCCTATGCTGTAATTCGACCCCTGTTCTTTATACGATACTGACGCTGAATTTGAGCGCGATCTGTAGCTTAGCTGTTTTTTATACGCATTTTCTGATATTAACTTCAGTTTTCGCCACAAATTCTCATTTATGTCTTATACCCAGCGAAAAAAGTGCTTCCAAAAGAAGGTAAAGTGGAAGGGAAAGTGGAATACCCAAAAGGCATTCTTTTAACATATGCATGTAATTGGGAGGAATGCTTTTCTTAGTCTTCTCTAGAAGTGCTTAAAGAATTTTTTCTTTAGGTGATTCTAGTAGGTGTTTTTGAGGAGAACATTAAGAAAGCACTCCATGGAATATAATGGTTTTTGTGGATGAGGGGGGCTTAAAAAATGATATTTTTTAAAATATCCACGCAAAAGGATATTTTCCCCGATTTTAGTGATGGAAATGAGAAGTGTTTGGGTTTTGTTGGGGGTCTAAAAAAATCCACGTAAAATATCCCTTTTCCCGATTTTCCCGGCATTTTGGTGTTTGAAGTAAGAAGTGGTTGCGTCTTGTTTATATGCTATTAAATGCTATTTGAATGTCTTTGAGAAGTGGTTTATGAGAATGCTTCTTGAAAGCACTTCTTGATAAGGCTTAGCAGAAGCGCAATTGGATCTATAGAATGTCTTCCGGAAACAGTGTCCCTAAGAATGCATGTCATATTTGTAGCAAATATTTTGCTGGGTATAGACTGAAAACGAATGCCTCGAAGTGGTAGTTTGAGTTCTGGAAAGAGAACAAAAGTCGACCTGATCCATATCAGGTTTATACGGTGATAGTTTGGTGCTATTTTTAAGCTTTTGACCAGATAATAATAGCCTTGTAAGATGGTTCAAAATCCAGGAATTTCTTTCCACAAATCCAGCCTTTTTCGACGAATTTGCTTTTTCAAATGCCACATAACGCATCATTGGCGTAGCAAGTGGGGGAAAAAGAGGGGCAGTTGCCCCCACTTTTTTGGCAAGATTAACAATTTAAAAAGAAAAGTTATTCAAAATATCAGTTGTTTTAAAACGATAATATTTTTTATTATATATTTTCCTCTTCTTTCTCTCTTCTTCATGTTTCATGTGAAGAAATTTGGGTGAACTTTTTTTGCACCACCATTTGTACTGTCCCCCCATTTGTACTGCCGCCCAGATGAAATTTGCTTCCGACGCGCTTGTAACGCATTGATAATATCCTCTTTTTACCGCCTGATTTTCTGACAAAAATTTTGACAGTCAAACAAAGAAAAATTAAAAAACTAAAATAAAATTATCGGGCTTTTTAAATTAATTTTAAATTGAATTCGAAAAACTATATACCAAAACCACTAAGTTAACGTGTACTTTGAAAATATTAACACTAAACGTACCGACCCCTCGTTTGACCGGATTGAAACTATTTCGTCAGCTCAATTTATGTCTTTTTGTATATCAAATGCATATTATTAAAATTTTATAACTATCCCAGTAGTTCGCCACATCATTGACGAACTTTTCGTGATGATTTCTTAAAGGAAGTTTCTGCATGAGTTGCTGGACTTAAAAAAATTCATACAAAATATTATGCAAAACAGCGGTTGTCAGCGCCTAACTTTTTCCACTCTATTACAACAACTTGAAGATATTAATGATTGCTTTAATTAACCGAATCGCTCAGAGGCTAATTTGCAACAATACAGCGTTTTCACTTCTTCAACGTTTCGGTATAACATTCCTTCACGAATTTTATTACACGTTTCGATTTTAATTCCTTGACGAATTTTCTTTATATTGCTGTCTACTTTTTGTTAACGAAATCTCCTCAATATTTCGATATTGGGTTCGTGCATGATAAATCCAGACGTTTCTGCATTGCGTCTTGCACGAATTTGGAACATTTATATGAAATTTTCGTCAATGAAATGTATGGCGAAATCAGCATGTTTCGTCAAGGATCAAAGAAAATCGTACATGAATCATTTGAGATTTCTTCAAGACTGGAACTACTGGGTATAATCTATAAAAAGAAATACATAGTAGAAGAAAAAAATTATACCGTATAGTACAAAAAGTGATCTGCTACGTTTAGTGTTAATTTCTTTGACACGGCAACCATACAACAGAACCATGTTTGTAAAAACCTCGATAAATGCAGGCGAAATTCACAGTTTTTTCTTAATTCTTTTTTCTATTTCAATTATAAGATTCAGCAAAAAATGTCCGCTCTCTTGAGCTTCTTTTGTTCAAAGCTTAAGTCAGTATAAATTATATCCATACCTTATGTGAGAAAGTCTAAAATTTACACTTTTTGACGTCATAGCATTAACGTTCAAAGGTCAAAAATGCTAATAAAAAACCTAAACGGCGTAAATGCAAAATGAGCATGTAAATCGTAATGTGCAAAATTTTTGCAAAAGTTTCTCTTAGATATACACAAGAAATTCAATATGAACATTAAGGTGTCAAGTGTTTAAATGATAACGCAAAAGTAAGCAAAAACTACAACTTTAAAAAGATGATGAAATTTTAAAGTTTCATTACGAACTCCGGCGTGTAAACATGAAAAGCACAAATAAACAGAAATTTATTTATATTTATTTGTATGTATGCAAACGTAGGTGTATGTCACATAATATGTGGGTGTATTTTTAGAAGACAAAAACACTCATTCATGAAGAGTACGTATAAAAGTGCGCTACTCTTTATTGCTTTGCTTTTCGAAGAAATACGCGTAACATCTGAAATTTCTTGTACAGCGCGGTGGTAACGTGTAAATATTCTCTGATAAAATTCAACAGAAAAAGTGTCGACATTTTAACAAATGAAAACAGTTATCTGTATTGTCTGCAAGCCGACTGAAAATCAGAACTCTTTATTAAACGGTGTTGTTTGAGGAAGTAGTGAGTTTAAACTTTAAGTTAAAAATATTTAACAGAATTGTTCAGAATTTTTTTTAGAAACCAAGACGAATCAATGTTCTGGGTTCATATTTGAAAATTTTCTAGTATTTAAGTACTGGTTATATGAGGCTTTAGAACTTAACTGGTGCCAGTATATGAAAAATTAACAAAAACAAAGTTATAACAAACAAAAACTCACACTTAAAACTTGAGTAATGTTGTGCTGGCTTTATATGTATTTAAAATATTTAAAAAAATTTGGTTACGAAACAGTTTCATTGTGTGAACACCAACGTCAGTGAATACAATTTAACAAGTGTCAGCTTTATATTGTTAACCTAAACAGCACAGTTAAGTTTTTAATAGAACAATTAAGAAAAAACTCAAAATAACTCAACAAAAAACAGTTTAGTATAGAATTTATTTTCTCCCAAAACTTAAAAAGCAGCTGTACGAACACGAAGTATGATGCGTTTATAACTTTTAATGAGGTAATTTAAATAAAAATCTACAATGAAGATATAGCCAAATATTGTTCTGTTTCATTTCCGTTGCATTTAAATGGCATCTGTTTTTGAATATTCATAACTAATAGGCATCACTTAAAACTTTGTTAAATAGTCGCAGCAAAAGTTTCCGGAGCTGAAGAACATTTTTTAACGTCACATTGAATTTTTCGCACTGCCACATGTCAGTCTTTTAGATGTTGTTTAGATACAGCGTTTAAAAGACACCTGTTTATACTTTAAAGAAAATACAAGTTTAACTATAATACTTAACGCTCTAAATATCACTTAGGAGAGATATTTTTTCTAAGTCGATCACAAAATTTTGTGACAATTAAAAGAATGAAAACATATGTTGTTGTTTAATTTTCCAACTAACAATATAACTTCCAACAGGTTTCACTTTTGAGATTCTTAGATACTTCAATTTCGATATGACTTCTAGCAACTTATTAGCAGAGTTCACCAGTGGTCGAAATTTGACCTTCGTGCATAGATTCTCTGTTGATTCGATACAAAATTAATGTCAAAAACACATGTCTTTCATAAAAGTTTGGCGTTTTTTGGTTTTCTAATGAATTAGCCAACAGTTCTCTCGCTCAGGAGAGAACGTAATGTAAGCGGCAAACTGAAAATAAAAAGAGAGTAATTTTTACCTCTTTCTTTGCTCATGTGCGAACGTAACCGAACCAGGGCTGCCAATCAAACACAAATTTTAGCTACGAATCTAAAAAAGAAATCTACCATTACATCATTAACATTAGATTTATTTAATTCTTGGCGTTTTTCAACCAACCCCTGAACATTCTCGACATTTATTTTTTTTAAGGCGATCATAAGAAAAAGGTGATTCGATAAAAATTCCACTTATACCACAAACCCTGAAGAATGCAATATTTGGCATTCCTAATGCACATTTTAACAAGCTACAAATCCATAAAAACCCATGGCATCATTTTTGAAGAAATTTTTTTTTGTACTCAGAACATTTACAATTGAAAAAGAATGTTTTCTTAGAAGGTGTGTAAATATTGTTGTGATTAAGAAAATGTGGATGTAAATACAAAAATAATTTTGTATACTTTCGTTTTTATTAAATCGTAAATCGTGTGCACAATATGTAAAATGTCAAACCTTGAAAAGTCATTCATGGTTTTTTATGATTAGAAAGAAAATTTAAAAAAATCCCAAGTTTTGCAGGTCCATTTACCGAACTTTCGACCCCTTAGCTTCTAAATCACTAGCGAGTGGGCTGAAAGTTTTTACCATTGGATTTAGAATGTCTTTAGAGACATAATCCACGAACTTAGCTTCGTTAAGAAATAATTTGAGAAACGTAGAACAGTTTAAAAATTAAAACTTCCTTTTCTGATTTCCCGGTCAAAATTATTCAGAATAGGGCTGGTAGTAAGCTTTAAAAAGTTCCCCTTATTTCGTCATCAAAAACACTTAGATATCTTAAAAACTGTAGATTTTCTTAGTATAATGCATTTTGTATGAAACGGTCGACGAAAGGTTTTTGGTAATATTTTGTAAAAGGTGGTTAAATTTTAAGGGCCGATGCTGATTTTGAATAAAACAAAAATTATTTAGGAAATTACTGTCATTTCTTTTTATTATGATAATATTGGTATGGTCCTTAATATTGGTATGATAATATTGGTATGGTCCGATGGTCCAAATTTTCGATCACGCTGAGGCATAATTGAGGTTCTATGCCGTTAATGTGCCGAATAATCTCATCCTTTAGCTTTTGAATTGTTGCTGGCTTATCGACGAACACCTTTTCTTTCAAATAACCCCAAAGAAAGAAGTCCAACGGTGTCAAATCACATGTTCTTGGAGATAACACGGCCATTGAATTTGTTGCGCAAAAGAGCCATTGTTTCGTTAGCTGTGTGGCAAAGGGCACCGTCCTGTTGAAACCACATATCGTCCACATCCATATCTTCCAATTCGGGCCATAAAAAGTCCTTTATCATCTCACGATAGCGAACACCACTCACAGTAACTGCCTGATCGGCCTCATTTTCAAAAAAATACGGCCCGATGATGCCGCCAGCCCATAAATCGCACCAAACAGTCACTCTTTGTGGGTGCATTGGTTTTTCGACAATCACTCTTGGATTATCATTCGCCCAAATACGGCAATTCTGCTTATTGACGAATCCACTGAGGTGAAAATGTGCAGTGCGAGCTGTACGAGCATGCACTGGTGTTTTCACATCTCCTACTGACCCGGTGTGCTCAAATTTTTGCACGATTTTTCCGATTGTACACATACTTGGACGATTAAATTGACCGAAAAAATCACGAAGTGCGCGATATGCATTTTGATTTGAACGTCCATTTTTATAATAAGCCTGAATAACTTTTACGCGTTGCTCGATTGTGTATCTTTCCATAGTTCAAATTGATTTAGTCTGAAATTTAGAAATGTCAAATGAAATGCAGAAAAAAGCTTGACGTTTAGGTGTGGTTCACATTCAACATCGGCCCTTAAAATTTAACCACCCTTTACAATGGTATGGAAAAAAATTCCGTTATTTTGTCACAAAAGCCATGAGAACTACTTCAAAATCATCGATTTTCTAAGTACAACGAATTTTTTTGAAAAATTTATAAACTTAATTTTTTTTTTGTTTGATTTTATTTAGTTTTCTTAATATTCTTAAAAAATTGTATGAATATATTGAATATAGATTAATAAACACATATCTTCTATATTCTATAATACAAGAGTCGTTTTGATCAATTTTGTAATTGACTTATAAATATGATACACTCTGCAGATTGGCCTAGCGGAATCGTATTAAATCGATGAGCAACGAAGCCTGTGTTCAAATCCCAGTGATTTGATATATAATAAAGCTAATTAATACATTCTTTGTTTTTTCATTATTCTTTTCATGTGGAAATGTAAAAGAAGGGTGAAAAAACAGAAAAATTTTCAAAAATATAAATTTTTGTAATTTTTTTTTATTTGTGAGAGCATGAACAGAATATGTGAAAGCGGAACTTCTTCAATGTGCTTAACGAAGCACCATTTCGAAACTCAGTAAGAATCCAAGCTCCATATTACTTGGGTGAAAAGCGGTTTCGAGACTGCTTCATATGAGAGCGAACCGATAAAAATTGCTGCAACCGAGCTCAAAAATATAAGCACCATACATAAAAGAAAGCGTCGAAGTCAAATAACCTGTAAAACAAAATTTATCTTCACACACACCTTAATCTTATCATTTTGGAAAATACGCCATTATTTCGCTTTAAACGACAAATTTTTCACCTGTTGTCTAGTAATAAACAGAAAAATAAAAATGTTTAACTGCACTGCAGTGATGGGCGCCTTCTGCTAATGCGTTTTATGACTGAATTTCTTTTAGCATTCAGCATTTAATTTAAAAATAAATGTTAAGAAAGAATGATCGAAAGAATGTCATGAGTTGCCAAAATTATAATCAACGAAGGTACTTCCTTGTTTCCTACACAGAGAAAATGAAGCTTATACAACATTGAATGAAATTCATGTTATTTATATAAAATTCATTAAACAATAAAGTCGAGAAAATCAAAAAAATAAAAAATTTGTGTAATTTTTGAGTATTAATTATGCAAGTATAAAACAAGAATCATAACACAGGGCAACAAAAAGACATTTTTCAAAAATTACACTACAAACCATATCAATTCTAGATGAATTTTAAGTGCAGATCTAAGAAATGGCCTTCGTTTTGCGTCATCATTTTAAGTTAAGGAATTTTAAGCAAAAATGTTAAAAACGATTCTTTTTTTAATAAATTGACTTTAGAGCAATTTCATTCTATAAATGCAAATATAAAACAAAAGACATTTTGTTATATTGTATATAAGCGAGAAAGGAACAACGAAGAAAAAAAATTACGTTTCAGGTGACGATTACTTTTACTGGAATTTTCAAGTTATTGTCAAAGACTAAGGCTAAGACGAAGACTAGGACTAATATTAAGACTTAAACCAAGACTAATATTAAAGCTAATACTAGGACTAAGACTAAGACTAAGACTTAGATTAAGACTAATACTAAGACTAAGACTAAGACTAAGATTAAGACTATGACTAAGATTAAAAATTAGAAAAAGACTAAGACTAAGCCTAAGACTAAGACTAAGACTAAGACTAAGAGTAAGAGTAAGACTAAGACTAAGACTAAGACTAAGACTAAGAGTAAGAGTAAGACTAAGACTAAGACTAAGACTTAGACTTAGACTAAGACTAAGGCTATTACTAAGACTTAGAATAAAAATAAGACTAAGGCTAAGGCTAAGGCTAAGACTAAGATTAAGATTAAGACTATGACTAAGATTAAGAATTAGGAAAACACTAAGGCTAAGACTAAGGTTAAGACTTAGACTAAGACTAAGACTAAAATTAAAACTAAGGCTAAGACTTAGACTTAGACTAAAATTAAGACTAAGGCTAAGATTAAGACTATGACTAAAATTATGACTTAGGCTAAGACTAAGACTTAGGCTATTGCTAAGACTTAAAATAAAACTAAGACTATGGCTAAGGCTAAAGCTAATTCTAAGACTAAGATTAACTGCTTTATTCTGTATAACGAAAATGCACACCAACGACAAGCAAGAGAGAAACGAGAAACAATAGAATTTTGTATAGAAAAAAGTATTGCTTCTCGTGTCTTGCTTTGTTTGGTGTGCTGCTTCGTGATACAGAATAATGCAGTAAGACTAAGACTAAGGCTAAGGCTAAGACTAAGACTAGGACTAATATTAAGACTAAAATCAAGACATATATTCAAACTAATACTAGGACTAAGATTTAGACTAAAACTAAGACTAAGAGTAAGTTTAAGACTAAGACTAAGACTAAGATTAAGACTAACACTAGCACTAACGCTAACACTAAGACTAAGACTTAGACTTAGACTAAGACTTAGACTAAGACTAAGGCAGACTAAGACTAAAACAGACTTAGACTAAGACTAAAACTAAGACCAAGACTAAGACTAAGACTAAGACTAAGACTTTGACTTTGTCTTTGACTTAGACTAGGAAAAGGCTTAGATTACGGCTAGGACTAAAACAAATATTATGACAAGGACAAAGGTTAAGACTGGAAAAAGGAGCAGATGTAGCTAGAAGCTTTGTCACCCCTTTTTGTAAAAAAGTTCATTGCGAAAAATTTCACATTTTTATTTAAAGTTGGCTTGTCGAAATGTTGAGTTGGTGCTCTATAGATAATATGGCAAGACACTAGATCCAATCAATGAGAATAAAATTTTAAATTCGAATTCTTAAAATGGTTAAAAAAAAATTCTGAATAAATTCACACGTAATCTTGCATAAGCATTTTGTTTTTTAAATATCTTTGTTAAGTTGATCTTTTTCAAATGTAAACGATTGATATTTTGTTTTTTTACATTTTGTGCATTAATGGGTTAATCCGCAATATTATGAAAGCCACTTTTCATTGAAAAGGGTACACACGGAATTTCAAAGTAAGTACTTCATTGCAAATTTTGACCCACTCCAAATTGTTATTACGCAGGAATGACTCATTTTACAAACCATTAAACATTTATACATTTTTATTGTACCTACTTATTTTTTAAAGTCTTTGAATATCCACAAGAAGAAGCAAAAAGTAAAAAAATGTCTTAAAATTTAAGCAAAAACATCAATTTTTTTTTGGAAAAATTCAATTTCGAAAATGCGAACAATCTGGATACAATGAACGGTCTCGCAAAAATTAATTCACTGTATCCAAATTCTACTGTATATATCTAGATATATCTCTCTGAACATTTGTTTTTTTTTTTTTTATTTTGCCCAACCTATGAATCATGTAATTTGTTATGCCTTTGATCTGATCGATGTCAATAATCTTATGTTAGTCGACGAAATTTTCTATAAATTTGCTCTGTTAAATTGTGTACAATAACATAAGGGGTATTCACGATTCAGTGCACTTGCCAGTGCAGCTGAGGACTTATGCAGTTGTGCAGTTAGATTCTCGTAAAAACTCTACAATCACATTTTCAAAGCTGTCAAATTGCTTTTCAAAGCAGATGTGCACAACTGCTCAAGTCCCCAAATTTAAGCCTTTAGTAGAAATGCAGTTGTGTAGATCTTTGACGTACGTGTATTTCGTTTTTGTAAAGTGCACAAATATTCAACTGCACAGGAAAGTGCACTGAATCGTGAATACCCCTATAAACTTTTTCTGTCTAAGCAAAAAAACTATGCATCTCATAAATATGGTGGAATTTTTGTGCATGTTATTTTGCATCGTTGCAGTTTTCTACTGTGAATATTCTTTTAATTTAAGTTGGTAACTCTACTGCTTCAAATTCTCACGCAATCGCTAATTGAATGAAATGTAACCGTGACTTTTAATATATATTAACAACAAATAATACTAATTGAGAGGTATAGAATTACAGTTAAACGATATCAAGAGAAAATAAATAAAAAATGCTTGCTCAACGGCTGGCCAACACAAGCACGTGTTGTATAGAACCAGTGACAACCAGTATGAAAGACGGACAAACGGCGTTGCCTAGTCATGAGCGACGCAAACTCATAGCAAGTTATTACTGCTCACTAATTTTTTTTTCATAGATGCCTCAATGTGATTCAGAAATGATATGTCCATATCTTGTGGGCTAGTGTAAATTATATAAGAGATTTTTCGAAGAGTGCGTAGAAGAGTGCGTCATCGTTTAGAAAACGTGTGCACGTTTTTCGGTTTTAATAAATTAATGTTTTTGCTTTTTTTTAGTTTTAATGTTTTTTAATTCCACGCAAGGCGCCAAAATATTTATTCTACACCCTGTCGTCACACATTCTAAGAGATTTATACGCACGTTGCTGTGTGTGCGTGTGTTGTCGCGACGCACAGTGGTTTTATCCCATACAACGTTTGCAACAAATTAGAACGAGTCTTCGCTGATCAATGAAACTTGGTATATAAGTTGGAATAAGCTCTATTAGAAAAGAAATAAAGTTTTTAAATCCTCCATATGACTTAAAAATTTAAAACGCTAATTTTTTATGTATTGAAATTATATTAGGGCAGTTCACGATCATTTTGCATTTTTGCATCGTTGCAAATGTAAAATAAATAGCTTTTACAAAAACGAAAAGCATTGATATTGTGAACTTTTACTTGAAAAAATATTGCTGCACGTTTCTCTCACGACGTTCGGACTTCGTTTCATTTTACATAAAGATGCAGTTAGTACAATAGTGTTGAAACTATTCCGTTTTAACCGATGCAATATATTTCTAGTATTCGATGGATTAAGTCCTGATCGGCATCTACAATATTAGCTCTGATATCAGGATTCTGAAAAAAACTTCGAGCAGTGTTGCCGTCATTCATTGTTTTTGTTATTGCTATATAACGAAAACCGAAAATATATTAAAAGTTATAATATAAGTACGTAATAAGAGATCAAATAATTAAGTATTACGTTGATAATATGAGTTGATAGTAAAAATGTTGGCGGAACATAGCCACAAGGAACATAATCCCAAATTTGAAATTTGGGACTACATCCGCTTTTCTTAAGGACAATATTTTAAAAATTGGATTAAGTTTCAAAGAGGTCATAATAAAAAAAGATGACTTAATCCCAAAAAAGATTTTATCTCAAAAAAATTGATTTGACCTTGTATGCAAATCTCCCAAGCGGTCAGAACCCCATTTGGTAAAATGACACTTACTATGCGGTCATATTCCCAAATCCAATTTTTAGGATTATGTCTGCAAAATAAGGGGACACAATCCAAAATTTTAAATTTGGTATTATGTCCCTTGGGGCTATGTCCCCCCATCGTAAAAATCTTAAAATATCGGATTTTAAGGGTCTTTCAAATAAATTTCTTCTAAAGTCTAAAATAATGCTTCTGAATATTAAAATTATAGGTTTTGTATTTTCTTTTCAGAACATTAATATATTTACTATTGTAAAATTCTTGGATGCGAATAAAAATAAACAAAAATAAGGTCAAGTCGTGCCCTCGAGTTTCCTACACTGAATGTAAAGATGTTTTTAAAGTCATAATAATTCGATAATCCTATGTATTTTTAAGTTTTGTATTATCACATAGTTCTTAAGATTAGCAATTAAGTAGCACTATATTAAGTAAAAACAATGATTGCAATCAACCCTAAGGATTAAAAGACATAAGCAAAAATATGTGCTGGCGTTACGTTATAAAAAACAGAAGTGATTTTTGACTTGGATTACAAAATTTGCTAAACTCTCTGAATTGGGTAAGAGTTTTTGTATGCATCTTTTTTTAGAAGGATTTGAAATAATGAGGGTTCTCATCTCAGCATGTAAACATGTAAAACATTTAATCTTTTGATGAGCGATAAAAAGTAAAAAGCGTAAATTTCGACAAAATGACAGCTGTGGTTAGGGTTGCGGAATCACCTTTGTAATAAATTTTTTATAATCTTTTAAAATCCTCTATTATAAATTTATTATAAAAATTAAAATTAAATAAAATTTGTATATACTTTTATTATACCTTTATTATAAAAAAAAAAAATAAATAAAATTTGTATTTACTTCAACGACTTTGAGTATGTCATGATTAGCGTCAAGGCAACCCCTTATTCACACCTGTAGAATTACATGCTAGTTTACACTAAAAAATAGGTTCGGAAATGATGTAAACTCATGCCCAGAATTAAGTTTACAGGTCTGTTACATGCTTAGATAAGAACCCTTAATATCAGTTTATTTTTCAAGCGATCAAATTAAAAAATCGTTTTCGGTACTTAAGTAATGGGTAATAAAGAAATTGGGTAGTTAAGTAGTTATGTAATTTTGTAATTAAAAAAACAATCTGATATAGTTTTCTTTCCTTGCCTCAACCATGTTTTCATCACCTTTAACCAATGCCTTACATTTTTACTAAAACAAAACAATTTTCAAAACATTTACTAAACATTTACGAAAAAGAAAAACTACATATGTGAAACAGTGCAGTCGATTTGAATGTCATATTAAATGCATTTGTGTATAAATTGCTGAAATTAATAAAATTAAAATGTTTCTCTTGGATAATATCATGAAATAATAAGTTTTTAATATGTTTGAATATTTTGGTCACGGTTGAATATTCTGTGGAAATGCCCAAAAACTAATCAAAACTAATAAATCTTCGTATATTATTTTGTAGTAATTATTTTGTATATTTTTAAGTAAAAGGATGAAACTAATGAACGCAAGGACTAAATTTTCAAGCTTATCGTTTCATTTATTTTGGTTTTGTTAAATTCAAAATAAACATTTATTAAATTTATTTAAAAATTTTAAAATTTCATCATTTTTTTCGTTGATTTTAAGGTTTGAGAGCTAAATCGATTTCTGATATATATTGCATTCTTAGAGAAATTTTAAATTTTTTGAGCTTTTTAAATATTTTGGTAGTTGTATCTTTTAAGATACATTGAGTAAAAAGGTTTAAGAAAACTGATAAAATCATAGTTAATACTAATAAAACATGCAAATAGGTTAGAACTAGTACACTTTTAATACAATAAAGTAATAAAAAGGCTACGATACAAATTTTAATTTTTGTGCTAAGTTTGGGGCAACCCTACTGAGCCCCCTGTTTGTGGTCTAAAACTTGCCTTTTATATATTGAAAGCCACATCGATTTATAACAAAACACAGCAAACCAAACGCAAATTTCTTAATTCTTTCAAAATTTACAGGATCGTGATCACCCAGGGAGCGAAATCTTTCGCACATAAAAATATAGGGATTGCTCCTATGATAATGAAATTTTGTATGCTTAGTAAATTTAAGCTATCTAAGAAAAATGCCAAAAATGGCTGAAATCAGTCAGTCCTTAGGGGTACCTCCCTACCTCCCTTGGGCCTATATTAAATGGCTCTTTAAATGGCTCAAATAAATTAGTTGTCGTTTATTTTAGCTTTTTTTTTTGTTTATTTTAAAAATTCGACAAAATTCTATTTTTTATTTTTTTCAAAAATTTTTAAAAGCAAAAATGGAACAGAGTCTTTTCTTTTAACCCACTGAACCATAAGGAAGATTTTGCGTAAGGTGGGAGTTTTGCGAACGGTTTTGGATAGAATTTCTTTTTAAATTTTTGATTTCTTATTTTGTCGCTTAAAAGTACTTACTAAAGAAGATTAAATTTGTGAAAACTATTCCCATAAATAAAAACTTATTAAAATAAAATATTATTATGAGTCGAAAAATAATCATTTTAAAAGCTAAAAATTCTCCGTAAATGAACTGTTTTTGTTCATAAATGAGTTTACGAATGAGTTCAAAAATGAATCATAAATGCTTCTTTTCTTTTTTAAATGAGTTTAAAACATAAAAATTTGTTATCATATCAGTAGAAACAATATCTCATAAACGAACCAATTTTTGTTCATAAATGAGTTCGGAAATGAATAATAATTATAACTTTTATATATACTAAAATGAGTTAAAAAAGGAATAATTTAAACCTTTGTTGATATTTTTATAATAGTAAATTAAAATGTTAACCTTCATACAAACGTCATATAAACTTTTTCTGCAGTGCGAATTGATTCTCGCCATAAGAAGAGAGGTGCATGTAAGGCTGCACGTTCGAAAAACTATTTTCCTTTTTATCTATCAACAAGTCTGTCATAACATTTCAACATTTCTATCAAAAACTAAGATCAAACCCAAATAGAAAGAAAACCACGACAACATTACATACAAAAAAGGAATCAAATAAGTTCCCCAATAATTAACTTTACTAATTTTATATAATTATTTAATATATAATAAATTTGCCATTTCAGTCTTTAAAAGGACTTTGACAGAACTTCTTATAATCAAATTGTGTTGTGCCGAAGTAAAAAAGGTTCGTTTCTGAGAGGCATTTTCGTCTTTTTATAACTTTTATATGGTTCATTTTTTAATTCAGAAGAAAAAATAGTTCGTTTTTGAGAGGCATTTTCTGCCGGCGATTGATTCAAAAAGGGTTCATTACCGAGTGCCAAAAAAACTTTTCTGTGGTTCTTCTTTTAACTCATTTCCAAACAATATAAGGTTCATTTTTGAGAGGCAGCTTAGTCCGACAAATGATACAAAAAGGGTTCATTTATGAGTGTCGAAAATTAACCCGAAAAGGTTCATAAATGAATTTGAAAACGGTAATTTTGGTTCACAGGAAAGCCTTTTCTATTTTTTTTCGATTAAAATTCGATTAAAATTCGATTAAAATCGCACCAAGAACACATTGGACACTACCTTGCAAATTATTAAAAAATTAGACAAGTTTTACATGATGTCGTGCCTACATTTCTAATTGTTAAGCAAAAATATTTTGGATTTACCTTAACGGGAGTATTATCTTTCAACTAATACCAAATTTGTACAATTCCAAGATAAACAATTTTTTTATTTATTTCCACTGCGCAAAGCACTGTGCGACGTCTAAGTGGCGCGCTATTTTGTCTGTAGCTGTTTACGCGGCAGGCAAAAGAATATTTTGCGTAAGCAATAATTTATTGAATGTCTGCAAAACTGATTCGCTGAGTTTTTTTTTTGCCATCTTCAGACGTTGATGATGTTCATTGACCGCAACCAAGTTAATTGTTTAAAAATTTGTGTTGTTAAGTAGTGATTTAAACAAGATTGTTATTTTTAGCTAGAAGAATTGTCAAAAAATCTAATTGAAGAATTTCGCAAAAGAGGATTTTTGTTTTTGATTTGCTTTTTCAATTAAATTAAAATACATACAAAGTTGTAAGCGCAACGAAAGCGCCAAAAATTCTTCAATTGGCGCAAAGATTCAAAAATAGCTTTCTTCGTTTACATGCATGGCATGTTTTTGCAATGAAATGTTGCATGGTGTGATTTTTTGCCGCGCTCTGTTTTGCGTTGCTTTCACCCTTCATTGATTTACTTTTATGACACAGTACGACAAAATTGCTGCACTACACCATTTCCAATGGTTATTCCAGTAAAGATCAATTGGAATTCACAAAAATTCAGATTCAAAAGATCTAAGAAGTATGTCTGACGTATTAAAAATTTTGTAATATTTTTCTTATATAAAATATTGCGCTTAATTGATAAGGAAATGTTTGAAATTTTAAAAAAAGAAAACATAAGAAACGAAAAACCCAAAGCTACAGTCACGAAAAATTCGGGTTTTCGCACAATTCGATATAGCTTTTGCCAACACAATCATCACGTATTTTGAACTTTTTCCACTACCGCCGCGGCGCGTTCATAAAATATTTGCTGATGCAATAGTTTTTGATTATTTCTTGAGACGCCAAGTTATTCTATTAACAACCAACACACCGTCGCATTCTTCATTCTCTTTTCTTTTTTTTTTTTTTTTTTGCTGATTTATCTTTCTTACATCATGCTAAGAACTCAAAAACACGCAAAATGCCAGCAATTCGGGTTTTTACACCATCCACCACCACCACCACCAGCAATTCATTATAGCAAATAGTTGTATTGGGGTAACCCCCCCGCCATGTCTTTTATTTAAAATTTAATTTTTTTATCTGCTTTAAAATCAGTCTTTTGCCAACTTCCTGAATATGTTGTGTCGCCTATTTTTATCGTTCATATACTTTAACTACAACTAGACCATCGATTATACTGGCCTCTAAAAATAATAACAAAGACTTGTGCCAAATATTTAGCGGCACTGGGTGAAGGTTTTTACTAGTAATACACTAAATCAGAGTGTCAATATTTTAGTTATGCGATAGCGTTAATATTATGTACGATTTGTATTGTTTTTATTACAACTGATAATGACAACAATAACAAAATCACAGGAAAAAGCATAAAAAACCAGGAATTAATAGTATATTTTAATGTAGCTGATTTACGTTCTAATGTGTAGTTGGCTATCTTTAAGTTATTCATTTGGTCGATTTAGGTTTTTTTAATGAATGAAATGCTTGAATTTCTTGCGTTGTTTACGTCACGCTTATATCGTTAGTAAGCGTCGAAGTTGTTGCACACTACAGTCGTAAGGCAAGACTTATGCGGCTATGAGAGGGTTTGGCACTTTTGGCTAGGCGCCTATTTTAGAATAGTGCCGAATAAAGAAAAGTAGTAATTTGTAAACACACTGCTTTTTGGTTTGTTAGTGTCATTAATAAGACATTCTTTTAAACATTTTTAAGACCATTTTACATTTTTTAAGACCATTTAAATTTTTGATAACCAGATTTCGTATAGAAATTCTGTGGGCGGCATTTTGTTGGTAATCACGTCAGGCAGGTCGTGAACTAGGATATTTCAAAAATATAAAAAATTGACAAAATGGCGCGATTTAAACAAAAGTTAAAAATGTGCTGTTTTTTTGGGGGTTTTTGCCCCGCCCCTCCCTCGGTAATAGAGCTAGCTCGATTATCCTAGTTCAGGGGCTGCCTGATTTATAGCTATTTAACACAAAAAAATAATTCGAATTTTAAAAAATCCTTTTAGGCATTATTTTTGAAAGGTTTTAGAAGACATTTATGAAAAAACGGAATCGAAAACAATTTTTTTTTAACCGCAGGTCATACCTTAAGAAAAAAGAACTATCATTTGAATACCTTATTTCGTAAGAAATTTCATAGCAATTATTTTCTGATAAAAAATAATAAAAAATTTCTGATAAAAATTTAACTTTTTTTACTCTAATATTTGTGAAGTATTTTACTTTTAAGTAAATAATTTTACCCAATTTTACTTAAGCCGATAAAGTTACCTAAAATTCTAAATAAAATCGATTCTAAAAAGAAGATTTCAATATTGGTGAATTTTATTTTGGTATTTAACCTTTGGTTACCAGCATTTTAATAAGTGTAATAAATAACAAAAGGCTATAT
Source organism: Dichetophora obliterata (assembly GCA_963920525.1). NCBI lineage: Eukaryota > Metazoa > Arthropoda > Insecta > Diptera > Sciomyzidae > Dichetophora > Dichetophora obliterata. Next base: position 184,843,858 of record OY986438.1, read on the forward strand.
GTATATAGTTCGTTCCACGCCATTTTGGGCTCGATTCATTGTCTCTGATATTCTTTAAACATTTTATGAAACAATGATATACAAAATTTTGTTTTTTTTTTTTTAAAAGTTACAGTGGCGTCTGCTTTTCATACAAAGTGAAAGATTTTTTAAAATTTTTCTCATTGCTAGTGAAGTAAATTTCCTTTTTTGTGATTTCACTTTATAGTACTTGTCTTAAGTATAGAAAATGGACGTGGTCAGGCGAGAACTAGGCTAGGACATCCAATCTCGAGATCCCAGACTTTTATTAGTCCCGACAGTCCCGGGATTACTAGGCCTGAAATTACAGGATTTTCGGGATCCCGGGATTGATTCCACTGCGTGAAAATTCCAAAATATTCCAACAAAAAATTGATACTACCTAAGAAAAAATTTATGTGAGTTTAAAAAAGGTTTAAATTAAAACCTTTCGAAAACTATCTGTACAAAATAATACAATGTGCCTTACCAATAGTCAGTTTAATGCCGACTTTAAATTTAGTGTAAGCTTTTTGACAACATATTCTATAGAAATAATGTCAGAAAAACGCATACTAAATTTGGAGTAGGCATTAAATCGACTATTGCTAAGGTCCAATATATTAAACACATGATACTCCTAAGAATTACTGAAATGTGATTTAAATAATACAAAAAAAAATTTTAAATAGTTGAACACAATATGACGTGATACTACCTTAGAAATACCAAAACGTTATCTAAAAAATTAAAAAAATGCCTTAATCCTTTCAGTAGATTTGCCCCATATATTGGACACATCAGAAAGTAATTTTTATATTTATTTCGCAACGCTTTTTTTAAATCAAATCATTTTGGTGCTATGAAAAAAAGACGAGCCAACATGATACAAATAAATTTAGAGAGATATTTGACATTAAAGTCAGTAGAATTTTCGATTTTGTGCCGAAGAAAAGCAAAAAAAAATGTTAACCTATTTTATAAGAAAAAAATCAACCGGACAAAAAGCAAATTTATGTTTTTTTTTTATCTATTTATGGCTTTAATGAAAAGAATATTAAGAGGGTTTAAAAAACAAATATGTAAAGGATTGAAAAACCTTCAAGGGGTTACAAAAAAAAAATGTTGTGCCGAACAGGAGCAAAACAAGTTTTTTCCTTGTACAAGCTTGCAAAACGTAGGGTAAAAATCAAAAGTATATTTTTTCATCTTTTTAGGACATAAAGGATAGGAATATTACCTCAAAAAAATTATTTTGTTCATAGTTTAGCCTAGCCATTGAAAGGGTTAAACAAGCTGTACAAAATATCACAAAATTCAAATTCAATACTAAAAATATTATACTAATTAATTTTTTTTTAAAAATAATTTTATGAACATGTACAAAAAAATCAATGATGTTACCTAAGAAAAACCTAAATCTAATTTTAAAAAAATTTAAAATTAAAAGCTTTCTTAAACTAGCTGTACAAAATAACGTAATGTTTTAAACACATAATACTACCTTCAAAACACCGAAATGTGATTTAAATAATACTAAAATAAAAATTTTTTAACCAGCTGCACAAAATATGACGTGAAAAATATAAAAATAGAAACCTTTTTTGAACTAATTGTACAAAATATTACAAAATACTAACTTAGGAAAACTAAAATGGGACATTATAAAATAAAAAAAATTGCCTTAAACAATACGGTTTAAAATCTTGGACTAAATTTTAAACTAATTTGAGTTACATATAGGACAACACCAAAAAAAGATTTCTTTTCAATCCAAGAAAAAGCTTACAAAATTTCTAATCCAAAAAATATTAATTTTTAATCCGCAAAAAGTAAAAAAAAGCAATATAAATATCAAATTAAAATAAAAAATTACTCAGACCATTTCATGATTTGAACACACGTCCTCTGATGCGCTGCTTCAACACCTTATCCACTCGTTCAACTCAGTTGTTAACAAGGTTTTGCTTATTTTGCATCATAACGAATGCAAGTAAGTTCATTTTAGGAACGTGGGTGGGTTCGAGACCCAACTAAATTAAACTAAATTTGGGATTAAAAAGTAGTACTTTTTGGATTTAAAATTAGTTTAAACAAAAGTTTGAGTAAAAAAGTAGTCCAAAATTTTTAACCGTGAAGCTGTACAAAATATCACAATTTTCCTACTCAGAAGAAAATTCATAAAAAATTATATAATAGTAATTTTAGTATATAGTAGGAATTTTTAATAAATACTAAAATTATTAAATTTAATTTTTTTTAAACAATTTTATGAACCTTCTGAATGATCTCATTTAATTAATTTTTTTTAAGAATTGATCTTTGTTTTTTAGAAATAAACAATAAACACTATCCAAACACTTAATCGAAACTGTGTTCTTAAAAAGTTTCTGCATTATTTTGTGTTGTAAAACAAGGCAAAAAGAAAAAATTAATTTTCTAAGGTTTCTGAAACCTAGCTGTTTCCCAAGATTGTGTTATTCACATTCCGATATCCCGGGATTGCCGAAGCGTCCCGAAATTGGATGCCCTAAACTAGGCCTACCTCCAATACAAAGTAAGAGTATTTAATTAATTTAAAAAATAGTATGTTTGTTATTTATCTTTTAGTAAAATTGTTGAAAAAAATGAGATGTTTTTAGAATTTCCACATTTTTCAGGCATTTTTGTTTTTATGTAACTTAAAAATGTAGTCTTGTGCTCCGGCCTAATTTTCAAGGTTTATTTTTGAAATATTTATTTATAAGAAAATAAAATACAGTCGTTTAAATTATTTTATATGGGGGTCAAAGATTTCTGATGTGTACTATAATAAAAGTTTTTTTTTTGTATGGGGACCCCCAGAAGGGTGGCACAGATATAGTTAACCACCTCATAGATTTGATCTTCCTAGGGGTGAAATACTTTTTGATATGAACTATAATAGATACTTTGTTGTATATTTTGTGTTTTTTGTATGGGGACCTCCAATATACATAGATCTCCCCACAATAGATGCAATTTTCTCACGTCAAAAATAGCAAACCATGGACATACTATATCTCATTATTAAGTTATCACAAACCGTTAAAATCAGCATTGCCATATAAAGTACCAACCAATGACAGTGTAAATAATAAATAAATAGCATATTTTGTTATGCAAATTTTTAAAAGTATTTCTTTCAGAAAAATCTCTTATTCTAACTTTTAAGAAGACTCACTTCTGTACTGTATACACGATATGCTATACGTCCCAAAAAAGATGTGTTGCTGGCCCGATAACAGTACTTGCAGTCATCTGAAACAAAAAATTTAAATAGATTATTGTTCTGTAGGCTAGTTATTCGGGTATGTAGCAGATTTAAACATTTTCTTTACAGAAACACCAAAAAAATTTTCAAAAATAGCGTCCTTTTTTGTGGAACATCGGGGGAAAAAATAAAAAAAAAGTTATTAAAAATATTCAATTCTACTACCAGCGAGAGCCAATAGCGTGTTAAAGAACGTATTTAAATTTCAGTCTGATTTTTTAAAACACCCGGGCCGATCAAAAAATGTTCTTTCGAAAATTTTTTTAAATTTTTAACAACATACAGCAAGCAGATATGAGGCGCTCTCGACTATGTGCTATAATCGTTAATTCATAGTTAATTTCTTGAATTTTAGTCTGAAAGTTTTGAATTTCACAGTATACTCTCAATATATTGTATTTTCGAAAAACTTTAAAAAAACAATTAGGTTTTTTATAACTCGAGCACCAGACTACATCCTTAACCAAATATGCTTTTAAAAAAGTCAAAATTTTAGGTTTCATCGTTTTTTATGTTTGTCCATCGACACTCGATTTGAGGTCATGTGTGAATCGTGGCCAAAATGGCGTAGAAAGCCTCATAAATATACATCTAATAGATATGTTTCGTTTTATAAATGTATTATACTAAATATTTTAGATGTAAATTTTTTTGTGATGAATTTAAATAAAAACAATTTTAAGAGATTTTTATTGAAAAATTATGCCATAATTGTAAAACATGTTCATAAAACCAAAAGATAGAGTAATTTTTAGTAGAATTAATTAAAAAAAAAACAACAAATTTGACAGCAATTGGCAATTTTAGCCCTTGAAAGAATTTTGACTGAGCTTTTTATGATCTATAATATTTTGAGTGTTATTAATTGTTTGAACACAAATGATCGAGAACTGAACTTACTAGTTTGAGGCCAACTCGTACATCGGCTTATATTCTCAAGAAGCCGTATAACCTGGTAGTTTTTACACTCAGAGGCTTGTCATTGTCTGCAGAAAGGAAACGATCGAACAGAAATTTGTATTCAATTGAAAACAAATATTCTGTGTCAATTGGTATTTGAGCCCGGGCCACGTACTTTAACCAGTATAGCACGGACGCAACTAATAACTCTGTAAGTCTTCTAGTCACACATTTTCCACCCAAAATTTTGCACTTAATTTTGTTACTCGAGAAGTTTTTGGGTTGCTGATTACAAATTTAAAGTTAAAATTCGAAAACTTCGGCCAGAATTATCGAAGTTTGCTAGTTTTATTATTTTATATTTATTTTTTATATTGGATGCGCCTCTTTGGACTTACAAAGTATCAATTCAGATTTATTATAAGCGACACTAAAACTGCTGAATAAGAAATTTTTTTAGAAATAAGCGTTTTCTTAATACCGTGTGTAGGGTGACATCTTCACTAAGCATTTTGAATGGCACAAAACCAAAACAAAGTTTCATCTAAAAAATATAAATAAAAGCAAAATATTTATCCAAATATCTGCAGAGGGAAACACTTTTTTATGATACATGAAATAAACAATGAGTTGTGTTATTTTAAAGTCTGCATGACATATTATAAGTTAAAAATTAATAAAACATGGTATAGAATTGTTATTTATGACCGACTAAGTGGCTATTTGGTGAGGTCGTTTACTCAAAGGACTATGATTAATTGTTTTAAATAAGGAAAAAACGTTTATGAAATTCTGCCATACCAATGAAATTAGATTATACACAAATGCTACCCAATTGTCAGGAATTATGAATTTGAATTATGTTATAATCTTGAACATGACGTAAAAGATTATAAAAATAAAAGGCATCTTACTGCTTTATTTTGTATATCGATAACGCAAACCAACGACACGTAAGACACAAGAGGCAATACTTTTTTCTATACAAAATTCTATTGTCGTTGGTTTGCGTTTTCGACTTACAAAATTGGGCGGTTAATTTTCTTGCTAAAATCAATTTGTAATCAAATTTTTAGTTATAAATTTGCACCACTACCACAAAATAAGCGGCACTTTGTTCGCATTACAAATTGGACGTAGTTTTTCGCATGATTGAAAAATATTTCTTGGAACTCTAATCAAAGCACAGTATTACTTTGTGGCGCCTTCTACAAGTTACTTGGACAATCACAAGTCTTTGATGGCTGCTTCATGGTGACATTAAAGCCTCTTTGACTTGATAAAAATATGATAAAAACTGTTCAAAGAAAAATAAATTAACATTCATGCGCTATCAATTAACACTTTGCCACCAGTCGTGTCTTAAACAGTCTAACAAAACACTTATAAATATTTTAAGTTATAAGCACAAATGTCATAGTGATATTTTTACATGCTACTCCTAAGATTCATGAAAGAAAAATTAGCTTTTCGCACACTGGTTCCTGTTTGAAGGTGCCCAGTCAGCCAAACAAGCTTGGAATAAGCTTGTAGTAAGCTTACAAGCGTAAGGCTGCCCGCAGAGTAAACGCCGAGGCAGACAGGCAGGCAGACAGGCGCAGGAAAACTATGTGAACAAGAGAGAAAAAAGTTATTTCTACCTTGTTTCTTCGCAAGGCACTGCGTGCGTCTGAATGCCTGCTTCGGAGTTTACTCTGCGGGCAGCCTAAGCATCGTGCTTGGAAAAAGTTTGTAAAAATTGTTGTGAAATGCTTTCAAGTAATTAATTGTAGAATAAGCAAAAAGGAACCCTTAGAAAAATATTCCTCACTGTAATATTATTGTAAGCGCTTACTATTCAATTGAATAAAAGTGTTCTAAAAAAGCTTTATACAATACTTACTTTGCAATTGGAAAAAGTGTTGTAAAAGTATTATTGAAAACAATTATTAAATAATTGGAAATAAGTATTATTGGAATTTTTTTACAACTGTTTTTAAAAAATTGGAAGAAAGTGTTATAAAAATATTATCATAATTAAATAATTGGAAGCAAGCATAATTGCTCGCACGTTACAAAAGATCACAAATTCATCTTCTCGGTTAAATTAATCCATATGAAAGACTATCACATCTAAATCTATAGAAAATTTATCTAAAGTACACTATCTAAACTTTTACATCTGAAAGCATTTTGCAATTATGCCTTGAAAAAGCTTGTAAATTAAACTTCAAGTAAACTTACTACAAGTACTATTATAAAAAGCTTACTTTTTTCCCGTTTCGATGCAATTTTACAGCACAATTTGTAAATTCATTACGTAGGCAAATGTTTTTAAAGCATAATTGGAAAAGGCTTACTTGGTAAGCTTACTTTGGTAAGCTCGCACGGATGTACTAGAAAAACTTTTAAGTAGTATTTTTATAAATACTTTAAGGGCCAGTTTTTCAGTAGTTTAAAGTCTAGTCAAATTAAACCGAGCTTAACTCACCAAAATTGGATGTTTAAACTCGGTTTTGGCAAAAAAGAATAACATCATATAATAATTTAAGTCAATTTAACTTCAACGAATGCTAAAATATCTAGTTTCTCGAGTTTAAACGTCCAATTTTGGTGAGTTAAACTAGGTTAAATTTGACTTAAGTTTAAACTCGTGATGAAAAACTAAAAGGTTATTTAATAATTTATTAAACCAAAATATTCCCCTTTGATATATAAAAACATTTCTGGACTCTTGGAAGTATTTTGTTTTTGATATAGACATGTTGAACATGCCCTTTTCAAATTTTAAAATAAATTCAGTTCGTTATATTGAATTTTAAGGCAACTGAAACCATTAACAGTTCGTGAAAATAATGTTTTGTCTTGTGACAATGTCTCAAATTGTTGCTGTCTCAATATTTTTCACAAGTTTGGCGATATTCAAAAATTAATACAAATGTTTTATGATTAAGTAAATATTGTTAAGTATGACGAACAAAGCAAAGTTCCATTAATTTTTATTAATAACTTTCTATTCTTGTTTGGCAAAACAAGAATTTAACACATTTATTTTTTTTTTTTTTCTGACAAAGTTCTGACCAAAATTTGTCCTTGTCAAGAATACATGTTACGTAATAGCCTTCGTCTTATTTAAAGAACAGTTGCTAAAAAGAAAAATATGTTAATGGCAAGCTATTTTTTGCTATTTTTAACAAGCAATTTTTTGCAATTGTAATTAATATTTTTGCTATGTGTCAAAATTTCCCTTCATCTGCCAAAATTTTCTACGCAGTAGTAAATTATTAATAATACATTACGAAGTATTAAAATAATACCTAAATATTTTATATTGCCACATGACTTGCAAATAGTTTATAATATTATATTGTGTGACACATGATTTAACACATAAAAAAATCAAACATATTTTGAAAGAAGGACATAAAAAAAATTTTTTTAAATTTTTAAATTGCATTTAAGTTTTTTCAAATTCTGCGCATATTTTAAAATAGCTGAGAAGTTTTTATAAAGCATGTATTATATTTATATTTTTAATATATTAAATGTGAGAATGTGTGATGAAATCTAAAATGGCAAACTTAACTTCATAACAACACGTTAAATCATCTAAATCTTAACATTTTCAAGTAAAATGCGCCAAATATATTCAATAAAAGCTGTATTTTTTTATAGCATCTTTAAGTTAAAGTAGTTTTTTGCTAGTAATTTACTCCAGGATGACCGTTAATCTTACCTTCCACATGCATTCCGGTATGCTGTTCTAATGGTACTAATCGAATTCCGTTTTCCTAACAAAGTAGTTAGATTTATTATTCTAAAATGTAATCGTAACCTCATAACTTGACAAAACAGTCAACACCAGAAAAAATATTCACAGCAAATACTTTTACAGTTATCAATAACCAAAATAAGGCTATAAATGTATATGGGCATTTCCAAAATGGCGTAACGGACAATTTGTACGACGAAGAAATATTAAAGAAAGAATGAAAATATCTAATTTTTAAAAAGACTTTTTATATTTGCGTAGTAATTAAGTAGTACTTTATTAAGTAAAAACAAAGGCAACAATCGACCCTAAGGATTTAAAGATACTAGTATCGCCTGTGGCCAAAATTCGACCAACTTTCTGAAATTTCAATAGCTTTTTCTTATTCTGAGGCGTTGACCTTGCCTTAAGAAAATGTGCAGTACTAAGAAAATATTAAGTTTCAATACAAAAATACGTTTTACTGAGAAAAGTAACAGTTTTCGAGATATCGTCATAACCTTGATGTCAAAATAAAGGGAGCTTTCCAAAATTTACTATTTATAAGAAATTTCACCATCACAATATATATTCCCACATGTTACATAAAAAAATGCTTATTGTAGGGTATCCGTAAGAGATAGCGAAAAATGTTTTTTGTACATTGTATTAATGTCGAAAATTTCCTCTTAAGCCATGTTCTTCGATTTCTTATAGTTTAGGTTTTACTTCAGAAATAGTTTTTAACGCTCATATTTCAGGTCAAAGCTCACAGAAATACTCGGTGAACTCCTTCTCCGTACTTTAATTTTTTTAAAATATTTATCAAAATCAGTTCAGAAACACGTAAGTACTGTTTTTTCTACGTCTATATCTATATAATAACGAAATGGCTTAAAACATAGATTTGTGTATATAAATAACTTTGGAGAGGTTTGAAATATTTAAAATTTTTTTACAGAAATTATTTCTTGTGCTGTAGAACTTTGTAAAAAATATGAAAACAACATTTTGAAAAATTAAATTTACATTAAAAAAATGAGAGGGGTAGCTCATGAATTTCGATGATAGAAACTGTTTATTGAATTATGTGTCAAAATGCGGTAATTTTTGCAAATTAATGATATCTTATATGAACGAGTGTGAAAAAAGAAAATGTAATAAGAAAAAAAACTTACAACCTAAAAAATTTTTGTCTTATTTTTTGAGCAAAATTTAAATATTTTAGAGGTTTTTTAAAAATAATATAAAACATTGAATCAATGGGATAACGGTTAAGCTTCTCTTATATCTCCAAAGTCATTTAATTGATCCTTCAGACAAAGAAAATTTGTTGAAAATCAATCAAAGAATGGCTGAGATATTTGCTTTTAGAGTCAAAACTTGAAATTTCAATAGTTTTTTTCTCATTCTGATGCGATGGCCTTGTTTCAAGGAAATACGTTGTACTGAGAAGATATAAATTTTTCGAGATATCGAAATAATTTTATTGTCATTTTAAGGGGATTTTTTTAACATACTATCCGTGGAAAATATTACCAAGAAAGCTTTCGTATACCGTTATAGTCCTCAACCAACGACTTTTCATACAAAAATACGTTGTACTGAGAACATCTATAGTTTTCGAGATATCGCTATAGTTTTTATGTCAAGTTTTTTTTTATTTGTAAGAAATTTCACCATCTCAATATACATACACTCTTGTTGAATACAAAAATGCTTATTGTAGGGTATCCGTAAGAGATGGCGCAAATATTTTTTGCACACCTTATCAATCTCTAAGATTCCCTCTTACAATATATTTTTCCATCTGTTACAGTTTAGCTTTTATTTAATAAATGCTCTTTTTGCGCTCATATTTCAGGTCGAAGGTCACCTGAAGTATAAAATGTAATCATACTGTGCAGCCAGATCTTTCATTTGATACCTCATTTACCATTCTACCTCTTCCTAGCACTGAGATCCCTACTAAAACTAATACAAACTTTCAACGTTAATAATTCGGGTCAGACATCATAAATTTAAAATCTAAAATGATCTGCTCATATAGGGCGCAGTACCTTTGGAATGATATAAGTTTCATTGCCCTTATTCTGAAATTAATATCGAAAAAGTGTACGACAACATTTGATGTTTGCCTATTATCATATAAGATAATTTTCTCTAAAATTCAAATAACTTCATTATTTTTAATGCAATTCTCGTTTTCAAGATACCGTTGAAAAGATTTTGAGTGCTTGCATTGATTCTTGGTCAGAATTGCTTAAATCGATACATCTTAAAATTAAAATATGAATTATATAATTAACACCTACTGAAAAATATTGTAAGAAGTTAAAAAAAGTATAGCAGTGAGGGGACTGTTGACCGAAGCGAAAACCTATATATAAAATATTAGTATTGCCCTAACACGGACCGCTTTACTGCTTTATAAAATTTTTTATGCTAATTGGAAAAACTTTTTATATTTTCACTCCCTCAGACTTTGATTATATCTTTCAAAATATTTTTTATTCAGATAGCATTTTTATTTTATAATTACACCAAAATATATTATTACATTTAAATTGAATATTGTTGATATAAAAATAAAATACAGGGAGCTCTATTGAATGAAAAATAATCCTCATAAAATAAAATAAATTTTTTTATTTTTATATATTATATTCTGTTTTATTTCTCTTGAAGTCTCTTTTAATGCCTGTATTTGAGATCTTGCTACAAGGAAAACAGAAAACATAGCAAGCAAAGTGCAGTTTATTTTATGCCCCCGATTCGGTTCATCCGTACATCCAGTTCATAATTAATGCACATTATTTTCATCTTTTATCATTTCATTATACCTTTAATTATGGGTTTTAGTATAAAAAACAAAGTAAAACATAAACAAAGATATAAATTAAACTTATTGAAATAATTAATATACATTTAAAATACGTATACATAGAATTTGTATTTACATACATTTCATTGAATTTCATTTATATTATTTTCACTGTTTGCGTCATTAATCATTGCATTATATTTTTAAAAAAGATACTATAGGCTTATGGTAGCTGAAATAAGAAAAAAAATTTGTGGACGATGCAATCCCAGTCATGATAAAATTATTATTAGGTAGCCTTGACAACTACTTATTTTTTCACGAGCTGCGACCATAGAATTTCACACAAAAGAAAACAATATAAAGTGCGTGTGTCACACACATTGGCAGCTTTCAGCGGATTCAATAGTTGGCAACTGTTTTTTTTTTAAATTTGAGTGAGAAACCTTTGCAATTAAATGATCCATTTACAACAGGTGACTTCTCTGATTACGGCCAATGTGTGTGACACACGTTCTCTATTTTGTTTTCTATTGTTTGACATTCGATGGTTGAAACACGAAATGCCACTCCTACCTATAACTTATAATACCATGGTCCCAGTCAGAGAATATGCTGGCGACGTTTAGAAAACTACCAATGTTTTTTTATGTTGGTCATGAAACTCAAATACAATGTCTTAGATCCTGGCTATCAGGCGCTCAGCAAACGCAGCAAGCAATCATCAATTAGTTTATCTGCTGACAAATCGGCCTGTCATAAAATAGTCTTTTAGGATATTTACTGTTTTTCTTTCAATGTATATGTAGATCTGTACCCAGTAAAAAAACATACGATCGCTCCTATGAGGAACAACAAGAGAGCGCTCTTTTGCTGTTTTATTCGATCAAAAAGTGAGCACTTGTGCCCTTGTGCTCCTTTACTGTTTTAAAAAATCAAAAGGCGAGCAATCAATGAAAAAAAGAACATAAAGTGAGGCATGTGCTTTGTAAGAAACTCGATCATTATTTTCTGTGAAAAATCGACCATTGTAGTCCAGTGGAGAGTGCGCTAGACTAACAACCCAGAGGTCCCTGGTTCGACTCCGGGTTCGGGCATGGTTCTTTTCACTTTCTTTGTTCTTTTCTACATTTAAGAATTATGGAGAATTTAAAATCCACAACTAAATTGTGGAAAATGTGAAATTAAAGGACAGGAACAACTAAGGGCTGAAAATGCTTGCCGAGGTTAAGGCATAACACACTAGCAATTGAAAGCATTGTCTTTCACGTCTGTTTTGTTTAATCAATAATTCACATATGGTTTCAATCCAATTCCTCTAGCTAATCTATCCCTTTCCTTTCACGTCAAACACCAAACCTTGTTTGTATAAGGCGCATGTTGGTTCTTTGATCTTTTAAAAAAATAAATATTTTAAATGTTCCTTTGCTGATCCATTTGAATCAGTTATTGATCGCTCATTTTAAGCTCCTCTGGGATGTTAAAGGGAGCGATACTCTTCCTAGGACATGCAATGTTAAAAGAGAACACAAAATACACCTAGCTTGGATCAATAAGGTGCACTCCACTGCTCCTCAGGGAGCACTCCCAGATCGCTCAAAGGATGATCAATTTTTTTTACTGGGTAGCTGAACGAAAATACATTGACAACAACAATTACAAAGCAAATCTACTACAACGACGAACAGAGAAGAGCAGTCGGTTGCGCAACGTTAGGTTGCCCGCAGAGTAAACGCTGAAGCAGGCAGGCAGGCAGACAGGCGCAGAAAAACTATGTGAACAAGAGAGAATAAAGATATTTCTATCTCGTTTCTTCGCAGGGCACTGCCTGCTCCTGCCTGCCTGCTTAGGCGTTTACTGTGCGGGCAGCCTTAGAGGGGATGAATCGAATTGGCGGCGGAAAATAAACAGCATTTTGCTTGCTATGTTTTTTTGTTTGCCTGGTAGCAAGATCTCAAGTGGAGGCATTTAAAGAGACTTCACAACTTCACAATTGGTGTGTGAACATCAAATCGCCATCAAATCCATACAAATTTTGTTGGTCAAATCATTTGATGATCGATTTGATGAGTGGTTTGAAATGTGAACAGACCTATTGATGACGAGAGTTACTCGCAAAATGACGATGACAATGACACAAATCAAAGATTTACCCTCTACTAAAATCGTTCAACGCGCCTAAAGAAGTTTTCACTTCAAAAAATAAATAAGAGGATATTTCAAAACATTCCAGCTCACCGCTGGCTATTGCTAGAGTCGAAATATTTGGGGACCCATCAACACATAAGCCAAGGAATATTTTAAGAATTTGTGCAGAACAACTTTTTTATCCTATGGAGCGTGAGGCGCCTTAATATACATAGATTGAAGATAAAAAAGCAAAGTTTCTTTTGAAAATATTTGAAGATAAAAATACAACGCTTTTTTCTTGCTCTCATATTTTTTGCAAACTTATTCAGCAATTGATCCATGAAAATCATTAACTTTTTGTTCTTTTAATTTTTCATGCAAATCTACTGCTATTTCGAATAAGTTAACAATGGCCCATTATCATAGTCATAATAAAAGTCGACTCTAAATTAAGTATAAGCATTTTTGACAGTTTTTTAATATACTATGTTGTCAAAAGGCTTGCACTAAATTTAGAGTCGACTTTTATTTTGACTATGTTAATAGGTCAATGAGATTACTAATTTCCTTTTAATTTGATGAATAAATATTTAAACTTATTTAATAAATGTTGCATATTTTCACTTTTGATTAAACAATTTTTGTTTACGAATTTCGCAAAAAAGAACCTGTAATTGCTTTAATAAGATAATTATTCTAAACAATAAAATATTTTAAACAAGTAGTTTTCGCTCTGCTTATTTTGCACAATATACATACATAGCTTCCAGTTTTTATGAAGAATAATCACTGTTCGGACATTGACAAGATCGTTTGACATTTGTTTTTTTTTTGGCAAAAATAATTTTGTTTGCCTTCAAAACCTTGAACAGGTTTTAATCACTATAAGCTGCTCAGCAAAAAAACATATCATAAAAAAATATTAATTATAACACACGCGGCAATTTACACACACATCGAGTGATCGCGGTATTTTTCAACGATTCTAAAAGTGAAAACATGCAATAGAGTAATAATAAAAAGTATGGGAATTTATAAAAATTTAATTAGAAACCTAACCTTACTTAATGCATAGAATATTACAATTAGATTTGTAAGCAAGTTTCTAGTGAAAGTAAATAAAAAACTAAGTAAATTGAATTCATTCAAAGCAGTATTAATTGATTGTTTGAACCCGCTGATTGTTTTGTTTCTTGATTTTGATCTCCATCCAGCTGAGATGCTGGTATCAATTAGATGCAAAATTGGATTGTTTAAGTCGTTGGCACTTATGAAATGAACTGTGTTTTTTTTTTAATTTAATCTCTTTGTATTTTCGTATTGTATTATCGTTTTTTTTTTTTTAATTTCAGCACCAGAAATAAAATACAAAAGTATAAAAAGAAACAAGTTGTGCACACAAAGTTGAAGTAACACATTGTTGATCAATTAAATATCGGAAGCAGCCCTTAGCAACAACTTAACATGGTTAATATAGCAGTAAGTATTGTTGTTGTTTTTTAGTACCACATGTCAATTGAATTGAGTAAAATTTTAACATATTGTTAAATTTTTTTTGTGTTTCCCTTTTATAGGATAGTGGCGGCAAAAATGCCTCACAAGAAATGGAACAATTTTTGCCCGGTGATGTACCCAACGCCGGCACAAAGTAAGTAACTTCACTTTAATTTGTCAAATCATTTTTCGTCGAATATCGACGAAGTAGTTTCGAAATCCAACAATCGAGAATAAACTTTTCATTCTTGGCGGCGCTTTTTTATTTATTTAATTAAGTAGTTTAGTTAAATTGAAAAAGCGTGCATTCCATAATTTTTCCTAATGATTCTATCAAATTTGTATCAACGCATGTGAAAACATTTTAGAACTATTTGCTTGAATGAGCCAGCATTTTTTCATTTTCATTTTTAAAATCATGATTAGCTATCATCATCTAAATGAATGTATATAGTATATTCTTGTAAGAGTATAATATTTTCTTAAGTATTTTAATAGAACACAAATCTTGTTAATTGTTCATTGCTTTAATTGTACAAATTATATAATAACTATGCGCAATTCCATTATAATTGCTCACTTGCAGAGTTGAGAGGTGTAAAGGATTGTCGTGAGCTTTTTAGCTGAATACGATTTTCATGTAGCGATTTATTTCGTTAATAGCAATAATTTCATCTTAGACGATTTTTATTTTTTAATTTACGACTTTTGTTGAGCAGTAGCAATTTTTAATGTGAATATTATTAAAATTGAATTCGTGGTTATGTCGCTTAGCGTTAAAGTAAGTGTGGAAAAGTGTTTTTAACTCAGGTTCGATTCCTAAGGCTAGGTCTATACAGAGAGTTTAGTTGGAGTTACCAGAACAAAGCTGAGTTTAACCATTGAACTTCACCATTTCTAATTGAAATTTAGAATAGATCACATTAAATTAAAAATTCTTTTGAAATTCCGAATAGATAAATTGAAATACGGAAATTCTATTTGAAATTCAGAAATGGAAATCAGGCCGATTGCGTAAATATAAACATCTTGAAATACCAACATTTTGAAAAAAATTTAAAATTTGAAAGAAGGGACTGTTAAAAACAAGCTTGAAATGGTAATTTTACAAGTTGTAACGAATTTTATCTCCTAAACCACTTGCGAGCGTGTTTTTTTGTGCATACTCAGGTTCATTAGACCCAAATACATATGATAAAGTATGAAAAAAATTGGAGCGTAGCCACTAAAGTTGAATTTTTCCTTTATTTTTGGAACGATGTTCCCTTACGCAGCTTGCGGGTGGTACGATTTGCTAGAAACCGGCACGAAACAGAGAGTTTACTGTGTGTGTATGCGTGCGAGTATCAAGCAGATTAACAATCGACCCTATAGGAACAAACAAACTTGTTTTTAAAAACAACTAATTAAAAAACTAATTTAAAATACTAAACTAGTTTATGTAGGTACTACTTTGAATTATATTAAGGCGGCATCCACTTCAATTTTGAATAGTTTTTATTGCATTATATATAAGTAATTGAAGTAAACAAGTGGCTTAAAAACTTCACATGTTATTATTGCAAATTTTTATTAGATTACAAGTTTATACATATATATTTAACCATGCTATTTCATCAAAAATTAATAATTTGAGGCTCTTACTAATATTAATTTATTTAATTTTTTTCCCAAAACAATAAAATAAATGATCTCTTTGATGTATAGAAAATTTAAAATTTTTATGCCTTTAAATTCATCTTCAGTAAGTTTTCAAATATTAACTAGTTTCCAATTGATTTATTTTAAAGTAATTAGAAAACAATTTAAATTTAACTAATTTAACAAGTAGTTGAAAATATATGCGGTTTTCAATTGATTTATTTTAAAGTAGTTGAACAAATAATTTAATTAATTTATTATATAATTAATATATAATTTAATTTTAATTAATTTAATAACTAATTAAAAACATATGCAGACGAAAGTCAATTGACTTATTTAGCGGACATCACCTTACAAAATATGTTAATTCGTTTTATGGAAAAAAGTCAGAATTTCAACTAGTTGTGGTTGACAAAAAACGACTTTTTCAACTACTTTTAAATTAGTTGATTTTCCTACAGGGGAGTAGCCGAGTGCGCAACGCTCTCTTTCTCTCTATCTCTCTGCGTGTGTCTCTTTTTCTGACACCCATGGCATAATTATTTGACAAGGTAGTAGCGTAGACTGGCTTTTATCTCACGAGCGGCGATGCGTAGTTGTCAAAATTAGCTGTTTATGCAATTAATCAAAGGAAAGTGAAAAAATAAGCGACGAAATTAGCATAGCTAGTCAACCGCAACAAACTAAAAACATTTCAATCAACTTTGCGAATAAATTTAATGAATCAAAGATAAGTTAAAAATAAGCACATAGCTAGTCAACAGCAGCAAACTACAACTCCTTTAGCTGGTTTTGACAACTACCAATCGCCAAAAAACTGTCACGGCTACCTTGTCAAATAATTATACCATGCTGACACCTAGAAATTTCCTTTTAATCGCATTTTATATTTTTATTTGTGTGTTTGTTGTAAATTATACGTGAGAATCTTTTTTGCAATTAAGTTTTAAGAAATGAAAACTGCAGCAAATGTGTGTAATACAATGTAATCTCATACTAAAATTTCAAAAAGTCTTCTTGCCACTAGAATGGAACCTCAATATGTGTTCTTTGTTTTATACTCTTTGTAAATACGCTGTTCGCTGACTTCGAATCTTATGCTAGAATTTAAAAAAAAATCTTTCACTAGGGTGGACCCAAAAATATTTTTTTTTGTTCTATACTCTATGTATAAGTGCTAGCAGCATAAAGCTGATTTGACACTAGGGTTGACCATAAAATGCATTTTTTATACTCTAGGTGCGCTAATCGCTTATTTGCAATTTGATGAATTTCAAAAAGTTTTTGACACTATGGTGAACCCTAAAAATGTGTTTTATTTATTTTATACTTTTTGTGTAAGTGCTGGCAGAATTAAGAGGTTCCTGATTTCAAATCTGATGTTAGAATTCCAAAAAAGGTTTTTGTCCACTAGGGTGAACCCTAAATATGTGTTTTAGACGTTGTTTGTACTCTTATGTTAGTATTTTTAAACAAATTTTTATACTAGGGTGGACCCCAAATGAATAGCAGTTATTTATTGTTGTTTTGGTTTATTTTTATTTTTTTGATTTTTGTTTATACAGGGTCCGCCATCTAACGTTTTTTTTTCAACTAGTGCTTATTTCGTGAATGGTAACACTTAGCTCATGTCTGATTTGACAGATAATTAGTTTTATCTTTCCGCTAAACGAATATGGTTGTGTATACGCTTGAACAGCGCTGGGAAATATTGCGTAATTACTTCGAAAATCATGGTAATGTTGCAGAATGTGTGCGAAAATTGCGTACGGATTTTGGAAGAAGAGAAGCAACGTCAGCTCCGTATGTTCGTTATCTTGTAAAAAAGTGAAAGAAACTGGCATCCTCATTGATAAACCAAAGCGTGAAAAGCCAAAAGCAGTGCGTACACCCGAGAATATTGCTGCTGTGGCAGAAAGTGTGCGTGATTCACCGTCGTTCTCAACAATTGAACATTTCGGAGACATCATTGAGACGAGTTTTGCATTAAGACCTTGGTATGACGGCATACAAAGTCCAATTGGTTCAGGAGTTGAAGCCAACTGACCATCCAATGGGTTTTCGCTTCGCTAAGTGGGCCTGCGATCGACTTACAGAAGATGCCGATTTTGCCAAAAAAATCATCTTTTCAGATGAAGCTCATTTTGATCTTGGCGGGTATGTAAACAAGCAAAGTTGTCGCATTTGGGGCACACAAAACCCGCACGCATAAATTGAAAAGCCGCTGCACCCAAAACGAGTCACTGTTTGGTGCGGATTTTGGTCCAGAGGCATAATTGGGCCATTTTACTTCGAAAATGAGCAAGGATGGGCCGTTACAGTCAATGGCGATCGTTATCGGGCCATGTTGAACGAATTTTTGTTCACAAAAATTGAAGAGAAGGATATTGGCAACATTTGGTTTCAACAGAACGGCACTACGTGCCACACAGCCGAAGCTACACTCGATGTTTTGCGCCCTGTTTTTGAAGATCGCATTATCAGCCGCAGAGCTGTCATTTGGCCACCTCGGAGCTGCGATTTGACACAGTTGGACTATTATTTGTGTGGTGCCCTCAAAGATAAGTTACGCCGACGAGCCAGAGACAATTGACGCTTTAAAGGACAATATTCGTGAAGCCATTGGTGAAATACAGCTGCACACAATCGATAATGTGCTTAAAAATTGGACCGATCGTCTAGGCTACTGCATGGCCAGCCGAGGCAGCCATTTGAATGAAGTTATTTTCCATTATTAACCGGAAGGATTGTACTTTCAAATAAAAAAGAAATTTGAGAAAATATCGATTATTTTTTTTATAGAATTTTCAAAATAAAAAAAGTTATTTGGCGGACCCTGTAGTTTATTTTTGGTGTCGCACTGGATTGCCACAAACAAATTATTTTGCTGAATTGCAATTTGACACTTAATTTATTCTTGTGTGTTTTAATTCTTTGCGTTTTTCGCAATAATTAATTGTTGTAACTAGGTCAACAGAACTTGCACAGAGAGTTAGGGCTTTTATATTTGTTTTTGTTTTTATATTAAGAACGGTGAGCAAGGTTGCGGAGCTATGTAATAACACGTCCGATCGGTTTGACTTCTTTTTAACTATCGCCTTTGCAAGCAGTATAAGGGGTGACCTTATAAGGTGTCAAAAAAATTGACCCTAAAAATGTGTTTTTTGTTTTATAATCTTTGTAGATGCGCTGGTCGCTGATTTCGAATCTGATGTTAGAAATTTTAAACACATTTTTTGACACTAAGGTAGACCCTAAATATGTGTTTTTTTTTTTGTTTTATACTCTGTGTAGCGCATCGATCGATTATTTCGAATCTTATGTTAGAATTTTTAAACAAATTTTTAATTAAATGTGTTTTTTATTTTATACTTTTTGTGTAAGTGCTGGCAGTATTAAGGGGTTGCTGATTTCAAATCTGATGTTAGAATTTCAAAAAAGGTTTTTTGTCCACTAGGGTGTACCCTAAATATGTGTTTTAGATGTTGTTTATACTCTTTGTAGATGCGCTGATTTTGAATCTTATGTTTGAATTTTTAAACAAATTTAATACACTAGGGTGGACCCTAAAACTCTTATTTTAAAGGGCGGACCTTAAAATGTATATTTTGTACTTTCTGTATATGCGCTGGTCGCTGATTTCGAATCTGATGTTAGAATTTCAAAAAATGTTTTTTTGTCCACTAGGGTGGTCCAAATATGCATTTTAGATATTGTTTTATGCTCTTTGTAGATGCACTGGTCGCTGATTTCGAATCTGATGTTAGAATTTCAAAAAGTTTTTGACACTAGGATGAACTCTAACAATGTGTTTTTTTTTTGTTATTTTATACTTTTTTGTAAATGCTAGCAATATTTAGGGGTTGCTGATTTCGAATCTGATGTTAGAATTTCAAAGAAGTTTCCTTTTCACTAGAGTGAACCATAGATCTGTGTTTTAGATATTGTTTTGTAGATGCGCTGATTTCAAATTTTATGTCAGAATAAAAAAGAATGTTTTTACACTTATACCAAAAAAGTGGTTTTTGTTGTATACTCCTTGTATATGTGCCAGGAGTATAAGAAGACGCTGATTTTGAACCAGATGCAAGAATTTAAAAAAGTTTTTTAACACAAGGGTGGACCCTAAAAATGTGTTTTTTGGTTTTACTGCATTATTCTGTATCACGAACAAGCACACCAACGATGAGAAAGACACGAGAAGTAATACAATTTTGTTTTAAGAAAATATTGCTTCTCGTGTCTTTCTCATCGTTGGTGAGCATCTTCGTGATACAGAATAATGCAGTTATTCTCCTCGTAAATGCGCTGGTCGCGTAATTAGAACATAATCCTAGAATTTAAAAAATTTGTATACATAGGATGGACCCTAAAATTATGCTTTCTGTTCTATACTCTTTTTATATCTGCTAGCAGTATGAGGGGTCGCTGATTTTAAACCTAATTTTCCAAATTTCTATTGATATATTCTGAATTAAAAATGATATTTCTGCATTTCAATTGGTTTATTCTGAATTGCAAATGAAATTCTGAATTTCAACTGATGTATTCTGAAGTTCAAATTGAAATTTAGAGACAACTCAAAATCAAAAGTGCCTAAAAGTATGCTTTAAAGAATAGTATAGAACATACTGAACACAGCTTTTTGATGATATTCAGAAAAAATACAGCAGTTTGGGAAAATTATACAGTAGCGGATTTACAATAGGTTCAGCATGAGCTATGAATTTTTGAACTTTTTAACGTATTTATAGGGAATTTGTGTATTTATTATTTATCATAAAAAATTTTTGATAGAGGTCGCTGTTATATTGTGCTTTCAAACTTTTTCTTAAGAGTCGTTCAAATATCAAATGGCTTCAAATACGTACTATTAGTATAAAAATCGTGTTTTTGGTTTATATAATACACAAATATACATAATTTAATACATTAATTATTATATACATAAATTATAGAAATAATATACATAAATTATAATATTTTAAGAAATCTCAACATGCTTACTTCCCATCCTTTTTCGGCAACTTAAACTTCTTTGATTCTGTGAAATGAGTAATTGTTAGTTATAATAATGATTTAGCATTGCTAAAAATAAATATTCTGAATATTATTGTGCTTTTTATAACAGTACTATGTTTTATATCTTAAAAGCCATAAAATAATTCCATACAATAATAAAGTAAAAGATTATTTTGTCCGATTGAAATAAAAAGTTCCATATACTTTTTCTGAATAATTTGTATCTTTCTATCATAAGTTCTATAAAGATAACTAGTTTTTAAAGTTATTTACTACCTTTGTAGCTTAAAATAAAATTAAAGTAATCAAATTAATTCCTTATCAATACCGTAACTTTTTACCTTGAACATTTTGTTGCTATATATTTTACATCAAATGTGCTCCTATGCTACGCTATTCGTACAATATTTAAGTATGTAAGTTTGCTTAAATTTTAGATTTATTTATCTATCAACAATACTTTGTAAAATTTTTAAGATGCTTTTTTTAGTATTTACATTAACTATATATTTTTTGCTTCTTCGCATGGTGACTAACATGTTTTTCATATAGAAATTGCCCCAAAAAATATCACTTAAGCATACGCAAAACATATGTCTTTGGTTTGGTTAATAAAAGAGAATAATATTTATTTAAGTTCTAAATATCAGTCGAGTTGACACTTAAACATATTTTCCCTTACTTGTTCTTTTTTTGCTGACATGTGATCTAGAATATTTAAGAAAGAAAAAAAAAATACTACAATAAAAGAGATAAACGAAAATTGTTTAATTGTTAAAGTAAAAATTTAAGCACTTAAACTTATTCTTGATTTTAAATTGTTCTTTGCAAAATTGATACTTGATATATTCATGAATTCAATGATGTGTTTGCTAGCCATTTTTTTATTTTGGGAAAACCTGAAAACTATATTTATTTAAAAAAGATTATCCAATACATTTAAACTTTTTAAATACATACCATCCAAAAATTTACTGACTTGTTTTGCAAAAATATTTCGAATCAATCTTGATGCGTTCGATAAAAGAGCTCAAATTTCGATAATGTCTTACATTCTTGTGCATACGTTTTTGGTAGCATTTGAGGGCAGAGATTTCAAACCGTCGATTTTGAGAGTGTAATTTTGCATTTTTTTTCTTCTTAGAGGTGAAGTTTTTGAGAAAAGAACACGGTGCAATTAAAAAGTAACAACAATTTTTCGAGAATAGAACGAAAATAAATATGCGGATTCCCAAAGAGAATAAGACAATGCAGAATTTTTCGAAAAAATCAAACGCTATTACATTCTTAATTAGAATTGAAGCTTAAGATTTGTTATTTTCTATTAATGGAAAACTAGTGCAGTGAATGTTGAATTCAACATTTATGTACTCTAAACTTCATTAAATTTAATTATATTTCGCCTGAGTGAACTTTTAATGCTTTTTAATATACAGAACTTTGTTATTTTTTTTTTTTGGAGGGGGATTAAGTCAAAGAACATATCAGAATATGTTAATGTAAAAAAGACAAATCGTTAGAATGCTTTTTCCGACCCATTTCTTGTTTTTTGTATAACCTGATTTTTAAAAATAATAAAAATCTTTTTAAGAAACCTAAAATTTGTAGGCCGGTTGATATTCAATATAATTGCTTACTTTGATTTCCAAAAATACCCTCAAAACAAAACTTCTGTAAATATGTAATTTATAAAATGAAGCATTTTTTAAGTTTTTTGTACCATGCAACCATGTGTGTTGCAAATTAAACTTAATAAAAACACATAATTTTTTAATTTCATAAATTATTTTAAAGTGTTTATTGCTTCAAACTCAAAAGCGGAATTGAGTTTGAGCCGTTGCTAACAAATAACGAAGTATTTGATTTAAAATTAATCCAAGCTCACTAATATGGTCAGTAAAAATACGTAAAAATACGAAATTTATTTTATAAACAAAAAAATTATATCCAAATTTGCATTATTATTTAAATAAAAATATTGTTTAAATAAAGATTGAATTTTATATTCTACGAACTCTTATTTTGCCATTTTTATGCCCCCATACATATCAAAATGAGTAAGGGGTATTAACTTTGTCACTCCATTTGTAATGCCGGTAAGAAGGCGTGACAGGTTCAGAAAATTATATATATTCTTCATCAGCATAACCGAGTCGATTTCTTCATGTCCGTCTGTGATCACGATAACAGCCGTAATTTTAGAGATATACCGAATTTCCATATATGCGCTTTTTATTTAAGAATAGAGAACAAGTTTGAAACTGAGACGCATTGGATGAAAACCACGCCAACCTCCCATACAAAGCGATTTTACCAAAACTGCAATATCTCTTAAAATTCCACAAAAACTAATCTAATGACTTAAAATTTTGCACTTAAGCTTAAACTCTTATGAAATTTGTAAAAATTGAATGAAAACAACGTCTACCTCCCATACAAAGAGCCTTTACGAAAACTAAAAGCTCTTCCAATTTCACAAAATTAAGAACAATCACTTCAAATTTTGTAAATAATTTTTAATCTTTGCTGTGCTTTGTTTGGTAAAAAAAATAGAAAATTCGGTATAATTCAAGAATAAAGACAACTCTCTTTTTTAATATTTTTATATGGATAGTAGATTTTATAGTTGGATTATATGGACTTTGGCCTCGTAAATCCAAATCTGCAAAAATTTCATGCCGTTCGCAACTGGTTTAGAAGTTATAGGCCTCCAAAGGTTATATCTTAAAAAGTTATTCATGGATTTTTATGTTTGGATACCTTGCTGAATAGGTACTGTCATTACTTTTCTTATGAAATCCATAAAGCGTTTTGTTGAAAAATTAAAAGACACAGCAAGATTTGTAGGCCTTTTTTTCAACTTTGGAGGCCTATAACTTCTAAACCAATTGCAAGCGGCATTCAATTTTCAGATTTGGATTTAGGAGGCCAAAATCCATATAATCCGCAAAAAAATAAAATTTAGAGTTGTCACTATTCTTGAAATGGTGAATTTATTTTCAAAGGTGAAATATTTGGATAAAACCACGCCTTATAAAAATGACGTCATCAAAATAATTCAAATTTCAAGACTTTTAACTAAAAGATGGACGTAGGGTCCAATCGAAGATAATTCCTTACTAGCTTTAAATAGAACTCATCATGTGCCATTGTAAAGAACACTTTTCGGGTAATCGTGTAATTTATGAAATTCGGATGAAATACTCATGAACCCGTATTATTTATGTTAATAATATTTTTCAAAATATTTTTGGTGCAAGTTTATAAACACAATTTGCATCGTCTTGGTGTGCCATCGGTAAAAAATCTTTCCAAATTTATCAGCCGTATCTAATACGGTGCTGTCAGATAAAGTAATGAACTTCTGGATTGCTTTGAATATATCTCGAGGTAAGGTTTCTCGAGCAACCGGCACTCTCACCTCAGAACTAACCGAACAATATAGTTTCCATAGTGGAAGTACATGATAACGGCTGAGAAACAGGAAAGCGATAAATCGCAACCTGCATGTTTAAATTGAGTTCGAATACTGAATTCCGAGGTTGTGCGACCTATAACTCCAAAGCTATTCGATATCACAAATTTGTGTTGTAAGAGAGGTGCCACGTCCCCTTGTCCTACGCCCATAAAATGTTATGGATTCCAATAAATGTCAGAATTCCAAGACTGTGCGACCTATAATTCTAAAGCAATTGGATATCGCAAATTTGGGCTTTATGGGAGGTGCCATGCCACTTGTCCAACTCCCATAAAATCTTATCAGTAAAACTGCACTTGTGAACTGAGTTCGAATACTGAATTCCAAAGCTCTGCGACCTATAACTCCAAAGCAATTCGATAGCGCTAGACTATCAACCCAGAGGTTCCTGGTTCGAATTCGGGCTCGGGCATGGTTTTTTTCACTTTCTTTGTTCTTTAATAAATTTAAGAATTTACAAAACTAAAAATCCGCAACTTAATTTGTGGAATTCGAATTGTCTTTCACGGTTGTTTCGCTTACTCAATAATTCACGTATGGTTCCAACCAATTCCTCTTAATAAATCTATTCCTTTCCTTTCAGTTCAAAGACCAAACATTGTTTGCATAAGACGCATGCCTTGGTTCTTCGATCTTTTTTAAAAAGAAATCGCAAATTTGGGCTGTATGCCTATAAAATGTTAATAGTTAAACGGTACGTGTAAATTGTGGTCGAATACCGAACTCCGAGGCTGTACGACCTATACTTCCAAAGCTATTCGATATCGCAAATTTTGGCGGTGTGGGAGGTGCCACGCCCCTTGTAAAACGCTCATAAAATTTTATCAGTGAAACGGCATGTGTAAATCGTGGTCGAATACGGAACTCCTAGGCTGTGCGGCTTACTCCAAAGCTATTCGACATCGCAAATTTTATCAGTATGCAAAGAGTCACGCCCCTTTTCCTTTTTAAATCTGGCCTGAGTGAAAGTCTACCTCTCTGCCGAATATCGAAGCAATTGGTAAAGAATTTCCGGAGGTGTGCGATATTTCTCATAAAAAATACAAAATTTTCATACAAAAAGCTTCTTCGGGTTTTTGCGAATTTCCAAATTTTCCACACAACTTTTCCAATTTTTCTTTTTATGCAAACCTTGTCCTAATAATATGGAATAAAAAAACAATCAACCAAATCGGTCCAGCCCTTCTCAATTGATGAGCGTACATTAGAGTACATGGTCCTAAGTGCATGGTGGAAATTATGTGTCGTTTTTTCGTCGGTGCGCGTCTATTTTTTGAAAGTTCGACCCCTATTAAGCACAAAAATATTTTAATACCTAAAAAAAATTGACCTCTAGGGGTTCCGCAAATCGCTTGAAGGTCATTTTGGAGCTATGTGGGACTTAAACCATTTTAAAAAATGTCGTGTCTAAACGGAAAAACAATTGGAATATATTTTGATATTTTGAACAATTATTTATAGTTTAGTCTTATTAAATTTTTTTTTTTAAAATATGCATCTGGTAGTTTTTGGCGGAGTTTTAAACATGCAATTTTACTCTCAACGAAAAACTATCGTTTTTCCATAATTTTTTTTTTCTTAATTTGGTCTAGCAACATTTTTTTTGTAATTTTGTATTTTTGTGTGGAACTTAGGCTTTCTTGAGGTGCAACATATTTTACAGTTTATTGACTATAACTTGCGAAAAAATTCAAAATACTACATTTATTTATTATTTCTAATATTTATTTATTAAAAATATGATTTTTTTGCAATGCATTTAAATTTTTTTCTGTGCTTATCAACGATTTGCAGCAAATATTGTTTTTGCTCTTCATTAGAAGTTTTTGAATTATTAAATTTTGTTATTAATGCTACGCTTCTGTCTGCTGAATCGTTAATTACATTTCTACGTTGATAGAAAAAAAACCACGATTGGACGCTCTTCTTTTCAGTTTTCTGTGGTTTGACATTTCTTGACCGTGGCTCATGAGAAAAAAGGTTGTTGTCGAGGCTACCTTGTAACTACCGTTGCCATCATATCTCTTTTAAAGAGCACATGTTTTCTTTATATCTCGAGATCTTTTTTATATTTTTTAAAATTAAAAGTCCTCTTTTTTGTTGGAGACAAAAAATATTTTTCGATAAAAAATTTACTAAAAATGCACACAAAGAAATTTGCATGAAAAGTATCAACATTGATTTGCAAGTTAATAGCTATATGGCAATGCTGAACGCCATCCCTGAACAAACGTAACTTTACCCTAGCTGTGACCACTATATTTTTGCATACGTTATGTGTCCACTATGACGATTTCGTTCTAGCTATTTTTTCAGCCTTTTAGAGACATCGGTTGACCCTAAATTTGTTTCAAAGGTTTAGTTTTTGGTTTAAATGATAGAAAAAATAAGGTTTTGTTTAAAACTATTTTTACAGTATTGGCAATTAATTTTGGAACAGTCAAAAACGAGCATTTTTTATATTTTAATAAAAAATGTATGTCTCTGGTCCTAACTAATATTAAGGAAAAACGTTTCAGGGAATTTTACTTGATATATAGATCTTTCAAAAAAACCTCCTCAAACCTGTACAAAATATCTTACGATTATTTTAAAGCATGGTCCAAGGAATTTAAAAAATTTTCAGTTTTTGAATGGATAAATGTAGCTAAAAATTGGCTTCGAGATTTTTTAACAAAAAATTATATTTTCAAAAACGTATCGTTTTTGGAGTTTTTTGACGCATGTTAAAAACAGAAACGGTTATTAAAACAAGCTAAGGAAAGCTTTAAGTATGATTCTGAGGAAGCTTGATAAGCTAATCACAATTTGATTTCGTTTATTACTTCAGTTTATCTCGTTTATTACTTTATAAAAGGACTTTTATTTATTTATTTATTTGGTCTCATTTACTTGAACCTCAAGTTTGTTTAATTTTTTCAAATATTAAGTGTAAAATGTTTTTTTATTTACATTTATATTTATGTATTTATTTTATGACAAATGTTTTTAAAACTAAAAAACTGAAAATATAATGTTTTAAAAAATGTTTATTTGATGTTTTTACTTTGCAATAAATTTTATTGAACTTAAAAAAGTCTCTTTGTCCTCTTTTTTTTTTGTCAATAATTTTTAATTTTTTCGCAAATTGTAGTCAATAAACTGCAAATTATGTTGCACCACATTTCTTTTTTTTTTGCCTAAGTTTCACAAAAAATACAAAATTACAAAAAAATAAATATAGCTAGAACCAAATAAGAAAAAAAATTTTGTACGGAAAAACGATAATTTTTCGTTGAGAGTAAAATTGCATGTTTAAAACTCTGCCAAAAACTACCAGATGCATATTTACAAAAAAAAATTTAATAAGACTGAACTATTAATAATTGTTTCCTATCAAAATATATTCCAATTGTTTTTCCGTTTAGACACGACATTTTTTAAAATGGATTAAGTCCCATATAACTCTAAAATGACCTTCAAGCGATTTGCGGAACCCTTAGAGGTCAAATTTTTTTAGGTATTAAAATATTTTTGTGTTTAATAGGGGTCGAACTTTCAGAAAATGGACGCGCGCAGGAATAATTTAAAACTTTTGTAATGTGAACCGGTCTGGCGTACATACATGTGGCAATTGATTTTTATATATGTAGATAGTTTTCTAAAAACACTATTTTGGTACAGTAATGAAAACTACCAGCCAGGGCGAAAATGGCTTAAAAGATTCTCGATTTTTTTTCTATTTTTAAAACCATAAAATACCATAAAAAAGACATATGTTTCTAAATAAGTATACTAACAATTTTTTACATGTAACGATTTGAATATGTCCTTAAACCTATCCCCATTCAAACGATTACTGTATTAGAAACTTGCAATAAAAACTTGTTCAGACACGCCGGATAAGTCACGAATTGACTGCTATCTTGTGATATACCATTATCTTTTATATTATTTTTTAATAATAAACAATCTGCATATTTATATATGCAAGAGTTGATATTATTATCAACTTAAAACTTCTGTAAGCAGCTACCTTAGTTTTCTCAATAATTAAAAGTAATGCCTACAAGTATGCAATGAAAACTGTCGACTGTCGTCATGCGATAGTCTTTATTCAATTGGCTGATGCAATTGCAAACTGACACAAATCATGGGGTTCGCTTGAAAACGGAGTCAAATAAATACTTTTAACCAAAGTTATTAAATGCAGTCTAGCACAATAGGCACTGTTGCTTCTTGTTAGTAACTTCTTTGGTTTTGGCTGTTGTAGTTGTTGTTATTGGTCTTATTGTAATTGTTTTTCTCTTAATTGTTGTTGCATTGCAATTTAATGTTATGGTCTGGTATTTTAACCATATTGAATTTTGAGCTTATATGGCGGCAAATTGAGCATGATTAGCGTAAATTTTCTGCAAATGTTGCAGTTTTTCATTTGAATTTGAACAGAATTTCACTACAAAAACGTGTAGTCAAAGTAAAAGCGATTTATTTGCGTGTGCTTGTTCGTTTCGAAAGCATTGAACGGGAACTAAAGATTTTATTGAAATTTTTTTATTTCGATTAAAAATATTTTTAAAGTGAACGGTTTATTTTCATAAACATATCTTGCCAAAGAGCAAACAAAAAAAAAAGAGATAAATTAAAAATCATGTCGGCTGATGAAACAAGTGAACCTTTTGAGTTGAGGTATGATTTTGCTTAAATGAAATAATACAAAACAATAAAACACCTACTACATAGTTGCCTTATAAAGAAGATGTGTAGTGCGAAGAAAAATTATCAAAATACTTTTTGAATTTGCAGATATAAGATTCAGCCACGCAAAGATACGGAACAAGCCTTGGCCTCACCGGATTTCGATCCATTTGCTGAGCGCAAGAATGAACATCCCACCACGTGAGTAGCAAATGCTTAAAATTGATCTAAGAAAAATTTTCACATGCTTATTTTTTTTTGCAAACATTTTAGCGACAATGAAACGTTGACACATCTGTTGAAAGCTTCACTTGGCACTGGTATTCTTTCGATGCCCATCGCCTTTATGTACTCTGGCATCGTTATGGGCATTTTCGCTACCATTTTCACGGCCTTCATTTGCACTCACTGCAGTTATGTGCTCGTAAGTATAAGTGTTGTTTTAACAAAGAACTTGATTTTAAGATAAAATTGCTTAAGAGCCCAGGTTACTCAGAACAATAAAAAAATTGTTAAAAAATTTGCAGTCAAAAAATCTTTAAGTTAACCCTTAAATGGCACACTAGTCTCAATTCTCAGCAACGGTTTTTGATAGCTTAACACTCAGCAACAATATTAGAAAAAATCAACTTGTTGAAGAGTATAAAAATATTAAATTTTTTGAGGAATTTCATTGATGAAGTAATTTTTTTTCAAAAGAAATAATTTTGTATCTGAAAATTTGCTTTAAACCAGAGGTCATTTTAAGTAAAACATTTATTTTATATGATATTTGCATTGCTATATGATATGATATTCTTACGACAAAAATTGTCGTAAGAATAATGCACTTTAAAAAAGATTTTGAATAAGTAAGAAAAAATCAATAAAATTTTTTTTGGATAGATTTTCAAGAGTTCGTAACTTTAAAAGAGACAAAATGCGTTAAAACACGAATCGAAAGGTATTCGATAGTTTAGCAAACAAAAAATAGCAGGAACCGAAAATAACGATTATTTTTGAAATTTTAGATCAAACCAATTATTTTTTTATAAAATATCTTTTCGATCAGAAATAAAAGTTTTTTCTTGGTCGCTAGTTTTTTCAATCAGAAATAATAGCTTTTTCGTAGTCGTTATTTTTTTCAATCAGAAATAAAAGTTATTTCGTGCTCGTTATTTTTTTTAATCAGAAATAAAAGTTATTTCTTGGTCATTATTTTTTCGGTCAGAAATAACAGATATTTCGTGGTCGAAATTTTTTCAATCAGAAATAAAATTTATTTTTTGACCGTTATTTTTTCGATCAGAAATGAAAGTTATTTTTTGACTGTTATTTTTTCGATATGAAATAAAAGTTATTTTTTGATCGATTTTTTCGATTAGACTCATGGCAAACAAGGAAAAAGTCAAACCAAGCACTTTAGCTAATTTTTGTGCAAGGGAAAAAAACGTGAGAAAACCCCCACGATATATGATTTTTTTCTCTTTAAACTTATTAAATCTGGAATACTTTTGCATATTCATAATTGTTTTGTTAAAAAATCTTTTTTAATTTTTTGTATACAAACTATAATATACGTTGTTACAGATTTTTTTCCTTCAAAAAGGTACAACCTTTTATAAGTTTTTTTATATTATTGAACTTAAACGGAAAATTAAAAAATTCAAATTAAATTTTGTATTATACGAGTATTTATAATACTTATAAAATTCAAAATTTCGTTCAAATTTTTTCAACTTTTGCCACTATTTTCCAAATTGAAGTGTCATTCATTATTTTTGTTGCCACTTTTTTTAATATTCAAATTAAGATTAGCTCTCATCACTCTCACATTATAAAATTTAAACATATTTTCTCTAATGAAAATTATTTCAGTAAGAAAATAATTTTTTTCTTCTTCTCGAAAAAAACGATAAAAATACCTTTTATTTCTGATCGAAAAAAATAACGATCACGAAATAACTTTTATTTCTGATTAAAAAAAAATAACGACCACGAAATAACTTTTATTTCTGATTGAAAAAAATAACGACCATGAAATAACTGTTATATCTGATTGAAAAAAATAACGAACACGAAATAACTTTTACTTCTGATTGAAAAAAATAATGATCACAAAATAAATTTTTTTTATTGAAAAAAAACGACCAAAAAATAACTGCTATAAAATGGTTGATTGATAGCAATAATCGTTATTGGCGGCCCCTGAAAAATAGTCATCTGCTCAAATTGTTTTACAGTGCGAATTCTCACTAGTGTGCTAAATAAAGACAGTTGAATAGGATATGGTTTTGGTTTTCCAAATGATTTTTCGAACTTAACGAATTTGCTTTTATTGTTTTATTAAATTTTATGTGTTTCCTTTAACAAACGCTTTCAAGATAAAATTGCTTAAGAGTCTAGGCTGCCCAGAAAAATCACACTTCAAAGATTTTTCGAGACAAGCAGAGAGAGTTGAATTATTTAATTGTATGTGTTTGCTTTAACGAATGCTTTCAAGATAACATTGCTTAAGAGTCCAGGATACCCAGAAAAATTACAAAACAAAATAACAAACGCTTTCAAGACAAAATTGCTTAAGAGTACAGGCTACCCTGTTTCTTCCAAAGATTCTTTGAGTCGAGCAGAGAGAGTTAAATTATTATATTTTATGTATTTGCTTTAATAAAAGCTCTCAAGATAAAATTGCTGAAAAGTCCAGACTACAGAGAAAAATCTCACTTCAAAGATTCTTTAAGGGCCAATTTTTAACTCGGTTTAGGCAAAAAAGAAACATATTAAATAATAATTTAAGTCAATTTAACTTCAACGAATGCTAAAATATCTAGTTACACCGAGTGTAAACGTCAAATTTTGGTGAGTTAAGCTCGGTTTAATTTGACTACAGTTTAAAATCTCACTGAAAAATTGGCCCTAAGACAAGCAGAGAGAGAGAGAGAGAGTGGATAGGCTTTTGGTTTTTTCAAAAGATTTTATTATGTTCTCAACGAACTTGGTTTGATTCTAATACTAAATAATATGTTTCTTTATAATATTTACAGGTGAAATGCGGTCACAAACTTTATTACAAAACACGCAGAACGAAGATGAGTTTTGCGGAAATTGCCGAGGTTTCCTTCTTGAATGGTCCAAAATGGGCGCGTGGTTTTGCTCCAATAGCGAAATTTTGCATACTGTTCGGCTTGTTTCTAACATATTTTGGAACATGTTCGGTCTATACCGTGATTGTGGCGAAAAACTTTGAACAGGTATGTGAAAAAATTGCTGTATCCGTGAAATAAATTTCCACACAGCAGTACTCAAAAATAAAAATAAGTCTTCCGTATTTCTGGTCAAAACAATATAAATAACATTGTTTGATAACTTCACCTTTTTCCTTAATGACCAGATTTCGATCAAAGAATTCTGGTAGAGACAAAAACAAATAAAACAATAGCTATATGTGTATTGGCGTTAAAAAAGTTTACGTCTGAGAAATTTTTTTATGTACGATATGTTCTTAATTTAATCTTGATTTAACTATTTGTTAACTTTAAAAGTAAGACAACTACTTTATATATTCCTCGAACATAGTTGTTGCCTTAACAGATCTTTAGCAAATTTTATAAGAAGTATTTTTATTTAATATTTATATTATTATATAATATTTTAACCCTCAAGCACACTTTTTTTTGGATCTTTTTAGACTCTTTTTGAAAAAAAGGTTTAAGAAGTACCGCTAAACTTAGTCTCAGATGGTTAGAATATTTTATGAAAAAGTTTATTGGAAAAATTTACTAAGTATAAGTCTGTTTGGACAAGATTTGTCTAAGACGTACGTATGTATATCATATATAGAAAAATAGTCAGTTTTTAAATAATTTATGTTAAAATTTCAGCATCTGTAGAAATGTACACTTTGAATTATAGACGGAAATTTTAAATGCATAGTTTTAGGGAGTTTTTAAATTTAGTTTGCTATTTTTTTTCCAAAGATATGCCATAGTAAAGTGTTGTCCATAGAGACTTATAGTGAAATTTTCCAAGGAATAACTATTACTTAACTATTTTAAGTAACCACTTAACGTGGTCCTACGTTTGAAAATATTTTTTCAAAAAGTGTAAAAAAGGCCCATAAAAAGGTGTAAATAGAGAGTAAAAATCTTGTACAGAAATATTTCTCATAAAATTTTACTATAGGTCTGTAAACACAACATCTATGTCAAAGTAGTTCTCTACTAGAATCTTTGATCTTTTGATCGAAGCCTGTAATTATTTTAGTTGTTGAACTGTGTAATTAGGATGCCTTTGTATTTATTTTGTAATATTAGTTTACAAGTTTTTAATTTGAAATTAAACCATTCACACTGCAAATTCATGTTTTTACACATCTAATTCAAGTTTTTTCAAGTCAAAACATTATTTAAAATGTTGATTTCGAACTGCCAAAATTCGAAACTTTTAATTTTTTTAAGAAATTTTTTAATTTAATAATGAAGCAAGTTACCAAAACTTCAAAATGCTTTATAGAACGCTTAATGTTATATTGAATCTTGTATAATTTTTTATAACTTCACACCCTTTTTATGACATTCAAAAGTAAAAAAATAATGCAATACGACACATTTTATTTTTGCATTTTTATTTTTGGGCCCTTTAACTTCGTGTCTTATTTTATCAAAAATTCGAAGTTTACTATTTTTTATTCTAATAAAACATCCTTAAGCAAAACGGGCGTCAATTCTTTTTTTATTCAATTCAATTTTTTTTAAAACGACTTTTTTTAATTAAATAAAAAAATGCAATGAGTAACATTTTATTTGTTGAATCCTTAGTTTGGTTGTCTTATTCAAAGTTTTCTATTTTTATTCTAATAAAAAATCATTAAGCAAAACGGGCATACATTTTTTTTTAATTCAATTCTTTTTTAATTTTAAACGACTTTTTTGAATTGAATATAAAAATGCAATGAAAAGCATTGAACCCTTAGTTTTATTGTCTTATTTTATCAAAAATTCTTTATTTCGAAATCCTTCAAAAAACAGGCATATTTTTTTAATTAATTTCTTCCCTTTTAAATTTTAAAATATTTTTATGAAATTAGAAATGTAAACTATTTGTATTATATTATTTTTGTGTATTTGTTTTTGGATCCTTTTTCTTAGTGTCTTATTTCATAATAAATTATAGCTTTTTTATCTTAAAATTCAAATATTTTTTTTATTTTAAAATATTTTTATGTATGATATGGAAAAAAATACAATAAGACGCATTTGTTTTTTGCATTGCATTACACTTTTATTTTTGGATCCTTCCCTGCAAACATTTGGAAGATTATTGGAAGAGAAGTTGATTTTGCGAAGCACTTGCAATTCGGCCAAGGGTTCTTTGGAAGATGGGTCGCTTTTCGATCGCACAATGATTGCGCGATTCTAGAAAAATTTTCAAAATCTCCCTACATTCACTCCGGCGATCGTTGGAAGATGGAGCACTTTTCGATCGCACAAGCGATGATTGCGCGATTCAAGAAAAATCTTCCTCCGCTCATTCTTACGATCGTAGGAAGATGGATCGCTTTTCGATCGCCCAAGTCTTCAAAATCTTCTTTCCCTCAATCTGGCGATCGTTGGAAGATGGCTTTTTTTAAAAATATTCAAAATCTACCGTTGGAATATGAAAAACGCTTTTTTATATAAAAGGTGATTTTTTAAGCGTTTGGTTTTTGAAAATAAAATATACATTTGGAACGATATTAATGCCTGCCATTTACTTTTTAAAGCTTATTTCATGTAAATGTTGCCCGCGGCTACGCCTGAGGTGGTCTATCCGTAAGCTCAAGTCTTGGCATACTTTTTCTAGCATTTCGGCCGGTATCACACCAATGCACAGTGCGCTTTTTTCGATTTTAGAATGACATTTGTATTATCTCAGAAACTGTAAAAGTTAGGGCCATGAAATTTTGTACAAATGAATTTTAGCCTAAATTAATTGCATAATTGGAACTCTAGGTCAGCTGCATCGCCTACCTCCCATACAAACCATATTTTTTTTTAATAAAAAAACCCGCATAAAATTGCTGATTTATGTTTTTAAAGATTAAATTTAGTTTATTTAACTTCACTTAAACGTCATGCTAAAATATTTCAAATCGGATAACTTTTAGATATATCTCCTATAAAACAATAATACTAAATTAACGAAATTAAAATTTTTTTTTTTTTAAAAATGGTTGCTAATACAAAACAAGGTCACAACTTGTTTTAAATTATGAATTCTATTTTATTTTTCTTTAAATTTAAGAATAATTAATAAAAGAACCTAGAAATTGTCTTAGAAATCAGTGCATTTAAGGGCAAAATTTGATTTTTAGGACTATTTTCTAATTAAGTGGTTTTTTTAATAGCAGCTAGATGCAGCAGATTTTTGCAGAAACAGAAGGTAGAAGTACGATATTTTATGGTAGTTACGGCCTTCGACTTAAATAATGCTTAACTAGCTAGATATTTTGCACTGAATTTTACTTAAATTTTTATTCCTTGAAAAATTTACAGTCATATTTCAACGATTTTTCTATTTTTATTTATTACCATTTTTTTTTATTGTATCTTATATTTAATTCGATGGCGATTAAGACATAAAAAAGTCAAAAAACAAAACCTTGAAATATACTTTGTGCTCGAAGTCATTATTGTTTAAGCTTGTCTTTATTTTTTGAGTTTTATTGAGTTTATTTTTGTTATAAAAGTTTAAACCATTCGACTTGCGGCGTTTCATCACCGAGGTCATGAAGTGCGACTAGCCAACGGTAATTGTGTTTGTGGTCCATCCACTGATGCGACTGACACAATTAAATTACAGTTTTAAATAGAATCAAAAAGATTCGTAATTTGTGATGGCGTTATAAATCTTACGATTTGGCTCAATAATTTCCTCTTCACAGACGATTCTTCTTGAGCTAGGGAAGCCTTGTTTTCGGAGTAACTTAAATAAAAAAAAAAGTTTAAACTTTGAAGAATTTTATTAAAAAAACCATACAATACATCAAGTTTTTAATACCACATTCATAATACATGTTTTATAATCTGACGAATAAAAATATTTTTTTATACTATTAAAAAAAACCCAAATGTCATCCTAAAATTAAAAAAGCGCACTGTGCAATGGCAGCTGTAATGTTGTCTTCCAGTGCTGCAATTGTGGCTGGCTTGTCCCTGTACACGAGAGACGTCACGTAGCCCCACAAAAAAAGTCTAGTGTTATTCCATTTTTGGAAAATAAAGTCGGTATTTATCGCACTTTACCTTGCTCTATTGACTGTAGCACGGTCCACTGATGCCGCTGGCCAACAAACAGCACCAGTGCATTTACAGCTCTTGAACTGCTTCTAGCTGCTCTCCAGACCGAATTCGGCAATTCTGTTTGTTGACGTACCCATTGAGCCAAAAATGAGCTTCGTCGCTGTAGACAATTTTTCGATAAAAAATACCCATGTTCCAACTTTTCTAAGACCCATTCACCAAATAAACGACGTTGTCGTAGGTCACCCGGCATCAGTTCTTGCACCAGCTGTATTTTGTAAGGTTTCATACCGAGGTCCTTACGTAAAATCTTCCAGGTGATTGTCGGCAAATCGCTTAAGGCCCCTTTTGCCAATTCGTTTGCGACTCTTCCCAGCGAATCGCTTAAGACCCCTCTTGGCGATTCGTTAGTGACTCTTACAGTCGGCGATGGTTAGGTTAGGTTAGGTTAGTGTGGCTGCCTCAAACGAGATACAGGCCAATGAGGCCCATTGTGATATCTAGGGTTAATTTTTCCTTTATCTATTTAAGTCAATATGAGCTGTTTACTAAGCCTAGAATTCGGTACACCGAAGATTCCGAGAGTTCGTCAAGGTCATTAAAAAACCAGTTGCCGTGAAGGAAGTGTTTTTGAGCTAGCGATGGGCAAGTGCAGAGGAAATGTACTGTAGATTATTCCTCCTCCTCATCTCTACAGCTTCTGCAGAAGTCATTGTAGGGGATGTTTAATCTCTGAGCGTGTCTACCAATCAGGCAGTGCTCTGTAGGAACCCCTACCATGATACTGATTTGGTCTCTACTAAGAGAGATTAGTTCTTTTGAACGCTTAAGTGTGAGTTTGGGCCAGATTTTCCGCGTCCCATTATAAGTGTTACCTGCTGACCATCTGCTGTTGGTTTTAATGCCGGATAATTCATGTGTAAGGAGTTTACATGTGGTGAGAGGAATACCAAGGCTTGCCTTATCTAAAGATAGTTGTTTGGTAGTACCTGTACGATCGAGTGCATCAGCTTTGCAGCTACCTATAAAATCCCTATGTCCAGGAAACCAGCATAGTAGGATTCTGAGCTGCTTTGCCATCCCGTTTAGAGATCTGCGGCAGTTCAGAACTGTTTCAGATGTTATTTCAACAGTTCCTAGGGCTTTCAAAGCGGCTTGACTATCAGATAGTATGCACATATCCATGGAAGATATCTCATTTACCTGAAGACAAGTTAACGCTTCATGTATAGCTGCGATTTCAGCTTGGAATACACTGCAATGATCAGTAATCCTGAAGGCTATATTAATGTTTAATGCTTCAAAGTAGACCCCTCACCTACTACTCTGCCATCTAGTTTTGATCCATCGGTAAAGATCTCAAT
Organism: Dichetophora obliterata; assembly: GCA_963920525.1. Classification (NCBI taxonomy): domain Eukaryota; kingdom Metazoa; phylum Arthropoda; class Insecta; order Diptera; family Sciomyzidae; genus Dichetophora; species Dichetophora obliterata. The sequence goes on from OY986438.1 coordinate 184,881,672, forward strand.
GGCATTGTTAGGTGAAAGGTTTCCCAGAATATTCTTCTCGAGAGGGAATGGATCCATCGAACTTCCTTTCAAATGATAGTTTTTGTGTGATGTAGTCGATATGCCTAGGTATAGGAGGGAGACATTTTCTAATGCAAGAATGTCCTAGTGTATTTTCTTTCCACTGAGAGGCAGCTTCTAGGCGGATGGCTGTATTAGCGGCCATCTTTTGAGCTAGGATGTCAAGTGGTGTAAGATGGAGCATTATGTCTAATGCATCTATCGGAGTGGTTCTTAGGGCTCCATTGATGCACAGTTTCGCTGACAGTCGGCGATACCCGGATGACTCCCAAATGAGCTTGCCAACGATTGTCTCATCTTCCAAGCGATTCACTGGCGATTCTGAGGCGATCAAAAATGTTTGCAGGGTTTATATTGGTGTCTTATTTCATAAAAAATACCAACATTTTTTTATTTTAAACTTTCGATGTAAAATTTTAATTTTTAAGCTCTTCTAACGTATTCTCTGTTTTTTTTTCTAATTACAGGTGCTCGAGCATTGGCTCGGCTATGGGCTCTCGTTACGCATGTTGATCTCAGCATTGCTCATTCCTCTAATTCTTCTCTCTTGGATTCCAAATTTGAAATATTTAGCGCCCGTCTCAATGATTGCCAATGTGTTTATGGGCCTGGGTCTGGGCATAACATTCTACTATTTGGTACAGGAACTGCCATCAATAGAGACGCGTGAATTTGTCAACGTATCGACGCTGCCTGCCTTCTTCTCCATTACCATATTTGCCATGGAAGCTATTGGTGTGGTTATGCCGCTGGAGAATAACATGAAGACACCACGTCACTTTCTCGGAATCTGCGGTGTGCTCAGTCAGGGTATGTCGGGCGTTACTCTTATCTATATGTTCCTTGGTTTCTTGGGCTATCTGCGCTACGGTGAATACACGGAGGAGAGCATCACGTTAAATTTACCAGTGCACGAGTGGTAAGCGATAATACTTCTAGTTTAAATTTCAAGAATATTTTAATTTTTCTCCCACACCTGTCCCAAAACAGGCCTGCTCAGGCGGTTAAGGTGTTGATCGCTTTGGCCGTTTACTGCACCTTCGGATTGCAGTTCTATGTGTGCCTCGAAATTGTTTGGGATGGCATTAAGGATAAATGCACCAAACGTCCAGTATTAGTAAATTATGTTTTGCGGTAAGTGGAGATGCGGTACAACCTCATCTTAACGAACAAATACTTAAATTCAAATAAAATTCTATATTTTAGAACTGTGCTAGTTACCGCTGCCGTTGTCTTGGCTGTTTCAGTGCCGACAATAGCACCATTTATGGGTCTAATCGGTGCCTTTTGCTTTTCCATTTTAGGACTCATCTTTCCGGTATGCATTCATATATCGCCATCATCAGCACAACATCTACTCTATTTTTCTATGTATTTTCTTTCGCACAGGTGCTCATTGAATTGATTACCCATTGGGACACCGGTTTCGGTGCCGGCAACTGGATTCTCTGGAAGAATATTGCTATTGGAATTTTCGGCGTGTTGGCGCTGGTGTTTGGCTCCATGAGCGCTATTAAGGATATTGTTGGGCTCTACACTGCCACACCCGAAAGCAGCACATAAAAAGCTCCAAGCACTCGAACCAAAGAGGGGATAAAAAAAGAAAAAGTGTTGTAGAAAAATTGTACTAAAAGTAGCAGTATCAGTACAGTACTTTTAAAAAGCAAGAGCAGAAGAAAAGACAGACTAAATAGTATAAAAAAAACAAACCAAATGGTACTAAAAAAGTAATATGGCACTGCTATATACATACATATATGTTAACAGTATGATTGAAATAGTTTAAGTAAAAACTTTACTATAGTTCTAATATGCAAAAAAAAAAACAACGCGTCTAACTTTTGTTAGATTTGTAAAACTGGCTTCTAAGCAATGCCAAACGCGAAATCTTCATTAAACATAAAATTATACCTATAGTTATAAATAATATTAAAAGAGAGACCATCTGCGGTTTTTGTGAAATAGTGCCTCTAACATACTATTTCTTTACGAAAGTAAGATATTTTGCTTTTGCACCAATATTGTAGCTAGTTTTACTGTAGTAAAAACAAATAATTGCAACACACACACTGAATATGCATATCGTTATGTGAAATCAAAAAAGCCGTAAGTTACATTTAAAAAATTTTACAGGAGAAGCAAACAACTTTTTAAATTTCTCAAGTGTTTGCACTGAGCGATTTTAAAATTTTGTTTAATAAAAACGTCGTTTTTAGTTGTAGGCTTGCACAATTTTGCAGGAATATATATTTTGATACGGTGCATCATAATCAATCAAAAAAGCGATTTTGTATTTATTGTAACTTACGGCTCTTTTGATTTCATATGACGATATATACCTAGTAAATAATTCGAAATGAATAGCAAATGTTAAATGATAAAAACCAAACATCAATAGCTAAATATTAATTTTTTTGGCCTCTTTCTGCCAGATAACATTTATTATTTACTCTAAAGTTTTTTTTTTATTTTTTGCCTAAATATTTAGAGTATTAAATATTTATAGTACCGAATGCAATGCTAATTAGTTGTTAGTTTTTAGAATATAATTTCGAAGTAAGTGATCGAAAATATTTTGCAAAATACACTCATTTATTTTATTTGAAAATCTTACATTAGCGTTTATTAGTTCAGAAAAAAAATTAAACTATTTTTGACCAAGTTTATCGGATTATAAACTTGTAAGTGGATTGATTGCATTTAGCTTTGCTTTGACATAAAAGAAAATTTGAATTTTGTAATCGAATCGAAATAGCATGCATTTTGAAAGAGCAAAAAGTGTATATGATTAAATTTTGCAAAAACAACGATCGAATATTGAAATGAATGCATGCTTCATTTGTCAATTTTTATTAAAATTTAAGATCCTAAAAATAAAAAACTTTGTCCACTTGTTGTATTTAAAGAACATGAAAATAGAAACATGTGTATTAGCTTACGAATCTTTTTGAAAATATATATATATATATACAAATAAATTAATGTATACAAAAAAATATATATTTGTATATATATTGGATGATATTTTTTTAAATATATTTTATTTTTAAAACAAATTTTCATGGAGTTATTTTTAAAGGATGTTCTGAAGTGGTCCTACTTGTTGAAATACTCAGTTCACAGAATCAAAGAATCAGAGTTGCTAATAATTCCTTTAGGATACACATTGTGAAAGTGTGAAGAATAAGGGTTCTAAACAGGGTTCTATACAGAAAATTATAAGGGTTCTAAACAGGGTTCTATACAGAAAATCAATAGCTTCGATCAGAATACGAACTTGAACTGTTATAGAGCACAAATTATCAAATGTAGAACAGCTGTTTGGCCAAAAAAGAAAGATTTTAGGATAAAATCAGATTGAATAATTTTCTTGCTTGAAAACTAAATTATTTTGGGAGCAGATTATAATAGGAAATTTCATGATATTTAAATCGATTACTGGATTGTTGCGTTTTTAAATTTATTTAAAAATATTTTTCCAAACCTTTTCATGTTTTACAACATTTTACGATACAAATTTTTAAAGTGTTACCTCTTTTCCTGTACTAATCGTATTAGATATTAAAATTATTTAAAAAAGTTTTTTGTGTCAGCTCCGACACAAAATCATTTCATTTGTTTTTCAGTTTCTACGAAAAAGTTTCAGTTTCTGTACGACCATTGGGTCATATATGACCCACCTTAATTTTTTTTTGATGAAAATTAAAATTGTTTTGTTGAAAAAATAGTATTCAATGATGCATGTTTGCTGATTTTTCTTATCTTAACCCTGTGCGATCAATGGGACATTAATGACCTACCTCTACTTTTTATCGAGTATTAAGTGAAAGTTAAACTGATTTTGTTGGAAAAATAGTATTAAGTGATGTCTAATTTCTGAATTATGTTGATTTTCTATGATTTAAAATTTAGTTCAGAATATTCACACACCTTCACTCACAAACATTTGCTTGAAGCACACAACACACAATTTTATTTTCATTTCATTTTTGTGTGTAACGTAGTTATCGTGTTGTTGATCATCCAACATGAATTCTTTGTTTTAATATTTGCTTGTGCGTCACAAACTCAAACAATGATCGATCTCAAAAATTCTCTGTGTTTCAGTTTTACACTTATGTTTGCGTCAAAATGTTCATGTTGGAGAATTCAGGCCTTTGTCAAACCCAAAACAAAGACAATTTTTCCAACATGAATAAGTGGTGTTTGCAAAATTGTCTTTGTTTGTGTCGGTCATTAAGATCGATCACTACCGTCGTGTGGCGTAAAAAACAAATGCTGTTCTGGTTGCTGTACAGCGTATTGTACTGGTTTTTGGCCAAGTGTAGCAAATTTCGGCGTCAATTAGAAAATATTTTAAAATATTAAAATAATAACCTAATAATATGTCTTTTCAAGAGTTTTAAACGTCATTTATCAGTGTTAAGGGGTCGCTGATTCCGAATCTAAAGTCCAAATTTTAAAATTCAAGATGGTGGATAGGGTTGCCACCTTAATTTTTTGTAGTTTTATGAATTCGGGGCTGGCAAAAAAAAAATGGTACACCAAAAATGGGTCGCTGAATCCGAATCCGTTGTCAGAATTTCCAAATTATAAAATTTTGAAATAATAGGGTTGCCACCTAATAATATATCTTTTCAAGAGTTTTAAACGTCATTTATTAGTGTTAAGGGGTCGCTGATTTCGAATCTAAAGTCAGAATATTAAAATTCAAGATGGTGGATAGGGTTGCCACCTTAATTTTTTGTAGTTTTATGAATTCGGGGATGGCAAAAAAACAGTGGTACACCAAAAATGGGTCGCTGAATCCGAATCCGTTGTCAGAATTTCCAAATTATTAAATTTTAAAATAATAGGGTTGCCATCTAATATTATGTCTTTTTAAGAGTTTTAAACGTCATTTATCAGTGTTAAGGGGTCGAAAATTTTATAATTTGAAAATTCTGACAACGGATTCGGATTGACCGACCCATTTTTGGTGTACCATTTTTTTGCCAGCTCCGAATTCATAAAACTACAAAAAATTAAGGTGGCAACCCTATCCACCATCTTGAATTTTAATATTCTGACTTCAGATTCGAAATCAGCGACCCCTTAACACTAATAAATGACGTTTAAAACTCTTGAAAAGATATATTATTAGGTGGCAACCCTATTATTTCAAAATTTTATAATTTTTAAATTCTGACGACGGATTCGGATTCAGCGACCCATTTTTGGTGTACCATTTTTTTTTGCCAGCCCCGAATTCATAAAACTACAAAAAATTAAGGTGGCAACCCTATCCACCATCTTGAATTTTAATATTCTGACTTTAGATTCGAAATCAGCGACCCCTTAACACTAATAAATGACGTTTAAAACTCTTGAAAAGATATATTATTAGGTGGCAGCCCTATTATTTAAAAATTTTATAATTTGGAAATTCTGACAACGGATTCGGATTCAGCGACCCATTTTTGGTGTACCATTTTTTTTTTGCCAGCCCCGAATTCATAAAACTACAACAAATTAAGGTGGCAACCCTATCCACCATCTTGAATTTTAAAATTTGGACTTTAGATTCGGAATCAGCGACCCCTTAACACTGATAAATGACGTTTAAAACTCTTGAAAAGACATATTATTAGGTTATTATTTTAATATTTTAAAATATTTTCTAATTGACGCCGAAATTTGCTACACTTGGCCAAAAACCAGTACAATACGCTGTACAGCAACCAGAACAGCATTTGTTTTTTACGCCACACGACGGTAGTGATCGATCTTAATGACCGACACAAACAAAGACAATTTTGCAAACACCACTTATTCATGTTGGAAAAATTGTCTTTGTTTTGGGTTTGACAAAGGCCTGAATTCTCCAACATGAACATTTTGACGCAAACATAAGTGTAAAACTGAAACACAGAGAATTGTTGAGATCGATCATTGTTTGAGTTTGTGACGCACAAGCAAATATTAAAACGATGAATTCATGTTGGATGATCAACAACACGATAACTACGTTACACACAAAAATGAAATGAAAATAAAATTGTGTGTTGTGTGCTTCAAATAGTGTTTATTGACATTTATGTTGGAGATTTCTGTTACATGAGTGAAAATTTCTGAACCCTGATTTAAATACAAATTCGAAATGTTTGACAGTTTAAATCATTCTTGATTTTAAATACAAATTCGAAATGTTTGATAGTTTAAAATCGTTTATTGCAAATTTAGAATTTACATAACACTTAGAATTTGTATTTAAATCATAGAAAATCAAGATAATAAATAACAAGATCATATAGAAAACTTTAATTTCTGAATTCTTACTTTTTTAACCCTCTTATCAGTCTAAGGTCATGTATGACCTCTCCATTTTTCCCATTAACAATTAAAATTGAGTTTTTGAATGCATAGGCATTAAACACGTTTTTTAATTTTTTTCTACCTTTAACCATGTACGTCAATTGTATCATATTAGACCCACCTCTAATGTTTCTGGTGTAAAAAAGGATGAAAAAGAATTTTTTGTGTCAACAGACAGTTATCATTTATACAATTGTGACCTTTGATAATTTTACAAGGTTAAAAGTTTGAGCCTAAGGTCAAGTAATGTATGAAAAGAAGGCAACAGCACCAACAACAACTTTGTGAAAAGTCAATCACTCAACAGACTAGACGGAATGTTTCGGAAATAGCTACATGCATGATAACAGCATCGTGTTGTTCTCAATTTCGTATCCCTGGTAGTAAAACAATTATTATAAATAATAAAAAGCGTTTAATATATGATTAGGATTATACAAATTAAATAAAAAGAAGTGCGGTCGGTCGGAGAACGAAGTTCCTTACGCTTTTTCTTCAAATCCAAATGTAGCTCGAAATAAAATCAGTATATTTTTTTTTATAATTTTTTATTTTATATAATTTTTAAGGGAAATAATGTAAATAAACAATCAAATCAAAAAGTTTTATTTAATATTCTAGGAGAAAAAAGATTTATTTATTGAAAAGTAAGATTTATTTATTGAAAATTAAGATGTAAAATTCTTAAGAGAGATGCAAATGGGCAGTAACCGTTGCCAGCGATGTTTGTTTCACGACGCAACAAGGCGTTGAGCATTGAACATTCATGCGCCTCGTATGGAGCTTGAATTGATTGATAAGTTGGATTGAAAACTGGACTTACTTAAGAGTATAAAACAAGAAACACATTTTTAAGGTTCACCCTAGTCTCAAAAAACTTTTTGAAATTCTTGAATCAGATTCGAAATCAGCGACCAACGCATCTACAAAGAGTGTAAAACAAAAACAAATTTTTAGGGTCCACCCTAGTGTCAAACATTTTTTTAAAATTCTAACATTAGATTCGAAGTCAGCGACCCCTTTATACTGCCAGCACATACACAAAGAGTATAAAGAAAAAAAATTTTTAGAAACCACTCTAGTGTAAAATTTTTTTTGAAATTTTATCATCAGGTTCGAAATCAGCGACCAGCTCATCTACAAAGAGTACAGAGCCATAAAACAAATTTTTAGGATCAAAATTCTAAGCTAGTGTCAAAAAACTTTTTGAAATTCTTTCATCACGTTCGAAATCAGCCGGGACATACACAAATAATATAAAATAAAAAAAACACATTTTTCGGGTCCACCCTAAATTCTAATATTAGGTTCGAAGTCAGCGACCCGTTATACTGCTAGTGCATATACAAAAAGTATAAAATAAAAAAACAAATTTTTTGGGTCCACCCTAGTGTCAAATCCTTTTTGAAATTCTAACATCAGATTACACTTTATTGCACGCAATTGTTGCAGTTTCCATTTCTTTAAACTTACGGCGTTTTCTTTTATCGAAAAAATGTTGCATTTTTTCTGCCCTCTTTTTGCCATCTTTGAAAAATCTGAATGTTTTCTTTTTTTGATGATAACATTTTCGCGAAAAGAACACAATTCAATTTTAGAGGTCACTATTTTTATTTCCAAGAGGGCAGAATTTCCAAAAAGGGCAGAAAAGAGGTTGCATTTTTTTCGAAAAACGAAAACGCCATTAATAGAAGCTCACGTATGATTTAAAACAAATACACAAATAAAAATATCAAATGCGTTTTAATGAAATTTCTACGTGTCAGAAACAGACACACAGAATGAAAGAGAAAGCTGCGCACTCTCCTATTAGTTTATTAGTCTTAAGGGATTAAAGGGCTTAACTCTGCCTATGAATAGTGTTTTTGAGAAGTTTTTCGCTCTCGCTAAGAATTGAGCTTAAAAAATGCTGTTTGCTTTCGAGATTCTTCGTTCTTTTTCGTTATCTACTCTGCTGACTACTTGTTATCATGGCAAAACTATACAAGGTAGTGTTAGGGCTGATGGTGTTCTCTTTCATGGTGACCATAACTGTCAAACTCAGCCATTTTGCTATTTTTGCCTATTTCTGCTTTCTCATGGCATTCTCATTAGTTGCAGATTTTGTGTGAGCTGTCAACTTAGTTTTGTCATGCTTGTAATCATTACCAACACTACCTTGTCTAATTTTGCCATGCTTGTAATCATGGCAAAACTAGACAAGGTAGTGTTAGGGCTGAACGTGTTCTCTTTCATGGTGACCATAACTGTCAAACTCAGCCATTTTGCTATTTTTGCCTATTTATGCTTTTTCATGGCATTCTCATTGGCCACATGCGTAGCGCTACCTTGGTTCACGATGATTTTCTCTGAATGTGTTGCTACTCTACACGTCAGAAGTTAGATTCAATTTAATTATGTTTAATTTTTATGTAAATTTAATTCAATTGCAAAGTTTCTCACTTAAATTTGCTACGTTCTTTCTGTGTTTATCATAAACAGCGTCAGTAGTAGCATCTGACAGTTAATCAAACAGTTGTGTTCATGTAGAATGGAATTTGTTCGCTCGATTAAATGGCGTCTGCTGCCTGATCAGTTTTAGTTAGCGCTCCAAAATTCGACCATTCAGCGAATTTTCAAACAACAGTTGCCAACTGTTGTCTGCGCTGAATGCGGCCATTAGTTGCAGATTTTGTATGAGCTGTCAACTTCAGGGACCGTACCGGTTATGGTTTTTATCAAAAAAGTCAGATATTAACAGTTATCGTTTAACTTTTATTTTTTCCGACAAAAATACTAGTTATTTAATGGCTTTTATTTTTTCGGGCAAAAATAACTGTTACTTTGACTTTTATTTTTTTGGTCAAAAATAACAGTTATTTTTTGCCTTTTATTTTTTCTGTCAAAAAAATCAGGCAATTTGAATTTTTTTAAAGGCCACTTGAACGGTAAAAAAAAAGATTTATGCAATTCTTATCGTCTCATCAGCGCGCACATTGTGAGCTATAAAACTTTTTAGTTTTTCAAGTTTCTTATTCGGCCTTTGAAAAATACAAATTGCTTGATATTTTTGACCGAAAAAATAAAAGGCACAAAATAACTGTTATTTATGACCTAAAAAATAAAAGTCAAAAGTAACAGTTATTTTTGCCCGAAAAAATAAAAATAAAAAATAACAGTTAACTTTAATTTTTATAGTAACAGCCAAAAATTTAAAAGGCGTTTAATATTCGCGAAGCTGCTGCGATTACGATAATAATGGTATATTTAAAAAGGTCCTCCGGGAACTTTTTCGTTATGCCTTTTTCATCTGAAAATTGTAAAATAACAGTTATTTTCGGTCCATGGTCAACTTCGTTTTGACAGTTTCGGTCACCGGCTCTCCGCCCTAACACTACCTTGTCTAGTTCTTCTATGCATGTAATCGCATCACAAGCACAACTTGCACTTTTCTCATCATTACTCGTCACTAGCATACACAAAAATTTTAATTCGTAAAAAAGTGTTGCAGTAAAATATTGAAAAATATAGAGTCAAATCTTCTATAAACTGTTAAAATGTAATGTTTTCATAAAAAAATGGTAATAAAATGAGTGGCAAGTGGTTTGGATATTCAAAGCGAAAATGTTAAAGATTAGTTCGGCCAAAAATTTACACCATCAAAAATTAAGTTGCGCATGCAGGTTCAAAAGAAGAAGGGAGAGCAAAGCGCTTTTTTGAATAACTTTTCGAAACAAGAGCAAAGCGATTTTCGAATGACTTTTCATAGCGAGAACAAATGTCTTCTTTGCAATGACATGACAATGTTAAAAAAGCACTTTTTACAGCGAGAACAAAGCGTTATTGTGATTTTATAAAGGCCTTTGAAAGTGGTTTCGAAGAACTTTGTTTCCTAAAGGAATGCTCGATACTCGCACGCATACACACACAGTAATCTCACTGTAACGGGACTGTTTCTACCAAATCACACCACCCGCAAGCCGCGTAAAGGAACTTCGTTCCAAAAGGATTTGAAAATGTAGCATTAAAAAGAAAATGAAAAAATTCAAATCACATTGAGACGAGTCAAGCTAGAATGAAGTCATCATAAAATGGTTCTGCATCTTCAGATGATGACTACTTTCAATTTTATTATTATATGAGCGCTCCACGAACAAAAGCATTTCCAAAGTTTTCTCAAGAAATTGGTTTTTTTTTTGGCACTGCGCAAAATGTCCCCAAAACGAAAAATAAAAACGGTCCCAAATCTTATATGGAACACAACAACACGAAAAATTGGGGCCATATTTCCTTTTTTTTTTTTTTTTGGGACCATTGTTGTCACATAGTCCTTTGTTGGTGTAAAGCTATTTTTCAAATCCCACAAAAAGTGGAGTTATTTCACTGCGCCTTAAATGGTTTGCTCTAGTACGATATGTAATTTTTAACAAGTCATTTTTGCGCCATAAAAGTCGCAACTTTTTCAAAAAATATTTTCCCTGTGGGCTTTTTATATCCTTTGAATAAATAATTGGGGTGATTTTTCATTTTAGTTTGGGGCCAAATTTAATTTTATGTATTGGGGTAATATTTGGAATTTTATTTGGAAAAAAAGACTACAAATTTGGGGCCTTTTCAAACTTTTGGTTTCTTAGCCGTTCACTCTGTTTGCAGCCTAAAACAACAACAACATAAGCAATGGATAACATAAATAACGAAAAAACCAACAAAAACAAGTAAAAAAGAAAATAAATACGACTAACAACTCAACACAGCATATGGGCAAATCCAGCATGTCGGACGTTTCATTCGGACGCTTTTTTTAAACATTTTTAATACGATCCAGAGATATATTTGGAAAAGGTGTATATTATCGAAATACTATCTATTGATATAATAAGAAAAATATTTAAAAATTTTTATTCAACTTAAATTTGGTACACAATTTTTATTTTAAATATGCGTTCGGACGTTTCACGAAACGAAAGTCATTTTCGGACAAAGTTCATACTATGCCTTGATCTGCGAATTTATTAGCCATACAAAAGTGTCGGAAGACAAGATTTTTTATTAATTTAACAAGCTTTCAGACAAGTCATACGTTGTCTTTATTAAGCGCATAGTGTGGTCACTACAGAGCTGCACGGATGTATTTGTACGATATTCGTTTGTTGTTCAAATGCTTTTTCTATTCTACTCTCATATCGAATTACAATGTTTTGAAAATAAATTTTGAAAAGAGTAAAACGAATACAGAGTAAATCGAGTATAGAGTAAAACGAATAAGAGTAAAACGAATATATAGCATAAAACAAGTACAGAGTAAATCGATTACAGAGTACAAAGAAAAGAAGTAAAATGAGAACTTCGGTGAAACAAGCAGATGTAGCTATACTGCAAAGAATCGAAATGATCGATACAACAAAAAGAGCATTTCGGATATTTTTTTTTATATATTTATTATTTTCTACACAAACAAATTTATTTGTACTAAAATAATTGAGATATTACAATTTGAACAAATTGCCAATAAAATTAAATCAATTATGTATATGTATATTTCAGTACGTTTATTATTACTACATACTACATAGAAGGCCAATTTTTAAGCAGATTAAAAATTAGTTTGTTGAATATATCGACACTTTTGCGAGTAATTATCGTGTGTGCCATTTTTTCGAAATTAACTTGTTTATGCAAATTTGTTATACACTCCACAAGGCATCACCTGGCAAAATATTGTAGCAGAAATCCTTAAAATAAATTCGTTAATTATCTAAGCTCATGTAAAATTTGGTTTTGATATTTCAAGCTAAAGCACAGAAATGTAGAAAAAACGCTCTACTGTAAAATTTGGTTCTTGTCACATACGATAATTTCGAAAAAGTGTTGATATGTATTTAATCGATTGATTATGATTATGACATTGCTTTGCAATTCGAAAGAAATTTCTGAACATTAGGAACATTAAGAACATTATTTAGTCAACTGTTGCAGAATTTTTGTCAATTAATGTTCTCTTTTCTGAAATTAAATTTCTAGCAGCGGAAAATGTTCTTTCTTTTGATTTTTCAATTGATAGGTGTGATGAAAAACAAAAAGTACAAAATCATTTCAATATATTTTTTCATAAAATAATTCCTGAAGTAATTGCATTTCGAATACTACTCGTTTTATCCGATTTACTCCTTTGAGCAAAACAAGTAAATGTAGTTTTTTAAAAACTCAAGTGAGAACAATCAAATAATAAGAATAAACGAATGTAGTCGAGTAATTAATTTTTATAAAAAATATTCTATTTTATTCGTTCTATTGTGAACGAATGGAGTAAAGAGAGCACGAGTAAATCGGATACTTTGTTCCCCATTCTGTTTAGAATGTATTTTCGCAGCTCTTTAGTGGTCACAGTAAATAATTCTATTTGTTCGGACGTTTCAAATTTTTTCATTGTAGTTCAATTAGGTAATGAAGTAATTATGTAATTTAGTAATTAAAAAATAAATGTACTATATTTTTCTTACCTTGCCTCAAACATTTCTTTATTATCTTTAGCCAATGCCTTCCATTTTTACTTAAACAAAAAAGTTTACGAAACGCTTACTAAACATTTACGAAAAAGAAAAACTGCATTTGTGAAAAGGTGGAAACGATTTGATCATCATGGTATATGAATTTATGTGTTAATTGCTTAAATACATTAAATTAAAATGTTTCTCTTAGATAATATCATCAAATAATAAGTTTTTTATAAGTTTTAATAGCTTTTTTTGTTGACATGCCCATATGATAAAATAAATTTTTTCCATTCTTGAATTCATACAGTTTTTTTAAAAAAAAAAAAAATAGATACTAATCGCAAAGTGTTGGAAAACGATTTAATATTTTTTAGAATCTAATTTTTTTAAAGACTACTGTTAAGTTTAATCAGTGTTTGCTAAAATTGAATTTTGGCCGCTTAAATCGATTAAACCCGTGTTTAAATGATTGTAGTATATCGCGATTTTTTACTCTCTTTTACTTTGTCTAAAAATTTGGATTTATTCCTGCTCACACATGATTTTTTGATTACTTATCTGTTCTATAAATAGGCGTAGTCGCACTCTAGTTACGCCCACTTTTCAGGGGATAAGCGTGGAGCAAAGCAAAGCGCGCCGGGCATAAGCTAGTCCTATAATAAAATAAAATAAATAATTTAGTGCAAAAAAATTAAATAATTTATTTGGCTGACTTTTGATAATGAATTGGTTTTTATTTACACATATCTCTTAGGGCCATTTTGTTCACAAAGGGCATAAATATGATTTAATTCGGGGATAACTATCTCTAGGTTAATTTTAAGCCCAGCGCATAAGTCGGGAGGATTCAGCGACCCATTTTTGGCATACCATTTTTTGCCAGCCCCGAATTCACAAAAATACAAAAAATTAAGGTGGCAGCCCTATCCTCAATTTTGAATTTTAAAATTCTGACTTCAGATTCGAAATTAGTAACTCCCTAACACTGTTAAATAATGTTTAAAATTCTTAAAAATACATATTATTAGGTGGCAACCCTATTATTTCAAAACTTTATAATTTTGAAATTCTGACCATGGATTCGTATTTAGCGATCCATTTTTGATGTAGCATTTTTTTGCCAGCACCGAATTCATAAAAATGCAAAAAATTAAGGTGGCAACCCTATCCACCATTTTGAATTTTAAAATTCTGACTTCAGATTCGAAATCAGTGACTCCCTAATACTGTTAAATGATGTTTAAAATTCTAAAAAATACAAACTATTAGGTGGCAACATTATTATTTCAAAACTTTATCATATTGAAATTCTGGCCACGGATTCGGATTCAGCGACCCTTTTTTGGTGTACCATTTTTTTTGGCAGCCCCGAATTCGTACAAATTTAAAATATTAAGGTGGCAACCCTATCCACCATCTTGAATTTAGAAATTTTGAGTTCAGATTCGAAATCAATACTGTTCCCTCATGTTCCCTCCAATGTACCCTCATGTAGCCCCCAATACTGTTACCTCATGTTTAAATTTAAAATAAATTTAAATTTAAAATTAATTAAAATAAAGCATTTTTAGGTGGCAGCCCTATGTGCAGAAAAATTTTCGAATTTTGAAATTCTGACAACGGATTCGGATTCAGCGACCCATTTTTAAAAATTCAGCGACCCGAATTCGTTAAAATAAAAAAATTAAGGTGGCAACCTTATCCAACATCTTGAATTTTAAAATTCTGACACTAGATTCGAAATCAGTAACCCCCAATACTGTTTCCCTATGTTTAAATATCTGTATTTTCAATATTTTGACACCAAGCAAATAAAAAATATTAAAATGAGAGTGATGAGAGCGAATTAAAAATCTTAACTCACCAATTTTCACGAGTTAAATATTTCTGGGGTTAAGCTATCTCGCCACCATTTTTATCTCCAGCTTGAAGAGTTAAATGCTTAACTCACTGTGAACAAATGAAAAACTGGAAAAATCATGGAATTAACTCGGGGATAAATTTATCTCTGTGTGAACAAAAGGGCCCTTAGAGGGAAAAAATAAAAATATAAGCACAATAATCTAAAAAATAGTAATAATGTGAGGTTATGCTTTTTCTTCTTGATATTTTTTTTATTATGTAGTTTAATTGCTTCTGACTTATCATAGTTAACCGCTTTGTTTTCGCAATCATTGTGTCACATTCATATCATCTGCCATGCAAACATGCTTTATTCCATTATTTTTATGTCACAATTTCTACAATCAAATAAAATTTTAATACAATAAACTTTTTAGTACTTATTTTATAAGCATTAAGTGAAAAATCTTTCAACTGGAATTGGCGGGTACGCTGTTTTGGCGTTCTAAATTTACAGGGATATTCAGAAAAGCCATAAAATTGGAATGCGATGTTATGAATTGGCTTTTTCCTATCAGCTACACTTCGAATTGGACGGTTATGCAATCAGGACAAAATTATAAAATTCTGTGGAACTGATAAAAATGTAATTGGTATGTAAATTTGTTAATATGCTTAACAGTAGAACAAGAATATTTTAACAAACGACAAAATTCGTGCAGTAACAGTTAAAAATAAGTTGGCTACTGGGTTGAAAGTGTGTTTTTTATAGCAATTTTTATAGGATGGCATTAGAAAGAGAGAAGAAGCCAGCAATATTTTTGATCCAAATGTGATATGCATTCTAGTGACACTGCTTCCAGAAGGCATTCTATTGATCCAATTGTGCTTTTTCTTAGCTGTCCCAAGAAGTGCTTTCAAGAGTCATTCTCATAAACTATTTCTGGAAGATATTCAAATAGCATTTAAATTCAATTAAAGTAACAAAAAATTATATGTAATTATAATATATGGTTCAGATATTTTCCGTGGGATTTTTTAAACCCACAACAAAACGCAGCCACTTCCTACTTCCAACACCTAAATGCCATGAAAATCGGGAAAGAGATATTTTACGTGGAATTTTTTTAAGCCCTCAACAAAACCTAAACACTCCTATTTCGAACACAAAAATCGTGAGAACATAGGAATAGGGATATTTTTCATGGGATTTTTTAAACAACACTTACCACAAAAATCATTTCAATCCATGGAATACCTTTTTAAAGTTCTCCTGGAAAACACATACTAGAATCCTAACATTAAAGGGCTCAAAAAAATTTTCCATTGAAAATATTCTGGAAGCACTTCTAGAAAAGACTAAGGTTCATTTATAAGGTTGTGGCACTTGAGAGATATACACTCTTTTTCCCGCCTTTACTCGAACTGTCACTCTGCTTTTCCTTGTTCTAAGTATTCATTTTTTTCATTTCTTTTTATCCATTCTGACAGTTCGACCGAGCTCGCTCTCAAGTGCCACAACCTTATAAATGAGCCTCGGAGAAGACTTAGGAAAGCATTCCTTATGTCATCATATGTTAAAAGAATGCCTTTTGGGTATAAAAGTGGAAGGGATCGAATTCAAGACTTTCCATTCCACTTTACATTCTTTTGGTAGTACATTTTTTGCTGGAAATAGGACGAACAAAATTCCAAGAAATCTAGACGCAGCCACCTTAGAGTATAATTTCTAAAATAACCCCCAAAAGTATGCAATAATCTGAGTCACTCAATTGGATGATGAAATCTAAAATGAACAGAAATCAGACGCAGTTTGAAAACAGAGTGCAAGTAACATATCTACAAATAATACATTAGTAAAATTAAATGCATTCTAGAGCAGGGAGTCTTAAACTTTTTTGGGAAATATTTCTTTAGATTTGCGAGTTGAAACCAAATGCGGCAACGTGGTTGTGGAAGTTCATAAAAGTGTATAAAGGAAAGAATTCATTCCTATTTGCTAAAAATTTTACTAAGCCGCACATAACTTTGTTAGTTCAGACATAGATTAAATTTTTTTTTAGACAGTTCCATTTCTTGTTTATTTGAATTGTTTTAGAATATTATTTGAATATTACCATTGTGTGGTTTTGTTCAATGTTTCTACAGTTTTTGAATAGTATTTCGAAGACGAAGGTCTCACTGTACACTTAATAAATATAATTAAAAAAATAAAATTAAAATATTTGAAAAAATTGCTAAGATAAGAAATATTTTACAAACTAGTCAAACGGATGCAATAAAAAAAATAAAAAATGTAATATTTCGTTCAATAGAGCCTTTTTAAGCATCTCGAAAATTATGTCCCTCTATGAAATTACACTAAAATATGCAATAAATAAGGCCAAAACTGATTTATTTTGTTTTTATTAGTAGTTTCTATTCAAAACACTATCAGAAACTATGTTCCTTTATAAATTACCCCAACGCAAAAATGGATTAAAGCCCTTACATTAAAAAAAGTTAGCCCAAATGCTATAAAATAAAATTCAAAAATTATGTAAATAGTTAAGATATACAAGATTTTTTTTTTTAATATTTTCACTCAGAATTGTATTAAGAGTGTTGTTTTGTGGCAATTGAACATATATATCTCTGTGACAATTGCTTTTTAAACATAGCCATCAAAGTCTTGTCAGCTAGTGTTCCTGTACTTTATTTAATTACAATTATTGTAGTAACTATAACAAATAAAATAAATATAGTCGCTACACAGTAAGCGGGTATTAGAGAAGGTATGCTGCTTATGATGCACAATCCGACAAAATTTTTCTCTATGCCATAAACAGAACAAGAACAAAGTAGAACATTACGAAAGAAAACTACCCATTAGTAAGTGGACAAATGACTTAACCGACTGTTGATATGATGTAGCTGCGAGGCCCTCCACGTCTGTCTACAAATCTCAATTACATTTGTTCGGACATGGCTGATCAAACACTGATGATATCTACCTTACACTGTAAGCGACAATGCGAGTACAAGAATTATATATTCAAGATTCTTCCTTGCGCATGTCCGCTCTCTTTGTGAGCACGTGCATGTGACGTCAGAAGTGCAAGAGAAAAGAGAGTCAAACTGACTGAAAAAAACGTAGTAAAAAATTTTTAATAGGGGTATTCGATTTAAAAATCTCCTCATTTTCTTATAAAATCTTGGTTTTGTAAAAGAAATAATTTGAAATTAAAAAAACAACGCTTGTACAGAAAAAATATTAATATTTTTCATTACTATCTTTGATAAAAATTTTATATCTTATTGGGGTGTTGACTTCCGTGTTGACCCCCTCACAAAAATAGCTATGTTGCTCGATTTATTTTGAGAGCTGTTTGACTGTTTCTTTTTGTGTATTTCGTTTGTTTCCTAATCAGCCAATCAGTTTCATTTGCTTAGTTTCGTTTGTTGTTTATGTGATATTTTTGTTTGGATGTATTTTCACTTATGACGTAGACCTGCGCAGTAGATTGCCATTTCTGCGCACTTAAGGCGTGATCTTCTTTATATTGTTCTTGATGCGAGTAGGTAATCTGCTTACAACGCACAAGCTATAAAATAACACAAAAAGTTAAAAGAAATTGTTTCAATATTTTATTTAATATTTTTAAATATTTTTTCTGTTTTTTTTTCTAAAATCTAATTTTCATTTTGGCGGTTGAGTTTCTCTATCGTTTTATAAGAAGGTAGCACTGCGTTGACAATCAAAAATTATAATTCGACCATATTTATATTTGTGTTGCCAAACTAAAATGAAAACTTGGTATATAAGCAGCGTTCAATGTTGTTCATGTTTAATTTTTCTACTCCTTCAACATCGGTTCACTTCTCTATGTAAAAAATATTTAACAAAATCAATCAATTGAATCAGTCAATCACCTTCAACCGCGATTCAGGGAAACAATAATTGTACCTAGATCTCAATATTTTTAAATTAGTAAGGGAGTGCCTCCGGTTATGGGACACGTTAGGTTTTTGACTCATAACTTTTGATCAAGTATTAAATATGTGAACATATAGAACTCCTATCAAATAAGCTAATTTTTTGCTGAAGCTTTATTAATATATTGATTAAACAAACCATCAAAAAATTTGTGTCTGGTTGTGGGACACCTTGAAAAGTCCATTACAAATAGGAAAATATCAAGAAAAGCCACCAAAATAACGAATAGCACAAAAAGCAACAGAAAGTGGCACTTCTTTCATGATATTCATCATCTTCTATATGCTTAACAATTTAAGAAAACACAATTTATACATGATATATTGACAAAAACAATGGTATTTGATAGTTTCTAAGTCAAACGCATACTTTAAATTAAAAAACAAGGTGTCTCACAACCGGTTACATGAGGTGGCCTACAACTGGGAATGGTGGTAGCCATTTCGAAAGTGACTGGCAAAAATGTATGGTTAATGTTTTATCACAAAATACAGTGAAAATACTGCATAAATTATGCATAGCACTTCTTTTTAAATAAGTTCACATTAATTTATCGCACTTTCAAAAAATTCAAAAGTTACTATTGTGTTGATTTTTTCGACATTTTTTTCAATATCACAGCAAGCAAACAAATGCGTGTATTCACTTCACTGTGAGCAAAATAAATGAGTAATGTCAAACTACAATATTGAAAATACTTAATTCCATGATATTTGCTTTCTGTCAAAAAATACGAAGGGTGCCCCACAACCGGATACACTCTCCTACGTATTCAAAATTTTCTGTGATATTCAATAGTGATGTATTAACAGGTGTTATGATAAGAGCAATAGTAAATATAATGTGAACTATAATTTTTTCATAGCAAACTGATAAAATGTAAAAAATTCTGAGTTACGATACACCTCGACGGGGAAGTGAGAGGTTCAAGACATTGCGACTACGAGCAGTGGGGTCTAAAATGGGTCAAAAATATGTGATTTATTACATGATTGACACCCACACTAAATCAAATGACGCTTTAAATATTTATTACAAGATTTATTATGTTTCATTCAACGGTTTTTTGCTTGCATTACAGAACTTATATCTGATTTAACTTAAAATATCAATTTGAATATTAAATTTGTATCCAGATTCAAGCATAAACAAGAATAATTTTCACAAATACACTTCACTGCAGAACATTAGACTCATATTTGCCCTTGTATTGTGTTTTTTAATAAATCTGATATTTGTAGTAAATTTTGTAAAATTACAATAACAAAATGCACAGTGTTCAAAATGCAATCCTTATGCAAAAATACAACTACGCAATCTTTGTAAATTTCGCTGTGTATTTGAGCAGCTCACCGCAAAAGCAATTTTATTCAACATGGAGGAAGTTACGCTGTGAGAGTTAATTTAATAAAAATGAATATAATTTAGTGTTTTGTTTTAATTTTTTTATGATCTATAGTTAAATAATGATTTCAGTTTATGTGTCCAAATATAAGTAGATACAAAAATCATGTGATTTTAAACATACAAGTGTTTATTAAGGATTTATTCAGATAAGCTGTTATTAGAATAAGTTGTATACGGGCATTTCCATAGTCACGCACGTAACGTTAAAACGCCTTTTTTGTTGTTAAAAATTAAAAAAAGCAAAGAAATATTTAAATTTTTTTGTCCTGTTTTAATTTTTGGGTAGCATTCTTGTATTACTATATTTCGTGTAAAAGGTGGAAGCGATCGAAAGTATTGTCCAAAGATAAAAGCAATCAAAAGAGGACGCGTTACGATAAAAAAAATGGAAGTGGTTTTTCTCTGCATTAATATAATCAAAAAATGTGAGCACGATTTTTTTATCAAAAATATTTTAATGTTTTAATGTTCATAATTGTTTCGTTGAAAATTCTTTTTTAATTATTTTTATACAAGCCATAACATAATACGTTACTATACATACGTTACGATACAGATTTTTCCCTTCAAAGAATAAATTTTTTTTTATAGTTTCATTTATTTAATTGAACTTAAAAATCATATAAAGTGTAATTCAGGTCCGTAAAAAAAGAAAAAAGAAAAAAAATTGAATTAAACTTTGTATTATACGAGTATTTATTATACTTATAAAATTCCTACTTTTGTTAAAGTTTCCAACTATTGTCACCATTTTTCTACTTTTGTTGCCATTCATCATGTTTGTTGCCATTTTTTCAAAATTCAAATTGAGATCAGCTCTCAGTACTCTTACAATATAAATTTAAATTTTTGTTCTCTGTTATGAAGGTTTAAAAAATTTTCAGTAACATTTTATTTTTCAGTCGCTGTAGACCTTTTGGTGGAAATGCCCATACATAGTAAATTTTGTAAAAGTATATCACAAACTACATCCTGAACACCTTTTTTGTTTCAATTAGAAAAGACGATATTGCAACACAGACGAATGAAGTTACACTGCTTTGATAACAAAAAAAGAAAAAGTATCGACCTCTACAATATAAATCGAATTTTGTCACATACAAAATCAACGACAAATTCTTACTAGCGGGTAATGAAATACAATAACATCAAAAATTCTTTTAACCCACAAAATTTTACCAGCGGGAGTCTCTAAGCGTTGTTTGTTTACTATTTTAATTTGCATTTAAATACTTTTGCTTTTGTTGAAAAGTATGTGAACAACCCTTTTGTATATTTTAAGCAAGGGAAGCGTTAAATGTTTGTTTATATAAAAGAATTTTTTTTTAATTTTATGAGAATTTTGCTACCTAAAAATATTAACTCAATCATAGACTCATTCTAGTTGAGCTTGGTCATTCACATCGAATGCATTGAATTGGAAATTAGAATAAAATTATTGTAATTTTTAATCCAACTACATTGTAGACAGTTCCAAAGAGACGTACCAAACGAGTTTTCGATGAATCTTAGCACCGAATCAATGGAATTGAGGTAAAGGCATAAGATGTTATAAATGCATATAAATATTTATTTTTATTTATGAGATAAATCAATTAAAATATTTGATAAAATGATTTGTAAATATTGAATCGAAGTGGGTCACATTGGAGGCTTTGGGAAGCCCTGTACTGGCATATTTACATACTTTAGTTCTTTTGTTGTAATCACTTTAGTCAGCTGTGCAATATTGCACTCTAGCTTTTTGGCCATATTATACAGAGTTTAAGCTTGTTTAGCGCAAACATTTTTGATTATCTTGCAGAATTTCTTTTGAATTTTACAAGAATTTTACTACGTTAAAAAATGAAAGTCAGGCATAAACATTTTAGTTGCGCGTGCTCATTCACTACGAAAACATTGAATAAGAAAATAGCACTTGACTTTTTATCGAACTGCTGTATAGTATAAATATAGTTCAAAGTGACGCAGTAAAAGAAATGTCGACTGATCTTAGTAACGAACCCATGGAGTTGAGGTATATCAGTTGGTGCAAGTGAAAATCAAGAAGAATTAAATTTAAAACTAAATCATTAGCACTCAATAAAGTTCTAAAAATACTTGCTATTTTTCAGATATGAAATACAACTGCGCAAAGACACGGAACAAGCCTTAACTGCGCCAGATTTCGATCCTTTTGCGGTACGTAAGAACGAGCATCCAACTACGTAAGTGGCAGTGATTTGTCATAAAAAAAATGCACACACACAAATTTTAAAAAAATAACCATTTCAGCGATAATGAGACCCTGACGCATCTGTTGAAGGCTTCCCTAGGCACTGGAATACTCTCGATGCCGATTGCTTTCATGTACTCTGGCATTATTATGGGAATTTTTGGTACCATTCTCACGGCCTTTATTTGTACACACTGCAGTTATGTGCTTGTGAGTATGTTTTAAAACATGTACCCACTCATTACAATTTGCATTGCAAACCTACTTTATATAGAAACTAATTAATATTATCTAAGAAAATATTTGTACTGTAGTCGATAATATAAAAGAAAATACTTAAACTAGTTTAAATTAGCTGTTTAAGTATTGCACTAATTAAGGCTTCAGTACAACTTGTGGCTTGTTTTTATTTGCATTTTACATTTGCATTTTTACTTATTATTTTTTTCTAGGTAAAATGTGGTCACAAACTCTATTATAGAACGCGTCGAACTAAGCTGAGTTTTGCGGAAATTGCCGAAGTTGCCTTCATGAATGGTCCAAAATGGGGACGTGGTTTTGCATCCATAGCCAAAAATTCAATACTATTTGGTTTATTTCTAACATTTTTTGGTACCGGTTCTGTGTATACCGTAATTGTGGCTAAAAACTTTCAACAGGTATGATTTTGAATAGCTATTAGTTATATACTTTGTTACTTATAATATTTATCTATATCTATCTTCTATATCTGTATCTATACTACATATTAAACAGGGTGTTCCGCGATAGAGCGAAATTATTTAAAGGGGTGAAAGGTGATGTCGAGTTGAGCAAAACATCGTGTGGGTGGGAGGAGGGCTATTTTCACAACCTTAGGAGCTACAGGGTTAATTAGTATTTCATAACCTTGATGCACATTATTGTTTTTAGCAGAAAAACTAAATCTCGGAAAACCTTTTTTAAGAAATTATTTGAAAGGCAATAAATTTAACTTTCTAACGATGCATCAACAAACTCATCCGACTTGTCCATTCCTGAGCTGTGCTCGTATGAAGATGAAATCAATCCGTTAAAACTAACTTAATTTCAAGTTTGAGCGCAATTTTATTTGAATTTTGCGTAATAAATCATAATTCTTTTTATCATCAAATTAGTGATTAATTTAAATATATCTTAAAAAATAATAAAGTTAATTATCAGCAAGTGCGGATCCACGCTGGGTCAATAAGGGCGATTGCCCCCCGAAAAGCTTTTTTTAAAATACAGGTTCCCTAAACTTAATAATAAATCTATTGCTACTTTCAAAATTCTATGAAAGCTGAACAGACTAGTTTACGGTAGCTCGCTGCTTAAAATCTTTTTGTTTTTACGTAAATTATACACTAAAAAAAAGAGATATAAACTAAACAAAAATGAAAGGTTAGAAATACGTTTTACCTGAAAAATAAAATAAGTTATTTTTATTTTTTGAAGCATATATTAACGTAATATATAAACATAAAGTGTCATAAATGTAGTAAAGTAAATTTATTTTTTTATTAGGGCTAAAGAATCATCAGTTCTTATTAAAAATATTGTTGCTACAGTTCGTCGTCGAAAATCGGAAAAAAGTATCCATCGCATGATAAAAATAAATGGATTTATTTCACATTTTCAAACAATTATATTTACTAGTATCGCCTCTGGCCGAAATTCGACCAACCTTCTGAAAATTCAATCGTTTTTTTCTAGTTCTGAGGATGCCCTTGCTTTAAGAAAATGTGCTGTACTAAGAAAACCTTAAGTTTTTACAAAGTCGGCCTTTGTAGTCTAGTGGAGAGTGCGCTAGACTCTCAACCCAAAGGTCCCTGGTTCGAATCCGGGCTCGGGCATGGTTCTTTTCACTTTCTTTGTTCTTTCTTTGTCCTACATTTAAGAATTATGGAAAACTAAAAATCCACAACTAAATTGTGGAAAATGTTAAGGAATGGAACAACTAAGGGCTTGAAATGCTTGCCGAGGTTAAGGCATAACACTAGCCTCGGTTAAAAAGCAATTCAAATTGTCTTTCACAGTTGTTTCCCCTAATCAATAATTCACGTATAGTTCCAATCAATTCCTCTAAATAATCTATCCCTTTCCTTTCAGGTCAAAGACCAAACCTTGTTTGTATAAGGCGCATGCCTTGGTACTTTGATTTTTTTAAAAAAAAAAAAAATAAGTTTCAAATTATCGCAATAATTTTGATATAAAATAGATCAACATTTTTTTAAAAATATCTGCAAAAACATTACCCATAAAAACTTTCGTACACCGTTATTTTTCACAACCAGGTCTTTTCATAAAAAAACACGTTGTACTGCGAAAAGCTATAGCTTTCAAGACATAGCCATAACTTTGATGTCAAAATAAAGGGAATTTTTCAGAATTTACTATTTATAAGAAATTTCACCATCACAATATGTATTCACACATGTTACATACAAAAATGCTTATTGTAAGGTATTCGTAAGAGATAGCGAAAAATGTTTTTTGTACATTGTATTAATGTCGAAAATTTCCTCTTACACCATGTTTTTCCATTTTTTATAGTTTAGGTTTTACTTCAGAAATATTCTTTGAACGCTAATATTTCAGGTCAAAAGTCACAAAAATATTCAGTGAAATCCTTATCCCTATTCTAATTTCTTTAAAAAAATTATCAAAATCGGTTCAGAAACACGGAAGAACTGTTTCTCCCACGCATATTTCTATATAATACCGAATTGACTTAAAACATAGATTTGTGTATATAACTTTGGAGTGGTTTGAAATATTTGAAAAATTCAAGAAATTATTTCTTGAGCTGTAGAACTTTGTAAAAAATGTAAAAACGACATTTTGAAGAATTGAGTTTTCATCAAAAAAAATCATAGGGGGCAGCTTATGATTTTCGATGATAGGAACTGTTTTTTGAATTATGTGTCAAAATGAAGCAATTATTGCAAATAAATGATATGTCATATGAAAGAGTGTGAAAAAATAAAATTTTATAAGAAAAAAAAAAAATTACAACAAAAAACGTTTGGCCTAGTTTTTTTTTGAGCAAAAACTGAATATTTTATAGGATTATTTTATTTGAGAGATAGCGGTAAATCTTTTCTTATTTCTCCAAAGTCATTTAATATATCTTTCAGACAAAGAAAATATGTTAAAAATCGATTACAAAATGGGTGAGATATTTGCTTGCAAAGTCAAAACTTGAAATTTCAATAGTTTTTTTCTCATTCTGAGGCGATGGCCTTGCTTCAAGGAAATATGTTGTTCTGAGAAGATATAAATTTTTCGAGATATCTAAATAATTTTTTTGACTTTTTAAGGGGATTTTTTTTTAACATACTATCCGTGGAAAATATTACCAAGAAAGCTTTCGTATACTGTTATATTTCTGAACCAACGACGTTTCATACAAAAATACGTTGTACTGAAAACATCTATAGTTTTCGAGCTATCACAATAATTTCCATATCAAAATAACGGAAAATTTTCATAATTTGCTATTTGTAAGAAATTTCACCGTCACAATATATATTCAAACTTTTAACATAAAAAATGCTTATTGTAAGGTATCCGTAAGAGATGGCGCAAAATATCGGAAATATTTTTTGCACACCTTATCAATTTCTAAAATTTCCTCTTACATTATATTTTTCCATATGTTACAGTTTGGCTTTTATTTAATAAATGCTTTTTTTGCGCTCATATTGCAGGTCGAAGGTTACTAATCTAAAATGTAATCATACTGTGCAGCCAGATCTTTCATTTGATACCTCATTCACTATTCTACCTCTTCTTAGCCCCGAGATTCCTTATTAGAAATAATACAAACTTTCAACTTCAATATTTCAGGTCAGAGGTCATAAATTTAAAATCTAAAATGATTCTGCACAGTTAGGGCGCAGTACCTTTCGAATGACATAAGTTTCATTTCCCTTATTTAAAAATTAGTATCGAAAAAGTGTACAACAACATTTGATGTTTGCCTTTTAATATATAAGATTAAATTTGTTACTTCAGCTAAATAAAAATTAAAAGCGCATTACAAAATAAATGAATTCAGAATCAGCCAATTTTTTTAAAAAAATATAAAATATATACATTTTGTATGGCTCCCTTAAGGGTTGGTAGGTATGTTCTGAAGAAATGTTAGGGAGCAAAAAATAATGGGGGTCTCTAATACATTTTAACCCTCTAGCCACACTCTGAAAGCGGTTGGGGCTAATTTCCAGCCCCAATTATAAAAAAAATCCCAAAAAACATCAATTGAATTGGAGTTTCCTTAGGGGTTGGAGGCGGGGGTAAGTATGTTCTAAAAACATGTGGAGGAGAAAAAAATAATGGGGGCTGGTTTCACATTTACCCCCTAGTTACCGAAAATTTTTATATTTTCTTATTAATAAAATCCCAGGATTTAGGGTTTTGGTATCTCGGGATTTCGGGACAAGAAATTGGTTGGGATTGAGGATCCCGGCATTGAAAACCCTAATATTTACATACATTGCAAAAAAATGCTTATTACAGTTGCATTCCCAGAAAAAATTTCTTGGGGGTAGGGTTTTCATTTTTTTTGCTTAGACTTATTCAAATTTTTTTTATATTATGTATTTTTTTTCGGGCTAGTACATTAAAAATTTTTTCCGTTTCCACTTCCACATTGCTGTGAACATTTAGAAGAGCTAACCCATTGAGACTTTCTTCTCCAGTTTTACTTCTCATGCATGTTTTGCAACGTTGCACCAATCTTCAGGAATTGGCGTAATGATGGATATATAGTGTATGGATATATAAACGTTACAGGTCGATTTATCTGATCCAAGCAGTGCCTACAAATATGGGGTACAAAATATTTGTCAAAATCAATACATACACTGAAAAAATCATCACGTTTTTGAATTCAACACAATACCTTTAATATCAATGCATGATTTTTCATAAAAAATTTAAGAAATTTTGCAAGCAATTTTTTTTTAACCACAATATGTTATAAAAAAATTTGCATTAAACATATTTCGTCAAAGTAGGAACAAATTGTTTTCAATAAGTCGCCCATTTCACTTTGAAGTGGAATGTCAGTTGCACTGACCATTTCCGATTTGGATCAAATTTTGTGCTTAGATTAGTGCTGTTTAGTGCTGATGTTTAGAAAACCAAATCCGCAGTTTGAGTTTTTGAGATTTTTTCGCGGACCCATAGTCATGCGAATGCCAAAATAGGGTCTATTTTGAGACAACGTTGCTCAGTCAATTTAAATGCGATTTTCGTAAATAGGGTTTCATTGAAAATTTTATTTGTGAGGGAAAAATATGAAACTTTAGAAAAAATTGCAGTAACATGGCCCATTACACTATGCGCCACCATTTTTGTGATCGGTATGCCACTATTTTTTCTAATAGATTTCGGCCCCCTGAAAACTAAAATCACAGTTTTCTTGAATGCATGAAGATGGCTCTTTAAGGAAAAGAATGAGCTACTGATGAAGACAATTTAGGGAAGAATAATGAAGTTAGAGACAACAAGGTGAAGGTACCAACAATTGAATTTCTTCCGTTTTTTTTAAATATTATTTAAAATAATTTAATTTTATTTATTGTAAAGTTAATGTTTAGTAATGGTAAATGTTTATTTCAAAAAGGCATTTGGCCCCTTTTTGCTATCGATAGTCGATGCCAGAACATGCCAATGACTTTTACATCACAAAAACCTTCAAACAATTTGAAGTTTGCTTATATGTCCGATGCTGTACAGTTTGATTTGCATAATTAAATTGTCCAAATACTTTAAAAATGAGCAAGAGTTCGCCGACGATTTTTGTTACGTATGCGGTGAATATGTCAGTAATAAAAAAAACATATTTACCAGGGACCGAAAAAACCGATTTTTCTGAAATTTTTATTCAGAAAGACATATGGAAATAGTAAGTCTATTCGATATTTGAATATAGCAATATGATGCTTGTAAGCCATGGAATAATAATCTTTAATGATTTGAATTTTTCTGATTTTTTTAAAAAAGTCAATAAATAATCGTCATTTTTTGATCAATTTTATTTCGTTAATTTTTAACTTTAATTTTTTTATCATATATAAAAATTAAAATTTGACTTTTATTTTTTTGATCAAAAACAAAAGTTGAAGTATAACTTCAATGTTATTTTTGATCGAAAAAATAAAAATCAAATTTTAACTTTTATATTTGATCAAAAAGATTAAAGTCAAATTTTAACTTATATTTTTGATCGATATGAAATCACTTAAAAAATAGCGATTATTTGTTGACTTTTTTGAAAAAAAATCATAACCGTTACGGTACCTGATATTTACTCATAACCTCCAAAAAAATATGAGCAGTACTTTGGAATGGCAATTAAACTATGCAAATCAAACTCTGTACAGCATGGGACATATAAGCAAACTTCAAATTGTTTAAAGGTTTTTGTGATGTAAAAGTCATTGGCATGTTGAATTAGTCTATAACTATCGACTATCGATAACAAAAAAGGAGTCAAAATCACTTTTAAGCTATACATTTACCATTACTTAAATAAAATTTGATCTAAAAATTAACTTTACAAAATATAAAATTAAATTATTTTACAAAAAATTGAAAAACACGGAAAAATTTAAATTGGGAGATTTATTAGGAGAAAAATTTATATCGGAAAATTAAAAATTTAAATTTAATTTAAAGCGGGGGGTAGGGAGGCAAAAAACTAAGTAGAATACTATAAGGAAGATTTTGTATAAAACACAATGTTTGTAATTACTCTAGAAACACAACTGCATTCTTAAAGATAAATGGGGACGTTCAAATTAAATAGAGAATTTGAAAGCAAAACTCAGTTTTATTAATAGTCTGGTTTGAAAAAATTGATTTTTAGCCATAACTTTTGATTGGAAGGAGATGTTGAGGTAATTTTTCCACATAAATTATTTTTGAGACTTGACTTTTTTGTAAAAAATATAAAAACAACATTTTGGAAAAAATAAATTTCGCGGAAAAAACAAAGGGGGTTGTTTTGATGACAAAAACAGTAAAATAATTTTTGCGCTTAGCTGGAAGAATTTTTGCAAATAAATGCTATGTCATATGAGAGGTAGTCAGATTTGCTGTTTTTAATTGATTTCATTTTTACAACAACAACAATTTTTGAGTCATCTTTTGAGTAAAAAGTCAATATTTAGGACCTTTTTTGGCATACTTATAAAACATATATACACTGACTTAACGGTACAGTTCAACCTATTTTTGTGAAGTGAATTTATTGAACTTTTGAACAAAAAAAAAATTTCAATGAAATATATTAATGGACAGCGGCGATATTTGCATCGAAAGACCAAACTTTGATTTTCATGTTGTTTTTTTCTCATTCTTAGGTAACGATGTTTTATGAAAAAGTCGTACTGAAAATTTCTACAATTTTGAATATATGTGAATGTTTGTTGATGTCAAAATAACAGACATTTTTTAAAATTACATACACAAAAAATTCCGATGCTAAAAAGAATTTTAATAACCGTTAGTTGAAAAATTTCAGAGGGGGCGTGGCAAAATAAGTATGTAACATTTTAAGTTGGGATACACTTAATATGTATATTAAGTTTGAGCGAAATCCGTTTAGCCGTTTAGATTTGTATAAAGGCCAAGTAAACAAACAAACAAAGAAACAGAAAATCAGTTTTATTACTATAGAAACTAAAAGATTGCACGACTTTTGTTCTTAGCGTATTAATATCATATAATGATGATGGGTTAATAATTCAATTAAAAATGGAAAGATTACGTTGCAATGTTAATATAAAAAATGTTAATGCAATGTTAATGCAAAATAGCTAGCTTGATTTTTTTTTTAAATATACTCAGTCCAGCATTGAAATAAGCGGCTCAAATAGTTTCATTTTGATCTCTTAAGAAATCGATATTTTTAAAAAGGTTGAATATTCCCTTTTGAAAGAAGTATATTAATTACTCTTCTCTCATTTTCAGGTTATGGAACACTGGCTCGGATATGAACTGTCACTGCGCATGCTAATCGCAGCGTTGCTCATACCTATCATTCTGCTCACATGGATTCCAAACCTTAAATACCTCGCACCCGTCTCGACGATAGCAAATGTTTTTATGGCTCTAGGTCTAGGTATAATTGTCTATTATCTAGTGCAGGATTTGCCATCGATTGAGACGCGTGAATATGCACATGTGACCACGCTGCCTGCCTTCTTTTCAATCACAATTTTTGCCATGGAAGCTATTGGTGTGGTTATGCCGCTGGAGAATAACATGAAGACACCGCGTCATTTTCTCGGAGTCTGCGGTGTGCTCAGTCAGGGCATGTCGGGTGTTACTATGATATATATGTTTCTCGGTTTCTTGGGCTATTTGCGCTATGGCGAGCTGACAGCCGAGAGCATCACATTAAATTTGCCCGTTAATGAGTGGTGAGTAGAGAGCTTTTAGGAACGGTATTTATGATTAGGTTATAAATTGATAATTATTTTTAATACTGATATTAATTTTATTATTCACAGGCCAGCTCAGGCCGTCAAGGTGTTAATTGCTTTGGCAGTATTTTGTAGTTTGGGTTTGCAATTCTACTGTTGCATGGAAATTGTATGGGATAGCATCAAGGAGAAGTTTCCCAAACGTCCAGTATTTTATAATTATGTGATAAGGTTAGCAAAATGAAAATTTTTAGTTGTTCTCGGTTAAAGAAAGGCCTTTATTACTGATTAAAATTTTTAATTAACAGAACTGTGCTGGTTTCCGCAGCCGTCTTGCTTGCCGTTGCCGTGCCCACAATAGCGCCATTTATAGGTCTTATCGGGGCGTTTTGCTTTTCCATTCTAGGCCTCATTTTTCCCGTAAGTAATGCCAACATGTTTCATATTCAATTCAACTGAATTCTACTTTCCTCCTCTACAGGTACTCATAGAGTTGATTACAAACTGGGATACCGGCTTTGGCAAAGGTAACTGGATGCTTTGGAAAAATATTTTTATAGGAATTTGCGGTGTAATGGCACTGGTCTTTGGTTCAATGAGCGCTGTAAAAGATATTCTTAGTCTCTATACAACCAAGCCCTAAAATACTTGGTTTCCAAATCATAAAATACTTTGTGTAATTACTCAATTTAGTAGGTAGGCAGTAACAACTATCAGTTTTGTAAGTTGCAAAAAAAAAAAAAATAATACCAGCTGGTCTAAATTAGAATGCTACTTTTATATATTTGTTGTATTATATAAATATTTGAAAAATATTGTATTAAGTCATGAAATTATGGAATAGTTAACAATCAAGTATTTTCCAAAAATGCACACAATCCAAAGAATTCGGTTAGTTTTATATATAAAAATTGTTAAAGTATTTAATGTACATTTTTAGACATTCTTTGTCATATATTGAAATTTTTTAAGTATGTTTTAAAAAAGTAGTGCCTTGAATATATTACGCCATGACAGTAACCACAGTATTTAAAAAAAAAATTGAAATCATAAATCTGTGCATGTGTATAATGCCTTACCTACACGCCATGACATAGATGCCATGACATTTACCAAAGAATTAAAAAATAGTCGATATTTGGATATGTTAATCTTTATAAAATCGTCTTATTTACACTTTGAGCTTAAATATGTAAATATATTTATTTAAGTAAAATGTATGGTACAACTATAAAGCATTGGTTAACAGTTTGTATTAAAATAATTTTGTATAATTTATACATTAACAAGTATATATACTCTATTTGCATAAAAGTGATGTATTAATTAGGTCACAAATATTTTTATAACACTTTTTATCAGCAATAAATGATTTTATTATATATAATATTTTAGCTTGTTGGCTTTTATTTATTTGAATATGTAGATGAATCTATAATGTTTTACGAAAAATCTGTAAAGGAAAAATGCCAAGCAACTTACAATAACGCTACATCGTAAAGATATATAAATATTCACGTAATGATTTTTCCAGTTTTCATACAGCAAAATTCATGGTTCAGTATCAAATAAATCATTTTTGCATAACAGCAACAAAAT
Organism: Dichetophora obliterata; assembly: GCA_963920525.1. Lineage (NCBI taxonomy): Eukaryota > Metazoa > Arthropoda > Insecta > Diptera > Sciomyzidae > Dichetophora > Dichetophora obliterata. Next base: position 184,914,036 of record OY986438.1, read on the forward strand.
GTAAAACAGGATTTGTAAGTCGGAAAGTAAAAAGAAGCAGCAGTTTTTTTTTGTTAACTGCTTTTTTAATCTTGTAAAATTAAAATTAATTAAATACAACATTTTGGTATTTGGTGGAAAAGAAGTATCTATGTACAGTGTTGCGCAAAATAATAGCAACAAAATCGGTACGCTGCTACAAAATCGTGTATCTCTTTAACACACACAAAAATGATTATAGGAACCAAAGCATATATTCATTCATCATATAAAAAACAAATCATATTCAAATTTGGTTTTGTTTTCTTTATTAAATTTAAAATTAATTTGACTACATTCAGTTTGTCTGAGAGCAAAACAAAAGCAAAATAATTATTATGTGGTGTAAGATCCATTATCCTTGATAACCGCTGCACATCTGAGCGGCATCGACTCTATTAAAGTAGATATGTTAGTATTAGGTATTTGTTCCCAATTAAGTTTCAGGGCTTCATACAGTGCAGTCTTATTGGAAAACCTTTGACCAGAAACTTTTGCCTTCAAAGTCATAAAAAGATTTTCAATGGGATTCAAGTCATTGTGATTGTGCCGGCCAATCAAGGACTTGAATCCCATTGCCTCTAATGTAATCTTTGATGAGTTTTGAAGTGTGTTTCGGGTCGTTGTCCGGCTGATACGTTCATTGAAGCGACATATTCCACTCTGAATGTGGTTGCATCTTGCTTTCTAATATGTCATTATATACAAATCGATCCATAATTCCATCGATTTTTTGAAATGGTTCAACTTCATTATAGGAAAAACAAGTTCAGACCATAATGCCACCGCCTCCCTGTTTAAAATATATTTTGCAGTTTCGGGCTTCAAGTCGTGTACCTGGGTGGCGCCGCACCGTGCACATCCCATCTGAATTAATCAAGTTGAACTTTGATTCATCGCTAAAAAAACGGTTTTTGATTTTTGAACGGTCCAATTTAGATGCTCTTTTGGAAGACTGAGTCTAAAAAACAATAAATTGCAACTAGTTGTCACAATTTCAGACAGAATTGTTTTAATTGTAACACCTCACCTTGTTTTTTATGCTTAGCTGTAAGCTGTAAGGTTTCTCTGCTGGTCTGCAACTTCTTTAATCGTTCTAAACGTCTCGTCTTCAAACAGTGCTGTGGTGGATATCTAAATTAAGTGTCCGAACAACCTATTTGGATGTGGCAAATGCATTTCGTTTGAACACGCCACAAATGTTCCTGTCATCACGCAGCGATGTCTTACGCGATCGCCTTCTTTAATGTACCGTTGTTACATCTTTTGTGAAGGTATATTTCTTTATTAATCTGCAAACTATTGACCGATTAATATTAAACTGTTTTACGTTAGATATCTGAGAATTTTCGTTTCTATATTCGGAAATAATTTTTAATTTAAGAGCTTCACAGTATTCAAAACATGCCATTATAAATGGAACAGTTAATGTCATAACTAGCACAAAAAAAACTAAACTTAAATATTTATGACTTACAAACAACACGTGCTTTACAATAACGGAACTTTTTCCAATAATTCTTGGAACCTCTTTTCTCTTTTTACATTTTTCAAGTTTTGTTGCTTTTGTTTTGCTCTCAGACAAATTGAATGTAGTCACATTAATTTTAAATATAATAAAAAAAACAAACGAAATTTGAATTTGATTTGTTTTATATATGATGTATGAATATATGCTTCGATTTCTATAATCATTTTTGTGTGTCCCCAATATTAAATAAGATACACGATATTGGTGCAGCGCATTTATTTTGTTGCTATTATTTGCGCAACACTGTATATATTTCAGTAAAGATGTCTGAGATGTCAGGATTGGCGAGGTGTAGAATGGTGAATGAGGCATCGAATGAAAGTGCTGGATGGGAAGGCACGCACAATTTGGTTGTTTTTTCGATTGATGATCTTTGACCTGAAATTTCAGCGTTTAAAGGGAATTTCCGTTATAGCTCCTAAAAAATAAAAAATGGAAGAATATTGTGTAGAAGGGAGTTTAAGGCATTGCTGAGATGTAGAAAAAACAACCAAACATTTTTTTGCTATCACCTACAATAATATACTGTGATGGTGAAATTTTTTACATATAGTAAATTTTGAAAAAAATCCCAATTATTTTATGACATCACAATTATCACGATATCTCGAAAACTATAGATTTTCTTTGTACAACGTATTATATTTTGTATGAAAAGTCGTTGATTAGTAAAAATAATGGGAAGCGAAAGCTTTTTCGAAAATATCTTATATGTAGAATCTTTGGAAGATTTCATACCTCCAGGCGAATAAAAAAAAAATAATGGAAGTTAAAAAAATTAACGTTATTATGACATCAACATATTTGCGATATCTTGAAAACTATAGATTTTCTCAGTATAACGTATTTTTTTAAGGCGAGGTCATCGTCACAGAATGAAATAAAAACTATTGATCAAGTTTTGACCTTGCAAGCAAATATCTCCGCCATTTTCTTATCGATTTAGTCGTCACAGAGAGGTGGGTACCGTTGCTGTCAAACATAAGAAGAGCGTAAAAGATAATTAATGAAAGCAGATAGAAAACTGTCAAATGTTTTCTAAAATTGAAATAATTTTCATTTTTGTGCGTGCTGAATATTTTTTTTTTGGTATTTTTCGTGAAGCTATCATTAAATAACTGTTGCGAACTATTTTAAACTGTTCGCAAGTCTTTCAATGGCTTTTCTTTTAGACTCTATTGTCGAGTGTCATCAATTACGTAAGTTTCTACACAAAATCTATACACATGGAAGACGACGCCGGAGAGTCTATTGATTTGTATTGCCCCAGAAAGTGATCTGCATCCAACAGAATATTCATGCAAAGAACCACGCCTCTGTGCAATTGAGCATCGTGATGCAGAAACCGACCGCATGACTGTTGGTTCCCAGACCTATGCCATCTGCGGCAAAATCAGACGTATGGGTGAATCCTATAATTGTATTGTGTGTTTGGCCAAGAAAAATGGATTAGCAGGAACTTTTAAAGTTGTTAACAATAAAGTTGCTGAAATCAATTTAAAACAAAAATAATCACAACATAATTCTATTTATTGACAAGTTATAGACAAATTTTGTTGTTTGCCTTGCTTTTGTTCGTATACATATGATTTTGACAGCTAGAGTACCCAAAACATGAGAGTATTTTATCTACTAACACTACCTTTATATATATACCTTGGTCTGAAAGTTTAATTAAATGACTTTCGAGAAATAAAAAAATTTATCGTTACCTCACTACCTATATGCTTTATATATTTTTCAAAAACCTTCAAAATTTAAACTTTTTGTTAAAAACATATGCCAAATATTGTTTGTTTTTTTTTTGGAAATTAATTTTTTTTCGAAAATTTTCATTTTCCCCACTCTTTCTTATGACATATATGATTTATGTGCAAAAATTGCTTCATTTTGACACATAATTCAATACACAGTTTCTATCATTAAAAATCATGGGCTACCATAATTTTTTTGTTGTATTTTTACAAAGTCTACAGCTTAAAAAACAATTTCTGTGAAAAAATTTTCAAATATTTCAAATCATTCTTACTATTCTTAACGCAATAGAATTTTCCAGACAGTGAAAAAAATTTCAATTTTTAACCGAACAGTTTTGGTCAATTGCGTCCTTTTATATTAAACCAACTAGTTGATATTCGCTTCTCCCATTAACAAATGCAAAAACTTTATTAAGGTATTCACAAGGAGTGCTATCATGTCGTTTTGTCATATTTTCCTAAAATGTTACATCTAAAATTAACAAGATAAATAAATGCAAACAAGAAACAGCTGTGTGATCACGACACTTCAATAAACATAGCTTTCACAGTTGTAATATATTAGTACTTTTTTATATGGAAGGCAACAATAAAATGTTTAAACTAGTGTAAAATCTTATGACAACATGACATTATGATATGATAGCACACCTTGTGAATACCCTATATATATTTTGATATATATCATCAAACGAAAGGTACAACTTCAAGCTTTAAAAAAATATAATTTTTACGTTTTTTACATGTGCCATCTCTACACAGAGAAAACAAAATTTTCAAAATTGGCAGAAAAGAGCTACTTTTAAAAACGTTTAACCCAGATTTTGCACTTCTAACGTTTATTTTAATTTTCAAAACGAAAATTTTAAAATGAAATAGTAAAACGTTTATTTTTATTTTAAAAACTTACATTTTAAAATGAGATTCTAAAATGTTCGTTTGATTTTTAACAATGGATATTTTGAAATGCTGCAGTGTAACGTTTGTTTTCATTTTAAAAACGAAAATTATAAAACGAGATTCTAAAATGTTCGTTTGATTTTTAATAATAAATATTCTCAAATGTAAAATGTTTATTTTTATTTTAAAAACGAACATTTTAAAATTAGATTCTTATAGGTTCGTTCGATTTGTAACAATAAACATTTTAAAATGCAATGGTACAACAATTATTTATATTTTAAAAACAAAATGTTCATTATTTCCCATTAATTCAAAATATTTACAGAAATCCGCATTTCCTCTAATAATTAGAAAAAGCTTTATTGGTTTTACAAATTACAGTTTTATTTTAGTTATTTTAGTTATTATAAATACATAGCTGATATACATAGCTGATAATGTTCATCTCGTTAAATTTTTTGTATTTGATAAAATATTTGATTTGTTTATTTGATATAAAATTATGTGAATTTTACTATGCTATGGTAAAACGTTCGTAGTTGTTTTAAAAAAGTTTCGTTTTACTTTTCTATTTAAAAATGTGCGTTTTCATTTTTGTATGGCGTAAAACGTTTTTAAAAATATTAATTTTATCCTAATTTATCATAGTAAAATATTCGTGGTTGTTTTAAAAACGTTTCGTTATACTTTTTTATTTAAAAACGTGCATTTTCATTTTTGTATGGCGTAAAATATTTTTAAAAATATTAATTTTACTAAACGTTTTTAAAATGTGCGTTTTTGATTTTTTGTCTTCTCAGTGTAAAAACCAAAAGTGTGGTAATTTTAAGTAGCCCAATGATATGTTTAACGAACGTGGTTTTTAAATTTCCATAAACAACTGATCGGTTGCCAGTTGTTTTCTATTGGGGGTTGGAATTAATTTTAAAGGTTTTTTTCGGTTTTTGAGCATTTATTTAGAAACAACGGTACAATGTATATTATTCAAAGTATTGTCCATCGTTAGCTACAACATTTTCCCATCTTTCTGGCAGCATATGGATTCCGCGCCGGAAGAACGATTCGTCTTTTGAGGCAATCCACGAATCGACCCATTTTTTGGTATCCTCGTAAGAAGTGAAGCGCTGCTCAGCCCAGCCATGCGTCATCGATCTGAATAGGTGGTAGTCGGAAGGGGCTATGTCTGGGCTATAAGGCGGGTGGGGTAGCACATCCTAATTCAGCGCCTCCAACGTTTCCTTGACGGTTCTTGCAACATGTGGCCGTGCGTTGTCATGTTGAAAAACCACTTTGTCGTGTCTTTTGGCATATTCCGGCCGTTTAACCTTTAATGCTCGGCTCAATTGCATCAATTGTTGTTGGTAGCGTTCCACAGTGATGGTTTCGTTAGGTTTTAGCAGCTCATAGTACACGACACCCTTCTGATCCCACCAAATACACAGCATAAGCTTGGCGCCATGAATATTCGGCTTGGCCCTCGATGTTGATGCATGGCCGGGTGGTCCCCACGACTTTTTTCGCTTAGGATTATCGTAATGGATCCACTTTTCATCGCCAGTGACAATACGATGCAAAAAACTCTTCCTTTTATGCCGTTGAAGCAGTTGTTCGCACATGCAAAATCGCCGTTCAACGTCTCTCGGGTTCAACTGGTACGGCACCCAATTTCCTTGCTTTTGAATCATTCCCATGGCCTTCAAGCGTTTGCGGACCCTTGATAAGTCGACTCCCAATGATTCTGACAATTCTTGAAGGGTTTGACACGGGTCTTCATCGAGCAAAGCCTCCAATTCCTCATCTTCAAACTTTTTCGGCTTGCCCGGACGCTCTTTGTCTTCCGTATCAAAATCACCACTTTTAAACCGACGGAAACAGTACTCACAAGTAGAAATCGATGGAGCATAGTCCCCGTAAGCCTCAGTAAGCGTGCTTTGTGCTTCAACCGCTTTTTTCTTCAAATGGAAGCACAAAAGTAAACCTTCCCGCAAATTGCGTTTTGTTGGAACGAAAGTCGACATGTTCACAGAGAAAAAAATATATGTTGTTTACACTTCAGTGGAATGACACATACTAAAAAATGAAGCTTAGACAATGTGCTTTGAAATGAATATAGTCACAGGTGTGCCCGATGCGATCTATTGATAGTTACGCCATCTCTTAGAAAACCTTTAAAACTAATTCCAACCCCCAATAATTGCAAAAATGAAAGAAACTCAAAATGCAAGTTAAACTTTTTTATGCCATATATTAATAAAATATATCAAATTGGATAGTTAATTTCTTGGCATAGCAACAAAAAGCTACAGTGGGAGGTTCCCAACCACAAATTCTATTTTAAAGGGTGCTCATAATTTTGATTTTCAACTATGGCAAAAAAAAACACAATACCACTATACCACATAGTTGTTAATAAACTTTAATAATATTAATGACTAGCACATTGTATTAATTTAACCCTTTCAGTTGACTTGCCCAATGTATTTATTTTGCAAAGTCTTTTTTAAATCAAACCGTCCGGTTGATTTTTTTCTTATAAAATAGAGTCAAAAAATTTGTTTTTGCTTTTCTTCGGCGCAAAATCGAAAATCCTACTGACTTTTATGTCAAATATCTCTCTAAATTTATTTTTATTATGTTGATTAAGGTGGATAAAAAAACACTTTTTTTGACACTCATATTCTGGGAGCTGGAATAAAAATTTGCTATTGCTTTCCTATGAAAAAAAATGAACTCTCTGAGAGAGCGAAAATGAACTTCAAACTCTTCATCGAATCAGTCAAAATTTTGATTGAGCTCCAGACCTGCATCAATCAGTCGAAGGATTGCATTTTTACTTGTCTGTTGTTTAGTAGCAAATTATTTCTAAAAAGTACTTATTTGAACACAAAAGCAGTTTTTTGAAGAGAAAAAAGGAAGAGTAGACAGAAAAGTAGGCAAAAAAGTATGCAGAAGAGTAACAAATGCCTGCATCGGTACCATGGTGTAAGAAATAGAGGTGTTAGTGAGTTTGACACTTCTCTCTCAAAATTATAAAATTATGTTTTCCCGCTTTTGTCAAAAACAGCTGATGGTGAATTGCAATGAATACAAATTTTGTTAAATTCGTGTCTTTCTGCAAGTTTATAAGATTTTTATTGAGATTAAAGTGAGAATGAAGTGATATGGAAAACAATATAAAGGGTGATTTTTTTGAGGTTATGATTTTCATGCATTAGTATTTGACAGATCACGTGGGATTTCAGACATGGTGTCAAAGAGAAAGATGCTCAGTATGCTTTGACATTTCATCATGAATAGACTTACTAACGAGCAACGCTTGCAAATCATTGAATTTTATTACCAAAATCAGTGTTCGGTTCGAAATGTGTTTCGCGCTTTACGTCCGATTTATGGTCTACATAATCGACCAAGTGAGCAAACAATTAATGCGATTGTGACCAAGTTTCGCACTCAGTTTACTTTATTGGACATTAAACCAACCACACGAATTCGTACAGTGCGTACAGAAGAGAATATTGCGTCTGTTTCTGAGAGTGTTGCTGAAGACCGTGAAATGTCGATTCGTCGCCGTTCGCAGCAATTGGGTTTGTGTTATTCGACCACATGGAAGGTTTTACGCAAAGATCTTGGTGTAAAACCGTATAAAATACAGCTCGTGCAAGAACTGAAGCCGAACGATCTGCCACAACGTCGAATTTTCAGTGAATGGGCCCTAGAAAAGTTGGCAGAAAATCCGCTTTTTTATCGACAAATTTTGTTCAGCGATGAGGCTCATTTCTGGTTGAATGGCTACGTAAATAAGCAAAATTGCCGCATTTGGAGTGAAGAGCAACCAGAAGCCGTTCAAGAACTGGCCATGCATCCCGAAAAATGCACTGTTTGGTGTGGTTTGTACGCTGGTGGAATCATTGGACCGTATTTTTTCAAAGATGCTGTTGGACGCAACGTTACGGTGAATGGCGATCGCTATCGTTCGATGCTAACAAACTTTTTGTTGCCAAAAATGGAAGAACTGAACTTGGTTGACATGTGGTTTCAACAAGATGGCGCTACATGCCACACAGCTCGCGATTCTATGGCCATTTTGAGGGAAAACTTCGGAGAACAATTAATCTCAAGAAATGGACCGGTAAGTTGGCCACCAAGATCATGCGATTTGACGCCTTTAGACTATTTTTTGTGGGGCTACGTCAAGTCTAAAGTCTACAAAAATAAGCCAGCAACTATTCCAGCTTTGGAAGACAACATTTCCGAAGAAATTCGGGCTATTCCGGCCGAAATGCTCGAAAAAGTTGCCCAAAATTGGACTTTCCGAATGGACCACCTAAGACGCAGCCGCGGTCAACATTTAAATGAAATTATCTTCAAAAAGTAAATGTCATGGACCAATCTAACGTTTCAAATAAAGAACCGATGAGATTTTGCAAATTTTATGCGTTTTTTTAAAAAAAAAAAATTATCAAGCTCTTAAAAGATCACCCTTTATGAGACGCTGTGCGTTATAAAAAAAAAACGATGTGAATGCAAGACAGTTTGCATGCTGGCCAAAGCTTCATGTCGGCGGCACCTTCTAGCGCACGTTTCTGATAAAATTGCCAAAACATTCAATGACAAACTTGGCAAATCGGCGAAAACAACTGCAATAACTTTTTGTCAACACAACACGGCACAAATAATTGCATTAAATATTTATTTACACTTAATTCGCACAATAAAAACTATGGCACATCATCTAGCAACTCAAACAAATAACACAATTTGACAACTATCAACAGTTCCGCTCTTTCGCTCACAATTTTTTGACAGAAGCAATGAAATTCATGGTGTTGTTAAAAACTCACTAACACCTCTATTTCTTACACCATGATCGGTACTTCAATCAAAAAATCATGTGTGAGCAGAAATAAATCAAAAATTTTAGAGCGAGTAAAAGAGAGCAAAAAATCGCGATATACTTCAATCATTTGACAGACGTGTGAACACCTCTTTATTAGCCTCAAAAAATAAAGTAAAAGACGAAACAAATACAAAAACATGTTAAAACCAAAAAGACGGAAACGGAATCGCAAAAGCAAAAACAACAATAAGGATGAGTTTTATTTTCGTTATAGTCTATGCAGCAGAAGGATAAGCAGGGCCGTCTTTAACCTTTTAGAGGCCTTGGGCATATTAGTATAATGGGGCCCCTATGACTTTGACAGAACACTATTTTGTTAGAATAAACAAAAAAAGTAGATAAACAAGGTTTTTATTGATACTCACATTAAGCGAATAGATAAATGTAATATTTTCCACAAAAGAAATTCCCTCAGCATTCACAGGCTAGTGATTAAAAATCTATGTAAGAATTCAATTATATTAGAATTCAAGAAATTTCAGTTTATTAATTCTTTTGTAAAAAATACGAAAAATTAGGAGCAAATAATTTAGGTAGAATTTAAAATTTTAAAAAATAATCGATCGATGGTTGATGGTACTTTAAACCGGCAACTGTAACGATAAAACAAAATCGATTAGAATACGCGACAGAGCAGAGCAACTTTAAACGACTTACTTCTTTTACAACTTTTTACGACTCAATCATCTTTTCTCGTGGACATCAGAGGTTGGCGTTAGAGAGACTGGCATCAGGGTTGCCGCCTAATTTATGTCGTTTGAAGAGGAACCCTTCTAGATTTGAGACTGGCAAAATCGTTAATCACTTCTTCAAATTCTATGCTTTTTAGCACATCACATTCTATGGACATCAGCGACAAACTGGTTAATCTCTCTTGAAGCATTGTACTTCTCAATTCATTTTTAATTCTTTTTAGTTTGGAGAAGGAACGTTCCCCACTGCAGTTAGTAACCATCATGCTTAAAAAGATTCTCATTGCGATTTCTACATTCGGAAATGTGTCTTCAATGTTGTTTTCTTTCAAAAGTTGATATATTTTTAATATAGAATTAGTTTCCTCATTTTCACTGTCCACAATTTCCAAGTATTCTGTTAAATGCAAACATTCCATTTCTAACTCTTTCTCATTAACATCTTCACAATAAAATTCAGCAAATTCTTTGAAATAGAAGACTATAAAATATATAAAGGTGTTGCACTCTGAACAAGTGAAGCAAACAAAAATTGTGTGCTTCTCTAGGATGAGGGGAAGAGTAGTAAAGAAAAACAAAATTTCAAGCAAAGAGTATAAAACTCAACTTTGTCTTTTCTATTGCTTAAAGTACCTCTACACTATATGTTTCATACATATGACACGTCAAAAAATTACAAATGGTTTTTAGCTACAGATAGTGTGGAACATATGAAAATGTGGTTTTGAAATGTCGTTTGTATTTGCGTCTGTAAATTTTTGAATTAGAACCGTCTCTAATTTCGTATGTTTTTCTATCTGTACAAAATGTCAGTTTGATAAATTTATTATTTGAAAATGGAAGAAAATGCAAATATGAAGATATTTATTCAATAAATTGATTTATAATTAATTTATTCTTAGTTTGAATGGCTACAAGAGGACATTTAAGAGCTTTAAGGTTTACAAAAATTTCAAAAGCTGTTTTTTATTTTCAAATGACGTGTCGATAGTGTGGAGACAAAAGAAAAAAGCTGTCTGACAAAAACTTAATTCTGACACACAGATGAAATTCGGTATGTTATTTTATTTGACATGTCATATGTATGAAACATATAGTCTGGGGGCACCTTTATGAAGGGCCTGTGTGAATCGGTATCAAAGTACTATGGTGAAAAAAAGTTTGTTATGGTGAGATAAATTTTCATTTTTGCTGTGTGAAACGATATCTTTTTTGACAATAGTAAATTTTGACAGCTTCATCATTAGAAGAAGACTTGAGACGCAATTGAAATATAATTTTGCCAATGATTATTTTTAAAAAAGCTTTGCCAATTTTGTTAGCAATGTTTATCGTTATCCTTTAGTAATCTGACAGGAACTAGGGGGCCCCTATCTATCGCGGGGCCCTGGGCATGTGCCTAGAGTGCCCAGTGGGAAAGAGGGGTCTGAGGATAAGTCAAAGGAAAATTATTTGGAAAAGGATTAGGACAAGGATTAAGTCGAGGATGAGGGCAAGGTTTATGACAAGTAATTTGCGGACAGTGATTTTAAGAAGGGTTAGGATAAACATAAGTATAAGGCTTAGGATCAAGGAATTGGTCAAACAAGTCTAGCCTTCTGTGTGCCTTTGTAGTCTAGTGGAGAGTGCGCTAGACTATCAACCCAGAGGTCCCTGGTTCGAATCCGCGTTCGGGCATGGCTCTTTTCACTTTCTTTTTTCTTTCCTACATTTAAGAATTATGAAAAACTAAAAATCCACAACTAAATTGTGGAAAATGTGTAATTAAAGGAAAGGAACAACTAAAGGCTGGAAATGCTTGCCGAGGTTAAGGCATAACACTCTAGCCTCGGTTAAAAGCAATTCAAATTGTCTTTCACGGATGTTTCGCCTATTCAATAATTCACGTTTGATTCCCATATATTCCTCTAAATAAATTTATCCCTTTCCTTTCAGGTCAAAGACCAAACCTTGCTTGTATAAGGCGCATGTCTTGGTTTTTTGATCTTTTTTAAAAAAATAATAAAAAAAACAAGGCGTAAAGAATTTCTTTGAGGATTGGGATTAGGATAAGCACAATGACTAAAACAATGATATGGATGCATTGCCAGGTCTGATTACTTACATGATGAAATTAATTATGACATACATATATGGCGGCCGTAGCCTAGTGGGTAGAGTGCATGGCTCCTAAGCTAAAGAACTGCGGTAGCCCGGGTTCAATTCCAGCTCAGACAGAAAGTTTATTCAATTGAATTCATTTTTCTGTTCGGTCGTCACCTCTCTGCGGACAATGGCAAAACTCAGAGAGTAAAAATTGCCATGCAAAGCTTTTTGAAAACATAAGCCGTTCGGAGTCAGCATAAAACACGTAGGTCCAGTTCTCGGTCATTTGTGATCAAACATTTAATAACACGCACAACACAATTGATCAATAGAAGCTAGGTCAAAGTTCTTCCAAGGGCTGAAGTGGCCAGTTTATTTTTATATTTATTACATACATGTATACATTTCTTAATTCTGCTTTCGCGCCCTTACTTTTTTCTTAGTAAAAGCATCGACACAAAGCTCTAAAATTAAAATTCCAAGTGCTATTACATGCATACAAATAAAACCTACAAATATATATTTGAATTTATCCAGATCTAATGGATTGGGTAAATCAATAGCTTTGCTGAATCTACTTCGATGTTCCAAAATATTTAACTTAAAATCCAGGTCGTCAAACCACTTGTTGACCAGACCGCTCTGACGCAATATACCTATGATATCGTTGAAAGGATGCAAGAGATATGAATGTCTTCTAAAGTAGGCACACATTTGCTGTAAACGCACCTTTTCAGAAAGAAAATCGAAATTGTTGTAAGCACGTTGATTTCGCACGTAGAAAATAATACGTAAATATGAGACAAGCGTTGCCATATGATCATTTGATTTTTTGACCAAATCATAGATGCGATCCGGATCATTAGTAGATTCAAAGCGAATACGTTCTTTCGGTACATTTAAGTCTTCTAAAGCGATGGCGAGGTCAAAAGAACTGCGCAGCACAAATGTATAATTTTTGCGATTAAGATCAGCTATACTTCTTGAACTGAACGGTTGCACATGACGGTAGGAATCAAAGAGCTTAGCCTGGTAAGTGGTATTGAAGACAGTGAAGCCTAAGCAACACATCATCACTGAGAAGCGCATGGAACTGCGCGTCGGCGCCACGGTTTGTGCTAGTCCCAACATAAAACCGAATAAATCGATCCAGCAACAGGTTTGTGGTGGAAATGCTATGAAGCGATATCTCGAGATTGTTGTGCTTAACTTGATAAATAGCATAGTGAGAAATATATAGACCAACAAGCACAGCCATGTCCTGCCCTGAAATGGTGCCACAAACCAGTTAACACCTGTCTCCGATTCTCCTGGTAGTTTTTTTACCATAGCCACCATAGGTGATAGCAGATAGGAATCACTTCCGGAAAAATAATGTACACGTTGATGTGCATAGGAAAAGTAGCCGAGCAGCACATCGACTTGATCATTTTGCAGCAACAAATATGGGCCCGTCATTGTGCCATTCCAGAAAATATCACCCCAGTACGGTTGAGTATCTCTATAGAATTCGATGGTGAAATTCAATTTCCAAGCAATGTGTTTTAATATTTGCGCCTCTATACCGTTAAATTCAGTTACATTCGCATTACCTTCGTCGTACATGAAGAACGGTGCCACGTTGCGTCCGAAAATTCGCAACTTACAGCCATAAAAATTCCTCAGTTTGTGCGGAAAGAGATCTGAATTGCTAAAATGTGTCCCATTGTAACTGTTAACAACGACTGGCTCGGTGCTTCTACAACTTTTTTCCTCAAATGGCTTATAACTGTAGACCATAAGTTGTTTTTGCGCATTACGCATTATGACGATAACGTTTACGATATTGTATTTAAACATTAATTTAAAAATGTTTCTTATCTCTTGCATATACACCTGATTTGTTATGTTGTAGGGGGTAGGATGGCTTAGTTTCAGCTGAATTACATATGATCCGATGTTGTTGCCAAAATGCAAGTCGTAGTGTGTTAAAATTGGTCTGTAGTAAGAAAAAGAGAAAGTACCTATCTGTTAAAACATAAATTCAATCCTGAAAAGTCAATGATGGCATATTTTTATTACGATTATATTTTAATAATTCTAAAGACATTATTATTTGCAGAATTATATTTGAGCTTAGTTCCAAATAAGTTCATGAAGCGACAGGTTGCTACAACAAAAAGTTCTTTGCATAAAAAATTACCAAGCAGACTGGAAGCTGTTTCGTTGATTCCTACTGAAGAGCTGCACACAAGCACTATACAAATGACTTGCAACCCATAAGCTCTGCTTTCAAATACTTCCGTTCTTCTACTCTCTCATTTCAAAATAAGCACTGCAGTGAAGAGAGTTTTGGATATACAAACGAATGCTGCAAAAAGAGACAGCAGAACATTCAATCTATAGAACCAAGGTTGCCAGTAATGTGGGAAAAAATCCCTTTCGTGGTAATAACGTCTTGTGAATTTTGTTTTTGGGAATTCCCACGGTACTTTTTAATTCGCGTGGGAGTTCAGCATGGTATTTTAATTGCATGGGAATTCGGAAATTTCCTTCTTAAAAATTAATTTTTCACTTTTATTAAGCAAAAATTTAATAATGGTATTCGATGAACGACGTTTATAACCAGAAGCGTAAAACTATAAGTTTACGCTGTACATTTTCTCGAACTTACCCTAAATAAAAACGATTAAATTGCATATTTGTTTTAAGAACAAGTTGACATCATGAAAACTAAGTAGAACTTTTTTGACATATATCAATACTATCCTGAATTTTTGATTTTTTTGCTAGCGTAAAGTTTACAAACAATTAGGATATTCAATGTCATGTCATATTGTCCTAAAATTTTACAACTGAAATTTACAAGATAAATAAATGCAAATGAGAAACAGCTGTTTGATTACGACACTTTAATAAACATAGCTTTTAGAGTTATAATGTATTAGTAATTTTTTATATAGAAGGCAAAAATAAAATGTATAAACTAGTGTAAAATCTTAGGACAATATGACATTATGACATGATAGCACATCTTGTGAATACCCTAATTATGTTAAAACGCCAAAAAAAAAGGAAAATATAATTACAGCCAAAAACCATAATAATAACTATTTGCAAGTTTAGTTATCGAATCCATTGGTTTTTAACTATCTGTTTCTCTCACCGTTGTGAAAATTGGGGATGGTGCAGGTTCCTGTATGGCAGCTTCAGCGTATCTTCCGTACGACTCTCCAGACCAACCACCTTCAAAAGAGGTGGAAAATCTGGTAAAGTACTGTAAGGAAAGGAACATTGGAGTGATGATAGGATGTGATGCTAATGTGCACAATACTATACTGCGTGGAATAGCAGCAACAACAACAACAGAGGAGAGCAACTGCTTGAATTTGTGGAGAGGTACAATCTGTTGGTAGCAAATAGAGGAACACAACCGACTTTCGTTGATGCGAGGCGAGCGGAAGTCATAGATGTAACTCTCATTTGCAGAAAGATTCTGAACAGAACAGGAAATTGGAGGGGCGTGGATAGATTAACCATGTTGGATCACAGATCCATGCAGTTTGAATTTAAGTACGGAATCCGACGCCAGTGGAATAGCAGGAGGGTCAGGATTCCCAAGAATACAAATCCTGTGAAATATAAGGCGAACTGACCCAAAAAGCGGTAAAAGTACCAGGGAATGCGGCGGAAGCAGAAAGCCATGTCAAACATCTTAGCTCGGCCATGGTCGAAGCTTGCGAGGTGGCATGTCCTATACTTTCAGTAGACGAGGGTGATCCGACGCCATGGTGGTGCACGGAACTCGAATCTCTGAAGAAGAAGGAACCTCAGAAATTAGGGCAAACTACAAGGCACGGAAAAGGGAACTGAAGATACGACAACGTAAAAGGCAGACATGGAGAGACTTCTGCTGTGGGATGGAAACTATATCAGAAGCATGTAGGCTTCAGAAAATGGTTTCAAAAGATCCATTCTCCAAAGTGGGATTGATCCGAAAAATGGATGGAACCATGGCAGAGAACCTAGAGGAGTCGATGGAAGTTCTGATGGAGGTGCATTTTCCTGGAAGTTTTAAGTCTGATGACCCGTGGACACCCTTGAAGAAAGGAATGCCCAGGGTTGACAAACTGAAAGCCGAAAGGATGATCACTATGGACGCGGTGAGGAGTGCTATACGCTCATTTGCTCCGTACAAAACATCAGGAATAGACGGTATATTTCCGGTTATGATGTAATTGGGGAAGATCTCATTGCACCTAGGCTGTGGGGTATATTCGTTACTTGCCTAGCGGTACCTTCCAAGAGTCTGGAGAAAGGCGAAAGTTGTCTTTCTTCCGAAGCCCGGAAAAAAGGATTATGCAGAGGCGAAGTCATTCAGACCGATCGGCCTAACATCTTTCCTCTTGAAAACGATGGAAAGAGTGATGGCTGACTGTCTTGAGAGCACTTCGCTGATGCAAAATCCTCTCAGTAGATGCCAACATGCGTATGGAGCAGGCAGGTCTACGGAGAGTGCTCTTCACGAATTGGTAAGAATGAATGAAAAGGAGTTATTTTCAGGAGGCATTGCGATGGCCACATTTATGGAAATCGAGGGGGCTTTCGACAAAATATGCTTTGGAAGGCTGCGGCAAGCCCTGACAGAGCGCAATGTAAGCCCAATGATGGCAAATTGGGTAGACAATATGCTCAAGCACAGGGCTGTCAACATGCAGAATGGTAGAGTCAAGACTAGAGGTAGAATAAGTAGAGGATGTCCCCAGGGCGGGGTGTTATCGCCAACCCTATGGAACATAACTGTGGACTCACTATTGGTTAGATTGGATGAATCGGGCATACACACGATAGGGTATGCAGATAACATTGCGTTGGTGGTCCGCGGTAAGTTCATTGACAGCATTTCTGACATCATGAAGCACTCCGTGGATGGTGGAGGAGTGGTGTCGAGAACAAGGCCTTACCCTAAACGCAGGCAAATAAGACAATACTCTCTTTACTAGAAAGAGGGTAGGCCTGAGTAGAGAACCACTCAGACTTGTTGGAGCTGTAATCAACATGTCCACGAACGTTAAATATCTAGGGGTAACCCTCGATAGCAAACTGAAGTGGAACGAGCATGTAGAAGACAGGATTCAAAGAGCCAAGAGGGTTCTGTTTCAGTGTAGACGCGTTTGTGGTCTCAAATGGGGGCTAAACCCAGAGGCTATGAAATGGCTCTACACTATGATGGTTGGACTTCTCATTATGTATACTTCGGTGATTTGGTGGACAAAAGTCAGCCAGAAAACCGTTAAGAAGAGACTGGACAGAGTCCAACGGCTGACGTGTGTTGGAATAGCAGGTGCAATACGCACCACTCCAACAAGCGCAATGGAGGTTCTGTTAGGTATGCTGCCGTTGGATTTATAAATAAAGAAAACAGCGGCGCTGTCAGCCCTTAGGATGTTGCGAAATGCTACGTGGCATGGAGCAACGGCACTGCATGGTCATATGTGCATCCTTGATAATGCACAGAGAGATGTCAGGGAGGCATGTATGACTAGACGGAAGGAAGAGAGTAAGAATAACAGAAAATGTTATAAAACTCTTATAACAGATGGAGCCGTTTGTAAAGACATCGTTGGTTACGATATTAGTGTATTCACAGACGGCTCTCTGATGAATGGCAGACCCAGGGCAGGCGTTTACTCAGAAGAGTTAAGCCTATCCTGTGTACTGAGGTTAGGGAGGTTTGTGTCAGTATACCAGGTGGAAATGCTTGGCGTAATGCATGCGCTGGACCACCTGATAGATGGCCAGATCAATGGCAAGAAAATTGCCATTGTTCTTGACAATCAGTCTGTAATTAGGAGTATGCAACGGACAGACACCAATTCTAGGTTGGCCATAGAATGTTTTCAAAACGTAATAGGTGCGCCCAGACAAATGAGCTCACACTAATGTGGGTGAGAGGCGATAACATGGCGGAAGGCCTTATTAAACAATGGACGGACTCGGAACACCGTAGAAGGTGGTAAGAAGCTGTTAATTGCAGGCAATCAAAGGCGGCCGTGAAGTGGTCTCGTAGTGAGGAAGCAAAAGTTATCCGATACAATCGAAGGACTTAAAGCTGGCTTACTGCACTGGTCACAGGGTACGATCCCTTCATGTACCATCTCGGGAAGATGACTCTGACCGAGGACGATGCATGTAGGTTATGCCTAGAGGAGCCGGAAACAGCAGCACACATTTTGTGCCAGTGTCCGGCGCTGGCAAGCATAAGATTGACCATTCTGGGACGTCCATTTGTTGGCGAAGCCGAGATTGGTCAACTGACCTACAAGGATATGCTTGAGGTGATAAAGGCTGCTTATACAAGGAGCATGCTCACGTATGAGTGCTCCTTTGCAGTAGCATTCTTTGCCCAATAGGGGACGAAAAGGGACCCACTGTGGTCTGCTTCGGCAAATCCCCGACTTATTATAAAAAAACTATCTTTTGAACAAAATGAGAATGAAATCACAGTTGTGTATGTAAAATCCCTTTCATTTTTGTTGTTGCAAAATACGATTCAGTTAATATATCGCTCTTACGCTATTAAAATCACAAATATGCCTTTCATTGAATGCCACTATTGTTTCTTTGTGGTATTTCTAATTTGTGAAGCGAAGCTTTTTACGCCTCGTTTTGTGATTTGCCAGTGGTCTAGCGCTCGAAAATTTAAAGTATTTTTAGGATTTTTTGTAAAAAGTTGAAATATTGAAAAACGATATTTAAACTTTTAAGGTATATTGTAATACTCATTCATCATAAAATAAAATTCAATTTTTTTACTTCAAAACTTAATTTAACTTTCATTTCAAAACTTTCCTTAAAACTACAGAAATTTCAGATTTTTAAAACAAAAACTTGTGTTTTTTGATTTTAAAGTCGAACTTTTTTCTCAGTGCCCATAAACTCTTTATTAGCCTTCTATGGCTTCTGCAGTCCTTCCACTTTGATAAGAATATACGCACAAATTCTTTTTATTCAAATTTTGTTTCAACTTTCAAGTAAAAAAAAATAAAATAAAAAATTTCAGAAAAATTCAAACAAAATTTTATAGCAAAAGCATGAATCACAAAAAAGTACAGTGACACTTTCAAGTAAATAAATAGTGGAAACTCGTTAAAAGTGTGAAATTCTTATAAATATTTGTACAATCAAGTCATTTTTCACTTTTTCATTAACCTACCTTGGTGCAGTAAATTTCAGGGACCAAAAATAACTGTTATTTTACAATTTTCAGATGAAAAAGGCATAACGAAAAAGTGGCCGGAGGACTTTTTAAATATACCATTATTATCGTAATGGCAGCAGCTTTGCTAATATTAAATGCCTTGTAAATGTTTGGCAGTTACTATAAAAACTTAAATAAACTGTTATTTTTTGCGTTTTATTTTTTCGGGCAAAAATAACTGTTACTTTTGACTTTTATTTTTGAGGTCAAAAATAACAGTTATTTTGTGCCTTTTATTTTTTCGGTCAAAAATATCAGGCAATTTGTATTTTTTCAAAGGACGAATAAAAAACTTTAGAAACTAAAAAGTTTTATAGCTCAAAATGTGCGCGTTGATGAGACGATAAAAATTGCATAAAACTTTTTTTGCCGTTCAAGTGGCCTTTAAAAAAATTCAAATTGCCTGATATTTCTGACCGAAAAAAATAAAAGGCACAAAATAACTGTTATTTTTGACCAAAAAAATAAAAGTCAAAAGTAACAGTTGTTTTTGCCCGAAAAAATAAAAGGCATTAAATAACTAGTATTTTTGTCGGAAAAAATAAAAGTTAAATAATAACTGTTAATATCTGACTTTTTTGATAAAAACCATAACCGGTACGGTCCCTGGTAAATTTACTTTTGGAGTTTAATCCTTTAGAATCGATTTCATATAGAACCCGTAGCATGAAAATTATAAAGGGAGTGAAATAGAGAATTAACACAATACTCAGACGTTAAGTTTTCCTTTTCAACAACCAACGATGTGTTAAAACAAACGAGAAAATAACAAAAACCACACAGCAGCAATAACAGCAAACAACAACAATGCTATGCATGCTTTTTGCTGTCGCTCGCGATGTTCCGACGAAGTCAATTGTTCGAATTATACAGCACACACGGAAATATTGAAGTTGTTGTAAGTGAGCTTCTATGGATTGTTCCTTAAAAGGAATTTTTTTTTATTGAATATAACTACAAAAAGCGATGTTGTTTTGACATTTAATTAGGTCTTTGACGCAGTTTGTATGTGAGTCTTTTTCATAAATTTGTTCAAGCACATGTTGCCTATTTGTTTACTCTTTACTACGGGTATATATTTAAATATTAATAATTTAACTATTTGAAATACTTGATATAGGTAAATTAGGATTAATTTGGCATATTCTTAAATTAAGCAAAATAATTTCTCAATATAAGAAAATTATTTTTTGCCGTGTCGAATGATCTGAAAGAAATCATTCATTGAATTTAGTTATTAGAAAGTTACATTTTTGGTATTCTTGGCTCTGAATTACCATTGGGTTATTTTTAACCCAACTCAAATGGTTCTCAGAATTTTTTTTAAAACCATCGAAGCTATAGTACTTATGGAAAACTTGCAACAAAAATATTTTAGTTTTTTAAATCTCTCTGATAAGCTTGTATGAGTTACAAACAGAACAATTATAGTCTTACATGAGCGCCTCATAAGAATCCAAATACAGTAAATTGTGACTTAAAGGTCGTGTTTCCGGTATCACTTTATTCAACGATAAGCCATACGTTAGATTCATCTCATGCTGATGTAGCACGTGCGTTAAACGTCCCATGATATTATACTGCCAAGAAATAGATTTTTTTGCTTTTAGTTGAATATGAATATTCAGATACTTGGTTTGTGTTCCAAAATGTGCAACTACAGCTTCATCAATGCCTCTGGAACTAATGTAATCATAACCAAAACATGGAGATGCATCGAAGAATAACCATAGCAAAAGTGTCGGCAAAATTCTAATATAACTTGCCATAATGGCCTTTAATACGTTACTAACTTTCTGTAGCATATGAATTAAGAATATATATTGAACATTATTTAATGCAGTTCAATTATTTTGGTTCTAATGATTTTAAAGTGCTACATCATTGAAAATTATTGATGCAAGTGAAGCTATAAAAATTCTATGGTTGTCAGTTCACAGTCGGTACCTGGTCTACATTTGCAATGCCATGCAACATATTGACATTTAAATGATTCAATTGAAGGTAATCGTTATGAGACAAAAAGTTGATGGTCGACTTCAGGCGCGTAACTAAGGGCGAGAGGGTTCACGGCGGCACTATTTTTAGTGTGGTATTGAAGTTATACTGCAAAAGAGATAGGTTTAAAAAAATATGTTTATGATATCTCAGTTGCGTAAAATACTATTTACTTATGTTAACATTTATAATCTTTGATCAGGCATTTGACACCATTCATGACTATGGTACGCAATATGGAAATCACTAGTATGCAAAGAAATTTCCAAGTATTGAACTCATTAAGGGTATATAGGAAAATCCTACCTGCCGCATACTACGTTAGAGAGAACTAACCCTATCGGAAATTTTAAAGTGCTTTGTTAAAAAGCAAGTAAAAAGGTCTTTACTCTGCCTATGAATAGTGCTTTTGAAAAGTGCTTTGCTCTCGCTACAAATTCAGCTTAAAAAAAGCTGTTTGCTTTCGAGATTCTTCGTTCTTTTTCGTTATATACTCTGCTGACTAATCGTATTCTCACCACTAACATCGCTTGTTGTTTTCTCTTCATTATTCATCACTAGTATATGCAAAAAGTTTAATTCGTCAAAAAGTGTTGCATCAAAATAGTGAAAAAATAAGCTTAAATCGTTTATAAAGTGTTAAATTGTAATTTTTTCATAAAAAAGATAATAAAATTAGTGGCAAGTGGTTTGGATATTCAAAACGTAAATGTAAAATATTCCATCGAGCAAAAGTATACGTCATCGAAAATGAAGTCGCAAATGCAGGTGCGAACAAAGAAGGCGCTCTTTCCGAAGGGAGAGCAAAGCGCTTTTTTCAATCATTTTTCATAGCGAGAACAAAGGTCTTCTTTCCAATGACATGGCAATGTTAAATAAAGCTCTATTTAAAGCGAGAATAAAGCGCTATTGTGGTTTTGTAAAGTGCTTTGAAAGTGGTTTCGAAGCACTTTGTTTTCTAAAGGGAAGTAAGAAAATTACTATTAACCCTTAACCAGTACCATGTTACGCCACCATGTTTTTGTATTTCAATGAATTTTAACAAAAAAAGTCAATAACTTCTTGATTTGTTTTTTTTTTCAAATCTATTTATTTTCATTTTTTTTTTTAAAAGATCAAAGAACCAAGGCATGCACCTTTTATACAAACAACGTTTGTTCTTTGACCTGAAAGGAAAGGGATAGATTATTAGAGGTAGAATTGATTAGAGCAAACGCGAAAGACAATTTGAATTGTTTACAACCGAGGCTAGTATTATACCTTAACCACGGTAATCATTTCCAGCCCTCAGTTATTCTTGTCCTATAATTCCAAATGTTATACAATTCAATTGTAGATTTTTTGTTTCAATAATTCTTAAATGTATTGAAGAACAGAGAAAGCGAAAAGAACCATGCCCGAACATGGATTCGAGTCGGGGACCTCTGAGTTGATAGTATGGCGCACTCTTCACTAGACTACAAAGGCAGACAAAGAATTTACAAAGTATAGCATGTGAACTTATGTTTTTTGTTACGTTTTTGCTTATTTTAAGAAATTTTCTTGAATAAAGAATTGAATGAAAAATTAAACAGAACCAAATGAAAAATTAAAACAAGAAACGCGGTACTTTCGCTCGTGGTTCATGTGTGGATGGTCCTGCATCGTCATCAGGTAATTTTCCACCTTCTTCTTCTTCTTCTTCTTTGTCTTCTTCATCACTTCTTTCCTGCGTATCAGGGTCATTCAATTTGGTCAGGTAAAAAAATGCACCCGATATCTCATATATAAGTCTCACATATCAATATGAAAATGCAATAGTCTACAGCTTCAAGGTTCAATCTTTCGAATGGTATTATTGATTTTTATGAGTTTTTTTAATTTTTTAGTATTTTATTTACATTTAAAGGTTGTAAAAGGTTGTTCATTTACATCTTTATGTAAAATGAAACGAAGGCTGAACATCATGAGAGTATGTATTGTATGAAAATGTATTGCTTACCGTGTCTCGCACCACATTCAACTTTCGTTTCGTTGTTCATAAAGATGCACTAAATGTTAATGCTGGAGTTCGTCAAGGTTGTATTCTATCACCACTGTTATTTAATTGTATCCTCAATATAAGTAGTTATGAATAAGGCCACAAGTTGCATCAGAAGAGGAATCACATGGGGCTTGCAAGGTAGATGAGAAGATCTTGACTACGCAGAAAATACTTGTCTTCACACAAGTACTGGATTTAGGACTAGGCCCGGGCCTAGGGCGGCAACATTTTAGAGGCGGCAAAATTTTTCACGGCTGAAAAACTTTGAGGAAAACAGAAAGTTAGAAACGGAATCAATCCGTTTGGTTGCAGCGGAATCATTTTGATAGCCGAAAAATCTAAAGGATGAACAAAAAAATGTCTTAGCTTATTTAAAAAGTAGCTTTAAGTTTCGACTTCAAAAGTTGTTCATTCATTTAAAAATTGTTGTTCTTACTGCAAGAAGAGAAACAAGATATAAGTTCTGCATCAAAAATAAATAATATTTTTCATTAACTTGATTTTTGCGATGTATATTCAAATGTAGAAATATTATTGTGAATTTATTTAAACATTCCTGTTACAACTTTCAAAGGGGACTGCATGGTTTTATGGAAATGCAAATTGGATTGCGTTAAATAATTTTTATCACAACTTCAATTGGAAATTATGTTTTGCTGACAGAAATGTGAATGCCGCACTGTACAATGGACTATTTTATTGGGCATGTAGTCTTTCATATCCAATAATATGGGAAACATTATACCAAAGGATCACTCATGGTTTAATGAAACTTGCAGGATTGCAGTCATGTCTACAGAGGAAGCCATTCAGAATTGGCGTTTCCACAAGAATACTGATAACAGAATATTTTGCATTGAGGCAAGGAATCGCTGTAATGCAATTTTAAAAGTCGAAAAGTTTTTGCACGAAACTTGCATTTGAAAAAAGTTTCTCCTCTTCCCCAAATTGACCAAAAATTTGTTAAAAGAGTACAGAATCAGACATTGTCCTTCCAACTCTTTGAAAAGATGATCACATCTGTACTGACTCTGCTGATAAAGCGAACTTATTGGATTGCTTCCACAAAATTCAACTCTCTTGGATAGCCACTGCTGGGTTTTACTTTCGAACGAGAGCAGTTAAAAGTCTCCTTACAAATCTCAACATAAACAAAGCTTCTGGTCCTCATGGAATACCGAAAATTGTGCTTAAAATGTGTACTTCTTCGCTGGCTCGGCATTTGCGGAACCTTTTCAATATCTCCTACAGAACAGGAGTATTTTCATTTTGTTGGAAGACAAGGTCGCAAATATCCAGCCAGTACCTAAAAATGGCGATGCAACAAACCCTGCAAGCTGCCGACCCATTGCTATGGAGAGCGTAATAAACATTAACATTATGAGCTATCTGGAGCACAACCAACTGCTGAGAGATCCTCAATATGGTTTCCGTAGGTAGCCTTATGGCGTTTTTAACAGAAAAATGGAACCAACGCGTTCACTTTTCGGAGAGTTGAACGTTTTTGCTCTGGATATTTTCAAGGCGTTTGACCGAGTGTGGCATAAAGCACTCGTGTCAAAACTAATTCCATATGGTTTTGGTGGTAGCTCTGCTCGATGCACGACGCGTTTTTTTAAGGACAGAACGATTCATGTAGTATTTGGCGGTATTTCGTCCGAGCAGCACGCCATCAACGCAGGAGTACCACAGGGTTCTGTTCTACTGCCATCCTTGTTTCTGGTTTTTATTAACAACTTTCTTTTAATTGACACATAACTCGTTTGCGGACGACATTTGATATTCATACTCATTACAAAAATGGCCAAGTTCTATGAAGATTGAGAGAAAGAGCAAAAAAAAAACTGTTCTGGAAAACGTACACTTTCTACATTAAAAAGGATTTAAAACTATTTACGGGCAACTATGAATGAAGAGTGATCAAATGTACAGGCCTCATCAAATACTTAAGCAGATATAGTAGAAAAACTAGAGGACTTAATAAATGATTTCACACGAGCACACAATGAAACTCTTTATTTTTATTATTTTGTATAAATTATTAATTAGTATAAATTTTTATAATTTTGTTCTATTGTAAAAAAAATTAAACTAGAGGCGGCGCTAGTGCCGGGGCTAGGGCGGCAGGATGCCTCAATCCGCCACTGCTAAACACACACACACTTATTTTCAGACATGCAAATTAATTTTGCACTGGTTCATGAGACCGCTCTATTAGTTGGTTAGAAGATTTATAAGAAATTTAAAACATAAGCAATGCGCAAAAATGTAGATAATAAGCAAATTTTTAATATTCTGCCCATTCATTCAACTTGAAGATGTAGAGTCCTTCTGTTGCTTAGAAAGCGTAATCGACAAGGTATGTGACTCTTCGGCAGGTATCTTTAACCGAATTAATAAGACTGGACTATCATTTGTCATATATCACGGAGGAAAAAGTTAAGTCCGAAGGATTTGTTCTAGGGAAGAAAAAGGCGTAAAGAAGTCTAGAATGCACACACAAATAAAAATGGAACCTCTATAATTCTATTTTCTGAGATTTTTGGTACTAATTTTGTTATCATGATATCCGGTTGACACATGCTTTTAAACATAAGAAAATTATATATATATATTAAAAAAATGGGGTAAAAATATTTCTCGCATCATGCCCGAAATATTTTCAAATTTAATTTTTATTTCATGTAATTTCAAAAATTTTTTCCCCACAAATATTCTTAGAAATTTAGTAAATTAAATAAAGTGAGGTCTCCTTTATCCTTAAATAAAATCGCATTTCTATTTTACTATTTCGCCCCCAAGTTTTTCTCTTTTCAAATAAGAATACAAAATTTCCCAATATTTTTTTTTTTTTTTTTAAATAAATAAAACTAGCAAAATTTTTAGACAATTTTTTCCAGTTTTGGAGGCCTGTAACTCATAAACCAATTGAGACCGGGCTGAAATTTATCAGAAATTTTTTTTAAAGATCAAAGAACCAAGGTATGCGCCTTATACAAACAAGGTTTGGTCTTTGACCTGAAAAGAAAGGGGTAGATTTATTTAGAGGAATTGATTGGAACCATACGTGAATTATTGATTAGGCGAAACAACCGCGAAAGACAATTTGAATTGCTTTTAACCGAGGCTAGTGGCTAGTGTTATGCCTTAACCTCGGGAAGCATTTCCAGCCCTTAGTTCCAGCACAATTTAGCTGTGGATTTTTAGTTTTCCATAATTCTTAAATGTAGGAAAGAACAAAGAAAGTGAAAAGAACCATGCCCGAACCCGGATTCGAACCAGGGACCTTTGGGTTGATAGTGCGCACTCTCCACTAAACTACAAAAGCCGACAAAAGTTTGGTAAATTTGATTTTTTGGAAGTTAAGATCCATATAATCCGCAAAAATTAAGAATTAAAGTTGTCGCTATTCTTGAAATGTTCCACGCATGGACATTAACTGACTTATTTTTTTTTTCAACATGCATCAGTTATAGCAGCATGCAAGCTACTAAAATTGAGTTTGGAAACATACCTATTATATGAATTAATAAAAAAATATATTTTTTATTTTAATTCAAAACGTATGAATAAATATATAAAGAGGTACATATATAGATGGGTTTTGGGCTCCATTCATTTTCTCCCAGCAAGACTTGATTCTGAATCCTGGATGTAATATAAGCACGTGATGCGAAAAAATCCAGAAAATTCTCAAAATAGGTGGATGCCTGTTAAAAAACGTGAATCTGAAGAATTGTAAAATAAATGTTTCAAATCGAGTTTTCTATTTAAATTTCAGTCATAAAAAAACCTTTTGACCATAAGATATTCTAATGTACATAAAAGCGTTTTCTTAACAAGAGTTTGCCATCAGATTTTTTTTAAAAATTAGTGCTTGATCTAAAATTATCCTACTTTATTCAGAATTTCCTATTTTTTCGCTTTTGAATTAGAAGCTTTGCCTTTTGCCCTTTGCCCTAGATGGCTGCAATTTTCTCAAATTTAAATGCTGCAAGAATGCTAGCAATTTTATTAAGTTTACGAAATATTAAAAATTTATCCAAATTGGATAAATTTTATGACAGAAAAACGATTTCTTTATTTTTTTCTTGTGTTTAATTACTTTAAAACATAAATTCGCTTATCGTCCAAGTTCATAGGCGTTATTGGCATAAATGTCCTTTACCATCTGTTGCTCCGAAGAATGATCTTCGACTAATAGGGATATAATTCCTTATCATTCCTCAATTTCACGTACGAATAATTTCGTACTTTCTTCCATTGCATTCGTAGTATTTACTAATGGCTTCGTACTATTTACGAATTAAAATTAATATTAGTAAGAAAAATCGTAGAATGTACGAAGTATTAGTTGAGTTTAAAAAATTTACAACCGAAATCTTTCAGTTTCGAAATTGTTGAACAATTACCGAACATAAGGAAATTTATGATTGCAAGGTGTCCGCAGTCTATTGAAAAAGTACGTCGCCCGTAAGAATGCCAGCTCAAATAGAATGTTTTTTTTTGTTATTTTTTTTCGTAATAAAATTCGTAGATTGAGCGCAGTTATTAGTAATATTTACATACAAAATTTTTTTGAGTGTAAGAATACGTATTGAAAAGTTCCTGTGAAACACGGGTAAATGAAATGGTATTGTAACTTATCACTGCGACGTGTACAACATACTATTTAAAGAGGCATGCATGGTTTAGTTCAGCTTTATTTATAAATATACCTTAAAAAATATTTTTGAGTTCTCTTCAAAATATATTAACATACATAGTGAAAATATGGTCATATAACATCAAAAAAGCCGTAAGTTACAATAAATTCAAAATCGACTTTTTGATTGAAAATTATGCACCTTATCAAAATACATGTTCCTGCTAAATTTTACTCTCCTACAACTAAAAACGAAGTTTTTATTAAAAAGTTCCAAAATTCCTAATTTTGAGCGCAGCTTACAATTACAATTACAATTTTGAAAGTTTTTTGACTCTCCCGTAAAATTTTTTAATTGTAGCTTACGGCTTTTTGATTTAATATGAAGATATTTAAATAAATTTCACTGACTAGGGAGGCAAGTGCCCCCTTTTCCCCCTGTGGACTCCCATACACGAGGTATACCATAAATAAAAATCATAAAAAGCGTAGCATTGCCATTAATTGAAGCGATTTCATTGGATCTTTCATTTTATGCAAGATTTCATAATTTTGTTTTCGATGCATTTGATTGCAATAATTCAGAAACAATCAAACAAGGACAACTTGAACTATAACAGTTTAGTTTAAAGTAAAGTCTACAGCTCAATCAAAATAATTTCCCAATATTAAAGAATTCTTTCTCACCGTGTAGCTTGGTTTTTTGCTTAAGCAATTAAAATTTCTCACACTCTTAGAGTTATGCAAGTTTTTGTATTGACATTTTGCTTTTTTACGCATCATCATCAAAAGTTGGGCAAAAAATTGGGTACTCTAAATTCTGACTGCGTTTTGGCCAAACATGTAAATGTGCATAAACAAAATTGTCTTTTGCTTGACACGCATAAAATTGTCATAAATCAGTTATGTGCTTTTGTGAAAGTGTATTTGATGAGTTTGACCGTTATAAATTTCGGGTTACCTACATGTTTCCGATTTAACCTAATCTCTATCTAATTATTTAAATTACTTTTGGCGGTTGATTTTCATTTGAAGTATTCGCTTAAAAATAGCGTGCGAGTTGGCCAAATTTACAAAGCACTGTAAATTTGGCCAACTTTTCATGTGTGGCTTTTGAGTGACTTTTAAATTTGTTGATGTTTAAAATAATTTTGAGAATTTACATAACATCAGCCAACCGCTTTAATTTTTTGTTACTATTTAAGCCAATAAGAGAGGTGAAACTAACTGTCTGGGTTAAAGGCAACAACCACCAATTGCCAATTAATTCAGGCAATCAGCCTACTATTTAATATGAAAGTATAAACCAAGCCATCATGAGTGCTTATGTTTTGAAAAGTTTTTTATCTAAATGTAGTTGTTACTATACTTAAAATCGACCCAACATGATTTCAGTCAAAGTGATTGACCTCAACAGCTTGTTAGGGGCATCATCTGTTTAATTCATATCTGCATCAACAAATTTTTGGAAATAAGCAAAAACCCATTATAAATCAAGGTATCTGCAAAGGTCTCAATATGAAACATAAATTAGAGCAGGCATTATTCATACTAACTGAATAAGGTTTAACAGTTTTAATAACAAAAATTTAATGAAATAAGTAAAAGCTCAAAACGTCTTTGGGATTTTTACCTTGATATTACAATTAATCATGCCTGCAATTTTCAAAAATTTAAATTTTTTAATAAAATTGACCATTGACCATTTAATGTGTGGTGGCAACAGAATTTTTTTTTTTTAAGGACTACTTCAGATGTTGATTAGTACAAATAAATATATGCTCCCAAGGCATAATAGCATGCCTATCTTATTTTTTGGAACCTTTTACAAGAGCATTTTGAGAAAAGTTTTAATCGATAGACAAATTTTTTATCAATGCAGATAAAATTTAAAGGAAAATGCCATAATCAGACAGGTTCTGCATTTCACTTTCGAGTGAAAGCTGAAATGGAATCATAATTGAAATCGATATTTGGTGGGCTAAATATCACTTTTTTCGTTAGTATAATTCATTATATTAAAAAATTAAATAAATAAATTAATACAAAACGAAAAAATGTAATATGAAGATCACCAAATATCGAATTCAATTGAAAGTGAAATGCAAAACCTGCCAGAATAGTAGGAAAAACAAAGGATTTTTTAAATTTTTTTTTTTTTGCTTACCAATGCACTATGTCCCAGCCAGTAGTGTTTTTTAGCCAAAAATCTCTGCTATTTGCTCTGCTTAACATAATGATAGATGGATGAAATTTGGTAAATGGTGGATTTTTTCCGAGTACGAGATAGCTTACGGAAAAACATTGTGCCACACCCCATTAAACCGCTCATTTATCAATAGAAATGCAATGGTTACGGTTTTGGTCGTATTAGACTGCAACTTGGTAATGTAGTTTGTACGCTTACTATCGCAAACTGTACTAAAACTGGGCATGGTAGCCATGGGCGTCCACAGGGCAAGCGCCCCCCCTAGGCAGTGAATTTTTTAAAATATCTTCGTGTTAAATCAAAAAGCTACAGTTAAAAAATTTTACGGGAGAGTAGTTTGGTTCATGTTACAAAAATTGTATTCCTATTCGCACAAAAACAAATGTATATTGTACGAAAACATTTGTTACATTTACCAGAGCTGTAAAAGATTTGATCAATTTGATTTTATCCACAAAAAAGTGAATCAGTGAATAACAAAATAAGAATGCATTCAATGAATGCCAAAATGATTTATAAACATTTTTAATTCACATTCATTTTTAAAAAATGATTAATTTCAATTAATGATTTTCGTTATTCAGAATAAAGGTCTCTGCCCACTTGCGGCACGTAACGAAACGACACGAAACTACTAAATTTAACTACCATGTGTTCTTATGTATACATGCTCACTAAGCGACAATGAAACGGCAACGACTGTTGACGCCGACGAAAAAGCCGGTGGAGATCGTTTCAAAGAATTCTGACCGGCTTGTCGTTCTCTTTGTTTACAAAAATTACAATGGATTCCAACAGTTTATTGTGCAAAGTAAAAATTCGACATCGATATGTCGTTTTTAAAGCATAAAATCAATCTTAAATCTATGATTTTATAAGTTTTCTACATCGTCATCTAATAGCAAAGCTATTTAAGCTAATTGTGTACTAGAGAATTATGCGCTTATTGATTTGTTTAATTAAAATTTTTGTTGCCGTTTCGTTAAGTGTGCATTGAACATTACGTTGCCTTTTCGAAGCCGGTTTACAGTCGTTTCGTTACGCGCCGTAAGTGGGCAGAGACCTTAATGAATAATTTTTTATTAATTTGGATGATATTCACAAAGAATTTCAGAATTTTCAATTACTCTTTCTTTATTCATTATTCAACTATCATTCAGTATTCATTTGTTATTCATTATTAATTCATTATTCACTTGTAATTCATTATTAATTTTTTATTCATTATTCATTTGCTATCATTTGCTATTCATTATTCATTTTTTATTCATTATTCATTTGTTATTCATTATTCATTTTTTATTCATTTTTCAAGGCCTAGGACTAAAATAAATAAAAAATGAATAAAGAATAAAAAATGAATAATGAATAAAAAAAATAATAACAATGAAAAAAGTGAATAGTGAATAAAAAATTAATAATGAATAACAAAAGAATAATGAATAAAAAATTACTAACGAATAAAAAATGAATAATGAATTAAAACGAATAATTGAATATTCTAAAATTCTTTGTGAATTGCATTCTTTGTGAATAGCATTCAAATGAATAAGAAAATTATTTCATTTTTCTTAATAACGAAAATGAATAATTGAAATTAATAATAAATAATTTTTTTAAAAATGAATGTGAATTAAAAATTTTATTTATAAAACAATTTTGCATTCATTAAATGTATTTTTATGTAGTTATTCAGTTGCACTTAAAATTCTGAATATGAATGCCGATTTTACAGCTCTGCCATTTACTAATAACAAAAAAAAAAAACACTCCATCTTAGCTGGGGTTTGAACCACGGTGTTTTAGCTTACGGGCCACGTACTCTTTCAGTAGACTACGGCCACCTTGCAATCATGCATTTCCTTATATTCGGTTATTGTTCAACTCAATTTTTTAAATTCAACTAATACTAAATAAAACAAAGCCATTAGTAAATACTACGAATGCAATGGAAGAAATTACGATGTTATTCTTACGAGAAATTGAGGAGTAATAAGGAATGATTTCCCTATTAGTCGAAGATCATTCTTCGACAATAACGCATATGAACTTGGACGATAAGCGAATTTATTTTTTAAAGTAATTAAACACAAGAAGAAAATGAATTAAAAAAACTAAATGCTTTCCCAAAAGTCGGCTTAAAAAGAAATCGTTTTTCTGTCATAAAGATGATCCAATTTGGATAATTTTTTAATATGTCGTAAATCTAATAAAATTGCTAACAATCTTGCAGCATTTAAATTTGAGAAAATTGCAGTGATCTTGGCGAGAGAAAAGCATCTTATGGTCAAAAGTTTTTTTATGACTAAAATTTAAATAGGAAACTCGATTTCTTCAAATTCACGTTTTTTAACAAACGTCCACGCATTTTGAGAATTTTTTGGATTTTTTCGCGTCACATGCTTATATTACATCCAGGATTCAGAATCAAGTTCTGGAATATGTTTAGAAAATGAATGGAGCCCAAAACCTATCTATACATGTACCTCTTTATATATTTATTCATACGTTTTGAATTAAAAAAAAATTATTTTTTTTAATAGTTCATATAATAGGTATGTTTCCAAACTCGATTTAAGTAACTTGCATGTAGCTAGTACTGATGCATGTTGAAAAAAGAAATAAGTCAGTTGATGTCCATGCGGTGAACATTTCAAGAATAGCGATTTTTACCTCCTTAATCCAAATCTGATAAATTTCAGGCCGCTCGCCATTGGTTTATGAGTAATAGGCCTTCAAAACTGGAAAAAGTTGTCTAAAAATCTTGCTGGTTGTATTCATTAAAAAAAAAATATTTCAAAATTGGGGGCTAACTAGTAATTAATGCGATTTTATTTAGGAATTTAATTTACTTAATTACTAAGAATATTTGTTGAGAAAAAATGTTTTAAATTACATGAAAAAAAATTACATTTGAAAATGATTCAGGCATGATACGAGAAAGATTTTTACCCCCACCTTTGAAATATATCTAATTTTCATCATACATCATCGTATCATGATAACGAAATTAGTACCAAAAATCTCAGAAAATATAATAATATAGGTTACATTTTCTTTATGTGCACTCTAGACTCCTTTATGCCTTTGACCCACCCCCCTAGAGCGGACGCCCTTGATGGTAGCACTATACCTAAGCCTATTTTTAAGAAATCATAAGAGTCTAAAACTTCTGGGCCGATTGAGATGAAATTTTGCCAGTAGATTTGTGAAACTTGGTATGTAGGTGCTTTAGTTTTATATGACGGTCTCTAAACATGTATTTATGAGTGTATTTTTTTTATTCATTCCGGGTAAAGAAGAGAACGAATAGAATAGATTATTGTTTATCCAGAACAGAATGAATAAAGAAACAGTATTGGAAAAGAAAGAATTTTTTTTTTGTTAAAACCAGAAACATATTTTTCGTATTTAATTAAAGACAACAAATACACCAGATAAAGTTTATAAAATAAAAATGCAACAAAGCAATTTAAAACATTTAAACTAAAAATTTTACCATTTTCATTAAGTGACATCAATATCGAATATAACCAATCGAATATAACCTCAAACACAAGGAATATTCCCTTTATTGTACCTTAGATGATAGGTTAGGTTAGGTTAGACCGGATGCCTTCGTGAAGCTCACATAGACCAATTCAGGTCCTTAGTGGTACCGGTAGCGAACAAAAGGAACCTTTGTGTTTGTTTTAAAAGTCTTTAAAGATTTGCGTTGAGTTCGCAAACCTGAGAAGGGATTCTGGAGACACCCTGGCTACATCTTTAAGCGACGTGAATGTCGATGAGCCTAGGTGTTTTAGTCTCGATCTAAGTAGGGCGGGGCATGTGCATAGTAGGTGCTCCAGGGTCTCCACTGTGCCCGGTTCCTTGCACTTCCTGCAGTTGTCATCCGTGGTGATGCCAAGCTTCCTCGCGTGGGCTGCCGTCATACAGTGACCAGTGAGCATGCCCACTAGTGTCCTGCAATCTTTGCGCGGGCGTGCCAAGATGAACAGAGTTCGTTTTTCGCATTGTGCATTGCACATGATTTTCGAGATTTTGCACGATGTCGTATCTCTCCATCTACGATTCACTGCTAGTGTGGCTCTTCTTTCGAGGTTCCTGTACAACTCTTGTAGCGGAGTAAGTACATGTTCTGCGAGTTCTGATTCCAGCCCGGCGCCTTCCTTTGCTAAACCATCTGCCATCTCGTTTCCCTTAATGCCCTGGTGGCTAGGGACCCAGTAGATGCGCACTCTTTTCGAAGCGCATAGTGCATCTAGTGCATCTCTGCCAGCCAAGACACTTTTGGACTTGATGCCAACGGAGCGCATGGATTTGATCGCCGCTTGACTGTCAACGAAAATGTTGATGTTAGAGTGTTGTGTGTCCATGCTGAGGGCTATCTCAGCAGCCTTCCTTATGGCAAATACTTCCGCCTGGAAGATACTGCAGTGGTTCGGCAGTTTATATGGCTGCCTTATATTAGGCTCTGCGCAATACACCGCCGCACCTACCCCCATAGTCATTTTGGAGCCATCGGTAAATATGTTGACCGCCTGCTGTGCTTGTTCTATACCTTTGCACCAGTCCTTTGGTCCCAGAAGAGTTCGTGCTTTGGAATTGACTATCGTGCGAGGCACCATGTAGTCCGTGCTACTAGTTAGATCCTTTCCGATTGTACAATGTCCAAAATTTCGAATGTGCATGTTGCCTGCTGCCGTAAGGCGTTGTGCCGTTTTTCCGGCTATTAGGTTTGCGTGTATGTCCAGGGGGTCCATACTTAGAATGGTTTCAAGCGCTTTAGTTGGAGTTGACTTCAGTGCCCCCGTGATGCATAGCGCTGCCTGCCGCTGAGTTTTCTCCAAGTGCCTGAGGAATGTTGATTTGTTCACAGCCGGCCACCACACAATAATCCCATAGAGTAGAATAGGACGCACTACCGTTACATAGATCCAGTGCATCAGAAAGGGTGAGAGACCCCAAGTACTGCCTAGCATCTTTTTGGATGTGTATAGTGCAATGGTGGATTTCTTCACCCTTTCTTCCACATTGGTTTTCCATGACAGCTTGCTGTCCAGGACGACTCCTAGATATTTTGTGTGAGTTTTCGGTATGAGACGTATATCTTTCAATTTCGGTGGTATCCACTGTGGTATCTTCTACCTTTTCGTGAACAGAACCAGATCCGTTTTCTCTGCGTTAATACTAAGACCGACTGAATTTGCCCATCTAAGTACAATACATCTTTGAGTGTGCTCTCCATTATGGAGCTTACTGTTGATAGACATTTCCCTATTATAATAATGCTTATGTCGTCTGCATAGGCAGTTATCCTCGGGGCTCTACCTGCGAACTTTTCAAATAGTTCATTAACTACAAGACTCCATAGTAGTGGCGAGAGGACCCCTCGCTGGGGTGTCCCACTGTGAGCTTCCCTTACCATGGATTTAGTGCCCCACTCAGCCCGCACCTTTCTGCAGCTTAGCAACTTGTCTAACCAAAGGTTTATTGCCGGTGGTGCCTCTATTGCACGTAATCCACTGAGGATTGCGGTGGTTGATACATTGTTGAATGCACCTGAGATATCTAGAAACGCCCCGAGTGCGTATTCCTTGTGGTGGAGGGCTTTTTCTATGGTTACTACTAGGGAATGTAGTGCCGTTTCAACCGATTTCCCTTTCGTGTATGCGTGCTGGTTAGTTGAAAACTGGATTGAATTGTTTCTTAGGTGCAAGTCAATCAGTTTCTCGAGCGTTTTGAGTACGAAGGAGGTCAGACTTATTGGCCTGTAGTCTTTCGGACATGGATGGCTGCTCTTACCTGCCTTCGGTAAGAATACAACCCTCGCTGTCCTCCAAGCCACAGGTACATAGTTTAGCCTGATGCATCCGTTAAATATATTCTTCAGCCATGGGACGACTCGCGATTCAGCCGTTTGCAACATGGCAGGAATTATACCGTCTGGTCCCGGAGATTTGTATCCCGAGAACGAGTTTATAGCCCATACGATTCCATCCGACGTTATTAAGTCGTGTGGAACCTGTAACGGGGTTGTCCTGTGCCCTCGTATTGTAGCAGTGCTAGGAGCTTCGGTACAGCCAGGAAAATGCGCCTTTAACAGCACCTCGAGGGATTCCTGACTGCTCTCCGTCCACTGGCCATTGTCTTTGCGTAGCTGGCTCTGAATGGAGGGAGGGCTGCTTTGAGAGTAGCTTCCTGAGCCTTGCTGTGTCCGCAGTTTTTTCTATGTTTGAGCAGAAGTTCTTCCACGAGTGTCTTTTTGCTCTGCGTACGTTTGTTTTAAAAAGTTTGAGCCTACATTTGTATTCCCCCCAAATTTCCTTTTGGTCAGCTATTTTAGCTAGTTTAAAGAAATTTTTTAGGTCGCGTCTTTGCTCTGTAAGATTCGGACTCCACCATGGTGGTCTGATCTTACGCTTTGTTCGCGTGGGCTTACAAGAGGCATGATAGGCCTTGAGAAGATGGGCCGAGAGAATCTTCAGTGACCTTTCAATGCCCTCTTCCGTATTAATTTGTTTAGTAGCTGATAATTTGGTCCTTAGATGATAAGTAGTATAAAAAGAACGCGATTGGAATATTCCGTAAGAATAAAGAAATACAAAAAGAATATTCCGGATAATCAAAACTGAATAAAGAAACAAACAAATGTTATTCCGAACGTATGGAATGAATAAAAAAATACAGCCTATATGTTGTTACGCCTACTTTCCGCCCAAAAATCAATTAAAATATCATATATCAGACGGAATTGATCGAATAAGACTAAAATTTAGTAATTTAGTTGATATGTTCACTGTCGGCATCTGTGCTAAAAGTGGGCATAGTTGCACGTCTGCTTTTAAGAAATCATTAAAATTCAACTAAAAAAATTAATTTTATGCTGGACGAAGTTTGCCGAGTCCACTGGAAAAATCATAAAGAAAGAGATAGACATATATGCAGACAAAAGTTTGTTAATTTATTTAATTTATCCGTGTGCTTTCTGAGTGAGTCTCAATTGACTTAACAATTGTTGTTGAGAAGAGTTTTAAAGAAACAATAACTATTCCAAATACATGAACAAAATTGTTTAATTTCATGCTAGGCAGTTTTTTTTAAAATATCAAAATAGGAAAAAAAATATTGGTCTTTTCCTGGTGTTTTAAATAGATGTTTTTAGACATGGTTTTATTCAGAAATATTTGAAGAATCCAAATTAAAAAAAATTATCTTCCATACCACTTTTAATACCCCTTTTAATTACAATATTTTTTAGTTTCAATTTTTGCTAAGATGTTAACATGAGATTTTCCATATCTCACGAACCCATTCAGTTCCCATCATAATTTTATATTCTTGAAAAGGTAATTTCGTCAGCTTGAAGATAAAAATTATTTAAATTTTTTAAATGGTGTTTCTCGCACGCCTACATCGATTTTAACTACTTAACCGCAAGGCTGTGGCATAGCTAGGATTTATTAAAGGGGGATTAAGAAAATTTGAAATTATGTTTAAATATATATATATATTATATTATTTAAGCGTATTTCAATGCTTGTGCGCTCCTAGCGAACAGTTAAAAAGTATTAAAAATGTTGGTGTAGAGTCAAAATTTTTGTGTGGAGAAAAAGCACTTGCTGTTCTGGTTGACAGATTCATGTTTTTATTGCTGCAATTTTATATCCTATAAAAGGTAAGACTACACATTAATAAACTATATCAATGCAACAATAAATTTGTTAAATAACAAATACTGCTTATTTTTTATTGTTGAATGGCAAATTTCCGTGCTAATTTAATGTACGGGAATTAAATGTAAAAATTGACAGCGAAATTATGACATTTCAACTCTCCACTCACAAATGAAAATTTGGCATAGCAATAATTTTCGCTTCTACAGCGTACTAGCTGGCGAAAAAATTTTACTGCCTGTTCGTTGTCAAAAATCTCAATGTATTATGGAAATTTTTTTCGTTCCTACAGCATACTAAGCTTTAATACACCCACCACGAATTGGATATCTTTCGAACACTAAAACAAGGAAAGGAGAGAAAAATAAATAAATAAATACACCCTGTTAGAATAAGTTAAGACCCTGTTAGAATAAGATTAGTTCTTAGTTAATCAGCTTGTATTAAGCTTAACGAATAAATAAATAAATAAATTAAGCAAAAGGTACATTCGGTCAATTGGATGAGTTAAGATAAAATTTGATAAAAAAAATTATAAATGCGCTGTGGTATCAAATTACTTTTTTATTCGAACAATTTATGTACAAAATTTAGTTCCAATTTTTTCAAAATTTATAATAGCTTCATTTTTAAGTTAAGCGATAGGTAAAGGGAGGGGACAACACCCCCTTATCGCCCCCGTAGCTACGCCACTGCTGCAAAAGATGGAATCCCCGACCGCCAAAATTAAAAAAAAATTTTTTTAGTTAAAGTGCGTGTAATTATCTTTCCAACGGTATTTAAAATTTAACATTTGGTTAAGAAGTGATTAAGATATGAATTCTAGTAAAAACCGATTTTCGATGTTTTCGCCGGTTTTTGTCAATTTTGTGCAACCTGTAACTCCACCAAAAATAACTCCAGAATTGTTTTCTTTCAATGAAGTTTTTTATTTTCTTCAGTGATGCTCCATGCAAAATTTCACCTAAATCGGAGATGGTCATTCCGTAAGGCCAGTACGTTCAAAATAGAATTGCTGTTTTAATTTTTTTTTTCTCTTATGAGTAGATACTTTTTTTTGAATTTCTACCTGGCGGCACGTGTTAATAAAGTTCAATTTCTTTGAAACTTTTTTTATGAGTTTTTTACATATAGGAACAAAATAAAACGACTTTTTTTTCTCCATACAAATAAGGACTAGTCTAGTGACCGTGTTATTTATTAGGTTGATCAAGAATGATTTAAACTATCAAACATTTAGAATTTGCATTTAAATTATAGAAAATCAACGTAACAATTTGAAACTAAAGCTTTTCTTAGTACAACACATTTTCTTAAAGCAAGGTAAACGTCTCAGAATGAGAAAAAACTAATGAAATTTCAGAAAGTTGGTCGAATTTTGACCATTGGCAATGCTAGTATCTTTGAACCCTTAGGGTCGATTGTTGTCATTGTTTTTACTTAATACAGTGCTAGTTAATTACTACGCAAATATAAAAAACCTTTTTAAAAATAAAACAAGTTTTTTAAAACTAAACTAAATTTTCCAGTCTTAAGAAAATTATCTGCTATTCTTATATTATTATATTGGGTTAAGAATGCCATTTTCACTTTTAAAAAAATAGTTGAGTAGAATAAAACTATGCTGGAACTAAGTATTTTTTCTAATGGATTATTTTAAGATTTTTATATTCATTTTCAATTGTAATTAAAAAGAAAAATCAAGAAATATTTAATTGAAGTTCAAAAATTATAAATTGAAATTTAGAAAAGATCAATTGAAATCCATAAGAGATCAATTGAAATTTAGAAAAGATCAAATGCAATTCAGAACTCAGTTTTAAATTCAGAATAGATTAAATAAAATTCAGAATAGATTAATTTAAATTTAGTAAAGATCAACTGAAATTCAGAAAAAATCAATGGACATTTCAAAAATCCATTTGAATTTCAGAACAGGTCAAATTAAATTCAGAATAGCTTAATTGAAATTTAGTTAATAACAATTGAAATTCTGAAAATTTTATTTAATATTCAAAAAAGATCAAATAAAATTCAGAATAGGTCAATTGATATTTAGGAAAAATAAATTTAAATTCAGAAGAAGTCATTTGAATTCAGATAAGATCGGATAAGAACAGATCAATTGAAATTTATCAATTAAGATAAATTAAAATTCGGAAAAGATGAATTGAAATTACAAAAAGAAAATAAATTCGTGTCCACAAAAATCGATTTCCATATAAAATAATATAATATAATACAATGTATATGATATAATGGTAATGGTAATGGTATATCACAATTTTTATGAACTATTTGATTTTTGCTGAATTTCAATTGATCTATTTTGAATTTAAATTGATGTATCCTGAATATCAATTGGTTTTTTCTGAATTCCAAATAATCCTTTTTGAATTTTAATCTATCTTTTCGTAGTTACAACTAACTGGACATGATGATGGAGAAAAGTAAGCATTACTTTTTATGAATAAGTGAAAAGCATAGAATGTTTAATTTTTTCTCTCTGTGTGATAACCCCATAATCAAGTACATACTATTATTTCGAATAATTAAAAATTTTCAATTTTGTCAATTTATCATAGCCAGGCTAAAGTGATAACCCCATAATCAAGTACATACTATTATTTCGAATAATTAAAAATTTTCAATTTTGTCAATTTATCATAGCCAGGCTAAAATTGCGCAACAATGCGTTATAAACACTAGGCACTAGGTTCAAGTACCTTAAAGAGTAGGTGCTTAAGATCATTGTTGTGAACGTCGCTCTTAGCCATAACAACCAGTTCACCATTCATCCATTCACCTATTTTGTTTACTAGCTAAACATTCACAGCAAATAGATAGTTTTTGTAACGGCATCCATTTTTCATTGAGGATTACTTGCCACAACGTCAATAAGGTTTTTGCAGCTGATAATGATCATCATCAAATCTTCACGATTAACATAATCACTCAAATTTTGACTCAAGGCTTGACTCACTTACATTGAGCCAAGTGCTGTATCATCATTAGCATTATCATTATCATGCTGCTTGACATTGCATGCTTATCCCATCATCTACCAAAATAAATATGGATAATGGTTTTTTTTTATTTACTGAATCTTTGACTCTTTACGCGCTCAGTACGATCACTTCTGTTGTTATAGCCAGCTAATATACTTAAAGGTAATAAAAACCATTTACCCTAACTTGCTTCATCGCTCTGGCTATGCAGTTAGTTCTTGTTTTACTCCAGTAGCTTCCGTTGTTGAGTTCGCATCAACCAAAATCTTGTCGCTTCTTCGTCAATGCCACGCTTGATCGTTTTCATCGATCTATGGTGGTCTATTGATTTTCGTGATTTTTGCTTCGGGTCGCAGTAAATAAATTTTGAAAAAAAAAAAATTAAATACATAGTTCTATTTAAATTTGTCTCAAGCAAAAATTAACTTACCTCGTAACTTCGATCGCAGCATAGTTCGTAAAATTCGATCATCAAAGTATTTTCTTGCAGTACTGTAGTATTTTTTGCTCTGAAACCACGATTCATGTTGCAACTGTTGCAAATTCAATTACAACGCTTGGCGGTCGCATCAAAACTCAGCTAGTTTTCATGGTCTCATTGACTAAAATCATCACTCATCGTCAGTCAGTTAGTCAACAGCGATGATGATGATGGTGATGATGTTGGTGTAGGAGTTTCTTTAGTGATCTACAAAAACAACAAAATCTCCAGTGCTTTGTTTGAAGTTTATTGTAAAAATAAATTTAACAGAGAGTAAAAAAAACCATATTTGCAACAGTTTGCTCTGATCTTTGCGATAAAGAAGTTGTATCCGTGTTATATCAAACAAACATCAAATACTGAGTGTTCAAAGTGATCGCATTGAGCTTGATTTCGTAAAAAAATAAATAAACTTGTTTAGTTCAAAAATAAAAATGCATTTCAAATATATAGTGCTTATTGTGATAATAGTGATAAGTGCTATTTATGGTGAGGATAAAAACCACAAAGTGAGTCAAAGTGAAGTTAAGGTTGGCCGTTATTCTGTCTTGAACTCAAAATAAAAGTGTATCGAAAGTAGTTGTTTTTTAATTTATGTAACTTCACGTCACTTCAGTCACAATTCACACTTCATTAGCCCAATTCTGAATAATTTTTTTCTCGGAGAAAATTATTCAGAAGGAATGTGTTAATTTTTAAGATAAAGTTCAAGAAAATTTTGGAAATTTTTAATGCAAATTTGTTCATCAACCGTCAATATTCATGAGTGTTAATAAAAAAAAAGTGATGTCTTTATCTGCTATCTTAAAAATGAAAACTGAAAAACTATTCAGAATCGGGCAGCATATCTCCGATTTGCATTACATTTTGAGAGTCGATAGACACACACAAAAAAACGATGAAATTCATTATTTGGCCAAATATACAGTAGACTGGTCAAACATTTGTATGAAAAATATAAATTTTTCGAAAATGAAAATTATGACTGATTAATAATGTGACATTTGAAATAAAATCCAGCATGTATTAATACGAGTTCTATAGGAGTACGCTAAATGAGCGCGAGTTGATCGTTTTGTTGTAAATTGAAAAACATACGAAATTTTTTTGACTTTTTACGTATGTATTTCTCAATTTTTTTCGCATAAATACTTATTTTGTGTACAAAACTAATATGCACTTCGTTTACCTTTTAATTGTTTTTAAAAATGGGCTATAAAACATAAAAATCGGATCAAAATTACCAGTGTTGTGATATTTTAATTTTTTAAAAAATTTCATTTTTTTTCTTACTGCAGTAAAAAAATTCTTAAAGACTCAAATTTGTAAAAAGTGCAATAAATTGCTATTGAAATGTTTTCTGATATAACATTTAATACAAAAACAAAGAAATATGTGATTACGTTGAATAACTTGGTCGTTATGAAATTTTTTACTAAAAGTGTAAATTTCGAGTTTGGGTATTTTTACGAAAAAATTCCAAAAATGCAAAATTTTAAAAATCGACTAAACGACTGGCTATAACATAGTCTTAAGCTATTTTGGGCAAAAAATTACAAAAACCAAAACTCGGAGAAAAAGTTATAACTTTTGAAACTTGATGTTTTTCAAAAATGCTCAAAGTGCCTGGTTTTGGCATTTCGAACACAAAAAATTCATAAAAAATTGATAAACTATGTTTTTCATTTAACATAAATTCAGTTATATAAAAAAAATTTCTGATTTTAGTTAGAAGAAATTTTGGAGTTCCAGGGCTGCCAACATATTAGATCCTGGTTTTAGGGAAAAAATATTAAAAAATAGCCCAAAAACCAACCAATTTCATTTTAGCCACTGCCACTTGTGAATTCTCTTTTTTCAAAAAAAGAAAAAAAAAAAAAAAACAAAGCTTCATATGCGCGAAAACACAGTTAATTAAAAAAGTTTCTACAGTGTTTTTTTTTATAAAATGACTAAAGCAAATGCTTCCGATTTTTCTTTGACTTTTTTAACTTCAACCTGCGGTGTGACTTGGTTTCTGATCCGATTTTGGATATATTGTGCTTGATGGAATAGTGAAAAAAGAGAATTCATAAGTGAACATAAAATTGATTGGTTTTTGGGGTATTTTTAATATTGTTTACCCTAAAACAAGGGTTTGATATGTTGGCAGCCCTGGAACTCTAAAATTTCTTATAACTAAAATCAGAAAATTGTATTTTATATTATTGAAGCCATTTAAAATGAGAAACATAATTTTATCGATTTTTTATGAATTTTATTTTGTTCGAAATGCCAAAAACATGCACTTTCTTTATCCAAATTTTGGTTTTTGCAAATTTTTGCCCAAAATAGCATCAGACTATCATGTAGCCATCCGTGAAGTTGATTTTAACACGTATGCATTTTTGGATTGATTGGAAATTTTTTCCTAAAAATAACCAAACTCGAAATTTACAAAATGTTACATTTCTAGTAAAAAAATTTCATAACGACCAAGTTATTAAACGTATTTACATAATTTTTTTTAAATATAAAATATTTTTTTAGAAAACTTTTCAATAGCAGTTTATTGCAATTTATAGACATTTATAGAAATTTGAATTTTAACAGTTTTTTTTACTACATTAAGAAAAAAAAATAGAATTTTTCAAAAATTAAAATACCACCACTCTAATAATTTTTATCCGATTTTTATATTTTACAGCTCATTTGTAGGGACAATTAAATAAAAAACGAAGTGCATACTAGTTTTATGCATAAAATAAGGTTTTAGCCCAAAAAATCTAGAAATATGTAAAAAGTCACGAAATTTTCATATGTTTTTCAATTTACAACAAAACTATCAACTCGCTGTAATTTGGCGTACTCCTATCGAACTTATATTAATACATGCTGGTTCTTGACCCAAAAGTCGCGTTTTTAACTAGTCATAATTTTCATTTTCGAAAATTCTTGAAAAAGGGTAATATAATTAATATACAGTGCAGAGAAAAACAAAGTTTTTTTTTGCAAAACTGAAACATTTAAAAATTTTGACAAAAATCAAGCATACGCATTGCAAAAATGTGTGTCTACATTTATTTGGTTTTTGTTTTTTAAAGAGGTATTTTTTAAAAAAATTTGTTAGTTTTAAAAATATTATTTTAAAAATTTAGAAATTATTTTTATTAGACCCGTGTCGATAAAAAATTAAACCTTAAGCTGAGCGTAGTACTATAAACAAACAATCTGCAGCTTCTAGCATGACCATGGCCAAAGTTATGACACAAAACTAAAAGACTCTTTCATATAACTTATATGGAGATTTAAAACTTAAACGCAAGATTTCTCGAAACTTTGAGATCAGACTTAAGCTGTTATTGCTTATCGACACAAATATGTAGGTACTTTAAGTTTTGCGCATATTTCAAGTATACTATTATGTGGGTTTTCGCTCTTAAACTGTTGGAGTTATACATTTTTTTTGTAAAGCAAAAC
This sequence comes from Dichetophora obliterata, assembly GCA_963920525.1. NCBI lineage: Eukaryota > Metazoa > Arthropoda > Insecta > Diptera > Sciomyzidae > Dichetophora > Dichetophora obliterata. The sequence goes on from OY986438.1 coordinate 184,958,658, forward strand.
GTGTGGAATCAAAATCCATTTCCGCCGCACAGTGGGAAAAAAATGGTGACCAAAATGAGATATTGATTTACCTGGAATTATGTATACGAACTTCTGGAAAAGAAAATAAAAGGTTTTAGAAAATGGGTGTGGTCAGACACCCACATTTGTTTTTCCCATTTGTGTCCCTTGTCAGTGATGCGATTTTGTTGAAATTTTGGATGTGGTCAGACCAAAACTACGCCCATTTCTCATACAAAATAATAATATTTTTCTTAGTTTTTCCCTTGAGCGATTTTGCGTTAAAGTTTTAATTTATAATACTTGTACGAAATACGTATAAATATAAGGCTGGGTCAATTTGTATGGAGGAAAATTAATGTTGCCTGGGCGATTTTCGGATCCGGCATGAAAAGTTATTAGAAAAAGGGGGTGATAGGGGTGCACTTTATCCTATCACATCTTCAATTTCCTGAATTTTTTCTTTAGGAACTTTTTAAATTTTTTTTTATTATGTTGGTTTTATATGATTTAAATACAAATTCTAAATGTTTGATAGTTTAAATTATACTTGATTTTAAATACAAATTCTAGTTGTTTGATAGCTTAAAACCGTTTATTGAGCTTAAGGTCAAGCTTAAGGTAAAGTTTAGGAAAAAACTTTAATTTTTTTTATATAAACGTTCACAGCTAGAGAAAAACTGATGCATGAAATGAAATCCTCGTTCCCGATTCAACCTGAAACTGGTCTCACATTTATACGTTTTATACAAAAATTTCTAAGGAAAAAGTTCACAAAATTCAAGGTATAATCTTCCACCTTATATTCACATCATGTGTTTGTGAGGTCCCCGAATTTTTTTCAGATCAACCTATTTGGTCTATTTTAATCGATTTATAAATGTAATTTTTTTAAAAATCGACCACAACGCCATCTAGGGGGATTTAAAAACATACAAAAAAATGCGGAGAATTTCCCAATATATTGCAAACGTCAGAAATTAATTTTTATTTGTATTTTGCAACGCTTTTTTAAATCAATTCGTTTGGTTCTATAAAAAAAGATGAAACAACATGATAAAAATAAATTTAGAGAGATATCTGACATTAAAATCAGTTGGATTTTCGATTTTGTGCCGAAGAAAAGCAACAAATTTTATTTGGCCTGCAGTCAATCTACCAGACAAAAATCAAATTTATGTTTTTTATCTTTTTATGGCTTTAATGATAATAATATTAAGAGGGTTTAAAAAATAAAGATCTAAAGGGTTGAAAAAATTTCAAGGAATCAAAAAAAAACAAATTTTTTGCAGAACAGGAGCAAAACAATTTCTTTATACAAGCAAAAGCCTAGCCATTGAAAGGGTTAATAAAAGTTATTTATTACCATTTTTATACAAAAATAAAAAATAAAATAAAAATTATCATATTACACTGTAGGTAAATTTTCAACTTTTGAAAAGACACAAAAAACGCCGAAACACGTAAACTTATTTTTCGATCGTAGAATTTAGTGGAATACTCAGTTTTTAAAAATCATATCAAAATCTCGAGATATTCAGATTTTTAATATTTTACCTTAATTTAAAAACAAATTCTATAGTTTCTTAACATTTACATTTTATTGTCTTTTCAAAAATACTTCCAAAGTGAAGATCGAGTTAGCTTTGTTGAATCTATTTCGCTTTTTCTGTCAATTTCGCTTTTTCTTCCATTTTGACCAAATGTAAATGTTGAACGTAAAAACTTTAAAAAAAATCTTAAAATTTATTTACTCAAATTAGTGTTTTTATTTCATAAGTAGATTAAATTCCGAAAGTTTAAGCAAAATCGGAGGTAGTAAAAATTTTTGGTCTTTAAAAATAAAGAAAATATAGCTAAAAATGGGTCTAGAAGTGACTTAATTACAATCGCAAATATCTCGAAATTTTGATCTGATTTGGAAAAACTGAGTATGCAATGACCAAAATACTACGACCAAAAAATTAGTTCACGTGTCTCGGCATTTTTGAGTGCTTTTGTCCACATAGTGTTATCTACTCCATGTAAATATCTAAGTTTTAAACTTTCTGTTTGAACAGTATAAATTTCCAGAAAATATTAGACAGACACTAACTGGCTTGGACAAAACTATACAATATCGCTTTAAAATTACTGATTTGCTTTTGACTTTTCCAGCTCTGGTTTCAAAGAAAAACGTAAAACCACACATTAAAAAAGGATCACAAATTGGAACTACTTAAAAATTCATAGATTAAATAAAAAATCAAAAAAGTTTCCCCCTAGTTCCAATATAATCTTAGTTTTAAGTTACTTTTAAAAAGCTGAATGCTCATGTCTAATGTTATACTACGTTTACAGTTGACCAAATGACTCATTTTAAATGAGTCATTCAAAAGTGTTTACTGTTGTAGTATCGTGTAAACGCCCAAATCATAGCAACTTTGGTTCGATAACTCAACTTTTGACTTTAACAGGGATGCTATGATCAGAGCTTTTACACGATACTACTACAGTAAACACTTTTGAATGACTCATTTCAAATAAGTCATTTGGTACAATGTAAACGTAGAATAATACTATAAAAGACTTCGGAGCAGATATATATTTCTCAGTCATTTTTTAATATTCAAAAATGTTGAAGAATGCCAATAATGGAATATATTCACATAGCAAATATTCGGCTGTTTTGGGGTGAAGCCAAATGTTCAAAAACCGGCCAATTATGCCGAATACCGCAGCCGCATGCTCGGTCGAACACTAGTATTTATACGATGTATAGAAAAAATGCATGGTCAGACCAGAACTACGTCGCCTTCCATACAAAGTAAAAAGTTACTCCACCCGATTTGGTTCACAATAGAAATTCATAGCTCGGACTGTTCTAGAGTTCACCCCATAATGGTATACTCAAAATTTGCTCAAAACTCGGGTTTCAAAATTTCTTTTAAATTTCTTAAAAAATGGTGCAATAATTTTTGTAATATTTTTTAGTGGGTATTCGTTTTTCTACGTGTATTAGGGTGGTCGTTATAAGGCTTTTTTCGAATTTCAGTGTTGTGTGGCTGTAAATCAGCTTAAAATATCAAAAAAACTGAGCTGTATTTTTTTTAAATATTTAAAATTGAGCCCTGAGTCACCCTGTTTGTTCATTTGTCCGACGCACACTGTTGCTAAGTGTGCTCGAAATTAAATTTTTAAAAATGCTATTTTTGTAAAAAATTAAAACGCAGTTATATTTTCTATTAACTTATGCATCTGAAAGTTAATTTTCAGTTTTCTAGCGTTTAACGATATGCGTGTCTAAATATGACACATTTTCATTTCTTTTACACAACTGAGAAACTCAAATGAGTAATTCAAGTTTTTACTGTAAGAAAACAGTAAAAGATTTCGGGATTTTGTGTTTTGCATTAGTTAAAATGAAGTTTTTATATTTTTTTTTTTTTTGTATTTATTTTTCCCTTCCGTATTTTCTATTGTTCTATTGTTTTGCAATGTAATTTTCAAAATAAATTTTTTAAAAAGGCGCAAAGTTATTGTTAATCTGGCAGTATTTCAACAAAATATGGTCTTCCCGTATTGATATTCAAAAGAGAGTTCAAAATAAAAATAGCTTTGTCTTTAAAAAAAAAAAATTTCGAAAATTTCACTTTTATTTTAAGTTAACAAAAAATCATATACTTCTTGTTAAATTTGCTTCTGTTTCATTTCGAACTTTAATTGTTAATTTCGTTCACGGTGCTAATTTTAGAAGTTTGAATAAAATGTTATTGAACTTTAAAAATTATTTTTTCTGGCGCTTCTTTGACTCAAAACTAACAACTTTTCCATATTTTTAACCTAGGTTGTCTCAGGTCATTTTTTTTTTTGCCGACATTTTTCGGTTTTTTATACAATTTTTGACGTCTTTTTTAAACTTACTTTCAAAATAGGTTTACAAGTGCCAAAATTGATTCATTTGAGTCAAAATTGGCTTCTGCAAGTCAATTTTGGCTCGGCTAAAGTGTAGTTATTCGTTTTTTTGTATTTTTTATTGTCGATCAATTGCATGGTTTTAGACATTTTTGCGATTTTTTTATGTAAATTTTAAGAGTAAGTTTAAAAAAACACGTCAAAAATTGTATAAAACAACCAGAATATGTTGGCGGAAAAAATGAGCCGGGTCAACCTAGGTCAAAAATATGAAAAACTTGTTAGTTCAGCAACATTTTATTTAAACTTCTGAAATCAGCACCGTAAGCGTTATTAAACTAAAGATATTTTAAAAAAATTTTACTTTATGCTTTGTTTTATAATAGGGCAGTTCATGATCTTGTTGCATCGTTGCAAATGCAAAATAAACAGCTTTAACAAAAACAAAAAGCATCGAAGAGCTTTTGCAACATATGCTTTTTGTTTTTGTAAAAGCTGTTTATTTTGCATTTGCAACGATGCAACAAGATCGTGAACTGCCCTAATATACAGTGGCTCAAAGCTTATTTTAACCAGCACCTAACAAAAACTTTTAGAAGCTTTGACAACTAAACTAAAAAGGATTTCAAAATTATATAAATGCAGGTTGTTAGTCTGATGTTTTAACTCATCATATATGACTTACTTTATTTTTTATATTTTTTTACGTTTTACAACAATTAACAATGTCACAGCTTTGACATAGTAAATTAATAGTAAATAAGTAATTTTAAGACAAAATATTGTTTCTAGCTTCAGTAAACTCAAACTAATATATTTTGTAATAGAGTTATTGGCCAAGTAAGGCTTAGTAATTACACATGAATTAATAAATAAAGAAATAAATCAATAAATAAATAAAAAAAGAAATAAATAAATAAATAAATAAATAAATAAATAAATAAATAAATAAATAAATAAATAAATAAATTAATAAATAAATAAATAAATAAATAAATAAATAAATAAATAAATAAATAAATAAATAAATACATAAATAAATAAATAAATAAATAAATAAATAAATAAATAAATAAATAAATAAATAAATAAAAAAATAAATAAATAAATAAATAAATAATAAAAAGATATATGAAAAAGTGGTGCGGTCAGGGGATCTCCGTCAGGAACGAAGTTCCTTACGCTCTTCCTTCAACTCTAAATATAATTCGAAATAAAATCTGTGTATTTTTTTATTACTATTTTGTATTTTACATAATTTTTTCAAGGCAAATAATGCAAATGAATAATCAAATCAAAAATTTTTATTTAATATTTTAGAAAAAATTAGTTATTTATTAAAAATTAAGATGTAAAATTTTTATGAGAGTTGAACATAGGCAGCTACCGTTGCCAGCGATGTTTGTTTCATGACGCAACAAGGCGTTGAGCATTGAACATTTATCATGTTTTTCGTATGTAACTTGAGTTGCTTGAAAAGTTGAATTGAGACCTGAACTTACTTAAGAGTATAAAATAAAACAATTTTTTAGTGTCCACCCTAGTGTCAAAAACTGTTTCAAATTCTTATATTAAATTCAAAATCCAAAGAATATAATAAAACATATTTTAAGGGTCCACCCTAGTGTTGAAACGTTTTTTAAACTCTTACATCAGGTTCGAAATCAGTGACATCTTAATACTGCCAGCACATATACAAAGAGAATATAAAAGAGGATATATTCTAAATCAGCTATCAGCGCATATAATAGAAAAAACACTAGGGGTTCCCCCTAGAGGCTAAAAACCATTTTTGAAATTCTAGCATCAAATTCGAAATCAGCGATCCCTTAATACTGTCAGCAGCAAATCATACCTAAAAAGTATAAAATAAAGAAACACATTTTTATGGGCCACTCTAATGGCAGAAAACATTTTTGAAATTCTGACATCAAATTTGAAATCAGCGACCAGCGCATCTACAAAGAGCATAAAACAAAAACACATTTTAAGGGTTGACCCTAGTGTAAAAAAACTTTTTCAAATTCTTACATCATGTTCGAAATCAACGACCCCTTTTCTGATACACATATGACTTTAAAGCAAAGGTTTTTATTTTACGTCAAGCGTAACACCCGCTCCAATAGCGTAAAATATCGCTGCTGGGTCCTTTTTAGGATTCTCTGACCAACAACACGCTGAAATAGCGTGAAAAGAATGGAAAATATACATATTTTGGAAAAAACGCTGAATTTTATATAGAATTGAAAAAACCCACTACATAGCGCGATCTTTTTATAAAATCGACAATAAATATCGTGAAATTTCACAACATTGATTGTAGTGATTTTACAATCAGTTTTTAGAGTGCAAATACAAAGAGTATACTGTTACGTGATGGTTTCTACCAAATCACACTACTCGCAAGCCGCGTAAAGGAACTTTGTTCTAAAAAAAAAAGCACAAGAAATGATTACCTTGCTCACCAAAAAGACTCCTTGAAATACAAAACCATTGAGAAATTCTTTTTTAATTAAAATTTGTAAGAATTGCAAATATACATAGGCTATACATGATAAAAAAATTTTGTTAAATTGGTAGTTAAATATTCATAACGATTTTCAGAAACGTCAAATTTATCGTGAGGAAGTTCTGCCGCATGCTGGTGGGAGAATTCCGGACACGGCATTTCAAACCGATCGCTTGTTTCTGAACCGATTACAGAAGGATGGCATCGCAGTGCCTGATGGAATAGTACCCGAGCAACGCAATCCGCAGGTGAGCTGAGCTACACAGAAATAGCATTATTTAAGTGTTAAATTTAAAATTCACAAATCAATCATAGGTCTATCCATTTCTAACCAAACCGATGCGAGAAGTTTATCGTGTCGCTTTAAGCTCAGATGCACGCTTTATACCAAGTGAAGGACGTTATCATTACACCGAAGTGCCATCGGTGGAGACTACATATTTGTATCCACAAATTCAGGGGCAACATCTTCAAGTGCCAGCAAAAACGCCAATACATCCGGTATATAAACAAATACAGCTGCAAAATCCGCTGTTGAATCAACTCAAGCTACAACCGAAGAAAAAAGGTAAAGGCGCTGATTAGGTTACTTTGAGTTTTTGGCAGTTGATATTGAAATTAAAAAAAATATGTTTCTATATTTGAAATAGCACCACCGACTTTGCAGAGCATGACATCGTTTAGAGGAATGAAAAATAGTTTCAAATCGTTCAAACCTCATTCATATCAGAATTTTAATATAATGAATGCGCCTGTTGTGCCCACTGTCAATGCCATAGGCTATCATTATTATCCTGACTATGAATCGAGTCGTGTAAGTTATTGCTGTTATGATCAGAAAAATAGACACAATATCTTAAGTTGGTATTTTTTTCCATTATTGCAGCTCTTTAGCGACTTTGACAATTTTTTCAACAACTTGGACTTACACGCTGCTGCCTCTACCGCCAATTATTATAATAAATTAAACAAATATCCTGCACAACAAATATTAGATTAGCAAATTTATATCGATTTTATAACACATTTTAAGCCATACTTAAGAGTGAATGTTTTTCTAAATTTTTTCAACGATATAATATTAAGATATTAAATTAAATGTATTTTAAGTTTAGCCAATTTGAAAAAAAAATAAAAATATATTGTTTTACATCCAATTTGAAATTGACAATCCATATCAAGTTTGTTTTTGCTGTTGAAATGTTTTTGCAATGGCTAAAGTTACTATAAAATTTTTGTGAACCATTTTGCGACTCGCAGCGCATATTTTAATCTTCGCTTAAAATTATGCCAAAAGTCATTAACGCCAATACGATTGGCTACCATTAAGAAAAATCTTCGAGAAGGGAAAAGTGTGAGTTAGGTTGCGGAAAAGTGCCATGCTTTGCTGGGATTTATCTGTCTTGTATTATTATTGAAAGTTCTCATGCAGCTAAAAAAACACCCTAGATGCAGCAAACAATAGATGCAAAATGCATTTTTTGTTTGCGGTTGGTAGAAAAACCGTAAGACAAAATCATTATTAAATTTTTAAAAAATTAAGATAAACAAGTCGTGGCACGAAAAATTTAAACCATGCACGAAGAAAAGTCAATCACGCACGCTCACTAATTGCTCACGATCACGGCGTGATTCTTCGTGACACGCAGGCATCTCTAATATATAGCAACACTATTCCAGATTAAATTAAAATAACTGGTGGTTTTCATGCGATTTTACTCATTCTCGAACTTGATCTTTGTGTAAATAAATATATCGTGTAAATTACAATGAAAAAAATTATTTTTATATGAATTTATGGGTACTAATCCAAATATTGATTACATGAATATGCCTTGCAAATGGCATATTTTTTTAAAATCATAAAAATCGTTAAAATTTAGGACCAAATCAGCTGATAATAGGATGAACTAAACACATTCAAAATTTCATTACGATCTGAAATAAATACGTCCTTGAAAATAAAATATTTCTAAAAATTATTTATATCGCAGTTAACATGATAACGATCAATAATTATAAGATAGAAAAGTGCAAATTCAAAATTTGATCTTGATATAATAATGTTTTCCTATTCCAAAATATCATTAACCCTTTCAGTGGATTTGACCAATATATTGGACACTTCAGAAAATAATTTTTATTTTTATTTTGCAACGCTTTTTTTTAAATCAAATCGTTTGGTTCTATGAAAAAAGGATACACCAACATGATTAAAAAAAATTTAGAGAGATTTTGACATTTAAAGTCAGTTGGATTTTCTATTTTGTGCCGAAAAACAGCAAACCATTTTTTGGCGTATTTTATAAGAAAAAATCAACCGGACAAAAATCAAATTTATGTTTTTATCTTTTTATTGCTTTATTGATAACAATATTTAGAGGATTAAAACAAAGATCTAAAGGGTTGAAAAACTTTCAAGGCATTAAAAAAAAAGATTTTGAGCCGAACAGGAGCAAAACTATTTTTTCTTTGTACAAGCTTGCAAAACGTAAGTAACGCAGGATAAAATCAAAGATATATTTTTTTCATCTTCTTAGTACCTAAATGATAGGAATATTACCTCAAAAAATTATTTTGTTCTTAGTTCAGCCTAGCCACTGAAAGGGTTAAACATCACGATGTCCAAAAAAATTTAATGTTTTTTAATATTGTAGTCAATTTCAATAGAATTATGATCGCTGATTCCGAATCTGGTAACAAATGTTTTCTATCTTTAGCAGATCTTAGAATATATACTGTTGAATGAATGAAATTTCGAGTTTATAAGGCATTCTTAAGACATGATTAAAAATGAATGGATTGTAGTAAAATCTTCAACCAAAATAATTTTTGGAAATCTATTATTTTAAATTACCTTTTGCAGCTGGAGAATGGGATCCTATCGTGATAACAGTTTATGTTAATAATCATCGCTCCAATATTTATAAATTCCATTAATTAGAAGTTTTTTAAAAAAGCAATTAAAAAATGTCTTGTTTTTGGCTCGAAACCGGAGCAGGAAGATGAATTCGTATCATTTCAAAGTTTTGTATCGTTAATGTATGATACCATATATTATCCCCCAGTTCGATACAAGATTATTTTTTTCTCATATGTAATCGCTTCGCCCATTAAATATATGGGCATTTCTAAACTGGCGTTACGGACAAATAAATATTAAAAAAGAATGAAAAAGACTAATTTTGAAAATTTTTTTTATTTGCGTAGTAATTAAGTAGCGCTATATTAAGTGAAAGCAATGACAACAATAAACCCTAAGGATCTAAAGATATAAGCAAAAATATGTGCTGGCGTTACGTTACAAAAAACGGAAGTGATTTCTGTTTTGGATTACAAAATTTGCAAAACTCTCTGAATTGGGCAAGACTTTTTGTATAAAACTTTTTTTAGAAGATTTTAAAATAACATAAGTTTATTTTCCAAGTGATCATATTTAAAAATCTTTTGTTTTTTTTAATATGATCTTTGATCTGGCGTTAAGTTACTAAAATTTCCATTGCAGTTTAATTGGCTATTTAAGTAATTAGGTAGTTAAGTAATTATATGATTTAGTAATTAAAAAGCAAATGTTTTTCATTATCACTAGCCAATGCCTTTCATTTTTACTAAAACAAAAATGCTTACGAAACATTTACGAAAAAGAAAAACTACATTTGTGAAACAGTGCAGCAGTGCATTTGATCATGATGGTTAATGAATGTATGTAGAAATTGCTGAAACTAATAAAACTAAAATGTTTCTCTTAAATGATATAATAATATAATAAGTTTTTAATAAGAGTTTTTTCTAAATGACCTTGTTATTTATTATGTTGATTTTATATGATTTAAATACAAATTCTAAATGGTTGATAGTTTAAATCATACTTGATTTTAAATACAAATTCTAGTTGTTTGATAGTTTAAAATCGTTTATTGGGCTTAAACGGGTATCACAAAGATTTCTGATGAAGACTTTAGCACGTCCGAAATTGCAATAAAGTCAGCTAGTGATTTTTTCCTTTTAATATCGAAGAAACTTTGTTGTTGTTTTTTTGGAAAGATTCGTTAGTACAATTAATTGTTTTAACTTTGACCTTAAGCTCAATAAACGATTTTAAACTGTCAAACAACTAGAATTTGTATTTAAAATCAAGTATGATTTAAACTATTAAACATTTAGAATTTGTATTTAAATCATATAAAATCAACATAGTTTTTAATAAGTTTTAATTTTTTGGTCACTTATCAGCGTTACTAACGGAGTGACAAAGTTAATACTCCCCTTATGCAGTACGCGTGGGGGTTCAAAAAATAATTGAAAATTTTAGTTCTTGGCACGCAAATAATGGTCATAAGTCACAAAACAGTTATTTCTCAATCTTTATCTTAATGACAGTTTAATTAGAAAAGATTATTGTAATTAGAAGATAGAATGTATTTGTTATTGTGCTTGCAATGTAATGATTGCTAACTCATTAAATGAAATGTGTGCTTATTATTTTTCCATGACTGACAATTTAAAAAAGCAAAATTTTTTCTTCATGATTTTAATTGTGAGTTTTTTAAAATCAAGTAAGATTTTTAAGAAGGCAACAACAACAATAATTCTGTACAGAGTCAATCACTTAGCTGACTAGACAGTCTGTTTCAGCAATCACTACATTTCCTCGTCAGTAGTCTTGAGTGATTTAGCTGCGACCAACCCACTGTTTAAGTCTTATATGATTTGATACCTGGTCGACTAAACTCGTAAGAAGTTTATTTTTCTCATCGGCCATTTTATCATACGACGATTAAAGCAGAAAATATTTTAGATCAAGCCTTAAACTTTACCAATGATTGTGTATCTCATAAGCTCACAATTAAAAATATGTAAAAATTCAAAGAATAGATCACAATTAAACTTAGTTTTTTTTAAGTGTACCAAATCAGCCAGGCATAATTTTTTTCTATTGAGAAATTGAAAGTAAAAGTACAATAATTTTGCGCTCAATTGACTGGGCCTGAGATATGGCAACAAGTGGTCGCTTTAAAGCTTTCTGCACAAATAACATCGAAGTTAGACTTGCGCTTTCGAATGCTTGAGATAAAGAGGCAGCTTTAAAGTTGCACCATCTACTCTACAACTGTATCGGTTACACCCTTGGAAGCTTTGCCAACTAACAGATTTTAAGTTTTCTTAGCCTACTTGAGGCGATGGTAGTTAAAATCAAGACAGTATCAGTTTAATTTTCCAACACTACGGAGTCAAACGTGGAATTATAAGTGGCCTATAGTTAGTATACGGTTTGGTTTTTTTTTGAGACACGCTTTGAAATTCGGTTTCAACATGAATAAGCAACTTGTAAATCTTTCGATTGGTTTGTTGCTGGCCATCGGTAGCGTTGTGTGCGTCCAGGTGCAGGTGAGTTAATTTCTTTCTTTTATTTTCAACAAATCCAAATCAGAATTACTTTTTCTTTATCACAGAAAATATGAAGCAACTATAAATTAAGTTGATTAATAAAATGAAAAATTCGTTGTGAATATGACTTGTTTTATTTTTACTTTAAACTTCTTGTGATTGATTGTAAATTTATTTGGCAGCATTTATAAATTCAGGAAAAAACTGTTTCAAATAATTCAATATAATAACAATCAAGTCACCAAAAAACTAAACGCTCACTTTTGACCCAATATTCATGGCAACTATTTAACAAGCTGTAATTGTTGGTTTATACATCAAAGTCTAGTACTGTTAAAACCGGTTATAATTAAAGTGAAACAGTTTTTTTTTTAATTTAAGACCAAATAATAATGATAAAATTTGCTCTGTTGCAAATGCAACCATTTCATTAAGGCTATTCACAGTTTGAATACGCTGGTCTGCTATTTGTACGATTTGCTATTTGTACGCCAATTTACGAAAGCGTATTTTGCTTTGTTGTTGTTTTGCACACAAACGCAAATACGCAGGCACGCGTAAATAAAAGTAGCCCTTGGACGTGTTTTTTGTACCTCGTATTTTTATGCTCTGTCTACAGCCGCATAATCACATACATCACAGGGTTGCATAATTTTTTAATGCGACAGTCACATGGCGAGGTGCTCACAGTTTGAACAATAACAAATGCTATAAATACGATTAGTTAAAAGTACGCTTAAACTGTGAATAGCCTTATTGACAATAAGTTTTTCCAACAGTTTCGTTATTGTTACACAGTGCCACACGGAAAATTCAAACAACTTTTTGACTGCTGTTCGTAAGCCGTTTGGAATTTTCTGTTTTTGTCTTCAACAAAGTTTTAGCTATAAACTAAGAGAAAAAAGTGTAGAACAAACTGATCCGAAAAAACTGCATCGAAGCTCAAAATTTGCCCACCTTTTTTTCCATTTTTGGTACATATCTGTCAAACCGTTCCGAATTTTTGCAAATAATTTATAACAAAATTGTAGACAATAAAAAACTACATAACTCTTTAGAACTGCATCCGAGCACTCCTTGGTACCGTTTTGGCCCTACAAATGTGACATATTTTCACAAAAAAGAATAATAAAATCCTTGCTTGAGATTTTTACAGCTACACATACTAACTCATACTTTTTTGTTTTAAAATTTATTTTGCATTAAACAAATATTGTTTTTTTTTTACAAAATACAAAAAAAATTTTAAGAAAGAAAATTTTAATGTGGAAAAAAGTTCGTTTCCTTGTTAATTAAGGAAAAAATTAAAAAATTTTACTAGATAAAAAATTTTTCCTACCGAATCAGATGAACAAGGAAAGCGAATTCATCAGGTCATAATGCCAATGGAAAAAAGATATAAAGGTAAACATCTAGAAGCATTGCTTGCAGAAGTGTGCTGGTGGAGTAACAAAATATCGCAATATGAAGATGAAGCTGCCGAAGACGCTTAGAACGCTTAGAAAGAGACATGCCCTTGAATATTTTATTCAGCCATGGATCTGAACCACCAATGAAGAAATCTCGCGCATCTACTTTACAGTAGAGCTTCCCTTTTCACTTGAACACGTGTAGTACGAGTACACGTGTTTTTAAGAATATTTTAAAAAATCACGTACTCGAACTACACGTGAATGTTAAACACATGCTATACATTTTTTGTATTTTGTACAAAAAAAAGCAATATTTGTTTAATGCAAAATAAATTTTAAAACAAAAAATGTGTGTTTGTATGTGTAGCCGTAAAAATCTCAAGCAAGGATTTTATTATTTTTTGTAAAAATATGTCACATTTGCATTGCCAAAACGGTACCAAAGAGTGCTAGAACGCAGTTGGTAAGTTCTACAGAGTTCTGTAGTTTTTTTTTGTCTACAATTTTGTCATAAATTATTTGCCAAAATTCGGAACGGTTTGACAGATATGTACCAAAAATTGTAAAAAAAAAATCAGCATTTTTGTTCTCATTCACAAACGGATCAGTTTGTTCTACACGTTTTTATCATAGTTTATAGCTAAAACTTTGCTGAAGACAGGAACAGAAAATTCCAAACGGCTTACGAAATAGAGCCGTGAGAAAAAGTAAATTTTCTTTGAAAAATAAAGTTTGAAGAATTATATTCTTTATGCAATAAAACCCGATCGGAAATCTAGAAAAAACCATGAGGTTTTGCTGTCAACGTTCAGCACTTTAAGAAACAGCAGTCAAAAAGTTTTATGAATTCAATGACCTCGAAAATGTTTCAGAGTGTTATACATAAATACTATCAATCATCTTTTTACGTTGATTGCATTCGATACTGAGATTGGTCTGTAGTTTTTGCAGCTTTCTTTTTTACCATTCTTATGCAGGATGTTCGGTATTGAAAGGACAATCCTGCGGTGGTTGAATTCTTGGGTCAAGAAAAAGAAAAATTGTATATCAGGAGGGGGTCCATCTCTCCCTCCCCCGGTTCAGAGTTATAAGGGAAAGCTAACTAAAAATTACTTAAAAAGATGCAATCAGCTCTACGCTTATAACTTCAAAATCAATGCAACTTGAAAAAAATTAATAAAGTCAAGGTCTGTTTCACTTTGTAAATTTTATTCAGTCAAACCATGTTTTAGAATTTTTTTTTAATAAAAAAAAAAGGATATTTAAACTTTTTTTTCTTTCAATATTGATTTGATCGAAAATTCGTCTAAGATTTTACTTTTTCTAATGATGCAGTTTGAACCTCCTAAATATTGTCTTCAAATCTTTTATTAAAACTTTTACGTTTAGTCAATACGTTAGCAGGAGTTATTAATTTTTTGATAGAGTTTATTTAAAAAACGGTTAAAATTAAAATTGTTAAATTCTTTAATCTAGCTTGATATATTCACTAAAAAAGAGCGCATGCATTTGTGTTCATGGAGGGCATTTTGAGCAATTATTCTGAATTTAAAAATTTTTTAATCGTTTTTTCTAGTTGCATTGGTTTCGATGTTATAAGCACCTTTTTAAGTGATTTTAGTAAACTTTGTCTTATAACTCTGAATAGGGAGGAGTAGGACCCCCTCCTGCCATACAATCTTTTCTTTTTCTTGACCCCAGGAATCAACTGCAGCAGGATTGTGCTTTTAATACGGAACATTCTGTATATTAGGGATATAATGGCTTTTTTAAGACAATTTGGGAAAATTCCAGTTGTGAAACATTTGTTCACCAAATTGACCAGAATTTTAGAAATTGTTGGTAGTAAAAGCTTTATATCCTTAACAGATATTTCTTCGATAAAATAGATTTTGATAATTAATTGTGATCTATTCTTTGAAATTTTACATGACTATTGTGAGCTATTTAGATCAAGTAAGTTGGCAACAACACCAACAACAACTCTATAAAGAGTCAATTAGACAGCAGACTAGACAACTTTTTTCGGAAATCGCTACATTTCTTCTTCAGTAGTCTTGAGTAATTCAGCTGTGACCAATCCACCGTTTTAGTCTTATATTATTTGACACCTGTTTGAATAAACTTCTAGAAAGTGTATTCTTTCTCTCATTGGCCATTTTTTATTATACTACGAGTAAAGCAGTAAGTATTTTAGATCAAGCCTACAACTCTACCAGGAATTGTGTCTGTTGCAATGGCTTCTTATTTGTTTCGCTATTCATTTGACAGTTCAAATCATGCCAACAATAGAATCTATATTGATTATATTCGGTGTAAAAATATTTGTTTTTCTGGTCTTTTTTGCTATATTTGTTGCCGCTTCATTGAAGTATTTAATAAACTTGTTTGCAATTTTTTTTTTGTATTGAGTTGGCTGATAAGTCAAGATATTCTAAAGGGGTTATTTTTCTCATCCTTGTTTTTAAGTGTTGTGTTAATAACGCGCTATAATTTTCTTGAGTTATTTCCAGATTTTTCTACATATTTGCTCATTTATATGTTTCTGTTTTATGCTTTTTATTAAAGTATCATCAGCTTTTTCAATTTCTTTTTATTCATTAAATTTGCTGTGATCATCAGGAACAGATTTCCATTTTTTGTATTAGACTTGTCTTAGCTTTACTTTTTTCTTAAGTTCAGTTGTGATTAAATTGCTATCTGAAGATCTTATTTTGATATATCTGGTGGATATACAGTCAGGTGAAAATAAATAGGGACACCTGCATTTTTATATTCAAAGCTGCATGAATGATATACAAGGTGCAACAGATATAGCATTAATTCCATCGGCTGGTGATTTTTCTTAATAAGGCGAGTATAACACTTTATGGAGTTTCCTCCCACATTGTAAAACTTTCAAGATACAGGGTGTTTTACGGTTTTGGTACGTGTTTAGTATTATTGATATAGAATCTATACTACTCACCATAAAATAAAAAATAATATTTTCTATTTTAGAAAAAATATCAACTTTTTCATCAGTATATCCACCACTTTCGTGTGATGTGCTGTAGTGGAGCTAAAATTTTGAGATTATCCAACGAAATATCAACAAATTTTGTATCTTTTCTTTTAGCGTAGCGGTTATCATCCAAAGTTAGAATTTAGAAAGGAACTGTTGATTAAGTGTATTTTAACATGAAAAACAGAGGTTTTAAATTTTGACGATTACAGCTCCGCT
Source organism: Dichetophora obliterata (assembly GCA_963920525.1). Taxonomy (NCBI): domain Eukaryota; kingdom Metazoa; phylum Arthropoda; class Insecta; order Diptera; family Sciomyzidae; genus Dichetophora; species Dichetophora obliterata. The sequence continues at coordinate 184,975,084 of OY986438.1, forward strand.
GAAACAAAAGATACAAAATTTGTTGATATTTCGTTTGATAATCTCAAAATTTTAGCTCCGCTGTAGCACATGACACGAATGTGGTTGATATATAGATGGAAAAACTGATATTTTTTCTAAAATACAAAATATTATTTTTTATTTTATGGTGAGTAGTTTAGATTCTAGATCAATAATACTAAACACGTACCAAAACCATAAAACAAGTTTTACAATGTGGGAGGAAACTCCATAAAGTTTTATACTCGCCTTATCAAGAGGAACCACCACCCGAGGGAATTAATGCTATATCTGTTGCACCTTGTATGTAATTCGTGCAGCTTTAAATATAAAAATACAGGTGTCCCTATTTATTTTCACATGACTGTATTTCCTGTAATTTGTATTATTTGTACCAACTCTTCTATTTTCGTTCTTGTTCGGTTATTTACCTTTCTGACCATCTCCATCATTTTATGATAATTTATTTTGGTATGCTATTATTTTTTATCAGTTGATTAAGTTTAAGTTGATTGATCTATTCCAAATTTCAATTGATCTTTACTCAATTTCAATTGAAGCTTTTTAAATTTCAAAAGATCTTTTCTGAATTTTATTGGATCTATTTTAAATTTCAATTAATCTCTTTTTTTTTTAATTTGAAATAGAATTTCCATGGATCTATTTTGATTCAAAATTTCAAATAGAATTTCTGAATTTAAGTTGATCTATTCTGAAAATCAATTGATATTTTCTGAATGTTAAGTGATCGTTTCTGTATAAAATTTTCTTTTCTAAATTACAATTGATAGATCTTTTCTAAATGGTGTCTGTAACATTCACAAACGATGCAGAAAAAGTTAATTTTATTTTTTTCCAAAGAAATCTTATGTAGTTGCTTTAGTACAATTCCCCCGTGAAATAACGACACGGGAGCTTGGAGTTAAAAAAATCGACATCTGCTAAAAAAAGTTCACTCAAGAAGCTAATATCTTAAATATTATTTATAAAACTTAAAAATAAATTTATTTTTGTCAAGATAAAGAATTTATTTTTGTATGTAGACATATGGTCACCTTTTTCATCCACATGCTGAAGGGAATATCCAATCGCACGAGGAAAAGCAAGATCTGAGCAAAATTCCTGGTGTAGCTGGTGTAGATTATCCGATATATCATGAAGTGCCGGAAACTAATTTTGACTGTGCCCATGTACCGGCTGTACCGGGGATGTATGCAAATGTTGAGACCGGTTGTCAGGCTTATCATGTGTGTAACGATGGACGTGATGGACATCAGGGTTCATCGTTCCTCTGCACAAATGGAACACTTTTTCATCAGAAGGAATTCACCTGTGACTGGTGGTACAATGTAAAGTGTGAAGAGGCTACCAGCTATTATCAGTAACTAGAAAATTTCATTTTTCTTTTGTGATATACATAAGTAAAGCATATATTTTTTTCTTAGTTTAAATGCCGATCCGGAGCATAATCCCTACTTTCCAAAAAAGAAGCACTCAGAAAAGGAGAATGAAGCATTCTTAATACATGCTTAAAAAAGTAGCATATGAATAAAAATACTCACATGTTTTAATAAATTACCTTTTCATGCTTGTATATTAAATTTTCATCATTTCATTTTGTATGTACAATTAAAAAAAGAAATACATACCAACTTTTTACTTTCTTTTAAACAAAACTCACGTGTTTTAAGTTATGACTTGATTTGATCTCATCTCGTGCTGAGTCTCGGCTTATATGAAAAATTCGCGTCAGGTGGATTTTTTTAATAGTTTTGTTTGAGTTTATTTTTTCCTTTCGTTTTCTTATAAGAGTATTGAAATTTGTATATAAATGCAGTAGCAGTTATTTTTTATTACTTGTATTTAGCTATTCTTCTTTCTGTTGAGTCGAATAATCATATCAAAGAATCTTGCCATAATTGCAAAAATGTCTGAGGTGGAGCTTATCTGAATGGGCTCATAAATATTTCTAATAAATTAAATGGAAAAAATTTTGAAACTCATCGAAGATGATGCTGATGCATAAAATTTCTTAAGGATTAGAGCAAGCAATCCGTTCGTTCCATGTCTAAAACTCTCACAGAAAATATTTTTGTAGCTTTGACTTAACAGTAGAAGTGGAAGACCTACGATGAGACGTTCAATTCTTCCAAAAATTTGGATTCTGCTCCATGCGTCGTTGAAATGTTGTATACCAATTTTGCAATGTTGAGAGCGGCACCATTGTTTCATTGCACATTAGAGGCATTTGCTGCGGATTAACCGTAAAGCTGGACGCATAATTAAAGAAGTTCTCTAGCATTTTTTGGCTAAACTGCAAATTCGCCGTAGCGCTGGACTGTTAGAATATAAAAGCATATTGCTTATTGGCCAAACAAAATGGATTGACTCTCGACTTACAATTGCGGGCGTCAGTTGTTGGATTGACATCTCTGGCTCAACTGATATGCCGATCTGTGCGATGTGTGAAATTTCTTGTGCACCAAAGATCATCCCCGCAGTCCCTCGCTGATCCAGTTCATTGCTTTTCTTCAACTGTGAAATCTTGAAGATCGCCGATGGCTTTGAGTTTGATATGTGACCTAGATACTGCCAAGTTGGTGCAGAAAAAGCATCAGGCCAGCTAAAGTAGACTGCCGCTGAGGTACCTTCAGGCAGTGGCGTAACACCAGTGAGGAAAACAACTATGTAGTTAACATGATCAATTTCCGGCACATTGATGAGCAGTTTGTTTTCATCAACGGGTGTGAAGTCGGTTTGAGGCTGTTGAAAAGCAAGACAATAGATAAATTTTTTAAAACAGAACCACAAAATATTTTACCAAACGTCCAGAGATAATTAATCCAAACATTTTATAATTTTTTTTTAATTTTATTTGTTGCGAACAGAATGGATTTATCAAATTAATTTGTTGAACAGGAATTTTGCTTCTAGAACAATTTAGATATATTTTTGCAGTCGGCGGCAAGCACCAACAAAAGAAGGAACGGACAAATTTTTTGGCGTTTCTTGACAATTGATATCAGCTGTTTTTGGCAATCAGCGAATGAAGTTGTGTTTAGTATGCAGTAAGTTATTCACAGTACATAATTCACAATAGCCAAGTGTTGAGTTTATTGTGCAAGCACTCAGTGGGCTTGCGTGACGCACAGCATGTTGCCTTTAATCCGAAATTGTCAAAATCTCTGAGAGTAAGAGCGAATGAACACTTTGTGGGCGTACAACATATATTCACGTTATACGCTGATCAATCATATCGGCAAACATCATACAAATAGTATTGCTGGGTGGTGAATTAAAGTTTTGCTACGCTTTAGCAACAAAAAAGTATTTTTTGAGGGAAAATTACTACTATTCTTATAAAACGCAATGAAAAAAATGTTGTATGAAAAATAGAATTCATAATAAAGCAAGAAAAAAGTACTCAAATTTAATGAAATGTCAAAAAAGTTTGAGGTACGTTTTCTGTGGTGTGACTAATGGTATAAATATTTGACAAGGTAGAAGAAATTAGTTTTATTTTCTTGCACTATGCAGTATCCATATTGATAAACTTACCAACGTAAAGTGCATAACACCGAATCTTCTTCTTTAATCTATTTTTAACAATAATAACGACTTTATATACAAACTGTGCTGTAAAGCAATTGAAATAATTTTTATTTCAATTGTTCTTTTTCTATTTTTTCTGCATGAACAGCTGTTTTTGACAACTTCTTATCGCCAAAAAAACTGTCACTACACTTGTGAAAGTTAATGCTGTTTATTAAATTAAGTTGAAAATTTGATCGCTACCGATGATGGTACTTTTGTTACCGAAACGCGTCTAGCTATAAATAATATAAAATTTTTTGGAAAAAACCTACATTGTGTTGTTTATTTAAAAAAAAAATTTATTTTGTTGACTTTATATGATTTAAAAACAAATTCTAAATGTTTGATAGTTTAAATCATACTTGATTTTAAATACAAATTCTAGTTGTTCCTTCCTTTCCTTTCATATTGAAAACTTTGTTGTTGTTGTTGTTTCTTTGGAAAAATTCGTTAGAACAATTAATTGTTCTAACTTTGACCTTAAGCTCAATAAACGATTTTAAACTATCAAACAACTAGAATTTGTATTTAAAATCAAGTATGATTTAAACTATCAAACATTTAGAATTTGTATTTAAATCATATAAAGTCAACATAATAAATATAGAGGTCATTTAGAAAAAACTTTAAAAAAATTTATTTATTTTTGTATAACGTTAAGGTGTTTCAACCAAAATAATATTTAATATATTCGCTATACAGTACTCCATAAATAAGGATTAAACATGTCACTACTACCTTATCAAATAATTATACCATTGTGCGACCTATCAGCGGAGATTCGACTCACGTCGCTTTAACGGAAAAGTTGTGAATTGTGACCAGACAGTAAGAATTGCAATTGTATATCCGCAGTTTAATACAGTTATATACAGTTTTAACAACAAATTAAAAAATATAATTTTAAATTTAAAAGAAAATACTAAAAAATAATAAAAATATAATTTTTAATTTGTGCGAGTATATGTCAAAAGCCACAATTAGAACCTCGTGTTCATGGTATCTTTTTTTATTGCTGTCAACGCTATACATTGAAGATCAAGGCTCATTTATAAGGTTGTGGCACTTGAGAGCGAGCTCGGTCGAACTGAAAAATGGATGGAAAGAAATCAAGAAAATGAATGCATAGAACAAAGAAAAGCACAGTGACAGTTCAAGCAAATGCAGGAAAAGAGGGCATTTCTCTCAAGTGCCATAACCTTATAAAAAAATCTTGGTGTAGGTCTTTTTCCGTACTCGATTGTAGTAACTTGCAATGTGGTAGAACGTGTTTCCGTACTTTTTCTAGCTCAAAACTAGCTAGAAGAACATGCATAAAATCGCTCTCTCGAGCTCGAAAGTTGCTCGAAGTGTGCTGAATTTCTTCTAGCATTATAAGAAGAAGCATAAATAAGAATAAGCATCAAGGACAAGCAAATGTCAAATTTACATTTCTTGTTTGCTTATGTTGTGGGGTGAAAATTAATTTACAAATTATTAAATAACCTATTATATGTTAAATAATATTATTAAAGGTAATATTAATGCTTTTAATAATCTCGGCAATTTTGTTTGCTTGCTTCAAAAGCAAAAATGACAAATTTAAATTGGCACTGTTTACATCTAATAGGTAATCAGCTGTTTTTGTGCTTAAAACTAGCTTGAAGGTATTTCAGAACTTTTGAAATTATTCTCAAATTTAATTTTACTTTCTCAGCTTGAGCTTTACTCGACTTTTATTTGATAATGTGTACGGAAACACACCTTGTATTAAGCATTTTTAAGAAAAATAAGAAGAAGAAGACATACCAGTGAATAAAATGTGAAAGAGAGTAAGCAATGTGTAATACGAGAATATAAAATAATTCATTCATTTGAATCAACTGACATTAAAAAATGAATAAGAAGCAATTTTTATTTGCAAATATTTTATAATAGGGGTATTCACAATGTTGTGTATTTAATCTTGTATTCCGTATTTTTGTTACATATGGTTTCTAATGTTAATTACACAAACAAAATATCATGTAAAACTTCAAAGAATAGATCAGAATTTATTATCAATTTAAAATATAACCAACTACAAAATACCATGCTTACCACAAATCCAACACTAGAAATCGTTGTATTTATCAGAGATAAAGAGATAGGAAACTTAAATTTTTTACGGTAAAAACATATGACTGCATTGATTTTTCTCATTTTTTATGTACTTTGATCTGTTTTATATTGGGCAAGACTTAAAAGCAAGTTTTTGGACGTTACCTTTTAAACTTGCCGAAAACTTTTGCACTTGGAAACAGTTGAATTCAATTTCATGTCTTCTTTGCTTATTTTCTTAAAAACAAGACCATAAAAATAACACACAAATTGCAGTACAACCGAACATAACAAACCAGCCTCCATATGCGAAAAATAAAATGAAGCGCAACGCCAAAATTACGAAAATAACAAAAAGAACACAAAAAACTTGCCAGTACTGAGCAAGTTTTATCTTTCCCCTTCGTCACCGAAAATTCACGTAAACTCACCACGATTTGCCTAAAAACTCAAATTCTTGCTTTTAAGTCTTGCCCATGTATCGTGTAAGTGAGTTCACCTCAAGTGTTACTATTGCTAAGTTAAGGGAGGCAATACATGCAATTTGGAAAATTAATTATTTTCTTAAAAAATAAGTTAATTATTTAGAACTTCTGATTCAAAGTTTCTAAAATACGACTCGGATCTTACATTTCATATTTACTAAATTTAACGATCAACATTTTAACTTTTGATTTTAGTTTAGCCGTCTGCATTGCGTAAATTTAGTGTGTCTCTATTTAAGTATGTTTGTATTTGATAAAAATTTGATAAAAATCACATCTTTATAAAAAAAGAATAAGAGGTGATTTTCTCCCTAGTGGTGACTTGCCACCATACGATGGTGATTATACTAGCATAGTTTAACATTTTGTGATTGTATTTACGTAAAAATCACATCATGCTATCCCTCTCCAACAAAGTTTCCCATATCTTCATAACTGGTATTTACGATGAATTTATAGTTATTGCTCTTCAAACAGCTGATTCACAATAAAAAACATCAAAGTAGATAACTAAGTTAGTGCGTACTCTAAGTAAAACTATTTATAAAAACACGTTTATGTTCTAAATATCCTTAGTTTTTAACAATATTATACGATGGATTGCACATAAACAATAGTTAAAGAAAGAGAAAGAAACCAGCAAGAAGTTATTTCAAAAGCATCGTTTTTATTATCTTAAAACAAATTCAATTTACAGGCATGCTACGCAGGCCAGTATACTGGCTCTGTAGTTCGAAAAACTCAATACATTCATACTATTTAACAAATACACTCACACTGGATTGACTTTCATGCCACTTTCATTGCTACTGGCAACGAAATTTCATAGCCAGTGGATTTCGACAGCAGCGGCCAGTGTATGTCAAAAAGGGGAAATCAGTGTTGTTTTTAATTACTTTTGGTGGGTTTATTTCGGGTTTTCGTCGATTTCGTACAGAAAGCAACACTGATGGCTTGTTTACAATTAAAAGCAAACAAAACAACAAGTAAAACACACGCAAACTGCAATAGCAGCGAGAACCTTTGCATTCGATGGAATTTTTTTAATGGACTTTCACGTTATTGTGTAGCACCTCTTGTTTCTAGCATGAAAGTTCGAAAGTTTTCAAATCATTCGAACAGTACACGTATTCTTTCGCACTGTTACTGTCACAGGCCTGTGTAACCGGCCTGTTAGTACTCCACATACATAAATTAATTATTGTTTCTTAAATTAAACATAAACTTACCACTTACGTGTCTAATTGCAGTCACAGCATTTTCAACGATTTTATCAAGCAAAATCAGCTGATTGTAAATACTTCACAAATTTACAATAAATCTTATTCGATGTATTTTAATTTTAAACATATTTGCCCCAAATACACTACTTTGTGAATACCCGTAATAAAATAATTACTAAGAAATATTTAATACAAAAATTTATATATAATTTGAATATTTTTATTCAATATTCACTTCACTAACACCGTTTTCTCAATGTCCGGTTAGTCAAGCTCTTAACCGGGAGTTAGCTAACCGTACGATAACTAAAAAAACAGTTTCGTTTTCACCAAGTGTCGGTTAAGTAACTCTCGGTTAAGTCATTAATTGTGAATTTTTTTAATTGTGAATACGCTCAACTGCATATTAGCTGCATATTAGCCTGTTTGTTTTTTTTTTATGTGGAAATTGTAAATATCTAACAAGGATTAATGAATAAATAATTAAAAAACGCAACAGAGTGCCAACCTTCGGTGCGTATGAAGAAAGTGCAGTACTCTTCTACATAATCACGCCTATGCGCATTGTCTTTTTTCTATTTTGTTTCGAATTCAAGTTATAAAAACGAAATCCTCGAAATTCTATCCATTTTTAACTATAAAATATATAATTAATTTTTACACTACACTGCTGTTCCTCCGATTAGCAACTAACCGGAACCTCAACTTGCCGTAAACTTAACCGACACTTAAGACCTAACCGAACATTGAGAAAATGCTTTTTTGCTAACCGCCGGTTAAAGTTCCGATTAGTGCTTAAGCGGACATTGAGAAAACGGCCCTAACACTAATAATAAGGCTATTCACAGTTTGAATACGCTGGTCTGCTATTTGTACGATTTGCTACTTGTACGCCATTTTACGAAAGCGTATTTTGCTTTGTTGTTGTTTTGCATGCAAACGCAAATACGCAGGCACGCGTAAATAAAAGTAGCCCTTGGACGTGTTTTCGTAGCTCGTATTTTATGCTCTGTCTACATCAGAGATCTGCAACGGATAGCTTTTTTGCGACTCTGAGTGTATCCGAAAAAAATAAGTATAAAAACCTACTCACCCTAAGCGCACGCAACTCGACTCATATTCTCTTCTACGAAGCTAAAATGCGGCGGCTCAAATAAATATGAGTATCCTAAGTCATGAGTCGGATCGGGAAAGATCGGGTTTTTTCGGTAAATAAATACTTATGGTTGTTGTCGTCTTGCTGATACTTATCCTACTTGCCGAAATACTCATAATCGACACAAGTAGCCGAATCACTCGGCTCATCTGCCACAGATATGAAAGAGAGCGCAGTAGAGCGCAGCAGTAAATAGTGAGCGAGTTTTTTGTATTTGTTTTGTGCTATTTTTTTCTAAGCATATCTAAATGCTGAATAACAGATGTGTTATTCTTGTGTTGCTTTTTGTTTTTATCTTACACAGAGAAAGCTGCGCATGAGGTAACGTTGTTGAGGCTTAAAAATAATACGCAGTTTCGATAGTATCGTGTCATTCATTTTCTGCAATCAGCAATTATTATTAAATTTGCAAGGTATATTTTTTTATTTTTCTGTAACCTTAAGTTGCCAAATCACATGCGCATAATTTAAATTTAACTTCCACTGCACGTGCTTACGCACAAGAAGCAAACAGACACGTGCGCCGCACAGTGGTTGAGCCCCATACAAAAGTTGTCAATAAATAGAAGGACTCATCGTAAACCAATTAAATTTTGTGTATTAATTGGAATTTGCTTTATTAGAATACACACAAAAATACTTTTAAATCCGCCCTCAATCAAGCCTACCTCCCATACAACACAAATATTTAAAACGCCATATTTTTTTTTGTCTTGAACCAATACAAGAACCATTCTGTCAGAAATCTTCAATATATGTCTATCATTAAAAAAGTCTCTTTTGCCACTCCCACCTCCCATACGAAAATTTCTACTTCACGTGTTTTTACGTATTCCAACTTCAATGAAGCGCAGCATCCAAACTGTTTAAAATAGTGGTTTATAGTATTTCAAGATATTGTTTGTTTGCTTTTTATAAAAACGGAAAAAAATCATCAAAAAAAAAAGCTTATCGTTTCGTTTTTATTATAAAAAAAAGGAGTGAACCTAATGCTTTTTGACACAAACTGACGCTGGTTGTAAATGTGATACTATCAACAGTTAAAAAAGATAATAGCATACATTTTAGCATTGTGATAAAGTGAGCACAGGTCGTGTAGCATAAAAACATGGCTTGCATACACGGAAAAAGCTGTTTGCTAAAATAGTATTGTGGTTAAGCAAAACTTGCGCTTGATTCTCAGCCACTTCAAAATTATGGTAAATTTCAGCAAAAACTAATCAAAATGTGCTATTCCAATTTGTAATAACTAAGCAAATATTTGCTTGAATTTAGTAAAAATTTGCTATTCCCATTTATAATAACTTAGCAAATATTTGCTTGAATTAAGTTAAAATTTGATGTTCAGTTTATAATAACTTAGCAAAATTTTGCTTGAATTTTATCAAAATTTTTCTTTTTCCTAAATACAAATTGATTCAAGCAAATTAATTTTCTCCATGTACGTATTCCAATTCTGTTGTTTAGAATCAAAGAATACATATTTCACTTTCAGCTGATTGAAGATGTTTGAAGAACATTTATTGACAAGGGAATTTAAATGTTTGAATAGTTTGGAAAGCATTTTATTGCGAAATTCATTAAAATGTTTCATAGTAAGATTTAAGATAATGTGAATTAATTTAACTTTATACATATCACATTACTGTTTTACTAATTCAATTTAATTGTAATTATTTAAAAATTATTATTTAATTATTTAATTATTAAAAAAAAATATTTAATATATATTAACATAGCAAATTACTAGACTGAGAAACACACTGTGGAATACTTAATTACTCTGTAAATATATGCTAGTATTTCAAAAGAAGAATTATAACATTTTAAACCATTTATCGTATTTAGTAAGTAAATGCTTTCACTATTTACATTAAAAATTTAACGATTTTAAATTAAAAAAATATACCTATATATCAATATGCCGCACTTTCGTAAGAAGTGATCGTTAAATAAAAAAATGCCTAAAAGCATAGTAAAGAAAATGACTATAGAAATAAACCTTGAGACTAACCATACATATATTTTCTTCGAAACGCATTTACCAAATGTTGTTCAAAGACGCAAAAAACTCTGTCAGTTTTTTTTTAATCGCTCAAATTAAAGTCCAATAAAAGCATTTCTTTATTTAATATATCGTTGACATCCGAAGATCATTATCTTTTTGAATTATAAAAATTTTTTCTGCAAAAAAATAAATTTACGTTTTTTTGTCATATCAACTTTGCATAAGAAATTTATTGCAAAAATAAAAAAAAATATTTCAAGAATGCAAAAAACTTTTTCAATAATGCTTTTTGTACTTAAAAAAAACCAGAGTGCAATACGTTTTCTCAATTGTCTGTAATAACTCTTGAAAAATATCAATATTTTACGAAATTTTTTCAGCATTTTTACATCAATCCAATTTTAAGGCGTCTACGCAGAAAACCTTTATACATATATTTCTGATAAATATTTTGGAATATTTGGAGTTAGAATATTGTTAAGCAACGCAAAGAAAAAAAAATCACAAAAAGAGATCATCAGTTTTGATATTTATTTCCAACTTTTATCCACTGTGCGGCGGCATTTTGATTTTGTTTTATTTTTTTTTATGTCCAACAAACCAAAATCACAAGCGTTGTTATTTTTTTTCCTCCATAGAGTGCAACAATAAAAACCAAGAACGAGTTTTCGAGAAAAAAAAAAAGGAAATGAGAGCTCACATGGCCTGCAGACAAATACTTACGAAAAGTGCATACGCAAAAAAAAAACTAACTAGCGCTAAGAGACGTTGGCAGAGAAGGAGCAGTACTCAAAGTACACTCAAAATACATTCGAATCGAGCGCCTTTGTAATAAACTGACTCAACGCACTCATTAAAAACGGCTCGAAGTGGATCGGATCATGCCTCTCTCGGATATGAGAATGTACTTATACCCGAAAAAATGCTAATGAGCCGAATGCCTATAAGTATTTTACACATGTTATTAAGTATGGATAGAGTTGAGAACAGCACGACACTCGGGTATGATTTGAGTATCCGAATTCTGTCGGATACTCATTGCAGTTCTCTGGTCTACATCCGCATAATCACATACATCACAGGGTTGCATAGTTTTTTAATACGACAGTCACATGGCGAGGTGCTCACAGTTTGAACAATAACAAATGTTATAAATACGATTTGTTAAAAGTACGCTTGAACTGTGAATAGCCTTAATAATTAAGTCACAGGTGCACTCATGCATACAGTTCATGATATAATAAGAAGGCAGGGTGAACATAAAACTAATTTATTTGGGAAAAAATCATTCTGGGCCTTTTTCTGAACTGATTTCAATTTACAATAGCTCATGGAATAGTCTGTGCTTATTTTTTTTTTAAACTTAAAATTAATACGTTTCGAGTCAATTTTCATATATTAAACCATTTTTTGGATAAAAAACAATTTTAAAATTTGTTCATATAATGGTGAGTACTGGGGAAGTCTATCCGGGATCAAGGACGATTTTAGCAAATTTAAATCCCGGTATTTTCTTTTCGGGATTTTCAAATAAAAAATTTTTATTACAAATATTCATGTAAATGCAACCATTTCAATTTAAGTTGATATGAATATAGAATAAGAAAAACCTTTTGAGGCTAAAAAAGATTGTTAGGGCGATGAGTGTGAATCACTGGAGTAAAGACTTTGCAAAGTTTTAGAAGAATTTGCAATATGGGAAAGTCAGATATGTATTTCAAAATGGTCAGATATTCTAACTTAGCAAATAATTTTGTTTTGTGGTGAAGGCAATCGTAATCAAAACTTATAAATTGCTTACAACTATTGTACAACTTTTTCTCCAACTAGCATAGAATCAGAACGGTGCTTCTCATCAGAGCGTTATATTTGTAATAATATCCGAACAAAACTCTCTAATGAAAAGTAAGACGCGTTGATCAGCTTAATGTTTTACTTTAAAAAAATTAAAACAAAAAATTTAATTTTGAAAAGTCTTTTCCAAACTTAGTTTGCTTTAAACACAAAAAAAAAAAAACATGAAAAAAATGTTCAACATTTATATAATAATACCTTAAACTGTTCTGTATTTTATTTTTTATATTTTTTGTTCTTTATATTAAAACAAGTTGCTAGTTAATAATATTATTTAAGTTTTTTGTGTTTATTAACAATAAAGGTATTCACAATTGTGTGGTATCGTGGTATTGTGTTTTTTTTTATAGTTGAAAACCACAATTATGAGCACCCATTAAAATAGAATCTGTGGTTGGAAACCTCCCACTATAGCTTTTTGTTACTATGCAAATAAATTAACTATCCAATTTGATATGGGCATTTCCACCAAAAGGTCTACCGCGACTGAAAAATAAAATGTTAAATTAAACCTTAATAACAGAGAAAAATTTTAAAATTTATATTGTGAGAGAACTGATAGTACTGATTTGAATTTCGAAAAAATGGCAACAAACATGATGAACGGCAATAAAAATAGAGAAATGGTGACAAAAGTTGAACAATTTTAACAAAAGTAGGAATTTTATAAGTATAATAAATACTCGTATAATACAAAATTTAATTAAATTTTTTCAGTTTTCTATTTTTACGGACCTGAAATACACTTTATATGATTTTTAAGTTCCATTAAATAAATAAAACTATACCAAATTTTTACTTCTTTGATGGGAAAAATCTATATCGTAGCGTATGTACCGTAACGTATTATATAATGGCTTGTATAAAAATAATTAAAAAGAATTTTCAACGAAACAATTATGAATATATAGCAACATCATTCCAGAAAACATTAAAATATTTTTAATAAAAAAACTAGTACACACTTCCCAGATTTTTTGATTATATTAATGCAGAGAAAAACCACTTGCATTTTTGTATCGTAACGCGTCCTCTTTTGATTGCTTATATCTTTGGACAATACTTTTGATCGCTTCCACTTTTTACACTAAATATAGTACTACTAGAATGCTATCCAAAAATTAAAACAGGACAAAAAAAAAAATTTAAATATTTCTTTGCTTTTTTTAATTTTTATCAACAAAAAAGGCGTACGAACGTGAAAATGCCCATATATATTAAGGCATAAAAAAGTTTAAATTGCATTTTGAGCTGCTTCCATTTCTGCATTTAGAAAATAACTGGCAGCCGATCAGTTGCTTATGGAACTTTAAAAACCACGTTCGTTAAACATATCATTGGGCTACTTAAAATTACCACACTTTTGGTTTTTAGAGATTTCATGTAAAACAACAAAAAATATAAAAACCGCTCGGTAAAGTATGGTATCAATACCAAGGGAATTTTTAACTACACTGAAACAACGCAATTGTGAATACCCTCAATGTGTTTTGTTTTTGTTGCTTCATAAATGAATTATTTTACATTTCAGTTAATTTAATTTACATTAAATAACATTTCATTAACTTACATACAGTTTCAAGTAATATATAATAACAAATTGTATTAAAAACGTTTTCAATTATTTACTTTTTAAAGTTTTCAATCCCGAACTAATCCCGGGATCGAGAAAAGCTTCTGGGATTGGACTCCCTAGGGAGTACGTCTTATTTACATTAGGCCGTGCCGAAAAAAAAGTGTTTGATGAATTCTGCGTGAAAAGTCCTTGGCTTATTAAATTCAATGCTGAAGTTTCCGAAATCACGAATTTCCGATGTACTAAATCACTAAAGTGAGCGACCGATTAAAAAATTTTCTTTTTTTTATGTTTTGTCAAACTTTGAAAAAAATCGATTTAAAATTCATCAATAATTTATCTTCAAAATTTTTCCATCGTTAGAATTTAAATTGTCCTTGAACTTTGTAGAACATATTTATATGTTAAGTTGTTAGTTGTTAAGTTTTTACATATAAAAAAATTTTAAATTTGTGGGAATTAATAGTGTGATTCAAGCCACTGCTTACCTACTGCGTAACTGGGAATCTCGTAAGTTTTTACGCTGCATTATAAGTGAAGCCAAGTTATTATGATATTTGCCTTTTTGTGTGCTTAAAAAAGGTTAACTTCAGAGCCATCTTTATATATAAAAACTACAGGTTACAAGAAAAATGTATTTTATCTAAACAGATGATGTAAAATGAACATGCAAATGGAATTTTTGTCTATATAATATACTTCTTCTTAATATGTATCTGGCTATCCAACCCAAATATCATCAACGGGATCTCACTAAAGACCTTTTCCAATAAATTCCAATTATACATGTTCTCTGTTTTGGCATGCAAAACTAAGATAAGCAAAATTGTTCTAAATATTCACTGAATGATTATTGTATTATAATCCTCTGCAATCAGTTGCAAAACAAAATAGAATGCTACCGATGCGATTATTTTCAGCCGACGTGATTTTGCCGATTATTTCAAAGCGAAACTCAACGTTAAAATACTATATTATTTGGGGCAAAAGTCGATTTTCGATTATATTCGAAGTCGATTTATCCATCACTAAGTGTCAAAAGACTATTAAACATAACCACTTGTCATTATTTCAGATTATTTTAAAAATATTATTACTTCTAGTTCGTTTCAGCAATTTGAAAAAGAAAAGAAAAATCAATGAGTGGAAATAGAACATAAAAAGGTAATGTTGCATATATATTCTTATATTTTACTTACGTACTTGAATTATACTTATACAAATATTTATCTCTTTTAACCCACTCTTTTTTTCTTACTTATTCAATAAACTTTTTAATAGTTTTTTCTGTTGTAGCATTAATTTATTTAAAGTTGTGTATAATAAAAAAATATATATATATATTACATTTAATTATTACATAATAATTTACTCAATTGTACGGTGGGCCACATTATCCAATAAAATCCAAAATATTCCTTATTATATACCTTATATTAAAAAAAAAATATATGCTAACACTAAAATGTCAAAAGATATCAATATATGTTAAGAGGTCTTTACAATTTAGGTCTTTACGTTTATCACAATCGTGGCACCAATTAAGTTCAGTTTTTTTACAAACATTTTATTTTTAAAATTCTACTTCCATTCATTTGGACCTCTGTTACATTCTTAAATAAACTTCTTATTTATATCTTCTTCAAAATCAACTTCAAAATCAAGTTCATCCAGCTCGTCCTGTAGTTCCAAGCTTATGTCACCAAATATACGCAACATCAGGCTTTGGTATTCTTTTTCAAACTGTACGTTATTTCCGGTTGCAGTAGCGGCTGCTGTGGGGCGTGAGCAAAGTTGAATGTTGATGCTGAAAAATGTATGTATTTAAAATTTATTAAATATTTCGGAAATGAATGTTTTCAACTCTAAATTTTCTAAAAAACTTGACTCAAATTTAATAGATTATCGTCTTTTGCGAATTTATGAGTGATATTCGTCAGCTTGTTGTTCTGAGTTCTAGTATAGTTTTCCTTTTTTTTTTGCTATACAATTTAAGTTCTGCTCAAATATTTCGTGATGAAAGCATTGTCATTTCAAGAATTTATATAATTTAAATTAACATTCAATTGTTCATTGAACACACCGCGCTCATAAGTCTTCAAATATGATTTTTTTTAAATTTTTAATTTTTTTGTCTTAATTAAGTTTATGAATAACAATGAAAATAATTTGACAAATTCTCTGTATATATTTTGTATGTTTTGAACTGTTGCCAAATATGCAAACAATTTTCTTTTTAGTTTTCGTTGTTCCCTTTGAACACATATTAATTACATTTTATATTAAGTAGCTGAAACCAATTATTTTTAAAAACCTTTTTTTCATAGTTTTACTCTATGTTTTGATAAGACATAGTATATTTGTTAAAGAAATCATAAAGTTTCGTGAAATATTTTACTCAGATCAATGAAAACTCAAACAAGATTAATCAATATTCAATCAATAGATCAATCAATAGATCAATTAAAAGTTCAATTGAAATTCATAAAACATCAATTGAAATTCGGAATAGATAAATTGAAACTCAGAAAAGACCATTTCCAATTCAAAAAAGATCAACCAATATTCAGAAAAGATCAACCGAAACTTTTAAAAAAAAAATCAATTGTAACTCAGAATAGACAAATTAAAATTACAAATAGATCAATTGAAATCAGAATAAATCAATTGAATTAAAGAAATTACATTTAAAATTCAGGAAAGATCAATTGAAATTCAGAAAGGATCAATTGCATTTTAATTTTTATTGTAAGCATTGCTTAAAACTCTTCATTATTCAATTCAAATCTTTCACCTATAATTTTTTTTTTAAATTTTAAACGATTTCTGAAAGACGAACATGCACCTGGTTTTGAAATTTTTCAATATCTGCCATGATAGCTTCGTACACTCTATAATTCTGCGAGTTGTGGCTTGCTTACAACAAGTAGAATTTTTTATCGGAAAATATGATACTGCAACCTGCGCGCCATTTCATACAATTTCAAAATTAGTTCGCGTGTTGATTCCATGATTATAATTGGAACAAAATTTACAAAACTTTTGAAACGGTTCATGAAATAGGTTGACAATTAATGCAATGGTCGTAAAAAAACAACATCAAAATCAAAAAAGTTTAGACACAAAGCTATTAAAAATGTTAGTTTGTTAGTAATATTTTTTCCGCAAAAATACATATGTATTTAACACAAAAGATAGTTTAATTACCATTTTAATTCAGATTAAATGTTAGAAATCTAAAAAGGACATGACTTTGAAATCAAAAAAGTTTAGGAATAAGTGAAAAATAATATTTTTATCGTCAGGGTGAGTATATTTTGAGTCATCTAGTACTTAGTTAGGCCATTTTTGGCCTGAATTAGTGCCTCTTAACGTCAAGGCATGCTTCTCACTAAATTTCATGTATCCTCAGTAGTGGAATTAAAAAAAATTTAACTATAATAATCATAGTTATCGGGCATTATGCATGCCACGTTCCAGTGGCGTAAAAAGCGGGCCCGCAGAGCACGCGTTGCGGGCGGGCGCAACTAAGCTAGGGCCCTACAAGAAATAGCTAACCAAAACTCTAACACAATCACATACATTTTTCTGTTTACAACCACATTCGCATACTCATTTCAGTGTCAAAAATTGTGAAACAGGGAAAAATATGAACATTTTAGCAAGTGCATGTGAAAGAAAGAGAAGGTATCATTATTAAAAATCATGTCCAATTTTTGCATATCCGCCATTGTAGTTTACCATTCCTGGTTTCGCTAACAAAAACCAAGTTCTGCAATAAAAAAATTAAATATCTTTAAATTGCTTACTGTTGGAACGCTGCTACCCATCAAAGAAGGATGAGCCAATAAGCACGCTTGCCAATATCAAGAATGCAGTGAGCATTTCAACATTCGCCACATCTAATTCCACTCCCAAAGTCGTCGGCACAGAAGTGGCTCGCAGTAGCAGCAACAACAGTAAGAACAACAACAACAACAACAACAATAAAAAATGTTATAATAAATCAAAACCATTTGTTTCAAGACACCAAAGAATTGCATGCATTTTTATTTTTTAAGAGGTACGTTAGATAAAACTGATTTTTACGTTATATCTAACGGTTACATATAACTGAGTTTTCGGTTAGATTTATCTGGTGAGATTTGGTTACCTATAACCTGTATTTATGTTAACCCTAACTAGAGAGAGAGCGAGACGGCTATATTTCAATGGTATTGGAAATTGATACGTGTGAAAAAGGGATGCCAGATCACACGTATACACGAGTTTCGGTTAATTTCTTCCCGAGGCTCTTCCTAGCATAACCGAAACTTGGTATGAAGATGTAACCGATATTTCAGTTTAGAAAAACCGTTTTTGCTTAGTTAAATAACCGATAGTCTTCTTGTAGGGGGGTGCCCTCAAGTATCTTGATGAAATTGATAACTAAAATGGAAAACGACGCACAGTGTAAAATAAGCGGCCAAAAACATAATACATCGACGCTTGAATTTTTTCAAATTTTTATAGCTTTCAATAGAAAATATCTTGGGTAAAAAATCAAAATGCATTTTTTTAATAGAAGCAATCGTTTCGTTATGACAAGCCGTCAAAGTTGCATTTTTAAAAAAAAATTTTCTTGTTATTCAAATTATATTAATTTTTCTTTTATACATCAAAATACAGTTTAAAATTTCTTATGTCTGGCAACATTACTGTTTTTGCTTACATTTTGAATATATGGTTTTAAGCTTATAATAAAAGTGAATATTAAAAGCGGGATACAAATTTCTAAATATTAAATTTTTAAAAGTGCTTAAAAAATAATTTTGAGAAAGATTGACTATAAGTTTTGCACGAAAATATCATTAGAGCTGCGTTACACCAAATCCAAAAAATTCTTGATAATACTTGCTAATGCGGAAGATATAAATTTTTTATTGTGACCTGTTTAGTTAAAATTTGAAATATATTTGATGTATGGCAGCTGATTGTTTTTCAAAATTTTGACTTATTTACAAACACAAAAAAAACTCCATTTTTAAAATTTCCTTTCTGTAATCAAAAAAGCTTACAAATATAAACAAAAACGTAGTTAATTTGTGTGGTGGTAGTTTCCAAGGCTGAGTTAATTTTTAATTTGAATTCTTAAGTGTTTTGTTGTTATATCACTCATAAATGTGTTAACTTATAAATGTGTTATTACTTGTTGTTTTCTATTTCAATTTCAATTTTAATTAAATTTTAAATACAATTTTAATTCTAATTTTTATATTAATTCTTAAGGGTTTTGTTGGTATACATATATTCTAATTTTCGGCATGCACAAGAAATCTTTTCTTATATGTTAACATACCTGCTCAATAAATACAAATACAGATACTAAAATATAATTAATCACAAAAGAAATTTATGTAGCAAACTTCGTTGTTTTGAGACAAGACTGAAGTTTCAGGCAGAAATGAGTTTCGTTTATATGGGAGGTGGGTGTGGCAGAGGTCGGATTTTTATAACTTTTTCAAGATTTCTTAATTTTGTCATGAAAGATATTCGTACCAATTTTCATAGCTCTACGATAACTCCTTCTTTTTTGGCCAAGAATGGGGACTGTGCGACGTTTAAGCTGAAATAAAATGTAAGTCCCATACATACGATTTCTCAGGGTGCAATAATCGACGTAAAAAAACCGACTATTTTGAGCAAAAGTCGTCTTTGTTTGGAAAAATTCGATTATGGTCGGAGTCGATTAGCCCGTTTGCTTTCATATTTTCAGCAAGTCCGCAACTGATGTTATTTTAATCACTCAGTTGGTCATATTTTGTGACGTTAGCAAACTCTTTAGTTAACAGGTAACGTCAAATATAAAACATTTAAACTAAACATCTTAAACTTATCATTTAAAAATTATCAATAAAAAAATTATTGATCCCATTAATTAAAACATTAAGTTTGTTTACTTTTTTAAATAATTAATGTGTGATGTTTTCTTTTTTTACCTACTTTGTGATAACATCTTACAAATTTTATTATATATGATATTATAAAAAGTATTTCTTAAGTTATTGCTTTTGTAACAAATTCAATTAAAATAAAATATAACTTTATTTATAAAATAAGATATTTTTATCATCATATGGCCATTGAATTAAGAAAGCCTCCTTGTGCTCTCTTTTTTTTTTGTCAAGAGCTCTCTTGTTTTCTCCTACGCCTCCAGTAACCTAGTAATGACATAGTTTTACTCTAAAAGTAAATAGCAGGGCGTTTTTAGAAGCCTGCGGGCGGGCGCACAAAATAGAGTTACGCTACTGCACCGTTCATTAGGGTTATTCAAAAAATCAACTCTTTCGCAAATCCAAGAAGCCCAACCGGAATTGGGATCATTTCATCAAAATTTTTTAAATTTTTAGATGGTGCTACCAGTGGTTTTCTGTTTTAGCTGGAGAAAATCTACGAAAAAGCCTTAAAGTTTAAAAACTCATATCTCACTCATTTTTTTTTTACAAAAAATCATGGTTTTTTGACAGAATACGCACAATAGATCAACATTTATAAAAACGTGTTAAGATTTTGGATACTAATTTTTTTTTTTAGTCAATAGAGTGTTAAAAAAAGAATCGGCGGTAACTTTGGTTCCAATGGGAAAAAATATTTTTTTAAATGAACACATATTTCTAGCCAAGCATTTATTCCCTTTTTCAATATAATTTTACAGACGTTGAATAAACTTGGATAGAACAGCTTATTTAATACTTTCAGTGGATTTGCCCTATATATTGGACACGTCAGAAAGTAATTTTTGTATTTATTTTGCAGCGCTTTTTTTAAATCAAATCATTTGGTTCTATGAAAAAGAAATGAACCAGCATGCCAAAAATAAATTAAGAGAGATATTTGACATTAAAGTCAGATGGATTTTCGATTTTGTGCCGAAGAAAAGCAAAAAAATTATTTTGGCCTATTTTATAAAAAAAATCAACCGGACAAAAATTAATTTTATGTTTTTTTATCTTTTTATTTTTTTAATGCAAAGAATATTAAGAGGTTTAAAAAAGAAAATATCTAAAGGGTTGGAAAACCTTCAAGAGATTTAAAAAAAAATAAAAATTTTGTGTAGAACAGGAAAAAAAAATTTTTCTTTTTACAAGCTTGCAAAACGTAAGTAGCGCTGGTAAAAATCAAAGGTATGTTTTTTCCTCTTTTAAGGACCTAAATGATAGGAATACTACCTCAAAAAAGTCTTTTGTTCTTAGTTTAGCTTAGCCATTGAAAGGGTTAAGGTATAATTATAGTTTCGGAAAGGGAAAAGTAAGCCATTTTCTAAAGTTAATAACTTGGGCCTTTTATTAGTTTTTAAATTTTTTATTTTTTTTTTAAATTTTGCCTTCCTTAATGATTTAAAAACAAAATAAAAAAATTTTTCATAATATGTATGACTTATAAGATAGCGCCAAAGAATATGGCGTTCATAATAAAGGGTGTTTTTTATAGAGTGATACAAGTTTAAATCATAATAAAACATTGTAATATATTTTTAATATCAATTAAACGAACTTTGTTGGATAGAAAATTTTATGACATTAATGCTTAAGTATGATTTTGGCAATGTGGCCGCCACGGCTGGCGCGTAAAAGGCGCAATCTGGAACACCAATTTTCTCAAACATTTCTCAGCATTTGCGGCCATATCTCGCCGACAACTCTTCGAATGTTGATTTCCAGGTGTTCAATTGTTTGTGGTTTATCGACGTAGACAAGTGATTTTACATAACCCCAAAGAAAATAATCCAATGGGGTTAAATCACACGATCTTGGGGGCCAATTAATTGGGCCATTTTGTGAAATTATTTTTTCGTCAAAAGTTTCCCTGAGTAAATCAATTGTAGCGCCCGCTGTGTGGCATGTGGCTCCGTCCTGTTGGAACCGCATATCAGCAAGATTAATGCCAGCTAATTGAGGTACGAAAAAACTTCGAATCATGTTCCTAATACCGTTCACCATTGACAGTAACATTCTGAACATCATCGTTTTTGAAGACCTATGGGCCAATGACTCCGCCAGCCCATAAAGCGCACCAAACAGTAATTTTCTGTGGATGTAATGGTGGATGGACAAAAGCTTGTGGATTCTCCTCACTCCAAATACGACAATTCTGTTTATTTACGTACCCATACAACCAAAAATGGGCTTCATCGGAAAATAAAATTTTCCATGGAAATTCAAAATCAATAGGGGTATTCACGATTCAGTGCACTTGCCTGTGCAGTTGAGGACTTGAGCACTTGTGTAGTTGTGCAGTTAGGTTTTCGTGAACATACCACGAACATACCATATCACCATTTCAAAGCTGTCAACATTTTTCAATGCACACAAGTGCACAACTGCTCAAGTCCTCAAGTCCTCAAGTTGAAGGTAATAGTAGAAAAGCACTTGTGCAGATTTTTGACGTACGTACATTTTGTTTTTGTAAAGTGCACAAGTCCTCAAGTCCTCAACTGCACAGGCAAGTGCACTGAATCGTGAATACCCCTAGTATCAATTTGCGCTTCAGCCCATTCGCCGAATTGGCGGCTCATACGATGGTCGTTTGGCTTTAATTCCTGCACAAGTTGAATCTTGAAAGGTTTTAAGCCAAGATCTTTTCGTAAAATCTTCCATAAAGTGGAAGGACACAACCCCAGTTGCTGAGAACGGCGACGAATTGATTGATTGATTAGTATCATCTTCAATGCTTTCCTGTACAGCGGCTACAGATTCTTCAGTGCGCACTGTTCGGCGTCTCACGGGATGCACATTATCAGTAACAGTAAATGTGGTCCGAAAACGTTCTATTGTTCTTCGAATTAGCAGCTCTGAAGGACGATTATGTACGCCATAAAATGGACGAAGTTCACGATAAGTTTGACGAACAGAACCATTATTTTGATTAAAAATTTCCACAATTTGCACGCGTGCTCTGGTGTAAGTCGATCCATAATAAAATGTCAAAGCAAACTAAATAAAAAGCAACTATCAGCTGCTAAATGGGTGGTCAAATAAAGCAGTGATGCCAACTCAAAGTTGCATCACTCTATAAAAAACACCGTTATCTTGAAGATAATCTTTTTTTTTTGTGATACAATCCCGACTAGGCACGTAAAGAAACTACATGTCAAGTTTGAAAAAAATCCATCCAGGAGAATATTTTAAAAATTACATTTTCGGAATCCACATCCTTCAAAATGTTTAGTGTGAAATTCAGGCAAATAAGATTAAGTGGTATTCAGAAAAGAAATCAATTAGTATATAAGAAGTGAAATCTGCCAGTACCATAACCATTGCCATACCACTAGCATTAAGTTACCATTTTAATTGATATTTTCTGAATCTTAATTGATATCTTGTGAATTTTAATTGATTTTTTCAGAATTTCAACAGATTAGTTTTAAATTTTAAATGCTATTTCTGAATACCAATTGATAGGTACCGAATTTCATACCGAATGTTATTTCAATTTTAAATATTTTTGTTTTTTAATGTGATATGATCTTTTCTGAATTTTAATTAATCTTTTCTGCATTTCAATTATTTTTTTTTAATATAACTTAATTTGTGAATTTCAATCGATCTTCTCTGATTTTCAATTGATCTAAATTAATTTCTGATCTTATTGAATTTAAAATAAAGTTTCTGAATTTCAATTGATCTATTCTGAATTTAAGCAAAATACAAGTAAAATTTTGTTTTTAGTGTTATGCATATATAAAAATATTGTTTTAATATTATTGTTACCATCAAGACATTTGCTTGCGATAAATAATTTAATTGAATTTAACCGCAAACTTGGCAAATTTGCAAAATAAATGCTGCAGCAAAGCTCTAACAATGTATGTTTAATTTATCGTATGTTTAGAAAACCTAAATAAAAACAAGCAAAAACGTCCGGCGGCGAGCTTTGTTTAAGCGACAACAGACGTTAAAAAAATTGGCAACGAAGCATTCAACAAAAGACGTTTATAAAATATATTCTATTGAATTAAAAACCAGTGACTAAAATAAAAATAAATCAAAGAAATAAAACAAGCTAATATATGTATGTACATAGAAAGTGTTTAAAAGTTTTTCCGCAGCGGTTTTTTGTTGCCAAGACCTTAACCCAAAGCGACACAGAAAACGTTAGCGCTGACGAGCGTTTTCTAATGATGTGTGTGGCTTAAATATTATTCAAACTAAAGTATTTTGCAGCAGCTCTTCCACTGTTTTAAAATTTTAATACCTATATAATATTTATTGCAATTTAATTTTAGTTGTATTGCATTACGACGAACGAAGGAAATAAATTAGTTAGCGCGACGTTTACCAAAATAAATGCAAAAACTCTTTCGTCAGTCGAGAATGAAAATATATAGACGGCAATTGTTAGCTGCTGCGGCGCGAGTGATGGCAAATTTTTCGGCGAAAATTTAGTGCAAAAACATATTAATAACTTGCAAATAAAAGATACAAAAAATTATTCTACTCTGTGTTTTTTTACAATTTTTTGAGCATTACCAACTGCAAATCAAAATAATAATATTAGAATAAAAGCTGTTTACATCCATCAATATAGGTCAATCACTGGGGAGTACGCTAAATCCACATCCTGCCTCGAATACCACCCACCACACCGATTGCCCACGAAACGCGAAAGAAGAAACGCAGTGCTCAGAGCGTAAAAACGACGTAATGTTGTTGAGAGAAGATGTTGTTATCGTGTCAACGGAAGATGTGAATGAAAATGTTGATGACGAACGCGTTGCTGTTGCGGAAATACCGACGCAATTGGCAGAAGCTAATAATAATTATAATAATATTTATTCGAATCAACAACAATCGCATGATGCTGGAATCTTTTTAAAGGAATCAGCGGGTTGTATTTCGGATAGCGGTGGCGTTGAAAATAAAGCACATTCACGCGTTGAAAGTGGGCGTAGGTTTCCGTTGAAGAACGAGCAAGCTGAAGTGGAATGCAGCACTTTTTCGAAACCTGTCAGCGAAGTGGTGAAAACGGTTTTTGATATGACAAATATAATGGAGTATGTGCAGATAAGAGAGCCTACAGTTATGAGTCGAAAATGTAATGACTCTACGATCTCTAACATAAAAGGCTCGCCGAAAAAACGCTTTCCAGTGGTGTATGGCAAAAGACAAACTAGCTCTACTTTTCCCTGTTTTGTAGACCCAAGTGAAATGCAAGTAGACGAATTTCTGATATCCGAAAACGCTAAGCCAAACCATCAGGAATTGAATTGCAAAATAGCCCCAATCAGAAGAATACTCTTTCCTCTTTATAAAAACAATGAAAATATCAGCTACCCAAATAAATTTCCAACCAGTTTCAAGGAAATCAGACCAAACATTATTAATGCCGATGTTTTGGCAATCGACAATATCACGGAATTTCCACTCATAATCTGGTGCCACAAACAAAAACAACAACAATGACGCAGTGCCAACTTTCAAATTCTGGTCATGCTCAAAGAATTCAAGTTCAATATAACGAGCAGCAAGTGCGGATCACTATACAAAATGGGCCAGATTTGAAAAAAATAATTAATTGTTGCGTT
Source organism: Dichetophora obliterata (assembly GCA_963920525.1). Classification (NCBI taxonomy): domain Eukaryota; kingdom Metazoa; phylum Arthropoda; class Insecta; order Diptera; family Sciomyzidae; genus Dichetophora; species Dichetophora obliterata. The sequence goes on from OY986438.1 coordinate 185,000,622, forward strand.
CACGAGCAACACAAACAACATCATAACACTTATGACGCCAAATTGCCGACAGCAATAATGGCTAAAAATACTACAGTAGCAAAAACGAGCAGTCAAAATAATGAAGAGCATAATATTTCCGTTGCTATTTCTAAAGAACCCCTGCTTCTCATAGAAACAAACCAGCTGAGTGCTCATAATTCACACAACCAAAATGATTGGCAAAACAATTTGGCACATGCAACACCCCCGCCGTCGAGCGAGATATTAGCCAAAGTATTAGAGGAGGCTAGAGATTTCTTGGATGCCATTGGCACGCTCAATAAACAAACGTTTTATGCTGACAGCCAACTTCATAGGCCACCAACGCCAGCAACCTGCTCAGATGTACGCGATTCGTCTTCGCAAGCGGTTCCCATACGCGAGGATGGTATCGTCAGTGTTAAGGTTGTAACGGTGCATTCATTGCCAGAGAAAAGACAAGAAGAAGAATACAATTTGGAATTGTTGCCAAAATTCTATGCATTGGAGAGAAATGACAAAGATGCGGATGCGGATGATGATGAACTGATTTGGCCGGAAGTTAATCAATTCATTGAAATTGATAGTGAAAACCATCAAGCCATCGTCGAATTTTCGAATGACAAGCAACAAGTAGTAAATGAGGATAAAGAACACGACAAACGGGAACCAGAACGGGACACGGAAGTACTGGATGACGTTGCGGCAATGACCTTAACGCAAATCGACGAAACCAGTGAGCAATTTGTAAGTGAATCCAGTTTAAACGAAGATAATTGCGAGGAGCAAATAGATGAAATGAAGTACGAAATGAAAGGCGTTAAAAATAATTTACCCGATACGCAAGCAATACGACGTCATTCGCTTACGCATACGTATAAAAATGAGCCAAATATAGGCAATTTGGGAGCAGTTGGTCAAAGACCCACGAGTGCTTTGATTGGAGCAGGTACACGTACACCTTTAGTTGATGCAAAATATGCTAGAAGTCATGATAAACCAGACGCAGTTAGAACCAGTAGTACGCTACACGGCAGCAGCGCTACAACAATGCCCATAAAATACGCCAAAACCCATGAAGACTACACAGGAGCTTCACGTCCGTCAAATACTTTACACGGTAATGCGGCGCCAGAAAACTATGCGAACCTAATAGACACAAAAATCGGTCGATCTAAAGATGAACCAAGTGCAAAAAGGTTCACGAATTCATACGTTGGTCCGCAACGGACCGGAAATTTAGACACAAAATATGCTAAAGCTAGTGATGAACAAAGTGCGTTAAGATCCGCGACTAGTTTACACGGTAATGCTCGAAAATTATCCTTAACAGACACAAAATACGATAGAACCAAAGAAGAACCAAGTGCGACAAAATTTTCGAATAGTTTATACGGTGGTATTTATAACGCGTCCAAAAATTATGAACCTAACGCCGCGAAGCTATCGAATCTGTCATTACACGGTGTTACTCGGGCAGGATATGCAGCAGCACCGTTAGTGGTGGACTCAAAATATGCTAAAATTGATGAGCCTAGTGCGACGAATCGCTCGAATTCACTGCTCGCGGGTAGTCGTACAACAAATTCCACATCCCAACTCGACACTAGATACGGTGGCAAGCATAATGAACCAAGTGCACAGTCCAGTTTACACGGTACTACACGGTCCGCTAATTCTTCCTCATTTCACGATTCTAAGAACTATAGAACAAATGATGAACCACCCAGTTCGATAAAACTCTCAACAGTATTGCGCGCTGATACCCGGCCCTCATCATTTTTTCTTCCCGACTCCTCGAAATACGCTAAAACTAGCGATGAACTCGGCAGTGCTTTAAGACTCCCACACAGCGTTGCTACTCGACTGACAGATGATGCAACGCCGTTAGTTGACACAAAATACGCGCGAACTCACGTTGAACCCACAGCGACAAGCGACAAGCTAAGTCGCTCGGCGGCATCTGTGGATGGCTTAAGTGTGGTGATACCAAGAAGCACACGCTTACGTCGGCAGCGTCGCATGCACTCGCAGAGCTCGCAAGAGCAAGCTGAAGATACGATAGAACGTTTGAATCGTCTACGTGCGCGTATTTCGGGTGCTTTGAGTGAGGTTAAAGGTGTGCTTAAGCACTACAGCACAGACACGGAGCCGGAAGTGGAGACACAGAAAGAGAAGGAGAGCCAAGACGTAGTTGTGCAAAAAAGTGATATCGGTGAAAAAGTGGAAATATCGCAAGAAACGCAGGAAAAATCTGTAGAAAATGAGGGTCCTGTCAGTTTTCGCTTTGTCAAAAAAGTACGAAGACGCAGCGTTTTTGACGAAAACGATGAAGACAATGAAAAACGAGCTGAGGAGTTGGCGCAAACAATGGCTACAGAAGAAGAAAAAGAAGAAAAAAAGACAGAGGGGAAAGAAGCCTCTTCAGCTTTAGAAAATCAAAAGGAAACGGAAAGTGTGCCCGGTGTTAACTTGGGCAATGTTACCGCTTTGAAGAGTAAAAGTGAAAAGGACAGCGTGTCAAATAAAAATCTAGAAAGCATTAAACCAGAGCTGATTGTAGCTGAGACCCCCGATAGAACGATTATAAGACCCCAACAAGAAGAATCCAATGAAATACCAGCTTTGGATAACGTTCAGAAAAAGCAAAGTATCGAGAAATTTAAAGATCACAAAGACAATGTTGAGGAAATAGTTTTGGAACCATCGACAACAGATGCAGACACTTCGGCACCGAAAAAATCCAAGAAAAAGATTATTGTAAAAACAGGTGTCAATCGACGTGCCTCCATTGCAGCCGTTGAAGTTTCCAAAATAGAGCCCCCCATTACTCCTACACTTTCGCTTAATATCAAAACACAAAGACGTCCCTCAGACTCCGAGGCTATTGTTAAAAAGAAAGTCACCCCGAGAACCACTGCCACCGATGAAACTGCATCAAAGGTGAAAATAATACACAAAGTTAAACGCCCGTCCGTGAAGAAAACGAATGAAATTGCCACGGATCAAAACAAAACAATAACGTCCAAAGCTGTTGCTGCGCCAGCGACTAATAGCGAAAACAACAACAACAGCAGCGACATTAATGATCGAGCCAATTTTAGCAGCAAGGATGCCACTACTGTAGCGACGACGCCAACGACGACAACGGCATTGGCAACGCAATTAGTGATCGATGATGCATCATTAACAATTGCCGCAGCAAAAGACGACGACGCTACGAGTTTAGCAACGATTGGATTGGAAGAAGCAAACGCTGTCATGGTTGCTGCAAAGCTGTTAAGTCCATTGCGAACCAACGAGACAAACAGTCAAGCCAAGGCGGTAGCGGCAACCGAACAACTCGTAAATTTAGTGGGCGAGACGTTAACAGTTGGGAGTGCAGTCACAAAAACGCCAACAATTTTTGAAAAAATAATATCAGAAAAAACACCACAAATAAATGATTCAAGCTACGTGCCATTGAAATTAATTGACGCCAAACTTGATGAGCTATTAAGATCAGACGTAAAGGAAAAAGTCGCCGAGAAAGCAAACGTTCAAGAACACAAAGGCGAAAAACTCATTGATCAAAAAGTAATTCCGGCACACAGCACGGCAATTAAACACGCGCGACAAAGCCAATCGGACGTGCAAAGCGAGCAGCAACAAGTGTGCAACGATACTGCAGTGCCACAAGAAGCTTTCACCTTCACCTTCAACAGGCCTCAGGACGTCACAACAAACGACATAGCGAAGGAAACAACATCGCCGACGCCAACGCCAACGCCAACATCGGTTGAGCCCATTAACGTAGATGCTACAAAAGCAGCCAACACAGAGACAACAATTAACAGTGCCGAAGCAACTTCACCGACTGATACACCACCATCTGTCACATCAACAGCAGCAGCAATGCCCGAATTGCAAGTAAAAGTGCTACAGGCTTTTCTAAAGCCCATAGTTCCAGCCCCCTTCAATGTTACCAAAGATGAATGTGTCAAAAAGAAGGTCGTACTCAAAAAACTCCTACGAAAAAATTCCACGGAGAAAGCACAAAAAGCAAACCTACTCCAAACAGTCACAGAAGAACAGAAAAACACAATTAATGCAGCAACGAAAGACAAGAGTAAAAAGTTGTCGCCCTCTGAAGGCGACAATTCTAAAGCCAAGCCTACTATTCCGGAAACAGCTAATGTAACTGATGAGAAATCGTCGTCCGCGACAATGCTTGAGAATGATGATGCAGACTGGCCTGGAGATTTCAACGAAGAGATTGAAGAGGAGGTGATCGAAGAAGAGCCTGCGCCCGAGAAAAAGAAGCGTCGCATAAAGAAGAAAGTCATTATCAAGCGACAGCCACGTAAACTATCCATAAGCGATACCTTCTTTAAAGGTCCCGAAGCGGAGCCATCTACACCCATCGAAGAGACACTAGAGAAACCTGTGGAATATGTTAAGATCAACAGTGACGAAGAACAGGATTACGAGGAAATCCTGAAGCCAGCAGCACCTACAAAAAGTTGTATTAAATTGCGCGAATTTCAAGTGGGCGATCGTGTCATGTATGCCGAACGCTACAAAAAAACTCTGGTTAGATGGAAGAGAGGTATCGTACTGGAGCGTATTACTAGCATATCATACAAGTTGGAAGTCGAAGGCAAAGAAGTGCCCGCACACATAAGCTACATTAAGAAATTTACCGATCGCAAAGTGAACTTTAGTGGTAAGGAATATCTGGAAATCGATTATGAACAAATTGCAGAGGAGGAAGAAAAGGCGCGACGATACAGCATCTGGAATATGGTGTAAAAGTAGGTAATTTTTACAAAAAAAAAAAAATAGACAAAATAACAATTAGATTTAGCTTTTCCAAAAGTAAATATTAACAACGTACTGATTATGAATGAATGTTCATAATATACATATATGCATAATAGTATATTTAAAAGTTTCTAAACATTTTTGCATGATCTCATGAAGGGATCTACAAAGAAAATTGTGCATAATCTTTAAATTTTAATGCTTTAAGTAGATGTAATATAATTTTTCGTATCATTCATGTGGAAAATATTAAGATATTTTCTTCTGTGCACATTGTTGTATAAAGTCATATTGAAAGCTTTAAGAAGCTTTTATGCAGCTATTAGATAGTTGAAAAAATTGTAGCGATAAATTAATAAATAAAAAAAAATAAGATGCTTTAAGGCAAAACGAGGTATTCACTCTGTGTTAGTTTTGAGACACGATCGTATTTAAAATTGCTATCTCTAACGATGAAAAGCTTTGTTTGCACGTGTTAATCTCACAAAAAGTTTTGAAAATCGAAATTCTGCTCCACCAAAATGAATTCATAATTTAAATTAAAATTATAAATTTTTTAGAACTCTAAAAAAACTTGTACATGAATCGTTTGGAACAAAGTCAAAAAACATTGTAATATAACGGCAAATAGTTATAACAAATTTCAATTGAAAATTTTTTTGAGCTGCTTACAAAAATTTCATGTGAAAAGAAAATTTACTTGGAACTCGACTTAAACGAAAAATGTTTCTATTGCTTTTTTTAACATTACGTTATGGTTTTAGACTGGTAGTTTTTCTTACCTCTAAAACCGGAGGTAATTAAAAAACTTAGAATGATGTTAGAATCACAGCAAAGCTTTAGTTTAAAAAACTTTAGTGCTTTTTCAAAACTTGTTTAAAATTTAGTCAACTTATTTTGTGTTGTACGTATACAATGTTTTGAGTATAGACCAGGGGTGGGCACAAGTGAGGCCATTAAGAGCCATTTTAAGGTTTTCAAAACCTTCCAAAGAGCCATACCATACTTCAAATAAAGACAAAACCAAAAAGAATTTTAATATAAATGAACATATTATTATTGAAAAAAAAAAATCAAAATTAATATTAATGATTCACATAGACTTGCTTCAGCTGAAATTTGGCTGTCAGCGGCAAAAAAATAACTTGAATGTGAATATTACTATAAAAGCTTGTTCATAACATTTAGGGTTTTCCCAAGCTGTCGTATTTTTGTATATCGTATTGCATTTCCAATAAAAAAATACTGTACCCTAAAGCGGTTGACACATTAGCGAACTTGTTCTTCAAACAAAATGGCGAGTCTAACTTGTTCGAAAGAGATAGCGTTCAAGTTAAAGCAACGTGTTCGTCAAACAAGCGAAGAATTTTGTTGTTTTTCGCCATCATTTTGTTTCACAACCCTGGCTTGAAGGAGAAAATCAAAAACTTTTGCCAACAGGCCAACAGGTTCGACAAACCGTCAAATTAGCTTCTTAACTATCAAATTGGTTCGAAAATGGCCGCCGTTTGACGAACAGGTTCCATAATGTTGTAAGTCTTTTAAGGTTTTTTTTGTTGTATGTCGTTTTTATACAGCTGACTGAAGAAACCGACAGATGACTGCAGAAAATAAATTTTTTTAAATGACTAAACAAAACGAAAAGAATGAAATAATAAGAGCTTTGTGCGAAAAGTATAGACTTGATCTTGTTATGAATCAGAAAGCCACGTCAAAACTTTCAATTTCTTCTTCAAACATATTTGCCTTGCAAAATAAAAAGAGAAGCTGTTATGGTAGTGATTTTACTTATGAATTGTATAAATACGGCAAAGAGTATATATACACGTTTAAAAATTTTGGACTACTTTTTAATCCAAACTTTGGTTTAAAGGAATTTTTAATCCAAAAAGTACTACTTTTTAAACCAAACATTAGTTTAATTCAGCTGGTTCTCAAACCCACGATACTGAAAAGAACTTACTTGCATTCGTAAAGATACATATAAGATAAAGATACAAAGATACATTTAAGAACATATTTTTATTTTGCTTTAATTTAGCTGGGTCTCGAACCCACGTTTCTGCTCGCTTGCTTCCTTGCATTCGTTATGTTGCAAAATAAGCGTTACTTTCTTAACAAATGAGATGGACGAGTGGATAAGGTGTTGTACTATCACAACAGAGGACGTAAGTTAAAATCATGAACTTAGTAAAGTTTTTTATTTTAAAGTGATATTTATATTGCTTTTTTAAACTTTTTTCGGATTGAAAACTAATTTTTTTTGGATTGAAAAATTTTATACTTTTCCTTGGATTAAAAAGTAATTTTTTTTGGTGTTGTTTTGTATGTAATTTAAAAAAGTTTGAAATTTAGTCCAAGATTTTTAATCGTGTTCCAAACGCAAAATTAGTTTGTCGGAAATTAGTTTTATGTGAAAGGCAAAAATAAAAAATTTACAACTGTTGTGGAAAAATACCACAATACAACAATACGACAGCTTGTGAAAACCCTAATTGTTTTATACATATCTCAACTAAAAATTCATAGAAATAATGACAGTTAATTTCCATGCCACAAAGCTTCTTAACAGCATCTCTATCCGAAATTTGCTGAACTTTAAACGTTTTTAAGTTTGCTCTTCCTTTGATTCTGAGAAAAGTTGAGGCTGATGTTTTTATTCACTCGATCAGATAGGTTTGTGTACTTCTTGTAAGCCTTATATTTTCCCACTTTCTTATTTTTTGTATCTGACTTTTGGCCAGATCCTGCTTTTCTCTCAATGTTGGAATTTTTTTTAACATTTGTCAATACATTTTGTACCGTCGATTTTCCAACTGTGAACACTTTTGCTAACCGAAATTGTGAGATGTTATGAAATGTTTGGATTTTTCATGTGTTTATCCAAAACTAATTTTCTTTGCCGAAGTTCTGTGATCATGTGTGCTGATCATGTTATCGATACAAAGATGGTGCTGGCAGATTTCAGCTGAAGCAGTTCTTACATGACATAAATATCTTTAACCTAATATAAAAAAAATATGTCATTTCAAATTTTTAAACAAAACGAAAACGAGATTTAAAACAAATCTTTGGCCAATATTTAAACATTTTGTTCTGTATTGGTTAAGGCCGTTCGCAACTACAACAACTAGGAATACGTTAATTCGTACAGCTGACTTCGACATCTAAAGGCCCAACCAAAATAGACGTTTTGCTCCGTAAAGAGTAAAAACGTTAGGGTTCGGTTAAATGCATATTAGGCCTTTTCCACACTTGGTCAACGCAACTCCAACTCAAGTTGCTAGCCTGTGTATTTATACCGGAACCTTCAGATTAAGCAACTTGCACGCAACAAGTTCTCGACACGTTCTCAACCTGTTCAACGCAACGCGGCTTTCCGCAATTTTCATCGGCGACGTGTTGCATCAGTTTGTTTGTTTTGTGAATTCAAGTATTTGTAGTGCAGTAGGCTTTATATTAATCAAGGTTAAAAAGCTAATTATATAGTTCCTAATAGAATCTTAAAGAAGAAGAAATAGTTTGCAAGATGAATGAGCAAGTGTTAAATATTAAATCAGTGCAAGAAGTCGAAAAACATGAGTTATTATATAATAACAATTATTGTATGTTGCATGACTTTTGAAGCAAGTCTGAAAGCATTCGGTTTAAAGTTGCATTGCTTTACAACTTTTTCGCTGTTGCGTTGAAGTAGTGTTGGAATTGCGTTGACCAAGTGTGGAAAAGGCCTTAATGTTATTACCCAAAATGAGCAAACGTAACTGAACGAAACTAAACGAAACAGTTTGACAAGACGTATTAGTCCGTAAGAACCGAACTGCTAGCGTAGCAACTCGTCAACAACAGCTGTGCAGAGTGCGTTTTTGTTTTATATTCATCAATTTGTTTTAATTTCGCCATTATTTCACTCATTTTTCACAAATCTTTATTAAAAATTACAAAATGCACAATATAAATAAATAAATAATACTCGATTAAATCGTTTCATTTTAGGTTAAATACGTAAACATCCGTAACGAGTGCAGACGTTCGTCAAAATGCTATCGTCTCGTTTCGTCTATTTTGGTTGGGCCTTAACTCAACTTTTGCCAGACTTTTTTCTAATCTGAGCTTACCTTGTAATTGTATCATGAAGAAAAAGTACACAAAGATAACATCCAGTAAGGAAAAACAGGGTACACATTAGCAAATTTTTCGTCAAATCGTTGATCAAACAACGATAGAACAACATGGAATTTCATGGAATTTGAATTTAAAAAACAAAGCAAAATAACATGAAATTCCATGAAATTTGATGAGATATATAAAGTTTTTGAGATATTTTAAAATAACAATATAAAAATAGAGCCGCACTCTACTTAACAAAGAGCCGCATTTGCCCACCGTTGGTATAGACTTTCCAATAAATTAGACGAAATAAATTAGAAAGAAAACTATTTTGTTCAAGAAATAAATTCGTTTCGCGAACAAAAAAAATTTTTTTTATAATAAAATTTCTTTCAAAGAAATAAAAAGTCTGAACAAAAAATATTGCTCAAAATATACTGCTCGCATGACTTTTTTATTGATTTGATTCATGGTTTAACTACAAGTTAAACAAAGAAAAGTAAGCTTTATGCTTCATTTTCAATAATGCGTAAGATGCGTTGCGTACATTTACGCAAACAAGCAATGCATGCAAACATACGTACACGGAGAGAATTCGGAGCAGATATTATTCCCTCATATTATTCCCGACTATGAGCAACTGATCATACAGAAAGCATTTGTGCTCATAATTGCGGAGCGAGAGAAAATCATTAGGGGCATTCACGATGTGGTGTATTTGTGATAAATTTTTATCAAATTTAAAATTTTTACAACTGATTGCGAACGAGCCTTCAATAAAATATTGTCTTTTTAAAATCAGCTGTTTTTAGTATCTTCGTCTTTGACTTTTGTTTGGAAACATTAATTGAAATCATCATTTAACTAAAAAAAATTAACAAAAAAAATTTAAACGCAACACTAAAATAAATTATTTTTATTAACTAAACTCACAGCGAAGAAGCCGGTAGCTAGCTCCATTCTGAGTAGAAATACTTTTGCAAACAGCTGATCAAATACACAACGAAATTAACAAAAAAAAAAACCATTTAAATAACTTGTTTCTTATAAATTTTGAACAAGACCTAGAGTCTGAATAACAATATAAAAACTTAAAAATTAAGGTTGAAGAAAGAAAAAAAAAACTTACATACAATTTAAAAAACTTTAATTTTAATACCTGCTCTCAAGTTAATATAACTATATTAGCAAGTTTTTTTAATTGATTTCCAGGTGATTTTCAGACTGAGAAAAACAAACTTATATCCCATTTATAATATATCTAACAAATTTGGATAGCTCGATATAAGCTCAAATTCGATTTTCAAATGAAAACTATACTAGAGTACACCTAGAGTTTTAAAAGTTTTTAAAAGAATGATCTCCAAGATGCTGTTTCGAACATTATTAAGAATTATATATTTTCTTTTTCGAAAAATTCTGCATTTTTTGTACCCTCTTAGAGAATTCTAAATTTTTTCGTCCTTTTTGTTTACAAAAAAAAAATGTTGAATGTGCCTTTGCATCTTATTCTTTTTTCTAAAATTTTCTGAATTTTTCAAATCTCAAAAGAAGAAAAAATGCTAAATTTTCACAATTTTAAGTTCGGCGGTTCGAAAATTCTGCCCTTTAATGCTATCAACTGTATGCAGAAAAAAGTGACGAAATTTTGTTTCAAAAATACGAGTACGTAGTTATATAGTCCACAAATCGGTTTCTCCGGAAATCTCCTTTTGTGTTGCTATAAAACTCAACTCATCTTTAAATATTAAGCCCGCTGACAAAAACTCGTTTAAGAAAATGGCTTTGCTTTTATCAGGATTATGAGTATGTAAATAAAACTGTTGAAATATAACCTTTATCAGGTTGCCGTGTATGAATTTTCTTGAAAAATAAAAAAATTGGGCTGTGCTTATTCAAAATTCGGTTAATAAATTTGTGAAAATTGCATATATATTTCTTTAAAATATATATAAATAATTTTCCAACTGAATTTTAAATTGAAAAAACATGTTTGTTTACTTATATTAATGTAGGTGTTGAAAGCTATCTTTTTTTATAAAAAATAAGCAAAATTTATTTATACATTTTTTTATTGTTATTTCATTTTGTACAATAAATTATCCAATTCATTTTAATTGTTTAAAAAAAGATTTTCAATTTTATTAAAGTGTTGAAAATTAAAATAACCCAACGATGACTAACGAAAAAATATTATATTTAGTTTTATACAAAAGCTGTATATTTGCTTCTTTAGTTTTTATTTTTTATACCACTATCTTTTAGTAGTTGTTCACATGTTCACAATCTTTAATTATGTCAATTGTAAATTTGTCATTTTAAGTTAAAATAACCTATAGATATTAATTTAGTGCAAGTCTTAGATTATTTTGTATAGCTGTATAAATGTTGTAGTTTAAGCACAAACATATCTGTAAATTCATGTAGTTAGTATTTAATGTATAAAATGGAATCAACATTTAACGTTAATAAAATTATACAAAAATAAAATAAAATCTTCATAAACAAATTAAGAAAAATGTGATTTATTTATTAATGGAAAACACAGAATGGCGCAAATAAAGGTTTGAAGCACACAAATATGTCTTATTTTCTACGTAATAAAAGCAAAAATTTTACATGACTCAAATTTATGAATAATAATAAATTTGTTATCAATATTTTATTTTTATTTTTTAAGAGGCAAAGACCGCTAAGCGAGCGGCATTGGCCAAAAAAAAGCTTCCTCAATGAATTCGAAAACAACCACTGTAAATAAATGGAATGCCAAGCAAATAGTCAAATAAAATATGAAATTTTTATGAGCAACAGAAAAATGTGCAGCGAAAAGAAAAAAATATGTACATACATATATCTATTTAGGGGCCATTACCAGACGCTGAATGGCACGTTCATGTTCACAGTGTTGGTCAAGTTTACACGAAACGGGCTAAAAATAAACATAGTCTTTTTAAACGTAGCATCATTTCTGCTATGTTTTTGGCAAGGATTCAACCAATTTTCACGCTTACAATTCTGAACATATGAGATATTGAGATATTTGCAAAAAAACAAATGTTCCAAAGTATTCAACATTGTTTAGAAGCAAGAGCTCAAATAGTTTAGATATGAATGTAATGTGGTAAGAATTGCTTTCAAATGTCTAAAACTATTTTGTGAGCGAAAGACTGAAATATTTCGGAGAAATTTGTATTTTTGTACAGTTAATTGGAACAAGGTCGTTGCATGTTCTTTGTCGCCAAAACATTAGAATTTTTCAAGTTTTTCTAACTCAAAATACACTAAAGTTTTCTTTTTAATTTCGTTATTTTTTTATTTTTATTTGAAACAATCGTTTGTTCTTATACTTTGTTCTCCTCAGTTGTACTAATTCTTGGCCGAAGGTTTATTTATCTATACTATATACTGTATAATTTTTATAATATTTGATAATTTTTCGCTATTTTTGTTTGTCAAAAGCTTTAAAAATTGTATTAAATATTTTGAAAAACTTTTCAAAAAGAACTGTCTTGAATTTTATACAAATTTTTTGTGCTTTTTTAATATGTTTTTTATTTATTTTTTGGCAACCTCCCACTAAATGCTTAAAATACATAAAAATTCTTACTGTCAACTTTTATTTAAAAAAAAAAAACAAAAGAAAAATAAATCTCAAGAGCTTTTCGCAATTTGCCAGGTGTGGGCATGTGTGAGGCCATTAAGAGCCACAAAACGATTTTTAATATCTTTTAAGCGCCACACTTGTATTTAAATTGAAGCAAAAACCCCACAAATACAAATTTCAATCTATATCTAAATACCTACGGGAAATCGTTCATGCGGGTTGGTCCGTGAAGATCTAAGGGCATCAAATTTACAACATCTGTTGTCAAGGCGGCTAATGTTTCGAACAATAAAAAAAATTGCCACACCCTCTATTACTGCCCAAAAATCAATAAGAGCGCTATATTTTAGATGAATTCGGTTGTGTTGGATAAAAAATTGTAATTGTAATTTAGTTCGTATGGTAACTCTTGGCAACTCAACCAAAAATGTGCGTGGTCGAACTATAACTACGCCCATTTTTCAGAAATCATTATTATTCCCGAGTTCTGCATGTATTTATAATGAAACTTGGTGTGTTTGTGCTATGAGACCAAGTTGTGGTCACTATACACATAAATGTTGCCACGCCTACTTTTATCGCCCTTCTATACATGCGTCATTCTTTTACAAATCGCATGAATTTTGCATGAAACTAAATTTGACATTTTTAAGTCGTCTGAACATTTTTCTAAATTTTTTTACGTAAAATAATCTTACACGTGTATCGGGATTTTTCTTGAAAAAAAACTAAATCAGACCACCAAATCCTGAGATATTGCGATTTGACAAAATAAGATTGCCAGATATTGAAAAAATTTTGTATTTTTCACAACTTTGACCTAATCGTATTCCGTAAAAAAATCAGAGAGAAATCCTGATACACGTGCAAGCTTATTTTACATAAAGCAAATGTAAAAAAATGTCTGCCTTATCTGAGACATCAAATTCTGGAAAGTGTGCGATTTTTAAAAGAAATACCAATATAAATAGTATCTATATAAAATCGTACGTGCGGTGTCTGTTTAGATCTTAGGAATGGTAACACCTCAGGCCACCAAATTTGCAATATCTGTTATAAAGGTTAATATATCGATAAATAAAAAAATGTCACACCCCCTTTCACCACCCACAAATAAACTGAAATACTATATTACAGACGGTTTTGGTTATTTAAGATTAACTTTTTACAACTCAGTTTGTATGTTTATGAAAAAAAAATTGGGAATTTTCAGCCAATTTAATTTGAAAAAAATGTTGTTTTTTGACACAAAAATTCACATATCTTCAAAATTGTACAAATTCTTAGTACAACTACTTTTTCATCAACAGCGTTACCTAATAATACGAAAAAACCGACATGAAAATCAAAGTTTTGACTTTCGATGCAAATATATCCGCTGTTTTTAAACATATTTGACAACATATTGCTCAAAAGTTAAATTAAATCTCCTTACAAAAATAGTTTGAACTGTACTGTTAAGTCAGTGTATATAGTTTTTATCTTTTTTTTTTAAAAAATCCAAAGTATTGACTTTTTACTCAAAAAATGACTCAAAAGTGGTTTTTGTTGTAGAAATTGCATTTCTGACTACCTTTTATATGGCAGCATTCATTTGCAAAAATTCTTTAAGTTACCCAGCAAAATTTTTGTTACAAATGCGACATGCGTTCTTAGGGACACTGCTTCCAGAAGACATTCTAAAGATCCAATTGTGCTTCTTCTAAGCCGTATCAAGAAGTGCTTTCAGGAAGCATTACCACTAGAAGATAAACCACAGAAGATAAACCACTTCTCAAAGACATTCAAATAGCATTTAATATCAATTATTTTCTTCAGGTATTTTTTAATTTTTCTTGGGATTTTTCAAACCTCCAACAAAACGCAACCACTTCCTACTTCAAACACCAAAATGCCATTAAAATTGGGCAAATGGATATATTATGTGGATTTTTTAAACCCAAAACAAGAAACCCCCGCGAGAAAATCGGGATATTTTCCGTGGGATTTTTAAGCCTTTATTTTTTAAGGGATGGAATGCCTTCTTAAAGTTCTCCTCAAAAACACCTACTAGAATCCTTTCATTTAAGGGCACAAAGAAATCTTCCATTGAACAAATTCTGGAAGCACTTCTAGAGAAGACTAAGGAAAGCATTCCTCCCAATGGCTTAAGAGAATGCCTTCTGGGTATGCAAGTGGAAGGGATGGAATTCAAGACTTTCCCTTCCACTTTACCTTCTTTTGGAAGCACTTTTTTTGCTGGTTATGTGCAAAAATTCTTAAACTGTTTTTGTCATCAAAACAATAACCCCTATAATTTTTTTTGCGAAATTTATTTATACCGAAAAGGTTGTTTTTATATTTTTTACAAAAAATTAAGGTCTAAAAAATAATTTATGTGAAAAAATTATCTCAATATCTCTTTCCAATCAAAAAAGGCCTCGGAATTTACACAGTTTCACTGAGAATATGTAATGGGCGTTTGACAAGGGGCGTGGCAGCAACATGCCGGGTTTCAGCTAGTTTAAACATATAATTATTAACTCTCAAATACAAGTACGAACTTGTACCAACGCTTTTTTGATTGCTTAATTTTTTTAGGGGACAAAGTACAGAATATGACGAAAAAATCGTTGGAGAATTCAGTGTTTTTTTAGAGAACATTTTTTTTAGGCATTTGCTTTAGACTAAAAGCATTTTAAGAAAAATATGGTAGATAGATTTTTTTAATGGCACACAAGTGATAAACTTTTTTTAGAGATAATTTGATGAAAACAAGGCATTTTAAGAAAAATAAAAAAGGTATTTTGGAAAAAGTTTGTTATATATGTATATCTATAGACACGGCTGAAAATCTTGGACTAAATTTTAAACTTTTTTGGATTGCATATAGGACAACACCAAAAAAAGATAACTTTTTAATCCAAGGAAAAGTTTAAAATTTTTCAATCCAATAAAGATTAGTTTTCAATCCTCAAAAAGTTTAAAAAAGCAGTATAAATATCACGTTAAATTAAAAAACTTTTCTGACCAGTTCACGATTTGAACACACGTCCTCTGTTGCGCTGGTCCAACACCTTACCCACTCGTCCATCTTATTTGTTAAGAAAGTTACGCTTATTTTGCATCATAACGAATGCAAGTTAGCTTGCAGTAAGTAAGCAAGCGAGCAGAAACGTGAGTTCGAGACCCAGCTAAATTAAAGTAAAAAAATGTTTTGATCAGTTTATGATTTGAACACACGTCCTCTGATGTGCTGGTCCAGTAAGTTATCCACTATCCAACGCACTTGTTAACATAGTTTCGCTTATTTGACATCATTACGAAGGCAAGTAAGTTCTTTTCAAGAACGTGGGTTTGAGACCCAGCTAAATTGAACAAATGTTTGGATTAAAAAGTAGTAATTTTTGGATTAAAAATTCCTTTTAACCAAAGTTTGGATTAAAAAATAGTCCAAAATGTTTAACCGTGTACATAGAATTTTTGATTTCGGCAAAATTAAGAACAGGAATCGTTAATGCTATGATTTTTTTAAAAGTCAATATAAGGACTGTACCGAAAAGTAGCTGCACACTTTCAATTCAATATATCTCGCAGTGCAGATGTTTGATCGCAATGTGGTAGGCACCGTTAGAACGAATAACCGATTTCTTTTTTTAGTTTTCGCGATGATTCGAATCGAAGAGCACGTGCTTAAGCAAATTTTGCACAATTACTGCACTGAAAAAATAATTTCTTATAGAAAGCTAGCCAAAAGGTTTAAAGTTAGTGTAGTGTCAAAAATGTTATAGTTAAGTTTGGAGATATCTACATGTTTTCTCAAAAATCTGCCAAAAAATGGAATAAAAAATTTCCAAAAGATCCGAGAAACTGGATTTAAAAGTTATTGCTTCAATAAATACTTATCTGCTTTGAAGCCCTTTATTAGACATGAACATTGAATTTTTGAAAAGTACACAGGTTTACAAACAAGGGCCAACTTTTGGACCAGCAAAAACGAAAGTGGTTTCATATGTATTTTTGTGCGCTAAATTCAAATCCGCAGTCCGGTTTTCTCTATCAGGTCGAATTTAGGAGTTATACAAGAGCTGAAAATTCAGATTTTTCTAAATAACTCATAAACTGTCAATGCTAATAAGTGTGTAAAGCTAATAAGATATTCTATCTGACAAAATAAAGCTTTTAAAAATAAATTGGAAGCAAACAAAGTTACAGGGTTGCAAACATGACAAAATTTAACAATTTAAAAATTTTTGAGCATTGAAGGCTGATATCTTTAAAACTACAAAAGACAATGAATTTTTGTAAACAGTTATAGTTAGGTCTATTATTTTTTTATCAAACCAATTTTAGATAAATAAAATTGGCTACTGCGTTAGAAAGATATAGTGCAGTTATCAGAAAAAAACTGTATTTTAATTTTGCCTATAACTCCTAAACTCGACCTGATAAAGAAAAACGGACTGCGGATTTGAATTCAGGGCGCGAAAATACATATGAAACCACTTTCGTTTTGTATGGTCCGAAACCGTGTATATCTGTGTAATAAAATAATAAATGCATCACAAAAATAAATAATACAACATGAAAACTATACGGATGGTCGATACAAGCTTCTTGGAAAAAATGCTGATAAGTAGCTTTTTTTTTAGCTTACAATATAAAGCTTTTATATAAAAACTATTGCCTTTTTTATTATTGATAGTCAATATCACTGATTCAGGTAACCATTGATTACTATAAAACTTATTGTTAAGTATTTTGTTTATCTTATGAACTGAATTGTTACGTTTTTGTTTTTATTGTCGACTGAAGTGTAAAGGTCGAGTTAGTGCTAGAAATTTTCAGCCAGATTTTAGTCAGTAGAATGTATGTAGTTATTCTCGATTAGATCGAAAATACAATAAATTCTTTTCATCGTCTTCCTGACGTCACTAAATCAATTACAGAAACATCCAAATTGAAATAACTGCAAAATGGCATAAAAAGAAAATGAATCAATTTTCAAAATAATTGCAAATAATACTTCTATTACGTTGGTCAAAAATTGATTTTAAATTTTAGAGTTTGTAGGCAAATCGCGGCCTATCTACAATACAAGACCTGTACCTACAATGTCTTTCTGAACAAAAGAGAACGGCAAAAAATGTTCTTTAAATTCTAGTGCAATATAAAAGAGCCGCACAACAGTCGCATTTGCCCACCGTTGCTTTATGCATTAAATCTCTCTTCTTAAGTAAGGAACATATATATAAATAGAATATAGCGCAGAACTATGCCAAGTTCTCTGTATCAAGTATTGAAAACAATGGCACGAGGCCATCTGCCTAATGCTTGAGCAGCAAGTTTCTACATTGTCTATGAACACAAATACGATTGCAAGTCAAAACCACTTAACTCGTGCAGGGATTTCCTAGCTCATGGTGATGATGATGATTAAAATACTTATTCTCAATTTCATCTTAAGATGGTTACTATAGATATGATGGGTGAAATACCTGGGTGCTTACGTGTATTACGGCAAACTCTCATGACAAACGTCACACGGTTTGCGTTCTACTAGAAAATTATTTTCTGTATCTTATCAAAGTAGCTGTCACTTTCGACCAGACGATGACAATCTTCAAAGTGTAAATTTTAAGAAGCAGTCTGTTTGCATCAGCACATTCATGGGTTTTACATAGGCTGTATTGACTAATTGAAAATTGAAGGAAATGAATCATTTATGATTCAGACCAGTTATAAACGCCCAATTTCAACAAATCGTAGAAGTACAAACAAGCAAAACGATAACCAAAATTAGCAAAAAAAAAAATCGCTCCAATATCAAGGGGAAAAAATAAGAAAAACCATTCACATTGTATAGAATGTAGGCGTGGTTCTGGTTGGAGCACACCCAATTTCTACGCATCGTCAAAGTAAGGCAAATTGGGGTGATGTGAGAAAGGCTTTCATTTTGGATGATAATTTTTTTTTTTAAATAAGTATTTATTTTTTCTTTTTTTAGCTTATGTAATCGCCTAACAAACCACAATTGAATTTTTTTAAAGTTTACAAATTTGAAGAATTTTTTCGAAGCCTGAAAAGAAAATGGAATTTTTGGATATTCAGAAATTGTGGGGTGTTTTATAGACACTACTATCCCAACGGGCCGGAAAATCAGCAGCTTCCTATAGGAACAAAATGTCAGCACTTTATTTTGTTGTTGTGCGAGCGAACAACTCATAAAGCTTGAAAACAAAACTGAACTGCTGACCCAAAGCTTTCCAAGAGAGGAATTTTAAAGCAATTCAAAGTAAGCTAAATTGGAGTGCTTTTTTCCTATGACACAATGTTACCATTACAATGGTGTGTCATACGTCGAGTCAGCACTTTCACACTTTCAGCTGACTTTTAAGCACTCAAAAAGACCTTTTCCAGTGCTTTTTTCACGCTTAACAAATTGAATTTTTTGATAAATAATCTTTATTGAAATAGGAAAAATATGAAAATACTGACTAATTAATAATTCGTATTAGGGGTATTCACACTGACTTGGGTAGATTGGCAAATGCAGTACATTTTGTTTTTGTAAAGTGCCAGTCTACCCAAGTACCTATCAACCTACTGTCACTAATTTTGTACTCGATAACATTTTTGTATTTCTTGCCCATCTGGCAACCCTATGAATTATTGCTTCTTTTGCTCTTTCTTTTGTCTACTTTTACTGTTTGAAATTAATTGTCGTTAAACTCCATTAGACCCCTTTTCCACACGGCAATTTTTCTTGCCGGCAAGTCGAGTTTGGTGGCAATCGGAACGAGACGAAAGGGGACGAGTACAGACTTGCTCGTACCGGCAAGTTTTCTTTTGTGCTGTTCTTTCTTTGATGCTTCTTTTTATTGTTATTCGTCAACTTAAGATGCGTGCGCATTAGTGTAAAACCATATATAGATAAATTTAGCATTGCCTTCGTGTGTTTGTGTTGAAAATGAGCTTTTCAGATACAAATATAGAGTTTTTTAAAACAGTTTTACTTCTTTTTGTAAACATTATTGAATATTAAACGTTATTGAACCTTAACAAAAACTATTTCACAACACGAATGTCAGACAAGTTAAATCGTAATTGCTCAAGAACTCTTGCTGAGTGGAAAAGCAAATGGCAAGTCCAAAAGAGAATCGAAAACTTGCCGGCAAGAAAAATTGCCGTGTGGAAAAGGGGACTTAGAGATCAGACGTGCGGTAAATTACAAAGAACATTGAAATAAAACTACTTAAAATATTAAATATCTGTTAATTAATTAATTTTGGCCATCGTGTGACACTACCAATCTGCTCTAGCTGACCCCCTGACTTGTTTGGGTATATTGTTTTTTTGCCAAATTGAGTACCTTTTTCCATGTGTTACTACCTTTCGCAAAAATAGGCAATAATTGACCTAAGGGCATCAAATTTACAATATTTGTTGTCAAGGCTAATATCTTGAATAATACACAAAAAATATTGTCACACACCCTATTTCCGCCCACAAGTTGATGAAAACGCTATATTTCAGACAAATTCGGTTGTATTGGACTAAAATTTTGTAATTTAGTTCGTATGGCTACTATCGACAATAGTCTTAGTCGAACTATAACTACGTTTAATTTTCAGAAATTTCAATTCCTGAGTTGTGCATGTTTTTATAATGAAACCTGGTTTATATTTGCTATGAGACCAAGTGGTGGTCACTAAATATGTAAATTTTGCCACGCCTACTTTTACCGCCCTTCTATATATATAAAATCGTTCGTGCGGTGTTTCTTAAGATCTCAGGAACGGTAACACCTAAGGCAACCAAATATCAAAATATCTGTTAATATCTCGGTTAATAAAGTTAATATCTTGGTTAATAAAAAAAAGCCACAAACCCTTTTACCGCCAACAAATCCATAAAAATGCTATACTTCGGACGGTTTCGATCGTATTAGACTAAAATTTGGTAATTTAGATTATTTAGATTGGGTGTCCACGCCCTCTTTTGCAGCCCACAAATCAATAAAAATACTTTATTTAAGGCAATTTTGGTCGATAAGACTTAAGTTTAGTAATTTAGTTTGTATGGTAACATTTGGAAACAGTACTAAAAATGGGCGTGGTTGCTCTATAGCAACGTCCACTTTTTCATAAATCATTAAAATTGACTACTGGGTCGATTGCGCTGAAATTTTGGTAGTCGATTTGTTTCGCCTACGAGATAGTTTAGGAAAATTTTGCCAAACACCTTAGCTACTTTCGGAAACTGAACAAAAAATGGGCGTAGTCGCATTACAGTTATGCCAGTTCAGATATACAAAAAATTTAAATCTTTTCCGATTTTCATGAAAATTCTTATGTGGCAGTAAGCCAGTATGTGACAGGACAACGTTTTACCCTGGATTACTAATATTCACGTTAAATAATACTCGTATATAGAATAACTTTTTTACGCCCAATTAATCGCGCATAAAATGACAAAAAATGATTTGGTGGCAGCCCTCTTCCACTCATCTCTCGTCAGATACATAAGCCGGAGAGATCAAACAAACATGCAGCACTGCCCAAAACTATTCTAAAAAGTACTCAATTGCAATTTAGGGTGCTCGCAATAACCAAAAGTACTCAATCTACCCATACTCAACTACCCAAGTCTGTGTGAATACCCCTATTAATTTGATTCGGCCAAGTGATTTGATTTAACTTTTTGATTCTTCTCGTCAATATCGGCCGAAGGTAGTACGGTTGTTTTCCAGCTGCGTTTTGATTTTTGAGCTGGTAAATTAAACTTTAGAGGACCTTTCAATGCACTGCGAAGTGATGCATCAGAGATATGCTCGGCTGATATTGATGATGATGATAGAAGCTGATGTTGTCATTCTTCATGTGCAGCGGTATTGAGGGGACCATCATCGTCATTAGAGAATTGGAATTCACCGCTTAGCTGAGACGTCATGAAATCTGTGACTGTCAATCTATCTGGATCGTATGGAAAAATGCAAGTATCTTCAAACGTCTTTATGATATTCTATCTCTAGGTATCTCTTCTCTGCTATCTCTTAAGAGGTGTTCACTCGTCTGTCAAATTATTGAAGTATATCGCGATTTTTTACTCTCTTTTACTCACTCTAAAATTTTTGATTTATTTCTGCTCACACATGATTTTTTGATTGAAGTACCGATGCAGGCATTTGTTACTCTTCTGCCTACTTTTCTGTCTACTCTTCCTTTTTTCCCTTCAAAAAACTGCTTTTGTGTTCAAATAAGTAATTTTTTTAGAAATCATTTGCTACTAAACAACAGACAAGTAAAAACATGCAACCCTGTGACTGATTGATGCATGTCTGGAGCTCAATAAAAATTTTGACTGATTCGATGAAAAGTAAGACGCAGAGAGTTGATTTTTTTTTAACATAAGAAAGCAACAACAAATTTTGATTGATTCAATCATTTGACAGACGTGTGAACACCCAATAACAAATCTCGGTATGTATCTGAAATTAGCACAATATGATGCAACTCTAAAACACGACCGATGCACAGTAGTTCAGTCTATATAAAGGTGCGGTCAAAAATCTATATCTCTAAAATAATTAAATATCAAATAAAGCAATGAAGTTTGGCAGTTATGTTCAATGTGAAAACACACTCCTATGTTCCAGGCATGTACCGAATTGAAAATTGTTTGTTGCTTTTATATTTGGGGTAAAAAATCACATTTAAGAATACTAAAAATAAAAATTTAGTGTTTTAAATTTATTAATTATAATACAACATGCAACGAAATAAACTCATTAATGACTTAATTAACTAACATGAATATGATGATTTGGTATTTTTGAATTAATTCGAAATTCATTGAAAACATAGCAAATCTAAAGCGGCTTTCGATAACAAACTCATTTTTTTGCATGACTCAAGGATCTCAAAAGTAATCGGTTAAGAAAATCCGTATATGTGGTTTTTTTCAGATTTTTCCATGCTTCAGAACATATCACAATTTTTTTAGACAGTTATTTTTTTAACAAACAAATATTGCTGAAATTGACGCACAAAAAAAAATTCATGAAAATACAGACAAAAAAAAAAATACCTCTTAATTATAAATGTCAATAACTTAAAAAAAATTTTTTCGACTCAAAATTTTGAGAAATAATTGTGCTAGCAAATAGCTACCGATTTATCGCATTTTCATTAAAAAATAAAAATAGTTGAAAAAAAAGTGATACGTTTCACGAATTCTGACCGGTATACAGTGTTGAGCAAAACAAAATCAGTGCGTTGCTACAAAATCATGTATCTTTTTAAATATTGGGGACACACACAAATTATTATGGGAACCAAAGTATATACTCATACATCATATTAGAAACAAATCATATTAAAATTTGGTTTTGTTTCTTTTATTAAATTTAAAATTAATGTGACTACATTCAATTGGTCTGAGAGCAAAACAAAAGTAACATAATTAATATTTGGTTAAGATATTCTTGATAACCGCTGCAGATCTGAGCGGCATCGACTCTATTAAATTAGATATGTTGGTATAAGATATTTTTTCCCAATTAAGTTTCAGGGCTTTATACAGTGCAGTCTTATTGAAAAACCTTTGACCAGAAACTTTTACCTTCGAAATCCCAAAAAGATTTTCTATGGGATTCAAGTCATTGTGATTGTGCCGGCCAATCAAGGACTTGAATCCCACTGCCTCTTATGTAATCTTTGTTGAGCTTTGAAGTGTGCTTCGGGTCGTTGTCGGGCTGAAACGTTCACTGAAGCGGCATATTCCACTCTGCTTGTGATCGCATTTTGCTTTCTAAAATGTCTTTATATACAAATTAATCCATAATTCCATTAATTTTAGAAATATTTCAACTTCATTATAGGAAAAACAAGTCCAGACCATAATCCAACCGCCTCCGTGCTTATTATTTATTTTTCAGTTTCGGGCTTCAAGTCTTGTACTTGGGTGGCGCAGTACCGTGCACATCCCATCTGAATTAATAAAGTTGAACTTTGATTCATCGCTCAAAAACGGTTTTCCATTTTTGAACGGTCCAATTTAGGTGCTCTTTTGCAAGACTAAGTCTAAAAACAATAAATTGCAACTCGTTGTCACAATTTCAGACAGAATTGTTTAAATTATAAAACCTCACCTTGTTTTTTATGCCTAGATGTAAGCAAAGGTTTCTTTGCTGGTCTGTAACTTCTTAAATCGTTCTCAACGGCTCGTCTTCGAACAGTGCTGTGATGGATATCTAAATCAAGTGTCTGAACAACCTTTTCCGATGTGGCAAATGGATTTCGTTTGAACACGCCACTAATGTTCCTGTCATCACGCAGCGATGTCTTTCGCTGCCGCCCTCTTTAATGTACCATTGTTACGTCTTTTGTGATGTTATACTTCTTTAATAATCTGCAAACTATTGACCTTTTAATATCAAACTGTTTCGCGTTAGATATTTCCGAATTTCCCTTTTTATATTCGGAAAGAGTTTGTTATTTTAGAGCTTCACATCAAACTATTTATAATGTGCCATTGTAAATAGAACAGTCAAGGGGTCGTCCATAAACTACGTTACTGATTTTCCGGTTTTTTACCCCCCCTCCCCCTGCGTTACTTTTCGTAGTGCTTTTCAACACCCCTCCCCCCCATAAAGTAACGTGACATATGAAATTAATTCATTCGAATGATTATATATTTTGACTACCCAGTAGTTCCAGTCTTGAAGAAATCTCAAATGAATCATGTACGATTTTTCTTGATCCCTGACGAAACATGCTGATTTGGCCATACATTTCATTGGCGAAAATTTCATATCAATGTTCCAAATTCGTGCAAGACGCAATGCAGAAACGTCGGGATTTATCATGCACGAACCCAATATCGAAATATTGAGGAAGTTTCGTTCACGAAAAGTAGACAGGAATATAAAGAAAATTCGTCGAGGAATTAAAATCGAAACGTGCTTCTGGACCAAATTCAACGTCGTACGATATATTTGATAGGGGATACAAATATTTTATCCTCTCTCAATTCTATTGGAAATCGGCGTTATATTGGTTTCGTAATGGCCTAACGCCACCACACCGTATGTTTTGCAGGTCCACTCGGGCAGCTGTCCAAGCCCAACGTTTCACCATTGCCTTGATGCCACACAGAACCTCACGTTGTAGTGATAATTTGTTCTTTAGTCGTACGGTAAAGTTGGGGAATAGTCTCCCTGCGAGCGTGTTTCCTGTCAGTTTTGAGCTGTGCAAATTTAAAACAAATCTTCACCGAAACTACTCCATCTTTGTAACCTCTAACTAACTATCACCCAACTTCCAAATCAACGCAATGCTCATACATTTATAAGAAATATCATCTGAGCTTTCAATCTACAAAACAGAAAAAAATATATCAAGTTGTCAAATCAAAACAGTGGTGTCAATGAATATTTAAATACTATCGAAAACCATCAATAGGCAGTCCAAAAATATCGATAGTCACGATATTGTGAAATTATCGATGGTATCGATAGTGTCATCGATAGTTTGCGAACTCTATAGTTTAGCCTCTGGACGATTTGGCGAATTACAACAATCATGAATATCTTGAAGGGGAACGGGTCGAAATTTTCCTTACAAAAATTGCCCTTGAAAACATTCACCCTCACAAAAATTCCACTTCCAAAATTGTGCCTTTTTAAAATGTCCCTTTTTTTAAATTGTACTTTATAAAATTACTCTTTACGAAATTACCCCTTTTACGAAAAGCGCGCGCTTTTCCACAGTATCAACATATTATTTTTTAAATTATTTCATGTACAATTTCGTAAAGGTGAATTTTGTAAAGGGAAATTTTGCGAAGGGGAAATTTTTTAAAGGACAATTTTAAAAAAGGGCAATTTTGTAAAGTACAATTTTGTTAATGAAATTTTGTATGAGGCCAATTTCGACCCCAACCCATCTTGAAGTTGTTGTAATAGAGTGGAATGAGTTAGGAGCTGATAACCGCTACTTTGCATTACATTTTGTATGAATTTTTTTAAGTCCAGCAGCTCATGCAGAAACTTCCTTTAAGAAATCATCACGAAAAGTTCGTCAATGATGCCGCGAACTACTGGGTAGCTCTGACAATTTTCACTAGTATTAGTGACTAGTATGACTAGATACATTAAAGGAACAATTGGAAAAAAACCAATAATTAGTATCATCTGTAAAAGCTATTCCATCTGCGATCCAAGATTCGATGCTCTCAATCACTGGGATAGAAGAAGCTGTTAGCTTTGTTGAGGGTTCTTCTTGAGGATGAAAATAGAATTTTTCATCCGATTCTATGTCGACCCATTCAGGTGAATCCTCATTTCTAACGCAAAGAAATTAACCTGGTCTTTGACAGAGTACCCTTAAAGGCTGCACCCGAGCTGCACCAAGTTCTGTGTTTTTGTGTAAATGCTTTCTGAAAATTGATTTATTTAAATAGTATTTTTTATTCCGATTTATTGTAAACGATTTAATACAAACTTATGGCAATTCATAGAAGTTTTAAAAACGAAATACAAGCCGCAGGTAGGACACGACCTTGAACCGATTTCTTCTTTCTGAGAAGGACAGTACATGTCATACGGTATCTACTTTGATCAAGAACATTCAGGCCTTAACGTCAAAGCCTGTCGCAAAAGCAAAGACCCAAATTTTTCAGACGTGTGCTGAGATGGTGAAGGAATACCAAAAGGTTCCTATGTCGAGGGAAAAAGTGGTGGAAGAAAAAACAAAAATAACCATCAATTTAGACGATCAAACATAAACATGTAAGGTTAAAAATTTTTGAAATGATTGTGTTATTAATTAGAGGTTTTTCGTCGATTTTTTTAATTTTTGGTGACGTTACAATATCTAAACACCTCCCCCCCTACCGTTACTTATCGTAGTGCATTTAAAAACCCCTCTCCCCTAAATTGGTAACGTAGTTTATGGACGACCCCCAATGTCACAACAAGCCCAAAAACAAAACTAAACTTAAATGTTTATGACCCACAAACAACACTTTTAGGGCTTTCAAAGCTTCTTAACTATCAGATAGTAAGCAGATAGTCATGGAAAATATTTCATTCACCTGAAGCCAAGTTATCGCTTCATGTATTGTGGCAACTTTACACGGTTAAAAATCTTGGAATAAATTTAAGTCCACCTAAATACTACTGCATAGTTTTTAACCAGGAGGTTTAAAATTTAAACCTTCACCAAAAATAACCCATAATTTAAACTTTTCAGTACTATAATTCAAACCAAAGAAATATTGCAATGCTGAAACTCAATATTAGGCTATTAGGTTCATATGCTTGTGCATTACTTTAGTTTCGTATAGCGCAATAGCCCAGTGGTTAATGTAGTGAGCGTACAAACTGGGTGTCTCCGGTTCGAATCTCGCTGTATTTTTTATTTTTTTATATTTCAATTCATGCTTGTACTAAATTTTAAACCAATGCTGTATTTAAACGATTTTTTAGTACTTTGCAAATACTAGGATTTGAAACCAAAGCTGGTGTAGTCATATATAAAAGCACAGAAAAGTTTCAATTTTATTCCAAGATTTTTAACTGTGTAGCTTGGCATACACTGCATTAGACTGCTCCACCTTCTTTGCTATCTAATTTTGATCCATCTATATATCGCGACGTGAGCACCATTTTTTACTTTTGGGTTTTTTTTTAATGGAATTTATTCTTTAAGTGGTTTTTCTCTTTTTCAGAAACCCTTTCTGTGTTTTGACAAAAAATTTTTGAAATATTAACAGAGCTATTTAGTTCTATCTGCAAAAAAGCTGATGCGCTTAGTTCCAGAAGGTTTTATCTGCAATCAATTTCAATGCTGTTCCAAAAATAGAATACATTGCTGGAGCTAGTTTTTCTAAAAATTCTAAAATGTTAAGTACCAACTGGAATTGATCCGAGGCATTAAAAATGTTTTTTTTTAATATTATTTATATTTTAAAGCAGGGTTGCCAACTCATACCATTTGGCCCGGAGACTCCGGTTTTGAAGGGTCGATCTCCGGGCTCCGGCCCTCACAGATTTTCTCCGGCTTTCGCACTTTAAGAATTTTTTTTAATAAAAAAATTACAATTATATAAAAATGTAATATAAAATTATTTTCTTCGAAAATTTTTTTGAAACTAAAGTCCGTATGCACTTAAGCTCTTTAAAAGCATGACAACAAAAAATTATTCTTAATGATGTGGTCAGAGTTTATAAAAAAAGGTTAGTGTATTTTAAAAAAATTTAACAAATTTGAGGAAAGCTCTCAAAAAGACATTTCTATGGAAATTCCAAATTATTTATATATTGTGAAGCACGAACTCATACTCGAACGTGTATAAGAGGTCTAGAAAATTACACAGTGGGACAGCCAAAACGTGAGTAAGAAACCGACAAATGTGTTCAATTATTTCCGACTCCTTATCACGAATCTGGCACCCAAATTTTTTTATCACATCAGGACTTTGAGAAAACCGTGATTCAAGGTCAAAAAATTCTACGAAGAGGAATCAACTTGAATCGTCAAAAATAAAAGTGGTACTTGATTTTTGTATATGGCAAAGATGTTTGTTAAAAGTTGATAAAAAATTGTCTTTCATACTTCCATCCCCCACCCACTTTTTTAACCTTATTTTTACGTTTTTCAAAATGAATTTGTTTTAGCATAGCTGTATTATGCAAACCATTGAGATATGTAATATTACGTGTTGGCAAAAAATCATCCCCTTAAAAAAACATATAGGGTCTTCCAACAACAAAATTACCCTAGATCCACTATATCAAAACAATTCACCCCCAAAAGGCAAAATTAATTCTTTTTCACTTATATGATGTAAACTTTTGAAATATGGACTCAAAAGTTCCATAGGGTTGTCAAGATCTCCCAAAAAAATTTTAGGAAAAAAGAACATGTCTCCCTCTACTGCAAGAACAAAGTTGTTTTTTGAGAAAAACAGGTAAAAATATAGATATCAAAATGCTTAGATTTTTGTAAGAAAAACTACATATGTCTTAAAGTAAAAGTAAATACAGACTTTAACTAAAAATATTTTGCCAAACACGATGCCTTTCTTAATTTTTACCCAGAGTGTACGGTGTGAAGGATATTCGAATCTAAAGGTACTCCCGAGATAGCTCAGAACTTTTGATTGTTGTCTGATTGTCTAAATTTTGGTGGTATTGATTAAAGTGTTTACGTTTTCCTTAAATTTGGCAAATTAATAATTTGCATATTTTTGCATATGCATTTTGTTGTTTCTGAGAAATGTATGCTTTACTGAAATTTTTCAACTTTTCCGAAAACATGAATGTAAGGTGTTATATATCGAGCACCAGAAGTGGTACCGAAGGTAATTTTCTCAATTTTGATTCTTCAAATATTTCTGAACAACACCCTTTCCAAGAGTATCTATTAAAAACACCAGGATAAAGACCACCTTTTTTCTATTTCGATAACTTGAAAAAAATGTTACTTTCTAGCATGAAATTTATTATTTCCTTAAAACACCTCACCTCAGCATTGACAACTATGTTATACTAAAATTTCGAGCTTCTGAATTAGCCATTCTCAATTGACTTATTGTTTTTAAGAAGTGGTTTAAAGAAATAATTACCATAAAGGAGATAAGAACATAATAGTTAAATTTCATGCAAGGAAATATTTTTATTTAGATATAAAAATAGGAAAAATATTTTTGGCCTTTTCCTGATGTTTTAAATAAATATTTTAAGACAGGGTTTCTTTGAAAAACATTTGAAAAATCCAAATTGAGAAAATTATTTTCGGTACCACTTCTGATGCCCGAGATATAACACCTTATATTAATATTTTTGGAAAAGTTAAATAATTGCGATCAAGTATACATTTCTCAAAAACAAGAAAATACATATGCGAAAAATATGCAAATTATTAATTCGCCAAATTTAAGGAAAACGTTGACACTATAAGCAATACAACAAAAATTTAGAAAATTAGATAACAATCAAAATAATTGTGCTATCTCGAGTGTACCTTTAGATTCGAATATCCTTCTCACAGGAGACTGTGGGTGAAAAACGAGAGTGGCATCGTATTTGGCAAGATATTGTTAGTGAAAGTTTGTATTTACTTTTACTTTTAGACTTTAAGACTTTTACTTTTCTTACAAAAATCTAAGCATTTTGAGATCTATATTTTAACCGGTTTTTCTCAAAAAACAACTTTGTTCTTGCGGTAGAGGGAGACATGTTGTTTTTTTCCTAAAATTTTTTTGGGAGATCTTGACAACCCTATGCAACTTTTGAGACCTCTTAGAATGTGAAATTCGAGAAAGAAATCTAAATTCGATACGCCTTATTGTCTATATCTCAATAGTTTGAATTAATTTTGCATTTTGGGAGACTATAGTTTGGATATGGTGGATCTAGGGTAATTTTTTTGTTGGAAGATCTTATAAGTTTTTTAATAGGGATGATTTTTTGCCAACACATAATATTACATTTCTCAATGGTTTGCAGAATACAGCTATGCTAAAATAAATTATTTTCGATAAACGTAAAAATAAGGGTAAAAAAGGGGGTGGGGATAGAAGTATGAAAAACAATTTTTTATCAACTTATAACAAACATCTTTGCCATATTCAAAAATCGCGTACCACTTTTAGTTTTGACGATTCGAGTTGATTTCCCTTAGGAGAATTTTTTGACCTTGAATCACGGTTTTCTCAAAATCCTGATGTGATGGAAAAATTTGGGTGCCAGATTCGTGATTACTCACAAAAATAAAGGCTCTTTTTGGTGCACTGTGTTATTAATGTTGAATAAAATGTTGACGAGCTTTTTGATAAAGTTAACTATATCAATAAACCCTTGCCAACATTAAAGAGAACCATTTCATCGGTAGCTGATATTTGGATAGCAATTTTAAAAACCAATTAAAAACTAGAAATTAAGCAACTTGGTATGAAAGTGTTCGGCATACCAATAAGCAACGCATTCATTGATCGTTTATTATAATTGAGTCTGTATGAAGAGCCGACAGAAACAAAAGAAGCACTCGTTTGGTAAAAGAATAAATAAATAAAGAACGAATAAATTTTTATTTTGATTGACAACACTCGGATCAGCAAGAACTTGTTAAAAGCTCAAAATCGCAACTCAAATATAATTTTTAAAATGTGTTATATTGACTCAGATTTAGTCTTTTTTTAAATATACAAATTGTTATGCACTTTTTGTTAAAACAATAAATTATAAGATTGTTTATTATATTTACGTATAAAAAATTAAATTTTTATTCTAAAACAAATATAAAAAAATAATTAATTTGAGAAAATGAAAAAAAAAATTATGCTAGAAAAGCTCCGGGCGGGGAGCTTCCAAGAGTTGGCAACCCTGTTTTAAAGCCAAAAATTATGCAGAAAAAGAAGACTTAAGAAACTTTTGGGGCAAGACTTTGACTATATGCTTTGGTCTCCAAAGCGTTATATCATTACCAAGAGGAAATGTAAGTTGTTTTTACTAAAACCTTAACCCTAGAGAGGTAATCATATTTTACACACGTTGCAGGTAATCTACGTGGGATCGACGTAGTCCAGTTTAAAATTTTTGTTTTTTGAAAAGAATATAAAGGGGGCCCCCCCAAAATTTAAAATTAGGTAGTATAAGTGTTTTTTATAAATAAACTTAAACTTAATTTTGAAATGTTTATTTAATTTTTCTAAAATATGTTAAGGAACTCATTTTGGACCTTATATGCATTGAGTCAAATAGCATTTAAAATAGAAACATAAAAATATTCTTCATGAAATTTATAACATTTGCTCACTAAATAGTTTAAATTCACAATATAAAAAAAATTTTAAAATATATTAATTTTAGCAAGAAATGCAAAGTTCAACTTTAAGCTCACCACATATAGTGGAATTGCATGTCTTGCAAGCAGTCTTTGTTATTCATTGTTTTGTACGAGGACAATTTTATAGTATAACTAGACAAGGTAATGTAAGAGCCGAATGTGATCTCATTTTTAGTGATCAACACTGTCAAAATCAGCCATTTTGCCATTTTGCAAATAAAACTTTGACTAATTGAATTGAACATTGTGTGTTTAGTGCCAACAAAGTTTAAATACTTAGAATTCAAGTGATTAAATTATTTTTTGTTAAAACTTTGACTTCTTATCTTTGTTTACATTTTGCCTTTTTTTTGTTCTCTCATCGTATTCTCATCAGCTGCAAATTTTGTATGAGCTGTGAAATTTGTTTTGACAGTTTTGGTAAACGGCTCTCCTAAAGGTCCAATTATAATAGAAGTAACGTAATATGGTCTAATGTAAATTAAGTAGCGTGTTCTTTCACTTAATGTTTCAAACAATACTTTCTTATACAAGTGATTATAATAAACGTAACGTAATATGACGGGACGTAAAGATTCGTGGAATTTGGATTTCTACGCTATTTAACATTACGTCTTGTTGCTCAGTTGTTCTTTGACTGAACATTGAGGTTAGATTTACTACGCTTTTTGTTGAGTTTTTGTTATTAATGTATTAGTTCTATATATCCACAGCTATGGATGACGAAGTTTTAATTGAACTTGTACGGGAACGTGCAATTATTTACGACAAACTACTGCCTGGCTACTACCTATTATAATTGCTGTAACGTTTTTTTACATTATGTCCCGTCACGATGACAGTTGACAACATTTCGTTACTTAATATTACGTCTATTATAATTCGACCTTAACACTAGCTTGTCTAGTTAAACCATAGACAATACCCAGTTGGCTGTTTCCTCAAGGATTCATGGAGGACTCATGAGAAAAAATTCCCAAGCGCCGACAAAACTTGCGGAGTCGCCCATACAAATCGTGCAGGAAAATTTAATATAAGTGTCTAAATTTTCGCCGACGAAACTTTGAAAGAAAAATGCAAGAAATTTCATTAACGAAAGTAAGAGTAAAATATGTAGTAAATTTCGGCAACGAAATAAAATCAGATATATGAAAGAAATTTCTGCAACGAAAATAGGGAGAAAATTTCACCCACGAGAGCAAGACGAATTTTATTGTTTTTGTTCCTTTATTACAAATTTATATAATAAACCTTTTATTTACCACCTTTTTATTAAAAATTTTATTCAATTGCATTTTTGCACAACTTTTCAACTTCTGAACATTTGCTTGATAATAAAGCGGCGTAGCCAGATTGGTGCGTTGCAAACCGTGAGGCCACATGCCGGTAGGAGAAAATTGTAAGAAAGTTCGCTAGTAAATCATTATATGGTGTTTTACAATGTTTTCGTATTTTATATTTTTTGACATTTTTGACACTTGTAGTGTCATTATCATTATTATCTTTAGGGAAGTTATCTCTTGTGGTCGCTCGTAGAGTTCATCATTATTCAATCATTATTGTGAACCCATCCTAAAACTGTTTAAATAAAAGCATTGGATAATCCTCTCTGTGAGACATTTTGAGGCTCTAGAACGCAAAAATAATTTTACAAATTTTGGTGTGTTTTAATTAATAAACTGAAATCTGCGGTCTTCTTAAATCACTCTGTATATCAAGAGTTTTGAGGTAGAGCATAATGTTTAGTGCGTCTGACGGAGAGGTTCTTACTTCTCTCCACTGAACTATTACTAAAATATGCATAAGAAACCTTAATTTTGACCCTCAAAATTTGAACCAAATCGTAGATATGAAGTGTAAATTGTGATCAAAATGGCGGTGTCAAGAAGTATTCGGTCCTTTTTTTTAAAGTATCCCAAGACACTCAGCAGAGCTCCAACAATTTTGTTGGATTGCCTTAAAATTGGATATGCAGCTTCTCAGAATTATTTTCTAGATAAGTTTATTTTCTAGCATTTTAGATTGTTTCGTCAAATAATAAAATTCGATGAATCTCTCTTTTACTAGGTTTCAATAAGATAATACTCTTTAAATTTTATTTTATGCTTTCACTGGTCAAGTATTCAACGGATCTACAACAGTTGTGCTTGCTCAACGCACTATTGCTTAAGTAAATAAATAAAAATTCGCCCCTATTCAAAAATGATTCATGACCAGCTTATTTTAGAAAAAAAAAACATGTTGCACAAGCAATAAATTTATTAAAAAAATATTCATGACACAAATAATAAGCACTAAAGCACTAAAAAATAAATGTTTTTTTAGATATATGTAAGTTCTAATCGTTATTTTTAAAACGACCATGGTTTTAGAAACGAGAAATGTTTTTATTATTTTTCTTACTAGATTAATATTTTTTTTTCTGTTTAAATAATGTTTTTAATAATATGTGTTTCTATGACGACTACAATTTGAAGATATGTGTCGTCAACATCGTTAAATCAAAGAAATCTATTGACAGCTGTGTATCAATAAACAGCATCAAAAATTTGACCTTTTCTCAAGCGAAACAAGAATTTTTTTTACAGAACAAGATCAAAGAATTAATCACACGAAAAAAAAGCTATGTACATAATTTGGCACACTTTTAAGTTCGAATATGCCACGGTTTTTTGTGGTTTTGCAGCTAAAAAAAATCAATATATACGTAATATAAATAATCTTTATATCTTCTAAATGCGCAACGAAAGCAAGTTGTGGTATTCGCTTAACTTTTTGAAACATATCGATCAGTTATTTATTTTCAAGCTATCGTTAATTTGCTGATTTACCTATTTTTCAAATTAAAATTATTGTGTTTTCATTTATCTTCACCGCTGATTTGAAGGTTATTTTGAGCAAAGTCATGCAACAAAAATTTGACGCCATTTAATTTGGCGCTTCATTTTGGCGTTGAATTCATTCATACGAGTAAGCGTGAAATTAGCCAAATCTTGATTTTCATAGTAGACAGCCGTGAGTCGGCAAATTTGGCTGACACACACAGCGAGGGGCGGGACTAAACAGTTTTATAAATGAACAATATTTTATACAGATATATTGACAAAGCAAGGCCAGGATCGACAGAAAACAATTAGTTCATAATTACAATAACACAACACGTGCCTCCAATCTTTCAATCAAGAATCCAAATTAATGGCCACAGTTCGTAGAAGTGAGCTATCGTCTTGCAATTTTGTACATATTCAGGGGTGTTATGGAAACCGACAATTGTCAGAATTGGTTTTGAATTTGACAAAGATTTTATTTTGGTGTCATAGGAACCGATTATCGATTTAGAAACTGGTTTAATTTTCGAAATTGGTTTTGTGTTTCTTAATCGATAATCAGTTTCTTTGACACCAAAATGATATGTGTATCAATTTCATAACCGATTCTGACAATTGTCGGTTTCCATAACACCCTTGATTAATTCTATTGATGATCTAATGTTAATTAACTTTATCGCCAGTTTCGCGTGAATAAAAACTCATTCGAATATTCTTATTTATCTTACCCTAAAAATTTTCGCGCATCGGTAGATTCGCTCGAATTACAATTCCCTTCGAAATCAGCTGTTGCAATTCCAAGTTACAACTGCTCTTCAAAAATAAGCAAAGAAAGAGGAAACAATACATATGGGCAATTCACAGTTTATTGTAATATACTAATATTTTAATGTGCTAATTTTTGACAACTGTGAGCACAACTTAAGTGAAACATATTTATTAACAGCGCTGGAATCTTTAATATTCAGCTAAGATGTTAAGGATTAAAAGTTAAACAATTAAATATTCAGTTTTATTGAAAACTTCATCGAAATTACTTACCAGCCAACTCTTTTTGGAGGGAGATTACGATTTCCGTGGCGCCGCGATTTGACAATGGATTCAGAAAGGTCTTTAACAAAAAATAAGAATGGCCGAAGGAAAAATCGATTAATCGATTTGTTTTAAGTTATCGATTTTTAAGAAAAAATTTTGTATTAGATGTTTTAAGAAAACTATTTATATTTTTCTAAGTGTATAACCGATATTGCTGATTAAGGTGTTATTTCTGTGTCGATACGCAATAACAGCTTAAGTCATATTTCAAAGTTTCCTGAAATCTTGCTTCAAAGTTTTCAATCGCCATATAAGTTATATGAAATGTTCTTTTGTTTTTGCGTCATATCTTTGGCTGAGGTCATGCTAGAAGTTCTAGATTTTGTGTGTTCATAATGACATATACGTGGAACACAACATTATCAATAACTCAGTTCTGTCTTAAATCGACTTAAGCTATTATTGCTTTATATTACCTTTATATTATTATTTTAAGGCCTTTATATTAATTTTAAATGAATCAAATCCGTTGAGTATTTAATATTTTATAGCTATTTGTATTTGCTTATATAAAACCGTTATTGTCTCAAAAACTACCGTTATTACTATGGATTATGAAAAGTAATTAGTAAAAGTAACTAAGGATTTTTGTTTTGAATTCTTATTCCATATTTTCTTATATCATTTCAATATATATTTGTTCTTAAGGAAACATTGTAGCTGCAATATTTATATGAATGAATAGGATTTTCTAGCCGGCGAAAAAATTTGAAGTTTTTATTTGATCAGTTTTGGACAATGCAATAGCAAATAGCAATTTTTATTAATTTTATGTAATATAGTGTAAATTGTAAAGAATATATATATAAATTTTTGGTAATGAAAAGAGCTATAGGTCAGATTTTTTCTTAATTTATTTAAATTTAATTTGAATATATATATATATTAATATATATATATATATATATATATATATATATATATATATATATATATATATATATATATATATTAGGGCGGGTCAATTTGTATGGACGAATTTTTTGGAGGTCTGGCTCAGCGAAATTCGTAAAATACATGTAATTTCAAGACTTTTTCTCCACTACAGCATATACAAATTCTGAAAAAAAGCTTTGCGGACTTTCGTAAATAGATTTTGTTCTCAATTATAAAATATGAATGTATGAATGTATGTGTATGAATCTATTTACGAAAGTCCGCACAGCTTTTTTTCAGAATTTGTATATGCTGTAGTGGAGAAAAAGTCTTGAAATTACATGTATTTTACGAATTTCGCTGAGCCAGAATTTGACCCGCCCTAATATATATATATATTAAGGTGGATCAAAAGAAAAACATTTTTTCGACAATCATATTCTGGGAGCTGGATTCAAGTAGATCTTAAATCCAAAAGGATATCGAAATCGGTGGAACCGTCAGCCAGCGGTTTTGATTTAAAAAAAATCACTTTTTCGCCAAAAATCACCGGTTTTTTCGTCGTAACTTTTTATCAATCTAAAATAACTGCCTAAAAAATTGGTGCAAATGAAAGGTATCTGATTGTATCACCAAAGTTGTAAATAGGAAGATTTTTAGATTCAAGAAATTTTTTAGTGCAACAGTGTTCAGAATTCGGTCAACATTTTGGGTACTTTTCACTAAAATCGCTATAAATTTGCTTTTCATTCGCTATAAATATGTTAATTTTTGATTGGACCACGAAAAACGAAGCCTCTTCATAGCCACACCATTTGCAAAATAGTAAATTTTCTAAAATTTACTGAAAATAAGTGGATTTATAGATTATTGTGAAAAATACCCTTTCAAAAATACTTTCCAAAAAATTTAAAAAAAAATTCCACTGTTTTGATTTTTTTATTTTTTTTTTTTATATATATATCAATAGATTACACCAAGCCTTTTTGAACAATACTTATTTTTGACCGAATTCTGAATACTGTTGTACTAAAAAATTTCTTGAATCTAACCATCTTCCTATTTACAACCTTGGGGTCCAAGATACCTTTCATTTGCACCCAACTTTTGGTTAGTTATTTTAGATTGATAAAAACTTACGGCGAAAAAACCGGTGATTTTTGGCAAAAAAGGGGTTTTTTTTAAAATCAAAACCGCTGGATGACGGTTTCACCGATTTCGATATCCTTTCGGATTTAAGATCTACTTGAATCCAGCTCCCAGAATATGAGTTTCGAAAAAAATGTTTTTTTTACCCCTGAACAATATTTCAGTGGGCCCGATCCACCTTACTATATATACTTATATCATTTCATCAAATGAAAGGTTAAATTGTAAGCTTTAAAAATAAAATATAATTTTAGTACCTTAATGACGCAAACTTAGTAGAAAATATCGGTTTTTTTGATTACAAATTTCAAATATGATATAAATAGTTTTGCTTATAAAATTACAAATACGCTTGCAATGATATAAGTATTGTATATTATTAGCTGCGTTCCATTCGCTTCAAAATAATCCAGATTGATTATTTTTGCTATCCATAAAAAATTGTGATATGGCCTTTAAAAAATTTGAAACACAGGTGCCGCACCTGTATATTTTTATGAGCTGTCATTTAATTTTTTTAATTATTTGTTTGTTTGATACAATGACTATTAGGTAGACATGACAGCTACAGCATTTTCTCACGAGCTGCGACCATCGAATGTTAAACAAAAGAAAACAAAACAAACCATGTTTGTCACACACATTGGACGCATTCAGCGGAGCCAAAAATTGCACTTAAATTATTTAGATAATTGCATAATATTAATAATAATATTAAATTATTTACAATTCTTCTGACGTTTAGAGTAAAACATAATAAGAGAAACACATCGTTCACTAAGGTATCGCTACCATAACAGTTCACAACAGTTTTGAAAGACACATGTTCTCTTGACACCTAATAGTTATTGTATCATGATTGCTTGTTTGAATTTGATTTTGACTGCAACGGTAGTGCCCTCTACGAGTCGTTTTTCTTGCCGCTCCTTTGAGAAAATTTGTTATCGCGATTATATTAAGGCGAAAGGAACGCAGCTATCGAAAAGGTAATTTAATTATCTTTCAAATGACAAAATCTTTTAGATTCGTTGGATAATGGCAAAGAAATTGATGTTTTTTGAAGATATTCTAGCAAATAAAAAATCGATAGCTAGTTGAGTAATCGATTTTATGTTCGGCGAAACATTTTTGTTCTCTACTAGAAAACACTTGCAAATCGCGGCGCCCCGGAAATCGTAATCGTGCCCTTTTTGGTTCACGTAAAACAGCTCTTCACGAAATAACACATTACGGGTATTCATGCAAAGTGGAAATCTTATAATTTGAGCAATTACTTGTTTTTATCAGCAGGTTATAATAACAGCAATTTAAGTCGATTGTTCATTTGCAGCATATATGTCAGCTGCAATATATTTTCATACGCTGCATATGTTGCCAATAAGTTTTAAAGTTGCAATTTTCAATCATATATTTATTACTTTTGCACCACTTCACAAATTCTTACCTCTCTCATTTTTTTTTTGCCGGCTTCTGATAAGAAATTAATTAACTTTTGAAAAACAAAAACATCTGATAGATCATATTAGTTTGCCACCTCGTTTGCTCACCTAAATCGAAGAGCAAATATATCTGGTTTGTGCATAGTAGAATTAGAGAAGGTATATGCATTTCGGAGAGACAGACTGCCGGAACTGTCAAAACGAAGTTGACAGCTCATACAAAATCTGAAAACGATGAGAATGCGATAAGAAAGCAAAAATAGGCAAGAATAGCAAAATGCTTGAGTTTGACAATTCTGGCTATGAGAAAAAGAGAGCAGTCAAAAATGCATATACCTTTACTAGTTCTACCATGGGTTTGTGCAAAGGCTTCTCCATACAATTTTGACAGTTTATTTATACGGCTGATAAATTTAAACAGTTTATACCATTTATAAGGGTATTACCCATTTGCATGAATATCCTTACTAACACTCTACAAAAGCATGTTTTTGGGTATGTATAAAAATGGCAAAATTTAACACACATGTAAAACAAAAAATTAACAGGTAAAATAGTACGCCTCAGAATTAGCACATTAAACATTAATTAGCATGAACTGTGAATTGCCCAAATATTTTATTTTTTAGTGTTTTTTGACATTCTTAACACTTGCAGTGTCATTATCATTAATAACTTCAGAGATGTTCTCTTTTGTGGTCCCTTGGATAATTCAGCAGACTCTTCCTCACTCAGCTTTTCAAAATCCTTAAGGCCAGTTTTTCAATATGAGTTTAAACTTTAGTCAAATTAAACCTAGCCTAACTCACCAAAATTTGATGTTTAAACTCGGTTTAACTAGATATTTTAGCATTTGTTGAAGTTAAATTGACTTCAATTATCATATATTCAGCCCTATCGATAATTATTTATCACGCGGAATCGAAAAAGGGAATTTCAATTTTTAAGATAAAGCTTTAAGATTTAAAAAATTTCTAAAGCAAATTTGTTCATAAACGTCGATAACGATTTCGGTAGTACTAATATGACGATAGACGACGATAACTGCCGACGACGACTCATATGGTAGGGCTGAATAATTATAAGGTAGCCTTGACAGCTACCTATTTGCTCACTAGCTGCGACCATCGAATGCAAAAAAAAAGAGAAAACAAAATAGAGTGTGCAATAACAGCTGTTCATGTCCATTGCAGAGAAGGTAGTGTTAGGGCTGAATCCATGGCAAAATAACCAGTTAGGGCCGGCTCGCTTAGTACCCTCACGCGTCTACGAAGAGTGGAAAATGAAAAGGTTGAGTAGTTGTCAAAGTGACGAAGTTCGTAAAAACTTCAAATGAAATTAGAATATTAAATTGATATATTCTGAATTTTAATTGATCTTTCGGATTTTTTATTGATCTTTATTGAAGGGGACAGTACACCCTTGTAAGTAGTACACATCTGAATTTTCAAAAATTCAAATTTTTTATGATTGATTTTGGTTCAAAAGACCTTAAAGAATCTATTTTTAATGATAGAAAACTCAAAATTAATTTCTATGTTAAATGGTGAAGGTTTTAAAGGCAGACTTTAAAGCGCTTTTTCTAGAAATCACATTTTTCTAGAAATCACATTTTTTTAGTAGGCGGGAGTAATAAAAAAAAAAACTACTGAACTGATCGTTCTGAAATTTTAATATGTTATTGTACACATATAAATCTATAGATTGAAATACGGATAGAACGATCGGAAAAGAATTTTTTTGATTTTCAAGGGGTCCCAAAAATTGGCTTATTTCGAAATACGCCGCCATTTTGTCAATTTTCGCCAATGAGATTTGGCTTCGATGCTGATTAAAACCCTGTTTTTATTTTTTTTAAACGTTAAAATCACGCCCGCCATAAAAATAAAAATGCAAATTTTTAATAAGATATCTCTTTTCTTTCTTAACAAAAATTGCATTTTTAAAATTGCACTTTTTTAAAAATCCTGTCCACTTAATTTCTTTTGATCTTTTCTCAATATCAAATGATCTTTTCTGAATTTTTATTGATATATTCTGAACTTCAATTTATCTTTCCTAATTTCAATTGATTTTTATTCCAACTGGCCATTTGTTCATTTCAAATGATCTTTTCTAAACTTCTATTGATTTTTACTGAATTTCAAAAAAGAATTCTAAATTTCAATTGATATTTTGTGATATTTCTGATCTGTATTTCAATTGATCTTTTCTGAATCTTAAGTGATATTTTTTTAATTTCAATTGAACTTTTCCTAATTTTAATTGATATTTTTCGAATTTCATTGATCTGATTGACGTACAAATTTAAACACAGAAAATAACAGATTTAAAAGTTACGGAGAACGGGCAAGTGGCAAATTCACAATCCAAGAGACTATAAACTTAATTATTAAAAATAACACTTTACTCAAAAACATTTTTTTTGCAAAATGCTACAACAGGCAAAATCTCAGCATTTTTTGATGATTTACCATACGTACCTTCCAGCTGAGAACAAACTATAGTATTAATACGAGTACTATTTTTACGAGTACTAGTTTAAGTCAGAAATTAAAATATGCTCCATTTTGTTCCATAAGTTTCATTTATTAAATGTTAATATTCAATTTTTGGGGGTGCAAATATATACTAAAATAAATTTGGAAAAAGTTAGATGGTTTTATTTTCGTTCAAACCATTTCCATCAATTTGGTGCAGAGTAAATTTCTATAGAATTTTAAATACACATGCATACATATACATACGTTCATTATATTATATCCTTAAGGTATACGCGCAGCATATGATCATTATTATTATCATCATTCAATGTTTATTTAAAAATCATAGGTAATATATTAAGTTTACTTTTTTTTTGTTATTTTTGATTGATTGCATCAACAGCAATGATGCCTCCTAAAAATAGCGTAGCTTCTCGAGACCTTTAAGGATTCTGTGTTAGCAATGCATTACTTTAGGGGTATAGATTAAAAAATGGTCACGTAAAAAAGAAAGGGTATATTTATTTTGGGTAACATTTTTCAACGTGTTCTATATGTCTAAAAAATTTAGGCCAAACAAAAACTCTTCGTTGTTAATTGAAAATAATAAAATGTTTATGCCTAAAACTGGTTCGAAACGTATAAAGTTCAACAGGTTTCAAAGGGTCATTATCAATTATTAAATTTACAAACTGGCCAAGTCCATTTTTATTACTTCAAAACTATTAAAGTTTGACTAGTTAAGTTTCAAAAGTGTTCAAGTCACTGCAATGAGTTTCAAAACTGGCTAATTCCAATAATTATTTTTTACAACAAAGCAAGAATTTGGCTAACATTTAGGTATTACATTGCCCTTTTTTATACATTACAATGTTTTTATTCCCGTGAATCATTTTTCGTGTTTTTCTCAAAATAGTTGAAAGTGCACTTAGCCATTTTTTAATCTAAGCTCCTCACTTCTTAGGTTAGCAACTTTTATAGTTTTCACTTTTATTCTATAAAATGTATATATATATGTACCAGCTCTCAACTGTGAGTTAACAGGAAAAAAAAAATGATTTCAAAAAGATTTTCTGAGTTATGGCGTCACAACGCCTTTTATAGCTAGTGAGTTCTATAATAGATAGTTGTTGTAAAATAATTTAAATAAGTTATAGCTGCTAAGATTTTAGATTAATAGCTTTATTGCTTTGTGTTTATGTATTTTTATGGTAGTATTCAATCCTTTTTTTTTGGGGCCTGTCAAGTAGTAAATTTTTTATTAGTTTAACATTTTAGGAAATCGTACTTCCTATTTTGCATTTTTTGCTAAGAGGCCAAAGCCATCAAGAAGTAAATTTTTTATTAGTTTAACATTTTAGGAAAGTCGTACTTTTTATTTTGCATTTTTTGCTATGAGGCCAAAGCGCAATATTACAATGGCATGAAGTTAGCTTTGCCAATTTTGATTTATTATTAAAAAAATATATTGTGCTGTAACGTGTCCGATATGTGCTATCATGTGCCGTTTTGAAAAAATATTTGAAAGGTATGGTTTTCAAGAGGTTCACTCAATGTAAGGTTAGCTTCGCCATACATTTTTTCAGATATTCTAAAGTTATGTTGTAGTATCCTTAAATTGTGCTGCTAAGGATTTAGAATTAAGACAAACTGTGGCTTTCAATCGCTTTAAAATAAAATGAAAGCCTTAATTTTAAACATAAAGGTTATAAAATGTAATCTGCAATGATATTTTAATAAAGATTTTAATGTTGACGACTAATGTTTAATAACGAAGTAACATGATTCCCCAAATTGACCCATTACTCGTCAATACAACTTTTTTCTAATGGAACATTTAACTTTATCCTGAGCAAACCTGAGCAGGTTCGCTTAAAACTCATGATTTTTTAGCAATAAACAAGCAGCATTTTGAAATAAAAAACTTTTTAAGCTCTTCAAATTTGCAAATACACAGGATATCAGAGCTCAATTCAAAACTTTATTCAAAAAATATCTCTACATAAAAATCAGACCATTAATACAATTTGTTTTTTATGAGCACATGATAGCACAAATGCGACACATTGCAGCACAACTTTTTCTTTTAATAAGAA
Organism: Dichetophora obliterata; assembly: GCA_963920525.1. Lineage (NCBI taxonomy): Eukaryota > Metazoa > Arthropoda > Insecta > Diptera > Sciomyzidae > Dichetophora > Dichetophora obliterata. The sequence continues at coordinate 185,043,935 of OY986438.1, forward strand.
AACATAAACTTCAGAGCGAACTTTATGCACACGTACAAACATTTCTCTTATTGTTTATGAAGTTTTTTATATGTATATATTGTGTACTGAGATGTGGAGTGGCTTAAATACAACTATTTAGTTTAAAAATATAGTTTGGTTTCTTTCATAGAGGATTTTATTTTTTTAAAAATTAACGCTTTTTCATGAAAATATTTTTTCTATACATAGCTCAAGATACAAGTGTACATGGTAAATACTTGATTTTGTTGTTCTTGTTATTGCATAACATGTGAATTGTAGATTTTAGACACAATAGTTAAGAGGCTTAAACATAAAACTCAGGTAAAATAAAATATCTAAATTAAAAGAAAACTTAAAACTTTAAGGAATAAAATAATCAGCTAGGAAATAAACAAGGACAATGTAGTTACAGTTCAAAATAAAGATAAAAACAAATACTCAAACTCAATTATAATAAATGAAAACAAAATATTTAATAGCGTTGCAGTTGAAAATTTCAATAATTTATTTAATATCAAGCTTTTAGTAGAGACCATAAATAAATATATGATAGTGTTTTGAACATTTTGTTTGGATGAAATAAGTTGAATACTAAAATAAAAACAACAAATATTTTATAGAATAATGTAATTCATACAAATACAAATAAATTGTTTTACATCTTATTTAACAATACTAAAAAAATGTGAATTATTTTTAATGTGAAGTATTATGTTTTTATTAATAACACAGCTCATAATAGCTATATTATGTACATATGTAAGTAGGATTCATTAAAATTTTGCGATTTTTTTTTTGGTAGTAAAGAAACATAAAGTATTGAATTGTATTTTCAATTATTTGACTTAGTTCAAAAGTAATTTTAAACTCTAGTTTTTGCATATTTAAACTCATGTATTAAGTTTTGCAATACAGTTGAAATTGTTTAATTGTCTTGTGATCATGGTTTCTATAATTGTTGTATTTTTCTTTGAAAAAATATTTTTATAAGTTTTTCTTGATCTCTAATTAAAAAAAAAACAACATATATTGTAACACATTCACGTTTTTATTATCCCTGATAAAATTTGCCTTCTTTTTACTTTTTCGCACATGGATTAGAACTTATTTTGTTTTATTCCTAAAAAACTAATCACATTCGAAGTTTGAAAAAAAGAAAGCAACATTTAGTTTTTATATTTTTCTTTAATTTTTAACTTAAGCATATAACAAAAAAAAAAAAAAATAAAATATAAAAGCTACTAAAATAATAGCACAAATCTACAGTAGATGAGATAGAATAGATAATAATTTAATTAATAATAATAATGATACAGTTAAAATTGTTTCTTGAATTATTTTTTTATATTATTTTGTTGCTGTTTTACACAATATTTCGCTCTACATTATTTAATGCTAAGGGGTTTTTTTTTAATTTTTGCTTTATATTTCTTGGTTCTTAGCGCTCATTTGTTTTTTAAACAATGCTTAAAACACGCACACATTACATATCTTCAAGATTGCTAATAAACTAAATGATTATTTTTTTATATATAGGTATATTTAATTCATTTCATATCATTTTATGTCGTCATTGTTGTCGTCATAAAAAAAACAGCGCTTTGCTAAGATGATTAAATCAATTCAATATCGTCCCTTAAGTTGCTATATGTTGTTGTTTTTTGTAGAGTTAAAGTTGTTGTAGTAATAAGAGAAGGTGCTTAAAGTGACATGGCGTCATCCAGTAAAGCTTTAAGCTCGCGATTATGTTGCGCTTTGGATCCGGTGGCGGTCGATGCGCCGCAAGCGCGTCCAACATATCTAAAGCCAGGAATTCACAAAATGGATGGCGTAGGTGGGATGAGCATTTAGAACAAGATAGGAAAGTAAGGTATTGGAAGTGGGTGGGAAATTAAAAGAGACAAATTGGAAAAAAGAAAAATACCATTAGTTTAATTCTTTATTTTTTTGAAAAATCTTTGAATTGTTTATTGTATAAAAATGTGACAAGAATGTAGAAGATAAAATTTAAATAAGCTTCGTTTTAGTAATGAGAGGTAGTGCGCGATAGCAAGAAATTCTGTGATTAGGTGGTGATGGTGCTTAAAACAAACAAACGGACACGCACATTTATTAAAATATCATATAATAGTAAAAAGAGCTACTCTAGTAAAGCATAAGTACACAAATAAAGAAATAAAAATTAATGAAACCGATTCATGTGCATGCCAAAATGAAATTTAATGAATGTTAATAATGAAAATATAAAGTAGTATGATATAACATGAGCATGTTTTGAATGAAAGGCAGAAAATAAATTAACTAATGCAATATTAGCTTTAAACATAGCAAGAAAGAAAAATAAAAATAGGATCTTACGGAATTTCAACGAAATTTATACTTAAAATAACTTAACCTCTAACAGATACTTATTTAATTCAAGGGTTGTAAGGTTTCATGAAAACACTACGTATAAGATACGCTTCTGTAATGAAAACTGCTAGGTAAGGCAACGTTAAGGTGGCGACTGGATTGCAGACCGGCTCTTTTAGATCAAGGGCCGAGTTGTGGAAGTAATGATCGAGTAAACAATCGTATCGAATAAAATAATGTGACGAAACGAGTTGCTGGATGGAGGCACTCGATTCTTGTGAATTGTAGCAATAAAAAAAATACAGTATATCGTGTAAACAGTAAAGAAGTGAAACTTCTTAAATCTAAGAATAAGAGAGATTTTTGTGAGAGAGACAGAGATAAAGAGCATCTCAAAAGAAATACAATACAAAACTCGCATAAAAAATATTCTGTATTGTAATTCAAAATAATCTATATTTACACTGTTCTTGGTTGGTCCTTCAGTTGGTAATATTGACTTTAATGGTTTGTGATAACTAAAATATGAGATATATGTCCGTGATTTCGACGTAAAAAAATTGCATCTTTTGTAAGGGGTCGGTCTATTGTGGGGATCTATTTATACAAAAAAAAAACTCAAAAATAAAAAACTAGTAAGAAGTTATTTTCGACGTGAAAAATTGCATCTTTTGTAAGGGGGTCGGTCTATTGTGGGGATCTATTTATACAAAAAAAAAAAAAAACTCAAAAATAAAAAACTAGTAAGAAGTTATCTTCGACTGGACCGAAGTTAAAATACCACTACATCCGTATTTTAGTTTATTCGAAGTCTTGAATGTTGTATTATTTTGATGACGTCACCTTTATAAGGCGTAGTTTTTATACAAATATTTCACATTTGAAACTCAGAGTCTTTTTTAAAACTTATGTGCACAACATCTAGCTTAAACATTCAGCCCAATCTTGAAACATTTTCTCCCGGTAGTTTCCATTTTTAAGATAAATTTTAAAAACTTTTTGGAAACTTTTAATGCAATTTTGTTTATCACACGCCAATATTCATTAGTGTAAAATAAAAAAAAAAATGAGATGCCTTTATCTGCTATCTTAAACCGGAAACTGCCTTTGACAACTCCCGGAAAAAAATGTTTCATGACTGGGCTGATTATGTTTTTTTGGAATTTATAAAGGTTTTACTATTAATATGAAGGCACTTCGTATGGGATATTGGCGGAATTTCAGGTTTTTTACCAAATTCCCAGCATCGAGTAAATATTGAAACTTATTTGCAAAATTTGAAGCCATTGTACTCAATTTTGTGGCTCAAGAAGATTTTACAGTTTTCATAAAGCCACTTTGTATGGGAGATAGACGTGGTTTCATTCGATTTTTACAAATTTCGTACCCAATGTGCATATTAAGAGTTAAAGCTTATGTGCAAACTTTAAAGTCATTAGATTATTTTTTGTATAATTAAAAGAGATTTTGCCGTTCTGGTAAAATCACTTTGTATGGGAGGGTAGGCATGGTTTTCATCCGATTTGTCTTATTTTTGAACTTGATATGTATTTTGCAATATAAAGCTTTTATATTGAATTTTGTTATGATAGTTCTAAAATTGTGGCTGTTATCGTGATCAACAAGACAGACAGACGGACATGGCTAAATCGACTCAGGAGGTGATTTGTTATAGCAAATGCATGAATGTTGCGAATACATATCAATGCTTTTTGTTCTTGTAAAACTAGCTTATTTTGCATTTGCAACGAGATCGTCAATTATCCTATTGTATTTAAAGCCATTAGGGCAGTTCACGATCTTGGTGCAGCGTTGCAAATGCAAAATAAGCAGCTTTTACAAAAACAAAAAGCATTGATATGCATTTGCAACATTCATGCATATGCTATAATAAAATGCTGTTGCATATGCAAATGTAATCGTATTGCATAACGCTAATGTGAACGAATGTCTTCACTTTGCATTGAACACAACCACCGATACTTTCTGAAGAGTCCTTATTGAACAGTTGTTTTCATTGTTTACATTTTTGGCGGCAAAATAAATTAAATTAAATAAAAATTTTAATTTATAATAAAAAAGAAATAGAGGGTTTTTTAAAAAAAGGAAAATTAAATGGGAAAATACCAACAACAAAATGCACGTAGGGAGAAATTCGCAAAATTTTGAATTTTTTAGAGGAGTCCAATGTCATCATAATATTAAAGGTGTACTCACAATCATCTACCCTTGTAAAAATGAATTTGCAACAATGTAACAAGATCGTGAACTGCCCTAAAGTGTTGCTTTGAAAAAAGTGTCCGTATAAATTATTAAACAATTGAATTTGAATGCTGTCCTGTTATTTTATTTTACTTCTTCGTAGTCGGAAGAGAAAAGTCAAGACATGCGAATAGGCAGACAACAAGGCAAGAGGAAGCTTCCAACACAATGTTGGCAACGACTATTTGGTTGCAATGAGCCAAATCTCTTAAGTTGTTAAGGAGAATGAAGCCAAGTTGTGCCCCAAGCTAATCCGTCTTTCTCTTGAAGGCTACTCAAAATGTTTGGAGACATTTATGGCCAAATATTTGTAGCATTTAAAGACTAAAATTGTTTTATTAGATAATTATCTTCCGAGCTTGTAAGTAATTGGATGAATCCATGGCACCCACTGTGGCCAGCAAAGGCCAACTAATAATGCACATATGTTTTGCAAAAGAAAAGGGTTTAACAGCTTCAATTCAATCATGATACAAAAATGTATCAGGTAGCCTTGACAACAACCTATTTTCTCACGAGCTGCGATAAACGAACGTCAAACAAAAGAAAACAAAACGAGCGTTCAATAACAGTTTTTTTTTCAATACTTTTCTTAATGCACCACCGCCTCCGCTGACATCGTATCAGGGAGTTTCACTTTCTATCAACAAAGAAAAAAAAAGATTAATTATGGAATTTATTCATTTCCAACCAGGGTTGGCCAGTAATGATAACTTTCGTGTAATGATTACAAAAAAATTACTGATTACAATTAATCATACACAAATTTATTACTTGATTACTTAAAATAAATCATTAATAACTTTAAAGTAATCAGTCATTAATTTAAGTAATCAATCACTTTCCAGTAATGAATGAACTATTCTGATTAAGAAATTTATCTGTAATCAGGCTTAACCATTCGTTGGTTGCAGATTCCTTTAACTAATATATTGTTTTATATCTGTTTTATATTTGTCGTTCAACTGTAAAACTGAGACAAGTAAAATACAGAAAAGGTTTCTGAGCACTATTTTTACCACTTCTTTAAAAAAACCAATCTAACAAACATTAACATCACTTATATCTGCTTCACTAATAGCTGCTGAAGAAGATATTGCATTCATGGTAAATAGCAATTACTGGAATAATAAAATTACATACACATTTTGAATTTTTTGTTTGACGAGAAGTAATCTGTAATCACCGAAAGCTGGGTCTGATTACTGACTACTTGATTTATTAAAAAAAATCATGTAATTCCATGTTACGATTACTTAAATTTTTTAAAAATCATGTAATTACCTTGCATGATTACTTTATTTTTTATAATCTCATGTAATTACCTTGCCATGATTACTTAATTGAAAGTATTTTAATTTGGTTTTCAAAAAGATTTTTCTGAATATTTACAAAAATCAAGTCTTCTGTGCAATCTGAATACATGTATTCATAATCAGTAATCGTGATTTGTAATCATGGCCATCCCTGTTTACAACTTAACTTAAATTTATTTATTTATTTTCTTTAATATCTCCACAGCAAGTATAGCACGCTCTCCTTTTGATTTTCTTTTGTTTGACATACGTTTATCTCAGCAAAAATTGTCGCTCCTACTTTATAATAATTATACTATGAATTGAATGATTGATTGAAAATATTATAGATTTTAAACCAAAAATGTTCTTATATTTTATCTCTTTAAAAGCAGTTCCTGCAAAAATTAATTAAATTTTTAATGTTTTCTATCGGGTAAGTATCGACTGCTCTTTGTCGATAGCCATCATACCAAATTTCGATACTTTATGTTCGACAACGGGTGCCGTGAACTCATTTGTAAAAATATCGAGCGCTTTTACACGATAACGATTGTCGCGATTTGGCTCCAGATTACCAGAACTTGAAACGCGTCTTTCAGTATCTCATCAAAATCATTAACAAAAAACCGTTTTGATTCTGATATATGATATATGCGCAAATTTAATGTGCAAAATTTAATGTGCAAACAAAACACAATCAACAACAATTATCACAAGAAGCCCGCCCAAAGTCATTTTGAGCATTGAAATGGTAATTTTTTTTTTGTTAATTGCTATTTCTTGGATGTGGATCTAACTAACTTCTAAGTCTAACTTCCCCAATAGGTATGGCGATAGATATGTGTGGGTAGGGCGTTGGTTGGTGCAACCCTGTAATTTCGAGACAGGTCAATCAGTATGATCCAGTGAGTTTATAAGGGTAACTCGGTGGAATTTACATGTAAACTAATAGGTTAGTGTAAGTAAATGAGTCAGTTTTCTGTTTTATTTCTTCAAGATACCTTAAAATCTGGAATAAATCCCATTTTTGTACAGTGGCACGACGATACAAACAATAATTTAATTTCGTATTAAAGCGTGGATTCATGCATTTCGGCGAATAACGAGTATTTTCTGGTTTAGTTTAAAAAAAAAAAACAAATATAAAAAAGTATCTACATTAGGGAGGAGTAATTTATTTTCTATTCTGGTAACATTCAGTTTCGTATTCTACATGAAATTCTGAGTAAAAAACTTCTTGGGACCATATGGCTACGGTAAAATTCTTTTATAAATTTTTCGCCGAGAAAGATTTGCATCAATTTACAGGGGCCTGTTACAACTCATGAAGGGGCCTGTTCAACATCAATGGCGAAACCCTTGCACTGCTATAAATCACGACTGCATTTACTCACTAATACTTTTAGATCGACTTCCTTTTTTTGATTATTTTAAATAAAATAAAGAAAATAAAATTTTTCTCTTTCTAAAACAATTTTTAAATCTTTATCGATCAAAGCAAAAAAATCCAAGAATTTATACTCTAGGCATTAGTCTGAGGAGTATTTTACAGCAAAAAGCTTGCCAATATCTTGTGCCCAATCGGACTTATGACACTTTGAGTTATCCATAAAAAAACAGTTTTAACCCTTTAGCTCCTCAAATTTATCAAATTTTCAAAAACACTGAAAATGTTTTTTAAACATTAATGAAGGCAATCAGAATTCGCTTACAGAATTTTGACATCTTAGGTATAACTCCAAGTAGCCTGTTACCCATTTTTAACCCTTTTTACCAAATTTTAACCCTTTTAAGAAATAATTTTCAAAATTGCTTTTTGAGTACGCATCTACATAATCAAAGTAATATTCTTATTAAATTTAATCTTTCTAGGCCAAGTAGTTTAGGCTGTGGGTCGATCAGTGAACTAGTCAGAAAGTACGAAGCGAACGCTCTATGAAATTATTATATAGGAATCTTTAAACGATTTTTCGTTGGGAAAAATTTCATTGGAGCCATTTGATCCTAAAGGATTTTTAACTCAGAATTGCATGTAGAATCTGAAACTGAATGTTACCAGCATGAACATTTTCGGCCGGAACAAATTGCTCCCCCCTAATCTACATATTTGTTATCATTAAAGTATAATTACGCATATAAACAAATTACCAATATAAATTATAGCCCATTCAGAACAGGTGAAGTGAAGATAAGTGGGGTCATAGTTTGTTAAATGTTGAGCAAATGAATACAAAATAACAAAACTGGCACATACAAAAAAATTACACTAGGGAAGAAGGAAAAAAAAAACACAAAATAGGCAAACAAATGAAATAAATGTGTAAGGTTGGAAGTTGGGCTGGCATGACAGTTTTAACAAAGACAAATGCAGTTAGGAGTGTGGAGCTGACGTATTAAACGACATCTTACTTGTCCGTACCCAGCGAAAATAATTAGTTTTATAAATAGTAATAAATTAAATCCTTAAATAAGTTCAAAAACTTCAAAAGAATTTAGATTTTTGTTATAAAAAATTATATTTTTTTCCAAGTAGATTTTACTTTGTTAAAATTTCGAAAAGCAACATAAAATATGAATTAAATGTATTTATATGCAAGTTATTTTGTTAAACGCCCCAATAATAAAATTACACATAGGTCTATATATAAAAGAAAAAAATGTTCTCGCTAAAGAGAGAGAGAGAGAGAGAGAGGAGATAGAGAGAGATAAATATGCATATCAACTAAATATTGTATGTATAAAACAAAAAAATTCAGGAGCAATAATGCTATTTTTTCTTGTCACAAACGCACAAAGCGGGCGCCCTCACCTAATTGTTCTTCCAGATTTGTTCTTACGTGCGCTGGGAGCAGCTGCTATTCCAGCGGGTCTATTAAAATCTGTACCCACATGTTTAAGATCAAAATGTTTAGCGGCATTAAATTCGCCTGCCAACTGCTCGTTGTTGCTGTTAGACTCGGATTTATTTGAGGCAAACATGCGGCTTAACCATGGTTTCGATTGTTTATCGGTGTCAGAGTCAGTAACAGTTTCTTTGGCGATGGTAGTATTGGTAGTAGTAGTAGTAGAAGTAGTAGTAGTAGTAGTAGAGGAAGATGATTGCGTATCACTTGGGCTGGAACAACAATAATACACACACACACACATACAAGAAGAAAAGGAATGTTGTTTTTGTTTGTAGTATTGTTTTAGTTAAGAAGTTTTTAATGTTTATTTTTGTTTTATTTTTATTGAAATAGATTTTTTTTTATATGATATAAGGGAATGTTGGGAGAAGAGAGGAAAGAGGATAAATCAGAAACAGCATTAAATGTTATAGAATGAATAAAATATAGTTCGGATAAATAACTTTTTGCAGGAGATACAAATTTAAGACAACTTAACAAATAGCTCATAGTAAGCGAAAGATACAAAGCAGTGAAATGTATGATTATGATGATTGTCATAGAAATTGCAGTAACTTGCTACAAATGATAGAGTGCGTAAGAAGAAAAGTTATTTCAATTATTTAATTGCCGATTAAGACCTGTTTTTTAAAACTAAATATCAATAAGCTTAACGACGTGAATTTGCTATCTTTGGAAATAAATTGATTTAAGTTTTTAAAATAGCCGAAAGTCACGAAAGATGTGAATAAAAATGCTGCACTTAAAAGGCACTACGATCATTTATCCATTAAGGTGGGAAACAAATAATATTGGTGGCATTTATGTATCTAAAAAAGCTGCTGGTCATGCTGAAATTCCTTAACAAGTTCAAATAGAAAAGAAATCAAATAATGAAACTCAAGATATTTTTCATGAAGACGTAGAAGTGTTAAATCGCAGTATACCAGAACCTCATCGAAGCAAAATAATCAAAACCAGGTTTTGTCAATATCTTTCAGGATACACGTCAGTTGAGGGTGAAACCTAAGAGCTATAAAATTTTAGCGACATACAAAGTACAAAGTAGAAATCAGATAGATAAGTTATAATGGATGCAGGCAGTTAAGGATGATCAACTTGATTATATGGGAAAAACTAAGATATGAATACTATTGTCACGACCTTAAGAGTACAGCTTTTGAAATCGAAATGGGTTTTGAAATTACATTTTTCATAATATATATTCGTTAAACCATTTAATTGTTCTAACCTGACCTACAGCTCAATAAACGATTTTAAACTATCAAACAACTAGAATTTGTATTTAAAATCAAGAATGATTTAAACTATCAAGCATCTAGAATTTGTATTTAAATCATAGAAAATCAACATAATCTACATATTTAACATAACAGTTAAAAAATTGAGCTTTATTTAAGCACGCTAAGGGTGACCTGTTTCAAAAAAACGTTGCTGTTTTTTTACAACTTTTAGTAGTTTTTTATGAAACTATCAAATTCTAAGAATTCTCATAAACAGAGTTAAGATTCTTATTGATGCTCATATAGAGTGACCAAATTCTAAGGAGAACAATCTCATTGTCGGCACTTTTATGATTATTTTATAAAGAAAGAGATGGCAAAACTAAAAACAAAAATCATAGAGTCATTTAAGATTCATATTGATGCCTCTTAACTCATTAAGCGCCACTGTACTCATTTGAGTACTGCAAAATATTTTTAACTTTTAAAGTTTTCTTTGTTGTGAAGCATTAGTGAATTTTTTTGTTAATTGCCAATTGTTAAGCGTGTCAATTCCATTTGTTTCTCATTTTTTTTTTTTTAAATCGACTTAAAAGCATTTAAAGATCGATCAGTAGATCGCGATCGCCAGTTTGGGCACCGCTAATCTACAACAACTTGATGTAAAGACTGCATTTCTTCACAGTGAATTTAGAGAAGACATTTACATTGATGCTTCAGATGATCTTCCGTTAAAGCCAGGGCTTAGTTAAAGACCAAGATTTTGGAATGAAAAATTGGTTTAAACGTTATAGACATGACTATTTTATTTATACATAATTTTGGAGTGAAAATGTTTTATATCTTCAGTTACAAGTCGTTGACATTCAAATTGCAGGAAATAATTTATTGAATACTTTAAGCAACTCTTTCAACGTAAATTTGAATTGTCTGATTGCGAAAATTTTCGATTTTATTTCGAAACAAAAATTTAATACAAACAAATAGTATACTCAAATTAAGTCAAGTAGAATCACATTGAAAATATGGAATGAATGCACCTATGAAAAAAGGATTGCAGCTTTGTTCAACAATGGTTTTGCAACAGGTAAGCCATATCGAGAAATTCTTGGAAGCTTGATGTATCTGAGGTTGAGTGTAAGACCAGATATTTGATATATGAATAGATTTACACATAATCCAAATGACCACACTGGATAACTTTATACGCATGGTAAGATATTTGAAAGGACCAATTAAAAGTAAACGTGTTGGATACGCAGATGCTGATTGTGTGTCAGATTCAGTCGACAAGAAATCAATGAGCGGTTGTGTTTTCAAAGTTTTGAATTGTGCCGTAGGTTGGTGCAGCAAATAGCAAACATTTTTGCAACGTCTTCAAATGAGTCAGAATATATTGCTCTCAGCTTAGCTGTGACGAAACGGCTCTGAATTCGTGGAATATTGAAGGATTTACAAATAAGCAAGAAGATGTACAAAATACGATGAATGCAGTAGAAGATGTATTGGAATGACAAAGAACGCTGAAAGCAAATTATCGAAACATATTGACATCAAACACCATTTTATCCGCGACTACATATTAAGAGGTTATATACGCATTGAACTTATAGCAAACGAATTTCAACTAGCCGATATATTTACAAAATCATTGGATTACAATATTATTGGATCGATTACAATTTTTGTTGTTTCTATTCGCATCTTTGTTGATAGTCTCGATACAACTTATTCAAAACGTAAAATTAATTTTGTAAATAAAGTGATTGAAGAAATCGTATATAAATGAAGAGAGAAAAAAACGATAAATATGCCATATAAATCATAGAAAAAAAAAACACAACTAAATTGAAAGTTACTCTATAAGAAATTAAAACATAACAACTTTGATCTAAAGTCTAAGAGAAAGAAAATAGTTTTCGTTTTCATAACAGCAAAATAGGTTGTACTCAAAAAGTTGTTACACTAATGCACCTTACAACAATAATATACAATTTTGTGAAATGTTGGATTAATGCAAAATATTTAAAGAGGTTATTTAACGAAAGAAAACAGCAGCAAAGTGCATAAAAAAAGAATTAAAAAGAAGTAATGAAATTATAAAAAATTAAGCACACACACACCCATCATTAGCAACACACATACACACAAACACACTCACACACAATATTTGTGATACTTTTTTTTCAATAAAAAATTAATTGAATACATAAAAAAGCATTTCATGACACTGCTGTTTTGTTTTGCAATAGACAAACTGACCAAACCAGAAGAAGAAGAAAACGACGGCAAAAAAGATCATATAATAAAACTAACCTGACATCCCGACTATGATTGAGTGCGGTCAAGAAACGTGGATGCACATAGGTCCAGCTGCCCTGGTTCTTGTGTTCCTCTTGCGCCCAAATAAGTTCCGCATCTGGATAGAGAGCACCTTGTTCCTTAACCAGATCAAAGGGGAAGGGCGAAATCTGTGTGTTTGAAGAAAGAAATTAAATCTTTTTTCTATACTACTAATTAAGTTTAGCACATACCTGTTCTACGCGCACGATGGCGATGTCACTTTCTTGCTTTCTATCAGCGCGCTCCTTAAACAAGTCGTAATAGACTCTGCCAGTGCAGAATATCACTTTCTTGACACCACTTGGTCTCTCTGCGGCTGGTCCATTGTCAGGAATAATGCGTAGGAATTCACTACCCTCGGTCATTTCACTGAATTTGCTGCGCGCCAGTGGATGACGTAGCATCGATTTGGGTGACATCATAATCAGTGGTTTGCGGAAGGGCAAAGCAATCTGTCGGCGCATAATGTGGAAATAGTTAGCGGGTGTGGTGACATGTGCCACTATCCAGTTTATGTCGTGCAACTGACGTATAGCAAACTCATCCGATTCGGGTGGGAAGTAGTCGGGATCATCAGAGCTCATTTGCAAGAAACGCTCAAGGCGAGCCGACGAATGCTCGGGGCCCATGCCTTCCATGCCATGGGGCAACAACATTACCATGCCAGACTGACGCACCCATTTGGCTTGACCGCTGCTGATGCACTGATCAATAATGCATTGAGCAGTATTGCTGAAGTCACCGAATTGCGCTTCCCAGATAACGAGCGCATTTGGATTGGTCATCGAGTAGCCGTGTTCAAAGCCCAACACAGCATATTCGGAGAGCGAGCTGTTCGAGACAGAGTAGGGTGCTTGATCGGGATACATGTGTTGCAATGAGTTGTAGGTGGCCTTATCGACCATTTGATGATGCAACACATGATGACGATGCGAAAAGGTGCCACGCTCTACGTCCTGACCAGAGAGGCGCACATGTATGCCTTCTTTAAGCAAAGTGCCGAAAGTCATTGCCTCACCAAGCGCCCAGTCGACAGTCCTGTCCTCAACCATAGCCTTGCGTGCAGCCAAAATACGCAACAAACCTCTAGAAGAGGAGTGAATTAAAAATGTCTGAATTTATTTCGTTTACAAAATTGTAAAGTGCTTACTTGTGAATCACGAACTCTGCTGCATTTGGTGGTGGCTCCGAGAATCTTGTGCCAATGTGCACCAACGTCTCCTCTTTGACACCCGTGGGTGAGACCTTAAGCGGATCCTTGCCCTCAAAGAAGCCAGACCAGGGAGAATCAAGCCAATCTTTGTATTTGATGTGCGTTTCCTTTTTGGCCAACTCAAAAGCCTCCTCACAGATTTTCTCATACTTATCATGCACTGACTTGACTTCCTCAGCGTTAACAGTGCCCTCGGCAATCAACTTGTCAGCATACAATTCCAGACAAGTCTTGTGATTCCTAATCTTTTGGTACATAAGCGGTTGCGTAAACATGGGCTCATCAATTTCGTTGTGTCCGTTACGACGATAGCCCACCAAATCGATGACAACATCTTTATGGAAGGTGGCGCGCCACTCAGCAGCCACCTTTGACACATGCATAACAGCCTCGGGATCATCAGCGTTGACATGAAAGATGGGTGCGTTAACAACGCGTGCCACATCCGTACAGTAAGGCGAGGAACGTGAGAATCGTGGATCGGTAGTGAAACCAATTTGATTATTGGCTACCACATGAATGGTACCGTGTGTGGTGTAATCGGGTAGGTCAGACAAGTGCATCGTTTCATACACAACACCCTGGCCGCAGAAGGCGGCATCACCATGAATAAGCACAGACATAACCTTTTTGCCCTCACGATCGCCACGATAGAATTGCTCGGCGCGTGTCTTGCCTTGCACAACGGCATCGACTGTCTCCAAATGGGAGGGATTGGCAACAATCGCTAAGCGTATATTTTTGTTTGTGACGCGATTAAGACGTTCAATGTAGGTGCCCAAATGGTATTTAACATCACCGGAACCCTAGATGTAGACATAGATTAAATGGAGTTAAGGTGAGATGGAATTTTAATTGTCGCTATCATTTCCGACTTATGTACGAAAAAAAATATGTGTTGCTATGTGCCATATTAATCAGCATCAAAAATCATACCTTTGCAGACCATATAATTTCCGATGCGACACACGATAGCACATATCGGGCACACCACAGTACTTAATTTTTTTTCAAAAATTAATAAAAAATTATAGAGACAGCTTTATTGAAATATTCAAGACATTTTTTAACTTTTAGTTTCAAGCTACATAACTTACGTCATCAGCAGCATCCAAACCAGCAAATTGTGTAAAAATGTGATGTAGGGGTTTGCGGCAAACGTTGGCCAATGTATTGAGACGTCCACGATGTGGCATACCCATAATGACAGACTCAATGCCTAACTCAGTCGAAGTATCGATGATGCTCTTCAAGCAGGGAATCATCATTTCACAACCTTCCAGACCAAAACGCTTCTCAGACGAAAATTTCTTCGCCAAGAATGCTTCAAAGCTGGAAAAGAAGCAAAGATGAAATAGAATTACTTATAGAATTTTCATCGGCAGACTGACTACTCACCCAGTGGCACGTGTCAAACGCGCTAAAATTAAACGTTTTTCCTCTGGTGAGAAATGTAGCACGCCAGGTGTTTCGAAACGTTTGCGTATCCAATTGCACTGTTCCAGTGAGTTGATGAACATAAATTCGACACCAATTTTATTGCAGTAAACATTCTCAAGGCGATCCAAAATGTCCCTGCAAATAGTGGGTGGATACAAAAAAGTGTGTGGTTATGAGTAGGGGCACTATTTTAACTCAGAAAAACTGCTGGCTTACCTCAAGGACAACGACGCTTGATCACCACCAATAAATGTGGTGCTAGGAAGTTTAAATTTGCGATCCATATCATGTTCACCTATCGATTTTTTTATTATGACAAGAAAGGGAAAATAAAACATTATTCAGTTAGTATTTAGGAAAGATAAAAATGTAACTGTGATGTTGTAGGAATAACGTAAATGATTTGAAATTCGGAGAACAAATCGGTTAAATCATGCTGATCATAAAAATTTATAAAAAAAAAATAGTTGATTTGGTATTGTGGTGTTTAAATATAAGGGGAAGGGAATAAAAATAATTTTTTAATTTCTATAAACTAGCATTCAAAGCAAGAGGTTGTTTACAAATTTTTTAATAATTTCTTCGCCAACATTTTAAGCATAAGCTCTGTAAAATTTCGGTGTATTGAAAAAACAATTTAATTTATTTTTGTAAATATATTGATAAATTAATTATTGAAAAATATCGAAAAATTATATAGTTAAAAAAATTATACAATTGTAAAAAATAGTTCCTTTGGTATATTTTATACACATCAAATTTGAAAATGCACTAAAATCGTTTTTTTTTTGTATTTAAAACACTTTAAAAAACTTGTTTAAAAAAGACTTCGTTAGCATATTTTATATACATTACATTTTTAAAAATTGTTTGGGTAAAAATAAATCTTTGTGTACCTCATACACTTTTCTTTATTATTTAAAAATGTCAGTTACTATCTCTGTAATTTTTTCGTGTCAACTTTTGATACGCAAAATTTCTTTCAATGCTTTGAGAAAAAAATTAAGTATAAAAAAATATTTGTGTGGCCGCCACGCATGGTAGAAGTGAAACTTTCAGAAAACTGTAGAAATTTGTAGTTCAACGACTTTTTCACAAAAAATTGCAACTTAAGAATGAAAGGTCGTGAATATTTTTTTTCAAAAAAGGTCCAAAATTTGAATTGTTATTGAAAAAATGACTAAAAGTTGTTTTTTGAATATATTAATTGTATTTAAGAATTGACCAATTGAAATTTTGAATAGGTCAATTGAAATTCAGGAAAAATCAATTGAAATACAGAAATTCTATTTGAAATTCAGAAAATATCAATAGTCCTAAGTTTAATTTTAATTGATACATATTTTCTGAATTTCAAGTCATCTATCTTTTCTGAATTTTCAATGGAGTTTTGAATTGCAATTGATTTATTTAAAATTCAAGTGCAATTGAATCTGAAGTTCAATTGGTCTTCTCGTATATCAAATGGAATTTCTGAATTTTATTTATTTTATCCGAAGTTTAAATGAAATGCCTGAGTTTCAATTGCTCTATTCTGAATTTCGTATGGAATTCAGAATTTCAATTAGTCTAATTTGTCTATTCTGAATAGAATATTTCTGAATTTTAATTGATCTTTTCTGAATTTAAAATAGAATTTCTGAATTCTATTTGATCTTTGCTGAATAACATACAATTAGATACATTTATCAATATCCTGAAGCAGGACACGGGGGACGTGAGCCAATGCGCAAAACTTGGTTCGTGTGCTGAAGACCTTTCCACAGGTCGCGCAAAACATCTGAAACAAAAAATTTTTCCTGTTGAGTATGAGTGTGGTTATGGAATATACCACTTTAAATGAATTTGAATAAAAAATAGCAAAATGGTGTTTGAAAATTTTTTGTAATTTTTACTGAAAATTTTCATTACTTTTTTGTTGATAAAAATTCAATACGCAATGTATCGGTAAGATTATGGGCCATTACATGGACAATTAAATTACGCGTATTTGAAAAAAACAAAACCATTAAGATTCTTTTTAAATTGACTGAGTAAAGAATGAAGTCGCCAGCGCGAAAAACGTAGTTTTCCAGAAAGCGCCTTTAAAGTATAGAGTAATTTCAGGTATTGTGATATGTTCGGGTAATGCGATATACTTGCATACTTTGTAAAATACACAAATTTTGACTAGAACACACATGCAAACATAACGGTAACGGAAAAAGACACGTGCTGCAGTTTTATGCGCGCTCTCATACGCTTTTATTTTTGGGAAATTGTTTCGTCAGTGTCGTCGATATTTTTTTTTGAGTTCGCTTCGTGAGTGAAGTACGAGAAAACTGAAGCAGAATTGAAAGTTTGAATTCATAAATTTATTAGTGTTTGAATACAGTTAACCATTAATAAGTTGAGTTCTTTATTTTCAGAAGTGTATTTTTATTTGTTTTGAAAACCGAATTCGGCTATTGTGATATAGTCAAAGTTGGGTAATGTGATATATCTCTCCGAGTTATCAATTATATTTTATTATTATAATAAATTGCATATGTTGAAAAACAAAGGAAAGATACATAAGTGGGATCCAGAAGGAAGGAGAAAGGCTATTTTGGCGCTGTGTCCACGGACATAAGGTCATTATGTCTACTTCGCAAACGGAAATAATGTCCATGGACCTTAGGCGTTTTCAGACTGGAAAACTGCACGATTTTCAATACAAATTGTTTAATTTTTATACATTAGTTAAAATTAAGGAAAATTAGACAAACAGTATTTTAAAAATACTGTAAAAATTACAGCATTTTGACAATACAAACTTTTGACAAGCAGAAAACTGACCCGCTTCCAATTTATTATTTTATGATAAAAAGATTTGCCCTTGTACGGGAATGTTGTTTTTGTTATATAAAACTGATTTTTTTCATATATAAAACGTGTTCAGTAAAATATTTTAAAATTAAATTTGTATGGACTTTATGTCCGTTTTGATGTAAATATTATGTCCGTTTGCGAAAAACAAAATTAAATTTGTATGGACTTTATGTCCGTTTACGAAGTAGGACGTTCAAACGGACGTTATGTCATCCCTCCATTTTGGCAGTCAAAGAAGGAGCAATAGTCTTACTGTTGGCGTCAAAGGCATTTGTAGTTCGATTTGTAACAATGCAAAGAGAAGCTCGCAGTGATAAACCTATCAGCGAAGTTTTGTTATTTTTTAAGCTATTTTTTTGTTAAATTTTTACTTTCGTATTTGTATTCTGTTGCTTTTGTTTATATCTTTTTCTTTTATGTAAATTTCACTGAAATAATTAAATTTTATATATCTTTCTTGCGCGGTACGTGCTATTGCGCTTTTAACTTTTCTAGAAAAAGTCAATGATATTATAATATATCTACGTTTCCAGTGTTTTAAACAGCAGCATTGTTCTTTTGACCAAAATTTAAAACACTGGAAAAGTAGATATATTATAATTTCATTGACTTTTATTGTGATATGGTATATCACATTACCCGACTTGAGTTAAACAGCAGCATTGTTCTTTTAACCAAAATTAATTAATTAAAATTAATGTGATATGGTATATCACATTATCCGAAAGTGGTATATCACTTTAACCGTCAAGTTCATTGACGGGAATTACATGGCTTTTTTCCATTGTGTTGAAAAAGCTTCAAATTGGTTAAAGCTTTAGAACTCCGAAGTCGTAATACACTGCACAATGGATCAAAAAACTATCCTGTGTAAAGCGGTAATTATAAAAATAAAAATACCTATATCACATTACCCGAAGCTACTCTAGCTTGCTACCGGCTTTGACGCGATCGTCTCATAACTTTTGAACCATAACGAATTTCGATTTGACCATTTACAGTTTATTCTACAGTGATATTCTACAGTTTTAATTATCGAAAAATGCAAAAAAAATCGATTTATTTGATCCAACTAACCAAACTGGAACCTTAACAACATAGAAGGAAAGGATATTGTAATGTTTCGTAGCTTAATCTCTTTTCCGACTTCAAAACTACCTCACAAAGTGTTTGTCCCACACAAAAGAAGAAAATATAAAGTGGCTGTACTGCAACGAAATTTTGACAGTGCTACGGTACCGGTTTGATAGACGTCACCTACTTCTTCCACCTTCATAAATACATCTTGAACAGAACTGAACAGCTTGAATTATTTCCTGGCCCGGTTTTATCTAAATTGTATTTTTTTCTCTGAAAAATTCTTTCGAGATAAGGTATAACTGGATAACACAGTGCGACAGTCCAAAACACCTGGGAAGTGATACTATATTTCTTGTAGGTCTTGTCGAGTATATAAAGAATCTGTGTGTGAAATTTGCCAAACACCTTAAAAATCTGGACCTAGAGTTAAAAAATCGGTTTTGGGTACCTTAGTACACTTTAAAGCCAGTAAATTAGTTGATTCTCAACCGCTTTTACTTTGGCCTTTTGAGTGATATACAGGTTCTTAAAGAAAAATTTGCTATATCTGTGTGTATTTGTCCGGCAAACAAAATGTGAATTAAATTTTTTTGCCTTTTTCCAACTTTGGCGATTTTTGTATACACTATTTTTACGAATTTTGTATTTTGTATACACCTTATTCATAATTTGTGAATAACGTTATTAACTACGTTTTAATAGGGTCGGATTTTGATGACCTAAACAAATGCAAAAAAATTACCTAAAAATATGACAAAAATTACCTAAAAACTGCAGAAAATTACCTACAAACTGACAACAATTACCTAAAAAACGCAAACAGTTGTATAAAAAATAAAAAAAAGTGTAGCCTTGAAAATAAAACATAACTAAATTAAAATTTATTTTATGCTAGCATATCCTGAGTTTTTATCTAACACTTGGTTTAATTTTTCTACATACCCTTTCGTCAGTTTCACCACGCGTAGAGCTTTTTTTTCATCGACTTCTATAAACAAAGCTACTCTTTTATCGAGAGGTAATGTTTTTGATAGAAGGGATTCTAGTGTTTATTTTTAAAAGATCAAAGAAAGGCATGCGCCTTATACAAACAAGGTTTGGTATTTGATCTGAAAGAAAAGGGATAGATTTATTTAGAGGAATTGATTGGAAC
Source organism: Dichetophora obliterata (assembly GCA_963920525.1). NCBI lineage: Eukaryota > Metazoa > Arthropoda > Insecta > Diptera > Sciomyzidae > Dichetophora > Dichetophora obliterata. The sequence continues at coordinate 185,064,058 of OY986438.1, forward strand.
CATACGTGAATTATTGATTAGGCGAATTTAGGAAATACTTTTTATATTTGGAATTTAGGAAACATAAATGGACGTTTAAAATAAGCAAGAAATGTCTTAGAAGCAGTAGGAAAAAGATGACATGTCATCGAAATCTTAGCCCTGGTTATTACACATATTATAAAAACATAAATTTTTGCACTTCCTCTTCCTTTTTGCAATTCCTTTTTGCAATTTCTCTTAAGTGAAGGTAATATCAAATAGGCAAAGAGTATTGACATTTTATTGCATTGTATATTTTTTCTGTATACAGTATGTGACACACGTTTGCTAAATTATTGTAATTGTTCCAACAATGTTCAAATAATCTTAAACTAAAAAAAATCAACTAAATTTAATTGAAATTTGTTTAATTAATGATATTTTTTTCATTTTTAGTTTACATTGTTTCAACAACTATAAAATTAAGCAGGGGTGTTAATAATTTTTTGATATACTATATATGTCTTATACAAACTACTAATAATAAGCACGATTGCTTATGAAATACGGGCAAATTAGAAACCACTGCTATACTAAACCCCATGATAGAAATACAAAAACTTCACAGATTATTCATTATTCAGAATTAAGCGAATATTCATTGATGGTTCATGTAAAAGTATGTTTCTTTAAAAAAAAATTTTTTCTTTTTAGTATAAAAGATTTAATGTTATATCTAGGCTTGAAAGCTGTTTTGCTGAAAAACGAAAATAAGTAACCATCTGTTTCAATCGCATATGCGACTAAGTTAAAAGAAACTTACGAAGTGATGAAAACACTAGTAATTAATTATCTTCGACTGGGCCGAAGTTAAAATACCCTCACGGTCGAATTAGAGAGTGAAATTATTTTCGTCAGAGTTTTACTGAAAATATTATTTTCGGTGTTTAACAACAAAAACAATTATGAAAATAGTATTGTTATGAAAATAAATTTTAACAGAAGTAAATTTAATTAACGCTATCTTTACAATAAACATAATTTTATTAGATTTCGAAGAAAAATTTTTACTCACTTTGTGTGGAAGGTAGAAGTGAGTTTTATTCGACTTCAACAAATTTTATACTAAAAATGCATAGTAAAGGTTAAAGCTAATGTGCAAAATTTTAAGTCATTATATTAATTTTTGTGGATTTTGAAAAGATTTAACCGTTTTGGTTAAGTCACTTTGTATGGGAGGTAGGCGTGGTTTTCATCCGATTTGGCCCATTTTCGAACTTGACCTCCATTTTTGAATAAAAAGGTTATATATTGAATTTCGTTACGATAGCTAAAAAATTACAGCTGTTATCGTGACCACAGAGGGACAGACGGACATGACTAAATCGACTCAGGAGGTGATGCTGATCAAGAATATATATACTTTTCTATACCGGCCAAGCCTCCTTATCGGCGTAACAAATGGAGTGACAAAGTTAATATACCCTTATTACGATTTTTAAACATGGGAGTATAAATACTCCGGCTATTCAACTATACTACGCATAAATGGAAAATCGTCGTTGACTTAAAAGTTTTAACAATTTTATTTGGTACGCAAGGTGGGTTTTTTCGTTTCCAATGGCGTTATGAAAAATCGCCCAAGAAAAAAATTAAAAATCACCCAAAATTTCTTCATACAAAATTAATTAATTTTTGTTAAATTTTTCTTGTTAATAATAAAACATAAAAAACAATTGAAGAAGAACGAAGATGAAAAAACTCAATGTTTTTTTTTATTCATATGTATTAAGGCCGTCTTATTCCAATTCCGGAAAAATTTCAGGTCGCTCTCAACTAGAGGTAGGGTTCCAAGGTTGCAAAAAAATGGTCATTTCAAGAATATGAAAACTGATAAAATTTTTTATGTGAAATCAGTTGTACAAAAAATTTGTACTTAAAACTTAATATTTTCAGTTTTCTCTTTTTAATAGGCGGACTTCGGCCACCCCTCAGTTAGACCAACGACCAACACCGGCTTCGCTGTCTACAATTCTTCTGGATATAATTATCTTATTAAAATAATCAGTCCTATCATGAATAATTTTTTACGCGGAATTCGAAAAGGGAGTTTTCATTTTTAATATACAGCTCAAGATCATTTTAGAAATTGTTAATGCAAATTGGTTGCTAATCCGTTGATAAGCAAATTTGCATTAAGGATTTCCAAAATGTTCTTGAGCTTTATCTTTAAAATGAAAATTCCAATTTCCGATTCCGCGTGAAAAATTATTCATGATAGAGCGAATATGAAAAATTTTAAAATAATGTTTTAAAGTTTTAGGCATAATTGAAGATAAACGAAAACTCAAATTTAAAATTTTTTTTGTATATGTATTAAAACCTTCTATGTCCAATTCCGGAAAAATTGCAGGCCGCTCTCAAGTCGTTTAGAAGTTATAGGGGGTCCAAACTTGTAAAAATTAGCCTGAAAAGAAATTTATTAAAAGAGAATTATATCCAGACACAGCGAAGCCGGTGTTGGACTTATTGAGGGATGCAATCCCTAAGCAGCGCCCGAAGGCCTCCTATTAAAAAGAGAAAACTAAATACATTTAGTTTAAGTTTAAGTTTAAGTTTAAGGTTTAAAGTTTAAGTGTGCGAATTGATCTAAATGCGACCTCAACTAAATTTTGTCGATAAGGCAGTGATTCCTAATTTAGGAAACGATAATAATAATCATATTAATTTTTGCTAAATTGTTATTGTTAATAATAAAACATTTAAACATTATTTTGAAATTTGGTCATTTTTAATTTTTTCTTGGGTGACTTTTCATTTAATTTTTGGGGCATATTTTATTTGGGTGATTTTTCTTTTTTTTTGGGTGATTTTTTTTGGGCGATTTTTCATTTTATTTTTTGAGCTTCAAAAACGTTGTGAACGTCTCATTAGTTAAGGCTATGGATATTATTCTACCACTACTGCACCTAAAGCTAGGATACATGTAGCAATTTGTAAAAAATTACATGCAAACGGCAACGCTTTTTGCCATCATAAAGCGGTGTCCTTAAAACTAAGTGAAGCCAAAATAAAAGGAGGTACTAGTTTTTTGCTTTCATGTCTTGCACTTTTTCATTAAATGTATTATTACACTAAGGCCTAAGTTTCTTCTTTTTGGATCCCGTTAAAAACTGGAAATCGGTTGAGAATCAACTAACTTACAGGCTTTAAGGTGCATTTAGGTACCCAAAAACGGTTTTTAACCCTAGGTCCAAATTTTGGAGGTATTTGGAAAATTTCACACACATATTCCTCTTACACTTGATCAGACCAATAAGAAAAATAGTATCACTTCCACTATTCATTTCAACTCTATTCGAATTTGTCGCACTGTGTAATTCTTTAAAATGATAAAATACATTGTTATTTTCATTAAATTCTAATGTTTAGAAGAGTTTGCAATGCAAAGAGAAATGAGTGTAAGCAGCAAATCAGCTTATCCAATTAACTTATAAACATGACTTACACCAATATTTTACATGAAAAAATAAATAAACATAGAAACTATAGAAAGCACGAATAAGAAACCATTTAAGCTTAATAATCATGCAGCGTTACTAAATATGATTTTGAAAAATATAAAAGAAAAAAATTATAAAGGTCTATTATAAATCAAGAACGGACGACTATTGACTGTTTTAGTATAAGTGAGTATTGTCTTACGTTTAGGTTTTTTTTTTGTTTTTTTTTATAAAAGACCTAAAAAACATACACACACACACAGCACAAATCAGAATTAAGTTACTCTTACTTACCAAAATTGAAATTAGCGTAAATGGCTTTCGTTGTGCTGTTATCAGGTAATTCTGTGGTCATAATGTCAAGAGGATCGAGGTGAGCAATACTATGTCCTCGAATCTATACATAGATTCAGTATAACATATAGAAAAATGTTGGTGTTTTTTGTATGGTTTATTTTTTTATGTTGAAATGTTTTTGAAGAAGAAAAAATTAAAAATACAACAATTTAGCAAAATATAAACAATATTTAGTAAAGCGCTTAAAATAAGGGTTTTTCTTGCGAAGAAATGTAATTAAATAATACAAAAAGTGTTAGAAGCCATATACTAAATGATATGTGGGAGAGTGCGAAGATGTACATGAAGTAAAAAAAAAAACAAAAAACAAAAAACATGAAAAATAAACAAATAAATATGAAAACAATAAAACTTAAAATAAAAACATGTCAGTTGTGTGTACTAAAGCTAGGATTAGATTAAGTGCTGATTATAAATATAACATAACATATTAGAAACTTTAGCTACTTGGCGGTGAATTTAGCACAAATTACAGTTAAGAACCCTTAGGTATTTAGATGGTGCAGTTATTTATTTCTAGTCAAAGTGCTTAACAAATAAGCTAAGATTAAGATAACAAAGAGTGACAGCCACGCCCAACGTGTATAGAATTTGAAAGAATCAGAAGATGTTTTTGTTTTTTGAGATGTAACAAACATAATAAAGATTTTGGGGTACTTTTTTTTCTATATTAAATGCTATTTAAACAATTTGATAAACTCCGAATTTCAAAAGAACAGATACGGTTTTTTTCCATTTAAAAAAAAACTTTAAAGTTATGCTTAAAATCAAATTTACCAAACATAAACCCAAAATGTTGTCTGAGTACATCTTCATTAGCACGACGGCTGAGACCATCCTTGCCAACAGTAGCATGTGGCGTTATAATTCCAAGTGGATCCAGTGCCGCTGCCAAATGACCGCGTGCCTGTTTTTCACATTGAGTTTGTATATATATATATATATTTATTTATTTTTGTATAACAAATTGTATAAAAGACTTTATTAATGAAAGAAAAAAAAAAACTTCTACGATATAGTAAACATTTTGGCACCATTTTTAGTCGAGTATTTTTTAAGCATTGTTCAACATTTTATATGTAAGACTTTTGAAATTTTAAATTTTGTGCCAACGAAAAGGAAGAGATTGTGTACTCATGAAGTTAGCTCAGCCATTTTTGATTAACAGTTAAAAAAACATATGTGCTGCGATGTGACAAATGAAGCTATCACGTGCCGCATTGGGCAAAAATTTGTTCTATTGGTATATGCACTTTGTTAATGTGCTCCTTTTTAATGAAAAATTAGCAACGCCATTAGTTCATTCCCGAATTCAGTAGTTGTGCTGTGATGTACTGTTGTTGTGCTATAGAAAGATTTTCAGCTTTAGCATATTTTTGTGTTTAAGTATATATATTAGGGTGTCCCAAAAGTATGTATTTTTTTTTAATTTTGACAGATGTCCGTGGCTTTAATTCTTCCACTTGACCTTAGAAACATTCTCTGTGAAGCGCATCCCAATTGGTTAAGGTATAGAGGTCGCGAATTAATTTTTTAATTTTTCCATACGATTTGTATGGGAAAAATCAGTTTTGCTGGTAAATTTAATTTTCAACCATTATCTTTTAAGCAAAATGGTTAAAAAAAAATGTGTTCCCTCAAATTTAGTCTGTTAGGACATATCCAAATTTCGGATTATTTGTAAATCTTTACCAATTGAGATGCGCTTCACAGAGGCTGTTTCTAAGGTCAAATGGAAGTGAAAAGCTGCGGACATCAATTTTTTGGGACACCCTAATATATATACATAAGTATCATTTTTGTAATTTATATTAGGTTTACTTTAGAATGTTATTTCAAATCATTTGGTATACATAAAAAACTAGAGAAATGAATCAAAATGAACATTAACGAGAAGAATTATATGTAAAAACAAGTTGCCTTATTTTTATAAAGGGTAATGTGAAATAGTGTTGCCAAGTATTTATGAGTATTTAGCTCATACATAACATTTTTCTCACTTTTACATGTTATGGTGAAAATAGCATTCGTGGACTTTCTGCCTGCTGGAACATCGAGGTCCTGAAATGTGTTCGCTTTTTGAACCATTTTGTTTGGCTGAATTCCACGATGTCGATAAGCTGTCCTCACTTATTTATTCACGAGGTGTAACGAAGCCTTCAAAGTCATCTTCCGTCTCTGAAAGACCCTGGTCGCTACATGACGATTCCAAAATTGACTGCTCCGTTTCTGTTTCGTTAATATCATACTTATTAGCAGCTGGTAATTCGAACTGTATTGCTGTGAATAAAGCCGCGTGGATGATAGCATATGGATTTGGTCAACCGATTCGTTCCCTGCACTTCGCATTTAATTGATTTCTCTTTCTCGATTTGCCCATATAATTGATTTTATTTTTGAATGATTTGATCATTCGCGGATTTCAAGATAGAAAGTAGACATTCTGCCCCGGTTTAAATACCCTGAAAGTCTCGTTAGACTGCATATATTGTTTTATATGAATTTTTCTAGGAATTTTTTCCGGCCAAACAAGGTATAAGCGCGTGCGCATTTGACGTCCAAGAAAAAGTTGAGATGGAGATAGGCCCGTTGTGGAATGAGGAGCACTGCCTCAGAAATTAATTTAAGTTTCTTTGCAGCATATTATTGGTGCTACCCATTGCTTTAAGTGCGTTCTTAACAGTTTGCACATTGCGCTCCGGTTTTCCATATGTCGCTGGATGGTATGGCGTCTAAAGTTTTTCAATTCAGCCGAAGCGAAATTAGTCTCATTATCGGAAACAACCATTAATGGTACATCATATGCAGCAAAAACTTCGTCTAGCATATCAATCGTAGCTGCTGCAGTAATCGATTTGGTAACCTTTGCCTCTAACCCCTTGCTATATGCATCTGAAATAACCAGCATCATCTTCCCTTCAAATGGTACAGCATAAGCAATGTGAATGTGCTCCCATGGCCCGTTGGGATATTCCCAATGATGCTCGGTGTACTTTTTTGGCTTGTTGGCGTGTATTGCACACGAGTGACAATCTCTTGCAAGATTTTCTATTTTTTTGTCTATACCATGAAAATAAATAAATGAGCGAGCTATACCATTCATCCTTACCATTCCTATATACGCTGTATGCAAACTTTGAAGTAACTTTTCCCTTAAAATGACAGGAATTGCAACTCTTTGTTCAAATGTAAAACATTAGGCAGTTAACTTGTTATTCACATCTGGTGATTTGAAACCTGCTCTCGCCATACCGCGCCAACTTTCCAGAATCTTGACGATCTTCCCTTATTGTCCATCTGTTCTCGTCTCCTGTGCAATATAATCCGATCTTATTGGCAATTGATGGATTTGTCGAATCATAAAGGCGTCAAACTTGTCATATTCACTAGCCCCCATCATCGAATGAATGCAGATGACTAAACTTAAGAGACAAAATAAGATGGCAGCGGTGTGCGAGACAGGTAGTCAGCATGTGCATTTGCTTTGGAAGTTTTGAAAATAACATTGAACTCGAAGTTGCTTAAAAAATCTGCATAGTTTGCCACACGACTGATACGCAGATCAGGAAGCGATTTATCGAGCTTAAGTATTTGTGGTAATGGTTTATGATCTGTAATCAAAGCCAAATTCTAGCATACAAATACTCAAAAAATGTTTAACCGCCCAGACAATTGCTAATGCTTCTTAGTCTAATTGTGGATAACGTTGCTCCGTTAAGATCATCGTCCGACTCGCGAAAGCAATTGGTCGCTTCTGACCGTTTTCTAATTTATGTGAGAGCACAGCGCCTAATCCTGTATGACTGGTATCCGAAGCTAGTATTAATTGTAGTGAGGGGTCATACGGCATAAGAACCTGAGGCTACTCCAAAACATGCTTAAGATTTGTGTATGCTTCATCCGCTTCTTTTTTCTAACTAAATATTTTCCCTTAAATAATATCACGAAGTGGTCTCTCTTGGGTAGCTAAGTCCGGAATAAATGCGCTGAAGTATGATGCTTTGCCTGAAAGCAACTGTAGCTCTTGCATAGTAATGGGCTTAGGTGCATTCAGCACGGCTTCTATATGTTTTTTTGATTTATCCACACCTTGTGCGTAGACTTGATGGCCCAGGAATTGGACTGATGATGTTGCAAAGACACACTTCGATTTATTCAAATGAAGGCCATGCAATTCGACCCGAACCAGTGTAGTTTCAAGTATTTTTAACAGCTCGTCAAAATTTTTAGCAAAAAAAGTATATCGTCGAAGAAATTAAGTACATTTGGGATATCTTGTAGAACCGCTTCCAATCTTCTCTGCCGAATTCATGGAATATTTGCTGCCCCGTAAACTACACGTGTCGGCCGTATCAAACCATGCGTGGATGTATTAAGTGTGAGAGCATGTGCTAAATGCTTCGTGAATTTCTAAATGTGAATAAACATCAATCACATCAAGACGGCAAAATGCAGTTGCTCCTTTAATCTTATTAAATTAATTCTCTACTTAAGGAATAGGATGCTCATCAGTTATTATTTGTGGATTGACCGTAGGTTTATAATTACCTGTGATACGAATACCTCCGTTTTTCTTTGCAACGACATGTGCAGTCGAAGCCCATTCTAAATGATCTACTTTTTTGTAATATTCAGCATTAATTTCTGCATCAATTTCTCTAGCGTATACATTCCTCAAGGCTAACGGAATTTCTCTGGCCATTGCAAAAATAGGTGTAGCACCCACGTTTAAATTAACTTTCCAGTGAGCTTACAGCTGTCGTGCTTAACGTATTCGCAAATCGCTTTATGATTTGTTGACGACTTGATTGCTGGACTGAAGATAACTCTGGCTTAGTATACATAATGGAATTTATTTAAGATGCATTGTTGGTTAGTTTTTTGTAATTTAAAATTTGGTTTTACAGATAGAAGTGACTTGCAACTTATTACAGCACACGGAACCCCTGAATCTCATTCCATCTTTATTTATTTTCCATCGATGTTCAGTGAAAGTATTTTACGTTCCAGTGTTTTTAATAATTTTTCTGTTAATGTAATTTAACTGTTGAACGTCATCTAGTCAGTTGCCGGCTCGGTAGTTGAAACCTGTGCTCTACACACACTAGAAATTTGGCCCAATATACCACATGAAACACATTTTGAATTGGAAAATTTACAATCTCTTCTTTGATCTTGTCCTCTACATCCATGACAACCCAAAGGCTTTTTTTTGCACGTTTCGTTTCATTGGAACGTTTCATCATTACGTTTCGTTTTTATTGGAACGTTGCCTAATTTATATGTTGATTCAATATGCTGCACCACCTTCTCAGTTGACTTCATCTCAGTTGTAACATGTTGCGTAAATTCTATGGTATGGGCAATTTCATAGGCAGCAATAAAATCTTGTGATTTTTCGCAATAATGTCATCACAAATTATGCGAGATTCGACGCCGTAAAGCATTTGCTCTATAAGCATCATGCCAATTCCCATACTCGCAGAACGCTGCTCCATGTCTCAAACGCAGCGCAAAGTTTGCCATGGATTCACCTTTTTCCTGCTTGATTTGTCTAAAATTGGCACTTTCTGCGTATATGTTTTTCTTGCCATCAAAATGCCTTGTCAGTATTTTTTGATTTTGCAGTAAGTCAGCGTATCTTTAACTTTCGGGTTAATGCGAATCTTGAGCGCAGAATTCAATTCGCCGCCCATGTGCACTCGCACGAAATCGTGTTGATCGTTTTCTAGAAATGTGCTCAACTACAGAACCCAGTCAACGCGTGTAAAGTAATGCTGGGTACTTACTCTGTAATGTGATTCTAAAACAAAATTACATCATGTATTTACATAGTTTTTTGACAAATTTTTAATTTGTTTGATGCAGACAAAAACAGCATTTTAAAGCAGAGGTAGAAGTTACTGCCATTTATCAATGTTAATTCCTGTATTTACATGGTGTGATTTTGTTTTCGCATCGCATTTGCCTTTCGAATCGCATTGCAAAGCAAGGCCCTTGAATTTATGACCCTTTTCCTACTCTTTATTCCTACGTTGTATTTGAAACGTTACATTGCGGAGGCTTGGGAGAAGACAAACGTGTGGAATGCCTTGTCGAAGACGTAGGAATGTTTGTCGTAGCAGCTTGTGCGGTCTCAGTCACTGCCAAACGAATCGCTTCAGCCAACGAATCCATTACAGATTCAACCATTTCAGGTGTGAGACTCATTTCCGATGATCCCACTTCTGACACCACTTTAGAATTTTATTTCAAATCATTTGGTATACATAAAAAACTAGAAAAATTAATCAAAATGAACATTAAGTTTCCATATTTTTTTATAAAGAGAAATGTGAAATAGAGTTTCCAATTATTTATGAGTATTTAGTTCATACATAACAATAATGCTAAGATATAAATAGGTATACTTAAAACCTAGGCACATTACAGCACTATTTCAAAATAGTGGATAAAATAAGCGCGTCGATTCTTCACGGCACATATTAGTTTTTATATTTTTCAAAATGGTAGAGCAGACTTTATGGTCAAAGAGATTTGGTCTAATCCCCACAAAGTATACAATTACTACAAATAAATTTTTGCCGAGTGTTAGTTAGCTCACTTAATAAACATAAAATATGCCTACAACATTTGATAGGCAAAAAAAAGGCAAATGTGTAGAAGAGAAGAATTTTAACAATAATCAACAATAGTTGCAAAGAAAATTTCCAAACATATACTGAACTAGAGCTTTTAGCTAAGGAGAAAATTTAAGTTTATACAACTACTTAATAAAAATGACAAAAATATCTAAGGGCGAAACTCTTCCATCTAAAAGATAAAATATTTTTAATGATTATGTTCCATAGGCAAAAGGGCAAGATTTGATTGTGCATAAGCAGAATTAGCTGTTTCTAAGCCTAGTCTAAAAGCAGACTAGTGACACAAAGAGGAACAAAAACATGGAACATAAACGTTTATTTCTGGGCAGGTTTTAAATTATCTAAACGGGGATATATATAGTAAATAAATTAGGAAATTTTGTACAACATGTTGAGAATCAAAATTGTTGTTGCAATCAAACATGCCATAAAAACACATTCGATGGGTTTGAATATATATCTGTAAAAATATTATGAAAATTTGAATTGGATTTGTACTATTGAAATGAATTATGTGAATGTGTGTACAAGTAAAAAGTTACTATCAACGCAAAATATTTAAAAAAATAATAATTTTAAATGACATATTTAATTGAATCAAAAGAGTGCAACTTGAATAAAATGAAATCTTAATTGAACTGAGTTGTAATAATATGAGAAGGAATTGGTAGGAGTTGGTACTATAAGGAACTTAATTGCAATAAAATGAAACCCTTATGAATTCAACTTATTCGATTAATAGTTGGATAAACAATAGATACTTATATAATTTAAATAAATAAATTTTTTGTATATTCTTTCAACAGTTATAGATAAAGATATAGTTGTAGATACATATATAAAAAAACAACAAAGACATCTGAACAATAAAGAAGTGAATCTTCTTGGCCAGTGAAAACATGGCCAACATACCTGATAACTTCTGATTATTGCTTGAACAGCCAAATGATCATCAATAGTTTTCTCATCGGGTCTTGAATCGACAGCTGCACCCAGTCCAGCACCATACATGCTCAATGGCAAGGTATTTCTTTGCGCCGGCGCTAGATTTGGTGGAGTTTGATAGGAGTTGCTGCGAAAGTAGGCATCCCAGGACTATAGGGCATCACAATTATTTTAATTTGAATAAGACAATAATATTCCAAAAAAAAATCTATGTTACTTACAGTGTGCACAGAGGCTGGATCACGGCACCAAGAGTTGTACATCTCTTCGACGTAAGAGGCGGTGGTTCCATTCGCAAATGGTTCAGCTACAGCGGAGTTATATGTTCGGACTGCTGTAGCCGCAAGAGCATTTGTAATTACCTTAAAATAAAGCAAGCACTCTATGAGTTTTATGGTATGAGTTTAGTTTTTACTTACTGTTTACTTACTTTTTGTGTATTGCTTTTCAAAAGCCATGTTGCGAAATTTTGATGCGCCATCTGCGCTATCGCCATATTAAAGGCTGTGCTGGCTCTATGCATTTTTAAAAAAATTTAACTGCAATTAAACAAAAAAAAAAAAACAAAACAAAAAAGATTAAAAAACAAATTATTACAAGGTCAGACACGGTTTAAAAACACCGCAAATGAATTGTAATTAAACAAGTGATTGTTGAATTATTGAACACAACAAAAACAACAAAGAGCAAATATATTTAACTCAAACACTTCAGGGTTATTTGTTTAAATTGTGGCTTTTTCTATGCCAACACTAACTTTATTGCGGTTTTTTTTGAGGCCTTTAAAAATCATTTAAGATAGTCGCATTTTTGGGCATAAATAACATTGATTGATAGTGTGTAGTGTGGCCACGAGCTTAAAAAAAAATTAAACCGGCCAAAAAAAAGAAGTCACAATAAGCTAAATGTCTTGAAAAAACAAGCTAAAAAACATCTTTCACCAGATCTTTTTCATAAAACTTTAAGGTTTTTATTGAATTTTTAACATAACTTTTATTTTGAATATGGTACTAAACCGTACCAGAAGAAAAAAAATCGCCACACACCATCTAATTCGAAGCATTTTTGGAGGGTTATTACGAAAAAAATGTTTACCAAACGTTTCGTCATATTTTCCACGTTTACAGTCCGATATTAATGTATGGTATATCGATGTTTTTGTCTTGAGAAGACTATTTTTTTTTGCTTCAAAAGTCATTTGCCTCAGTACTTATCCACCAAATCTCAGTTCTTACCATCCTAATGTACCACTAATGTCAGATAATTAAAGCTCGCAAAAAATAATTTACCTTTTCCTATGTAAGTATGTATTTCGATTATTCAAGTAGATTTATTTAAAAAATATTTTTAATATATTTTGCCGAACGTAGTTCTTTCAAACCTTTCGAACCTTTTCAAATTTGTCATAACTTCGGTACTTAGAGTTTGATCTTAAAGTATGATGCAAATATCGAACAATGAATTTGCTTCAAAGGTCATAGACATCCAGTGCCCCGTTCTAGTACTCACCCACCAGATCTAAGCTCCTAAAACTTGAATTAAAATAAGTAGATAAATTAAATAAAAAGTTTTTAATGTTTGTTTTCCAGCTGAGCTTCTGCGCTAGTGTGGCTCCTAAATGTTTAGCACTTCTGGATCAGAAAAGTATTTGATTGTCCAACGGCGGAAGGTTCCAATGCTGCACCTTGGTTTTATAGTGAATAACATTATTTCTGTTTGGTCAGGATTTACTCCTAAGCTGCACCCGGTAGTCCAGTGGTTGAGATATAAACTTTGTTGGACAAATTTTTGCCAAGTGGTTCTTCTAGTGAAGCTTCGGAATGACTAAAAGTTTGTGTTTATTTGTATGAGATAATAGTAAAGGGGTTAGTTATGTTTGTGTTTGCGTACAAGTACGCAAACTGCAAAGCTAAAAAATGGCAAACAAGTACTGCAATCTACATTATTGCATCTTTAATGTTCTGTTTTCTCAAATCTACGCTGAACTGCCTTTACATACGCTACGTTAGTGTTAATTTTTATTCATTGCTTTACAGACAGTTGGTCGAATTTCGACCGCAGGTGATACTAGTACTTATAAAAATACAAGCACCTCAAATTAAAAAAAAAGAAGGAAGAATGTTTTGTCATAACGTAGTGCCTCTTATCAAACAACTGTGCTAATTGTCGCAGACATGTTTGTAAATACAAAACACTCAGCAAAAACAAATAAAGCGATAATAACGAAGGCAAGGCCATAATGGCTGATATCAGAAGGTTTAATCAAATGAATTAAAATGATTACGTCATAAGCAAGGGTTAGTTAGCAAGAAAAACTATTACATAAAAAAATTGTTGTTATATTATAATATACAAATAAATATTCATAGTTGACTTGAAAATAGCATCTGCTTTAGCGAAATTACTGCAAAATATAGCTACTAATTACACGGCAGTTACAATCACGATCGCTAGACTAAAAATTTGTAAATTATTGTATGTATTGTAAGTATGCAATTGTTTCCAAAACAACATAAGATATTAAAAAAAAATACAATTCAAAGTCTAAGACCTCATGTTATCTAATATACGTTCATTTAAGTCAGAAATTTCCAGTGATTGTATAATCTTTAGTAGTTTTTCAATTGTTCCTTTTCATACTGAATGAAAAACAGCTTTATAAATAAAACTAGGAAATTTGCATTTATTAAAGAACATTTGTCACAAAAAATTTCTAGAAACTCGTTATTATAAAATTTGTTTTCTACTAAATAGATAAATAAAAGTTAGAAAGACTAGACACAATTGTTGGTGTATGACACATCTTTCGATCTCTTCTCATTATTTACTCACAAAAAAAAATTATGTTGATTTGCACGTGATGATAAGACGTTATCAATTTCTGCGAAATTTTTTCTTTTTTGTGCATGCGCCCACTGAACCATATGCGAAGGCATTGCGTAAAGTGATAGTTTTAAGAACGTTTGCGGGTAAACATTTTTTCTAATTTTTTTTTTATTTTTAATGCTATTAATCTTTTTGCTAGAGAAGATTAAATTCTCGAAAAATTTTTTCCGTTAAAAAAAGTACTTTTTTAGCAAAATTATTAACAAACTGCTATGAACTTTGTTCAGATATAATGAAAAGAATTTGTAAGCATTATCATTTATTTCATGATTTTAATTATGAGCTTTTTCGATAGAAGAAAGTTTGAAGATAATTTATTTTTAAGCATATTATCGATATGTTATAATAAGACGATTTATGATTGAGGCAATTCTTAGTGCCGAAAAAGTGCTTTTCCATGATTCATTTTTTAACTCGTTTTGAGAGGCAATTCAGTCCGGCAAATGAGTTCAAAATTGTTCATTTCTGAGTGCCGAAAAATAACTTTTAAATGGTCCTTTTTTCAACTCGTTTCCAAACAAAAAAAAAGTATGATTGATGATTCTTTTTTTAACTTATTTCTGAAGAGAGGCATTTTAGTCCGGCGAATGTGTCCGAAAGGGTTCATTTATGAGTGTCGAAAATGAACTTTTCTACCAGAAAAGTTTCATAAATGAAAAAAAAAAAATAGTTTTGGTTCACTGGGCGTATATCGGTTTTTATTATCTTTTTTTCACCAAAAAGTTAACAATGAAAAATTTTTTTTACTTGTCTTTTCTATCGAAATGCGTAAGGGCTGTAGTAGTAACTTTATCACTCCTTTTGTAAGGCCGATAAGAAAACGTGACAGGAAGTATCAAAATAATAACAATGATTTTTTACACAATATGAAACAAAAAAAGAATAATTTTGCATTATTAACCCAAAATTGGTTTTTTTTTTAGCTATGACGGTCTTCCAGTAAATGAGCAATATATATTCTTGATTGGCATCACGTCCTGAGTCGATTTAGCCATATCCGTCCGTCTGTTTGTCCGTCTGTGATCCTGATAACAGCCGTCATTTGAGAGCTCTCGTAACGAAATACAATATATAAGCATTTTATTATAAAATACTTAATCTTAATTTTCATTAAAAATACAGATTAAGGTAGTAGTCCGGTGTGAAGGCTGAAATTTCGAAGTTTTTTCGTGAATTTTTTTCAACAAGAAAATAATATGCGATCGTTTAGTAAATTTTACATGTTTATATTAGTATTTTAAAGTATACAAAAAAAGTATAGCAGTGAGGGGACTGCCCACCGAAGCGAAAATCTATATATAAAATATTAGTACTCCCTGGAAGACTTTGTCCTGCCACGGACCGCTTTACTGCTTTATAAAAATTTTCATGCTAATCGGAAAATTTTTTATACATTCACTCTCTCAGTCTTTGATTATATCTTTCAAAATATTTTTTATTCAGATAGCATTTTTATTTTATGATTACACCAAACTATATGATTAAATTTAAATTGAATATTGCTGATATAAAAATAAAATACAGGGAGCACAATTGAATGAAAAATAATCCTCATTAAATTAAATAAATTTTCTATTTTTTATATATGATATTTTGTTTGATTCGTCTTGAAGTCTCTTTTAATGCATGCATTTGAGATCTTGCTACAAGGAAAACAGAAAACATAGCAAGCAAAGTGCAGTTTATTTTCTGCCCCCGATTCGGTTCATCCGTACATCAATAATGTACATTATTTTCGTCTTTTATCATTTAATTATATTTTAAATTATGGGTATTAATATAAAAAACAGAGTAACACATAAACAAAAATATAAATTTAACTTATTTAAATAATTAATATACACATAAGATACGTATACATAGAATTTGCATTTACATAAATTTCATTGAATTTCATTTACATTATTTTCACTGTTTGAGTTAATAATTGAATTATATTCTAAAAAAGATACTATAGGCGTATGGTAGCTGAAATAAGAAACAAAAAATTTTTGGACGATGTAGTCCCAGTCATGATAAAATTATTATTAGGTAGCCTTGGCAACTACTTATTTTCTCACGAGCTACGACCATCAAATATCACACAAAAGAAAACAATATAAAGTCCGTGTGTCACACACATTGGCAGCTTTCAGCGGAGTCAATAGTTGGTAACTATTTTTTTTTAAATTTGAGTGAGAAACCTTTGCAATTAAATGATCTATTCACAACAGGTGACTCCTCTGAATGCGGCTAATGTGTGTGACACACGTTCTTTATTTTTTCTTTTGTTTGACATTTTTTCTGTTGATTGACATTTGATGGTTGAAACACGAAATGTCTTTATGTTTTTATGTTGGTCATGAAACTCAAACACACGCTCTTGGATATTGGCTACTAGGCGCTCAGCTTTTTTCATTTGACATGATTTTGACAGAGTTGTAGGTATTGTCGAAAAGGAATCAAAACAAACACAGAATATAAGGTGTACTTTTAAAGTCTTTCCGTATTGAGCCTACCTGGGGCTGAATTACAGCATCCGTGATCGAGCAAAATTACGAAGAGCGGGACGAGACAAGTGCCTATCAATCTTGAACAATTTTGCTCGATCAAGGATGCTGTAATTCGGCCCCTGGTTAATATGCCTTGCTGATTGCCTGGTAGTCAAGATCCAAAAGCGTCACTTAAAAACCTACTGGCTGTCATGGCAGAATAACCAGGTAGGGCCGGCTCGCTAAGTGCCCTCACGTGTTAAGGGCCAAATAGACTACACAGACTGTTTGCGCAAACAAGACTTTTTTCTCGTCATAGCGACGACCATACACTACACAGAATTTGTTTGCGCAGACCTGATTTTTTAGTTCAAATTCTATTAAATTTTTCTTTTCTGACGGACGGTTTGTGCAAACACAACCAAAAATTAAAATATTTTTATTTCTGCGCAGATATCTGCACAAACCTAAAACAGCCAAATACACTGTCCAACAGTCTGCGCAAACAAGTGTTTGCGCAAACAGTCTGTGTAGTCTGTTTGGCCCTTTAACGAAGAGTGGAAATTGAAAAGCTTGAGTAGTTGTCAAAATGTTGACGAAGTTCGCAAAAACGTCAAATAAAATATGAATTTTATGTTTAAAATCAAATTGTAAATAGTGCGGATACGTGTGTTAAGCTTGTGTTAATTTGAATGAAAATATTATAAAAACAGTGTAAATAAAACTATAAAATGTCGAGAAAGTGTTCAATTTGCAAAAAAGCAAAAAAAGAAGTTTAACCAAAAATCAACTGCTAAACATGAACCTAAAGAAACTCGAGATGAACAGCTGATTTTGACAACTAGTTCGCTTTTCTCTGCTTTCTACTTCATTCCTCTCCGAGTTGGCCCTACCTGGTTATTCTGCCATGCTCGCTGTCTGTATTGATGACGAGAATTAATCGGAAAATCACGATGACGCAAACCAAAGATTTACCCTCTACCAAAATCGTTCAACGCGCCTAAAGAAGTTTTCACTTCAAAAAATTGTGGACTTAATTTTACATTAGTTTATTTATAATTTTTAATGTCAAAATGGAGTTCCCGAAAGCTGTTTCGGAAAAGCACTGCCTCAAAAGTATTCAACCGATTTGGTTAAAAATTTAACTAGTTGTTCTAGATACACATATTGGGTGTTCGCACGTCTGTCAAATGATTGAATCAATCAAAATTTGTTGTTGTTTTCCTATGTTAAGAAATGAACTCTCTGCGAGAGCGAAAATGAAATTCAAACTCTTCATCGAATCAGTCAAAATTTTGATTGAGCTTCAGACATGCATAAATCAGTCAAAGGGTTGTATTTTTTTACTTGTCTGTTGTTTGGTAGCAAATTATTTCTAAAAAAGTACTTATTTGAACACAAAAGCAGTTTTTTTAAGGAAAAAAAAGGAAGAGTAGACAGACAAGTAGGCAAAAAAGTGGGCATAAGAGTAATAAATGCCTGCATCGGTACTTTAATCTAAAAATCATGTGTGAGCAGAAATAAATCAAAAATGTTAGAGTGAGTAGAAGAGAGTAAAAAATCGCGATATACTTCAATCATTTGATAGACGTGTGAACACCTCTATAGCTAAATACTTAACTTTTAAAACATTTAATTTTTTAATAATAAATTAATTTTTCAAACATTTTATAAAAAAAAAAATATACTTCGAGTACCTTTTTTTACAATTCCGCCATTTTTTTTTTAATATGCATATTATTGGTTAATTCATTAGAATAAGGTCTACACAATAATAATCTCTATGATTTTTTTATATCAGATGATTACGGAAGGCTGTGTGCTCCCCGAAACAGCTCACCATTCTTTCGAGGACTCCACTTTTGACATTAAAAATAAATTAATATAAAATTTAGTAAAAAAAATTTTTTTTGTATACTTTGAAATACTAATATAAACATGTAAACATTACATAACGATCGCATATTATTTTCTTGTTAAAAAAAATTCACGAAAATAACTTCGAAATTTCGGCCCTCACACCGGACTACTACCTTAAGTTCGAAAATGAGCAAAATCGGATGAAAACCACGCCTACCTTCCACACAAACTTATTTCACCAAAACGATAAAATTTCTTTAAATTCCACAAAAATTAATTAAATGACTTTAAATTTGGCACATAAGCTCTCATCTTAATATACACTTTAAGTATGAAATTTGTAAAAATCGTAGGAAAATCACGTTTACCTTCCATACAAAGTAACTTTATGAAAACTGTAAAATCTCCTTATATTCCACAAAATTAAGTACAATAGCTTCAAATTTGGCAAATATGTTTGAATCTCGATGTTAGAAAATTGGTAAGAATAAACAGAAAATTCCGTCCACATTCAATACAAAGTGACTCATCATTATGGTAAGAAACGTTTATAAATAACAAAAAAATTAATGTTTAAATTTGATATTGTGCAAATAAGCTTTAAGAAATACAAAAGAACTCTGAGTTACAAAATTGAAATAAATATTTGGATAAAAACCCGCCCTACAAAAAAAATTATATCACCAAAATAATACAACACTCAAGATTTCGAATAAACTGAAAATTGGCATAAAATAAATTAAAAAATTATACCTCATAAAGCTTAAGCAAATAGCTGATAAGATTCAATAATTAAATGAGTATTATTTTATTGACGGGCTCCATTTTATTGTTATTATCGTAGTTAGACTTTATTGTCTATTCTTCTTCATTTAGGTGTGACTTCTTTTTTTTTGTTTTTAAAGATAATAGAACCAAGGCATACGCCTTATACAAACAAGGTTTGGTCTTTGAAGTGAAAGGAAAGGTATAGATTTATTTAGAGGAATTGATTGGAACCACGCGTGAATTATTGATTAGGCGAAACAACCGTGAAAGACAATTTGAATTGCTTTTAACCGAGGCTAGTGTTATGACTTAACCTGGGCAAGCATTTCCAACCCTTAGTTGTTCCTTTCCTTTAATTCCACATTTTCCACAATTTATTCGTGGATTGTTAGTTTGCCGTAATTCTTAAATGTAAGAAAGAACAAAGAAAGTAAAAAGAACCATGCCCGAACCCGGATTCGAACCAGGGACCTCTGGGTTGATAGTCTAGTGCACTCTCCACTAGACTACAAAGGCCGATTGCATAACAATTAAAAAAGTCTTAGTGACAGTTATTTCCTGCATTATACTGCATTACACAGCACAAAATAGCATTATTAAAATAGCACATTTGTATGCAGAGGTCGAAAATATACTAATTTGAATTTATTTTGTCGCCAAGGCCGATCTGAACGTTTTAAGTAGTTTTTCAGTAATTGCAAAAAAAAAATACATTTCCACGATTGTGATAACACCAATATATTTTCTTTAAAGGTGGAAAAAACGCAGGTGACTGTATTTATCACATACCCTCTTAAAAAGAGACAACTCAACATTTTTACATTTTCAGGTGGAGAAAAAAACAATTTTTTTCTTCAAGGAGCTCCATACAAAACAAAGAGTCAAAACGATTTTTTTTTAATTAAAGACTAAGAAAATGTGTACAAAATTAAGACAGCCGATGGAGATGACTATTACGATTAGTTTTACACGAAAAAGTAAAAATGAGGAAATGTTGAGTTGTGTTTCTTTTGGAGAGAGTGTGCGATATGTATGTAGTACATTTATTAATTAAACAGCTTTTAAATTTCATTCAACTGGTTAATTCTTAACAAGACTAATGTCTAGTCGGATTTTAAAAAGGAAAGCAGATGTGTTTTAAAAATTCGAGTTTTCTTTTAAATGCTATAAACCTATTTGTGTGTTCAGATTTTGTTTTAACCGTGCTTTAAATCAAATACTGTGTAGCTTATATTTTGCATATGATGTCTTAGGTCGCGTTCATAGTGGACGCTTTAGCTGAAGCTGATTCATAAAGCTGCTTTGTCGAGCTTTTTTGATCATAGTGAATGCTTATTCAACGCTGCACAAAGTATGTTTTCAATTGTTAACAATTCTTTCACCATTGTCTAAAGTATGTGAGAAAATTAAGGCTCAACAAATTGGCAAATATTTATCTGAGAAAAAACTTTTATCTCCATACCAGTCTGATTTTAGGGCAGGACATGGGTGTTCTTCAGCAGTTGTGAAGGTGTTTGATGATATTCGACCTGAATATGACGCTGGCTCTATGACCTTACTCTGTTTGCTAGATTTTTCCAATTCCTTTGATAAATTTAACCATACATTTTTGTGTCAAAAGCTTAAATGTCTCTTTGCGTTTTGTGATAGTGCTGTCAATCTTTTGTCTAAGTATTTATGTAATAGAATTTAAAGAGTCAATGCCAGTCGTGTTCCTCGTGTAAATTGTGTTCATCGAATAAAACTGTGCTCAGTGGTGTCCCACAAGGCTCCATTCTAGGTCGTCTGCTATTCTCTATGTTCATAAATGATATTTTTAATGTATGTCAGAACGCATAAGTTCATTCGTATGCTGATCAGAGAACTGCACAAGCCTACTTGAAGTTCAAGCCTTTTCAAGTACTTGAATTCAAGTATGTATCCAATCTTGAAAAAGCAAGCTTTAGCCAGCTTGCAAAAATACCAAACAGATACAAGCCATATTCATGCTTGCTCGTTGCCTTGGCTTGTTTCGGCTTACTTTGTCGGGCAGAAAGTTGAAAAGCTTAAAACGATCGGCAAAAGCTTGTATGCTCGCAAGTATTCAAATTATTGAATTAAAGCAAGTATCCAAAAAATTCAATGAGCTTCTTTAGAGAGAGCTTAATCGTAATAGGACTTTTAAGGATTCTGTGGACTCCGTGGTGTGAAGTTTTAGGGTAAATGATTTCGAAGATGCTGTCAAACTTTAAAATTTAAGATGGCGGATAGAGTTGCAACCTAGATTTTTTGTATTTTTGCGAATTCTTGTAATTTTGAAATTCTGACAACGGATTTGATTTCGAATATATTGTCACAGTTTTAAAATTTAAGATGGAGGTTAGGGTTGCCACCTAAATTTTTACCACAGTATTGCCACCTAATATGTATTTTTTTTTAGATTTTATAATTTTGAAATTCTGAATACGGATTCGAATTCAGCGACCCATTTTCGGTGTACCATTTTTTTACCAGCCCCGAATTCATAAAACTAAAAAAATTAAGGTGGCAACCCTATCCACCATCTTGAATTTTAAAATTCTAACTTTAGATTTGAAATCAGCGACCTCTTAACACTAATAAATGACGTTTAAGAGTCTTGAAAAGATATATTATTAGGTGGCAACCCTATTATTTCAAAATTTTATAATTTTGAAATTCTGACGACGGATTCGGATTCAGCGACCCATTTTTGGTGTACCATTTTTTTTGCCAGCCCCGAATTTATAAAACTAAAATAAAACAAGGTGGCAACCCTATCCACCATCTTGAATTTTAAATTCTGACTTTAGATTCGAAATCAGCGACCCCTTAACACTGATAAATGATGTTTAAAACTTTTAAAAATACATATTATTAGGTGGCAATACTGTGGTAAAAATTTAGGTGGCAACCCTAGCCTCCATCTTAAATTTTAAAACTGTGACAATATATTCGAAATCAAATCCGTTGTCAGAATTTCAAAATTACAAGAATTCGCAAAAATACAAAAAAATCTAGGTGGCAACTCTATCCGCCATCTTAAATTTTAAAGTTTGACAGCATCTTCGAAATCATTTACCCTAAAACTTCACACCACGGAGTCCACAGAATCCTTAAAAGTCCTATTACGCTTAAGCTCTCTCTAAAGAAGCTCATTGAATTTTTTGGATACTTGCTTTACCACTTTATTTTGTATAAAGAAAATGCACACCAACGACAGGCAAGACACGAGAAGCAATACTTTTTTCTATGCGAAATTCTATTGCTTCTCGTGTCTTGCTTGTCGTTGGTGTTCATTTTCGTTATACAAAATAAAGCAGTTAATTCAATAATTTGGATACTTGCGAGCTTACAAGCTTTTGCCGAAGGCATCAAGCTTTCCTTTACTTGAAACTTCGTGCCGTTCGCTTGTAAGCTAGAATACTTGCAAGCTGTGCGTGGGCTTATTTATATTCAATTACAAGCTATACTTGATTCAAAATTATCAAGCTCAAGCTAGCTTGAACTTGTATTTTAAGCAAGCGCTTGAAATAGACTTCAAGCAGGCTTGTGCAGTTCTCTGATGCTGATGATGTCCAGCTCTATTTATCTCGACGAACTGAGTTTCTTGATGATCTGTGCTCCAGGTTAAATGAAGGTCTCAGTAGCATTGATAAGTGGTCTAAATGGGCTTCAACTAAATTCCCATATGTAAGAGTAAAACTTGTGTTGATGATGTCCCTGATCTGTTTATCGGAACTAGCAAGCTAATTGTGGCATCAAAATCTGTAAATCTTGGTTTTGTTATAAACTCATCTTTTTCTTGTGTTGATCACGTTAATAGTGTAGTAAAAAGTTTATTATGTCTTACGTAATTTAAGAATGTCTGCTAATGTAACTCCTGTTGACTTAAAACGTAGGTTGGTAATCCTATTGATTTTACCTTTAATTACATATTCAGAAACAGTAAGCTCGACTCTTCCTCCCAATTAAAACTACAAATTGCTTTTAATTATGCAACACGCTACGTATATGGTTTGCGAAAATTTGACCACCTTTTCACGTTCAAAAATGCAATAATTGGATGTGAATTAACCAGGGACCGAACCGGCTATGGTTTTTATCAAAAAAGTCAGATATTAACAGTTATCATTTAACTTTTATTTTTTCCGACAAAAATACTAGTCATTTTATGACTTTTATTTTTTCGGGAAAAAATAACTGTTACTTTTGACTTTTATTTTTTTGGTCAAAAATAACAGTTATTTTGTGCCTTTTATTTTTTCGGTCAAAAATATCAGGCAGTTCGAATTTTTTAAAGGTCACTTGAACGGCAAAAAAAAAAGTTTTATGCAATTTCTATCGTCTCATCAGCGCGTACATTTTGAGCTATAAAACTTTTTAGTTTTAAAATATTTATTCGGCCTTTGAAAAAATACAAATTGACTGATATTTCTGACCGAAAAATAAAAGGCACAAAATAACTATTATTTTTGATCTAAAAAATAAAAGTAAAAAGTAACAGTTATTTTTGCCCGAAAAAATAAAAGGCAAAAATAACAGTAAATTTTAATTTTTATAGTAACAGCCAAAAATTTAAAAGGCGTTTAATATTCGCGAAGTTGTTGCCATTACGATAACAATCGTAAATTTAAAAAAGTCCTCTGGCAACGTTTTCGTTATGCCTTTTTCATCTGAAAATGTAAAATAACAGCTATTTTAGGTCCCTGGAATTAACTGCATATCTTAGTGCTCGTAACTGTATGTATCTTCATGCAAAAACACCTCATTACTTCTTTGAAAAGCTCCAGTTTTGTTTATCTAGAAGAAGTCATGTATTAATAGTTCCTAGGCATTATTCGTTACATTCGTCTCAACTTTTTTTCATTAACGCCATTAAAATATGGAATTCTTTACCTCGTAGGTTAAGAGAATTCAGTGGGAGGTGTGATTTTAGGCGCTTTATCTTACTCGCTTATTACTTTATTTTCTCTATTCTTGTCTTTATGAATAATTCTTAGCATTTAATTTCAAATAAGATTTAATTTAGCACCTAAGATATTTAATAGATATTAGACATGTGTAACGCATCAAAAAATGCTGCGCTGTTACACCAACCCAAGCGCATTTTACTGTATCAGCGCAATGCGTTAACGCTATTGCGCCATGACGTAGTTTAAAATGCTATGATATCTATATTAAAACGAAGTTGATCAGCACAGGATGTTTTTTTAGTTCGATAACACATTGCTTTATGTGGTCAATTTGTTGAATGCGGTGAGTTTTTATATAACAAATCCTGAAACCAATATATCTGATTTAAAGAACTCATATTGCTGATAAATTGATTTAAAATTACTTAAGCAATAAGTTATTAGTTAATATGAAGCATTACTGAACAAAGACCAAATTTTTAGCATTCATTAAAAATTAACCAATTTTATACTTCAAACATGCAGTCAAACTGAATTCCGTTCAAGTTTAATAAGTAAGCAATCACACAGATATACAAACACATTTCTGGTACGGAAGACAAGATGCTACTTCAATTCCATGTGTCTAGAAAGCATGCAAATCTAAAGAAAAAAATAAGCATGAAGCAAATATATTTTGATGCTGTTTTGCCTTACTGCGTTACTTTTAACTACTAACGCACTATTCATCTTCAATGCAAAAACAAACAGCAGCGCTGCTTACGTCTAAATAGTACTTATAATATAAATAAATATTAAATATTGGCGCTTACGAAAACGTTTAAATATTGTAATACATATTGAAAAACCATTCCGTTTATGACAAAGCATCATAACAATCAAACGATCTGCAAACACTCATGCTTAACAGCATCTTCTATGCAAACATATCCCTATGTTTGAGGCGTCGTAAATTTGTGCATTTTTTGCTCGCTGAATAAATATTTTCTCATTTTTCTATAGGCGTGGTATTTGCATTACTGCGCTTTTGCGTTACTTTTTTTAAAACAAGTGTATTAGCGCAGTAACGCATTTAAGTGTTTCAACTCAAAAGCGCAACGCAGCGCAGCGTTACCCATGTTTAATAGATATTATAAGCTTTCTCTTTTAATATGTAATGTAACTTTAAGTGTATACTTGTTGTTATGACTATATTTGTAGCATATTATAATCTTTTTAAGCCTATGCTTTAATCGTACCACAAAAGAACCTACTTCTTATTGAACCAACATATGTTCTCTAAATAAATAAAATAAATAAAGTAAATAATATAAAAATATCTTATTGAGCTTA
This sequence comes from Dichetophora obliterata, assembly GCA_963920525.1. NCBI lineage: Eukaryota > Metazoa > Arthropoda > Insecta > Diptera > Sciomyzidae > Dichetophora > Dichetophora obliterata. The sequence continues at coordinate 185,089,698 of OY986438.1, forward strand.
TTGGTGTTTATAGTGTGAGATGTAGATGTAGCGAGATGTAGATAAATGTGGTGAAAAAAATTTTAAAATTAGCTTTGTGCTCGGAGTCAGCTTGAACTATGAACACTTTGAGCTTTTTCTATATGATTATAGACAAAGTGTTTTTGATCTAAACCGCTCGGCTAAGCAAAAAGCGTTTACTATGAACGCGACCTTAGAAATTTTTTTAAATTATTAATTATATATTATATCATTCTCGAAATAAATATTAAAAAAATTGTACTTAATATATAACGAAATTTGTTTTCACCAGATTTTATAAAAATAATTAGCACTTGACAAATAATAACCACTTGTTAAAGAAGTTAAGTGAAAAACAACCATTTTTTACAACTGAACTTGAGATGTCTCTGCAGCTGATTCAACACAGTTCATTCCTAACTGTTAACCCTTTCAGAGGACTTGCCAAGAGGACACGTCAGAAAGTAATTTTTATACATACTTATTTTGCAACGCTTTTTTTTAAATCAAATCGTTTGGTTCTATAAAAAAAAGATGAATCAACATGATAAAAACGAATTTAGAGAGATATTTGACATTGATGTCAGTTGGATTTTCGATTATGTGCCGAAGAAAAGAAACAAATTTTTTTTTGGCTATTTTATAAGAAAAAGTCAACCGGACAAAATCAAATTTTTTTATCTTTTTATAGCTTTAATGATAAGAACATTAAGAGGGTTTAAAAAAAAAAGATCTAAAGGGATGAAAAACCTTCCAGGGACTAAAAAAAAAAGATTTTGTGCCGAACAGGAGCAAAACAATTTTTTCTTTGTACAAGCTTCTTTGCAAAACGTAAGTACAACAGGTAAAAATCAAAGGCATGTTTTTTTATTTTGTTATAACCTTAATGATAGGAATATTATCTCAAAAATATTTTGTTCTTAGTTAAGCATAGCCATTGAAAGGGTTAAGTTGCAGTCATCAAAAACAGTGTAAATAACCTCGCTGCTAAGTACTTAAGTGCTTAGTAATGTGCTTCCGAAGCAGCTGCAAAATGATATAAAAATTTTTAATTAAAACATCTTATGACTAATACTCCAAAGCAGTCACGGGTTTACAAATTCATCAAATTACCATTTAAATAAAGTTCCGCCGATATGACAAAATCATATCAGAAAAGAAAAAACACTTGTTGTTAGACTACGAAAAAAGTCGTTCTGCAATTTGTAAGTTTGTCTATAAACATTTAATTTAAAATCAAAGCAAAAAAAAAGGAAATTAATTCAAATACTTTGGTTACAAAACTTGTCAAATTAATTAAATAAATATCAGAAATGAGTGCGCTAAGGTGGTTTAAGCTGACATCGATGTTGTTGATAACAGTTCTAAATTAAATTAGCGACAACTGTTGACACATGAGCGCAGCAACAGAGTTTAATGATCACATGCTGAGGTTGAACAAACATACAAAATAAATCAGAGACGCAAACGAATCAAAAATTTTAAAGATTTAGTAAACATGTCAAAAAACCGATAAATATGGTAATATTGATGTACCTAATATTTTGACTAACCCCCAAAAAGTTGGGGCGGAATAAAATAAAACCTGTACAAAAAATATAATTAAAAAAATTGAAAAGATTTTAAGTAAAGTGTTACTAACTCGTTCTAGAATTCATGTGGTTTTGTCAACATTATTGCTTAAACAGCTTTTATTTTTAATCTAACTGAACAGAGTTACATACCTCCAACGACAACAAAAACAACAACAACAGCCAGTGAACAACCAGAACAATCTCTTGACCTTGGCCTTGAGAACTCAAGCAGTTTTCAATCGAGTCGCAATCAGCCAAAAAGAGCCAAGAATGAAGGTGGGTGGTGTTCAAAATGAATACACAAAGAAAATGGGAGGAGGAAAATGCAAGCGTTTTATTATAGACTTTGCCAATGTCTTGAGGGAAAAGGTACAACAGGAAAACTAATACACTGAAAAAAATACTCATGTACTAAAATTAACGTTACTAAAAGTAAAGTGTTAGATTTTTGTTAAGCTAATTTTTAAAAATATATCTTAGCAATGATACAATAATAAGGTAGGATCGATAGATAAGATGTTATCAAAATTTGAAATATTGTTCTTCTTCACTTTGTGAATTGATATACTTGTTACAGTCAGCTGTTTTATAAAATCAAGATTTGGGTGTCGCACAGTAGACTGAGACCATACAAAAGGTGGGAAAGATAGAAGGAGCAGTCCAATCTTCATGAAATAAGTTAGTTAATTTGATGTCGATGATTTAAAAATGAACCAGATTTAAGGCAAATTATTTTTATCAAAAATTGCGTTTGTATTCCGAAGATGTGTGAATTTTCAAAATATTATGAAAACATATAAAAAATCCACAAATTTCGAAAAAATTCATTTTCGTTTAATGCCTACATTTTCTTCTTTTCAAAACTGTAGCTGCGTTCTATTCGCTTCAAAATAATCCAGATTATTTTTTTTTACATGCAAAGCAAAAACAAAAATAATAATCCTAAAACAAATAGGATTATTTTTGCTATCCATATAAAATTGTGATGTAGCCTTTAAAAAATTTTAAACACAGGTGCCGCACCTGTATATTTTTATGAGCTGTCATTTCATTGTTTGAATTATTTGTTTGTTTGATACAATGACTATTAGGTAGCCATGACAGCTACCTATTTTCTCACGAGCTGCGACCATTGAATGTTAAACAAAAGAAAACAAAACAAACCGCGTGTGTCACACACATTGGACGCATTCAGAGGAGCCAACAATTGCACTTAAATTATTTATATAATTGCATAATATTTATAATTAAATTAAATAATTTACAATTTTTCTGACGTTTAGAGTAAAACACATTCAGAGAAAAACATCGTTCACTAAGGTATCGCTACCATAACAGTTCACAACAGTTTTGAACGACACACGTTCTCATGACACCTAATAGTTATTATATCATGATTGCTTGTTTGAATTTAAATTTGACTGCAACGGTAGTGCCCTCTACGAGTCGTTTTTTTGCCGTTCCTTTGAGAAAATTTGTTATCGCGATTGCATTAAGGCGAAAGGAACGCAGCTTGTATTTTTTTTTTAAAGGTTTTCAAAACAAATATGTAGCAACTGCAACAGACACACAATCCCTGATAGAGTTTAAGGCTTGATCTAAAATACTTACTGCTCTAATCGTCGTATGATAAAAAATGGCCAATGAGAGAATCTACTTCATAGAAGTTTCAAACAGCTGTTAAATCATATAAAACTAAAAAAGTGGGTTGGTCACAGCTGAATCACTCAAGACTACTGAAGAGGAAATGTAGCGATTTCCGAAACAGGCTGTCTAGTCGGCTGTGGGATTGCCTCTATACAGAGTTGTTGTTGTTGCCTTCTTCCAACTTACTTGATCTAAAAAGCTCACAATTAAATTCATGTAAAAATTCAAAGAATAGATCAGTTTTCAAGATATAAACTTTTTAGTGAGCGCACTTTTATGCCTAGAAAATGCTATTTGACATAAATTATACGCTACCTGCGCTGTTTGATAAATAAGTTGAAGCAATTATTTGTAATTTGGATTTAATTTTCTTCTTTATTGTTTCTTTTTCTATGTAAAATTCCACATCTGGGTCTTCTCCGTCAAAATATTTACTATATTTAATTTTTCTTTTTGAAGATAAATGGGAATCTGACAAAATAATGATCTTGTGGCTTCTAACGCATCCTCAAAAAAAAAAAACGCTGACAAAAAATTTAGCTTTTATTGTATCTTCTTATTTTGAAAGTATATGCACGAAATACTAAAAATGTTGCTTTTGCAAGCGTGAGCAAAATAAATGCAATGAAAAAGTTTATGAAATATGAAAACTTTTAAAGAGCATATGAAAGAATTTAAATATGGAAGTTCCAATATAATTTTTTTTTTTGCAATAAAACATTTTTGGCCTCCTTTTTGTGAGATGAGTTAATGTTTAAGAATTTTTCTGAAAAAAAATAATAAAAATAGAAAAGGTGTGCAACGGGTAAATACTTTCTAATTTTTTGCAGACACCTATTAAGTCTAAAAGATGGCATTTTTATTAATTTGTAGGCGGTAAAAGGGGGTGTGACAATTTTTTCCTAAACCATTTCGTATACGAAACAAACGCACTTCCGAAGATTTCAGCTTAAGCGGCCAAGTAGTTTCGGAATCTTTTAATGATATCTTAAAAGTGGGCGTAGATACATTGGGACCACGCCCCTTTTTAGAACATTGGCTGACATTAACCATATGAACTTAGTCTAACTAACCAACTTTTAGTCTAAAAGAATAAACAATTTCTGTGAAATAGCAATTTTGGTCCATTTTTCAAAATGAGATTTCACAGAGAATCGGTACAGTTCGTTGCATTTTTTAACAGATACTGCAAGACAATAAAACGTTTTTACGATATCTGTTAACATGAATGCGGGAATCGGTAGAAATTTTTTGTGTGACTGCTTCAATTGGATAATTTTTATAAATTTCTTATATTTTTTACCATTTTCAAAATACCAATTTAATCTTTTTCTTTCAAATCTGTTTTTTCTCTGATAATTTTTATAAAAAAATTATTTTGATATTTTGAAAATTGTGTTTACAAAAAGATATTTACCTAGACGCTCAAAAACAAAAAAATCTACAACAATAAAATTGACCAAAAGTAGTGATTTTAAAGAGTTATAGAATCCACAAACATTATTTTTGTGAACTAATAATTTGGATTTATTTTCTTTAAAGTATTTTCTTTACAACGGTACCTATTTTGTGAGCGGACATTGCTTTCATGAGTTTTTATAACATAACAAGGAAGAGAAAAAAGCAATAAAAAACTGTAACCCCTAGAATAAGAAAAAACCTTGCTTGGTAAATAAATAAAATGTTTGTACATTAATATAGAGTATAATTAAAATGAAAAAAAAAAATAAGTAAATACCTTGTGCCCCCCCTTAAGTGGGCTTTTTATATGTTCAATTTCTGGTACTTTCTTGACAAAATGTACATGATTAGGGTAAGCAAAACCGGTTCAAATTATTCGGCGTTTCGGTTTTTTTTAAACGACCCGGTTTTTTAAAATCGCAAATTTCGAATAATTCGAAAACCGGTTTTTTTGGCTGGAATTATTCGACTGCTCGACTGCAGTCAAGAAATGTATAAATCTGCAATATAAAATTGTTCGTGAACCACTTTTTTTATTGTATTTGAGCGACCCTGTTTATTTTCTACTTGCGTTTTGACATTTTACCAACGCTGCTAACATTTCTTATCTCTGGTTTTATTTCATTCTGTTAAAACAGCATTTGCTAGCGGCTGGCGTACTTAATGTAAGCTAAACATGATTTTTATTTAATAATGCATTCTTTTCGAAAAATTTAAAAAAAAACTGAATGATGCATTGTAGACAATAGGTCCCACATCTACTATAAGTGGAAGTGTTTTTTAGTCTCTCAGTAAAAAATAAAGCCAAAAACCGCCTAAAAGCTAAGCACTTTAATATTATTTTTTTAAGGTATTATTTTAAAACAAATCATTAAGTACAAATTATCTCCATAATTTTAAAAACAACCCCTTTATTTATTTTTAAAAATTAATTGTTACTTTTTTTAAATAAAAACTGCATAGATATATCATATGTAGGTAAAAAAGTTAAAAATTTGTTTACTTTAAAAAAACCCGATCTTCCCAGTTTTTTTTTTTGATCGAATTAATTCGAAAATCGGTTTTGTACAAATTGTACTATTCGAGGCCGGTTTTTTCACGGAATAGAATATATTGTTTAGAATTGCGGTAGAACAAACAACTCAAATAAGGGAAACTTTTCCAAATCGCTCGTTATCGGACCTTACCTTGCTATTGTATCATGTATCTAAACTATTTCTTAAACCAGAATTTTTCAAAAACAGCTTAAAACAACCTTTCGTCGTAGTAATAACAAATACATTTAAAATAGATCTCAATATTTAAAATATTGCTTAATAAAAATTAACATTTTTGCCGTCAATTTTAAAACATGTATTTTTCCAGTGTAATGAAAAAAAATTTTTAAAAATATACTAATGAAACTAATACTATAAACAAAGTAGATTGCTGCGAGAACGACTCATGCGTTTTAGGAGAGGACGAGAGAAAGGTAACTAAAATAATTGTTTATAAGACCGAATAAACAGTTGTTTCAATATATATGCATAGAAATAAAAGCTGTTTTAGAAACAATCTATTAATAAAAAAATTACTTTAATTTTCGCCGTATTTGCCATTTATTTATTTTCAAGGTGAATTTTTTCACTTTGCATTAGATTCGTTGGGATTACATAAGTAATAAAAGAGGCTACATAATTCAATTCTACCTTCATTGTGGACTTCTTCATCAATATAATTTATAGGGTGAACCAGAAGATTGTTGATATAAATAAGAATATAGATTTTTAACGAAATTATAAGTAAAAGAAAAAACAATTGAAACCGAAAATGTTTCGGTAGCCACTATAAGCTTTAGCAGGTTTTAGTTATTTAATTACAAAAATAAAATTAGTTTTAATTTCATGGATAAGGTTTTTATTTTAAGAAACATTTTCTGTAAAAAAGTCGATTTTTGGAAAAGGAGTTTGCACATTTTTGATCATAACTCAAATATCATTTGGTTATCAAGTATCTTAAATAATTAAAAATAAGGTAAATAACAAATTTTGAACACAAACTCTTTAAATTGTTCGTTGTTTCGAAGCAAACTTGAATGGGAAATACGAAAAAAATATCAACAAAAGGTTTGTTCATAGTTTTTGGAAAAAATTTCAAAAAAAATTTCAAACGACAATGAAGAAATCCTAAACCATTGTTGATAAAAAGCAATGGATACATTTTGATTAAATCGCCAATTTACTAAAGGTACCCTATTTCGACAAATATTCCGAATTTTTAATTGCATAAGTTTCTTTTAATAAAAATTCGGTTTATTTATAACTGGCAACCCTCCGCGGCTTTGTTCGCGCTACGGAAACCATTTAATTTTTTTATTTTTGTTGTAACAGTAAGTAACGCAAATAACAGCTTTGAACGTTTTTGAAAAATTTCAGATATTGTTGCGATTCCATTTTCACTTTAATAATAGTAAAAACGATGTAACAACCAAAACTATAAAAAACATGACAAAGGAAATGTTTAAAAATAGCCCATCCTAGATAAAACAATATATTTGTGCTGATAAGCAATAATCGCTTAAGTCGACTTAAGACAGAACGGAGTTATTACTGTAGCTGTGTTACACACATAAAGAACTATAAACAAACACAATCTGGAGCTTCTAGCATGACCTTAGCCAAAGTTATGGCACAAAAACGAAACAACCTTTCATACAACTTATAAGGCATTAAAATAATTTTTTAAACGAAAACAATTTTAACAGTTTATCATATATATATCAAAATTTTGAGTATACATGAACCATCTATGATCAATTCTGATTCGAAAAATTTCACATAAATCCGTTCAGCAGTTTTTGAGTTTACCGGCAGCCACAAACATGCTAACTTTTTAAAAGTTTAATTTTTATACAATAGTATAGCTATGTTAATTTAAAATTTCTCAGTCTGTTTGTCTGTTCGTACGTTTGTCTATTCATCTGTTTTTCTGCCTGTTTGTGATCACGATTACATCCATAATTTTAAAGCTATCGTTATGAAATGCGATAACTATATAAGTTTTCGTTGAAAAAGTCAAGATTAAGTTCGAAAATGAGCAAAATCAGATGGGAATGACACGTCATCATTACGTAAGTTCATATGGAAAATAGGCGTGGTTTTTAATCGGGTTTATCAAAATGTTAACTCAGGGTGCATTTTTTAAATCAAAGCTTGTGTAAAATTTCAATTCATTACAATAATTTTTATAAAATTTTAACAGATTAAACCATTTCCTTAGGGTCACTTTCTGTAGGAGGTAGGCGTGGTTTAAATACAATTCGCCCTATTTTGAGTTTATTCGATGATTGAAAATGAAAGAAATATTTATGGAAATAAGGTGCTTTCAGTGAATTTTCGATTGAAACAAAATGTATCCATATGGACAAAATTTTGCTGAATTTTTTTTTTTTCGTAATTCCATTCAAGTTTGGTCTAAAATAACGCAACATTTAAAAAACTGTCATAAAATTTGATTTGTTAGTTATTAATTTTTCAACTTTTTGCGATATTTGATAACCGAATCGGACGATCCATTCTTGAGTTATGATCAAAATTGTACAATTATCTTTACAAAAATCGACTAAAAAATGTGTATGACATTATTTTGATATATCAAAAATGTACGATCACCTTTCCGAAAGTCCCAAAATAGACTTATAAAAAATATTTTTTAAAAAAATTACATTTTTTTTTGTAGTTAGAGGACTAAATTTTAAGTGTCAAGAATAAAGTTGTGGCCTAGTGTTATCAAATCGCACAAAACATTATTTTCTGCAACACGCATCTTTTTTTATTGAACTGTAATACAAAGACTCTATGCAATTTCTGTTGGAAGTAGTTTACAACCTTCAGATAATCTACACAAGCCATAATAATCTATCACTATACTAAGTATTTCTCCTTTGCCAAGATCTCATAAATCATCCAAGAAAGCAAATATTTTTAATAAACGTTACTATATTGTCTAAAACAAACACTTATGTGAAATCTCAAGATTTATCAACAAAACGTTTGCATCGGTAATAAAAATTTCTTTAACGGATTCAGTTATATAAAAAAATTTCTCTGTTTAGCACAATAATAGTAATAACAAAATACAAACAAAGCACTAATTTGTTGTTTGAACACAAACAACATAGTTGAAACGTAAGTACTAACCACCGACACGTATCAGATTAATTTTATCAAAAATATTTTTAATAGTTTAGAAACGGCAAAACTATATTTTAGAAAACGTGAGCGATTCACAAGCGACCGTGTTTCTACGTTCCAAGAGCGCTGCGACTACTAAATGAAGTTATTGAAACCTAGAAGAAAAACAAAAAACTGTATCAAAAAGTCATAGCAAATTTTATCTTAAAAAAATTTTACCCACCACATGACCAAATTTGTTGTATAAGCTGTGTGCGGGGCGCTGCGGCAGTTGGCGTCAGATAATGAAAAATGCCTTTCCGTAATTTTTAATGATGCGGTAAAAATAAACGAGTAAGTGTGTATTTTCAACACACACAAACATCCTCAAGTTTTAAGGTAACTAGTAAAACAAAGTTCAGCTGTTTGTGCAATATCACTAACTTGATTCCATAATTAAGTTATAAATGAATATAGCATCGACTTCGTTTATTAACTTTTAGGAAATCTAATCTTTAATTAAATAGCAAAACGCGATTAGAAGTTCTTATGTGCAGCTAGCTAAAACGATGAAGTGACTATTGATTTTTCGTTTGTACTTTGAAAGCAATTCATTGATTAAGAACTGCCTAAAAGTGGATGTGGATTCTAATGGATGGATTGTTTATGTTTTATTGCTACTGCAAAATAAGATAAGTCAGCAAAACAAAGAATATGTGAGTAAAATAATCAAGTAAAAACGCCTATGTATATGTATTAATTTTCGCAAACGACAAAAATAGTTTTTGTTTTAATATAAAACACAAAAATATTTTTAAAGGCGTTGTTAAACTTGAAATCATAAAGATAATTTTTTTTTAAATTTTTCCAGTTAATCGTGATAAAGTGACACGCGTCCATGCAAAAATAAATCTTCTATAAGCAATGATCTGTCAGCAATATCAAGGGAATTTCTTGGTTATGACTCAACATGTGGTGGCAGCAATACTCTTCACAAAGTAAATTTTGTTTATCTGTAGCTTGTTGCCAAGCATGGTTTACTGACGTCTCTGGCCATCAGCTTAATTTCACAATAACGTTGTAGAATAGCTAGCCATCGTCGTCGTCGTGAAGGCAAAGTGTAGCTTTTTTGAGGGGCTCGTCTGTTAACGCATGGCAGTCGTTGTGCTTAAAATGAACTCTGTTCATAGCATGGTGGTGATATTGGTAAAAATAATTGGGTTTAAGCGTATGCTTAGCCTAAAATTTTTGGTTAAACTCTTATCTTTACTACTACTTGGCTCGTTTTAAATTTAATTTGTAATGAATTTCATAGAAACAGCTAAAAATAGCTGCAAAGTGTAATGGGCAAGTGTAATGGCTGTTCAACTAAATAATTTTTTTTATCTTATTAACCAAACACAATTTTAATTTGAGGACTTCAGCAAAGTTGTTGCAAATTGCCTGGCCCATAACATTGAGCAACAATATTTTTCTCTTAAATTATCTCGAGGAGTTGAAAACACCCCTCAAAGTACGAAAATTTAACTCAGAAATTGTTTGTGATATCAGTTTTCTGAATTTTTTATTATCTTATCGACAACTTTGCAGAATATCATATTCCATTTTATCGTATAGCGATATAATTTTATTTTTGTTCCCAATGAACAACGTTTTCTTTTAAATACTTTAAAGAAAGCACACGTTATGAACAATATTCACTTAAACAAAAAGAGTTGCACTCATTGAAAATTTTGATAAAGATTTATGCTTAGAAGACAGGCCCATAGGTAAGGGTAAGTTTTCGGGGTTCAAACCCCTTTATAGGGCCCGAGGGTAGATAAAATAATTCAATCAAAACATGACAAATCCAGCTCCTGTCCAACTGTATGTGCAAACCGTGCAAGAAACGGGGGCGCGATCTCGGCAGGAACGCGATAGTAAATTTTATTTAGAAATACTAGAGCTTCATAGCTTAAATAGCATACATTTTATAAAAATTTATAAAATACTGAGAAGGTGTAAGAATAGAGTAGAAGGGGGTAATGTCGTGCAGGGGTTAATGTCGTGCACTGGCTTTTTTAGCATAAAAAATTGAATGATATACCAGCCGTTGGTAAGGTATGGGCCTACTGACCTACAGAGCTCATGCATACAATATTAGCAATATCCATGTGTAAGGGCAATATGTGCGACGTTTTTTAAAAATCGCACGTTCTAGGGACGACGAAAGTGTTTTTTTATCGGATCAGAAAAATTATTTGTCTCGCAGGAAAATATACCAGGTAAGTGTCGAAAAAAAAGATGTATTGTGATCGAAAAATTTTTGTTCTTTACCGATTTGTCGAAGTCAACCTTGAAAACGACCTTTGGGGCAATGTCGTGCATTTGATGTGGGGCAATGTCGTGCACTATACAGAAAAGAAAAGGGAAGGAAACGCGGTCGCCCTAGTGTACCAAGGGAGTCGTGAAGCCATAACAAAACGCTACAATCAAAATAAAATTTTCCAAAATTTTTTCTCAATGTCAAGCACTTTTTGAAAAAATATTGTTTTTCTTTCCGTGTTTCATATAGCAAATTGCCTATTTTCACTTTTCTTTTCATAAAATTGTATTTTTTGATCATATTTCGGACTTGTGTATATTGCCTTATAATAAACAATAATAAATAAATAAACAATAATGCTATATCTTCTTGAATCGAACCACTACCTATCGTTTTTCACACATTCTGATACCATTACAATACAATGCACGACATTACCCCACAAATTTTGAGGGGGGTAATGTCGTGCACATTTTTTTTTTTAATTTATACTAACACGATTTCATGCTACACGAATATTGTTACACATAAATGTTACCAACCAAATTATCTTTCGATCGGATGCTTACTCGTTGTATTCGCTTGTCATGTACGGCTTTACGAGCACTTTAAAGTTGAGTGCACGACATTACCCCCCTCTACTCAACATATTTTGAATTTATGCTTAGAATATTGTAAGCAATTTTCAAACTGTAATTAAATGTATTTTGTATTCAATTGAAAAAGCGCCCAAGAAATGTCAAATTGGTATTTTTAATATTAAAAAGTTAAAAAAAAGAAGACAGTACTATTAACAAATCATTTTTGATATCAATTGTTATCGTTTATTTCAGAAACAACAGAAGTCAATCAAATTTAATTTTTTAAAAATTAATAAAAACTGTGTAGTTAACAGAAAAATAAATTTTGGCATAATATATAGGTTTGCATTTCAGAATATGAAATATCGAAAATTCTGGAAAATTTATAAATAATGAAAAGAGATAAATTAGAAAAACTGTCGCTAACTTTCGTTGTTTTAACAATAAATAGAGTAACTAATGTGGCATTTAATTAAAACAAAATAGTTAATTTTTATTCATATTTGTAATAAGAAGTAATACATAAACACTAAAATTGTTATGTTCCCTAACATTATGGTACATCGCCATATTTTCCCATCATTGTCATCTAGATAATCTTTATAATTTGCAGTTCGCCAGCTAAATTTGTTTTGATAAGATAAATGCCATACGCTCTTCCAAAATACTCTCCTGAACTAGTTTCAAATCGTGTATTTTTGACTTTTAACTGACACTTTCGATGCATAGGCGGCTTTGACTGATGAAAGTGAAACAGTGGTTGAAGTTTATTTCTCGACTATTATAGTGCCTTTTTTATTGGAATCATTATAAAAACTGTTGTATTTTGAAGTAGCACATTACTGTTGGAAAACATGTTTTTTGCAGAAAGATGCCACCAAATGTTAAAAATCAAAACATCTGTAGTTTTCAGTTCTGTCACTGTAAATGTTGAACAAGATTTCGAAACTATATTAAAATATTCTTCTGGGACGTAGTAACAATCATGTTTCCAAACGATTTTTATATGACTGATTTTTTATTCACAGTTGCATGCTCGCACTTTAACAACGATTGCATGCAAAATCCACTTAAGCATTTAACTTATGTTGTTTTAGCAATAAACGACGATTACGAGGTATTGCTAAAAGAGAAAGGAGTACACTGAAGTGTGTGGATTTTACCCAGATTATGGGTCTACCTTTAAGAAAGTATTTGCAACAAAAAAAACCATGTTCGAAAAAATTTTACTAATGCTGTTTAGGTCGCACAGCCTCGGAATTCTCGGAACACAGCCCCCTGCAAAATGCGTTCTTAACATGACCGTTTCTTCAAATTGATTTTCATCGATCGGTTTTACTAAGTCGAATAACATACAATATATCCCAATTGTATAAAATTGAGGTCCTGGTAAAATTTACCAATCAAACCCCGCGCGTTGCTGCCACGCCACCGTTGCCAAACTTTCATAAAATGTTATCAGTGAACCTGGATGAGTAAATTGAGCTCAAATACTGAATTCCGAGACTGTGCGACCTATAATTCCAAAGCTATTCGATATCAAAAATTTTTAGTAGAACTGAATTTGTAAATTGAAGTCGAATATCAAATTCCTATACTGTATGACCTATACAAAGCTATTCGATATCACGAATTCGGGTTGTATGGGAGGTGCCACGCCCCATTTTCCAACTTATAAAATGTTATTAGTAAATCCACACGTGTAAATTGTTTTCGAATACCGAAGCTATGCGGCCTATAAAACCAAAGTTATTTTATATCTTGTCCAACACCCATAAAATCTATCAGTAAGACTGCATTTGTAAATTGAGGTCAAATACTGAATTTCGAGGCTGTGCCACCTATACCTCTAAGGCAATTCGATATCGCAAATTTGGGCTGTGTGGGAGGTGCCTCTTGTTTAACGCACATAAAATTTGATCAGTGAAACGGCATGTGTAAATCGTGGTCGAATACTGAATTCCTAGGCTAAGCAGCCTATAACTTCAAAGCTATTCGATATCGCAAACGGTAGCTGTTGTTAAGCTTTTCATACAACTACAGTACGGCCTCGCTCAACGCAACCCTCGATGCACGCAACTGCTCGATCATTGCAAAACTAATGTTAAATTTAATATTAAATAAAATAAACTCTTTCAAATAAAATATTTTTTCTTTGATATAAAACACTCGTATTAATAGCTGCGTTCCTTTCGCCTTAAATCGCAATAACAAATTTTCCTAAAGGAACGGCAAGAAAAACGACTCTTAGAGGGCACTACCATTGCAGTCAAAATTAAATTCAAACAAGCAATCATGATACAATAACTATTCGGTGTCATGAGAACGTGTGTCGTTCAAAAATGTTGTGAACTGTTATGGTAGCGATACCTTAGTGAACGATGTTTTTCTCTGTATGTGTTTTACTCTAAAAGTCAAAAAAAGTGTAAATTATTTAATTTAATTATTAATATTATGCAATTATATAAATAATTTAAGTGCAATTGTTGGCTCCGCTGAATGCGTCCAATGTGTGTGACACACGCGGTTTGTTTTGTTTTCTTTTGTTTAACATCCGATGGTCGCAGCTCGTGAGAAAATAGGTAGCTATCATGACTACCTTATAGTCATTGTATCAAACAAACAAAATAAACAAAAAATTAAATGATAGCTCATAGAAATACACAGGTGCGGCACCTAGCATGCAATCATAAGCAAGAGTGCGGCATCTAGCATGAAAACCAAAATCAGTTTTATTGTTTTTTCTTAATCATCTTTCTTCCGTGTTTAAGGAAATAAAATAAAATTTAAAAATTGTGGCTCTACGAAATAAGGCCCCAAACTACAAATGAAATAAGGCCCTAAAAATGTCTATACAAAACAACACAAATAATTGGGATGTTATTTCTTATTTTGGGGCTTTATTTCATTTTTGAAAAATAGGGCTTTGTTTCATAATGAAATAAGGCCCCTACAGTAAAATGAAATAATGTCCCAAAAATGATATTAGGAAATAAAAGCTTGAATATTTGGGGGTGTTATATTGATTTTTGTGGCCTCATTTCATTTTTTAAACTAGTGCTTTATTTCATTGTAAAATAGGCCACCAAAAATTTGAACAACTTTTCGATTTTTGTTATTTAAAATCAATTGAAAATTTCTCAATTGAAGAATTTTAAAACATAGGCTAGGTTTTGATATTTTTGCCGCGTAAATATCATTAAATAAAAATTAAGAAATAAAATTAATTGTGAAAAGTTTTACGGTAAAAGAAGGCCCAGTAAACTTCTCTATGTCCCTGATAAAAAAAATGATATATAGAAAAAAAATCCATTTATAAAACTATAACACAATGTGAATGTCGGCAAGACCTGTAAAGCAAGGGTTAACCTTTTGCAGGTAGGAAAATTTAACGACGTTTGCACTTCACAAGATCTTTTACGAGTAAGAAAACAACCCTTTGAACTTAAATTGGACTCTATTGAAATTAAACTTTAGGTAGGAGATATAAGAAAAATAACAAAGTTGTCTTAATAATTATATATTTGTAAATTAAGATAGATTAACAGAACAATAATTTTATCATCTAAGCTCAAACGATTTGGATTACAAATTTATAAAAATATTTTGTACAGTGGATACTATTTTTTCAAATTCTTGATATGATTAATGAATTCTTAAAGATATAAGATATATATGTTCATTCATGTTTACAAACAAAAATAATAAAAATTTTGGGGTATTTTAATTTATTCTCATAAATAATCATTCTTCATAAATTTTGGGGTGCTATTTCCTTTATATTGGGATATTTTTTCCATATGGAACTATATCCCAATTTTGGGGTCTGGTTCTGATTTAAGATTTGAGGCTTTTTATTTTGGGTACTTTTTCGGTCTTTTAAAAAACTGGCATATTTAAGTTTGGGGCACTTATTGAATCATATTAGGGTTTATTTCATAAGAAATTGTTCCATAATGAAATAAAGACCAAATGTTGGGGCCTTATTTCATTTTAGATTGGGGCTTTATTACGTAGGGTGTTATTTCATAATGCAATAAAGCCCCGTAATTGGGACCTTATTTTGTTTTTGTTTTGGGGCCTTATTTCCTTTGGCCTTATTTCACGGAGCCAAAAATTGTTTCCTCATTTGCTTAATATTTTAACCTAAAATGTCATATCTACACAAATTAAAGCAATCATTCAAACAAAAATCGCAGTACCTACATACAAATGAGATAAAAAAAGCCGTATCTATTTGTAGTTAATGCTTTATAAAATGCTCTTTACTTCTTTATTTTTGTGATACAAAAACATCTTTTAAATATTTAAAATTTTCTATATGACCTTATTATTTTAATTTTCTACGATTTAAATACAAACTTTCAATGTTAGATAGTTCATATCATTCTTGATTTTAAATACAAATTCTAGTTGTTTGACAGTTTAAAATCGTTTATTGAGCTTTAGGTCAGGTTAGAACAATTAATTGCTCTAACGAATTTTTTCCGAAGAAATAATTTTTTAAACTTAATTTTTTATTAAAGATCCTTATGCAAGATATGATGGTTTTAAAATATATCATTTAAATATCATAACTATGTAAACAAAAAGCTTTTTACTATATAAAACGTACATTTGATGTATTACGGCTTTTTGAACTTATTTAAATTTATAGAATAAACAATCAAAAAGCATCAACTACAGTGCTTATTCAGTTTTAGCATTTTTTATAAAATCGAAAAAAATTGCATTAATATTGAAAGCAGACTGGATTCACTATCCTGAAGAACAAAATATTTATAACCATCCAAACCCTAATCTGTGAATTTTTGATAAATTACTGCAAGTCGCTCATCTCAGAATATTGAAATATGTAGATGCCGCACTCCTCCTTATGACAGCAGTATAGGTATATTAATGAAAGGATATTTTCTAGTCTATATCCTTTTAATAAAACATATTTTGGTTTCAACGACAATTTAAAGAAGTTTTTTGACAATCATCGTTCACTATTTTGGTCAACCAATTAGTCCTTTATATATTTCCCCTCGTTGTGAAGACAGATACTTAATGGTATAGTATTATTCAATTCAAAATTCCATTTAAAATAAGTAGATGAAACTGTTTTTAGGAAATGGTTCAAGTTTTGTTTTTCTATGAATGCTGATGAAAAAAGATAACATTATTATTAATTCCAAAATATCATCAATAGAAGGAAGACATATCATAAATAACATTTTTGTAGTTGAGATAATTCATGGGCTTGTTTACGATAAGCTTTATACAAGTTGTTTCTGTAAAATGTTTACGTCTATTTGTAGTGTGGTGGTTGGTTACTCCAGCTGAATGATGACTTGCTCACAGCTGAGATCGGCAGCGATAAGCGTTGAAATGATAAAGCCGCATGAAGCTTCAGTTCCAAAAGCGTAGCAGTTTCATTACAGGTATCACCCGTTAAGATTAAAAAGTAGCTTTTACTGCTTTCAATCGAATTATGTACACCAAGGTCAGTACAACAACATCAACAACAACAACAACAACAACAACAACAACAACAACAACAACAACAACAACAACAACAACAACAACAACAACAACAACAACTGCAATCAGAAGGTTAGCAGAACGGAAGTAGCACAACAAACGGAAGTTGCAGCCGGCAGTGCAAAACAGAGCAGAGCAGCATGGCGTAGCATAAACGACAGAGTGTGAGACATCAGCAATTCTGTTGTTATGAAAGTGCCATAAATTGCGTCATCCATGAAATGCTACCCGGAGACGTTGCAACCACAACAAACCCAAATAAACTAAAAATTAAATCAAAACAAAATTATTTGCATACATATGCATAATTTTATACATTTTTTTTACACACAAACGTTAAGATAATTATTTGCAAAATTTCACTTTCAAAAAAACAAAAAAAAAAAAACAGCACCATCAATGCTGTTTGAGAGGGAGAGCGTGGAAAAGCGAATTTTCCGCAGTTAACTCGTCGCTGCGCTGTTGTGCTCTGCGCATCAGCGCTGCTCGCGTCGCAGTCACTGCATTATATAAGCGCACGGTGAAAATTTGTAACGCGTTGAACGATTTTCACATTAGATTTGCTATCATTTTGTTCTTTAAATTGCTGAACTTGGAAATATTAGGAGTTTTTCAATAATTTTAAGCATTTTGCATGGCATAAATGTTATTTTTGTAGCATGGAATTTGGATTATACTTTTTGGTAGCTGGCGAACACGTCACTTGACCTGAATAATATTATGTACTTTTTTCTACTTGCTTTATTCACAGCAAAATTATTACAATTCTACACTTTTGGTCTTGGTTAAATTGTTATTTTACACTTGTAGTTTCTGTTGTGTTTAATTCATTAACTTTTCAACAATCACATTTGATATTTTTAATGGTCTTTGCTTGAATTCCCAGTGAAAAAATTTGGAAATTTTTAATTATTTTTACCTGAGAGCGACTACGACTGCTCGACAAGAAAACCGAATTGGACTTGAAAAATTTTTGCGCTGCTGCCAATTCGCTGCTGCGTTTTGTTGAAAAAAAAAACAAAATTTTGATGTTAATTTCATGGTCGTTTGTTGGCTGCAGTGTAGAGTGAAGATGGCAGCAATTGGATGTGGTTTGTGTATTCACTTATAAGCAGCCTAAGAATATGCTCAGGAAAAAACGACATTTTGTAGCATACTGTGCTAAGGTACACTACGAAGCAACCCAGTGGACATTTAAGCTAAGTGCTATTATTGGCGTTAATAATTCCATGCTTGCTGTTTTAATGGCACGATTACACAGTGTCTCCACTTATAATGTTTGATTGCATGCGAACTGTCAAATTGAATTTCATGATATATATCTTACGTGTAGACCACTCATTTCATGATATTTTTCATATCATGAAATTTGGCATAAGTGCAGTTTACAGCCCACGCGGTAATAATTTTTTCTTTGTTTTTATTAAACGTATATGGGTCTCCTAAGTCCAAAAATGCCAACAAAACTGTCGGTCTCGAATGGTTTAGGAGATAAAATTTGCCAAAGTTCTATAATTCCGTGCAAAGTTTGTTTGGAAGCTTACCTAAATGGTAACATTATAATACTTAAATTTAACACGAAAACCACTGCTTAAAATGACCGCGAAAAATACAAGAACTTTAACCCTCTTAGATCGCAGTTCTTTATTTTGGTACATTTTAAGAGAATTTAAAAGACAAGAAAAATTGAAAATTTTTCGCCTGCGGCACTTTTTTTAACCACCGTTTATTTAACAGTTCCTAAATATTTCAAAAATTCTTATTAAAACAATAGTATTTTATGGCTTTTATAACTTACTCTGTACATGTTCTAAAAATTTCTCAAAACTTAATCGTTCATGTAACTATTTAACTTACTTTGTAAATACTCCTCTATCATATAAACCTTATATGCTTTAGTTATACCTTAGTTTCTTAGTAAATATTTGCAAAATTGTATTAATTTTATCAATTTATTTAAAAATCACAAACATCGCCATCGCCAAACGATCGCCAAACGATTTAAGTTTTTCTCATTCGGAGCCTTCATGTTTTCATAATCTTCCGATGGTAATTTTTTCGCACTGACACGAATTTTATCTGTCTAATACATTTTTAGAACTTCACTGGCGGCCGTATCCTAGTGGGTAGAGTGCGTGGCTCCTAAGCTAAAGAACTGCGGTAGCCCGGGTTTAATTCCAGCGCAGACAGAAAGTTTTTTCAATTGAATTAATTTTTATTGATCAATAGAAGCTAGGTCAAAGTCCTTCCAAGGGCTGAAATGGCCAGTTTTTTTTTTTTTTTAATACATTTTGAGAACTTCAATTATGCATAAAAAGTAAAAAGTTTTTTGTATACGGAAAAAAGTCATTTTTTAAAATTTTCACTACTTTTATCTCTTAAACCACTTGAGGTTCGACTTTTTTTGCACTTTTGTATTAAGGGGCTCTAAATACACAATTTCACCTGTCTAATGCATTCTTAGAACTTCACTTATGCTTGAAAAGTAAAGATTTTTGTATACAGAAAAAGCCACTTTTTCAAACTTTCACGATTTTTATCTCCTAAACCACTTGAGACCGACCTTTTTTTGCAGATTTGGATTAAGGGGCTCTAAATGCACATTTTGAAAAAGGGGCGTGAGCTGTAAAGTGCAATTATTCCTGAAATTTATCTCTTCAAATATTTCTTAAAGTATATTTCAAGAGATGAGCTGTCACTTTTCAGTAAAATATATAAGTGTGTGCATTTTTAAGAGCTTTTCCAGCAAAAAATATTGCAAAAACATTAAAAGAGTGAAAAAACATAAAATGGAAAAACGAACGGAAGACATTGGCCCATTATCATAGTCAAAATAAAAGTCGACTCTAAATTTAGTATAAGCATTTTTGACAGTTTTTTAATATAATATGTTGTCAAAAAGCTTGCACTAAATTTAAAGTCGACTTTATTTTGACTATGATAATGAACCATTATTTTTAATTTAATAAGCTTTTTAAACTAATTCCAAAATTGAAATTTCATGAGATGAAGTACCCACCTAAATATTGTAGCATGAAATCTGGATATCATGAAATACAATTTGACAGTTCGCATGCAATAAAATATTGTAAGTGTAGACACTGTGTTACGGTTTTCATGACACCAAGATCTGAAAATACAGTTTTGCAATGCTCATTGAGAAAATAAGATTCCCGAAGAAATTATCCACATATCGATAAGTTATCGAATTATACATTTTTAAATTAATATTTTACTTAATTAGTTTTATAATCTATTAAATTATTACATGAATTAAATTGCGAGCTTTAGATCAAGTAAGTTTTTAAGAAGGCAACAACAACTCTGTATAGATTCAATCGCTTAGCTGACTAGACAGTCTGTTTCGGAAATCGCTACATTTTCCTCTTCAGCAGTCTTTGAGTGATTAAGCTGTGATCAACTCACTGTTTAAATTAGTATATGACTTCGCAGATTTAGGAATTCGTTGTTTTGAATTGTATGGCTGCTAATCATATGGCATTTCAAAGCAGTAGGATATATATAGATCTCCGCCATCAACTCTACCAAGGTTGCCATCTGTTCTAGTTGCTTTTTTTTATTTTATTTATTTCAATATTCATTGGTGTTCGACATTTTGTCGAAATGCACCATAGAAATGAAACGAGTTTTTTGCTTGATTTAAACAGTGAGTTGATCACAGCTTAATCACTTAAAGACTACTGAAGAGGAAAATGTAGCGATTTCCGAAACAGACTGTCTAGTCAGCTAAGTGATTGACTCTATACAGAGTTGTTGTTGTTGTTGTTGCTTTCTTAAAAACTTACTTGATCTAAAGCTCGCAATTTAATTCATGTAATAATATTTTACTTTACAATATAAAAAATATAAAAATTCAGATATATCTAATAATTGACCGATCTGATTTTTTCGGGTACCAGTCGCAAGAAAATTTATGTATTTTTAAAATAATAAAACAAATGATTTCTTTCCAACCCTGTCACGCTACAGACGGTCTTTCTGCATTTTATTATTTTTTTTTTGCATAAAAACGTTGCTTTTTCTAAAAATTTCGTTATTAAGGAAAAATAGAAGCATCATATATTAACAGCTGAAACAATGACTTTTCGTTTGATGTATAAAATGCTAAATTTTTATCCATTTTTGCTGTATTTTTCGTTTTTGTATGCATGCTAGGATGAACAGTACAATACTATAGTTTTTTTTTTTAACTAATAGTTCATTTTGAGAATACACTTTTGATACACTTTTGATGTACTCATGGTCAAAATAAGATTCACCGACGGAATTATCGATATATCGATTAATTATTGATGTTTTTTCTTGCTAAAAGTTCAGTTTACGCATAGTTTACAACAGACAGTAAAGTTAAGACAGTAAAGAATACGTATTTAGTGTTAAGAATATGTAATTTTGTCGTCTGTGACATAGGCGTCCAGACAGTTGCAAGAAAGTGTCACTACAGCTGGCCAAGTAGAGTTAATTAATTAAGAGTTCGTTAATTTTTATAATTTCTTGTTTTCAAAAACGTCCTTCATTTTATTCTATTATATTTTTTTTTAAGCATACGCGAATAAGAATTTTAAAAATTGGTGGTTTTTTCAAACGTTTCTGACATAAATGTAATTTTACCGTCTGAGTTGTGTCTAGCGTTGTGTCTACGAAAAAGTTTAGACATTAAATTGGACAGTTGCAAAAGTAAGAGAGAGTACTAGTAAAAAGTGAGAGTCTATTGCCACTGTCTGTTGCAAGCTAGCTTTAAGTAAACATTTATAATTTTGTAATAATCCAATCGATTCAAAAGATTGATGTCTCAATAAAAAGGTAATGGAATAACTTTTAACGATATATCATATAAATCTTTTGCAAAAATGTTTTAATTTTTATAAGCAATCCCCAAAATTGGATTTGGGATTATGGCTAGCTTAAAAAACGGTCAAAAGTCAAAAAGAAAGAAGACATAATCCCACAATAAATTTGGTTATAACAACATTCCGTACAAGGGAAAATCATTTTATACATAGTAAAGAACACAATAAAAAAATTGATTTCTATTAATACCAAAATATCATCAATACTGTACAGTAATAAAAATATTCCGTACAAGGGCAAATTGTTTTAGCGCATAAAACACCATTGAAAAAATTATTTGCCCTTATACGAAATAGTGATAAAAACTTTCCATAAAAGGGAAAATCATTTCATCAGGGAATGGATTTAGTTTTATAATAAAATTAACGTTTGGAGAAAAATAAAAGTCGATAACTCAGTAATTAATCGATATATCGATTATTCCTTAAATTAATCTTATTTCACACATTTTAAACCATTAGTTCATTAAAACTGCATTCTCAAAATTAACGATTAGTTAGAAGAAAAAAACCATATGATCGTGCTTTTTAACCTAGTAAATAAACAAAAATGCGAAATACAGCAAGAATAGAGAAAAAAGTTTTACATATAATGCACCAAACGAAAGGTCATTATTTCAGCTCTTATAATATGATGGTTTTATTTCCTTTTAATAACGGAATTTTTAAGAGGATATAATTATAATATACTGAAAAACCGTCTGTAGCGTGACCGGGTTGAAAATAAATGATTTTTTTTCTTTGATTCTTTGATCTTAGAGATATATTAATTTTCTTTCAAATGGTTTCGAAAAATTCAGATTGGTCAAACATTGGGAAAGATATAGCCGAATTTTCATGTAAGCTTCATAAAGTGGACATTTTTAAAAAAATTTATAACTCTATAACTTAACGATGTGTCGACAATTTCTTCGGAGAATCTTATTTTTTCAATAAGTACTACAAAGCTGCATTTTCAGGTCTTGGTGCCATGGAAACCGTAATCTTCCCATTTTAATGAGTGCTTCTGTAAAGCCTTTTTTTTAAAAATTCTGCGTCTTTTCATATCATTTCATATGGAAACATTTTTAGAAAATTAAAGTGTTTTCTAAATGACCTCTATATTTATTATGTTGACTTTATATAATTTAAATAAAAATTCTAAATATTCTTCTACAAGTATGATTTAAACTATCAAACATTTAGAATTTGTATTTAAATCATATAAAGTCAACATAATTTTTAGAAAATTTTATAATAATTTTAAATGAACAGAAAAGTTTTAAAACAATCTAAATTTAAAAAGAAAAAAATTAATTTTCTTTGTCCGAACAGCATATTAAGCTCACGTCTCTGAATTCTAACTCTTCAAATATGGGCATTTCCACAGAAAAGTCTACCGTGACCATAAAATTAAAGCTTATTAAAAACTTATTATTTTATGATATTATCTAAGAGAAACATTAAAATTTTATTAATCTAAGCTATTTATGCATAAATTTATTTACCATGATGATCAAATTGTCTGCACTATTTCACAAACATTGTTTTTCTTTTTCGTAAATGTTTAGTAAATGTTTCGTAAACTTTTTGTTTTAGTAAAAATTGAAGGCATTGGCTAAAGATAATGAAAAAAATGGTTGAGTCAAGGAAATTAAAATATATTATACTTGTTTTTAAGTACTAAATTACATAATTACTTAACTAACTAATTACTTAATTACCCAATTGAACTAAAATGGACATTTCAGTAACGTTACACCAGATCAAAAAAGAAATCATGAAAAAATCTTGTCAAAAATGAAACCTCTAGCTTCCTAGCATCGCATTGCTATATTGAAAAGTAAAATACAGCAACTTTTTATGCATGATATTTTTTAATTTGAACATTCAGAAATAAACGTTATTTTTAATCCGGACATCCCGATTTAATACATCGTAACAAAATAAATATTAATCTCTATTAAAAATACTAAAACTAAAATAACTTCTTATTTTAATCCCAATTGTTTTGAATGTGTTGTATTCCGGTTCATTGAAATACATTCGAATATTATACATTTCTTTCCGACACTTGTTCACGAGACCAATGCACGCACAGCAGCAGCAGTAGCAGTAACTTATGTGTTTCCTTGCACCCATTTAGTGTTTAAAATGATCCATACAATAGCCAGTTATTTGATCAGAAATACAGTCAAATACATCGAATGCTAGATCGCAGCTTTCACCCTTTTCCGGCTGTTTCCGCCGGTTAACGTTGTACTTTTGTGTAGCAGCGCGTAGGCAAAGATTTACAGCACGTAACGTGGCCATGAAAAATCCGTGCTCATTGACGCCTTCCGAATAGAATTCGACTAGACCGTCAAGAGTTGGCCAACCAAGTTTGTCGATGGCGTTGTTTTTTGCATAGACGCAGTGCAGCAGACACTGTAATTAGAAGAAACTTGTGATAAGTTTGGAGTGCTGAGATACTGTGTCTGTGTGTGTGTGAGTGCATCTACGTGTGCTAGTTGTGGGAAGGGATGGAGTGCGGTTTGAACGAATCAGGGTAAGTGCGGGTGGTGCTACTGCTGTAGACGTAAATTGCTTCTCTATTCCGGTTTGCTCAAGCATAAAGTAACATCAAATGCAAAATGCATGCATGCCACGCAAAGTGTGAGAAGTTTGAAGCTTTTTTATTGTTGTTGCTTTTAATTGTTTTTGTGTTTATTATTAAAGGTTTGCAATGAAAATGAAAACCCTGACTTTAGTGGCCGCATCAAGTTGAAGAGTTGCATGCAACAAAACTTAAAAGAATCAATGTAAGACGATGACAGACAGAGAAAAGCTTGAAAAGCTTTAGCGTGCCATTGAGCTTAATAACGTGCACACTTTGCATTTTATGTTATGAGTAGAAAAACAGAAAAATTTATTGCTGTTTATTAAAATATTCTGAAAAGACTTTCAATTGTTTAGCTTTAACTTGAGCGATAAAAAACAAAAGACTTAAAAAACGAACCGATTATCAGATTTTATAGCTTAAAATTCTAAAAGCTAGAAAATGGTAATTTTTGAAACATATTTAAGTCAAGCACAAGCATTTGTTTGACGAAAACAAAAGACTTAAGAAACGAACAAGCCAAGAAAACCAGAGGTAGCCACGCTAGTGGCCGTTACCGCAGGGCACTGCTTAATAGGCAGACATGCCTTCAGACTGGGAGTCATAACAAATGACTTCTGCAGAAGCTGCAGGGACGAGGAGGTGGAAGAAACCATCTTCCACCTTCTATGTTCCTGTACTGCGCTCGCTAAAAGAAGGCATAAATATCTGGGGTCATTCTTCTTTTCTGAGCCTGACGACCTGTCAAGGACAAGCGTCAAACGTCTTACAAGCTTTATCAAGAGCTCAATGTGGTTCCACACGGATTGAAGGCCAAGTGTGCAGCGGTATTACAATGAACCTAATTGGTCTAAGTGAGCCATGGTACGTGCGTTTTGGTTTGAGAATGAACAGCGGCTGCTGTCTTAATATTACCTAACCTAACGTAATCTAATAAAAAGGCTCCTTTACATGAACACTTCAGAATTCAGTGTTTAAGAGTTCTGGAATTAATAACTCTTGAGAAAAATGTGTCGCTTTGACTACAATCAACACACTTCTGTTATTAGAGCAAATACGAGGAATGAAGTTTCTATCTTTGCGGTAAATGTTAAATTTGTTGCACAGAATTTCAGCATTTAGAGTGTTAGGTTTTAGCCAAGTCTCACTGAAAGCAATTACATTAAAGTGAAGGTTGTGGCTCAAAATCAATAAATTATTAAGTTTGGTGTTAATGCCACGAACGTTTTGGCAAAGGAACCGGTAAAGTAGCCAAAAAAGTTATAGGCCGAGCTCTAGAAATAAATTCATGTACCATCGTATTGTCAGGCCAAAACTTTTGATCCAATACCTAGTTAAAAATATCACCAGGCAAATATAAATTTGTAAACAGAGATATTTTTATTTACAAGATTCTTCTTAGAGTTTATATAAAACAAGTAAGCCCGTGTGGCGTTAAAGATAATTAAAAAAAGGTTTAAATTTCTTTAATTAATTCAATGTTACCTAAATAATACTTCTACGCCAAAAGCAAAGATACCCAGATTTTATTTCGAGCTATTGAATAGATTTTCAACTGATCAAAAATGAAATGAAATTATTTTGGCCTTTTTGTAATATACGCGGTATTGCACGCGCAACGACGATATAATGTTAGCATATTTAATTTCATACCCAAATTTATTTTAAACATACAAGAGAAAGAATATTTCTTGATTTCCAGTTAAAAAATGCTTGAACAAAAATGTTTCATTACCAGTTACCAATTTCTAAATAAATTTTTGTGTAAGTTTTTAAAAATTAAAAAATTTTCCTATCAACCGCTTAGGAATATTTTTTCAACTGTCAGAAATCATTCCAGTATCACTTTGATATTGAGTGTATCAATTCATAGTTTTAGCTGTGAAATTATAAAAGATTATTCGTCGGTATAACAGTTTCATAACTATTAGACGATAGGTGGCGCTAAATGCCTCACATATTTTTAGGCATATGCTGAAATTAGGAAGCGAAAAAGCAACAAACCAACAACAATTATATGCCAACTTTAACTTGCTATAACTTAAAAAATATAAGTTTTTAAGAAATAAAAAGTTTAGTCTACACATCTACATGTCTAAACCTACCAAACCATACTACATTTATTCAGATTGGACTTGTACGCAAAAAGCCTTACGCCGAAAAAAAAGATAAAATCAGATAGCTATTTTATATCTGAGCAAAAACTTGAAAATCATAAAATAATGGCGAATGCTTAAGTTTTTGGATATAACTTAATGATAACAGTCAATGATACAAATACCTTGTCAAAAAGTTGTAAAAATAAGTGGAATAAAACAAGATCAAACGAACAAAGGTTTACTCAGTCGCCACACATAGGTTCACAAAACCTAATTAATACATTTTTGTACAAGCTTCTGAGATTGAAATTTTCATTCAGAAATACCCAACATTTGTAATAAACAATTTAATGATCGAAAACGGCGAACATATTTAAAGAAATTTTCTTAGCTCAAGAAATTTTTAATTTCATAGACTTAACATTTTAATTTAAATACAATTATAATAAATAAAAAATAATGAATTTAAAGGATTTAGTCAAACTAATGAAAAAAGGTCCGTTTTACTTTTTAAACTCGAGATGATGGCAAAAAGAACACAATTTGGACTCAAAATGCTGCATATTCGCTATCAAACCAACTCATTTCTGTGGACTTTATTATAAGTCTTGTTTTTATGAAAAATGTTCAAGTAAATATGAAACTCCTGACTGAATCTCTTGAAGCTGTTGAACTGAATATTTTAAATGCTATCAAATTTATTTCTTGTACCCTTAAATCATTAGAAAAAATAAATTCGTACTCTGAAGGTACGGATAACCTAATTAGTAGTGCTGTTGCATTGTTAAAATCTTTTAATCTTGATGCTGAAAAGGAATTCTCAATTCGCTATCGCCGTCGTCTTGCGCTGAAACGTTTGGATGATAACATTTCCAACGCGGCTTATTTTTCGATGAACTGTTTTTATGGAAGAGAATTTACATTGTATTGAATAAGAGAACCTCACTGATGCGAGATAAATTAAGCAGTTGCTTAGAAACAATAAAGCCTCTGTATGAACTCTTTAATCCTATTCTATCTTCTGCTAACTTTACCCAGAAGCGAATTCTAGAATCAATAAAATTGTTACCAAAAAATTGTTTGTTGGATTCACTTCAGATGAAAGCGGAATTTGAAGTATTCTATGATCTATGCGAAGGCGTAGAAACTCTATCGGATACAGCTAATATTTCAGAATGCAATAAAAAATCTCTTCCTGCAGTTAACAAAATGTCGCGTTTGCTGTGCAAGGTGCCTGTTACTGTTTCAGGAAATGAGAGAATGTTCAGCAAATTAAAATTAGTTACAAATTATTTAAGAACCACGCAAAGTGACTCACTTTTTAATGATTTATTAATACTTTCATCGGAAAAGGACATAGTTGATCTCATTAACTTAGAAAATATTGCGCATTAATGAGCTACCTTATAAAAAAGGAAGAATTAATATTTAAATGTTATACTTAAAAATTAAGTTTGTATTTTTTATTTAAAACACTATTTTTTAAATTAATTTAAAAAATTAAGAGAAAAAATGTTAAAGAAATGAAAGTCCTGTTTTTTCTTAACACATATAAATTATGAATTTTTAAAACAAAAACGAAAATAAATTTTTAAATGCTTATTTTATAATGTTAAAAAACTTTTATTTTATTTTCTTTGATAGAGGGAACGATATGAAAACTGCCTTTAAGGGATCTTCTTCACTTAAAAAAGATCAAAAGATTGAAAAGTGTTACATGTGTGATATATAATTAAAAATTACAGGATTTCTAAAAACGGTAGCAAAGATTAACGAAAAAGTCCGTTTGAGCTGAAACTGCTTTGCATTATATATATTATTGTAAAATCTCTAAGATTATTATTAAAATAATCTATTAAAACCTAAAACTCGAATTTTCAGAGCTTTAGAAATGTAAAAAACTAGGGTAATTTTTCAATTTTTGTTTTGAAAATGGCGCCAAAAACAGGTATGAGGTTTAGTTGGCTGATTATACGTAATCTTATAGGTTCAAGTATTATCGTTTAGATGAACTAAAAAATTTTCAGTTACCTGTTGAAAAAGCTGAGAAATCGTTGCCACCTTCTTGGATTCGAAAAATGATGTCCAAGTTGCGAAAAGCTTAAGAGAGCAGATAAAAGACCAAACAAAAAAAAAAAAAAAAATTCTTAAACATACTTAATTACATGTATTTTGATGTACACGAGTTTGTTTTTTCATCATAAAAAAAGTTTTTAGTAAAATAATTACAAAGTGTTTTTCTTAGCCGTTCAAATGAAGATTTATTTATATTATTCGAACGGATGAGTAACTTTATATAAATCAACTATGTTGTATTTAAAAAAAGTCGGGACTTAAGGGTATCCAGTCGGCTGAAATACATTGATACCCCTCAATCAAAATGGTCTCGTTACGCCCCTGCTCACATCCTTATTTCAAAATTATTGATACCGGCCCTGTGTAAAAAAAAATGTTTGTAGATGGAAGGTATGTAACAGAAACATGTTCATAGATTCAAATTATCATTTTAATCAACTCTTTATGGATATTTATTCCATAGAGCACTATATTTTTTATACACGTAAAACGTCCAGTCTAAAACAAGTTCACAAAGATTTACTTTAAGACTTTAGCAAAAAGTATCAGTTTGAAAATGTTTATAAAGGGGACAAACAGGCAAAAGTAATTTTTTGGGTCCAATTGTCTTTTTCTATGGCATCAACACGTAAAAAGCGTCAGCACGATCAATGTAAAAGGGCATTGTAGAGGGACCAGTACTGCTCCCTTTTGGAACTAGTTCAGAACTATTTAAAAGTTGGTCCAATTTTCTGCAGGGTTGTTTCAAAATGGCAACAAACTATCGAACAAAATGCTGCAAATTTAAACTTAATCGGATCATTCGAACTATGCTAAATAAAGACTTAATTTCATGCATAAATAATACATTTCTTTTTACTACACCGAAATGATCAAATCTTCTATATATATAAAACAAAGTCGGGATTG
Source organism: Dichetophora obliterata (assembly GCA_963920525.1). Taxonomy (NCBI): domain Eukaryota; kingdom Metazoa; phylum Arthropoda; class Insecta; order Diptera; family Sciomyzidae; genus Dichetophora; species Dichetophora obliterata. The sequence goes on from OY986438.1 coordinate 185,119,476, forward strand.
TTACACCATTTATAACTCAAGAACGGCTGGACTGATTTTAATAATCTTTTATTTGTTGGATTTGTGTTCATTCTGAATAGCAGAATAACTATTAAAATATCGAAAAATCTCAGGGGGCGTGGCACCTCCCACACAAATCAAATCTTCTATATCGAATAGCTTTGGAATTATAGGTCGAACAGCAACAGAATTCGGTATTCGACCTTAATTTTCACTTGCCGTTCTACTGGTAAAATTTTATGGGCGTTGGACGAAGGGCGTGACACATTTTCAGCAGCCCAAATTTTTAGAATAACTTTCAAGCTATAAGCCACACATTAATGAAAATCGGTTAGAACGTACTATTTAGTCGTGTCTTTCGACTGAGCAAGTATAGGCCAAAGGGGTGTGGCACCGCCCATACAATTCAAATTTATTATATCGAATAGCTTTGGAACTAAATGCCGTATAATAATGAAATTCAGTATGGAGTGGCCACTTGGTGATATCCTTCTACTGGAAAACTGGGATGGGCTTTGGAAAAGGGGGTGTGGCTCCGCCCATACACTTTAAATTTTTGATATCAGATCGCTTTGTAACTAATGTCGTATAACAACGAAATTCAGTATGGAATTACTATTGGGTGATATCCTTCTACTAGAAAACTGAGACGGTCATTGAACAAGGGAATGTGGCTTCGCCCACACAAGCTAAATTCAATTCAATATACTTTACTGCAAAAACTAACTTTTTCTGGCATTTAATAATCAAAATCAAATCTTCTACACGAATAAAAATTTCTTCATTTTTAATTTTAAAACCGTAACTTTTGCAACTGAAAGAGATTTTTATCTTCATTACTTTTTGGTAAAGTTGGTTTTGTTGCATTTTCCCTAAAATAAAAAAAAAATTAAAAATAAAAAAAGGCGTTATTTAGTAACCAAAAATTTATTGTTTCTTTAAAAAATTATTACAAAACAGATAAATTTTAACAAATTCAAATTTTTAATTTTAAGTTAAAAGTTAATCAAAGACGCCCTGATGAAGCAGATAAACAATCTGCGAAACATCGGCAAATTAAAAATTTAAATTTGTTAAAATTTATCTGTTTTTAATAATTTTTTGAAGAAACATTTCGTTTTTCCGTTACTTAATAACGCCTTAAGAAATCAAAACGACAAAAATGAAAAAGTAACCATAAAATAAAAAACTTAAAAAAAAAATTAAAAAAATCATTTGTTCCGCTCATTGTGGGAATCGATTCCACTATCTCATGGCTTCAAAACTGATGGTTGAGCCGACTGAACTATCGAAAGTACATTTATTCAAGTTGAAATGTACTAAAATAATTTCCTAATAGAATTTGCTATAAAATTAAATGACACCAGTAAATGACAATCCATTCTCTTCAAAATAATCTAGGTTATTTTTTTTACATGCAAAGCAAAAACAAAAATAATAATCCTATAACAAATAGGATTATTTTTGCAATCCATATAAAATTGTGATATAGCCTTTAAAAAATATGAAATACAGGTGCCGCACCTATATATTTTTATTAGCTGTCATTTCATTATTTGAATTATTTGTTTGCTTGATACAATTGATACAATGACTATTAGGTAGCCCTGACAGCAATTTATTTTCTAATGAGCTGCGAGCATCGAATGTTAAACATAAGAAAACAAAACAAACCACGTGTGTCACACACATTGGACGCATTCAGCGGAGCCAACAATTGCACTGAAATTATTTATATATTTGCATAATATTAATAACTACATTAAATAATTTACATTTTTTCTGACGTTTGGAGTAAAACACATTCAGAGAAAAACATCGTTCACTAAGGTATCGCTACCATAACAGTTCACAACAGTTTTGAATGACACACGTTCTCATGACACCTAATAGTTATTGTATCATGATCGCTTGTTTGAATTTAATTTTGACTGCAACGGTAGTGCCCTCTATGAGTCGTTTTTCTTGCCGTTCCTTTGACTAATGACAGCAGTACACATGCATATGTATTAATAATTGCTCCACATAGCAAAATAGCTTTTAAAATATCGGAAAATTCACGGAAAAACATTATATGAAAGTTAATTATCTGCATCTATAAAAATCATTTTCTGTTTGTTTGACCAGAGCACAAATCTTAACGGCTGGACGGACTTAACTCAAATTTGGCTCACATTTTATTTAAACCTTAGATTATGCTTTGACATAATTAGTTTTGACCACGCCTCTTCCAACCTTTTACAAGTAAAGAAAATCAAGCAACTAGCATACTTTTTTTAGTGAAAAGCTTTGTTTAATTAATTTTAAAAATATTCTGTCATTTTGACATCAAAAAAATTCACATATCTTCAAGATTGCACAAATTTTACGAACAACGCCTTTTTCTAATAACGCCGTTTCCTTAGAATGACAAAAATCCATTTTGCATATTTCCATACGCTTTACGTCAAAAGCTTATTCGTTTCTGGCTAAAAATCGTTATCTTCTGAACGAATAAAATCTAAACATCAAAATTTTACGTTTGTTCCCCCCGAGTAACACCGGGTATATCCACTAGTTTCATATAAAACTGAACGCTTTAACTTACTCCAGCAATGCGTTTATCCTCCAAGGGCACCAAGGTCGGATGATAGATTCCACTCGAAAGATCACCAACACGTCGTATGCGATGCAACAATCTGGCCATACGTTTTGTCGGTGAGTCTTTTGAAGTTGTTTGTGCAAAATAGACTGATTTTTCTTCAGGTTCATAGTTCACACTGGTATAACTCTGAGACGCTTCCAAATGATCGGAAGCCTCAATATAATCTGCATCCATCTCATCATCATCACGTTGTCTTTGCTCATTGCTTATTTGATCTTTAAGAATTTGAAATGCTTCTGCAGAAATGATCAAAGAGTCAAAAGTAGCAGTGTTTTTATTATTGCATTTTTGATTTGCTAAATGTTTGAAACTAACCGGAAACCATTTTTGTTCGGACCTCCTCCTGACACTCTTTTATGTAGAGTTCTACACGTCGCGCAGTACGCGGTGGATTTAAGCATTTGGTTTTCTATAAGTAAAAGAAGTGAGAGAATTGTTTTTCCTTTTATTTTTTATCTTCAATATAGCTCAACATTAATGTCGCGTTTTCACAAATGGATAGATGGTAATAAAAGATCGTTATATCCATAATTTCAAGATATTTAAAGAAAATTCCATTTTAACAGAGTTCAGTTGAAATAAGTTTTACTTGATTTCAAACACATTTGCACAAAAATTTTATCACTTTTTAACATAACAACCTTTGCTCCTCCATCAGAGGCCTGAACTGCGCTGGCAAAAATCACCATTGCGTACAGTAAAACGTTAACGAAAAATTGCATTTTCTAATAATCTATACAAATTTTTTGTTGCCTATTTCAAATGTTAGCTAATTTTGGAGTTAATTAGGTACAACTTTACCGCACGCACTACTTGCAATGAATGAAAACGAAATTTTCTTAAATGTCATTGCATTCAAATAAACTTCACTTTCTTTAGGATAACGTCAGCTGCTTAAAAGTTGTTGCTATTGTAAGCGACATTTGCCGCATGCAGCAATTGGTTGTTGTTTTGATGATGCTGTTTTTAAGCTTTGTTTTGTTTTTGTCGTTATAAAGTTGTTTGTTACATGCTGCAAGTTCAAGTGCAGTGAAATTTAATGCATTTTGTTACAAATTCACATAATAGCAAATGTTGAAGTGCTGCCTAAATCGATGCTGTTGTTGTTGTTGGTGTAGTCGTTGTTGTTATTGTTGTTTTGATGCATGGGAAAAAACATACATAACGGCAAACCTGTCCTGGTCCATGACTTTTTCCGAGGTGCACATTGCAAGTTTATAGTTATTTATATCTTGCAAAAAATTTGATTCAGTTTATGTGATAATTGCTGCATGAGCAATAGTTGCTGCATAGTTAGTTATGACATATTGGAAAAGATTTTGCAATATAAATAAGATATGGATGATTGCATTTCATACTTGAATAATAATTCCTTTATTTTGCGATACACTTAAAGGTACACATGCACATACAGAGCAAAAGTTTTGTTTTTATTTATTTATTATTTATTATTATTTTATTATTATTTATTTATTTATTATTTATAAACAATTTTGATATTACAATAGTTCAAATACACTTAAGATTAAATACACAATACAAAATTGATTTACAAATTACTGCATTCAGATATTCAAAATGAACAAGTGTTGAAAAGCAGTTGACATATCATGAAATAAAAACCATTACTTATGTATTGAGGTGGGGTCATGAATGAAAAACATTAAGATATGTATCACGATGACTGGTAAAAGTAGTTTAACAATACTTATAGATATGGATATTTGAAAACTAAGCTTTTGTAAATAAAAAATCAGATAATAAGTAACAGTGTAACTAAACTGACAAGAAAAATATGCAATAAATTATAGATAGGGAAAAAGAAAAAAGAAAAAATAAAATATATAATTATACTTGAACAGAGATCAGAGTGTTAACAGTTTTAAAGTCAAACATAAACAGCCATGTTTTTACCTCTCTAAGAAACAAAATAATATTTCTAATGCAACGAATATTAAATGGTAGTTTATTAAAAATTCTAGGCGCAGCACATGAATAGGAGTGGAAGAAGAGAGTTGATTTGTGAACAGGAATTTTTACACAATGTTGACGATTTACCCTTAAGTTATGTCTAGCATAGCTTCTATTAATTAAGTAACCAGATCTTTTGAAAAAAACTTTAAGTACTTTATAGTAGTATAAATGCCTAATTGGCAACACATTTAAGAATTTAAGCAATGGAAAGCTACTATCGAATTTCCTTTTATGGCAAATTAAACGAATGGCATGTTTTTGAGCAACCAGTAGTGGATGAATCTTAATTAAATGGGTTCCTCCCCAACAAGGTATCCCATATTGCAATTTAGAATGAAATATTCCATGGTAGATGCAATTCAGTAATTTTGACGAGCAGTATGATTTCAGTAGGTAAATTTTTCTAGTTGCACTCAAGAGATATCGTTTCAGAGCAATAGTATGATCTAACCATGACCATTTCCAGTCCAATAATAACCCAAGATATTTAAATGATTTAACACATTCGATCACAAAACATTGAGTGGAGCATTGATTAGAAATATTAAATGTTTGCATCGAGAAATTAAAACTGCAAACATTATTCCCAAAAGAGAATTTTTTGCAGCTAGCACAATGAAAAACAAAACTGCACGGGCTAATATAAAAACCACTTTTGTTAAAAAACATTAATTTGGTTTTGTCACTTATAACCAACTTATGTGTATAAAACCAATGACGAAGAAGCTCTAAGTCATTATTTAATTCACATGCTAGATTATGCATGGAGTCACTTGTATAAGTACAAGCCGTGTCATCAGCAAACGCTACAACTGAACTGAAGAACGGAAGACTAAAAATAGAATTTACGAAAATAAGAAATAAGATGGGCCCCAGAACAGAGCCCTGGGGGACACCTATATCCACGTCTACAAAATTACTAAAACTGCCATTTATTTTAACTTTTTGTTTCCTATTAGCTAAATAAGACTGAAACCAATTATAAAAGGTGCCTCTGAAACCACATTTATACAATTTCGTAAGTAATATTTTGTGATTTACAGTATCAAAAGCTTTTTTAATGTCTATAAACAGTGCTGCACAGACTTTATTTTCATTCAACCCGCTGTAAATATTATTGCAAAAATTAAGGAGTGCATCTTCTGTGGATAAACCCTCTCTGAAGCCATACTGACATTCACTAAAAAAATTAAATTTTGACAGAAATTTGAGCATTCTCTTTTTTACAGCCTTTTCAAAAACTTTTGCAAATACTGGTAGCAAAGATATTGGTCTGTAGTTATTTAAATCAGTTTTTTCGCCTTTTTTAAACAACGGTATAACGACTGCTTTTTTAAGATCATTCGGAAAAATTCCAAGCTCAATGCTTCTATTGAAGACATTACAGAGGACATCAGCAACGTTATAAACAATCTTTTTGAGAAAATTATTTGAAAAAACATCATCGGAGCAAGAATGTGAGTTTTTGAGAGACATTATTATTTTGAAAATTTCAAAAGAGGAAATGGGCTCGAAATAAAAACTATTTTGGTAAAAAGGTTCCTTATCTACATAGTCACACGAAGCATCTAAGGGACCAACATCAGCAACTACAGCTTTACCAATTTGAGCAAAAAATTTGTTAAACGCATCAGATTTTTCATCCGAATCTTGAACAACAGTGCCTTCAACAATGATAGAATCTATGTGATTATTCTTTTTAGGTTCCTTAAGGATATCATTAACTAATTGCCATTCTTTTTTCACATTTCCCTCGATTTTACTGAACTCATTAATATAGTAGTTAGTTTTGCACATTGAGACTTGAACCGAAATTTCTTTGCATAATTTTTTGTATTGTTCTTTTAAGCATAAATTGAGAGGCTGCTTAGACAATTTCTTGAATAGTTTATTTTTATAATGTATTTTCTTCAACAATGCAAAAGTCATCCAAGGCTTAAGTTTTTTATACTTAGAAACACCATTATCACAATTAGAAGTACACGAATTAACATGTTGAACTAACGTTTCATAAAAGATCGTATATGCTTTGGATGGATCAGGTTCACAGTATACTTTACTCCAAGATTCCAACATTAGTCTTTCATTCAATTCTGAAAAATTAATTTTGTCATAGAAAATTTGTTTTTGAGTGGCCCTGTTGTCAGGTCTACTAACATTCTCAAAATACAAGCAAGTCAAACAATGATCAGAAAAATGCATATTTGCGACAAAGCTATACATTGTAAATTTACTAGACGGATTCAATTTCACAAAAACATGATCGATACATGTAGAAGAATTATCAGTTATACGAGTTGGTTCATTAACACACGATTCAAACCCATACGAACAAAGAAAAAATAAATATTTGTCTACCAAGGGTGAATTAACTAAGATATTCAAATTAATGTCTCCTAGAAGAATAGTATTATTACCATTATTACACGACAAAAATGCGTCAAGGTCGCTCAAAAACATGTCCATATTAGAGTTACTATGAAATCTATAAATGCAAAAAAAAGTAAATTTTTGGTTATCAACCACACAACAAATTTTAGCTATATCTGCACTTAGTAAATTATAACAACAGAAATCACACGTAAACTCTTCTTTCACAAAAACAGCTACTCCTCCAGCAGCATAATCGTTATTGCAATTCGCAAAGCATTTGTAACCTCGAATATTAAACAAACTTACTTCAGAGTCAAAAATCCAAATCTCTGTAAAAAAGATAAAATCTGGCTTGTTTATGAAAGACTCCAAATGCAAAATAAAATTATCAAAATTCCTTCGAAGACTTCTAATATTTTGATGAATGATAAAAAGGCTGTTCGAATTTTTTTGGTTGGATGAGATAACATCGAAATTTAATTTTTTACACTGCGCGAGAGGGATATTATATAAATTATCTTGAGGATCTATATTTACCATACTAAAAGAATATAAAAATTATCAAAAAATACACAAAAATCAGCAAATCAACTGTTTCAAATAATTTTGCTGAGATCCCCATTCGATTTAATAACCACCGCATTATCACCCTCTTTATTTATTCAGATAAGATTAAGGCTTAGCGGCAATATAATAAGAAACAAATAGTTAATGTTAAATATGTTTTAATATGTTATTATATGTAATTATAGTGAATACTAAGATGATAATCTAAGTATTTTGGAAGATACTTTGTACATTTTTTGGTACTTTTTTTACCTTTAAATAAAAGCCGCCATAATTAGTACGTATTTAATTGTTAGCTCATATATATTACGCAATCGCAAATTTTATATGCGTAAAAATTTTTAAAAACAAATCTAATCTTAATAAATTTAGTATGGTTTGGTAGGTTTAGACTTGTAGATATGCAGACTGGACTTTTTATTTCTTAAAAATTTATATTTTTTAAGTTATAACGAGTTAAAGTTTGCATTTAATTGTCGTTGTTATGTTGCTTTTTCTCTTCTTAATTTCAGCATACGCCTAAAGATATGTGAGGTATTTTGCGCCACCTATCGGCTAATAGCTATGAAACTGTTATACTGACAAATAATATTTTATAATTTCTCAGCTAATTCATGAATTGATATATTCAATATCAAAGTGATACTGGAATGACTTCTTACAGTTGAAAAAAGATTTCTAAGCTTTTGGTTGGAAAATTTTTTAATTTTTAAAAATTTACACAACAATTTAACAAGAAATTGGAAACTAGTAATGAAACCTTTTTGTTCAAGAAATCAAGAAATATTCCTACTCCTGTATATTTAAAATAAATTGGGGTATGAAATTAAATATGCTAACATTATATCGTCGTTGCGCGTGCAATACCGCGTATATTGCAAAAAGGCCACAATTAATTTCATTTAAATTTTGATCAGTTGAAAATCTATTCAATAGCTCAAAAGAAAATCTAGGTATGTTTGATTTTGATAGTTTACTTAAATAGACATCTATTTAAAGAAAATAATTTTAAGATACCGGATATCGAGTAACTATCTGGTATCTGGATGAATAGTACGTTTAGGCCGTTACATCTCAAATTTTAATTCATTAAATTAATTCTTGCGGAACTTTGTATGGAAGCTAGGTGTGGTTTTATACTATTTTGACAAATTTAAAATATATGGTAAATACTTGATACTAAAGCTTATATGCAAAATTTCAAGACATTACATTAGTTTTTGTGTCATTTAAGAAGATTTTACCATTTTGTTAAAGTCACTTTGTATAGGAGGTAGGCGTAGTTTTCATTCGATTTTGAAAAATTCCAGTTATAGGGTGAATTTTTTTATGGGCAAAGTTCATGGGCGACCAAGGTTTATAGGCAAAATTTCAAATCATTACATTAAGTTTTGTGGCATTTTTAGAGATTTTATTGTTTTGATAAAATAACTTTGTATGGGAGGTAGGCGTATTTTTCATAAGACCTTGATCATTCTCGAACTTAATCTACACTATATGATAAACTCGGTGTTACTCGAGAATTTATTATATATATATATAAAAATCCTCTGAATACTAACAAAATGGCCCAATTTTTCATGCAGTTAATCGCAAATTTTGTGCTTTTCTATATACAAAAAATCCAAAACAATTTGGCCATTTCAGTCCTTGAAACATTAACAGAGCTTCTTAAAAGCTATTCTTTTGTGCGTTTTATTAAATTTTGTACACAATGGATCAAAAACTAGATCCATGTATACCGAATGTGAACGGCTAAGCTGAATGTTTTCAAGAAGCTTTTCATAGAATTTACAATTCTCTGGGGTATGTCATTGTTTGCAGAGGGTGTTTAAACAAAGGTCCTTTGGCGCCAAAGCCACGCACTTACACTTTGTGCCTCGACCGTCACGTTTTTATATTTAATCATTTATACCTAAATTTTTGACCTTTTTTGTCATCGCCAAACATACTAAGGTCCTCAGATTCATCAAACTGTCATTCATCAAATGTTTAAGTTAAATAATCTGCCATGCAAGCATTTTCAAAGTTATATTATTGCAATTTGGTAATTGCATACCTTTGTGGTAAGTAAAATTCTTGGGTTGGATGGCTTTAATTAGAAAAATGTCGGTTTCTATAGGAACTTGTCAAAGTTGCTTAAAATTTTCAAAAAATTGAAACCACAAAAACTTTCGTACCCAAAACACACAAAAAGTTTTTAGTACTAAGTAATTTTATTTTTTGGTAAAATAAAAAAAAAATCAATCAAAATTGAAAGTGCTGGCTTTGAAAGTGAATAAAACGTTCATGATACAAAGCATTGCACTCATTTTTTTGTTTGAAATTTTAGTTAATCGTCCAATCATGTTTCAATCTTTTTCAATTTTGTTTATCTTCTAATTTTTAAAATTTACAAAAAAAAAAAATCTTAACGAATTTCTGTATTTCACAAAAAACTTTGGTAAAAATATTTGTTGTTGAAAAAATATTCAAAACCAAAAGTGGCTTTTTTATGTTCTTTCATATGTTATTCATAAGTGTAGGGTTGATTAAAAATTTCTACCGTCAAAATTTAAAAAAGTTGTATACGATCAAAAAATCAAGCTAACTATCATAAAAGTTTAATATTTTTTTTTGGTTTTTTTTTTGTTAATTTTGTATTTTTGTAATTTTTTTTCGCATAAAAATTAATGGTGCAGTAAAAGAATCATGACAATGTAAAAATTCGTTTCTGAGTTATACTCTGAAATACCCCTATAAATACTGCCACAGCAACAACAGCGCCATATACCTGGTCAAACCTTAAACTTAAACCATCTACAGATCCAGCCGCACACGCACACACACACACACAAACATCAAATTTCATCAAAATCGGTCCAGCCGCTTAGGAGGAGTTCCGTAACAAAGCCATGTACAGAAGAGTTTTGTATATAAAGAAGATATGGGCATTTCCAAACTGGCTTACGGACGATTTCTACGAAGAAACATTAAAAAAGGAATGAAGAAAGTCTTTTTAATATTTGAGTAGTAATTAAGCAGCACTATATTTAGTAAAAAACAATGACAACAATCAACCGTTATGATTTAAAGATACAAGCAAAAATATGTGTTGGCGTTACGTTACAAAAAACGGAAGTGATTTTTGACTTGGATTAAAAAATTTGCAAAACTCTCTAAATTGGGTATAACTTTCTGAATACAACTTTTTTTAGAAGGGTTTAAAATAACATAAGTTTATTTTCAAAGTGATCAAATTTAGAAATCTTCTCTGTTTTTTTTTATAAGGCTTTTTGGTCTGGCGTTACGTTACTGAAATTTCCATTGTAGTTCAATTATGTAATTAAGTAATTAGGTAGTTAAGAATTTATGTAATTTAGTTATTAAAAAATAAATTTAATATATTGTCCTTTCCTCGCCTTAACTATTTTTTCATTATCTTCAGCCAATAGCTGCGTTCCATTCGCTTCAAAATAATCCAGATTATTTTTTATTACATGCAAAGCAAAAACAAAAATAATAATCCTATAACGAATAGGATTATTTTTGCTATCCATATAAAATTGTGATATAGCCTTTAAAAAATTTGAAACACAGGTGTCGCACCTGTATAATTTTAAGAGCTGTCATTTCATTTTTTGAATTATTTGTTTGTTTGATACAATGACTATTAGGTAGTCATGACAGCTACCTATTTCCTCACGAGCTGCGACCATCGAATGTTAAACAAAAGAAAACAAAACAAACCGCGTGTGTCACACACATTGGACGCATTCAGCGGAGTCAACAATTGCACTTTAATTATTTATATAATTCCATAATATTAATAATTGTATTAAATAATTTATAATTTTTCTGACGTTTAGAGTAAAACCCATTCAGAGAAAAACATCGTTCACTCGGAACGCATCATCGGAACGCAGCTAATACCTTCTATTTTTACAAAAACAAAAAAGTTAACGAAACGTTTACTTAACATTTACGAAAAAGAAAACCTACATTTGTGAAACTGTGCAGATGATTTGAATTAATAAAATTAAAATATTTCTCTTAGATAATAGCTGCGTTCCATTCGCTTCAAAATAATCCAGATTATTTCTTTTTACATGCAAAGCAAAAACAAATATAATAATCCTATAACAAATAGGATTATTTTCGCTTTCCATATTGTGATATAGCCTGATACAACGACAATTAGGTAGCCATGACAGCTACCTATTTCCTCACGAGCTGCGACCATCGAATGTTAAACAAAAGAAAACAAAACAAACCACGTGTGTCACACACATTGGATGCATTCAGCGGAGCCAACAATTGCACTTAAATTATTTATATAATTGAATAATATGAATAATTAAATTAAATAATTTACAATTTTTCTGAAGTTTAGAGTAAAACACATTCAGAGAAAAACATCGTTCACTAAGGTATCGCTACCATAACAGTTCAAAACAGTTTTGAACGACACACGTTCTCATGACACCTAATAGTTAATGTATCATGATTGCTTGTTTGAATTTAATTTTGACTGCAACGGTAGTGCCCTCTACGAGTCATATTTCTTGTCGTTCCTTTGAGAAAATTTGTTATCGCGATTATATTAAGGCGAAAAGAACGCAGCTTATATCATAAAATAATAAGTTTTAATTTTTTGGTCACAGTAGACTTTTCTGTGGAAATGCCCATGTGCCAAATTTCAAAACGATTGCTTTAAAATTGTGGCTGTAGTCGTGTTGACAGACAGACAGACACACATGGCGAAATCGACTCGGGAGGTGATGCCGATCAGTAATATATAATAATATATATACTTTTCTATACCTTTCTCCTATCAGCGTTACAAACGGTGGGGGTATAAATTTAAAGGTATTGGAATTAAAAATTAAATTTAAAAATAAACTAGGAATGAGCCTAAGCTAGGCATGTCCGAAGCCAAGGGGCTTTTTTGGAGTGTTTGAAGCCAACATAGGATCATAAGGTAAACACAATATTTATTTCAAATGATGCTATTTTAAAAAAAAGATCATTAAAAAAAACAATTGAAAAATTATGAAAACATTTTGAAAAACATCTAATATTTTTTTTTTAAAAGATCAAAGAACTAAGTTAAGCGCCTTATAGAAACAACGTTTGGTCTTTGACCTTAAGGGATGGGATATATTATTAAAGGAATAATTGATTGCAACCATACGTGAATTATCGATTCGGTGGAACAAACGTGAAAGACAATTGCTTATAACCGAGGCTAGTGCTATGCCTTAACCTCGGCAAGCATTTCCAGCCCTTAATTGTTCCTGTCTTATAATTCCACATTTTCTACAATGTAGTCGTGGATTTTTGGTTTCAATAATTCTTAAATATAGTAAAGAACAAAGAAAGCGAAAAGAATCATGCCCGAACCCGGATTCGAACCGTGGACCTCTGAGTTGACATATACATCATTTAGGTGTAATTTTTGCACATCTGCTAAATTTTGCACACATGCAATTTAAGTATGAAATTTGTAAAAATCCAATGAAAACCACGTCTACCTCCAATACAAAGTGACTTTATGAAGCCAGTAAAATCTCCTTAACTCGTTCAGGTACGGAAATTTCATTATAAAAAATACCCTTGAGGTACAAGAAAGAAAAAGTCAAAAATATTTTTTTTTATTATTATTTATTTGTATTATATAAATCATATTTATTTTTATTATATTTTATTATAAATATGAGTGGGTTGAATTTTGCCCAACATACCGCAAAGGTTTATTTTTTAGTGGTTCAAATTTTGTCCTATGGTACTTCAAAGAGTTAAATTCCACAAAAAATAGTACAATGGCTTAAAACTTTTTCATTAAGATTAATTTGCTTTACTCTTAACTATGCACTTGATATTTGTAATTAAAAAAAAATAAAATGTCATCATAATAGTAAAACCGTTATACATTCCAAAAACAGTAATGCTTAAATTTGATATTGTTTATATAAGCTTTTATAAATAATAAGGATTCTGAATTTCAGATATGAAATATTTGGACAAAAACCATGCCTTATAAAAGTGACGTCACCAAAATAATACAACATTCAAAACTTCTTATAAACTAAAATACGGCCGTGGGGGTACTTTAATTTCGGTCCAGCCGAAGATATTTCCTTACTAGCCTTAGAGCAATTTGTAGCACCGTTTTCAAAAATGCATTTTAAATGTATTTTAAGGTTCAAATTTAGTTTAAGGGATTACCCCCACTAGCAGCGCAAAAAATAGATCATCTCCATGAATTTGTTTTTAATGAAAACTACTAAACTACTAAATATATCATCTTTAAGTTCATAGGTACATTGAACAACTTTCAGTAATTTTTTTATAGTAAAATATTGTACAGTTTTGTTACAAATGGCCGTAAAAAATCGTGTTTTCATTTTTGTTTTTAATATAAACAAGTGTTTATGAGTCGTCTACGCAACGGATTCTTCTCTTTCAACGCCCATAGTTATCTCAGTCAATTTTGTTCAGATTGACTTCAAATTTTAAGAACGTATTCGCAGATAGTTTTACTCCAAAAGTATGAAAAAAATCGATGAAATTCAAAGTTAGAAGTGGGGGTAGCCCATTAATCGAAGAAATATGTCACAATATATTTTTCTTTCTGAGATATTAACGCCGAAGAAGACACAATTATACTGTCAAACTGTTATTTGAGTTTCTTTCTTGAATGGAGTGGAATGCATATATGACAAATATCTTCACCTAAACTAATGTTTAAGAAATTATGCCATATTTGATGTGGGTAGGAGCTGAAAAATTAAAATTATATTTTTCTTTATTTTATTGAAATCGAATAAGTTTAAGTTTATTTACTTTATCCATTCCCAAATAGGATAAAACTGACTGTAAAGGACTTTTGAGCACATTCTGTCGTTTTTTGGATATAATTCTAAAAAAGTTTTATTAATACATATACAAATTGTATCAACTTTGTCTATGGCTTGGAATGACACCTAATACATAATAAAAAGGAAATACAAAATTAAATTTTTCAGTAGGTACTAAAAAAAAAAATCCAAAAAAATTTATTTTTATAAACCCGTTAAATTCAGATATAGTAAAATACACATTTTTGGTTGGGATATTTTTCAGGCGTCCATACAGAAAGGAGGTCCAAAAACAAGCCTGATATAGCATCTCCGTGGAATTTATTGGGTGAAAAGAAATTTGAAAACAACCTTGAAATAATTTCTTACGATTACTTCTTTCGGAACTTATAGTCAGGTTCAAGAAATTCCAATATAGATAGTTTTACAGAAAGTAAGAGGCTAGAAATATGACCTTTTACTCAAAATTTTCGTGACAAAAAAAAAGGTGCCGAGGGGACCACTTTTTCTTTGATATTTATAACTAAAAATATAAAAATCACATTCAATAATAATAATAAAAATATAATAAATTTTGAATGAAAAGTCCTACCTCAAGTTTTTTCTCCACAATTCTTGCCTCTTGTGACAAAAACTCCTCAACTTATTTACTGTCTGGCTAGAAAACAAAAGTTTTACAATATTTCAAGCGCGGTTTATTTGAATGGGAAATTCGGGTACTTTTTGATCCGAAGGTATACTCGTCATCATTATTTTTAATATGATTTGGATACCATTATATTTTTTAATCAAAGCCCCCTATTTAATATTTTGGATGGATATCTGCTAAGGTAACTAAAATTAGAGTTTGAGCAGATAAACAATTTTTGAAAAAAATGACACGCCTCCTTTAAGCAAAACTAAAATTATAATTAATTTTGTCTTGGTTCTGTTCAACCTATGTAAGTTGATGAAACTTGGTTCTTTATTAAATTTTTTAATAAAAGACGTTGAATTCAAACGTTGAATTGAAAACTTTACAATTTTTGTTTTGCAAGAACTAAGTATTTTAGGGAAGGACTTTATGCATAAAGATTTTGAGTTAAAGGTTTTACCAAAAATTAACTTGAAACGCCCACTAAACGTAAAGGGGATGGTGTTGGCATGGTTTGATGGTTTGAATGATTTGATAGTTAAACCCCTTGGGGCTTAAAAAAGTTACAAGTTGTAAAAAAATAAATACAATTAAGACTATTAGAAGCAAAAATTTTATTATTTAAAGAGCTTATTCCAAAATCATGATATGTCACAAAAAGTGTGCGTACCAGCTACAACGTGCGACTGGAGCTGACTCCTTAAGATCGATTTCCTTGGAATTTGAAATATATATAATATTTTAAATTGATATAAATGGAAACGAACTGATTTTCTAATAGATATGAATTAAAATTAAACTGCACAAATTGCTCTCTGATATTTGAAGCGTACTCGCGAATAACGTTGTAAACGACAAAATTGTAATTGTTCAATTTTATTAACTTTTCAAGCACTTTTATTAATTTTTATTAATTTTTTTAAGGGTATGCGATTAAAATACCCTAAACTGCTCAATTGCTTACTCAGTTCTGTTTGTATATAATACAAGAAAGTGATTCTAATGGGTATTCGAAAAAAAAGACACTAAAAATAATGTCGTTTCCAACGATATTCGCGATTATGCTTCATTTGTATGCGTTAAGTTACATTGAAGAGTTTTGTGGCACGCACTTTGCGATCATTCTAACCTTTTCATATTTTCCGCTCCTTTGGCTCACTTACAACAACTTCAATATGTGCGTGTGGGTTGTAATTCGAATGGCACAGAAATAATTTGATTTTTTTTTGAAATCCAAATAATGTTCTTTGCAATTTCTATATTGTTGCTTAAATTTTCCACATAGCTATCATATTTAAAATTTATGAATTGAATTTACATTTATTTTTACGCAAAGTTTGACATTTTTGTTAACATATGATAACATAACCTTTTTCCAACACAAACAATTTTTCATCGGAAATTAGTTTTCACATATTAATAACTCATTTACAAAAGTAAATGTGCTATCTTGATAGTGGTTTACTAAAATGCCACCATCATTTCCCGGTGGCACAAATAGTTAACATGACCCACAACATTAACCACAGAACAAGAATCAGCAGAATAGGCGATAAAATCATTCGTGTGTGTTTCCTTAAGCGTAACATTAAATTAACCAGCAAAAATTAGCTAATCATGTTAGATTATTTTGTAAGGTTTAATTTTAGTTTTGTATTTAGCATAAAAAAGAATACTATGCGTGTATCTTTCAAAATCATATTGGAGCTCTGTTTTAACTAGATTTTGCTGGGAAATGCTGCGTCATAAGTGCAAAGCAACTGTCAAGGAAGCATTTGCAATTAAAAAATTTAATGGCGTTTTCTGAATGTTATCGAAATCAAACAGAGTTTATTTCCGTAATTGTTCTTTCAACATATGAGAAGAATATGCCATATTAAAAATATTAAAGTAAAAACCGTATGAAAAAACTATTAAAATGAAAGATAAATATATAAAATATTATATTAAAATGCAAAATATTATATTATATGTAGTTTATTTTAAAAATTATTATATTTTAATTTATTTGCTTAAAATATAAGCTCATCATCAAAAATTCTAGCAGCGGAAATGCTTGAAAGTTAACCTTTCGCAAAAGTGGAAAACAAGTTCGTTTCTTAAGTCTTTCGTTTTACTCTTCAAATAGATCTCTAAAAACTGCTTAGAAACTAAAACTATTAAAAATCAAAGTATGTAGGTGAGGATATGTAGTTACAGTAAAGAACAAGAAAATTAAATTCCAACTAAAACCACAGCAACATTTGTTGCAATTGAAAAATAACGGTTTATACTAGAACAACGGCTGCATGAAACTGCTAAGAAATCAAAAAGAGGCAAAGATATAGAAAAATAATGATGCTCATTATAACTGCAATCAATTCTAGAACAGTGAGAACAACAACAACAACAACAAAATGAACAACTACAACAACAACCACAGGTAACCGCAGGAAACGCGACGCATGTTATGGGTTTTAAAAATTTTAAAGGGAAATATTAACGTACAAATCCTCATTAAAAACCAACAATAACAACAACAACAAGACAAATAAGCTCATATTTTTGAGAAAAATTCGCAACAAATGCACTCCGACACACAACAAGTCGATAATAATTACACTTAATTGCAGCTAAACTTCACAGCACGCTGCTGCATGAGATGCTCCATTGTCTACCGTCTCGAATTGTATTAATTCCCCTAATATTAGGTATTAATATTTTTTGATTTTTAGTTTTTGTTTTGTTTTTTTTTTTCTTTCAATAAAAGCATTTGAAGACACTGACCTAGACTAAGTTATAAGGCTGGTTAAGGGAATAATTAGTTTCCTTCTGTGGCAACGACATGGTGCAGCAAATGGAGTTATGTAACTTAGTTGAGTGTAGAGTTCAAACAATAACAAAGGCGTATGTTTTCAATTTACACCCATATTGAAAGAAATTGAATCAAATAGTTGAATGTAATTATGTACTTTGTTATTGAATTGAATTAAATTGAATGTGTGTGTTTGCATTGTAGATGTGCTATGCTGTGGAGATCAAGTTTAACGTTGTTGTAATGTTTTGCATATTACAAGCAGCTTGATTGCATAACATTTGTGAGATTCATTTCGAAAAGGATACAAGAGCGTAAACAGAGTTTTGAGATTTATTGAGCATTTTTATTGGGAGTTAGTTTTTAACTATAACGGGTGCAGATTAAAATTATAACTACATGAACGACGGTTAATCTTTGAATCAGCAAATCTGAAGCAAAACATATTTTTACATCTTGTATTTGAAGCTTTTCTCAACAAGAATTAAAAAAAAATCATTAAGACAACAAGTTATGGGCATTCGAAAAAAAGTTTTAAACAACATCTTAGTTTGTACATAAATAACTTTTCTCTTTGGAATTTTTTTTATAAATTCGAAAATGTTGTTTTTATTTTATTTTCTAACAAAACGTGTAACAAATTCCTGTGGCCAATATGTTAATGAACAAAAAGCACCAAAATTAATGAAAATCAGTCCATCCGTTAGTTTTTAAGTAATCCACATTGGCGCCCTCTATTATTGAAATACAAAATCAAAATTGAAATTGAGGAGGTATTTTCTAGCATTTTCACAAAACAAAATATTGTTATGAAAAACACGGGCTTTGATATTTAATGATGTGGCTTAAAAATAAATTGTTTAACATATCTTTATATAAAAAATTTTTTTTTAAGAAAAAATATTTATAAATTACTGTAATTTTATAGCATTGAAACATAAAATGTTAATAGTTTCTTGAAATTAATTTTTGTTTTTTAAGAAACATTTTTTAATATTTCCTTACATGTCATTATAACTTTTTGATGTATTACACACTTAAATCAAACATTTTCAAATTCGTAAAATAGTGTTATTTCTAAAATTTTCATAACGCCTTCAATGTTATTTTTCAAAATATAGAACTGCTTAAACTTTTTATTTCTTTTTTCAAAAATTGCGAAAAAGAAGTCCTATATTTGTCTAAGCAAAGTGTTTAAGTACGAGTAACATCGCAATTTACTCACTTGACGAAAGTTAGCCCTTCACATACAACAAGTTTACAGGAGAGCCTATAAAAGATTCATGTAAGAAAATGACTGATGCCATTAAGTTATACATTTTATTAAACTAGGACAGAAGATATTTTCCTGTTTGCTTATATTTGATTTGCTTTCTTAACTCGTTGGATGGCCTTCCCATCAATCTTATACTATAGTATAAGATGTTTTTGCTACTAATATGTAAGTATCAGTTCAGTACAGAAGACTCTCTTTTATATAATTGACTTTCGACACTCCCCACAGTGGAATAGATCGTGAATCTAGGGTAATTTTTAATTCTTTAATCTTTTTTCGCAACCTTTTTTCGAAAATTTTTAAAAAGTGTTTAGTATTTAGTGTTTTAGCATAATTTCCAGTAGCGTAGCGTCAGGTCTGAAAGGGTTAATAGTTTTCGAGGTCACTGAACCCATTTTTAACGATATTTTTGCGTTTGATGAATAATGGGTGGTGGAAAAAAGGGCCGTAGAGATCCACGAACTATTTTTCTGTGCGCCTTGTTTATATTTCAGATTTGGCTCACAGCGACTTCTATATCTTCAGAAACTTAAAAACAATTCCTTCGTGGAAAGCGATTTTCGTCGAACGAAGAAGCTATTGCAGCCGTGGAACAGTATTTTGCAGAGTTTACAGAAAATCATAACAGAGATTGTATAATTTTTTTAGAATAGCATTGAAATAAGTGTTAATAGCATTGACATAATTGAGATAGTTGAAATTGAAGTAATTAATTTTTAATATTAAATTTTTAATTTTTAATTTTTAATTTTTAATTTTTAATTTTTAATTTTTAATTTTTAATTTTTAATTTTTAATTTTTAATTTTTAATTTTTAATTTTTAATTTTTAATTTTTAATTTTTAATTTTTAATTTTTAATTTTTAATTTTTAATTTTTAATTTTTAATTTTTAATTTTTAATTTTTAATTTTTAATTTTTAATTTTTAATTTTTAATTTTTAATTTTTAATTTTTAATTTTTAATTTTTAATTTTTAATTTTTAATTTTTAATTTTTAATTTTTAATTTTTAATTTTTAATTTTTAATTTTTAATTTTTAATTTTTAATTTTTAATTTTTAATTTTTAATTTTTAATTTTTAATTTTTAATTTTTAATTTTTAATTTTTAATTTTTAATTTTTAATTTTTAATTTTTAATTTTTAATTTTTAATTTTTAATTTTTAATTTTTAATTTTTAATTTTTAATTTTTAATTTTTAATTTTTAATTTTTAATTTTTAATTTTTAATTTTTAATTTTTAATTTTTAATTTTTAATTTTTAATTTTTAATTTTTAATTTTTAATTTTTAATTTTTAATTTTTAATTTTTAATTTTTAATTTTTAATTTTTAATTTTTAATTTTTAATTTTTAATTTTTAATTTTTAATTTTTAATTTTTAATTTTTAATTTTTAATTTTTAATTTTTAATTTTTAATTTTTAATTTTTAATTTTTAATTTTTAATTTTTAATTTTTAATTTTTAATTTTTAATTTTTAATTTTTAATTTTTAATTTTTAATTTTTAATTTTTAATTTTTAATTTTTAATTTTTAATTTTTAATTTTTAATTTTTAATTTTTAATTTTTAATTTTTAATTTTTAATTTTTAATTTTTAATTTTTAATTTTTAATTTTTAATTTTTAATTTTTAATTTTTAATTTTTAATTTTTAATTTTTAATTTTTAATTTTTAATTTTTAATTTTTAATTTTTAATTTTTAATTTTTAATTTTTAATTTTTAATTTTTAATTTTTAATTTTTAATTTTTAATTTTTAATTTTTAATTTTTAATTTTTAATTTTTAATTTTTAATTTTTAATTTTTAATTTTTAATTTTTAATTTTTAATTTTTAATTTTTAATTTTTAATTTTTAATTTTTAATTTTTAATTTTTAATTTTTAATTTTTAATTTTTAATTTTTAATTTTTAATTTTTAATTTTTAATTTTTAATTTTTAATTTTTAATTTTTAATTTTTAATTTTTAATTTTTAATTTTTAATTTTTAATTTTTAATTTTTAATTTTTAATTTTTAATTTTTAATTTTTAATTTTTAATTTTTAATTTTTAATTTTTAATTTTTAATTTTTAATTTTTAATTTTTAATTTTTAATTTTTAATTTTTAATTTTTAATTTTTAATTTTTAATTTTTAATTTTTAATTTTTAATTTTTAATTTTTAATTTTTAATTTTTAATTTTTAATTTTTAATTTTTAATTTTTAATTTTTAATTTTTAATTTTTAATTTTTAATTTTTAATTTTTAATTTTTAATTTTTAATTTTTAATTTTTAATTTTTAATTTTTAATTTTTAATTTTTAATTTTTAATTTTTAATTTTTAATTTTTAATTTTTAATTTTTAATTTTTAATTTTTAATTTTTAATTTTTAATTTTTAATTTTTAATTTTTAATTTTTAATTTTTAATTTTTAATTTTTAATTTTTAATTTTTAATTTTTAATTTTTAATTTTTAATTTTTAATTTTTAATTTTTAATATTTAATTTTTAATTTTTAATTTTTAATTTTTAATTTTTAATTTTTAATTTTTAATTTTTAATTTTTAATTTTTAATTTTTAATTTTTTATTTTTAATTTTTAATTTTTAATTTTTAAATTTTAATTTTTAATTTTTAATTTTTAATTTTTAATTTTTAATTTTTAATTTTTAATTTTTAATTTTTAATTTTTAATTTTTAATTTTTAATTTTTAATTTTTAATTTTTAATTTTTAATTTTTAATTTTTAATTTTTAATTTTTAATTTTTAATTTTTAATTTTTAATTTTTAATTTTTAATTTTTAATTTTTAATTTTTAATTTTTAATTTTTAATTTTTAATTTTTAATTTTTAATTTTTAATTTTTAATTTTTAATTTTTAATTTTTAATTTTTAATTTTTAATTTTTAATTTTTTTGGCGTACTGATAACATTGTCTTTGTCATATTAAGGCATTCATTCTTAATGCATTTAAGAAATGTTTTAATGGAGAATCAATTTTAAACAAATTTTTCAAAAACTGCCTACACAATTTTTACATAAAAATACTTTTATTTTTCATTAAAAACGGGATTTGTTATACTTCTTACGGTATTTTATAATTTTTTAGTTAGTAATATAGCTACGACAGCTTTTCCATATGCTTAAAATTAATATAATGCTACTAATGTAGTGACAAAGTGTAGGCAGGATATTTTATTAAGCTCCCTGTAAGCAAGTCTTAAATATGTAAATTAGCTACCACTTGAGTAGCCTCTCACAATCAGGAAGACTGCATCCACCCAAGAAGTGCAACAAACACTAATTGACAGCTGGCATATTCTATGTATAGTATCTAGAGTAGCAGCAACACCAAGAGCAGCAGCAGCTGACCAGGCATCCCAAGTTTAACGCTGCCTCTTTAAGTGTTAGCACAATAAATTCTTCCTCGGTTGTCCATGCAATTTTAAATGGTTGATGTTGTGTTGGTTGTGCTTTTTTTTGTTTGTTTTATTCTAACACTTGTTCGCAATACATACAAACAGTAGTAGCAGCATCGGCAGCTAGTTGCGTGTGTAACAACATTTGAATAAATTCTCTCACCAATTCCTAGTACTGTTTAGGGGTAGAGAAGGAATTCAATCTGTTGATGGTGAAGATTCTCAATGTTGTTTGTACTTGGTTGTTATTATTTGATAGTTGTTGGTGCTCAAATCGTTGTTGCTGCAGGTGGGTGGTCAGGTGAAACACAGCATCTCATTGGTAGTAGCGGCAACGTTGACGTCGACACCAACGATCAGAGTCATCGACGCAACGCATTTAAGAGGCTTGCGGCCGCAGTGCTTGAAGTCAGTCGTCCGCGTCTATTGTTCGTCTTCAGTTCTACTCGTTTGTGATTCTGCTTCTTTATCTGGCACTGCGTTAAGCAGTGTTCTTAGTTCATCTTCGCGTTTCGGTCTGTCTGTTTGTCGTGTGTCTAGCATTTTAAGGATACGCTGCTGATACTCACGACTATCTTACATATAAGATATTTCATTATAGGGATATTTTTTAATGTTGTTTAAATAGAATTATCAATAATGTCTGATCTGAATAAAAAATTTGTATCATTATTGTTGTTGTGGATATCGTGCATAGAACATGTTGTGAGGTGTGAAATCGAGTACAATACAATTAACGAGGATGGATCGTTTTCTTTTCGGTAAAATATAATAAAAACGTTAGCTTTTGCTTGGAACAAAATTAAAATAGAAATAATAAAATAATAATAATAAAATAAAAAAAATGAACATAAAATTATATATTTTAATTCGAAATTTTTTGGTCTTAAATAACAATGAAAAACTGAAAGTGAATAGAACTCAAAACGATAATAAAATTATTTAAATACATACGAAAGGCTTACTGTAATAATAAATTCATTAAATAATTTATTATACAACAATAAATGATAAAAGTAATGGAACACAAAACAAAAATAAAATTATTTAAAGATTTATTAAAGGCTTATTGCAACAATAAATTCATTAAATAATTGATTTTAAAACAATAAATGATATGAATAAGCAAGTCCAAATAATTAAGTTTAGAATGTAAAAAATTAATTTTAGCATGCAAATAAGTTTTGTCTGAAAAAATTTAATTGTGCAAAGAAAATTTCAGGAGTGGGTCTTTAATATTTTGCAAGTTTTTTGTAGTCCTATTATTGGATATTTTATTCGGCATTGTTTGAAAAAACGTATGTAAAAACTCGATTTTTGAAATCATGCAGATGATAAAGATATTTGATAGCAATAAGCACTTCATATTTCTGTGGTCACAAGGAATAATGACTAAACTCAAAATATCGTAAAAAAGCGGCATGGAATTAACTTTATTGCCAATTTTTGGAAGTTTGCAGATACCCATTTTTTGCTCAGAATATATTATCACTTATGTCTGCACATATTTTGTTTGTAACGGTTTATGTATTTCAAAAAAATTGGCCATAGTTCGTGCAATTAAAATATCGTTTTTTACGATACTTTGAGTTTAGTTATTCCTAGTGACCACAGATTTTTAAAAAATAAAATAAAAATGAAATAAATTTGAAAGAAATGATGTTATAAAAAAAGAAAATTAGAAAAATTGATCTACAAAAATATCTTAGAATTTTTTCTAAAGATATAAGCTTCATCTGAAGAATATTATATTCTTCATAAGAAAACAATGATGCTCAAGTTAGCTCAATCAAAAAATTAAAGGGTCTCGGGTTTCATCCTATTGTAATGAAGTCGCTTTTAATGGGGCTTGGTTTATATTTCAAATATTCAAATTTTAAATGCAGAAAACATTTTAAATATCAACCAACGTTTATGTGTAAATTATCATATCAATACATTCACATGTGAGAAAATTTATGAAAGTTTTTCTATAATGACGTTACTTTACACTCAGAAAAAAGTTTCTCGAAATATGAGAAAAAAAGCTTCATATTTAGAAAAAAATGGTACTGAATTTGCTTCAGAGAATGCTTTTCTCTAAATGTGATTCCAAAAATTCCTTAAAAATGGTAAAAAGCTTCCATGAAAAAGACAAATATTTTCTCATCAATTAAGACACCTTCTCTTTAACAGAAAAATATTTATTTATAACATATGCAACCGTTCTCTTTATTGTGTAAATTTTTTCCGAAAACAGAGAAATATTTATTAAATTTTAATAAAACTTTTCTCTAAATTGCTTTTAAACACTGAGAAAAAAACATACTTTAAAATCAAGCAAAAAATTTTAAAATAGAAATTTAACTCATTTGCTTTTCTACAAAACACAATTTAAAACAAGCGTGTTTAATTTTCAACCATACACTTATTTCTGTTTTTTGTATAATTTTCTGTTATTATTTCCTTTCAAAACCAAAAAATTTGTCGCTATCAGAGATTGAATGAAAAAATTATGTGCAGTATTGCGCAGATTCGATTGATTAAAAGTATATTGAATTATTCTTACAAATATTGAACATAAGATGAAATAAAAAGTAGTTAATTCTTTGCCTTCTTAAAAACTTACTTGATCTAAAGCTCATAATTTAATTCATGTAATAATTTCATAGATCATAAAAGTAATTAATTCTTTTGATTTTTAATATATTTCAAGCCGTAATAAAACGCAAACTTCATCGAATGAAGTCAAAAAATTTATCATTCGGGGGGTACCAGGGGTCGCTGATCACGAATATGACTTCGAAAACTCGAAAAAGTTAAAAAAATGGCATTGAAAAATGGAAGTTTAGTTTATTTGTTTTTAATTTAATAACAATATTTTTGAATTATGTTTTAAAATATTTGTTTTTAATATTAAATTTTTTGCATTAAATTTTTCGTTGAAATAAATGTGTTTAAACTAAAAAATTTCACAATAAAAGTATATTTAAAAACATTGTTTTGAAAACAAAAGCTTTTGTTTTAAATTAAACTTTAAAAACATTTGCGTTTAACTTAAATGAAATTGTTTCAAATTCTATTTCAAAAACAAATTCATTTAATATGAACACAATTTCATTTAATTTTAACACATATTTCCCTCACCAAAAAGTTTCTCACCAAAAAAAAAAACACTTTCTTCAAAAGAAATATACATTTTCTTATTATTGGAACAAAATATTTCTTTATTGCGTAAAATTTTTCTCTAAAATACACACATTTTTATTACTCATTTAAAAACATTTTTTATAACTCAGTTCTACGCAAATTAAAAGTATTAATATGGTATTGTGATTCGGTGGTAAAAATATGTTAAGAGGTAGAATTATTGCTGTGACATTGTTTTTTAGGACCCCTTATAAATATTCCAGAGATTTCATCTAAAATACGATCTTATAAATGCATCCAAAGAACCAGTGGCAATAAACAACATAGCTTTATGTAGCTGTGTTAAATGAAAAAAATTCCTTTGAAGGAATGATCGTCATAATAATACAGAATATGCAACACTTGCTTTTTACAGCATCATTCGTTCGCTCTCACGCTTTTTTCGTACGTAATTCTATACAGGAAAAATATATCGTTTTTAGAGAAAAGGACTTTTTTATTTTCGAGAAAGGATTTGTTTTAATTGAAGAAAATTGTATATGAAATAGAGAAAATTATTATTATTGAAAATAAGAAATTTTTTATCAAAAATTATAGGTGTTTTTTCTAAGTGTTAATAGTATTAAAAAAAACGAGCGATATGTTAAAATCGCGGTATTTTGATTAAAAGATGCTTTCATATTTATTCAATGGACATCTTTTGGATGGCTTTATTTTTTTTAAGCATTCAGTAATATTTTGACGTATGTGCCACTTAGTTAATGCTTAGTACCACCATTTTTTCATACAAATTAAAATTTTTTCAGTAAATTATTGTTGTATCTGTCATTTATGCTGAAGATAAAATAAAATTTTCTATGATTTAAATATAAATTCTAAATGTTGAATGATTTAAGCTATCAAACATTTAGAATTTCTATTTAAATCATAGAAAATCAACATAATAAATAACAAGGTCATATAGCAAAAAGTTTGATAAAATAAAATTTTACAATAAATTTTGGTTAAAAATTGTCTTATTAGAATAAGTCAGCAGTCATAAATATTCGGCAAAATGTAAAAAATAGTTTCTCGACAAACCCGAAAATTACGATTTTTTAATAACCGATTTTCCGAATATTTGACTTATGACTACTGACTTATTATAAAGGTCAATTTTTAACCAAAATGATTGCAAAATTAATTTACAACATTAATTTACTGAAATTTTTTTTTAATTTGCATGGAAAAATGGTGGTACTAAGCGTTAACTAATTGACACATACGTCAAAATATTACTGAATATTTAAGAAAAAACCATTCGAAAGATGTCCATTGAAAAAATATGATAGCATTTTTAACTCAAAATACCCCGATTTAAACATATCGCTCGTTTTTTTTCAATACTCAAAGTAACATCATCATTATAGCAAAACTTTCATAAATTTTCTCATAAATTAATGGTTTAACTTGATGTTTTGACACATAAACGTTGATATTCAAATGTAGGGGTATGTACGATGTGGTGTATTTGTGATAAAATTTTACATAATTTACAATACTTACACCTTTTTGTGATCGAAAATTCACTAAAGTATTGCATTTTTAAAATCAGCTGATTTTTGTATGTACTTTTGTTTTGAAATATTAATTTAAATCATCATTTAACTAAAGAAAGTCATACAAAAAGTGAAACGAAACACTCAATTATATTAATATTTTCTAAACAAACTCTTAGCGTAGCACGTAGCTTCCTCCATGCCGAGTAGAAATGCTTTTGCTATCAGCTGATACAATACACAACAAAATTTACAAAGAATAAGATAGGATTCCATCGTTGTATTTTTGATATAGGGTTGCATTTGGAACACTGTGTATTTTGTTTTTGTAATTTTACAAAATTTACTACAAAATCAAATTTACCAAAAATTCACAATAGAAGGGCAAATACACCACATCGTGAATACCCCTAATATCATACACTAATATCATAGTAAAGTTGAACAATTTTTAAAAAAACTTTAAAAATGGTTGAACTTTTTTAATTATACATTGAAACTGAGTGTTTTTTTATTAAAAAATACCTAAAAGTTTTATAAGTACTAAAGCCAAAAATGGAAAATTAAACTTCCGAATGAATTCTGTGTGTGTGGAATAAAGGAAAAAAAACGAAATACATATTTCTATTTTTATAATATAAAACCTTTAAGAAAAACAGAAAAACTTTGCTTTGTAGTTCTAAAAAAATGTACATTGTAGGTGCATACTATTTTGAGTGTATACGGAAGTGTGTAATAAATATGAAATTTGCGTATGTAATAACAGATAAAATTTGAGGGAACACGTTTTTTTTAACCATTTTGCTTAAAAGATAATGGCTCTAAATTCAATTTACCAGCAAAACTGATTTTTCCCAATAGAAATCGTATGGGAAAATTAGAAAATGAATTCGTGACCTCTAAAGCTTTACCAATTGAGATGCGCTTCACAAAGGGTGTTTCTAAGGTCAAATGGAAGTATTAAAGCCGCAGAAATCTGTCAAAATAACAAAAAACATCTTTTTAGGGCACCCTAATATACACTTTAGAACACAATTCAACACATGCGATTCTTTTTTTTCCTTAAAAAGTGTTAACTTTAAAACCTGATAAAATAATGGATTTCTGGAGTGTTCTCATAGAAATGGCAAAAAAAACTTTAAGAATTGAAATTTAATAAAATCAATTTTGGCCAGAAAACTCGGCCTAGGAACAATAGTGATATGGTGCAAACTACAACTTTATGTGCGATTTCTGCAGTATTTTTTTTACTTTGCGGGGCCTTGAAATAGGTCCAAAAAAGTGTCTACTTTAAGAAGAAAAAGTTGAAGTAATTAGAAAAAATTGTTGTATATCACGCAGTGACGAAAAGTCAGGTTTCGATAAAAACGTTCGTTTAAAGTTTTAGTTAGACTAAAAGATGTTTTTATTTTCCAATATGTATTCAAAATAAATTGGCTATAGAAAGTCTGCCAATGTTTGGACCCATATCATATAATAAACATATCATATAATGCATATCAGAGCTGTAAAAGAATGTATTCATTTGTGGTTTAAAATAATTTAATTCCCTATCAATGATTTGAAAAAGTGATTGCGTTAATTTTTTCAAATCATTGATCGTGATTTAAAATTTGAATTAAAATGAATGAAATCATTTTTTCAAATCATTGATTATGATTTGAAATTTCAATTTCAAAAGCTAACAAAGATAAAATGTTAAACAAATAATGTTATTCTATGAATTTCCAATACTTGTTCAACAGAGATATCGATACTTTTGATAATAAGATATGTTACAGAAAAACATCGATCCCCCGCTATAAAATTTTTTTTCTCATTTTATCCGAAGGAATCAACCGAAGCCCGATTGAAGCATTGATCCAAACACACTGTTTAATAAAAAATATCTTACTTAATTCACATTATATTAAAGAGATTACACTCAAAAATATTTGTGTGTAAACATTACTAATAACTGTGCCCATTCTACGAATTTTATTCGTAGTTTTCAGCCACGAATAAGATTCGTAGAATTGACGTATATTAGTACATATTACGAATATTTTATTCGTATTCTTAAAAAAACAAATGAATATTGTACGAATACATTTGCTACATTTACGAACGATCATAATATCTTATAATGAAAAAAAATTATTCTGTCTGAGCTGGGGTTTGAACCTCGGCCCTTTAGCTTACGAGCCATGCACTCTACGAGTAGGCTACAGTCACTTTACAATGATACAGTTCTTTATATTCTTTAGTTGTTCGACAAACCAGTAAAAAAATTTCTGTCTGAGCTGGGGTTTGAACCTCGGCTCTTTAGCTTACGGGTCACGCACTCTACCAGTAGGCTACAGTCACTTTACAATCATACAGCTCCTTATGTTCTGTAGATGTTCAAAAACCAAGGCTGAACGATTTAGGTTGTAAATTTTTTAAACTCTACTAATAATTCATACATTATACTAATTATTCGTACTATTATTTTTTATTCGTAAATAGTATGAAAGCAGTAGTAAATATTACGAAAGTAATGAAAGAAATTACGAAGTTATTCGTACGAGAAATTTACGAATATTATTATTTATATGTACGCAATCATCCATACAATGTGCTAATATGAATTGATTTATTTTTGTTTACGAATATCATTAGTATATAAAACAAATATATTCGTAGATATTACATCAGGTATTAGAATAATTTTACGAATGAATTCGTAAAGATATCACAATACAAATACTTTGTGTATTTGTATTGTGAATATTTGTAGAATGTCCGAATATTTTGTTTACTAATATCATTCGTAGAAATTTTACTAACAAATTTTTTGAGTGTACAGTGACTATTTTCAATGATTTAAATGAATGAATGAAATCACGTGAATGCATTCATTTGCATTCAAATCATTGATTGTGATTTGAAATACAAAGTCCCAATCACATGATTTAAAATCACAAATGATTGCATTCTTTTACAGCTCTGATACATATTAAGGAAAAAAAAACAAATTTAGGAAGTTATGGTGTTTTCTTGGAAAACAAAATAACAATGTTAAATAAATTTAAACCACAATAGCATAAACATTAATGACTGTATTTATGAATATCTGTTCGAGTTAAGTTTATTAGCTTCTAATACAAATACTACTTCTGGCACAGAAAATTTTTAATAGAAACTAGCTGAAAACCGGCGCATTGCTGCCCTCGTTGCAAAACTTCCATAAAATGTTATCAGTGTATCTGCATGTGTAAATTGAGTTCGAATACTGAATTCCAAGGCTGTGCAACCTGTAACTTCAAAGCTATTCGATATCACAACTTTGTGTTGTATGAGAGGTGCCATGTCCCCTTGTCTAACTCCCATAAAATGTAATCAGTGAAACGGTACGTGTGAATGGTGATCGAATACCGAAAAAAGAATTCCGAGACTGTGCGACCTATAATTCTAAAGTAATTCGATATTACAAATTTGGGCTGAATGGGAGGTGCCTCGCCCACTTGTCCAGCACTAATAAAGTTTGATCAGTAAAACTTAATTTGTTAATTGAGGCCGTTTACTGAGTGCCAAGGCTGTGCGACCTATAACTCCAAAGCATTTCGATATCGCAAATTTGTACCGCAAGGTACCACGTCCCATTTTACAACGCCCATAAAATGCTTTTAGTGAAACGGCACGTGTAAATTGTGGTCGAATACCAAATTCCGAGGCTGTACGACCTACACTTCTAAAGTTATTCGATATTGCAAATTTGGGCTGTGTGGGAGTTGCCACGCCCCTTGTATAACGCCCAAAAAATTTGATCAGTGGAACGGCATGTGAAAATCGTGGTCGAATACAGAATTCCGAGGCTGTGCGACCTATAAGTTCAAAGCTATTCGATATCGCAAATTCGAGTTGTGGAGGTGCCACACCTCACTTTCCAACCCTCATAAAATGTTGTTAGTAAATCGGCATGTGTAATGGCATGCGGCCTATAAGCCCAAAGCTACTCGATATCACAAATTTTGGTAATATGGGAGGTGCCACTCCCCCTTGTCGAAAATCTGACCTGAGTGGAAGTCTATCTCTTTGCTAAACATCAAAGCAATCGGTAAAGAATTTTCGGAGGTGTGTGATATTTCCCATAAAATATACAAAATTTTAATAGAAAAAGATTTTCCAAATTTTGCACACAACTTTTCCAATTTTTCTATTTTGATTTTCATTTATGTATATTTAGTTTTCCGATCGTATCTCTCTGAGGACAATACACTTACAAAGAAAGAAAACACCATAAAAAGCTTCTTGAAAACATGAATATTTACAGTTCATAATTTATAGTAGTTCGAAAGAAGCGGGCAAGTGCCTAGGTTTTTTTAAAACGGTGCAAAAAAGATTTCACTTCAGCTGATCTTCGCATGATCTACACCTCATATATTAGACCGAAAATGGAGTACAATTCGCACATTTGGGCAGGAGCTTCAATATCTTATTTGGAGCTTCTGGATCGAATTCAACGTCGTGCGATATATTTGATAGGGGATACAAGTATTTCATCCTCTCTCAACTCTCTTGGGCCTCGACGCAATGTTGCCGAAGCCTTCCGTATAGGTATTACCATGGAAGGTGTTCAAGGGAGATACATGGCCTGACGCCATCAGCTCGTGTGTTTCCCAGGTCCACTCGGGCAGCTGTTCAATCCCACCCCTTTACCATTGCCTCGCTGTCCAACAGAACCTTGTATTACCGAGATAATTAGTTTTTTAGTCGCGCGGTAAGGTTGTGGAATAGTCTCCCTGTGAGCCTGTTTCCTTGCAGTATTGAGCTGTGCAAATTTAAAACAAATCTTTACCAAAACTACTCCATCTATCCACCCTCCAACTAACTATCACCCATCTTCCGAATCAACACAATGCATATGCATTTATAGGGGGCATCCCCTGAGCGTTTGTTCAGTCTACAAAAAAAAAAAAAACGCGTAGCAGCAATTCTTTAATGGCAATTGATGTAGAAAACTATTTTTTTTTTAATTTTTATATATTTCCAAAATCGTTTATTTTTGGGATCCAAGTTTACATGATTTTTATTTTATGCTAAGAGTGAATCGAAATCATGTTCTTTGTAGTATCTCAATTATAATATTAATACATGTATATATTGTTGTTATATATTTAAAATTATTTAAAAACACAATTCCTCATCTACACCTCAACGTGGAACTATGAAGTTTTTCTTAACGTATTACTTAATAATACGAAAAAAGTAAAATTTATCATAAGAACCTTAGTCAGAGTCGATTGAAATGCTGACAATGCCAAATCTTTTCCTCTTAATAAGAACATTTTTTTATTTTAAAATGAAAAACTAGTTTAAAATGTATTCGAAAAATGTATTTCTTGTTGATTTCTAGAAAACCGAAACCGAAAAATTAATAAAAAACCGGTTTCTCGAATATCCGGAAACCAGGTTTGAAAACTTTATTGGCATGAAAAATAAGATATAAGATTTAACACATGAAAAGTTGTTAGTGTGACACACGACAATATTTTATTTAAAAAAAATTGTTTGTATTTTGACAAAGAAAAAAAATGTTTTTGGTTTAGAAGAGACCTTAATTTTAAAAAAAATTCTGTTATTCTTCTGACTGACTGGTAAGGGAAAACATTTTTTTTTAAACTATGATTATAAATAACCACTTGTAAATTGGGAGGAAATAAAATGTCCTGTCAATTTAAATGCTAAAAATATATCACCATTAATTGTATAGCATATATGTATTGAACATGCAATAACAATAGAGTTCAGCTACTACAGCTTTTTCGCACTTTCTTCGCATTGGATCATCTTAAGAACCAGCCCAAATAACATTAAAACATCTCAATAAGGCCATTCACAGTTCGAATACGCTGGTCTGCCATTTGTTCGATTTGCTATTTGTACGCCAATTTACGAAAGCTTATTTTGCTTTGTTGTTGTTTTGCATACAAATGCAAATACGCAGGCACGCGTAAATAAAAGCAGCCCTTGGACGTGTTTTTTGTACCTCGTATTTTTATGCTCTGTCTACAGCCGCATAATCACATACATCACAGGGTTGCATAATTTTTTAATACGACAGTCACATGGCGAGGTGCTCACAGTTTGAACAATAACAAATGCTATAAATACGATTTGTTAAAAGTACGCTCAAACCGTGAATAGCCTTAATGATATCGATAAGAGTGGTCCAGAACAATCCAAAGTGAGAAAAATTTACCCACCATAATATGGGTTGGGCTCAGGGACAACACAAGACATAACAACTAACCATGCGTTTGCATAGATCTAATCATACATTAGTTTTCAATCTACTTTTGAGTTGACCTTTTGATAAGTTAACATCATGTATTATTTAAATGCTTAAAAAAGTAATGTTTTCACTCGAAAACCTAGCGATAGTTTCGAGGTTTAATTAACCCTGAAATCATAATGTTGCTAATTTTCTACGTACCATGTTCTACCTAATTCTTTTAAAATTGGTGTTAAGAAAGGTGTTAAGCTCCTAACGCAGTTTGGATTTTGAGAGTTAAAAAAAAAGCTTCTCCCACACTGTGGAAAATTTGGATAACACGGTTTTTTTTGTTTGTTTATATAAACAATTAAATTCAAAAACAAGTTCAATAAATTTAAAATTCTCAAGCTCATAGGCAAGTTCAGTGACCATTAAAGTTCTGTTTCACCGACCAAGTTCAAACCATAAGTTCCTTAAGTTTTCGTTTTTTTAAAGAGCAGCAAAAACATTTCTCGTTATGTATTTCCTCATTCAGAAGGCAGAAATAATAGAAAACAATAAAGATATCAAAGGTTCTACTCTAGAGCACAAACATGACCTACTTCCTGTGTTACAAAGCAAGCCAATTTCTAGAATAACAAATAACTACAGCTTGTTATGTTTCATTTAACTTTGCCATACGTAGCTTTAAACAATAGCATTTGAAAAGCCATAAATAAAACATGTTTAGAAATTTCTGTTAAGTTCAAAAACTTTAAAAAAGTCTTTTTTAATTGTTTATTCTCGGTTTTCTGCAACACCACTCATCCGACAAAACCAACTCAACAACTACCAATAACATCAACAATAAAAACAACAACGCCACCAAATACATTTGTTTGCAGGCATAAAAATGATGACATTGGCGGATTTTATCATTCGGCATCTGGAAGTCCAGACAACAACGTGCGAGGTCGTTATGGTTCGAGAAATCCAGCAACTGGACAAGTGGAAGAAGTTGTCTATTCGGCTGGACCACGTGGGTAAGTAAACAATGCAAATTAGAACAACAGCAAAACAGAAAAACAAGAGCTTCACATAAATAATTAAAATCTTGTACATACATATATCAAGACACAAACTCATACTTCATCACCATGACTGGTGCAAAGTGTACCAGGTGCGTGGTAACTGAAGCGTGCTTTGATTAACACAAAAACAATCTGACACGCTTTTTCTCCTTCTTTCGTTACGAGTATGTTAACAAAACGTTATTGTATGAATGAGACTTGCAATTCGATGTGGAGTTCAATATTAAAGAAGATCTTCTTAGCATTTTTCTTTCATTGTCTTTATTCTTTGCAATTTCCAAAGCACATTGAAGTTTGTGAATACAGGAAAAACCATTGGCACAACTTTGCTACAAATTGTGATCAACTAAACAAATAGTTTTCGCTGCGGTGAAACAATGAATTGGTGTTTTTTTTCCCAACAGTGGCGGTGCGAATAGTATCTTAAGCGCATTGCTCAACTAGGAAAATTCGTTCACTAACAACATTTTGTTCCATTCTTTTATAACTGACTTAGTAACTGACTTATAACTTAGTAACTGAAAATAAAAAATGATAATAAACAAAAACAATTTGCTACAAAAAACACAGATCGGAGTTCATCGTTTTCATAGTGGTTTCGCAATAGATTTAAAGATTTAGAATGTCTCCCGCAATAGAGTGCAACTATTAACTGAGGTGAAAGGTGGCATCGAGTTGACAAAAAATTGTATGGGGGGTGGGCCTATTTTAACACCCTTAGCAGTTACAAGGTTAAGTATTTCACGAATTTGATGCACACTATTTTTTTTAGCATAAAAACTAAAACACACAAACCTTATTTTAAGAAACCATTTAAAAGGCAATGAATTGACATTTCTTACGGTATATCAACGAACCTACTCGATTTATCCATTGCCGAGCTGTGCTCGTGTGAAGATGGAATCAATCCACCATCTCAAGTTTGGTACGAAGACAAAAACCATTGCGCAGCCATCATGGTAAGAAACAGGAGATAATAATAAGCGAAGTTAATGAAAGCAACGCTGGTTTCGTTTATGTCACAGTGGCCAAAATTAGAGTAAATAGCTGTCTACTACTCACCAAATATGGACTTAAATTTGTTTGCAGAAGCCCTGAACGTAGTTAATGTTCCTATTAGGTCCTCAAAATATAAAATCATCATTGGAAGGGACTCCAATAGTAAATCTAAAGAATGGACCTTCAATGCCCTTAATAAAAAGAGTAATGCAGTGTGTGAATTGATTGCTAGTCTTGGTCTTACGGTATTCAATACCGGTATATAACTTTCCCCATTCAAATTCCAAATTTGAGTGTGGAGGATGTAGATTTCCTAAGATGGAACGTCAGAAAAATTGATGACAAAAAATTGTTCGAATATATCACACGGGCTAAAGAGAGAAATATGGTTACTTACTTACTTAGTTGGCACTACAGCCGTAAGTCCATCTTGGCCTCATCTAAAAATTTGCGCCAGCCATTTCTGTCTTTCGCTTGTTGGCGCCAATTGGAAATTCCAAGCTTCGTCAGGTTGTCCTCTACTTGGTCTTTCCAACGAAGATGCGGTTGTTCTCTTCTGTGTTGACCGCCACTGGGTACCGAATCGAATGTTTTCTTCACTGGAGCATCGTCTTTCATGCGCTGAACATGACAAAGACAGCGAAGCCACTCGATTTTAATTTGCTTGACTATGTCGATGTCAGCGTACAGCTCATACAGTTCATCATTTCACCGTATTCGGTACTCGACATTGACGCAGATTGGTTCGTAGATCTTATGAAGAATCTTTCTCTCGAAAGCTCCTAAAGTCTTTTCATCTGAACTGCTCAGCGTCCAGTTCTGTGATGCATAAAGTAGGACGGGCATGATGAGCGATTTATAGAGCGTGATTTTCGTTCGTCAAGAGAAGGCTCTGCTTCTCAATTGCCTACTGAGCCCAAAGTAACACCTGTTGGCAAGAGTTATTCTTCGTTTGGTCTGAATGTTGATGTCATTGGTTGAGTTTATGCTGGATCCCCGATAAACGAAGTCCTTCACAACCTCAAAGGAGGTATTGTCAATTGTAACGTGGGCTCCAAGACGCTGGGACTGTTTATTTGTTGACACCAAGTATTTCGCCTTATCTGCATTTACTGCCAGACCCATTCGACTTGACTCTCTTTCTAATTTGGAAAATGCTGCACTGACTGCGCACAAATTATTTCCAATGATATAAATGTCATCAGCATACGCAAGCAGCAGAACACTCCTGTAGAATATTGTACCACAACGTCTCAGATTAGCAGCTCGGATGATCTTTTCCATCATTTGGTTGAAAAAGTCGCACGATAAGGAATCACTTTATCTGAAACCTCGTTTGGTAATAAATGGTGGGGAGAGTTCCTTCCTCAGTGTCATCCTGCAAAGTCGTATTAGTTTTGCAGGAATACCAAATTCAGACATGGTGGCGTACAGGTGCTTCCTTATTGGGCTGTCGAAGGCAGCTTAGTAGTCGACAAAAAGATGGTGGGTGTCGACTTGTTTTTCTTGAGTCTTCTCCAAGATTTGTCGTAGCGTGAAAATCTGGTCGATGGTGGACTTTCCAGCTCTGAAGCCACACTGATAAGGTCCGATCAGTTCGTTTACAATGGGCTTCAATCTTTCACATAAAACGCTCGACAGGACCTTATATGCGATATTAAGAAGGCTTATCCCACGGTAATTGACACAGATAGTGGGATCGCCTTTCTTGTGGATTGGGCAGAGCACACTGAGATTCCAATCGTTCGGAATGCATTATTCCGTCTATATTCTGCATAGAAGCTCGTGAATGCATTTAAGTAGAGCTTCGCCTCCGTTCTTAAACAGCTCAGCAGGTAATCCATCAGCTCCCGCGGCTTTGTTATTTTTAAGCCGAGCTATAGCTGTCAGAGCTTCATCATAGTCGGGCAGCGGAACCTCGACGCTGTCATTCGTAATTGGGATTTCGTAAATTCCAATGCACTGGAAGAGTGCCTTCCGTCGATCAAAACGTGATCAATTTCCTGGTGGCTTTATGAATATTGAGATGCTTGAATCTAGTGCTACTTACGACCATGTTTCGTGCTGCGGCGAAGTCAATCAGCCTCATTCCGTTATCGGAGGTGTTGTCGTGGAGGCTGAACTTTCCGACTGTTGGACCAAAAATATTTTCCTTGCCCACCTTAGCGTTGAAGTCACCAAGCACGATTTTTACGTCGTGGCGGGGGCAGCGCTCGTAAGCATTTTCAAGGCGCTCGTAGAAAATTTCCTTGATCTCATCGTCCTTGTCTTCTGTCGGAGCGTGCGCACATATTAGGCCTATATTAAAAAATGTAACCTTGATGCGGATTATGGCAAGTCGTTCGTTCACAGGTGTGAATCGCAGGACGTGGGGCCGTAGTCTCATGCCAACTACAAATCCGCATCCAAACTCGTGCTTCTCCGCATGGCCGCTGTAGTAGATATCACAGGGTGCATGCCGAATGCAACCCTGTCCCTTCCATCGCATTTCTTGGATAGCAGTGATATCAGCTTTGTATCTTTCCAAGACATCAGTCAGTTGGATAGAAGCACCTTCCCAATTAAGGGTTCGGACATTCCAGGTGCATATCCGTAAATCGTTATCAGTTTTTCGTTTGCTGTAGTCTTCATCAGAGTTGGGGATCAGTTTTTTTCTATTCTTTTGTGCTTTCATTGAAATGGGTTTTCACGGGTAGGCTTCAAACCCGACGCACAACCTATTTTAAGCCTAGGGGGGGGGGGTGAAATTTAACAGGGTAACATGTCTGACTGTCTCAACCTGGCGAGAAATGTGGTTAACCAATCCTAAATTATAAATGTAGAAAATGCTGCAGAGTCACTGACTAACAAAAGCGTGTAATGTCCCGATGCCAAGAGCACAAAAATACAATAACAAGCGCCCAGTATAATGCTGAAATGCTGGAAAACGTGAGTTGAGAGTGAAATGTCTCGCAAAAAGTCGAGCGCCAACACGAAACCATGATAACCAACTCTTAACGGTACAAAAGGGCACGTAAAACCTTAGGAACAGCCATAAAAGAGAGTAAGAGAATATGCTGGA
Organism: Dichetophora obliterata; assembly: GCA_963920525.1. Classification (NCBI taxonomy): domain Eukaryota; kingdom Metazoa; phylum Arthropoda; class Insecta; order Diptera; family Sciomyzidae; genus Dichetophora; species Dichetophora obliterata. Next base: position 185,158,018 of record OY986438.1, read on the forward strand.
CAGAGCTATGTAACGAAAAAGATTCTGGCCCATAGGGTTAACCTTACAAAATTGCGATGAAAAGCTAGGTGGAATTAAACTTAGACCTGGCATTAAAGAACCGGTATGAACAACAACAATAGTAGAAATTCTAACCATTCGATGATGATGGGTTAACAAGAGAACCAAATCTTCAAGTTGACGGTTTCATCCCTCTGAACAAAGATGATGTTAATTACATGCATGTAATAAACTAAAAAAGCCAGGGACCAGATGGTATACCAATTAAGGTCATAAAGGTCTTATTTGAGATATGGCCGGACTTTTTACTTGAAGTCCTCAACTCATGTCTAATAAACGGAATATTTCCTGCTAAATGGCAAATACAAAAATTAGTTTTGTTACGAAAGGGAAATAAACTATTAAATAAACCTAGTACCTATAGACCACTCTGCATGTTGGACTCACTAGGAAAAAGGGTATTAGAGTTCGTTATGCTTAAACGTCTGGAAGAACGCAAAGACGATATCAGAGGAATATCCTCTATGCATCAAGGCTTCCGCAAAGGGAAGAGTATTATTCATGCCATTAAGAAAGTATGCATTTAAGCTATACAGGCCAAAACAATAGGAGAATATTACGCAATAATAACACTAGATATAAAAAACGCTTTCAACACAGTAAAATGGAAAGTGGTACTACAAGCTTTCAGAAACAGGCGTGTAGACAACTATCTCTATAGCATAGTAGCAGACTATCTGAACAACAGGATCTTACCCAACTAGAACTGATGGTCCACCTTTGGGTTGCAGCGACGTTATAGCGTTTATTTTTGTGCCAAAATTGACATGATGTTACGTATTGGTTACGTTACAGAGACCACTATGATTCAAAAGTGGTGCAACACAATGCCGACATTGTGTTAGTGAAAATTTCTTTGAAGTGACTCATCACATTTTAGTATACACATTTATATATAAATGCATTACAGAGTTGCCAATTGCAAAAAATAAATTTTGTTTACATGTTTTGTTTACATTTTGCAGCCATAAATATAATTATTTTATAATTAAAATTTATATAATATATAGGAGTACAACATAATCTTAAGTGTGTTTTGATATTATTTGGATCTAAATAAAGATGGGAAAGAAGATTTTCGGTAAAATAACAGCCAAAACTTCTTAAGAATTTAAGCGCAAGCTGAATTCAGAAAATAGTGCAACAATTTCATACATTAATAAAAAATGTTTAAATATAATAATAATTTGCGTCCACCATTTTAAATAACTTGGGTCGCAATTAGCTAATTGTAACAAAATGTACATCTTGATGAATGATGAGTGATGCATTTTTTAAAGGTAACACTTGATAAATCGTTACCACATTCTGTGACCTAGTGGTAAAGTAGTATCCTAGGAATATTTACAAGCTTTTTCCACAAAATATTTTCCAAATCAGTATCGCTGCAACGTCGTCGTGTAAAAATGTGTCTTAAGTAACCTGTGGTCGCAAAATTCTACTTGGGTAATTTATGAAACGGAAAATGGTATGAAAGAGTACCGAAAAACAGCCGGTGTACCTCAGGGCTCCATATTAGGACTAATCCTCTGGCATGTAATGTACGATGGACTAATTCCGCATTAGGACTAATTTACGCCTTGTAGAAAACACGCTAAATGATTGGAACTCTTACCATCACTTTTACAAAAACTCAATCCTCAACGGCTAAGACCAATGCTTCCCAAGTCAGCATTCTGCAAAAAAATTCACTACTTCATTCGACTCAGACTGGGACATACGTCTATTTCTCATGAACACTTGCTGCGCGGTAGGGCTGCGCCTGGCTGCCTTTTTTGTAACAACACGTCAACATCGGTAACGCACATTCTTAATGACTGTCAATACTTCAATGGGAACAGACACCAAATTTTCCTCAACGATATGCCTACAAATTCTTCTTGCAAACACAACTAGTGAAAACATCGACAGAATCTATGGTTTCCTGAAACTCATCACCTTCATTAAGTATCTTTTTTATATTAAGCCGTCTTATAGTATATTACTCCTCATTATTTTGGCATCTTCTCATAATTGTAACATCGAGCCGAAAGCCTAAGCAGCTAGTGCTTATGTTGGTTCTAATAAATAAATAAAAATAAATAAATAATTGCGAATTTTTTTCATTGTGCCCAAACGACGTTAACTCTAGTAAATATTACAATTGCCAATTCCATTGAAAGGAATTTATCAATACGAAAAGACGATTATTCTCCCGGGTGAGATTGATTGCCCGCTATTGTTAAAAAACTCTTAAAGACTTTGGTTTATTCCCTTTTGTGTTTTTTTAAAAGCGTGGTATCTACCAATCTGTTTTATCTAAGCTCTGAACAGATTTCTTGAAAAGACAAGCATGCATTTCAAAGTACTCATTACATCTCATCTCATTTTCAAAGTACTCATTACAATTCAATTCCAATTCCTTGGAATTAGGAATTGGTAATTAGCCCTCTCAGTTCCTCAGGAACGTAATTGAAAAAATTCGTAAATTCCATTACAGTAACTGTAATTGGTAATTAAACACCTCAATTCCTTGGAATGGAATTGGAAAAAATTGTGAATTCCATTACAGGAATTGTATCTGGTAGTTGAACACCTCAATTCCTTGGAGTGGAATCGAAAAAAAATGGTCAATTCTATTACAGGAATTGTAATTGGATGTTGAAACTTCAATAACATCTTCATTGACTCAAAACTACTTCATTATTTATTAGAAATCATAATTAGACTTGCACTGTTATTCGGTTAATGAAATATTTACAAATAAATGTATAATCTAAGAGACCAATTTATTAATTTTATACCACCTTTTGAGTTAGAACAAAACAAATAGATAAATCCCGCCGACTTTTTGCAAGGTTCTTGTACACAACTTCCACAACTGTACAAAGTTTCTTAATTTACTAACAAAGCTTTTTTTTCCAATTCTATTCCTAAGGAATTAAAGCGTTCGTAATGGAACTTAATATTTTTTCCAACTCCTTTCCTGTGGAATTGAAGTGTTCAATTACCAATTACAATCCCTTGTATATAACGGACAATTTGTTTGCAATTCCATTCCGAGGAATTGAGGTGTTTAATTTTTAATTACAATTCCTGTAATGGAATTTATGATTTTTTCCAGTTCCATTCCTGAGGAATTGAGATTTTCAATTAACAATTACAATTCCTCTTTTTGTAATTTTCCAATTACATTTATGAAGAATTGAGTTGCACAATTACCAATTCCTAATTCCTAAAGGAATTGGAATTGAGGTGGAATTAATTTTAAAAGGAATCATTACAACCTAGCTCTGTCTACAAAATTACGTTTTCTTATTAAAAAAATCTTTCTTCTCCTCTAAGGGAGCCCACTTTTAACAAACTGGACTCTCTCTCTGATTCGATTACGCATATTTTGGGGTTGTTTCCTGACAGTGAGATCGTTGTAGCAGGCGATTTCAATGTCCACAACCCGGCTTGGTTACGTCACTCGGGCCCATTGACACCTGTTGGGCAATATGTTGAGCTATTTGCTGAATCGAACCAATTAATTCAACTAGTGAAGGAACCCACTTTTTTCCTCAAAGTGATATGCATAGCCATAATACCCTTGACCTTTTTCTGACTTCACATCATGAAAAATATGATGTGAGTGTCAACGCACCTCTTGGTAACTCGGACCATTGTACCATATCCGCTGTTTTTCCATATTCTAACCCCTGCACCTCTACGCCTAAAACCCCGAAGAGGACTGCATGGTTTTATGGAAAGGCAAATTGGACTGCGTTAAATAATTTTTATCGCAGCTTCAATTGGAAATTATGTTTCGCTGATAGAAATGTGAATGCCGCGGCGGTCATGGTGCAAGAAATTATTCTATTGGGTATGCGGTCTTTCATCCCCAATAAAATGAGAAGCATTAAACCAAAAGACCACTCATGGTTTAATGAGACTTGCAGGATTGCAGTCAGGTCCAAAGAGGAAGCTTTTCAGAATTGGCGTTCTAACAAGAATACTGATACTTAAAGACTTCGCATCGATGCAAGGAATCGCTGTAATGCAATTTTAAAACGCGAAAAGTTTCTGCACGAAGCTCGCATTCGAGAACAGGTTGTTCTCTGCCCCAAAGGGAGCAAAAATTTTTGGTCATTTGTTAAAAGAGTTAAGAACCAGACATCGTCATCGATTCCAGCTCTTTTAAAAGATGACCAAATCTTCACTGACTCGGCTGATAAAGCGAACCTATTGGCTAGATTGTTTGCAAAAAATTCCACTCTCTCGGATAGCAATCAGCCACTGCCCTTTGTTGAGGATGGATCTTCTGCAATGCAGGAGATATACTTTCGAACGAGAGCAGTTAAAAGGGTCCTTTCAAATCTCAACGTTAACAAAGCCTCTGGTCCTGATGGCATACCGCCAATTGTGCTTAAAATGTTTGCTTCTTTGCTGGCTCGGCCTTTGCGCAACCTTTTCAACATCTCCTACAGAACAGGAATATTTCCATCTTGTTGGAAGGTGGCAAATGTCCAGCCGGTACCTAAAAAGGGTGATGCCACGAACCCTGCAAACTACCGACCCATTCCGATATGCTCTACGCTTTCCAAAGTTATGGAGAGCGTAATAAACTTCAACGTTATGAACTATCTGGAGCACAACCAACTGCTCAGTGACCGTCAATATGGTTTCCGTAGGGCTCGCTCTACTGGTGATCTTATGGCGTTCTTAACCGAAGAATGGAATAAATGCGTTCACTTTTTCGGCGAGAGCAGGGTTGTTGCTTTGGATATTTCAAAAGCGTTCGACCGAGTGTGGCATAAAGCGCTCGTGTCAAAACTTACTGCATATAGTTTTGGTAGTAATTTTGCTCGATGGATCACGTGCTTTCTCAAGGACAGAACGATTCGAGTCGTAGTTGACGGTATTTCGTCCGAGAAGCACGCCATCAACGCAGGAGTACCGCAGGGTTCAGTTCTATCGCCAACCTTGTTTCTGGTTTTTATCAACGACCTTCTGTCGTTGACGCATAACCCAATTCATTCGTTTGCGGACGACAGCAGCATTTGTCATTCATATTCATTCAAAAAACGCCCAAGCTCTATAGAGATTGAGAGAAAAAGGCAAACTATGAATGACACACTCCTTAATGATCTACAAAAAATCTCCGAGTGGGGTCTTGCTAATAGAGTAGAGTTCAATGCAAGCAAGACCCAGTGTTGTCTGTGAACCCACAAGCGGATGGATTGCCCCTTAGCTCCCCTCAATATGAATGGTGTGGATCTTGTGGAATCAGTCACTCTTGACGTTCTGGGCATATCGATCCAATGTGATCTTCGTTGAAATGATCATATTTTCGATGTGTCGAAAGAAGCGGGCAAGTGCCTAGGTTTTCTAAAACAGTGCAAAAAATATTTCTCTTTAGCTGATGTTCGCATGATCTACACCTCATATATTAGGCCGAAAATGGAGTACAATTCGCACATTTGGGCAGGGGCTTCAAGATCTTATTTGGAGCTTCTGGACCGAATTCAACGTCGTGCGATATATTTGATAGGAGATGAAAGTATTTCATCCTCTCTCAACTCTCTTGGGCATCGACGTAATGTAGGTTGCCTAAGCCTTCTGTATAGGTATTACCATGGGAAGTGTTCAAGGGAGATACATGGCCTGAGGCCACCAGCTCGTGTGTTTCCCAGGTCCACTCGGGCAGCTGTCCAAGCCCACCCCTTTACCATTGCATCGATGCCTAATAGAACCTCGCATTACCGCGATAATTCGTTCTTTAGTCGCGCGGTTAAGTTGTGGAATAGTCTCAATGCGAGCGTGTTTCCCGGCAGTTTTGAGCTGTGCAAATTCAAAATAAATCTACACCGACACTACTCCATCTATCCACCCTCCAACTAACTATCACCCATCTTCCGAATCAACACAATGCTTACGCATTTATAGGGGGCATCCCCTGAGCGTTGGTTCAGTCTAAAAAAAAAAATAAGCACAGCTTTCTAAAGGGAAGATCGACTACCACTTACCTCACATAATTTCTTTCTAATACTTTATATGCCTTGGAGAGTGGTTATGAAGTTATCCTACTTAAGCTAGAAGTTTTTCGCTTTCAACCCCAGCACAAGTATTTCATAAATTCCATCTCACCTTGAAAAAGGATATAATGTTATTTTTCGATTTTTACAAATCCAAGTTTTTTACATTAACTTCTGGTGTTACTTACGGTTCTCCACCTTGTTTCTTTGTAATTCGTCTTAACAACAACCGATATTGATGATATCATCAAATTCTCAAATCTATCTGTATAAGCTGATGGTATTAAAATATATCGATACATACATGCCTGACTTGTGCCTCCTTCAGGATGACTTAATTAATTTTTCTACTTGGTGTCAAAAAAACTTTCTGGAACTTAACGTAAGTTAACGTTAAGCAATCACATATTCACGAAAAATAATTTAGTTTGCCAGACGAACCTATTACATATTTGGTGACTTTGGTCCTTTGCGGGACTTGAGTATAACTTACGATAAGGGAATTAATTTTCGGTTCCATATTTATTTTTTTTATTTTATTTATTTTATTTATTTGATTCTAGCGCTAACAAGAGTTCACTTATAACTAGCGCTAACATTATCTAGAGTGGCAAACAGTTTGCATATTATTATTTATTATAAAGTTTATAAAGAAATATAATAGATAAAGAAAAATATTAGATAAACAAAATTGAAACAATATTTTAGCTGTGTATTTTGAAGAACATAATTTTATCATTAAAAATTAATTCATTTGTGCATCATTGAACAATATTGGAAAGATAAATTGTAAAACTAAATGGATGAAAAATGATTTATTAGTTTGTTTTTGAACTGCGTTGCGTTGGAAGTAGTTTGGATGTTATGAGGCAGTGAATTCCAAAGACGAGGTGTGTAAACAAAAAATTGTCGTTTGGACGAAAGATACTTATGTTTAGGCAAAATAAGATTTTTTCCGCGGTTAGATTGCATGAATTTTAGTTTTTCAAAGAGATATTTAGGCTCAGAAGTATATATAATTTTATATAACATGGTAAGAGCTCTTAAGTTAAGAAGGTTATCGAAAGTCATTCCAAAAATTTGTTTTGCAAACTGAGAGATATGATCGAATCGCTTAAGACCAAAAACGTAACGTGCAATATTATTGTAAACAACATTTAGTTTATGCCTGCTCATAGCGTCACAGTTTGCAAAGATTTCACAGCCATATAAAAGTGTCGGGACAAGATATGTTTTGGCTAAAAGCATTCTAATTTCCCAGGGAGTATAATATTGGGTCGTCCAGAGCGTACGTAGCATTCCATAAGTTTTACCAATTGAGATGTTGATGTGATTAGCCCAGGTCAATGAACTATTAAAGAGAATGCCAAGATTTTTTGCCGTGGGCACAATTTCGATGTTAGAGCTGTTAAGACATATGTACGGGCTATTTATCCTGTTGCTGGATGCTCTGCTTACATTCAAGCATTTCGATTTGGTGGGGTTAAGGCATAAACCATTGACCATCGCCCAATTATTTACGTGCTCGAGATCTTCATTAAGCTTATCAGTGCATGATTTTATATCATTATCATTAGACAAGCAACTAATGAACAGTTGAACGTCGTCTGCATACATTTGTATATGACAGTGTTGGAGCACATTAGGTAAGTCGTTAATATATATTGAAAAAAGCAAGGGTCCTAGTATTGAGCCTTGCGGCACTCCTCTACTGACAGGTAAAAAATGTGAGTAAGTGGAGCCAATATTCACGGCTTGTGACCTATTTGAAAGATATGTTTCGAGAAGAGTTATTGAGGGTCCTGAAAAATTAAACTTGCGTGACAATTTTGTGCAGAGTATTCCATGATCAACTGTGTCGAAGGCTTTTGAGTGATCCAAAAGAACCAGAAACGTGAGCATATTTTGATCAAGGCTAACTCGAATTTGTTCTGTTACGTCTAACAATGCTGTTACACAGCCCCTATTTGGTCTGAAACCTGATTGTTTTTCAGTGAGTAGCCGATGTTCCTGAAGATAATTATTTACTTGTTTATGCATTAAAAACTCAAAAACTTTAGACATATACGGCAAAATGGCAATGGGACGAAATTCATTATCAGACTTAGGTATCGGTATGATTTTTGCTTTTTTCCACTCAGCGGGATAAGTAGAGGTTGTGAAAATTGTGTTGAAGAAGTGTGTTAGGTAAGACAACAATTTTGGGAGTAAGGCTTTAACAAACATTGGGTGCATATTATCAAGACCAATAGCATTTGATTTGATTGCAAGAAAACTTTGCAGCACATCAGCTTGCGATACACAAGCGAAACAGAATTCAGCAAAACTATGAAGAGGGCTATTGATAATAGTGTAGTGGTTATTAATTGGAGTGGGAAAAGGAATGTCTATAAATTTTGTATTTAACGCATTGCAGTCAACAGTTATGGGTGTTCTTATGACATTTTTGTTGAGACCAGTCTCACGGATCGTGTTCCATTTATCTTTGCTTCCTAAAGCGGATTTAAACTTTTCTCCAAAATCGATAACATGATAACATCATTAGAAGAGCCAAACCAGCTTACGAATTTTTGAAACATTGGAAGGGAGTGTTCTCAAATACATATGTATGTTATACTCTACCTCACCTTTGTAAGGCCCATGCTTGAATAAGATAGCCTGGTTTGGTAACCCTAATATGTCTGCCATTCGAAGCGCATCGAAGACACTTAACGAAATTTCATTGGGTTATCAATGATTTCAACTTCCATCTCAGCAGATTCAAACTCCGAAATCTCCTTCTAAGCTCCAACCCTACTTCCTCCCCTTTTACATTATCACGATATAAAGAAGTTTTGATATGTGCATAAAATAAAATAAATAAACTGGCCATTTCAGGCCTTGGAAGGACTTTGACCTAGCTTCTGTCGAGCAATTGTGTTGTGCGTGTAATTAAATGTTTGATCACAAATGACCTAGAACTGGACCTAAGTGTTTTATGCCGATTCCGAACGGCTTTTGTTCTCAAGAAGCTTTACATGGCAATTCTTACTCTCTTAGGTTTGCCATTGCCTGCAGAGAGGTGATGACTGAACAGAAAAATTAATTCAATTGAAAAACTTTCTGTCTGTGCTGGAATTGAACCCGGGCTACCACGGTTCTTTAGCTTAGGGGCCACGCACTCTACCCACTAGGCTACGGTCGCCACCACTACGGTTGATATGTGCAAGCTGTTAAAAAAATTAACATATTTTCTTTTTAGACATACGTTTTAGTTCTTAAATATAAAAATGCTTGTATTGTATAATGCTTACCTTAATAAATAAATATATGTCTTGCTTAATATATATTCGACCCGTAGTACGGAACAGTTTTTAAAATTGGCTTCAATCCAAAAATAAAAGTCAAAACTTGTTGTATTTACAACATTTATTGTTGTATTAACTGTTTTATTTAGAATATGAGACTTATACTCCCCCATCAGGACGTTGAGTGTTCGGTTAGAATCAGGTTACGTAATCGTAACCTTGATTGCATAAAAAATGCTCATCACTGAACACCTTTAAAATTGAAATCAGTAACTGACTAAGCTTACTGTATAATAAGGTCCCTTCGCCAAATAAGGCCCGATTTCTAATACGCACATTTATTGCATTCCCTGCAAAATGATTTTTTGCACGTTTAAACATGTTCATATCTGCATCACGATGCAAAAAAAAATTACTTCGATTGCGCATCTGTGAAGCGAGTGACAGTCGAACGAAGTCAGCGGTAGCATCAACAACGTGGTTGATGTAATATTGTGCTCGCAGTAAAAGTCCGTTATTCTACGACTTAACTATTGCCTATGTCCAGCTTTGAATTAAAAATCAAGAGAGGTATTTTAACGAAAACAAAAAGGTTAATTGATCAAATCTAACTGTGGTGTATTCCGAGAAAAACTTGATTAATGAAATTATATTGAGAGCGCCTAAAAAGGCCCAAACATTTTTTTTCTTTCCGGCTTTCTTTTTTCGATCTCATGTCCACACCTTAATCTACCTAGCAGAAAAAAACTACGAAAAAGAAAGCCTTCAACTATAAAGGTCAGCAAATTACCAAAATTTTCTTTAAAAAGCCAGAGTAACTTTATTTTAATTTTCAAAATGAACTTTTGGCAATAAAAGTATTTTTTCGAAAAAGTTTTTATAAAAAAAAGCTATGAATAGCATTTATGTTTAGTATAAATGTAAACCAACATTTATAATAACAATATGTGTTCTTATTTTATTATTTTCTGACTGTTTTGTTTCTGAAACCGTTATATATTGGGCCTTATTTAGACATGGTGGTCCTAATATGGCAAAAATCAGACCTTTTTAAAACCTTCTGAGCTGGATATATTTTTTACTTTTTCATGCTTTATTTTTATGTTTTTGAAAAAAGAATTGAATAAACAAAAATATAAAATTGCAAAAATAAGTTTAAAAAAACCCGTTTCTCTTCTGTCTGGTAAAAACCGTTCGGTTGGCCTTATTTGGGTAACTTACCTTATGTAATTTTTTTTTAACCTTCACTGTCTTCATCCAAGTACCGAATTCATTTCAGTAAGAATCTAATTGATTTATGAGATCGATTTGCATTAGCTTTTTTTCTTGCATTGCATTTATCTATCTATTCAAATTAAAAATAGTAGAAATAGTACAAACATAAGCAGAAAAAAAAAGTTAAGAAATCCAAGTCAGTATTGTATCAGGTCTTTTTCAATTCATTCTTTGTATGCATCAACAATGTTTGTAGCAAACAAAAAACTATGTACATACAACTCGTGCTCTAGAACATTAAATTGCTTGGTTAGCGCCAACTACAATCTACGATCTATAGACGATTGTGCTGTACTAATACTCAGTCGAATCTGCTCAATGTGCTGTACTTCCGTTTTGATGTTTTTTGCACTCCCTACATTTATAACACCGTTTTTTATTCGTTAGGTTGAGTAAAAAGTTGATGTAAGTTTTTTTTTTGTAGTTGTTATAATGAAGTGATGCAACAATCAAGCATTATGTCAGATTTTCCCAGATCGAAATCAGTTAAGATCATTATCGATTATTTTCTAAAATGTAAAACAATTAAAAAAAAACATTCCGCGTTTACAAAATCGGGATATAGATGGGGTTTAATCAATTTATGGTATAGTTACTTATTTAAATTTTCACAAAATTTCTCTATATTTACAGCTTTCGTGTAAATGGACCGAAAATTCATCGTAAAATGGATCTTGCTCAATTTCCAGTTCTACCGCGGGGAAGTCCAGATGATCCACTCGCCGATCCATTTGATGATCCAACATATAGTTTTAATTTCCGTACATCCGATCAGTCTAGATCAGAGGATAATGATGCCACGGGTCGCGTGAGAGGTAATGAATGCTATAGTCAAGAAGTAATTATTTTTTTGAGTATATAATCCATTTTGTTTCTTAGGACTCTATTCGTACATTGATGATGTGGGAGAACGTCATAGTGTACGTTACGCGGCTGGTGCTGGCACCGGTTTCGAGGTTTCTAATGCCACACCTGACAATCCGGCACTTGTTGGCTATACTGCTTCACTCTACAAGGCGCCACCGCAGACACGTGGCAAAATGTCGGTACAACGTGGTCCGAATGGTAGTTATAAGCTTATAGCAGCCGGACCCGATCATCGTAGAGCTGAGAGCCGTGGCACTGATGGTTTGGTGCGTGGCACCTACTCCTATCTTGATGACAAGGGCGTGCAACGCACTGTAGAGTATATCGCTGGAGCCGGTATTGGTTACAGAGTCGTTCAAAATAGTGTGGGTCCTGGTACGCACATAAATCCTTCAGTAAGCGACTTAAGACTCACCGATACAGATTTTAAGCTGGCCAATGAATTTGGTCAAGGAGCAGGCGGTGGACTTGGTAACGGAGGCGGTAGTAGAAGAGCTGGTGGTGGTGAATACCTGAAATCTGCTGGTTCGGACAGAAATGACGGCGATTTCAAAAATAGCTTATCAGATAATGGTGATGAAAATGAGGACGGTAATGGCTCAAATTTTAGAAGCAATGCAAGAAATAATGGCGAAAATAATCGCATGGGTTCAACAGCAGGCCAACGTGGTGGTACACGCTTTAAAGGGGGTGCTAGTATTGATGAGTACAGCAGTGCTGGAGTCAACAATGACAGAGGTTCAGGTTCAAAGTTGGGTGGACGAGGCGGTATTCGGCCATCTAGCAATCGCAATACAATAACAAGTGAACGTAGAGTGGGAGGAGGTGAAGGAGGCAGAGGAGGTGGAGGAGGAGGAGGTGAAGCGACAAATAGAAATGCTGAACGCGATCGCACGCGTAATCGTAATAAAGATCGCACCTCTAGTTCCGGTAGCAGAATAAATATTGCTTCATCTGCCGCAGCATCTGGTACAAATCTTCTCGATGACAATGGCGGCTATAGTTATGGTGCTCCCTCAGCTTCCTCATCTGATGACAATTACAGTTTAAATGATGATGACGTAGGTGTTTTGCCTCCTCTTATTACCGCAAATCGCAAGATACTCGAAATCGATCGTGAACGCGATTGGGTTGAACGGCATCGCGATTCAACAGTCATCAAGAATGTGGGCAAGTGGTACATAGGCCTGCCTCCGGGTCAGGGTGTGCGTGCTCATGTGCAGAGCATCGATTTATTGCCATTGGGTGGCCGTCGTTTACCATCGCCTTCAGAGGCATTGCGGCAGGATGAGATTGCGGATATGGTGGCTTCGTTGGAGTCTGCTGGTGGTTCATCGGGATTATCCTCGTACCGTAAAAGTTAGAATTATAAAGTTATATTATAGTTTTAACCTACTAAAAAACCTAAGTTGATTGGAAAAATAATGTTTTTTTTTATTAAAAAAAGGTCTTAAATAAGTGACGAAATAAATATTAGGTATACGTACGATACAAATAAAAAACAACAAAATCATTTACTAAATAAGTCTGTGTGTTTATTATGTATTCTGAATGATTGCCAACGATTCTTTTGACTTTTCTCTTGTTTTTTTTTTATTGAGATGCATGTTGATAAAAATATCTAAATGGCAAAAAAAAAATTGTTTGAATTGATTTTGTTCCCAGTTGGACAGCTCTAATGAGTTTACAAACACAATGAAACACACTGTGGTTTTCACAAATACATTCATATGTTCCGATATACCAATAAACATTGATGTAAACTAGTTGATTAATCAATATATTTCAAACATTTTGTTCAACTGTTTCCAAACTAGTTTGTAAAAAGCTTTTTTTTCCAAATATTAGTTAAGTATTTACAAGCATGCTAGTTAAAAAGTATTTTTCGCAATGTTTTCGTAAGTGGTGACGAAGCAGCAATGGTTTGCAGTTAGTATTTGCGCAATATAAAACATGATAATTTTAAATCGTTAGTAAAAATGCCATATGAATTTAAAAAAAAGAAAGAAAGAAAACAGAGGGCTGAAATAATTAAACTTCTTAAGAAACTTTGAAATCTGTTTCCAAAAATTCTGGTCGCTTCGTAAGGAACTGTTGGCGCACACTTTTTACAGATACCTTAGCAGAAAAATATTCGTGGAAGGGAACTGCTAATTAGTAAAGTATCCAGAATTTAAATAGTACGATGGCTATAAAAAGTAAGGAATAGATGAAAATAAAGTAATAACCAAATTCTAAAGACTAAATGTTACAAAAATAACATTTTGCGCAAGAGTTAAAAGACTTTTTTCAATTCGCAAAATATAGGCTAAAGCAACGGGAAGAGTATAAAGACAAGGCAGTAAAGCACTATAAAATTTTCCATACGGAATCGGAAAAGGGAGTTTTCATTTTTAAAATAAAGTTGAAGAACATTTTGGAAATTTTTATTGCAAACTTGTTCACGAACCGTCAACATTCATGAGTGTAAGAAATGTGATGTCTTTATCTTCTATCTTAAAAATCAAAACTCCATTTGGGCTCTACGAAGCTCTATTTAATAATCTCATAATTAAACTTTCATCATTTACTTAACTTGAAGTAAAAAACAATGTAAAGTATTATACTGTAAGAAAGCGCAGGAAGCTTAAATAAGTACTCTCATATTAAATATGTATTTTTGTTCATTACATCAAGTGATTAATTCCATTGAAAATAATAAAAAAAACAAAAACTAATTATAAACAAAATGCATTTACTACAAGCTTACATCAGTAAACAAGGCACTTGGAAACTGTTTACCACAAGCATTTGAGAAATATTTGGAAAAAAATACAATTACAAATTTATAACAAACTTTTGAACTTCTTTATTATGCAATTCATTAACAAATTTAATTATAATTGTTGTTCATGTTTGGGAAATATGTGGCAATAAATGGAATTATAAATTTATAGCAAACTTCCGAATTTCTCTATTATGCGATACGTTACCAAATTTATTTACAAATATTTTCCAAACATTATCACAATTGTGCAATCAGGGATCCCTTTTGTTTATTCGAAATTTGGAAGCAAATACGTTACAATGCTTGGGGTAAGCATTTTCCAAATGCCATATTTACTGATGTAAGCTTGTAGTAAATTGATAGTTAACGCATTTTGTTTACTGGGATTGTGTTAAACAAGGTAGGTTGTATATAATTGTATATCTTGCTCTTCTACGGTCAAAAATATATACTGAACGAACAAAAAGCGAACCAAAAAAGTGAGCTGTGCAATAAAGTTTACAAATTATATTAATCAAATTAAAAAATTTTCTTTGTAGCTACAAGGTTGTAGCTACAAGAATCCTTGTTGAAATGCACTTTCATTTTTTTTTCGATAAATCGGGACCAAAATATCTTTACACCGGCTGAAAAGGACTGCTTTTTTATGCCACATATTGAAAAGAAGATGCAATTAAAACAAACAAAAAATTTATTTTGGAATATTATTTACATTGAGAATAAAAACATACTTTAAAATTAAACAAAAAATTTAAAATAGAAATTTAACGCTTTTGCGTTTCTACAAAAAAATAATTTAAAATAAGTGTATTAAATTTTCAACTAAAAATTCAGTTATTTTTTTTTTAATTTTCTCTTATTATTCTTATCTGAGTTTGAATTAAAAAATTATGTTTAGTAGAATTTTTGACCATAATTGCCAGATAATTGAGACCAAGCTGAGAAAAACCCCGATTTTACATTTGATTGTGTGAAAATATTTTTTAAATTGGTTTAACAAATAATTAACATTAGATGAAATAAAAACTAATTTATTACTTTAATGTTGAAAATATGTAAATATTTTAAGCCGCAATAAGCCCAAACTTCATCGAATGGAGTTAAAATATGGTATTTGAGGGGTTCCGGGGGTCACTAATTATGAATATTATGTCGAAAACTCGGAATGGACTCGAAAATGGAATTAAAAAATGGCGGATTAATTTTATTGTTTTTAATTTAAGAACGATTTTTTTTAAATTAAGTTTTAAAATATTTGTTTTCAATACTGAAGATTTGTTTTAAAGTTTTTGTTAAAACAAATGTTTTTAAACTGTAAACGTTTACTATAAAAGTATATTTAAAAATATTGTGTTGAAAAAAAAACTTTTGTTTTTAATTGTACTGTACAAACATTGGAGTTTATGTTAAATGAAATTTTTCAAGCTCTATTCAAAAAACAAATTCATTTAATATGAACACATTTCCATTCAATTCGAACACATATCTTCAATGTATTTTAGAGTATTTTCACAATAAATGTTTTAAATTGAGTCTTCTTATTTTTTTCCATGTTGTGCTGAGTGTTTCTCTCGAAGCTCGTTAAAATTCTTTTATTCGGGGGCTCTTACCCCCAAAATCCCCCTGCGTAAGCGCCTGATGTATGTGCAAACTGCAGCCGCCATTGATAAAAAAACTTGTATTTTTATTATCGTGTGTGCTTTTGCTATCATTTTTATAGCCGCATTTTATAAGTCGTCGTCATTAAAGATATTTATTCAAAAATTGTGTTTTAAATTGAAAAAAAATCTAGGCTTGAGTTCTAGGGGTTGGGCATGATACAACTGATTGGGGGGAGGAGTGAGTAAGCTGAAAATGTAATTGGTGTGAGCAGTTCAGGTATACGTTTTTCTTATGGATAAAACATGGGTGGCAGACAGAGATGCCAGATCACATGGATTAGAATCAGAGATGCAAACCTTGTTATACTTTTACCTACCGCTGGAGCAAATGTAACAAGTTTTGTATGGATTTTTTAAGGAGAAATAACACGAAACGTATTAGCATTCGTGTTATATAACACGTTATCTAACAGTTACGTGTCTAGCTAGGAAGTCGAGTATTGAAGTTTTGGAATTTTTGAAGTTTACTCCTTAAGAATAGATTTCATATATAGCCCGACTTCATATATAGCAAAAACTTCATAGCAAACTTCTTGCCACGCTTCGTTCTTGGCTTACTAAGTTTTTTCATTTTCGGCGTTGTTTTTCTTATTTTGTCGAAGAGCGTTGATTTTGCTTTTATCTCAGAGCTGCAAGAAAACTGAACTTTACGTTGCATTGCGCCTGCGACTAGATTTTTTGGCCGGTGTGGTCAATTGAACTTGGCCAAAGTCTGCCAAAATTGACGAAAAATTCACTTTTCACTTCAAAACATCATGGAAAGTGAAAAGGCAATAACATTTGCCTTCAAAAAAGAGAAAAAATTAAAAACCCACTGGTAGCTTATATCCACTGCTAGACTCGTATTTCCCCTACACACTCGTATTTTCGATCTCAAAAAAACAAAACAAATATTTTTTGTAATACTATCAACTTTTATAATAATCAGATACTGTTAATTTAATTTTAAAAAAGTTCTAATGCCGTTGCATATGTTTAGAATCGTTAACATATTTCCTTAAAAGTTACATTATTTTTTAAGGCAATTTGTTTTATAAATATATTTTTACATATAATGCAATTTTTTCATATAACAGATATGTGAAGGTTATTATAAAAAAAGAACAATTACAAAATTACTCAGTTGGAAAAAAAAGCCAACTTTATGTAGTAAGCCAACTATATATTTGATAGAACTAAATTTCGATGAATTCCAATCAGAATGATTCTGCTGCGGTGAATCATACTGCGGTTTGACACTCACTTTTTACTAAATTCCATATAAAGATATGTAAACACAAATATTTTTAACTATTTTCGATGAAGTTGATACACTCGCGAAAACAAGATCTACTTAAATTGATGTCAAATAATTTGATATCACTTAGTATTGAACTTTATGAAGTTTGATATCACTTAACAATATTAGTGCTATATTAATAGGTATCAAGTTGCAAAATTGTTGCAGGCAAATTCATAACAAAGTTTAAATCAGCTAGTAACACGCAGATTTCTTACAAAAAAATTAACACAAATTAGCTTTTAACCGAGTTCTGCGGTCACTAATCATAATATATAAACATAAGTAATGTTGTCGCAGTTGCCACAGTTTCTTCTCAGCACTCAAGCTAATTAAGCAAGGATGAAAAAGATGGTATATTTTAAAGTTCTGCAACTGCTGCTTTTTTGTCAAGGAATATTAATAGATACCACACAAGGACATACAATTGATGCAACTGCTAGGACGGCTTCATTTGGTTATTATATTCAGCAACCAAGTGGCAGCTATAGATATGCTTATAACAGTGGAAATGGTTATGCAGGTCAAAAAATTGCCAATCAGGATAATGAGGACACTGGTCACTATAGTTTTTATGAGAAGGGATTGCCATATACGGTCAAGTACAGCGCGGGAGTGCAAGGCTATCAGCCAGAAATTCTTTTATCAGAATTTCAGGCATCATCATTATCGTCATCGGAAGATCAATCTGCACCAAACTCGCTGCGCTTTGTACAAGATGCTCTAAGGACTGTACCCACACAACCGCTACACATATCCTTAAAGTCAAATCAAGCTGCAGTGCCAATCAAAAGTGTTTTACCCATTGTTAGGACACAATCTGCATATAGTAGCAGTAGCAATGTACAACAGACGAGTAAACTAACGCCGAAGGTGCCTGCTCAACCCTATAGTTTCTCTTACGATACCGATTTGTCAGCTCATAGCGTAGACGCTGATAACGAAGGAAATGTTTATGGACGATATTCGTACAACGATGAAGCTGGATATCATGAACTTGCCTATAAAGCTGGATCCGATGGTTTCAAGGTGTTGGGTGGCAATCTAGCACAAGCATCCTCAGCATTGACTCCAGCAACAGCAATGGCAACACAGGGTGTCAGTTATAAATATAGTGTTCCACACGTAGCAGCAGTTGAATTGCCTCAAACAAGGCTGTTTGGCGGCTCTGGAGCGACAACTCTTAGTGCATGTAGATCGTTGCGCAAATTTCAAAGATATATTAAATGGTAACGAGTAAAATATATTATTATGTTATTGAAATGTTGATGTTCTTGATGTTTTTCAATAAATCTAAAAGATATAACAAACGGTAATGAGTTAAAAATATTATATTGTTATTAAAATGCTGATGTTTAAGATGTTTGTTCAGTTCAATAAATTATATGCAAGAACAGCGTGTTATTAAACACAATGAAAGGCCTAAAAGTATGCAACCTAATTTAGCTTTGAAATAAAAATCTCGTTAAATTTCGTATATTCATTGATGCACTTATACAAGCGAAATATCTCTAAGAAACAAAAGACTTAAGACACAAACCAGAATACGACGCTCAGTGTGGCGGTTTCATAGAAGCTGTGGCCAACACTACATTTGCCGCAGAGCAATGAAATTTGTTGTGGACAATTTTTTACACAGATTAAAATATTTTCCAAAGATTGACCAAATCGAACGATCCCACATAAAAAATAAGTTAAAACTTGATTATTTTTGGACTTCTCAAATATATTTGAAAATATATCATATATGGTCTAAAATGACTTCAAGAAATATTTGTACCAAAAAATGGTTATAATCAGACCATTTTTCGGGGTACCCTTATTAACATAACCCGAATTTTAAAAATTCCATATCTTAAAAAACAAATACTTTATTTCATTATATTTATACGCAAACTTTTTCAGTATTATAGAATTTTTTTTTTTAAATCGGCTGGGTTGGACCAGTTTTTTTTTGTTTAATATCTAAGACACTAGTGCTTTTATCATAAACACATCATTTGGAAAAAATAACATATAGAAATTTAATTTATCCCAACTAAAGTCCTTGGTAAAAATGCACTGAATTGATAAATTTTCTAGGATACCCCAATATAACCCTGGCTTTTAAAACACCTCCACTTTTAAATTTTATAAAAATCGTTTGTCCAAATAAAGATTCATTATAAAATGGACAAACTTAGCCCTCGTTTTGTGTTACCCCAATTTTAACAGAATTTTCAAAACACTATTAATTTATAGGTTTACCTAAATTAGGAATTTAGATAATTTATTAAAAAAAAAAAAAAATATTTACCAATACACAATACATTCATATTTTCTATATATAATAAAAAAAGTTAAATTACAAATAAAAAAAACTATGTAGGTTAGACTAGATGGAAATTTAGATTCCGCCGTTCTGGATCTCAAAAGTGAGAGGAATTCATTAAAATGATTTCTGCATATTTTTTTTTTCAAATTAGAGAAAAACCGCCGAAGCAATTTTGATTCTCCTGAAGGTCCTTTTTGGCAAAAAAAAACATTTTTTTGCTTGTAACTTTCTATTTTTCAAAGAACGCCTACCCAAATCTGCTAAAATGTTAAATATCTTTCCCATAACAACGTTTTGACATAAAAATTTTTTTAAAATTTTGTTTTATTATTGACCACCAAAAATTGAATTTTTTGCTATTTTTAAAAACACATTTTTTTATAACCGATGTAAAAGATATATTTTTCATTAGATTAACGTGGAATTGTTATTGTTGGAAAGGTATGAAGTTCTTCTTTCTGTCTGTTTATCATCAATCAAAGCTGTGTGCGAAAACTGACAGAACGTTAGAAAGTGAATTTTGAAATCTGATGATATAACACATTTCTTCCTTATACAAATATATAATTATAATAAATTTTGACGTGATTCCAACTTTGTGTACGTTTCACGAGATTGTAAGGAACACAGCTTTGATTAAAGCGATATACAGAAATAAAGAAGAACTTAATACTCATTCCAAAAATAACAATTCCACATAATACCATAATGGCAAATTTGTCTTTTACAGCGGTTTTAGAAAAATGTGTTTTTAAAAATAGAAACAAATTACATTTTTGGAGGTCAATAAGAGCTATAATGAAACATAATTTGAAAAACTTTTTTATGTCAAAATGTTGGTATGAGTAAAAAATTAAACATTTTTGAAGATGTGGGTATGCATTCTGTGAAAAATAAAAAGTTGAATTTGAATCTATTGCAAAGCAAAGCAAAGTAGACTAAAAGCTATGCTCTTTTATAGAACAATATAAAAAGATTTATTTATTTATTTATTTATTTCGTAACACCAATTTACAGGCTAGATTTCCATGTCCTACAAACTAGTTAAAAAGAATAAATAAGTTGAATCTAAACTAACTTTCTGAAACATTAAAGTTAAGAATATGTGAGAAACTGTTGCATAAGTGAATGCATCTTGCTATAGGCTCGTTATTTGCATAACTGGTCCTTTGAAAGCTTTCCACCAACATCCGATTGCGCCTCAAATTCCCTGGTGCCACATAAAGTTGGAACAAATTTGAAAGTTGTAAGCAATTAATTTTTTCGGATAATACATTAAAAACGAATAGAAGAGAACACAGCGTTCTTCTATCTCTTAAGGACTGCAAGCCAAGTAACTTTCGACGAGCATCATATGTTGGAAGACCATCAGGCCAATTAAGCTTTTTGAGCGCATATTTGCTTATAATACTATCAACTCTCTCAATTCGGTTTGATTTCTCAATATAAAATGGGTTCCATACAATAAAGATTTTATTGCTTCAGGATTATTTAAAAAGACATAATCGACTTAAGACCCAAAACAATAATAATAACTCATAGAATTCAAAACATAAAGTTATAATAAAAATTGTAAATACAAATTTACTTTATTTAATTAATACAATTAAAAATTAAAAGCATAAATAGAGAGAGAGAGAGAGGTGAATAAAAAAACAATAAAAAAGCGCTTACAAATTATAAGAACAGAGAAAAGATAGAGATCTGAGAAAGAAAAAGTAGATTAAAGATTACAGAAAAAGGAAAAGGTAGATTGCCTAAAAGATACTCTCCCACTGATATCCCTAAGCCATCGTGGCAGACTATTCCACAGCCTGATGGCGCTGATGAAAAACATATGGGAAGAGTTAAACGAATAATGCCTCTGAACTATCATGATGCAACTTCTAGACATGCCAAACTGAAGTTTTTCATATAGGTAGCCTGGTGTTTTTTCGTAAATTAGATTATGTAGGTATATACAGTTTCTAGCCTTAAGATGAGTTATCAGATCACATCCAAGTATTGCATTTCAGAAACTTGAAATGCAATATTGCATCAAATCAGACAATCAAATTTACGAAGGCCAAAAACATACCGCATAGCATAATTAAATGCAATTTGAAGTTTTTACTGTGACGAGGAGTCCAGTGTTCTATAGACTATATCGAAGAAGGTTATTTTAGGCAAAATAAGTTGAATTACTAACTTGCGCCTAATATCAACTGGAGTTACACTGACAGACATTCTAAGGTTACGTAAGACATAATAATCTTTTTTTACTACACTGTTAACATGCTCAACACCGGACAGAGAAGAATTTAAATGAAAGCCAATACTCACAATTTTCAACACCATATTAAGCTTATTTGATCCAATAAACAAATCAGTGATATCATTTAGACAAGACTTAACCTTACAAACAGGAAAAACATAGGATTTGGAGGAGTTAAGTTGAAGACCATTCCTACTTGACCACAAACTCATTGATATTGCTGACGTCTTCATTCAATCTACAACCTAGATCATCAATAAGGCCAATTCTTTGTGATAGATATAGCTGGACATCATCAGCATAGGCGTTACAAGCAAAACACATTTTTTTTACCAAAAAGGACTTTCAGGAGAATCAAAATTGCTTCGGAGGTTTTTCTTCTATTTGAAAAAATGTATGCAGAAATTATTTTAATGAGTTCCTCTAACTTTTGGGACTACGAACGGCTGAAATTTTTTTCTCCATACAAGAACGGTATATTTATAAATTCGACCTGCATTTTTGTGCATTTTTGAGAAACTTTTGTACTGGAGACCCAGTATTGGTTGATTTATAAAGAAAATCAAGCTTATCAATCAGTTCCTTGGATATAAAAACATAGAACAGCATATTTTCATCCCATTTGACAAATGCTTTAACGAGATTATAGTGCCTTAAGTATAGTAGTACCATTAGTTATAGTACTTATAATGCTTTAACTGGTACTCAAAACCTACATCTTCGGGGATAATACAGGGTCCGCCATCTAACTTTTTTTCTTCAACTAGTGCTTATTTCGTGAATGGTAACACTTAGCTCATGTCTGATTTGACAAATAATTAGTTTTATCCTTCCGCGAAACGAATATGGTTGTGTATACGCTTGAACAACACTGGGAAATATTGCGACATTACTTTGAAAATCATGGCAATGTTGCAGAATGTGTGCGAAAATTGCGTACGGATTTTGGAAGAAGAGAAGCACCGTCAGCTCCGTATGTTCGTTATCTTGTGAAAAAAGTGAAAGAAACTGGCATCCCCATCGATAAACTAAAGCGTGAAAAGCCAAAAGCAGTGCGTATACCCAAGAAAATTGCTGCTGTGGCAGAAAGTGTGCGTGAAGCGCCATCAACATCAATTCACCGTCGTTCTCAACAATTGAACATTTCGGAGACATCATTGAGACGAATTTTGCATAAAGACCTTTACATGGTATGACGCCATAAAAAGTCCAATTGGTTCAGGAGTTGAAGCCAACTGACCAGCGTTTTCGCTTCGCTAAGTGGGCCTGCGATCGACTTACAGAAGATGCCGATTTTGCCAAAAAAATCATCTTTTCAGATGAAGCTCATTTGATCTTGGCACGCAAACATTGAAAAGCCGCTGCAGCCAAAACGAGTCACTGTTTGGTGCGGATTTTGGACCAGAGGCATTAATGGGGCCATTTTTCTTCGAAAATGAGCAAGGAGTGGCCGTTACAGTCAATGGCGATCGTTATCGGGCCATGTTGAACGAATTTTTGTTCACAAAAATTGAAGAGGAGGATATTGGCAACATTTGGTTTCAGCAGGACGGCGCTACGTGCCACACAGCCGAAGCTACACTCGATGTTTTGCGCTCTGTTTTTGAAGATCGCATTATCAGCCGCAGAGCTGATGTCGTTTGGCCACCTCAGAGCTGCGATTTGACACCGTTGGACTATTTTTTGTGGGGTGCCATCAAAGATAAGTGTTACGTCGACAAGCCAGAGACAATTGACGCTTTAAAGGACAATATTCGTGAAGCCATTGGTGAAATACAGCTGCACACAATCGATAATGTGCTTAAAAATTGGACCGATCATGTAGGCTACTGCATGGCCAGCCGAGGTAGCCATTTGAATGAAATTATTTTTCATTATTAACCGAAAAATTGTTCTTTCAAATAAAAAAAGAAATTTGAGAAAATATTCAGTAGTTTTTTTTTATAGAATTTTCAAAACAAAAGTTATTTGGCGGACCCTTTACTTAATTTCTTCTTGGATCAACCAAACCACCACAAAATCAACACAGCTTAAAATCTAATAAACAAAATAACAGCAATAAGTGATCCACCCTTTCTAGAAACAAATTTTAAAAATATAAAAACAATATTACAAAATAATAACTGATAAGCAATACAAAACCGGAAAACCATCAAAAAGGTGACAAAATCGAAAACAATAACAATACAAATAACATCAATCCAAGCAAAACAACTGAATTACGATAAATGCGAATATCATGTATAAACAAACTAACTGAAAAAAAAAGCATGAAACAAATAATTGACAGCAATCATATAACATTTGCCCATAAATCGCTATATACATTAAACACAATTTTCACAAAAACAAAAACACCAATATGTAAGCTACAACAATCCAGCATAGCATATCAAATAAACTGTAATGGCAACGACAACCCGCGCAACAAAATATACATAGGAACAACAAAAAGATCTCCAGGAATTCGCACCAAGGAACACAAATCAGACATAAAGAACGCGAAAGAAACAACAGCGCTAGCTCAGCACATAAAAAACACTGGACACATAGCTGATCTACAAAACCCTAAAATAATAGACAGAGAAAAAACTCCAACATAAGAACAACATTAGAAAGTCTACAAATACAAAAAAACATAAAACAAACGATGAACAAAAAAGAAGACGTTGACAACATAAGCTCAATGTACAACATTCTACTAATATAGCATACAAACAATTTACCAATATTACAAAAATTCGAATAAAATTTTAATTGTATTTGTCGTTTAAATATTTCCTTTGTTTTTACATTGTTAAAAAAATTTTTTAATTTGTATTGGTTAGTGAAAATGAAATGTATGTTGATGTTAATATGTTAATTTGTAAGAAAAATTGAACTTTAGTTAGAAAAGAAACGAGCCCTGAAAAAGGAGTCAACAAAACTCCGAAACGTCGGCAAACTAAAAATAAATTAAAAAACTTAAAATTCCATAAGTTTGAATTTTTTTTTTTATTTTTCAAACGGTCGCTAAAAACTAGCCTGTTTTAAAAAATTAATAGAAATGAAAAGTGACCTTTAAAACAAAATTATATATAATATTCGAAAGCCTATTCCTTTTTTCTTAAATTACATAACGTCTTCAAGAGGCATATCACATGCCATCATATACATCAAGGCATGAGCACCAACTGTCAAAATATGCCACAATATTTGCTTGGTGGTCATTCTATGCCATGGCATGTTTGTTGAAATATTTCGATTCCATTGAATTTCAGGTATGCAATACAGTTCATGCCATGAGATAGATTTTTTTTTTTATAATTTATTAATTGCCATCTACATACTAAGGGAAGATGTAAAATATGTCTTTTTAATCTTCTGACTAAATTTTGTTCATCTAATAAGGAAACAGCTAATTCATTTTCATGATTACTTAACCTATTAAGGTATGCTTGTGAAACCTTCTTAATTTAAGTTTTGACATATGGTATGTTCAGATCATTGTGTATTGCTTCGTTGGATACGAACCACGGAGCTTTGACTAAGAGTCGTAGAGTTTTTGACTGAAACCGCTGTAGTAATTCAATATTAGAGTTACTGGCAGTGCCCCAAATCTGAATACCGTATGTCCAAATAGGTTTAAGTATAGCCTTATAAAGTCTTACTTTGTTCTCAAGTGATAGTTCTGATCAACCAATAAAGTTTTTGACTTTTAAGTTTTAAATATTGTTTTTTAACCTTTATATGTTCTTTCCAAGTCAGCCTGTGGTCTAGGTGCAATCCTAAATATTTTACTGATGTACTATGAGGAATTTGAATTCCGTTTATGAATACTGGTGGACAGTCACCTTTTCTCAGCGAGAATGTTATGTGTGCAGATTTGTTAGGATTCGTTTTTATATTCCATTTTTTAAGCCATTATTCAATTCTTTCCAATGCCATTTGTGTTTGTGTAGAAGACTCAGTGAGAGTTTCTGCAGAGGTTATTAAAGCCGTGTCATCTGCATATGTTGCAAGTAAAACATTGTCCGGAGTAAGCATGTCTGAGGTGAACAAAGTATAAAGGACTGGTCCTAGCACACTACCTTGGGGAACTCCAGCATTAATATAGAAAATTCCAGAATTTTCGGATCTAACCCTAACATAAAAGCTTCTCTCGCTTAAATATGACTTAAGTAATAAGTAGTATGGATCAGGTAGTAAAGTTTTTATTTTATATAGAAGACCACAGTGCCACACACGATCAAATGCTTGCTCTACGTCTAAGAAAACCGCTGAGCAATATTTTTCGTTTCCAATGAATTCCTTATTGAATTTACAATGCGGTGACATTGTTCTGGTGTCCCATGACCTTGACGAAACCCGAACTGGTGTTCTGGTATGATGTTATGCATAGCCAATACTGGTAACATTCTACGTAAAAGTATTCTTTCAAATATTTTAGAGAACTACCGCAAACTTATCGGGCGGTAAGAAGTTAATTCATTTTCAGGTTTGTAAGGCTGGGATACTATAACAATTTCAGCGCATTTCCATTGTGCCGGAAAGTAATTTAGCCGAAGTATTGCATTAAATATCAATGATAGGAATTTAACACACTTTTTTGGAAGTGACTTCACGACTTTAGCGTCAATAAGGTTGTACCCTGGAGACTTGTTGTTGCTGAGGCTTTTAATTTCAAGTTGAACTTCTGAAGGTGTAGTAGCTTTGAGTGGAAAATCCATTTGGCAAGGTACATCGAGAAAACTTAAAATTTGTGCTTTATCTGAAACACTAACAAAAGAAAAAGGTTGAAACGTGTCTTTAAGCCGATCCGCAAAAGTATCAGCTTTAGTTTTGTCTGACCTGCACCAGCAACCATTTGTATTTTTAATTGGTATATTCCATTTTACGGGTCGTTTAAGACGCTTTGTAGCTTCCCACAGGCTGTAATCACTGTTTTTATGTGGACTGAGATTTTTGAGGAAACTACCCATTGCCTCGTTTTTAATTTCAAATAGACGCTGCTTCAGCATTTGAGCGGCTGAGTTGAAATTACGCTTATCCCAAGGACTTCTGCTTTGTTGCCAAACTCTGCGTACTCTGCGCTTTTCGTTTATTAAATTTCTGACGTCTGGGGGCAAATATGGGTGAGTATTACGATTAGAACGAGATGAGGCTGAGAAAGTGGCAAAAAATCCAGCTTCATGAATAAGTCTAGTGAAGTTTTCGAAAGCACTATTTAGTTCATTTCCGTCTTTTAGAGAAACATCCAGATTAAAATGCAAGTCAAGATATGAAGAGAATAACACAAGGTCTGTATTACCCGAATTTTTTGAGGATTCAATGTATTTACAACTAAAGCATTTAATGTTACAATAAGGGCTGAGTGATCAGAACTTAAGACATCATTGTCTACAATGTCAAACAAACTGCTAGGAATACCTTTATAAACCACGAAATCTAAAAGATCAGGAATCTTTCTAGGGTCAGTTGGCCAGTAAGTTGGCCTACCTGTGGAAAGGACTGATAATTTTTTATTTATAATACATTTGTGCAGCTCTCTGCCTTTAGGATTTATTAGTCTAGAACCCCACCAAAAGTGCTTAGCATTGAAGTCACCTCCTACAATAAATTTGTGACCAAGAGAGTTAAAAAAGTTTTCGTAATCACTACATGTCGTGGAGGAAAAATATCATGGCATTTATCGCAGGGCATAATATATGTCATGGCATAGGTGGTCCCCACTAGATTTTCCGATGCCATGATGTATATGATGGCATGTGCTATGCCTCATGGAGACTCTATGTTACAACTGCTGCTCATGAATCCATCAATAAAGAAACCAGAACACATTGAAAAATACATTTACTAATTTTTACGTAAGAATAGGAGGGGCAAGAGCTTTTCTTACTTTTGCTGACGAGGGGGACGGGGGGGGGGGTTAAGAATTACAAGGAACCTGCTTACATAATACTTGAACGGCCACTTATGAAGCACTTGCGAGATGACATAAATCCCTTATTATAAATTTTTCAAACTTAGTGCATTATTCTGTATCACGAAGAAGCACACCAACTATGAGAAAGACACGAGAAGCAATACAATTTTGTATGAAAGAAAGTATTGCTTCCCGTGTTTTTCTCATCATTGATGTGCTTCTTCGTGATACAGAATAATGCAGTTAAACTGAAATACTGATTTTGCTTTTAATTTTTGAATAAAAAAATTTAAAATCAATGTTTACAAGTTATTTTGTGCTCCAAAATATTTTGGGCAAATTTTGCTTTTTATTTTTGCCTTAAAAAATAAAAATCAAAACATAACAGTTGTGTTGTGACTAAAAAAATATCGGCTAACTTTACTTTTTATTTTAGCTTTAAAAAATAAAAATCAAAACTTACCAGCTATTTTGTGACCAAAAAAATATCGGGCGAATTTTGATTTTTATTTTTGCCTTAAAAAATAATCGAAGGATATCTTTCTTTTGTTGTCACTGTAGAAATTTTTAATTATATCTGTAAATATCATATTTCTCAAACTAATTTTATAGCAGACTTAATCAGAGCATTTTTTAAAAACAAATACCATTCAAAGCATTGGTTTCTATAACTTTGAAAAATATACAATTTAATAAACTTTGAATTATTATTTATTGTTCGAGAGTTTTGTTATTTTATCAACTTTGAGCTCAAGCTGTGAGTCCAAATCTCCATGTATTTTCTAACTACTCTGAATAAACTTAGTTAAAGAATTATTTTTCCTATCGATATATAATACGTAATACTTAATGTTAAAAAAAAGACAAATTAGTTTTGGCTACAATTGCTATACTGTGGGATGAAGTTTATTCCAAATTTTTCATCACACACACAGAAACTTGATTGATTTTGGCAAGAAATATTTCGAAAAGTCATCATGCACCGTTATATCAAGCGGCATTTGAACAAATAAGTTAAATTGAATTTAAATTGAATGGAATTATGAAACAAACAAGTGTTAAATAAACATTAACCATCATTATGTCGACAAGAATGTTTCACGCTTTGAGTGTGTAAATCAATTTTACATTTCAATCAATACGTATTTGGAAGTCTATAAATCTAATTATGTGATTTATTGTAGCACACTTTGCCTTTAGTACTCAAGTACTGTCAAGTTTTGTTAAATGTTTATTTTATTACCTTCATTTGAAAAATATACAGTTCGAAATACCTCCTCCACTTATTTCCTTCAAATTTGTTTGCGTCTACCTAGTTTCGGTGCCAAAAACAATTTGGGCATTTACAAACATTTCTTCCATTTAAGGAAATTTAGATTCAGCACATGCCTTTAACACACAAGTGCAGCGTGCGTGTAGTGACGCATATGTGGTGGTGTGAAGGAAAGACAGTTTCAGTGAATTTGTCAATATTTTGTTTACATTTTTTGTGTGCACCATTTGATTGAATAAGTTGTTAAACTACTAATAAATTTATTGTTTCTAAATTTTATTTGACTTTTTTTTCAAAAAATTTGGCTGCATTGCATACATGAGCATAAAATAGAAGTTGGAAATAATTTATCATTAGACATTGCAAAATTATTGTTTTGTTTTAGTTTGTCTGTCTACTAAGACCTTGAAAGAGGATGATATAAAGAGTATTGAAATTTTTACTGTTTGTTGAAACAAGCACGCAGAGATTTATTTTGAAATTTTGCATTAAAAAAATTATTTCAACTAAATTGAAACATAACAATATTTCAGGCGAAAGCGCACTAAGTTAACATTTGAAAAATTATTTAATGCACTTTTTTGCAAAAAGCGACAAAAGTGAAATATTTCTGGCAATCTTCACTATAGTTACATAATTTTGCATAATGACAGCAAAACTGAAAAGAATTCATTGTTTTTGGAAAATTTTTAAATGTCAACTTATCTCGAGCAGTTGCACTCCCCGATATCCTCAATTATTGTAGATTCGTGTCGCTGGAATTTACTCCACTTCAGCTACAAGAGTATTTATTAGGGCGGGTCGATTTATTTTTCGACAATTTCCCTATGATTTCCGTATTCTATGGGTTATTCCATGAAAATTTGCCAAAGGAACCATACCTCTATCGTTAAAATCGAGTCCCCTACTTTTTGTTGGTAGATTTCTTCCCAAATTGACGTTCGTATGAAATATTACCTACACGTTCACATCCATAACTCACCCGGTTCTTGTACCCCTTTGATTATTTCTTTTACATTTTTTTTTTATTAAGACAGTGCTTTTATTTTGTATTTATACCAAACTATAGTATTTAAATTGAATATTGTTGATATAAAAGTTGAATACAGGGAGCAGGAAATAAGAGAGAAATTTTGGAAATAACTTTTTTAAGAGTTTGCCACTTTAAAAAAATTGTTGCATCAGCAGCAGATTTACATTTTTTTAAGTAAAACTTAGTATGCTGTAGGAACGAAAAAAATTTCCATTAGAAATACATTGAGATTTTTGACAACGAACAGGCAGCGAAATTTTTTTGCCAGCTAGTACG
This sequence comes from Dichetophora obliterata, assembly GCA_963920525.1. Lineage (NCBI taxonomy): Eukaryota > Metazoa > Arthropoda > Insecta > Diptera > Sciomyzidae > Dichetophora > Dichetophora obliterata. The sequence continues at coordinate 185,188,265 of OY986438.1, forward strand.
CTGTAGAAGCGAAAATTATTGCTATGTTGCCAAATTTCCATTCGTGAGTGGAGAGTTGAAATTTCAAAATTTCGCTGTCGATTATATGCCCGTACATTTAATTGGCGTGGAAATTTGCCCTTCAACAATAAAAAATATGCAGTAAGTATGTTTAAGTGTTGAATTTGTTATAAAACAAATTTATTGTTGCATGTATACAGTTTATTAATGTGTAACCTTGCTTTTTATAAGATATAAAATTGCAGCAATAAAAATATGAATCTGTCAACCAGAACAGCAAGTGCTTTTTCTCCACACAAAAATTTTGACTCTACGCCAAAATTTCGTGTGTAGATTTATATGCTCAAAAATTTTCGTTCCTACAGCATACTAAGCTTAAGTTGAGAAGGATCCGTGGCAAATGACTGTAAAGTATCAATTTCGAAAACAGGTAGTTTTCGTTTTTAAGATAAAGCTCAAGAACGATTTGAAAATGATGAATAAAATTTAAAAATGGAAAAAATTTCCAAAATTATGTTGACTTTATATGATTTAAATACAAATTCTAAATGTTTGATAGTTTAAATCATACTTGATTTTAAATACAAATTCTAGTTGTTTGACAGTTTAAAATCGTTTATCGAGCTTAAGGTCAAAGTTAGAAACAATTAATTGTTCTAACGAATTTTTCTAAAGAAACAACAACAACAACAAAGTTTTTTCAATATGAAAGGAAAAAAACCACTAGCAAATTGATTTTATTGTACAATTTCTGCGTGCTAAACGCGTCATCAGAAATCTTTGTGATTGCCCGTGCAAGCGCGTAGACGCACTGCACCATCGGGGCGATGAGATTTTGAAGCTTCAATTTCTCATTTTTTCCCTTAATTTCATAATGCCACATTTGTTGTTGTATTTCTGTTTTACTTTAGTTTCTATGCCTATATTATATGTAGTCCAACAGCCTGCTGGAATTCTGCACTAACAAAGCATGTTTACTGAAGTTGTTTTTAGAATTTTTGCTGATTTTGTTTTTCAGCTGTTTCCGTTTGGTCGAGCTCTACCATTTGATTAAAGTTTTTTCCTAAATGACCTCTATGTTTATTATGTTGACTTTATATGATTTAAATACAAATTCTAAATGTTTGATAGTTTAAATCATACTTGATTTTAAATACAAATTCTAGTTGTTTGACAGTTTAAAATCGTTTATCGAGCTTAAGGTCAAAGTTAGAAACAATTAATTGTTCTAACGAATTTTTCTAAAGAAACAACAACAACAACAAAGTTTTTTCAATATGAAAGGAAAAAAACCACTAGCAAATTGATTTTATTGTACAATTTCTGCGTGCTAAACGCGTCATCAGAAATCTTTGTGATTGCCCGTGCAAGCGCGTAGACGCACTGCACCATCGGGGCGATGAGATTTTGAAGCTTCAATTTCTCATTTTTTCCCTTAATTTCATAATGCCACATTTGTTGTTGTATTTCTGTTTTACTTTAGTTTCTATGCCTATATTATATGTAGTCCAACAGCCTGCTGGAATTCTGCACTAACAAAGCATGTTTACTGAAGTTGTTTTTAGAATTTTTGCTGATTTTGTTTTTCAGCTGTTTCCGTTTGGTCGAGCTCTACCATTTGATTAAAGTTTTTTCCTAAATGACCTCTATGTTTATTATGTTGACTTTATATGATTTAAATACAAATTCAACATAATAAACATAAACAACATAATAAACATAGAGGTCATTTAGGAAAAAACTTTAATCAAATGGTAGAGCTCGACCAAACGGAAACAGCTGAAAAACAAAATCAGCAAAAATTCTAAAAACAACTTCAGTAAACATGCTTTGTTAGTGCAGAATTCCAGCAGGCTGTTGGACTACATATAATATAGGCATAGAAACTAAAGTAAAACAGAAATACAACAACAAATGTGGCATTATGAAATTAAGGGAAAAAATGAGAAATTGAAGCTTCAAAATCTCATCGCCCCGATGGTGCAGTGCGTCTACGCGCTTGCACGGGCAATCACAAAGATTTCTGATGACGCGTTTAGCACGCAGAAATTGTACAATAAAATCAATTTGCTAGTGGTTTTTTTCCTTTCATATTGAAAAAACTTTGTTGTTGTTGTTGTTTCTTTAGAAAAATTCGTTAGAACAATTAATTGTTTCTAACTTTGACCTTAAGCTCGATAAACGATTTTAAACTGTCAAACAACTAGAATTTGTATTTAAAATCAAGTATGATTTAAACTATCAAACATTTAGAATTTGTATTTAAATCATATAAAGTCAACATAATAAACATAGAGGTCATTTAGGAAAAAACTTTAATCAAATGGTAGAGCTCGACCAAACGGAAACAGCTGAAAAACAAAATCAGCAAAAATTCTAAAAACAACTTCAGTAAACATGCTTTGTTAGTGCAGAATTCCAGCAGGCTGTTGGACTACATATAATATAGGCATAGAAACTAAAGTAAAACAGAAATACAACAACAAATGTGGCATTATGAAATTAAGGGAAAAAATGAGAAATTGAAGCTTCAAAATCTCATCGCCCCGATGGTGCAGTGCGTCTACGCGCTTGCACGGGCAATCACAAAGATTTCTGATGACGCGTTTAGCACGCAGAAATTGTACAATAAAATCAATTTGCTAGTGGTTTTTTTCCTTTCATATTGAAAAAACTTTGTTGTTGTTGTTGTTTCTTTAGAAAAATTCGTTAGAACAATTAATTGTTTCTAACTTTGACCTTAAGCTCGATAAACGATTTTAAACTGTCAAACAACTAGAATTTGTATTTAAAATCAAGTATGATTTAAACTATCAAACATTTAGAATTTGTATTTAAATCATATAAAGTCAACATAATAAACATAGAGGTCATTTAGGAAAAAACTTTAATTTCCAAAATTTTCTTGAGCTTTATCTTAAAAATGAAAACTCCTTTTTCCGATTCCGCGTGAAAAATTATTTATGATAGGGCTGAATAAGTTTGACGTTCCAACTTAACAAACCCAACTTAACAAACTAAAACACGGTGCTGAGCTTCTTAACTTGGTAGTAAGCTATTAGGACTTTTCCCATATACATTTTTGACAGGACTTAACAAATTAGATAAGTTTAGCAAGTTAGCAAAATTGAACAAATGTCAATACAAAGCAAGGTTAGAAACAAGAAAAATAATTTTCATGGAAACAAACACCACTTGTTTTCCACAACAATAAATCAGCTTTTTGTACCTTACTTTCCCGAAAACACGGGCCCCCTTAGGGCTTCGGGCACGGGGGAAACACCTTTTTCCACCTGTCTCTACGGCCTTGATTACAAATATATAATATTTGCTCTCCATTCCTAAAATGTAAGTTGTGGTCTGAGTTAAACTATTTTTAGATACAAATTTGTACAACCACTTCCTTCACTATGCTTTATAGACATTGGGCCTTACCAATAGTCGATTTAATGCCTTATTTAAATTTAGTGTGAGCTTTTCTGGCATTATTTCTATAGAGTTTGTTGTCAAAAAGCTAACACTAAATTAAGAATGGACATTAAAATGTCTATTGGTAAGGCTCATTATGTTATAGTCACAACACTACATTCATACATTTTAAGTGTACTAAAACACTCAACGTCTTGCCCTATACATAAACAATGCATGTATTATCTCAAATATGAGTTATTAAACCAATATAATATTCATCTTCATTAACTGAAACATAAGAGCACCCCAGATAAAAAGGATTTTAAAAGCATAAATTCAAAACCAGTCAGTTCTCAGATCATTACTCTGTGCTTATTTACTGTGGAATGGAATACAATTTTTGAATTTAAATTGATATAAATACGAACTGTGTTATATATATAGGTACAAAAACAAAAGTAAAAATATTGTGCTTAGAAATGCATAGCCAAGTTAACTTTTAGAAAGCTATAGACATTAAAAATACTACATTGAATTATAAATAAATGACATAACAGCTGCATTTCCGTAGTCGTTGATCTAGAGCGCGGCTCTATTTAATTCACAAAACAAAAACAAAAATTAGAACAACTGGATTTCTGGCTCGTTTTCTGATCTTAAAATGCTGCCAAGTTTCAAGCATATTTTATCAAAACGAACATAGTTGGCAAATCTAAATAGCTATTAGTTTTCGTGTTTTGACGTTTCATCGCTCAATAAGCGTTTTGGTATTGCTGTTTTCTTTTGTTATTGTTCTTCAAACAGCTGTTTCAAGACAGTGGTGCTAAGTTGTTATAAAGTTGAACTAAAGTTGTTCCACTATGATTTGATCTGATCTAGTGCCACGGGAATGCAGCTAATATCAAAATATGATAATAGAAACTAGACCACACCGGATTTCTTTAAAATGATAAAACTTACTTCACAGAGGTGAAGCGGCCTCGATAGTCTAGTGGTAGCGCGCTTGACTGTCGCACAGAGGTCCTGGGTTCGAATCCTGGCCGGGTCATGGTCCTACGCTATAACCTTTCTTTCCTTATTTCTAATCAAAGAAACTTTAAAACACGTCAATTTACTATGAAAAGTTGTAGTTGGTGGTGGTAGGAAAAGTTTGTGGAGAGGAACGCTTAGTTACTTGACTTAACTGAGGGCAAGGCATACCACTTGCTTCAAATTTATTATCACATGTTTCTACAGCTTCTGCCACATTACGAACATCCTACATAAAAGTTTCACTTGATTACTCCCGTCTTCTATTCTGTGGTGTCACAACGGACCAATAATGGTCTTAGTAGGCTGGTCTTAAGACCTGCCGCCACCTTAACCTAACCTAACCTACGCTCTAACAAAAATTCATAAGAATTAATTATACTAATTGATGGCAACTGATTGCCTTTATTTATTGTCGTTAAATACCATAAGTATTTAGCGAAATTATAAGTATTTTACGCTAGAAATGCGTGAATCCTATCACCTGCAATTATCTTTTTCGGGCTCTTGTAAAAACTCTCTTCTAAAATTATCTCTTTCAATCTTGTCTTCGCTTAAAAAAAAACGCTAGAAATGCGTGAAGTCTCTCAAGTAATTTTTGAACTAGGCCACGACAGCAACTCTGCATGGAGTCAATAACTCAGCAGAAGGCGCTATTCTTTCCAACTTCAGTAGGCTTGAGTAATTAGGCTGTGACCAATCTACTGTTTAAGTTTTATATTATATGGCACTTGTTCGAATAAACTCTTTGAAATCATATGACGTTAAGGCAGAGGTGTTTATTCAAGGTCAAGCGTAACACTCGCCCCAATACACATTACATAGTTGTTTTTACCGTTGCACCGTTAGTTGATACAGAGCTGAACTTGCACTAAAATTTTGTTTACATTTCGCTGCGTTTGTTTGCAAATATTGGAAGCAATTAAATATACAAATTTTGCAATTTTCTGTTTGAAAGTGAAAAAAAAAATTGTGGATAGTAATTATCATAGTAAGTACAAGTGGTTTTTGTGAAAATTAATTTAATTTTTTTCTTGTGAGTAGTGAAAACTGTATTTTTCAAAACGGCCTTAAATATAGAATTATTAATTGTGTTTGCAAAGTTTCTTAAGCTAAAACTAACAAACCTATCAAAATAAAACCTTAATTTTTATACAGTTAACAAGAACAGAATTTTCTAACAGGTAGTAGAACTAATCCTTTTCGCAACTCTTTGCGATTTTTAAGGTTTCCATTATTTTTGTAGGCGTTTTCCGCTTTAAAAGTACCGATTTGTTCAACGCATGGCGTGCAAAAGCAAGAACATCAAAAGCTGACAGAGAAAAACATGTTTACAACTTTCTTTTGACAAATATAAACAAAAACGAATCAAAAGCTTTTAAAAATATTATTCGATTAAAAGCCAAAACTATTTCGTTTAACTCGTCTTTGCGATCGTCTTCGCGATAAAAAGTACAAAAAATGTGTCAGCATTTTAAAAGAAATATGCTGACTGGCTAAAGAATGAAACTGAAATCAAAGGTAATAAGTGCTTAGGTGGCCGTCCTTCTCTCTCATTTAGTGAAAAATCAGGCAGGTCGAAGAGAAAGGCAGCATGTGAACTATCCAACGTATCTTCTAATGAAACAGATTTATTAGTTATGGCAGCAAGCTCCTCTGCTCGAAAAAAAGGTAATTCTGACTTGGCAGCAGTTCTCAAGACGAGTATTGTAAGTCCACATAGAGCTTTAAAAATAAAAAAGATGATACAATCTGAAGAAAAAAAATTATACTAAGTGGAATACTAATTCTTAGTTACGAATTCGATGGTTCTACTGGCCAAGCCAATTATAGCCAACGATTTTCAGAGCCTGGTAGCTCAATGAATTCAAATTAATCTCTCCTCTCAACCACAATTATCCCCTTGCATTTGATTTCATCAATAGGAAATATTCTTTGGAAAAATGCAACACCGCAATCCGTTAGGTTCTGTAGACTATTAAAGCTGGAATATATGTGTAAAGGAAACTAAGGAAACCATTTTAAAAGAAGATTCTGATATAAGGAAGGAAATAGATGGAATGGAGATTTTTACATTAGAATTTATTGAAGGTAAAATAATTCAAATCAAATTCCAGCTGTTCTTAACTTTGACTGATGGAAAAATTTGAAATTTTTTAACTGATACAAAATCTTTGCAAGCATGTCCTATTTGTAAAGCCTTACCTCAAGATTTTAAAAATGTCAAGGACTTAAAATCCGAAAAATTTAAGGAAAAAGAGAATTTGGAAGTGGTCCACTTCATTGTTGGATTACATTCTTTGAGTTTGTTTTACATGCGGGCTATAAAATTGGCGTAAATAAATGGCAAGTAAGAAACTTGTCCGATAAAGAAAAAGTGGCAAAGAAAAATCAAAACATAAAAAATCTCCTTTGGGAAAATCTTGGCTTCCAGTAATGATGGAAATACTGCACGGCGTGCATTTGAGACCCATATCTTATTTTCTGAAGTAACGGGAGTGGATGTTGATTTAGTTTTTCATTTGAAAATTATTCTTATATGCCTGTCCTGTCAATTTCCTTTGCATCTAGATAAATTCGAAAAATATTGCTTTGAAACGGCTCAAGTAATAATCGAAATCTATCCTTGACTTCCCATGACAGCTACTGTTCATAAAGTCCTAATTCATTGAAGTCAAATAATGGAGCATTTAGTACTTCCAGTTGGCTGTCTCGGAAAAGATGTATCTGAATCCAGAAAAAAAATTTATAAGGCTGATAGGCTGCCCATGCTAGATGGGGTAGCCGCAAAGACAACCTGGCAGATGTTTTCCATCGAGCCTTAGATACTTCAGATCCAGATTTATCAAGCATTTAAAGCCGTCGGCCTTTGTAGTCTAGTGGAGAGTGCGCTAGACTCTCAACCCAAAGGTCCCTGGTTCGAATCCGGGCTCGGGCATGGTTCTTTTCACTTTCTTTATTCTTTCCTGCACATTTAAGAATTATGGAAAATAACAAATCCACAGCTAAATTGTGGAAAATGTGAAATTAATGGACAGGAACAACTAAGAGCTGGAAATGCTTGCCGAGGTTAAGGCATAACACTAGCCTCGGTTAAAAGCAATTCAAATTGTCTTTCACGGTTGTTTCGCCTAATCAATAATTCACGTATGGTTCCAATCAATTCCTCTAAATAATCTATCCTTTCCTTTCAGGTCAAAGACCAAACCTTGTTTGTATAAGGCGCATGCCTTGGTTCTTTGATCTTTTAAAAAAAAAAAAAAAAAAAAAAATTAATCAAACAATGCAAACGATTAAACCTACCACCTGAGGTTATATCATTATTGATTTTTCATAATGAAGTAGTCGAAGCACCAACTTCAAACCTACAGCAATTTTAGATACATCGGCAGATACTGATTCTGATGAATCATTAAGTGCTGAAGATAGATCTTTGGAAATGAATGGCCTTTATATTCCTTTTTTGGATCTTTTAGAATTCGATAATGCTATCTAACTTATTTCTTATTTTATATATGTAAGCTGTTTCATTACATTTTTGTAAATAAAATACGCTTTGTGATTATTTAAAAATAAAAAAGAACCAAATTGATGTGCATAACATAGTTATTAGAAAAGTAATAGTAGTTCTGGCCGCTATTTTGCATCCACCATTTTGAATTTAAAATATTTTACTTCAGATTCATGATCAGCGACCCCAAAAACTTTCTGGGCACCAAATTTTAAATACATAGCATAGTTATTACAAAAGTTAACATGTTCATGGCCGCCATTTTTAAGCCACCATTTTGAATTTCGAATTTTTGACTTCAGATTCGTGATCAGCGACCCCAAAAACCCATTTCAACATTTTTATGCAGTTTAGACAACTCCTTGAGGTTTTGGCCGACTTTTTCGATTTGGAACCATTGTGCAATAGCGTAAAATACCGCTACTGGAGTGTTTTTAGGACTATCTGAGCGAGAACATGCTGAAAAAGCGTGAAAAGTAGAGATAATATACATATTTTAGGACTCTCTGAGCAAAAACATGCTAAAATAGCGTGAAAAGTAGAGTAAATATACATATTCTAGAAAAAGAAATTTCACAACATTTATTGTAGTGATTTTTCAATCAGTTTTTAGAGTGTACTTCACAGACCCAAAATGACCTAATAATATAAAAAATAAATTAAAAAAGATTTCTTCATGGTTTTCATGCAAAAAGACGGTCTTATTAAAATCATAAAAAAATTTTCTTAAGACACTGCCATTTTCTAGAAGTAAAATCACATAGTTTTAGGAAGAATCTTATTGTTTTTTAAAAAAAATTTACAATTATAAGATAGTGTTATTAAACATATGTGATTTTTTTATTAAATTTAAAATTTATCTTCTTGATTTTTTATTAGAAAATCTTAGTGATTTAATAAGATTTCTTTTTGAAATGTATTACATGGAGCTTCTTTAAAGAAAAACAAAATCTTATTAACCTTTTATCTAAAATGTCTATAAAATTAAGGGAAAATATATTTTTTAAGATTTTATTACAATTTAATAGGTTATCAGATAAGAATATGTAAAACATATAATATTAAATACTTAGAAAAATAAAGTATGCATTCATGTCCAGTTAATTAAAGATATGTTACTATGATGAAAAAAAAAAACAACTAAAGAAACCGACACAAAGTAGTGGCACTTTCTGTGCATGGTTTTGTTGTTGCTTAAACACGTTGCTGCTTTTGTTGGACATCAAGTTTTTTCGTTACATACTTATGGTCTTTTTTTATGCACTTACCTTATTTTTTCTACATTCTTTCAATCCAGTTTCAAATTTGGCTTTGTCACCAAAGTATCCGGTGCTGCCGAGAACATCAAAGAAACTGATGGCGTACTCAATTTCCATTTTATTAAACACGTCCTTTGAGTTCACGCCGTAAATTTTTAACAAGGCCCGAACTGGGTCGCTCAAGGCCTAGGACCGAAATATGGCTTGAGTTTGAGAATCTCTGTTTCGTCAAAAACATGCTCTTGAACAGAATTATCCATTTAAAATTTTTTTTTATGTCAACATAAAACTTCTATACAATTTTTATTCTTCATGAATGTACCACGAATATTCACAACCACGACCACGGTTACGCCTGAAAGCCAAAGTTATAGTATGTACGAGTATACTAGAGTGTATCGAAAATCTGACCTCTAATTCTGGTACCAAAATTAAATAGTAAAAAAAGATACATTTCTTCACAACAATTATTATTTTAAGATCCCGTAAAGGACATTTCTAGCGACATGATGGATGATGTCGGAATTCGACAGAAACCTTGCCACTTTCAGGCGACTGAGAGGCTTGTTAAGCTCGTACAGAGGCGTTAGTGGTTGCTGCTTTTGCAGAGTGAAGAAAAGGGACAATGTTTTATCTTTTGGAGGTCCGCGTTAAAAGGCTTAGATTCGAAACAAAAATCAATTTTTTGTTCTTTACAGGATCTAAGAAATATAATTGTTTTTATTTTGTTAACAGAAACAGTTCCAAAATCTACTTAGCCTTTACACTACTCTAAAAAAAACCGAATAGTGTTGGAAAAATTCCATATAAAAAAAATTTACAATAAAATTAAATAACAAGTAGATTCATTTTCAAAAAACCGTAAAATCTCGTTTGAGCATTTGTCAAATGGGATGAAAATTTGCAGTTCTTCACAGAGCCAAAAACCACCACATAAAATCAATAAGATCACCTAATTAAGCTATTTTATTAGGTTTTCTTATTAATGCTACCAAGTAATAAGAATTTTTCATAAAGAAATCTTTTTAATTCCATAGAGAAAATCTTATTAAAAATTTACAACTACTATCAAACATTTTTTAAAAAGATTTCTTATTAAATGAATGAAATGATGTTGTAATCTTCTTAACACTTTACTTTAATAAGAAAATCTTTTTTTTACTCTCACAAGTTTAAGAAGAGACCACCTTAAATTAATAAGAAACTCTTTTTAATCTGCTTTTATAAGATTTTCTTATTAAACACCCTTTTAAGAAGGTAATAACGTTGAAATGGCACTTATTCCTTGCTTTAGCTTTTAGTCGTAATTGTGAAGTGAATTCATGAAGTTTATGTGCATTTTATGGATTTAATTTATTTAAAATAAAATGAAAATATGGGATAATGAATAATGATAATTATGTTCCCGAACTTGTTTTCGACGAGGCTGAAATTCTGTAAACTCAAGACATATTTCAGTCATAGGGCTTGAGTGACTCAATTTCGACTTTACTAAAAATTTATGTAGTAAACTCGAAGGAGGTTCTTAAAAAAATGGAGATTGAGGATGTCGCCACTTTCTTTGAAGGCCTCGACAGCGCCGGGTATTTTGGTGACAAAGTCAAATTTTATTTCCTAATAAATTGTAATAAACCATCAAAATGTCTTTTTATTTAATATTACAGGCAATTAAAAATATATTTCTAGGTAAAAGGTTAATAAGATTCCGTTTTGATTTAAAAATATTTCCTCATTAAAATTTAAAAAGAAATCCTATTAAATCATTAAGATGTCCTTATAAAATTTCTAAAATAAATCTTATTAAATCTATAAGATTTCTTTTTAAAAACCAAGAAGTCTTGATAAGATTTTTTTATTGTTTTTAAAAGTATTCTTATAAAAAACAATAAGATTCTTCTTTAAATTATGTGGTTTGCCTAATAGAAAAAGCTCATAGTTTTAATAAGATTTTCTCTATGGTTTTAAAAAGACAATCTTCTTGGATGAAAACCATAGAGAAACCTTATTGATTTTCTTCTATTTTATTAGGTTGTTTTGGCTCTATGTATGTTTTTATATCAAAGGAATTAATTGATAGGCTTGATTTTCTTTTTAAATCAACCATTAGTTGGTCTCCAGTATTTTTACTAATTGCTAAGGAATGCACAAAAATGCTATTCGGGGGACGCCAAAATAGGTTCAGACAAAAAAAAAAAATACACCAATCGAAAGGATTTTTTATATAATAGTTAATTTTGGTACCGGAATTGAAGTCAGATTTTTCCCATATAAGTCAATACACTCTAATGTATACATACAAATAAGAATAACACTTTTTTCTTAGTTTTAAGTGGTCCCTTCTTAAACTTTAGTGAGATGAGTGAGTGAAATGACATGACTGTTATTAAGATTTCCAGATCAAAAAGATTTTCTTCTTAGTTTTATGTGATTTCTTCTCAAACTTTTGTGAGATGAATGAGTGAGATGACACGAGTGTTAGAAGGATTTTTCATCTTTTCATTCATTCAATATCGAATCTTATTAAAGCCCTTATGATACTTCATTGTTTTGTCCAATTTCAAGATCTGAAAACAAGTGGTGCGTGGGCTAGACAGATATATATTGTTGGAAAAGGATGAAAACATGCATCGTGCCAATTTTTTACATCTCCGCAACGTTACTATTTTATATCTCTGTTCTTCTTGGCTGCGGAAGAAAGAGCTCAAGCTTGTTTTTGACACATAATATTTGATCGAAACTTAACGACGAACAAATTGAGAGAAACGTCAAAAACAATGCATTAAAATATTAATTGTCAAAAACAAGCTTGAGCTTTTTCTTTCGCAGCCAAGAAGAACTGAGAGATAAAATAGTAAGGTTGCCAAGATGTAAAAATTGGCATGATGTATGTTTTCATCCTTTTCCAACAATATATATATCTGTCTAGGCCACGCGCCACTTGTTTTCAGATTTTGAAATTGGAGAAAAAAATGAAGTATCATGCGGGCTTCAGCAATGTTTGATGAGTTTTAATAAGATTTGCTTTATAGAATTAAGAAGATTTCTCTAAGGAAAATGCAGCGCATTGGGTGCTTTTAAAAAAAAACCTTATAAAAGAGCTCAATAAGCTGATCTTCTGGTTTTTAAGTTGTGGTTTTTGGCTCTATGTTTAAACTAAAATTTTTGAACTGTCTTCAAGTTTTATTATTTATGATATTGAATAATATTTTAGACTTGCATAGATTTTGTTTAGTTTTTTCCCATATTTGTTCCACAGTGCATAACTGCTTTATAAGTTCTCAGAATATCTCATTCTCATGCATAAGAAGCCTTAATTTATCATAACCAGAGGGTGTCTAGTGCTGACATAAAGAAGCGTTACCGTCAACTCAGTTGGTGGAAACCTTGGAATTATCGCTTGTAAGTATCTCCCCAAAGCTACTTCTTAACTTCTTCCTGTTGATTCTATTTATAGCAAAATATATGCAAGAAAAAAACTTGAGGATGAGACCTAAGTATGTACAAAAGTACCAAATTGCGATAACGTTACAATTAAGATTGACCTTCACGGTATTAAAGACAGGTATCAATAAAAGCTTCAAGCTGTCATGTGTCGGTCTTAAAGGATATGCATAATTAGGGGGGCAAAAGTAAATTGTGACTTTTGCATTGTTACTGTGTTTTTGTTGTTGTTTTTGAATATACTTCCTTGGCAGTTGATCACAGGTAATGATATCAAAGTATTTCTAGAATTTAATGCAGCCACGTTAAAGTTAAGCTTAAATTTAAAGAATGCTGTTGATGTAATTAAGCTTTTTATAGCAGCAATTGTTTTATTTTTAAAATTAGGTATTCATGCAGCCAAGCTAAATAGTTGGCATGAGACTGCATTCTTTAAAAATGCGTAAGTATTATTTTTGCAGATCGTTTTCTTTTTGGGTTGTGGACTCGAGCTTGTGTATATCTGTAAGTTTTTCACTCACACCTGCAATTAAATAAGAAGTCAACGCGTAAAAATAATTTTTTTACTTACAGTTCTACAGAACAATTTCTGCTTAAACTTTAACCTTCCTTTCATCTGTGACCATCATCCGTATACGTGTTTGGGATTAATTTTGTCGAAGCACATCTTTTAACAATTAATTATTTTGACGTTTTTAATACGCATACATGACATGTTTGGTAAAAGAAGTAAGTGTGGACAGTTTTGGGTTAGTCGAACGTTGAATTAAGAATATTTGAAGTTAATATCCGCTATGGAAATGGAATGCCAACATTTGTACACAGCTCACTTATATTAATTTGTTGTAATAAATCCTTTTGTAGTAGTTAAATTTGGAAAGAAAGTGAAATTTTTAATTAAAGTTTATTTTAAAAGTGAAACTGTAATAGGTCAAAAGGTAACGATTTTTAAAGAAGTCTACGGAAAACAAAAGAGTTAAGAAACGAACTTGAGTCTAACGTAACAATTATCGTCGGCTAAAGTCGCAAACGTGACAAGTCCACTTTTTCAAATTGTTCAGGAGAGAGGAAAAACCGTTTAAATAATATATTTTCCAATATTTGTGGAAACTGTATATGCAATACATTGTTATTTCGCCCATTGTTTGAATAAATAAACTTTTTAAATCTAAAAAAATCTTTAAACACTTATTTTTTGCTGTTTTTGGACTTGTCTTATTTTCTGCAAGTAATTTTTTTTTTTATTGGACTTGACGCCTTTTATTTTTGAAGCGTCTTCACAACTTGGTTGTGATTTTAATATTTTAAACTTCAATTTGTTAATACATTATGTACATATAAGTATATTACACTTAAATTAAAAATTTCTTCTTTGTTTTTATATTATTTCAATGTAAAAAAAACTAAAAACGATAACATTTCAATGTAAAAAAAACTAAAAACGATAACATTTCAATGTAAAAAAACTAAAAACGATAACATTTCAATGTAAAAAAAAACTGAAAACGTTAACATTTCAATGTACAAAAAACTAAAAACGATAACATTTGAATGTAAAAATGAAAAAAAAAATAATAATAATTATTAAGGAACATGATATATCACTCATCTTTATCATTCATGTGGCAAGTTTTCATAGAAACTATGATAGTCTTTTGCTAATGTCTCTTTCATAATTTGTAAATCATCATACTTTCTTTTAGATATTTGTCGTTTTTCATTATAAAGTTGTGCTAAATTACACCACTTCAGTATGGCAACTTTTTTATCTAGACGTTGGGGCAGACTGCTCCACGCGTTAGAAAACCTTAACTTGTAAAAAATATCACCATTAGGTGTGTACTTAAGTGCTCGTATGTCCGTGACTTTTGGATCTCCAATTACACGACCAGGACGACTAGTTTTTAAGAATGTTATATTTTTAAAAGACTTAAAACATGTGTAATCTAAATAAGTTACATAATAGGGCTTTGGTTTTTTTCGCGCACCTTTACATAAACTTACATAGTCTGCAGGTACATTTATATTTATATTTTTTAAAGCGCGTTCAATCACCGAGTGGACACTATCGGCTTCCATTTGCGTGTGTCCAAGCTCTAATATTTTCTGCTCAATAGTTATATTGTTGCTGATTGCTGCATTTAGTAAAGCGTTTGCCATTGTTGAATTACGATTTTGGTAGGTACAGCCATCACTGTAAAAAATTATCTTGACAGGATCGTTGCTTTCTTGTAAATTAGGTAAAAAAATTGTTTCTATGAACATAACCCAAACACTGGCAAATTCTTCTGATGTTAGTCCACCATCAACTTCGTTCCACAAAAAACAATAGGCGTCTTTGGTTTTCAAATCATAAAAAACTAAATTATGCACCTGTAATTTAGTTCGGTAGTAAAATAAACTAACATTTGATTTTGGTGCCATCAGAACGGATTGCAAATCAACAGTAAAAACATAGCACTCTTCATCTTTATCTTTTGCTTTTTGTTCTCTGGCTTCATTTTTTTTTTCTTGATGTATCAAGAATTCCTCATTTGAATAATTTTGCACATTGTGACGAGAGCAAATTTCACATAAGTCTTTTTTTGGTAAAAATAAGCTTAGATTTTTTAATTTGAAAACGGAATTGAAAGTTGTTATTGACATCGGATCAGTTTCTCGTTCGTGACACCATTGTTCTTTATAAAAGTCATAAAGACTTCTCTTGGACCGCCATTCTGGCAACAGATATTTTTTGGTGGTGGAAGATCGACAGTAATGGGAATCTGTTGATGGAATCGAATCGAAAAATGAATGCAGATCTTGAACAAGCACCGTATGCGGGGTTGTTGTTTTTCTTGAAAAATGTGGTGATCCAAAGGAGCATCTAACCAATTTAAACAATTATGCCTACCAATGCTTAACGTGTTTAGGAATAGAGTGCGGCACACACGCAATACAATATTGTTAACTCTAAGGTGGTACCACAATGTTTTCTTTCCTTTAGTGACGTTCTCTATTGCGCGATTTCGTGGCCTTTTAGGTTTAATACATTGAATTAATGTCCTCACATATACCTTCTTTTGCTGCCAACTCATTTTCCAAAATTCATTGAAAATTTCTTTCCTTTGAGGTTCTGTTATTTTTCCACATTTCATGATTGCAGTTTTACCTTTATCAATACAGTTGCACCTTTTTTTCATAGATCTTGCACTTTTAACTTTATTATATTGCCATAGTATTTTTTTCCATGTTGGCGCAGACTTTTATTTTTTATTGTATACCATGCATCGTTTTTTAGTTGCACTCGCCGTTTTCGCTTTTTGTTCTTAATTGGAAGTTCTATTGAATCATCCGTACTGCTGTGGAATCCATACGGAACTAGACCAACAACTCCATCGTCTTCTTCATTTGCATATTCAACAAAACCATCGTGTGCTTCATCGCCATAATCCATATTGTTAATTTTTTACTAAAAAGCAGATATTATGTTTTCCTAACGCTAAAACAATAATAAAACTCTGAATATATACTTAATATTTACAATTAAATAAATAATTTTACCATTAAAATGAAACTAAGCCTGCAACCAACTAATTTTGCGCCAAAACGAAATATAACAGCTGATGCAATATGTACGTTCAGTGGACTTAGCGCGCGCTTTTTGACAAATGGGACTTGACCCTATTGCATATCATTGCCAAACATGAATAAAAACGAGATTTTTAATTACCAAAAAAAAAATTGAAATTGTGTATTTTTCAAAAAACTATTCAACTGCATTAAAATCTCATTTTTCGAAAAAAGTGGACTTGTCACGTTTGCGACTTTAGCCGACGTTATGCTCAATTGTATAAAAGAAGAGCAAGCGTTAAGAAGAGAGATAAATGGTAGGTATTTGGGTAAGTTTGGAGAATGGAGGCAGTATATCTGTATATATTTATAATTTCTCCAAATTAAAAGCAACACAGAAGAACATACACACATAAGGCTAATACCAATTCAAAGAAATTCGAAGGAATATTTATATAAAAAATGTGACCGTCAACGAACGAATCGCTTCTATTAGCATAACATTAACAACAAAAGCATTAACGCTAACTGTGTTTTGTGAAAAAGATGCATTTTGTGCATGATAAAGATACAAATGTTATCAAGTTCAAGCTCAACTTCAAAAATTGGACTGGCTGGGCCATTGTGCATCGGCTTAAATGTCTTTTCAAAAGACTCTGTAAATTTGTTGTAGAATAAAAAATAAACGAATAAAAACTGCTCAAGTTTAAAATAATACTCAAGATTAGATCTAAAAAATAAAATCACTGGGTATTTAAGGTTTTCAGTTATAGTTGAATTGTTGTAGGTGCGATTTGTTTGCAAGTTTTCCCGTTCATACAGTTAGCAATAAATACTTGATTAAGTACATACTTATATATATTGCTGAAAGCTTAAACTCATTATTGAAAATAAGATATTCAAAGTAAAAATAGAAGCAAAATATCAATTTAGCTTTGACTTTTTTAGCTTAAACTTCTAACTCCAAAAATTTTCTCTCAGAACATTTGATCTGAAAAAAATCTTCATATGAAATATCATCAAAAAATTACTAACTTCTCTTCTTTACAAGAAGAGAATGCTTTCTAGCCTCTAAGAATTTCTCTTGTTGCTTCTCTTTCAATCATACACACACACTTACACGCTCACTCCCAATTTTGCAAGCCAAGCACTGAACTCCAGGCCACAACTTTAAATTCATGCTGTGATTCACTTCTGGAATCCGTCGCTGCGGCCTTTTGGTCTTTATCGTCGTCGTTGTCGTTGTCGTCGCACGTTGGCAATGAAAATGTTATAAACTCATGCTATCTGCGCCCCATATCGCAGTCAGTTTTAAGCCGTTGTCAAGTTGGTTACTTCTTTGTCTTCTTCTTATTTTGCTGTGGCTGCAAAGTGTTTTTGGCCATTAAAGAAATTTTATTGAAAAAACGTTTGAGTGAAAATATAGAAAAGATTAATTAAGGATTTGAATGCATAGTGCACTTGTGATAAGATAAAAGTGGTGGTTTGCGAATCACTTAAAGTGCGCCAGATTCAAGGACAAACAGTTAATTGACTCGAGGACTTAAAGCTTTTAAGAACCTTTAAAAATAAATCAACATGAACTTGTTGCTAGTAAGTGAAAAATTATTGAAATAACTAAAAGTTAGCATTAAAATAAATGTCATCAAAAGAGAAAACAATCAAAAATGAATTCTTCGTTGTAACTGAAAGTAGTTAAGCTTATTTACCCACAATTTATTGGAAATACTTTTTTGGCTCTAATAACACTAGACTACAAATTGAAAAAAATGTCTGTATTCCAGTAGATGCTATAAATTTTTGATTTGTAATAAGTCCTTTTACTTTAAAAAAGTTATGAATTTTTGGGCTAGATTCTTTTAAAATATTTTTTTATATAAGTCGATTTTCAGAAAGTTGCTGGTACATTTTTGAACATTACTTAAGAACGGATTAATCAATCTGATTATCAAATATCAATGAAAATTTTAAATATAATAACTACAGACTGACGGAAATTGCTAAATCAACTCAGGCGATTATGAGTATTTGAATAATTTGTACACCTTTTTGTATTTGCCAAGTTTTTTTAGGCGTCTGCTATTAAATTAAAAAAAAGTTATGTTGATTTTATATGATTTAAATATAAGTTCAAAATGTTTGATAGTTTAAATCATACTCGATTTTAAATAAAAATTCTAGTTGTTTGATATTATAAAATCAATTTCATATTGAAAAAACGTTGTTGCTGTTGTTGTTTCTTTGGAAAGATCCGTTAAAAGAATTAATTGCTCTAACTTTGACATAAAGCTCAGTAAACGATTTTAAACTATCAAACAACTAGAATTTGTATTTAAAATCGAGTATGATTTAAACTATCAAACAACTAGAATTTGTATTTAAATCATATAAAATCAACATAATAAATAACAAGGTCATTTAGAAAAAACCTTAATTAAAAAAAAAATAATTACACAAAAAAAATTTAAATGTTCGCAAAATTCACTATCAGAAAATTTTTGATTGAATCAACATACATATGTGTATAGATTTTTATCAAGATTAACTAGTTTTATTTGGAAAGATCTTACTCTTTTAACAATTAATGTGCTTAGCTAAACAATTTTCCCAAAAAATTTTGAAAAAATTTTGCTAAAACAAAGAATTTTTTGTATATTCATCTAAGTTTAACATTCTTTCCAAAATATTTCGACAAAGTTTTGCTGAAAAAACATATATTTTTAAAATTTTTATTTAAGTTTCATTTAGCTTTGCTCCAAAACAACAAACAATTGGAAATACTTTTTAATAACATCATATTTTAGTTCAAATTCAATGTTTTTGGCATATTTAATCACCAAATTCGTTTACTACCAATAAATTTGTGAGCACCTTTTCGAAAATCAACTTTTTTAAAAAAATCTAATCCAAAGAAATAAAGAATTTGTTTGCAGCTTGACTACTTTATCACATCTGATTATTAATGTGGCTACCGAAAGAAAACATTTGGGTTGTTGTCTAGTGTGATTAATGTTTGTTCTCTATGCGAGTGTCACTAAATAAATCTGCATATAATTTTTTTTTAATTTTTGAAACGTGTTTAAGCAAGTTCTTCGAAAAATTGGGCCACATGCTTCAAAACCAGCTAAAATTCAAATTTGATAAGAATAAGAAAAAATTCGAAGTATGATAAAGATATACTTATTTATAACAGATTCGCAGGGTAATAAAAAATTCGGTTTACAAAGATTTGATTGCTTTCATGTAAATCTTCGCATTAAGCGTTAAATTTCTTTCTTTTTTAAGCAGGTAGTTAGGTTAAAAAATGCACAAACAATCAATTTGTAAGAAGTAATATAATGTAATCAGGGGCCGTTCTAGTATTAAGTAAGCAGATTTTTTGCAATAATTAACCCTTCTACCTCTCGTCAGCGAAAGTAAGAAAAGCTCTTACCCCCTCCCATGATTACGTAAACATTGGTACATGCATAGGAAATCCCTTAAAATGTGTTTCGTTTTCAAGCATAGACAAGTTGGGTTGCCATATGTTTTCAAACCAAAATCAACTATATTTTGTTGAAAATTCGGAAAAGTAAAAAAACAAATACTGCTCACCATCTAGACTCCCATCCCCATGTCATCAAAAATAAGCAAAGCAAAAACCCCTGCCCCCCTATATTGCTTACGTTGTTCTTGAATGGCCCTTAGGCATTGGTAGCACATTAAAAAGTTATGTGTCGATACACCAATAGAAGCGAAATCTGTAGTATCAACGACATGTGTTAATGAAATTGCGCTATGACGCAGTTTAAAATGCTAGTATTCCTGCTAAAACAAGACTTTATCAACGCCTTGAGATTTTTAGTTAAATAGTGCGATGAGTTATGAGATACGTATTAAAAGAGTGATGATTTCAGTAGCACATTGAATAATGAAGCTAATGCAGTTACAACTACTTCGAGAAATAACAAAAAAATCTTATCAGAGTCTCGTAGATATATTTTTTATCTAAAGAAAATACACCTTACGCAAATTTCACTGAACTACATACGAGGTTTTTACATCAATTAAAGAGAGACATACACTACCCTCCTAAGGAAAAAGTCATATCTCCATTTGAGTAGTTTTAAGATATTTATAATATTAGCTTAACACAAAAATCAGAAACTCATTCACGATTCCGAATCTTCCTTTTTCTACATTTTGGAATTTTGGCGTTTGTGACTTTCTTTCACGTACACGTTTCTGGTCTTTAGAAAACCTGAAGTTGAATTCAAGTGTACTTTAACAATTAAAATTAGCCACATTCGAATAAACACAAAAAAGAAAAAAAAAATAGATATAAACTTTTTGAACTGCGCTATTGCGTTACTCAAAAGTAACACTAGTGTATCAGCGCAATAACACAGTTAAGTGATTTAACTGATCAACGCAACGCGTTAATATCTTAAAATATCCATGTTAATATCTTATTATACGATAAAACTGATTTTAGAATCCCCAAGGTCTAGAAAATGCTGCTAAAAAGGAAGAATTAAACCAGGATAAAGCACACTCTAGTGAAAAGACAACTTTTAAAGCGTTTAAAATTTTTGATTTTATATTTATTTTTAAATTAAAATAATAAATACATATAAAATATATTATAAATATTAATAAATTTAATATGAGAAAAATTTCAAGTTCTGGTTTACTTTTACTTTAAAACCAAATATTTTAAAAAAGACTTTAAATTACCCTACTACGCCCTTTTAAACTCGAACATAAGCTAATTTAATTAACTCATTTCTGGTTGAGCCACAAGCCAGGATTAAAAAGCGACAGTTCATTTACAATAGTAGAAAATTGGAAAGAAGAGGAAAAACAAGACTTAAGCTAGAGTTCTAAAATATGGAATTTATATATGCAATTAGATTTTTGCCTTAATAAACATTTTTTTAACAGGACTTAATATTTTTTTTGTCAATCCCAACATTTTAGAATACGAATTTAAATTTTTTTAAACAAATTTAATAATTGTATGAATAGTATTTAACAATAACGTGCTAAGCCACATCATTTCTAAAATAGAGTTTTTGCGGTTCAATACATAATTAATGAATTATTTATACTTATTAAAGAGATTACGAGATTACAAGATTAAGAGATTACGTTCCCTATCTAATTCCGAACCTAGTTTTAAAAGTTTCTTTGTTCAATTATATTTCTTTATACAAAAATACAGTTTCTCAAAACTTTTCGATTGTTAAAAAATATTTTTTGGTGACATATCATGTTCTTCCATTTTAGTCCATTATATTTGAAATTTAGTACATTAAGGCGCCTCACGAAAAAAAGCTGTTCGGTACAGTTACTCAAGATAATCCTAGGTTTATGATATGATAATTTCCCAAATATTTCGACTCTAGCGATAGCCATCCGTGAGTTGGTATATTTTGAAATAACCTCTAAAAATTGAGTTTTTTTAGTAACCATATTGGCTAGTGTAATAGTTGTCAAAAAATAAACTATCAGAAATTACATCCCGGAAAAAGTTCTTTCCAGCTGTATCAAAAAATTCAAATTTTTGCATTCGGATTAAAGATAATGCTGTTTTTCATGCATTTTTTATTTTCACTAAAATTCAATAAACTTAATTATTTCTAATGCGATCCTCCCTTTCAAGATATCATTGGAAAGGTTTTTAATGCTCGCATTGATTCCTAGTCAGAATTGCTTAAATTGATATATATTAAAATTAAAATACTAATTATAAAATAAACACATACTGAAAAAATATTTTAAGATATAAAAAAAATTAAAGTAATGAAATTATTTGAATTTTGAAAGTTTTTTGTATGTAAATAAAATAAAAAAAATATCAAAAGTATGCATGAAAAACGGTGCTATATTTAATCGGATTGCAAACATTTACAATTTTTTGATGCAGATTGGAAGAGCGTTTTTCGGCTTATAGTTTCTGATAGTTGCTTTTTTACAATTATTGAACCAGACAAGATTTTTACAAAAAAAAATCAATTTTTAGAGGTTATTTCAAACCATTCCAGCTCACGGATGGCTAACGCTAGAGTCGAAATATTAGAGGAATCATCATAACATAAACCAAGGGTTCTTTTGAGCATTTGTGCCGAGCAATTTTTTTTTACCTATGGAGCGTGAGGCGCCTTAATGTACATCTATTAAAATTTCTTTGAATTTGTATAAAATTTGAAACTTATTTTTGTTCTTAAGAAAAAGTTGTAAAAATGAATATACAAATGCAGATATAAGTATTGTAAGAGGAAAAGTTCCATAAAATTAAAAGAATTAAAATATTAGCTGTCGAAGAAGGGTCGTAAATGGTCTAAAAATAATACAAAACTGTCAAATAATTTGCATTAAAAAGTTGAATAATATTGAAAAAAAAAACAAGTTGGCAATTTCAGCCTTTGAAAGGACTATGACCGAGCTTCTACTCGTATTGATCAGTTATGTTGTGCGAATTGTTAAATGCTTGAACACAAATGATCAAGAACTGAAACTATGAGTTTTATGCTGATTCCGATCGGCTTGTGTTCTCGAGCAGCTTGAGATGGCAGTTTTTACTCTCTGAGGCGTGCTATTTAAGGTTTGCAGACGTTCAAACAGAAACATTTATTTAAATGCAAAAACATTCTGTCGCAGATGGGAATGGAACCAGGGCTACCGCGATTCTTTAGTGTACTCTAACCAGTATGCCATGAACGCTACAAGATGGCGCCAGCTATCACGCCTTCCATTGAGGCTAATTTTTTAGAATAAGAATTTTTAAAAAATAAATTTGATAATAAAAACATGTATAAAATGATTACGCAAATGAAGATATAAGTATTGTAATTAAAACTCTTCCATAAGCTTACCAGAGTCAAAATATCAGGTCGAACAAGGGTCGAACAAGGATTGAACAGTAGCAAGAAGCCTGACTGCATTGAGGCAATCATCATCAATGTTTCAGCTAGTTATTGCAAAATTAAAAACATTTAATAACGAAAACAATACAAGCAACAAGTTTTGTTTTGTATATAATGTTATTTCTTGGAATATAACTGTTTTGACAATTAAAGTCTCATTTACAATATCCTTAATATTATGACATGCAACTAGAACTTCTTGCAGTAAATTCTTTTAATACACTAGCCTCCTAAGAGCATAGATGTTATCATTCACTCGGTAAAAATAAATGTTTCGTTTACTATTTTTTTTTTATTTTTGTAAAACGTTGCGACTTCAGTATTTTGTCGTATTTTTTTATTATTCAGTACTTAATATGTACATCTCTACTATTATATAAAATTGAAGTGAAAATTTAAGGTTACAACTCAACTCCAAAAGTACTGGGCCGATTTTTATGAAAAAATTTTAAAATATCATATTGGTGCTACAGATATAGTTAGGGGTATTTTTCTTTCGATATTTTGATATGTATTGTCTTAACCCAATAAGGACGATGATGCTATATCGCATCACAAAGTCGGATGTCGCAAACCTACCGTAGCACATAAAAATTAGTCGAAATAAAAATTAGGTAAAAATTAGCACATGTGTGAAAAAATAGTCCCGTCTTTAAGGTGTTAAGGAGATTGATAAACGTCCGTGGCAAAGCCGCGGTCAACAGTGGCCTGCTAGTACATATATAAACATGAACAAAGTATATATACGTACCATATAGTAATACATATATCACAGAGTATACCCAAAAAATGTATACATACTTTACGTGATTATAAAAAATTTTTTATATTTAGATATATTAGTGATTTATTATATTATAATTAAAGAAGACAGATGTAGAATTTATAAAATTAACACAAATGTTCAAATTGGTACCCATGTTGATACAGGCATTGCTGATAACATGAATTATTGAAATAGCAAACTTAGCGAATCATTTCATCAGGAATTTCGGAGCATTCTTTATAAATTCCCGCATTCAATTGATGTTGCCAGTTTTGAAAAATAAACTTTATCTATGAGTCCTTGCAAAAAATAAAATCCAGTAGCGTAGGCTAGTCAATGACATTTTTTCGCTTAATCCTTTTATTTGGCAGCTTTTTAGTGGTAGTAGCCCTCATATTACGATGATAGTAGGGATGTGTTTATCTTGGTAAAAATAATAGTTCTCTGCATCCTCAAATGGCTTACGAATACTTGGCATGACATTTGCCTGATGAAAATTCAAGAAAACAGTCGTATCTAAAATAAAAATGGTCCAATTAAACCCCGCGCTGGCAATTCGATAAGTTTCCAGTAGTTTTTCTTCTCTTACGGAGCTTGTGAACGTTCGTGGACTCCCAGAATAATTTTTGCGGACATCTTGAACTGTCCCGTCTATTTCAAACTTATCTCTGATGCAAGTAATGGTGAGTCTCGTAAGTGGATCTCTCTGAAACTCCTTTCTAAGCCGTCTTTATTTTTCTTTAAATAGATTGTTGGTTATTGGGACACTCTGTATATAAAATATACATGCTGACATGGAGAATCTCCTTTCGATTATGTTCCCAAAATTTTTTTGAGAAATTGTATTGCCAATACAAATAAAAAAAACTGTTATTAATGAAGGATGGTCATAAAAACTGAATACATGTATGTTTGTGCAGTAGAAATCAATTATACAATTTTTATTAAAGAAATGAAAAGATAAATAAATACATCATAGATACAAAAGATAAACACATAATTTTTACAATAAAAGTTAGAATATATTTGTTCTACGGAAAAATTATCATTGAATAATAACTTATATTTTTTTAATCCTTTAAAGTGTGAAACATTTTTCATGTTCATAAAAGTTAATAATTTCGAATAAAAACAACTCAATGAACTCAGTCGCAGCCATTTCATGAGCTTCTATTTTCACGCTTTCGTTCTGATGCAGCATTACGTGCTCATCGAGTTTGTTTCTTAAGTCTTTTGTTTCATAATCACTGTTCTAAATTTACGCACTTCCCTTTACCTTGCACAAAAAATTTTTTTGCTTGTTTTACTATTTACTAAGACTGACTTGGACTTAAGAACACAAATTGTCGCAACCGCTGTTCGTTAATATTATTGTATTATTACCTAATTCCAGGCGGGAAAATAAAAGCTCGTCTTTAAAACTGCATTGCCTAAAGTAGATTTTTATAGAAAATAAAATAAAATAAAATGGTGTTAGAAATAAAGATTTGGAAAATATTTTCATATTTTCAACACATTCTTGAACGCAAATTCGAAGAAGCATTAAAAAAAAACCATGTGCTTCCGTAAGCACAGAAAGTAAGAACGTTTCTATCATAGACATTAAATTGAATTCGAAAATCATAGCCGCACCCATTTAAATTAAGCAGGAATGCTTAATTAATCATCATTGTCATAACAATTAGGCTCAGAACTGACGGCACGGATACCAATTCTCGGAACTGCTCCTTTATTGAGCCTATCATAGAGATTTTTTGTTATTCCCTTACGGTCATAACATTTTTAAACAATTTATTCAATTAATTAAAAATTCAATAAGCGCAATTGTAGGTAGGCTTTATTAAAAAAATATATTTTTTCTTTAAATAAAAGAAAAAAAGTAAAAAAAAAACAAAATTAAAAACCAATAAAGTTATTCAGCGTGCATATTAAATAACCACGAAAATGGTAAAACACAAGAAATAACTATTTTAGCTGAAATTTCAGCAAAATAAAACTGTTTGCATTGTTATGACTTTACTTTACAACTTTTTAACTGGAGCATTTATGCTGGATATGCACAAAAAATATTTACAGTGGGTCAAGTTTAACCTGACGCGTGCTTTAGATGGCAGTTGGCATAAATTATGTGAGCAGACTAAAATTAGTGAACAACTTGAGCAACTTTTAAGCGCTTCTTATTTTAAGTAGTGTTTTTAGGCAGTTCGAGTTGTTGTGTTTTTTTAACCCGTTGTTGTTAACATGGAATTATGTCAACCAGTTCAAACACCTTTAAACAAATTTATACGTTATAGTCAAGTTCGAACAGTCAGCTAAAGAAAGAGGAGAATATGTTTTTTTTTTTTAATTTGAGAAGGAATTACAGTTCGTAAGTCAGCTCTAGAACTTAGTAATTAACTATTTTTTGATTTTTAAATTTCCTACAGATGCTTAATAAAGAAAAAGAAGCTTAAAAATTAGCATAAAATTCAATCAGCATCAGCTGAATGAGTTTATGGATAATTTTAACCCAATTAAGAACGATGGCCAAGCCCAAAAGTATGAGAACATGCCAATAAAGCAGAATTGTGGATAATCAATAAAGCTTATGGAGGAACGTGTTTTATTTTATGTGCTGTTTTTGTTGCACTTGCTGGACTATAATGTATTTTTCACAACTAACCAGCTGTTGCAGCTCAAGAATTTATTACCATTTGTTACAATACATCACCATATCAATGAAAGCTTATTGCAAGCAGAAGTTACTAAACTCTCATAGATTTAAAAGCATTTTATTTATTTACACACACATACACACACCTACGTTATTTCATTTTATTAGCTTAGTTGTATTTGATAAGCCATAAACTCTGAAGACAAGTTTAGCTAAGGTTCGATCTATGAGTTCGTTGACATCGATTTCGAATTATTTATTTTGATTTTTTTTTTTTATGTTACCGGCAAGGATTTTTTTTTTATTTATTGATATTGGTTATACAACTGTTTTCTAAGCTGTGTTGCTTTAACAAAGCATGGATAACATACATTGGGTAAGAAAAGATAAGAACTTAGTTTATTTTTTTTTTGACCAAGTGTTTACTTGGTCTATATTTGTCAATGTTCTTTTCTTAGCATTCGATTTAAGCCAAATTTATTCTACAAACGCCTTTCGTCTCAGATTTTTTTCTTTTTTGTTGAGTTGTTTTTTAGTTTTGTTGATTCTTCAGAACTTTTTACTTTCTTTACAAGTCGTGTTCAGAAATTAATGAAACTTAAGTGTTTTTTTGAGATTTCCTGTCAACTGTTGATGCTACACTGTTTGCATTTGTATTTAAAACGCACAGTGAAACAGATTTTGGCTTTGAAAAATTAGTGACGTTGATTGACGTTAAGGTGGATGAATATTTTTGACTTCAAATCTTCAGTCTGCACTTCAAGCAAATGCGAAATTCGAAACTGTTGAGAAAAAAAAGTAGTTTTTATTTACTGTAAAAAAGAAAACATTGGAATCACACAACCTTCAAAGTTCGAATTTAGCCAGGATATCTTAGTTAAATAGAGAATATCAATTAAAATCTAATTTTTTTCTTTCGTCATCTGACCTCTTTTATCCTGGGTGGCCCTTCGATTGTCGAAAAATCTTAACACTCTCTTTTCCCAACATCTAGCAAGCACTCATGTGCATATAAATTAATTGATATTTATGATATTATTACCATTGTGTACTTTTAATTAACAGTCATTGTTCTTATGTAAACATAGCGGGAAGTATGAAAAGAAATAATAAAAAATACGTAAAAGAAACTTATCTTTTTGACCGCAATTTTCCACACAGAGTGAGTTATAAAAGCCGCTGGAGCAGTTGTCAAAAACTTTCGCTTCATCAACGATTTAAGATGTCAAACTGTTTATTGCATTTTTATTCTTTTTTACACGCCAATAAAATTCTTGCCTGCTAGAACGACTTTTATGTGCTTGATGCGGTTGCGTTAAATGCACTGCCTTAAGTTAAATTTTTTTTTGAGATATTTTTAGTCAACGAAAATTGTGGATTTACTATGTAGAGTGTTTTTAATACGACTTTGCATTGAGCTTAAATTTTTAATAGCCTTAAGCTAAGTGCGGAAAGTTAGACAGTAAATAAGAGTCACGACTACAGAATAACTTCTTAAACCATCAATAAGAAATATCAACATCAGCAGATCCTTTTATAAAGTAAATTTAACTGAAAGAAATTATGCTAAATTAAACGGAAAGCCCTAATTGTGGTTTATTGCAATACATAAAAGGTGATTTTTCGAGTAGTTGCTCTTTGAAAAGTTTTTGGAATAGAAAAAATTAATTAAGCGTTTAGTCCGAAGTTATAAATTATCTCCGATAACGCCAAAATTTTGATTTGTCAGGACAAGTAGTTAGTCTATTGTTTAATTACACAACACAACACAAAAATTCCAAACAAAAAATCACTTATCCCAGCCGAAAGTACTCGATGAGAGGAGAAAAGTAATTTCTGGATTTTGCTAGATTGGTTGCCGTTCGTTTACACGTCGGCATAAAAATATATTAAGTCGGAAAAATTTCATCTTCATGCTCAAAACCCCAAAAATGTCGAAAAAATTTCCACTTTTTCACCGATTTTTTCCGTTTTTCGACTACAGCTCTTGAACTATTGAAAATTTTACCAAACAATCCAGAAAAGAAATGTAGACTATAAAATTATAAACAATTTTTTAGTACATACCAACTTCATACGATCACTCCTTGATACGGATTTTGCCATAAAAATGTGATTAATTTTAATTTTTTTTTTTATTTTATTATTTTTATTGAGCAAAAGTTTAAAAAAGTTTATCGGGCATCTGTATTGGTAATGCAGCGGAGTCAGTGGCATTATATACTTTTGCTTTGCGTTTTTTCTAGTAATTTCTTTGGTAAAATTTACGCAAGCGTAGCACTTGTCTAGATCATGTACCCCGGACGTATTTCTTACCCACAGCATTGGCTTGACATACCGTAAACATACATTTCTGTGATGCAACCACCCCAAGAGATTGCCATTATATAATGAACACACCGTATTTGGCGTATGTTAGTCACCACTTGTATCCTCTTCACCGAAACAGAGTTTATATGCGAGTTTAAAATCATTAGAAAATAAATTTTTTTCGTTCTTGTTTTCCATGTTTTGGCTCTAGTTTACCACAAACGTAACAGAAACTATCTAATTTCGAGCATCTTTCCATTTTCAATCACTCACTTCAATCACTTATATAAAAAAGTAGAATGACGTAATTAATTTTATTGTAGAAATTGAAATCGTGGTAGTTTTATTTTTTATTTTCACTTTATCTATTTATATTTTCGATCTAAAAATCAAAAATTTACCATATTTGTTTTCTGACAAACGGTACAAACAAAACAAAATCAAAAATATCATCAACTTCTAGTCCAAAGTCCAACATGTAACAACAACTTGAACAACATTAGTATATACATTTACTTTGTTCTTTCGTAAAAAAAAATAACAACAACGATTTTGACAAATACGCATTTATTTTGTTGTTTCGTATATAAAAAACGAAAAAAAAAAAATTGCAAAATCCGTATCAAGGAGTGGTCGTATGAAGTTGGTATGTACTGGAAAGTTGTTCATAATTTTATAGGCTACTTTTCTTTTCTTGATTGTTTGGTAAAATTTTCAATTGTTCAAGAGCTGTAGTCGAAAAACGGAAAAAATCGGTGAAAAAAGTGGTAATTTTTTCGACATTTTTGGGGTTTTGAGCATGAAGATGAAATTTTTCCGACTTAATATATTCAGCATTTTTGTTGGTCGAGTCAAGGGCTATAACTTTGCTGAAGACTGCAAATAAAAATTCACAGCATTTTTCGAGCTATGGCCATGCGAAAAATAGAAGAAAATTGCAAAAAAGTGCTCAAAATCGAATTTGGCGAAAAAACTATAGAGGCTCATAAAAAACGAACGGCAACCAATCTAGCAAAATCCAGAAATTACTTTTCTCCTCTCATCGAGTACTTTCGGCTGGGATAAGTGATTTTTTGTTTGGATTCAAAAAGTTGAATATTGCGTCACTGTGTTATCATTGATTTTCTTGAATGCTACCCCTCTTTCACCTCTGTAAATATTCGTAGTCTTAAACTGGATACCGAAATATGCAACTATTTAGGCAATTGGAATCAATATTTTTTGGGAGTATGTAATTGATATAAGGAATTATTAAAAAAAGACTAAAAGTTGGAGAGACTAATAAATTCATTATAGCAAGGTTTATGTAGTTTATATAGCAAATTAATATTTGTGTACAACTAAATATTTTGAACGTATTTTTCAAGTATAATACCCAGCTAGCACAGATTTTGATTTGTAACAAAAATCTGTTTTAATTCGTAGTATTCCAGTTTTTAAACAAATTTAGTCACAAATGGGTTGTATTAAAGTTTCAAATAAGTAATTTGTAAAAATCATTCGTTTTGTTGCAAATAAGTTAAACTATGGTGTTAATTATGTTACGAATGAACTTGTAATGAAATGAACTTGTTGTAAAAATGTTTCATAAAGTCTTGGAAAAATAAAAAATTTTTCCGTTAAATTAACATTATTACAGCATTTCTCTTTATAGCACCTGTAAAAAATGTTTGTGTATTGTAATTGTAACAAATACAGTAACGAGTTAGCAATCTAGATGCGACCTAGTTTCTTTATGTTTATATTAAGTTATATCAATGTCACAACAACTAAATGTTCAAAACTTCGGTTTCAATACGTTTTTATTAAGTTATAGGGAAGTCACTACAACTAAATGTTTCCAATTTTGATGTGACGCACTAAAATGCCATAAGCAAAATATAAATTTTATTGTTCAGAAAAATTCTGTGTTGCTAGTCAATTTCTTTGTGTAGGCTTCTATTACCATGTAATCCATTTTTGTTTTATTTTTCCACAAATTAATAACCAACTTTATTTACACAAATAACATATATAGGCCAAATATTGGCAGCATTCAACGAGACTACCAAATTTAACAAATTTTTCCTTAAATGCTAATGTATCATAGTGAAATTATGAGAATTTGTTTTGTTGCAATAAGGTTGAAATGAGGTTCTTATTCAGTTACAAGAACATTGGAAATAGTCATTGCAACCTTATGCTGTATTGAGGTTATTATTCAGTTGCTACAACTTTAGGAAACATTATTATAACTCAAAAAATGCAGTTAGGAAAAATAACGTTGAATTAAGGTTTTTATTAAGTTGCAAGCACATTGACAATAATCATTGCAAACTTGTGTTGTATTACGTTTATTATTCAGTTGATGCAAGTTTAAAAAACATAATTGTAACTTTTACAATTTCGCTTGATATAAGAACGATGTATTGAGGTTATTATTCTGTTGCGAGAACTTTAGAAAAAAACATTGCAACTTATATAATGTAATTAGTTGCATGAACGTTGTATTGGAGTTATAATTCAGTTGCAAGAAATTTTGAATAAAATTGATGTCAGTAAATGCTGCATTAAGGTTATTATTTAGTTGCAACAACTTTAAAAAAATATTTATAACTTTTGATATTTAGTCAGTTGCAAGAACTATGTATTGAGGTTATTATTCAGTTGCAAGAATTTTGGAAAAAGTGTCTAAAAACTTCATACTCGCCATATTTGATTATTTTTTCTTCACTATGAATTTTGGTAGGAATAAATATTTTATATTTATATTTTATATACGTTATATATATTTTATATACGACTTTCTTTAGTTTTCAGTATTTTATTTTAGAATTTTCAGTGCAATATGACACTAGGAACTTAAAAAAATGTATTTGCCTGTATATTAAAGATTATTACAAGGAAATTAAAAACTAGAAATATTTCTTATTTCCAAATTATTGTACAAATTTTTATTTTTTTGGTGGCGCGTGAGTTTTCTAGAGGTTAAACACAAACATTCATCGACAAAAGGGCCTTTGTTGTAAAATTTAAGTGTATTTCATTTTTATTTCATTACAATTTGTCTTTGACTTTTAAAGTTAACTCCAAAAAATTATCACTGGTTTAATGAAAATTATATTAAGGAATTGTGTATGGAAAACTTTTTAAGAACTTATTTTTCAGTTAGGAATATTTAGGTCATCAGTACTACTTCCTTGTTAAAAAATCTGTCATTATAACAAAAAATAACTTCAATAAAACAAAATATTTGTTACATTCACGTTATTTTACCTGAATTGTAACGTAAGAATAACACAATAAAAACTTTTTTGGATATTTCGAGTATGTTTCATCTTGTGGCGTGCAAATTAAGTTTATAACAACAACACATTTATAAAATTATTATAACATATTTTTAGCCTAATTGCAACCTAAGTTGTTACATAATAAACGTAAAATATCTGCTTTTTCAGTTGTAAATACGTTGCAATTACGATTTATATCTGCATTGGCGACTGTTTTGCGACACTTTTACAACCTTTTTGTGCTAGCTGGGATATGTATCAAATATTTCATTATTGTAATTAATAACTAAAAACTATTTGTGTTTTCTTTTTTTCTAGCTTATTTCTTTGGCAGCAGCACTTTTTTGTGCCACAACAGAAGCCAAGCCCGCTGATATCAGTGATGCTGGTGTCGAGTAAGTAGACAAAAAGCAAAGAACATAAAATTATATTACTAACCAGCATATGCTTGCTTGTGCTTAAAAAAAAAGAAGCTATTTCTCTCACTGTATCTGCATTTGATTACTATGACTCTCTGTATTTGTGCATTAAAACATAAAGCATGAGCTGCATGTTGTTATTGAAAAAAAAAAACAAACAATATACATTACTGTCTTAAATTAAAAACGTGCACGATTTT
This sequence comes from Dichetophora obliterata, assembly GCA_963920525.1. Classification (NCBI taxonomy): domain Eukaryota; kingdom Metazoa; phylum Arthropoda; class Insecta; order Diptera; family Sciomyzidae; genus Dichetophora; species Dichetophora obliterata. The sequence goes on from OY986438.1 coordinate 185,220,993, forward strand.
GTAAAGAAACTAGTTCTAAAAGATACATCAATTCATGTCAGTGTATTATAAGAGCAAGGAAAATTTTATGAGGTTCAAAGAGTAGGTTGGGAAAAACACAAGCAAACATGCACGTCTAACACATAAGAAAAACATATAACAATTAGAAAAAAAACAACACAATTAGAGCAATATAATATTTTCAGATATTCTTAAGTCTTAACACTCATTTGACAAATTGACAAATAAATTTGACAAACTAGCAAACACACACATACATGCATAGACTCACACACACATATTCCCAACTTACCTTTTTGATTAAAAACAAACCTCAAAAAATTCTTACTTATGCTCATGCTGCAAACCTTGCTTTAATATTTTGCTTACAGAATACAAAAACAAAGACTGATTAAATTTCCCGATGATCTCGAAAGTCAACAATTCGACTCGAATATGGCGACTCGAAAAGATGACGAGGCGAAACGCATTTTGCAAGAGATCGCCAGGATCAATCAAGCCTTGGGCTATGTAAAAAAACAACCAGAATCCGCAAAGCTGCCGCCCATATTGGACTCAAGTCAGTATCTCTTTCCAAAGCCCGCCTATCACCCGTTCCATGCACAAAAACACCAATTCGCGGGCAGCAATGGAGCAACTTTGCTTGTGCCCTCCATAAGATCGTTGAGTTCGGAACGAACGAGGGGACAACAATTGGTTGGGATGGAAAAGAGACCAGAAATAAAAATCGGGAATAAAAAGCAAAATAGTCACTTACAACAACAAAAACTGGTGCAGCAGCCAACCACATTTACTCATTTTGCGCCAACTCAATACTTTTTTCGACCAAATGAAGTTTATAGACCTGAGTCCTCTCGGCTCGACGAACACTTTGCCATACCCGTGCGTCTCTATAAACTTAACAAGGAGGAATACCTGCGCAAACATGCACCTCAGGAATATCGCGTCAAAGGCTACAAAATCGTAGGTGATGTGGACCATTTTAATGGCAAAATCAAGTCAAAAGATGGAAAAAAGACTACGCCAAAATATCACCTCTTCTTTCTGCCACGTGAACTGGCACTTAAAGAAGATATTTCACCCAACCATGATATAACAACTGAGCCTCCAAGACAGACCACAAAAACAACCGAAAAGCCTCAAGAATCCTCGCGCGAAGAAAAACTGACTCTACCGCGTCCCTTTAAGAACCAGTTGAGTGCTTCGACGTCCACAAGCGGCAATGTTGCTGCCACAACGAACACCTCAACAGCAAGCACACAAATCATACGAAAGCGTATCATTGCAAAGCCTTTGAAGCAAAAGGAACCCAATGTGGAGGCGATTGCTTTGCAACAGAAGCCATCCCACGCCAACAAGGGCCATCATACCACCCTGTCACATATAAGAATTACACCACCACCAACCGTTGCAGCCGAAACGAATAACGAAAACCAACCTGTTGAGTCTGCTGGGAGTCAAGTTCAAATCTCCGACAACACCGATAATAGCCACCATAGCAGTGGCAGCGGAGCAAATGCCATCAAAACAGCTTTCCAGAATATCTTTAAATTTCCCTTCCGTCATCAGACCCAACCCACTACCGTAGCTACGGAACACCCAGTAGAGCTGCAAACAGTGCCGTTGCAAGAACAACCTACAAAAACTTTTCTATCTGCACAATCGTTCTTCTCCAAACCCTTTCTATCTCAAAACTTCCTGCCGCAAAATACTTTGCCCCAATCCATCTACAACAATCAGCAGCAAAATAGCGATTACAATTGGGATGATGAGGATGCTAGCAATGGCGCTCTATCAGAGCTGGAAAATGATGAGTCCACCGAAAAGCATGAGGAAAAACATATATTTGCACATGCGCACAAACATCAGCAACAAACGCAGAAGGAGGCCCTCCGACAGGGCGGCATAATTATACAACGCTTGAAGGTACGCAAGGGTGGTATTGCCATTGCGGGGCCCGGCGGTGTGGCTACAGCTGGCAGTGGTGGCACGGCCATTGTTGGTCCCGGTGGTTATGCTTTAACACATCCACGTAGCTTGACTATAGCAGGACCGGGCGCTAAAGTGATAGCAATACCGTCTAGTGTTGATCTGAGAGACGCTCTGGAGCGCACGGATCTCAGCACGAAAAGTTTTCCGCGTGAGGGTAGAATAGTTGCCACGGGACCTACGGTGTATTATGCTCCTGGCACAGGCATGGATGCGGGTATGGGTACGGAGATGGTAGTCGATATTTAGGCTCACAGAGCTTTACTCTGAGGGCGCTTTTAGTAAATTTCAATTGTTTTAGATGTAATTTAATTTAAACCTAATGACTGCTGATTTTATTTTAATTAATTGTAGTTTTAAGTTAGTTTAAATTGAAGATACAAATTTTATTAAAGTTAAGTAAGGATTTAAATCGCATAAAATTTGGAAAAATTTAAACAATGTCTTCTAATTTAGTGCAAGTCAGGGTTTGCAAAAACATGCATGTGATGAGCATTAATACAATATTAATCATATCAATTATATTTATTTGACGAACGACACATTTCGCTTTGCACAGTCGTGAAGAAAACTATAGTAACGCTCTTTAATTAAATGTTCAGAGCAATCAAAACTTGTTTATACATCTTGAATAGTTTTCTTTCAGAGACTGCGCTCCTCAAATAAACAGATTTGAACAATGCTCTCTGCTTTTCAGTTTTTTAATGATAAGCTCAAGGTTGATTAATATAGGATAAGTAACTTGAGAGTAGCCCGGTCGAACTGTCAGAATGGATGAAAGGAAATCAGGAAAAAAAAAACTGAATCTGTATAATATTTAGCTAGCAGCTAATTTGTCAGCTCGAACAAAGGCGAAAAAGAGTGCTTTGCTCTCAAGTGACTTAACCTATATTAATTAATCTTGGATAAGCTCATTTCAAAAGATTTTTGTACTTATTCAAAATTTAGAAGAACTCTTAAGACGGATTCACTAAACACCTTCAACAAGTTTCTTGTGACAGCTTTCTTGCTCTCTCTGTGAGAAATGCCGCGGGTCGATTCACTGACATGTAGAAATTTCCGCAAGTTTTCTGTTGTTCTTAGTCAAATTCAATATTACCAGACGCAATGATTCTTTATTTTGAAGCTTCAAAAATATAATATGCCAATTTTAACACAAGAAACTCCATTTTGGCAACACCGCGCAAAAAGATTGAGTGAGAAAATTTAAATTAAGTTAATCAAGGCACAGATTAGGTTAGGTTAGTATGGCTGTCTCAAACGAGACACACTTAGGCCAATGAGGCCCATTGTGATACCAATTTTTCCTATCTCTATTTAAACCAGTTTGAGCTGTTTACTAAGCCTAGGATTCGGTAAACCGAAAATTCTAAGAGTTTGTTAAGGTCATTGGAGAACCAGTTACCTAAGTGGAAGAAGCGTTTTTGAGCCAGCGCTGGGCAAGTGCAGAGAAAATGTACTGTAGATTCTTCCTCCTCCACATCTCTACAGCCTCTGCAAAAGTCGTTGTGAGGTATGTTCAATCTTTAAGCGTGTCTGCCAATAAGGCAGTGCCCTGTGAGGATCCCTACCATGGTGCTGATTTGGTCTCTTCTGAGAGAAATTAGTTTTTTTGAAGGCTTAGGGTTGAGTTTTGGGCCAGATTTGCCACGTTATATTACACGTGTTACCAGCTGACCATCTGTTGTTGGTTTTGATGCCAGATAACTCATGTGTAAGGAGTTAATATGTAGTGAGAGGAATATCAAGACTTGCCTTATCTATAGATAGTTGTTTGGTATCTGTACGAGCGAGTTCATCTGCTTTGCAGCTACCTTTAAAGTCCTTATGTCCAGGAATCCAGCATAGAAGGATTTTGAGCTGCTCTGCCATCTCGTTTAGAGATCTGAGGCAGTTAAAAATTGTTTGAGATGTTATTTCAACAGTTCGTAGGGCTTTCAAAGCGGCTTGACTGTCAGATAGTATGCAAATATCCATGGAAGATATCTCATTCACCTGAAGCTAAGTTAACACTTCATATATAGCAGCAATTTCAGCTTAAAATACACTGCAATGGTCAGGAAGCCTGAAGGCTAAATTAATGCTATATGCTTCTGAGTAGACTCCTCGACTTTCTTTGCCATTTAGTTTTGATCCCTCAGTAAAGATCTCAATGACATTGTGAGGTGAACGGTTACCTATTTCCCACTCTCCTCGAGAGGGAATGGATACATTGAACTTCCTCTCAAAGGATAGTTTTTGTGTGATGTAGTCAATGAACCATAGTAGGGAGAAATTTTCTAATGCAAGAATGTCCTAGTGTACCTTCTTTTCACTGGGAGGTGGCTTCTAGGCGGAAGGCTGTATTAGCGGCAAAGAGTATCAAGGCAACGAGAATGCAGTAAGTTTTTGTTACTCTCTCAATGAGCGTGGAGAGCGATAGAGCCCGAAAATGTTCAAAACTTCATATAAAAAAACTTTCGAAACTTGCTGAAGGTGGTCAATGAATCCGTCTTTAAGAACTATTTCTGCATCGTTTATTTTCTTTTTTGGATCGGAGAAATTCCAATGGAGTGGTTTTGGTTCTCCTGAACCCCTTTTTTGAACTTATTTTATTTCGTCAGAATGCATACTCAAGACACACAAAAAATTTTTAATGTTTTTTTCTTTACAAAATATTTTGAGACGATATTCGTCAATCGATATTTCGTCATTTTCGAAAATATGCTTTTTTCAAACGTTTATAAAGAACGTAGTATTCATGGTATTCACATGCATTTTAGCTGATTGAAAAGGTATTAATACACTAGTTTATCTTTTCTTTCCATTGATATCTTTGGCGTTAGTTACAAAGGACTTAACCTTAATCGGTTCTTTGTGTAAATTTTACAAACTTTACAACTTCAAGCTGATATATCTTTAATATAAGTTATTAAAATCGAGCTAGGATTTTGGCTCAACGTAAAAATCGTATGCAAAGTTTATGTTTTTGACGTTTTTTTTTCACGCTAGACGTCGCTGCTAATCTACAGGAAAAATTTCCCTATAAGCGCGCCAATGTCACTGATTTCCTGCTTTATTGTTAATTTTTGTTTCGATATTTTTCCAATTTTTAATTTTTTTAACTAACTGAAACCTGGCACGTTACTACCACGCCCCCTTGTGTGACGCCCATAAAATGTTAGGAGTAAACTGTGTATAAATTGCACGTGTGAGTTGTGGTCGAATACCGAATTCCGAGGCTGTGCGATCTATAATTGCAAAGCTATTCGATGTAGCAAATTTGGGTTCTTTAGGAAGAGCCACGCTCCCTTTTCTAATGCAGAAATCATCCTTGTTATTCGTTTAATAACTTCCTTTTTATAAAGCTAGATGGGCGGAAAAAGTAGGCGTGGCTTAAATTACATATATAGTGACCGACACTTGGTCCCATTCCATCTACATACCAATTTTCACTATCAAAACGTGAACATCTCAGGAATGAGCATGATTTCGAAAAAGTGGACGTTGGTATATTGCGATCATAGTAAACATATGAACTAAACTACCAAATTTTAGTTTTATTTGATCAAAACCGTCTCGTATATAGAAGTAAGATTGATGTGTGGGCGGTAAAAGTGGGCGTGGCAGCATTTATATATAGTTCACTATCAAGATTTGTACAACTCAGGAATTGGCATGATTTCGAAAAAGTAAGCGTAGATAAAGTGCGGCCACGCCCATTTTTAGTGCAGTTGCCGATAGTAATCATCTATGTGCAATAAGATTTTAGTTTTTTGCGATCAAAACCGTCCGATATATAGCATTTCTTATGGTTTGTGAAAGTCAGCGTAAATTTGGGTTGCATGGAAAGCACCACGCCCCAATCGACACCAATCTTCTCAGGAGCACTCTCAAATTTTTAATTTTCCTGAAACTTTTATAGAGATCGGTTCAGAGATTTTTCAGTCTATACGTGACGTACATACATACCCACATTTAATTTTTAAATTCTTTTTTATATATATAGCTTTTTTTACTCGATTAATCGATTTGAAATTTTTTTTCTTTCAAATTGAATAAAATAATGAATAAATGATTACTTTCAACGAGAAAATTGCAAGCATTTCATTCATTAATTAAAATATTTCCCTTGAAAAAAGTGTGTAAAATTTACACGTAAGGAACTTATTCGTTTCTAGAAATAGGGGACCGATGAAGGTTAAGTAAAAAAATTGGAATTTTGGCTTTTGATTGGGTTCTAATCAGTTATTTCTGCTCTTTCGATTGCTGTTAACAACTTTGGTGTAGTAGAATTGCATACCATTTCAATTAATAAATTACAAAAAATACTTCACCCGGATTTACAATTAATAAAACAATCTTAAATTTGAATTTCCTAAATTTATATTTTTTTTGACTTAAGTCCTTTGTAACTAACGCCAAAGATATATCGTATGGTGTGCTTTATGGTTAGCAAAACCAAATTCTGGCAGCCGATTTTTAGTAAAGTGTACGCCAGAGGGAGCTCCAGTTCAAAATTCAGGATTTTCGAAAACTATTGTTCTAAGGCGCCCTCTGGCGTACAAAACCCACGCAATCTTACTGAAGTTTTGTGTCGTGCACAAAAAAATAATATCAAAAAAGTCTAGCAACAACGATTGTGATAATGATGGCTCTTTAATACGAATTTGCCTATTTTTAAAATATTCCGTAAATACATTTGCAATGTCTTGTTGAATTTAATTTTTTCATATGCGCTTATTTAATATTTTAGAAGTTTGGTTCCAGTTTTAATTGAAATTTATTGCAAATTTTTAAACTTCAGTTAAAACTTAAATTCATTTTCAAAAGAATTTTATATTTAATTGTTTTACTTTATTAATACATTTTTTTAGGCACCACAAGCACACAGTTGCACACATGTAATACTATTTGGTAGTACATTTTTTCTTTCCGTCAAAAATTATTGTTGTTACAATTTGTTCGATTTACTCCAGTAAGATTGTGTGTGTTTTGCACGCCAGAGGGCGTCAATTAAGCAATAATTAAGTTGAAAAAAGACCTTTGAATATCGATTTCTCAATTTTTATATATTTGTGGCAATCAGTGTTAGTAAAACCACTCCATACGATTATCAATGAAAAGAAAACATATCAACACCTTTCGAATAAGCTAAAATGCATGTTAAAGCCATGAAAAGTACATATTTTATAGGCGTTTAAAAAACATATATTCGAAAATGACGAAATATTGATTTTTTGGGATCTCAAAAGAGTTTGAAATGAAAAAAAATTAAAAATTTTTGTTGCCAAAATATGTGTACGATTAGAATCCTTATATTTTGTTTATCTTTGGTATGCATTCTGAAGAAAAAAAATTACCACCAATGAATATTGAAATAAATAAAGAAGCAACTAGAACAGATGGCAACATCTATAAATAGCCTACTGCTTTGAAATGTCATATGATAAGCATTCCTACAATTCAAAAGAATGAATTTCTAAATCTGCGAAGTCATATACTAATTTAAACAGTGAGCTTAATCACAGCTTAATCACTCAAAGACTACTGAAGAGGAAAATGTAGCGATTTCCGAAACAGACTGTCTAGTCAGCTAAGTGATTGACTCTATACAGAGTTGTTGTTGTTGTTGTTGCCTTCTTAAAAAATTTACTTGATCTAAAGCTCGCAATTTAATTCATGTAATAATTTAATAGATCATAAAACTAATTAACTGAAAAAAAATTACATGAAAAAACATGATTTTTTGGTCAAAAAAAGGGTTGAGAAGAATCTAAACAGCTTTATTGTGATTTCTCCGATCCCAATAAATAAATATCTTTATAGAGTTGCCTTAACTTTTGAGTCTGTGTCCGGCGAAACCTCAATATTGATCTTTCCATACAAATTACACAAAAAAATAATGTCGAAAAAAATTCATAAAAAAACTGATCGCTGGAGTCAAATGTATGAGCTGGTCCTAATATTTTCTCACTCCTAACATTTTGTGCGAGCATACTACCGTGTACCTGCCACCCTTTTGGAGGTGGTCCTATAAATAAAACACAAAAGATTTAGAAAAATTTAAAAATAGTACACAAAAAAAAATGTAAGATCATTAAGACAGGTCACAAGATAATGCTCGAAAACGAGCCAAATCAGATAAAAACTACCCTATAAACCATACAAAGTAAAGTACAATGGTAAAATCCTTTTAAATCCCACAAAAATTTATCTAATGATTTTGAGTTTTGCAAACAAATTTTAATCTTTAATATGCACTCTCCGTTTAGAAGTTGGTAAAATTATATGAAAGTTGCACCCACCTGCCAAACAAAGTAACGTCATCAAAAAGTAATAGTAAAACCTTCATAAATTCCACAAAAATTAATCCTTAAACTTGCTTGCTTACACAAGCTTTAACCTCATATATTCACTATGAGTATAAAATTTGTCAAAATCGAATGAAAACTACCCTCCCATATAAAGTTAATTTCTAAAAATAATAAAAATCTCTTTAAATTGGACAAGAAAACAAAACAATGTCTTAAATTTTTGCAAATAAGTTTTAATCTTGAATATGCATTCTACGTGAAGAATTTGCTAAAATTTTATGAAAATGGCGACTAGCTATAGTTATGAGAGACGTCGCCATTATAGCAAAGCCTTCATAAACTCCATAAAAAAATAATAGTTCATTTAATTTAATTTATAGTCAAAATAAAAGTCGACTCCAAATTTAGTGCAAGCTATATATTAAACAACATATTATATTAAAAAACTGTCAAAAATGCTTATACTAAAGTTAGAGTCGACTTTTACTTTGACTATGATAATGGGCCTATGTATTCAAAACGCAGTCTGAGTTTGAACCCAGTAGCGGATGGAATATATTCCGAATATATGAAGCATCAATTACCTTGTAATGACCACTACTTCCGACTATATTACCTTACTATGCATAAAAGGCCTTACATTTAACATTGAATGAGACAGGAGGTAAGTGATCGCCTCTCTTCAGCATTACCTAGAAGTTATGGAGTAACATACTACTTGTATTAAGTTATAAAAATCACTGCATTACTTTTCCTTGTATGCTACATTACAGGTAATGAGGTATGAGTTAATTACTTCTGCTATATGCAGACGCATTACTTTTTGAAAAAAGTAATGCTTCCTTACCTGGTAATTTATTCTGTATTAGTTCTATGGTATCCACTGGCAAATCCGCTGCTGGGAAATTTGAAAAATTTAGATGAAAATCACATCCCAATAAAAGTGATATTACCAATATAGTACAACATTCAAAACTTCGAATGCACTAAAACACGGCAGTGTTCTAATAAATTTCAAGTTTAGTAATTCATTACTAATTATAACTTCTATTGAGTTTCAAAAAAAATATTTTTTTGGCATTTAAAAAAACACGTTTTTCCTAAATGCTTTAGAAGGTGAATTTCTTGTTTAATTTAATAATTGGTCTTTAAAATTGGTCTTGTCGGAAGGTTATTAACAACTTATTTCTATTGATTTGCTTAAAACTGTGTACAAAATTTTGAAGCTACTCCAAGCAAGAGTTTGCAAGAATCTCAAAATTTGTGTTAAAGTGACCTCCGGCGCACAGTGGCCGTAGAGCAGACCGTACGGAAACCATATTGACAATCACTGAGCAATTGGTTGTGCTCCAGATAGTTCATAATGCGGCCTATACACACTGCAACCAAAACATTAGTGGAACTGCAACGTATTTTTAATACTTTGTATTTTTTAAAACGTTTGACACACACTCTGAGATGGTTGCAGCAATCCATTTTGCCATGCACTCTGCAACACAGCAACAACGCAGCAATAAACAACAACTACGACCAAATTATTAAACGATTTTAATTTTGCTGCAACCTGAGTTGCAATCGTCAATGAGTTGTGCAACTTTGACACACATGCTGCGACTCCATCGTGATATTTATCAAAAACTTCCAAGTTACACCTTCAGCTTTGTTTTGGTTGCAGCGAGTATAGGGCTCATAAGGTTAAAGTTTATTACGCTCTCTATAACCTTGGAAAAAGTAGAGCATATCGCAATGGGTCGGTAGTTTACAGGGTTCGTTGCATCGCCCTGTTTAGGTACCGGCTGGACATTTGAGACCTTCTAACAAGATGGAAATAGTCGTGTTTTGTAGGGGATGATGTAAGAGATGATGAAAAGGTTACGTAAAGGCCGAGCCAGTGAAGAAGCACACATTTTAAGTACAATTGCCGGTATGCCATCAGGACCAGAGGATTTATTTATGTTCATATTTGTATGGATCCTTTTAACTGCTTTCGAAAGTAAAAGGGTGTCAATATATATAATGACTTGTCGTAGACCAAAAAGATTTGAGACATTAGTTGAAAGTAACTATATGAGATCACATACACAAATATTTTTAAATCCGCCCACAACCACGCCTACCTGCAATAAAAGACAAAAATTAAAAACACTATGTTTTTGTTATTGAGCTTTTATAAAAACCATTCCCTCAAAGTTTTTGTGTAGAATATGTGTAGAGTAAAAAAACTATATATTTTATGCCACGACCACTTTCCACAAGAAATGCTTCAGTGCACGTGATTTTAAAATTTCAACTTCTATAAGGTATAGCATTTAAAGGGCTGACTTTAGTGGTTGATTTTATTCAAAGATATTATTTGGATGGTTTTTATGGAAAAAGTAAAACAAAAACATCTTAAAAAAAGCTGACCATTTCATTATTATTAAAAAAATAATAGAGTTAGCCACTTGAATTTTGCAGAAAATTATTTATGGTTGTAGCAAAATCTTACAAATTTAAGAGCTTACTTTTTGGCAGTGTGTTAAAACGTGCGCAAGTTGTGTAGCATGCATGGCTGGTATATTGGAAAGCAATGCCTAAAAGTATACTAAATAAAATTGATAATGTACTAACAGACCTATTCTGGTTGTTAGCTTAACAGGAAATAGTTAAGGAGCTCTTGTTAAGCTGATTATTATGTTATGTAAATGTTAGTATTCTTAAAAATCATTAACATAAAAGCCTTAAAAGCTTTTAAAGTTCACCATGCATGGTGAAAATCTATATGTCTATTGAAAGAAGAGATGTGCGATATGAACAGAAGCTTCGAGTGCAGCTTGTGACTTTGCAAGCGCTAGAAAAATTTGCCACGGCTGCTGAAAGATTTCATTATCAACACTTAAAATAAGTAAAAAATTATTCCATTTTTCAGTTTAATGTATTTAAACTCAATAATATATTATAATTTGTATTTTTATTAATTTCACAACAATTTCTTATCTAAGCACATACATTTCATTCGTTGTTAAGACTCTTTCTGTTACTAACAATATTGTAAGGAAAAGAGCTTTTAAATTTGCAGCAGAATACGAAACCTTAACAAATTGTTAATATTAACTATTTTGTTAATGTGGTGAGCTTAGTTAAGCTGCCAGAATGGGGCTGTAAGTCTTAAGCTTAGAATGCTGAAGGAACGAAAAAGAATTTCCACAAGAAATGCATTGAGATTTTTGACAACGAACAGGTAGCGAAATTTTTTTCGCCAGCTAGTACGCTGTAGAAGCGAAAATTATTGCTATGCTGCCAAATTTCCATTCGTGAGTGGAGAGTTGAAATATCAAAATTTCGCTGTCGATTATATGCCCGTACATTTCATTGGCGCGGAAATTTGCCATTCAACAATAAAAAAAATAAGCAGTAAGTATGTTTAAGTGTTGAATTTGTTATAAAACCAATTTATTGTTGCATTTTTATAGTTTATTAATGTGTAGCCTTGCTTTTTATAGGATATAAAATTGCAGCAATAAAAATATGAATCTGTGAACCAAAACAGCAAGTGCTTTTTCTCCACACAAAAATTTTGACTCTACACCAAAATTTCGCGTGTAGAGTTATATGCCCAAAAATTTTCGTTCCTACAGCATACTAAGCTTTACGACTGAAAAAAATTCTCGAAATGCATTTAGTTTTCGACATGTGTTGTGAAGAGAGCAAAAAAGTGCTCACTTTTGTTTTTTGAAACATTTATAAAATATAAGCACTTTTATTGCTGCAATTTGCTAATACAGTTATATTCTGCTAACAATTAAATTTTGTTCTTTTTCTTCATATTGACCTGCAAAAAAAAATTATTTACACATAAAAAATTAAAAATAATATTAGAGTATGCAGAAAAATTTTCTAATAACACTTTAAGTAGTTAAAAAAAACTAGAGTGCAATATTTTTATCCGTTTGTCTGTAATAACTTTTTAAAATTACCAATTTTTTACGACATTTTTTAAAAGTTTGTACATATGTCTCAAAAAACCTCTCTGTTTGAAGCAGGGACCGTAACTGTTATAAGAGACATCGAAAAAGTTAATTTGAAATAGTTATTCAGCGACATTTTTTAAACAAGCCTGTCGAAAAATAACAATTAAAATTAAACTCTTTTAAATAACAATTAAATCTTTACAATAAAAAATAGATCTTTAATTAACAATTAAATCTTTTAAATAACAATTAAAATAGTTATTCAGCGACATTTTCTAAAAAAGTCTGTCGAAAAATAACAATTAAAATTAAACTCTTACTTAGAAAGTGATTTTTATTGTAGGGCTAAAATAAGCAATTATTTCGGACTTTTATTTTTTCGGCTAATTTAACTGTTATTTTCCAACTTTTATTTTTCAGTCAAAAAATAAAAATTAGTTTCGGACTTTTATTTTTTCTGTCTTCTAAAAAAAAATCATTTACGGACTTTTAATTTTCTGTTGGAAAAAAATCCTTTTTGAGTAATTTTTTAGATATTATAGTTAAATTAAATTTTTTTGTTAAATTTGAGTAAATTATGTTGTATATTTTCCCTCCGATGTTGTATATGTTTTTTCCGAAAACCTCTAAAAAAACTTTATACAGAATAAAAAAAACAAGCCCATTTTTCTTATGCTGGCTTTATAAAAGATGATTTTTTAAGCATTTGGTTTTTGAAAATTGGGAAAAAACCAGAAAATTTGCAATAGTGAATGAAATATTTATTTGGAGCATTACATCAAAGCCCGCTCAAAATATATTACTTCAGCGTCTTCCTTTACTTAAACATTTTTTTTGTGTGTTGTGTATTCTGTATAAAGTTATTTTTAAGAGGTTTTCGGGAAAAACAATTATATTTAGGGAAAAAATACAACAAAATTTACACAAATATAAAAAATGTCATTTAACTACAATATCTAAAAAATTACTCAAAAAGGATTTTTATTTCCAACAGAAAAAAAATAAAAGTCCGTAAATGATTTTTGTAAAAGACAGAAAAAATAAAAGTCCGAATCTGTTTTTTGACTGAAAAATAAAACTTAAAAAAATAACTGTTATGTTAGCTGAAAAAATAAAAGTCCGCAATAATTGTTATTTTTCCCCCTGCAATAAATCACTTTCTAAGAGTTAAATTTAAATTTTTTCTGTTGAAAAATAACAATTAAAGTTTGATTTTAGGAGTTTTTTGAATATCATAACGAATTTGAAAAAATATTTCTATGTGATAATTTTAATAAAGACCTCATATGTCTGCGACATCTGCAAGCCCATGATTTTTTAAAATTTTTTTTTTATAACAATTATTTGCGGTCCCTGGTTTGAAGCCGTCTGTAGTTGCCTTCCTAAGACTATTCTTAAACAAAGTAAAGAAAAATATTTATTAAAATGATTCATGAATTTTGGTATTTATTTTCACTTTTCAACCATGTGCAACGTACTTTTATCTACAAAATGGTTATAAAAGATTATATAGTTAAATTCTTTTATAAAATTAATCAACAAGAAACTATTTTTTGACGAATCATATTGAATTCGAATATTACTTGAGTTCATAAAAAAATATAATGTATAAAATAAGAAAATTCAGACAGCAATGTCAATATTTGGAAATTTCACACATTTTGTCTGAATGAATCATTTTGGCGATGGTAATTTAATATCAATACCTTTCCAACAAGACCATATTCATTTAAATTCAATAAAAAATGCATTCCAATGAGTATATATGTGTTCTGTGAAAAATGAAAATTTACGAGCAAATATATATTATTTTTTTTTTAACAGAAAGAGCCTTTAAGAAAATAAAAAGCGCACTGTACAGAAAAAAGTAAGTTACTAAATAGTACATATTTCATGGTTGATGCGAGCAATAAAGCAGACACAAAATGTTTATTACTCTTTGGTTTAAACAAGTAGGTGTATCAGCGCAATAACGCAATAATTAAGTGCTTTAATTCAACAACGTAACACAGCGCTATTAACCATGCCTTGAGTAGAAGTCAGTGGTTAAAAAATCTGACAATTTCTAAAGCTGGCATTATCTTTGATGTTCGATTATTTTCACACTTGTATAGAGTTATGTTTTATATGTTTGTAAATAAGTACTAACCAAATTTCAGAAGTTAACATAATTTATGTCTTCCAAAATTGTAGCATGGTGTGCAATTGTTGTAAATTAACCTGTATTTAATCCTTAATTAATTAATCTCAACCTTAACAAACACGAAAAAACCCAAACAACGTCTGTAAATATTATCTTAAAAATTTATTTTCCCCTTTCTCTTGGTTCATCTGCACAAATCTGAATTATATATCAATCATCAAAAACCATCGCTTAGTCATCATTGGCAAACCTCTAGCATACAAGCCTGGCCATTCCAAATGAATCACGTATTAATGCAACATCCAGAAATCGATGTAGAAACAGTAAAAAATGCTGAAGTACAAGAAGACAAGAAGAGTGACAAAATAGAAATAGAAAATTCTGTTGAAGATTTACAGAAACTACCGGAAATTAGGAAATTTCAAGAGCCGAATTTTTTCAAATTCGTGCAACAACCAATACAAACAAAATTGCATCAACTACAACAAATACAGTTCTGGCAACAACCACAGTTTTTGCAACAGCCAAAGTTTTTGCAACAACCACAGTTTTTGCAACAACCTCAATTTGAACGCTTTTCACCACGATTCCAGCAACCGTATTCCTTTGGAGCCTTAACACCGCCTTTTGGCGTGTTACCAAGGTTACCAATTGTACCAAGGGTAGCAACAACTACCACCAGTACCACAGAGAGTCCAACGAAAAAGAAACAACGCGAACCTACAACAGCTAAACCCACGCTGAATAGCAATAAAAAGCTCATCATACAAACTTCAAAAATTCAAGATGCCAAACAGAAGGAAACCGATACTGAATTTTCCCCGATGGACTTTCGCAGTGATGCCCATTTGTTGGCAGGTGTACGCAAAATTAATCCAACTTTTGTTATAGAAGACATTGTACCGGTTCCAGGCAAACATTTTTACTCGACCACGAGCTCAGAGAAATTAGTTGGAGTTGTAAACAAGATAGCTGCATCTGACGCACCAAAACTGAACCAGATAGCATTGCCAACGCCAACCATTAAGTCTAAGAAACGGCTAAGTTCGAATCAAAAACAAAAGAATCCTAATAAAAAGAACCAGACTCAGAATAGCGGAGTTAAAGTGGAGGCCACTGGAAGAACTGCCACCTCTGGTAATATACCAGAAATACCCTTCGGCACCTATTTTCTGCCCTATTTATCACAAGCCCAGCTGGGAGCTACAGGAAAAATAGCCGCTTTAATTTTGGAGCCGCATTCGAAAGCGGTGGTGGGAAATGGTGGTACTGCTATATCGACACCTATCTCGCGTGCCCTGCTGAAGAAAGGTGTGCCAACTAATGTCTACTTCAACCCGGAATCAGTTGCTATTGCAGGAGTCGGGGGAAAAGCTCATGCGCAAGCTGATCTGGAGTTGGATTTGCTGAGTCGACGAAGATAGACTGACAATGATTAGCAAAATAATGAGTGCCTGAGTGTGTATGGAGTTTTAAGAGCACTATTATAGCTTGCGTTAAAGCAGAGCTTTTAAGTATTATTATGTTGATGATTTTGCTCAAAGATGAGAGGTTTTAACTGTAGTGACTTTCAAACTTTAAAGTGCTAAAAAGACTTTTATTCAAATTCTTTTTTAGTTTTTCTCTGATAACTCGATTATTGTCGAAAAGGAAAAATAGTTGTCAGAGACATTGATGTCATTTCAAAATAAACGTTTCTGCGCGAAAAGAAATGTGTATAATTTAAAAAAAAAATTTAATATTATTGTGCCGATATTTTAAATTTCAATATTTAAAACATATTAGTATTTTTATTATTAAGACCTTTTTTTCTTACTTGGCTTATAAAAGGAAATTTTATAATAACACTTTTTTAATTTTTTTAAATATCCACACGAATGCTTAAAAGCTCTTCTGCATAAAACGCTGTACATAAAATTTTAAGACTTCATCTATGCTTTAATACAAATAATTAATTTATCGCTAATTTCCTAGTGTTATTTAAGCTTTTACTTACTGATAATAAAGTCAGCAGCATTTAATATAAAATCTTATTTCTTTACTATTTTCAGTAGATTTTGCGTAAATAGCTTTTTCCTTTCAGTGCTGTTTATACTATAAATCACGCCTTTGTACACTACAGTAGCTTTCCAACATTTTCTATTCACTGCAGTTCTGTGCTTCTCAAATATTTTTTGCACTAAATAAAACTTAGAAATATTTAGTTGTTTGTTGTATATGTATTTAATTCTACACCAACTCCCAAATTCACTTCTGTAGACATAGATCCAACGATCCCATTAATTTTGAGGAGCACTCTTTACCCTTCTATGGTGGTCTCAAGGGTCAATTTTTGCAAGTACAAAAACAAGGCGATGGCTCTGTTAATACATATGTAGTTTCAAAAAACACACCGAATAGTGCTGTCACCAAGGCTGCCAACGTGAATAGCAAGAGTCCAGCTGGCAATCGCAAATCCTATCAAGAAGATTTCAATAAGATTCAATTGGCTGCTGCTCAACTTGTTGCCATACAGGAAATGGCCAAGCGCAAGGGTTCGTTTAGTGCCGCTGACAATAAAGTCTATGCCAATAGTTTGTTGGAGTTGGGTCATGCAGCTCAAAATTTGGCTACCTTGCAGCAAACGGGCAAGATTAAAGATTTTGGCATGTTGCTGCAGCTGGACTCTTCCAAGCCACAGAAGCAACAATGGATAAGAGACGAAGACATCGCTGGACATGGCGGTGAACAGAAGGAGGAGGAGGTAACTGAACAAAATTTTAGCGAGCAAGAGCTGCAACCCATCAATACCGAAGATCCTTATGAGGATGTTTCTGATAGCGTCGCCGTATCAGCACCCAAGAAAGATGCATCAGTTGCCGAGGCCAAGCCAGTTGGTGAGTTCTTACAGAAAATTGCTTTGTTAGCTCAAATTAAAAGCTCGCTCACTTTACTCTCCTTGCAGGTCTCTCAATAGCCGGAGAAGGTGGTGTTGCCTCCTCGAAACCCAATGCGGTGGCTCTCACTGGCCGCAATGGTCTTGCGGTTTCCTCTCCAAAAGCAACCGCTATTGCTGGAGTTTCTCCCGAAGAAGCTGCTGCTTACAGCATCTCTTTGCCAAGTCGTGATCATCTCGTTATCAAATCTACACTGCCTCTTCGCCAGCGGGCTAGCTATGATGACTACGACTATGACTCGGGTGCTTTCCGCACTGCCATGACCCGAGAGACACCTTTAAAGGGTTTACCAGCGGTGCGTGTTGGATCTGTGAAGCCTAATGGCGATATTGTAGATCATTCAGATTTCATCAGCCAGTGGAAGCTGGCCATTGCTGAAGATGCCACCTCTCCAATAATCTCATCTCGTTCTAACAATAAAGATATTCAAAAGCCTAACCAGGACGACAATAAATTGGCCTTCCATTCGCGCGATGGTCAGACATATTATTTATTTTAAAGATGATCTAAAAGCGGGTTCAAAAAGCATACAAAATTAAATTGTGTTTTTATTTTTAATAGATACGCTCATATGCAATGTATTGATTTATTTATACAATAAAACTTAACAAAAAATATAAAATAAAGAGAGAGAATAAATTGATTGAAAATGTATTAGCTTAAATAAAAAACATCGAATTAACAAAAGTAAAAAGTTTAAGAGTTGATAGTTTTTCATGTCTGAAACATGCTAAGAGATTGATGGGGGAGGGGGTGTATTACATTAAAAAAATGAATTGGTAAAAATATGATATTTAAAAAAGCAATATTTGACTTTTTCACGCAAAATTGGTTACATTATTGGAGCGAGCGAGCAAAGCTCCCGTGGAACAGCTTGTTTGAAAAATGTTATACAGAGCATAACTTCTAAATGGGTTGACCGATTTTAAAATTATTTTTTCTTAACTGTTCTACGCCTCTAATATCATTTCCTAACGAAGCCAAAATTTTATTTAGTTTATAAGTTAGTTGAAAAAATATTTCCATATGTTTCGTTGTCGTTGTTGTTCGCTGAATTCACTTTGCTTCAGCTTACTGCTTCTCAGTGGCGTAGCCAGGATTTACCAAAGGGGGGTATAAAGAAAATTTTATATTATGTTAAAATATATATGTAGAACTTTCGAAAATAAAACGCGCTATAATTTTGCTATTATGCAATTAATAAGTTTGAGTGCTAAGTAAAAAGTGCTAAGTTTGACAAATGCACTTAAATTTATTTTAATGTGACCAGTTACATTTTTTGTTATCGAACTTGTTCCGTACATGGCAGAATAACCAGGTAGATGCACTAGAAATACGCTCTCTCCGACAACAAAACAATAACAAAGGCGTAATTATAACGTCAGCTGTTTTGAAATTGTTATCTATTTTTACTTACTTATTTATTCAGTTTTGACAATGGCTTTTCTGGACTGCTTATAACTGCTTCTAGTCGCGATAATTCGAAAACAATTCATCAATTGTTAGCTTCCGTTCCAGCATGATAAAACTAGCAAACAATTGTCGATTTCATTTAATAAATTTTATGTTTTCCAACAGCAATTTCACTTGTCAAAATATATTTTGACAGTTTAAATCAGCCGTACATAGCTACACAAATAAATTGGTTACTACACAATCGAATAAGTAGTCGAATGAAAATTATATTAAAAGTAAACTTTCATTTGCTTTATTTAAGGCCAAACTACAATTAATTATGTATAATATCTTAAAACACGGCTCATTTTATGAAATTTTTAAGATTTTTGTTTAGTTTTTTTACATGTTCATACATAAAATCTGGGTACTCAATTGATTTATACGGTTACAATTAAATTTTACATCCCTATGGCTGAACGAATAAACATAAATTGTCAATATAGACATTATAGCTACGCCAATGTTTTGCTCTCTCGTTTTTTGCTCTCCGAATTGCATCTACCTGGTTATTCTGCCATGGTTCCGTACGCGTCTCGTTTTCAACTGTTCGTTGTTCATTTTTTGCGTTTGTTGTCTGTGTCGTTTCGTCCGTTCATTCGTTACTTTACAGTGTTGTCTCTTTAATAGTGTTGTTCGCTTCTTGTCAAACGTCGCGTGTCAAACGTCGCATGATCGTTCGTCAGTCTGTCAGGTTGATTTCCCACGTAAATATATATATATATATATATATACACATATATATATATATATACATATATTATTTAAGCGTATTTTGATGCTTGTGCGCTCCTAGCGAACAGTCAAAAAGTAGTAAAAATGTACATGTAACATTAATTATTATTGCATTAAATAATTAAGTCAAACCGCCTTGGCTTTTTAGATAGCTCATTGAGTACCTAATTGGCATTAATGGGCACATCTTTGTGTATTGCAAGGGCAGCCAGTTAGTTAAGTCAATTCTAAAATTTTAATAGATAATTATAGCTTACTACAACTGTTTAACAAACAATTTCAAATTCTAAACTATACCTGTCCTGTTGAATTTCTTAAGTAGGTCTTTATTCGCTTCATACACGAAAAGGTGCTCAGCCGTACTGGTTGACACTGGTAAAGTTTCTAACATTTTCAGCAAGGTGTTTACTTCTGGACTTACACGTAATTTCTTAGACTTGCTTGTAAAATATGATCGTATATCAATTTTTGTTGAGTTGCAAAAGTATGCTAACAAATTCGAAAACTCGAAAAAATCTAGTGATGTGCTTAAAAATTCAATTTGCAACCGATTTTTTCATAACATACGCAATAGTGTTGCCAACTTTTTTACTAGTTATTTACTACTTTCAGGTAGCAGTGGTATTTTTTAGGTACAATTCTACCTTTTACTGCACATTAAGGCCCAACCAAAATAGACGAATCGAGACGATTGCAACTTGCCGAACGTCTGACGAGTTGAGACGCTAAAAGTTTAGAGTTAAAGGAACAAAACGTATGGACAAGCTGTCAATTAAATGTAAATTTGGCAACATAGCAATATTTTTCGCTTCTCCATCGTACTAGCTGTCGAAAAAAAATTTCGCTGCCTTTTCGTTGTCAACAATCTCAATGTATTTCTTATGGAATTTTTTTTTGTTCCTACAGCATACTAAGCTTTAAGCAAAAATAACATTCGGTCAATTGGATGGGTTAAGATAAAATTTGTTAAAAAAAATAATAAATGCGCAGTGCTAGCAATTTACTGTTCGAAATGTTTTTATTCGAACAGTTTATGTAAAAAATTTAGTTCCATTTTTTCAAAATTTGTAATATCTTAATCTAAGTAGGTAAAGGGAGGGGACATATCCCCTTTATCCCCCGTAGCTACGCCACTGCTACTTCTTATTGCTTTTGTTGTGCAAACAAAACAAATTTATGTATCTGTCAAAAAACCGATCGACATGGAAGAACAAGTTCTTGTTTGCTTGTCGGTGTACGATTAGAAAGTATCAATAATAGTAAAAAGTGCTAGTGTTCAGAATAGTTCGCAAAAATTTTTATTAATTGATTATTAATTTTTCGTTTTTGCACCTTTTGTATTGTAATTTATATTAATCTGATGAAAATTTATGGAACCATTCAAATTTCTATACAAACATAACAAAAATACATACATATACAGAGTGCCCAGTGTAAGAGTACGAATATTTACTGAGGTGAAAGAGCTAGTCGAGTGAAGCAAAAAATCGTATGGAAGGGGCAGGGGGTTGATTTTCGCACCCTTAAGCGTTACAGGATCAACTGTTATTTCATGACTTTGATGCATACTATTGTTCACGGTTTAAATTGCTGCTGCCAAATTAGAAAAGCATCAAAGTTTTTACTTAAATAAATTTTATTTCGGCTGCAAACTATGAAAGAAACAAATAGTTTCAGCGGCAGCGAGCGCTTGGTTTTTCAGTCATGCTGTAATTTTGGAACATTATCGAAGCCACAGCAACAGCAAGCTATCGCATTTTGAAGTCGTCTTCTTGCTGTTGCTGTTGCTTTTTAGCATTTTCACATCTTCAAGCAGGCTTTACAGCAGCAGCTATCGATTTTGGCATGCGGTGCTGCTGTATGCAGAGTCGTGCTGTAGCTGTTTGCACTCGCTATACGGCTGCTATTTATTGCTTGTAATATTTTTTAACAGCTTCAGCAGAGAATGATGAATGTTTTCATGTTAAAAGTAAATATTTATAATGTTTGCTTTCTAATTGAATTTATGTTTAACAGGATTCAAGATAAAATTCTTCTATATTTCCAGAAATTTTTTCAACCCGCAATGCACAAAATTTGTAAGAAACTATGACAAAACTTTTTACATAAAAATCATTCATCATTCTTTGCCGATGCTGCTAAAAAAGGGTACGTAGTGCTGTTCTTCGGATATTTCAATCAACTGCAGCCAGTTGGAGATATCCCACTTTACGGGAATCCGAGGTCAGGTGATGTTACCGACACTCAAGGTCAATTAGTCTATCGTCAAATAAGCAAAGTGTTCGTATTAAACCAGATAATGAGATAAATTCGACCAGAACAACAAGGTTTCAGGGAATGTTTACTAAGAGTTTCATTACAAGAACTGACTCTACAAGACTACGACCTCTTATCGACCACGTTCAGTCAGCGTTAATTTTTTTCAAATTAAAATGTGTTAAAATTAATCTCGAAGAACGCTGAAATTGAAGAATATAACATTGAGAAGCTCAGAAATGTTGGCAATAATGTAACAATCATCAATGCTTTACACAATGACCCACGAGCGTTGTTAGCCTCATCCGACGAAACCCAAAGTTATATATATGTAAGAGTGCACAAGTTATTTTGAGGCAAAATCTTTTTACTTCAGGTGGTCTGTGCAATGGCAGCATCGGTGAGGTATTCGATATTCTTTATAACCATTGCGAAATTGCCGATTTATAGAAGAAATTCCTTTGTGCATTTTGGTCTAGTTTCCCAATTATTCTGGACTAAAATACAACAACTCTAATGTATTACCTATTCCTCCTGTTGTAGTATCATTTAAAAAAGGATCAAACAATTTTACTCGCAAGCAAATTCCACTACAACTTGCTTATGAGATTAGTATTCATAGATCGCAACACACGATCAAGCAGTTGTCGATATTGGAGAAAAAGAATTTGCATTAGGAATGGCATATGAAGCATTCTCAAGGGTTCGTAGTATAAGTGGACTTTTTATCAAACCAGCTATTTCTTAAAAAAATAAATGGCTTAAAAAAATAAATGACAAGAAGGGGTTGGTTGAGAAACGCCAAGAATTAAATAAATGAATGAATATGCAATAAATTTAAATAAATTAAAAATTTTTTGTACTAAAATGTTTATGAGATCAGGTAAGTTTATTCATTACGCAAATCTCCCTAACAATGACAAAACGAAATATGTCAATTTTTTGAGACAACACAACATTATGTCTTTACTTTTATTGCTTTGGGAAAAGTTTTTTAGAGCGAGCAACCCAACTTAAATGCATCTTTAACGTACTAATTTTTGTAGCCAGCTTACGCGTTTGCTAAGCAACTGCTACTCCTAGTTATTATTCTTAAATGTGTACTAAAGCTTTTATTTTTTTAATATCAGAGTAAAAATTGTCACTATGGCTCCATTTAATTTATACTTATATTTTTATCAAATAAATTATATCTAGCTTAAGACCATTGATGTAAAAACTTTAATTTCCTTTGTCTTAAAATTTTAATTTTAATACAATTATAAATAAATAAATAAATAAATAAATTTTGAGAAAGATGTCATATTTTTTACTTTATTCTTTGTAGATAATTAAAATTGAGAATTCTTTAATAGTTTATTCGAAAATGTAATTGTACGAATTTATTTCAAGGTTATTTTTCATTTTCGTTAGAAGATTTACATATATTAAAAAAAATTTATACAAATAATTTTTTAAAACTACGAGTATTCATGAAAAATGAATGATGGAACATTTAGAGTTTAGAGCTGTGTTAAGAAAAATAATTGAAGCTTTAGATGACGAAGATGTAAATCCAATACACTTTATGAAAACAAACCTGCTGATTTCAATTTAGACTTTTGAATGCAAAAAGAAAGAATATCAACAATTGATGTTGCAGAAATAAATTAATTTTATATCGAAATATCCTGCTGAATGTAAGCAATGCTGTCTTTTATTTGATAATGTAAAAATCTTACAGCAGCAATATAAAATTGAAACGCGTTGTTGCAATGGTGAAGAGGAATGAGTAAATGGTGTTTTTTATTGAGTAATAAAACTTTGAGTTAGCATCATTGCTTTATTTGACCACCCATTTTACAGCTGATAGTTGTTTTTGTTTAGTTTGCTTTGACATTTTATTATGGATCGACTTACACCAGAGCAACGCGTGCTCTGGAAATTTTTTGAAAATTGTGGAATTTTTTAATCAAAATAATGGTTCTGCTCGTCAAAACTTATCGTGCACTTCGTCCATTTTATGGCGTACATAATCGTCCTTCAGAGCTGCTAATTCGAAGAACAATAGATCGTTTTCGGACCACATTTACTGCTACTGATAATGTGCATCCCGTGAGATGCCGAACAGTGCGCACTGAAGAATCTGTAGCCGCTGTACAGGAAAGCATTGAAGATGATCCTAATCAATCAATTCGTCGCCGTTCTCAGCAACTGGGGTTGTGTCCTTCCACTTTATGGAAGATTTTACGAAAATATCTTGGCTTAAAACCTTTCAAGATTCAACTTGTGCAGGAATTAAAGCCAAATGACCATCGTCTGCACCGCCAATTCGGCGAATGGGCTGAAGCACAAATTGATATTGATTTTGAAATTCCATGGAAAATTTTATTTTCCGATGAAGCCCATTTTTGGTTGAATGGGTACGTAAATAAACAGAATTGTCGTATTTGGAGTGAGAAGAATCCATAAGCTTTTGTCGAAGCACTATTACATCCACAGAAAATTACTGTTTGGTGCGCTTTATGGGCTGGCGGAGTCATTGGCCCATATGTCTTAAAAAACGATGAAGGTCAGAACGTTACTGTCAATGGCGAACGGTATAGGAACATGATTCGAAGTTTTTTCGTACCTCAATTAGCTGGCATTAATCTTACTGATATGTGGTTCCAACAGGACGGAGCCACATGCCACACAGCGGGCGCTACAATTTACTCAAGGAAACTTTTGACGAAAAAATAATTTCACGAAATGGCCCAATTAATTGGCCCCCAAGATCGTGCGATTTAACCCCATTGATTTATTTTCCTTGGGTTAATGTAAAGTCACTTGTCTACGTCGATAAAACACAAACAATTGAACACCTGGAAATCAAAAATTTTGTGAAAATTGGTGTTCCAGATTGTGCCTTGTACGCGTCAGCCGTGGCGGCCATATGGCCAAAATCATATTTAAGCATTAATGACATAAAATTGTTTATCCAATAAAGCTCATTTTATTGATATCAAAAATATATTACTATGTTTTATTATGATTTAAACTTGTACTACTCTATAAAAAACACCCTTTATATGGCTCCTAACAAAGAAATATATACAAATTGACAGTAGCTAAAAAAATGATGCAATCGCTCGATTTCTTACCTCACTGACAAATCAATTTGCAGATAAAAAGAAAAATCCGAGGTAAACGGAAAAGTTAAATTAAAAATAAATTTTTTTTTATGAAAATCAGAAATGGAATGCTGAAAGAAGAATATAACAATTAAAAATTGTGTGTGCTAAAAAAAAAAAAAACGGAAAAGCAATTTAAAATCTTCCTTAATATTTTAAAAAAGTGCATTAAGTTGTAAAGACCTCGAAAAGAAACTCTGTTACCTGCATATTAAAGATGACCGAATTAAAATAATGAAAACACTAATTGAAATATTGAAGAAATCTGGTATAACTTTTAAAGACCCAAAGGAATGGAACAAGAAAGAAATATCTGTGGAAGATTTGCTTCGGATAAAATAACGAAGTCTTCATTCATATGCTGTAGTACTTTAGGAAAGTTCTTTTTAGCAGAAAAATTAACTTACGGAAAACTTATTTTTAGAACTCACTCAAAAGACAATGAATTGACCTTTTTAAAGGTGTATTAATGAATCCACCCGATTTATCCAATACCAATTTGTGCGCGTGTGAAGCTGAATTGAATGCATTAAAATTTGAGTACAATTTTTTTAGAATTTCTAGTAATAAATCAAAGTAGGTTTTTATAATCAATTTTGTAATTTATTTAATTTGCATTTCAATGACATTCAAAAACATGAACATAACTTTAAAAATAAAAAAGTTGTTTGTACCTCATACATTTAACTATATTGAAAATAAAATAATAGTACTTTTTTTAATGAATTAGAAAGAAAAAAATTTTAAAAGATGT
Source organism: Dichetophora obliterata (assembly GCA_963920525.1). Classification (NCBI taxonomy): domain Eukaryota; kingdom Metazoa; phylum Arthropoda; class Insecta; order Diptera; family Sciomyzidae; genus Dichetophora; species Dichetophora obliterata. The sequence continues at coordinate 185,246,659 of OY986438.1, forward strand.
TCGAAGTGTACTTCATTGTTTTGAATGCATGAGAGTTTTAATTTTTTTTAAGGTGCAAAGAAAAATCAATGTTTTTCTTTTTGTGTACTCTAAGCCAAAATAATAAACATCAGTGCATCAATTCAACACATTCAATTACAGATTCTCCAAGAATTTCGAGGGGGATTTGAAAGCCCCCTGAATCCACGCCTGTCGCCTACTTATCCTAAATATTTTAAAGCCTTATAGAACAAAAGTTGACTTATATCATATCCATTATAAGCAATAATAAAATTTACATAAAAAAAAAAATTTGGGACGCTATATAAGACACATCGGGGATGTTATACACCAAATAACACCCCTTATTGCCACCACTGAATTTTCGTTTGACATTGAACCTACCGCTCAAGGTTGCCAGCCAAAATTCGTAACAATTCCCACGAAAATTACCTTTTTCCCAAAGTCACATAAATTAAATACCACCAATATTCCCATGGTAAAGGTAAACAAAAAAATTCCCACAGTAATTAAAAAATACCAAAAAAAATCCCACGATCATTTAAAATTACCACAAAAATACCACGCGTTTTAAAAATACAACCAAAAATCCCATATGCATTTAAAAATCCCACAAAAAATCCCATACGTATTAAAAAATGCCACGAAAAATCCCATATGTATAAGAAATTTTAAAAAGTTTAGAAATACCAGAAATTTTTGCATTTAAATAAGCAGAAATAAATAGACACGTCGATAGTTAAAAATTTTGCATTTATTGTCTTTGTTTCAAAACTATAACAAATAAATAACCCAAGTAGAATTTTGCGACCACAGGTTACTTAATACACATTTTTTACATAACGACGTTGCAGAGATACTGATTTGGATAATATTTTATGGGAAAAGTTTGTAAAAATTAATATTTGTAAAAATTCCTATTCTTAAATAAAGCCTTCAATGTGACTTTCCTTTTTAATACTATTTTACCACTAGGTCACGGAATGTTATAACGATTTATCAAGTTTTACCTTTAAAAAATGCATCACTCAACTATGGAATATTAACTTTAGATGTTATCATTTTGTAACGATTAGATAATTGCGACCCAAGTGTAGGCTCTTTCTTGAATGGTGGAATGGTGGCCGCAAATTATTATTATATTTTCCTAACAATAAACATGAAATTGCTTTTATATTGTATTGTTAAGCTTTTCAACTATGTTTTATTGATTGCTTACATCAAAAACTATTACTGAAATTTGTGTACAATACTTTCTTCACAAAACTTTTTAAAACATTTTCTATTAATATATGAAATTAAAGTTTTTTCCTAAATGACCTCTATGTTTATTATGTTGACTTTATATGATTTAAATACAAATTCTAAATGTTTGATAGTTTAAATCATACTTGATTTTAAATACAAATTCTAGTTGTTTGACAGTTTAAAATCATTTATCGAGCTTAAGGTCAAAGTTAGAAACAATTAATTGTTCTAACGAATTTTTCTAAAGAAACAACAACAACAACAAAGTTTTTTCAATATGAAAGGAAAAAAACCACTAGCAAATTGATTTTATTGTACAATTTCTGCGTGCTAAACGCGTCATCAGAAATCTTTGTGATTGCCCGTGCAAGCGCGTAGACGCACTGCACCATCGGGGCGATGAGATTTTGAAGCTTCAATTTCTCATTTTTTCCCTTAATTTCATAATGCCACATTTGTTGTTGTATTTCTGTTTTACTTTAGTTTCTATGCCTATATTATATGTAGTCCAACAGCCTGCTGGAATTCTGCACTAACAAAGCATGTTTACTGAAGTTGTTTTTAGAATTTTTTTTTTTTTGCTGATTTTGTTTTTCAGCTGTTTCCGTTTGGTCGAGCTCTACCATTTTGATTAAAGTTTTTTCCTAAATGACCTCTATGTTTATTATGTTGACTTTATATGATTTAAATACAAATTCTAAATGTTTGATAGTTTAAATCATACTTGATTTTAAATACAAATTCTAGTTGTTTGACAGTTTAAAATCGTTTATCGAGCTTAAGGTCAAAGTTAGAAACAATTAATTGTTCTAACGAATTTTTCTAAAGAAACAACAACAACAACAAAGTTTTTTCAATATGAAAGGAAAAAAACCACTAGCAAATTGATTTTATTGTACAATTTCTGCGTGCTAAACGCGTCATCAGAAATCTTTGTGATTGCCCGTGCAAGCGCGTAGACGCACTGCACCATCGGGGCGATGAGATTTTGAAGCTTCAATTTCTCATTTTTTCCCGTTTAGCACGCAGAAATTGTACAATAAAATCAATTTGCTAGTGGTTTTTTTTCCTTTCATATTGAAAAAACTTTGTTGTTGTTGTTGTTTCTTTAGAAAAATTCGTTAGAACAATTAATTGTTTCTAACTTTGACCTTAAGCTCGATAAACGATTTTAAACTGTCAAACAACTAGAATTTGTATTTAAAATCAAGTATGATTTAAACTATCAAACATTTAGAATTTGTATTTAAATCATATAAAGTCAACATAATAAACATAGAGGTCATTTAGGAAAAAACTTTAATCAAAATGGTAGAGCTCGACCAAACGGAAACAGCTGAAAAACAAAATCAGCAAAAAAAAAATTCTAAAAACAACTTCAGTAAACATGCTTTGTTAGTGCAGAATTCCAGCAGGCTGTTGGACTACATATAATATAGGCATAGAAACTAAAGTAAAACAGAAATACAACAACAAATGTGGCATTATGAAATTAAGGGAAAAAATGAGAAATTGAAGCTTCAAAATCTCATCGCCCCGATGGTGCAGTGCGTCTACGCGCTTGCACGGGCAATCACAAAGATTTCTGATGACGCGTTTAGCACGCAGAAATTGTACAATAAAATCAATTTGCTAGTGGTTTTTTTCCTTTCATATTGAAAAAACTTTGTTGTTGTTGTTGTTTCTTTAGAAAAATTCGTTAGAACAATTAATTGTTTCTAACTTTGACCTTAAGCTCGATAAACGATTTTAAACTGTCAAACAACTAGAATTTGTATTTAAAATCAAGTATGATTTAAACTATCAAACATTTAGAATTTGTATTTAAATCATATAAAGTCAACATAATAAACATAGAGGTCATTTAGGAAAAAACTTTAATCAAATGGTAGAGCTCGACCAAACGGAAACAGCTGAAAAACAAAATCAGCAAAAAAAAATTCTAAAAACAACTTCAGTAAACATGCTTTGTTAGTGCAGAATTCCAGCAGGCTGTTGGACTACATATAATATAGGCATAGAAACTAAAGTAAAACAGAAATACAACAACAAATGTGGCATTATGAAATTAAGGGAAAAAATGAGAAATTGAAGCTTCAAAATCTCATCGCCCCGATGGTGCAGTGCGTCTACGCGCTTGCACGGGCAATCACAAAGATTTCTGATGACGCGTTTAGCACGCAGAAATTGTACAATAAAATCAATTTGCTAGTGGTTTTTTTCCTTTCATATTGAAAAAACTTTGTTGTTGTTGTTGTTTCTTTAGAAAAATTCGTTAGAACAATTAATTGTTTCTAACTTTGACCTTAAGCTCGATAAACGATTTTAAACTGTCAAACAACTAGAATTTGTATTTAAAATCAAGTATGATTTAAACTATCAAACATTTAGAATTTGTATTTAAATCATATAAAGTCAATATATGAAATTATTACAAAATTTTCTGAATTTAGATTGCGCTTAAATTTTTAAGAAGTTTTGGCTGTTTTTTACTGAAAATCTTCTTTCCCATCTAAATTAAGCTCCAAAAAAAATCCAAAACACCTAATATTATGTTGTACTCTTATATTTTTTAATAATTCTAATTATAAAATAATTTAAAATAATTATGGCTGTAAACAAAATTGGCAACTCTGTAATGCATTTATACTAAAATGTAATAAGTAACTTCAAAGTAATTTTTACTAAAACAATGTCGGCATTGTGTTGCACCACTTTCGAAAAATAGTGATCTCTGTAACGTAACCAATACATAACATCATGTCAATGTTGACACAAAAATAAACGCTACGACGTCGCTGCAACCCAAATATGGACCATCAGTTCCAGTTGGGAACATACAAATTGTTTCACATAAAGTTAATTGTTACACATATCACATGTTTTCGTCTTATATTTGAGATCGTGAATTTTATTTGTATGTATCCATTTAATAATTTCTAAAACGATAGTATGCTTATAAAAATAATATAATAAAAAATAAACAAAATAAAATATAAATATTGTTTTAAAAAATATTTGTGGTTTGTGAGGTGATAAGCAATTCATTTTAACACAAGATGACTTTTCAAAAATTTAGGTACTTATTTCTATTATCAAATAGAATAACCATAATAAAATATGTATACAGTTTTCAAAGATATTTGTGCTTTGTGAAGTAATAAACAGTGAATTTAACACAATATGATTTTCCAAAAAATTAGGCACTTATTTCTAATATAAAATAATGTCAGTGACTTCAAAAATAGAAAATAAACAAAATAAATTAAATATTAGTTTTCAAAGATATTTGTGTTTTGTAAAGAGATAAACAGTTAATTTCAACACAATATGATTTTTAAAAAATGTAGGTACTTATTTCTCATATAAAATAATATACATAAGTGAATTCAGAAATAAAAAATAAACAAAATAAAATATATATATATTTTTTATGGCAACTGTTATTTAATTTTGATTTTAAAAGATAATTGCTGATTATTGGATTCGATAAGTAAACTTTCAAATATTGTCTATTATTGTTTTGATAGTCTTATATATTTCACTTTTTTTGGACTTTTAAAATAATTTTTGTAAGCTTAACGCTTGCATGCAGAAATGTGGAATTTTCAGAAAGGTCAGCAATTTAAGCTTAAAATTTTTTTTCAGAAAAGAATGCGCTATTCGTTTTTATGCAATTTTGTGATGTCAACTTGTTCTTAAAACAAATACAGTACGACCTCGCTCAACGCAACCCTCGCTACACGCAACTCCTCGATAATCTCAACACCCAAATTGTACGCAAAGTATAAATTGCAACAAAGTGCAGACCAAAATTTCCCAATTTTTAAAAAAATAAATTGAATAAAATGAAATTATGTTTCTGAACAAAAATTTTTCGATTCACTTTAATTTGAATGTGTAGAAAATGCATATTTTTTTTTGGAAATAGGTCTATTGGCCAATATACAATTTTTCCTCGGTTTTTGCAATAACCTCAGATTTCGCAATTGGCTTGAATTTAATTGGTTGCGTTGAGCGAGGTCGTACTGTATGTAATTTATTCATTAAGTTCGAAGAAATGTACAGCGTAAACTTATAGCTTTACTCTACTGTATATATACGTCGATCATCTAATACTATGATTAAGATTTTGCTTAATAAAAGTGAAAAAAAAACTTTTCAAGAGAAAATTCCCAAATTCCCATGCAATTCAAAAATACCACGCTGAATTCCCACGCCAATTAAAAAATACCACGCTGAATTAAAAAATACCATGGGAATTCCCAAAAAAAAAATTCCCAAGACCAATTAAAAATTACCACGAATGGGATTTTTCCCACAATACTGGCAACCTTGCTACCGCTTTATAAATATTGTCATCTCTTTCTTCATCACACGCTTGAGTTTTTTAATGAAGAAATTATTAAGCGTAAAAGTTGTTGCATACACTCAGGCGAAGCTTAGTTATTAACCCACTTATATATTTATCACAAAAGAGTTGCATACTTTTTGATGCAAACTTAAAGTATTTCTAGTCTGCAGGGTTTAAAAACAGGATTTCTTGGATATCTCGCAATCAATAACAAAAGACTTAGGAAACAAACTTGATAGTTGAATAAGACAAATAAATACAATAAATTTTACAAAATACAACAAATTCAATGCGTTGGATTATCGTAAAAATAACAGTTCATTAATATGAAAAATCAAGAATAGCACAAACAAATTCTTTTGTATCTTTTTGAAAAGTATTTCTCTTAATTTAAGTAGATATGAAGTTATTATATTTATAAAAAAATGTCTACAACTTGGTTATTTTATTCATAAATTTAGGCTTATGCTTGAATAAATTTTCATTAGACAAGAAAAAAGTAAAACTACCAATGCTAAAATAAAAAAAAACACAAAGTTTATGATGTGCGCGCAACTTAAGCAGAGCCAGCTTACAATAGCAACAACGACAACGACAACAAACACTATAGCTGAGTTAAAAATATTATCTGTAAATTTTAACTTGACCATTCTTTAGCGTTTTGAGCTTGTCCAATACATTTAAAGTCTTAAGCATGAGAAAATAAACAAATGAAAAAATAACCATTATTTTTTGCTGGTACGTATTAACTAAAGCCAACTAGAAGCTTTATAATGCATTCTCTGTGGCGCATCTGTTGGATAATATGCAATGCTATGTTTTCTGCTAATGTTGCTTTCGGTTGTTGCAGTTGTCTTGTTACCACTTTATTTTTAGCCTAGAACACAAATGAGCCTCTTGATGCTTGATGCAAACAGCTGGAAATGTTATAAAAGGTCTTTTGCAGTGAAGCAACACAACAGTTTTCTTCAAGTGGCGGCAGAGTTAAGACTGAACAAAATTTTCCTTCCGGACTAGTTGTGATAACTTTTTGGACCGTTTTTGTTTATTGTTTCATTTTGTTTTTAATTGATAGATACCTTTATATTACATACATGTATATTTAAGAAATAAAAGTAGTAGAAGCATAAATATTCAACACAAGACTGAAAGCAGAAGATTGAAGAATTCAAGTGAAAACTACTAAGCAGCAACGAAACGAAAGAGGCGAGGTAAGTAAGGCTAAAGTTTTTAAAATGCTAGAGTTCAAAGTACTTTTATGACAATAATAAAAATTAATGTTTTTATTTATTAATGGTTAAAGCACATACAGCTTATTTTACAAAAAAAAAAAAAAAAACGACAAACCAATTACAAAGAAGTTACGTTGCAAGTTTTTTTTTTGGGGATTTGGTTAAAGTTATAAGGTTTTAACTGAAATTAATAAAGTTAATAAGTGTATACAAAAAATTTAGCTTGCAGACTTTTCTTAATGTCTAATCTTGCAGACTTCGATTAACTTTCAAGAGAGCAGGATAGAAGAGATGAGGTGCGGGTGTCTTATCATTGCATTAACTGTATGAAAATATTAATTTGTAAAGTTGCCAATAATTTTTATATTACTCTAAGTTAACCGAATTCTGAATCATAGTAAGAAAATACAATTATTTTGGTTTCAAATATTTCTATATTTAACTTAATTTAAATATTAACTTAACTTTCTACCATTTAAGTAAAATGGCACAAGTGGTAATTTGAATGAAATACGAGTGCGAATTGTTAATACACTCAAAAATTTTTTATTAGTAAAATTTTTACGAATGATATAAGTAAGCAAAATATTCGTACATTCTACAAATATCCGTACAATATACAAAGTATTTTTACTGTGATATCTTTACGAATGCATTCGTAAAATTTTTCTAATACCTAATGTAGTTTCTACGAATGTATTTGTTTTATCTCCCGTCCAAAAACAGAAGGAAGTAACTATAGTTACTGCCTTTTTCTTTTATTTCTTTACTATACCAAGTTTTTTGTGATATATACGTCTGTGTTTTCAGTACAATAGGTTTCTGGGCAGCTTTATATTCTCTTGTAATGATGATGTAAAAAAGAGTTAACTGTACAAATGTTTATAAATTACCAAAACAAAAGGCAGCTACTCGAGTGAGAATTTCAAATAAAAATTTAGAGTTGCTGCCTTTATTACTTGCATAAATGCTATAAATTAATAATAAATACAGTCTAACTGCAGTTGCGGCTTTTTATAATAGTAATAATTTTTTGTCGGTATAAACAATTTAATTCGAAAATCTTGTTGAATTCGTCGCAAACTTCGACCCTCAACTAAAACAAATTTGAAATAAATAAAATTCAAAAAGTACATTTGCTTAAGCTAGTGTTTAAAAATTCGAAGTGTCAAGTAATTTTTGGGATGAAATATCTTCAAGTAAAAGGTCTACGGATATGTGCAGTAATACACATCCTGAAACTTTTTAATCCTGAAACCTATCTTAAAACAAAATAATTTATTTATAATAAAAATAATATTAATAATAGTTATTTAGTAATTGTTGACATTCTTGCTGAAAAACTAATAAAAAAATCGTCTAAAATTGTTTTTAAAACTTTTTAACTTATTCGCTTCAACCTGTGCTGACTTTAAGCTAGACTTTTTGTAAGAACCACTCGATGAGACCCACAGGATGCAATTTTTCATATTTATTTGTTGAGCAAACTTGTTGGCCAGAATAATTGAAACAACTTTGCTAAACAAACCAATGTGAAAATCCTAATGGCCACCACGTGATTCCTCATACCAAAATGAAGTGGAAAGCGTTGAAACTATCAAATACAGAGAAAAAAGGCACTAAAAATCGCCTATTATTTTGTTTTATACTTATCTAAAGTTGGATAAACAGAAATTCTAATTATTTGGGTTTGAAAACTTTACATGCACATAAGGCAGTAACTCAATTTAGTGCCTTCGTAAATTTGTATTTAAGTATAATTTAAACAAAAAATACAGAAACAGAGGGCTGCAACTTTAAGCAGTTACTGTCTTTTGAGCTTTTATTTTTTTTTAAATATATGCAAAAGTCAAATATAGAAGGATTTTATGTAATAACTGCTTTACTATTAACATATAACTATTTTTAAGCTTACGTTAAAATAAACAGTACATTTGTTAATAATAAAATCTAGATTTTTTATTTGTAAAGTTATAAATTATAAAGGTCCAACAAAAAAAAAAACCTTAAAAGTTGATTTTCTCGAAATCGTAAAAAATGTGTGGCTGTCTTTTGTTATTGAACGGAAGTTATATACTAATGATATTCGTAAACAAAAATAAATCAATTCGTATTGGTGCATTATAAGAATATGTACATATGAAGGGCTTATTGCAAAAACATGAAAAGCCACATAAAAAGTATTTTGAAATAATCGACTCTAAAATTTTGAAAAAATTTATTTTTATATAAAAATGGAATTGAACACGGAAACTTTTACAAATAGGTTATAAAATTAATAGTAAATAGCTAATATCTCTTCAGTGGTTGTTGGCAATGCATTGAATGTATTTAGTCCAAAAAATTGATTTTTTAGATCATGTGGCTTATTACGTTATTGCAATAAGCCCTTCATATAAGTAATAATATTCGTAAATTTCTCGTACGAATAACTTCGTAATTTCTTTCATTACATTCGTAGTATTTACTAATACTTTCGTATTATTTACGAATGAAAAATAATATTAGTAGAAACAATTCATTCGCAAGCTGACCGCACGAATTATTAGTAGAATGTAAGAATTATTAGTAGAGTTTCAAAAATTGAAAACCGAAATCGTTCAGCCTTGTTTGTCCAACATCTACAGAACATAAGGAAGTGTACGATTGTAAAGTGACTGTAGCCTACTGGTAGAGAGCGTGGAGTGCGTCAAGCCCCAGGTTAGACAGAATTTTTTTTTTGTTATAGGACATTATTCGTAAATGTTACAAATGTATTCGTACAATTAAAATAAAATAAAATATTCGCAATATGTACTAACATATATCTATTCTAAGAATCTTATTCGTGACTGAAAGCTACGAATAAAATTCGTAGAATGGACGCAGTTATTAGTAACATTTACACACAAATATTTTTAAGTGTATCAATGACAAAGGATTAGACAACTTTTCATAGGGTAGGTAGTTTTTTATGGAAATTAATTTTAAGCAAAAAGCCTCTAATGAAAAATATTTAAAATAACATTTTTGCAAAACGTTTAATAATTTTATATCGGTGAAATATAAAAATTGAAAACATGTTTTTTTAATAATGTGCTTAAAGGGAAAACTAAAAATAAATTCGAAAAATATATTAAAAATTTATCGGTTACAAATTGTCGTCCGGGGATTCATATGCTCCATACTCCATTTTGACAATTTTGAGTTAATAGTTTATTATACCAATTTTTCAAATCTGCAATCCGTTTTTTGCTATCTCTTTCTAAAACTGAGATCTATTTTATGAGTCTATTTTACTCTATACCACTTTTAACAGATGTTTTTGGTTGCTTCCTGCCCCTTTTACAATATCATAAGCTCGAAATTGTATCATTAACTCAAATGGCGTATTGTGCACATAAGTCTCCGGACGACGATATGTTGGCTGATTTTTTCACCCATTTATAATTATTCCCCCATTTATATTATAATTCAGAGAAAATATGCGTTAGAGACACCAACACATTTTTCGTTTTTCTATTAGATCTGAATAGCTAATAAAATTAAAATTTCACACATTTTTAAAAAACTAGTGTGTTATTAAATGGTTAAGAGCTTCAAAATCCACAGTTTAACAAGCAAAGTAATGAACAAACTTCGACTAATGAATACTGATAGAGGAAAAAAGTATACGCTTGTCAGTTTCTTGCAATTTTACGTCTGAGTTATTTTTTTATAATTTTTAAACTTACTCTGAATTTAGCTATTAACAAATATAAGAAGTACGGAAACTATTAAAAATATGTGAAATTTTATGAGAACTGATTTTGTACAATATTATAATCCTCCAGTGCACTTTTAATGGGTTTTTCTGATTCTTTAAAAAAACGCTTAAAAAAGTTAACTTAAATGCAGTCGTAGAGAGTTAAAGTATTCTTTAAAAATGTTCCTTGGTAAAGTTAACTATAGGTATTTTTGGACAAGTTTTGTCTATAGCATACATCTACACGGTTAGAAATCTTGGAATAAAATAAATACAAGCTAAGTATTACAAATATTTTTAATTCAAAAAGTATTAAATTTAATACTCTTCAATTGATCACAACATTTTTTAATATATTTTGCTTTACCTTTTAATACAGTTAAAATATTACAACGATATTTTATACCCTTGGAATCAATTTGATAGTATTGTGATATTATATTTAATTTTTAGATATACTATATTATATTTCAATACAATTTTGTATTAAATTTGAATACATTTAAATATTACTAAGATATTTTATACGCTCTGGGATTAATTTGATTTAATACAAAACTTAATACAAACTGATTTAATACAAAACTTAATACAAATTTAATTTTTAATACCAAAGAAGTATTAAAACTTAATACAAACTGAGCATTAAATTTCAATACTTTTTTTTTTATTATAAATCCATTTTAATATTTGGCCAGTATTTAATTTTAATACAATTTTGCTGTGGTCATATACATATGCAAGCCCAAAAGTATTAAAATTTATTCCAAGATTTCTAACCGTGTATGAAGAAAAATATTGAAAATAATTATAAAATCTTTACAACTATACAAAAAATATTTCTTCCGATGATGCAGAGTAAACATTTCTGCTAGTGATATTCTATTTGCATGAAGTTATTGAAAACTGACTATTTTTATCCATTGAAATACGTCTTAGACAAATCTTTTTCAAAAAGATTTAAAGTGATAAATAACATTTAGTTTAAGAAAACTTTTAACCCTTAACTGGTACACCTCAAAAAAAATTACACTAACAGTACATCTCATCCCAGGGACCACACCAACGAAAATGCTAAAAAACTAAAAAATTTAGTTAGAAATTCATGTTGTTTTTTTAAGAACAAAATATATTTTCCTATTAAGAAAATTTTTTATTTAAATATTTTATAGAATCAAATTGAATTTTGAATTGAATTACTAGAGAAATATAATTTTTTTTGTTCTGGTCCCACAGACTAGAAGAACCAATTAAGTGTTAAATAAATGCCATTGACATAGTTGTTGTGTTCACAGAGCTATAAAAAATATTATGAAAATTATTTTTGTTGAATATTTTAACCTTATTGCGTCCTTTTTTGTGGAACTGTTTCGTCTGGAAGAATTTTTCAAATGAATGAAAGGTAGTAAGAAATGCAATTTTTACTTGATTTTATTTTTAGAACAAACAAACTTTCGAGTTCTTCTTTGAGTAAAAAGTCACTATTTTGGACTTTAAAAAAAAATATATATATATGGGCATTAGAGTGGTCTTTATTTTTTTTTTAGAAAGTAACAAATTACGCACCGTGGTTTTTTTCCTTTACTAAACAGAAGTAAACTGTGAAATTTCCAGAAAAAAATATTGATATTTAAACGAGCCGCTTGTGACCTTAATTTGAAGATCTGATTTATATGGGGAAAAAGTGCTCTTTTTTCTAAAAAACCTCAATAACTTTTTTTTAAGTGCATATTTTAAAAATACTGGTACACGTCTCATTTTGGATTTAATTTTTCTTCAAAATGTGCTCTCAAACATGGAAATTAAACCAAAACTACTAGAGTTGTGATTTTTTCCTTTACGAAAAAAATCTAATTTTTTTCCTTGTTGTATTAAAAAAATCGCAAAAATCCAAATTTAAAAAAATTTCATTGAAATGTTGCATAAATATTTTCTTAAACTATATTCAAAACAGATACAAAAAATTGTTGGATTACGTTAAATAGCCTGCTTGTTATGAAATTTTGCGGTAGAAGTGTACCTTTTCGGAAATTTTGGGTTTGGTTATTTTTACGAAAAAAATTTCAAAAAAATTTAAAAATGCAAGTTTTGAAAAAATCGCCGATAAATGGATTAAAGATAGTTGTAAGCTATTTTGAGCAAAAAATTAAAAAAAAACCAAAATTCGGTTACAAAAATGTTATAGTTATTGAAACTTGACTTTTTTTCCAAAAATTTCCAAAGTTCCTGTATCTGGCACTTCGAACACAAGAAAATTTATAAGAAATCGGAAAAACTATGTTTCTCACTTAAAATGATATCAATAATTTTTAAAAAATATAAATAATTTTATTTAGAAAAAAATTTTGGATTTCTAGGGATGCCAACATATCTTACCCTGGTTTTAGGGTAAAAAAATGCAAAAAACCCTAAAAATCAACAAATTTAATTTTTCACCACTGCCCTTTGGATATCGAACTAAATTGGCGCTGCACTGTCTTAAAATTTATTTATTTAGACAGCAGTTAAAATTCACTTACCAGAAGAAGAAAAATTTGTGCGTTTATTATAGGTTTTTATGTAAATGCTTGGTTAAAATGTAAATTTTTAAAATCACCAAAAATTAAAAAAAAAAATTTAAGTTCAAACAAATAAACGGCAGATAGTGAAAGCTTAAGACAATATACAAAGAATTGGCAAGTTGCAGCGGTGAAAATTAAATTTGTTGGTTTTTAGAGTTTTTTGAATATTTTTTAACCTAAAACCAGGATATGATATGTTGGCATCCCTGGAATCCAAAATTTTTTCTAAAAAAAATCATTTATATATTTTTAAGATTATTGAAGTCATTTTAAGTAAAAAAAATAATTTTCCGATTTTTATAAAATTTCTTGTGTTCGAAGTGCCAGAAATAGGCACTTTAAAAATTTTTTGAAAAAAGTAAAGTTTCAATAGCTATAACTTTGGTATCCGAATTTTGGTTTTTTTAATTTTTTGCACAAAATAGCTCACAACTATCTTTAATCCATTTGTTGGTGCTTTTTACAAAACTTGCGTTTTTAAATTTTTTGGAATTTTTTTAGTAAAAATACCCATACTTGAAATTTCCAAAAAGGTACACTCTACCAAAAAATTTCATAACGACCAGGTTATTTAACGTAATCCCACAATTTTGTATCTGTTTTGAATACAGCTTACGAAAATATTTCCCACAACATTTCAATGAAATTTTTTCAAATTTGGATTTTTGCAATTTTTTTAATACAACAAGGAAAAAAATTAGATTTTTTCCAAAAATTAAAAAATCACAACTCTTGTAGTTTTTGTCTAATTTCCATGTTTGAGAGCACACTTTGAAGAAAAATTAAATCGAAAACGAGACGTATACCATTTTTTTTAAATATGCACATCAAAAAAGTTATTTGTTTTTTTTAGAAAAAAGATCACTTTTTCCCCATATTAATCAGATTTCCAACTTAAGGTCGCAAGCGGCAAGTTTAAATGTCAATATTTTTTTCTGAAAATTTCACAATATACTTCTGTTTAGTAAAGAAACAAAACCCCGGACCGCAATTAAAGATTCAGAAAAAAATTTTTTTCTCCATACAAATAAGGACCACTCTAATGGGCATTGCTCCAGTGTCGAATGGGACATTCGTACGCATTCAAAGAAACCAAAAACATATGCCAAAACATTATTTTATTTTGACAAAAGGCGAAACTTATGGCTCTTCATTAGCACTTTAATTAGTGCTAAGGTTGATTTTTGGCAATTGTTCGTTTTCAAAATAAATACAAATAACCAAGGCATTCGCATGCGTTAAAAACAGAAGTCACTTTCAAGGCGAACAGTTCAAACACTGATTTCAGCGAAACCTGAAAGAATATTTTAGTGCGAATAATTTTAAAATGCTATGCATTGATGTATCTTCAAAATGTTTTTAATTTGATTCCAAAATATTAAGTAGTTTAGTTTTTATTTAATTTAAATCACTGTCGCACGCAATATGTTGCATGCGACATTTTGTTACATCATACATTTTATGTTGATTTGTTTACTTTTTATGTAATTAGACATGCATAAGATTATTGCAAATACTTTTTAGTTTATTCAATATACATATTTTCACAACAAAAACTATAACCTTAACAAAATATATTCAATAAAGAAAAACAAAAATGAGTATATATAGTAGGGTGTAAACTTTTATTTTTTTTTTTGTTAAAATTTTGTTAAGAAACATTGATAAAACAATAGTGCATCGGGTAAAACAACGTTTTTAGATTTGGTTATTTGCCACACTTTTCTTTAAATGACGACTCCAACTCCATCAACGACTCCCTTTCCGTGAGAACTTGCAAATAATCCCATTCCATGCATATACTACATCCTATTTTTCATCATTCCTTAACCTTTCTCTCTGCCGTTTGCAGTTGGATTTATTTTTCTCGGCGCCATCTTTACTCATCTACATTCAAAAACTTTATTTTTTTTGCATAAAAAAATTTATTTCGAATTTATACATTTTACACTAACGATGTCGCACGCGACAAACTTTTAATAAATTCCAAGAGCAGAGCGCTGATTATTTTCCAAAATTTTTTTATTTTATTTACAATAAAAATATCTGTTTGTTACGAATATTTGATGCGCACTGTACAAACACCTTTGACGCACTGATAACAAATGTTCCTTTTTCAATGTCGCATGCGACATCGAAATATACGCTAAAGCAAAGAACAAATTTACCGTAATTGGCAATCGCATCGTTCCTTTTACATTTTTCTTATATTCTATAAAAATAAACCGTGATTAAAATGGGCAAATGTCAATGCATAATGGCTCTCATTAAGAACATTAATCAGAACAAAAAATGCCATAGAAAAGTCCAAAACAGAACTTTTGCACTTGTTCAACCTTGCACTTGATTATATTAAAATGTATTTTGAATAAATCCAAACTTTGTTGATACTTGTTAAATTTGATAGATTCCCTATAAAAAATATGTTAAAACAACATACTTTTATAGACTTTGAATTTTTTGGCCTCGGTTGACATTTCTGTGGAAATGCCCATATGCTGACCTAACGGTACCGTTTTGTACACTATTTTCGTAAAGTGCTTTTATTGAACTTTTGAACAAAATCTTTGATGGAAATATATTTAAAAACAGCGGAGATATTTGCATCGAAAGTCAACACTTTTATTTCCATGTCATTTTTTTCTCATTCTTACACTAAGGGAAAAACGTATTAGATTTATGCAAAATCGTATTTATTTTAACAAATACCTAAAACAAATACGTAAATATCCAAAATAAATTTAAATAACGTTTTTATTTAATTTATGTTCGCTATAATGCGTATTTGGGTATTTGAGTGGCGGCCGTAGCCTAGTGGGTAGAGTGCGTGGCCCCTAAGTTAAAGAACCGCGGTAGCCCGGGTTCAATTCCAGCTCAGAAAGAAAGTTTTTTCAACTGAATTAATTTTTCTGTTCGGTCGTCACCTCTCTGCAGACAATGGCAAAAATCAGAGAGTAAAAATTGCCATGTAAGGCTTTTTGAGAGCATAAGCCGTTCGGAGTTGGCGTAAAACACGTAGGTCCAGTTCTCGGTATTTTGTGATCAAACATTTAATAACACGCACAACAAAATTGATCAATAGAAGCTAGGTAAAAGTCCTTACAAGGGCTGAAATGGCCAGTTTTTTTTTATTTTATACGCGTATTTAAATTTTTTTAAATATTTAATTTTTAATAAAATTAAATATTAATTTTAAATAAAATATGAACGTATTTACAATATAAAGAATAAAATAAGAAATTGTTCAAAATGCAATACGATATTAAACTATCATTTCTGAGTTCAAGCATCTTTATTACTAAGGCACCAAAATTAGTTATTTATTTGAAAATTTTAGCAGCATGTTGGAGCTTTGCCATAGCGTATAGCACTTTAGGCCACACATCAATTGACCTAATACAGACTACCGTACCTAACAGCAAACATAAAATCATTTTTATTTTTGGTGCCATGTAATGTAATCACATTTGATTGTAAACATGAAATAAATTTTAGAAACATTATACACATATATTTATATCATACGTATACTTAGATCTATATGAATATTTAAATTATTTTTATATATAAATAAATTTAATTAACCCAGGTTAATATTTAAATTGAATTTATGTACGGGCGGGAACAATTTTAATATTCGTTATTTACCTCAGTGCAGAGTGTTCGATATTTTGAGTTTATGGGGACAAAAGTCTATAACTTCAAAACCGCTTATGTAACGGAAACAAATTTAATGCATATAGTATTAATATGCAAGAGCAATACCGAGACCAAAAAATTAAGGCACAAAAGACCTTGATTTCCTCCTAAAAACCCACAAGTAAAGCAACACAAATATTTAGGGTATTTATACATTAATTGAGAATAATTGAGAAATAATTGAGAATAATTTTATAATAAAAGTTATTTTATAATATATAAAATGAAACCGTTATGCTGAAGACAACGGTTTTTAGTTTTTTTGGCATATAGCTTTAACGAGTACTTTATAATTTTCCTAAAAGCAATAATTCCATTATATAAGGATATTTATTTTAAATGAAATGAAATTAAATTTGTTACACAAAATTACAACTTTAACATTTAAACACAACGTATTTTAGTGCATTTATTTGTTGCATTTGATTCCCGGATTAAAAAAAAATAATGAATAGCATAACTTAATATTATGTATATATAATTACAGAACTACTTTGAAAAAAGTTTGTTCCTGCCATTTTTTATTAATTCATAAATTAATATGTGGATACGATGGCAGAGTGGTGACAAATTAATCTATGCACAGACGAAAAATATCGATACCTAAGTGGTGAAACATCGTAATCAACATTTCTACGACATAACCTTTATTTCATATTCAGGATTAATATATTTTGGCCTGTCTTCAGAATATATTTTTTATCAAATTTAATTCTATAACTTTTAAAACACAAGAAACTTTGTATACTATTTATCAATTCCCATGAGCAAACAAAAGCTCATCAGATGATTGATTAAGAAAGAGAAATCTTTTGGGCATTTTATATTCATTTTGACTACTATTTAGCATAAATTCTTTGCTTAACTACAAGGCTGCATTTTTCAAAAAAATATTTAATTATACGCCTTTGTTCTATTCGATTTTTAAATTAAAAAAAAAAATTAACATTATTCTAGTATATTCCACTTTCAGGAACAGTTAGATCAACGCCGTAGACAGGTGTTTCATAAGGGGGGGGGGGTTAGGTTCAGTTAAAGTGGCTGTCACTTTTCAGAGACACACTTTAGCCAATGAGGCCCATTGTGATACCGTGGGGTTAATTGCCCTACTTAATTTCTATTTGAACTAATGTGAGCTGTTTACAAAGCTGTGAATTCTGATGGCTGATGGGGGACGGGAGGGGGGGTTGCGGAAGCAAAAAATTTAAAAAATCGATTCAATCGCTTCATTTGGAGCAGAACGACAACTATTTATTTAAGTAAAACAACGAAAACAGACATTTAAAAAAGAAAAACATATATATACATTAAGGCACCTCACGAAAAAAGGTTGTTCAGGGCAGTTCCTCAAAATAATTCTTGGCTTATGTTATGATGATTCCCCAAATATTTCGATTCTAGCGATAGGTATCCTTGAGCTGCAATGGTTTGAAATAACCTCTAAAAATCGAGTTTTTTGAAAAATATTAGCTGGTGTTTTAGTTAGAAAAAGTGAAATGATCTGAAATAATATTTTTGAAAAAGTTCTCCCAATTTACAACAAAAAATTTAAAATTTTTGCATTCGAATTAAAAATAATGATGGTTAATGATTGTGTGTAATAATGATTGTTCGCTTTTATGAGTTTTTTTAGTTATTTTCACTAAAGTTAAAAAACTTAATTATTTCAAATGATATCCTTACTGGTCAGAATTGCTGGCCAGAGTTGCTTAAACGGAAACAAATTAAAACTAAAATACTAATTATAGAGGAATTAGGGGAATCATCCTAACTTAAGCCCAGGTTTATTTTGAAGGAAAGACTCGATCAACTTTTTTCTTTTCTATGGAGCATTAGGTGCCTTAATATGCATAGTTGTAGATACTTACATAGTTAGTTCATTAATTTTTTTGGCACACGAAGCCAATTTATCGATGACAGTTTCCTCGTTCAGACAAATATCCTTATGAATATTTAATAGCGCTAAACCATAACATCATTCTATTAGATCTTTATCGATTTTTTACTACAGTATAGTCAAAGCTGACGTAAATTAATATATTTTGTGTATTAAATAAATCGCAACGAAAAATTCTGGACTCGTAACTGCATACATTAATTGGTGTGCTTGAGTCGAAGTGTCACCGCTAAAATTGGAGGAGAACATTTTTTAAAAACCACTTTGCGATACTCACATACAGCTTTAAAAAATCGTGAAACTGATAAATTAACAAAGATCAATTCACTTTTACGTTCATTTAATAACATTGTAGGGATGTGAAAAAGACACACGAAGATGACGACCGAAAGTGGCATACTCAGTTTTTCCCAATGAGATCAAAATCTCGAGATATTTGCGATTGAAATTTAGTCACTTTTTGACCCATTTTTAGTTATATTTTACTTATTTTTGGAGAACAAAAATGTTGGCCACCTTTATTTTAAATTTAAACTTTTGAATTTAATCTACTTATTAAAATACCCAGTGAACCATAGCTACCATTTTCGAATTCATTTATGAACCTTTTCGAGTAGAAATGTTCATTTTCGGCACTCATAAATGAACCCTTTTTGTATCATTCGTCAGACTAAAATGCCTCTCAAAAATGAACCTTATTTTGTTCGGAAGTGATTTAAAAAAGAACAATAAATTGTATTTTTTTTTTTCGGATATGAGTTAAAAATAGAACCATAGAAAAGTTATTTTTCGGCACTCGGAAATGAACCCTTTTTGAATCAATCGCCGGATGAAAATGCCTCTCATACCATTTTTTCTTCTGAAATGAGTTAGAAAATGAACTTGATCTTAATTTGTGATCGAAATGTTGAAGTGTTATGACAGTCAGTACGAACGTGTTGCAGTGCATCCATCTCTTTTCTTATGGCGAGAATTAATTCGCACTGGTGAAAAATTTACAAATAACATTTTAATTACCTATTATAAAAATATCAACAAAGGTTTAAATTATTCATTTTTTAACTCATTTTAGTATATAAAAAAGGAGTATTTATGATTCATTTCTGAGCTCATTTATGAACAAAATTAGTTCGTTTATGAAATATTGTTTCTACTGATATGATACAGAATTATTACTTTTTGAACTCATTTGAGAATGCAAAAAAGAAACATTTATGATTAATTTTTGAACTCATTTATGAACTCTTTTATGAACTCATTTGTGAACTAAAATGGTTCATTTATGAGGAATTTTTACCTTCGAAAATGATTGTTTTTGGACTCAAAATAAGTTTTTTTATGAATTTTGCAAAATAAGTAAAGTTGATGTTTATATATGGAAAAAGTTTTAACGAATTTAATCTTCTATAGCAAGCACTTTTAAGCGAAAAAATACAAAATCAAAAATTAAAAAAAAAACTATCACAAAACTTTCGCAAAACTCTCACCTTACTCAAAACCTTCGCTTATGGTTCAGTGGGTAATAATTTGAATAAAAAAATTTTAAGATTTTTTTAAAGATTTTACGTTTACCATTTAAAAATTTGGTTAAAATGGAGAGAAATGCAAAATTGCTTAACCTTTGAAAAATCATAGATTACACAAGGCTAACTTGATTTTCACGTTGGAGGTATTTTCGAAAACATAATTAAAAGTAATTGTTAAAATACTATGAACATTTTTTTAAGTGAAGATCAAATGATGGTCAAATAACAAAAATCTGAATATCTTGAGAATTTGATCTGATTTGGAAAAACTGAACATGCCACTAAATTCTACGACTAAAAATTAAGTTTGTGTGTCTCGGCTATTTTTTGTGTCTTTTCAAAAGTTGAAAATTTACTTATAGTGAATTTAATGAACAAATAAGCATTGCTGATCGTCGCATCGTCAGTATGCTAGTACGTTAGCAACCAGAGAACTGCACAAGCCTACTTGAAGTTCAAGGCTTTTCAAGTACTTGAACTAAAGTATGTATCCAAACTTGAAAAAGCGAGCTTTAGCCAGCTTGCAAAAATACCAAACAAGCTGGCTTGGCTTGTTTAGACTTACTTTGTCGGGCAGAAACTTGAAAAGCTTAAAACGATCGACAAAAGCTTGTAAGCTCGCAAATATCCAATTAATTGAATTTAAAGCAAGTATCCAAAAAATTCAATGAGCTTGTGTAGAGAGAGCTTAAGCGCAATAGGACTTTTAAGGGTTCTGTGGACCCCGTGGTTCCAAGTTTTAGGGGTAGATGATTTCGGATCTGATGTCAAAATTTAAAATTTAAGATGGCGTATAGAGTTGCCACCTACATTTTTTGTTTTTGCGAATTCTAGTAATTTTGAAATTCTGCCAACGAATTTGATTTTGAATATGTCACAGTTTTAAAATTTAAGATGGAGGTAAGGGTTGGCACCTAAATTTTTACCACAGTATTGCCACCTAATACTATGTATTTTTAAGAGTTTTAAACATCATTTAACAGTGTTAGGGAGGTAATAATTTCAAATCTGAAGTCAGAATTTTAAAATTCAAGATGGTGGACAGGGTTTCCACCTTAATTTTTTTTGTATTTTTATGAATTCGGTGCTGGCAAAAAAATGGTATACCAAAAATGGGTCGCTGAATCTGAATCCGTGGTCAGAATTTCAAAATTATAAAATTTTATAATAATAGGGCTGCCACCTAACAATATGTATTTTCAAAAGTAAAAGCAAATCTATTATTTCAAAATTTTGATATTTTGAATTTCTGACCACAGATTCGGATTAAGCGATCCATTTTTGGTGTAACATTTTTTTTGCAAGCCCCGAATTCATAAAAATACAAAAAATTAAGGTGGCAACCCTATCCACATCTTGAATTTTAAAATTTTCGCTTCAGATTTGAAATCAGAGACTCCCCTAACACTGTTAAATGATGTTTAACATTCTTAAAAATATATATTATTAGGTGGCAACCCTATTATTTCAAAACTTTATAGTTTTTAAATTCTGACTACGGATTCGGATTCAGCGACCAATTTTTGGTATACAATTTTTTTGTCAGCCCCGAATTCATAACAATACAAAAAATTAAGGTGGCAACCCTGTTTACCATCTTGAATTTTAAAATTCTGACTTCAGATTCAAAATCAGTGCCTCCCTAATGCTGTTAAATAATGTTTAAGACTCTTAAAAAGACATATTATTAGGTGGCAATACTATGGTAAAAATTTAGTTGGCAACCCTAACCTCCATCTTAAATTTAAAAACTGTGACATTATATACGAAATCAAATCCGTTGTCAGAATTTCAAAATTAAAAGAATTCGCAAAAATACCCAAAAATCTAGGTGGCAACTCTATCCGCCATCTTGAATTTTAAATTCTGACAGAATCAGATCCGAAATCATCTACCCCTTAAAACTGCCAACCACGGAGTCCACAGAACCCGTAAAAGTCATAATACGCTTAAGCTTTTCCTACACAAGCTCATTGAATTTTTTGGATACTTGCTTTAATTGGATACTTGCCTTCAATTTCAAGCTTTTTGCCGAAGGCATCAAGCTTTCCTTTACTTAAAATTTCGTGCCGTTTGCTTGTAAGCTAGCATACTTGCAAGCTGTCGTGGGCTTATTTTTATTCAAAAGCTATACTTGATTCAAAATTATCAAGCACAAGCTAGCTTGAACGTGTATTTTAAGCAAGTACTTGAAATAGACTTCAAGTAGGCTTGTGCAGTTCTCTGTTAGCAACAATACATAGGCAAACAATTAAGAAAACGATGAATTAAGATTGTGAGCTTTAGATCAGGTAAGTTTTCAAGAAGGCAACAACAAAAACAACAACTCTGTAAACGAATTAAGATTGTGAGATTTAGATCAAGTAAGTTTTCAAGGCAACAACAACAACAACAACTCTGTATATGTAGAGTCAATCACTTAGCTGACTAGACAGTCTGTTTCGGAAATCGCTACATATTCCTCTTCAGTAGTCTTTGAGTGATTAAGCTGTGATTAAGCTGTGATCAAATCACTGTTTAAACTAGCATATGAATGTGCAGATTCTGGAATTCATTCTTATGAATTGTATGGCTGCTAATCATATGACATTTCAAAGCAGTAGGCTATTTATAAATCACCGCCATCAACTCTATCAAGGGTTGCCATCTGTTCTAGTTGCTTCTTCATTTATTTCAATATTCATTGGTGTTCGATTGTTTTTCGAAATGCACCATAGAAATGAAACGAGTTTTTGCTTCGCCAGAAGCTGGTGTTCTAACTGAAAGGTGGCTATTTTTCACTCAATCACTCAAAGGCTACTGAAGAGGAATATGTAGCGATTTCCGAAACAGACTGTCTAGTCAGCTAAGTGATTGACTCTATACAGAGTTGTTGTTGTTGTTGTTGCCTTCTTGAAAACTTACTTGATCTAAAGCTCACAATCTTAGTTCATGTAATTATTCAATAGATCATAAAAACTAATTAAATTAAGAAAACCATTTATATTGTATTATATATAACTTAATGTCTGCTAAACAAACTAAGCATGTACATTGTACAGTTTTCAATTTATCTTCATGTTATGGTAATTAAATAATTTGGAATATCTGTGATTTTATTTAATATATAAAAAAATGTTTAATTGCTAAGGGTGGTTTCAACCCCCTGAATCCCCCATATCTACGTCGTTGAGTTAGATTATGAATTTTTAGCTTTGACACAGCATATTTTAATACAATTGTAAAAGGGCGATTTCAGAAGGTAATTTAAAATACATCTTCGTTTGTTATTCGAAAATATAGGTCATCACGCCCATTTTAATACAATTTTTAAAGGGCGATTTCAGAAGGTAATTAAAATGCATCTTCGTTTGTTATTCGTTTTTTATCACGCCGATGACCTATATTTTCGAATCTTTCCTTCTGAAATCACCTTTTAACAATTGTATTTAAATATGCTAAAGCTAAAAATTCATAATCTAACTCAATGACATAGATATAGAGGATTCAGGGGGTTGAAACCCCCTTTAGCAATTAAACATTCTAAAATCCCATAATTCTTATTAATACTAAAAAACAAATGTCTTTAAACTTACATTAAAAAAAAATACTTCACAACAGTTGGATTGGAAATGGTAGAATTCTATATTTTTTCACTATCAAAAGCAGATACTCTATTTTAACTTAAGTGCAGTTTAATAATTAAAACTTAAGTGCATTTCGAAATGTCGTTTTTCTATTACACCAAAGTTGATATGGTTAAGAAAATCTACACAATGAAGAAAACGGACCACCAGAAATGATATCCATATTAAAAAAAAAATCATTAAAATTTAGTAACACTCTTTAAAATGGCCTCAAAGTGAAGCTTTAGTTTTAATAATATTTTTTGTTATTTTTTGTAATATTGAAATGTGAACTTTGCGGCGTTGTAAAAATGGCACCAGCAAAATATTTTTGACTTTCGTACACGAAAATGTTGTTTTGAACATTTATTTTGACAACAAATTTAATTTGGCATAAAAACCATTACTTTAATTTGTTAGACTTTTGTCCCCCTAATTTTATCAACATCAAACACTGTGCAGCAACGCTGTTTTATGAAAATGTCAATTTATTAAAAATTTCTACAATTTTGAAGATATGTGAATGTTTTTGGTGTCAAAATAACAAAAAATTTTTTTAAATTAAATAGACGTAAGATTCCTGTACTAAAAAATTTAAAAATAACAAAATTAAGGGTAGTTGAAAAAGAGCGGAGAGGACGTGGCAATTAAATAATGGTGCAAGTAAGTCACAATTTAATCTAGGACGCACTTCAATATGTTTACCAGGCTTAGCCATATATTTTTCATTCATCTCAATAACAAAGAAGTATATTTCAATAAGAAGAAGTTCAATTCCGAACTCGTTTATGGTTAAAAAAATTCTAGTTTTAGATTAGAAAAGAAATCATTTTACAATTTATTTGAAAATATTTTGCTAAAAAAAATTGATGATTTTTTTGTTTTTTACGATCTCTAAGCGAACTCCAAGTATTAAAAGAAAAATGTATTAATTACAAAATAGCAACCCAAGAACATTCGCAAAACTCTCACTTTTCCTCGAACGTTTGCTTGTAGTTGATTTAGTGAGAAATATTTTATCTGAAATTTTTAGTTTTAAATCGTCGCATGCAGGTATAAAATTTCACAGCACCAATAAGGGTTAAGAATTCTCTTTATGTGTTTTGGTTTTTAAATGTGTTGGCTATTCAGCTGCTTCCTTAACTGACCTCTCGCAATATTTTTTCGATTAATGCAGCAAATCAACAGTTGGTGGCAGTTGTAATTTTTTTTTACTGCTCTACCAATAACAATGCAAGAAAAAGTGAGGAAATAAAATAAAGCATACAAACAAAAAAACAAAAAAAAATCGTTTTTACAGAATTGTTCTTAAAAAAGAACAGCCAAACAAACAGTCAAATAAAAACCAAACTGGTTCTACATGTCACATCCTGCAAGTTGTCTCACAATTATAAGGCTTATTTCTACGTTTCTTTTTATTCTTTTTCTACTTCTTCTTCTTGTTTCAAGAACTTTTTATAACTTTCTGATAGTAAAAAAAGTATAAGGGCTATATATTGTATTGCATGGCTATAAATAAACTGGCAATTTAACCAGTTCTGCTTCGGTCTTGTATTATTTCACTTAAGAATCCTGTTTATAGCAACAAAACCATTTTTGCGAATTGTAAGAAGCAAAAAAAAACAAAAATAGCTGAAGAAGCAGCAATTTTCGTTTTTGCTGGTTGTTTGCAATTTTATAGCATTAAAAGCTGCAATATTGGTTAGTATGCAGCAATAGCAGCTGGCTTTTAATAGAGTATAGGAGAGATAGGGAGGGAGAGTAGTGGAAGGAAAGACAAGTTCTTAGTAATGAGGAAAAGAGGAATACAAAATTACGAAAGTTGGCTGAAGCCATAGTAGAACTAGAAAAGGTAGTGTTAGGGCTGAATGTGCTCTCTTTCTAAGTGACCATAACTGTCAAACTCAGCCATTTTTAGATTTTGCTTTTTAGCTATAATTGTAACGATGGAAATTTTCTACATGTCGGGAAAGGAGGATGTTATAAAACAGTGGTTCCCATCATGAAACAAAGATATATAAAGATATAAAGTAGTTCTTTGTATCATGGGTCCTCATTTCATAGTTCGCGAATTCGAACATAACACCAACACGATCACACGATCTCTTATTCAGTTGGTGCTAAGACTTCAAACGAGAATGTTCACGCCGCTTGATCGGCTTATCCACTGTACAATAGGCTATTTCACATTTTCGCGAATTCAAAAAACACACTCGGATTTTGATTTTTGGGACTTTTCTGAGCTTAGAACCTATTTTTTTAGTTTTTTTGGTTTAAAAAAAAACTGTCGCCGGAGCCAATTCGATTTCATGTCTGTTTTGTGGAGTTTTGAAAATAGACTTTCACTTATAAAATCATAACTTTTCAGAGGCTCAATATTTTTCAATTCCGTAAATAAACTTTTACTCAAAATTAACGCTGAAATAATCTTTAAGTATGGCTTTGACAAGGGCTTAACAGAAATTGAGAAAATGGACCTCAAATTCATAAAAGTAAATAAAACATGCTGAAATTCTGGCTTTCAAGAGCACGAGTTAGCACATACTGGCGCAAATGAACTAGTTAATATTTTTCCAGAATAGTACTATCCATTTTTAACATTTACACTCCATTTGCCTTTTACACTACCCAAAAATTCGCTACATATAGTTTTCTATGATTTTTCAAACAAAAATCAAATTTTCAAAAATATTAAAAAATAAAGAATTCACAAGTTGATATTTATTTATCAAATAATAAGGTTAATAATAATCAGAAAACAGTATAAATGTTGAAAAAAGAAAAGTTTAAATAATTTCTGGTATGATGTCGATACAATGGCATTTTGTATCTTTCTCTCATCTTTAAAATTTATATCTTTAATGCGACGTAATGCTCGTTTGGCAGGGTCGTTTATGACTTTAATATATGATATATCTTTTTTAGCTTTATTGTAAGTCTCGTCATTATCGCATGCTGCCGGATTTATTTCTAAAATGAAGTATTCAAATCAATGATTTGCAAAAAATTCCCGCATTCTTGTTCCGATGCAAAAAGCAGGTTTTATGCTTTTTTCGATGTTTCATCATCGCTCTTTTCAATATTCAAGTTCGCTACCATTCTCGTCATCTCGTGCAGACTAATTCTTTCGTCAAAAAATTAAAGGGCGCTTAAATGGTAGCCCATGTACCACAAGTGATCTTTAGTAAATTTTGTAAGAGCAGCTTCCGAAATGGTGCAATTAATTTCTTAAATTTTTTAATATTATTGATAAAATTTATATCATTCAAAAGGCAATGATTAGCTGCGGTACAATCATACCAATAAGGAATGTACACAAACACTATAAATAAACAAATATCACCAAAAATATGCACCTTTTCTATATCAACAACATTCTCTTCCTTGCGATATAAATACACACGGTGCGCCTTAACCAAAATTAAATAAAAATGACTTACACCTAGAAAATTGAAAGAGATACTGAATTTACAAAATGAGAAAAATCGAAAAACTAAAATAATCTGTGGAGAGATTTTTAAATAAACCCACATTGAACATTTTTGCGCACGAAGTACGAAATTTGGCAAAATATGGCATTGTTTTATATGAAAAGAATGGAAAAAATGATAAATAAATAATTTTTAAGAGATAATTCTATTAAACTGTTATTATTTCAACATTTTAGTAATAATAAAATTTAAAAATGTAATATAACTTAATTATAATTACATCAATTTAAACATGTGAAGCATTATATCTACTAACAGCGCTCAAAAGGTATTTAGGATAATCCGGGTGATTCGCAGCAACCTTATTCATTTCCCAGGAAGACTTTAAGAAATCAAAATGTACGGACTCCATCGCCTGCTCCCCAAAAAATGATAATCCTTCACCGTTTTTTTTACAGAACTGTTCTACGTGAAAAAAAAACTGCATGAGCCTTTGGTATAACGCTGACACCTAATTCCATGTAGCTGTTTTTGAAAGCTTCTATACATGCTTTGTAATTTTGGTCAAGATTATTTCCGAAGCATACAGAAACTACTTTTTTGAAGTCATCAAATACTTTAACATACTTAGGTATTGCTAGATTTTCAAACTGGCGCAGAAGGTCTACTTTATCCAAAAGTGTTTTGCATGCATTTCCGTTAAACCCAGAACATCCTCGTCTGATTTCACGCTGAACGTGACAAGCTTTTGCCCATGACAGCGACTCATTTTCACACTCTTTCAACATATATGTGAAAACAGTGTTAACAACAAAAAAGCATAAGGTGTAATTATGGCGGTGGAATAATGTCTAGGAATGTTTTGCCTCCAACAGTTGTAATTAGCGGTGGATGAATGCAGTTGAAATAATCTTTCGCTTTATTTTTTGAACCTTTTCCTTCAGTCAGCCATTTTGTATAATGCGATGAAACATTTTCGGGGGATCTCAATTCGCCACAGCTGCTTAGCTCATCTTTCTTGGCATAACAATAAGTGCACGGGTATGCACTACTGTGCGACATAATACCTGCCAAGATATTCGCTAGCTTCAAATCGGTCGCAATTGTGCCGTGGAAAGAACTTATATTCAACGTTGAATAGAGTTGCTCTACATTCTTATAATTTTCTTGTGCACTTGGAACGGCTGCTAGAATAAATAGTCGTTTAACTCCAAATCCTTAAATTTCCTTGTTGCTATCCCCTCATCATACTTAGCACGCTTACCGCTGCATTCAAACTTCAACTCATTAGATTGAACAGAAAGACATATTTTTAAAAATCCGCCTCCTCCATCAATACCCATTTTTAAGTGAACATCCAGTACATCTCGTTTATTTTTCACATATTGAACAAAAGCATATGTAAAGAATTAATCGGTTTACGACCAGCAGTTGGTAGTACTCAGCTCAAAAGTGTATTAAAGTGCATATTTCTCCGGGGGAGCCATATAGATATATGTAATCAGAGTGCGTAACAGCTGTGTTACTAAAAGCTTAAAAGTTGAAACTTCTTCGGTGAGATTATATTTAGACACAGCTGTAACAAACGTTCACGTGGATTACAGATTTAGAAAATGGCGACAAGACAATGTTATTAAAATGTTGATTCATTAATATAAGAATTTAATACAAAATTATTTTGTTTTTTCTATTTATTATAAAAAAAATGATTCCAGCATTTTTGAAATATCGTACTTCGTGCGCAAAAATGTTCAATGTGGGTTTATTTAAAAATCTCTCCACAGATTATTTTAGTTTTTTGATTTTTCTCATCTATGAACGTTGTAAATTCAGTATCTCTTTTAATTTTCTAGGTGTAAGACGTTTTTATTTAATTTTGGTTAAGGCGCACCGTGTACATTTTTAAAGCGTACACTGCTTTTTGCAGCCAACGCGATCTTGACGTGCATCCTGGCGCTTTAATCTTTTTTCCGGAGTCTTCACCGGGGAAAACTAAAGCTAGGTTCAAAAGTTCTTCACAATCACTTCTAACTTGTTTGGCTTTCAACTGATTTTTTATGAAGAACATAGTGTTTTTGATATTAAAATGCTTTTGAATTTTTCGCTTGTTGTCTGTAGCTTGTTACTCTTATCAAAATATTGTTTGAAATTATTTATTTATTCATAAAGTCTTTGGATTACACATACTTACAGACTACTTAAAATTAAATCAACTTAAATACTAATGTGAAAATAAATTTACAAAGAAGAAAATAAAAAAAAAATTAAATAAAAAAACGTACAGTATGTACAGGGTTGCCAATATTCGAAGCGCCCATTTTATTTTTAAATAAATCAAAGAAACCACAATTTTTTGTCTCTTCGTCATGAATATCATTTAATTGGTTTCAAGTAGATTTGCTTACATTATTTCTTGAATATGATATCTCGTAAATGGTCGCCATTGGCCTCTACGACATATTGTGCCCGTTTTGCAGCATTTTCCATGGTGTTCTTCAACATTTCGATGGGAATGGCGGTTATTTCTTGACGGATGTTGGTTTTCAGCTCTTCTGGGGTCTTTGGATTGTTGACGTAAACCTTTGATTTCAAATAACCCCACAAAAAGAATTCTGGAGGCGTTAAATCTGGTGATCTTGGCGGCCAATCGAAATCACCATTTTTTTACATCAAAAGGCCAGGGAACAATTGCTTCAAAAAATCGATTGTAGTGCGGCTTGTGTGTGGTGGCGCGCCCTCTTGTTGAAACCAGTAGTGCCTGATACGCTTTCGACGAACGATTGGCATGAAAAAATTGTTTGTAATATCGCGATAACGCTCCCGATTGACAGTAACTCTGTGGCCATTATCATCTTCGAAAAAGAATGGCCCAATGAGCATTTTAGCACAAACGCCGCACCAAACAGTGACTTTTGCATCGTGAATCTCTTGTGGATTTTCAGTGGCATAAATACGGCAATTTTGTTTGTTTACCGTTCCGTTCAACTGAAAATGAGCTTCATCGCTCATTGAGTTGAGTTTTTACTATTGACTTGTTTTGTTGAATGTAAATTTCAACAATTTTAGAGCGTTTGCGTGGCGTGTACTGTTCCATTGTAAACATTTGCTTGGAATGACGCTTCAAACGCGGTATGTCATTAGTCGATTTGGCATCACTGCGGAAAGTTACAGTGTTGCCAGATGGGCGCTTCGAATATTGGCAACCCTGTATTCACTGATATATGAAGACTAAGAAATAAAGATAAACATAAAGAGAATACTAATTAGATACGAAAAATAGTGTTAAGTTTATTCTTCAAAGATAATTTCGAGACAGAGAGATCTAAATTATTTTCAATAGACAATTCATTATACAAAGATAAAGCCCGAATAATAGGCTCGTTAAGAGCATACAGAGTTCTATGAATTTCGGAATGAAATAGCGAATAATTACGTAACATTCTAGCCGGAATATTAAAATTTAAAAATTGCAATAGCTGTTCACAGTCGATATGCCCCGAAAAAAGATCGTGAATAAATGTCAATGACTGAATTTTCCTTCTAGTTTTTAGTGTTTTTAATCCCAAAAGCAAAATACGAGCATCATATGCTGGCAGAGGTTCTGCAAAATTT
The DNA here is from genome assembly GCA_963920525.1 of Dichetophora obliterata. Lineage (NCBI taxonomy): Eukaryota > Metazoa > Arthropoda > Insecta > Diptera > Sciomyzidae > Dichetophora > Dichetophora obliterata. The sequence goes on from OY986438.1 coordinate 185,277,548, forward strand.
ATGGAACGTAGCGCAAATAGAGAATATGATTTCTGGATTTTCTCTAGGCGAGCACAATGAATTATGTAGAAAGGACTCCATATGAAGGCAGCATACTCTAACCTTGATCTTACAAATGAGTTATAGAGACTAATTAGGGTATGAGGGTCAGAAAATTCTGAGCAATTTCTACGCACAAAAGCATGTAAAGAATATGATTTTGGAACAACATAATTAATGTGATTCACAAAAGTGAACTTAGTGTCAAAAATTATACCCAAGCCCTTAATGGTATTGACTCTCTCAAGGGGAGTACCCTCGATGGAATGCGAAAAATTTAAAAAATTATTACACTTAGAGTACGTTATTGAAAAGCACTTATTAGAATTTAATGGTAAAAAATTTAACAAGCTCCAAGAAAGTAGATTACTAAGATCACTCTGTAACAGAGCAGCATCATTTAAATCAGAGATATGACTGAATAGCTTTAAGTCATCAGCGTATAGTAGAAATTTTGCAGATTGAAAACATTTACTAACATCATTTATAAACAATGAATAGAGCAATGGTCCAAGAAACTCCCTTGTGGCACACCAGATGAAGCTATAAATTTATAGGATTTAACTCCCTCTATCTCCACACAAGACACTCTATTATGAAGGTAAGACTGAATCCAATCCAAAAAATTTGAGTGGAAACCCATTTTGGCAAGTTTGGCTAGTAAAACATTATGTGGAACCCTATCAAATGCCTTAGAAAAGTCAGTATAAACAACGTCGACTTGATATCCAAGTTCAAATGATGAAATGCAAAATTTGGAGAAAACAGCTAAATTAGTGACAGTTGATCGCCCAGCAAAAAAAAAAACCATGCTGTTCAGGGCAAATGTGTCGCTTAGTTAGGAAGAATAGTCGATTCTTAATGACACTTTCAAAGAGTTTGGAAACGTTTGACAATTTAGAAATAGGTCTAAAATTTGCTACATCATTCTTACTGCCTGCTTTGAAAACTGGTGTTATAGTGGCCATTTTCCAACTACTAATAAAAGTCCCAGTCCTTAAAGATTTATTGAAATTTATACATAATGGCTTAGAGAGAGAGAGAGAGACAGCACACTTATTCAGCAAAATAGATGAAATACCATCTTTATCACCTTTAACTGAAATTTTCAAATTAGACATCGCATTGAAAATTTCTTCATCCATCAAAACAAGGGAGCCTAGGTTTAAAAAAGAGTAAACATTATTTAAAATTGACACATCAAACCACGGATTAACACTTACGTAGTTGGACTTAAAGTAATCAGCAAATAAATTCACTGTATCTTCAAGTGCAAAAGATTGTGACCCATTGTAGTAAGTCGATGTGGAAATGCAAGAACCATCACGCTTGGATTGAATAAAATGCCAAAATGACTTAGGATTACTTGTTATATTATTCTCACAACATCAGATATATTGTTTGTAAAGAAATTTATTCAAAAAATTGAATTCTCTCGCGTAATGAATGTACATAACATGATACCGGTTATCATTAGTTGATTTAAATAATTTTATATTTTTATTACGCAAATTTTTCAGCTTCTTTAACCCTTTTGTGTACCAAGGTAGTCTATACACCTTAGGCGGAAAATGTGGGATATGCTCATTGCAAATAGCAGACAATTTGGAAGTAAACAAATCAAAACAATCAGCAACATTTTGGTTTATAAAGAAATTATTCCAGTTAGCATTGACGAATATATTATTTAAGAGATCAAAGTTGCATAATTTAAAATTAAAGTAATTATTTTCCGGCTTGGATTGCACAAATTCATAGAACTCAAAATTTAAAACAAGAGGTACATGGTGTAAACCAGTTGGAGCGATAAAACATAAACATTTAGATAACCGAGTCTTAAAATTTTTTGAAACAAAAATTAAATCTAAAATTTTATTAATAGAGTTGAAAAAAGTATTAATTTGAATTAAGTCAATGCTAAACAAACTATCAAGAAAATAAATTTCATACGAGCTATTAATATTAGAAGGAATCAGCACATCAGCAACAAAACTCCAAACGATTTTACTTAGGTAGAAATCACTAAGAAAACAAAGGTGATTATAAGCATTCATGAGTGATGACTGTAAATTGACGACATTATCAACATGCGCAATATATAAGTCATATAAGCTATTCGGAGGAATATATGAGGCACAAATTATCTTTGTTAAATTCATTATTTAGCCATTTGTCCTTGAAATAAACAAACACATGTAACCAAAATGTTAGTAATTTATAATAAATAATTAAAGCCTTTGCAATACCTGAATCTCAGGGCTCTTTAAGTTCCCTACCCAGAGAGTTAAAATTGATCCAAGGACAAATTCCGCGATGTGATGGCGGCACGCAAACCATATCAGTTTCTTGTTGAAGTATTGATCAAACTTAACGCATGCGCCATTGTAACGTCCGGTATTTGCAGAAGTTTTATCCATTCCTAAGCCCTTAATAAAAGCGATTGTGGAATGGTATTACTTATTTTAACTGATACTCGAGGCATATTTAATCACAAAATTATGGCGCGCGAGTGTCTGTCTAACCCATTTGCTTTTCTACACCTCTTGCCTATGTACGAAACCTCGCCAAAGGAAATGAGAAGAGAACTCAACGAGTAAATCGGCAATTGTCAATTTGCCACAAAGCTTAACCCTCTAAAGTGTTATTAACAAACTTAAAAGAAAGTTTTTTTAGTTAGTTTTTAAAATTCGATTTTTGTTTGAAAAATCATAGAAAACCCTATGCAAAAATGTTAAAAATGGATAGTACTATTCAGGAAAAATATCAACTAGTTCATTTGCGCCAGTATGTGCTCTTGAAAATTAGAATTTCAGCATGTTTTATTTACTTTTTTGAATTTGAGGTCCATTTTCTCAATTTCTGTTAAGCCCTTGTCAAAGCTATAATTAAAGATTATTTCGGAGTTAATTTTGAGTAAAAGTTTTTTTACGGAATTGAAAAATATTGAGCCTCTTAAAAGTTATGATTTTTTAAGTGAAAGTCTAAATTCAAAACTCCACAAAACAGACATGAAATCGAAATTTGCTCCGGCGACAGTTTTTTTTTCAAATCCAAAAAATTCGAAAAAATAGGTACTAAGCTCAGAAAAGTCCCTAAAATCGAAATTCTAGTGTGTTTTCGAAATCCTACTTTGCAAAATTAAATCGGAATACGAATATGATTTTTTTATTTGTAGAAAATTTTTAAAAACTGCCATAATGCTTGGTTTGCCAACGCACAGTGGCACATTGGAAGATATTTTTTTAAAAGGACTATAGAAATATGGATCCTCAAATATGAACCCACAAATTGATACAAATTAAAAACAAGCTTCCCATTTTTGTGTCTTTATAATATTGGGGTTGGAATTAGTCTTAAAGGTTTTCTAAGAGATGGCATAACTATCAATAGATCGCATCGGGCACACCTGTGACTATATTCATTTCAAAGCACATTGTGTAAGCTTCATTTTTCAGTATGTGTCATTCCACTGAAGTGTAAACAACATATATTTTTTTCTCTGTGAACATGTCGACTTTCGTTCCAACAAAACGCAATTTGCGGGAAGGTTTACTTTTGTGCTTCCATTTGAAGAAAAAAGCGGTTGAAGCACAACGCACGCTTACTGAGGCTTACGGGGACTATGCTCCATCGATTTCTACTTGTGAGTACTGGTTCCGTCGGTTTAAAAGTGGTGATTTTGATACGGAAGACAAAGAGCGTCCGGGCCAGCCGAAAAAGTTTGAAGATGAGGAATTGGAGGCTTTGCTCGATGAAGACCCGTGTCAAACCCTTCAAGAATTGTCAGAATCATTGGGAGTCGACTTATCAATGGTCGGCAAACGCTTGAAGGCCATGGGAATGATTCAAAAGCAAGGAAATTGGGTGCCGTACCAGTTGAAGCCGAGAGACGTTGAACGGCGATTTTGCATGTGCGAACAACTGCTTCAACGGCATAAAAGGAAGAGTTTTTTGCATCGTATTGTCACTGGCGATGAAAAGTGGATCCATTACGATAATCCTAAGCGAAAAAAATCGTGGGGACCACCCGGCCATGGATTAACATCGAGGGCCAAGCTGAATATTCATGGCGCCAAGCTTATGCTGTGTATTTGGTGGGATCAGAAGGGTGTCGTGTACTATGAGCTGCTAAAACCTAACGAAACCATCACTGGGGAACGCTACCAACAACAATTGATGCAATTGAGCCGAGCATTAAAGGTTAAACGGCCGAAATATGCCAAAAGACACGACAAAGTGGTTTTTCAACATGACAACGCACGGCCACATGTTGCAAGAACCGTCAAGGAAACGTTGGAGGCGCTGAATTGGGATGTGCTACCCCACCCGCCTTATAGCCCAGACATAGCCCCTTCCGACTACCACCTATTCAGATCGATGACGCATGGCTTGGCTGAGCAGCGCTTCACTTCTTACGAGGATACCAAAAAATGGGTCGATTCGTGGATTGCCTCAAAAGACGAATCGTTCTTCCGGCGCGGAATCCATATGCTGCCAGAAATATTGGAAAATGTTGTAGCTAACGATGGATAATACTTTGAATAATATACATTGTACCGTTGTTTCTAAATAAATGCTCCAAAACCGAAAAAAAACCTGTAAAATTAATTCCAACACCCAATACTTGATTGCTAAACCTTAACAGGTTTTATAGCAAATTTTAAATTATAAAATAAGATATTTAATACAATTCAAAAATATAAAGTATGATTTTGATTGAAATCATGTATTATTTACAAACTACAAAATTGCTTAAAGTATATAATTTTATTAAAGTATAAAAAATAAAAAATAAAAAGTTAAGTCAAAATCGATAATATCAGACAGCAAAGCAGGGTTGCGTTTTCAAGACAAACAAGGTCAAGTTAGCAACAATTATTGTATACGGCAGAGTCGTGTGACAAACAAGGTCTCATACCCAATAAAACACCACTCCAATAGGTATATATATATAATATATATCGTTCTGTCTTCCTGAAGCCGGTGAGATCCTGGCTTGACAGGGTGTTTACTCGACAAACTAGGTCAACTTCACCAAACCAATTTTCATAAAATAAAGACCAGTTGCTAATGCAGGCATCAAGACAAACTAGGTCTTATCGGCCACTCATATTAATACAATATATTACAAATCGATCTAACGTAGTGTTTCAAGAGGTAAAAAGACACCAAGATACTACGGTACCGTCGACAAATGTAGTCACAATCATCATGAAGATATGAGGCAATTGAAGATCCCAGGTTTAGGTCCATTCAGATTATTTAGATGTTTATACACCAAAATTTTCCATTTTACGCTTAGGTCCATTTATCCATTTAGATTGTTATATTAATGATAATGTGTTTACAAATCTCTAGATGCATCAGATATATGTTTGAAAAAACTTTACATAATCAACGTCGGTACTGCAGGTAATCTATAATTTTATGTTTGATTGAGTCCATGAATTCACTTGAGGATATAACATCAGATACAAAATTAAAATCACCGCAAGCGCTTCTAAGAGGTTCATTTTGCAAATAATTAGTTCTACAAAAGTTCATGTGGAGTAACTAAAAAGATCTTCTAGGACGAAGTGGAATATTAAAATATATTTTACTCAATAAATATGGACTGTTGACATAACCATGTAAAAGTTTTATAATCCAACAAGCATTTATCATAATACTCCGATTTTTTAAAGAAGGAAGATTTAAGAGTTGTAGCCGATATTCATAAGATGGTAAGTGAAAATCAGTATTACAATAAAGATAGCTTAAGCAAAACAAAAGAATTGTTTCTGCACTGATTCAATGTCGCCTATGTAACAACTGTATCGTGGGCACCAAACAACTGAAGCGTATTCTAAGATAGGCCGCACTGGGGAAGTGAATAAGGTTTTCGTTATGAATAAATCATTAAACTCTTTTGCCCAACGTTTAATAAATCCTAAAGTACTATTTGCTCTATTTATTATTTTATTTACATGAATATTAAAGCGTAGTTAAGGATCCATTGTAACTCCAAGATCATTGAAAATATCCAAGGACTCCAATGGATAACCACAAATTTTGAAGGTAAATTTAATTGGTGGTTTGCGCGAGAAAGACATATGCTTGCATTTCTTCATGTTGAGGTTCATACGGTTCGTTTTGCACCAGTTATGAAGATGATCAATGTCGGCTTGCAAAAATACAGCGTCATTATCATTTTTAAAAGAAAGGAAGAGTTTGACGTCGTCAGCAAACATTAAGATGCTTAATGTTTGCTGACGTTTCTGTTTCTACATTAAAAAGTAGAAACAGAAGAGGCCCAAGATGACTTCCTTGAGGTAATCCTGAAGTAACAGGAAACTCGTGTGATTTCTTGAGCTTAAAAAGAACAGATTGTGTTCTATTGCTTGAGTAAGATTCAATTCACTTTACCAACGGTATAGGAAATCCAACAAGATGTAATTTTAAGATCAATATTTTGTGATTTACAACGTCAAAAGCTTTGCTAAGATCCGTGTAAATAACATCAGTCTGCATGCCTTTTCCAAAGTTTTCTATAGTTTTTGATGTAAATTCGAGAAGGTTAGTAACAGTGGATTTTCCAGAAAGAAATCCATGTTGGAAAGGAGACATTAAAGATTTAACGCTATGCGATAGTCGTGATGTAACAATTGCCTCTAAAAGTTTAGGCAAAGCGCTTAATTTTGCGATGCCACGGTAGTTATCAATTAAAGACCTATTTTCGGATTTATGCAGCGGAATGATAAATGAATGCTTCCAGGCTGCAGGAAAATAGCAGGATTTTAATGATGAAGTAAATAGTAAAGAGATTGGATTTACTAATTCTTCACAGCAGTATTTTAATATACATGAAGGTATGTTATCAGGACCACTTTTATATGATGTTTTAATATTTTTTAAAAATGATAAGACTGTGTTTGTGTCAATTATTGGGAAATAAATATCCCCAGATTGAATATTAAAAGAAAAACTTAAATAATCATAGGACGATGATGAATAAGTCGTCTTGAAAAAGTTAACAAAAAGACTGCTATCCTTCTTTTATACTTCATAAAAGAAGGATAGGAATCAATCTTACGTTTTGTGTAAACAAAGTTCCAGAAGGATTCAGCATCAGATTTGATGTTTAATTTTACTTTTGTTAAGTAGATATTGACTTAACCTTGTTCGTTAAATGCAATTTCTAATAACTTTTATTTCCGTGATTTCAAACATATTAACTATGAGTTCCTGTACCTCGATGAATCAATGTTATCTTTCAATGAATGCTGGCTTCACCATAATATAAACGATAAGCTTAGGTCTCTTTTAGCACCGATAAACATGTACCGCTACGTATGACAACCGTGAAAAATGTGTCTTGTCCTTGGTTTTTAATACCCAATACGTGTCTAATAGTATTAAAAAAAATAGAAACAAACTACAGAAAATATGGAAAATCAGACCATCTCCTGAAAACTGGGAATCTTTTCGATTGGCTAGAAATGAAGCTGTTCTTTTAGTAAGACAGGCCAAAACACGTTTTTTTTTCTGAGAAACTAGATTTATCCCTTAATTCCTAAACGTTGTGGAACAACATAAAAAGACTTGGGTTGTGTAAAAAAAATTGTACTGAATGCAATGCAGATCCTGAGCTTCTAAATATTTTTTTTGTTGACATTTTTCTACCTCTAACACCGTGTTACACACATTCTGTCCTATGAACCAAATTTACTTTTTCGGAAAGGGGATAAAAAATAAAAATACACGTGTATCGGCGATTTTCATGTACACGTCCGAATTTTTTTTTTTATTAAGTTTGAAGTATATATATTTTTTTAATGGTTATCGTTTTTTTAAGGTTTCAGTTCGTTAAGAAAACAATTTTTTTTATTACTTTTGTTTTATAAAAATAAAGAATTGTTACATTAAAAATTTTAATGTTTTTAAAGAAATTTAGGCCTTTTATTTTTGCGGTTGTAAGCATTTGCTTCAGTATCGCGACAGTATTCGCCAAGCATATGCGTAATGTCTTTTCCTTTAAAGCGCTTTTCAATAGCCGCAATGTCCTGATGGAACCTTTCGCCATGCTCATCGCTACAAGCTCTTAAATCATCAGGGAAAAAATCTAAATGATTGTGAAGAAAATGGATCTTTAGCGACATTGAAATGCCCATTTCGCCATATGCCGAAATCATTTCTGCGACAATATTTTTATAATTGGCAGCTCCTTTGTTGCCAAGAAACTGCTCAATAACGGCAACTGTACCTTTCCATGCACGTTGTTCCATAGCATTTAATTTTGATGAAAATTTAGAACTTGCAATCATTTGTTTTATCTGCGGACCATTGAAAACACCTTAAATCAAAAAAATTATTAAAAAACATAAAGTTACTGAATGAATTCTTAAAAAAAATACCTGCATGTTTGCGCCGCTCAATTTCGGGAAAATGTTGCGCAAAGTTGCAATGGCCTCGCCATCACGATCCAGTTTTTTAACAAAATTTGATACGAGACCGAGCTTAATGTTTAATGGAGGCAAAATGATTTGAGACGGCTGCACCAATGGTAGATTCTCTATACTTTCTACGCCTTCTTTGTAGCATGTTCGCGGCTTCCACTTAAATTCAGTGTAATGCTCATCTCTTTTTCGACCTTCCCATGTACACAAAAAGCACTGGTGGGTTGGAAATCCACGCTTAACACCCATGAGTAAACCGACCACTTTCAGATCGCAGCATATTTTCCAATTATGCTCTTTGTACTTTATCAACTGTAATATTAATTCCATGCCTTCGTATGTTTCCTTGAGGTTTGTGGCATATGCGATCGGGACAGATGGATGTGTGATGCCGATATGAAGCAGCATGACTTTAAGGCTGTTGACCGATGCATCGATGAAAAGTCGCCACTCCTCTGAAATATGTGGGTAACCGATTTTTGCAAACAGCGAATCAATGTCACAACAATAAGCGAAGTTTTTTTCCCGATCTTCGTGCAATCTAAAAAATTGGTCATATGGAATAGTGCTACCTCGATCACGAGCGGCTGTTATTTTAAAATCAGCCGCCACTATATTCCACTGCTTAAAGCGTGATGCAAAGAGTTCTGCTGTTCTTCTTGACAAATTTCCGTCTCGTACGAGGTCATTGAAGTCGGCTTGCGTTATAAAATGCGGCATTGCAGTCCCAATGTCACTGGGTGTTGCCACAAATTCCGATACTTGTGGACTCTCGCATTCGATGGAAGAAAAGTTGACATTGGCGTCGGAAGCGGGGGGGCAAGGTGGGCAGTTGCCCCCCCACTTTTTTAGCTAGATAAACAATTTAAAAGGAAAAGTTATTCAAAATATCAGTTTTTTTACAACGATAATATTTTTGTATTATATATTTTCCTCTTCTTTCTCTCTTCTTCATGTTTCATGTGAAGAAATTTTGGTGAACTTTTTTTGCACCACCATTTGTACTGCCCCCCCATTTGTACTGCCCCCCCAGATGAAATTCGCTTCCGACGCGATTGAAAGTTGATAGCAGTTTTGGTACAACTGTTGATTATGCATCGCTTATTTCGGGAACATTATCAAAAATCTCCACTGAAGCCGCTACACGGTCTTCTGGTGAGTATAGAACTGCTGGAATTACCGATTCTACATTAGCGTAGCGAATTTTGTTGCGGTGAATGTATTGGTACCCTTTTGTTTGAGCAAAAGTTACACAAAAGTAGCACAATTCATTGCAGTGCTCCGTGCGTGGTAGCCAAATTGTTGGTACAGCGTACTTTATTGTTGACCTTCTTGCACAAATTGTAAACTTGCACAAATTTCTGTAGCAATAGTCGCACACGACTTCCGGAGTATACCACAAGTAAGGAACATAAGCAGTCTTAAATATTTTCTGAAACGAATTCACCACTGTTTTAGTAATATTTTTGAAATTTTTACTTGGTGCGAATAAGCCACAAACATAACAAAAGTTATTTCGCGTCGGACACTGCATTTTTTTCAGCACAACAGAACTTAAAACAATATTGCAATTCCTTATTTCATCTGTCTTAAGGGGCCCTCAAACAATACTACATGTCCATCCGACCTGCCAAGTCATCACACATGTAGTATCGTTCGTGTGCAAGAAATCAAGGCGGATGGACATGTCCGATGGAAGTTGGATGGACATGTAGTATCGTTTGAGGGCCCCTAGACCAGTTGTAAGTGTTGTAAAAGTCAAAAACTGTTTAGTGTTAGAAGGTTACTATGGATTAACTACAACTATATCGAGTAGGATGGGTCAAAAAACATTTTTTTTTCCTAACGCTTTAGTAGTTTAAAAATTTGGAGTCCTTTCAAGTTATGCTAAGAAAAGTGAAAAAAATATTTTTTTTTTCAAAAATAATAAAAATTGGGGAAAATCTGAGAATTGATAAAAATTATTTTTAAAAAATTTGACGTTTCTTAATTATTTTAATTATTTTAATTATTTTTAAAAATTTGACATTTCCACGAGTCTGTCTGCAAAAAATCAGCTCGATTAGATCACTGAAAAAGGGTTAAAAATCGGTCCAAAGGCTTCCACACAGGCCACTACGAGCTTTATAATTCAAACTTTAAAAAAAAAAATTCTGACGTGTACATGAAAATCGACGATACACGTGTATTTTTATTATTTTCCCCTCTTTCCGAATATGTGCATTTGGTTCATAGGACACAAAAAAATTAATTTTTTGTAACACCGTGTAATGATACCTCTACGCTGTACCACAGTCCTTAAAGTTTGAAACGGTTAGTGAAATTGATGTTGGAAACTGTGTTATGCAGATAAAATTAAATGCAGTTGCATAAGATGGCATTCCCATCAAATTCTTTAAACTTTTACTAGCTCACATAATAACTTCTCTTACGCATATTATAAATCATTGCTTTATAACAGTGGTCCCCAAACACATACTACTATAGTTTTTGGATTTTGTGCTTATGTTAGTAGCTCTCTCACTCTACTGACACAAATTGTTGTGCAGGTATTAATCAAGAATTGTATTACTCTAATAAAACTATTTTTAGTATTTCATTATTGGGGTTGGAATTAATTTTAAAGGTTTTTTTCGGTTTTTGAGCATTTATTTAGAAACAACGGTACAATGTATATTATTCAAAGTATTGTCCATCGTTAGCTACAACATTTTCCCATCTTTCTGGCAGCATATGGATTCCGCGCCGGAAGAACGATTCGTCTTTTGAGGCAATCCACGAATCGACCCATTTTTTGGTATCCTCGTAAGAAGTGAAGCGCTGCTCAGCCAAGCCATGCGTCATCGATCTGAATAGGTGGTAGTCGGAAGGGGCTATGTCTGGGCTATAAGGCGGGTGGGGTAGCACATCCCAATTCAGCGCCTCCAACGTTTCCTTGACGGTTCTTGCAACATGTGGCCGTGCGTTGTCATGTTGAAAAACCACTTTGTCGTGTCTTTTGGCATATTTCGGCCGTTTAACCTTTAATGCTCGGCTCAATTGCATCAATTGTTGTTGGTAGCGTTCCCCAGTGATGGTTTCGTTAGGTTTTAGCAGCTCATAGTACACGACACCCTTCTGATCCCACCAAATACACAGCATAAGCTTGGCGCCATGAATATTCAGCTTGGCCCTCGATGTTAATCCATGGCCGGGTGGTCCCCACGATTTTTTTCGCTTAGGATTATCGTAATGGATCCACTTTTCATCGCCAGTGACAATACGATGCAAAAAACTCTTCCTTTTATGCCGTTGAAGCAGTTGTTCGCACATGCAAAATCGCCGTTCAACGTCTCTCGGCTTCAACTGGTACGGCACCCAATTTCCTTGCTTTTGAATCATTCCCATGGCCTTCAAGCGTTTGCCGACCATTGATAAGTCGACTCCCAATGATTCTGACAATTCTTGAAGGGTTTGACACGGGTCTTCATCGAGCAAAGCCTCCAATTCCTCATCTTCAAACTTTTTCGGCTGGCCCGGACGCTCTTTGTCTTCCGTATCAAAATCACCACTTTTAAACCGACGGAACCAGTACTCACAAGTAGAAATCGATGGAGCATAGTCCCCGTAAGCCTCAGTAAGCGTGCGTTGTGCTTCAACCGCTTTTTTCTTCAAATGGAAGCACAAAAGTAAACCTTCCCGCAAATTGCGTTTTGTTGGAACGAAAGTCGACATGTTCACAGAGAAAAAAATATATGTTGTTTACACTTCAGTGGAATGACACATACTGAAAAATTTAGCTTAGACAATGTGCTTTGAAATGAATATAGTCACAGGTGTGCCCGATGCGATCTATTGATAGTTACGCCATCTCTTAGAAAACCTTTAAAACTAATTCCAACCCCCAATAAATAAATAAATAAATAAGAAAAAGAGTTGATCGAATAGAGAAACTCCTGAAGGATCAAAAACAATAAAATAATCAAGTAGAATAGGAGTGAAATTATTGCAGTACCACGTGGGTACAGTATCATTCACAACTGATAGCCCTATTTTCGATAAATTATTATTCAGTAAAAATTTACTAGTTTCATTGGAAATAATATTGATGTTGAAATCTCCACACAACATCATGCAGTCATAATCAAGAATTCTGCTTGTTAAAGCAGAAAACAGAGGAGCAACAGATTTTAACAGAACAAATTTCATAACATAAAATTTATTTGAAAATAAACGTAAGAATTGACTTCAAAGATTTTACATTAAAATAATTTTTTATTTAACATGTTTTTCAAGACCAAAATGTTTACACATTCTATAATTATCATAAGCATATGAAGTAAGAATTGTCTGTTATACTGTGATTGCACTTATAATTTGTAAAGATTTATTCATAAATTAATTGATTGATGAATTGACTTAAGCTTTAATATGTGATGAACTGTTGCATTTGCTTTTTGTTTTTTGTCTTCTTGCTTATGACATTAGTGTCGTCTTTGTTATGGGATTATATTGTTGATCAATTCCTCTCATATGAAACTGAATAAAATATTAAAAAAGATCATATGATTAAGAAATTAAGACTTTATGCTAACAAAATTTTATTAAATTAAACTGCAATAACTTGCTCAATAACTCGTCATTTGTTAAAAAACAAAACAATAGACTTAGGAAACAAACTCGAGTTCTTCATTTATAGTAATAAAATAAATATAAAATTTAATAGCAGCTTGGTAGTCTAAAGAAATATTAAATATCTCCCTTCTCTACTATTTCAGATGTTACATCAATTCTTTATCTACTCCCTCCTGGCCCACACCTTGTGGGCCATGCCAGCCGAAGTGGTACAGCAGACACATCCTGTTGGCGATATTGCCTCGCACATTGTTATTGTAACGCCACAGGCACAGGTTCACTTGGAACCAACACTCAAATATGATGCACCACCAGCATTTATACAGCATCTCACTCCACTGGCTCGCTTTGCTTCACCTCACGAAGAGACCATCGTCTACTATCCAGCCACGAGTGCTGCTGCAGCTGCTGGTCCACTTGTTGCACTTGAAGGAGCAGCTATAACACACACTAACGCTGCCCCAGGCCAGACCAAACAATACGAGGAGGTACTAGAGCAAATTCAGTCGGCATTGCAGAGTGGAGCCGCCATGACGGGTCAACAGCTGAGTGAAGCAGCAGCTGCTGCAGCTTCAGCTGGCTCCAGTCTATTTCCAGGCTTATTTCCAGCCAATGAAAATAAAGATCCAAAGCCACCACAACTTGCAGCCAGGCATGAACTGACGCCGGCTTCCACTCAACCTTTGATCACCGATGGACGCAGTTTTTATGCCATGACACCAGCTGGCCATTTGCCGCACATTATTGACTTTGTGCATGCCCCATTAGCAGGGCACGTGCTGGTTGGCCCAGTACAAGCTATACGCGCTCGAAGCATCAATACTCCAGAAAAGCCAATAGTAGCGTTGCCCATACCAGAAGCTCCAAAACCAGTAGCTTTGCCACTGAACAACAACAAGAAGAAGACTGAACTCAAAGAGAATAAGGATATAAAGAAAATCGATGCCGATAAGGAGAAGGAAAAACTGAAAGGCAATGAATTTGGACGCTTCCTTGAGGCAAATGCACTCAAAGAGACACAAGGTAGCGAGCAGAAATTCGAGCAGAATATAAAGAAAGAAGGTAAATAAAAAAAATATTTTTCAAATATCTGTAACTCAACCTTATTCAAAACTCTTAGTTCTTAAAACCGATAAAGAAATCGATGCTGTTAAGACCAAGGATTCAGAGTTGCCTTTTAAACTTGCAGAAGAGTTTGCACAAACTTAAACCAAGGCTGCCGTTGAAGCTGTCGCCGGAATCAAAGATTGCTTAAGGCTAATTGCGCTAACTTCCACGGCACAGACACACACAAGCACACAAACAGTTTTAAACAAACAAACCAACACATGCTAAGGGATCTCTTTGGTATCTGAAAACACCACACCTACTACACAACTGCGTACACAGAAAAAAAATCTGCTACACTAACAATTTTCACAAACATTTTCATATTAACAAAAACTGCACGCAAAAAATATAATTAAAAAAAATACACAAAACACTTATATACCAACAACAAACAAACACATTCATCATCATTGTCATCATCATTTATCATCACCATAAAAAAAAAAACAAGAAAAAAGAACAGAACAATAAAAAAAAGAACATTAATAAAAAGTGAATGTAAAATGTAAGCAAAGTGCATTACTACTGCAAAAAAAATCGAGATTTACTGCATCTTTATGAATAACGAAACAAAGGCTGAACGTCGTAAAAGAAACGAGTAATAATACAGTGAAACTTCCCTAACTCGAAGTGTCAAGTGACCAGAATTTAACTTCGAGTTACGGAAAATTTGAGTTGTAGAATAATATAATAGGGCAGTTCACGATCTTGTTGCATCATTGCAAATGCAAAATAAACAGCTTTTACAAAAACAAAAAGCATCTGTTGCAAAAGCTTTTCAATGCTTTTTTTTATTTGTAAAAGCTATTTATTTTGCATTTGCAACGATGCAACAAGATTGTGAACTGCCCTATTATGTAAATAATTAAATTTTTGTCTGCGAAGTGTTTTCTTTCGATTGTTGGCAGTGGAATTTTTTCAACTACATGGTCATTAGATTTATCACTTTCATATAGTCGTTAAGTAAGTAAGCATATTCTTGAATTCTGTAAAATGAGCCACACTTACCTTCTAAATTCAAAAAAAAATCTCTTTACTTACACAAAACATATTCCAACAAAAAAAAAACACAGCACTAGATACAATAACTTTTATATTTTTCGACGCAAGCTAACAAATATGTCATGCAAATTTTTTTCATGCTGTTGCAGCGCGATGCTCCGACGAGTCAATTCTTCGAATTACAACACACACAGAAATATTGAAGTTGTTGTAAGTGAAAGAAATTTGAGTTATGGAGATGAATATGCATGAAAGCAGTGCACGGACGTGAAAAAATTTTTAGTGGTAGATTGGACTCAAAAAGTGTGGTAGATTGAAATAAAATGTGGCAGATTTGATATTTCATATAAAAACTATGTATGTCTTTTATTGAAAAAAAAACTTATACATAATACAGTTACAATAACAAAAATAGTACATGTATATAGTATATAAAAGAGAGTGGCGTTAGTTACTACGCTTATAACTAAAGAACGGCTGGACCGATTTCGATGATTCATATCAATTCGAACTGGTTCGAATTTCGATTCCTGAAAAATCGCATACATTTTGTATGGAGCTACTTTACGACGCATTTTGGATGATCGATGACGTTGTTTTTTTGTAGCAATTGTTTCACACACTAAAAACGAACATATTTTTAAATGCTGGTTCCGTCAGAATTTTTCAAGTTTTAACAAATTTTTAAGTATTCGACCACAATTTACACAAGCACGATTATATTTGATGGGCATTTGGAAACGGGGGCGTGGCAGCAAGTGCCTGGTTTCAGCTAGTTCAATATAAAAAAAACAAAAATAGATTCAAAACGAACAAACTTTCAGTCAACAAAACAAAAAACAAATTAACTTGAAAAAATCTATATTAAGGGTAGGAGCCTTATTTTATTTTAAATATGTGTTCTTACCACCTTAATGCCTAATTTATTCACAGTCTTGTAACTCACGGTTAACTCACAACTCGCCGGAAATGGAGGTTTGATTTTCCAGCAAGTTACGGGACGGTAACTTTTATTAAATCGGTATGCTACTTTGGACTACAGATATTTGATTTCTTCGCTGCGTTCCGTAATGTTTGGAGTAAAAAATTTATTTTTACATATGCTACTATTAATTTTAATTGGAATTTGTGTTGTTTTCCGTGTTTTTGATAAGATTTGATTGAATTCATATTTTAAAATAATAAGAAAACCAGATATGTGGAAGTTGTTTTTTAATAAATTATATTTCAGATCACTATGGCACTCGACTACATTCAATTCCGTCCATTACAATCAGTGCTTAAGCTTCCTGTATAACAAGCCAATGTTTAAATCTAGTGATATTCACAATTAAGCCTTCTAGTGATGTGTTTAGTAAAAGTATTTCATAGAGAACAAATTCATCAAAACATTTATGACGGTAGAAATAGTGGTAGATTTTAAGTCTTCGGTGGTAAAAGTGGTAGATACTAAAATTTTGAAAAAACGTGGTAGATCTACCACAATAGTGGTAAAGTCCGTGCTCTGCATGAAAGTCTTCCTAATACAAATGAGATTTCAGTTCGAGTTGACGAAAAATTCGAGTTAGGTAAATTCGACTTAAAGATATCAAAATATAAGGAAAATATATAAGGAGCAGACAAAAATCACAAATACTACTTCGAGTTATGGAGAATTTCGAGTTACGGAAGTTCGAGTTAGATAAGTTTCACTGTATTTTTTGATATGGAAAATGTGTTGCTTACCGTGTTTCGCATCACGTTCAGACTTCGTTTCGTTATACATAAATATGCAGGTGAATTCTTTAGGAAAGTTTTTAAGGTCTTACAACCAATTCAGACCCCCGCACACAATCGAGTTAATAGCATTTCATTAATCTGGCGGAAAAAGTTTCTCTAGCGACAAAATGTGGCGATGTTTAAAATTGCCCTGAGGGTTCTATGGCGAATCATAAAACATTCCTTACGCCCATTCTAATTAGAGAGGGAAAACCCTTCATGGTTTCTTAAATATAATTGTACAAACATGTTAATGACCTAAAGTTGCTAAATGGAAATAAAAAAAAATAAAAAATGCCACGCCTATAAAACTAAACCACTTTTTATTCATAATAATGCAATCCATGTTTTTTGACAAAACTGAAAGAAAATCATTAAAGGAACAGAAATTTCCTACCTAAGCCTTTCTGAATGCCCTAATAATAGTATCGCAATTTAGCTATAGTACTTTATCTCTTTGAATAGATAAAACTGCCAAAGTCGAAGGTCTTTCCTGACCCATTGCACTTCTTAAATAATTTTTAATAAGTTTAAATTTTGAAAAACTCCATTCAATGGATACTGTACTTGTCGGTATTTTTAGCAAAGTTCGAATGAATATGTTAAACTTTTTAGGTTATTTTCTGTTATGTATTGGAGCTGTTATTTCTACCCAATAAGCCAAACAAGCTTGGAATAAGCTTATAGTAAGCTTACAAGCGTAAGCATCGCGCTTGGAAAAAGCTTGTAAAAACTGTTGTGAAATGCTTTCAAGTAATTGTAGAATAAGCAAAAAGGAACCCTTGGAAAAATATTCCTTACTGTAATATTATTCCAAGCGTTTACTATTCAATTGGATATAAGTGTTGTTAATAAGCTTTCTACAATACTTACTTTGCAATTGGAAAAAATTGTTTTAAAAGTATTATTGAAAATAATTATTAAATAATTGGAAGTAAGTGTTATTGTAAGTTATTTACAACTGTTTATAAAAAATTGGAAAAAAGTGTTATAAAAATATTATTAAAACATTTATTAAATAATGGGAAGTAAGTATTTTTGCAAGCTTTTAACACAGGTTTTTCAGAAATTTAAGTAATCCAATTTGCTCGCCGTTAGCATAGCAGCTAAAATTAATCTTCTTTGTAAAATGAATCAATATGAAAGACCTCACATCCGAATCTATAGAAACTTTATGTTTAGTACACAATAGGTAAAAACATTGCCAATCAAAAGAAATTTAATACAAATATAAACTATTTGGACCATTAAATATATATTTTTTTAAGCACATTGATGTAACTAACAAAATAAAAAGTATTTATTTAACCATAAAAATATTATAAAAGACTGACAATCATCATTACACGAGTTCTAATTATCACTGAACTCAAGCCACTAACATCAAAATTGTTAGTGATGGGACTTCATTTTTTATTGCAATTGCAATTTTCAATGATTGGGAATTCCCTTAAAATGTGAAAGTTGTGAAACTATTACATCTGAGAGCATTTTCCAATCATGCTTTGAAATCGCTTGTTAATTAAACTACCAGTAAGCTAACTTCAAGCACTGTTTTAAAAAGCTTACTGTTTTCCCGTTTCGATACAATTTTACAACACAACTAGTAAATTTATAACGTAGAAAAGTATTTTCAAAGCATGTTTGGAAAAGGCTTTCATTATTCCATTGTAGGTAAGCTTACTCCAAACACTATTACACAATGGTTGATTGGGTAATCTTTAATAACGTTGGATAAATTTGGGAGCATTATAATTAACTTCTTATTCACTTCGTACGGTTGGAAGTCGCTGCTCTTAGATTATTTTTTTTAAATTAGCAATAATCAAAATTTTTAATATGTTGGTTGAAAGAAGTAAATTGTGAATCCATTGCTTGCAGTGAAATTAGCAATAATGAAAATTTTCAAAATATTGCTTGAAAGAAGTAAATCGTGAATCCATATTGCTTATCATAGAATCAGTCATGGTGTTGAAAAAGTTTGTTTCGTCTTGGCTTTTGGGAGACAGTACAGGCTGATCGCTGCCTTCATAGTCAAACATTATTTTTTTATACCCTTTTAGTTTTTAGCCCTTAATATATTAATAAGCATCAGACAAGCACTTTTCGAATCCAGTTTGTCGACGTTTTTTCATTCAATCCCAAAAATGTACGCTAATGTTCAAAAGCAATTCTTAAATGGACATATAAAAAAATATAAATGGACCATTTCAGGCCTAGAAAGAATTTTGACCGAGCTTCTCTAGGCCAACTGTGTTGCGCGTGTTATTAAATATTTTATTATTTTTTATAATATTTTTAAATATTTTTATAATTTATAAATATTTTTTATAATTTATAAATATTAATACAATAGAAAAATTCTGTTTGAGCTGGAAATTGAGCTAGAGCTACCGCGGTTTCTTAACTTACGGTCCACGCACTCTACCTAAGAGGCTGCGTCCACTTATGATATTTGCTCGTATTAATATTCATACCATATATGTAATGGCATGATAAATTCTGAACTGAACATTTCGTTTAAAACGGAATCGCAATCATTGAAAGTCAGATTGCTCAGATTTATTTTTTAAGCTTTCAATGCATTTAACCACATCATCGGACTGCAATAAAACGGCCTTCACTGCTTCGATTTCCAACTTGCTTTCACAACCTTGTTTCGATCAAAGCTTTATAGTAAGCTTTAATTTGCCTTTGATTAGTTCGTTTGCTGTATCCGTAATATAGTAGTTAAATAAATTTTCTGAATAAAACCAAAAAAATCCAGTAGAATCAAACAGCAGAATCCAGCTACAACAGAAGCAGCAAAATGTAAAAAATGCCCTGGAGCTTATGTTTAATGGCGTTTTCGTTTCTCGAAAAATGTTGCATTTCTTCTGCCCTCTTTCTGCCACCTTTGAGAATTCCAAATTTTTTCTTCTTTTGAGGTCAAAATTTTCGAGAAAAAACACGATTTAATTACAAGGGTCACTATTTTTTTCTCAAGAGGTCAGAATTTCCAAAAAAGGTGAAACGAAAATGCCATAATATTCCAGTTTTAGCTCCACTATTTACGTTATCATATTTTCACCATTGTCGTATCCTTGGCCATGACAATTTTGAGTATTTAAGGCATTTTTTTGAGCACTCCCAGTATTGCATCGTTTAAATATTTTCCAGTCATGTCAGTGACAGCAAGAAATCCGATAAAGTTTTCTTCTGTTTGATTGATGTATTATCTACAAAAATTTAACAACGAAAAAAAAATTCATTGATTGGTTTCTTATACAAATTTGATAATACGGAGAATTGCTAATTACACTTATCGTTTTATGCCTTTAAAATCGTAGTTTGGATTTTAGGGTAAATTTCATGGCGAAAAAACGAAAAAAAATATTCACCAAAAAGGACATATGAAAATATGATGTAATATTATTTTTATAATTTTTTTAAGGATACAGTCTTGTAGGCAGAGGCTTTTCAAACATTTCGGTGCATAATTCGTCCTTTTATGATGTATGGTTTGGGAGTTATAGCCAAAAAACCAAAACAAAGTGGGAAATCACCAAAAATGGCGTATAAAAAATATTCTTGAAAAAAAATCTGTTTTTCTAAGAATGCACCCAACCGGCCATCCAGAAAGCGAACGGCAATTGTACTTGAGCACAAGCTTAATATAAACAAGCTTAATATATAATAATCGTATTCGAGAAACGCTTGATATTTATAACTGATTTTCAAGTATGCTTAATAAACACTTATAAATCACAATACAATATGAAATATTACTGAAAAAAATATTTTTTATGCAACAGAATCTTAAGCCATGTTTTTTTGTCAAATAAAAGATATTGCTTCTATTTTGCGAGCAGTGAAAATGCTACATTTGTTAACTATTATATTATTTTAATTATTTTGGTTTAAAAATTATCAAAGAATGTTGATTTTATATGATTCAAATACAAATTCTAAATGTTTGATAGTTTAAATCATACTTGATTTTAAATACAAATCTAGTTTAAAATCGTTTATTGAGCTTAAGGTCAAAGTTAGAACAACTAATTGTTCTAACGAATCTTTCCAAAGAAACAACAACAACAACAACAACAACAACAAAAAAGTTTTTTCAATATGAAAAGGAAAAAATCACTAGCTGATTTTATTGCAATTTTGGCCATGCTAAAGGGCTTCATCAGAAATCTTTGTGATACCCGTGCAAGCGCACACTAACGCACTGCACCACAGAGGCGATGAGAGTTGAAGTGTCAATTTAGAATTTGTATTTAAATCATATAAAATCAACATAATGAATAACAAGGTCATTAAGGAAAAACTTTAATTATCAAAGAATTTTAACATTTCTTAGATGGGGCTCTATCACTAGGAATAGGCAAAGATCAATTTATCAAAGATGCGAGGAATTTTTTCTAATTTGGCGAAACAGGGTTCAACTAGGCGCAAATAAAAAAAAAATAAAATAACTTTAAGTTAAAACATGTTAAATAAAATTTCATAAATTAAATTAATGAATAATAATAAATTAATATAAACTTAAAAAATTAATTAAAGAAAAACCTATACAGCTGAGGCCAGAGCTTTAAGAACGCTGTGCTCTTCAGCAATGTTAATGATATTTCTCTCAACGAATGTAAGGTAACTGATATTTTTCATCATTGCTAAGCAAACTTAATAAATATAGTAAATTTTTATGTTTCAATGCTCAAAAGTGTAGCGTTCTTAAATTTCAGTCTATAGTTATACAATAGAATAGTTTTCAAGCTTATTCTACAATTGCCAGAAAAAGCTTATAAAACTATTGAGAATAATAAGCTTTTCTTAACATGTGTTAATATAATATTATTTTTGTAAGCTTATTCTACAATTGCAAGAAAAAGCTTATAAAAATCATGCCTGAGTAATATTATCACGAGGGTTCCGTTTTAATTTTTCTACAATTGCTGTGATAGCCTTTTTTAATGGTTTCTCAAGCTTTTTTCAAGCTTAAGGCTTATGTTGTTAAGCTTGTTGTAATATTATTCTAAAGCATTTTGGCCTGTTGGGCAGTCTTGTGGGTATATGTACTAGTATAACGAACTTTTAATAAACTGAACTAATACAAATGAATACTGATGTAAATTTTTATAACTTTTGCTATGTGTGTTGCAATTGACAATGTTCTCGGGAATCATCGATCCAACGATTGGCGCTTTCACATTGAAATAATGCTTACCGCTTCCCACCTGTTGCATTGTCACGCAGAAAATTTGGTCAACAATCACCGCCAAATCTGATGAGCATGGCGAACGTTTCCATACGGTGATGTCGAGACTCGAGCACTGGAATAGTGGTAAGAAACTTGATGCTGAGTTATTAGACATTTGCTGGAACTTTTACAAGAAGAAGCAGAGGAAACAGAAGAATTTATTTGAAAAAATAAAAAAGCATCTAAGAAAAACTTAATTTTAATGCTTTCGGGATCATTTTGGGGACCAATAAAATTAGTTACTTTGGGTTAATTTGTTCTTTTATGCAGCGCTATTATTTTAGGGGAATATATTGCTTGAAAAAGTTTACTTTTTTTGTTTAAACAAAGCTTTTATACTAAACACCGCATTTTTTAAATATGGAATCGATTTGGACCCGAAGGATTTTGTTTTGAGGGTTTAACTGTTATACGAAATTATTTTCTAGGTAATTGTTAATTTTTCACCTGAATACATGAAGTCGCTAAAGCTAATAAAAACAGCTTTTTTAGAAAAAACTGCATTTGAGTATTTGATCTTAAAAATTTGAATTTCTCGAAAATAGGCCAAAGGATTAAAAAACGGTTAACGCCATTAGAATTAAAGTATGTTTGACTTTTGGAAATGTACAGTGCAATTTATGAATTAAGTTTTACTAATCTTGCCAAATAATGAGTAGCTATATTTCTAAATTTCACTTGCAGCTGCTAATGAAGTTGAAATCTATGATCGTAGAATTCTTTGATTACATTATTTCGGCCTATCAGGATTTTTGATCTAGGTATGCATTAAAAATCTTTTTTAATTATGTTTAGTTTATTACGTAATTAAATTTAATTTTTTTTAAATAACAATCCACATAAGAAATTTCAGTAAAAAAATATTCATTAATTTGATAGTGGTTTTTCCCTGACATCCAGATATCCACTTTGGCAGGAAATTATCACGATAGTACCATACATCTGTGAAATACCCTATATTATTACTACAGTATCCACTTGAAGATACAGTCACTCCAGCAACTTTGCCATCGCATATCAGTGGACCGCCAGAATCACCTTTACAGGCACCCATTTCAAGATCACTCAGATCAGCAGCGCATATGAGACCGTATGTAGAAACTGCATGCTCTCCATGACAATATTTGATCGAAAGTATATTGACGTCAGCATAGAGCGCTTCAGCGGGTAATGGTCCGTCCTATTAAAGAGTTGAGCTAATGAATATAAATCTAAGAAATATTTGCCTGCAGCATTAACTTACATAAAGTATTCTACCCCAGCCTACTGCAGTGCAACTCTGATTCTCTTTTGTGGGACCATCAATGAGTGGAATTTTTTGCGCATAAACACCATCTAAGATTATATCCTCTTTTAAAACCAGGCCACCAATATCATTTAAGTAAGAACTATTTGTATAGTCTGGATGCACTAATATTTGTATGACATCTATTACTTGGGTATGTTCGGTTTTTTTCAAACGATTTGGAGTTCCTGCAACGATTTGAATGTTGTTGTAATCTTTTTTCTCGTTTAACTTTCTGTGGGTTTTTGAATATTTTTGTTTATCTTTAATAGCATTGCCACACAAACATACTCACCTGATCCATAGGCAATGCGCTGCTGTTAAAATCCATCGCGGATTTATAATTGATCCTCCACAAAAGTGGTTGACGCCAAATTCTTTGTATCCTTTATACGTCAGCGATACAATATATTTTACTAACGTATGTTCTGGAGGACGATAACCACCAGTTATACGAGGTAGGATATTGTCTTCTTGGGTTGAAGCTATCAATATTTTAAATACTATAAGATACACTAACAATTTCATGATTAAAACGGGGAAAAAAAATTACTTAACAAACATTTTTGATAAATTATAATGACAATTTTTATTTTATACAACCGGCACCTGGTGTACTATGTTTTGAATTTTTTCGTTTTATGGAAAAAATGTATGGAAAAAAACTTAAATTCTTGTAGGAATTAAAAATTTTTGAGATTTGGATTTTTTTCAAGTTTACAGCAATTCTAACGCTTTTAAATAATACAAAGATTATAAATTAACATACGTACAAAAGTTTTATGCAGAAATCAGTGCTCCCAAAACGTTTCTAATGCAAAAAAAAAGCTAATTGCTATATTGTACAACTGCTATAGCGCAAAATACTTGTGAAAAAGCGCCATTTTGTATTCTGATTTATACCTTTTGTGCGTTCGCTTCTGTGAAGAAAAAAATTTGGCGATATAATGAGCTCAAGTGAGGCTCGGGGTAATGCTGGTGCTTCAGATCCAGGAGGAGGTGATGGAGTTAAATCTTCTGCGGCTCAGTGGAGTTGGGCGGACGATTCGTCAATTGAAGTAGTTTATGGTCCAAATGGTCAGGCCACTGTTCCACTACAGCAAACGTGCCTTCAAGGCTGGGCAGATGGCTCGTCTTTTTCCCGCTCAAAGATGGTTGATGGGCGCGAAAACTTTACCGCTCAAAAGGTAACAGCCTCGCATGATGCAACACAGCCTCAGTCTCAGTTGCAGCCGCAATCGCAGAGATGTTCGGTGACCAATGAAATACAACAGCAGCAGCTCCATGCTTCTAAATTTAATAATGCTACTGAGCAGAAACAGCAACATCTGCAGCAGCAGTTTCAACAACAAAATTTACTTCATCCTATTAAACTGCAGCGAAGCAATTACTAAATCTTCAAAGCGAGGGTTTTACCATAGTTCAATGTAAGAGATTCAAAAGATCTTATGGTGATGTCATCAAAGATATTGATGTAGCTGGCTTCCAGAATAAGGTAGCTGTAAATAATTCTAATCGTTTTGCTCTACTAGGTGATTTAAATGTCGAAAAAAATGTTAACACTAATACAAATAATATTAATATTTCAAAAAATAGCACTAAACCAAAAAATTTGAGTGAGAAGAAAATTTATTGCCCACCGATTTTTTTACGTAATGTAAACATTAATAGTCTGGTATTACAGTAGAAGTAGTAGTAGTACTTTATTGAGTCTTATACAAATCGATAATACAAGAGGATACAAACAATTGCTTAATTGTAAACTTAGCGGCTATTATAGTATGGCCTGCACAATCGGTTACTTTATCAAGTACATTAATAAACTGAATGCCACATGGCTAATATCTTCATACTGACTAGTTTACTCCTGCTCACTGAGTAATAAATAAATAGCATCTGACGAATGTCATTCAAGTGTATATACAAATATTCTAAAAACTAACATAAGAAAGAGTGAGACAACGACCAGCATTACCGTGGCAGTTTGGCATGCTAAAATTAGATCTACTTTATACAATACAAAGTCGTTGCTACTTTCTCGGTTAAGATTGCTATGAGTAACAGAGTACAATAATGGATAAGTCAGTTCACAGTATAACTTTAAAGTTAAAAACGAATACACATCAAAATTGTGTAACAATTACAATCAAATAAAATACGATAAACTTTCGTAACATAACGTTTTAACAAAGCAAAATAGCTATCGCTAATAATTCATAGTTTAATCTTATACACTGTCGTTGAATAAATCAATAGTGCAATATTAGAGAAAGTATAAAGATTGTAAACATGAACAGCAATTATGTTTCCTCGTGGGAAACATTAATTAACTTTGAAGAACAAAAATGTTTAAACATGTAGTTAATAAATTTAAAATTATAAATGCATAAAGTTACATATAAATAACTGTAAATATATAGAGTAAATATAAAATTACATATTTCTCTTTAGCTGTTTTCATTTTTCAACTTACGGTAACCATCGTACAGTACAAAAAGGCATATACTTATATATTAATTAATAAAGTCAGGTACTTGAGTTTTATCAAAATATCAGTAAAAATATTAATAAAAAGTAGGCTTTGTCCACCAACATCATTAGTGTTTTCTTCAAAAATATTCCAAAGAACGAATTTAAATAAGATGAAGTAAAAAGAAGCAACATTTATCCCCGGTTATGCCCTGGAAGGGCTTTCAAAAAGTAAGGTAAATGTGATCCATAAGAGCTCGACTCGAGATCTTCCATCATCACTCCAATCGGAGACCAGTAGGCCAAGAAAAAAAAAAAATATACAAAATTAAGAGACATTATATATCATTTACAATAATTTCATTTAGAAGCTCTAAATAAGACATTCTTTTTTCCTGGATAGAGGCACAGCTCTTAATGTTTCTCATGAAGCTCTCAATCTTTCCCAGGAGACCCTGTACACTCACTCCAAACAAGTCCTTGGAAAGATTAAAAAATTGATTCAACACATTATCTTTAGAATGATTAACATTCTTTTGTATTGCATTTGAAGAGGGACCATCCTGCCCTCTAAAGAGGCTGGCGTAGGACACCGTTAAGGGTGGAGGCGCTTTAGAAGCAATGAAAACATTTTCTGCTCTCAGCTTCGCGTTAGCTTTCGCCTTCTGCAACAATTCTTTTCTGTACAGAGAGTACTCTTTGTACTTCTCACAGCCCCTGTAGTTGGCAGGGTGGTCCTTCTTGCAATTAACACAAAAAGGTTTCTGCCCAGACTCGACCGTTACACTGCATTCCCCTGGAAGGTGCTCGATATTGCATTTGATGCATTTATAATCGCCTGCGCAATTCATCGCCATATGGCCGAACTGCTGGCATCGTCTGCATTGAATTGGCCCTGAGTTACCTTTCGGTTTTTCCCAGAACACCTGTGTATTAAACAAAAACTTTATTTTCAGCACCTCAGATTTAGTCTTCCCTGAAGGAAGTCTTACCAAGAATAAGTCATACTTTTTTTGCTCTCTCCGAGAACGAGGCGTAACCAGTCTAGAAACCTTTTCTACCCCGCCAGGAATTAACGAAAGCAATTCGTCGAGAACCTCTGCCTCCTCATAATCAGATGAGAGACCTCTCAAAACCAAATTCACATTTTTTTCCTCCTTAGGAGTAAATGAATAAGCCTGAATTCCAGGACTAACTCTGATCTTCTCGAGCAGAGCCCGATGGATCACCCTGTCCTCAATAAAAAATTTACTTTTTTGTCCCAAGTTAACAACCTTGAAAACAACATTTTTCTTCCTTAAATCAAAAACAAGTTGCCTAACATCTAAATTTTTGATAAATATTGGTGGACAAAACCTACCTTTTTTTCCTTGAGAAATCCTTATATTCGGATTTACCTCACTGGTTTCTTCTTTATTGTTGACCGCTTCAACGTTCGCTGCCTCCGCTTGCGCCTCACTCTGCAACACCGGATACTGTTTCTGCATCTGCTTACTTGAGTTATCCTTAAGAGCAATTTCATTAATAATCGCAAAGCGATTATCTCTTTTTGGAGGGGCATTCTCCTCAACAGATATGCTGCTGCCTGAGGAGCGTCTTGTTCTTGTACGTTTGGCCACCTCCTGCCAATCATGTTGCATTGCTTCAACAATTTGATGAGTATTTAACTCCCGCATTATAGGCTCGCAATTTACAGCAGTTTTCATCCTCTGCAGATGTGCATTATGCTGTGGCTGTGTTGTACAGGATGACAGGGCAACTAGTTGCTGTGCCGCTTCATTTTTTCTTGGGCTAATCATACTAGCCGCTTTTAATGGTTTATTAATGCCACCATATTTAAATGTTCTTATAATTTTAGAATATTTCTTATTCATTCCAAACTAAAAACATTATTGGATATAAAATTCCCGCGCTTTCTAAAACGTTCGCGCTATTTTTAGGAATTTTACCCGCTAATTTTTGCACCAACACACACCCACACACAGCCACAGCCGCTGCGTCGACGTCAGAGCCACCGCTGACAGTGTGAAACGGTAACGACACGACCAAATTGTGTACCCAATCTTAAAACTCAATTATCGGTTGATCACGGAATGCATGGAGCTCTGTCCGGCACAAATGCAGGTTCCAACAGACACCAGCAATCCCAGTCAAGCCTATAAGCAAATCACCAATTAAAAATGCAGCGTCAGCAACTCAGCAAACAGCAGCCATCAGTTATCACCGCGGTACAATTAAATTTACAAAAAAAAATACAATAATCGTTTAACTTTTAATATTTTACTATTAATTCGTTTGTTAGTTTTATTTAAACATTAAAAAACTCAAAAAGTATATGCGCTTTTTAGCAGCTAAAAATTTTCCATCCACTCTGCAAGATGGTCGTCGTTCTGTCTGCAAGATGGTCGTCGTTTTTTGTCTGGTATTACAGCTTAAGGCTAAATGCCCAGA
This sequence comes from Dichetophora obliterata, assembly GCA_963920525.1. Taxonomy (NCBI): domain Eukaryota; kingdom Metazoa; phylum Arthropoda; class Insecta; order Diptera; family Sciomyzidae; genus Dichetophora; species Dichetophora obliterata. The sequence continues at coordinate 185,305,953 of OY986438.1, forward strand.
GGTAAAATTTAAAAAAGTGAACAAAAGTAAATTCAAAAGCAAATTATTTTTTGAAGACTATGAGGCTCACAAGGCGATGATGGCTCTTCTTAATGAGAAGGGGATTGATTCGTACTCTTTCACTCCTTCTCATTTGGAGCAAATTCGAGTATTATTACGTGGTTTATACTTTGATACGGATTTAAACGAGTTAAAATCTGCCTTGGACGAGGAGCTCCCAGGCTGTTTAGATAAAGTAAAAAAATTTGTGACTCCGCAATCTTATCGTAGTAATAATGAAACGGGTCTTTTTATCGTTACTCTGGTTCCTGGTAAAAAATTGAGTGATTTGAGTAAATCAAAATTCGTGCTAAGGCAATCTATTACCTGGGAAGCTCCTAAGTCTAGGTCTGATCTCATTCAATGTTACAGGTGTCAGTTGTGGGGGCACGGTGCCCGTAATTGCAATAGGACTTTAGCATGTGTTAAGTGTGATAAGTCTCACAACCCTGGGGAGTGCCTCGTTAGAAAAGACGAAAATTCATCTCCATTTTGTATTAATTTTAATCAATTTGGTCACCCAGCAAATTACAAAGGTTGCCCGGTTTATAAAGAACATATATATATATAGGCAAAAAAAAAAAAAAAATGGCTGACGCTAAGGAGGCTAGACTCAGTGCTGCAAGGGCTGTGGGTGCGGTGAGTAGAAATTTGGTCTCTTCTAGTAAAAGCTTTGCTAGTCTTTTTCAACCTCTCAAAAGTAACGTTGAGGAGCCATGTTCAGCTAATAGAAGACCTTCTATAGTAAATGAATTTTTAAAGATGGCAGAATTTTTTTGTGTACCAGAACCTATCTCCCTTGAATGTAAACTTCAACATTTTATTGATAATTTTCGCTCAATGCCTAAATCTCAGGCTAAACTAGAATTTCTTAAGTTGTTAAATGAGGTTAAAAATAAATATGGTCCATAAACTTAATTTGCTGACCTTGAATGTGAGATATTTGGTTGATGTTAGCCGAAGAATAGATCTGTTGAAAATTCTATATGAAAACAATATAGATATCGCTTTTATTCAAGAAACACATTGCCCTCACAACCGGTCCATTTTTCTTGAGGATTATGCTTTTATAAGTGACACCTCTCCTCAAGGCATTGGTATAGCAATAAAAAAAACTCATACTTATTCTTCGGTTTTCATTCCTGATGTACACTTTGTTTCCGTCTTTATTCAGGTTGATCTTAACTTAAATGGTCAGCATAAATCCTTTTTGGTTGGTAGTGTTTACTTTCCTTTTAATTCTTCTGGTAATTTGTTATATGAGGGTCTAGATAAGATAAATAATTTTTCTAAAAATTATGAGGGAACTTTTATTGCGGGTGACTTTAATGCCAAAAACTGTTCATGGGGGGGGGGGATAGCCAATTAGATAATTCAAATGGAAAAATTTTATATAACTGGCTTTTAAGATATTCGTTGGATTTAAGTAGATTATGTGACATTAATCCTTCGTTTCCTAATGATAATTCATTCTTGAATCACTTTTTAATAAGTTCAGATGTAATAAATCTTATTAATCCTAATTTTTCTATATCTACTATAAATTCGTTTTCGGATCATTTTCCCATAAAAATTAGTGTTGATTTAAATGAATTTACCTTGTTCTCCAAATCTCCAAGAACCTTCACTTCATTTCGTAATACAAATTGGGAAAATTTTCAAGCAGAGTTGAATTCGGAATGTGCTGCAAATTTGCCTCCTTGCTTTCGTAATCTTAATAATTCAGAAATTGATAGTTTCATTACTAATTTCGTTAATGTTGTGAATTCGGTTGCTGCCTCACGTTCAGAGAAGGTAGTGTTAAAAAAACAAGAAATACATGAACCCTGATAATATTAAAATGCTTTTCAGGATTAAATATGCCTGGCAAAAAGAATTAAAACGAATTTACCATTTGAATTTTAATAGAAAGAGCTCTGAATATATTATTTTGTCTAAACAAATCCAACTGTTGATGAATATTATTAAGGAAAAGATAAACATGAACCAGGCTAAAGAGTTTAACTTCAAACTTAAAAAAATTCGTCCGGGCCCGAGTGCTTTTAAAGAAATTTACGGTATGATAAACGGGGGGGGGGGGTGCGATAAAACCATGCGAGATAACGCCATATGGCTTTATCTCCCATCGCATTGAGAGATAAAGCCATATGGCGTTATCTCCCATCGTATTGAGAGATAATGACATATTTTATTTTTGGCAATTGAGAGACAAAACCATATGGCGTTATCTCTCAATTCATTGCTGTTGCATTGTTATTGTTGAAAATGAAAATGATGCTCAAAAGGACAATTTTTTAGTTTGAAATAAACATTAAAAAAAACTAAAACTTTCTTTTCTTTTTAAAAAATGGTTAGTGGGAAATTCACAACAATTATTACCTTTTCAAATGATTTCTAATCATAACAATTCTTTTTTTTTTGTCAGTGAAATATAATTAGCTATTTATCCTTTTACAGAATTTTTACACCTCAATTAGAACATTCTGTAAAAGGGAAAATCATTAGCTTTTGTTTTTTCAGTGAAAACTAAGGATTTTCTCAATGAAACGTTTGAGGTTTTCTTTTACAGAGGAAATTGTTATTAGATTGGCTCTCAGATTCTCGGCTATAAGAAACATTACCAAAATAAACCTTTTAAAATAAAATATCAAATGAGATATAAAGCCATGTGAGATAACGCCATATGGCCTTATCGCTCTTTGTGATGGGAAATAAAGCCATACAGAAATTTTGACAAAAAGATGGCTTTATCACTCCTCGAATTGAGTTATAAAGCCATATGGCGTTATCTCGCATGGCTTTATCGCACCCCCCCATGATAAACAACAAAATAGATAAAGGCTGGGAAAATATCTCGTTTGATGGTGTGGTCCTCAACAATGATAGGGATAAAGTTGAGGCTTTTAGAACTCTTTTTGTGGATACTTTCAAAGAAAAAACTCCGAATAATGTCGATATTAAAATATAAAACTTCTTGTTAATAATAATCTTTCGTTATATCCTGACTCTATTTATAACTTCTCCAATTCATTTTCTTCCATACTTAATTCAGACAGTTTACATTTTGTAACACCCGATTTTTTACAAAACCTGGTAAAAGTTCTAAATTCTAAAAAATCTGCTGGTCTTGATGAAATTTCAAACCTTCTTATCAAAAAATTTTCTTCCTCGGCACTTGAATATCTTTCTTGCATTTTTAATAAATGTTTTAACAATGGATACTTTCCTTCTGCTAAGAAGATAGCCAAGATTTTTGCTTTACAAAAGAAGTCTGGTAACTCATGTATAAAAAATTATAGACCCATCTCAATGCTCTCTAATCTAGGCAAACTGCTTGAACGCATAATTAAGATTAAAATGGATTTTAATATCGATTATGAGTATATTCCGTGTCATCAATTTGGATTTAAGAAAGGGCACTCAACGTCACACGCTCTTCTTAAGTTCCGGGATGATGTTATTAGTAATTTACGTGAAAAGAAATGCACTATAGCTGTGTCCCTAGATATAGAGAAGGCATTTGACAATGTATTTCATGAGGGTCTGCTTTTTAAGCTGATGTCTATTGGATTTGATATGTTTATTTTAAAACTATTTAAAAGTTTCTTTAGTGATAGGAATTTCTTGGTTCAGATGAAGGATGTTTTGTCTGACTTGGGGAAGGTGAAAAGTGGTGTTCCTCAGGGCTCTATCTTGGCTCCTCATTTATACAATATTTTCTTTAGTGATCTTCCTCATGAAGTTGGTTCTTCCAAGAGTATTTTATACACGGATGACTCGCTTGTTTATTCACACGCAAATTCTCCGTTTGCAGCGCTGAGTCTGGTTTCCCATCACCTTTCTGAAATAAATAAGTTTTATAAATCCTGGGGTATTAAAATAAACGCAGCCAAGTCAGTAGCTATTTGTTTAAGAAATGCTTCTGGTAGATGTGCTTCAAACGTTGTCCCAGAAAGTAAGAAATTGTCTCTCTTTCTAGATGGAGTTGAGATTCCTTTCAAGAATAGTTTAAAATATCTTGGAGTTACATTTAACAAATTGGTTAAATTTAATGAACATGCAAGATAAGTATTAAAAAAGGCTAACAAGATTAAGTCAATGTTTGCTTATCTTTTTAATAGTAAATATTTGAGCCAGGATACTAAACTCCTCATTTATAAGGTGTGTATTAGATCAGTAATTATTTATGGGTTTCCTATATGGTTCTATATTTCACCCACGGTAGCTAAACATCTTGAGATTTTTGAAAGGAAAATTCTAAGACTCTGCGTAGATCGAAATTTTGAATCTTATACAAAAAAGTATTCTAATAGATTTATTTATAGTAAATCTGAGATTTTACCTCTTTGCATTTATGCCCTTTCTTTATTAAAAAGATTTGTAGACAAATTAAAATTTCATGACAATGTTCTTATTTCTGACATTTTTAACAATCAAAAATCCTTTAACTGGCTTGATGTCCGATACCTTTCTCTAATTGGTATAATTAATACTGCAATTAATACTGAAATTGATTTCTCGGCACCTTTACTGCCTGATTTTTATTTACAAATTTCCCCTGACACGCACAGAGGCTAGTTTTAAGATAGTATTCTAACGATTTGTATACTTTAAATTTGTTTTTACTTATAAAAATGTATTTCACTGTTCAGTATTTAAATCTTGCCCAATTGTCATTCTAAATATAATTAATAATTCGTTTTTATGTTATAAAAAGGTCATTCATTATTCCATATATGAATATAAACTTGTCTCTATATAAAACTATGAAATATTAATTAATTTTTGCTAAATTAAAAAAAACTACAATATATGTACCATGTCTTATATTAATGTATATTGTGTATATAGTATTTCTAAGTTTTTAGTTTTAAGTTGTATATTTTACTGAGGACATGGTCCTCTTGCAATGCCTCTGTGTCGGGAGCAAACACAAAAATTCTTCACTCTTGAATAAGATATATTCAGCACACTTCTCACTCACAATTTTTAGCACGCAGCGTATTCGTAAAATCTTTTTGGAATAATACTATTGTTCTAAGTTGACATGTAATAGAAAAGACGCATTTACTCCTATTGTACTATCTTTTGAAAGATTCAATAAAGTATTTCTTACTATTACTAAAAATTTTTGACACTTTTTTAAGATTGAAAAAATGTTATCCAAAAACAATATACAGTACTTAACTTAATTATGCGACCATAACAACTCGCGACCGGATTACGGACGGTTCTATCCTCTCACACCAGGCACCTCTGTTTAGCGCGCGCTCTCTCCTAGTGGTTATACTAGGGATGTGCAAGTCGAAGTCGAAATAAGTCGAAAGTCGACTTTTGCTTGATAATTTTCGACTTTTAGCAATCGACTTTCTGATATTGAAAAAAGTCGAAAGTCGACTTTTGCTTTCGACTTTTTTCATTTTATGGGAAACAAAAACCTTAACGCTAATCTGAGAACTGTCTTCTCTAAACTAATGTACGAAATAGCTGTTAAACAACAAATAAAGCTGCGTTGACAACTCTTGATTCTATAAATATAAAATAGTGGTCGGCAAAATTAAAAGAAGAGACTGTAAGTGGAAGTGTGAAAAAGCAATTGCGTATCATCTGATTACGTTACATGCTTGCCATTGAAATCACAAAATAATGTACAATATTGAATTGGTAAAACCATACGCTTCTTTAACACTTCTAGATCCTTGGTTCAAAAAGCACGCATTTCAAAATATCTGTGTGCGTTCTGAAGCAATCTTTCAACATGGTAAGCAGCAGTACATAAATAATTACTGCAAATATTATCCCCCCCCCCTTCTATTTAGGTGATCTTGTGAATGCCGAGATGAGAAAAACAAGAATTTTAAATGAAGAAGTTGTGACAGCGGCATCGGCATCTAATAATCAAGAATCCGATAACAGTGACATATTATGTTTTTTGGATGAGGTGGTTAAAACAAACATGGACTCTACAGCTGATGAAATTGAAGAGATGCCCACTCAGCTGGGCCTTTATCTGGGTCGCCCAGCTGTTGATTAAAAACTTAATAAAAATCCGCTTGTTGTCTTCAAATGCACTAAAACTGAATTTGTTTGGTTGATTTGCTTGATATTCAGCCCTAGTGCTTGGGGCGTTAACTGTTTTTTCATCCCTTGGCCCATTTTCGAGAAATTCGAGTTTCAAGGTCAAGTATAAGTAATGCAGTTTTTGTTAGAAACTGCTGTATCGGCTTTATAAACTGCTGAGCGGTTTAACACTCGAAACCTAGCCCTTAGGATACCAAATGACCCCATAATTAAAAAAAAAGCCGGAGTTTCGAATAAAAGACTTGTTTAAACAAAAAATTGAGCTTTTTTTAAGCAATACTATGCCTCTAAAATTATAGCGCTGAATAAAAGAACAAATTAACTTAAAGTAACCAATTTTATGGGTCTCCGAAATGACTCCAAAAATATTAAAATGAAGTCTCTTCCTATATATTTCTTCTTGTAAGTAAGTTTAAACAAACGTCTCCTAACAGAGCATCGAGTTTGTTACCTGTTTTAATGAAACTTTTTGCAAACATACAGTGTTGCGCAAAAGAATAGAAACAAAATTAGTGCACTGTTACAAAATTTCGTTTTTTTTATATTAAATTTATTAATAATGTGACTACATTCGATTTGTCTGAGAGCAAAACAAAAGCGACAAAACTTGAAAATTGTAAAAAGAGAACTGAAGTTCCAAAAATTATTGGTAAAAGTTCCGTTATAATAAAGAACGTTTTGTTTGCGAGTCATAAACAATTATGTTGAGTTTTGTTTTGCGCTAGCTGTGACATTGACCGTTCCATTTATAATGGCACGTTATAAATACTGTGAAGCTTTAAAATTACAAATTTTTCCGAATATAAAAAGGGAATTTCGCCAATATTTAACGCGAAACAGTTTGATAGTTTGCAGATTAATAAAGAGGTATAACTTCACAAAAGACGTAACATTGGTACATTAGAGAAGGCGGTTGCGGAAGACATCGCTGCGTGATGACAGGAACATTTGTAGCGTGTTCAAACGAAATTCATTTGCCTCATCCAAAGAGGTTGTTCGGACACTTGATTTAGATATCCATCACTGCATTGTTCGAAGACGAGCCACTGAGAACGATTTAAGAAGTTACAAACCGGCATAGAAACCTTTGCTTACTAAGCTAAGCATAAAAAACAAGGTGAGATGTTACAATTTAAACAATTCTGTCTGAAATTGTGACAACGAGATACAATTTATAGTTTTCTAGACACAGTCTTGCAAAAGAGTACCTAAATTGGACCGATCAAAAATGAAAAAAACATTTTTTTTAGCAACGATTCAAAGTTCAACTAGATTAATCCAGATGGGATGTGCACGGTACGGCAACGCCCAGGTACACGACTTGAAGTCCGAAACTACGAAATATATTTTAAGCACGAAGGCTTAAAGCATGGTCTGGACTTATTTTTCCTATAATGAAGTTGAACCATTTCAAAAAGCCGATGGAATTAAGGATCGATTTGTGTATGAAAACATTTTAGAAAGCAAGATGCGACCACATGCAGAGTGGAATATGCCGCTTCAGTGAATGTTTCAGCCCAACAACGACCCGAAGCACACTTCAAAGCTCATCAAAGATTACATTAGAGGCAATGAGATTCAAGTCCTTGATTGGCCGGCACAATCACAATGACTTGAATCCCATCGAAAATCTTTTTGGAATTTTGAAGTTAAAAGTTGCTGGTCAAAGGTTTTCCAATAACACTGAATCGATGAAGTCGATGCCGCTCAGATATGCAGCGGTTATCAAGAATAATGGATCTTACACCAAATATTAATTATGTTGCTTTTGTTTTGCTCTCAGACAAATTGAATGTAGTCACATTAATTCTAAATTTAATAAAAAAAAACAAAACCAAATTTGAATATGATTGGTTTTTAATATGATGTATGAACATATATTTTGGTTCCTATAATCATTTGTGTGTCTCCCCAATATTTAAAAAGATACACGGTTTTGTAGCAGCGCACTGATTGCGTTGTTATTGTTTTGCGCAACACTGTAGCTGCCCGCGATCAATTTCTATATAACGAACTTTTAATAAACTAAACTAATACAAATGAACACTGATGTAAATTTTAGTAACTTTTGCTATATGTGTTGCAATTGACAATGTTCTCGGGAATCATCGATCCAACGATTGGCGCTTTCACATTGAAATAATGCTTACCGCTTCCCACCCTTCAAATGTTAGGATGTAGCTGAAAATTCATTTGTTTCCTTATCACGCAGAAAAATTTGGTCAACAATCACCGCCAAATCTGATAAGCATGGCGATCGTTTCCATAAGGTGATGGCGAGACTCGAGCACTGGAATAATGGTAAGAAACTTGATGCTGAGTTATTAGACATTTGCTGGAACTTACAAGAAGAAGCAGAGGAAACAGAAGAATTTATTTCAAAAAATAAAAAAAAACATCAAAGAAAAAGTAAATTTTAATGCTTTTAGGGTCATTTTGGGGACCAATAAAATTAGTTACTTTGGGTTAATTTGATCTTTTATGCAGCGCTATTATTTAAAGGGAATATTATTGCTTGAAAAAGCTTAATATTTTGTTTAAACAAAGTTTTCATACGAAACACCGCATTTTGTTTAACATGGAATCGATTTGGACCCGAAGAATTTTGTTTAGAGGGTTGAACTGTTATATGAAATTGTTTTCCAGATAATTGTTAATTTTTCCCCTTCAGCCATGAAGCCGCTAAAGCTAATAAAAAAGCTTTTTTAGCAAAAACTGCATTAACATGTTTTTGACTTTAAAAATTTGAATTTCTCGAAAATAGACCAAAGGATTAAAAAACGATTAACGCCAATAATATTAAAGTTTGTTTTATTTTTGCACATGTACAGTGCAATTAATGAATTAAGGCTGACTTCGTAAACGCATTTAGCAATGTATCAGTGTGTTTTACTTTGAATTGGTGCAAAGCTTATTACCCAAAACTGCGCAACTAGACTATTTTTAAGAATATCACCAGAGTGGCCCAGTTTTGGTTACTAATCTTCGGATCAATTCAAAATAAAACACACTGATGCATTGCATAAATACGATTACGAAGTCAGCCTAAGTTTCACTAATCTTGTCAGATAATAAATAGCTATATTTCTAAATTTCACTTGCAGCTGCTAATGAAGTTGAAATATATGGTCGTAGAATTCTTTGATTACATTATTTCAGCCTATCAGGATTTTTGATCTACGTATGCATTAAAAATCTTTTTTAATTATGTTAAGTTTATAACGCAATTCATTATAATTTTTTCAAATAAAAATCCACACGAGAAATTTCAGTAAAAAAATATTCATTAATTTGATAGTGGTTTTTCCCTGACATCCAGATATCCACTTTGTCAGGAACTTTTCACGAAAGTACCATACATCTGTGAAAAACCCTTCATTATTACTACAGTATCCGGTTATAAATGCATTCACTCCAGCAACTTTGCCATCGCATATCAGTGGACCGCCAGAATCACCTCTACACAAACCCATATCAAGATCACTCAGAACAGCAGCGCATATGAGACCCTTCGTAGAAACTGCATGCTCTCCATGACAATATTTTATCGAAAGTATATTGAGATCAACATAAAGCGCTTCAGCGGGTGATGGTCCGTTCTATTAAAGAGTTGAGCAGATGAATATAAATCTAAGAAATATTTGCCTGCAGCATAAACTTACAAAAAATAATTGACCCCAGCCTACTGCAGTGCAACTCTGATTCTCTTTTGTTGGACCATCAATGAGTGGAATTCTTTGCGCATAAACACCATCTAAGATTATATCATTTTTTAAAACCAGGGCACCAATATCATTTAATTTAGAACTATTTGTATAGTCTGGATGCACTAATATTTGTATGACATCTATTACTTGGGTATGTTCGGTTCTTTTCAAACGATTTGGAGTTCCTGCAACGATCTGAATGCTGTTGTAATCTAGTTTCTTGTTTAAATCTCTGTGGGTTTTTGAATATATTTGTTTATTATTAATAGCATTGCCACAAAAACATACTCACTCGATCCATAGGCAATGCGCAGCTGTTAAAATCCATCGCGGATATATAATTGATCCTCCACAATTGTGGTTGACGCCCAGTTCTTTTCCTTTATACGCTATCGATACAATATATTTTACAAGCGTATGTTTTGGAGGACGATAACCACCAGTTATACGAGGTGGGATATTGTCTTCTTGGGTTGAAGCTATCAATATTTGAAATAGTATAAGATACACTAACAATTTCATGATTAAAACGGGAAAAAAAATTACTTAACAAAAATTTTGATTTATTAAAATAAAAATTTTTATTTTATACAACCGGCACCTGGTGCACTATGTTTTGAATTTTTTCGTTTTATATTTTTTGTATGGAAAAAACTTAAAGTCTTGTAGGAATCCAAAATTTTTGACACTTTTTTAAGATTTAAAATATGTTATCCAAAAACAAAATACAGTACTTAACTTAATTAAGCGACCATAACAACTCGCGACCGGATTACGGACGACTCTATCTTCTCACACCAGGCACCTCTGTTTAACGGGCGCTTTCTCCTAGTGGTTATACCAGGCGTTTTTATCCTGGGCCTGATCAGTCCATCGGAGGCGTTGGTTCAGCTTAACCGAGAGCTGACTGAAGTATGCTTTGGAGTCCCGTTGTAAGTGGAACTTCGCTACATCTAGCTTGCGTTGTATAGCTGCGTGTATGTCCTTTGCATTGTATAACCACATGGGGATTTTGACTGCAACATTATTATAATTATATAAGAAGCCCAAAGAAATCAGAATTATAAATGTGGAGGGTCTCATATACATAAGTTTGTCAAATCTTTCTGAATGGTACATGTGTCTTAAATGTTTGTATAAAAGGGCTATTTGATCCGAATATTGCAGGACTTTTTACAGCTCATTGATTTTGAATGTAAACTGTAGAGTTCATATAATTTGAAGTGTTTGTTAGAAATTGAAAATATGTTTTTATTTTAAAAAAAAGTTATAAAAACAAAGAAAAGTTATAAAAAAAAGTGTGCTTAAAAAAAAGTTTAACATGAACAACTTTAGAGTGTGTGGTAAATAAACTTTTATTGATTAAAAAAAATGTTCGTCATAATATTGTTATTCAACAACAAAGGAAAATTACACTGCGCGCTTTTTTGCACCCTTTTTCCTCTGTTTCTCTGATAATTTAAACATTTTTCACTTAATTTTGGTATGAGGAATCTCGTGGTGACATTTGTTTTACCACTTAACCGAACATTTTGGAACAAAACTTTTTTTAAGATATATCAAAAATTACTCAAGATATGCACTTATTTTCATGTTGATAACTCTTGAACCAATAGGATATTCATTTTGGTTTATTCAGCAAAGTTGTTGCCCAGAATAATAGGAACAAATAAATATGAAAAAAATCGCTCTCAGAGGGTCTTATCGAGTGAGTCTTACAAAAAGTCTTGCTTAAAGTCAAACGAAAATTTCCGAAAAACATTGCATAAAAGTAACATTATTTGCTTTGAAGCGTTGAAAGCGGGCAAGACATATGTGGCTTATTTTAGGTTTAAAGAAAAATTCAAACAATTTTTCCATATGTATGTATTTGATCAGTGAAGTTGTTGGACGGAATAATACGAAAAACTTTGCTGAAAATACTAATGGCTCAAGAATTATCAACATGCAAATGAGTGCATGTCTGTAGTATTTTAAAAAACATTTTTTGACTTCGAAATTAAGTAAAACGAGTTCATATTAAAATTAATTGAAAAACGTTGAAATTATTAAATACAGAGTTTTGTGTCGCACAGTGTAATTAATGTAGTTTTCTCAAAGAATTTTTGAATTATGATAATTTTTTATTTTTGTATAAGCAAAAAAAAAAATATTTTTAACGTAAATATAATTTTAACAATATATTTTAACAAGAAAATTTTCACGGAAAAGTCTATCGTGACAAAAAACAATAAAAATCATTAAAAACTTATTATTTTTTGATATTATCTAAGAGAAACATTTTTGTTTTGTTAATGTAAGCAATTTATACATAAATTCATTTACCACAGCCAGAAAATAGATTAATTGGGGCTACAAAATTTTTTGTTAGGTCTTTTGCATTTTTGTTGTCATACAAATATTTTGCTTATTAGAAACTTTATTCGGTAGTGAAAAATAAAAATTGTTATCTTTAGCAGATATTCGTGTAAGCAAATAAAAATATGGTTTCTGGCACCAAAATAGCATTACTATATAGTTGACCTTGAATTTTCTATGGATACCTGATCGAATGATAAGTTCTCTTAATCAAATGGTAGTTTATTTAACAAAGTAACATCTGCCACGACCAAAACTTTGGTTCTTCATACAATTTATAGTTTTTAAGCAAACTAGAACAATTCAATGAATTCAACGGTCAAGAAAATGTAGGGCAATGTTATTCCAAAACAAAAAATATTACTTTTCTTAGAAAAATTTAACATATTGACTGTATACAATAGAAAAGTTTTTGATACTTTAAAAAATTTATTGAAGAATCAACAAGGTTAAGTAAATAATCGGCTTTAATCGTTGCATCTAAGCAAACTCACAGAATACTTAAATATATGTATAAATACTTAGGGTATTCACATAGTGTGAATTCATGCCATATTGCCCTAACATTTTACAACTAAAATTTACAATATAAATAAATGAAATAAGAAACAGCTGTTTGATTACGACACTTCAATAAACAAAGCTTTCATAGTTAGAATATATTAGTACTTTTTTTAAATGGAAGGCAAAAATAAAATGTTTAAACTAGTGTAAAATCTTAGGACAATATGACATGATAGCACACCTTGTGAATACCCTTTGTATATGCAAAATATATGAAAATTATTTTTGGCGAAAAAACCATAATTATCCCGCCACACAGTAGATCGAAAAAAAGCGAAACTAGTTATTATATTATGGAAATCATACTAACAAAATGCTTATGTCGATAGCAGATTGGAGCCACTAAACTCGAATTTGAAGTCAACAAGTATTTAATTGCACCCTGTTTAAACAATTTTCTTCCTTACCTTTAGCTGGTTTTACATACAGAATGTAAATTTTTAACCTCACTACATAGGATACATTTTTTAGTACAGCTTAAAAGGTTAAACAAATTAATTTTTAAAAATGTATTAACGAGCTATCAAAATTGATAAGACCTCTTCCGGACAGTATACATCTGAACTTAAAATTTCGAAACAAAACAAAAGCAAATCTTTACTTACAGGCTGTTTTGGAATGATCTAATATTTTTTATTTTAAATGAAACCTTACTAATGACATTTCAGCTGGCATCAAAAACAAAGATATTTTAAATAATACAGCCAGCATTACGAGCGACTTCCAAGAAATCTTAGAAAAACACTCAGACACATATGACACATAAACATTAATTTCTAAGTTATATTTTAATAAATAATAAAAAAAAAATATATGAAATACCTACATCATTAGCTAGCAGAAACCTTCTACCCAATGTGTGGTACATGGAGTCTGCTGAAGAATTACCACCCCATTTTTTTATATTTGTTTTTTAAGTTTTTGTAATATTTTGTTTTTTTTTTAAATTTATTTTTATATTTGAATCAAATACAATGGCATTTCTGCAACATCTGTAATGAGAAGTTCGATAACCTCATAGAGAAATTCCTTATAATTTTTTATTTAATTTTTTCCTTAGGTTAGGTTTTAGAGGTTATAACAGGTTTTGATGTTATCAGAAGATATTTTATAATATCTTTGTTGCACGCTGCTCGATTTATTTTGCGAGAATGTCGTTCTCTGAGTGCTCTCAATTATTTATTTCGAGCTTCACCTGCTTCTTCAGACTGCTTACCAATTGAAAGAATTGCGTAATTTTTTATTTCTGATCCATGCAGTAGAATTTTTTGGATCGATGTTGGCATTTAATACCATCCTTATAAATCCACATACAGTTCAGCAGTTTTTTTAGCATAGGTTTCATAAGCTGGCACATTTCTTCACTAGAAGCAAAAGCTTGTTGTAGTAGAATAGAAAATATTCTCAGCAATGAGCAATAAACATCTAATAGACGAGCTGACTTTTTGGGATCAGAGAAAAATTTTCTGGTGTTGATCTGTTAATTTAATTGCTAACATTTGTTCAATATAATCATAAAAACATTGATATTCTGATAAAACTACAGACTTCAATTCTTGGAAATGGTTGCATTTTTTTGCTTGATAGGCAGCGGAGCAGTATGCAAATTAGAGTCACAATTTCTCTTCCTTCTGCGGATAATGCCCATTGCCGAGTTATCATCCGAATCTGCATTTAAGTTTATTAATATTCAAAGAGAATTTCATTCGATTATAAGAGTACATGTTATATGTCCAATATCTACCTCCGCTGATGATCTCCTTCTGTACTTTTCCTTCTGTGCTTTGGCATTGTAGTCTGACGCAAATTAGTTACAATTTCCTTAAATTTTCCGAAAAGTTGTGTAGATGAGTCCTTTTGTATTCACAAACAAAAAAACCTGTATAGTAGATAAGGCAAACATTTAAGGGGGGAAACTTTGCTAAACTCTCTTTTTTTGTATTAAAATAAATCTCATAGGTGGCAGATGAGTCAACGATTCCTCTGCCATAAAAAACTCATGTTCGTGGAAAATGTAGATAGGGCATATTGAAGCTCTCGATATTCAATTAAAAACTGAATAAATACATGAAACCAACTAGAAATTTTTTGTTTTACATGTTTTGGCAAAAAGAGATGAGCTTATAAGCGCATGTCTACCACTGTACAATAGTTTTGTGCAAATAGCATTCTCGGACATTTTAATCGTTAACGATTATCGTTTTCGAATACGCGAACGGAAGAAAATCATATTCGTTAACGAGTGCGAGAATACGATTCGTTTACGAGTCCGAGAAAACGATTCGTTAACAAGTCCGAGAATGTGATTCGTTAATGCGTCCGAGAAAACGATTCGTTAACGAGTCCGAGACTGCAAATCGTTAACGAGTCCGAAAATACGATTCGTTAATTAAAAATATTGAATCCTTCTCGAACTGCCTAAAAAATAAGATATTTGCCAACAACTTTTTTTCAAAAAAAAAAACAACCCACTTTTTTAAGATTTTAAACAGCATCTTATAAGAATTATGATTTTTATACCTAATGGCTAAAAACTTCAAACATTATTATAACTAACATTAAATTAAATTGAAAAGTTACCATCATCTGGATATTTAAACCTCGGCCGCGTGATTGTAAGTCCATAAGATTACCCATTCGACCATCGCAGTTGTTAAGTAATCGTAGTTTAGTTTGCTTCATTAAGAATGAGAGTTAGCCTATGGTCATGGGTTCAAACCCAAACCGGGAAAAAGAAATTTTTTGTTGTGCTGTTTTAAAATATAAGTTTTTTATGTAAGCTCAAAACAAACACGAGATCTCGGACCCTTACAAAATTATGCAAAAAGACTTGGAATTTTTTCATGTAAAAACTATGAAATTTTTTTTTTGTTGTAAATTGAAGTATTTTTTGCAGCTTACAACGAAAAAATAATTTTAATTATATCTAAAAACTTTAATTTTTAATTTTTTTTGTAAATTTATATAAAAAAATTCGAAGCATTTTTGCATAATTTTGTATGGTTCCGAAATCTCGTGTTTGTTTCGAGCTCGTTTACGAGTCCTATTTTTTATATGAAAATATATAATTTTTTCAATAAAAAGTATTTTTTCATTGTTAGCTGCTAAAAATACGTAAATTATAATACAATAAAAATTTTTTTATTATTTTTATATGAAAAATGTAGAAGTCTATTTGCATAATTTTGTATGGATCCTCAATCTCGTGTTCGTTCACGAGTTCGACTTTTTTATGAAAATATGGAATTTCTATAATAAAAAGTATTTTTTCATTGTTACCTGCTAAAAATACGTTAATTTAAATAAAAAAAAATTTCAATATTTTTTATGAAACTATTTTATGTTTTTTTATTTAATTTTTTCATATAATATTATAAAAATTTTTTATTTTTGTAGATGAGTATTGTTGTATTATGGCATTTTATTTTTCATATATCATGTAATTGCGTTTTTATTTTAATGTTTATCATTTCCACTGAAAAATTTTTCAAGTTTTTCTTAGGATAAGTCACTTAGAAAAATTTATGGATCCGAGATCTCGTGTTCGTTGCGAGTCCGAGATTGCGAGTCCAAGATCTCGAACTCGTTAACGAGCTCGTTTACGAATCGTTCGTCGTTTGGTGCTATTGGGTAGCTGTAAAGTAAAATTTTACTTTAAAAAAATGCAAATAAACAAAAAAAAAAAAAATTAAATCGCTGTCAGATTTAAGATTTAAGACTTAATACGAAATATGTATAAGATTTTTTTTAACTTATATATAACTTATTAAATAGGTTAATAAAATCTACAAAAAATTGATTGATTTAGCACTAATAATTTCACATAAATACTTAATCTTCGTCCATCGTGATAAATCCATCGTTTTCGCCAATTGATATAAAATATTATTAGGTGGCAGCCCTATTATTTCAAAATTTTATAATTTTGAAATTCTGACCATGGATTCGGATTCACCGACCCCTTTTTAGTGTATCATTTTTTTGCTAGCCCCGACTTCATCAAAATGCAAAAAATTAAGGTGGCAACCCTATCCACCATCTTGAATTTTAAAATTCTGACTTCTGATTCTAAATCAGCGACCCCCCTAACACTGATAAATGGTGTTTAAAACTTTTAAAATTACATAATATTAGGTGGCAACCCTATTATAAAAAAATTACATTATTTTTAAATTCTGACAACGGATTCGAATTCAGCCACCCGTTTTTTCCTGATGTTCGCACCAGCATCGCATATGTAAAAATAAAAAAATAGGTGGCAGCCCTATTACCCATTTTTATTTTTAAAATTCTGACTTCAGATTCGAATTCAGCAACCTCCTAGCACTGTTAAATAATGATGCGTGACCCATTTTTACCTAGTGTTCGCGCCAGCACCGTATTCGTTGTCTGATATAAATCATCTATTGCCAGTCAACAAACTTTCGTTGCATTGACTGCAGTGAGCTCTCTGACAACGATATCTTAGATCAACAATATCAATGATCTGTTTTTTATCGCTCAGTCGTGTTTTGTTCGTCTTCGCTGCAATCACACACATGATTTCTTTGCACCAAGCAAGACAGTGCAGTGTAGTGTGAAATGAACAAATGTTTTGAAGCCGGTTTTAAGTGCACCTACGCAGGGCTCTATTACACAAAACATATACCAACAAAAAAAACACAGCACAAGATACAATAACTTTTATATTTTTCGACGCAAGCTTACAAAGATGTCATGCAAATTTTTTTCATGCTGTTGCAGCGCGATGCTCCGACGAGTCAATTCTTCGAATTACAACACACACAGAAATATTGAAGTTGTTGTAAGTGAAAGTGAAAGAAAAGCACGAAGCCGGGGCAGCAGTCCAGTGCTATGACGATCGGCACAGTAACCAGCACGAAATTTGCCCAAGTAAACCTCCACCATGCAAAAGCTGCTTCGGCAGTTATTGCTCGGAGGTTTACCACAGAACAACTGGGCTTCGTGCTGATCCAAGAACCCTGGTGCTACAGGGGAAAAGTAAGTGGCCTCTACTGCAAAGAGGGTCAGGTAACTTGGGACCAGAGAACAATCAATCCCAGAGCATGTATTCTAATGCAGAAAAATATTAATTATATTTGTCTTTCAGAATTTATGACGCGGGACCTTTCAGTTATCGAGACTCACATCGAAACTGATGGCAAGCACCGCGCCATAGTGATCGCATCCGCTTACTTTCCTGGGGACGATGTCAACATTCCCCCAGCGGAGATAAAAAGACTCGTGGAGCATTGCAGGAAAGAGCACCTTCCACTAATCATCGGCTGTGACGCCAACGCGCACCACACAATTTGGGGAAGCACCAACGTCAACACCAGAGGTGAGTACCTTTTAGAATTTCTTTTAAGTAGTAATCTAGACTTCTTCAATGTGGGGGTAACACCTACCTTTGTAACTAGGGCTAGAGAAGAGGTCTTAGATCTCACCATAGGAAGCCCAGATGTGGGGGATATGATTAGGGAATGGAGGGTATCAATGGAACCTTCAATGTCTGACCATAGAATAATAGAGTTTAGATTTGGGGCGAAATGTCAAGAGACAGAACCCAAAAGAAACCCAAGAAATACCAGTTGGGACACATACACCAACAACCTGAAAGAAAACCTATAGAACGTAAAAGCTAGGAGTAGAATTAGTAACATCCTAGAACTTGAATGCTATGTAGAGCAAGTAAACAATGCAGTATATAATGCCTACGAATCTAGCTGTCCAACAGGGCACAAGGCAAGAACAAAACATACTCCTTGGTGGAGCGCTGAGCTGACCAGACTCCGGAAGAAGGTGCGATGCAGCTTTAATGCCGCAAAGCGCAACGGAGAATGGCACAACTACACGGCGACTCTGACGGAGTATAATAAAGAAATCAGGAAAGCCAAAAGACAGAGCTTTAGAACCTTCTGTGAAGACATTTCTTCCACGCCAGCAGCAGCCAGGATACACAAAGCAATGGCTAAAGGCAGAGTGGAGACAAAAATGTCACTTCTATCGCCAGACGGAAGCTATACGCTTAGAGAAGAGCAACGAGCCAGTCACCTTCTAGAAACTCATTTCCCGGGCAGTACACCGGTAACTGAGTATGAGACAGCAGACAGGCAGATTACTCCAAATCAAGAAGAATGGACACTTGCAACGAGCATTTGTACTAAGGCTCGACTAGATTGGGCACTCAGAACCTTTCAACCATTCAAATCAGCAGGTGTAGACGGCATCTTTCCTGCACTTCTACAAAAAGGTGCAGAAACTATATTGCCTCACCTAGTCAAAATAACTAGAAGCAGCCTTGCGCTGGGCTATATCCCAAGGAAATGGAGAAGGGCGATAGTCACCTTCATACTAAAAGTAGGGAAAATAGACTACACGCTACCAAAGTCGTTTAGACCCATTAGCCTTACCTCATTTGTACTTAAAACAATGGAAAAGGTAATAGATAACTATATAAGAACTGAGATTCTGGAGAAGGCACCAATGCACCCCTGTCAACACGCGTATAGGGCGGGCAGGTCTACAGAATCTGCTCTATACCAGTTGGCTAGCAACATCCAGTCAGCTTTCAAAAACAAAGATCCCGTACTCTGTGCCTTTCCAGACATAGAGGGAGCCTTTGATAATACTTCTCACGAGGCTGTGAAGAAGTCTTTACACAAAAAAGGAGTAAATGATATGCTAAGCAGATGGATATGCCAAATGCTTAGCACTAGAACTGCAGAAACAAAAGTGGGCAACCCCACTATAAGAATCAAAACAACAAAAGGCTGCCCACAAGGCGGAGTCCTTTCTCCACTGCTGTGGAGTCTTGTTGTGGACGAATTATTAACGATGCTAACCGAGAATGGCATAAAATGTCAGGGTTACGCAGACGACATCGCCTTAATAGCGAGAGGGAAGTTCGAGGATACACTCTGTAACCTGATACAGAGAGGACTGTCAGTAACAAAGGAGTGGTGCACCACAGTGGGATTAAGTATCAACCCAGCGAAAACCACCATAGTACCTTTTACTAACAAAAGAAGCCTGCCAAACCTCCGAACAATGAGAATGGATGGCACTGAAATTCCCTTCAAAGGAGAAGTAAAGTATCTGGGACTTACACTAGATTCAAAGCTTCTCTGGAAAAGACATGCAGAGGTAACTATAAACAAAGCAACGCGCGCACTCATGGTATGTAGGAGCCTGGCGGGGAAAAGCTGGGGTTGTAACCCAACAATTCTCCGCTGGATGTATACCATGATGGTGAGACCCATCCTCACCTATGGTGCAATAGCATGGGCTGAGAGAACCAAGCTAACCACAATGAGGAATATGCTAACAAGGGTGCAGAGACTGGCCTGTGTATGCATCACAGGGGCCATGAGAACATGCCCTACAGCAGCACTAGAAGTAATTCTGGACCTAACACCCTTACACCTTGTCATAGAGGGAGTAGCCAAGCGAACTCTGTTGTGCATTGCAAAAGAGGGGACAGGTTTAGGTAAAACTATCAGCAGTAGAGAGAAGGAGGATATTGCAAAGCACACTCCCTACATCGATCTACCAAGAGACGATGTAGTAAAAAGGTATAACTTCGAAAAACACTTCGGAATTAAGCTTAGTACCAAGAAAGAGTGGGACAGCGAGATGATATCGCAGGTCAAAAAACCACACAGTATAGCATGGTATACAGATGGGTCCAAGACATTGGAAGGTATAGGCGCAGGGGTGTACGGGCCAAGAACCAAGCACTTTGAACCTATGGGGATAACACCCAGTATCTTCCAAGCGGAGATCCTAGCAATACAGCTGTGTGCACAATTCAATCTGGACCGTAAATACAAAGGTCAGGATATAGTTGTGATGTCAGACAGCCAAGCAGCAATCAAAGCATTAGTTTCCTGTGAGATATCATCGAGAATAACATGGGAATGCCTAACAAAACTCAACGAACTAGGCAAGAATAACACTGTTACTATACTTTGGGTCCCAGGACACAAAGGAATACAGGGTAACGAAGAAGCCGATGGACTAGCACGACAGGGTGCAGCCACAAAATTTATAGGACCAGAACCATTCTGCGGATTGGGCACACATTCTATAAAAGAAGAACTAAGAAGGGAGGAGAGGCATAAACGATCAAACCTTTGGAAAAGCCTCCCAAAGCTAAGACAATCCAAATTGCTCCTCAGAGATTTTAACACTCGGAGAGCAAAATTGTGCATAAGCTTAGGCAAACCGAATCTTAGGATTCTAACGGGGTTCCTTACAGGACACTGTAAACTCAAATACCACCTGATGAAATTGGGCATAGAGACCGATAGTAACTGCCGTTTCTGTGAAGAAGCAGAGGAGACTCCAATACACCTACTTACAAACTGCGACGCCGTGGCTCGCAGACGTAAACTAGCACTGGGGAATTATGAGCTGAGTCTAGAGCAGGTTTCATCCCTTGAACCTTAGAATATTCTCAAATTCATTAGAGAAATAGGGCTGGATGAAATTCTGTAATCCGCAAACCCAGCGGAGCTTTGAGAAGGAGGTACAATAGATCTCATTTAGGTCGCAGTACGCATCTCCACCACACAACATTAACATTAAGTGAAAGAAATTTGAGTTATGGAGATGAATATGCATGGAAGCAGTGCACGGACTTGAAAAATTTTTTAGTGGCAGATTGGATTTAAAAAGTGTGGTAGATTGAAATAAAATGTGGCAGATTTGATATTTCATATAAAAACTATGTATGTCTTTTATTGAAAAAAAAACTTATACATAACACAGTTACAATAACAAAAATAGTACATGTATGTTTATATATAAAAGAGAGTGGCGTTAGTTACTACGCTTATAACTAAAGAACGGCTGGACCGATTTCGATGATTCATATCAATTCGAACTGGTTCGAGTTTCGATTCCTGAAAAATCGCATACATTTTGTATGGAGCTACTTTACGACGCATTTTGGATGATCGATGACGTTGTTTTTTTGTAGCAATTGTTTCACACATTAAAAACGAACATATTTTTAAATGCTGGTTCCGTCAGAATTTTTCAAGTTTTAACAAATTTTTAAGTATTCGACCACAATTTACACAAGCACGATTATATTTGATGGGCATTTGGAAACGGGGGCGTGGCAGCAAGTGCCTGGTTTCAGCTAGTTCAATATAAAAAAAACAAAAATAGATTCAAAACGAACAAACTTTCAGTCAACAAAACAAAAAACAAATTAACTTGAAAAAATCTATATTAAGGGCAGGAGCCTTATTTTATTTTAAATATGTGTTCTTACCACCTTAATGCCTAATTTATTCACAGTCTGTAAAAGTTACCATCCCGGTTAACTCACAACTCGCCGGAAATGGAGGTTTGATTTTCCAGCAAGTTACGGGACGGTAACTTTTATTAAATCGGTATGCTACTTTGGACTACAGATATTTGATTTCTTCGCTGCGTTCCGTAATGTTTTGAGTAAAAAATTTATCTTTACATATGCTACTATTAATTTTAATTGGAATTTGTTTTGTTTTCCGTGTTTTTGATAAGATTTGATTGAATTCAAATTTTAAAATAATAAGAAAACCAGAATATGTGGAAGTTGTTTTTTAATAAAATATATTTCAGATCACTATGGCACTCGACTACATTCAATTCCGTCCATTACAATCAGTGCTTAAGCTTCCTGTATAACAAGCCAATGTTTAAATCTAGTGATATTCACAATTAAGCCTTCTAGTGATGTGTTTAGTAAAAGTATTTCATAGAGAACAAATTCATCAAAACATTTATGACGGTAGAAATAGTGGTAGATTTTAAGTCTTCGGTGGTAAAAGTGGTAGATACTAAAATTTTGAAAAAACGTGGTAGATCTACCACAATAGTGGTAAAGTCCGTGCTCTGCATGAAAGTCTTCCTAACACAAATGAGATTTCAGTTCGAGTTGACGAAAAATTCGAGTTAGGTAAATTCGACTTAAAGATATCAAAATATAAGGAAAATATATAAGGAGCAGACAAAAATCACAAATACTACTTCGAGTTATGGAGAATTTCGAGTTACGGAAGTTTGAGTTAGATAAGTTTCACTGTATTTTTTGATACGGAAAATGTGTTGCTTACCGTGTTTCGCATCACGTTCAGACTTCGTTTCGTTATACATAAATATGCAGGTGAGTTCTTTAAAAAAGTTTTTAAGGTCTTACAACCAATTTAGACCCCCGCACACAATCGAGTTAATAGCATTTCATTAATCTGGCGAAAAAAGTTTCTCTAGCGACAAAATGTGGCGATGTTTAAAATTGCCCTGAGGGTTCTATGGCGAATAATAAAACCTTCCTTACGCCCATTCTAATTAGAGAGGGAAAACACTTCATGGTTTCTTGAATATAATTGTACAAACATGTTAATGCCCTAAAGTTGCTAAATGGAAATAAAAAAAAATAAAAAATGCCACGCCTATAAAACTAAACCACTTTTTATTCATAATAATGCAATCCATGTTTTTTGACAAAACTGAAAGAAAATCATTTAAGGAACAGAAATTTCCTACCTAAGCCTTTCTGAATTCCCTAATAATAGTATCGCAATTTAGCTATAGTACTATATCTCTTTGAATAGATAAAACTGCCAAAGTCGAAGGTCTTTCCTGACCCATTGCACTTCTTAAATAATTTTTAATAAGTTTAAATTTTGAAAAACTCCATTCAATGGATACTGTACTTGTCGGTATTTTTAGCAAAGTTCGAATGAATATGTTAAATTTTTTAGGTTATTTTCTGTTATGTATTGGAGCTGTTATTTCTAATCTTTAATAACGTTGGATAAATTTGGGAGCATTATAATTAACTTCTTATTCACTTAGTACGGTTGGAAGTCGCTGCTCTTAGATTATTTTTTTTAAATTAGCAATAATCAAAATTTTTAATATGTTGGTTGAAAGAAGTAAATTGTGAATCCATTGCTTGCAGTGAAATAAGCAATAATGAAAATTTTCAAAATATTGCTTGAAAGAAGTAAATCGTGAATCCATATTGCTTATCATAGAATCAGTCATGGTGTTGAAAAAGTTTGTTTCGTCTTGGCTTTTGGGAGACAGTACAGGCTGATCGCTGCCTTCATAGTCAAACATTATTTTTTTATACCCTTTTAGTTTTTAGCCCTTTATATATTATTGTAATAAGCATCAGACAAGCACTTTTCGAATCCAGTTTGTCGACGTTTTTTCATTCAATCCCAAAAATGTACGCTAATGTTCAAAAGCAATTCTTAAATGGACATATAAAAAAATATAAATTGACCATTTCAGCCCTAGAAAGAATTTTGACCGAGCTTCTCTAGGCCAACTGTGCTGCGCGTGTTATTAAATGTTTTATTATTTTTTATAATATTTTTAAATACTTTTATAATTTATAAATATTTTTTATAATTTATAAACATTAATACAATAGAAAAAATTCTGTTTGAGCTGGAAATTGAGCTAGAGCTACCGCGGTTTCTTAGCTTACGGGCCACGCACTCTACATAGTAGGCTACGCCCGCTTATGATATTTACTCGTAATAATATTCATACCATATATGTAATGGCATGATAAATTCTGAACTGAACATTTCGTTTAAAACGGAATCGCAATCATTGAAAGTCAGATTGCTCAGATTTATTTTTTAAGCTTTCAATGCATTTAACCACATCATCGGACTGCAATAAAACGGCCTTCAGTGCCGTTACTTTATCCAACCTGCTTTCACAACTTTGTTTCGGTAAAGACTTTATAGTAAGCTTTAATTTGCCTTTGATTAGTTCGTTTCCTATATCTTTAAAATAGTAGTAAAATAAATTTTCTGAATAAAACCAAAAAAAAAAAATCCAGTAGAATCCAACAGCAGAATCCAGCTACAGCAGAAGCAGCAGGATGTAAAAAATGCTCTGGAGCTTATGTTTAATATTCCAGTTTGAGCTCCACTATTTACGTTATCATATTTTCACCATTGTCTTATCCTTGGCCATGACAATTTTGAGTATTTAAGCCATTTTTTGAGCACTCCCAGTATTGCATCGCTTAAATATTTTCCAGTCATGTCAGTGACAGCAAGAAATCCGATAAAGTTTTCTTCTGTTGCACCGATCGATTATCAACAAAAATTTAACAACGAAAGAAAAAAATTCATTGATTGGTTTCTTATACAAACTTGATAATACGGAGAATAGCTAATTATATTTATCGTTTTATGCCTTAAAAATCGTAGTTTAGATTTTAGGGCAAATTTTATGGCGAAAAAACGAAAAAAAAAATATTCACCAAAAAGGACATATGAAAATATGATGTAATGTTATTTTTATAATTTTTTTAAAGATACAGTCTTGTAGGCAGAGGCTTATCAAACATTTCAGTGCATAATTAGTCCTTTTATGATGTATGGTTTGGGAGTTATAGCCAAAAAACCAAAACAAAGTGGGAAATCACCAAAAATGACGTATAAAAAAGATTCTTGAAAAAATCTATATTTCTAAGAATGCAGTCTTGTGGGTATATGTATTAGTATAACGAACTTTTAATAAACTAAACTAATACAAATGAACACTGATGTAAATTTTAGTAACTTTTGCTATGTGTGTTGCAATTGACTATGTTTTTAAAATAACTTTGTTTTTATTACAAAAAAAAATTTCGCAACCTTTTGCGAAAGCATGTTATTTCGCTTTTTTTAGTCACCTTTTAGGAAAGAACACTGTTTAACTGTTTTGTCTGAGGTGCTCCTTGACAACATCCAAAGCTTGCGTTTCCTCACCGAAATCCTTAATGACAACAACGGAACAGGCACACACCTTGCGTGGTCTGCCTTCCTTGTCAATTTTACACAAACCTGACCACTCGCCAAGTTTCTTGTGCGAATCAACACGAATCAATGGAATCTGATGTTCATGGCAGAGAGCTGTTACGAGCTTCTTGAAGAGGGGTTCATCAAAAGACTCAGCCAGAATGCACAAAACAGCTTGGCGCTTGTCCAAAGCTTTGCATGCCTGATGAATGCCATGAACGAGACCATCGGCGATCAACGACTTCTTCAGAACTTCTTGAAGCGCGGTTTTGATATCCATGGCGTCACCTACAACTAGTGCGGCTGAGGGAACATCTACATCAACGTCTGCCATTTTTAAGTGAATTCGTCGTCTTTATACGTTTTGACAACCGGAAAGATGTTCTCGGGAATCATCGATCCAACGATTGGTGCTTTCACATTGAAAAAATGCTTACCGCTTCCCACCCTTCAAATGTTAGGATGTAGCTGAAAATTCATTTGTTTCATTATCACGCAGAAAAATTTAGTCAACAATCACCGCCAAATCTGATAAGCATGGCGATCGTTTCCATAAGGTGATGGCGAGACTCGAGCACTGGAATAATGGTAAGAAACTTGATGCTGAGTTATTAGACATTTGCTGGAACTTACAAAAAGAAGCAATAAAATAAGTTACTTTGGGTTAGTTTGTTCTTTTATGCAGCGCTATTATTTTAGGGGAATATATTGCTAGAAAGAGCTTACTTTTTTGTTTAAACAAAGCTTTTATACGAAACACCGCATTTTTTAGATATAGAATCTATTTGGACCCAAAGGATTTTATTTTGAGGGTGAGCTAATAAAAAAAACTTTTTTAGCAAAAACTGCATTAACATGTATTTGATCTTAAAAATTTGAATTTCTCGAAAATAGGCCAAAGAATTAAAAAACGGTTAACGCCATTAAAATCAAAGTTTGTTTGACTTTTGGAAATGTACAGTGCAATTTATGAATTAAGTTTCACTAATCTTGTCAGATAATAAATAGCTATATTTCTTAACTTCACTTGCAGCTGCTAATGAAGTTGAAATATATGGTCGTAGAATTCTTTGATTACATTATTTCAGCCTATCAGGATTTTTGATCTACGTATGCATTAAAAATCTTTTTTAATTATGTTAAGTTTATAACGCAATTCATTATAATTTTTTCAAATAAAAATCCACACAAAAAATTTCAGTAAAAAAATATTCATTAATTTGATAGTGGTTTTTCCCTGACATCCAGATATCCACTTTGTCAGGAACTTTTCACGATAGTACCATACATCTGTGAAAAACCCTTCATTATTACTACAGTATCCGGTAGTAAATGAATTCACTCCAGCAACTTTGCCATCGCATATCAGTGGACCGCCAGAATCACCTCTACACGAACCCATATCAAGATCACTCAGAACAGCAGCGCATATGAGACCCTTCGTAGAAACTGCATGCTCTCCATGACAATATTTTATCGAAAGTATATTGAGATCAACATAAAGCGCTTCAGCGGGTGATGGTCCGTTCTATTAAAGAGTTGAGCAGATGAATATAAATCTAAGAAATATTTGCCTGCAGCATAAACTTACAAAAAATAATTGACCCCAGCCTACTGCAGTGCAACTCTGATTCTCTTTTGTTGGACCATCAATGAGTGGAATTCTTTGCGCATAAACACCATCTAAGATTATATCATTTTTTAAAACCAGGGCACCAATATCATTTAATTTAGAACTATTTGTATAGTCTGGATGCACTAATATTTGTATGACATCTATTACTTGGGTATGTTCGGTTCTTTTCAAACGATTTGGAGTTCCTGCAACGATCTGAATGCTGTTGTAATCTAGTTTCTTGTTTAAATCTCTGTGGGTTTTTGAATATATTTGTTTATTATTAATAGCATTGCCACAAAAACATACTCACTCGATCCATAGGCAATGCGCAGCTGTTAAAATCCATCGCGGATATATAATTGATCCTCCACAATTGTGGTTGACGCCCAGTTCTTTTCCTTTATACGCTATCGATACAATATATTTTACAAGCGTATGTTTTGGAGGACGATAACCACCAGTTATACGAGGTGGGATATTGTCTTCTTGGGTTGAAGCTATCAATATTTGAAATAGTATAAGATACACTAACAATTTCATGATTAAAACGGGAAAAAAAATTACTTAACAAAAATTTTGATTTATTAAAATAAAAATTTTTATTTTATACAACCGGCACCTGGTGCACTATGTTTTGAATTTTTTCGTTTTATATTTTTTGTATGGAAAAAACTTAAAGTCTTGTAGGAATCCAAAATTTTTGACACTTTTTTAAGATTTAAAATATGTTATCCAAAAACAAAATACAGTACTTAACTTAATTATGCGACCATAACAACTCGCGACCGGATTACGGACGACTCTATCTTCTCACACCAGGCACCTCTGTTTAACGGGCGCTTTCTCCTAGTGGTTATACCAGGCGTTTTTATCCTGGGCCTGATCAGTCCATCGGAGGCGTTGGTTCAGCTAAACTGTAGAATTAATATAATTTGAAGTGTTTGTTAGAAATTGAAAATATGTTTTTATTTTAAAAAAAAGTTATAAAAACAAAGAAAAGTTATAAAAAAAAGTGTGCTTAAAAAAAAGTTTAACATGAACAACTTTAGAGTGTGTGGTAAATAAACATTTATTAATTAAAAAAATGACCATTTGTTAAGTAAGTTTTTTATTTTTGGAACATAATTATCAAGTACGGAAAAAATACTCTGATAGAAAAACGAAACAGACATTAAGCAAACGATTTTTTATTAGAATTTGTTATAGTCAGAAATTTTTTATAGTATAAGTTTTTTTTATGAAACAAACATTTTATACTTCACGTTATTTAGCGGCGCCTACCCAGTTTGGGAATATTCTGGACTTTTTTCGCGTCACGTGCTTATAAATATGCGGATATTATGGAAGAAATTGTATGAAACCCAAAACAAATCTAATATACATGTACCATAGACCTGTTCATTTTCCCAAAACGTTAAAATATTAAGGGGCGCGTCGCTTTCCTAAAACAAGGATCTCCAAATCGAACAAAAATTCTTTTAATTAAAAAAAAAATAATGGTGCATAGATGTCCCTGGAAGAGCTTAAAATATGTTTTCATATGTTTAAGCTCGCAAATTAATAAAATTATTATAACTCCCAACAAAAAAGAGATATATTTTTTGTGAATGACTTTAAATACTTTCAAAAACTGGAAATAATTAAATTTATGGTTTTATTCAAAGTTATTATTTTTTGACAGCTTGATTAAATTTAAGCAATCTTCGGAAAACCAGAACAACAACAATTGCACTGATATTTTCGTAAAATTCCGATTTCGGAAAATTACGAAGTGAAGTGTATACACTAATTATTTTTAATAGAAATATTAATAGCATTTTTTCCATTCATGTTTGTTAATTTTTTTATGGAAATTTAAGAAAAAATAATATGATTTTAGACCTTAAAGCCCATTGATGGCTTTATCACAACTTAAGTGGACGAGTTTGGCCAACAAATTGACCTATAAGTAAGTGAAAAATTCCACCCAGGACCTATTTCTATGGCTTCTAAGGCCTTACTTACCAAAAATTATAAAAATCTTACGACGGAAATCTTACGGCTTTTAAGAGCTACCTCCTTCGTTTTTCGAATACTCGATGCTCGTAATGTCATGATACACTTTTCAATTATTTTTATACGGGCATCGCTGATATATAATAGTAAAGCGGAAAGGGTTGCCCTCCGAAACAAAACCATTTTTTTCTATTTCACATTACATTATCAATTAAATTTTAAACTTATGTTTATTGACTCTTTTGCAATATAAATTTTCTCAAACAGATTCAATAAAAACATTACGAGCAAAAGCTAGCTCTGCGACTTTCATTTCAATATTTCGGTTTTCACTGTTCTACTAAATAATTTGAATATTATGGCTAAAACAAGATATATTTACTTAGTTGGTAAAGAGGCTGTAAAACTTAAAAATTGGTGTTTTACCTTCACTCAGGGAAGTGTTGTCATATTTTTATTACCTACATAGATCATGTAAAATGAAATCGGTAAAAGAGTGTGTATTAAAAGTTGTGAAAGATTGTGAAGTGGTGTGGAAGAACATGAACAAAAATGTTGCAAAACAAAAGAACTCCATAAGCAAATTAAACCAAATAATTATAAACTTGAAAAATTTAATGAAAAATAAAAGTAGTTCATCTAAATTGCAAAAATCAAAAGAAGAAATATTTGTTACAAAACTGGACCAAGTGTTTGATATTTCTCAAAATACCATTTTGCATAGCACAAAATCGAAAGGTCACGATAAGAGGGAGATAAGCAAGACAAAGAATGAAGTTTACAATGGACGTGAAGAAAATTTTAAACCTGTTTCAATCCATAAGAAAAAGAACGCAACTCCGCCAAAGAAACACCTTTCCTCAAAAGTATGTTCTGCCCTAGACAGAGCCAATATATCCAACAGAATGGCAACCTTAGTGATAGGAACAATATTTTCCGAATTAGGATATAAGGAGAATAATGTTGTAATCAGCACCTCAACTATGAAAAGAACCAGAATGAAGTCTAGAATGAAAATTTCTGAGCAAATTAAATGGGCATTTGCCACCGAAACCCAATTAACCATACATTGGGATGGAAAGCTTTTACCAGATCTAACTGGTTGTGACACAGTTGATCGTTTACCAATACTAGTCTCGGGAGGAGAAAAACATCAACTCCTTGGCGTGCCTACTTTAAAAAATGGAACAGGAAAGAATCAGGCTGTAGCTAATTCTCAATTAGTACGAGAATGGAAGTTAGAAGAAAAAATTGGCGGCTTGTGTTTTGATACAACTGCGTCGAGCACAGGTATAATAAATTTTCGGAGATTATGAATAATGGTCATAAGTCAATAGCTTTATTTCGTTATAGAAAAAATTAATGGAGCAGCAACTTTAATTGAGAAAGAGCTGGGAAGAAATCTGCATCTGAATCTTGAGAATCATTTGTGGTACCTTGGTGAGGAGTTAATTGGTCTGTCATTTTTTGATACTTATTTGAGTGATGAAACAAAAACAAAAATGACAGAAGCATAACAGAAGAGTTTAGGAAACAAAACATTAACCAAGCGAGCTGCACGAAGATCTTCGTATTATACTGTAAAGCTTGAAGACTTTGTTACAAGAAATACGCAGTTTTTTTTCAAGCTTTAAAAACATCAATGGTTTTTTGCAAAGTAGATCCGGTTGACTGGAATCGCGAGCCTTCGTACATAAATGGTCTCAAGATAATATCGAATCTCCTTGTCATTAATGACGTAGCTGAAAGAGGAGTCGCTCTCATCATAGTTTAACGCAACGCTAACCTGTAACGAGGATCAAAGGCAGTATTTGCTTCAAGTAGTAGCTGACCATAAAAAACATATTGTAAGTAAATTCACAAAAAATGAGATTTTTAAGATATAAATTAAGAAAATATTTGAATTCTTTAGAGTCCATATAAATAAATAAAAAAATATAAAAGGGGTTTTAAAATTTGAAACCTAGCGCATTTTGAAGTTTTGTTATTGCTAGTGTTTGGCATCAGTTGAAACCTTAAATTCCATACAAAAATTTTAATATATATTTAGGGTATACACTTCACTTCGTAATTTTCCAAAATCGCAAATTTACGACGAGTTGAAGTGAGCGACTGCTTTTCAATTTTTTTTCGAAATATTTGTCAAACTGACAACCCGCAAAATGTAAATTTATTGAAACCTTTGTCGTTGCCGTTTAATTGTGAAAAATGCCGAAAATAAGTGAAAAGACTAAATTATATGAAATTTTGTTGTAGAAGACCGTTCAGGATGTTGTTTTTATCATGAAACACGGTTGCTTGTGTGCACTGAACACATCTTTTCTTCTTAAAGTTCCGACGATTATTTTTCCTCAACTCAATAGATGATTAAATTTAAGCAATCTTCGGAAAACCAGAACAACAACAATTGCACTGAAATTTTCGTAAAATTCCGATTTTGGAAAATTACGAAGTGAAGTGTATACCCTAATTATTAACCTCGATTGAATTAAATAAGAAAAAATCGGCAGTTAAAAACCACATTTAGCAAAAATAAATAAAAAAATTTAGTTCAAAAAGCAGTCAAAAAGAAACCGGTTTTACTATTGTACATCCATAAATTAACTGATTTTAAGATTATCAAAGTTTGGTTGTTATCCACAAATAAAATTGTTTGATATCTCTTTTTGTTTGGGCGTTAGATAATTTTGAATGATTTTCGAAATAAAAATTTCTAAAAAATCCTTTAAGCCCTTCCAGGGTCATCTATCTACGCACTAACGCTTTTAATAATTTTAAGGCTTTTTGTCAATTTTGAAGTTTCTAGTTTCATAAAAGCAGCGTGTCTCATTAAAAAGTATAATTTTAAAACATTCAATACCATTTTTGAACCGGTCTAATGTACCTCTTTATACATTTATAGCTGAAACCCGGCGCGTTGCTGCCACTCTCCCTTGTCAAACGCCCATAAAATGTTATCAGTTAAACAGCATGTCTAAATTGAGGTAGAATACTGAATTCCGAGACTGTGCGACCTATTTCTACAAAGCTATTCGATATAACAAATTTGGGTTGTATAGGAAGTGCCCCGCCCTCTTGATAGGCGTAATCAATTAAACTGCTCATAGAATGTAATCAATAGATAGATAGATAGGCTCATAGAATGTAATCAATTAAACTGCATGTGTACATGTAGGTTGAA
The DNA here is from genome assembly GCA_963920525.1 of Dichetophora obliterata. NCBI lineage: Eukaryota > Metazoa > Arthropoda > Insecta > Diptera > Sciomyzidae > Dichetophora > Dichetophora obliterata. The sequence continues at coordinate 185,338,302 of OY986438.1, forward strand.
TACCGAATTCCAAAACTGTGCGACATATATCTCCAAAACTATTCGATAGCACAAATTTGGGTTGTATGGGAGGTGCCACTGCCCTTTTCCTTACGTCCATAAAATTTTACCAATGAAACTGCATGTGTAAATTGAGGTCGAATACTGAATTCCGAGGCTGAGTTACCTATAACTCCAAAGCAATTCGATATCGCAAATTTGGGTTAAATTGGAGGTGTCACGCCCCCCGACAAACTCTAAAAAATGTTATCAGTAAATCTGCTAGCGTAAATTTTGGTCGAATACTGAGTTCCGACGCTGTGCGACCTTGAACACCAAAGCTATTCGATATCACAAATTTTCGTTGTATGGGAGGTGCCACTCCCCCTTGATCAACGCTCATAAAATGTAATCAATGAAACTGCATGTGTACATTGAGGTCCAATACTGAATTCCAAAGCTGTGAGACTTATAACCCCAAAGCTATTTGATATCTCTAATTTGGGTTAAATTGGAGGTTTGACTTACCCTTTGTCGTACGCCCATAACATGTAAGTAATGAAACTGCATGTATAAATTGGGGTATAAATATTTGATATCGCAAATTTACGTTAAATGGGAGGTGCCACGCCCCTCTTACCAATGAACATAAAATTGAATCAATGAAACTGCATGTGTACATTGAGGTCGAATACTGAATTCCGGCGTTGTGCGACCTATAACTCCAAAGCTATTTGATAGCACAAAGTTGGGTTGTATGGGAAGTGCCACTCCCCTTTGCCCTACGCTCATAAAATGTAGAGGAATGAAAGTGCAAGCATAAATGTAGGTCGAATACTGAATTCTTACGCTGTCAACCTATAACTTCAAAGCAATTCGATATCGCAAATATGGGTTGTAAGGGAGATGTCACGCCTCCCTGTCCAACGCCCATAAAATTAAACCATTGAAACTGCATGTGTAAATTGAGGTCAAAAACTGAATTCCAAAGCTGAATTCCTATAACTTCAAAGCTATTCGATATCACAAATTTGGGTTGTATGGGAGGTGCCCCTCCCCCTTGTCCACTCCCATATAATTTCATCACTGAAACGGTACGACTAAATTGTGGTCGAATACCGAATTTCTATGCTGTGCGACCCATAACTCTAAAGCTATCCGATAACAACAATTGTTTATATATATTTGGGAGGTAAAAGGGGGTGTGGCATTTTCCCTTAAACCATCTCGTACTCAAAGCAAAGCGTACTTACAAAATTTGAGCTCAATTGGACCAATAGTTTCGAAGTATTTTGATATTTTCTTAAAAGTAAGCGTAGATGAAGTGTGACCACGCCCATTTTTATCAAAGTTAATGATAGTTATCATACGAACTTATTTACCAAATTTTAATTTAATACGACCAAAACCGTCTTAAATACAGCATTTTTATTGATTTGTGGGTGACAAAAGGGGGTGTGGCATTATATTTTTCCTAAACCAGTAGAGGGAAGTATCAAATTTGGTTCAGTCGTTTTCAAGTTTTAAGCATTTGAACAAATTACGATTCATTTTTATATATACAGATATTGATTTGTAGGCGGTAAATGTGGGCTTGAAAACATTTATGTATCGTGACTGCCTCTTGGAGTACCTACACAGCAAGTTTCACTATAAAAATGCGTAGAACTCCGGAATTGCCATGATTTCAGAAAACTGGGCGTATATTAATTGCGACCACGCATATTTTTTGTACAGTTAGTGACAGTAACCATCTGAACAAAATTACTAAATCTTAGTTTTTTACGATCGAAACCGTCTGATATATATCCTTTATTTAGTTTGTGGTTGATAGCGCAAATTTGGCTTGTATGGGAGGTACCACGCCCCCTCGTCCAAACGTTACCAAACCTCGCAGGAACACTCACTCTCCTCGGCAGACGTTGTTCTGCCATAGACCGCCTTACTGCAATATACGAAAATATCGAATAGCTGCCGAAAGTAACCATATGAACTAAATAACCAAATTTTAGTCTAATACGATCAAAACCGTGTGAAATATAACATTTTTGTTGTTTTGCAAGCGGTAAAAATGGGTGCTGCAAAATATTTCCCTAGAGTTATCTCGTAATCGAAACAAATCGAATGCCCAAATTTCAACTCAATTTAGGTTAAGCCTGGCGCACTTTACTTCACTCGAAGCTAACTCCCCGAAAAGTGAGTTTAACAAAAGTGGGACAGGCCTATTTTTAGTGCACTTGCCGAGAGTAACCATATGAACTGAATTACAAAATTTTTGTCTAAAACGACCCAAACCGTTGAAATAAAACGTTTTCATTGGTTTGTGGGCGGTAAAAGGGGGCGTGGAAACTGTACAAACTAAGCCAACATTTTAGCCAATCGACCCAGTAGTGAATTTTAATGATTTCTCAAAAAGTGGGTGTGGCTATATAGCGATGACGCCTTTTTTTAGTTCAGTTGCCGAAAGTAGCCATACAAACTTAGGTATCACATGTTAGTCTCATACGGCCAAAACTGCTTGAAATATAGCATTTTCACTGATTTGTGGGCGCAAAAAGGGGGTGCGGAAACCAACTTCTCGTACAGTTACTGTCAGTAACTACACAAGCCAAAGTACCAAATTTAAGTCTTATACGACCAAAACCATCTGAAATAAACCATTTTCATTTATTTGTGTACGGTAAAAGGGGGCGTGGAAACCCATTTTTTGTACAGTTGTCGACAGTAACCGTACATACTAAATTACAAAATTTTAGCCTTATACGACCCAAACCGACTGAAATAGATCATTTGTATTGATTTGGGGGCGGTTAAAAGGGGGTGTGGCAAATTTTTTCCTAAACCATCTCGTATCTGAAACAAATCGACTGCCAAAATTTCAGGTCAATCGGTTCAGTAGTTTTGGAGTCTACAGACATCACACAGCCAGACACACATCGTTTTGCTTTTTATATATAAAGATATTGATTTGTGGGCGGTAAAAGTGGGCGTGAAAACATTTACATATATTGACCGCCTCTTAGATCACCTACACAGCAAGTTTCACTGTAAAAATGTGTAAAACTCCGGAATTGCCATGATTTCGAAAACGTGGGCGTATTTATATTACGACCACGCCCATTTTTCGTACAGCTACCGACAGTAACCATCTGAACAAAATTACCAAATCTTAGTTTTTACGATTAAAAGCATCTAATATATATCCTTTTTTTGGTTTGTGATCGATAGCTTAAATTTGGCTTGTATGGGAGGTACCACGCCCCCTCGTCCAATAGTTACCAAACCCCACAGGAAAACTCTCAAGATGTGGCTTCAGTTTCCCTGAAAATTTCATAAAGATCGGTTCAGCGAATTTTCATCCCTATCGGAGAAAAATCCGCTCTTTAAAAAATTACCCTCTACCAAAATCGTTCAACGCGCAAAGAAGTTTTCACTTCAAAAATTTTTTAAATCATTCAGATAATAGGTATGTTGCCGTACCTTTGATTCATGTTAGTAAAAGAAATAAGTAGATTGGTGTCAATGCAGTGTGACCTCCAAAATTGAAATCTGAAATATTTCAGTCCGCTCGAAATTGGTTTAGGAGTTAAAGGCTTCCAAAGTAAAAAAACTTTTCCAATAAAAAATATTGTTTAAGATTAGAAAATTTTTTATTCTTATTTCAAAAGTTGAAAACTTGGAGGCTCAATAGCACTTAATGCGATTTCATTTAAGATCATAGGCCTCAGATTATTGAATTTATTAAACTATTAAGAATATTTGCTTTAGCAAAAAATTACTGAAATGTATTAAATGACAAAAAAACAAAATAAAATTTTTAAATATTTCGGACATAATACGAGAAAGATTTTTACCCGTCTTTAAAATATATTAGATTTTCTTATGTGTACAAGCGTGTGTTAATCGGTGTAGTGTGTGTATCATGTTTATAAAATTTGTAGCAAAATCGTAGTAAATAGCATTATATAGGTTAAATTTCGTTTATGTTCATTCTAGATTCCTTTATGCGCTTGCCCCCCTAGAACAAATCCTGCGAACGCCCATTAAATCTGCTGATATCGTCTATTTACACCAACTCATAACTGGTGTATTCGTAGAAGCAGTAGAAACTCTAAAAACTTGATTTATTTAACATTTAGTAGAACAAATTATATGTTAACTGCTCCCCTAAATCGCATGAGTATCTTTGTTAACAACTGTAGCGTGTTTGATGTTAACTTGTCGAAAGGTCAACTCAAAAGTAGATTGAAAACTAATGTATGATTAGATCTATGTAAACGCATGGTTAGTTGTTATGTCTTGTGTTGTCCCTGAGCCCAACCCATATTAGGTTAGGTTAGGTTAGACCGGATGCCTTCGTGAGGCTCACATAGACCGATTCAGGTCCTTAGTGGTACCGGTAGCGAACAAAAGGAACCTTTGTGTTTATTTTAAAAGTCTTTAAAGATTTGCGTTGAGTTCGCAAACCTTAGGAGGGATTCTAGAGACACCCTGGCTACATCTTTAAGTGACGGGAACGTCGATGCGCCTAGGTATTTTAGTCTCGATCTAAGTAGGGCGGGGCATGTGCATAGTAGGTGCTCCAGGGTCTCCACTGTGCCCAGTTCTTTGCACTTCCTGCAGTTGTCATCCGTGGTGATGCCAAGCTTCCTCGCGTGGGCTGCCGTCATGCAGTGACCAGTGAGCATGCCCACTAGTGTCCTGCAATCTTTGCGCGGGCGTGCCAAGATGAACAGAGTTCGTTTTTCGCATTGTGCATTGCACATGATTTTCGAGATTTTGCACGTTGTCGTATCTCTCCATCTACGATCAACCCATATTATGGTGGGTAAATTTTTCGCACTTTAGATTGTTTTGCACCATTTTTATCGATATCTTTGAGATATTTTAATGATATCTTAAAATGATTGGTTGGTTCTCAAAATGATCTAACGTGGAGAAAGTGTGAAAAAGCTGTAGTAGCTAAACTCTATTGTTATTGTTAAAAAAATAATGTTATTTTTTACTGTACTTGTTTAAGCAAAATAAATCAAAACTAACAAAATATTTTGATTTCTTAACATAATTTGCCATTAGTTTTGTTTTTTTTTTTTTGTAAATTTTTCTAAAAAACACGAAAGATCCTAAAAAGTTTAATTTATTTCGCCGAAACGGTTGAATCAAAAAATTATATAGGCACTGTTTATAGGAAATTTTATTAGCTTTAATTTGATACATTATTTGTTTGATTATTGTTCTTGGATCTGAAGATATATGCTAATTAAGTGGAACCAACTTTTTTTTTTGTAAAAAAATACAGAGGGCAATATCTCGAAAACGGAGTGACAGAACAAAAAGAATGAAATTTTCGGAATCACCGATCGATTTTACATTGGAAATGGACAGTGACATTCATTGTACAAATAACTTTTCTTTATTTTTAAACCAGTGTTATCAGTGATATACAGCTACAGTTCAAAGAATTTAAAAATTACCAAGTTTGTTTATATCTATATTTTCCTGTTTTTCAAAATCAATTTTCATACTAATTTGGATGGACAACTTTACAACTTTAAATGTTTATACATATTATCTGAAATATATAAAATATTTTATACATTAATTAAATTAACAGCCCCATTCTGGCAAAGTGACAATTGTTAGCCAGTAGTTTTATTATTCCCACGTTACCGTTGACAATACCTTCTTCGAGGTTGTGAAGAACTTCGTTTATCTGGGATCCAGCATTAACTCAACCAGCGACATCAGCATTGAGATCAAACGAAGAATAACTCTTGCCAACAGGTGTTACTTTGGGCTCAGTAGGCAATTGAGAAGCAGAGATCTCTCTCGACGAACGAAAATCACCCTCTATAAATCGCTCATCATGCCTGTCCTACTTTATGCATCACAAACCTGGACGCTGAGCAGTTCAGATGAAAAGACTTTAGGAGCATTCGAGAAAAAGATTCTCCGTAAGATCTACGGACCAATCTGCGTCAATGGCGAGTACCGAATACGGTGGAATGATGACGTGTATGAGCTGTACGCTGACATCGACATAGTCAAGCGCATTAAAATCGAGCGGCTTCGCTGGCTTGGTCATGTTTAGCGCATGAAAGACGATGCTCCAGTGAAGAAAACATTCGATTCGGTACCCAGCTGTGGTCAACGCAGAAGAGGACAACCGAATCTTCTTTGGAAAGACCAAGTAGAGGACAACCTGACGAAGCTTGGAATTTCCAACTGGCGCCAGCAAGCGAAAGACAGATATGGCTGGCGCAAATTCTTAGATGAGGCCAAGACCGACATACGGTTGTAGCGCCAACTAAGTTAGTAAGTAAGTAAGTTTTATTATTCTATGTGTTCGTTGTAATTTTTTTATTTCAAAACAAAAAATAATGTATTTTGATAAAAATTGTGAATAAAAATTTTGTATTAAAAAAATTTTGTTGTTTGAGCTTCAAATTTTGTTTTGAAATCAAAAAAATTACAACAAACACATAGAAATTTTAAAAATAATGGGTAACAATTGTCACTTTGCCAGAATACGGCTGTAAGTTTATTTTAAATTTAACTCAGACACGGAATAATTTGTAAAAATCGACTTAAAATTCTTCCCGCTAGTAAGCTGGAATCACATAAACTCTTATTAACAACACTCCATGAATCGGGAACTTTTTTCAAACAAGCTTGCGATATAACATTTCAGCATTATTCAAGGAGGATAGATTTAATTGCGTTAATTGTTTTTTCATCCTAAGGCCCATTTTCGAGAAATTCGAGTTTCAAGGTCAAGTAAATGTTAATGCATTTTTGCTAAAAAATTTTTTTTATTAGCTTTATCGGCTTGATGTCTTCAAGTGAAACATTAACAATCACCTGGGAAATAATTTCGTAGAACTGTTTAACATTCGAAACCTAACCCTTAGAATACCAAATGACCCCCGTATAAAAGATTTGTTTAAACAAAAAATTGAGCTTTTTGAAGATATACTATTCCCCTTAAATTATAGCGCTGAATAAAACAACAAATTAACTTAAAGTAAATAAATTTATGGGTCTCCAAAATGACCCCAAAAGTATTAAAATTAAGTCTCTTCCTTTATGTTTCTTCTTGTAAGTAAGTTTAAACAAACATCTCTTAACGGAGCAGCGAGTTTTTTTTACCTGGTTTAGTGAAACTTTTTGCAAACTTTTTTACAGTGTTGCGCAAATTAATAGCAACAAAATCAGTGCACTGCTACAAAATCGTGTATCTTTTTAAATATTGGGAACACACAAAAATGTTTATAGGAATCAAAGCATATATTCATACACCATACATAAAACAAATCATACTGAAATTGGGTTTCGTTTTTTTTTTTATTAAATTTAATATAAATGTGAATAAATTCGATTTGTCTGAGAGCAAAACAAAAGCAACAAAACTTGAAAATTGTAAAAAGAGAACTGAAGTTCCAAAAATTATTGGTAAAAGTTCCGTTATAGTAAAGCATGTGTTGTTTTCGAGTCATAAACATTTAAGTTTAGTTTTGTTTAGTGCTAGTTGTGACATTGACAGTTCCATTTTTAAATACTGTGAAGCTCTAAAATAATAATACGTGTGAATAAATACTGTGAAGCTCTAAAATTACAAAATTTTTTCGAATATAAAAAGGGAAACTCGCCAAAATTTAACACGAAACAGTTTGATAGTAATCAGTTAATAGTTTGCAGATTAATAAAGAGGTATAACTTCACAAATGACGTAAAAACGGTACATTAAAGAGGTCGGCCGCGGAAGATATCGCTACGTGATGACAGGAACATTTGTGGCGTGTTCAAACGAAATTCATTTGCCACATCCAAAGAGGTTGTTCGGACACTTGATAAGGATATACATAACAGGATTGTTCGAAGACGACCCATTGAGAACGATTTAAGAAGTTACAGACCGGCAAAGAAACCTTTGCTTACAGCTTTGCTTACAGCTAAGCATAAAAAACAATTCTGTCTGAAATTGTGACAATGAGATGCAATTTATTGTTTTTAGACACAGTCTTACAAAAGAGTACCTAAATTGAACTGTTCAAAAATGAAAAACGTTTCGCTTAGCAACGATTCAAAGTTCAACTAGATTAATCCAGATGGGATGTGCAGAGTACGGCGACGCCCAGAACACGACTTGAAGTCCGAAACTACAAAATAAATTTTTAGCACGAAGGCGCTGGTATTATGGTCTGGACTTGTTTTTCCTATAACGAAGTTGAACCATTTCAAAAAACCGATGGAATTAAGGATCGATTTGTGTATGAAGACATTTTAGAAAGCAAGATGCGACCACATGCAGAGTGGAATATGCCGCTTCAGTGAATGTTTCAGCCCAACAACGACCCGAAGCACACTTCAAAGCTTATCAAAGATTACATTAGAGGCAATGAGATTCAAGTCCTTGATTGGCCGGCACAATCACAATGACTTGAATCCCATCGAAAATCTTTTTGGAATTCTGAAGTTAAAAGTTGCTGGTCAAAGGTTTTCCAATAACACTGAACCGATGAAGTCGATGCCGCTCAGATATGCAGCGGTTATCAAGAATAATGGATCTTACACCAAATATTAATTATGTTGCTTTTGTTTTGCTCTCAGACAAATTGAATGTAGTCACATGAATTCTAAATTTAATAAAAAAAACCAAAACCAAATTTGAATATGATTGGTTTTTAATATGATGTATAAATATATGCTTTAGCTCCTATAATCATTTTTGTGTCTCCCCAATATTTAAAAAGATACACGGTTTTGTAGCAGCGCACTGATATTTTTGCTATTGTTTTGCGCAATACTGTAGATGCCCACGATCAATTTCTATATAACGCACTTTTAATAATTATTTTAGGGGAATATTATTGCTTGAAAAAGCTTAATTTTTTGTTTAAACAAAGCTTTCATACGAAACACCGCATTTTGTTTACATGGAATCGATTTGGACCCGAAGGATTTTGTTTTGAGTGTTTAACTGTTATATGAAATTGTTTTCCAGGTAATTGTTAATTTTTCACCTGCAGACATGAAGCCGCTAAAGCTAATAAAAAAAGCTTTTTTAGCAAAAACTGCATTAACATGTATTTGACTTTAAAAATTTGAATTTCTCAAAAATAGGCCAAAGGACTAAAAAACGATTAACGCCATTAATATTAAAGTTTGTTTGATTTTTGCACATGTACAGTGCAATTTATGAATTAAGGCTGACTTCGTAAATGCATTTATTCAATGTATCAGTGTGTTTTACTTTGAATTGGTGCAAAGCTTATTACCCAAAACTGCGCAACTAGACTATTTTTAAGAATATCACCAGAGTGGCCCAGTTTTGGTTACTAATCTTCGGATCAATTCAAAATAAAACACACTGATGCATTGTATAAATACGTTTACGAAGTCAGCCTAAGTTTCACTAATCTTGTCAGATAATAAATAGCTGTATCTCTAAATTTCACATGCACCTGCCATTGAAGTTGAAATCTATGGTCGTAGAATTCTTTGATTACAGTATTTCAGCCATCAGGATTTTTGATCTACGTATGCATTAAAAATCTCTTTTAGTTATGTTAAGTTTATAACTCAATTCAATTTATTTTTTTCTTTCTAAAAAACAATCCACACAAGAAATTTCAGTAAAAATATATTCATAAGTTTAATAGTGGTTTTTCCCTGACATCCAGATATCCACTTTGTCAGAAACTTTTCACGATAGTACCATACATCTGTGAAATACGCATAGTAATCACTACACGTTTTGCTTGTATAGCACGCCACTCCAGCAACTTTGCCATCACATATCAGTGGACCGCCAGAATCACCCATACACGCACCCATTTCAAGATCTCTCAGATCAGCAGCGCATATGTGACAGTTCGAAAATTCTTCAGACTTTCTTTCACAATGTTCCCTCGAAAGTATATTGAGATCAACATAAAGCGCTTCAGCGGGTAATGGTCCGTCCTATTAAAGAGTTGAGCAGATGAATACAAATCTAAGAAATATGCCTGCAGCATTAACTTACACCAAACATTTGACCCCAGCCTACTGCAGTGCAACTCTGATTCTCTTTTGTTGGACCATCAATGAGTGGAATTCTTTGCGCATAAACACCATCTAAGATTATATCATTTTTTAAAGCCAGGGCACCAATATCATTATCGAAAGAACTATTTGTATAGTCTGGATGCACTAATATATGTATGACATCTATTACTTGGGTATGTTCGGTTCTTTTCAAACGATTTGGAGTTCCTGCAACGATCTGAAGTTTTTTGTAGTCTTCTTTCTTGTTTAACTTTCTGTGGGTTTTTGAATATTTTTGTTGATTATTAATAGCATTGCCACAAAAACATACTCACTCGATCCATAGGCAATGCGCAGCTGTTAAAATCCATCGCGGATATATAATTGATCCTCCACAAATGTGGTTGACGCCCAGTTCTTTTCCTTTATACGCTATCGATACAATATATTTTACAAGCGTATGTTTTGGTGGACGATAACCACCAGTTATACGAGGTGGGATATTGTCTTCTTGGGTTGAAGCTATCAATATTTGAAATAGTATAAGATACACTAACAATTTCATGATTAAAACGGGAAAAAAAATTACTTAACAAAAATTTTGATTTATTAAAATAAAAATTTTTATTTTATACAACCGGCACCTGGTGCACTATGTTTTGAATTTTTTCGTTTTATATTTTTTGTATGGAAAAAACTTAAAGTCTTGTAGGAATCCAAAATTTTTGACACTTTTTTAAGATTTAAAATATGTTATCCAAAAACAAAATACAGTACTTAACTTAATTATGCGACCATAACAACTCGCGACCGGATTACGGACGACTCTATCCTCTCACACCAGGCACCTCTGTTTAGCGCACGCTTTCTCCTAGTGGTTATACCAGGCGTTTTTATCCTGGGCCTGATCAGTCCATCGGAGGCGTTTGTTCAGCTTAACCGAGAGCTGACTGAAGTATGCTTTGGAGTCCCGTTGAACTTGTGGAACTTCGCTACATCTAGCTTGCGTTGTATAGCTGCGTGTATGTCCTTTGCATTGTATAACCACATGAGGATTTTGACTGCAAAATTATTATAATTATAAAAGAAGCCCAAAGAAATCAGAATTAAAAATGTGGAGGGAATTAAAAATCTCATATACATAAGTTTGTCAAATCTTTCTGAATGGTACATGTGTCTTAAATGTTGGTATAAAAGGGCTCTTTGATCCGAATATTGCAGGACTTTTTACAGCTCATTGATTTTGAATTTAAACTGTAGAATTCACATATTTTGAAGTGTTAAAAAATATGTTGTTATATAAAAAAAAAAGTTATAAAAAGCAATGGTTTTTTTTAAATTCTGAAAACTCAAAGCGTCAAACAGCGTTCAATCAAACAGCTTTTTCTTATTTGCATTTATTTATCTTGTAAATTTTAGTTGAAAAATTTTAGGACAATATGACATGATAGCACACCTTGTGAATACCCTAATTGGTTAATATTTCTTCTTCGTTAATATCCGGTTCAGTTTCAACTGGACGTTCTCCGTCGGCCTTAATGTTTTGAAAATTGTTTCTAGTACCCTAGTGACCCAAGAAAGAATTTGTGTCCGTACCAAACTACTAAGGGACATGGTGTAAGAAAACCAGGTGTTAGTGAGTTTTTTACTACACCGTGAATTTCTTTGTGTACAGGCGCTTGTAGCCAAATTATTTGTTTTTATTTTGTATATTTTATTCTGTATTTGAATTTTTAAATTTTAAAAAAGCACCATTTATTGGTCAAAATGTAATTCACCACACTGCAATCCAATTCTTTGTTTCCTTTTTTTTGCAAAGTATTTACTTTTGTGCACCTATAGGTATATGCAAATATATGGGAAAATTGCGCTTTTGCGGTTTAAACGAATACATAAATCCTGTTAATTGAAATTAGCTGTTCGATCTAACCAAGTGAAATGTTCTTTTTTAAATATAGAAGTCCAAGTGACAAGTTCATTTTTGCTTAAGAAAAGAAATTAATATTTAAAACAAGTGATACAGTTTTAGTTTTTATTTAAACTCAATTGTTTCAAACAATTTCGTCTACAAAATATGTAAGTAAAATGTTAATTAAATATATTTATCCTAATTTCATTAATTTTTGTGTTAGATGAATTTGAACGCATAAACAGTTGGGTTTATAAATTTAATTTTTATTGTAATTTAAATTATTCAATTCTGGTTCAAATCGATTTAAAATGTTCATTTAAATCTTTTCTTTAACACAATCACAAGCAATTTTGTTTGTTATTAATTTTTTTTATCTCCAGAGTTGGCACCAGATAACTAATCATCTTTAATCAGATGATTATAACCTGTCAAGTCATCATATACACGTTTTGCAGACAGATTAGTCTCTTTCAGATCTTCAAGCGATCGGTAAATTATTTGTCAAGAAGTGCGGAAAAAAATGAATTGTGAGTGGTGATTTACAGTGAAAATAAGAAAAAATCCAGCTTAGTAAAGTTTAAAAGAGCATAGAAATTATGCAAATTAACAAATATTAACCAATTATTAATGTAAAATCTAAAAATAATGTCTTAAATAATCTATGGCGTTAGTTGCTGGTGCAAGCAAGTGTTTTTCGTACTTTTCCCTCAAAAGAACTACTTTGGTTGTCAGTTGTATAAATAGGTATATAATACATATTTCATAGCTTTAAATTTTAATAATATTATATATTTTTGTTAATTAAATATATCAAGTTTTCTTTGAAACAATTAGTATTGTAAAGATCAATAATTATTTAATGACATAAGTCATTATAAATGTATGTGTTAGAGCTAGACAAACATTGAATATTTTAGTTGAATTATGAAAAATTATAAATGTCTTTAAATTCCTTAGTTTTATATATTTTTGTTAATTACTTTTATCTTTATAGAATCTAAATCAAAGAATAGTGTTCAGATTCATGTTTATTTTCCTAAATTGGAAATTATTGAAATATGTAATTTAATTTAACAAAATGTATATGCATTTTGTGTAAGCATTGTAATATAACGAAATGCATATATATATTTAATGGATAGCCATCTCGCTTTTCTATTCATGGATAAGCAATACTATTGTATTATTTTTAATTAGTGGAACTTAAGTTCTTTAGCCCCCACATAAAGCTAACCTAAAAATTTAACACAAATCATCATTCCAGTTGAAAGATCGTTGGAGTAAGTGAGCAAACAACATGTTTTCAAAGTATGTTTCTCATTCTTTGATATTTATATTGTTCCATACCCATTTTTCTATGGGCTGCATGAGCTTAGTTTAATTGTTTCATTATTTTAATTAATAAACAGATAAACAAAAATGTTTATGATAATAATCAAACAATTATATTAAAGTTTATATATATTTAAACAACCACTAGTAAAATACATACACACCTACACATGTAATTCTGCAACTTTTAGCATTCTGTTTACTTTCTGTTGTTAACATTTTTGAGTATATAAGTTAAATTAACTTTTGTTAATTTTTATTAAAAAAAATATTTTTTGAGGAGCTAAACTCCTTTCTTTATTAAATGCACTTTTAAGACTAACTTAACAAATTTTATATTGCTTAAATCTAGCTTAATCGCTGCTGCTGCTGCCGCCGCTCGGTGACGTTACCGCAGGTGGAAGTTTTTCATGGCGCGTGTGCCATGTCAGCAAAAAGTATGGGAACTCGCTTTCAGCTAAAATAATGGGGACTCGCTTTCGGCGGATGCAGCGGGTCCGATTACGTCTGGCTTTGAAATAATTTACGTGCTAACACCTTTTAATAATTTATGTGCTAACACCTCCCCTCCTAAGTTCAAACGTCCTCGTTTGACTCTGTAGTTTGTGGGAATAATTTGTTGAGTCCTTCTATTTGTCTTTCGACTTCTTCCTTCAGTGCCATCGGATATGGGTAGGATTTTGAGTAGACGGGAGTGTCGTTTGTGGTACGAATTTCTCCTTGTATGGTTGTAGTGTATGTGAGTTTTTTATTTGGTTCTGAAAACAGCTGTGGACAATTTCGTATAATATTGGTTAATTCATCCTTTTGCGAACTTGAAAGATGGGAAATGCGTAAATCCATATGGTTGACATCTTGTGTTGGATGTTGTTTGAGTGAGACCTTTATATTTGGGTAAATAGTCATAAAACTTTTGTCTGTGTGTATTGTCGCTTTTAATTTTCGCAGGAAAGTTTTCAGCATAGGTAGTATAAAAAATTTTAGCTTTCCTGTTTGTGGTCCGAAGATATTAATGAATGTGTGATGTGTTATTAAGACGTTACCTGCAACTGAGTTTACGGGGAAATTTTTTTTATTTGGTATTGGATTTCTTATACGAGTGGGTTGTATGTAATTTTTGTTGGAACATGTGTCAATTAAAAATTTAAGTATGTCTTCGTCTCTGGTTTTGAATTCGAAGTATGGGAGCGAAGACTCTCTTAATCTAAAAAATAAATGCTGTCGGTTTCTACGTTTTCATTATTCTGCTCGAATGTTTGACATTGGTTCTCGGCAAACTGTTGGTACTCGTCCTGACATACTTCGTTGTGGAGCTTTTCGTTAGGATCTGAATTAATATCAGTGTAATTACCTCCTAGTTCGTTGACGTTGTCAGTATCGGTGTAGAAGTTTCTTTGCATTTTGTTTTGGGAATGCATCTGTTGGGTGGCCGGACGTTTTTGTGGATAATTATTTTGAGGGTGGTTGGGTCTGTTTTGATAGTTAACCTGTCTGGATTGTATTGATGGATCAATGTCCATTGGTACGGAAGGCTTGGGTGGCAAGTGTGGTCTGTTATTAAACCCTGAGGAAATTCGTTGGTCAAATTGTGATCTAGGTTGAAATCCTTGCGGATTATTGTTTCCAAAGTTGTAATTGTTTGGTTGGGATCTGAGGTTATTATTCGTGTAATTGGGCTGGTATCCATACGAATTGATTTTTGCGTTATTTTGATAATTTGTCTGCTGTCGGTATGTATTATTACTATTATTGTATCCTAATTGGGGAACATGAGTCAATTCCGGGAAAAATCTACTTCTTGGCATTTGTAAAGGAGGAAAGTTTTGGCGTGGCGGTCTTACTGGTGGTAAAGGTTCGTTATGTTTCCTGAAATTGATTGGTCTCTGTACTGAGCTTAGTCTGTATGTCATATTTTCTAATTTCTGACACAAGTGCAATGCTTGTGGCAGAGTTGTCGGTTCGCGTACACTAAGAAGTCTGGGAAGGTCGCCGTTAAGCCCACGAATAAAGGTATCAAATGCTTTTTCGCGGTAGGCGTTGGTCATCGTTTGAAGGGATTCTTCGTTAAATTCCAAACAAGCTATCTTGTCTAGAATCAGCGAGAGGTACTGATAGACCTGCTGATAAAACTCGGTTATTGTGTGATTTCTTTGGGTCAGTGTGGTCATTTCGTGTTCTAAGGTTCCTATGTCTCGTTTGTCTGAATAATGCATCATTAGGCATTTTTTTATCCTGGTCCAGTCTAATGGCGTTCTATATGATTCTAGTGCTGTGTCTGCGTCACCAGTAATTTTGTGACGAACTGTATGCAAAATTGCATAGTACTTTGGCGTTCCCCTGATATTATCATACGCCGTGAAAATTCTGTCAACTGTTTTTCTCCATGAGTTAAATTGACCTGGTTGGCCAGAAAATTCGCGTAAGCTCTTCACTATGTCTGGAATTCGGTCAAGTCCGTCAAGGTTCGTTGCGTTGAAATGTACGGTATAGTCGTGGTCGTCATTTTCGACAAATGGATTGATAGTAGCCAATGAGGCTGTAACACGTAGAGTAATTTCCCGTTTTAAATCCTCATTCACTATGAGTTGGTCAGCATGGAAAGGATTAGTATTGGGTTGGGATACATTTGGGCTTGGAGCTAAATTAAGTTTCCCTAATTTTGAAATAATGTCTTCTTCTGTCATATTTCTCTTCTTTTTTTTTTTTATTATAAAAAGGAAGATTTTCAAAAAATTCGTTTAATATTTTTGTAACTTCGTAAATTTTTTTCCAAGGAATCCTTTAATTCAAATTTAGTTCTCTTTTTTTTCGAATATCTAAAATTCAATTTTTACTAAATGGCTCTTTAATTCAATTATCTCTTTAAATCAGATTAAATTATTTTCAAGTTCTTTAAGATTTTGTTTTTGTGTATTTTTTTTTTCGTTTAACTTCAATTTTAACTTAATAACTACCTAATTAAAATAGTGCTTTGATTCAAATTTAGTTCTCTTTTTTTTCGAATATCTAAAATTCAATTTTTTACTAAATGGCTCTTTAATTCAATTATCTCTTTAAATCAGATTAAATTATTTTCAAGTTCTTTAAGATTTTGTTTTTGTGTATTTTTTTTTCGTTTAACTTCAATTTTAACTTTATAACTACCTAATTAAAATAGTGCTTTGATTCAAATTTAGTTTCTTTCTTATTTTTTCTTTTTGTTTAAATTTCCTAAGGATTTCTTTCAAATTCACTCTTTCATTCAAAATTTTTTTCCGATTTAATTTTTTAGCAATTACTTCATCATAGCACACAAAATTGTTTTCAATTATAGTTTGGTTCAGTTAAAATAACAATTCAATCGATATTACTTACATCAAAATAATTAAATCTATTCTTATCATTATCGTTGCCAGTGGAGCTTGCTCTTGAATTTTGGACAGGCGGCTGTTTTGTAAAAAAAACTCCTTTTCCTATGATCTGTTTCATCTACTAAGGGGCCTCTTTCCTTGTCACTTAGTTCCGGCTTTTTCCACGATTACTTCTCGAAATTTGTTGATGGTTTCTTCTTTATTTTTCAAACGTTGTTATCTATAAAGTTCAGTGGTACTGTTTAATTACACTTTATGACTGTTTTACTTTTTAATTTTCAAACATTTGTCAAAAGAGTTCAAGGTAGTTTTTATTCACTTAAATTGTGACACTGTTTAAACTTTACGACCGTTTTACTTTTTATCGATTTCGCGAAGTAATTCACACTGGTCCCTGCTCGGACGCCAGTTAAATTAACTTTTGTTAATTTTTATTAAAAAAAATATTTTTTGAGGAGCTAAACTCCTTTCTTTATTAAATGCACTTTTAAGACTAACTTAACAAATTTTATATTGCTTAAATCTAGCTTAATCGCTGCTGCTGCTGCTGCCGCTCGGTGACGTTACCGCAGGTGGAAGTTTTTCATGGCGCGTGTGCCATGTCAGCAAAAAGTATGGGAACTCACTTTCAGCTAAAATAATGGGGACTCGCTTTCGGCGGATGCAGCGGGTCCGATTACGTCTGGCTTTGAAATAATTTACGTGCTAACACATTTTAATAATTTATGTGCTAACATATAAACATTTTTGTTTTATATACAAGTGTCATTGAGCTTTTCAGTTTCGCTTACATATAGTGCATATATTTCCTATAATTAATTTTGTTTTAATTAATACAAAAATATTATGCCTAATAACTTTTTGCATGTATTTTTGTTATTTGGTTCTTTTTCATGCGTATCAGCTTTAAGCTGAATATATTGTCAGTTTTAATTTATATAATTGGGATTATTTATCATTGTGGAATAAACTTCAAATGATTTAAAATGAAAGCCTAAGGTTTTAGTCCTGATTTTTAGTGGTTGGTAAGGTAGTTGCGATAACTTAATTTTTGTTTGGGATTATCAATGATTGTTGTCGTTAGGTTTTTTATTGCTGATCATGGTTGGGAGGGCATTTTGTTGAGGACAACAACCGCGCTCTACACTATTTTTAAAAGCAGCAGATCATTTCCTTTTTTATTCTTTTGCTTTAAACTTTGTTATTCTAATTTCCTTCTATTCTGTCATATTATTCTAATCTATCCTTTTCTCCCTCTGCACGCAAAACACTGAGAAATAATTTGCTGTAGTAAAGTTTTAATTGGATGATCGGTAGCAAGATCCTAACCCCTTTAGCCGACGAGCCAGAGCCGGAAAACCATTGCGTGCTTCCGCTACCGATTATCTCAACTTTCGGTCTTTTTAAAAGCTTTATTTACATTGTTGCGTGCTACATTTGCTTCTGTCAAAAAATTGTGAGCGAAAGAGCAGAACTGTTTATAGTTGTCAAATTGTATTATATGTTTGAGTTGCTAGATCATGTGCTACAGTTTTTATTGTGCGAATTGAGTATAAATAAATATTTAATGCAATTAATTGTGCCATGTTTAGTTGACAAAAAGTTATTGCAGTTGTCTTCGCCGATTTGCCAAGTTTGCATTGAATGTTTTGACCATTTTATCAGAAACGTGCGCTAGAAAGTACCGCCGACATGAAGCTTTGGCCAGCATGCAAATTATCTTGCATTCACATCGGTTTTTTTTTTTGCTTAACGCACAGCGTCTCATATATTTATATTGTTTTCCATATCACTTTATTCTCACTATAGTCTCAGTAAAAATCTTATAAAATTGCAGAAAGACACGAATTTAACAAAATTTGTTTTTATTGCAATTCACCATCAGCTGTTTTTGACAAGAGCGGGGAAACATAATTTTATCATTTTGAGAGAGAAGTGTCAAACTCACTAACACCTCTATTTCTTACACCATGCTCAGGCACAAAAGTCCAGAGTATCGGACTTAATTTAATTTTTAAAAGCTAGGGGTAGTAACGAAAAATTGCGAAGTTTATGAAAACACATTAATCGCACATTGATATTAAGCCGAATGCAAACGAGCTTCAGCGAACAGGACCCGAGAAAAAAATTGATATATTGTGTCAATAAAGTAGCTTATATGTATCGAAACTGGCCTGAGTATTAACTATAATGTGCCCGAAACATACCCAACAAATACCTTGAAAGGTACCTGCAATAGTACCGTAGTAAGTCTGCTGTATTATGTCAATAAAGTGTTCAAAAACGAGCGACTATATTCGGACACAATAAACCGACGAATTCCGGAATCGGTCTTCGTTCGTACATTGTGCCTGCCCAAGGTGTTCCATAACTAGCACTTCTTTCGGTGCAGAGGTCGGACATTTACCGACACGGGCACCGGACATACATATATCAGATACTTTATTGACACAAAATATAGAATTGTTTCTCGGGTGATTGACTCTATACAGTAGTTGTTGTTGTTGTTGCCTTCTTTAAATCTTACTTGATACAAAGCTCGCAATTAAAATTCATGTTATTATTTAAATAATAGATCAAAATATATATTATGATAACTTAAATCTAAAAACTATTTATTAGTTAAAGTGCAAATAACAAAGTGTTTTTATATGTAAGGATGAAAATGTGATTAAGGATATGAATGAGAATGCAAATGAGTGTAAATGCGAGTATGTATGAAATCATGTCGGAGAACACTACAGTCTCGATACTTATTTTGCTTTGGTGCTGTTGCAATAGTGTAACATATCATCACTAACACCGACATCAAGAGATATGATAATTTCTTACCGAGTGGTTCCACTACCTGAATGAACGAAGTTCATTCACTGTTCGTTCAGGCAGTGGAAACAGTTTGGTGTGAGCGCTATTCGTGCAATGGAAACACTTTTTCAGCACGAACGAACGAAGATTTCGCTTTAATCGGCCGGCGCTCGAACAATGTGGGCGAATGCGGTGTTTCTTTGTGAATAGAGTAGTAGATTTGTTGAAATGGTAGTTAAAATAAATTAAAAACTTAATGGCATTTTCGTTTCTCGAAAAAATGCAACATTTTTTTAACTTTTTGGAGATTGGAGATTCTCTTGAGGAAGAAAATAGTGACCTCTAAAATTGAATCGTGTTCTTTTCGCGAAAATGTTGACCTTAAAAGAAGAAAAAATTCAGATTTCTCAAAGAGAACAAAAAAATGCAACAATCAATCACAGTAAAGTGCAATTTGTATGTTGTTTGTTAATAATTAAAGTACAAATTTTTGTTAGTTAAAAGTGTTGAATGTTGTCCTAGGAAGAGTGAAATAATTTTGTAATGTAACAATAATCTAAATAAAAATAAAATCAAATACACCCCTGATGAAGGAAGAAGGCCGCTTCCGAAACGTTGGGTAAACTATGAAAAATATTTTTTAGATTATATTTTTTGTAAAAACAAAGTGACCAAAAAAGCCCGAACTTACAATAAAATCCAAACAAAAAAAACATTCAACATTTTTTCGAGAAACGAAAACGCCATAATACAAAAGAACACTGTCTTATTTGTGTCAAGTCTTCTTACTATTTATGTTTTTAATATCCCAAACATTTTAAATTCAATGCACGAACGAACAAGATGGCGCCTTACCAATGTTCGCCACTTGTGTTCGTGTGGAAACGGTTGGAGCGAACGAAGAATTCATCGCTACGTTTTATTCGCGATAACGAAGAATTCTACGAACGAAGAATTCATCGCTACGTTTTATTCGCGATGAATTCTTCGTTCGTTCAGGCCGTCGAAACGATCGGTTAGGGAAGTTGTTGTAAAACCAATTCATTGCTATGAGGGAAATTTTGGGAACTCTATCGTTTCCAACTTTCATATATGAAATTTTCGTCGTTGGCAACATACCTTTCAGCCGAAGATTTTTCTATTTTATGTTTTTTGGCCGTTAATAAAAAAGCATTTACGGCTTCTTTTTCACTTTTTTGGCCATGGTGGCTAGTTTTTTTAGCTTGCTTCATTTGAACGAATTTTTATTTAAAGTATTTTTTCATTGTTAGCTGCTAAAATACGTCAATTTAAATCAAAAAATTTCAATATTTTTATATGAAAAAAGTCTAAGTTTTTTTTTTATTTAATTTTGTATAAAGAAATTCAAAACACATAACTAAGCACATAACTAAAGCACGAACCCATGTAGTTAGCATTTTATTCCATAAGAGTTAAAATATTGTAGTATTTCCATGTTTTTTTATATGATTACTTATGTAAAAATATCCGATTGGTTCATAAAAACCGTCAAAAAGCAATTATTTATTGCAAATAAAATTTTTTTTAAAATAATGTTACAACACACGGAAATTTGGGCCGACAAAACTAAAGCACATGTTCTCAGTCACTCAGAGTTTGACTTCATTTCTAACAATAAGTATCAACAATAAGTAGTTAAAGTACCGTTTGAATAAAAACCAGTTATTTGTGAAGCTAAATAACATCTCTTGAACAAATTTTACTATTAATTCGGTCGTTGGTGATCATTTATCTGGGTGTGACTGTGTATTAAACAAAAAATTAATTAAATGGCTAGCAATAAGTATTGTGCTACATTCAGAGAAAAGATTTTAAACGAATTCAAAAAAGGCGAATCAGTGACAAGCATTCCAAAAAATTTTGTGTTCTCCTTTGTGTAATATCCCGAACTATAAGTCGTTTTCGTTCGACTGGTTCCTTAGTTCCATCACATGAAGGTGATGAAAGACAACCAAACGTGAGAACGAGGCTATTATTCGGACAATAAAAAAGATCCATTCATACCAGCGAGATCTATTCAATATGAATTGCATTTGAATATTTCACTTAGATCCATCCAACGACGAGCTGTGGACGGCGGCTTGCAAACATACAGGATCGTGAAAAAGCCATTTATTTCTAAAAAAAATCGTCGAGCACGAATTGATTTTGCAAGAGCCCACGTAAACTGGACTGTTACGAAATGTCGAACTATACTATTTTCAGATGAGTCAAAGTTTAACATCAAAGGTTCTGACGGATTAAAGCTAGTACGCAGGCCAAAAGGGCAGCGCCTAAATCCACGTTACTCTACAGGTTCTGTGAAACATGGCGGCGGTAACGTCATGGTCTGGGAATGTTTTTTTGGTCATCCGGGATCGGCCCAATTCATAAGATCAACGGCATAATGGATCGATTCATATACAAGAATATTCTCGAAAATGTTATGTTAACTCATGCGCAAGAAGAAATGCCGTTGAAGTGGATCTTTCAGCATGATAACCGTTTCCAAACTCACTGCCAAATGTGTGAAGGAATGGTTTGCTGAAAGCAAAATTGATGTGTTGGATTGGCCCACTTAATCGCCTGAACTCATTCCCAAAGAGAATCTATGGGTAATTGTAGATAGGAAAATTTAACGAGAAAACTGTAAGGGAAAGGACTCTCTCTTCACACAAGCGGGATTGGCATGGAAAAGTATTTCAAAAGACGTTTTAAATACCTTAATAGAGTCGATGCCTCACAGATGTCAAGCTGTGTTAAGAAACAATGGATAAATATTAATACCAAATGTTAAAATATACACCAAATACTAGCAAAAACTAAGTTTTTCATGTGTTTTCATGTAATGTGCTTTAGTTTTGTCGCAGAAGTATTAGTAATAATCCTATATTTGTTTGAATATTTTTGTTTTAAATGAAATATTATGTTAATTTTTTTTTGATTTATTACCTTAAATGTATATTTGTTTAGGTTCAATAGAAGGCAATTAGTTCAAAGCTTATTTTAAAATTTTATTTCATGAAATGCTTAAAAGGTAAGTTTCGTGCTTTAGTTTTGTCTGACACTGTATATCATATAATTGAGTTTTTACTTTAATGTTTATCATTTTCACTGAAAAATTTTTCAAGTTTTTCTTAGGATAAGTCATTTAGAAAAATTTATGGATCCGAGATCTCGTGTTCGTTGCGAGTCAGAGATTGCAAGTCCTAGATCTCGGACTCGTTAACGAGCTCGTTTAAGAATCGTTCTTCGTTTGGTGTTATTGGGTAGCTGTAAAGTAAATATTTTACTTTAACAAAATGCAAATAAACAAAAAAAAATTAAATCGCTGTCAGATTTAAGACTTAATACGAAATATGTATAAGATTTTTTTAAAAGATCATTTATTAAATAGGTTAATAAAATCGACAAAAAATTGATTGATTTATCACTAATAATTTCACAAAAATACTTAATCTTCGCCCACCGTGATAAATCCATCGTTTTCGCCAATTGATATAAAATCCGTGAATTCCTCTGCATCCGCAGACGAAGTAGAGCTATGCAGGGCATCACCATGGCCACCGCTACCATCCGTTTCCAACACAGTAGCTGTCAAAAGGTTTACTTCCGTTTCCGCTGCTACGCCTTGATTTAGCACAGGACGACTTGTATCGGCATATTTATAAACGGAGAAGTACGATTGTATGCGTTGTATGATGTTTTCCAGAAATGGTGGAAACTTATGTTCCACACCCTCGCCATAGATTTTAATATTTAACTTGGAACTTGGCATTGAGCCCAGCTTTGGTGCCAAGGGCGCAGCCCACTTAATGGCATTTAGTATAGCTTTGAAGAGCAGCAAACTTTGCATTGTTGCATTCACGGGCGCATCACTAGATTGCAACAAAAGAGTGCCATTCGGCTGATACTCGATGTGACCAAATTGATTTTTGTTTAAGTTCTGCGTATGTTGCGCTAAGTTATTGTTACTGAAGGTTAATGGTAGTGTACCGGCACTCACACAGTCAAATAAACACATTATAAACAAACAAGTGGCAATGATTCTGAACAAATCTGACATAATTTTGGCTTATATTTCATGTGCAACAGATATTCACTATAATTTTTTAAAACACTTGATTTGCGCACCACGTTACATTCCAAGTAGTGCTGCGCGTGAACTGATTCCATTATCATTGCGCTCAAAAGGTGTGTTACGCTAATAAACATGTATTTATTGTTTTGAAAGAGTTTTGCCAATGCGTTTGGTGCAAAGTGTACGCATGCGCTCTCCTATGGTTTTAAGCTGCTGTTTACTAAACTCTTTTCTGGTCGTGTCCAATTTCTTGTTGGTGAATTGTAGTGTGTTGTTGTTACGAGTACTCTCACTTCTGCTTTAAGACCATTGGTTTTACCAAGTTGCAGTTGGTTTTTGTTGTTGTGCCCAGTTTAATGCTAATTGTACTTGTACTTAGATTTTGTTTACGTTTTTAGACATTGATATTATGTGTTGCATTTTTTTAGTGTTTGATTTTATAGTTGTTGCCTGTTTGCACTTGTTTGTTGCTTTTTAGTCTCGAGAGTGAAAGTGTTAATAACATGTGAAATTTGGATTTTTGACAAAAAAGACGACTCATTCGTAAAAACCATATGTATTCATTTCTAAGATAAAACCCCAAAAGAAAAAAAAATTGCAAATAATTTAACTTAAGCTAATTATACCGCCCACATTGAACTTATTGAATGTTAAAGTGTTTAAGTTTTGAATGAGTTTTATTTAGGTTTTTCTCTTTTAAAGCTATTAAAAGTTTATTTGTTTGCTAAAGTTCACTTCATCTCTATTTTGCTGCCACTAAGCGGTATAATTGAACAAAATAATATAAAATCAAAATACAATTCTATAGCATTTTTCAATTATTTTTAAGATAAAAATTAAACCTGGGGTTATTATTTCATTGTTTTCTTTTTATTTATCTTTTAACTTACTTATGGGGAGCTGGGGGCTTGTTGTAATAGTAAATTATGGGGTAAGTTGTAACACGTAAAAACTTCCTCTCATATCTTTTTTCGATGAAGATCTCTGAAAAATGCAAAGACCGTCAAAAGAAAAACATGCGTAAAAGCTTCAAAAGAAGTCTTAGAAAAGAGTAAAAAAGTTCGAACAGCAGCTCTTTTATTCGATCTTTATTAAATGTTGTTGTATAAATACATAAAATAAAAGGAAACAACGGAAAAATGTCAAAATTTTAAACATGTGACATGGTTTTCTCAGAGGCTGAGAGGAGCCACTCCATGATCAATTAAAAGATCCACAAACTTCCACAAAATTAAATATATAAAAAAGACGAAAGTTTCAATTCCAATTAATTAATTTTGTTGACATTCAGTTTTGTCCTTATAAAGGCTGATTTTTTTGTTAATTGTTTTTTCAGAGTACATTTTTTGACACCTCACACGTGATTCGTGACATGTGCCAAAGCAAAGGTGATGCTTATAACATGCAATAACAATAGAGTTCAGCTACTACAGCTTTTTCGCACTTTCTCCGCATTGGATCATCTTAAGAACCAGCCCAAATAACATAAAAACATCTCAATAAGGCCATTCACAGTTCGAATACGCTGGTCTGCCATTTGTTCGATCCGCTATTTGTACGCCAATTTACGAAAGCGCATTTTGCTTTGCTGTTGTTTTGCATACAAATGCAAATACGCAGGCACTCGTAAATAAAAGCAGCCCTTGGACGTGTTTTTTGTACCTCGTATTTTTATGCTCTGTCTACAGCCGCATAATCACATACATCATAGAGTTGCACAGTCTTTTTATACGACAGTCACATGGCGAGGTGCTCACAATTCGAACAATAACAAATGCTATAAATACGATTTGTTAAAAGTACGCTCAAACCGTGAATAGCCCCAATGATATCGATAAGAGCGGTCCAAAACAATCCAAAGTGAGAAAAATTTACCCACCTTAATATGGGTTGGGCTCAGGGACAACACAAGACATAACAACTAACCATGCGTTTACATAGATCTAATCATACATTAGTTTTCAATCTACTTTTGAGTTGACCTTTCGATAAGTTAACATCAAAAAAGCTACAGTTGTTAACAAAGGTACTCATGCGATGTAAAGGAGCAGTAGCCATATAATTTGTTCTACTAAAAGGTAAGTAAATTAAATTGTTAGCATTTCTACTGCTTCTACGGTTAGTGTTAAAATTTATAAGAGTTAGAAGTTCTGGTGAATCGAATACACCAGTTATGAGTTGGTGTAAATAGACGATATCTGCAGACTTCCTTCTCTCATTCAAAGATTGCATTTTTAAAAGTTTTAAACGATCCTCATAAGGAGGAAGGGTTAAAGTATCAGTTGCACTTAAGCCCCTTAGAGCAAACCGAACAAAACGTTTTTGGATTCTCTCTATACGTTCAACATGTACATTGTAACTTGGGGACCAAACTTGACTTGCATACTCTAAGTGAGGTCGCACAATTGCATAATACAGCGTTGTAGTTGTGATCATACTATTAAATTCTTTGGCCCAGCGTTTCATAAACCCGAGCATAGAAGATGCTTTTTTACAAATGTAATCAATATGAACGTTAAACGATAGCTTAGAATCCATGCATATACCAAGATCTTTGACAGAATCTACACAATTTAAAGCCGTATCTTTTATCGTATAATCAAAAATTAAATTATTCCTTTTTCGCGAAAAGGTCATAGTTTGGCATTTATCTGGATTTAGAAACATATTGTTTTTAGAACACCAAATTTCAAATGATTTCAAATCAGACTGGAGCAGATCTGAATTGTCTTTAGCATCTATTGTTCTGTATATTTTCATGTCATCTGCATAGATAAGTAGATGAGAGTGTTTGATGATGTGGGTTACATCATTAATGGCTAAAATAAACAGAAGTGGACCAAGGTGGCTACCTTGAGGAACACCTGATTCAGCAATAAATTCAGCTGACAATACGCCTCGAAATCGTATTTGATAAGATCGCTCCGTCAGATACGATTGAATCCAGCTTACAAAAAATTGTGGAAAACCCATTAACTTTAGTTTAAATAGAATTAAGTTATGTGGCAGTTTATCAAATGCTTTACTAAAATCAGTGTAAATACAGTCGACCTGGTTACCTGAATAAAATGAATTTAAGCAAAACGTTGTAAAATCGAGGAGATTAGACACAGTGGATCTGCCAGTAACAAATCCATGCTGACGAGTTGTCATGACCTTCCCACAGTGAATTTTCACACGATCATACACGAGGCGCTCAAAAAGTTTTGGAATTGACGAGAGTTTCGCGATAGGCCTGTAGTTGTTTATATCGTTCTTACAACCTTTTTTATAGATAGGACCTATAAAAGATTTTTTCCAAAAAAGTGGAAAAATACTTTCGCTAATTGATTTATTGAATAACATGGACAGTGGTTGACTTAGAACGGAACCACATCGTGTTAACACTGCGGCAGGAATTCCGTCAGGTCCAGCATTAAAATCCTCATCGATCAACCCAATATACTTTAAAATATCCTCTGAAGTAAAGGATATAGAATCCAACGAAACCCTGGGTGTAGAGTTCATATATTCAAAGTACTCTTCATCAGGATTAAAAGAGTCTGAACAAAATGACTCTTTAAAGAGATTGGCAAATAGACCACAAATTACGACAGGATCGTCAGTAAATCCGTCAGAGGTCTTAAATGATGAAGGGAATCCATCAGATTTTTTTTTGGTGTTTATGAAACCCCAGAATTTCTTCGGATCAGACAATATTCTCAGCTTAGTACTGTCTAAATAATTTTGATATAAGGTAGCTGAGCAATTTTCAAAATCCAGAAACAAACGCTTGTAGATTTCTAGGTCATTCAAGTCTAAGCTACAGACATATTTTTTCCATGCCCTATTCCTGCTGTTGCGAAGAATCTTTAACTCCTTTGTGTACCAGGGGTAAGCACAATTTTTCGTAAATTTGAGGCTATATGGCACGGACAGAGAAAACATAGCAAAGATTTCCATATAAAAAAAATTAATTGAATTATCAAAAGTGTTATTATTAACATATTCTAAAATAACATGAAGTTTACTTTGAAGTAAATGATTCAACTTCAAAAAGTCAGCTTTTTTAAAATTGAATTCATAAACTTTATCTATTGAGTTAGACTTTACTATATTATCCCTGTCTGATTTGTACCATATGCTCAATGGTGGATGGTATTCATCAACAGCAGTCAAAACATGCCCTCTCAACAATCACATTGTTACTATCTGTAGTTAAGACCAGGTCAAGAAGTCTTTCACGACTATTATAAATACAACTCACTTGTTGTAAGTCAGAACATATATTATCAACAAATATATGCTCTTGGCGAGTCTTCGAATTAGATGCACAAAAATATGTATCATCGTCAGAAGATTCCCATTTCAAGTCAGGCAGATTAAAATCACCTAACAATAAAATGTCGTCATTAACGTCAATTATGCTTATAACGTATTCTATGCAATCCGCAAGGCTTGCATAAACTTCTACACTGCTCTTAGGAGGAACGTATGCATTAATAAGATATACATTAGAATTGGAATGTACAACCTTGACGCATATAAGTTCGATGTTAGCAGAGCAGGGAATAACAATAATGGAACTAACGAAGGAGTTCCTTACAGCTAATAAGACACCTCCACCGACAGCAGAAGTATTGTCAGCATGTCTATCTCTTCTATAAACTTCAAAACTGTTATCAAACAATTCTAAGTCAGTAATGCTTCCGTTTAACCAAGTTTCAGTCAGTGCGATAATATCCTCAGAGAAATTCTGAGACATTAAAAATATGTCTCGCGTCTTAGAGCGTAATCCCCTTACATTTTGATAGTAAAGGGATAACCTATTCAGTTTTTTTGGGATTGACGAGCAGCTTGAGTCGTCCCTCTAGGCTTATTCTTAGGCTGAAACTCTGTAACGAGTATATTATCAGTCCACAAATTAGAGTTTAGAACAGTTGCAAACTCTTCAGCTGGAACTGTGAGAATAAAGGAAGCATGGGAAGGTTTATTACCTATTTTTTTGCATGAACAAAATGCATTTTGACTCAACAATTTATTATGTTTGATAAAAGTCAATACATTTTCAACAGTTGTGTCGGGCTGAAGACGTGAAATAAATACATTTTTTTTCCTCGACACTGCCCTTAAGCTTGATAGATTTCTAGGCTCAATAGGAGTCAAAACTGAACTATTAGTCAAAGAAGGAATGTTAGAAGGTGACGAGGAAGTAACTGGAGTGTTCCTGTTCAAAAGCGGTGCTGAGGGCTGCTTGGCCTGAGAAGTAGATCTAGATGATTTTCGCTTCTTATTATTTTTTTTATTTTTTCTCTTTTTTTTTGCGATAATGTGGTCTTCTGATGATAGGATTGTTTGTGTCCCTGAAGAAACAGTCTGTGACAAAGAAAGCGGGATATTTTCCGAAATGGAATTTTCATCATAGACGCTGGTACTGGGTGCGGCCCTAACTTCACTAAAAAATGTTACAATTTCTCGAAAATTGTTGTTTAATGAGTTAAGACTTTCCCCAAAAAGCTTAATTTTTGAATAAAGTTCATCTGGGGAAAGTGCCCTACACGAAGCACAGTACCAGCGAAGGCCTGATCGCTGAGATTTTAAGTCGTCAAGGCATGACTTGGATATACCGGCACAAGATGCATGAAACATCTGCTCACATGGACCAGAACAGCTGAACATGGGGTTTAGAATGTTTTGGCTTTTGCAAAGTTCGTCCAAAGAACAAGCAACGATATTTTCTGCAGAAAAATAATCCATTTTTAATTTTTTAAAAAAATGAGCAGATGCAAAATGTGTTTTCAGGGTTACTTTATTCAGACAGTGTGTGCACAGTTTAGTAGAAAACAAAAAACAAACAACAACACTCACTGAACTGAAGATAAACAAATCACAGCACAAAGAAGAAACTAAAACACCGCAAGCATGCAAAAACAACAACAACACTGCATTAACTAAATAAGTTAAACAAAGTTAAAATGCAAGAATTAAACTTACACAACTTAAATGCACAATTATTATTTAAGCGAACAGTTTTATATTAATGTTGTTAGTATAGTAAATATGATATTTAAATAATTACTATATTGAAACTATTTTAACTATTTTAATACACTCACGAATATAACAAACAAAGGCTTTTACATAACACGATAAAACACAACCGACACCAACTTACATATATACGAGATCAACATGCTTATACAAATTCATGCCTAGCGACTTGCTAGTTGTTGCTGGTCCTGCTAGTTTGTTTGTCTTGTTGTTGCTATTGACACTCACTAAAGTTATACCGTACTAGTTGTTGGTATGCTTTGTTCAGTTGTACAATTTTTTGTACCTGTATTAGGTATAGCTTAAGAAAATATTTCCATAACAATTTATTGAAATTTTTTCAAAATTAGTTTTTGTTCGAAGATTAAAAACTCACAGCTCTGGTTTTAGTCTAATTTTCATGTTTCATAGTTTATTTTGAAGAAACTAAAATAAATGGAAAACGAGGTGTGATCCAGTTTATTGAAAATTTTCACTTATATAAAGGCTATTTGAGTTTTTTGGAAAAAAACTTGCATTTTTTTCCCATAACGCCAAGTATTGACATATTTCGATGCATGTCGGCACGGGTAACCGTGGTTCTAGTAAAAAAAATAAAATTTATTTTTATTTTAGCATCATAAAAAATATTAAGGGGGGCAAGCGATAAAAACAAACAACTTCAACTTTTAAGGAATACCCCTATTAGTTCTATGGGAAGAATGGCAAGAGAGATCCAGGAAGGAACCTGCAACGCAAAAATAAAGTTGCTCTTTTCTTTAATGTTTCAAGAGCTTATTTAGCTAAGGAAGTAAAGAAGTCTCAGTCTTATGGTGAATCATCCTAAAAACATAAAGCATAATCTAAAAACATAATATTGGTAATAAACTAATTTTTACTGTCCACGAAGAGGGTTCGTTAGCAGATTATTTGAAAAATGCATCTAAAATGTGCTATGAGCTTACAAGACATCAAAGAAAAAACTGGCATTTGATTATGCAGAAGCGAATTTTGTTTGACCAATTAAATTGAAGGACTCTCAAAGTGCAAGTGATTATTGGATTCATGATCAGACACAAAGAATTACCAGTTAGAAAACCCCAAAGTAATTCCCCTTCCAGAGCAACTAATTTTAATAAAACGAACGTAAGCACGGTTTTAAAAAAACTTACCGATGTTTTTACCATGATATGTAACACAGCTGAAACAGGATGTAGCACTGTAACCTCTCAAAGTAGCGGTTGTGGCTCTGCGCAAAATGGCCCCAGGAAAAATGGCCCCAAAATAAAAAAGGGAAAAATACCCCCAAAAAAAAGAAAATATGCCCCCAGTTTTTCGTGTTGTTGTATTCAATATAAAATTTGGGGCCTTTTTTCATTGTTTATTTTGGGGCCATTTTGCGCAGAGCCAGCGGTTGTCACACGAATCTTGTAGCGTGAGAGGGAGATTAAATTATGTTTGCTAAAAATATTTTTAAGTTTTTTTAACCATTTATTTTTGTTTTTACTTATTTACTGTTTTTTTTTTTTAAAGATGATTCATTTGTTTGGCTAAAAATATTCTTTAGTTTTTAACAATTCAGTTTTGTTTTCAGTATTGAAATGATTTTCTATTTAATTCATTTTTGCAAAAAAAAAAATTATAACACCGTACGACAGCACTTTGCACACACGAAGTATACCAT
The DNA here is from genome assembly GCA_963920525.1 of Dichetophora obliterata. Taxonomy (NCBI): domain Eukaryota; kingdom Metazoa; phylum Arthropoda; class Insecta; order Diptera; family Sciomyzidae; genus Dichetophora; species Dichetophora obliterata. The sequence continues at coordinate 185,369,480 of OY986438.1, forward strand.
ATACATGTGAAACTAGAGATAAAGAATAGATAAACTGGATTTTTTTTTAAAAGAACCTTCAAGTTACAAAAAGTTGTTGCTTAAAACAATTTATTCAAATTCTTAAAAACTTCAAAACACGACAATATGGGTAACAAATGAAAGAAGACAATCTCTTTTATTAAAACGAAAAAAAAAAAATATTTTAAAAGCTTTTTTGGTTTGGTATTAAGAGTATGGAATTTTTTACTTAAAAAAAATTGAAAATTATTTCCATAAATTTCAGATAAAACATCAGTCAGTTAAACTTATCTACATATTTGGTACGGATGTATTGGCACTTCGTATTTCTGATAAAAGAGAATGTTCTCTTTCATTTGATACCCATATTTCAATATTTTGAAGGTTTTAACTATTTAAATAAATTTGCTCAAACAAATACTTTTTGTAACTTGAAGGTCCTTAAAACAAATCCTGACCTTCTCGAGAAAAAGTGAGAACGCAATTTTACTATCCTTTGCCTCTAGTTTCACGTGTATATGGTTTACTTTGTGTGTGCAAAATTTTTCTCATAATTGTTGCACGGTGTAATAATAACAAATATCTTTAAAAATATCTTCGTTAAACACATTTGATGTCTTGTAATAAGAACGTGACTCTTTCATAACTTTGGTTGGCTCTTTTAATGCCTATGAGTTATGATAGAGCCGAATTTCATATTTTTTATAAATGACTAGAAGTCCAAGAATTCTGTTGATTTTCGAAAATGTTTCATGTTACTTTGTATGTGAGCTTAGCGTGGGTTTCTTCCGATTATGCTCAATCTCGAACTTGAGCTTCGTTTTTTGCATATAAGCACATATACCAAATTTCAATACGATATCTTTAAAATTGCGGCTAAATAATCGTGTCGACATTTCGAAATCGACTGAAGAGGTGATGCTGATCAAGAATGCATTTTCTTTTCTATACCTGCCACGGCTCTTTATCAGCGTTACAAACAGAGTAACAAAGTTAATATACCCCTTACGCAGTACGCATAGGGGTATTAATAGCGTAAATATGAATTTAATTGAATTGTTTTAGAAAAAATTAATTTTATGCGTTAGAAAAGTGTAAAGGGGCCCCGAAAATGTCATTGCCTAGGGCACCGACATAGTTAATGCGGCCCTGTGAAAACTACTTAATATATGTATGCCGTTGACATAGCTGTTGTGGTAACAGACCTGTAGTGAAATTTTATGAGAAGAATTATCATAGAATATTTTAACCCCATAAAATGTGACGACTTCATTTAAGAGTACTTTTTTAACCACTTTTCGAAAATTGTCAAAACAAACCTATAAAACAGGGTGCTAAAGAGTTAAAATAATATACAACAATATTTATTGTAAAAAATAATGTATTTATTATATTAATTGCAAACAATAAAATTAAAATTTTTTTAAAAAATTTTTGTTAAATATGATGCGATAGACTGAGAAAATGTCGCACTGTGGCAGATAATAATTTAAGACATAAATTATATGCTCAAACCAAAGAAGTAAAATATAAGGAAGTGGTGTAGTATCACAAAAGTGCGGTATTTTCCATATTGGTGTTGGTTCGCACAAATACATGAACATTCAAACACGGTCGCATTCGGTTGCATCACAAAAAAAGGCCCAAAAGGTTTCTGATTATAATAACATATTTACAGATTTAGGCTTAAAGTTTTCGCTATTTTGTTTGTTCTTATCCAATAGCAATAAAAGATTGTATTTCCACACCACCCTTGAGGTATACAATTTGGTGCGTTACCGATTTTTTTTTGGGTGTTCGGTTCCCCAGTAGGCCTATTTCACCCGAGAGCAAACAAGAATATTAGTAAAGTAAAAAAATGTATGGTAAAAGCTATCTACTGGGTTTGTATGCATTTATATTAATGCATTAAATTTTTTATCTTAATAAAATTATAAATAATTATATATATTAAAAAATTATATATAAAAAATGGATTTCAATAAATTAAGTGAAGATAAATAAAATTAAATTCTTTCTAAACACCTTTAAAATGAATTGTTTTATGCAATTTTTGCCTTATAGTTGGCTTTTCATTATTTATTTTAGATATATAAAAATATCTTGTTTTTAAAAATATTTAAATTAAAGATTTTTCTAAAATATTAAAATGACCGGAAGACTCTGACCCTCAAATATACTTTTGCCAAGCAGAAAGTGTTGTGTGTTCAACAAAATTCTATTGTAATACAAATTTATGCAAAGTAGATTTGTCTTTATCTAATAATTTTGTTTGTACGCGTAGTTATTTTTCAGCAATAATGCAAAAGGTTCAACTGATTTTGAAGGATTTTTCAAATACCCCTTTGATTTAAAACTTATCAACGATTCCTGGCTACTTTCCCCCTCTAAATCTATTTTATATTCATTGCATTTCAGAATTGATTGCAATTTAAACACAACAAACCCTGCTATGTACTTAACTACATGACCTGTATATTCAGTTAAAATCTAGCATCTGTTAAATAATTATGGTCGTTAAGAAAAGAACAGTCCATGTCGTCATCATTTTAAATAAATAAAATATTTATTTCCTTTTATTTTATTTAAAAAATTTTTTATTTGTTGCGTTATTTTATTCTTTATTTTTGCTTTTATTCCACACACTTCATTTTATCTCCTAAGCCATTTGAGACCGACATTTTATTATTGCATTTTTGGACTTAGGAGACCTAAGTACCTTTAATAAAAATAAAAAAAAATATTAACGCGTGGGCCATATACTGCACTTGTGACCAACATTTTTTCACTGAAAACACGAGCGCCCTTAAATGTGTGGAAATATGTAAATTGAATACGCCCCTGAAACACTTTGACATTTCAATCCCTTAAAATTGGCGCGGAAACAGCGTACTCCAATTTGCTTTTTTTCACTTATTTTCAATTGGAAATGCACAAATTTTAACTTTAAATAACTTTTTTAAACACAATAAATTATAAATAACGTTGTTCCGTTTAAAAAATCCAACTGGTGTTCATATACTTACCTATGGAACGAAACCACATTATTCTTCAAGTTTTGACTACTTGAACAGTTTTTTACAGCACAACGCATGTTTGTATAGTTGTTTATATCATAAACTTTACTAATCTCACTGAAATTATCAATAAAAATAGCTTTTAATTAAGCATTTAATATAAGTAATTTTTTATCTCATACTTCGACTGACAGAACGATCCAAGTGTCAAAAAACTATTCGTCAAAACTAAGTGTCAATTCACGAAACATACCGTAGTACACATACGCTGTATGTGATGGTTACACCATTTCCTTATATTTTATTTGTATGGCTCAAACATTTTCAGCTTACCATACCTTTTTTTCTTGAAGAGCTTTTTTAAAAATATAACAAAATAACCTTTCCTTTACTTTCTTTCCCACGTATTTTTGCATTTGTATTTTAAAAACAACTTTTTTTTTGTAACTATAAAAAATAGTTTGTCAAAACAACAAAAAAAAAATCAAAAAAACTGTTTTTATCTTAACATACATCATAAAAAAGACCCCTTAAAGAGCATAAGATAGACATCATGACGCTTAAGTTTGTGTTTGTTTTTAAATTATCCATTAGTCTTATGTTTATATTTCTATAATTTATTTCACGGCTGTCAATATACTACGAATAATAATATAAAAATTAATTATCAAACTCAGGGCTTTAAGAAACACCTTAAAAAAAGAAACAAGTTTTAATTCATGTTCGTAGAAATCATCATATGCATATCAAAATCAAAGTTCTTCTTTTCGTTTCTTCTAGCATCTTCTACATTTTTCTAATGGACTTTGTCCAAGCCCTAATGCTGAATTTAGCACATACACTGAGGAAACGAATTGGTTACTGCTAACAAAAAATACCCAACTGAATTTTTGAGGTTGCAGGAACTTAAGATTTGTAGTTACATTATCGATGTAATTCCGAACAAATCTTAGTAAGCATAACAAAATCCTGTGCCTTTTCGTACTGAATATCACAACATGTAACTGAAAAATTGATTGGTGTTTAAGTAAATTGGCTGCCACAACTGACATGCAAACATATATTGCAACTGAATTAAATTATCCCCCAGATCAAATTTGATTTCCACCAACTGAATTTTATTCCAAATAATCACAGTATTTTCGAAAAAGCGTACCGACTACAATTATTGGCACCCGAAATTTGGCGCCAACTATTGGCACCCTTGCCTTGAGTAGCATTTATAAAATGTCGTTAAATTCCCTTTGGTTATGAACTCTAATTTTCAAATTCTGTGGTTTATTTCCTCTCTTTGTTCTTTATTGTATAAAAAAATTAAGTAGCTCAGTTGTTTGTAAATCTTGAATCTGCAAGGGTGTTTTCATCGTCAATTAAAATAAGGTCTTATAGTGTTGATATCAATAGCGAACTGAAATTTGGTGAGTACTGTTTCTTATTTATTTATGGATTTTTTATGTAGACACGTTTGATTTTTTGATTAATTAAACATTAAATAGTTTATTTCCGTCTTAATATCCACATTTTTACCGCAATATCGCAATTAAACTTGGGTGCCAACAATTGATTCCATAAAACAAACAATTCAATTATTGGCAGGGGGTGCCAATAACTGAATTTGATGTTCCTACAATAACTGGCACTGCCAGTCATTATACTTTTATCTAGTGCCAATAAACTGCGAAACTCGATCGGAGCGCTTTAAGGTAAAGACATATCGTGCAATGTTGTTATATAACACGTTGAGTTTACGTCGGCTCGTTGAATCTCAAGCTGCAAAAATTTCACAACCATATAGCAATGTAGGGACCAGATATGTTTTTGCTAGTAGCATTCTTATATTTAGAGGGGTGAAATGTTGCGTGGCCCAGAGGTTTCGCAACATGCCATAAGTTTTCCCAAGTAATCCGTTGATGTGATCTGACTAAGTTAGCGTACTATTAAATATAATGCCCAAGTTTTTTGCGGATTTAACTACCTCAATGTTAGTGTCATTTATAGCTATTTTGAGGGTATTTGCTAGTATAGGTTTTCTTAAAATTACAATGCATTTAGATTTTTTTTGATTTAAGCATAAGCCATTGATCGACGCCCATTCATGAATGAGAGCTAAATCTGCGTTAGTGCATCTACGCTCTGTGGTATATCTGTCGGCGGGCAGCTTGTGTACAGCTGCACGTCGTCAGCGTACAAATGAAACTTGGTAATTTGTAAGACTTGCGGTAGATCATTTACGTAGAAAGAAAAAAGTAGTGGGCCTAGGATAGAACCCTGTGGAACGCCTCTGGTGACTGGTAAGAAATTTGAATAAGCATTGTTTATATTTACGGCTTGCGATCTGTCTGTAAGTTATGACGTGATCAACTGTGTGAAAAGCTTTGGAATGATCTAAAAGAACTAAGAAAGTTACGTTATTAGAGTCAACGCTTGGTCTAATCTTCACAATTACATCGAGTAAAGCTGTAACGCAGCCACGCTTTGCTCGAAATCCTGACTGGCAATCAGACAAAAATGAATTTTCTTGTATAAAAAAATTTAATTTGCCTATTTACTATATTTTCAAAGACTTTCGAGAGATAGGACAAAATTGCAATTGGACGGAAATCATTGCACGATTTGGGAATGGGAACAATTTTTGCTTTTTTCCAACTTGAAGGAAACTCAGATGTGGTTAGTATTGAATTGAAAATGTGCGTGAAGAATGGCAACAGCTTTGGGGGAAGCAGTTTTATGAAAATTGGGTGCTATTCATCCATTCCCATGGCGTTCGATTTCACAGCTAAGAAACACTACAGAACTTGTGTTTGGTCAACGCAAGAAAAACTAAAACTGGAAAGTGAATCGATTGGACTTATGTCGCTATAAAAATCTGGACTTGGAGTAGGCATAGGTATTTCGGAAAATTTTTTGTTGAGCTCATTAACATCAGCATTTTCATTAGCAAGTACGACATTTTTATCTACGCCGATTTTGCGCACCAGATTCCACTTCTGCTTGCTATCCATTGCATAAGAAAACTTAAATTCATAGTGTGCCAGCTTAGCAGTTGATACCTCTCGCACGACGTCCCTTCTCAAACGTTTAAAGAACTCATACAATACAGGTGTTTTGAATCGTTTCCACCTATTAAAAGTCGTGTTGCGTTTTCTGATTAGAGTTTTTCGTTTTCAGTTTCAGTTTTCGTTTTTATGGGGACATATTTGTTAAACAAGTATTTGTATTATTTTCAAGAAGCATCACTTGATCATTTACCTGTGAGATTGAGAACAGAGCGGGCCAATTTGTATTATCGACTTCAGCAGACCAGGACAAATAATCAATGTTTTTCAAGTCTCGAAAATGTACCATTTGCTCTTGTAGAATAAGTTTAAAATCGTAGGTTAGGAAGATAAGATCATGTTTGGAAAAAATAGGAGCTGATAGCTGATCTTAAAGTATGATTTACTAGAATCATTAACAAAAACAAGGTCAAGTAAAGTACTTTTACTATTCGAAAAGTGTGTCGGTGCAGAAGAATTAAACGAAAAGAGTCCTAAAGATTTCATGTCTGAGTATGAAAGCGTTCAGGACTCTATTATATCGATAAATACACCTGTATTGCGGTTAGGCCTATATGCGGTACCGATAAGTAGTTTTTTTTGAGCCGTACACTATTTCAAGAAAAAGATACTCGACTTTATCAAAAGAACTAGATTTGCAAATATTCTTAGATGATATACCCTCTCATAATCATTGTACTCAAATTTTCGACAACAAGATGATCAGTTAATGGTACTGGGTGATTTTAATCTTGCATCCATTTACTGGAATTTTAAATCTGATGACAACTATCTTTTGCCATCAAATGTTAAGAGTGATATTGAGTTGTATTGTGTTGATAACTTTTTAAGTATTGGCCTTATTCAGATAAATAATTGCTTTAATATGTTAAATAGGTTATTGGATCTTATTTCTATTACTAACAATTTAAATTATAATGTAATGGAATTAGCTTTTCCAATATCTACTGCTGGTATTCACCATACTCCTCTTTTAATTCAATTAAATTTTTATAAATATTTTAGTTTGTTTAACTCAAATGCTGTGTGCAGTAATTTCAACTATAAAGCTTGAAATTTTGGTACCTTTAATAATGCTATTGGTTGTATTGATTGAAAAAGTGAGTTTGAACATTTACATACTTGTTCATCTTTTAATATATTTAAGTTGCTAATTTCATCTGTGTGTTTGCGCGACAAATTCCTAAATTAAAGGAACGTGTTAGTAAAATACCTTGGTACACTCAAGGACTAAAGGAATTGAAAAATCTTCGAAACAAAGTATGTAAAAAGTTTTTATTAACAAATCTAGACTTATTTTTCCTTAAATACCGGCATTATATGAGGGAGTTTAATTTTTTAGACAGATTCTTGTATAGACAATATATTGCTAATTTTAAAAGAAATATAAAAACCAATCCAAAAGCTTTTTGGCATTTTATAAAATCGAAGAAGGGTTCGTCTAATATACCTTCATGTTTGTTTTTAAATGATTTGACTTCAAACAATGCTTCATATATTGCGAACATGTTTGCTGATTTCTTTCAATCGAACTTTGAAAATGATACCAACAATACTTTTGGTGGCGTTGACAACGTACCTCTTGTTATTAAAATTGGAGGTATTTCTCTAACTACTGCTGATGTTTTAAATGGAAAACGTAGTCTTAAACCTTCAACTCGATTGGATGCGGATGGTCTCTGTTCCATTTTGTTGAAAAATTGTGTGAGGAGTGTTGCTTATCCGTTAACCCTTATTTTCTATAGTTCCTTACGATCTGGGATTTTTATTGATAGTTGAAAAATAGCATTTATTACTCCAATCCATAAATCTGGATGTAAATAGAATATTGCGAATTATAGACCAATTTCTAAGCTCACAACTGTATCTAAGCTGTTTTAGTCCATAATTAAAGAAATTAAATAAAGCGATTTATCTCGCCTTGCCAGCATGACCTTGTACCTGCTCGCTCTACTACTAAAAATTTAATTTTGTTTGCAGAATATTGTATATCAGCTTTTACTCAAGCATGTCAGGTGGATGTAATTTATACTGAATTTGCTAAGGCATTAGATAATGTCTCTCACCTTCTTTTAATCAAAAAGTTAGAAAAATTTGGTTTTCACTCTAGTTTTCTAAGTTGGCTTGAATCATATTTAGTAAACAGGCAATGTGCAGTGGCTTTTGATAACGTGAAATCTTTTCCTTATTTGACAACTTCAGGTGTTCCGCAAGGAAGTATCCTAGGGCCACTTCTCATTGATTTATTCATCAATGATATTACCTCTATTTTTTCACACTGTACATATATGCTTTACGTTGACGATCTGAAGATTTTTCTAAAAATTAGTAATTTAAATGACATTGGACTTTTGCAAAATGATGTTGATAAACTATTAGTCGTTAGTCGTTATGGCAGTAACGACTTCTCATTTCTCTACTGGGTTGTTATATAAACTACCATTTGATTGAGAGAACTAATCATTCGATCAGGTATCCTTAGAAAATTCAAGGTCAACTATATAGTAATGCTACTTTTGTGCCAGAAACCATATTTTCATTTGCTTACACGAATATCTGCTAAAGATAAAAATTTTTATTTATCACTACCGAATGAAGTTTCTATTGAGCAAAATATTTTTATGACAACAAAAATGCAAAATACCTAATTAAATTGTTTTTGTAGCCCCAACTAATCTATTTTCTGGGTGTAGCTACGTTGGACACGTGCCTTCTCGCAGCCCAGACGTTTATCTTAAAACTAGTTACATAAAAAATATATTAATAATTGTACTCAAGAAACTAAAATATATGTTAAAATATAAGATTTTGTGATTCACAAACATGTTCTGTTGTTTTGACTTTTTCACAAGAAATAAGAACGGAACTGCGCTAATTTAGTGATTTTAATTCTGTTTGTTGTTTAAGAATAATTCAAGATTAATCACAGTTTAAATTCAACTCATTTGGTAATATTTATAAAGACAAATTTTGATATTTAAAACAAATCGATACATCTGCGTTGATAAGCAATAACGTTGATAAGCTTAAGTGTGATTTCAAAGTTTCAAAAAATCCGGCTTCAAAATTTTCAATCGTCGTATAAGTAATATGGATGGGTCTTTTGTTTTTGTGTCGTAACTTTGGCTAAGGTCATTATAAAAGCTCCAGATTTTTATGCTTATAGTTCTATATGCATGGAATACAGCTTCTTAGTTCAATAACTCAGTTTTGTTTTAAGTCGATTTAAACGCTTATTGCTTATCGGCAGTGAAATTTTACACGAAATATTGTAGTTTTTGCATTTCTTTGAGACGCATTAGATTTCTAGGCACACACAGAATATATTTGTATTTGATAAATTTACACTTCATTTATGGTATTATATATTTCGAAATTATCAATGCTTACCTACTTGCAATATTAATTTTCTTTTAAAGTTACTATTTCCACGAAAACCACAGACAAGGTTCTACTTAAACTCATGAATAAATCAATTATGGTAATTTTTCTATTTTACTTTCAACTTAAATTAATTTAAATGATTTATAATGAAACTGGAAAAAATTTGTATATTGAATATTGTTTAGTTTCTTTTTGCACTGGGCATTTTGAAGGACTCCGATTAAAAAAATGTCATTTTAAATATTTTTTATCCTTCTGTCTGAATGCACATCACGCTACAACTACAAGTTGGATTTATCTTAAACTTTGCATGTCGATTTCTTACATCTCTGGCCAACAAATAGAGCATTTTTTATTACGTCAAAAATTATGCTCTCCAATATAACGGATCTTTTGCAAAAAAATGGAATATAGAAATAGGCTAAAAAGCTAAACATGAACGTATTTCACATTTTGCAATTTGGCATGTGCATTGTTTAAGAATGCTTTAGAACTGCTTAAGAATGAGAAAAAATAAACGATCAAAGTTTTGACTATTATTAATTTAGTAGTACAACAGTTATATATTTATAGTTCATTTTTAATTTTTTAACTTATTATTAATAATAAACTATTTTGACTACTAATAATATTTGTTTACCCGAGTAAAAATAAAAACTTTTCTAGCTAAGGGCAAACAACGGCCGAACAAGGCCTAGTTTTAAATACATTTTTTGGTTGAAAAAAGATCATACAGAGGCCGTTTGGAAATAACATAGGCAACATCGGCTGAACAGTGATTTGCTTCAATGAAAATGAGCAGTTTTTCAATGCGAATGGGAACTTTATGCTGAATTCTATTATATATATATATTTACAAGGCTGGATTATGTTTTTGCGCGTACGTTTGCTGTTTATATAAGAGCTTTGAGAATTTTGGTGGCATACAACGGACGTACAGCGGCAGTACAACTTAATTCGGGCCTTGTGCGACCGTTGTTCGACACAACTTTCGGTCGCTAGACTTTTTGAATTATTTTTAGGCCATGTTCGACACTTGTACGGCCATGTGGCCCATGTTCTAACGCTGATATTGTTACTCGAAAGGTCAAAAATTTACTTTTTACTCTAAAATGTTTCGAAAATGCTTTTTTTACTGTAGCAATAAAAACAATTAAAACTGTTTTTTTTATTGCTTTAAAAATACTTAAGCTTCCAAAGTAAAAGGTGTTCGAGTTTTGTGTAAAAATTGTAAATTTTATTTAAATTTTTAAATAAATTGAATTTACTTTTTGTCATAATTATGGTTCTGATCATAATCCGTTACCATTTAACATTACCAATTATTTTCCTCAAAAATTTTATAATTTAACAGTTAAAAAGATTACCTACTTATTTTGATGAAAACTGTAAATTTTATTTTTTCTGTTGTGAATTTTTTTTTTAAATCATTTCAGGTACATCATTTATTTCAATAAATAAAAATACAAGGCTTTAAAATATGTTTCGTTTAATTTTCTTATGTCTAATCAAAGTTAAATCAAAGAACTTGCAGGACATTATTTCAACCGTATCATTAGCTATGCATTTATAATTGTATTATTTTTTTTAAAAAAAGCTCAAAAATTTTTATTTTCTCCAAAAAAATGGTGCTAAAGCGGTTTGTTCGTTAAAAAAATAAAAATTTTAAATTGGTTTTTTTGCACTCTTTCATGCGACATAACAAGGGTATTCATGCAAATGGGCAATACCCTTATAAAGGGTATAAGCTATATAAGTTTATCCACTTTATACGTGAACTGTAAAATTTGTATGGAGCACCCTTTTTACAAACCAGATACATTTGTCCTTCGATTAAGGTGAATAAACTTTTATAGTTTTCAAAAGTTTATTAGAAGCCGGCATAAAACAAATGACAGAAGTAAGAGTTTGTGAATTGGAGCAAAAGTAACAAATATTTAATTGAAAATTACAACTTAAAAACTTATTGAAAACATATGCAGCATATGACAATATATCGCAGCTGACATAAATGCTGCAAATGAACAATCGACTTTAAGGGCTCTGTTGCAAATGTATACATCCACTCATGGAGAAAACTGTTTGCTAAATTTGCATTTTGGTTAAGCAAAACTTGCGCTTGAATCTAAGCCACTTCAAAATTATACTAAATTTCAACAAAAACTAATCAAAATTTGATATTCCAGTTGATAATAACTTAGCAAAATTTTGATTAAATTCAAGCAAAGTTTTGCTAAGTTATTAAAAACTGCAACAGCAAATGTCTACTTAATTCAAGCAAATATTTGCTAAGTCATTTTAAATTGGAATAGAAAATTTTGATTAGATTTTGCTGAAATATAGCATATTTTTGAAGTGAAATAAATATTAAACTTCAATTAAATTTAAAAACTATCCGGGGACTTGAACCTCGGCCGCGTGAGTGTAAGTGCATGCGCTTATCAATTCGACCATCGCAGTTGTAAACCAATCATCGCCTAATTTTCTTCATTAAGAATAAACGTGTATTTAAAAGAAATTTGCTTGAATTTAGTTAAAATTTGCTATTTGAGCTTATAATAACTTAGCAAATATTTGCATGAGCTTAGTAAAAATTTTCTATTTGAGCTTATAATAACTTGGCAAATGTTTGCTTGAATTTAGTACAAATTTTTAGTTTTTTTCCACAAAAATTTCTCAATTCTGAGTGAATTTGAGAAGAAAAATATTTCATGAGTTATTGTAGAATAACGGCACTTTTTTCTACTCTTTTATCAAAACTAGCATTTTTTGCAGTTGCATTTCTATAAATCCAGTAGTTTTTTCAAGATAATTGAAGCGTTTAAAGGTTATTTCTGTTTTAGAATATAAAGATTCGTGTGTGTATATGCATTTTTTAATACGTCACGTGCAATCAGATTAACAGATATTTAAAGATAATTGATTTAAAATCAGAAGGCATTGGTTTTCGTGAAATTGCTCTAAAATTCAGTTGAAGTCATAATAGCCTATTGATTTAGTGCTGCGTCTGAATTTAAGAGCAATTTCACAAAAACTAATGCCTTCTGAATTTAAAGTAATTACACTATGTAACAAAAATAAAAAATTTCTCAGTCCTTGGGATGTAATTGTTATTTCCTAGTCTGTTTTGTCTTAAAAGTATGGAAACCACCTAATATTCCTCGGAAACTTTGCTTTTGTGACCAGGACAATGTGATTCATTAAAATATGCTAAAATTATGAGAAAAACGTGTTTGAGTCTTTCACTACAGATAAAATCATACAGAACAGCACATATAAATCAAAACTAGATTTTATTAAAACTTCAGAAAACCAAAAACATAAAAGTAAATCAGAAGCGGGTGGTTTTTTGACATTTGCGTTTATACTGCGAGTCACTTTCTCTAATCAATCCCCAGATGTAATATCCCATCATGTTCTCATTGTATTGTCCTTGGTATCGCCGCTCAAATTCCATTATATCCTGATGGAAGCGCTCGCCTTGCTCCTCTGAATATGCTCCCATGTTTTCCTTGAATTTGTCAAGATGTGCATCCAGAATATGGAGTTTGAGAGACATCCTGCAGCCCATTTTGCCGTAGTTCTCCACCAGACTTTCGACCAGCTCCACGTAGTTTGCGGCTTTGTGATTGCCTAGGAATCCCTGTACCACTGACATAAAACTCATCCAAGCAGCTTTCTCAACACGAGTGAGCTTCTTGGGGAGTTCCTCACACTCGAAGATATTCTTTATTTGTGGAGCAACGAAGATACCGGCTGTAACTTTCGCCTCAGAGAGCTTAGGGAACAAGTCTTGTAGGTACTTGAACGCTGAAGAATTTTTGTCGAGAGCTTTGACGAATTGCTTTATAAGACCCAGATTGATGTGGAGTGGTGGCATCAGTACCTTCTGGGGGTCCACCAAGGGCTCCCACTTGACGTTGTTCCTCCCCACTGTGAATTCAGTTCGTTGTGGCCATTCAAGCTTACTGTAGTGTGCACTGTCGTTCCTGCTGTCCCACAGGCAAAGAAAGCAAGGAAACTTGGTGTAACCGCCTTGCAGGCCCATTAAGAATGTCACTATTTTGAAATCTCCGATCACTTCCCAGCCATATTGCTCATACTTCAATGTGTTCAGCACTTTCTTGACATTGTCGTAGTTCTCTTTGAGAGATACTGAATGCGCCAGAGGAAGAGACGGATACTTGTTGCCATTGTGAAGCAACACGGCTTTGAGACTCTTGCATGAGCTGTCAATGAAGAGGCGCCACTCTTTTGGTTTGAAATCAATTCCGATTTCCTCGAACAGACCGGTCACGTCGTAACAAAAGCAGAGCCCAACTTCGCTGATGAAGAAGTTGGAAAAAAGTTCGTGACGCTTCTTCTGACATGAGACTTTAACACTAGGATCCAGCAAATTCCACTGCATCAGTCTGGACGTCAAAAGTTCAGCATTTGACTTGGTGAGACCAAGATCTCTGATCAAATCATTCATGTCCTTTTGGTTGGGATAGTATGGGTTTTTGTTATCAGTTAGTAAATTAAATCCTTCACCTTCATTGTCTTCCTCACTCTTGGAATCAGGGCTCTCACAGGAAGACACCTGCTCTTTCTCTGGAGGAGTAAGAACGGGGAGGCCAGAGCTGTGTGGAACTGGAGCCATGGATGAAGGAATGTCAGGATACATGATTTGACTTGCTTTTTTGCTAGTCCGACGTTTGGAAGGGTCCACCATGCAGAAAAAGCAGTTGCTTGAATGGTCAGTGGGTTTTCTCCAAACTCTTGGCACAGCAAACTTCATAGCTCTCTTTTCCCCTCTGTACCATCCTGAAAAAAAAAATTAGAAAAGAAAAGTACCGTCTAATAAAAAAGTTAATAGAAACATTTATTTTACCCATAACAAAGCAATATAGTTTTAAAATGTCTTACCTTCCAAAGTCCTTTTGCAGTTTTCACAGGCGAAATGAGGTGCCCAGGATTTGTCTTGATCACCCACAGGCATGCCGAAATAAGCATTGTAAGCTTCGCACATTTTAAAACCTGTTTCCAAGGAGTACTTATTCGCTCTTGTTTTGATAAAATATCCGCAGACATAACAAAATGCATCTGCAGGATACTTGCAGCCTCGTGAAGCCATGTTTGAACGAATTTATCTGTAATAAAATAAGAAACAACTCTCAATAAATCACAAAAATGTTGCAAAATTTATTGCGACGTTGCAAAATTTATTGCGACGACTTTGTTGTTTTAACACACACGAAACGAAATCACAAACTGACGGTGGAAAAAAATAAAACGCCAACTGGGACCACGAGATACAAAATAAAAATGCCGATTAAATGTAGAGAAAACAAGTTGTATGCGCTCGTGTATCAGTTTTCAACAAACAAACATAAAAATAAACGCAGATAAGCGCTGCCATGGTCACAAAAGCAAAGTTATCTTGCGACAATAGCTGTTTTCTATACTTTTGGGACCTAACTGACTAGGAAATAACAATTACAACCCAGGGACAAAAATCTTGTTACATAGTGTTATCTTTCTCCCTAAATATCTGTTAATATGATTGCACGTGACATATTAAAAAATACACAAACACGATTCTTAATATTCCAAAACATAAATAAGCTTTAAAACGTTTCAATTGTCTTGAAAGAACTACTGGACTTATAGAAATGCAATTGCAAAATTTTAATTTAATTTAATATCAAATTTTAATTTTGATAAAAGAGTAGAAAAAAGTACCGTTATTCTACAACAACTCATAAAATCGTTTCTTCTCGAATTCACTTAGAATTGAGAATTTTTCAAAATTACCGTTAGCAATATCAAAACTATTAACATTTAAAGTGAATTTATACAGAGTGTACAACCTGCCTGATAAATATGTATATCTAGTTGCTCAAATTATAATATTGTCACATTGCATAATATTTTTATATTACCTTAAATACCTTAGATATATTTTTGAAAAAATTATTTCAATTTAATGCAAAAATTTTAGTTCTATTACTATTCTGAAAAATTCAAGAAAAACTTTCTTTGATTTTGCAACGAAATTGCATGTTTTTATAGTTGTAAAAAATGGTTTAACTACAAGCATCAATATTGTTATACCCAAACGAGAACTGCTCAAAAGGTATACTAATTTTGTGACTCCGATTGTTATGCCCATAAAAGCCCAGAGGCTCGACAGGTATTAAAAAGTTTATACACTCTTGATCAGCATCACCTCCTGATTCGATTTAGCCATGTCTATCTTTCTGTCTATAAATGTTACAGCCGTAATTTTGGAGAATACTTAATAGTATGATATGAGCTTTTATCTTAAAAAATAAAAATCGACCACCTACCTCCAATACAAAATAACTTTATGAGAACGGTTAAATGTCACTAAATCTCACAAAAATTAATTTAATGACTTAAAAATTTGCATATAAGCTTTGGTTTTTAATATGTACTATGAGATTGAAATTTGTTCACACAAAATCCTATCTCCCAAACAAAAAGACGTAATCAATATATTTAATCTCTCATAAATTTTACAAAAGTTTATTGTTTTGACTCTATTTTTTAAATATAAGCTTAAATATTTATAACGTACTCTAAGTTTGAGATTTGGCAAAATCAAATTAAAACTTCGCCTATCTCCCATACAAAGTGACGTCATCATAGCAAAAACTTCATATATTCTACAAAAATTGCTCGTGTTGACTTGATATTAAAGCTTTAATATAATATTTTAAATGTAGTCTGGGCTTGAAATTTAGCAAAATCGAATGAAAAGTTCACATATCTCCCATTCAAAGTGGCGTTATAAAAATAGTAAAAACTTTATAAATTCCATATAAATTGTTTTGTTAAGACCTGAAATTTGTAAAATAAGCTTTGTTAGTTAACATGTACTCTGAATTTAAAATTGGAGAAAATTGAATAAAAAGCAATTACAAGACCACATCGTAAAATTATAAAATCTTTAAAAATTTATATACACTTAAACACAGCTGTGGAGGTAATTTAGCTTTGGCCCAGTGAAAAATTATTCTTTACTTGTTATCCAGAATGTTTTTTTTTTATTTAAGTTTTGTAGTGACAACTTATTTGTATAAGAAAATTACGTAGAAACTAAAAATATATAGAGGTAGACTCTAGAATACGACAATGCATGCCAATAAATTTTGTTTATTCCTTTACCTAAGTTTAAAATGTTATTCATTAAAGTCCAACCAAATATTATTATTCTGCGGTTTTGGTGTCCATTCTGAGAAGTCATCAATGCGTGGTTAGCTTTGTGGTTTCAGGCTACATTTTGCTTAGACCTTATGGCGAGCGCATAGAAAATGTCAAGTGATTAGAAAAACAAAAAACAAAACACATAAATAAACAGCATTGTTATTCAAATTTCGGTAGCATGTGCTAGCCTTAAAATAAACAATTTAATTTTTTATTTTAGTAATTTTTACGAATTCTTAATTCTTAATTCTAAATAAAATTAGTCACTAGGTACTCAATCAACTTAACTTCCGAGTTTATAGGAAATAAATTTATTACATTACAAGTAAATACATAGCTATAAATATCAATAAAGCTAATTTCAAAATGCAAAAATATATACTAAAATATACAAGTAGAGGTGGCCACAAGCTTCAATCAAGAGCTAGTGTAAGTAAGATTTGAGTTTTTCAAATATAGTAGAAAAGTTAAACAATATAAAAAACAACACGAATAACATAAATAATAATAATAATGAAGAGACGCGCTTCAAATAGCCAGTGAATGTGAAATTAAATAAATGAACATGAGTAAGAAACCTGCTTTAGATTTGACCAACACGATGTTTAGGGGCAATATATTATTGTAGTTGTTTTTATATCACTGCGCCTGCTTATTTAGATTTTTTAGAAGATGACAGACAGCGGCTATTAGCTTCTAAATGGGCGCTTCAAAGCATCATCTTCATCTCAACAGCGTCATAAAATGAAAAAAAAATAAAATAAAAAATTTAAAAAAAACTATTTGAATAATTAATTTAACAGCCACTAAAAGTTGCTAATATTTCTATATAAACAGTAAGAATCAGTAGTTGAGATATTATTAGCAAAAAGTCAGCAGAAGAGTAAAGAACTTGAGAAAAAACAAAAAGTGTAGAACAACTTCAATTGAAAGAAAAATTAAATTTTTTAAACTAAAATAAATCGAGTTTGTGTCTTAAGTCTTTCGTTTAAAAAGCTACAAGAAGATGAAGTGCTTTATTTTAAGCGTGTTTTTGCTGGTCAGTATGTGAATTTAATGCAAACAAAACTTAGAAACATTGGAATATTTAAGAAAAAAAAAAAAAATAAAAAATTAAAAATAAAATACAAAATGTAATTGAACACAAAATGAGTCAAAAACAATTGCAGTAAAACTTAACTAGGCTTAATTTTTTAACTTTTTATAACCCGTAACACTCCCACATAAATTGTTGTAATTACAGACCAATTACTTTGACTTTAACTGTTCATTAGAGACTGTTCCGTTAATAACAGTTATATAAGAATTGTTATCTAAAGTGCCTGAATTATTGATGTACATACGAATGTATACGTTTGTACGTAGATAGAAGTGTTTTTTTGTGCAGTAAATTCTTGCTAATGTTTTTGTCATGCAAATATTGTGCTTGTCTAACCAAAAAACAACAATAACTCACAGCATCTTTATTTAAAAAACTGTCTTAAATAAATATTAAATAAAAGATGCGCTGATCTTTGCTGCTGTAGAAATAATAATAAATATTGACAGTTTGTGTGACGGAGTCGCTACACTGAGTCTTATTACTTGACAAATTACACGTTGTTTTTTAGTAATCAAAGTTATTTAAAGCATATGATGCAAGCTTCAGTACTTATTATAGCAAAATAATTAAAATGGAGTCGCAAAAATATGCACTTTAAACATTTTGCTTCTTTTTTTTCCCCAAATATTTCTTAAATGCATTAAAAAATTAAATATTTTGCAAAAACCAAAAAAAAAAAAAATTCTTGAATCGACTTTAAATATAAAAATTAAAAGTAATAATTTTTGCCCAAGGCCATTGGTTTCTCTGCATAAAGTAAGCGAGCTTGTTTCTTTTTTTGTTCCCAAAAACTGTTTTAATGTACTAACAAATAAAATAATTTACCAAAACCAATAAAATAATATTGCTCGAATCGGTTTAAAATAAAGTAATAATTTTGGCCTTTGCTTTCTCTGCATAAAAGTAATCAAGTTTGCTTCTTAAATCTTTTGTTTTGCTCTGACAAAACTTGAAATGAATTCACAAAAATACATACGCTCTTTAAGAACTTTGATTTTTTTCTAGCCAAATATTTTTAATATATATTAATAGTTTAAATTGTAAACGAGAGCTAACAAATTCATCTTGTTCGAATAGAAATTTAATTCAATTTAATTTTTTTATCAATTTTAATACTAAGAAATATCTTGTGCTTCGGGCTATTTTGGGCTTGCATCTTTACTTTAGTTCGTTTCTTAAGTCTTTTGTTTTGCTCTCAAAGAGATCATGTTTGAGTCTTAAGTTTTTTTAAACATATTTAATCTGCAAACTATTGTGTTTGAGAAGCTATTTTATAGTTTCTTTTTTATTTTAACTGTTTTTTTAATCACTTTAGTTTCATACATTTTTCTTATTATTTTATTAACTTTACCGAACTCCATTGACAATTTTTCATCGTTTTCTCTCACCCTCTAGGCTTTGCCAGCTGTTATTCTCAGCGAGAATGTATTCAAAATCAACATCTCGCCTGAGGAGGCTCAACAGTACATTAAAAGCTTGGGTGGAACAATCAATCAAATCGACTATGCACCAAAAACCGGCGAGAACGAGCTGCCCGAGGCACGCAATGAAAAGGGTGAATTCGTTTATATGGGACGTGTCATTGAACATCCCGAGGAGTTCGTTGAGGAACACTTTGATGCTCACCAATATCATGGGCAGGATGGTTTGGGTCAATATGTCTACGGCTACAAGGACTGGAATCAGGGCAAGAACGAGAAGAAGGATGAGACTGGCAAAGTTACCGGCAGCTATAAATATGTACAACCTCACGGACGTGACTTCATAGCTCAATATTATGCCGACCGTACCGGTTTCCATGTTGAGGATAATCGTCCCGCTCACTTGAAGCAACCTGCCACAAAGACACCTGCCGTACTCAAGGCCGAAGAGGAGCACTTCAAGTTGTGGGGTGAATTGGCTGCAGCTAATGGTGCCAATCCAGATCCATTTGCTCCCGAATATCAACAAGAGGGTCGTTATGTGCCCAACGAGTCCGAGAACAATGAATACGTGCACAATGAGCCTCCATATGTGCCCGGTCCAGAGGAGACCGGTGAACCGAAAGGCTTCTTCTATGCTTTCGACTACAATGTTCCTCTATTGCGCAACAAGACAGAACGAGCAGAATTGGAACAGCTACGCAGCGTAAATAATAAGGATTCTGAAGTTTTGTCTTAAACTATAGAAAACTTTTTTTTATGAACATATGATTGATTGTGTTAAGCAACAATAAATATTGCTCTCTGTATGTGTATAGTAGAATTAATAAGCTTAAATTTAATATATAATTATTTATGCCTACTTAATTTATTATTGTGAATGTACCTCAAAATAAGCTGTGTTTAAAATTAATAAAAAGAAACTTGTAAACAAAAGCATTTTTTTCTTCTAAAAACATTTACTGCAGTTTTTACAACTCTCTCTCTATCTCTCTCTTTCTCTATCTCTATTACTGCTCAGTCACATAAAATGAAAATGAAATTTGAAGTCGATTTTGCAAAAAAAAAAAAATCGTATTTTGTACAAATTTATGCAAATTTTAATAGTAGGTACATTTGCATAATTGGGCAAAACTGTAGAATTAATTTAAGACGAAATAAAATCCATGTTAGTAGAACTGGTTCAGCAAATCTTAACATTTTGCAATCGCTATTTCGAGCCGGTGAACAGCATCTGCTTGACATTTCGGCACAATTTGGTAAAGGCAAGTATTTAGAAGAATAACAAAACAAAAAAAAAAATGTTATCATAATAGGTCAGATTTGTCACTTGTTTGATTAGCTGTTTAAACAAAAGCGTGTGGCAACTGTAAGTTGGCAGGTGCAAAAAATATTTCCGCCTTATAATCTCTTCAATCCCGCACCAAGAAATATACAGCCCAATTCTGAACGATTTTTCAAGGGGAATTGGAAATGGAAGTTTTCATTTTCAAGATAGCAGATAAAGATATCATATTTTTTTGTTTGCACTCATGAATATTGACGGTTGATGAACAAATTGGCATTAAATATTTACGGAATGTTTTTGAACTTTATCTTAAAAATGAAATCTCCCTTTTCCGATTCCCCGAGAAAAATCATTTAGAGTTGAGCTGAGTGTAAAATTTTTTTAAGTGTCCAAATAGGATCTAGTTAAAACATTTCTGCAAAAGAAATTTAAAATATTTTTTGTAATAGTTTTGAAATGTGCACATATGTGGAAATATTGTATGTTTTACAATAAAGTCTACATTTATAAATACTTTTTTACTTACTAGACAGAGGAGCTTGCTTAAGCGACAATTTTGCATTTTGAATTTAAAAATTTTTTTGGTAAGTAATAGTTTTTAAATGTGCACGTGAGGGACATATTGTAATTTTTCACAATAAATTCTTTATTTATTAACACTTTTTAACTTACCAGATATGAGAGCCTTCTTACGCGACATATTTCAAAAATTAAAAGAGAGCTAATGAGTGAGAATATATTCTCCATCTATTGCGGCAATACTTGAATAAAATAAAGACAAGTTAGCAAATATTTGAATACAAAAACTCTTGTCCAAATATGTGACTATTTTACCCGAAGAGAAATAGAGGTATTAAAGAGGCATAAACATCTTAATGTTGTTTTATAATACTAATTAAAATAAAATAATAATCTTGACAGTCAACATATTTAAAATAATATACTTTATGTAACTTTTAACGTTTTTTTGTCAAGAAATAATATAAGAAAATATTAAAAAACACTTCCGTTGAACCTTCAAGCTGACTTTTAACGAAGCAAAGGAAATGGCTGTCCGAGTATCAGAGAGGATTGCAATGTTTTGTTTATTGTTGCTAGTTAAGGTACTATGAAATTCTTTAAACGCTTACTTAAAATTCCATAATGGCCAATAAATTCGTGTTTTTTAATCTCTTTTGGCTTCCATTAAAATACGGTAAAAAGCTTACGTAAGACTGGTGTATATATGTATGGTTAATAAGCAAATTCGATAGAAGCTTAAGACGTCTTCTTTTTTCGTAAACATTATGGGTTTTTTTAACCTCTTTGAGAATTCTGCTTATTTTCGGTTTTTTTTTTCTAAATAAAATTTTGTTTTCAGAAATTAAAAAATGCTGACCTCAAAATATGACAAAATTGCCATTTTTGGCACTCTCAAGATTGATGCACAGTGTCTTGATCCTATATGAACAAGGGATAAAAATAGAAGGAAGTGTCTGGTCTACAAAAAACTTTTTAATATATGTTAATTTATAGTCCCTGATTTCGAAAAATTAAACGGATTCACAGTGAGTCCTTTACTTATTTCACAAATTAACATTTTTGAGTAACAGTAACAGTGAAAAAAAAATGTCATAGGACTGGAAGATAACTGCATACTTGGTTATTTGAGTACGTCCTCAAATTTGGATTGATATTTATATTGATTGATAGATCAATATAAAGGCACGATTGATAGAACGTTACGTGCGCCACTATGGAAATGGCCATATGTAATGGAAAATCTTTTTAAGCATAAATGTGAATGCGATTCAATAAACTTTACTACAAAATTCAGTCGATTGATTTTGGGGTTTCTCAAAAATAATAACCCTTTGAGAATCATGGAGAAAGTATTGCCTTTTTTTCGCCAAAAAACTGGTACAAATTTTTTGAGTTAAGGGTAAAAATCGTTAGTTTTTGTTCTTATACTTACATAAAATTGCCACCGTTGTTATAAATAATAATTTGCAGCCAGTTTTTAAATTAAACTAGCTACTTTTTAAAAAATTTTTTTTATATTCAAAACAACTCATTTAAATACTTAATTTCGTTTATTTTCAATTTACATATATATACGTGTATATATATTTTTGTTATATAAAAACTGTATAATAATTATAATTTTTCTGCGTAATATTTTTGCTTCGTTTTTGTTAAATTTATATATGCTACTAAAATACACTTCAGAGGGAGGGGAAATACTTAATTTAATTATATAATTTCAGTATGTTTATTGCTGAATTTTACATGGCAGAATAATATAGAATTTTAAATAATTTTTTTTTATTTTCTTTAGATAAACTTTCTAACTCAACTAATGTTAATCGTATTTTATTTTAAAAATCAACCATTGCATTATAATTTCAAGTTGATTTTACAATTTTAAATAATTAATGCAAGGTTTGTATTGAAAAAAAAAATAATTTAAAATCTGTATGTATGAATAAGCTAGTACTACAAAACTACAAATGGAGAAACTAACAAATAGAGGATAGAGAACTACTACGACTACAACGGTACAACAAATAAATTTAAGTTATTTAAATTTCACTACAGTTTTTTGTGTGTTGTTTTTGTTGTTTTTAGCTGCAAGTGTTTATTGCACCCGCCTAAATGTATGTGTGCGTTATAATTGAGTAGAGGTTGGCGGGCGAATGCTCTTTCTTGGCTCTTGAGGTGTTTTGAGTTGAGATATATTGCAATCAATCAGGTTTATTTTTTCTGTTTAAACTACAAAAATATTGAAATAAAATTTAAAAATTTACTAAACTAGTTTATTACAACCGGATATGAAAAACAATATTGAAAACGAAAACACAATTAGTTTTATGCAAACGCTAGAACGAACTTGAAGTTGAACTTTTAAATATTTTTTAGGTTTTAATATGGTTTTTCTTTTTAAAAATGTACACATGTTTATTAAAGTGATTATGCTCTGTATGCACTTAAATTTAAAATTAACTGTATGTATTTTAAAATAGTTTTTTTTTGTTAAATTTAAGTTTTAGATTTAAAAAAATTATAACTTAGAACATTATATGTATATAGTATAAATCCAATGAAGTTATAAAAGACGACGCTTAACATTACAACGACTTACTAAATGATAAAAAAATCGAATTATAAATACTCAACTAAAATAAAGATTAACAAATGCAACAAGGTAAACATTTATGAAAATTATAAGCTAAAAAATAACTAAAGCATCACAATTAAATGTATAAAAAAATACTTAAAATAAAAATGATAGGGACGCAAGGTCGTACGTATAAAAATCTTGTGTTATATATGGGTCTTAAAAAAATCGTAATGTGGTAATATCTCTTTAACGAACCTAAATGAGACTTATATTTTATATGGTTCTCTAAAAAGAGGTTGACTGGGTTGACTGAGTCGCCAAGCCTTCATTTTTATTTGTTAATAAAAAGTTCGAATTCTAATATTTTTGATACCTGTCGAGCAAATGGCATTAACAGGGTGAGAAATTTCGAGATCATTCTGAATTTGATGTTCATAGACACTAAGCTATTTTTCATCAAGAAAAGACAAGTATTTAAAATAATTTTTAGCTCTTAGAATTCAAAAGGAAATTCAATTTAAAATGCTTAGAAAATATTTTTAAAAATGGCATTTGTAAGGTTTTGTTTGTATTGGAGTTTGCGAACAAATTATATTTTATGAGTTATCATAATATGCGTTGTTAATGTTGTGAAAAGTATAAATGTAATTTTTTTATATTTCTAGTACAATGTTATCTGACATTTAAAATAGCAGTTCAAGGTTATTTTACTATGGGAGATTGCTAACAACTGACATATAATATGTCAAAGTTATGGAAAATGAAGTCTCTCTGATGTATAGGCGTTGATTTTTGAAAGAATATTTAACATTACATTCGTAATTCGTAGATCATACTTTTAAAATAGCATTTTAAGGTGTTTACTATTGGAGATTGCAAAAGGCAGACATTTAATATGCCAAACTAGTGGAAAATGGAAATGTTCAAGCCTGTTGTAAGATTAAGTTAATGTATACGCAATGGTTTATGAAAGGATATTTGGCATTATGTTCATAGTTAAAAGGACATACTTTTAAAATGGTATTTCAAAGTGCTTTTACTATTAGAGATTGCTATAAACTGAAATTTATTATGCCAAAATTGTGGGAAAATGGAGTCTTTGATGTCTGTGAAATTAAGTTGTTGTATACGTGTTGAAAATGTTTTAAAAAATGCTATTTAATATATTGGAGATTGCAATGAAATGACATTTGATAGGCAAAAGCTATGGAATAGATATATTGAAAAAAGAAAGAGAGAAAGAGAGAGAAAAAAGAATATTAAGCTATATGAAACCATTGGAAATGGAGGCTTATAAAGGCTTTTGAAGAATTTTAATACATTTTTTTATGAATAAAAAAAAAATAAAGAAAAATTTAGATTTTTTTAAAAGTTCAGGTAAAATAAGGACTTGAGTTCTATGATTTTTATTAACCCATCTTTTACTAACAAATTTTTTTTTTATTAGTTTTAAACAGTATATTTCTAAACTAAATAGCTCCCTCTTTATGGGCACCATCCGTTTATCTTTCGATAAGTATTGGGCCTAAAACCAAACTGAGAATTGTTGTTGTCACCCGTAGAAAATGCACAAAAGCTTTATATATAAAATAAGAGCCAGTGTTAGATGAAACGAACACTAACTTTGACACTTGTTTGTGGGAGTCAGGAGTGGACAGATGTTTATTTTTATTTTTAAAAACATTGTTTGGTTCAGTGGCTAAAAAACATCATAATTAGTTTTTGGTTTTTTTTTAAATTCTATATTTTTAATATAATTTACGAGAAATCTGTCAGAAAGGTGTTTTGAACCCTCCCCCAAACAAATCACTGGTGTGAAGGGGGCTTGAACATTTTTTTTTCGAATAGCTAAAATACCAAAGTTATTAAAGCAGCCAATTATTTTGACAACATCATTTAACGTTATAAAACTACTGTTCGATGAAACGAACAGCGGTAAAAGATGGGTTAAACTAATTTGAACTTTTTTAGAATAAACGTTATTGTGAAAAAGTAAATTGAAATTGAAAACATCTTATGAACAGTCAAGTTTTCAGAAGAATTCAAAATGGAAATATGCTAAAATTTTTTGCATTGAATTAAAATGGTTTTTTTTATTTTATCGGCACAACAAAAACCATAAGAAAATACCAAAAGCACTGGGCAAATTTAATACTGGGAGAAGTCAGTCGTTTCCTTTTGAGGTAAGGAAAATTTCTATAATAAAAAGAACTTAAAATGAAGTTATTAAGTAAAAAAATTTAAATTCATAAAGAGTAGTATTGTGGCCTTAAGTCAAAAAATAAAAGAGACTAAAAAAATGGAAAACTTTCTAAAAAAAGCTCTTAGAACTCAATTTATATCAATCAATTAAATAGCATAAATAAAATGAAAACAAAAACTCTTCAGCTATGAAGAAGAAAAAGCTTAAACTTATTTGTATACTATTACAAAGTGTTGTAAATGCTTTTTCAGCCTGAACCTTGTCGGTGCTGGTTAACGAGCTAACTTTTACCTTAACTACGTTTTAATTTCTTTGAAGTTAAGTTGTTCTTTCGTTTGTTGTTGTTGTTGTTGTTAATATTTGATTGATACTTTGTATTGACGTACGCTTAAATATTTTTTCATTTTTTTCTTTTTGCGTCTTATAAAATAAGGCAAATTACTGTGTTGCTCTGAATGTGTTGCTTGTTTATGCTGCTTGTTGCTTCTTGCACAAAGTCTATTTTTCAGATTCTCAATTAATTTTAAGTTTATTTAAAAAAACGGTTTGTTTTTCTTAATTTTTTTATCTTTTTTGAAAATTCAGCCTGCAAACGATGGCACATTATTTGTTCATGTTATTAGTTTTTTTTTTTTTTTTTTTTTTTAGTTTTCGCAAGATATTATTTGATGTATGTTTTAATATATTTAATTAAATAAACAATTTTATCTTGATAATACTGTTGTGTGATTGTTTGTTGTTGTGGGTTTTGTGTTGTTCTGTAAGTGATGTGATAATGTTTCGTTTCGCATATAGATGATTTTTCTTCGTGATATCGTGATTCGATTCAAATTTGAATTATTTAGATTCAGTTAATTACGTTATTTCGATTTTATAGAAGATATTTTTGATATTTTTTTAAACTGACTTTTGAAATTAATTTAATTATATTATTTTAACAATGAGCAGCAAGTCACGTTTAATATGAAACCCTGTTAATTAAGCTAGTTTGTCGATTCCACTCAACTGCAATTCTTATTTTAAAAATAATACGATACTCGTGTGATAGGCATACATTATCTATTCAAAGTTCAGATGTTTACATTTAAATGACGAAAAAAAACTTAATAGAAACTTTAAAATTAAATAAATTTGTTCTCTTAATAAAACTTATGTAAGAAGTCACAAACTAAGCCACACCACCCAAATCTATAAATAAATACAAATTCTAAAGAGGTTTTGGTAGTCTTGAAAAAAACAGAAGGTTATGAATGAAAAAACAAGCGATTGCATTAAAAAAATGTTAGTATCCTGTATGTACAATCCAAACCGTAACTGTAGTTTTGAGCCAATGTTCACATCTGTGTCCAATAGTGCTATCGACTGTGAACATTTTGTTATCTAGCAGGGACATAACAGTTATAACCAATTGCGGAAAAAAAATCCAGATAATTGTAATTTATCAACCATTTTTGATACTGGTTGAATATAACCATTATCACAACCAAAAGTTTTTTCTGGTTGCCCATAACCATTATCGCATTTTTTTGTTAGCCATCAACATAATCAATGGCGGATCTACATACGGGCTTAAAAGGCTTTAGTCCCCCCCAACCGTTGGCGAATTTTTTGTATAGGAAAAAGATACAAATAAGCCCTAAAAGCCGTTTCAACCCCCTTGGGCTACAAAACTGTTAGCTTAGACCCCACCTTCTGGAGAATCCTAGATCCACAATCCTAGATCCATAATTTAAACTGAAAACCTACTTATACCAAGTTTCATTAAAATACGAATATATTTTTAGAGAAGAATACCCTATTGTACAACTGCACAGCAAGACTTTTCATTTGACACTCTTTTTTTGAAAATCGGATTTAAGGTATACCCAGATTTTATAGTCATCACAAAATATACGCTTACGTTATAAGAATATAGATACCCTTTATTTTGTTTTGTCCCAGCAACGCTGGTTGAGAGTGTCCGAAAAGAGAGGAAAGGAAAAACAACACAGCCCCATTGAAGCTTTGGGGTTTTGGTTTCACTCTTGCTTTATAATCTTTCATAGCAACGCAGTGGATTTGTTTGACAAAAATGAAGATGAAAATGATGAGGTTAATGATGAAGAGGGAGTAGACAGTGCTGATTTCGATGGAATAGAATTTCTTGCTGATTAACTTCATCCCATATTTTTTCTGTAAAATGTGCAGCACACACACTGCAACTAGCTGCGAAAGATTTCCTGACCGAATCTAATATTGCTAACATTGTTATTCCAATATAAATGCACCAAATTTGAGGTAAGGTGTTGTTTTGTTGTTTTTTTTTATCATGTACCATTTGAACATGTTTTGATATACAGTGATGTGCAAAGAAATAGGGACACCTGAATTTTTATATTCAAAGCTGCATGCATTATATACAAGGTGCCTCAGATATAGCATTAATTCCCTCGGTTAGTGATTCTCTTTGATTAGGCGAGTAAGAAAATGCAAGGATGATGGTGATTCCCTTCCCCCTTTAGGAGCTAGAGAAGAAAAACTTAAAAATAGGTGTTATAACATTTTACTCCATATTTAATGTAACTCTTAACCGATCTCCAAACTCAATAGCTTCTTGAAAAAGAGACTACATGACCTTCAAACCAATGATATAAAAGCCGTTTACGTGTGGCAATTTAAAATGAAAAAATTGTTATGTTTGCATTGAGTACTCAAGTACTATGGCAAGATCAAAAACCAAGTCAGTAGAAAATTTTATCATTAAAAGATATAACATCACAAAAATTATCCGAAAATGTATTTAAAATTCGAGATATTTATTACCAAAGTTTAGTTGAACATTTTTTTAGAATTTAATTGTTCATAACTTTCTTAATTGTGCCTTTATGCAAAATGTTTTAGAAAAATCGCAAAATAAATTTGATTTTCTTCTCAACAAGTTGTAAACTTTGGAAAGCGGCTAAGAGATACATTATATGTGGAGTAAACTGTAATGACACCTATTTCTTGCTTTTTCCTCTCTAGCTCCCAAAGGGGGAAGGGGGTCACCCTTATCCTTGCATTTCCTTACTCGCCTAATCAAGGAGAATCACTAACCGAGGGAATTAATGCTATATATGGGGCACCTTGTATATAATTCACGCAGCTTTGAATATAAAAATACAGGTGTCCCTATTTCTTTGCACATGAAATCTCTCTCATGTGAGGATCATATTAATTTTTGCGTTAGGAAATTGTATTATGTGCTACACTGCCTTTGGATTACTGAAAGCTTTGTGTGCGTTGAAATAAGGCGTAAACTGGTTTTGCATAAGTTTTTGGTTGCATTCAACAATGCGGCCCGTTAAGTTTTCGGCCTTAGAAGTTTTGACCATGTAAGTATTTTCTCTAAACAATTACTTGGACGCGGTCTTCTTAGTCATCTTAAAGCAGGAAATTGCATTTTACTGCATACATTTATTCATACACAGAGCCCGGTTTACTTGTTTAAAAAACTCTCATTTTGTAGATCAAGTAGAAACCTCAATATTTGAATACCTAGACATAATTTTCTCAACTTCAGTAGACTGTTCTTCGTGAGCGCAATCAAATCTTGGAATTCATTACCTACTACCAAAAAGTTGTTTCCAATTGTAACACCTTTTAAGCATTTAGTTTGAGAGCACTTTTCCTAAATTTTTCCTACTTCTTTTATATGCTTTACTCCTCTATAACTATTCTTCTCTATTTTTCCCCTTATTCTGTCGTATTCCTTCAAAGTATTTTTTTTTTATTTAAAATTTAATTGTTTTTTAAACTTATTTTGTTTTTAATTCTATTTAAATGTTGTTATTGATAATATCTGTTATTTCCGTTGTCAATGTGGCATTGTGATGCATCACAAACCTGGACGCTGAGCAGTTTAGATGAAAAGACTTTAGAAGCATTCGAGAGAAAGATTCTTCGTAAGATCTACGGACCAATCTGCGTCAATGGCGAGTACCGAATACGGTTGAATTATGAACTGTATGAGCTGTACGCTGACATCGACATAGTCAAGCGCATTAAAATCGAGCGGCTTCGCTGTCTTTGTCATGTTCAGCGCATGAAAGATGATGCTCCAGTGAAGAAAATATTCGATTCGGTACCCAGCGGCGGTCAACGCAAAAGAGGACGACCGCATCTTCGTTGGAAAGACCAAGTAGAGGACAACCTGACGAAGCTTGGAATTTCCAACTGGTGCCAGCAAGCGAAAGACAGAAATGGCTGGCGCAAATTCTTAAAATTCTTAGATGAGGCCAAGACCGACATACGATTGTAGCGCCAACTAAGTAAGTAGTATGTGGCATTTAAAAAAATTAATCTTATTTGCCAACAATTAATCTTAATAAATTACAAATTACTTAAATCAGGTATTTGGTTTCGGCAATTTGTTATAAAAGTTTAACCGTCGCACAGTGAACCCAAAGATATAAAAACATGGCGTAAATTATTTTCAATGAAAATATTAACATACAATAACAATTAAGGAAAAATAATGGATAAGACACCACGAAATAACCCCCAAATTAAATAACCTCCAATGAAATAAGCCCCAACGAAAATTAAATAAACCCCAAATGACTAAAATAAATAATGCCCAAATGAAATAACACTTAAATGGAAAATTTAGGGTTTATTTCATTATGAAATAGCACTCAACACAAAAAAAAAAAAAATTAGATAAGCATAAAAAATGGTTTAAGCTCATAATGAAATTATTCCCAAAATAAATGAAACAACACACAATAAATAGTCACTACTGCAATTGGTGACGGGACATAATTCAAAATTTAAAATTGGATTAGGGATTATGGCCAGTTACAAAAATGTTACAAGTCCAAAAAGAAAATGAGCGGTCGCAATCCCAGCTGCTTTGTTAAGAAAGCAGAAAAACTTAATATGCCTGAAATAACAAGTATCCATAAAAGACAAATCATTTTATCGTTAACAGCATAAAAAAACTTAATTAGTAAATAATTTTTTAATATGAGCCTTTTACAGAAAAAAAAAATAATGCCAAAAATGATAAAATTTGCAATATGAGAAAAACTCTTACTAAAGTTTTTAAAACAAAATAAATACGAACAAAATTAAAATTGGTAGATAAACTAAAAAGCTAATTTTTTTGGGCTTATTTAATATGGGGATTATTTCGTGGTGCCATTTTTCTCACAACTTTTTTAAAGGAAACTACGTTTGGAATAAAAAAAATATCCAAAAAAAAAGATTAAATAGTTTTATCGAAAGTAACGTATTGCAAGATAATTTTTAAGCTTGTTATAAACCGCTTTGATTTAAGTATTCAATACCTTTTTCACTTGCAAAAACTACTTGCTGCAGTTTCGAATTCTTTCACTCGTGTTAGCTGAATCTAAATAATTTCTATCTATTGTACATATTATGTTTGTGGGTGATTTTGTTTTTTTTTTTAATTACGGTAAAAAACGCGCCGTTACGAATGAACTGTTAAGTGTTTTACGCATGTTGATGTGTGCACATTATTTCTAAGTTTTTTTTTTAGTCTAGTTTAGTCTATGTTTATGGGTGTGAAATATCCGTTATACATTCAATAAAATAATGTAAGTAAATTTAATTTGAACTACGGTTAACTTAAGTAGTTATTATGTGTTAGTAGTGTGTGTATACGTGTGAGTGTGTGTGTGTGCTTAATTGTGTTTGATTTTATAGTAGCTACCATTCATTCATTCAATTTGATACTCTTATCGTTAGACATTTATTGCCTAACAGCCAGCCAACAAGGCGACACGCACAATTGACCAACAAATTGAATGAGAGGATTGATTGTGTGTAAATGGCTAAAAGTTAATTCGTCAGTTGGCTAGCTGCCTATTATTTAGCCGTTGCAGCAGCTGATGTTGCAGCAATCTTCAGTTTGATGAACATGTTATCATTATTCGTAGATGTCTCGATTTTATTAAGATTGAGCTTTTCCACTTCGCTCTCAAGATTGATGCAATTCTTTTCGTATTGCGTTTTTGTATCCGTCTCCGTGACGGTGGTATTCTTCTCTGGTGCAGGATGTTCGATTGGGGCCACCTTCTTATCCTTGCTCTTTTTGAGAGCATTTAGTAAAGTCTTCTCTTTCTCTTTAGGGGGCTTTGAAGAATCCTTATCTTTATCTTTATCTTTGTCCTTATTTTTACTGTTCTTGAAGCGTGGAAAGATGCAACCGTTGGGCAGGAAACCACCGAGTTTTTCTTTCTTCGTTGGTGGTGCAGGTGCAGGCGTGGGTGTAGGCGGCGTAGCAGGTATAGGCGTGGCAACAGAGGTGATTGTGGCAATGCCAGTTGCCGTATGTGAGGTTGATGTTGTTTTTATCGTAGCATTGCTGTTATTCATGGCAGTTTTTTGTTGTTGTTGTTGTTGTGAACTGTCCTTGATGTGGGCACTTGAAACTGTCGTCAAATTGGTGACGTGAACTTTAGCATCTTCTTTCGAGCCTTTATTGCTCTTCTCTGTAGTGTTGGCAGTAGCAGCGTCTGTTTGGTCACAACTTCCATTTTGTAGCATATACATTGCTTTGGGTCCATTTGGACCATTACTTGTGATTGAAGACGCATCACCATTGCTTGTGCTAGTATTGTTATTATGAGCTCCACTTGCTGATGCCGTCGCCTTATTATCTAATTGCTGCGCCAGCGTTGATTGTGCAGCTACCAGAGTTATTGTTTTTATTGCCACACCATCTGCACCAGCTTCATTCTTTTCCGACACGCTTACCTGTGCCGCTCGTTCATCTTCCTGTTGCGAGGAATCTTGCGATATTCCGGCAGCTTTATTTGCTGTCACGCCGGCAGATTTCGGAAACATTTGTTGTGTTGTGACGTTGTGGTAGTGTTGCTGCTGTCGTTGCTGCATTATTTGCTCCTCACGTTCACGATCACGTTGCGCCTGTACCGCATTCCAGACATCTTTCAGTTCGCCCGAAATGTCACGGTCTTTGAGTATGACGGCATTTCTGAAAGAAAAAGAGAGAGAGAGTGGTTTTAAGGAATATATCAATCAAAAAGTTATTAGTTATCAGTAAAAACTGTGTGGCAAGGATACTATTTCAGTAAAGTTTTAGAGTTGGGGTATTTTTCCTAAAACATCTCAATCAATTTATGGTAGAAGATCAATTTATGATGGATCATAATTTTTCAGTGTACATTTTTTTTAAGGATTATATTTTCACTTGATTACACTATTTGAATTAAATATGAACGCACTGAATTTTTAACTTTTTTCTAAGTATTTCGGACAAGAAATTCTATAAGTATTTTATTTTACAAGAACTTTATAAATGTTACTTCGTTTATAATATTATTTTGGTATAATTTTGTTGAATTATTTATTATTTTGCAAAAAATAACCGGAGCGACTTCAATTGACAATAAAATTATTAAAAAAGTACATTTCGTTTAAATGTGATCTCCTAAAAACTTTTCAATAAAAAAAAACAGCTTCAAAATCACTACAAAGTAAAAACTATTTTTTATTATTTTAGTCAATGAAAATAAGCTCTTACAGACTATGGAATATGAAATATGTTATAAAGATGAATATAAAATATGTTACAATGAAATTTAAATTCAATTCATTATAATTACTATAAGGTACAATTTATTGAAATTATTTTAATAATAACAATTTAGAGAATTTTTTCACGATTCTTTAGAATCTGCAAAATCAATGTTGCAGTATAACATGCAATTATTAAACTCCAGCATAGATCTAAACATTGGCGAGTTGAAGGCATAGTTTGATATGCATGTTTCTAAATAAAACACGTCAAAGTGTCTTTATGTTCTCGACGGAACATTAAAAATTTATTAATTTTAGCAAGTTAGGACAATCTACCGTTCCCCTTACAATATCAAAAACGAACATTAGAGATAAAATTATTCTTCTATTCTGAAGAGTTTTTAATTTGATAAAACTACAACGATCATTATATCTGTGGTCACAAGGAATAATGACTAAACTCAAAATATCGTAAAAAAGCGATATGGAATTTACTTTATTGCCAATTTTTGGAAGTATGCAGACATACATTTTTGCCTAGAATTGATCATCACTTATGTCTGCACATATTTTGTTTGTAACGGTTCATATATATCAAAAAAATGGGTCGTAGTTCGTGCAATAAAAATATCGTTTTTTACGATACTTTGAGTTTAGTCGTTATTCCTTGTGACCACAGATATGATGATATTTCAATTTGAGAATTCTTGGCTGTAAAAACAAAACGAGTAAAAGCTTTCTGTACTCGTTCAAGGCGTAAGGCGTGAGACGCATAGAAAGGATTCCAGATAAATGATGCATATTCCAACTTTGATCGAACTATTGATGTATACAGACAAACTAATTTTAAATTACTTTTCCTATTAATTTCTTGGCCAAATTTGATAATTTATTTATGTATATTATTGTATAGGAAATCTTATTATTTGAATTTTTTTCTAATTTGTTCTTTTATCATGAATATCTTAATTTCATCAGGGACCGAAAATAACTGTTATTTTACAATTTTCAGATGAAAAAGGCACAACGAAAAAGTTGCCGGTGGACTTTTTAAATGAACCATTATAATCGTAATAGTAGCAGCTTCGAGAATATTAAACGCCTTTTAAATTTTCGACTGTTACTATAAAAGTTAAATTTAACTGTTATTTTTTGCCTTTCATTTTTTCGGGCAAAAATAACTGTTACTTTTGACTTTTATTTTTTAGGTCAAAAATAACAGTTATTTTGTGCCTTTTATTTTTTCGGTCAAAAATATCAGGCAATTTGTATTTTTTCAAAGAATGCTTGACTACACAAAATACTATTAAAACTAAAAAAGTGTTATAGGTCAAAATGTGCGCGCTGCTAAGACAATGAAAACTGCATTAAACTTAAACTTTGTCGTTAAAGCGGCCTATAAAAAATTCTAATTGCCTGATATTTTTGACCGAAAAAATAAAAGGCACATAATAACTGTTATTTTTGACATAAAAATTAAAAGTCAAAACTAACAGTTATTTTTGCCCGAAAAAATAAAAGACATAAAATAACTAGTATTTTTGTCGGAAAAAATAAAAGTTAAATGATAACTGTTAACATCGGATTTTTTTGATAAAAACCATAACCGGTACGGTCCCTGATTTCATTATGAATATAAAGCCTTTAAATTTGGAGCTAATATAATCAGACTTTTATAAAATGAACGCTTTCGATCACTGATGTGGAAACCAATAGCGATCACCAATAGCGAGAGCTTTTGTTTGTTGAGAAGTGCACCTGTTACTTGCTGATCTTAAATTTCGGGACTTAAATCTCGTTCATATTGGCAGTGCAGGGATGGTTAAAATATCATGATTGTGTGGTAAAGATTAGCGCCAACTATAACCTACTTTTTTAACTCTATATACTCTTACACCGAAATTCAGTGCCCTAGTGCTAATATTATTCGAGATCCACTATTTTTCTTATATTGCCACGCCCATTTGTCGAATACCACCCACTTTTTTAGACGGGCACCTTCATGTTCAATATTTCTATCTGTTGACAAAAAATTACGGCAATCGGACGAGTGCTTTAGGTGTTATCGATGTACTTAGATAAGTTTGAATAAAAATGCTTTTCGATATTTTGAGAAAAGTTAACAAATATAATACAAAATATTTATTGAAAGATATATGACCACAAGACCACAAGAATATGTGGTCTTATACATTTAAAGCAATTATGAAAGGTTTTTGTTAATTACACTCTCTTGTTTTTTTTACAAAACGCAATCTCTTTTCAAAGGAGTCACATGCGGCACGTATATGACTCATTGGAATTTCTTTCCATATCTTTTGTAAAACTGTGCGTAATTGACTCAAATTTCGTATTTTATATTGCCAAGTTTTGCTGTTATATATCCTCAAGCAAAAAATCCAAAGAATTAAGATCAGGGCTCTTGGTGGCCACTCATCCTTATGCAAAAAATCGATCAAATTCACTTCACACCAATCCTGAACAACTTACGCAGTGTGTGATGGTGCACCGTCTTAGTGAAAGCAGTAACAGTCGTCTCCGAAGCAGGGAGCACAACTGACTTTAAAACGTGCTCTTTGTAGTACTCAGCATTAATTTTCACTGCTTTTTCTATAAATACGAGGGGCAGTTTACCCCTTTTGCAAAATCTGCCCAAAACCATGACTGAAAGAGCATACTGATATCTGGGCACGAACAGTGCAGTTTCGGGAGCGTCTTCAAATGTTATGGCCCATTTTTGGTCATTTTCTGGGTTATGTGATAGCTGCAACACAAAAAGCTGTTCATCCAAAAACGCGAACTCATCCCCACCGTGCTAAGCCAATATGCTGCTAACTCTCTCAGCTCTCTTCTCCTTCGAAGATTCGCAAACCCCCTGAATATTTGTTTTTTGTACGCCTTGTAAGCCTAACGGAACTTCACGAAAGGGAAAACAAAAACTTATTGAGCATTTATTTCATTGTAAATAAACGAGAAAAAATTATTATTCAAACTTATCCCTCCAGGAAATGGAAACATTCCCGGATATAAACAAGAAACATTCCATGGAATGTAGGATGAATTTCCCTTCTGTTGGACACTCCATTTATTTTTTACATAGCCTGTCATTAAAGGGAAACATTCCTGCTGTGTTAAAAATGAATGTGGAAACATTACTTTCCTCTGTCTTAAAAAGTGAATTGGAAGCAGTCCTCTCCCCTGTTTTAAGAATTAATGTGGAAACATTCCTCTCCCTTGTTATGAAAATAGATTCGGCCAGGATTCGAACCCGGGACCTCTGAGCGACACTCAAGCGCGCTACCACTAGACTATCGAATTCTATAATAAGCGGCTAGGAAACAATGGTATTAATATTTTCTGTTGTTATTGCTTGACAATAAGTAAAAGTTTCCACATACATTCTTAAAGAAGCGATTTGGAAACAACATAAACACAAAACTACCCTTAAGCTTCCGAAAGATACGGTGGGGAATGTTTCTTTATCACTTTTAGATGGGGGCCTCCTGATTTTTCCTGGGAGAGTTGGACAAAAAAACAGAAAAAAAAGGAAAAAACAAAAAAGAAAAAAAATAAAAAAGAAAAAAATAAAAAAAAAGATCAACGAACTTCTTTTTGAAGTCGGTTAAAAATAGAATAAATGACGTCCAATTTGACGAAGGACTTTGACTGATCTTAGGACGTGTTAATAAGAACTGAATTCAATAATAAATTCTTTTGTGTCATTCGACAAAATACGGTATATTTTTAAACATTTTTTGTTTTATTAAAAATGGTTGTAATTTTCGAAGCCATCAAAGGTAAGTTATAAATAAACTGTAAAGTATACACAATTTTCTTTCATATGTGTTTGTTTGCAATTTCAATGTAGAAATTGATGAAAATATAGCGCTAGAGACTTGGTGAAGTTCAAGATAACGAAATGCTTGAAGAAGATCCTGAGAGTTTTTTAATTTTAATAAGTAAACTTTAAAATTAAGATTGCGTAAAATTATTGCAATTTTTTCAAAAGTTTTAAATTTTTTCCTTCAAATACACGAAAAAACCTTTTCAATCATACCCTTTTTACGAAAATCTCATTTAAATTGCCTGAGCTACGTTGTCTCAAAAAATACCCTATTTAGGCCGCGAAAATTGATTCTAAAATTTTATAACTTCGGATTCTAATAAAACAATTTGAGCCAAACAGGAGATGGTAAGTGCAATAGATGTTATACTTCATTGTGAAATGGGAAAAATATGATATTTGTATAGCTTGAGTAAGGCTGAGGCAGCTAGACAGCACACTCAACTTTTGTTGAGTGATCTCAAGTTTTATTAATACGAAATAAACAAAAACTGAGTGTACTGGAGGTTGCGATGTTTATTTTGAGTGAACACTCAACGTCAAATAAGAAAATGAGAAGAGTAGTTTAGTTATTTTCATTAATATGCTTTATTCATACCGATCAGAGTAAAAGCGAGTAGAGCTGAGTTCAATAAAAGTACAAAAAGTCGAGTTTGGCAACAATCATATTCATACACAACTTTACAAACTGGCCTTGCAACCATCATATACGCAGCAAATCAGGTGTCGTTTCACGGCTGATATAATTATATTTTTTGGTACAATCGACTCAAATCGAATGAAAAATATTTCTTTTTAATAAAACGATGAAAAAAAGAGAAAGTTAGATCAAAAACGTACTATTTTAAAAACTAAATATTGTCACAGATAAGTATCAAATATATTTTCTGTGCATACTTTCAGGCATTGAACATTTTTGAGAACAGTATGTCTTGGAAAAGTGATTTACTGTCAAAAAATAATTACAGTTTGATAAATCCTTTTATGTATTAAGATGTGCATACTTTCAGGCTGAACATTTATGAAAACAGTTTGGGAGATATTGGGCATGGAGCAGCGTGATTGCCTTTTATATATTAAGGGCATTAATCTGTATCACGAAGCAGCACACCAACGACAAGCAAGACACGAGAAGCAATAGAATTTCGTATAGAAAAAAGTATTGCTTCTCGTGTCTTGCTTGTCGTTGGTGTGCTGCTTCGTGATACAGATTAATGCCCTAAGATTATTCGTCAGTATAAAAGTTTCATAGCTATTAGCTGATAGGTGGCGCTAAATACCTCACATATTTTTAGGCATATGCTGAAATTAAGAAGAGAAAAAGCAACATAACAATTATATGCAAACTTTTCTCGCTATAACCTAAAAAATATAAATTTTTAAGAAATACAAAGTCCAGTTTGCACATCTACAGGTCTTAACTTGCATACTAAATTTATTAAGATTGGACTAGTACTTAAAAAGACTTACGCCGGACAAAATTTGCGTTTGCGTAATATATATATAAAGAAGAGAAGATAATAATTACATACAGACCTATCGGGAATAATTTTTCACGCGGATTCGAAAAAGGGAGTTTGCACTTTTAAGATAAAGCTTAAGAACATTTTGAAAATTTTTAATGCAAATTTGTTCATCTACAGTTGATAAACAAATTTGCATTACAAATTTTCAAAATGTTTTTCAGCTTTATCTTAAAAATGAAAACTCCCTTTTCCGATTCCGTTTGAAAAATTATTCCCGATAGGGCTGATACACTTCATATGTTTTCTAGTTCAATTAAATAAATAAAACTATTATAAATTTCTACTTCTTTGAAGGAAAATATCTGTTACGTCACGTATCATATTATGATTTACATAAAATAAAAAAAAAATTCAACGAGATAATTAGGATTATATAGCAACATTATTTCAGATAGTGTTAAAATAACTTTGATAAAAAAAATTGTGCATTTTTTCGTTTATATTCCCAGCAAAAAATTTTAATGCGCATTACTTGTATGTACGTAAAGAGCGCTTTAGTCTCCTTGCAAATAGTTCTGTTTGTATAGCGCTATATTTGTAGCACTTTTCGTAACGATAACATTGCACTTGAAAAAAAAATAATATTAGATTTTGTCAAAAAAAAAAAAATTAATTTCAAAATCAAATTAAATGCACAAATTGCATACATTTTTGTATCGTTGCCCTAATTATAATAGGATGTAAGTCAAAATTGCGTAAAGTAACGTTTATTAGCGGTTAAGATATATTGGTCAAAACTACATCTATGTCCTTTTTTAGTTTTTAATGTTTGTATAAAAAAAAGGGAGGTAGAAAGTTTGAAACAATCATGATACAAAGAACTACAGATAAAGTATTGCGCATGTCCGCCATCTTTGCTGTGACGTGCAAGGTGCTCCTTGGTTAAAACGTAGTCACAATTTATTCATAGGGTATAAAGATTTTAAAATTTCTACATTTTCTTATGAAAACTTGTTTTACTGATATGAAATAAATATTGTTTTATAAAGCTCATGTCCAAAATAAAGTAAATATATTTTTTAGTACTGTTTGTGAAGAAAAATTTGCATATTTTGTAGGGGTACTTTTTCCCCTTTTAACCGATTTACACAAAAAGCGGCTACGTTGCTTGATGTGCTTGACAGAATTTTGACTTATGTTCGTTTTCATTTTGCCATCTTCGTCACTTTTCTACATTTTCTTTTGAATGTATTCATCAAGTGTCACATTTGACGAGCACCGATGACGAGGTGCGCAGTAAATTTTGTTTGTTGCGCCGGGAATACTTTACCTGTAGCTCTTTGTATCATGTGAAACAATTATCGTATGAATTTCATACAAATAATAAACAGTTTACTTTGCCTCCATAATTTTGACTTACGTCGTATTAAAATTAGGCCAACGATATGAACTTTAAAGGAAACAAAGCCCTCGGTTCTCGCTGCATTATTATTCCAACTACAAGGAGAACAAAGCACTCGGTTCTTGCTACGTTTTTATACCAAATACAAGCAGAACAAAGCGCTCGACTCTCGCTACGATTTCATATTTTCTACAACGGGAGCGGAGCACATACATTTGATGACATGACTATGTTAAAAAATGCGCTATACACAAGGAGAATGAAGCGCTCTACTGTTTTTTTGGAGCACTTCAGATGCGCTAATGGAGCGCTCGCTTCTCTGCTGGGTTGATGCAGATAAGAACCATGTATCGTTACACATAATTTTCTGTTCGTTTTTATCTTTGGACAAAAATTTTGATCGCTTTCACCTTTTACACTAAATACAGTACTAATCAAGTGCTATCAAAATATTAAAAGAGGACAAAAAAATATTAACATTTTTCTTCTTTTTTAATTTTTAACACAAAAAAAGAGCATATGAACGTTCCGTGCGCGACCATGGAAATACCCATATATAAATTTCTAGATTAAGTTTTACATATTATGCTCCATAGCCGAAAGGCTATAAAGAAGCGAAATAAATTAATTTTTTTATATCAGATGTCACGTTTCTTTATAGAGTGAGGGGGAGGAGTTTTGAAATGCACTACAAAAAGTTACGGAGGGAGAGTGGGTGAAAAACCTGAAAATCGCTCACGTATTTCATGGACGACCTTAGACGTGTTTTGTTTAGTTAACTAAAATCTCAACTGAAACTCTTCAGCTGTAATCGTGAGAACAAAGCAGGTGTGGGAGCAAATGTGTTACTTATTGTTATGAATTACCTCACAAGCTTAACACCAGGATTCATGGCTTCTACGAAATCACACATTAATTCAACCATGGCACGACGTTCCTCCGGGTCCTTGCTATGACGTCCAGAATCTTTGAGCACCTCCGGATTGGCCATAACAGCAAAAACAATAGGCGGGCTGCGCGGACTACCAGGAGGCACCTTAAAAACAAAAAACCATAACAAACATTTGCATAAGCTGTGAAAATGGAATATGAGCTACTTACACGCATGCCGCCATACAGGGGTATAGGATCGCTAGGTTCCTGCGGTATCACAATGCGTGTCCAACTCAATACATTGATGAAGAGCTCCTCACCCGCATCGGTAGTGGTGCGGATGCACATGTGCGGCTGTGGTGGATTCTTAAAGTGACGATAGGCACGCGAATGACGATAGCTGTGAGGTGGCGGTGAAGATTGCATCAGTGTTAGTCCGAGGCCAAGGCCGTTTGCATTACCATTGCTGCCGCTGTTCAGACGCACGGTGTCGGTGATGGGAGCAGGAGCTATTGGCACTTGGCCAATGCCTTCAATGGTAATGAAATTATTATTATTGGTGTTGGGCAAGGATTCATTGGGTTGGAATGGCAGGCCATTGCTGGCATCGGCAATAGACGGTGGCGGCTGCGGCGGCGATGTGTCCATGTGTGGCGTCTCTGTCGCATGGGCGCCGCTCATGTTGGCAGTCAGTTTGCAATTTTTTTTCTTTCCTTTTACTGAGACTTTCTAGGAGTGTGCGAGTATGTAGTTCAAAAGTTTTTGTTGCTGTCTGTGCTGGTCTTTAGTAAGAATTTACACCATTTCTTTTTATTTATCTCTTTTTTTCACTGCGAATTCAATAAAGTTGTGCGTTTTTTGTGTTAATTAATTTAAATGTTTTCGTCACCATTAAATTAAGCCCTCATCAACAACAACACGTAGCGCACATTGATTAAGGTTCACCCTGCTTGAGCGCCCACTTTGTGTCGTCTCTTTCTTACACCTTTGCTGTGGGCTTTGTGGCAAGGACAAAAGCAACGCAAACACCGCCTGCTTCGCCTCCTCCTTTTATATTATTGTGACAGCCTTCTTTGCTACTCCTTGAGAGCTTATTTTTTTTTTTGCTTCTTCGTTGTCTTTGATTATGTATTTTATGCGTCTTGTCCTTATAAGTGTTTTTCCTACTTTTCACCACCACCACCACCTCCACCACTTCTTTGCTCCAACAACCAACAACACCAGCAGCAGCACAGCTCAACTAATCATGCTTAAGTGGACGACCTTTAATTGAAACTATTTTCTGTTGAAATTTATTAAATTTTCATTAAGTTTAAACCTGTTATTAAAAAATTGATTTCTTACCTGCACACTCGGCTCGCTTACTCTTGGTACATTTTCCGACTCCAGCAACTCCTTTGGCAGACCTTTGATATGCGTGTGGGTGCTGTTTTCTCAGTAACTGCTTTCAAAACTTGGCACTTTTTCCTGGTGTCACAGTCTACAATTCAATTTGTAGAATTTTAGCTGCTGTGGAAACTTTGTAAAAACTTTAGAGGCGCCACAGTCTAGCGCAACTCCAGCAGCGTTCCCCAATCACCAGTGTTTTTGTTTCCTTTATTGCACAATTTCACTTGTATACTTTTGTTGTAATTACTTTGCTTTCTAGCTGTTTTTTTTCTAATTTTCCACAAAGTTCGATTTTCAGTTTTCCTAGATCTATGCTCTGACCGACACAAAAATGCAGCCGTTCATTGATGTTGCTCCACTCTGGCTAGCAGCGGCAGCCACTTTTAGGAACAGGCACAGCCTTAGCCACATACACACACAAACACACACGAACACATTAAGCAAAACGTTAATCTTTGTAAATGTTTTTTATATTTTTAGCTTTTATGCCGAGCTTGTTTTCTTTAAAGATTTTTGTTTATTTTATTCTTTTTGTTGTTGTTGAAAGCCCCGCAATGCAAACAACAATTTTCCACAACGCTTTTCTTCTTCTGATACTGACTGGCCCGTTTTCAGCATAGATGGGTTATTTTTCTTTTTTTCTCTTGTTTTTCACTCACTGGCTGCTTTTTCTATTCATTGCACTCACTTATACGCTCATCTGTCCAACTATGCTGTTTTGACTGTCTGGCTATTTGTCGATTTGTGGTGGATTGACTGCATGTGTTTATGTAGATTTTCCTATATCTTCTGCCTGATTGTCGTTGTCGTCGTCTGTCTATTTTTCTGATGTTCCTCTTTCCGCCCAGTCTGCTGTGCAAACCAACGGTTGCTGGTTTTTCTTTTGCAAATGTCCACTGGCTTCGCGCTTTGTTGTTGTATTTATCTTTGGTCTACTGTTGTTTTTTCTTTTTTTCATCTACACATTTTCTTGTTTATACTTTGAAATGTTGGCACGAAAGAGATGGGGATAGGTAGAGTTGCTCAATTTGGAAGATATGTTTGACTCACGTGCGCAGTTATTTAACTCAGCTGACAGCAATGCGACATAGCTAGCATAGGTTGCAGCTAGGCAGCACTAGATGGCAAGCAACGTTCCTTAGCCCTACTATGCTTTACGAAGTAATTTAACACGGATGTTAATTTTCTGTATAGAAAGATGTTAGGTGTTGGTTTTTTTATATATTTTGGGGCATTACTACGATTTCCGGTGCGCTGAGGTTTGGAAGTGTTTTTTAGTATAGAATAACTAAAAAATTTTTTTGCTGAACAAAAAATTAAATAGCGTACCGACTACAATCATTGGAGCCCATAAGGAAATTTTACCTTGCAACCTATAGCATTCATTCTGTTTTTAAGTGATTGTTCTTTTTGAAATTTTATTTTATTT
This sequence comes from Dichetophora obliterata, assembly GCA_963920525.1. Classification (NCBI taxonomy): domain Eukaryota; kingdom Metazoa; phylum Arthropoda; class Insecta; order Diptera; family Sciomyzidae; genus Dichetophora; species Dichetophora obliterata. The sequence continues at coordinate 185,413,190 of OY986438.1, forward strand.
TTTGGGAAATTCTTTATTTAAAACAATTTTTAACATATTTATATACGCTATCTGCAATTTGTGAGAATCAAAATAAAATAAGTGTTTTGAAAACCACAATTATTGGCACGTGAATACAATTATTGGCACATTGATTACTACAATCGTTGGCACGTGAATACAATTATTGGTACATTGATTACTACAATCGTTGGCACTTCAGTACAATTATCGGCTCCTTAAAAACTATAATTATGGGCATATTACCACAATTATAAGCACCCATAAAAACGTAATAATTGGCACCCAATATCTATAAAAATTATATAATAGTTGGCTGTAATAATATAATTATTTTTTTAAATCATAAAAACATTTCCTTTATTTTTCATACCTACTTTTTAATACAGATTTTATTTAAAGAGCAAAAATAAATGACAAAAAATTAGCATACAAATTTTATCTTCAAATAAAAAAAGATTGATTAATTTAAAATATTTTATAAATATAGCTCTACAACTTTTAAATATTGATGTGAGACCTTAGCTTGGACATGTTTTACAAAGAAATTTTGGTAAATAAACACAATTAATTTTTTTAAGACATTTGGTGGGATTTTAACCCTTTCATGCCCGAATTAACATGGGTTGGGCTACACATTTTTTGAGTTCAGATATGTGTTTGTCTTTATTCAAATATGAACTGTTACAGGGTTACATGATGTTGCTAATTTGAAACGTTGGGTAAATATTACACTTTTCTCATGATTTTTTTCTTGTATATATCTCTCTTATCTTTATTTATTTATTTATATTGTGCACTTGGTTTTACAATTAAGCAATTATTTAAATGTTTTTAAGCACTTTTTGTATAAACAACTTTTTTGCGAAACGATCCCGATCTTAATTTTTACCATTTTACTCTACGAAGAACGGCTACTGAATGAATGGACAAGTGCAAAGTTTTTCTTAGAACAAATAGCTGTAAGCTTGCACAATACACAATGCCACATGATGCAAAAACCAATAGGCAAAAACATGAAAATAACGGTACTTAGAAGCCAATAAGTGCAACTTTGCCTGTAGATAACATCGAGCATGAAAAGGCTTAGCAATAATTGCTCCTTATGCCACAATTTTCTGATTTAACGTCACTTTCAGCTGGGAGACTGTGGACCTTGCCAAATTTTAGAAAATTTTGGAGCCAGACGAAATTGGAGTGTGGAACGTGGTACCCTATATTTTTTGGCTGAAGATTTTTTAGAAATTTTGCAATTTTTAATTACTGACAGAGCTTTTTGTAAAATACTTTAATCTTAAGAGCTCTTTCTTTTGGCATTTTTATATGAAAATACGAATTATTCAATTATTGGCACTAGATAAAAGTATAATGATTAGATAAAGTAAAGTTATTGTAGTAACATCAAATTCAGTTATTGGCACCCCCTGCCAATAACTAAATTGTTTGTTTTTTGGAATTAATTGTTGGCACCCAAGTTTAATCACAATATTGCGATAAAAATTTAGATACTTAGACGAAAATAAACTATTTAATGTTTAATTAATCAAAAAATCAAACGCGTTTATATAAACAAATCCATAAATAAATGAGAAACAATACTCACAAAATTTCAGTTCGCTATTGATATCAGCACTCTAAAACCATTTTTTAATTGACGATGAAAACATCCTTACAGATCCGAAATTTACAAACAACTGAGCTACTTAATGTTTTTATACAATAAAGAACAAAGAGAGGAAATAAACAACATTAACGATAACGGAATTTAACGATATTTTAAAAATGCTATTCAAGGAAAGGGTGCCAATAGTTGGCGCCAAATTTTTGGGTGCCAATAATTGCAGTCGGTGCGCTACTCAGTTAGTTATGGAGTTATCGATTTCTTATTTTTTTTTCTTTCTAAAGCGGGGTTAACATGGTCCTACATGTTGTCACGCATTGTAGGACAAGCCTCGTATTTGACAGTTCTAACGCTCGATACAGCCGACTGACAACATGTTGTCTAGAATTTGAAATGTTTCTAATTCAGGGCCATTGTAGTGTTCTAATTACATACATACATACAAAAGCACACACACACATGCATGATTACATACATTCAAATACACATTATAACAAATAAACTTCAATTTGCTTTATATATTAATTAAAAATTCTTTTTCAATTTTGTAAATTTTAACCCCTTTCCAACTAGTGGTGCATTTTTGCATCAGTAAATTTCGAATTTTCTCCAGGTGAGCGCGAAAGTGATATTACCTGTCACTGTAGGGATTATGTTAGGTTGGACCTTTGAAAATATACAATATTTTTGGTTTGAGTCGATCCAGTCGTTTACTTGGATTTTACGCCCACGGCGCGTCCCTATTTTTAAGTTTTTTTTTAATTTTTAAAAAATTCCGGAAAAATATTTCAAATCGCAATATCGAAATTTCTTTTTAATAGTAACTAATATAAACTTAAAATTTCATGTTTAAAACAAATTTAGAGCCCTTTTGCTGTTTTAAGCTGTGAAAGTATGAGACGCAATTTTGCACCACAAGCCGAAACCGATATCGGAATTCACTTATTCGAACAACAATAAAATTTTTCTTTATCGTTAGGGTGATTTCCTAATTTTTATAAATTATAAATAATTATAATAATAAGACAATTATAATAACCATTAACGAGTTCATCATTAAACATTATATACATTACATTATGAACATTAAATAGTTCATCAAGGGAAAGCCTTCTTGTAGAGTTTATTTCATATAGTGGTGCCAACGCAACACCGGAACTTGAATACGAATCCTATGGTTTGGGCGAAGCCGTCGTGCGAAAGCTGTTGGCAAATTTGGAAAATCCAATGCAGCATTGCGTTGCGTTTGATCATTTTTTTTACTTCCCATACATTGATGTGTCGTTTATCTTCCCTGAACTATTTCGCCACCATCCACGACAATCGAACCAACGAAGCTGCTCTTTCCGGCGTTGATAAAATAAAAGAAAAAGCCGCGCGGTACATTGGATTATGCATTTGACAAAAAACATAATAAGGCTTCTCATCTAAGCATGTAACTGACCCGTAAACATTGTAAACCTTGTGAACTTACATGCGCGTAAACTATCTGTCAAAATTTGTATGGGCGTGAGTTTACAGCATTTCCGAGCCTATTTTGTAGTGTAAACTATCATGTAAATCTACGTGTGTGAATGAAGGTTGTCTTTGGAGCTAATCATTACAAATTTAAGTTAGTTGAAGTAAATATAAACACGTTTTATTTATTTTTCAATGTTAATGAAGGTTTTTAAAAGGTTTAAAATTTAAAAAAGTCATAATTTTGTCGCAGCCGCAGCTGTCATTTTGTCGACATTTACGCTATTTACACTTTATCGCTCATCAAAAGTATAAATGCTATACATGTTTACAAGTTTACATGCTTAGATGAGAACCCTTAATGTTTTAATGGCTAGCTGGAATGACAACTCCGTCGTTACGGATGCGTCGAACCATGAATCGAATCAGCCAATGCAAAACGTCAAACGTTGAAGCAGAGTAAAGAAATGCATGATAGTTCTCGAAATGCCGCAATGCTTCAAGGCATACAATCAGCGGATGGGCGGCGTCGATCTTTTGACAACGCCATGAGTAACTACCGAATCCGTATTAGTGGAAAAAAGTGGTACTGGCCGATGTTTACAAATGCACTCGATGCGGCAATGGTGAATGCGTGAAAACTCAGTTGTGTTCTACGCAAATTCGAAGCAACTTGCAATTCTCACAAGACGAAGAAGAACAACGAAATATCACAACTGAATTTTCGCGTCTTCGTCGCTGATTGCTTGATGCATAAAGCTCAAGAATCATCCACACCAACGGCTCCAAGGATTTTATTGAATGACAAAGTGGCATTGAACAAAATTTCTTATGACAAATACTACCATGAAATCATTCGAAGTGACGCCAAACGTGTTCGATGCAAGAAATGCCGTAAGCATACTTTCTTCAAATGCTCGAAATGCAATGTAGCATTGCACCCAAAGTGTTTCAAAAACTTCCACACGAAATAAAATTTACTCTATCACCAATGTAATTTTTTAGATTTGAAAAATAAAAAGATCCTTTCCCACAGAATTATTCAATACATATCTTTTTTATTTATTTATGAAATATGTATATCGGTTCCAGCTAGTGGTGCAAAAATGAATCAGACCACCCAGCCCTTACCTGTGGAGGTAAAAACTTTAAATTTTGCCAAACAAAGGTTAGGGCCATATACAGACTCTAGACGAAGTTTCATCGTTTTGAGCCCGGTAGCTTAGAAGCCGCCGGAAATGGGTTAAGTAATCAACAATTTTTTTATAAAAATTGTTCAAAATATTTTCTCAACACATAATGTCCAATTTCAATTTTTATTCAAAAGTTTTATAAAATAAAATATATATTAAAGTTTTTTCCTAAATTTTTTTTCCTTTTCATATTGAAAACTTTGTTGTTGTTGTTGTTTCTTCGGAAAGATTCGTTAGAACAATTAATTGTTCTAACTTTGACCTTAAGCTCAATAAACGATTTTAAACTATCAAACAACTAGAATTTGTATTTAAAATCAAGTATAATTTAAACTATCAAACATTTAGAATTTGTATTTAAATCATATAAAGTCAACATAATAAAATATACATAAAATAAAAAGCATTCCAAAATAAAATGCAATTATAAAAACGGACCATCTTTTATCTCTCTACAATCTGCACTACAATAAACCAATGCAACTTGCGACTAACATAGCTTCTGGTATTATTGTGAGGCCTATACACCACGGTACCTGACAACATTTTGTCGAATCGTTTATTTTCGCTTATCTAAACGACATAATAATATCTAGCGAGACTGAAACAGAATACATCAAGCACTTAACACAAGTTTTCCAAAGACTTTCCGAATACGGTTTAATCATTAAACCTAATAAATGTACTTTCGGAGCGACAGATGTAAATTTTCGTAGTTATAACATTTTTAAACAAGATATCCGACCTTCAGAAGAACGTACACAATGCATGCGAGACTATCCACAGCCACAGACAGTAAAACAAATGCAAAAATTCATTGGTATGACAAATTACTACCACAGATGTATTCCGAAACTCACTCACATGCTACGCCCAATTTATGACATGTTCACCGTAGCATCAAAAACAAAACACAAACACTTACGTTGGACTAACATTACACTAAATGCCTTCACAACAATCAAAGACAGTTTTGCAACGCAAACGCTACTTAACCATGTAAATAGCAATGCAAAATTATCATTGCTGTAGATGCATCAAACACTGCAGTTGGTGGCGTACTACTACAACAGTACAACAAGAGACTTTAACCTCTAGCATTATTTTCGAAAAAACTTACTCAGTCAGAAACCAAATACAGTACATTCGATCGCGAATAACTCGCAATATAAATACTTAACAATTAAACATTTCAAACATCATCTCGAAGGCAACAATTTCACAATATTTACAGATAACAATCCGCTAACCAATGCACATCACACGAAAACAGAACGTAGTCCAAGACAAACCAGACACTTAGAATACATTTCACAAATTACAAATGACATCAAACATATTGAAGGTACAGACAATGCAGTAGCAGACGCACTTTCACGAGCCGAAATTGACGCTTTCACATCTACAGATATTAATTTTAAGACATTACATAAAGAACAAACTACAGATAAGAATTACAAGACATACTTAACAAAAACATGTACGAATTTGAACATATACACATACCTTTAGTAAATGCAAAAATCTGGTGCGAAGAAACAGATTCGAAGACCATACATTCCACAAACGTTACGGAATTTTAACATCCTAGAACACGTGGCTCACGAAGACTACTAACACAGAGATACTTTTGTGTTTATTGCAATTTTATCATTGAAAAAACAAGAGAGATACATTTCGGATATAACTCTAAATTGAATTGATGTACAAACATATGTGTAAGAATTATTTGTGAATAATATAAGAAATACCTTTACAAAATGGTCACTTGTTACCATTGTGTTATGAGCACATCCATGAAACAAGTGAACATTACGTGTACCTAATTGTATACTCATTTTTGTTATAATTAATCAAATATTTATATTTAGTATTTCATCAAGGCGTATGAGCAACATTATTTCATACAAGTAATTAATATCGCTCACAAGCCAGGCTAAACTATTTTTGTAGAACTTTTTGAGAATTTAATGCATACTTATAAATTGTTATTTCATAGCTCATACGACTGCGACGAGTACCTGGCTTAAGAGTGGGAGATTCCAACAAACGTATTGAGAAAAAATTTGAGTATATTGCCACATATATTGTTTACAAACTTTTCACCTGGTCGGGAAAATTAAATATTGGTAATTAATAAATACACGAATATATTTTATATTATTTACATGTATAGTGTTTTTTGGCTTTTGAATTGGTTTTTATTTACTTGTATTTACAGAGAAAATCAAAAAAGATTTTGTGAGCCTCAGGCTACTCTCTCAGACAAGGAGGCATACAATGCAATGAAGCGCGTAACTCAAGTAATTGCTAGAAAAGAAAAGTTCTTATAATTCTTTATTTTTATTATGTGCTTTTTAAAAAAAAAAAATGATGGATTAAACTGTTTAATTTAATTGCATAGAAAACAATTGATATGTAAGCCTATTCAAAATACTGAAAGTAACACATTCTTTACCTTTTATTTTCTTTTATCTTAAACTTTTTCTAGATTTTGTTAAATTAATTATTTAAAATTTAATAATTTCTTATTTTTATTAATTTTACAAATATTCTGTAGGGCTGATTATTTCTCGGAAGTTATATAATAAGTTGGGGATTTGCCGAAGCAGACCACAGTGGGTCCCTTTTCGTCCCCCATTGGACAAAGGGTACTACTGCTCGGAGTACTCGTACGTGAGCATGCTCCTCGTGTAAGCATCCTTTGTCACCTCAAGCATATCCTTATAGGTTAGTTGACCAATCTCGGCTTCGCCAATAAATGGGCGTCCCAGAGTGGTCAATCTTATGCTTGCCAGCGCCGGACACTGGCACAGAATGTGTGCTGCTGTTTCCGGCTCCTCTAGGCATAACCTACACGCATCGTCCTCGGTCAGAGTCATCTTCCCGAGATGGTACATGAAGGGACCGTGTCCTGTGACCAGTGCAGTAAGCCAGCTTAAAGTCCTTCGATTGTATCGGATAACTTTTGCTGCCTCACTACGAGACCACTTCACGGCCGCCTTTGATTGCCTGCAGTTAACAGCTTCTTCCCACCTTTTACTGTGTTCCGAGTCCGTCCATTGTTTAATAAGACCTGCCACGATATTGTCGCCTATGGCGATACGTGGTTCTGGTCCACAGAATTCTTCTGCTGATCCTGCTCTTGCTAAAGAATCAGCTTCTTCATTCTGTTCTATGCCAGAGTGTCCTCTCACCCACATAAGTGTGAGCTCATTCGTCTGGGCGCACCTATTGAGTTTTGTAAGACATTCTATGGCCAACCTGGAAGTAATGTCTGTCCGTTGCAAACACCTAATCACAGACTGATTGTCGAGAGCGATGACAATTTTCTTGCCACTGATCCGGCCATCTATCAGGTGGTCCAGCGCATGCACTACGCCAAGCATTTCTGCCTGGTATACAGACACAAACCTCCCCAACCTCAGTACACAGGATAGGCTTAACTCTTTTGAGTACACGCCTGCCCCGGCCCGGCCATTCATCAGAGAGCCGTCTGTGAATATACTGATATCGCTACCAGCGATTTCTTCACAAACAGCTCCATCCGTTATAAGAGTTTTATAACATTTTTCTGTTATTTTTACTCTCTGCCTTCCATCCATAGGCTTAAACGCCTCCCTGACATCTCTCTGTACAATATCAAGGATGCGAATATGACCGTGCAGGGCCGTTGCCCCATGCCACGTAGCATTTCGCAACATCCTGAGGGCTGACAGCGCCGCTGTTTTCTTTATTTCTAAATCCAACGGCAGCATACCTAACAGAACCTCCATTGCGCTTGTTGGAGTGGTGCGTATTGCACCTGTTATTCCAACACACGCCAGCCGTTGGACTCTGTCCAGTCTCTTCTTAATGGTTTTCTGGCTGACTTTTGTCCACCAAATCACCGAAGCGTACGTGATGACAGGTCTAACCATCATAGTGTAAACCCATTTCATAGCCTCTGGGTTTAGCCCCCATTTGAGGCCACAAACGCGTCTGCACTGGAACAGAACCCTCTTGGCTCTTTGAATCCTATCTTCTACATGCTCGTTCCAGTTCAGTTTGCTATCAAGGGTTACCCCTAGATATTTAACTTTCGTGGACATGTTGATTTCAGCTCCAAAAAGTCTGAGTGGTTCTGTACTCAGGCCTACCCTCTTTCTTGTAAAGAGAATATTGTCTAACTTGCCTGCGTTTACGGTAAGGCCTTGTTCTCGACACCACTCCTCCACCATTCGGAGTGCTCCCTTCATGATGTCAGAGATGGTGTCAATGAACTTGCCGCGGACCACCAACGCAATGTCATCTGCATACCCTATCGTGCGTATGCCCGATTCATCCAGTCTAACCAGTAGTGAGTCCACAGTTATTTTCCACAGGGTTGGCGATAACACCCCGCCCTGGGGACATCCTCTACTTACTCTACCTCTAGTCTTAACTCTTCCATTCTGCATGTTGACAGCCCTGTGTTTGAGCATATTGTCCACCCAATTTGCTATCATTGGGCTTACATTGCGTTCTGTCAGGGCTTGCCGCAGCCTTCCAAAGCATATTTTGTCGAAAGCACCTTCGATGTCCATAAATGTGGCCATCGCAATGCCTCCTGAAAATACCTCCTTTTCAGTCACTCTTACCAATTCGTGAAGAGCACTCTCCGTAGACCTACCTGCTCTATATGCATGTTGGCATCTACTCAAAGGATTTTGCATCAGCGAGGTGCTCTCAAGACAGTCAACCATCACTCTTTCCATCGTTTTCGAGAGAAAAGATGTTAGGCTGATCGGTCTGAACGACTTCGCCGGAAGTTAAAATGTTATAAATAAAATTAAACATGGTAACCCATGTAAATGCTACCCATGCAATTGTGGAGAAGGGCCATAGTCACCTTCATACCAAAATTATTGAAAAAAGACTACACGCTATCAAAGTCATTTAGACCCATTAGCCTTACGTCATTTGTTCTTTAAACAATGAAAAAGGTAAAAGATAATTATATAAGAACTGAGATTCTGGAGAATGCGCCAATGCACCAATGTCAGCCTTCATATAGGGCAGGAAGGTCCACAGAATCTGCCCTAAACAGAAAAAACAAATTTAATGAACAGCATACGTTAAAATTAATTCATTTTAATGAAAAAATCATTGAATTTTAATAAATTGCTCATAGTTTTTAACGTACTGTTTATTGAAATCAATGAAGTTATATACATTAAAAATGTCTAAATAAATATCAATGATTTGTTTTTATTATTTTAATGGACTTTTCATTGATATCAATGAAAAGTACATTGATTCCAGTTGTAAATCAAATTTTAACGAACCATACATTGATTTTTAATTAACAGTTCATTGAATTCAATATTTAGGTCATTAAATGCAATGTATAGTTCATTAAATTCAATGTATAGGTCATTGAATTTAATGTATAGTTCATTGAATTCAATGTATAGTTCATTGAATTCAATGTATAGTTCATTGAATTTAATGAATAGTTAATTGAATTTAATGTAAAGTTCATTGAATTCAATGTATTGTTCATTGATTTCAATGTATAGTTCATTAAATTCAATGTATAGTTCATTGAATTCAATGTATAATTAATTAAATTCAATGTATAGTTCATTGAATTCAATGTATAGTTCATTGAATTCAATGCATAGTTCATTAAATTCAATTTATTCAGTTCATTAAATTCTATGTATACTAATTTATTCCGTTCCCAATTATGTTTGAAGTGAAACGCGAAGTTGTGAAGACGTGTGGCAATTGTGTGTGTAAATTTTAGATAAAAGGTGATAATAAATTAAAATAAAAGTGAAGAAAATGTTGTGCTTTGAATGTAAAAGAAAATTTAAATCTATTGAATTACTATTAGTATTAGTATATAATAGGAAATATACCTGGCATTTTAAGTGACTGCTGCCATCATTTTCAAAAAATGTTTACATTTTTAAAGGATGAAAACCACATAAAAGATAAAGCTGTGCGGGCAAAGTTGGCAGAAATTGAAGATTTCACTAATTACAGTGGTAAGCTTAATTTTTCTCGAGGCTAAATAAATAAATAGTTATTTTTTTTCAATTAATATCTTTCCAGACAGTACTGCTATGAAACTTCTTTGGAGCCTTCATGGGTATTTGGTGCCCATTTAAAAAGTATGCAGTAAGGACAACTTTGGAAGAAAAACTTTCCTAAAGCATACAATTACCAGTTCCCAGGAGGCATTCGTTTTTGTTGGAAGCAGCATCCAGGAAGTCGAAAATATTCAACCAGGCGAAAATATTCAACAAAAAATAAAGGCAAAAATATTCAACCAATAATCCTTGCTGTTGGAGAGAAGAACTTCTTCTCATTCCTCATTCATGGATGGTGTAAAATTTCAATTTGTTAGTTTTATTAGAGTCGTAGATGTGTGCTTTAAAATTTTTCAATTATTTCAATTAAAATATCCTGCAGCATGCACTCTCCTGTGGGAGTTTATTGCCGTATATTTTTATAAACTTAAAAACTATTCAAAATCTTCGAAAATTTGTATATTATCTTAAAAATTATCTTTAAAATAAAAAAATATTGATGAAATTGTAATTATTTCCTTATTTTGAAAATGCTTAGAGAGAGATTAACAAATAATTCGTTGAATTTAATGCATAGATCATTCATTCCAATGAACTGAATACATCAAATTACATGAACTTAATACATTAAATTCAATGAAATAAACATTAAATTCAATGAACTATACATTAAATTCAATGAACTATACATTGAATCAATGAAATATACATTGAATTCAATGTAAGGTTCATTGGACTATACATTAAATTCAAGGAACTATACATTGAATTCAATGATCTTTACATTAAATTCAATGAACTTTACGTTGAATTCAATGAACTTCACATTGAATTCAATGAACTTTTCATTAAATTCAATGAAAAAATCATTAATTTTGGCATTTTTTTATGAACGTGTTCATTGAATTCAACGAAGTGTACATTGGTATTCAAGGAACCATTCATTGAAAATCACTAAGTTTAATGAACTATTCATTAAAGTATGAAGAAAATTCATTGAAATCAATGCCCACAGTTCATTGGACCAAAATCAATGAATAATTCATTGAAATTAATGCACCTTTTCATTAATATAATGTACCTTTTTGATCAAGTGTATAACAGCTGACTAGTAACTACCAGTCAGCTCTAAAAAATAAAGAAACTGTACTCCGTGCTTTTCTAGATATAGAGGGAGCCTTTGACAACACTTCTCAAGAGGCTGTGAGAAAGTCACTACACAAAAAAAGGAGTAATTGATATGCTCAGCAGATGGATATCGGTGATTCCATGTCAAATCAGACGCTTTTCGAAACTCAAATTTCTGTAAAAATTTGGTACTTTGCACGTGGATAGTACTTTAAAAAGAAAAATTTTTGCATACTTTTTGTTGTAATTTTCAATTTTTTTTGCAGTTATACACAGTGAAAAATTATAAAGAAAAACAAAAATTGTCATACGGACATGTACACAAACAACTATATCTTCTAAGCCGTTAGTCCTACAAGAAAATGTTTATGACATATTTTAAAGATCTTGAATTGGTATTTATTGTGGTGTCCTTTTTATACAAACACTTTTGTAAACAATTTTAAATTTTTTGACCACTAACAATTTCATTCACATTTTTCATAGTCAGCACCACTATTTCTTTGGAACTTTGAAAATATTATCGTATTGAGGCAATTATCTAAATCAAAAATATTGAAAAAAACTGTAAATCTAGAAATGTGTGCAAAAGAAAGTGTGAATAAAATATGCAATAATAAAATTTACAAAAATCACATAATTATTTTTTCTGGCGCAGCTACGATATGTAAAATCAGACACATTGAAAAATTTTATCAATTCGACGCTCTATTTTTTAAATTTGCTAAACACTTTTTTGGTTGTAACTCCATGATGTATACCTATATTAATACTAAATTATATAAAATTGTTTAACATTTTATTTATAATTTTTTTTTTTCTTGTAAACGTGAAAAATAGTATAAAAAGTTGATGTATATGTAGTGCGCATAAGTTACGATGCAATTTCGCAATGCTAAAGCACGACACAGTAGCAGTTCATTTATTCTAGCTTGGTTTAACTAATTTCCTGCTGAAAAAATTGCGAGAAGTAAACAAAATATTTTACTTCTCAGATGGAGCAGTCACTCAATATAAGAACAAAAAAAAAATTTTATAAATCTATGCAAGCACAAAGTCAATTTCAATATCCCCGCAGAATGGCACTTTTTCGCTACATCGCACGGCAAAGGACCATGTGATGGTTTTTCATGCACAGTAAAAAGACTTGCGGTAAAGGCTAGTCTGCAAACATTAATAATCCGACAAATACTGCTGTAGTATTTTATAATTGGGCTTCAAAGAACATGACAAGTATTGAATAGGAATATTTTTCATCAAAGCAGTACAACTCTGAAAAACAATCTCTGGAAAAACGATTCGAAAAAGCAATAATGATACGTGGGGCCTTAACCCACCATGCCTTTATACCACGGGGCAAGGGGAAAATTGATACGCGCATTACATCCACATCATATCAACTATTGTTTAAGTTTACAAGAACAAAAAAAATATATAAATAAAATGTTAAAGCAATTTTACATAATTTAGTACTAACATATGGATACATCACGGCATTACAACCAAGAAGTATTTTAGCAAATTTCAAAAATAAAGTGTCTGCAGAGAAATAGTATATTTTAACGAAATGATAAAATTTTTCAATGTGACTGATTTCACATATCGTCGCTGCGCCAACAAAAACAGTTATGTGATTTTTGTAAATTTTTTTACAGCATATTTTGTTTATACTATCTATTACCCACATTTCTACTTTTGCAGTTTTTTATATCTCTTATGATTTAGAAGTCATAAAAAACAGTTATTGCTCGCAGTACTAACAACGATATGAAAAACTTTGTTTTTTTGCTCTCCTGAAAAGTTACTGAAGTACTTATAACTGTTTTTGTTGGCGCAGCGACGATATGTACCTAGCTTAGCAAAAAATACTAAAAATTCAATTTTTAATTAAAAATTAAAGTTTTTTATACTTAAAAATTGTGTAGTCAGTTTTTGAAAATTGCGTTAAAAATAGTAAAAATTGATTCTCCAACATCAAATTTTAAGAATGCATTAAGAATGAATGCCTTAATACGATAATATTTTCAAAGTGCCAAAAAAATAGTGGTGCTGGCTATGAAAAATGTGAATGAAATTTTTAGTGGTCAAAAAATTTTAAATTGTTTAGTTTGTAAAAAAGGAAACCACAATAAAGACCAATTCAAGATCTTTAAAATAATCCTGCAATATTTTCTTGTAGGAATAACGGCTTAGAAGATATAGTTATTAGTGTACATGTCCGAATGACAATTTTTGTTTTTCTTTATAATTTTTCACTGCAATAGACAGTTGAATATCTATAGTAATAAAACTCATTTTCTGTTTGTTTGGCCTTTATACAAATCTAAACGGCTCAACGGATGTCGCTCAAACTAGGTACACATATTAAGTTTTTCCCAACTTAAAATGTTACATACTTAGTTTTTGCCACGCCCCCTCTGAAATTTTTCAACTAACGGTAATTTTGTTATTATAAAACTTTTTAGTATCAGAGATTTTTGTACATATTTAAATTTAAAATTTTTTTGTTATTTTGACATCAAAAACACTCACATATCTTCAAAATTGGAGAAATTTTCAGTACAACGACTTTTTCATTAAACATCGTTACCTAAGAAAGAGAAAAAAACGACATGAAAATCAAAGTTTGGTCTTTCGATGCAAATATTTCCACTGTTCATTAATAAATTTCATTAAAATTTTTTTTGTTCAAAAGTTCAATAAATTCACTTCACAAAAATAGGTTGAACTGTACCGTTAAGTGAGTGTATATATGTTTTATGATTATGTCAAAAAAGGTCCAAAATATTGACTTTTTACTCAAAAAATGACTCAAAAATTATTGTTGTTTTAATAATGAAATCAATTAAAAATTGCACATCTGGCTACTTTTCATATTACATAGCATTTATTTGCAAAAATTCTTCCAGCTAAGCGCAAAAATTATTTTACTGTTTTTGTCATCAAAACAACAAGGGTACCCCCTTTGATTTTTTTCAAAAATTACGCCAATATCTCTTTCCAATCAAATGTTATGGCTAAAAATCTATTTTTTCATACCAGACTATTAATATAACTTAGTTTTGTGTTAAAATTCTCTATATAGTTTGAACGTCCCCATTTATCTCTAAGAATGCAGTTGTGTGTTGTTCCTCTTACTACTCAGGTTTCTGTTCCACCTAAGCCAATCATTGCAATTCCACCAACTAAATCAATTTTTGTTTCTCGCTTAGCTGCGGATACAACAGAGGTTGATATAGATTTTACCATTAAATCAAAGTTGAATTGTTCCTTGCATCTTTCGGTTCATAAATTCAAATATTCAAATGTAAGATCGATTACTTCTTTTAGATTAACAGTTCCTGATAATTTATTTAATTCCATAGTTGATGTAAACTTTTGGCCGCCTAACACAATTGTACGCGAATTTGAATTTAAAAGCAATCCAAGACCGGTAAATGTTGGACATTTGCCGCGTCCACGAAATAGCCCTGAATCTCATCCAAAAAACTATTAATAAACCGCAAGTCTAAATTAGAGCTTGTGTATCAAAATGTCAGGGGTCTTAACTCCAAACTTTCCGATATTTTCATAAACAGTTTTGATTTTGAATATAACATTATAATTTTTACAGAGACTTGGCTTCGCTCTAATATCTTAAATTCTGAAATAATGTGCAATAAATATCAAATTTTTCGTAAAGATCGTCATGATAAAATCGGTGGTGGTGTTTTGATAGCTGTTCAAAACTTGCTTGTATCTGAAGAATTGACAATTCTTGACACCAGTGACATTGAGTTCATTTGTGTTGCAGTTAAATTAAAAAATAGTATTATTTATGTTACCTGCTCTTACATTCCTCCTAAATGTGACTTAACAATGTTTTTAAAACACTTACACGCCATCGAAAAAGTTCATAATTTGTTAAAAAATAAAGACGTTCTTATTGTGCTGGGTGATTTTAACCTACCTTTTGTGACTTGGAGATCGTCTGACGATTCTTCATTTCTTACTCCTGTTTCCAATAGTGATTGGATAAATGACTTCTTAGATAAGCTGTCTGATCTGTGTTTTCAACAAGTCAATGATATTTTAAATATAAACCACAGAACCCTAGACCTTGTATTTGTAGATAGATGCACTACTGTTAATCTCCATTGTTCGAATCCCGTATCTCTTCCAGAAGATGTACATCATCCAACTCTTGAAATAACAGTTTTACTCCCTCACGAAAAATAAGATAAAGTAACTTCTGATGCGCGAAATAAAAAAGTTTAGAATTTTTAGAAAACGGACTATGTAAAACTTAATTTCTTACTTTCGCAGACTGATTGGTCTCCAATTTTAACTAGCTGAACATCATATTCATATTATGACGTCGAGTCTTCTGTACAGTTTTTCAATGATACTCTGCAAAGATGTTTCTTATTGTCCGTCCCAAAAAAAGGTGTTTCTCCAATCCTTTAAATCCACCCTGGCTAACAAATGATCTAAAGGCACTTAAAAATTTAAAAAATCGTTAATTTAAAAAATATAAAATATCTGGTTCTAGTTTAGACTTTGCTTCCTATTCTTCTTGTCGTTATAGATATCCACTATTTAACAAACAATGCTATTCTGCTTATATAATTAACATAAAATCTCAATTTAAAGATGATCCAAAACTTTTCTATAGTTTTGTTAACTCAAAACGTAAAGCCTCCAGTTTTCCACCCCTTATGAAATTCAATCAGGAAGAATCATCTTGTGACAATGTGATTTCTAACATGTTTGCAAACTTCTTTAAATCAACTTACTCCGATATACCATTTAATACTAGCACGGTGTATCCTTTTCTCCCGCCAGTTAACTCTTTTGAAACTCCTGTAATAGACCCAAATATTGTCATGTGTTATCTTCGGCAAGTAAAATCTTCTTTTACGACCGGCCCTGATAAAATTCCAAGCTGTATTTTGAAGCAATGTGCTACAAACCTGTGTACTCCTCTAGCAAACATTTTTAATATTTCCTTGCATACTGGTTATTTTCCTATTAAATGGAAGGATTCTTATATTATACCCCTTCATAAATCTAGCTCCAAGATAGATGTTTCTAACTATCGAGGAATTGCAAAATTAAGTACAATCCCTAAGTTATTTGAGAAAATCATCACTGATCAATTAACCGACTCCGTGTCTTCCACCATTTCTGTCTTTCAACATGGTTTTCTGAAGGGTAAGTCCACTACAACAAACCTCTTAGAGTTTACTACGCGTGTTATAAATGGTTTTACTTTGGGACTGCAGACTGATGTTATTTATACGGACTTTAGCAAAGCTTTCGACAGTGTTAATCATAATCTTCTTTCGAAAAAACTCCACCTTATTGGGTTTCCTGTCACATTATTCAATTGGATAAATTCGTATTTAACTAGACGTACTCAAAAGGTTTTATATAAGAATTCTCTTTCAAAAAGTATTTCGGTCACTTCTGGCGTTCCTCAGGGCAGTCATCTTGGACCGGTTTTGTTTTTACTATTCATTAATGATCTTCCTTCGGTAATAAAATACTGTAACGTCTTAATGTACGCTGACGACGTGAAACTTTTTCATTGTTACAAATCACCCGAAGAACGACATCTTTTACAATCTGATCTAAATAGACTTGTGGACTGGTGTAGCTTAAATATATTAAATCTCAACTTAAAAAATGTAAGCAAATGACATTCTCGCGAAGATCTGCTAATAACATAAATTACACTATAAATAACACTAACTTAGAAATAGATTCCAGTTTTCTCGATCTTGGTGTTATTATGGATTCAAAACTTCGCTTCAATCTCCACGTTAATATGGTGATAAATAATGCAAGAGGAGTCCTTGGTTTCATTAAAAGATGGGCTAAAGAATTCAATGATACCTTTACTACTAAATTATTATATACCTCTCTCGTAAGGCCAATTCTTGAATATGCACAATATAATGTCTACATCGACGCCATAGAATCCGTTCAAAAACAGTTTTAATTTTTGCTTTACGTCATAGTCGTTGGAACCCCAATATTATGCTTACATCGTATGAAATACGCCTTAAAATTATTTTACTACCTTCCCTAAGAAGCAGAAGAATGATGCTTAATGTCTTGTTTCTGTATAAATTACTTCGTGGCGAGATTAACTCGGTATATCTCATCTCAGCTCTAAATTTTAACATCCCAAGGAGAGGAACTAGACATTTTCTGTTTTTCAAGTTGAGTCAGTGCAGTTCTAATTACGCTAATCATGAACCTTTACGATTTATGTGCAGTGATTTCAATGATAACTTCAACATGATTAATTTTTCTGATTCGGTAGACGTCTTAAAATGGAAAATTATATTACATTTAAATAATTAAATCAATTTACCTTCATCCTATTATACCTAACGCAATTTTATAACAATGTAATATTGGCAAATGGGATTGTTCTGTTTCTCTTTTTTGTCTCGATATTATGTTTTATAAAGTAAGCACCAGAGACCTGCAACGAGTAGTTATAAATTGAGTTGACTCGAGTATATACGTATTAATTTGCCTTCTACTTCATATTCGGACTCGTTCCAACATGTTGTTATACGTATAACACGCAGCTTAATTGTAATGCTTCATAAGCCATACTCCAACGGCCAGTCGTACGTAGTCGATAACAAGTTGCGTACAACATGTTAATGGCCTTCAAACGAATTATCGTGGCTTTTGTAGGGTTGCCAGCTTTGGTGTTAGTTAAGAATTTTAGTTTGAATCTTATTATTGAATTATTCTGATGTTATTCATTGTGTCGTAGCACTATACATAACGGTACAATATGAAGAGCAACGGGTTTGTTTTATATAATTTTTTGGAGTTAAGTGTGCCATTATTCTTTCGATTGCTGACTGCATCAAAGCGTATTAAGTAAGTTTAAAATATGTTGTCAACACCTGAAAATATAAAATACCCCAGGAAAATTAAAATCAAATGAAAAATTAAATCAGGCTTGGCTTAGCATAAAAAAATATTCATGAAAATATTAGTTCGGAAATTATTATCGATTCATACGCATGTTCATTTCTTTTAAATAAATGTAATTCGGTTTTCTCGGTTCGATATAATATGTTGTATGAATTTATTATTTTTAAATAAATATTCAAACGCTAATTTATATAGCGTGTTTTTAGTTCAGCGTGTTTATAAACATTTATAAAAAATTTAAGAAAATAAATATTTTTGTATGCATAACCTTAACAGTAGTAGTTTACCACTTATTGATGATTTTAATGACTGAATTAAAAATTTTTTTTAAGCTTTTATTTTATGCTTATGATTTTCATGATTTTGAAGTGTGTGAATATAATTATTTTAGTTAGTTTAAATAAACAAACCCATTAAATTGATATGTCTTCTTATTATTTCTTTCGAAGAAGCTCCCATTATATACAAGGTGTGTTGTCTTCGTTTTTGCACCATGGCATAATCGCACAGAAAAGTTCCATAAAGAAATGTTTACAGCAACTTAAGGGGACAGTACACACCTGCATTTTCAAAAAATCAAATTTTTTTATGATTGATTTTAGTTCAAAAGACCCCAAAGAATCTATTTTTAATGATATAAAATTACAAATTGATTTCTATGTTATATGGTGAAGGTTTTAAACGCAGAGCGCGTCAAGGCCGTATAGTCGGTGTCAAAAAATTTAAATCGCTTTTTCTAGAAATCACATTTTTTGAGTTGGCGGGCGTGATAAAAAAAATATACTACACTGATTGTCTATAGTCATAAGTCTATAGATTTAACTACGGATAGAAAGATCGGTAAAGTATTTTTGGTTTTCAAGAGATTTTTTGGTCCAAAAAATTGGCTAATTTCGAAAAACGCCGCCATTTTGTCAATTTTGCCAAAAAATTCTTTTAGTTCAATCTATAGCGGCTTTTATGCTAATTAAAACCCTGTTCTTCTTTTTTTTCAGACTTCTTTGATGGAAAAGATCCGATTTTTTTTGTATACTATGAAAATAAGTATGCAAAGTTTCAAAAAGATATCTTGTTCTTTCTTAAAAAAATTTGCACTTTAAAAATTTCATTTTTGAATAATCCAGGTGTGTTCCTTTTAATGTTCCTTTAAATAAAGGCAAGCGAATTATATTTATTTCATTAAAAAAAATTCGGTGGTAACTCTTCTACTCTTCTAACAGCGGCAGAAACAGAGCGTTCGTTTGAAACAGCCACAGCGTTTTCATACCAAATACGCTAGTAATGACCTATGGGACTGCTAGTTGAGCTATGGGACTTCTGTTTGAGCTATGAGTATTTGGTATGATTGATAACAAGGTTTGATGTTGAAGTCAGTATTAGGTTGAACTATGACGTTCGATTGATGGATCAAACAATGAACGATGTGTTACTCTCTGAAGCAAAAGTGCTTCCAGTGGTAGTGGTGGTTGTTGTTTGATGTGCACGTATAACTATTCGACTTTGCATGAATCACTATAAGTCGCAAAAACATGACTCGTTGCAGGTCTCTGGTAAGCACCATCAAATATGAATCGTTTTTAAAACTTACTTTTTAATTATTCAATAATTTAATTTTTAATCGAATTGGGATTCACGTGCTCACGTGGTTTCCTGATTTGAAATTAGACTGAACTGACACTATCACCTGGATTGGTGTGCCAGAGTATATCTCTTTTCCATACAAGTTTATTCCTGCGTTGGCCCAAATGCATATCCAACTAATTGGGATTTTGATTTGGCGGATATGAGATTTATCTCATATCCACGTAGGTCCTTGGGTTGGACAATGGCCGCAAACCAGTTAAAATGAGTTTAGTGTTTTTGATTGTTTTTCGGGTACCTTAAATTGATAATTACTATTATTTAATTCGATTTTGCTTATTTATATAGAATCAAGTATACTTAAATACGCGTTTATATATATTCAATTTTTAAATTCCGCTGAAAAGCCAATTAATGTGCTTAGTGGAAAATCCTAATTGCCAATAGGGGGTATGTTTTAGTACGTAGGTGCATTCTGTCTGTCCCGGCTGATTCGGGCAGATTTTAGAATGTGAATCGTGCATGCGTATAGGACGGGTATACGTATCTTTGGAAGATTTCATACCTCCGGGCGAATCAAAAAAAAAAAAAAAACAAAAAAAAAAGTAATTATGAACATTTTGGATTATATAAAATCTTCTTTATAGTGATCTACTTATTGTATTTTAAATTGATAGAAACTAAAAAAAAAATTGAAAATTACAAAAAAAGAAATTATGCAAATATTTTTCTTTTTTAAAAATCTATTGACGTGAAAAAATTAGAAAAAAATCGGAATCGTCAAAATTAGTTTTTGGACAAAAGCGTCCGATTTGACATGGAATGACCGATATTCTCCAGATTTTTCCCTGCGACTATTTTCTATTACCAAACCTGAAAAAATGGCTCGGTAGTAAGAGATGTAGGTCAAATGAAGAGGTCATCGCTGAAATAACGCTTATTTTGAGGACCTTGATGAAAGCTTTTATTTGTTAAAAATACAACAATTGGAAAAATGCTGGACTAATGTTTCGGTATAAAAAGAGACTATCCCAGCAAAATTTTTGTTACAAATATGACATGCATTCTTAGGGACACTGCTTCCAGAAGACATTCTATAGATCCAATTGTGCTTCTTCTAAATCTTATCAAGAAGAGCTTTCAAGAAGCATTCTCATAAAACACTTCTAAAAGACATTCAAAAAGCATTTAATTTCAGTTATTTTTTGATGTATTTTTCAATTTTCCGTGGGATTTTTCAAGCATCCAACAAAACGCAACCACTTCCTACTTCAAACACAAAAATGCCGTGAAAATCGGAAAAAGGGATATTTTGCGTGGATTTTTAAACCTCCAACAAAACCCAAACACTTCTCATTTCCAATACTAAAATCGCGAAAATATCGGGAAAAAGGATATTTTCCGTGGAATTTGTATAGCCCCCCTAACCACAAAAATCATTTCATTCCATGCAATGCCTTCTTAAAGTGCTCCTCAAAAACACCTACTAGAATCCTTTCATTGAAGGGCTCAAAGAAATCTTCCATTGAAAAAAGTCTGGAAGCACTTCCAGTGAAGACTTAGAAAAGCATTCCTCCCAACGACATGCATATGTTAAAAGAATGCCTTCTGGGTATAAAGTGGAAGGGATGGAATTCGAGACTTTCCCTTTCGCTTTACCTTCTTTTAGAAACACTTTTTTTGCTGGGATGTTGAGAACTTAAACGCTTTTTTGCCGAAAAAATATCTTATATTCAAAAAGTCAGTGTAATAGATGCTGAATACGTTTAGAAAAAAGTCAGTTTGTCAGCGTGTTTATTTAATAGAAATAACGCACAGAAAGTAAAATAATAGTAAAAGCCGAAAAGGTCTTGAAAAATTTAACTCTTGCTCAAAGAGTTAGAACAGAATCTTGAATGTTCAAAAAGGGGTTTTAGCCAAATTAATACAGCTGAAAAAGCTGATCTTAATATGATTGCAAATAATAACGTATAAGCAGATTTTATAGCAATTTCCGGGACATAGCATTTTAGTTCCAACAACAACAACAATATTAAAAATCAAAACCAACGAGTATAAATTATACCAAGAGATTGCTTCATCCAGCGTTCCAACTTATTTCCAGACTATCAGCCATCCACCGACAGAAAAACCAAAACAATGACAACCAACGAGTTTTTGTACTCGTTATTGACGCATTGCTGTGAGTAAGAAGAAGTAAACATGAAAATGAATACGACAAGTAACGAAAGGAGAAGAAAACAATATTATAAGTATGTATGTGAATGAAAATGTAACTTCTATTTGCCACAACTTTTACAGCTTATTTTTTTGTGTTAATTTTTGGGATCTTCTTGTGTTTGACGAATTGATGTTGTTTCTAGCTGGACATTGTTGTTGCGATTTTATTCTAGCTAGATTTTGGTTGCATCTGCAAATAATAATTTTTTCATTAGCCGAATAAAAAGACGGAATTCAGATTCGGCTAAAGAAATAATTATTCTTTAATAAGGAGTTGCAAATATGTTTTTTTTTTTTCATGAAGAGAAGAAAATTGCTTGTTACCCATTTGCTTTAATGTTGTTGAAATGGTTTTTATGTAGGTATTTTATTAAAAGATACCAAAGTTACAAGCAGTCATGATTTTATTTTAAGAAATTTATTTAAGAAAATGATTTTATTTTTAATTAAAATGTCAATTTTACGACAAAACCATTGATCGTAGATGTATGCATATATATATATATATATATAGTATAGAATAGTATAGATATATATTAATATTATATTTATTATTATATACACATATACTTATAATTTTATTAGTATTCTTATTAGGTTATCTTAAACCACCAACAAAAATATACCTATCTGCCCAATCAGAAAACCCTGCAAGCGTAATCAAAAGTATATTTTGATTCAATTGGAAAATATTTAAGAATTCCATTTCGTTATATTAAGATATTTATTTCAGATAGATTTTATGTTGAAATGTATATAACTAATCCGAGTAAAACAATTTCATTTAGAACATTTTATTTTTTTATATATTTTTATATTCTTTGTTTATCACGTAATTAAAATGCAATGATAAAATTTTTAACATTTATTAGAATAATTTTGTACAAATGTAATATTGTGACGAAATTTGTTGTGAGCATTTTTATCATGCATTTCTTAATTGGTTGGTTTTAAGCATTTTAAACATTTTAAAAATAAACAGTTTTAAACATAATATATATATACAGTTTTAAACATTCATAATATATATGAATTATTTCATATATATTACTTTTGAGTAAAATTTCATGTGAGTATAATTTATATAATTGTATAATAGCATATATTGAAACGATGTTATTTTTTTTATTAAATATTTACAAGTTATTAGTTTATTTTATGAAGTTTAAGGTATTTATTTAATACAATATGTGACTATTGTCTTCTGTACATGCTTTTATTGGGTAAATTTTGATGACCTTTTTTTGGTTTTTAAAGCATTATTAAAGCACAAGAGGTTTACATATTTTAATGTTTTTGTTCAATGTAAAAAGTGAACATTTCTGTATTTTATTACTATGTTTAGAGGTCAGTTATATGTAAATGCAGACGTATTAACCTCGTATATGATTATTGCCATTTTTTTAAAAGTTTGAAGACTCGTTGTCTCTTGGTATAATTTATACTCGTTGTAAGATTCTTGAAAAAAAATCAAATTCCAGAAAATTTTTTTCTGAATATGCAGTCTTGTGTATATATGTATTAGAAACAATTTGGTGTATAAATCGTCCTTGTAGGATGTATGGTTTGGGAGTTATGAATCGTCCTTAACTGATATGTAGTTTTTATTTTAGACATTAAATAAAAAAATAAAAATTGACAAAAAAGGGCAAATGAAATTAACATGAAATCTAATTTTTAAAGTTATTTTAAGGATACAGTCTTGTGGGCAGTAGCTTAAGGAACATTTTGATGCATAAATCGTCCTTTTATGATGTATGGTTTAGAAGTTATGGCTAAAAAATCAAAAAAATCGCAAAAAACCACGTCAAAAACTATGATTCATGTAAAAAAATTTTAACTAAGATTCTTGAAAAAAAAATCAAATTCCAGAAAACTTTTTTCTGAATATGCAGTCTTGTGTATATATGTATTAGAAACAATTTGGTGTATAAATCGTCCTTGTAGGATGTATGGTTTGGGAGTTATGACGGAAAAAGCACATGTTTTTGGCCAGCTTCCACTCCAAAAAGTGTTCTACAACTCCTAAACTACAAGAGATAGAGCAAAATGCATTTGGACAAAGAAGAAACCCTACTTAAGGACGAGGACCTGGTGCTCATTTTAATGCATGAATCGTCCTTATCTGATATGTAGTTTTTATTTTAGAAAATAAATAAAAAAAATAAAAATTGACAAAAAAGGGCACATGAAATTAACATGAAATCTAATTTTTAAAATTATTTTAAGGATACAGTCTTGTGGGCAGTAGCTTAACGAACATTTTGATGCATAAATCGTCCTTTTATGATGTATGGTTTAGAAGTTATGGCTAAAAAATCAAAATAATCGCAAAAAACCACGTCAAAAACTATGATTCATGTAAAAAATTTTAACTAAGATTCTTGAAAAAATCAAATTCCAGAAAACTTTTTTCTGAATATGCAGTCTTGTGTATATATGTATTAGAAACAATTTGGTTTATAAATCGTCCTTGTAGGATGTATGGTTTGGGAGTTATGACGGAAAAAGCACATGTTTTTGGCCAGCTTCCACTCCAAAAAGTGTTCTACAACTCCTAAACTACAAGAGATAGAGCAAAATGCATTTGGACCTGGTGCTCATTTTAATGCATGAATCGTCCTTATCTGATATGTAGTTTTTATTTTAGAAAATAAATAAAAAAAATAAAAATTGACAAAAAAGGGCACATGAAATTAACATGAAATCTAATTTTTAAAATTATTTTAAGGATACAGTCTTGTGGACAGTAGCTTAAGGAACATTTTGATGCATAAATTGTCCTTTTATGATGTATGGTTTAGAAGTTATGGCTAAAAAATCAAAAAAATCGCAAAAAACCACGTCAAAAACTATGATTCATGTAAAAAATTTTAACTAAGATTCTTGAAAAAAAATCAAATTCCAGAAAACTTTTTTCTGAATATGCAGTCTTGTGTATATATGTATTAGAAACAATTTGGTTTATAAATCGTCCTTGTAGGATGTATGGTTTGGGAGTTATGACGGAAAAAGCACATGTTTTTGGCCAGCTTCCACTCCAAAAAGTGTTCTACAACTCCTAAACTACAAGAGATAGAGCAAAATGCATTTGGACAAAGAAGTAACCCTACTAAAGAACGAGGACCTGGTGCTCATTTTAATGCATGAATCGTCCTTATCTGATATGTAGTTTTTATTTTAGAAAATAAATAAAAAAAATAAAAATTGACAAAAAAGGGCACATGAAATTAACATGAAATCTAATTTTTAAAATTATTTTAAGGATACAGTCTTGTGAACAGTAGCTTAACGAACATTTTGATGCATAAATCGTCCTTTTATGATGTATGGTTTAGAAGTTATGGCTAAAAAATCAAAATAATCGCAAAAAACCACGTCAAAAACTATGATTTATGTAAAAAATTTTAACTAAGATTCTTGAAAAAATCAAATTCCAGAAAACTTTTTTCTGAATATGCAGTCTTGTGTATATATGTATTAGAAACAATTTGGTGTATAAATCGTCCTTGTAGGATGTATGGTTTGGGAGTTATGACGGAAAAAGCACATGTTTTTGGCCAGCTTCCACTCCAAAAAGTGTTCTACAACTCCTAAACTACAAGAGATAGAGCAAAATGCATTTGGACCTGGTGCTCATTTTAATGCATGAATCGTCCTTATCTGATATGTAGTTTTTATTTTAGAAAATAAATAAAAAAAATAAAAATTGACAAAAAAGGGCACATGAAATTAACATGAAATTTAATTTTTAAAATTATTTTAAGGATACAGTCTTGTGGGCAGTAGCTTAAGGAACATTTTGATGCATAAATCGTCCTTTTATGATGTATGGTTTAGAAGTTATGGCTAAAAAATCAAAAAAATCGCAAAAAACCACGTCAAAAACTATGATTCATGTAAAAAATTTTAACTAAGATTCTTAAAAAAAATCAAATTCCAGAAAACTTTTTTCTGAATATGCAGTCTTGTGTATATATGTATTAGAAACAATTTGGTGTATAAATCGTCCTTGTAAGATGTATGGTTTGGGAGTTATGACGGAAAAAGCACATGTTTTTGGCCAGCTACCACTCCAAAAAGTGTTCTAAAACTCCTAAACTACAAGAGATAGAGCAAACGGCATTTGGGCAAAGGAGTATCCGTTCTTAAGGACGAGGACCTGGTGCTCATTTTAATGCATGAATCGTCCTTATCTGATATGTAGTTTTTATTTTAGAAAATAAATAAAAAAAATAAAAATTGACAAAAAAGGGCACATGAAATTAACATGAAATCTAATTTTTAAAATTATTTTAAGGATACAGTCTTGTGGGCAGTAGCTTAAGGAACATTTTAATGCATAAATCGTCCTTTTATGATGTATGGTTTAGAAGTTATGGCTAAAAAATCAAAATAATCGCAAAAAACCACGTCAAAAACTATGATTCATGTAAAAAATTTTAACTAAGATTCTTGAAAAAAATCAAATTCCAGAAAACTTTTTTCTGAATATGCAGTCTTGTGTATATATGTATTAGAAACAATTTGGTTTATAAATCGTCCTTGTAGGATGTATGGTTTGGGAGTTATGACGGAAAAAGCACATGTTTTTGGCCAGCTACCACTCCAAAAAGTGTTCTACAACTCCTAAACTACAAGAGATAGAGCAAACGGCATTTGGACAAAGGAGTATCCCTTCTTGGCCAGCTTCTTAAGGACGAGGACCTGGTGCTCATTTTAATGCATGAATCGTCCTTATCTGATATGTAGTTTTTATTTTAGAAAATAAATAAAAAAAATAAAAATTGACAAAAAAGGGCACATGAAATTAACATGAAATCTAATTTTTAAAATTATTTTAAGGATACAGTCTTGTGGGCAGTAGCTTAAGGAACATTTTGATGCATAAATCGTCCTTTTATGATGTATGGTTTAGAAGTTATGGCTAAAAAATCAAAAAAATCGCAAAAAACCACGTCAAAAACTATGATTCATGTAAAAAATTTTAACTAAGATTCTTGAAAAAAAATCAATTCCAGAAAACTTTTTTCTGAATATGCAGTCTTGTGTATATATGTATTAGAAACTTTTTTCTGAATATGCAGTCTTGTGTATATATGTATTAGAAACAATTTGGTGTATAAAACGTGTGTATATATGTATTAGAAACAATTTGGTTTATAAATCGTCCTTGCAAGATGTATGGTTTGGGAGTTATGACGGAAAAAGCACATGTTTTTGGCCAGCTTCCACTCCAAAAAGTGTTCTACAACTCCTAAACTACAAGAGATAGAGCAAACGGCATTTGGACAAAGGAGTATCCCTTCTTAAGGACGAGGACCTGGTGCTCATTTTAATGCATGAATCGTCCTTATCTGATATGTAGTTTTTATTTTAGAAAATAAATAAAAAAAATAAAAATTGACAAAAAAGGACACATCAAATTAACATGAAATCTAATTATTTTAAGGATACAGTCTTGTGGGCAGTAGCTTAAGGAACATTTTGATGCATAAATCGTCCTTTTATGATGTATGGTTTAGAAGTTATGGCTAAAAAATCAAAAAAATCGCAAAAAACCACGTCAAAAACTATGATTCATGTAAAAAAATTTAACTAAGATTCTTGAAAAAAATCAAATTCCAGAAAACTTTTTTCTGAATATGCAGTCTTGTGTATATATGTATTAGGAACAATTTGGTTTATAAATCGTCCTTGTAGGATGTATGGTTTGGGAGTTATGACGGAAAAAGCACATGTTTTTGGCCAGCTTCCACTCCAAAAAGTGTTCTACAACTCCTAAACTACAAGAGATAGAGCAAACGGCATTTGGACAAAGGAGTATCCCTTCTTAAGGACGAGGACCTGGTGCTCATTTTAATGCATGAATCGTCCTTATCTGATATGTAGTTTTTATTTTAGAAAATAAATAAAAAAAATAAAAATTGACAAAAAAGGGCACATGAAATTAACATGAAATTTAATTTTTAAAATTATTTTAAGGATACAGTCTTGTGGGCAGTAGCTTAAGGAACATTTTGATGCCCAAATCGTCCTTTTACGATGTATGGTTTAGAAGTTCTGGCTAAAAAATAAAAAAAAATCGCAAAAAACCACGTCAAAAACTATGATTCATGTAAAAAATTTTAACTAAGATTCTTGAAAAAAAATCAAATTCCAGAAAACTTTTTTCTGAATATGCAGTCTTGTGTATATATGTATTAGAAACAATTTGGTTTATAAATCGTCCTTGTAGGATGTATGGTTTGGGAGTTATGACGGAAAAAGCACATGTTTTTGGCCAGCTTCCACTCCAAAAAGTGTTCTACAACTCCTAAACTACAAGAGATAGAGCAAAATGCATTTGGACAAAGAAGTAACCCTACTAAAAAACGAGGACCTGGTGCTCATTTTAATGCATGAATCGTCCTTATCTGATATGTAGTTTTTATTTTAGAAAATAAATAAAAAAAATAAAAATTGACAAAAAAGGGCACATGAAATTAACATGAAATCTAATTTTTAAAATTATTTTAAGGATACAGTCTTGTGAACAGTAGCTTAACGAACATTTTGATGCATAAATCGTCCTTTTATGATGTATGGTTTAGAAGTTATGGCTAAAAAATCAAAATAATCGCAAAAAACCACGTCAAAAACTATGATTTATGTAAAAAATTTTAACTAAGATTCTTGAAAAAATCAAATTCCAGAAAACTTTTTTCTGAATATGCAGTCTTGTGTATATATGTATTAGAAACAATTTGGTGTATAAATCGTCCTTGTAGGATGTATGGTTTGGGAGTTATGACGGAAAAAGCACATGTTTTTGGCCAGCTTCCACTCCAAAAAGTGTTCTACAACTCCTAAACTACAAGAGATAGAGCAAAATGCATTTGGACCTGGTGCTCATTTTAATGCATGAATCGTCCTTATCTGATATGTAGTTTTTATTTTAGAAAATAAATAAAAAAAATAAAAATTGACAAAAAAGGGCACATGAAATTAACATGAAATTTAATTTTTAAAATTATTTTAAGGATACAGTCTTGTGGGCAGTAGCTTAAGGAACATTTTAATGCATAAATCGTCCTTTTATGATGTATGGTTTAGAAGTTATGGCTAAAAAATCAAAATAATCGCAAAAAACCACGTCAAAAACTATGATTCATGTAAAAAATTTTAACTAAGATTCTTGAAAAAAATCAAATTCCAGAAAACTTTTTTCTGAATATGCAGTCTTGTGTATATATGTATTAGAAACAATTTGGTTTATAAATCGTCCTTGTAGGATGTATGGTTTGGGAGTTATGACGGAAAAAGCACATGTTTTTGGCCAGCTACCACTCCAAAAAGTGTTCTACAACTCCTAAACTACAAGAGATAGAGCAAACGGCATTTGGACAAAGGAGTATCCCTTCTTGGCCAGCTTCTTAAGGACGAGGACCTGGTGCTCATTTTAATGCATGAATCGTCCTTATCTGATATGTAGTTTTTATTTTAGAAAATAAATAAAAAAAATAAAAATTGACAAAAAAGGGCACATGAAATTAATATGAAATCTAATTTTTAAAATTATTTTAAGGATACAGTCTTGTGGGCAGTAGCTTAAGGAACATTTTGATGCATAAATCGTCCTTTTATGATGTATGGTTTAGAAGTTATGGCTAAAAAATCAAAAAAATCGCAAAAAACCACGTCAAAAACTATGATTCATGTAAAAAATTTTAACTAAGATTCTTGAAAAAAAATCAATTCCAGAAAACTTTTTTCTGAATATGCAGTCTTGTGTATATATGTATTAGAAACTTTTTTCTGAATATGCAGTCTTGTGTATATATGTATTAGAAACAATTTGGTGTATAAAACGTGTGTATATATGTATTAGAAACAATTTGGTTTATAAATCGTCCTTGCAAGATGTATGGTTTGGGAGTTATGACGGAAAAAGCACATGTTTTTGGCCAGCTTCCACTCCAAAAAGTGTTCTACAACTCCTAAACTACAAGAGATAGAGCAAACGGCATTTGGACAAAGGAGTATCCCTTCTTAAGGACGAGGACCTGGTGCTCATTTTAATGCATGAATCGTCCTTATCTGATATGTAGTTTTTATTTTAGAAAATAAATAAAAAAAATAAAAATTGACAAAAAAGGGCACATGAAATTAACATGAAATTTAATTTTTAAAATTATTTTAAGGATACAGTCTTGTGGGCAGTAGCTTAAGGAACATTTTGATGCCCAAATCGTCCTTTTATGATGTATGGTTTAGAAGTTATGGCTAAAAAATCAAAAAAATCGCAAAAAACCACGTCAAAAACTATGATTCATGTAAAAAATTTTAACTAAGATTCTTAAAAAAAATCAAATTCCAGAAAACTTTTTTCTGAATATGCAGTCTTGTGTATATATGTATTAGAAACAATTTGGTGTATAAATCGTCCTTGTAAGATGTATGGTTTGGGAGTTATGACGGAAAAAGCACATGTTTTTGGCCAGCTACCACTCCAAAAAGTGTTCTAAAACTCCTAAACTACAAGAGATAGAGCAAACGGCATTTGGACAAAGGAGTATCCGTTCTTAAGGACGAGGACCTGGTGCTCATTTTAATGCATGAATCGTCCTTATCTGATATGTAGTTTTTATTTTAGAAAATAAATAAAAAAAATAAAAATTGACAAAAAAGGGCACATGAAATTAACATGAACAGAAAACTTTTTTCTGAATATGCAGTCTTGTGTATATATGTATTAGGAACAATTTGGTTTATAAATCGTCCTTGTAGGATGTATGGTTTGGGAGTTATGACGGAAAAAGCACATGTTTTTGGCCAGCTTCCACTCCAAAAAGTGTTCTACAACTCCTAAACTACAAGAGATAGAGCAAACGGCATTTGGACAAAGGAGTATCCCTTCTTAAGGACGAGGACCTGGTGCTCATTTTAATGCATGAATCGTCCTTATCTGATATGTAGTTTTTATTTTAGAAAATAAATAAAAAAAATAAAAATTGACAAAAAAGGGCACATGAAATTAACATGAAATCTAATTTTTAAAATTATTTTAAGGATACAGTCTTGTGGGCAGTAGCTTAAGGAACATTTTGATGCATAAATCGTCCTTTTATGATGTATGGTTTAGAAGTTATGGCTAAAAAAATCAAAAAAATCGCAAAAAACCACGTCAAAAACTATGATTCATGTAAAAAATTTTAACTAAGATTCTTGAAAAAAATCAAATTCCAGAAAACTTTTTCCTGAATATGCAGTCTTGTGTATATATGTATTAGAAACAATTTGGTTTATAAATCGTCCTTGTAGGATGTATGGTTTGGGAGTTATGACGGAAAAAGCACATGTTTTTGGCCAGCTTCCACTCCAAAAAGTGTTCTACAACTCCTAAACTACAAGAGATAGAGCAAACGGCATTTGGACAAAGGAGTATCCCTTCTTAAGGACGAGGATCTGGTGCTCATTTTAATGCATGAATCGTCCTTATCTGATATGTAGTTTTTATTTTAGAAAATAAATAAAAAAAATAAAAATTGACAAAAAAGGGCACATGAAATTAACATGAAATCTTATTTTTAAAATTATTTTAAGGATACAGTCTTGTGGGCAGTAGCTTAACGAACATTTTGATGCATAAATCGTCCTTTTATGATGTATGGTTTAGAAGTTATGGCTAAAAAATCAAAATAATCGCAAAAAACCACGTCAAAAACTATGATTCATGTAAAAAATTTTAACTAAGATTCTTGAAAAAAATCAAATTCCAGAAAACTTTTTTCTGAATATGCAGTCTTGTGTATATATGTATTAGAAACAATTTGGTGTATAAATCGTCCTTGTAAGATGTATGGTTTGGGAGTTATGACGGAAAAAGCACATGTTTTTGGCCAGCTACCACTCCAAAAAGTGTTCTAAAACTGCTAAACTACAAGAGATAGAGCAAACGGCATTTGGACAAAGGAGTATCCGTTCTTAAGGACGAGGACCTGGTGCTCATTTTAATGCATGAATCGTCCTTATCTGATATGTAGTTTTTATTTTAGAAAATAAATAAAAAAAATAAAAATTGACATAAAAGGGCACATGAAATTAACATGAAATCTAATTTTTAAAATTATTTAAAGGATACAGTATTGTGACCAGTATCTTAACGAACATTTTGATGCATAAATCGTCCTTTTATGATGTATGGTTTAGAAGTTATGGCTAAAAAATCAAAATAATCGCAAAAAACCACCTCAAAAACTATGATTCATGTAAAAAATTTTAACTAAGATTCTTAAAAAAAATCAAATTCCAGAAAACTTTTTTCTGAATATGCAGTCTTGTGTATATATGTATTAGAAACAATTTGGTGTATAAATCGTCCTTGTAAGATGTATGGTTTGGGAGTTATGACGGAAAAAGCACATGTTTTTGGCCAGCTTCCACTCCAAAAAGTGTTCTACAACTCCTAAACTACAAGAGATAGAGCAAACGACATTTGGACAAAGGAGTATCCCTTCTTAAGGACGAGGACCTGGTGCTCATTTTAATTCATGAATCGTCCTTATCTGATATGTAGTTTTTATTTTAGAAAATAAATAAAAAAAATAAAAATTGACAAAAAAGGGCACATGAAATTAACATGAAATCTAATTTTTAAAATTATTTTAAGGATACAGTCTTGTGGGCAGTAGCTTAAGGAACATTTTGATGCATAAATCGTCCTTTTACGATGTATGGTTTAGAAGTTATGGCTAAAAAATCAAAAAAATCGCAAAAAACCACGTCAAAAACTATGATTCATGTAAAAAATTTTAACTAAGATTCTCTAAAAGATTCTAAGATTCTAAAAAAAAATCAAATTCCAGAAAACTTTTTTCTGAATATGCAGTCTTGTGTATATATGTATTAGAAACAATTTGGTGTATAAATCGTCCTTGTAAGATGTATGGTTTGGGAGTTATGACGGAAAAAGCACATGTTTTTGGCCAGCTACCACTCCAAAAAGTGTTCTAAAACTCCTAAACTACAAGAGATAGAGCAAACGGCATTTGGACAAAGGAGTATCCGTTCTTAAGGACGAGGACCTGGTGCTCATTTTAATGCATGAATCGTCCTTATCTGATATGTAGTTTTTATTTTAGAAAATAAATAAAAAAAATAAAAATTGACAAAAAAGGGCACATGAAATTAACATGAAATCTAATTTTTAAAATTATTTTAAGGATACAGTCTTGTGGGCAGTAGCTTAACGAACATTTTGATGCATAAATCGTCCTTTTATGATGTATGGTTTAGAAGTTATGGCTAAAAAATCAAAAAAATCGCAAAAAACCACGTCAAAAACTATGATTCACGTAAAAAATTTTAACTAAGATTCTTGAATAAAATCAAATTCCAGAAAACTTTTTTCTGAATATGCAGTCTTGTGTATATATGTATTAGAAACAATTTGGTTTATAAATCGTCCTTGTAGGATGTATGGTTTGGGAGTTATGACGGAAAAAGCACATGTTTTTGGCCAGCTTCCACTCCAAAAAGTGTTCTACAACTCCTAAACTACAAGAGATAGAGCAAACGGCATTTGGACAAAGGAGTATCCCTTCTTAAGGACGAGGACCTGGTGCTCATTTTAATGCATGAATCGTCCTTATCTGATATGTAGTTTTTATTTTAGAAAATAAATAAAAAAAATAAAAATTGACAAAAAAGGGCACATGAAATTAACATGAAATCTAATTTTTAAAATTATTTTAAGGATACAGTCTTGTGGGCAGTAGCTTAACGAACATTTTGATGCAAAAATCGTCCTTTTACGATGTATGGTTTAGAAGTTATGGCTAAAAAATCAAAAAAATCGCAAAAAACCACGTCAAAAACTATGATTCATGTAAAAAATTTTAACTAAGATTCTTAAAAAAAATCAAATTCCAGAAAACTTTTTTCTGAATATGCAGTCTTGTGTATATATGTATTAGAAACAATTTGGTGTATAAATCGTCCTTGTAAGATGTATGGTTTGGGAGTTATGACGGAAAAAGCACATGTTTTTGGCCAGCTACCACTCCAAAAAGTGTTCTAAAACTCCTAAACTACAAGAGATAGAGCAAACGGCATTTGGACAAAGGAGTATCCGTTCTTAAGGACGAGGACCTGGTGCTCATTTTAATGCATGAATCGTCCTTATCTGATATGTAGTTTTTATTTTAGAAAATAAATAAAAAAAATAAAAATTGACAAAAAAGGGCACATGAAATTAACATGAAATTTAATTTTTAAAATTATTTAAAGGATACAGTCTTGTGGGCAGTAGCTTAAGGAACATTTTGATGCATAAATCGTCCTTTTATGATGTATGGTTTAGAAGTTATGGCTAAAAAATAAAAAAAATCGCAAAAAACCACGTCAAAAACTATGATTCATGTAAAAAATTTTAACTAAGATTCTTAAAAAAAATCAAATTCCAGAAAACTTTTTTCTGAATATGCAGTCTTGTGTATATATGTATTAGAAACAATTTGGTGTATAAATCGTCCTTGTAGGATGTATGGTTTGGGAGTTATGACGGAAAAAGCACATGTTTTTGGCCAGCTACCACTCCAAAAAGTGTTCTAAAACTCCTAAACTACAAGAGATAGAGCAAACGGCATTTGGACAAAGGAGTATCCGTTCTTAAGGACGAGGACCTGGTGCTCATTTTAATGCATGAATCGTCCTTATCTGATATGTAGTTTTTATTTTAGAAAATAAATAAAAAAAATAAAAATTGACAAAAAAGGGCACATGAAATTAACATGAAATTTAATTTTTAAAATTATTTAAAGGATACAGTCTTGTGGGCAGTAGCTTAAGGAACATTTTGATGCATAAATCGTCCTTTTATGATGTATGGTTTAGAAGTTATGGCTAAAAAATCAAAAAAATCGCAAAAAACCACGTCAAAAACTATGATTCATGTAAAAAATTTTAACTAAGATTCTTGAAAAAAATCAAATTCCAGAAAACTTTTTTCTGAATATGCAGTCTTGTGTATATATATATTAGAAACAATTTGGTTTATAAATCGTCCTTGTAGGATGTATGGTTTGGGAGTTATGACGGAAAAAGCACATGTTTTTGGCCAGCTTCCACTCCAAAAAGTGTTCTACAACTCCTAAACTAAAAGAGATAGAGCAAACGGCATTTGGACAAAAGAGTATCCGTTCTTAAGGACGAGGACCTGGTGCTCATTTTAATGCATGAATCGTCCTTATCTGATATGTAGTTTTTATTTTAGAAAATAAATAAAAAAAATAAAAATTGACAAAAAAGGGCACATGAAATTAACATGAAATCTAATTTTTAAAATTATTTTAAGGATACAGTCTTGTGCGCAGTAGCTTAAGGAACATTTTGATGCATAAATCGTCCTTTTATGATGTATGGTTTAGAAGTTATGGCTAAAAAATCAAAATAATCGCAAAAAACCACGTCAAAAACTATGATTCATGTAAAAAATTTTAACTAAGATTCTTGAAAAAAATCAAATTCCAGAAAACTTTTTTCTGAATATGCAGTCTTGTGTATATATGTATTAGAAACAATTTGGTGTATAAATCGTCCTTGTAAGATGTATGGTTTGGGAGTTATGACGGAAAAAGCACATGTTTTTGGCCAGCTACCACTCCAAAAAGTGTTCTACAACTCCTAAACTACAAGAGATAGAGCAAACGGCATTTGGACAAAGGAGTATCCGTTCTTAAGGACGAGGACCTGGTGCTCATTTTAATGCATGAATCGTCCTTATCTGATATGTAGTTTTTATTTTAGAAAATAAATAAAAAAAATAAAAATTGACAAAAAAGGGCACATGAAATTAACATGAAATTTAATTTTTAAAATTATTTTAAGGATACAGTCTTGTGAACAGTAGCTTAAGGAACATTTTGATGCATAAATCGTCCTTTTACGATGTATGGTTTAGAAGTTATGGCTAAAAAATCAAAAAAATCGCAAAAAACCACGTCAAAAACTATGATTCATGTAAAAAATTTTAACTAAGATTCTTAAAAACAAACCAAATTCCAGAAAACTTTTTTCTGAATATTCAGTCTTGTGTATATATGTATTAGAAACAATTTGGTGTATAAATCGTCCTTGTAAGATGTATGGTTTGGGAGTTATGACGGAAAAAGCACATGTTTTTGGCCAGCTACCACTCCAAAAAGTGTTCTAAAACTCCTAAACTACAAGAGATAGAGCAAACGGCATTTGGACAAAGGAGTATCCCTTCTTAAGGACGAGGACCTGGTGCTCATTTTAATGCATGAATCGTCCTTATCTGATATGTAGTTTTTATTTTAGAAAATAAATAAAAAAAATAAAAATTGACAAAAAAGGGCACATGAAATTAACATGAAATTTAATTTTTAAAATTATTTTAAGGATACAGTCTTGTGGGCAGTAGCTTAAGAAACATTTTGATGCATAAATCGTCCTTTTATGATGTATGGTTTAGAAGTTATGGCTAAAAAATCAAAAAAATCGCAAAAAACCACGTCAAAAACTATGATTCATGTAAAAAATTGTAACTAAGATTCTTGAAAAAAATCAAATTCCAGAAAACTTTTTTCTGAATATGCAGTCTTGTGTATATATATATTAGAAACAATTTGGTTTATAAATCGTCCTTGTAGGATGTATGGTTTGGGAGTTATGACGGAAAAAGCACATGTTTTTGGCCAGCTTCCACTCCAAAAAGTGTTCTACAACTCCTAAACTAAAAGAGATAGAGCAAACGGCATTTGGACAAAGGAGTATCCGTTCTTAAGGACGAGGACCTGGTGCTCATTTTAATGCATGAATCGTCCTTATCTGATATGTAGTTTTTATTTTAGAAAATAAATAAAAAAAATAAAAATTGACAAAAAAGGGCACATGAAATTAACATGAAATCTAATTTTTAAAATTATTTTAAGGATACAGTCTTGTGGGCAGTAGCTTAACAAACATTTTGATGCATAAATCGTCCTTTTACGATGTATGGTTTAGAAGTTATGGCTAAAAAATCAAAAAAATCGCAAAAAACCACGTCAAAAACTATGATTCATGTAAAAAATTTTAACTAAGATTCTTAAAAAAAATCAAATTCCAGAAAACTTTTTTCTGAATATGCAGTCTTGTGTATATATGTATTAGAAACAATTTGGTGTATAAATCGTCCTTGTAAGATGTATGGTTTGGGAGTTATGACGGAAAAAGCACATGTTTTTGGCCAGCTACCACTCCAAAAAGTGTTCTAAAACTCCTAAACTACAAGAGATAGAGCAAACGGCATTTGGACAAAGGAGTATCCGTTCTTAAGGACGAGGACCTGGTGCTCATTTTAATGCATGAATCGTCCTTATCTGATATGTAGTTTTTATTTTAGAAAATAAATTAAAAAAATAAAAATTGACAAAAAAGGGCACATGAAATTAACATGAAATCCAATTTTTAAAATTATTTTAAGGATACAGTCTTGTGGGCAGTAGCTTAACGAACATTTTGATGCATAAATCGTCCTTTTACGATGTATGGTTTAGAAGTTATGGCTAAAAAATCAAAAAAATCGCAAAAAACCACGTCAAAAACTATGATTCATGTAAAAAATTTTAACTAAGATTCTTAAAAAAAATCAAATTCCAGAAAACTTTTTTCTGAATATGCAGTCTTGTGTATATATGTATTAGAAACAATTTGGTTTATAAATCGTCCTTGTAGGATGTATGGTTTGGGAGTTATGACGGAAAAAGCACATGTTTTTGGCCAGCTTCCACTCCAAAAAGTGTTCTACAACTCCTAAACTACAAGAGATAGAGCAAACGGCATTTGGACAAAGGAGTATCCCTTCTTAAGGACGAGGACCTGGTGCTCATTTTAATGCCTGAATCGTCCTTATCTGATATGTAGTTTTTATTTTAGAAAATAAATAAAAAAAATAAAAATTGACAAAAAAGGGCACATGAAATTAATATGAAATCTAATTTTTAAAATTATTTTAAGGATATAGTCTTGTGGGCAGTAGCTTAACGAACATTTTGATGCATAAATCGTCCTTTTACGATGTATGGTTTAGAAGTTATGGCTAAAAAATCAAAAAAATCGCAAAAAACCACGTCAAAAACTATGATTCATGTAAAAAATTTTAACTAAGATTCTTAAAAAAAATCAAATTCCAGAAAACTTTTTTCTGAATATGCAGTCTTGTGTATATATGTATTAGAAACAATTTGGTGTATAAATCGTCCTTGTAAGATGTATGGTTTGGGAGTTATGACGGAAAAAGCACATGTTTTTGGCCAGCTACCACTCCAAAAAGTGTTCTAAAACTCCTAAACTACAAGAGATAGAGCAAACGGCATTTGGACAAAGGAGTATCCGTTCTTAAGGACGAGGACCTGGTGCTCATTTTAATGCATGAATCGTCCTTATCTGATATGTAGTTTTTATTTTAGAAAATAAATAAAAAAAATAAAAATTGACAAAAAAGGGCACATGAAATTAACATGAAATTTAATTTTTAAAATTATTTAAAGGATACAGTCTTGTGGGCAGTAGCTTAAGGAACATTTTGATGCATAAATCGTCCTTTTATGATGTATGGTTTAGAAGTTATGGCTAAAAAATCAAAAAAATCGCAAAAAACCACGTCAAAAACTATGATTCATGTAAAAAATTTTAACTAAGATTCTTGAAAAAAATCAAATTCCAGAAAACTTTTTTCTGAATATGCAGTCTTGTGTATATATATATTAGAAACAATTTGGTTTATAAATCGTCCTTGTAGGATGTATGGTTTGGGAGTTATGACGGAAAAAGCACATGTTTTTGGCCAGCTTCCACTCCAAAAAGTGTTCTACAACTCCTAAACTAAAAGAGATAGAGCAAACGGCATTTGGACAAAAGAGTATCCGTTCTTAAGGACGAGGACCTGGTGCTCATTTTAATGCATGAATCGTCCTTATCTGATATGTAGTTTTTATTTTAGAAAATAAATAAAAAAAATAAAAATTGACAAAAAAGGGCACATGAAATTAACATGAAATCTAATTTTTAAAATTATTTTAAGGATACAGTCTTGTGCGCAGTAGCTTAAGGAACATTTTGATGCATAAATCGTCCTTTTATGATGTATGGTTTAGAAGTTATGGCTAAAAAATCAAAATAATCGCAAAAAACCACGTCAAAAACTATGATTCATGTAAAAAATTTTAACTAAGATTCTTGAAAAAAATCAAATTCCAGAAAACTTTTTTCTGAATATGCAGTCTTGTGTATATATGTATTAGAAACAATTTGGTGTATAAATCGTCCTTGTAAGATGTATGGTTTGGGAGTTATGACGGAAAAAGCACATGTTTTTGGCCAGCTACCACTCCAAAAAGTGTTCTACAACTCCTAAACTACAAGAGATAGAGCAAACGGCATTTGGACAAAGGAGTATCCGTTCTTAAGGACGAGGACCTGGTGCTCATTTTAATGCATGAATCGTCCTTATCTGATATGTAGTTTTTATTTTAGAAAATAAATAAAAAAAATAAAAATTGACAAAAAAGGGCACATGAAATTAACATGAAATTTAATTTTTAAAATTATTTTAAGGATACAGTCTTGTGAACAGTAGCTTAAGGAACATTTTGATGCATAAATCGTCCTTTTACGATGTATGGTTTAGAAGTTATGGCTAAAAAATCAAAAAAATCGCAAAAAACCACGTCAAAAACTATGATTCATGTAAAAAATTTTAACTAAGATTCTTAAAAACAAACCAAATTCCAGAAAACTTTTTTCTGAATATTCAGTCTTGTGTATATATGTATTAGAAACAATTTGGTGTATAAATCGTCCTTGTAAGATGTATGGTTTGGGAGTTATGACGGAAAAAGCACATGTTTTTGGCCAGCTACCACTCCAAAAAGTGTTCTAAAACTCCTAAACTACAAGAGATAGAGCAAACGGCATTTGGACAAAGGAGTATCCCTTCTTAAGGACGAGGACCTGGTGCTCATTTTAATGCATGAATCGTCCTTATCTGATATGTAGTTTTTATTTTAGAAAATAAATAAAAAAAATAAAAATTGACAAAAAAGGGCACATGAAATTAACATGAAATTTAATTTTTAAAATTATTTTAAGGATACAGTCTTGTGGGCAGTAGCTTAAGAAACATTTTGATGCATAAATCGTCCTTTTATGATGTATGGTTTAGAAGTTATGGCTAAAAAATCAAAAAAATCGCAAAAAACCACGTCAAAAACTATGATTCATGTAAAAAATTGTAACTAAGATTCTTGAAAAAAATCAAATTCCAGAAAACTTTTTTCTGAATATGCAGTCTTGTGTATATATATATTAGAAACAATTTGGTTTATAAATCGTCCTTGTAGGATGTATGGTTTGGGAGTTATGACGGAAAAAGCACATGTTTTTGGCCAGCTTCCACTCCAAAAAGTGTTCTACAACTCCTAAACTAAAAGAGATAGAGCAAACGGCATTTGGACAAAGGAGTATCCGTTCTTAAGGACGAGGACCTGGTGCTCATTTTAATGCATGAATCGTCCTTATCTGATATGTAGTTTTTATTTTAGAAAATAAATAAAAAAAATAAAAATTGACAAAAAAGGGCACATGAAATTAACATGAAATCTAATTTTTAAAATTATTTTAAGGATACAGTCTTGTGGGCAGTAGCTTAACAAACATTTTGATGCATAAATCGTCCTTTTACGATGTATGGTTTAGAAGTTATGGCTAAAAAATCAAAAAAATCGCAAAAAACCACGTCAAAAACTATGATTCATGTAAAAAATTTTAACTAAGATTCTTAAAAAAAATCAAATTCCAGAAAACTTTTTTCTGAATATGCAGTCTTGTGTATATATGTATTAGAAACAATTTGGTGTATAAATCGTCCTTGTAAGATGTATGGTTTGGGAGTTATGACGGAAAAAGCACATGTTTTTGGCCAGCTACCACTCCAAAAAGTGTTCTAAAACTCCTAAACTACAAGAGATAGAGCAAACGGCATTTGGACAAAGGAGTATCCGTTCTTAAGGACGAGGACCTGGTGCTCATTTTAATGCATGAATCGTC
Organism: Dichetophora obliterata; assembly: GCA_963920525.1. Classification (NCBI taxonomy): domain Eukaryota; kingdom Metazoa; phylum Arthropoda; class Insecta; order Diptera; family Sciomyzidae; genus Dichetophora; species Dichetophora obliterata. Next base: position 185,454,487 of record OY986438.1, read on the forward strand.
CTTATCTGATATGTAGTTTTTATTTTAGAAAATAAATTAAAAAAATAAAAATTGACAAAAAAGGGCACATGAAATTAACATGAAATCCAATTTTTAAAATTATTTTAAGGATACAGTCTTGTGGGCAGTAGCTTAACGAACATTTTGATGCATAAATCGTCCTTTTACGATGTATGGTTTAGAAGTTATGGCTAAAAAATCAAAAAAATCGCAAAAAACCACGTCAAAAACTATGATTCATGTAAAAAATTTTAACTAAGATTCTTAAAAAAAATCAAATTCCAGAAAACTTTTTTCTGAATATGCAGTCTTGTGTATATATGTATTAGAAACAATTTGGTTTATAAATCGTCCTTGTAGGATGTATGGTTTGGGAGTTATGACGGAAAAAGCACATGTTTTTGGCCAGCTTCCACTCCAAAAAGTGTTCTACAACTCCTAAACTACAAGAGATAGAGCAAACGGCATTTGGACAAAGGAGTATCCCTTCTTAAGGACGAGGACCTGGTGCTCATTTTAATGCCTGAATCGTCCTTATCTGATATGTAGTTTTTATTTTAGAAAATAAATAAAAAAAATAAAAATTGACAAAAAAGGGCACATGAAATTAATATGAAATCTAATTTTTAAAATTATTTTAAGGATATAGTCTTGTGGGCAGTAGCTTAACGAACATTTTGATGCATAAATCGTCCTTTTACGATGTATGGTTTAGAAGTTATGGCTAAAAAATCAAAAAAATCGCAAAAAACCACGTCAAAAACTATGATTCATGTAAAAAATTTTAACTAAGATTCTTAAAAAAAATCAAATTCCAGAAAACTTTTTTCTGAATATGCAGTCTTGTGTATATATGTATTAGAAACAATTTGGTGTATAAATCGTCCTTGTAAGATGTATGGTTTGGGAGTTATGACGGAAAAAGCACATGTTTTTGGCCAGCTACCACTCCAAAAAGTGTTCTAAAACTCCTAAACTACAAGAGATAGAGCAAACGGCATTTGGACAAAGGAGTATCCGTTCTTAAGGACGAGGACCTGGTGCTTATTTTAATGCATGAATCGTCCTTATGTGATATGTAGTTTTTATTTTAGAAAATAAATAAAAAAAATAAAAATTGACAAAAAAGGGCACATGAAATTAACATGAAATTTTATTTTTAAAATTATTTTAAGGATACAGTCTTGTGGGCAGTAGCTTAAGGAACATTTTGATGCATAAATCGTCCTTTTATGATGTATGGTTTAGAAGTTATGGCTAAAAAATCAAAAAAATCGCAAAAAACCACGTCAAAAACTATGATTCATGTAAAAAATTTTAACTAAGATTCTTGAAAAAAATCAAATTCCAGAAAACTTTTTTCTGAATATGCAGTCTTGTGTATATATATATTAGAAACAATTTGGTTTATAAATCGTCCTTGTAGGATGTATGGTTTGGGAGTTATGACGGAAAAAGCACATGTTTTTGGCCAGCTTCCACTCCAAAAAGTGTTCTACAACTCCTAAACTAAAAGAGATAGAGCAAACGGCATTTGGACAAAGGAGTATCCGTTCTTAAGGACGAGGACCTGGTGCTCATTTTAATGCATGAATCGTCCTTATCTGATATGTAGTTTTTATTTTAGAAAATAAATAAAAAAAATAAAAATTGACAAAAAAGGGCACATGAAATTAATATGAAATCTAATTTTTAAAATTATTTTAAGGATACAGTCTTGTGGGCAGTAGCTTAACGAACATTTTGATGCATAAATCGTCCTTTTACGATGTATGGTTTAGAAGTTATGGCTAAAAAATCAAAAAAATCGCAAAAAACCACGTCAAAAACTATGATTCATGTAAAAAATTTTAACTAAGATTCTTGAAAAAAATCAAATTCCAGAAAACTTTTTTCTGAATATGCAGTCTTGTGTATATATGTATTAGAAACAATTTGGTGTATAAATCGTCCTTGTAAGATGTATGGTTTGGGAGTTATGACGGAAAAAGCACATGTTTTTGGCCAGCTACCACTCCAAAAAGTGTTCTACAACTCCTAAACTACAAGAGATAGAGCAAACGGCATTTGGACAAAGGAGTATCCGTTCTTAAGGACGAGGACCTGGTGCTCATTTTAATGCATGAATCGTCCTTATCTGATATGTAGTTTTTATTTTAGAAAATAAATAAAAAAAATAAAAATTGACAAAAAAGGGCACATGAAATTAACATGAAATTTAATTTTTAAAATTATTTTAAGGATACAGTCTTGTGGGCAGTAGCTTAAGGAACATTTTGATGCATAAATCGTCCTTTTACGATGTATGGTTTAGAAGTTATGGCTAAAAAATCAAAAAAATCGCAAAAAACCACGTCAAAAACTATGATTCATGTAAAAAATTTTAACCAAGATTCTTAAAAAAAATCAAATTCCAGAAAACTTTTTTCTGAATATGCAGTCTTGTGTATATATGTATTAGAAACAATTTGGTGTATAAATCGTCCTTGTAAGATGTATGGTTTGGGAGTTATGACGGAAAAAGCACATGTTTTTGGCCAGCTACCACTCCAAAAAGTGTTCTAAAACTCCTAAACTACAAGAGATAGAGCAAACGGCATTTGGACAAAGGAGTATCCGTTCTTAAGGACGAGGACCTGGTGCTCATTTTAATGCATGAATCGTCCTTATCTGATATGTAGTTTTTATTTTAGAAAATAAATAAAAAAAATAAAAATTGACAAAAAAGGGCACATGAAATTAACATGAAATCTAATTTTTAAAATTATTTTAAGGATACAGTCTTGTGGGCAGTAGCTTAAGGAACATTTTGATGCATAAATCGTCCTTTTATGATGTATGGTTTAGAAGTTATGGCTAAAAAATCAAAAAAATCGCAAAAAACCACGTCAAAAACTATGATTCATGTAAAAAATTTTAACTAAGATTCTTGAAAAAAATCAAATTCCAGAAAACTTTTTTCTGAATATGCAGTCTTGTGTATATATGTATTAGAAACAATTTGGTTTATAAATCGTCCTTGTAGGATGTATGGTTTGGGAGTTATGACGGAAAAAGCACATGTTTTTGGCCAGCTTCCACTCCAAAAAGTGTTCTACAACTCCTAAACTACAAGAGATAGAGCAAACGGCATTTGGAAAAAGGAGTATCCCTTCTTAAGGACGAGGACCTGGTGCTCATTTTAATGCATGAATCGTCCTTATCTGATATGTAGTTTTTATTTTAGAAAATAAATAAAAAAAATAAAAATTGACAAAAAAGGGCACATGAAATTAACATGAAATCTAATTTTTAAAATTATTTTAAGGATACAGTCTTGTGGGCAGTAGCTTAAGGAACATTTTGATGCATAAATCGTCCTTTTATGATGTATGGTTTAGAAGTTATGGCTAAAAAATCAAAATAATCGCAAAAAACCACGTCAAAAACTATGATTCATGTAAAAAATTTTAACTAAGATTCTTGAAAAAAATCAAATTCCAGAAAACTTTTTTCTGAATATGCAGTCTTGTGTATATATGTATTAGAAACAATTTGGTGTATAAATCGTCCTTGTAAGATGTATGGTTTGGGAGTTATGACGGAAAAAGCACATGTTTTTGGCCAGCTACCACTCCAAAAAGTGTTCTACAACTCCTAAACTACAAGAGATAGAGCAAACGGCATTTGGACAAAGGAGTATCCGTTCTTAAGGACGAGGACCTGGTGCTCATTTTAATGCATGAATCGTCCTTATCTGATATGTAGTTTTTATTTTAGAAAATAAATAAAAAAAATAAAAATTGACAAAAAAGGGCACATGAAATTAACATGAAATTTAATTTTTAAAATTATTTTAAGGATACAGTCTTGTGGGCAGTAGCTTAAGGAACATTTTGATGCATAAATCGTCCTTTTACGATGTATGGTTTAGAAGTTATGGCTAAAAAATCAAAAAAATCGCAAAAAACCACGTCAAAAACTATGATTCATGTAAAAAATTTTAACTAAGATTCTTAAAAAAAATCAAATTCCAGAACACTTTTTTCTGAATACGCAGTCTTGTGTATATATGTATTAGAAACAATTTGGTGTATAAATCGTCCTTGTAAGATGTATGGTTTGGGAGTTATGACGGAAAAAGCACATGTTTTTGGCCAGCTACCACTCCAAAAAGTGTTCTACAACTCCTAAACTACAAGAGATAGAGCAAACGGCATTTGGACAAAGAAGTATCCGTTCTTAAGGACGAGGACCTGGTGCTCATTTTAATGCATGAATCGTCCTTATCTGATATGTAGTTTTTATTTTAGAAAATAAATAAAAAAAATAAAAATTGACAAAAAAGGGCACATGAAATTAACATGAAATTTAATTTTTAAAATTATTTTAAGGATACAGTCTTGTGGGCAGTAGCTTAAGGAACATTTTGATGCATAAATCGTCCTTTTACGATGTATGGTTTAGAAGTTATGGCTAAAAAATCAAAAAAATCGCAAAAAACCACGTCAAAAACTATGATTCATGTAAAAAATTTTAACTAAGATTCTTAAAAAAAATCAAATTCCAGAAAACTTTTTTCTAAATATGCAGTCTTGTGTATATATGTATTAGAAACAATTTGGTGTATAAATCGTCCTTGTAAGATGTATGGTTTGGGAGTTATGACGGAAAAAGCACATGTTTTTGGCCAGCTACCACTCCAAAAAGTGTTCTAAAACTCCTAAACTACAAGAGATAGAGCAAACGGCATTTGGACAAAGGAGTATCCCTTCTTAAGGACGAGGACCTGGTGCTCATTTTAATGCATGAATCGTCCTTATCTGATATGTAGTTTTTATTTTAGAAAATAAATAAAAAAAATAAAAATTGACAAAAAAGGGCACATGAAATTAACATGAAATCTAATTTTTAAAATTATTTTAAGGATACAGTCTTGTGGGCAGTAGCTTAAGGAACATTTTGATGCATAAATCGTCCTTTTACGATGTATGGTTTAGAAGTTATGGCTAAAAAATCAAAAAAATCGCAAAAAACCACGTCAAAAACTATGATTCATGTAAAAAATTTTAACTAAGATTCTTGAAAAAAAATCAAATTCCAGAAAACTTTTTTCTGAATATGCAGTCTTGTGTATATATGTATTAGAAACAATTTGGTTTATAAATCGTCCTTGTAGGATGTATGGTTTGGGAGTTATGACGGAAAAAGCACATGTTTTTGGCCAGCTACCACTCCAAAAAGTGTTCTACAACTCCTAAACTACAAGAGATAGAGCAAACGGCATTTGGACAAAGGAGTATCCCTTCTTAAGGACGAGGACCTGGGGCTCATTTTAATGCATGAATCGTCCTTATCTGATATGTAGTTTTTATTTTAGAAAATAAATAAAAAAAATAAAAATTGACAAAAAAGGGCACATGAAATTAACATGAAATCTAATTTTTAAAATTATTTTAAGGATACAGTCTTGTGGGCAGTAGCTTAACGAACATTTTGATGCATAAATCGTCCTTTTACGATGTATGGTTTAGAAGTTATGGCTAAAAAATCAAAAAAATCGCAAAAAACCACGTCAAAAACTATGATTCATGTAAAAAATTTTAACTAAGATTCTTAAAAAAAATCAAATTCCAGAAAACTTTTTTCTGAATATGCAGTCTTGTGTATATATGTATTAGAAACAATTTGGTGTATAAATCGTCCTTGTAAGATGTATGGTTTGGGAGTTATGACGGAAAAAGCACATGTTTTTGGCCAGCTACCACTCCAAAAAGTGTTCTAAAACTCCTAAACTACAAGAGATAGAGCAAACGGCATTTGGACAAAGGAGTATCCCTTCTTAAGGACGAGGACCTGGTGCTCATTTTAATGCATGAAGCGTCCTTATCTGATATGTAGTTTTTATTTTAGAAAATAAATAAAAAAAATAAAAATTGACAAAAAAGGGCACATGAAATTAACATGAAATTTAATTTTAAAAATTATTTTAAGGATACAGTCTTGTGGGCAGTAGCTTAAGGAACATTTTGATGCATAAATCGTCCTTTTATGATGTATGGTTTAGAAGTTATGGCTAAAAAATCAAAAAAATCGCAAAAAACCACGTCAAAAACTATGATTCATGTAAAAAATTTTAACTAAGATTCTTAAAAAAAATCAAATTCCAGAAAACTTTTTTCTGAATATGCAGTCTTGTGTATATATGTATTAGAAACAATTTGGTTTATAAATCGTCCTTGTAGGATGTATGGTTTGGGAGTTATGACGGAAAAAGCACATGTTTTTGGCCAGCTTCCACTCCAAAAAGTGTTCTACAACTCCTAAACTACAAGAGATAGAGCAAACGGCATTTGGACAAAGGAGTATCCCTTCTTAAGGACGAGGACCTGGTGCTCATTTTAATGCCTGAATCGTCCTTATCTGATATGTAGTTTTTATTTTAGAAAATAAATAAAAAAAATAAAAATTGACAAAAAAGGGCACATGAAATTAATATGAAATCTAATTTTTAAAATTATTTTAAGGATACAGTCTTGTGGGCAGTAGCTTAACGAACATTTTGATGCATAAATCGTCCTTTTACGATGTATGGTTTAGAAGTTATGGCTAAAAAATCAAAAAAATCGCAAAAAACCACGTCAAAAACTATGATTCATGTAAAAAATTTTAACTAAGATTCTTGAAAAAAATCAAATTCCAGAAAACTTTTTTCTGAATATGCAGTCTTGTGTATATATATATATTAGAAACAATTTGGTTTATAAATCGTCCTTGTAGGATGTATGGTTTGGGAGTTATGACGGAAAAAGCACATGTTTTTGGCCAGCTTCCACTCCAAAAAGTGTTCTACAACTCCTAAACTAAAAGAGATAGAGCAAACGGCATTTGGACAAAGGAGTATCCGTTCTTAAGGACGAGGACCTGGTGCTCATTTTAATGCATGAATCGTCCTTATCTGATATGTAGTTTTTATTTTAGAAAATAAATAAAAAAAATAAAAATTGACAAAAAAGGGCACATGAAATTAACATGAAATCTAATTTTTAAAATTATTTTAAGGATACAGTCTTGTGGGCAGTAGCTTAACGAACATTTTGATGCATAAATCGTCCTTTTACGATGTATGGTTTAGAAGTTATGGCTAAAAAATCAAAAAAATCGCAAAAAACCACGTCAAAAACTATGATTCATGTAAAAAATTTTAACTAAGATTCTTGAAAAAAATCAAATTCCAGAAAACTTTTTTCTGAATATGCAGTCTTGTGTATATATGTATTAGAAACAATTTGGTGTATAAATCGTCCTTGTAAGATGTATGGTTTGGGAGTTATGACGGAAAAAGCACATGTTTTTGGCCAGCTACCACTCCAAAAAGTGTTCTACAACTCCTAAACTACAAGAGATAGAGCAAACGGCATTTGGACAAAGGAGTATCCGTTCTTAAGGACGAGGACCTGGTGCTCATTTTAATGCATGAATCGTCCTTATCTGATATGTAGTTTTTATTTTAGAAAATAAATAAAAAAAATAAAAATTGACAAAAAAGGGCACATGAAATTAACATGAAATTTAATTTTTAAAATTATTTTAAGGATACAGTCTTGTGGGCAGTAGCTTAAGGAACATTTTGATGCATAAATCGTCCTTTTACGATGTATGGTTTAGAAGTTATGGCTAAAAAATCAAAAAAATCGCAAAAAACCACGTCAAAAACTATGATTCATGTAAAAAATTTTAACCAAGATTCTTAAAAAAAATCAAATTCCAGAAAACTTTTTTCTGAATATGCAGTCTTGTGTATATATGTATTAGAAACAATTTGGTGTATAAATCGTCCTTGTAAGATGTATGGTTTGGGAGTTATGACGGAAAAAGCACATGTTTTTGGCCAGCTACCACTCCAAAAAGTGTTCTAAAACTCCTAAACTACAAGAGATAGAGCAAACGGCATTTGGACAAAGGAGTATCCGTTCTTAAGGACAAGGACCTGGTGCTCATTTTAATGCATGAATCGTCCTTATCTGATATGTAGTTTTTATTTTAGAAAATAAATAAAAAAAATAAAAATTGACAAAAAAGGGCACATGAAATTAACATGAAATCTAATTTTTAAAATTATTTTAAGGATACAGTCTTGTGGGCAGTAGCTTAAGGAACATTTTGATGCATAAATCGTCCTTTTATGATGTATGGTTTAGAAGTTATGGCTAAAAAATCAAAAAAATCGCAAAAAACCACGTCAAAAACTATGATTCATGTAAAAAATTTTAACTAAGATTCTTGAAAAAAATCAAATTCCAGAAAACTTTTTTCTGAATATGCAGTCTTGTGTATATATGTATTAGAAACAATTTGGTTTATAAATCGTCCTTGTAGGATGTATGGTTTGGGAGTTATGACGGAAAAAGCACATGTTTTTGGCCAGCTTCCACTCCAAAAAGTGTTCTACAACTCCTAAACTACAAGAGATAGAGCAAACGGCATTTGGAAAAAGGAGTATCCCTTCTTAAGGACGAGGACCTGGTGCTCATTTTAATGCATGAATCGTCCTTATCTGATATGTAGTTTTTATTTTAGAAAATAAATAAAAAAAATAAAAATTGACAAAAAAGGGCACATGAAATTAACATGAAATCTAATTTTTAAAATTATTTTAAGGATACAGTCTTGTGGGCAGTAGCTTAAGGAACATTTTGATGCATAAATCGTCCTTTTATGATGTATGGTTTAGAAGTTATGGCTAAAAAATCAAAATAATCGCAAAAAACCACGTCAAAAACTATGATTCATGTAAAAAATTTTAACTAAGATTCTTGAAAAAAATCAAATTCCAGAAAACTTTTTTCTGAATATGCAGTCTTGTGTATATATGTATTAGAAACAATTTGGTGTATAAATCGTCCTTGTAAGATGTATGGTTTGGGAGTTATGACGGAAAAAGCACATGTTTTTGGCCAGCTACCACTCCAAAAAGTGTTCTACAACTCCTAAACTACAAGAGATAGAGCAAACGGCATTTGGACAAAGGAGTATCCGTTCTTAAGGACGAGGACCTGGTGCTCATTTTAATGCATGAATCGTCCTTATCTGATATGTAGTTTTTATTTTAGAAAATAAATAAAAAAAATAAAAATTGACAAAAAAGGGCACATGAAATTAACATGAAATCTAATTTTTAAAATTATTTTAAGGATACAGTCTTGTGGGCAGTAGCTTAAGGAACATTTTAATGCATAAATCGTCCTTTTATGATGTATGGTTTAGAAGTTATGGCTAAAAAATCAAAAAAATCGCAAAAAACCACTTCAAAAACTATGATTCATGTAAAAAATTTTAACTAAGATTCTTAAAAAAAATCAAATTCCAGAAAACTTTTTTCTGAATACGCAGTCTTGTGTATATATGTATTAGAAACAATTTGGTGTATAAATCGTCCTTGTAAGATGTATGGTTTGGGAGTTATGACGGAAAAAGCACATGTTTTTGGCCAGCTACCACTCCAAAAAGTGTTCTACAACTCCTAAACTACAAGAGATAGAGCAAACGGCATTTGGACAAAGAAGTATCCGTTTTTAAGGACGAGGACCTGGTGCTCATTTTAATGCATGAATCGTCCTTATCTGATATGTAGTTTTTATTTTAGAAAATAAATAAAAAAAATAAAAATTGACAAAAAAGGGCACATGAAATTAACATGAAATTTAATTTTTAAAATTATTTTAAGGATACAGTCTTGTGGGCAGTAGCTTAAGGAACATTTTGATGCATAAATCGTCCTTTTACGATGTATGGTTTAGAAGTTATGGCTAAAAAATCAAAAAAATCGCAAAAAACCACGTCAAAAACTATGATTCATGTAAAAAATTTTAACTAAGATTCTTAAAAAAAATCAAATTCCAGAAAACTTTTTTCTGAATACGCAGTCTTGTGTATATATGTATTAGAAACAATTTGGTGTATAAATCGTCCTTGTAAGATGTATGGTTTGGGAGTTATGACGGAAAAAGCACATGTTTTTGGCCAGCTACCACTCCAAAAAGTGTTCTACAACTCCTAAACTACAAGAGATAGAGCAAACGGCATTTGGACAAAGAAGTATCCGTTCTTAAGGACGAGGACCTGGTGCTCATTTTAATGCATGAATCGTCCTTATCTGATATGTAGTTTTTATTTTAGAAAATAAATAAAAAAAATAAAAATTGACAAAAAAGGGCACATGAAATTAACATGAAATTTTATTTTTAAAATTATTTTAAGGATACAGTCTTGTGGGCAGTAGCTTAAGGAACATTTTGATGCATAAATCGTCCTTTTATGATGTATGGTTTAGAAGTTATGGCTAAAAAATCAAAAAAATCGCAAAAAACCACGTCAAAAACTATGATTCATGTAAAAAATTTTAACTAAGATTCTTGAAAAAAATCAAATTCCAGAAAACTTTTTTCTGAATATGCAGTCTTGTGTATATATATATTAGAAACAATTTGGTTTATAAATCGTCCTTGTAGGATGTATGGTTTGGGAGTTATGACGGAAAAAGCACATGTTTTTGGCCAGCTTCCACTCCAAAAAGTGTTCTACAACTCCTAAACTAAAAGAGATAGAGCAAACGGCATTTGGACAAAGGAGTATCCGTTCTTAAGGACGAGGACCTGGTGCTCATTTTAATGCATGAATCGTCCTTATCTGATATGTAGTTTTTATTTTAGAAAATAAATAAAAAAAATAAAAATTGACAAAAAAGGGCACATGAAATTAACATGAAATTTTATTTTTAAAATTATTTTAAGGATACAGTCTTGTGGGCAGTAGCTTAAGGAACATTTTGATGCATAAATCGTCCTTTTATGATGTATGGTTTAGAAGTTATGGCTAAAAAATCAAAAAAATCGCAAAAAACCACGTCAAAAACTATGATTCATGTAAAAAATTTTAACTAAGATTCTTGAAAAAAATCAAATTCCAGAAAACTTTTTTCTGAATATGCAGTCTTGTGTATATATATATTAGAAACAATTTGGTTTATAAATCGTCCTTGTAGGATGTATGGTTTGGGAGTTATGACGGAAAAAGCACATGTTTTTGGCCAGCTTCCACTCCAAAAAGTGTTCTACAACTCCTAAACTAAAAGAGATAGAGCAAACGGCATTTGGACAAAGGAGTATCCGTTCTTAAGGACGAGGACCTGGTGCTCATTTTAATGCATGAATCGTCCTTATCTGATATGTAGTTTTTATTTTAGAAAATAAATAAAAAAAATAAAAATTGACAAAAAAGGGCACATGAAATTAATATGAAATCTAATTTTTAAAATTATTTTAAGGATACAGTCTTGTGGGCAGTAGCTTAACGAACATTTTGATGCATAAATCGTCCTTTTACGATGTATGGTTTAGAAGTTATGGCTAAAAAATCAAAAAAATCGCAAAAAACCACGTCAAAAACTATGATTCATGTAAAAAATTTTAACTAAGATTCTTGAAAAAAATCAAATTCCAGAAAACTTTTTTCTGAATATGCAGTCTTGTGTATATATGTATTAGAAACAATTTGGTGTATAAATCGTCCTTGTAAGATGTATGGTTTGGGAGTTATGACGGAAAAAGCACATGTTTTTGGCCAGCTACCACTCCAAAAAGTGTTCTACAACTCCTAAACTACAAGAGATAGAGCAAACGGCATTTGGACAAAGGAGTATCCGTTCTTAAGGACGAGGACCTGGTGCTCATTTTAATGCATGAATCGTCCTTATCTGATATGTAGTTTTTATTTTAGAAAATAAATAAAAAAAATAAAAATTGACAAAAAAGGGCACATGAAATTAACATGAAATTTAATTTTTAAAATTATTTTAAGGATACAGTCTTGTGGGCAGTAGCTTAAGGAACATTTTGATGCATAAATCGTCCTTTTACGATGTATGGTTTAGAAGTTATGGCTAAAAAATCAAAAAAATCGCAAAAAACCACGTCAAAAACTATGATTCATGTAAAAAATTTTAACCAAGATTCTTAAAAAAAATCAAATTCCAGAAAACTTTTTTCTGAATATGCAGTCTTGTGTATATATGTATTAGAAACAATTTGGTGTATAAATCGTCCTTGTAAGATGTATGGTTTGGGAGTTATGACGGAAAAAGCACATGTTTTTGGCCAGCTACCACTCCAAAAAGTGTTCTAAAACTCCTAAACTACAAGAGATAGAGCAAACGGCATTTGGACAAAGGAGTATCCCTTCTTAAGGACGAGGACCTGGTGCTCATTTTAATGCATGAATCGTCCTTATCTGATATGTAGTTTTTATTTTAGAAAATAAATAAAAAAAATAAAAATTGACAAAAAAGGGCACATGAAATTAACATGAAATTTAATTTTAAAAATTATTTTAAGGATACAGTCTTGTGGGCAGTAGCTTAAGGAACATTTTGATGCATAAATCGTCCTTTTATGATGTATGGTTTAGAAGTTATGGCTAAAAAATCAAAAAAATCGCAAAAAACCACGTCAAAAACTATGATTCATGTAAAAAATTTTAACTAAGATTCTTAAAAAAAATCAAATTCCAGAAAACTTTTTTCTGAATATGCAGTCTTGTGTATATATGTATTAGAAACAATTTGGTTTATAAATCGTCCTTGTAGGATGTATGGTTTGGGAGTTATGACGGAAAAAGCACATGTTTTTGGCCAGCTTCCACTCCAAAAAGTGTTCTACAACTCCTAAACTACAAGAGATAGAGCAAACGGCATTTGGACAAAGGAGTATCCCTTCTTAAGGACGAGGACCTGGTGCTCATTTTAATGCCTGAATCGTCCTTATCTGATATGTAGTTTTTATTTTAGAAAATAAATAAAAAAAATAAAAATTGACAAAAAAGGGCACATGAAATTAATATGAAATCTAATTTTTAAAATTATTTTAAGGATACAGTCTTGTGGGCAGTAGCTTAAGGAACATTTTGATGCATAAATCGTCCTTTTATGATGTATGGTTTAGAAGTTATGGCTAAAAAAAATCAAAAAAATCGCAAAAAACCACGTCAAAAACTATGATTCATGTAAAAAATTTTAACTAAGATTCTTGAAAAAAATCAAATTCCAGAAAACTTTTTTCTGAATATGCAGTCTTGTGTATATATATATTAGAAACAATTTGGTTTATAAATCGTCCTTGTAGGATGTATGGTTTGGGAGTTATGACGGAAAAAGCACATGTTTTTGGCCAGCTTCCACTCCAAAAAGTGTTCTACAACTCCTAAACTAAAAGAGATAGAGCAAACGGCATTTGGACAAAGGAGTATCCCTTCTTAAGGACGAGGACCTGGTGCTCATTTTAATGCATGAATCGTCCTTATCTGATATGTAGTTTTTATTTTAGAAAATAAATAAAAAAAATAAAAATTGACAAAAAAGGGCACATGAAATTAATATGAAATCTAATTTTTAAAATTATTTTAAGGATACAGTCTTGTGGGCAGTAGCTTAAGGAACATTTTGATGCATAAATCGTCCTTTTACGATGTATGGTTTAGAAGTTATGGCTAAAAAATCAAAAAAATCGCAAAAAACCACGTCAAAAACTATGATTCATGTAAAAAATTTTAACTAAGATTCTTGAAAAAAATCAAATTCCAGAAAACTTTTTTCTGAATATGCAGTCTTGTGTATATATGTATTAGAAACAATTTGGTGTATAAATCGTCCTTGTAAGATGTATGGTTTGGGAGTTATGACGGAAAAAGCACATGTTTTTGGCCAGCTACCACTCCAAAAAGTGTTCTACAACTCCTAAACTACAAGAGATAGAGCAAACGGCATTTGGACAAAGGAGTATCCGTTCTTAAGGACGAGGACCTGGTGCTCATTTTAATGCATGAATCGTCCTTATCTGATATGTAGTTTTTATTTTAGAAAATAAATAAAAAAAATAAAAATTGACAAAAAAGGGCACATGAAATTAACATGAAATTTAATTTTTAAAATTATTTTAAGGATACAGTCTTGTGGGCAGTAGCTTAAGGAACATTTTGATGCATAAATCGTCCTTTTACGATGTATGGTTTAGAAGTTATGGCTAAAAAATCAAAAAAATCGCAAAAAACCACGTCAAAAACTATGATTCATGTAAAAAATTTTAACCAAGATTCTTAAAAAAAATCAAATTCCAGAAAACTTTTTTCTGAATATGCAGTCTTGTGTATATATGTATTAGAAACAATTTGGTGTATAAATCGTCCTTGTAAGATGTATGGTTTGGGAGTTATGACGGAAAAAGCACATGTTTTTGGCCAGCTACCACTCCAAAAAGTGTTCTAAAACTCCTAAACTACAAGAGATAGAGCAAACGGCATTTGGACAAAGGAGTATCCGTTCTTAAGGACAAGGACCTGGTGCTCATTTTAATGCATGAATCGTCCTTATCTGATATGTAGTTTTTATTTTAGAAAATAAATAAAAAAAATAAAAATTGACAAAAAAGGGCACATGAAATTAACATGAAATCTAATTTTTAAAATTATTTTAAGGATACAGTCTTGTGGGCAGTAGCTTAAGGAACATTTTGATGCATAAATCGTCCTTTTATGATGTATGGTTTAGAAGTTATGGCTAAAAAATCAAAAAAATCGCAAAAAACCACGTCAAAAACTATGATTCATGTAAAAAATTTTAACTAAGATTCTTGAAAAAAATCAAATTCCAGAAAACTTTTTTCTGAATATGCAGTCTTGTGTTTATATGTATTAGAAACAATTTGGTTTATAAATCGTCCTTGTAGGATGTATGGTTTGGGAGTTATGACGGAAAAAGCACATGTTTTTGGCCAGCTTCCACTCCAAAAAGTGTTCTACAACTCCTAAACTACAAGAGATAGAGCAAACGGCATTTGGAAAAAGGAGTATCCCTTCTTAAGGACGAGGACCTGGTGCTCATTTTAATGCATGAATCGTCCTTATCTGATATGTAGTTTTTATTTTAGAAAATAAATAAAAAAAATAAAAATTGACAAAAAAGGGCACATGAAATTAACATGAAATCTAATTTTTAAAATTATTTTAAGGATACAGTCTTGTGGGCAGTAGCTTAAGGAACATTTTGATGCATAAATCGTCCTTTTATGATGTATGGTTTAGAAGTTATGGCTAAAAAATCAAAATAATCGCAAAAAACCACGTCAAAAACTATGATTCATGTAAAAAATTTTAACTAAGATTCTTGAAAAAAATCAAATTCCAGAAAACTTTTTTCTGAATATGCAGTCTTGTGTATATATGTATTAGAAACAATTTGGTGTATAAATCGTCCTTGTAAGATGTATGGTTTGGGAGTTATGACGGAAAAAGCACATGTTTTTGGCCAGCTACCACTCCAAAAAGTGTTCTACAACTCCTAAACTACAAGAGATAGAGCAAACGGCATTTGGACAAAGGAGTATCCGTTCTTAAGGACGAGGACCTGGTGCTCATTTTAATGCATGAATCGTCCTTATCTGATATGTAGTTTTTATTTTAGAAAATAAATAAAAAAAATAAAAATTGACAAAAAAGGGCACATGAAATTAACATGAAATTTAATTTTTAAAATTTTTTTAAGGATACAGTCTTGTGGGCAGTAGCTTAAGGAACATTTTGATGCATAAATCGTCCTTTTACGATGTATGGTTTAGAAGTTATGGCTAAAAAATCAAAAAAATCGCAAAAAACCACGTCAAAAACTATGATTCATGTAAAAAATTTTAACTAAGATTCTTAAAAAAAATCAAATTCCAGAAAACTTTTTTCTGAATATGCAGTCTTGTGTATATATGTATTAGAAACAATTTGGTGTATAAATCGTCCTTGTAAGATGTATGGTTTGGGAGTTATGACGGAAAAAGCACATGTTTTTGGCCAGCTACCACTCCAAAAAGTGTTCTAAAACTCCTAAACTACAAGAGATAGAGCAAACGGCATTTGGACAAAGGAGTATCCGTTCTTAAGGACGAGGACCTGGTGCTCATTTTAATGCATGAATCGTCCTTATCTGATATGTAGTTTTTATTTTAGAAAATAAATAAAAAAAATAAAAATTGACAAAAAAGGGCACATGAAATTAACATGAAATCTAATTTTTAAAATTATTTTAAGGATACAGTCTTGTGGGCAGTAGCTTAAGGAACATTTTGATGCATAAATCGTCCTTTTACGATGTATGGTTTAGAAGTTATGGCTAAAAAATCAAAAAAATCGCAAAAAACCACGTCAAAAACTATGATTCATGTAAAAAATTTTAACTAAGATTCTTGAAAAAAATCAAATTCCAGAAAACTTTTTTCTGAATATGCAGTCTTGTGTATATATGTATTAGAAACAATTTGGTTTATAAATCGTCCTTGTAGGATGTATGGTTTGGGAGTTATGACGGAAAAAGCACATGTTTTTGGCCAGCTTCCACTCCAAAAAGTGTTCTAAAACTCCTAAACTACAAGAGATAGAGCAAACGGCATTTGGACAAAGGAGTATCCCTTCTTAAGGACGAGGACCTGGTGCTCATTTTAATGCATGAATCGTCCTTATCTGATATGTAGTTTTTATTTTAGAAAATAAATAAAAAAAATAAAAATTGACAAAAAAGGGCACATGAAATTAACATGAAATCTAATTTTTAAAATTATTTTAAGGATACAGTCTTGTGGGCAGTAGCTTAACGAACATTTTGATGCATTAATTGTCCTTTTACGATGTATGGTTTAGAAGTTATGGCTAAAAAATCAAAAAAATCGCAAAAAACCACGTCAAAAACTATGATTCATGTAAAAAATTTTAACTAAGATTCTTAAAAAAAATCAAATTCCAGAAAACTTTTTTCTGAATATGCAGTCTTGTGTATATATGTATTAGAAACAATTTGGTGTATAAATCGTCCTTGTAAGATGTATGGTTTGGGAGTTATGACGGAAAAAGCACATGTTTTTGGCCAGCTACCACTCCAAAAAGTGTTCTACAACTCCTAAACTACAAGAGATAGAGCAAACGGCATTTGGACAAAGGAGTATCCGTTCTTAAGGACGAGGACCTGGTGCTCATTTTAATGCATGAATCGTCCTTATCTGATATGTAGTTTTTATTTTAGAAAATAAATAAAAAAAATAAAAATTGACAAAAAAGGGCACATGAAATTAACATGAAATTTAATTTTAAAAATTATTTTAAGGATACAGTCTTGTGGGCAGTAGCTTAACGAACATTTTGATGCATAAATCGTCCTTTTACGATGTATGGTTTAGAAGTTATGGCTAAAAAATCAAAAAAATCGCAAAAAACCACGTCAAAAACTATGATTCATGTAAAAAATTTTAACTAAGATTCTTAAAAAAAATCAAATTCCAGAAAACTTTTTTCTGAATATGCAGTCTTGTGTATATATGTATTAGAAACAATTTGGTGTATAAATCGTCCTTGTAAGATGTATGGTTTGGGAGTTATGACGGAAAAAGCACATGTTTTTGGCCAGCTACCACTCCAAAAAGTGTTCTAAAACTCCTAAACTACAAGAGATAGAGCAAACGGAATTTGGACAAAGGAGTATCCGTTCTTAAGGACGAGGACCTGGTGCTCATTTTAATGCATGAATCGTCCTTATCTGATATGTAGTTTTTATTTTAGAAAATAAATAAAAAAAATAAAAATTGACAAAAAAGGGCACATGAAATTAACATGAAATTTAATTTTAAAAATTATTTTAAGGATACAGTCTTGTGGGCAGTAGCTTAAGGAACATTTTGATGCATAAATCGTCCTTTTACGATGTATGGTTTAGAAGTTATGGCTAAAAAATCAAAAAAATCGCAAAAAACCACGTCAAAAACTATGATTCATGTAAAAAATTTTAACTAAGATTCTTAAAAAAAATCAAATTCCAGAAAACTTTTTTCTGAATATGCAGTCTTGTGTATATATGTATTAGAAACAATTTGGTGTATAAATCGTCCTTGTAAGATGTATGGTTTGGGAGTTATGACGGAAAAAGCACATGTTTTTGGCCAGCTACCACTCCAAAAAGTGTTCTAAAACTCCTAAACTACAAGAGATAGAGCAAACGGAATTTGGACAAAGGAGTATCCGTTCTTAAGGACGAGGACCTGGTGCTCATTTTAATGCATGAATCGTCCTTATCTGATATGTAGTTTTTATTTTAGAAAATAAATAAAAAAAATAAAAATTGACAAAAAAGGGCACATGAAATTAACATGAAATCTAATTTTTAAAATTATTTTAAGGATACAGTCTTGTGGGCAGTAGCTTAAGGAACATTTTGATGCATAAATCGTCCTTTTATGATGTATGGTTTAGAAGTTATGGCTAAAAAATCAAAATAATCGCAAAAAACCACGTCAAAAACTATGATTCATGTAAAAAATTTTAACTAAGATTCTTGAAAAAAATCAAATTCCAGAAAACTTTTTTCTGAATATGCAGTCTTGTGTATATATGTATTAGAAACAATTTGGTTTATAAATCGTCCTTGTAGGATGTATGGTTTGGGAGTTATGACGGAAAAAGCACATGTTTTTGGCCAGCTTCCACTCCAAAAAGTGTTCTACAACTCCTAAACTACAAGAGATAGAGCAAACGGCATTTGGAAAAAGGAGTATCCCTTCTTAAGAACGAGGACCTGGTGCTCATTTAAATGCATGAATCGTCCTTATCTGATATGTAGTTTTTATTTTAGAAAATAAATAAAAAAATAAAAATTGACAAAAAAGGGCACATGAAATTAACATGAAATCTAATTTTTAAAATTATTTTAAGGATACAGTCTTGTGGGCAGTAGCTTAAGGAACATTTTGATGCATAAATCGTCCTTTTATGATGTATGGTTTAGAAGTTATGGCTAAAAAATCAAAATAATCGCAAAAAACCACGTCAAAAACTATGATTCATGTAAAAAATTTTAACTAAGATTCTTGAAAAAAATCAAATTCCAGAAAACTTTTTTCTGAATATGCAGTCTTGTGTATATATGTATTAGAAACAATTTGGTGTATAAATCGTCCTTGTAAGATGTATGGTTTGGGAGTTATGACGGAAAAAGCACATGTTTTTGGCCAGCTACCACTCCAAAAAGTGTTCTACAACTCCTAAACTACAAGAGATAGAGCAAACGGCATTTGGACAAAGGAGTATCCGTTCTTAAGGACGAGGACCTGGTGCTCATTTTAATGCATGAATCGTCCTTATCTGATATGTAGTTTTTATTTTAGAAAATAAATAAAAAAAATAAAAATTGACAAAAAAGGGCACATGAAATTAACATGAAATCTAATTTTTAAAATTATTTTAAGGATACAGTCTTGTGGGCAGTAGCTTAACGAACATTTTGATGCATAAATCGTCCTTTTACGATGTATGGTTTAGAAGTTATGGCTAAAAAATCAAAAAAATCGCAAAAAACCACGTCAAAAACTATGATGGTGCTCATTTTAATGCATGAATCGTCCTTATCTGATATGTAGTTTTTATTTTAGAAAATAAATAAAAAAAATAAAAATTGACAAAAAAGGGCACATGAAATTAACATGAAATTTAATTTTAAAAATTATTTTAAGGATACAGTCTTGTGGGCAGTAGCTTAAGGAACATTTTGATGCATAAATCGTCCTTTTACGATGTATGGTTTAGAAGTTATGGCTAAAAAATCAAAAAAATCGCAAAAAACCACGTCAAAAACTATGATTCATGTAAAAAATTTTAACTAAGATTCTTAAAAAAAATCAAATTCCAGAAAACTTTTTTCTGAATATGCAGTCTTGTGTATATATGTATTAGAAACAATTTGGTGTATAAATCGTCCTTGTAAGATGTATGGTTTGGGAGTTATGACGGAAAAAGCACATGTTTTTGGCCAGCTACCACTCCAAAAAGTGTTCTAAAACTCCTAAACTACAAGAGATAGAGCAAACGGCATTTGGACAAAGGAGTATCCCTTCTTAAGGACGAGGACCTGGTGCTCATTTTAATGCATGAATCGTCCTTATCTGATATGTAGTTTTTATTTTAGAAAATAAATAAAAAAAATAAAAATTGACAAAAAAGGGCACATGAAATTAACATGAAATCTAATTTTTAAAATTATTTTAAGGATACAGTCTTGTGGGCAGTAGCTTAACGAACATTTTGATGCATAAATCGTCCTTTTACGATGTATGGTTTAGAAGTTATGGCTAAAAAATCAAAAAAATCGCAAAAAACCACGTCAAAAACTATGATTCATGTAAAAAATTTTAACTAAGATTCTTAAAAAAAATCAAATTCCAGAAAACTTTTTTCTGAATATGCAGTCTTGTGTATATATGTATTAGAAACAATTTGGTGTATAAATCGTCCTTGTAAGATGTATGGTTTGGGAGTTATGACGGAAAAAGCACATGTTTTTGGCCAGCTACCACTCCAAAAAGTGTTCTACAACTCCTAAACTACAAGAGATAGAGCAAACGGCATTTGGACAAAGGAGTATCCGTTCTTAAGGACGAGGACCTGGTGCTCATTTTAATGCATGAATCGTCCTTATCTGATATGTAGTTTTTATTTTAGAAAATAAATAAAAAAAATAAAAATTGACAAAAAAGGGCACATGAAATTAACATGAAATTTAATTTTAAAAATTATTTTAAGGATACAGTCTTGTGGGCAGTAGCTTAAGGAACATTTTGATGCATAAATCGTCCTTTTACGATGTATGGTTTAGAAGTTATGGCTAAAAAATCAAAAAAATCGCAAAAAACCACGTCAAAAACTATGATTCATGTAAAAAATTTTAACTAAGATTCTTAAAAAAAATCAAATTCCAGAAAACTTTTTTCTGAATATGCAGTCTTGTGTATATATGTATTAGAAACAATTTGGTGTATAAATCGTCCTTGTAAGATGTATGGTTTGGGAGTTATGACGGAAAAAGCACATGTTTTTGGCCAGCTACCACTCCAAAAAGTGTTCTAAAACTCCTAAACTACAAGAGATAGAGCAAACGGAATTTGGACAAAGGAGTATCCGTTCTTAAGGACGAGGACCTGGTGCTCATTTTAATGCATGAATCGTCCTTATCTGATATGTAGTTTTTATTTTAGAAAATAAATAAAAAAAATAAAAATTGACAAAAAAGGGCACATGAAATTAACATGAAATCTAATTTTTAAAATTATTTTAAGGATACAGTCTTGTGGGCAGTAGCTTAAGGAACATTTTGATGCATAAATCGTCCTTTTATGATGTATGGTTTAGAAGTTATGGCTAAAAAATCAAAATAATCGCAAAAAACCACGTCAAAAACTATGATTCATGTAAAAAATTTTAACTAAGATTCTTGAAAAAAATCAAATTCCAGAAAACTTTTTTCTGAATATGCAGTCTTGTGTATATATGTATTAGAAACAATTTGGTTTATAAATCGTCCTTGTAGGATGTATGGTTTGGGAGTTATGACGGAAAAAGCACATGTTTTTGGCCAGCTTCCACTCCAAAAAGTGTTCTACAACTCCTAAACTACAAGAGATAGAGCAAACGGCATTTGGAAAAAGGAGTATCCCTTCTTAAGAACGAGGACCTGGTGCTCATTTTAATGCATGAATCGTCCTTATCTGATATGTAGTTTTTATTTTAGAAAATAAATAAAAAAATAAAAATTGACAAAAAAGGGCACATGAAATTAACATGAAATCTAATTTTTAAAATTATTTTAAGGATACAGTCTTGTGGGCAGTAGCTTAAGGAACATTTTGATGCATAAATCGTCCTTTTATGATGTATGGTTTAGAAGTTATGGCTAAAAAATCAAAATAATCGCAAAAAACCACGTCAAAAACTATGATTCATGTAAAAAATTTTAACTAAGATTCTTGAAAAAAATCAAATTCCAGAAAACTTTTTTCTGAATATGCAGTCTTGTGTATATATGTATTAGAAACAATTTGGTGTATAAATCGTCCTTGTAAGATGTATGGTTTGGGAGTTATGACGGAAAAAGCACATGTTTTTGGCCAGCTACCACTCCAAAAAGTGTTCTACAACTCCTAAACTACAAGAGATAGAGCAAACGGCATTTGGACAAAGGAGTATCCGTTCTTAAGGACGAGGACCTGGTGCTCATTTTAATGCATGAATCGTCCTTATCTGATATGTAGTTTTTATTTTAGAAAATAAATAAAAAAAATAAAAATTGACAAAAAAGGGCACATGAAATTAACATGAAATCTAATTTTTAAAATTATTTTAAGGATACAGTCTTGTGGGCAGTAGCTTAACGAACATTTTGATGCATAAATCGTCCTTTTACGATGTATGGTTTAGAAGTTATGGCTAAAAAATCAAAAAAATCGCAAAAAACCACGTCAAAAACTATGATGGTGCTCATTTTAATGCATGAATCGTCCTTATCTGATATGTAGTTTTTATTTTAGAAAATAAATAAAAAAAATAAAAATTGACAAAAAAGGGCACATGAAATTAACATGAAATTTAATTTTTAAAATTATTTTAAGGATACAGTCTTGTGAACAGTAGCTTAAGGAACATTTTGATGCATAAATCGTCCTTTTATGATGTATGGTTTAGAAGTTATGGCTAAAAAATCAAAAAAATCGCAAAAAACCACGTCAAAAACTATGATTCATGTAAAAAATTTTAACTAAGATTCTTAAAAAAAATCAAATTCCAGAAAACTTTTTTCTGAATATGCAGTCTTGTGTATATATGTATTAGAAACAATTTGGTTTATAAATCGTCCTTGTAGGATGTATGGTTTGGGAGTTATGACGGAAAAAGCACATGTTTTTGGCCAGCTTCCACTCCAAAAAGTGTTCTACAACTCCTAAACTACAAGAGATAGAGCAAACGGCATTTGGACAAAGGAGTATCCCTTCTTAAGGACGAGGACCTGGTGCTCATTTTAATGCATGAATCGTCCTTATCTGATATGTAGTTTTTATTTTAGAAAATAAATAAAAAAAATAAAAATTGACAAAAAAGGGCACATGAAATTAACATGAAATCTAATTTTTAAAATTATTTTAAGGATACAGTCTTGTGGGCAGTAGCTTAAGGAACATTTTGATGCAAAAATCGTCCTTTTACGATGTATGGTTTAGAAGTTCTGGCTAAAAAATCAAAAAAAATCGCAAAAAACCACGTCAAAAACTATGATTCATGTAAAAAATTTTAACTAAGATTCTTAAAAAAAATCAAATTCCAGAAAACTTTTTTCTGAATATGCAGTCTTGTGTATATATGTATTAGAAACAATTTGGTGTATAAATCGTCCTTGTAAGATGTATGGTTTGGGAGTTATGACGGAAAAAGCACATGTTTTTGGCCAGCTACCACTCCAAAAAGTGTTCTAAAACTCCTAAACTACAAGAGATAGAGCAAACGGCATTTGGACAAAGGAGTATCCGTTCTTAAGGACGAGGACCTGGTGCTTATTTTAATGCATGAATCGTCCTTATGTGATATGTAGTTTTTATTTTAGAAAATAAATAAAAAAAATAAAAATTGACAAAAAAGGGCACATGAAATTAACATGAAATTTTATTTTTAAAATTATTTTAAGGATACAGTCTTGTGGGCAGTAGCTTAAGGAACATTTTGATGCATAAATCGTCCTTTTATGATGTATGGTTTAGAAGTTATGGCTAAAAAATCAAAAAAATCGCAAAAAACCACGTCAAAAACTATGATTCATGTAAAAAATTTTAACTAAGATTCTTGAAAAAAATCAAATTCCAGAAAACTTTTTTCTGAATATGCAGTCTTGTGTATATATATATTAGAAACAATTTGGTTTATAAATCGTCCTTGTAGGATGTATGGTTTGGGAGTTATGACGGAAAAAGCACATGTTTTTGGCCAGCTTCCACTCCAAAAAGTGTTCTACAACTCCTAAACTAAAAGAGATAGAGCAAACGGCATTTGGACAAAGGAGTATCCGTTCTTAAGGACGAGGACCTGGTGCTCATTTTAATGCATGAATCGTCCTTATCTGATATGTAGTTTTTATTTTAGAAAATAAATAAAAAAAATAAAAATTGACAAAAAAGGGCACATGAAATTAACATGAAATCTAATTTTTAAAATTATTTTAAGGATACAGTCTTGTGGGCAGTAGCTTAACGAACATTTTGATGCATAAATCGTCCTTTTACGATGTATGGTTTAGAAGTTATGGCTAAAAAATCAAAAAAATCGCAAAAAACCACGTCAAAAACTATGATTCATGTAAAAAATTTTAACTAAGATTCTTAAAAAAAATCAAATTCCAGAAAACTTTTTTCTTGTAACTAGCCATAACTTCAGTCTTGTGTATATATGTATTAGAAACAATTTGGTGTATAAATCGTCCTTGTAAGATGTATGGTTTGGGAGTTATGACGGAAAAAGTACATGTTTTTGGCCAGCTACCACTCCAAAAAGTGTTCTAAAACTCCTAAACTACAAGAGATAGAGCAAACGGCATTTGGACAAAGGAGTATCCGTTCTTAAGGACGAGGACCTGGTGCTTATTTTAATGCATGAATCGTCCTTATGTGATATGTAGTTTTTATTTTAGAAAATAAATAAAAAAAATAAAAATTGACAAAAAAGGGCACATGAAATTAACATGAAATTTTATTTTAAAAATTATTTTAAGGATACAGTCTTGTGGGCAGTAGCTTAAGGAACATTTTGATGCATAAATCGTCCTTTTATGATGTATGGTTTAGAAGTTATGGCTAAAAAATCAAAAAAATCGCAAAAAACCACGTCAAAAACTATGATTCATGTAAAAAATTTTAACTAAGATTCTTGAAAAAAATCAAATTCCAGAAAACTTTTTTCTGAATATGCAGTCTTGTGTATATATGTATTAGAAACAATTTGGTTTATAAATCGTCCTTGTAGGATGTATGGTTTGGGAGTTATGACGGAAAAAGCACATGTTTTTGGCCAGCTTCCACTCCAAAAAGTGTTCTACAACTCCTAAACTAAAAGAGATAGAGCAAACGGCATTTGGACAAAGGAGTATCCGTTCTTAAGGACGAGGACCTGGTGCTCATTTTAATGCATGAATCGTCCTTATCTGATATGTAGTTTTTATTTTAGAAAATAAATAAAAAAAATAAAAATTGACAAAAAAGGGCACATGAAATTAACATGAAATCTAATTTTTAAAATTATTTTAAGACAAAAAAGGGCACATGAAATTAACATGAAATCTAATTTTTAAAATTATTTTAAGGATACAGTCTTGTGGGCAGTAGCTTAACGAACATTTTGATGCATAAATCGTCCTTTTACGATGTATGGTTTAGAAGTTATGGCTAAAAAATCAAAAAAATCGCAAAAAACCACGTCAAAAACTATGATGGTGCTCATTTTAATGCATGAATCGTCCTTATCTGATATGTAGTTTTTATTTTAGAAAATAAATAAAAAAAATAAAAATTGACAAAAAAGGGCACATGAAATTAACATGAAATTTAATTTTTAAAATTATTTTAAGGATACAGTCTTGTGAACAGTAGCTTAAGGAACATTTTGATGCATAAATCGTCCTTTTATGATGTATGGTTTAGAAGTTATGGCTAAAAAATCAAAAAAATCGCAAAAAACCACGTCAAAAACTATGATTCATGTAAAAAATTTTAACTAAGATTCTTAAAAAAAATCAAATTCCAGAAAACTTTTTTCTGAATATGCAGTCTTGTGTATATATGTATTAGAAACAATTTGGTTTATAAATCGTCCTTGTAGGATGTATGGTTTGGGAGTTATGACGGAAAAAGCACATGTTTTTGGCCAGCTTCCACTCCAAAAAGTGTTCTACAACTCCTAAACTACAAGAGATAGAGCAAACGGCATTTGGACAAAGGAGTATCCCTTCTTAAGGACGAGGACCTGGTGCTCATTTTAATGCATGAATCGTCCTTATCTGATATGTAGTTTTTATTTTAGAAAATAAATAAAAAAAATAAAAATTGACAAAAAAGGGCACATGAAATTAACATGAAATCTAATTTTTAAAATTATTTTAAGGATACAGTCTTGTGGGCAGTAGCTTAAGGAACATTTTGATGCAAAAATCGTCCTTTTACGATGTATGGTTTAGAAGTTCTGGCTAAAAAATCAAAAAAAATCGCAAAAAACCACGTCAAAAACTATGATTCATGTAAAAAATTTTAACTAAGATTCTTAAAAAAAATCAAATTCCAGAAAACTTTTTTCTGAATATGCAGTCTTGTGTATATATGTATTAGAAACAATTTGGTGTATAAATCGTCCTTGTAAGATGTATGGTTTGGGAGTTATGACGGAAAAAGCACATGTTTTTGGCCAGCTACCACTCCAAAAAGTGTTCTAAAACTCCTAAACTACAAGAGATAGAGCAAACGGCATTTGGACAAAGGAGTATCCGTTCTTAAGGACGAGGACCTGGTGCTTATTTTAATGCATGAATCGTCCTTATGTGATATGTAGTTTTTATTTTAGAAAATAAATAAAAAAAATAAAAATTGACAAAAAAGGGCACATGAAATTAACATGAAATTTTATTTTTAAAATTATTTTAAGGATACAGTCTTGTGGGCAGTAGCTTAAGGAACATTTTGATGCATAAATCGTCCTTTTATGATGTATGGTTTAGAAGTTATGGCTAAAAAATCAAAAAAATCGCAAAAAACCACGTCAAAAACTATGATTCATGTAAAAAATTTTAACTAAGATTCTTGAAAAAAATCAAATTCCAGAAAACTTTTTTCTGAATATGCAGTCTTGTGTATATATATATTAGAAACAATTTGGTTTATAAATCGTCCTTGTAGGATGTATGGTTTGGGAGTTATGACGGAAAAAGCACATGTTTTTGGCCAGCTTCCACTCCAAAAAGTGTTCTACAACTCCTAAACTAAAAGAGATAGAGCAAACGGCATTTGGACAAAGGAGTATCCGTTCTTAAGGACGAGGACCTGGTGCTCATTTTAATGCATGAATCGTCCTTATCTGATATGTAGTTTTTATTTTAGAAAATAAATAAAAAAAATAAAAATTGACAAAAAAGGGCACATGAAATTAACATGAAATCTAATTTTTAAAATTATTTTAAGGATACAGTCTTGTGGGCAGTAGCTTAACGAACATTTTGATGCATAAATCGTCCTTTTACGATGTATGGTTTAGAAGTTATGGCTAAAAAATCAAAAAAATCGCAAAAAACCACGTCAAAAACTATGATTCATGTAAAAAATTTTAACTAAGATTCTTAAAAAAAATCAAATTCCAGAAAACTTTTTTCTTGTAACTAGCCATAACTTCAGTCTTGTGTATATATGTATTAGAAACAATTTGGTGTATAAATCGTCCTTGTAAGATGTATGGTTTGGGAGTTATGACGGAAAAAGTACATGTTTTTGGCCAGCTACCACTCCAAAAAGTGTTCTAAAACTCCTAAACTACAAGAGATAGAGCAAACGGCATTTGGACAAAGGAGTATCCGTTCTTAAGGACGAGGACCTGGTGCTTATTTTAATGCATGAATCGTCCTTATGTGATATGTAGTTTTTATTTTAGAAAATAAATAAAAAAAATAAAAATTGACAAAAAAGGGCACATGAAATTAACATGAAATTTTATTTTAAAAATTATTTTAAGGATACAGTCTTGTGGGCAGTAGCTTAAGGAACATTTTGATGCATAAATCGTCCTTTTATGATGTATGGTTTAGAAGTTATGGCTAAAAAATCAAAAAAATCGCAAAAAACCACGTCAAAAACTATGATTCATGTAAAAAATTTTAACTAAGATTCTTGAAAAAAATCAAATTCCAGAAAACTTTTTTCTGAATATGCAGTCTTGTGTATATATGTATTAGAAACAATTTGGTTTATAAATCGTCCTTGTAGGATGTATGGTTTGGGAGTTATGACGGAAAAAGCACATGTTTTTGGCCAGCTTCCACTCCAAAAAGTGTTCTACAACTCCTAAACTAAAAGAGATAGAGCAAACGGCATTTGGACAAAGGAGTATCCGTTCTTAAGGACGAGGACCTGGTGCTCATTTTAATGCATGAATCGTCCTTATCTGATATGTAGTTTTTATTTTAGAAAATAAATAAAAAAAATAAAAATTGACAAAAAAGGGCACATGAAATTAACATGAAATCTAATTTTTAAAATTATTTTAAGGATACAGTCTTGTGGGCAGTAGCTTAAGGAACATTTTGATGCATAAATCGTCCTTTTACGATGTATGGTTTAGAAGTTATGGCTAAAAAATCAAAAAAATCGCAAAAAACCACGTCAAAAACTATGATTCATGTAAAAAATTTTAACTAAGATTCTTAAAAAAAATCAAATTCCAGAAAACTTTTTTCTGAATATGCAGTCTTGTGTATATATGTATTAGAAACAATTTGGTGTATAAATCGTCCTTGTAAGATGTATGGTTTGGGAGTTATGACGGAAAAAGCACATGTTTTTGGCCAGCTACCACTCCAAAAAGTGTTCTAAAACTCCTAAACTACAAGAGATAGAGCAAACGGCATTTGGACAAAGGAGTATCCGTTCTTAAGGACGAGGACCTGGTGCTCATTTTAATGCATGAATCGTCCTTATCTGATATGTAGTTTTTATTTTAGAAAATAAATAAAAAAAATAAAAATTGACAAAAAAGGGCACATGAAATTAACATGAAATCTAATTTTTAAAATTATTTTAAGGATACAGTCTTGTGGGCAGTAGCTTAAGGAACATTTTGATGCATAAATCGTCCTTTTACGATGTATGGTTTAGAAGTTATGGCTAAAAAATCAAAATAATCGCAAAAAACCACGTCAAAAACTATGATTCATGTAAAAAATTTTAACTAAGATTCTTGAAAAAAATCAAATTCCAGAAAACTTTTTTCTGAATATGCAGTCTTGTGTATATATGTATTAGAAACAATTTGGTGTATAAATCGTCCTTGTAAGATGTATGGTTTGGGAGTTATGACGGAAAAAGCACATGTTTTTGGCCAGCTACCACTCCAAAAAGTGTTCTAAAACTCCTAAACTACAAGAGATAGAGCAAACGGCATTTGGACAAAGGAGTATCCGTTCTTAAGGACGAGGACCTGGTGCTCATTTTAATGCATGAATCGTCCTTATCTGATATGTAGTTTTTATTTTAGAAAATAAATAAAAAAAATAAAAATTGACAAAAAAGGGCACATGAAATTAACATGAAATCTAATTTTTAAAATTATTTTAAGGATACAGTCTTGTGGGCAGTAGCTTAAGGAACATTTTGATGCATAAATCGTCCTTTTATGATGTATGGTTTAGAAGTTATGGCTAAAAAATCAAAAAAATCGCAAAAAACCACGTCAAAAACTATGATTCATGTAAAAAATTTTAACTAAGATTCTTGAAAAAAATCAAATTCCAGAAAACTTTTTTCTGAATATGCAGTCTTGTGTATATATGTATTAGAAACAATTTGGTTTATAAATCGTCCTTGTAGGATGTATGGTTTGGGAGTTATGACGGAAAAAGCACATGTTTTTGGCCAGCTTCCACTCCAAAAAGTGTTCTACAACTCCTAAACTACAAGAGATAGAGCAAACGGCATTTGGAAAAAGGAGTATCCCTTCTTAAGGACGAGGACCTGGTGCTCATTTTAATGCATGAATCGTCCTTATCTGATATGTAGTTTTTATTTTAGAAAATAAATAAAAAAAATAAAAATTGACAAAAAAGGGCACATGAAATTAACATGAAATCTTATTTTTAAAATTATTTTAAGGATACAGTCTTGTGGGCAGTAGCTTAAGGAACATTTTGATGCATAAATCGTTTTTTTACGATGTATGGTTTAGAAGTTATGGCTAAAAAATCAAAAAAATCGCAAAAAACCACGTCAAAAACTATGATTCATGTAAAAAATTTTAACTAAGATTCTTAAAAAAAATCAAATTCCAGAAAACTTTTTCTGAATATGCAGTCTTGTGTATATATGTATTAGAAACAATTTGGTGTATAAATCGTCCTTGTAAGATGTATGGTTTGGGAGTTATGACGGAAAAAGCACATGTTTTTGGCCAGCTACCACTCCAAAAAGTGTTCTAAAACTCCTAAACTACAAGAGATAGAGCAAACGGCATTTGGACAAAGGAGTATCCGTTCTTAAGGACGAGGACCTGGTGCTCATTTTAATGCATGAATCGTCCTTATCTGATATGTAGTTTTTATTTTAGAAAATAAATAAAAAAAATAAAAATTGACAAAAAAGGGCACATGAAATTAACATGAAATTTAATTTTTAAAATTATTTTAAGGATACAGTCTTGTGGGCAGTAGCTTAAGGAACATTTTGATGCATAAATCGTCCTTTTATGATGTATGGTTTAGAAGTTATGGCTAAAAAATCAAAAAAATCGCAAAAAACCACGTCAAAAACTATGATTCATGTAAAAAATTTTAACTAAGATTCTTGAAAAAAATCAAATTCCAGAAAACTTTTTTCTGAATATGCAGTCTTGTGTATATATGTATTAGAAACAATTTGGTTTATAAATCGTCCTTGTAGGATGTATGGTTTGGGAGTTATGACGGAAAAAGCACATGTTTTTGGCCAGCTTCCACTCTGAAAAAATTCACTCACTTTTTTCTGAATATGCAGTCTTGTGTATATATGTATTAGAAACAATTTGGTTTATAAATCGTCCTTGTAAGATGTATGGTTTGGGAGTTATGACGGAAAAAGCACATGTTTTTGGCCAGCTACCACTCCAAAAAGTATTCTAAAACTCCTAAACTACAAGAGATAGAGCAAACGGCATTTGGACAAAGGAGTATCCGTTCTTAAGGACGAGGACCTGGTGCTCATTTTAATGCATGAATCGTCCTTATCTGATATGTAGTTTTTATTTTAGAAAATAAATAAAAAAAATAAAAATTGACAAAAAAGGGCACATGAAATTAACATGAAATCTAATTTTTAAAATTATTTAAAGGATACAGTCTTGTGGGCAGTAGCTTAAGGAACATTTTGATGCATAAATCGTCCTTTTACGATGTATGGTTTAGAAGTTCTGGCTAAAAAATCAAAAAAAATCGCAAAAAACCACGTCAAAAACTATGATTCATGTAAAAAATTTTAACTAAGATTCTTGAAAAAAATCAAATTCCAGAAAACTTTTTTCTGAATATGCAGTCTTGTGTATATATGTATTAGAAACAATTTGGTGTATAAATCGTCCTTGTAAGATGTATGGTTTGGGAGTTATGACGGAAAAAGCACATGTTTTTGGCCAGCTACCACTCCAAAAAGTGTTCTAAAACTCCTAAACTACAAGAGATAGAGCAAACGGCATTTGGACAAAGGAGTATCCGTTCTTAAGGACGAGGACCTGGTGCTTATTTTAATGCATGAATCGTCCTTATGTGATATGTAGTTTTTATTTTAGAAAATAAATAAAAAAAATAAAAATTGACAAAAAAGGGCACATGAAATTAACATGAAATCTAATTTTTAAAATTATTTTAAGGATACAGTCTTGTGGGCAGTAGCTTAAGGAACATTTTGATGCATAAATCGTCCTTTTATGATGTATGGTTTAGAAGTTATGGCTAAAAAATCAAAAAAATCGCAAAAAACCACGTCAAAAACTATGATTCATGTAAAAAATTTTAACTAAGATTCTTGAAAAAAATCAAATTCCAGAAAACTTTTTTCTGAATATGCAGTCTTGTGTATATATGTATTAGAAACAATTTGGTTTATAAATCGTCCTTGTAGGATGTATGGTTTGGGAGTTATGACGGAAAAAGCACATGTTTTTGGCCAGCTTCCACTCCAAAAAGTGTTCTAAAACTCCTAAACTACAAGAGATAGAGCAAACGGCATTTGGACAAAGGAGTATCCCTTCTTAAGGACGAGGACCTGGTGCTCATTTTAATGCATGAATCGTCCTTATCTGATATGTAGTTTTTATTTTAGAAAATAAATAAAAAAAATAAAAATTGACAAAAAAGGGCACATGAAATTAACATGAAATCTAATTTTTAAAATTATTTTAAGGATACAGTCTTGTGGGCAGTAGCTTAAGGAACATTTTGATGCATAAATCGTCCTTTTACGATGTATGGTTTAGAAGTTATGGCTAAAAAATCAAAATAATCGCAAAAAACCACGTCAAAAACTATGATTCATGTAAAAAATTTTAACTAAGATTCTTGAAAAAAATCAAATTCCAGAAAACTTTTTTCTGAATATGCAGTCTTGTGTATATATGTATTAGAAACAATTTGGTGTATAAATCGTCCTTGTAAGATGTATGGTTTGGGAGTTATGACGGAAAAAGCACATGTTTTTGGCCAGCTACCACTCCAAAAAGTGTTCTAAAACTCCTAAACTACAAGAGATAGAGCAAACGGCATTTGGACAAAGGAGTATCCGTTCTTAAGGACGAGGACCTGGTGCTCATTTTAATGCATGAATCGTCCTTATCTGATATGTAGTTTTTATTTTAGAAAATAAATAAAAAAAATAAAAATTGACAAAAAAGGGCACATGAAATTAACATGAAATTTAATTTTTAAAATTATTTTAAGGATACAGTCTTGTGGGCAGTAGCTTAAGGAACATTTTGATGCATAAATCGTCCTTTTATGATGTATGGTTTAGAAGTTATGGCTAAAAAATCAAAAAAATCGCAAAAAACCACGTCAAAAACTATGATTCATGTAAAAAATTTTAACTAAGATTCTTGAAAAAAATCAAATTCCAGAAAACTTTTTTCTGAATATGCAGTCTTGTGTATATATGTATTAGAAACAATTTGGTTTATAAATCGTCCTTGTAGGATGTATGGTTTGGGAGTTATGACGGAAAAAGCACATGTTTTTGGCCAGCTTCCACTCTGAAAAAATTCACTCACTTTTTTCTGAATATGCAGTCTTGTGTATATATGTATTAGAAACAATTTGGTTTATAAATCGTCCTTGTAAGATGTATGGTTTGGGAGTTATGACGGAAAAAGCACATGTTTTTGGCCAGCTACCACTCCAAAAAGTATTCTAAAACTCCTAAACTACAAGAGATAGAGCAAACGGCATTTGGACAAAGGAGTATCCGTTCTTAAGGACGAGGACCTGGTGCTCATTTTAATGCATGAATCGTCCTTATCTGATATGTAGTTTTTATTTTAGAAAATAAATAAAAAAAATAAAAATTGACAAAAAAGGGCACATGAAATTAACATGAAATCTAATTTTTAAAATTATTTTAAGGATACAGTCTTGTGGGCAGTAGCTTAAGGAACATTTTGATGCATAAATCGTCCTTTTACGATGTATGGTTTAGAAGTTCTGGCTAAAAAATCAAAAAAAATCGCAAAAAACCACGTCAAAAACTATGATTCATGTAAAAAATTTTAACTAAGATTCTTGAAAAAAATCAAATTCCAGAAAACTTTTTTCTGAATATGCAGTCTTGTGTATATATGTATTAGAAACAATTTGGTGTATAAATCGTCCTTGTAAGATGTATGGTTTGGGAGTTATGACGGAAAAAGCACATGTTTTTGGCCAGCTTCCACTCCAAAAAGTGTTCTACAACTCCTAAACTAAAAGAGATAGAGCAAACGGCATTTGGACAAAGGAGTATCCGTTCTTAAGGACGAGGACCTGGTGCTCATTTTAATGCATGAATCGTCCTTATCTGATATGTAGTTTTTATTTTAGAAAATAAATAAAAAAAATAAAAATTGACAAAAAAGGGCACATGAAATTAACATGAAATCTAATTTTTAAAATTATTTTAAGGATACAGTCTTGTGGGCAGTAGCTTAACGAACATTTTGATGCATAAATCGTCCTTTTACGATGTATGGTTTAGAAGTTATGGCTAAAAAATCAAAAAAATCGCAAAAAACCACGTCAAAAACTATGATTCATGTAAAAAATTTTAACTAAGATTCTTAAAAAAAATCAAATTCCAGAAAACTTTTTTCTTGTAACTAGCCATAACTTCAGTCTTGTGTATATATGTATTAGAAACAATTTGGTGTATAAATCGTCCTTGTAAGATGTATGGTTTGGGAGTTATGACGGAAAAAGCACATGTTTTTGGCCAGCTACCACTCCAAAAAGTGTTCTAAAACTCCTAAACTACAAGAGATAGAGCAAACGGCATTTGGACAAAGGAGTATCCGTTCTTAAGGACGAGGACCTGGTGCTTATTTTAATGCATGAATCGTCCTTATGTGATATGTAGTTTTTATTTTAGAAAATAAATAAAAAAAATAAAAATTGACAAAAAAGGGCACATGAAATTAACATGAAATCTAATTTTTAAAATTATTTTAAGGATACAGTCTTGTGGGCAGTAGCTTAAGGAACATTTTGATGCATAAATCGTCCTTTTATGATGTATGGTTTAGAAGTTATGGCTAAAAAATCAAAAAAATCGCAAAAAACCACGTCAAAAACTATGATTCATGTAAAAAATTTTAACTAAGATTCTTGAAAAAAATCAAATTCCAGAAAACTTTTTTCTGAATATGCAGTCTTGTGTATATATGTATTAGAAACAATTTGGTTTATAAATCGTCCTTGTAGGATGTATGGTTTGGGAGTTATGACGGAAAAAGCACATGTTTTTGGCCAGCTTCCACTCCAAAAAGTGTTCTAAAACTCCTAAACTACAAGAGATAGAGCAAACGGCATTTGGACAAAGGAGTATCCCTTCTTAAGGACGAGGACCTGGTGCTCATTTTAATGCATGAATCGTCCTTATCTGATATGTAGTTTTTATTTTAGAAAATAAATAAAAAAAATAAAAATTGACAAAAAGGGCACATGAAATTAACATGAAATTTAATTTTTAAAATTATTTTAAGGATACAGTCTTGTGGGCAGTAGCTTAAGGAACATTTTGATGCATAAATCGTCCTTTTATGATGTATGGTTTAGAAGTAATGGCTAAAAAATCAAAAAAATCGCAAAAAACCACGTCAAAAACTATGATTCATGTAAAAAATTTTAACTAAGATTCTTGAAAAAAATCAAATTCCAGAAAACTTTTTTCTGAATATGCAGTCTTGTGTATATATGTATTAGAAACAATTTGGTTTATAAATCGTCCTTGTAAGATGTATGGTTTGGGAGTTATGACGGAAAAAGCACATGTTTTTGGCCAGCTACCACTCCAAAAAGTGTTCTACAACTCCTAAACTAAAAGAGATAGAGCAAACGGCATTTGGACAAAGGAGTATCCGTTCTTAAGGACGAGGACCTGGTGCTCATTTTAATGCATGAATCGTCCTTATCTGATATGTAGTTTTTATTTTAGAAAATAAATAAAAAAAATAAAAATTGACAAAAAAGGGCACATGAAATTAACATGAAATTTAATTTTTAAAATTATTTTAAGGATACAGTCTTGTGAACAGTAGCTTAAGGAACATTTTGATGCATAAATCGTCCTTTTATGATGTATGGTTTAGAAGTTATGGCTAAAAAATCAACAAAATCGCAAAAAACCACGTCAAAAACTATGATTCATGTAAAAAATTTTAACTAAGATTCTTAAAAAAAATCAAATTCCAGAAAACTTTTTTCTGAATATGCAGTCTTGTGTATATATGTATTAGAAACAATTTGGTGTATAAATCGTCCTTGTAAGATGTATGGTTTGGGAGTTATGACGGAAAAAGCACATGTTTTTGGCCAGCTACCACTCCAAAAAGTGTTCTAAAACTCCTAAACTACAAGAGATAGAGCAAACGGCATTTGGACAAAGGAGTATCCCTTCTTAAGGACGAGGACCTGGTGCTCATTTTAATGCATGAATCGTCCTTATCTGATATGTAGTTTTTATTTTAGAAAATAAATAAAAAAAATAAAAATTGACAAAAAAGGGCACATGAAATTAACATGAAATTTAATTTTTAAAATTATTTTAAGGATACAGTCTTGTGGGCAGTAGCTTAAGGAACATTTTGATGCATAAATCGTCCTTTTATGATGTATGGTTTAGAAGTTATGGCTAAAAAATCAAAAAAATCGCAAAAAACCACGTCAAAAACTATGATTCATGCAAAAAATTTTAACTAAGATTCTTAAAAAAAATCAAATTCTTGTGTATATATGTATTAGAAACAATTTGGTGTATAAATCGTCCTTGTAAGATGTATGGTTTGGGAGTTATGACGGAAAAAGCACATGTTTTTGGCCAGCTACCACTCCAAAAAGTGTTCTAAAACTCCTAAACTACAAGAGATAGAGCAAACGGCATTTGGACAAAGGAGTATCCGTTCTTAAGGACGAGGACCTGGTGCTCATTTTAATGCATGAATCGTCCTTATCTGATATGTAGTTTTTATTTTAGAAAATAAATAAAAAAAATAAAAATTGACAAAAAAGGGCACATGAAATTAACATGAAATCTAATTTTTAAAATTATTTTAAGGATACAGTCTTGTGACCAGTATCTTAACGAACATTTTGATGCATAAATCGTCCTTTTATGATGTATGGTTTAGAAGTTATGGCTAAAAAATCAAAATAATCGCAAAAAACCACGTCAAAAACTATGATTCATGTAAAAAATTTTAACTAAGATTCTTGAAAAAAATCAAATTCCAGAAAACTTTTTTCTGAATATGCAGTCTTGTGTATATATGTATTAGAAACAATTTGGTTTATAAATCGTCCTTGTAGGATGTATGGTTTGGGAGTTATGACGGAAAAAGCACATGTTTTTGGCCAGCTTCCACTCCAAAAAGTGTTCTACAACTCCTAAACTACAAGAGATAGAGCAAACGGCATTTGGACAAAGGAGTATCCCTTCTTAAGGACGAGGACCTGGTGCTCATTTTAATGCATGAATCGTCCTTATCTGATATGTAGTTTTTATTTTAGAAAATAAATAAAAAAAATAAAAATTGACAAAAAAGGGCACATGAAATTAACATGAAATCTAATTTTTAAAATTATTTTAAGGATACAGTCTTGTGGGCAGTAGCTTAACGAACATTTTGATGCATAAATCGTCCTTTTACGATGTATGGTTTAGAAGTTATGGCTAAAAAATCAAAAAAATCGCAAAAAACCACGTCAAAAACTATGATTCATGTAAAAAATTTAAACAAAGATTCTTAAAAAAAATCAAATTCCAGAAAACTTTTTTCTGAATATGCAGTCTTGTGTATATATGTATTAGAAACAATTTGGTGTATAAATCGTCCTTGTAAGATGTATGGTTTGGGAGTTATGACGGAAAAAGCACATGTTTTTGGCCAGCTACCACTCCAAAAAGTGTTCTAAAACTCCTAAACTACAAGAGATAGAGCAAACGGCATTTGGACAAAGGAGTATCCGTTCTTAAGGACGAGGACCTGGTGCTCATTTTAATGCATGAATCGTCCTTATCTGATATGTAGTTTTTATTTTAGAAAATAAATAAAAAAAATAAAAATTGACAAAAAAGGGCACATGAAATTAACATGAAATTTAATTTTTAAAATTATTTTAAGGATACAGTCTTGTGAACAGTAGCTTAAGGAACATTTTGATGCATAAATCGTCCTTTTATGATGTATGGTTTAGAAGTTATGGCTAAAAAATCAAAAAAATCGCAAAAAACCACGTCAAAAACTATGATTCATGTAAAAAATTTTAACTAAGATTCTTGAAAAAAATCAAATTCCAGAAAACTTTTTTCTGAATATGCAGTCTTGTGTATATATGTATTAGAAACAATTTGGTTTATAAATCGTCCTTGTAGGATGTATGGTTTGGGAGTTATGACGGAAAAAGCACATGTTTTTGGCCAGCTTCCACTCCAAAAAGTGTTCTACAACTCCTAAACTACAAGAGATAGAGCAAACGGCATTTGGAAAAAGGAGTATCCCTTCTTAAGGACGAGGACCTGGTGCTCATTTTAATGCATGAATCGTCCTTATCTGATATGTAGTTTTTATTTTAGAAAATAAATAAAAAAAATAAAAATTGACAAAAAAGGGCACATGAAATTAACATGAAATCTAATTTTTAAAATTATTTTAAGGATACAGTCTTGTGGGCAGTAGCTTAAGGAACATTTTGATGCATAAATCGTCCTTTTATGATGTATGGTTTAGAAGTTATGGCTAAAAAATCAAAATAATCGCAAAAAACCACGTCAAAAACTATGATTCATGTAAAAAATTTTAACTAAGATTCTTGAAAAAAATCAAATTCCAGAAAACTTTTTTCTGAATATGCAGTCTTGTGTATATATGTATTAGAAACAATTTGGTGTATAAATCGTCCTTGTAAGATGTATGGTTTGGGAGTTATGACGGAAAAAGCACATGTTTTTGGCCAGCTACCACTCCAAAAAGTGTTCTACAACTCCTAAACTACAAGAGATAGAGCAAACGGCATTTGGACAAAGGAGTATCCGTTCTTAAGGACGAGGACCTGGTGCTCATTTTAATGCATGAATCGTCCTTATCTGATATGTAGTTTTTATTTTAGAAAATAAATAAAAAAAATAAAAATTGACAAAAAAGGGCACATGAAATTAACATGAAATCTAATTTTTAAAATTATTTTAAGGATACAGTCTTGTGGGCAGTAGCTTAACGAACATTTTGATGCATAAATCGTCCTTTTACGATGTATGGTTTAGAAGTTATGGCTAAAAAATCAAAAAAATCGCAAAAAACCACGTCAAAAACTATGATGGTGCTCATTTTAATGCATGAATCGTCCTTATCTGATATGTAGTTTTTATTTTAGAAAATAAATAAAAAAAATAAAAATTGACAAAAAAGGGCACATGAAATTAACATGAAATTTAATTTTAAAAATTATTTTAAGGATACAGTCTTGTGGGCAGTAGCTTAAGGAACATTTTGATGCATAAATCGTCCTTTTACGATGTATGGTTTAGAAGTTATGGCTAAAAAATCAAAAAAATCGCAAAAAACCACGTCAAAAACTATGATTCATGTAAAAAATTTTAACTAAGATTCTTAAAAAAAATCAAATTCCAGAAAACTTTTTTCTGAATATGCAGTCTTGTGTATATATGTATTAGAAACAATTTGGTGTATAAATCGTCCTTGTAAGATGTATGGTTTGGGAGTTATGACGGAAAAAGCACATGTTTTTGGCCAGCTACCACTCCAAAAAGTGTTCTAAAACTCCTAAACTACAAGAGATAGAGCAAACGGCATTTGGACAAAGGAGTATCCGTTCTTAAGGACGAGGACCTGGTGCTCATTTTAATGCATGAATCGTCCTTATCTGATATGTAGTTTTTATTTTAGAAAATAAATAAAAAAAATAAAAATTGACAAAAAAGGGCACATGAAATTAACATGAAATTTAATTTTTAAAATTATTTTAAGGATACAGTCTTGTGGGCAGTAGCTTAAGGAACATTTTGATGCATAAATCGTTTTTTTACGATGTATGGTTTAGAAGTTATGGCTAAAAAATCAAAAAAATCGCAAAAAACCACGTCAAAAACTATGATTCATGTAAAAAATTTTAACTAAGATTCTTGAAAAAAATCAAATTCCAGAAAACTTTTTTCTGAATATGCAGTCTTGTGTATATATGTATTAGAAACAATTTGGTTTATAAATCGTCCTTGTAGGATGTATGGTTTGGGAGTTATGACGGAAAAAGCACATGTTTTTGGCCAGCTTCCACTCCAAAAAGTGTTCTAAAACTCCTAAACTACAAGAGATAGAGCAAACGGCATTTGGACAAAGGAGTATCCCTTCTTAAGGACGAGGACCTGGTGCTCATTTTAATGCATGAATCGTCCTTATCTGATATGTAGTTTTTATTTTAGAAAATAAATAAAAAAAATAAAAATTGACAAAAAAGGGCACATGAAATTAACATGAAATCTAATTTTTAAAATTATTTTAAGGATACAGTCTTGTGGGCAGTAGCTTAACGAACATTTTGATGCATAAATCGTCCTTTTACGATGTATGGTTTAGAAGTTATGGCTAAAAAATCAAAAAAATCGCAAAAAACCACGTCAAAAACTATGATTCATGTAAAAAATTTTAACAAGATTCTTAAAAAAATCAAATTCCAGAAAACTTTTTTCTGAATATGCAGTCTTGTGTATATATGTATTAGAAACAATTTGGTGTATAAATCGTCCTTGTAAGATGTATGGTTTGGGAGTTATGACGGAAAAAGCACATGTTTTTGGCCAGCTACCACTCCAAAAAGTGTTCTAAAACTCCTAAACTACAAGAGATAGAGCAAACGGCATTTGGACAAAGGAGTATCCCTTCTTAAGGACGAGGACCTGGTGCTCATTTTAATGCATGAATCGTCCTTATCTGATATGTAGTTTTTATTTTAGAAAATAAATAAAAAAAATAAAAATTGACAAAAAAGGGCACATGAAATTAACATGAAATTTAATTTTTAAAATTATTTTAAGGATACAGTCTTGTGAACAGTAGCTTAAGGAACATTTTGATGCATAAATCGTCCTTTTATGATGTATGGTTTAGAAGTTATGGCTAAAAAATCAAAAAAATCGCAAAAAACCACGTCAAAAACTATGATTCATGTAAAAAATTTTAACTAAGATTCTTAAAAAAAATCAAATTCCAGAAAACTTTTTTCTGAATATGCAGTCTTGTGTATATATGTATTAGAAACAATTTGGTTTATAAATCGTCCTTGTAGGATGTATGGTTTGGGAGTTATGACGGAAAAAGCACATGTTTTTGGCCAGCTACCACTCCAAAAAGTGTTCTAAAACTCCTAAACTACAAGAGATAGAGCAAACGGCATTTGGACAAAGGAGTATCCGTTCTTAAGGACGAGGACCTGGTGCTTATTTTAATGCATGAATCGTCCTTATGTGATATGTAGTTTTTATTTTAGAAAATAAATAAAAAAAATAAAAATTGACAAAAAAGGGCACATGAAATTAACATGAAATCTAATTTTTAAAATTATTTTAAGGATACAGTCTTGTGGGCAGTAGCTTAAGGAACATTTTGATGCATAAATCGTCCTTTTATGATGTATGGTTTAGAAGTTATGGCTAAAAAATCAAAAAAATCGCAAAAAACCACGTCAAAAACTATGATTCATGTAAAAAATTTTAACTAAGATTCTTGAAAAAAATCAAATTCCAGAAAACTTTTTTCTGAATATGCAGTCTTGTGTATATATGTATTAGAAACAATTTGGTTTATAAATCGTCCTTGTAGGATGTATGGTTTGGGAGTTATGACGGAAAAAGCACATGTTTTTGGCCAGCTTCCACTCCAAAAAGTGTTCTAAAACTCCTAAACTACAAGAGATAGAGCAAACGGCATTTGGACAAAGGAGTATCCCTTCTTAAGGACGAGGACCTGGTGCTCATTTTAATGCATGAATCGTCCTTATCTGATATGTAGTTTTTATTTTAGAAAATAAATAAAAAAAATAAAAATTGACAAAAAGGGCACATGAAATTAACATGAAATTTAATTTTTAAAATTATTTTAAGGATACAGTCTTGTGGGCAGTAGCTTAAGGAACATTTTGATGCATAAATCGTCCTTTTATGATGTATGGTTTAGAAGTAATGGCTAAAAAATCAAAAAAATCGCAAAAAACCACGTCAAAAACTATGATTCATGTAAAAAATTTTAACTAAGATTCTTGAAAAAAATCAAATTCCAGAAAACTTTTTTCTGAATATGCAGTCTTGTGTATATATGTATTAGAAACAATTTGGTTTATAAATCGTCCTTGTAAGATGTATGGTTTGGGAGTTATGACGGAAAAAGCACATGTTTTTGGCCAGCTACCACTCCAAAAAGTGTTCTACAACTCCTAAACTAAAAGAGATAGAGCAAACGGCATTTGGACAAAGGAGTATCCGTTCTTAAGGACGAGGACCTGGTGCTCATTTTAATGCATGAATCGTCCTTATCTGATATGTAGTTTTTATTTTAGAAAATAAATAAAAAAAATAAAAATTGACAAAAAAGGGCACATGAAATTAACATGAAATTTAATTTTTAAAATTATTTTAAGGATACAGTCTTGTGAACAGTAGCTTAAGGAACATTTTGATGCATAAATCGTCCTTTTATGATGTATGGTTTAGAAGTTATGGCTAAAAAATCAAAAAAATCGCAAAAAACCACGTCAAAAACTATGATTCATGTAAAAAATTTTAACTAAGATTCTTAAAAAAAATCAAATTCCAGAAAACTTTTTTCTGAATATGCAGTCTTGTGTATATATGTATTAGAAACAATTTGGTGTATAAATCGTCCTTGTAAGATGTATGGTTTGGGAGTTATGACGGAAAAAGCACATGTTTTTGGCCAGCTACCACTCCAAAAAGTGTTCTAAAACTCCTAAACTACAAGAGATAGAGCAAACGGCATTTGGACAAAGGAGTATCCCTTCTTAAGGACGAGGACCTGGTGCTCATTTTAATGCATGAATCGTCCTTATCTGATATGTAGTTTTTATTTTAGAAAATAAATAAAAAAAATAAAAATTGACAAAAAAGGGCACATGAAATTAACATGAAATTTAATTTTTAAAATTATTTTAAGGATACAGTCTTGTGAACAGTAGCTTAAGGAACATTTTGATGCATAAATCGTCCTTTTATGATGTATGGTTTAGAAGTTATGGCTAAAAAATCAAAAAAATCGCAAAAAACCACGTCAAAAACTATGATTCATGTAAAAAATTTTAACTAAGATTCTTAAAAAAAATCAAATTCTTGTGTATATATGTATTAGAAACAATTTGGTGTATAAATCGTCCTTGTAAGATGTATGGTTTGGGAGTTATGACGGAAAAAGCACATGTTTTTGGCCAGCTACCACTCCAAAAAGTGTTCTAAAACTCCTAAACTACAAGAGATAGAGCAAACGGCATTTGGACAAAGGAGTATCCGTTCTTAAGGACGAGGACCTGGTGCTCATTTTAATGCATGAATCGTCCTTATCTGATATGTAGTTTTTATTTTAGAAAATAAATAAAAAAAATAAAAATTGACAAAAAAGGGCACATGAAATTAACATGAAATCTAATTTTTAAAATTATTTTAAGGATACAGTCTTGTGACCAGTATCTTAACGAACATTTTGATGCATAAATCGTCCTTTTATGATGTATGGTTTAGAAG
Source organism: Dichetophora obliterata (assembly GCA_963920525.1). NCBI lineage: Eukaryota > Metazoa > Arthropoda > Insecta > Diptera > Sciomyzidae > Dichetophora > Dichetophora obliterata. The sequence continues at coordinate 185,497,626 of OY986438.1, forward strand.
TTATGGCTAAAAAATCAAAATAATCGCAAAAAACCACGTCAAAAACTATGATTCATGTAAAAAATTTTAACTAAGATTCTTGAAAAAAATCAAATTCCAGAAAACTTTTTTCTGAATATGCAGTCTTGTGTATATATGTATTAGAAACAATTTGGTTTATAAATCGTCCTTGTAGGATGTATGGTTTGGGAGTTATGACGGAAAAAGCACATGTTTTTGGCCAGCTTCCACTCCAAAAAGTGTTCTACAACTCCTAAACTACAAGAGATAGAGCAAACGGCATTTGGACAAAGGAGTATCCCTTCTTAAGGACGAGGACCTGGTGCTCATTTTAATGCATGAATCGTCCTTATCTGATATGTAGTTTTTATTTTAGAAAATAAATAAAAAAAATAAAAATTGACAAAAAAGGGCACATGAAATTAACATGAAATCTAATTTTTAAAATTATTTTAAGGATACAGTCTTGTGGGCAGTAGCTTAACGAACATTTTGATGCATAAATCGTCCTTTTACGATGTATGGTTTAGAAGTTATGGCTAAAAAATCAAAAAAATCGCAAAAAACCACGTCAAAAACTATGATTCATGTAAAAAATTTAAACAAAGATTCTTAAAAAAAATCAAATTCCAGAAAACTTTTTTCTGAATATGCAGTCTTGTGTATATATGTATTAGAAACAATTTGGTGTATAAATCGTCCTTGTAAGATGTATGGTTTGGGAGTTATGACGGAAAAAGCACATGTTTTTGGCCAGCTACCACTCCAAAAAGTGTTCTAAAACTCCTAAACTACAAGAGATAGAGCAAACGGCATTTGGACAAAGGAGTATCCGTTCTTAAGGACGAGGACCTGGTGCTCATTTTAATGCATGAACTTCGTTATCTGATATGTAGTTTTTATTTTAGAAAATAAATAAAAAAAATAAAAATTGACAAAAAAGGGCACATGAAATTAACATGAAATTTAATTTTTAAAATTATTTTAAGGATACAGTCTTGTGAACAGTAGCTTAAGGAACATTTTGATGCATAAATCGTCCTTTTATGATGTAGGGTTTAGAAGTTATGGCTAAAAAATCAAAAAAATCGCAAAAAACCACGTCAAAAACTATGATTCATGTAAAAAATTTTAACTAAGATTCTTGAAAAAAATCAAATTCCAGAAAACTTTTTTCTGAATATGCAGTCTTGTGTATATATGTATTAGAAACAATTTGGTTTATAAATCGTCCTTGTAGGATGTATGGTTTGGGAGTTATGACGGAAAAAGCACATGTTTTTGGCCAGCTTCCACTCCAAAAAGTGTTCTACAACTCCTAAACTACAAGAGATAGAGCAAACGGCATTTGGAAAAAGGAGTATCCCTTCTTAAGGACGAGGACCTGGTGCTCATTTTAATGCATGAATCGTCCTTATCTGATATGTAGTTTTTATTTTAGAAAATAAATAAAAAAAATAAAAATTGACAAAAAAGGGCACATGAAATTAACATGAAATCTAATTTTTAAAATTATTTTAAGGATACAGTCTTGTGGGCAGTAGCTTAAGGAACATTTTGATGCATAAATCGTCCTTTTATGATGTATGGTTTAGAAGTTATGGCTAAAAAATCAAAATAATCGCAAAAAACCACGTCAAAAACTATGATTCATGTAAAAAATTTTAACTAAGATTCTTGAAAAAAATCAAATTCCAGAAAACTTTTTTCTGAATATGCAGTCTTGTGTATATATGTATTAGAAACAATTTGGTGTATAAATCGTCCTTGTAAGATGTATGGTTTGGGAGTTATGACGGAAAAAGCACATGTTTTTGGCCAGCTACCACTCCAAAAAGTGTTCTACAACTCCTAAACTACAAGAGATAGAGCAAACGGCATTTGGACAAAGGAGTATCCGTTCTTAAGGACGAGGACCTGGTGCTCATTTTAATGCATGAATCGTCCTTATCTGATATGTAGTTTTTATTTTAGAAAATAAATAAAAAAAATAAAAATTGACAAAAAAGGGCACATGAAATTAACATGAAATCTAATTTTTAAAATTATTTTAAGGATACAGTCTTGTGGGCAGTAGCTTAACGAACATTTTGATGCATAAATCGTCCTTTTACGATGTATGGTTTAGAAGTTATGGCTAAAAAATCAAAAAAATCGCAAAAAACCACGTCAAAAACTATGATGGTGCTCATTTTAATGCATGAATCGTCCTTATCTGATATGTAGTTTTTATTTTAGAAAATAAATAAAAAAAATAAAAATTGACAAAAAAGGGCACATGAAATTAACATGAAATTTAATTTTAAAAATTATTTTAAGGATACAGTCTTGTGGGCAGTAGCTTAAGGAACATTTTGATGCATAAATCGTCCTTTTACGATGTATGGTTTAGAAGTTATGGCTAAAAAATCAAAATAATCGCAAAAAACCACGTCAAAAACTATGATTCATGTAAAAAATTTTAACTAAGATTCTTGAAAAAAATCAAATTCCAGAAAACTTTTTTCTGAATATGCAGTCTTGTGTATATATGTATTAGAAACAATTTGGTTTATAAATCGTCCTTGTAGGATGTATGGTTTGGGAGTTATGACGGAAAAAGCACATGTTTTTGGCCAGCTTCCACTCCAAAAAGTGTTCTAAAACTCCTAAACTACAAGAGATAGAGCAAACGGCATTTGGACAAAGGAGTATCCCTTCTTAAGGACGAGGACCTGGTGCTCATTTTAATGCATGAATCGTCCTTATCTGATATGTAGTTTTTATTTTAGAAAATAAATAAAAAAAATAAAAATTGACAAAAAAGGGCACATGAAATTAACATGAAATCTAATTTTTAAAATTATTTTAAGGATACAGTCTTGTGGGCAGTAGCTTAACGAACATTTTGATGCATAAATCGTCCTTTTACGATGTATGGTTTAGAAGTTATGGCTAAAAAATCAAAAAAATCGCAAAAAACCACGCCAAAAACTATGATTCATGTAAAAAATTTTAACTAAGATTCTTAAAAAAAATCAAATTCCAGAAAACTTTTTTCTGAATATGCAGTCTTGTGTATATATGTATTAGAAACAATTTGGTGTATAAATCGTCCTTGTAAGATGTATGGTTTGGGAGTTATGACGGAAAAAGCACATGTTTTTGGCCAGCTACCACTCCAAAAAGTGTTCTAAAACTCCTAAACTACAAGAGATAGAGCAAACGGCATTTGGACAAAGGAGTATCCGTTCTTAAGGACGAGGACCTGGTGCTTATTTTAATGCATGAATCGTCCTTATGTGATATGTAGTTTTTATTTTAGAAAATAAATAAAAAAAATAAAAATTGACAAAAAAGGGCACATGAAATTAACATGAAATTTTATTTTTAAAATTATTTTAAGGATACAGTCTTGTGGGCAGTAGCTTAAGGAACATTTTGATGCATAAATCGTCCTTTTATGATGTATGGTTTAGAAGTTATGGCTAAAAAATCAAAAAAATCGCAAAAAACCACGTCAAAAACTATGATTCATGTAAAAAATTTTAACTAAGATTCTTGAAAAAAATCAAATTCCAGAAAACTTTTTTCTGAATATGCAGTCTTGTGTATATATATATTAGAAACAATTTGGTTTATAAATCGTCCTTGTAGGATGTATGGTTTGGGAGTTATGACGGAAAAAGCACATGTTTTTGGCCAGCTTCCACTCCAAAAAGTGTTCTACAACTCCTAAACTAAAAGAGATAGAGCAAACGGCATTTGGACAAAGGAGTATCCGTTCTTAAGGACGAGGACCTGGTGCTCATTTTAATGCATGAATCGTCCTTATCTGATATGTAGTTTTTATTTTAGAAAATAAATAAAAAAAATAAAAATTGACAAAAAAGGGCACATGAAATTAACATGAAATCTAATTTTTAAAATTATTTTAAGGATACAGTCTTGTGGGCAGTAGCTTAACGAACATTTTGATGCATAAATCGTCCTTTTACGATGTATGGTTTAGAAGTTATGGCTAAAAAATCAAAAAAATCGCAAAAAACCACGTCAAAAACTATGATTCATGTAAAAAATTTTAACTAAGATTCTTAAAAAAAATCAAATTCCAGAAAACTTTTTTCTTGTAACTAGCCATAACTTCAGTCTTGTGTATATATGTATTAGAAACAATTTGGTGTATAAATCGTCCTTGTAAGATGTATGGTTTGGGAGTTATGACGGAAAAAGCACATGTTTTTGGCCAGCTACCACTCCAAAAAGTGTTCTAAAACTCCTAAACTACAAGAGATAGAGCAAACGGCATTTGGACAAAGGAGTATCCGTTCTTAAGGACGAGGACCTGGTGCTTATTTTAATGCATGAATCGTCCTTATGTGATATGTAGTTTTTATTTTAGAAAATAAATAAAAAAAATAAAAATTGACAAAAAAGGGCACATGAAATTAACATGAAATCTAATTTTTAAAATTATTTTAAGGATACAGTCTTGTGGGCAGTAGCTTAAGGAACATTTTGATGCATAAATCGTCCTTTTATGATGTATGGTTTAGAAGTTATGGCTAAAAAATCAAAAAAATCGCAAAAAACCACGTCAAAAACTATGATTCATGTAAAAAATTTTAACTAAGATTCTTGAAAAAAATCAAATTCCAGAAAACTTTTTTCTGAATATGCAGTCTTGTGTATATATGTATTAGAAACAATTTGGTTTATAAATCGTCCTTGTAGGATGTATGGTTTGGGAGTTATGACGGAAAAAGCACATGTTTTTGGCCAGCTTCCACTCCAAAAAGTGTTCTACAACTCCTAAACTAAAAGAGATAGAGCAAACGGCATTTGGACAAAGGAGTATCCGTTCTTAAGGACGAGGACCTGGTGCTCATTTTAATGCATGAATCGTCCTTATCTGATATGTAGTTTTTATTTTAGAAAATAAATAAAAAAAATAAAAATTGACAAAAAAGGGCACATGAAATTAACATGAAATCTAATTTTTAAAATTATTTTAAGGATACAGTCTTGTGGGCAGTAGCTTAAGGAACATTTTGATGCATAAATCGTCCTTTTACGATGTATGGTTTAGAAGTTCTGGCTAAAAAATCAAAAAAAATCGCAAAAAACCACGTCAAAAACTATGATTCATGTAAAAAATTTTAACTAAGATTCTTGAAAAAAATCAAATTCCAGAAAACTTTTTTCTGAATATGCAGTCTTGTGTATATATGTATTAGAAACAATTTGGTGTATAAATCGTCCTTGTAAGATGTATGGTTTGGGAGTTATGACGGAAAAAGCACATGTTTTTGGCCAGCTACCACTCCAAAAAGTGTTCTAAAACTCCTAAACTACAAGAGATAGAGCAAACGGCATTTGGACAAAGGAGTATCCGTTCTTAAGGACGAGGACCTGGTGCTCATTTTAATGCATGAATCGTCCTTATCTGATATGTAGTTTTTATTTTAGAAAATAAATAAAAAAAATAAAAATTGACAAAAAAGGGCACATGAAATTAACATGAAATCTAATTTTTAAAATTATTTTAAGGATACAGTCTTGTGGGCAGTAGCTTAAGGAACATTTTGATGCATAAATCGTCCTTTTATGATGTATGGTTTAGAAGTTATGGCTAAAAAATCAAAAAAATCGCAAAAAACCACGTCAAAAACTATGATTCATGTAAAAAATTTTAACTAAGATTCTTGAAAAAAATCAAATTCCAGAAAACTTTTTTCTGAATATGCAGTCTTGTGTATATATGTATTAGAAACAATTTGGTTTATAAATCGTCCTTGTAGGATGTATGGTTTGGGAGTTATGACGGAAAAAGCACATGTTTTTGGCCAGCTTCCACTCCAAAAAGTGTTCTACAACTCCTAAACTACAAGAGATAGAGCAAACGGCATTTGGACAAAGGAGTATCCCTTCTTAAGGACGAGGACCTGGTGCTCATTTTAATGCATGAATCGTCCTTATCTGATATGTAGTTTTTATTTTAGAAAATAAATAAAAAAAATAAAAATTGACAAAAAAGGGCACATGAAATTAACATGAAATCTAATTTTTAAAATTATTTTAAGGATACAGTCTTGTGGGCAGTAGCTTAAGGAACATTTTGATGCATAAATCGTTTTTTTACGATGTATGGTTTAGAAGTTATGGCTAAAAAATCAAAAAAATCGCAAAAAACCACGTCAAAAACTATGATTCATGTAAAAAATTTTAACTAAGATTCTTAAAAAAAATCAAATTCCAGAAAACTTTTTCTGAATACGCAGTCTTGTGTATATATGTATTAGAAACAATTTGGTGTATAAATCGTCCTTGTAAGATGTATGGTTTGGGAGTTATGACGGAAAAAGCACATGTTTTTGGCCAGCTACCACTCCAAAAAGTGTTCTAAAACTCCTAAACTACAAGAGATAGAGCAAACGGCATTTGGACAAAGGAGTATCCGTTCTTAAGGACGAGGACCTGGTGCTCATTTTAATGCATGAATCGTCCTTATCTGATATGTAGTTTTTATTTTAGAAAATAAATAAAAAAAATAAAAATTGACAAAAAAGGGCACATGAAATTAACATGAAATCTAATTTTTAAAATTATTTAAAGGATACAGTCTTGTGGGCAGTAGCTTAAGGAACATTTTGATGCATAAATCGTCCTTTTACGATGTATGGTTTAGAAGTTCTGGCTAAAAAATCAAAAAAAATCGCAAAAAACCACGTCAAAAACTATGATTCATGTAAAAAATTTTAACTAAGATTCTTGAAAAAAATCAAATTCCAGAAAACTTTTTTCTGAATATGCAGTCTTGTGTATATATGTATTAGAAACAATTTGGTGTATAAATCGTCCTTGTAAGATGTATGGTTTGGGAGTTATGACGGAAAAAGCACATGTTTTTGGCCAGCTACCACTCCAAAAAGTGTTCTAAAACTCCTAAACTACAAGAGATAGAGCAAACGGCATTTGGACAAAGGAGTATCCGTTCTTAAGGACGAGGACCTGGTGCTCATTTTAATGCATGAATCGTCCTTATCTGATATGTAGTTTTTATTTTAGAAAATAAATAAAAAAAATAAAAATTGACAAAAAAGGGCACATGAAATTAACATGAAATCTAATTTTTAAAATTATTTTAAGGATACAGTCTTGTGGGCAGTAGCTTAAGGAACATTTTGATGCATAAATCGTCCTTTTATGATGTATGGTTTAGAAGTTATGGCTAAAAAATCAAAAAAATCGCAAAAAACCACGTCAAAAACTATGATTCATGTAAAAAATTTTAACTAAGATTCTTGAAAAAAATCAAATTCCAGAAAACTTTTTTCTGAATATGCAGTCTTGTGTATATATGTATTAGAAACAATTTGGTTTATAAATCGTCCTTGTAGGATGTATGGTTTGGGAGTTATGACGGAAAAAGCACATGTTTTTGGCCAGCTTCCACTCCAAAAAGTGTTCTACAACTCCTAAACTACAAGAGATAGAGCAAACGGCATTTGGAAAAAGGAGTATCCCTTCTTAAGGACGAGGACCTGGTGCTCATTTTAATGCATGAATCGTCCTTATCTGATATGTAGTTTTTATTTTAGAAAATAAATAAAAAAAATAAAAATTGACAAAAAAGGGCACATGAAATTAACATGAAATCTAATTTTTAAAATTATTTTAAGGATACAGTCTTGTGGGCAGTAGCTTAAGGAACATTTTGATGCATAAATCGTCCTTTTATGATGTATGGTTTAGAAGTTATGGCTAAAAAATCAAAATAATCGCAAAAACCACGTCAAAAACTATGATTCATGTAAAAAATTTTAACTAAGATTCTTGAAAAAAATCAAATTCCAGAAAACTTTTTTCTGAATATGCAGTCTTGTGTATATATGTATTAGAAACAATTTGGTTTATAAATCGTCCTTGTAGGATGTATGGTTTGGGAGTTATGACGGAAAAAGCACATGTTTTTGGCCAGCTTCCACTCCAAAAAGTGTTCTAAAACTCCTAAACTACAAGAGATAGAGCAAACGGCATTTGGACAAAGGAGTATCCCTTCTTAAGGACGAGGACCTGGTGCTCATTTTAATGCATGAATCGTCCTTATCTGATATGTAGTTTTTATTTTAGAAAATAAATAAAAAAAATAAAAATTGACAAAAAAGGGCACATGAAATTAACATGAAATTTAATTTTTAAAATTATTTTAAGGATACAGTCTTGTGGGCAGTAGCTTAAGGAACATTTTGATGCATAAATCGTCCTTTTATGATGTATGGTTTAGAAGTTATGGCTAAAAAATCAAAAAAATCGCAAAAAACCACGTCAAAAACTATGATTCATGTAAAAAATTTTAACTAAGATTCTTGAAAAAAATCAAATTCCAGAAAACTTTTTTCTGAATATGCAGTCTTGTGTATATATGTATTAGAAACAATTTGGTTTATAAATCGTCCTTGTAAGATGTATGGTTTGGGAGTTATGACGGAAAAAGCACATGTTTTTGGCCAGCTACCACTCCAAAAAGTGTTCTACAACTCCTAAACTAAAAGAGATAGAGCAAACGGCATTTGGACAAAGGAGTATCCGTTCTTAAGGACGAGGACCTGGTGCTCATTTTAATGCATGAATCGTCCTTATCTGATATGTAGTTTTTATTTTAGAAAATAAATAAAAAAAATAAAAATTGACAAAAAAGGGCACATGAAATTAACATGAAATTTAATTTTTAAAATTATTTTAAGGATACAGTCTTGTGAACAGTAGCTTAAGGAACATTTTGATGCATAAATCGTCCTTTTATGATGTATGGTTTAGAAGTTATGGCTAAAAAATCAAAAAAATCGCAAAAAACCACGTCAAAAACTATGATTCATGTAAAAAATTTTAACTAAGATTCTTAAAAAAAATCAAATTCCAGAAAACTTTTTTCTGAATATGCAGTCTTGTGTATATATGTATTAGAAACAATTTGGTGTATAAATCGTCCTTGTAAGATGTATGGTTTGGGAGTTATGACGGAAAAAGCACATGTTTTTGGCCAGCTACCACTCCAAAAAGTGTTCTAAAACTCCTAAACTACAAGAGATAGAGCAAACGGCATTTGGACAAAGGAGTATCCCTTCTTAAGGACGAGGACCTGGTGCTCATTTTAATGCATGAATCGTCCTTATCTGATATGTAGTTTTTATTTTAGAAAATAAATAAAAAAAATAAAAATTGACAAAAAAGAGCACATGAAATTAACATGAAATTTAATTTTTAAAATTATTTTAAGGATACAGTCTTGTGAACAGTAGCTTAAGGAACATTTTGATGCATAAATCGTCCTTTTATGATGTATGGTTTAGAAGTTATGGCTAAAAAATCAAAAAAATCGCAAAAAACCACGTCAAAAACTATGATTCATGTAAAAAATTTTAACTAAGATTCTTAAAAAAAATCAAATTCTTGTGTATATATGTATTAGAAACAATTTGGTGTATAAATCGTCCTTGTAAGATGTATGGTTTGGGAGTTATGACGGAAAAAGCACATGTTTTTGGCCAGCTACCACTCCAAAAAGTGTTCTAAAACTCCTAAACTACAAGAGATAGAGCAAACGGCATTTGGACAAAGGAGTATCCGTTCTTAAGGACGAGGACCTGGTGCTCATTTTAATGCATGAATCGTCCTTATCTGATATGTAGTTTTTATTTTAGAAAATAAATAAAAAAAATAAAAATTGACAAAAAAGGGCACATGAAATTAACATGAAATCTAATTTTTAAAATTATTTTAAGGATACAGTCTTGTGGGCAGTAGCTTAAGGAACATTTTGATGCATAAATCGTTTTTTTACGATGTATGGTTTAGAAGTTATGGCTAAAAAATCAAAAAAATCGCAAAAAACCACGTCAAAAACTATGATTCATGTAAAAAATTTTAACTAAGATTCTTAAAAAAAATCAAATTCCAGAAAACTTTTTCTGAATATGCAGTCTTGTGTATATATGTATTAGAAACAATTTGGTGTATAAATCGTCCTTGTAAGATGTATGGTTTGGGAGTTATGACGGAAAAAGCACATGTTTTTGGCCAGCTACCACTCCAAAAAGTGTTCTAAAACTCCTAAACTACAAGAGATAGAGCAAACGGCATTTGGACAAAGGAGTATCCGTTCTTAAGGACGAGGACCTGGTGCTCATTTTAATGCATGAATCGTCCTTATCTGATATGTAGTTTTTATTTTAGAAAATAAATAAAAAAAATAAAAATTGACAAAAAAGGGCACATGAAATTAACATGAAATCTAATTTTTAAAATTATTTTAAGGATACAGTCTTGTGGGCAGTAGCTTAAGGAACATTTTGATGCATAAATCGTCCTTTTACGATGTATGGTTTAGAAGTTATGGCTAAAAAATCAAAATAATCGCAAAAAACCACGTCAAAAACTATGATTCATGTAAAAAATTTTAACTAAGATTCTTGAAAAAAATCAAATTCCAGAAAACTTTTTTCTGAATATGCAGTCTTGTGTATATATGTATTAGAAACAATTTGGTGTATAAATCGTCCTTGTAAGATGTATGGTTTGGGAGTTATGACGGAAAAAGCACATGTTTTTGGCCAGCTACCACTCCAAAAAGTGTTCTAAAACTCCTAAACTACAAGAGATAGAGCAAACGGCATTTGGACAAAGGAGTATCCCTTCTTAAGGACGAGGACCTGGTGCTCATTTTAATGCATGAATCGTCCTTATCTGATATGTAGTTTTTATTTTAGAAAATAAATAAAAAAAATAAAAATTGACAAAAAAGGGCACATGAAATTAACATGAAATTTAATTTTTAAAATTATTTTAAGGATACAGTCTTGTGAACAGTAGCTTAAGGAACATTTTGATGCATAAATCGTCCTTTTATGATGTATGGTTTAGAAGTTATGGCTAAAAAATCAAAAAAATCGCAAAAAACCACGTCAAAAACTATGATTCATGTAAAAAATTTTAACTAAGATTCTTAAAAAAAATCAAATTCTTGTGTATATATGTATTAGAAACAATTTGGTGTATAAATCGTCCTTGTAAGATGTATGGTTTGGGAGTTATGACGGAAAAAGCACATGTTTTTGGCCAGCTACCACTCCAAAAAGTGTTCTAAAACTCCTAAACTACAAGAGATAGAGCAAACGGCATTTGGACAAAGGAGTATCCGTTCTTAAGGACGAGGACCTGGTGCTCATTTTAATGCATGAATCGTCCTTATCTGATATGTAGTTTTTATTTTAGAAAATAAATAAAAAAAATAAAAATTGACAAAAAAGGGCACATGAAATTAACATGAAATTTAATTTTTAAAATTATTTTAAGGATACAGTCTTGTGAACAGTAGCTTAAGGAACATTTTGATGCATAAATCGTCCTTTTATGATGTATGGTTTAGAAGTTATGGCTAAAAAATCAAAAAAATCGCAAAAAACCACGTCAAAAACTATGATTCATGTAAAAAATTTTAACTAAGATTCTTGAAAAAAATCAAATTCCAGAAAACTTTTTTCTGAATATGCAGTCTTGTGTATATATGTATTAGAAACAATTTGGTTTATAAATCGTCCTTGTAGGATGTATGGTTTGGGAGTTATGACGGAAAAAGCACATGTTTTTGGCCAGCTTCCACTCCAAAAAGTGTTCTACAACTCCTAAACTACAAGAGATAGAGCAAACGGCATTTGGAAAAAGGAGTATCCCTTCTTAAGGACGAGGACCTGGTGCTCATTTTAATGCATGAATCGTCCTTATCTGATATGTAGTTTTTATTTTAGAAAATAAATAAAAAAAATAAAAATTGACAAAAAAGGGCACATGAAATTAACATGAAATCTAATTTTTAAAATTATTTTAAGGATACAGTCTTGTGGGCAGTAGCTTAACGAACATTTTGATGCATAAATCGTCCTTTTACGATGTATGGTTTAGAAGTTATGGCTAAAAAATCAAAAAAATCGCAAAAAACCACGTCAAAAACTATGATTCATGTAAAAAATTTAAACAAAGATTCTTAAAAAAAATCAAATTCCAGAAAACTTTTTTCTGAATATGCAGTCTTGTGTATATATGTATTAGAAACAATTTGGTGTATAAATCGTCCTTGTAAGATGTATGGTTTGGGAGTTATGACGGAAAAAGCACATGTTTTTGGCCAGCTACCACTCCAAAAAGTGTTCTAAAACTCCTAAACTACAAGAGATAGAGCAAACGGCATTTGGACAAAGGAGTATCCGTTCTTAAGGACGAGGACCTGGTGCTCATTTTAATGCATGAATCGTCCTTATCTGATATGTAGTTTTTATTTTAGAAAATAAATAAAAAAAATAAAAATTGACAAAAAAGGGCACATGAAATTAACATGAAATTTAATTTTTAAAATTATTTTAAGGATACAGTCTTGTGAACAGTAGCTTAAGGAACATTTTGATGCATAAATCGTCCTTTTATGATGTATGGTTTAGAAGTTATGGCTAAAAAATCAAAAAAATCGCAAAAAACCACGTCAAAAACTATGATTCATGTAAAAAATTTTAACTAAGATTCTTAAAAAAAATCAAATTCTTGTGTATATATGTATTAGAAACAATTTGGTGTATAAATCGTCCTTGTAAGATGTATGGTTTGGGAGTTATGACGGAAAAAGCACATGTTTTTGGCCAGCTACCACTCCAAAAAGTGTTCTAAAACTCCTAAACTACAAGAGATAGAGCAAACGGCATTTGGACAAAGGAGTATCCGTTCTTAAGGACGAGGACCTGGTGCTCATTTTAATGCATGAATCGTCCTTATCTGATATGTAGTTTTTATTTTAGAAAATAAATAAAAAAAATAAAAATTGACAAAAAAGGGCACATGAAATTAACATGAAATCTAATTTTTAAAATTATTTTAAGGATACAGTCTTGTGACCAGTATCTTAACGAACATTTTGATGCATAAATCGTCCTTTTATGATGTATGGTTTAGAAGTTATGGCTAAAAAATCAAAATAATCGCAAAAAACCACGTCAAAAACTATGATTCATGTAAAAAATTTTAACTAAGATTCTTGAAAAAAATCAAATTCCAGAAAACTTTTTTCTGAATATGCAGTCTTGTGTATATATGTATTAGAAACAATTTGGTTTATAAATCGTCCTTGTAGGATGTATGGTTTGGGAGTTATGACGGAAAAAGCACATGTTTTTGGCCAGCTTCCACTCCAAAAAGTGTTCTACAACTCCTAAACTACAAGAGATAGAGCAAACGGCATTTGGACAAAGGAGTATCCTTTCTTAAGGACGAGGACCTGGTGCTCATTTTAATGCATGAATCGTCCTTATCTGATATGTAGTTTTTATTTTAGAAAATAAATAAAAAAAATAAAAATTGACAAAAAAGGGCACATGAAATTAACATGAAATCTAATTTTTAAAATTATTTTAAGGATACAGTCTTGTGAACAGTAGCTTATCGAACATTTTGATGCATAAATCGTCCTTTTACGATGTATGGTTTAGAAGTTATGGCTAAAAAATCAAAAAAATCGCAAAAAACCACGTCAAAAACAATGATTCATGTAAAAAATTTTAACTAAGATTCTTAAAAAAAATCAAATTCCAGAAAACTTTTTTCTGAATATGCAGTCTTGTGTATATATGTATTAGAAACAATTTGGTTTATAAATCGTCCTTGTAGGATGTATGGTTTGGGAGTTATGACGGAAAAAGCACATGTTTTTGGCCAGCTTCCACTCCAAAAAGTGTTCTACAACTCCTAAACTACAAGAGATAGAGCAAACGGCATTTGGACAAAGGAGTATCCCTTCTTAAGGACGAGAACCTGGTGCTCATTTTAATGCATGAATCGTCCTTATCTGATATGTAGTTTTTATTTTAGAAAATAAATAAAAAAAATAAAAATTGACAAAAAAGGGCACATGAAATTAACATGAAATCTAATTTTTAAAATTATTTTAAGGATACAGTCTTGTGGGCAGTAGCTTAAGGAACATTTTGATGCATAAATCGTCTTTTTACGATGTATGGTTTAGAAGTTATGGCTAAAAAATCAAAAAAATCGCAAAAAACCACGTCAAAAACTATGATTCATGTAAAAAATTTTAACTAAGATTCTTGAAAAAAATCAAATTCCAGAAAACTTTTTTCTGAATATGCAGTCTTGTGTATATATGTATTAGAAACAATTTGGTTTATAAATCGTCCTTGTAGGATGTATGGTTTGGGAGTTATGACGGAAAAAGCACATGTTTTTGGCCAGCTTCCACTCCAAAAAGTGTTCTACAACTCCTAAGCTACAAGAGATAGAGCAAACGGCATTTGGACAAAAAAGTATCCCTTCTTAAGGACGAGGACCTGGTGCTCATTTTAATGCATGAATCGTCCTTATCTGATATGTAGTTTTTATTTTAGAAAATAAATAAAAAAAATAAAAATTGACAAAAAAGGGCACATGAAATTAACATGAAATCTAATTTTTAAAATTATTTTAAGGATACAGTCTTGTGGGCAGTAGCTTAACGAACATTTTGATGCATAAATCGTCCTTTTATGATGTATGGTTTAGAAGTTATGGCTAAAAAATCAAAATAATCGCAAAAAACCACGTCAAAAACTATGATTCATGTAAAAAATTTTAACTAAGATTCTTGAAAAAAATCAAATTCCAGAAAACTTTTTTCTGAATATGCAGTCTTGTGTATATATGTATTAGAAACAATTTGGTTTATAAATCGTCCTTGTAGGATGTATGGTTTGGGAGTTATGACGGAAAAAGCACATGTTTTTGGCCAGCTTCCACTCCAAAAAGTGTTCTACAACTCCTAAACTACAAGAGATAGAGCAAACGGCATTTGGACAAAGGAGTATCCCTTCTTAAGGACGAGAACCTGGTGCTCATTTTAATGCATGAATCGTCCTTATCTGATATGTAGTTTTTATTTTAGAAAATAAATAAAAAAAATAAAAATTGACAAAAAAGGGCACATGAAATTAACATGAAATCTAATTTTTGAAATTATTTTAAGGATACAGTCTTGTGGGCAGTAGCTTAACGAACATTTTGATGCATAAATCGTCCTTTTACGATGTATGGTTTAGAAGTTATGGCTAAAAAATCAAAAAAATCGCTAAAAACCACGTCAAAAACTATGATTCATGTAAAAAATTTTAACTAAGATTCTTAAAAAAAATCAAATTCCAGAAAACTTTTTTCTGAATATGCAGTCTTGTGTATATATGTATTAGAAACAATTTGGTGTATAAATCGTCCTTGTAAGATGTATGGTTTGGGAGTTATGACGGAAAAAGCACATGTTTTTGGCCAGCTACCACTCCAAAAAGGGTTCTAAAACTCCTAAACTACAAGAGATAGAGCAAACGGCATTTGGACAAAGGAGTATCCGTTCTTAAGGACGAGGACCTGGTGCTCATTTTAATGCATGAATCGTCCTTATCTGATATGTAGTTTTTATTTTAGAAAATAAATAAAAAAAATAAAAATTGACAAAAAAGGGCACATGAAATTAACATGAAATCTAATTTTTAAAATTATTTTAAGGATACAGTCTTGTGACCAGTATCTTAACGAACATTTTGATGCATAAATCGTCCTTTTATGATGTATGGTTTAGAAGTTATGGCTAAAAAATCAAAATAATCGCAAAAAACCACGTCAAAAACTATGATTCATGTAAAAAATTTTAACTAAGATTCTTGAAAAAAATCAAATTCCAGAAAACTTTTTTCTGAATATGCAGTCTTGTGTATATATGTATTAGAAACAATTTGGTTTATAAATCGTCCTTGTAGGATGTATGGTTTGGGAGTTATGACGGAAAAAGCACATGTTTTTGGCCAGCTTCCACTCCAAAAAGTGTTCTACAACTCCTAAACTACAAGAGATAGAGCAAACGGCATTTGGACAAAGGAGTATCCCTTCTTAAGGACGAGGACCTGGTGCTCATTTTAATGCATGAATCGTCCTTATCTGATATGTAGTTTTTATTTTAGAAAATAAATAAAAAAAATAAAAATTGACAAAAAAGGGCACATGAAATTAACATGAAATCTAATTTTTAAAATTATTTTAAGGATACAGTCTTGTGGGCAGTAGCTTAACGAACATTTTGATGCATAAATCGTCCTTTTACGATGTATGGTTTAGAAGTTATGGCTAAAAAATCAAAAAATCGCTAAAAACCACGTCAAAAACTATGATTCATGTAAAAAATTTTAACTAAGATTCTTAAAAAAAATCAAATTCCAGAAAACTTTTTTCTGAATATGCAGTCTTGTGTATATATGTATTAGAAACAATTTGGTGTATAAATCGTCCTTGTAAGATGTATGGTTTGGGAGTTATGACGGAAAAAGCACATGTTTTTGGCCAGCTACCACTCCAAAAAGTGTTCTAAAACTCCTAAACTACAAGAGATAGAGCAAACGGCATTTGGACAAAGGAGTATCCGTTCTTAAGGACGAGGACCTGGTGCTCATTTTAATGCATGAATCGTCCTTATCTGATATGTAGTTTTTATTTTAGAAAATAAATAAAAAAAATAAAAATTGACAAAAAAGGGCACATGAAATTAACATGAAATCTAATTTTTAAAATTATTTTAAGGATACAGTCTTGTGACCAGTATCTTAACGAACATTTTGATGCATAAATCGTCCTTTTATGATGTATGGTTTAGAAGTTATGGCTAAAAAATCAAAATAATCGCAAAAAACCACGTCAAAAACTATGATTCATGTAAAAAATTTTAACTAAGATTCTTGAAAAAAATCAAATTCCAGAAAACTTTTTTCTGAATATGCAGTCTTGTGTATATATGTATTAGAAACAATTTGGTTTATAAATCGTCCTTGTAGGATGTATGGTTTGGGAGTTATGACGGAAAAAGCACATGTTTTTGGCCAGCTTCCACTCCAAAAAGTGTTCTACAACTCCTAAACTACAAGAGATAGAGCAAACGGCATTTGGACAAAAAAGTATCCCTTCTTAAGGACGAGGACCTGGTGCTCATTTTAATGCATGAATCGTCCTTATCTGATATGTAGTTTTTATTTTAGAAAATAAATAAAAAAAATAAAAATTGACAAAAAAGGGCACATGAAATTAACATGAAATCTAATTTTTAAAATTATTTTAAGGATACAGTCTTGTGGGCAGTAGCTTAACGAACATTTTGATGCATAAATCGTCCTTTTACGATGTATGGTTTAGAAGTTATGGCTAAAAAATCAAAAAAATCGCTAAAAACCACGTCAAAAACTATGATTCATGTAAAAAATTTTAACTAAGATTCTTAAAAAAAATCAAATTCCAGAAAACTTTTTTCTGAATATGCAGTCTTGTGTATATATGTATTAGAAACAATTTGGTGTATAAATCGTCCTTGTAAGATGTATGGTTTGGGAGTTATGACGGAAAAAGCACATGTTTTTGGCCAGCTACCACTCCAAAAAGTGTTCTAAAACTCCTAAACTACAAGAGATAGAGCAAACGGCATTTGGACAAAGGAGTATCCGTTCTTAAGGACGAGGACCTGGTGCTCATTTTAATGCATGAATCGTCCTTATCTGATATGTAGTTTTTATTTTAGAAAATAAATAAAAAAAATAAAAATTGACAAAAAAGGGCACATGAAATTAACATGAAATCTAATTTTTAAAATTCTTTTAAGGATACAGTCTTGTGACCAGTATCTTAACGAACATTTTGATGCATAAATCGTCCTTTTATGATGTATGGTTTAGAAGTTATGGCTAAAAAATCAAAATAATCGCAAAAAACCACGTCAAAATCTATGATTCATGTAAAAAATTTTAAATAAGATTCTTGAAAAAAAATCAAATTCCAGAAAACTTTTTTCTGAATATGCAGTCTTGTGTATATATGTATTAGAAACAATTTGGTTTATAAATCGTCCTTGTAGGATGTATGGTTTGGGAGTTATGACGGAAAAAGCACATGTTTTTGGCCAGCTTCCACTCCAAAAAGTGTTCTACAACTCCTAAACTACAAGAGATAGAGCAAACGGCATTTGGACAAAGGAGTATCCGTTCTTAAGGACGAGGACCTGGTGCTCATTTTAATGCATGAATCGTCCTTATCTGATATGTAGTTTTTATTTTAGAAAATAAATAAAAAAAATAAAAATTGACAAAAAAGGGCACATGAAATTAACATGAAATCTAATTTTTAAAATTATTTTAAGGATACAGTCTTGTGGGCAGTAGCTTAACGAACATTTTGATGCATAAATCGTCCTTTTACGATGTATGGTTTAGAAGTTATGGCTAAAAAATCAAAAAAATCGCTAAAAACCACGTCAAAAACTATGATTCATGTAAAAAATTTTAACTAAGATTCTTGAAAAAAATCAAATTCCAGAAAACTTTTTTCTGAATATGCAGTCTTGTGTATATATGTATTAGAAACAATTTGGTGTATAAATCGTCCTTGTAAGATGTATGGTTTGGGAGTTATGACGGAAAAAGCACATGTTTTTGGCCAGCTACCACTCCAAAAAGTGTTCTAAAACTCCTAAACTACAAGAGATAGAGCAAACGGCATTTGGACAAAGGAGTATCCGTTCTTAAGGACGAGGACCTGGTGCTCATTTTAATGCATGAATCGTCCTTATCTGATATGTAGTTTTTATTTTAGAAAATAAATAAAAAAAATAAAAATTGACAAAAAAGGGCACATGAAATTAACATGAAATCTAATTTTTAAAATTCTTTTAAGGATACAGTCTTGTGACCAGTATCTTAACGAACATTTTGATGCATAAATCGTCCTTTTATGATGTATGGTTTAGAAGTTATGGCTAAAAAATCAAAATAATCGCAAAAAACCACGTCAAAATCTATGATTCATGTAAAAAATTTTAAATAAGATTCTTGAAAAAAAATCAAATTCCAGAAAACTTTTTTCTGAATATGCAGTCTTGTGTATATATGTATTAGAAACAATTTGGTTTATAAATCGTCCTTGTAGGATGTATGGTTTGGGAGTTATGACGGAAAAAGCACATGTTTTTGGCCAGCTTCCACTCCAAAAAGTGTTCTACAACTCCTAAACTACAAGAGATAGAGCAAACGGCATTTGGACAAAGGAGTATCCGTTCTTAAGGACGAGGACCTGGTGCTCATTTTAATGCATGAATCGTCCTTATCTGATATGTAGTTTTTATTTTAGAAAATAAATAAAAAAAATAAAAATTGACAAAAAAGGGCACATGAAATTAACATGAAATCTAATTTTTAAAATTATTTTAAGGATACAGTCTTGTGGGCAGTAGCTTAACGAACATTTTGATGCATAAATCGTCCTTTTACGATGTATGGTTTAGAAGTTATGGCTAAAAAATCAAAAAAATCGCTAAAAACCACGTCAAAAACTATGATTCATGTAAAAAATTTTAACTAAGATTCTTGAAAAAAATCAAATTCCAGAAAACTTTTTTCTGAATATGCAGTCTTGTGTATATATGTATTAGAAACAATTTGGTGTATAAATCGTCCTTGTAAGATGTATGGTTTGGGAGTTATGACGGAAAAAGCACATGTTTTTGGCCAGCTACCACTCCAAAAAGTGTTCTAAAACTCCTAAACTACAAGAGATAGAGCAAACGGCATTTGGACAAAGGAGTATCCGTTCTTAAGGACGAGGACCTGGTGCTCATTTTAATGCATGAATCGTCCTTATCTGATATGTAGTTTTTATTTTAGAAAATAAATAAAAAAAATAAAAATTGACAAAAAAGGGCACATGAAATTAACATGAAATCTAATTTTTAAAATTATTTTAAGGATACAGTCTTGTGACCAGTATCTTAACGAACATTTTGATGCATAAATCGTCCTTTTATGATGTATGGTTTAGAAGTTATGGCTAAAAAATCAAAATAATCGCAAAAAACCACGTCAAAATCTATGATTCATGTAAAAAATTTTAAATAAGATTCTTGAAAAAAAATCAAATTCCAGAAAACTTTTTTCTGAATATGCAGTCTTGTGTATATATGTATTAGAAACAATTTGGTTTATAAATCGTCCTTGTAGGATGTATGGTTTGGGAGTTATGACGGAAAAAGCACATGTTTTTGGCCAGCTTCCACTCCAAAAAGTGTTCTACAACTCCTAAACTACAAGAGATAGAGCAAACGGCATTTGGACAAAGGAGTATCCCTTCTTAAGGACGAGGACCTGGTGCTCATTTTAATGCATGAATCGTCCTTATCTGATATGTAGTTTTTATTTTAGAAAATAAATAAAAAAAATAAAAATTGACAAAAAAGGGCACATGAAATTAACATGAAATCTAATTTTTAAAATTATTTTAAGCATACAGTCTTGTGGGCAGTAGCTTAACGAACATTTTGATGCATAAATCGTCCTTTTACGATGTATGGTTTAGAAGTTATGGCTAAAAAATCAAAAAAATCGCTAAAAACCACGTCAAAAACTATGATTCATGTAAAAAATTTTAACTAAGATTCTTAAAAAAAATCAAATTCCAGAAAACTTTTTTCTGAATATGCAGTCTTGTGTATATATGTATTAGAAACAATTTGGTGTATAAATCGTCCTTGTAAGATGTATGGTTTGGGAGTTATGACGGAAAAAGCACATGTTTTTGGCCAGCTACCACTCCAAAAAGTGTTCTAAAACTCCTAAACTACAAGAGATAGAGCAAACGGCATTTGGACAAAGGAGTATCCGTTCTTAAGGACGAGGACCTGGTGCTCATTTTAATGCATGAATCGTCCTTATCTGATATGTAGTTTTTATTTTAGAAAATAAATAAAAAAAATAAAAATTGACAAAAAAGGGCACATGAAATTAACATGAAATCTAATTTTTAAAATTATTTTAAGGATACAGTCTTGTGACCAGTATCTTAACGAACATTTTGATGCATAAATCGTCCTTTTATGATGTATGGTTTAGAAGTTATGGCTAAAAAATCAAAATAATCGCAAAAAACCACGTCAAAATCTATGATTCATGTAAAAAATTTTAAATAAGATTCTTGAAAAAAAATCAAATTCCAGAAAACTTTTTTCTGAATATGCAGTCTTGTGTATATATGTATTAGAAACAATTTGGTTTATAAATCGTCCTTGTAGGATGTATGGTTTGGGAGTTATGACGGAAAAAGCACATGTTTTTGGCCAGCTTCCACTCCAAAAAGTGTTCTACAACTCCTAAACTACAAGAGATAGAGCAAACGGCATTTGGACAAAGGAGTATCCCTTCTTAAGGACGAGGACCTGGTGCTCATTTTAATGCATGAATCGTCCTTATCTGATATGTAGTTTTTATTTTAGAAAATAAATAAAAAAAATAAAAATTGACAAAAAAGGGCACATGAAATTAACATGAAATCTAATTTTTAAAATTATTTTAAGGATACAGTCTTGTGGGCAGTAGCTTAACGAACATTTTGATGCATAAGTCGTCCTTTTACGATGTATGGTTTAGAAGTTATGGCTAAAAAATCAAAAAAATCGCTAAAAACCACGTCAAAAACTATGATTCATGTAAAAAATTTTAACTAAGATTCTTAAAAAAAATCAAATTCCAGAAAACTTTTTTCTGAATATGCAGTCTTGTGTATATATGTATTAGAAACAATTTGGTGTATAAATCGTCCTTGTAAGATGTATGGTTTGGGAGTTATGACGGAAAAAGCACATGTTTTTGGCCAGCTACCACTCCAAAAAGTGTTCTAAAACTCCTAAACTACAAGAGATAGAGCAAACGGCATTTGGACAAAGGAGTATCCGTTCTTAAGGACGAGGACCTGGTGCTCATTTTAATGCATGAATCGTCCTTATCTGATATGTAGTTTTTATTTTAGAAAATAAATAAAAAAAATAAAAATTGACAAAAAAGGGCACATGAAATTAACATGAAATCTAATTTTAAAAATTATTTTAAGGATACAGTCTTGTGGGCAGTAGCTTAACGAACATTTTGATGCATAAATCGTCCTTTTACGATGTATGGTTTAGAAGTTATGGCTAAAAAATCAAAAAAATCGCAAAAAACCACGTCAAAAACTATGATTCATGTAAAAAATTTTAACTAAGATTCTTAAAAAAAATCAAATTCCAGAAAACTTTTTTCTGAATATGCAGTCTTGTGTATATATGTATTAGAAACAATTTGGTTTATAAATCGTCCTTGTAGGATGTATGGTTTGGGAGTTATGACGGAAAAAGCACATGTTTTTGGCCAGCTTCCACTCCAAAAAGTGTTCTAAAACTCCTAAACTACAAGAGATAGAGCAAACGGCATTTGGACAAAGGAGTATCCCTTCTTAAGGACGAGGACCTGGTGCTCATTTTAATGCATGAATCGTCCTTATCTGATATGTAGTTTTTATTTTAGAAAATAAATAAAAAAAATAAAAATTGACAAAAAAGGGCACATGAAATTAACATGAAATCTAATTTTTAAAATTATTTTAAGGATACAGTCTTGTGGACAGTAGCTTAACGAACATTTTGATGCATAAATCGTCCTTTTACGATGTATGGTTTAGAAGTTATGGCTAAAAAATCAAAATAATCGCAAAAAACCACGTCAAAAACTATGATTCATGTAAAAAATTTTAACTAAGATTCTTGAAAAAAATCAAATTCCAGAAAACTTTTTTCTGAATATGCAGTCTTGTGTATATATGTATTAGAAACAATTTGGTTTATAAATCGTCCTTGTAGGATGTATGGTTTGGGAGTTATGACGGAAAAAGCACATGTTTTTGGCCAGCTTCCACTCCAAAAAGTGTTCTACAACTCCTAAACTACAAGAGATAGATCAAACGGCATTTGGACAAAGGAGTATCCTTTCTTAAGGACGAGGACCTGGTGCTCATTTTAATGCATGAATCGTCCTTATCTGATATGTAGTTTTTATTTTAGAAAATAAATAAAAAAAATAAAAATTGACAAAAAAGGGCACATGAAATTAACACGAAATCTAATTTTTAAAATTATTTTAAGGATACAGTCTTGTGAACAGTAGCTTAAGGAACATTTTGATGCATAAATCGTCCTTTTATGATGTATGGTTTAGAAGTTATGGCTAAAAAATCAAAAAAATCGCAAAAAACCACGTCAAAAACTATGATTCATGTAAAAAATTTTAACTAAGATTCTTAAAAAAAATCAAATTCTTGTGTATATATGTATTAGAAACAATTTGGTGTATAAATCGTCCTTGTAAGATGTATGGTTTGGGAGTTATGACGGAAAAAGCACATGTTTTTGGCCAGCTTCCACTCCAAAAAGTGTTCTACAACTCCTAAACTACAAGAGATAGAGCAAACGGCATTTGGACAAAGGAGTATCCCTTCTTAAGGACGAGAACCTGGTGCTCATTTTAATGCATGAATCGTCCTTATCTGATATGTAGTTTTTATTTTAGAAAATAAATAAAAAAAATAAAAATTGACAAAAAAGGGCACATAAAATTAACATGAAATCTAATTTTTAAAATTATTTTAAGGATACAGTCTTGTGGGCAGTAGCTTAAGGAACATTTTGATGCATAAATCGTCCTTTTACGATGTATGGTTTAGAAGTTATGGCTAAAAAATCAAAAAAATCGCAAAAAACCACGTCAAAAACTATGATTCATGTAAAAAATTTTAACTAAGATTCTTGAAAAAAATCAAATTCCAGAAAACTTTTTTCTGAATATGCAGTCTTGTGTATATATGTATTAGAAACAATTTGGTTTATAAATCGTCCTTGTAGGATGTATGGTTTGGGAGTTATGACGGAAAAAGCACATGTTTTTGGCCAGCTTCCACTCCAAAAAGTGTTCTACAACTCCTAAACTACAAGAGATAGAGCAAACGGCATTTGGACAAAGGAGTATCCCTTCTTAAGGACGAGGACCTGGTGCTCATTTTAATGCATGAATCGTCTTTATCTGATATATAGTTTTTATTTCAGAAAATAAATAAAAAAAATAAAAATTGACAAAAAAGGGCACATGAAATTAACATGAAATCTAATTTTTAAAATTATTTTAAGGATACAGTCTTGTGGGCAGTAGCTTAAGGAACATTTTGATGCATAAATCGTCCTTTTATGATGTATGGTTTAGAAGTTATGGCTAAAAAATCAAAATAATCGCAAAAAACCACGTCAAAATCTATGATTCATGTAAAAAATTTTAAATAAGATTCTTGAAAAAAAATCAAATTCCAGAAAACTTTTTTCTGAATATGCAGTCTTGTGTATATACGTATTAGAAACAATTCGGTGTATAAATCGTCCTTGTAGGATGTATGGTTTGGGAGTTATGACGGAAAAAGCACATGTTTTTGGCTAGCTTCCTCTCCAAAAAGTGTTCTACAACTCCTAAACTACAAGAGATAGAGCAAACGGCATTTGGACAAAGGAGTATCCTTTCTTAAGGACGAGGACCTGGTGCTCATTTTAATGCATGAATCGTCCTTATCTGATATGTAGTTTTTATTTTAGAAAATAAATAAAAAAAATAAAAATTGACAAAAAAGGGCACATGAAATTAACATGAAATTTAATTTTTAAAATTATTTTAAGGATACAGTCTTGTGAACAGTAGCTTAACGAACATTTTGATGCATAAATCGTCCTTTTACGATGTATGGTTTAGAAGTTATGGCTAAAAAATCAAAAAAATCGCAAAAAACCACGTCAAAAACTATGATTCGTGTAAAAAATTTTAACTAAGATTCTTAAAAAAAATCAAATTCCAGAAAACTTTTTTCTGAATATGCAGTCTTGTGTATATATGTATTAGAAACAATGTGGTGTATAAATCATCCTTGTAAGATGTATGGTTTGGGAGTTATGACGGAAAAAGCACATGTTTTTGGCCAGCTACCACTCCAAAAAGTGTTCTAAAACTCCTAAACTACAAGAGATAGAGCAAACGGCATTTGGACAAAGGAGTATCCGTTCTTAAGGACGAGGACCTGGTGCTCATTTTAATGCATGAATCGTCCTTATCTGATATGTAGTTTTTATTTTAGAAAATAAATAAAAAAAATAAAAATTGACAAAAAAGGGCACATGAAATTAACATGAAATCTAATTTTTAAAATTATTTTAAGGATACAGTCTTGTGGGCAGTAGCTTAAGGAACATTTTGATGCATAAATCGTCTTTTTACGATGTATGGTTTAGAAGTTATGGCTAAAAAATCAAAAAAATCGCAAAAAACCACGTCAAAAACTATGATTCATGTAAAAAATTTTAACTAAGATTCTTAAAAAAAATCAAATTCCAGAAAACTTTTTTCTGAATATGCAGTCTTGTGTATATATGTATTAGAAACAATTTGGTTTATAAATCGTCCTTGTAGGATGTATGGTTTGGGAGTTATGACGGAAAAAGCACATGTTTTTGGCCAGCTTCCACTCCAAAAAGTGTTCTACAACTCCTAAACTACAAGAGATAGAGCAAACGGCATTTGGACAAAGGAGTATCCCTTCTTAAGGACGAGAACCTGGTGCTCATTTTAATGCATGAATCGTCCTTATCTGATATGTAGTTTTTATTTTAGAAAATAAATAAAAAAAATAAAAATTGACAAAAAAGGGCACATAAAATTAACATGAAATCTAATTTTTAAAATTATTTTAAGGATACAGTCTTGTGGGCAGTAGCTTAAGGAACATTTTGATGCATAAATCGTCCTTTTACGATGTATGGTTTAGAAGTTATGGCTAAAAAATCAAAAAAATCGCAAAAAACCACGTCAAAAACTATGATTCATGTAAAAAATTTTAACTAAGATTCTTGAAAAAAATCAAATTCCAGAAAACTTTTTTCTGAATATGCAGTCTTGTGTATATATGTATTAGAAACAATTTGGTTTATAAATCGTCCTTGTAGGATGTATGGTTTGGGAGTTATGACGGAAAAAGCACATGTTTTTGGCCAGCTTCCACTCCAAAAAGTGTTCTACAACTCCTAAACTACAAGAGATAGAGCAAACGGCATTTGGACAAAGGAGTATCCCTTCTTAAGGACGAGGACCTGGTGCTCATTTTAATGCATGAATCGTCCTTATCTGATATATAGTTTTTATTTCAGAAAATAAATAAAAAAAATAAAAATTGACAAAAAAGGGCACATGAAATTAACATGAAATCTAATTTTTAAAATTATTTTAAGGATACAGTCTTGTGGGCAGTAGCTTAAGGAACATTTTGATGCATAAATCGTCCTTTTATGATGTATGGTTTAGAAGTTATGGCTAAAAAATCAAAATAATCGCAAAAAACCACGTCAAAATCTATGATTCATGTAAAAAATTTTAAATAAGATTCTTGAAAAAAAATCAAATTCCAGAAAACTTTTTTCTGAATATGCAGTCTTGTGTATATACGTATTAGAAACAATTCGGTGTATAAATCGTCCTTGTAGGATGTATGGTTTGGGAGTTATGACGGAAAAAGCACATGTTTTTGGCTAGCTTCCTCTCCAAAAAGTGTTCTACAACTCCTAAACTACAAGAGATAGAGCAAACGGCATTTGGACAAAGGAGTATCCTTTCTTAAGGACGAGGACCTGGTGCTCATTTTAATGCATGAATCGTCCTTATCTGATATGTAGTTTTTATTTTAGAAAATAAATAAAAAAAATAAAAATTGACAAAAAAGGGCACATGAAATTAACATGAAATCTAATTTTTAAAATTATTTTAAGGATACAGTCTTGTGAACAGTAGCTTAACGAACATTTTGATGCATAAATCGTCCTTTTACGATGTATGGTTTAGAAGTTATGGCTAAAAAATCAAAAAAATCGCAAAAAACCACGTCAAAAACTATGATTCGTGTAAAAAATTTTAACTAAGATTCTTAAAAAAAATCAAATTCCAGAAATTTTTTTTCTGAATATGCAGTCTTGTGTATATATGTATTAGAAACAATTTGGTGTATAAATCGTCCTTGTAAGATGTATGGTTTGGGAGTTATGACGGAAAAAGCACATGTTTTTGGCCAGCTACCACTCCAAAAAGTGTTCTAAAACTCCTAAACTACAAGAGATAGAGCAAATGGCATTTGGACAAAAGAGTATCCGTTCTTAAGGACGAGGACCTGGTGCTCATTTTAATGCATGAATCGTCCTTATCTGATATGTAGTTTTTATTTTAGAAAATAAATAAAAAAAATAAAAATTGACAAAAAAGGGCACATGAAATTAACATGAAATTTAATTTTTAAAATTATTTTAAGGATACAGTCTTGTGGACAGTAGCGTAACGAACATTTTGATGCATAAATCGTCCTTTTACGATGTATGGTTTAGAAGTTATGGCTAAAAAATCAAAAAAATCGCAAAAAACCACGTCAAAAACTATGATTCGTGTAAAAAATTTTAACTAAGATTCTTAAAAAAAATCAAATTCCAGAAATTTTTTTTCTGAATATGCAGTCTTGTGTATATATGTATTAGAAACAATTTGGTGTATAAATCGTCCTTGTAAGATGTATGGTTTGGGAGTTATGACGGAAAAAGCACATGTTTTTGGCCAGCTACCACTCCAAAAAGTGTTCTACAACTCCTAAACCACAAGAGATAGAGCAAACGGCATTTGGACAAAGGAGTATCCGTTCTTAAGGACGAGGACCTGGTGCTCATTTTAATGCATGAATCGTCCTTATCTGATATATAGTTTTTATTTCAGAAAATAAATAAAAAAAATAAAAATTGACAAAAAAGGGCACATGAAATTAACATGAAATCTAATTTTTAAAATTATTTTAAGGATACAGTCTTGTGGGCAGTAGCTTAAGGAACATTTTGATGCATAAATCGTCCTTTTATGATGTATGGTTTAGAAGTTATGGCTAAAAAATCAAAATAATCGCAAAAAACCACGTCAAAATCTATGATTCATGTAAAAAATTTTAAATAAGATTCTTGAAAAAAAATCAAATTCCAGAAAACTTTTTTCTGAATATGCAGTCTTGTGTATATACGTATTAGAAACAATTCGGTGTATAAATCGTCCTTGTAGGATGTATGGTTTGGGAGTTATGACGGAAAAAGCACATGTTTTTGGCTAGCTTCCTCTCCAAAAAGTGTTCTACAACTCCTAAACTACAAGAGATAGAGCAAACGGCATTTGGACAAAGGAGTATCCTTTCTTAAGGACGAGGACCTGGTGCTCATTTTAATGCATGAATCGTCCTTATCTGATATGTAGTTTTTATTTTAGAAAATAAATAAAAAAAATAAAAATTGACAAAAAAGGGCACATGAAATTAACATGAAATCTAATTTTTAAAATTATTTTAAGGATACAGTCTTGTGAACAGTAGCTTAACGAACATTTTGATGCATAAATCGTCCTTTTACGATGTATGGTTTAGAAGTTATGGCTAAAAAATCAAAAAAATCGCAAAAAACCACGTCAAAAACTATGATTCGTGTAAAAAATTTTAACTAAGATTCTTAAAAAAAATCAAATTCCAGAAATTTTTTTTCTGAATATGCAGTCTTGTGTATATATGTATTAGAAACAATTTGGTGTATAAATCGTCCTTGTAAGATGTATGGTTTGGGAGTTATGACGGAAAAAGCACATGTTTTTGGCCAGCTACCACTCCAAAAAGTGTTCTAAAACTCCTAAACTACAAGAGATAGAGCAAATGGCATTTGGACAAAAGAGTATCCGTTCTTAAGGACGAGGACCTGGTGCTCATTTTAATGCATGAATCGTCCTTATCTGATATGTAGTTTTTATTTTAGAAAATAAATAAAAAAAATAAAAATTGACAAAAAAGGGCACATGAAATTAACATGAAATTTAATTTTTAAAATTATTTTAAGGATACAGTCTTGTGGACAGTAGCGTAACGAACATTTTGATGCATAAATCGTCCTTTTACGATGTATGGTTTAGAAGTTATGGCTAAAAAATCAAAAAAATCGCAAAAAACCACGTCAAAAACTATGATTCGTGTAAAAAATTTTAACTAAGATTCTTAAAAAAAATCAAATTCCAGAAATTTTTTTTCTGAATATGCAGTCTTGTGTATATATGTATTAGAAACAATTTGGTGTATAAATCGTCCTTGTAAGATGTATGGTTTGGGAGTTATGACGGAAAAAGCACATGTTTTTGGCCAGCTACCACTCCAAAAAGTGTTCTACAACTCCTAAACCACAAGAGATAGAGCAAACGGCATTTGGACAAAGGAGTATCCGTTCTTAAGGACGAGGACCTGGTGCTCATTTTAATGCATGAATCGTCCTTATCTGATATGTAGTTTTTATTTTAGAAAATAAATAAAAAAAATAAAAATTGACAAAAAAGGGCACATGAAATTAACATGAAATCTAATTTTTAAAATTATTTTAAGGATACAGTCTTGTGGGCAGTAGCTTAACGAACATTTTGATGCATAAATCGTCCTTTTATGATGTATGGTTTAGAAGTTATGGCTAAAAAATCAAAATAATCGCAAAAAACCACGTCAAAAACTATGATTCATGTAAAAAATTTTAACTAAGATTCTTGAAAAAAATCAAATTCCAGAAAACTTTTTTCTGAATATGCAGTCTTGTGTATATATGTATTAGAAACAATTTGGTTTATAAATCGTCCTTGTAGGATGTATGGTTTGGGAGTTATGACGGAAAAAGCACATGTTTTTGGCCAGCTTCCACTCCAAAAAGTGTTCTACAACTCCTAAACTACAAGAGATAGAGCAAACGGCATTTGGACAAAGGAGTATCCGTTCTTAAGGACGAGGACCTGGTGCTCATTTTAATGCATGAATCGTCCTTATCTGATATATAGTTTTTATTTCAGAAAATAAATAAAAAAAATAAAAATTGACAAAAAAGGGCACATGAAATTAACATGAAATCTAATTTTTAAAATTATTTTAAGGATACAGTCTTGTGGGCAGTAGCTTAAGGAACATTTTGATGCATAAATCGTCCTTTTATGATGTATGGTTTAGAAGTTATGGCTAAAAAATTAAAATAATCGCAAAAAACCACGTCAAAAACTATGATTCATGTAAAAAATTTTAAATAAGATTCTTGAAAAAAATCAAATTCCAGAAAACTTTTTTCTGAATATGCAGTCTTGTGTATATATGTATTAGAAACAATTTGGTTTATAAATCGTCCTTGTAGGATGTATGGTTTGGGAGTTATGACGGAAAAAGCACATGTTTTTGGCCAGCTTCCACTCCAAAAAGTGTTCTACAACTCCTAAACTACAAGAGATAGAGCAAACGGCATTTGGACAAAGGAGTATCCCTTCTTAAGGACGAGGACCTGGTGCTCATTTTAATGCATGAATCGTCCTTATCTGATATATAGTTTTTATTTCAGAAAATAAATAAAAAAAATAAAAATTGACAAAAAAGGGCACATGAAATTAACATGAAATCTAATTTTTAAAATTATTTTAAGGATACAGTCTTGTGGGCAGTAGCTTAAGGAACATTTTGATGCATAAATCGTCCTTTTATGATGTATGGTTTAGAAGTTATGGCTAAAAAATCAAAATAATCGCAAAAAACCACGTCAAAATCTATGATTCATGTAAAAAATTTTAAATAAGATTCTTGAAAAAAAATCAAATTCCAGAAAACTTTTTTCTGAATATGCAGTCTTGTGTATATACGTATTAGAAACAATTCGGTGTATAAATCGTCCTTGTAGGATGTATGGTTTGGGAGTTATGACGGAAAAAGCACATGTTTTTGGCTAGCTTCCTCTCCAAAAAGTGTTCTACAACTCCTAAACTACAAGAGATAGAGCAAACGGTATTTGGACAAAGGAGTATCCTTTCTTAAGGACGAGGACCTGGTGCTCATTTTAATGCATGAATCGTCCTTATCTGATATGTAGTTTTTATTTTAGAAAATAAATAAAAAAAATAAAAATTGACAAAAAAGGGCACATGAAATTAACATGAAATCTAATTTTTAAAATTATTTTAAGGATACAGTCTTGTGAACAGTAGCTTAACGAACATTTTGATGCATAAATCGTCCTTTTACGATGTATGGTTTAGAAGTTATGGCTAAAAAATCAAAAAAATCGCAAAAAACCACGTCAAAAACTATGATTCGTGTAAAAAATTTTAACTAAGATTCTTAAAAAAAATCAAATTCCAGAAATTTTTTTTCTGAATATGCAGTCTTGTGTATATATGTATTAGAAACAATTTGGTGTATAAATCGTCCTTGTAAGATGTATGGTTTGGGAGTTATGACGGAAAAAGCACATGTTTTTGGCCAGCTACCACTCCAAAAAGTGTTCTAAAACTCCTAAACTACAAGAGATAGAGCAAATGGCATTTGGACAAAAGAGTATCCGTTCTTAAGGACGAGGACCTGGTGCTCATTTTAATGCATGAATCGTCCTTATCTGATATGTAGTTTTTATTTTAGAAAATAAATAAAAAAAATAAAAATTGACAAAAAAGGGCACATGAAATTAACATGAAATTTAATTTTTAAAATTATTTTAAGGATACAGTCTTGTGGACAGTAGCGTAACGAACATTTTGATGCATAAATCGTCCTTTTACGATGTATGGTTTAGAAGTTATGGCTAAAAAATCAAAAAAATCGCAAAAAACCACGTCAAAAACTATGATTCGTGTAAAAAATTTTAACTAAGATTCTTAAAAAAAATCAAATTCCAGAAATTTTTTTTCTGAATATGCAGTCTTGTGTATATATGTATTAGAAACAATTTGGTGTATAAATCGTCCTTGTAAGATGTATGGTTTGGGAGTTATGACGGAAAAAGCACATGTTTTTGGCCAGCTACCACTCCAAAAAGTGTTCTACAACTCCTAAACCACAAGAGATAGAGCAAACGGCATTTGGACAAAGGAGTATCCGTTCTTAAGGACGAGGACCTGGTGCTCATTTTAATGCATGAATCGTCCTTATCTGATATGTAGTTTTTATTTTAGAAAATAAATAAAAAAAATAAAAATTGACAAAAAAGGGCACATGAAATTAACATGAAATCTAATTTTTAAAATTATTTTAAGGATACAGTCTTGTGGGCAGTAGCTTAACGAACATTTTGATGCATAAATCGTCCTTTTATGATGTATGGTTTAGAAGTTATGGCTAAAAAATCAAAATAATCGCAAAAAACCACGTCAAAAACTATGATTCATGTAAAAAATTTTAACTAAGATTCTTGAAAAAAATCAAATTCCAGAAAACTTTTTTCTGAATATGCAGTCTTGTGTATATATGTATTAGAAACAATTTGGTTTATAAATCGTCCTTGTAGGATGTATGGTTTGGGAGTTATGACGGAAAAAGCACATGTTTTTGGCCAGCTTCCACTCCAAAAAGTGTTCTACAACTCCTAAACTACAAGAGATAGAGCAAACGGCATTTGGACAAAGGAGTATCCGTTCTTAAGGACGAGGACCTGGTGCTCATTTTAATGCATGAATCGTCCTTATCTGATATATAGTTTTTATTTCAGAAAATAAATAAAAAAAATAAAAATTGACAAAAAAGGGCACATGAAATTAACATGAAATCTAATTTTTAAAATTATTTTAAGGATACAGTCTTGTGGGCAGTAGCTTAAGGAACATTTTGATGCATAAATCGTCCTTTTATGATGTATGGTTTAGAAGTTATGGCTAAAAAATTAAAATAATCGCAAAAAACCACGTCAAAAACTATGATTCATGTAAAAAATTTTAAATAAGATTCTTGAAAAAAATCAAATTCCAGAAAACTTTTTTCTGAATATGCAGTCTTGTGTATATATGTATTAGAAACAATTTGGTTTATAAATCGTCCTTGTAGGATGTATGGTTTGGGAGTTATGACGGAAAAAGCACATGTTTTTGGCCAGCTTCCACTCCAAAAAGTGTTCTACAACTCCTAAACTACAAGAGATAGAGCAAACGGCATTTGGACAAAGGAGTATCCCTTCTTAAGGACGAGGACCTGGTGCTCATTTTAATGCATGAATCGTCCTTATCTGATATATAGTTTTTATTTCAGAAAATAAATAAAAAAAATAAAAATTGACAAAAAAGGGCACATGAAATTAACATGAAATCTAATTTTTAAAATTATTTTAAGGATACAGTCTTGTGGGCAGTAGCTTAAGGAACATTTTGATGCATAAATCGTCCTTTTATGATGTATGGTTTAGAAGTTATGGCTAAAAAATCAAAATAATCGCAAAAAACCACGTCAAAATCTATGATTCATGTAAAAAATTTTAAATAAGATTCTTGAAAAAAAATCAAATTCCAGAAAACTTTTTTCTGAATATGCAGTCTTGTGTATATACGTATTAGAAACAATTCGGTGTATAAATCGTCCTTGTAGGATGTATGGTTTGGGAGTTATGACGGAAAAAGCACATGTTTTTGGCTAGCTTCCTCTCCAAAAAGTGTTCTACAACTCCTAAACTACAAGAGATAGAGCAAACGGTATTTGGACAAAGGAGTATCCTTTCTTAAGGACGAGGACCTGGTGCTCATTTTAATGCATGAATCGTCCTTATCTGATATGTAGTTTTTATTTTAGAAAATAAATAAAAAAAATAAAAATTGACAAAAAAGGGCACATGAAATTAACATGAAATCTAATTTTTAAAATTATTTTAAGGATACAGTCTTGTGAACAGTAGCTTAACGAACATTTTGATGCATAAATCGTCCTTTTACGATGTATGGTTTAGAAGTTATGGCTAAAAAATCAAAAAAATCGCAAAAAACCACGTCAAAAACTATGATTCGTGTAAAAAATTTTAACTAAGATTCTTAAAAAAAATCAAATTCCAGAAATTTTTTTTCTGAATATGCAGTCTTGTGTATATATGTATTAGAAACAATTTGGTGTATAAATCGTCCTTGTAAGATGTATGGTTTGGGAGTTATGACGGAAAAAGCACATGTTTTTGGCCAGCTACCACTCCAAAAAGTGTTCTAAAACTCCTAAACTACAAGAGATAGAGCAAATGGCATTTGGACAAAAGAGTATCCGTTCTTAAGGACGAGGACCTGGTGCTCATTTTAATGCATGAATCGTCCTTATCTGATATGTAGTTTTTATTTTAGAAAATAAATAAAAAAAATAAAAATTGACAAAAAAGGGCACATGAAATTAACATGAAATTTAATTTTTAAAATTATTTTAAGGATACAGTCTTGTGGACAGTAGCGTAACGAACATTTTGATGCATAAATCGTCCTTTTACGATGTATGGTTTAGAAGTTATGGCTAAAAAATCAAAAAAATCGCAAAAAACCACGTCAAAAACTATGATTCGTGTAAAAAATTTTAACTAAGATTCTTAAAAAAAATCAAATTCCAGAAATTTTTTTTCTGAATATGCAGTCTTGTGTATATATGTATTAGAAACAATTTGGTGTATAAATCGTCCTTGTAAGATGTATGGTTTGGGAGTTATGACGGAAAAAGCACATGTTTTTGGCCAGCTACCACTCCAAAAAGTGTTCTACAACTCCTAAACCACAAGAGATAGAGCAAACGGCATTTGGACAAAGGAGTATCCGTTCTTAAGGACGAGGACCTGGTGCTCATTTTAATGCATGAATCGTCCTTATCTGATATGTAGTTTTTATTTTAGAAAATAAATAAAAAAAATAAAAATTGACAAAAAAGGGCACATGAAATTAACATGAAATCTAATTTTTAAAATTATTTTAAGGATACAGTCTTGTGGGCAGTAGCTTAACGAACATTTTGATGCATAAATCGTCCTTTTATGATGTATGGTTTAGAAGTTATGGCTAAAAAATCAAAATAATCGCAAAAAACCACGTCAAAAACTATGATTCATGTAAAAAATTTTAACTAAGATTCTTGAAAAAAATCAAATTCCAGAAAACTTTTTTCTGAATATGCAGTCTTGTGTATATATGTATTAGAAACAATTTGGTTTATAAATCGTCCTTGTAGGATGTATGGTTTGGGAGTTATGACGGAAAAAGCACATGTTTTTGGCCAGCTTCCACTCCAAAAAGTGTTCTACAACTCCTAAACTACAAGAGATAGAGCAAACGGCATTTGGACAAAGGAGTATCCGTTCTTAAGGACGAGGACCTGGTGCTCATTTTAATGCATGAATCGTCCTTATCTGATATATAGTTTTTATTTCAGAAAATAAATAAAAAAAATAAAAATTGACAAAAAAGGGCACATGAAATTAACATGAAATCTAATTTTTAAAATTATTTTAAGGATACAGTCTTGTGGGCAGTAGCTTAAGGAACATTTTGATGCATAAATCGTCCTTTTATGATGTATGGTTTAGAAGTTATGGCTAAAAAATTAAAATAATCGCAAAAAACCACGTCAAAAACTATGATTCATGTAAAAAATTTTAAATAAGATTCTTGAAAAAAAATCAAATTCCAGAAAATTTTTTTCTGAATATGCAGTCTTGTGTATATACGTATTAGAAACAATTCGGTGTATAAATCGTCCTTGTAGGATGTATGGTTTGGGAGTTATGACGGAAAAAGCACATGTTTTTGGCCAGCTTCCACTCCAAAAAGTGTTCTACAACTCTTAAACTACAAGAGATAGAGCAAACGGCATTTGGACAAAGGAGTATCCCTTCTTAAGGACGAGGATCTGGTGCTCATTTTAATGCATGAATCGTCCTTATCTGATATGTAGTTTTTATTTTAGAAAATAAATAAAAAAATAAAAATTGACAAAAAAGGACACATGAAATTAACATGAAATCTTATTTTTAAAATTATTTTAAGGATATAGTCTTGTGGGCAGTAGCTTAAGGAACATTTTGATGCATAAATCGTCCTTTTATGATGTATGGTTTAGAAGTTATGGCTAAAAAATCAAAAAATCGCAAAAAGCCACGTCAAAAACTATGATTCATGTAAAAAATTTTAACTAAGATTCTTGAAAAAAAATCAAATTCCAGAAAACTTTTTTCTGAATATGCAGTCTTGTGTATATATGTATTAGAAACAATTCGGTGTATAAATCGTCCTTGTAGGATGTATGATTTGGGAGTTATGACGGAAAAAGCACATGTTTTTGGCCAGCTTCCACTCCAAAAAGTGTTCTACAACTCTTAAACTACAAGAGATAGAGCAAACGGCATTTGGACAAAGGAGTATCCCTTCTTAAGGACGAGGACCTGGTGCTCATTTTAATGCATGAATCGTCCTTATCTGATATGTAGTTTTTATTTTAGAAAATAAATAAAAAAAATAAAAATTGACAAAAAAGGGCACATGAAATTAACATGAAATCTAATTTTTAAAATTATTTTAAGGATACAGTCTTGTGGGCAGTAGCTTAACGAACATTTTGATGCATAAATCGTCCTTTTATGATGTATGGTTTAGAAGTTATGGCTAAAAAATCAAAATAATCGCAAAAAACCACGTCAAAAACTATGATTCATGTAAAAAATTTTAACTAAGATTCTTGAAAAAAATCAAATTCCAGAAAACTTTTTTCTGAATATGCAGTCTTGTGTATATATGTATTAGAAACAATTTGGTTTATAAATCGTCCTTGTAGGATGTATGGTTTGGGAGTTATGACGGAAAAAGCACATGTTTTTGGCCAGCTTCCACTCCAAAAAGTGTTCTACAACTCCTAAACTACAAGAGATAGAGCAAACGGCATTTGGACAAAGGAGTATCCGTTCTTAAGGACGAGGACCTGGTGCTCATTTTAATGCATGAATCGTCCTTATCTGATATATAGTTTTTATTTCAGAAAATAAATAAAAAAAATAAAAATTGACAAAAAAGGGCACATGAAATTAACATGAAATCTAATTTTTAAAATTATTTTAAGGATACAGTCTTGTGGGCAGTAGCTTAAGGAACATTTTGATGCATAAATCGTCCTTTTATGATGTATGGTTTAGAAGTTATGGCTAAAAAATTAAAATAATCGCAAAAAACCACGTCAAAAACTATGATTCATGTAAAAAATTTTAAATAAGATTCTTGAAAAAAAATCAAATTCCAGAAAATTTTTTTCTGAATATGCAGTCTTGTGTATATACGTATTAGAAACAATTCGGTGTATAAATCGTCCTTGTAGGATGTATGGTTTGGGAGTTATGACGGAAAAAGCACATGTTTTTGGCCAGCTTCCACTCCAAAAAGTGTTCTACAACTCTTAAACTACAAGAGATAGAGCAAACGGCATTTGGACAAAGGAGTATCCCTTCTTAAGGACGAGGATCTGGTGCTCATTTTAATGCATGAATCGTCCTTATCTGATATGTAGTTTTTATTTTAGAAAATAAATAAAAAAATAAAAATTGACAAAAAAGGACACATGAAATTAACATGAAATCTTATTTTTAAAATTATTTTAAGGATATAGTCTTGTGGGCAGTAGCTTAAGGAACATTTTGATGCATAAATCGTCCTTTTATGATGTATGGTTTAGAAGTTATGGCTAAAAAATCAAAAAATCGCAAAAAGCCACGTCAAAAACTATGATTCATGTAAAAAATTTTAACTAAGATTCTTGAAAAAAAATCAAATTCCAGAAAACTTTTTTCTGAATATGCAGTCTTGTGTATATATGTATTAGAAATAATTTGGTGTATAAATCGTCCTTGTAGGATGTATGGTTTGGGAGTTATGACGGAAAAAGCACATGTTTTTGGCTAGCTTCCACTCCAAAAAGTGTTCTACAACTCCTAAACTACAAGAGATAGAGCAAACGGCATTTGGACAAAGAAGTATCCTTTCTTAAGGACGAGGACCTGGTGCTCATTTTAATGCATGAATCGTCCTTATCTGATATGTAGTTTTTATTTTAGAAAATAAATAAAAAAAATAAAAATTGACAAAAAAGGGCACATGAAATTAACATGAAATCTAATTTTTAAAATTATTTTAAGGATACAGTCTTGTGGGCAGTAGCTTAAGGAACATTTTGATGCATAAATCGTCCTTTTATGATGTATGGTTTAGAAGTTATGGCTAAAAAATCAAAATAATCGCAAAAAACCACGTCAAAAACTATGATTCATGTAAAAAATTTTAACTAAGATTCTTGAAAAAATCAAATTCCAGAAAACTTTTTTCTGAATATGCAGTCTTGTATATATATGTATTAGAAACAATTTGGTTTATAAATCGTCCTTGTAGGATGTATGGTTTGGGAGTTATGACGGAAAAAGCACATGTTTTTGGCCAGCTTCCACTCCAAAAAGTGTTCTACAACTCCTAAACTACAAGAGATAGAGCAAACGGCATTTGGACAAAGGAGTATCCCTTCTTAAGGACGAGGACCTGGTGCTCATTTTAATGCATGAATCGTCCTTATCTGATATGTAGTTTTATCATTATTAAATTAATTATTATTTAATTATCATTATTAAATTAAATTCATTGATCAACCTTACAGAACTGTGAAAATTGGCATTTATCGCAACAATTAAATCCATTGATCAACCATACGGAACTATGAAACTTGCCATTTAATTCTCCCGATGATGCAAAAGTATCGTATTCTTCAAACTTTTAAAAAAATGGCAATAATCATATACGAGGTTAATACGTCTGCATTTACATATAACTGACCTCTAAACATAGTAATAAAATACAGAAATGTTCACTTTTTACATTGAACAAAAACATTAAAATATGTAAACCTCTTGTGCTTTAATAATGCTTTAAAAACCAAAAAAAGGTCATCAAAATTTACCCAATAAAAGCATGTACAGAAGACAATAGTCACATATTTTATTAAATAAATACCTTAAACTTCATAAAATAAACTAATAACTTGTAAATATTTAATAAAAAAAAATAACATCGTTTCAATATATGCTATTATACAATTATATAAATTATACTCACATGAAATTTTACTCAAAAGTAATATATATGAAATAATTCATATATATTATGAATGTTTAAAACTGTATATATATATTATGTTTAAAACTGTTTATTTTTAAAATGTTTAAAATGCTTAAAACCAACCAATTAAGAAATGCATGATAAAAATGCTCACAACAAATTTCGTCACAATATTACATTTGTACAAAATTATTCTAATAAATGTTAAAAATTTTATCATTGCATTTTAATTACGTGATAAACAAAGAATATAAAAATATATAAAAAAATAAAATGTTCTAAATGAAATTGTTTTACTCGGATTAGTTATATACATTTCAACATAAAATCTATCTGAAATAAATATCTTAATATAACGAAATGGAATTCTTAAATATTTTCCAATTGAATCAAAATATACTTTTGATTACGCTTGCAGGGTTTTCTGATTGGGCAGATAGGTATATTTTTGTTGGTGGTTTAAGATAACCTAATAAGAATACTAATAAAATTATAAGTATATGTGTATATAATAATATATATAATATAAATATATATCTATACTATTCTATACTATATATATATATATGCATGCATCTACGATCAATGGTTTTGTCGTAAAATTGACATTTTAATTAAAAATAAAATCATTTTCTTAAATAAATTTCTTAAAATAAAATCATGACTGCTTGTAACTTTGGTATCTTTTAATAAAATACCTACATAAAAACCATTTCAACAACATTAAAGCAAATGGGTAACAAGCAATTTTCTTCTCTTCATGAAAAAAAAAAAACATATTTGCAACTCCTTATTAAAGAATAATTATTTCTTTAGCCGAATCTGAATTCCGTCTTTTTATTCGGCTAATGAAAAAATTATTATTTGCAGATGCAACCAAAATCTAGCTAGAATAAAATCGCAACAACAATGTCCAGCTAGAAACAACATCAATTCGTCAAACACAAGAAGATCCCAAAAATTAACACAAAAAAATAAGCTGTAAAAGTTGTGGCAAATAGAAGTTACATTTTCATTCACATACATACTTATAATATTGTTTTCTTCTCCTTTCGTTACTTGTCGTATTCGTTTTCATGTTTACTTCTTCTTACTCACAGCAATGCGTCAATAACGAGCACAAAAACTCGTTGGTTGTCATTGTTTTGGTTTTTCTGTCGGTGGATGGCTGATAGTCTGGAAAGAAGTTGGAACGCTGGATGAAGCAATCTCTTGGTATAATTTATACTCGTTGTCAAAACATCAATAAATTTTTTGTTTGCACAGTTAGCGTTAAAATGCTGCGTATTTAAGCCAAATCATGGAGAAAAGATAATTATATTTAGCCAACAAGCAGAGGGTAAAAAACAAAGCTAAGCTCTTAAATTTAAGAAAATGACAGCAAAAGCTCGAAGAAAATGCAAGCAAAAATTAAAGCATTCAACCTGTTTTGATACCAAATGAGCAGAGAGAAACGCTTAGACAAAGTTCACGTAATTTAGTAGTGACTGGCGGCCATGTTTGTTGCTTTAGCCAAATAGTTTTCTAATAAATGAGCATGAATGGATGGAAATTCAAGCGATATTGGTTTGGGAAAAAGGGCATAGCTATAGCGCAGAAATGCAGCCAAGAGCGAAACTTGGCTTAAAAAATTGCAATTCAACCACAAATAAAGCTAAGAGCAAAGCTCGACAAGAAAAAAGCTACACTCTGAAAGCCGAGCAGAGCCGAGTGAAGTCGCCGCTTTGCTTGGACGGCGCACAACTTGGCTTGAATACTCAGTCGACTTTAAGCCACGCGCGCCGCAGCAACAATCTGAACAATAATGTGGCTAAAACCAGTTTGAACTCGAGTAAGAAAGAAGAGAAAAAAAATTCAATTTAAATAAAATTTAAAACAAACAAAGTAAATTGTAAACAAAACGAGCAACGAGAAAAATATTTCGATATTTTTACGGCGTAAAAAAAGCAGCGTAACAGCGGGTTATGTTTTCGCGTCAAGATAACAAACACAAAATAAAATGAAATAAAATTATTAAAATTGTTGAATTTTCGTTTTTTTCCCCCCCCATCAACTGCTGCAGTAGTAGCAAAGCGGGTCACACACAATTTGAACCAGTATTATTAGCAGCAACAGCAGCAGCAGCAGCGACTCTAACGACCGCAACAGGTCGTTGTTGTATCTGGATGTGGCGCATATAGTATGTGTGCGAGAAGATACAAGTGAAACTTTGAATCATTGAATATTTTGTTCAGTAAAAAAGTGAATGAATTGTGAAACTTAAATATATGTTGTTATTATTTGTGTAGCAATAAAAGTGTCGCTCTTTAGTACAGCAACAATTAAAGTTAGGATTTAAAAAAAAAGTATCTCATACAGCGCTGCTGGTGCTGCTGACATTCCTCGAAGAGTGCTAAACAAATTCGTCTTATTTGTTGTTGCTATTAATGGCCAGCACTCCTTAAGCTAAGAGCCAAAAAAGTCAAGTTTTATTTATTAAACTAAATTTTGTGCTGTTAACATTACAAATATTTAATTATTATTTGCTTAAAATAACTGTGTTTGTGATCGCGCGTGTATCTATGTGTCACTGCGTGCGTGTGTCTGTGTGTGCCTCTAGCATTTCATTCTATTAACAAGAATTTAATTAAGTGGATGTCTCATAGATGGATTATTTCGCATACTACTTGGATTAAATCTCAAATGGCCGCTAATGTAAGTTGTTGTTGTCGTTGTTTTTTTATTTCGGCAAATGTTTTTGTATTTCATTTTTCATACATTTTAACCATGCTTTCCATGAAAAAGCTTAGAGCTTATAACACTAGGCAACAATGCATATGTGTTCAGGTAGTCAATGAAAATTTCTGAAGTGTTACAGTTCTTAATTTACAAAAAAAAAAAAAAAATTAAATAATATTCTATAAGTTTGATAGTGTTATTTTTAATAAGTTTTTAAAAAAACCCGATTTTCGAAAAGGTGCTGGCCTTTCTGAGTTCGCCAGTAATGATTACTTTCGTGTAATGATTATAAAAAAATTACTGATTACAATTAATCATACACAAATTTATTACTTGCTTACTTAAAAAATCATTAATCACTTTAAGGTATTCAGTGATTTTTTTAAGAAATCAGTAATCATGCAAATGTAATCAGTGATTAATTTAAGTAATCAATCGTTTTCCAGTTATGAATAAAGTATTCTGATTAAAAAATTTATCAGTAATCAGGCTTAACTAATCGTTGATTGCAGATCCTTTTAACTAATATATTTTTTATATCTGTTTTCATATATGTGTTTCAACTGTGCTCATAGCAAAACTGAGACAAGTAAATAAAATACAGAAAAGGTTTCTGAGCACTATTGTTACACTTCTTTAACAAAACCAATCTAACAAAATTTAACAGCACTTTAATAGCTGCTAAAGAAAATATTGTATTTATGGTAAAACATTATGGTAAATAGCAATTACTGAAATAATAAAAACAAAGAAAATTTTTTAATTTTTTCTCTGACGAGAAGTAATTTATAAGCACTGAAATCTGGGCAGGATTACTAATTACTTGATTTATTCATGTTTTTCCTTGTTGCGATTATTTGATTTTTTTTAAATTCATGTAATCATATTGCATGATTACTCTTTTTTTTATAACCTCGTGTAATTACTTACCATGATTACTTAATTAAAAGTATTTTTATTTGGTTTTTAATGTGATTTTTCTGAATATTTAAAAAAAAATCAAGTAATCTAATCAATCTGAATACATATAATCATAATCAGTAATCGTGATTTGAAATCATGACCATCCCTGGTGCTGGTAAATTTTTGATCACAACTCGATAACAGATCGTCCAATTTGTTATCAAATATTGCAAAAATTGTCAAATTTTTTACATTCACAAACAATGTTTTAACACAGTTTTCCCAATTTTTCGTTGATTCGTAGCAAACTTTAATGGAAATAAGAAAAAATAATTTCTTATATCAAAATTATTGTCCAAATTTGAAGACATTTAAAAAATTCTTTCTGCGTTTGACCCCTTTAGCTTTTAAACCTACACAAAAATTAATATAATGACATAAGCTGTAGTTTTAAATGCATTCCCTAAGTTTTAATTTCTTCAAAATCGAGTTTGTAATCAATCCACTCCTACTTTGCAATACAAAATACACTAAAAAAAAAAAAAAAATAAAAAAATATGCAAACAAAAAATTGGGATTTTCGTGAAATTTTCGATTGAATTGAAAATTGTGA
Source organism: Dichetophora obliterata (assembly GCA_963920525.1). NCBI lineage: Eukaryota > Metazoa > Arthropoda > Insecta > Diptera > Sciomyzidae > Dichetophora > Dichetophora obliterata. The sequence goes on from OY986438.1 coordinate 185,540,763, forward strand.
CGAAAAAATTATTTTACCGTATTTTCATTCAGGTTTGGTGCACAAGTGGTTAGTTATTAAATTTGAATTTTTTTGGCGACACTTGATAACGGCTAGTTAGAAAATGATAACAGATCAAAAATTTATTGTAACTAGAACATTGATATCTTTTCAATTTGTCACATAGTGTAATTATTTAAAATATGCTAATCATGTAGAAGCTTGTAAGAAATGCGCAGTGACGTAGGTTTATGTGTTTTAAGCAAATTTTGGGACTTTCCCGACCAAAAAAAAAAGCAAAATTAGAAACTTGAAATTTTTTTGCGACTTAAAGTCCCTGTAGAAGGTTTCTAAAATATGTAGTATTTTTGTAAATTTTTGTGGGAGTTTTCTGAGGTTCTTATGGTTTTGGCCATGCAAATGAAAAATAATATTTTAGTTTGTTAAAGTTGTCTTGTAATATGTTATTAAACTTTTTCATGATTTCTGAAAACCAGAATTGATTTTTAAACGCTTATTTACTAAGCAGTAAAGTATTTTTCTCTCATTACTTCCGGCAAATCTTTTTACTATAGATTTAATATCTTAAATCAAGAAAATCTATGCACAAATTGCTGTAAAAGAACTATTTCCTAACAAAAATTTTTAATCGCATAATTCTAAGTCCCGACTTACATGTCATATACGCACTTCAATAGTTCCGTACGTAAGTACTTAATCCGCTTTGCTGTATGCAAATCCTTTATTAATTTTTTTTTAGTACTAGTTGTTATGGAGGATTAAAGAATGTGTATCTACATTGTTATTAAAACCTTACGTCTTTATTACCGGATTAATGTGCTTAAAAAGATTTTAGAGAGAAGTGAAGAGCTTTGTTTGTTTTCTTGTTTTTGTAGTCTTACCCTGTTATTGAATAATTGCGTGCCCAACTGTCTTTGCCTTTTTTTTTTAAAAATCATCTGTTGATTCGAAAACGGTAGAGTCAGAAACTTAAATGATATACTACCTATCAACATCGAAGATTAGAGGGGTTAAGGGGTTCAAACCCCCCTTAGCAATCCAGAATATTTTTATATATTGAATAAAAACACAGATATAAGCATTTCCACCAAAAGGTCTACCGCGTCTGAAAAATTAAATGTTACTGAAAATTTTTTTAAACATCATTAAACAGAGAAAAAATGTTAAAATTTATATTGTGAGAGTACTGAGAGCAGATCTCTATTTGAACTTTTAAAAAATGGCAACAAACATGATAAATGGCAACAAAAGTTGAAAAATGATGACGAAAGTTTAAAAATTTTAACGAAAGTACGAATTTTATAAATATATTAAATACTCGTATCATACAAAGTTTAATTCAGGTTTTTCAGTTTTAGATTTTTAAGGTGAATTACACATTTTCTGAATTACACAATATATATATATATATTTTTCTAGTTCAATTAAATAAATAAAACTATAAAAAATGTGTACTTCTTTGAAGGGAAAAATCTGTATCGTAACGTATGTATCATAACTAATGACTCATGATTATGTCAAAAAAGATCCAAATATTGACTTTTTATTAAAAAAATTACTCAACAATTGTTTTTGTTGTAAAAATTAAATCAATTAAAAATTGCACATCTAGGTAGCCCTTTCATTGAGATAGCATTTATTTGCAAAAACTCTTCCAGTTAAGCGCATAAATTATTTTACTGTTTTTGTTATAAAAACTACAAGGTTTTGATTTTTTTCGCGAAATTTATTTTTTCCAAAATGTTGTTTTTATATCTTTTACAAAAAAGTCAAGTCTCAAAAATAATTTATGTGAATAAATTACCCCAATATCTCTTTCAAATCAAAAGCTATGGCGAAAAATCTATTTTTTCATACAATTGACTATAGTATTAAAACTCATTTTCTGTTTGTTTGTCTGTTTGTTTGGCCTTTATACAAATCTAAACGGGTCAACGGATTTTGCTAAAACTAGGTATACATATTAAATGAATCCTAATTTAAAATGTTACATATTTAGTTTTGCCACGCCCCCTTCGAAGTTTTTCAACTAACGGTAATTTTGTTATTATAATACTTTTTAGTATCGGAGTTTTTTGCGTATTTAATTTTTACATTTTTTGTTATTTTGACCTCAAAAACACTCACATATCTTCAAAATTGTAGAAATTTTCAGTACAACGACTTTTTCATAACCAAATGAAAAAAACCGACATCAAAAATTGTTTGTTTTTGTAAAAATTAAATCAATTAAAAAGTGCCCAACTGGCTTCCTTTCATATGATATAGCATTTATTTGCAGAAATTCTTCCAGCTAAGCGAAAAAATTATTTTACTGTTTTTGTCATCAAAACAACAAGGTTTGGATTCTTTCGCGAAATAATTTTATTCCTAATAAAGTGTGCTTTAATAAAACTGTTACGTTTATAGTAGCTTTTAACCAATTTTTGGCAGTAAATTATCCTCAAAATTGAAAAAATTGGAAAAATTTAAAAATGCTAGGTTTGGACCATTATAACTAGTGTCCGACCGAATATTCGGTTTCAGTTACGGCCAGTTTCAGCCCTTTTTGTCAGTTTTAAAAATTTCGGAACATTTGAAAAACAGCGACGACTTTAATTTTTCATTTTTTTTTGCAGATTATATGGATTTTGGCCTCCTAACTCCAAATCTGAAAAATTGCAGGCCGCTCGCAATTGGTTTAGAAGTAATAGGCTTCCAAAAATAAAAAAAAGCCTAAAAATCTTGCTATTTTTTTAAATTTTTCTACAAAACTTCACTTTTTGGGTATCATAAGAAAGGTTATTTGTGGCGACCGTAGCCTAGTGGGTAGAGTGCGTGGCCCCTAAGCTAAAGAACTGCGGTAGCCCGGGTTCAATTCCGGCTCAGACAGAAAAGTTTTTTCAATTGAATTAATTTTTCTGTTCGGTCGTCATCTCTCTGCAGACAATGGCAAACCTCAGAGAGTAAAAATTGCCATGTAAAGCTTCTGGAGAACATAAGCCGTTCGGAGTCGGCATAAAGCACGTACATAGGTCCAGTTCTCGGTCATTTGTGATCAAACATTTAACAACACGCACAACACAATTGATCAATAGAAGCTAGGTCAAAGTCCTTCCAAGGGCTAAAATGGCCAGTTTATTTTTTTTTTATTCAACAATGTACCTATTCAAATATGCATAACTTTTAACATTTTTGGTGTAGTGCTTTCGTAAAAGGGAAACCACCAGTTTTCCAGACAAATTGTAAATATAATAATAGGTATATCTTAAAAAGTTATGAATGGATTTTCATGTTTGATACTTCGTTGAATATTTACTTGCATTACCTTTCTTTTGATACCCATGATGCGGAACACTAAAAAAACAGCAGGATTTGTATGCCATTTTTGCAACTTTGGAGGCCTATAACTTCTACACCAATTGCGAGCGGCCTGAAAATTTTTCAGACTTGTATTTAGGAGGTTAAAATCCATATAATCCAACAAAAAATATTAAAAAGAGAGTTGTCTCTATTCCTGAATTATACCAAAATTTCTTGCAACAGTCATTTAATTCAAATATATAAGTTTGGTTTAATAAAAATACTTATTTATAAAAATTATGAATTCGTCTATAATTTGATTTATCGTGTTAACGAAAGTTGGTTAAGTTTATGCGTTCGATACCATCACTTTTGATTTTATCATCTCTATTGCAATTCACATTAAAGTTTTATAGGTACTGAAGCCAAAAATTGATAATAAAACTTCCGAACGAATTCTGTGAGTGTAAAATAAAGGAAAAGAAAACAGAATTCATATTTCTATTTTTATAATACTAAACTTTAAAAAAAAAAACAGAAGTACTTTGTTTCGTAGATCTAAAAAAAATGTACATTTTGAGTGTGTTTAAAAAATTATCTCATTTATTATTATAGTAAACTTCAAATAATTATTATAAACTTTAATATTCAAATAATATTTTTTGTATTAGTAGTACTTTTGTTTCCTTTTGATAAAAACATCATTTGTAAAAACTTAAATTTTCATATTAATAACCAGTTTCGGTTTCGGTTTCGGCCGAATATTATAAAATGGCCGAATATTTGGTTTCGGCCAAAATTCCGGTTTCGGTCGGACTCTAACTATAACTAAATAAGTTATTTTATTAGTTCTTCTGTTATGCACATATTTGAAAGCTTTATCTTTTATCTTTTCAAAACTGTTTTTAAATTCAAAATCATTACAAAAATTTCGGAGTTAATGATTTTTTCATGGGTCAAGTACCTACAAATCGGTTTTTTAACGGAAAAATTTAATTTTCTAGGTGCACTGACCTATTAAAGTATGGTGTCATGATGGTATACTCGACTAGATCACACACAACTCGTGCTATGTCACTTCAAAAGAACTTGTGATTTTTTTTGTTATTTAGATGTTTTGATTTTAAACAGCAACTTGCAAGAATAATATTTTTAAACATGCGGAAAACTGCAAACATTATTAATCTTATTATGATGAACATTAAAGGATATTTAAAAATTTCCATCATTCCGAGACTCGAACGTTAGCCGCGGGAGTGTAAGTCCAACAGCTTATCTATTCGGCCATTGCAGTTGTAAGCAAACATCGCTTAATTTGCTTCATTAAGAATGCAAGTAAGCTTGTCGTTGGTTCAAACCCTAACCAGGACAAACAAAAATTTTTTTGTTGTGCTGTTTAGAAATTTAGGTTATTTTTATACAAAGTTATTTTTACGAAAGTTTTTAATGCTATTTTTTTATAAATTTTTCATAAAACGATTTCTATTTTATGGAAAATTTTTTTTTGTGTAACCATCAAACGGTTTTAGTGTTAATTTGACACTACTTTTAAAAAGAAGACATATATTTCTTATTTGTGCTTAATCTACTTGGGATTTTGAATCAGTGTACAAATTATGTCTAAATTTATATTTTATCAAAGAAAAAATTCAAACCGATCTCGTTGCTAAGCTGTACAAAAAATTTCTCTCAAACGTCGTCAAATTGACACTAAGGTATAAATAGAAAGCAAAGAAAAAAAGTAAGAAATATAATTGTAAATATTTTTGTCTTTTCAAATCAAGTGTGATTCTCCATTGAACGCGATGTAATAACTGCCATTCCCATGTTTGTCCAATTTATCTTTTTATCCTATGTAAAAATTATCCACAAACTAAGTGCATTTGGTGAATAACAATAAAATGTTTATTTTCAATATTTGAATATTTATATTTGAATTTATTAGAACTAGAAAATTGAATAGTTAATTTTATAGTTCTAATATGGCAAATAAATCTGGAAGACCCTTTTTCAGTTTTTTTTTTCAAATAAATATTTTAATTTAACATGAATTTATATCAAACATATTGGATATTTAGTGGTATTAAACTTAAATTTTTGGTTGAAATGCTTTGTGTCAAATTGACACTAAATGTCTTTTACGTTAAAAAAAAAGTAATGCGTTTGAAGGTATAAAAATGTAATAAAAACAGCGAACTAAAAATAAAGTCTTTCTTTTTTAAAAAGGTTTTTAGAAATCTTGTACCAAAATTAAAACTTTTCTGTACTATAGTAGGTACTCAAAACATTTATTGGTAAAATAGCTTCGTAAAAAATATACGTGAATTCTACGAACATCAAACTGGGTCGATTTGTATGGAGGTAAACAAATTGATGTTGCCTGGGCGAATTTTGGATACGGCATGAAAAGTTATTAAAAAAAGGGGGCGATAAGGGTGCACTTTACCCTATCACATTTTCAATTTTGTGAATTTTTTTCTTTAGGAATAGTTTTCAAAAAATTTTTGTTTATGAACGTGCACAGCTAGAAAAAAACTGATGCCATAAATGAAATCCTCGTACGCGATTCAACCTAAAACCAGTCTAACATTTATACGTTTTTATACAAAAATTGATCGTAAAAATTCTTAAAAAAAAATTCACAAAATTCAAGGTAAAATCCTAATCCATGATTTATTTTTTACTGTTAAAAGAGAACCTGTTTTTTAATTTCTGTTGTAAATCTGTAATGAAGCTGCAAAAAGATTTCAATTAAATTCGGATTACCAATATCAAAAATTAATGGATGACACGAATTCTATAAAATGTTATACCTTGAATTTTGTGATTTTTTTTTAGGATTTTTTTACGATAAATTTTTGATAAAAACGTACAAATGTGAGACTGGTTTTAGTTTGATTTACGTACGAGGATTTCATTTCTGTCATCAGTTTTATTCTAGCTGTGCACGTTTTTATATAAAAAAAGTGAAAAAATTCAGAAAATTTAAGATGTGATAGGCTAAAGTGCACCCCCAATCTCCCATTTTTTTTTAATAACTTTTCATTCCCGATCCGAAAATCGCCCCGGGCAACATAGGTTTGCAAATCGACCTATCCTAACGAACATTAGTAAAAGATGCAAGGTATCTGTATTGTGATATATTTTTAAGTTCATTCGTAAAGTGTAACTAATACTTGAATCGTAGTATCTACGAATAGATTCGTTTTATATACTTATGTTATTCGTAAACAAAAATAAAACAAGTTGTATTAGTGCATTGCACAAATGATTGAGTACTTATAAATAATAGTATTTGTCAATTTTTCGTAGGAATAACTTCGTAATGTCTTCCATTACACTAAAGCTTTCGTACTATTTACGTGTGAAAAATAATTTTAGTAGAAAAAATTCATTCGTAAGTTGACCGTAGGAATTAGTCGTAGAATGTACTAATTATGAGTTGAGTAATGAATTCAAGACAGAAATCGTTCAGCCTGGTTTGTTGAACAAATGCAGAACAAAAGGAACTGTTTGATTGTAAAGTTGTTGCAGCCTACTGGTAGAGTGCGTGGCGCGCTAGCTAAAGAGCCGAGGTTCAAACCCCAGCTCAGACAAAATGTTTTTTTTGCCTGGTTTGTTGAACAACTACAGAATCAGCTTGCAAAGTGGCTGTAGCCTACTGGTAGAGTGCGTGAACCGTAAGCTACAAAACCGAGGTTCAAACTGCAGCTTCAAACAGAATGTTTTTTTTCGTTATTAGGTATAAGGTATTAGGATCAGTCGTAAATGTAACAAATTTATTCGTAAAATATACGTTTGTTTTAGTACGAATACGAATAAAACATTTGTAATATGTTGGGGACAGTAGGGAGTTTTGAAGCAGGATTTGTTAGGGTGTTAAAACTACCACAAAAATAATTTTTTTCATATTTTTTCGAATCGAATCTCTGAAGCATCTGAAAATACACTTCCTGTTTAAGGAATTTGCATTAAATCAAAAATCATGGACAATTTTACCTGTTGGCCAAAAAAAAAAAAAATGGTTTTTGGAGTTTTCAAAAATCGTTGGGAGTAGTGAAGCACGACTAAAAACAGCAGAAATCTGCAATTTTTGGTGAAAATTCTTTATTGGGATCGCAGAAAATAACAAATTATTATTATTATTGTTATTTTTATTATAATGTATTAGTGTTAAGAAAATCGAAAAGAATTAAAATTTTATTAAAAAAATGTAAAAATGCTAAGTTGCTCAATTATTCAGATTCGCAATGAATGCAAGTTTCCGCATAGTTTTCTCGTTGTTTTCTTATAGTTTTAAAAGTTTCTTTATAGATTTCTAATGAAATATTTACATGTACAAATTTTAGTTTAGATTTCAAAATTATCTTATATTTTTAATATTTGTCAACTTCTCGAGTTGAAAACTATATTTTTCGTAAGGGAAAGAAAACACAGAAAAAGAAAAAAAAATTGAAAAAATTTCTAGAAATTGTACTAAACATTCGAATTTTTTACAAATAATGCGTAGTAAGGATGAAAAATACGATTTCAGGTTGCCGTGCTTTACATCTTCCAACTTGAAGTGCTTCATTTCACTCCGTAACGCCAGATCGAAAAGCCTAATAAAAAAAACCAGAGAATAGTTTTAAATTTGATCACTGGAAAATATAATATATTTTTGCAAACCCTTTTAAAAAAAGGGTTTTCTACAAAAAGTCTTGCCCAATTCAGAGTGTTTTGCAAATTTTGTAATTCAAGTCAAAAATCACTTTCGTTTTTTGTAACGTAACACCAGCACATATTTTTGTTTATATCTTTTAATCTTTCGGATCTATTGTTGTTTTTGTTTTTGCTTAATATAGTGCTACTTAATTACTACTCAAATTTAAAAAAGTCTTTTTAAAAATTAGACACTTTCATTCTTTTTTTAATATTTCTTCGTACAAATCGTACGTAACACCAGTTTGGAAATGCCCGTATGTAATGACCAAATCAAAAAATTAAGGAACAACGCAGGAACAATTGCAGCATAATATAAGTTTCTTCAAAGCGCACTCCAAACTGCAAGCTGGGAAGAAAAGCATTTTGGCGTCACGTTCAATTTCAAGATTGTTTAAGAAAATTGGCAATAAATTTTAATGCTATAAGAAGGTCCAAGAAGATCTGTGGCTGTGTCTAGAAAGCCAAAGCAAGACTTAAGGTCATTTCTGAAGGTAGCTTTAATTCGCTTTAAGAAGTCGCTTTAAGAAAAAATAGTTCGTAGGTTGAAAATTCTATGCATGAGAGAGAACAGATAGCTTTCTGGATTCGTGAAACATAGAATGCTTGATTTTTTTTTAATGGTGTTTTAAAAAGAAAATCTATAAATTTCATTCAGGATATAAACAAAAAACATTGCCTTAAAGAAATGTCACGCCTACACTGAAATAATAACAATGCTCGCTTGCAAAAGTGGCATAAGAAGCTCATACACAGAGCTTTTAGTACGCAAGAAGTGATTAAATAGATTGAGCGTAAAGATGAGAATTAAAGCTAGGTGTTATTAGTTTTTAGATGGAAGGCGGGAGAGATTCATTTCGATTTGAGTAGTGTGGGTGACATTATAACAAACTATAGCTGTAAAAAACTTGTTTTTCTGGGCTTGTGTTCTATCTCCCAAGCATTTAAAAACAAACTAAGAAAATCTTTTTTAGCGCATTGATTAGAACAACTCTTAAGTTTTACCCTTTCGCGGACACTCTTTTTTTGCTGATTCACTGTGGGACACTTGCCGTATACGTTATCTAAAGCGTGATCCAATAAGAGCTTACCACTTTGTATTCTAAATAAAATACATAATAATCAATGTATTGATGCAAATCTTTATTTGGAATGATAGCTCGGTTCCTACAACTCAATGTTTAAAAATAATTTCTTTCAAATGTTGCCCACGACTAGCTCTTAAATGGTCCAATCTGTGGGTCCAACATTCAAATTTCGACAGAATTCTAGATCGGCGACGAATCGATTGTTCAAGGTTTTTACGAACACACTCTGGTACTGCAGCAATATTCTCAAAATTATGGGCTCTTTACCCTCTGGTTGAATGAAGAATGTCCAATAGTGTAAGATTGGCTCGAAATTTTGGTGATGGTTTGATGGCTTGGACGCTCATAACGACCAAAATGATGTTGAAGAACTCTATAACATTCTCTAACTGATGGCTGATTTTGGTAGTAAGTTTCCACAATTAGTAAACGGTATTCAGGAGTAAGTCTATTCATTATTGAGTCGTATTGAATACTGAACACAAAAGTCATATGGACAAGCCATTTGACACATAACAGCTTTCAAAACAACCCAGTTGAAAAATGGACCTCGTATTGGATCACCCTTTATATAGCAGCTGTTTTTTTATTAACACATACATCAATGATACTTTGGGGCATAAGTGGGACATAATCTATACAAACTCATGTAATTTATTTCGGTTAAAGACGTCATGACTTTTTTAATAAAACAAAATAAAACAAACTCTGATGATTCTCAAAATAAAACAAACTCTGACGTCATGTCCCATAGGAAAACTTTATTTTGACGGCTATGGACGTCAATGTCCGCAAAAGGGTTAAATATGTTGCACTGTATATTGTATGAGTGCAAATAATACCTACGTAAAAAAATCTATGTGCTTCAAGACATAAGTTTTCATTCTTTAAGCACACAGCTTTGTTGTAAGGCTAGCAACAAATTGGAAAAATTGTGGATATTTTTTTTTTAAACAGGTACTCTTGACTTTTTTTAAACAAGAAAGAGCCCACAACAAGCAACTATTTAAGTGGTTGTTGTTGTTTTTTTTGTTATTCTTTTCGCTGTTGTTATTGTTGATGGTGTTGTTGCAATCTTATATGTATATAGTAGCAGTTGTAGTAGTAGTATTAATAGTTGTTGTTTTATTTACTGCGATTATTGTTTCTGTTGTTGTTGTTGTTGTTGCCGATGAATATGTTAAGTCATGAATATCTTGTAGGTTTGTAAATATTTGTTGTTAGTGTTGTTGTTTTTAAGAGCTGCAACAAAGAAAAAATATGGCGGTTGAAAATGTTAATTTTTTGTTGTTGGTGTTTGTTGTGGTTTTTGCTGTTGTTTTTGTACTAATGTTACTATAATGCATATGCTTATGTTGCTGTTAATGTTGTTGTTGTTATTGTTGTTAATGTTGTTGTTGTTGTTGTTTTTTTAATATTTTTGGCTTGCTTGGTCGGTAACACACACGCGTTTAATGTTAAATATGCTGTTTTTGTTGTTTTTTATTTTATTTTAAATATTTTAACATTTGTGGCATTTATTTTTATGCATTTTTTCGTTAGTTTGTTTTTAGTCTAGGCATTCATTGCAGTAATTAAAAAAAAATGCTGAAAAGAGAAATCGTGCGTTTCAGTATTTTTATTACTTTTGCATGGTTTTAATTTAAATATTTTTACACTAAACAGTACTTTTATATCAATTGTTTTTTTTTGGCACTTTTGAATTGTTTTTGTTTTCTTACATAACTTATGATAATTAATATAAATGTTTTGTTTTCCTTAGTTTTCTTTACTTCCAAATTGTGAATATGTTTTCGTAAAAAATCATTAAATTTTGAAAATACGTACTATGTATATCAGCCATAGTGCAAGATTTTTCGATTTAGGTACGCTGGGACCTTTTATTTTGTGAAGTTTGAAATTACGCGTAAATTGCGTCTCATCAAGGTCAAAGTTAAAAAATTGTGAGGTTATCAAACAAATCAGCCCACAGCTTCTCAGAAGTCACTCATAGAATGGTAGCTTATATGACCGACTCTCCCACCCGTCACAAAGTCCGATTTCGATATTGAAAAATGCAAATTTCTCGAAGAATTGGCGAAGAAAACTATCGTACTCGAACTCGTTTAAGATACGAACAACACAATACGTTTGGTGTTCTTAATGAACAGTTCGTAAGCGAGTGATGGTTTCGTATCGAAAAAAAAACGCGTTTACAATGTCGCAAGCAATAAATTTGATGTAAAATTAACGAAGAAAATTATCGTATTTTTACTTTTATACACGGAGAAAATTAGTTTGCTTGAATCAAACAAATATTTTGCTTAAAAACAAATCAGCAAAACTTTGCTCAATTACGGTGTGATTTTAGAAAAAGATTGCTTAAATGAAATCATTCCTCATGTATGCAGGAAAAACTTTCTTCTTTCAATTTAATCAAAATTTTGCTAAGTTATTACAAACTGCAAAAGCAATTTTCTACTTAACTCAAGCAAATATTTGCTAAGTTATTATAAGCTCAAATAGCAAATTTTTACTTGATTCAAGCAAATTTCTTCTAAACACACAAACACACGTTTATTCTTAATGAAGAAAATTAGGCGACAGTTGGTTTACAACTCTGATGGTCGAATTGATAAGCCCATGCACTTTCACTCACGCGGCCGAGGTTCAAATCTCCGGATGGGGGTAATTTTTCAATTTCATTTAATGTTAATTATTATTTCACTTCAAAAATATGCTAGATTTCAGCAAAAACTATCAAAATTTGCTATTCCAATTTATAATAACTTAGCAAATATTTTATTTAAATTAAGTAGAAATTTGCTTTTGTAGTTTATAATAACTAAGTAAAATTTTGCTTGAATTTAATGAAAACATTGCTTAGTTATTATAATCTGGTATAGCAAATTTTGATTAGTTTTTGCTGAAATCGAGCATAATTTTGCGCAAGTTTTGTTAACCACAATACAAATTTAGCAATAAGTTTTCTCCGTTTACGAATCGATAACGATCTATTTTTCAGTAGAGTAATATTTACTTATAATACATTAGTATAGTAATATTTGTTTTTTTTTTGCAGTAATATTTACTCGAAAATGAGTGTTCGTTTCTGCTTCAAAAAAGGAGCCATTTACGATGTCGTCAGCGATAAATTTTGTGTAAAATTAACGAAGGAAATTATCGTTTTTTTACTTTTATACGAAAGTAATGATCATGCAAAATCGTATGTCCATTTATGTTCTGAAAAATGAGCCATTTACGATGTCGTCAGCGAAAAATTGTTGATTAAATTTAGGAAATAAATTATCTTATTTTTTATTTTTATTCAAACATTTTTGTTTTTTAATCGTTCATTGTTATTTTTTTAATAAACATTTTTTAAGTTTACAGTTTATTTTTACATTTCATATTTACCTCTTCGGGTAAAATGGTCACATATGTGGAAAAAAGTTTTTGTATTGAAATATTTTCTGATTTATTTTGTTATATCATTTAAATATTGGCACAATGGATAGAGAATATATTCTCCCTCATTAGCTCTCTTTTAATTTCTCAAATATGTCGCGTAAGAAGGCTCTTCTGCATGGTAAGTAAAAAAAGTGTTAATAAATAATGAATTTATTGTAAAAAAAGTACAATACATCCACATATGGATTAATGGAAAAAGCACCGCAACATGTTTTGATCTTTTTAAAAATAATATTTTAAATATTTGCGAAAATAATGTTCCCCGTACTGTGCAGAAAAACCACAAGCTGCCGTGGTATACTAGTGGTCTCAAAAAATTAAAAAATTTACGTAATAAGTTTTTTAAACTTTTCAAGTCCACTAATAGTGATAGTTCTAAACTCAAATTTGAGTTTTATTCGAGAGAGTTTAATTTCTTAAGTAAATTTTTATACAAGCAATATATACTTGGTGTTGAAAGTAATATAATTTCAAATCCAAAATCATTTTGGAATTATGTCCAATCGAAAAAAATGGATCCCAGATTCTTTCATCAATGCTCCTTAATGGTATTAAGTGTTCCACAACAGTTGACATTGTGAATCTTTTTGCAGATTTTTTTAAATCAAATTATGTTGATGATGACTCGTGGTATGATAGCGCCCTGTTAGGAAATGTTAATTTATGCTTCGACATTGGCTCCATTTCAGTGTCAGTCAAAGATGTTTTCAGCGCATTGTCTGACTTAAAATGCTCAACCAAGTCCGACATCGATGGGTTGGCCCCTATTTTATTAATTCAGTGTGCATCAGTACTAGCTAAGCCGCTTTGTTTGAGTTTTAATAAATCTCTGTCGTCGGGTGCTTTTATAGAGCCTTGGAAAATTGCAGCTATTACGCCAATCTTTAAAAGTGGTCAAAAGAATGATATAACGAACTATCGGCCTATATCTAAACTAATGTATCAAAGCTGTTTGAGTCAGTTATTAAGCCTAAACTTTATTTCCTTGCTAAGCGACACATCTGTATTGAGCAGCATGGGTTCGTAACTGGGAAGTCAACAGTGTCTAACCTTTCGCTTTTTACAAATTATTGTATATCTACTCTTGAATCTGGTTCTCAAGTTGATGTCCTGTATACAGATCTTTCAAAGGCTTTCGACAAAGTATGCCATAAGGTCTTAGTCGCAAAGCTTGGGAAAATGGGATGCCATTCCACGTTCCTGGAATGGATTAAGTCCTACCTAAATGGTAGATGTTGCTACGTCTCAATCAATAATATTAATTCATACTGCTTTAAAGTGTCTTCTGGTGTTCCGCAAGGTAGCATATTGGGCCCCTTGTTATTTTTACTTTATATTAATGACATTAGTAAATGCTTTCACTACTTCAAATTCCTACTTTATGCTGGTGATTTGAAATTTTTTAGTAAGATTAACAATCTAGAAGACTCAGCACTATTGCAAGTCGACTTAAATAATGTCTTTGATTGGTGTGTCCGAAACGGGTTGCCGCTTAATATTGGGGGTTGGAATTAGTTTTAAAGGTTTTCTAAGAGATGGCGTAACTATCAATAGATCGCATCGGGCACACCTGTGACTATATTCATTTCAAAGCACATTGTCTAAGCTTCATTTTTCAGTATGTGTCATTCCACTGAAGTGAAAACAACATATATTTTTTTCTCTGTGAACATGTCGACTTTCGTTCCAACAAAACGCAATTTGCGGGAAGGTTTACTTTTGTGCTTCCATTTGAAGAAAAAAGCGGTTGAAGCACAACGCACGCTTACTGAGGCTTACGGGGACTATGCTCCATCGATTTCTACTTGTGAGTACTGGTTCCGTCGGTTTAAAAGTGGTGATTTTGATACGGAAGACAAAGAGTGTCCGGGCCAGCCGAAAAAGTTTGAAGATGAGGAATTGGAGGCTTTGCTCGATGAAGACCCGTGTCAAACCCTTCAAGAATTGTCAGAATCATTGGGAGTCGACTTATCAACGGTGGGCAAACGCTTGAAGGCCATGGGAATGATTCAAAAGCAAGGAAATTGGGTGCCGTACCAGTTGAAGCCGAGAGACGTTGAACGGCGATTTTGCATGTGCGAACAACTGCTTCAACGGCATAAAAGGAAGAGTTTTTTGCATCGTATTGTCACTGGCGATGAAAAGTGGATCCATTACTATAATCCTAAGCGAAAAAAATCGTGGGGACCACCCGGCCATGCATCAACATCGAGGGCCAAGCCGAATATTCATGGCGCCAAGCTTATGCTGTGTATTTGGTGGGATCAGAAGGGTGTCGTGTACTATGAGCTGCTAAAACCTAACGAAACCATCACTGGGGAACGCTACCAACAACAGTTGATGCAATTGAGCCGAGCATTAAAGGTTAAACGGCCGGAATATGCCAAAAGACACGACAAAGTGGTTTTTCAACATGACAACGCACGGCCACATGTTGCAAGAACCGTCAAGGAAACGTTGGAGGCGCTGAATTGGAATGTGCTACCCCACCCGCCTTATAGCCCAGACATAGCCCCTTCCGACTACCACCTATTCAGATCGATGACGCATGGCTTGGCTGAGCAGCGCTTCACTTCTTACGAGGATACCAAAAAATGGGTCGATTCGTGGATTGCCTCAAAAGACGAATCGTTCTTCCGGCGCGGAATCCATATGCTGCCAGAAAGATGGGAAAATGTTGTAGCTAACGATGGACAATACTTTAGATAATATACATTGTACCGTTGTTTCTAAATAAATGCTCAAAAACCGAAAAAAAACCTTTAAAATTAATTCCAACCCCCAATATTAATAAATGTTCTTTTGCTACTTTTAATAAATCCAACAACTCAGTTATTACTTCCTATACAATGGCCGACTTTCCACTTAAAAAAGTTGATACAATTCGTGACCTGGGGGTGGTTTTTGATTCCAAATTCACCTTTGCAGATCACTTAAATTTTTTGCTTCCCAAAGCTTATTCTCTTCTTGCCTTTATTCGTAGGAGTAGTCAAGAATTTATTGACCCTTATACTATAAAAGCCCTTTATAGCTCTCTAGTAAGATCGAGACTTGAGTATGCATCAATTATTTGGAATCCTTCAGCTGCAATTCACGCTTTAAGGCTAGAAAAAGTTCAAAAAAAGACTACTAAGTATATGTTGCGTTGTATTGTACTTCTTTTAATTCGAATTTACCCGCGTATAATGTTCGTTGTCTGTTAATGGGATTGAAGACTCTTGAATGTAGAAGGAAAATTAGTTCATTAATGTTTATATATGATATCATATCTTGTAACATTGATGACTCCTCTTCAAGGGCGTCCGCAGAACTTTTTCTAGGGGGGGGTCAAAGGTGTGCACATATATGAGAATGAACGTGAAATGTTACCTATGTAATTTTATTGTCTGAGATTTTCGGTGAAAATTTTGTGAACACTGCACGTTAATGCACTCCACATATGCAACATATTAATAAAAACAATAGATGCACAACAGACGACAAATAGAAAAAAATCTATTGTTAATCGTTAATCGCTGATCAGGGCTGCTTAAGGGCCATATAGACTGCACAGACTGTTTGCGCAAACAAGACTTTTTTCTCGTCATAGCGACGACCATACACTTCACAGAATTTATTTTTCACATTTCTTCGCAGACTTTTAATTTCTATTAATTTTTTCTTTTCTGCTTTCATTTTTATATATTTTCCTTCACAAACAGTGATTCACAGCTTATTCTATGCAGTGCATACTTTCAATTTTAGGGCTTTATAACAACGAAACTAACAGGAATAGAAAAAATAATATAGTATCATTTAAAAGAACAAGATGTTTAGTTTAATAAATTAACTTAATTTATTGTAAAAATATATATTAAGTTGGCTTAAAATTAAGAAACCAGAAAATACTGCTTAATTTTATATCACAGCTTATTTTATGCAGTCACTTGTCATTTATGAAATTTGTTTGAAATTTGATGTTTTCGGATTTTATTTTCAAATAAAGACCACACATTTTCAATAACATTAAGGCCTGGCGACTGTGCTGGCGGCGTCATCAATTGTGGGCAGTTGTATATTAGCCTGGTTTGCACAATACCCGCTTTGTGCTTTCGATCGTCATCCTGGTAAAATCGGAAATTCAATTTTATACTCAGAATTATCGCACTCTGCAACAAATTGTTCTTCAGGATCTGTAGGTACTTAGATTTGTCTATTGCTGTTTTAATAAACGGCAACTTCCCAGTACCAGCAGCTGACATTCAGGCCCAAACCATGACGCTGCCACCGCCATGTTTCACGGTATGTTTTAAGTTTTTTTTGTTGACCTCGGTATTCGGTTTTCGCCACATATAGCACATACCATCTGAACCGAATAAATTGATATTCGATTTATCTGCAAAAATATTTGAATTCCAGTATTCTGGAGCCTTGGACATATGTTCTTTGTCGTAGTTGAGTCTGCATAATCTGTTTTTGGGGATAATAAACGGCTTGTTTCGTGTTACTCGGCCATGAAAGTTCTTTTTGCGCAAGACACGTCGAATAGTTTTAGCACTACTCTGTTTGCTCAGGTCAGTTTGCTCTTCAAAAGCCATTTTCGGAGCTGAGAGTCTCGGATTAGCCTTTATCTTCCGTACAATATGACGCTCGTCGGTTGCATTAAAAATTTTGTTTGGTGCTTCTTTGCTCTTATTGTGCAATCGATTCTTATGAACGAAGCGCTCGTTGATTTTTTGCACTGTAGAGGAATTGCTATTAACCATTTCAGCCATTTTTCACTCTCGTTGTTGTAGCGTTGTGCGCGCTCCTATTTGAAATAATCATAGAAGCAGACACTTGAAGCAAAAAAATCAGACTAAAAAGCTAACACAAAGCAGTTATAGAAATAGAACGATGGCATAGCTAACGAAATTACCGTTAGACAGCGCAGCATTATAGTACCGTAACAGAGAGAAGTGACTGCATAAAATAAGCTGCGAGATGAAATTAAGCAGTATTTTCTGTTCTCTTATTTTTTAAGCATCTAAATATATGTATTCACAATTAATGGAAAACCTTTATTTAACTAGATTTTTTGCTCTTTTAAATGAAACCATATTATCGTTTGTATTCCTGTTAGTTTCGTTTTTATAAAGCCCTAAAGTTTAAAGTATGCACTGCATAAAATAAGCTGTGAGCCACTGTACGTCTTCACTCTATAAAACTTTCGGTATTATGGCAAGTTTGCGCAAACACAACCAAAAAATAAAATATTTTATAGCAGACATAGGCACAAACCTAAAAACAGCCAAATACACTGTCGAATAGAGTGCGCAAACACTTGTTTGCGCAGACAATCTGTGTAGTCTATTTGGCACTTTATGCAAACGTAATGGAGCGTGTTGTAGCGCTACACAAAATTGCTGTATGACCAATGCGTATAAGTAGTTAACGAAATCGTAACAAAACTTGACAAAACTAAGATTTTTACCAAAATATTTAGATATTAGGACTCAGGCTTAGAACTTTTTATTTTTAAAAATTGTTTATAACTATATAACATATACACATTTAAAATAAATATTTATAAAATTTTTCCAGTCTAGGGGGGGAAAGTGCCCCCCCTGCACCCCCCTGTGGACGCCTATGCTCCTCTTTATTAAATCTAATTAATTTGAATATACCTCCAAGGCAATTGCGGTGTTTTAAACTTTTTTTTATCAAACATCACAGAACTAATTATGCTTTAAATGAACCAATTACAAGATCTTTGTGTTTACATAATGAATTTTCTATAAAATATGTTTTTGATTTCTCTATACCAAAATCCTCTTTTAAAAATTTTGTAAATAGCTTATTTTAGTTACTTGTAAGTTTTATGCTTCTCTTATTTGTTTATTATTTGTAATATTTTATTGTTTTCTACATTTTATGTTTATTATAACAAAATGTATTACACTCTTAGTCTGTAAGGATTTGTATCCATAGACTCAATAAACTAAACTTAACTAAACTAAACATATCTGCACATTTAAAAACTATTACTTCCAAAAAATGTTTTTAATGCGAAATGCAAATATGTCAGTAAGAAGGCTCCTATGTCTAGAAAGTAGAAAAGTGTTAATAAATAAAGAATTTATTGAAAAAAAGTACAATATGTCCATATATGAGCACATTTAAAACTATTGCTTCCAAAAAAATTTTAATTTTTTTTTGCAGAAATGTCTTAACTAGACCATATTTAGTAAGTATAATACCTTTAAAAATATATTTTCATTGTATTTCTTGGTGTGGGATTGAAGAGGTTAAAGGAATGAATATCTTTTTAAAAATTTAATTCCTCTTTTGCGTTTACTTTTCTTCACTTCAAACCGAACTTTTTAATTAAATCCAAACACATGTTATAACTTATTTTTTATGCAAGAATTCTTAATCACATGTTTTTATTTCATGCAAACTTCATTATTTTTTTTTCTCAGGAAACGTGGCTGCCATGAGTTCTCAAAAATCATTAGAAAAAGTGTGATTTATGTAAGGCGATGGCAACTCTGAATGCTAAATTGTATATTATTCGTAAATTGTTCGATGTATCTAGAAAAATTCGAAATTTACATTCGATAAAAGTTCGTAAGAGACGAACATTCGTTTTTAGAGAAATATGTGACGGGTGGGAAAAAAAAAAACAAAAGCGACCTGCGTTTATATTGCGCTTCAACATATTGTTGCTGTTGCTGCTGTTATTTTCGTATGTCAGCCTCATTACAGATTATTGAGGTTTCTTTTTTTAAAATTAGTTCGAGTTCGCTTGTTCAATGAACTCACTCAAATGACTGGTTGCAGTAAAAAAAAAACCTTTAATAAAATCACCGAATTTGTTACAGTTTTCATTGACTTGTCCGTTAACGCATATAAGTTTCCATAAATATTTTTTTTTGTTTGACAATCGTTTTAAGACATAAGCGTTTAATCGCTTTTATTGTGTATTTAAGGTAAGAAAAATACACAACAACAAACCCATTTAAACCTGTTCCGATTGTCTTTTAGAGTGTTGAAAATATGAGCTGGCTTATGTAAGCGACTTGGGCAAGATTTTAAAATAAAAATAAAAAATTGTTCATCTTGTTGTTTTGAATGTCATGATGCCAAAAAGGGAGCAGTTTACCTTCAAAGTACCGCTTTTTGCACATCATGTCTGCTAATTTAAGCATTTCAAAAGGTGTTGTGATTAGCATTAACTGGAATCCTGAAGGACTTATTTAGCGGAGTGAAGTGTAAGAAATTGAGTTATTTTCGACTGGGTCTAAATATCCCCACAGCAGTATTTTAGTTTATTCCAAGTTTTAAATGTTGTATTCTTTTGATAACGCCACTTTTTATAGGGCGTGGTTTTACTTAAAATTTTTCGAAGTTCAAACTCAAAGTTGGTAACTTTTGAATATAAAAGTTTTTCTTTAAATATCTGTTTAAATATAAATTTTTGTGGAATTAATGAATTAATGATCATCCAACTAATTATAATAACTAATGTTAATTAATGACACAAGTGTTATTAATACAATGTAGTCTCTAAGTTTAGAAAAAGTTAATGATGTTTTTTCCAGTACACCTTTTGTGACAGAAAAATACGGATTGGCTCGAGAAATTCCAATTTTATGTTTTGTATTTGTTAGATTCACATGAGTTTGTTGACTCGCTTAACCCTAGAAAGATAATCTGCGTCAAATTTACGCATGCGTGTACGAATTATTTTTGTTACTTATAGAAGAGGTTTGAAGTTTGTGTTTTTTTTAATGAATAAATAAATATAATCACATAAATATTGATATTTATTATTATACCTATACATGTACATATATAAAAATGTTTGGTTTATTCAAATCAATAAATAAGGCATGACGTTGTAGCTAGTTAAGACTCATGCGTCAAATGCATGATTATCTTTTACGTACATCACAATATGATTTATCTTTCTGGGGTAAAAATGGTTTGCTTATTTTTAGGGACAAAATCGTCTGCTTCATTAGGGACAAAATATCCTTAATATTTTTTGAGCCCTGAACACTACGTTGAACTTGTAATAAATATGCATCTTTTATATTAAATTATATTGACCAAACATCCATATATACCTTGGCAAACATCCATTTATACAACTTACATGGTTCAGATAAAGTCGATGTGTTAATAAATTTAATGTCACGTTTTTTATTAAAAAGGTTTCTGACCCAGGTCCGCTTTTTATGGCTCAGATTTAATATCAACAACTCCAAAAATACATGAGCACAACCATTTTTTTATCAATTTCCCTACCTATTACCTAAAATATTTTTGGCATATTATGGGTATACTTTATATATTTCTGGATCCGATAGAAATCGAACTCATCTTATTCATGAATAGTCTACACTCCTAGCATCTAGTAAATAGCCAAAAGTAGCTGTTAACATTGCTCAAATATTGAGGTTTTGTCTCATGCCCATATCATATGATAAGCAGTTGGGTTCATCATTTGCTAAAATTTAGAAACATATTTTAGCGATACCCACTTTTGATAGTTTTGAGCAAGAGTAACTTTTAAGGCAGCCCTTGAACAGTATAGAATTTTTATAAAATCTATTTCGAAGGTATGTCTTTCGAGAATATACTGTTAAATTTCAAAAAATCTTTTTAATTTTTGTCATAAAGTATTTGAGGTTTTATTAGAGGAAGTCCAGAATAGTGGCAGGTATTGATATTTTGAAAGAAGTGATGGGTGTAAGAAATAACAGGGTCAACTCACGCATGTGAGGCCTATACGAGATACCCCGGGACAGCTATAAATCCATTAAAGGAGTATTACGCAGGAGATATAAACAATTATGAACAAATTCTTGTCAAACTATTCTGTTAGTGAATCTTACGCTACGGAATGACAATGTTTCTGTTTATTTTTATGAGATCATAGTCCAATATTTGTGTATGCGTTCAAAGATATAATCTTGAACGGTAGAAAGCTATGAGTGGTGCCATCTATGCTACACAATATTCACCCAATATCTCTCCTAGTCCATGATATAATTATATATAAGGTTAAGTAACCATGAAATTGTTCTCACACAATAACAAAACTTGGATCGCAAAATGTCAGAGTAAAACAAAAAAAAAAACAAGTAAACAATGAAATTAAAATTTCTGACTAGAAGTAAAACTATTGAATTTTAATATTAAATTTGAACTTAAACTTAAAATAATTTTTAAACAATTTTCTTGGATTTTGAGTTTTTGTTACCACTTCGAAATGCCGAAAAAGTACGCGATTCGCCAAAACTATTGGAACAAGGAAAACGTTTCCTTTTTTAAAGTGCTCAGTGACTTTTTTAAACAAAAACGCTGGATGGATGGAATTCGGATCGGCGAATGTCAAATTAAAAGATAACAACACCAAACAGCTGTTTTTGACATTCGCCGACAGATATGTGCTCTCAGCTTACTCAAACTTATATATAATTGAATCATGTCCTAGTCGGAAAACATTTTCTCTTTTAACTGACATAACTGCTGAAAAATACATGCAACAGCAACATTTAGAGTACCAATGCCAATACATACTTACACATTCTAATAAAAAACTAAAATAGGTTGTTCCAAACACCGTTCCTTTATGCCTTTATTGTGTTTTTATCAGGTTCAACAAGTGTTCAAGAACGGGGTGCATCTTCAATATAAAAACTGCCGATATAAAATTTTGCTAACTAGTTTGTGCACTGGTGTTCTGTCAATACATCTTCTTTAAACACATCGGATCATTTTTAATCGACTTCAAAAAGGAGGAAGTTCTCAAGCTGGTTGGCTTTGTTTGTTTTTTTGTTAAATATATGTACATCGATAACTACTAAAGTACTTGTCCGATTGCCGCAATTTTGAGTCAACAGGTAGAGACATTGAGCGCGGAGGTTGGCAGTATTCAACAAAGGGGCGTGGAAATATTAGAAAACCTCTGTATATCGAATAATATTGACACTAGGAGACTAAAATTTAGTACCGGGGTAGGAACAATTATTACAAATTATTGTCAAAAAAGTGGGCGTTATTCGATAAAGAGTGTAGCAATATTAGAAAAAGCTGTAACTCGAATAATATTGACACTAGGATACTGAAATTAGGTATGGGTTTAGGCATAATTATGAAAATGTACGGTCAATCATTATTGGACAAAAGGGCGTTTCAATAAAAAAAAAATACTGTATTTCAGTTAATATTGACACTACAGTACTGGAAATGGTACAAGGGTTGGAACAATTATTACAAATTACGGTCAAGAAAGTGGGCGTTATTCGAGGCGTGGCAATATTAGAAAAAAGCTCTAACTCGAATAATATTGACACTAGGATACTGAAATTAGGTACGGGGGTAGGCATAATTATGAAAATATACTGTCAATAAAGTGGGCATTATTGGACAAAAGGGCGTTTCAATAAAAAAAATACTGTATCTGAGTTAATATTGACACTAGAGTACTGGAAATTGGTACAGGGGTAGGAAATATTATTGCAAATTACGGTCAAGAAAGTGGGCGTTATTCGACGAAGGCGTGGCAATATTAGAAAAATGTTGTTACTCGAATAATATTGACACTAGGATACTGAAATTAGGTGGGCATAATTATGAAAATATACGGTCAATAAAGTGGGACTTATTGGACAAAAGGGCGTGTCAATAAAAGAAAAATACTATTTCTCAGTTAATATTGACACAAAGGTACTGAAAATATGTAGAGGGGTAGGAAAAATTATTAAACATTTCCATCGAGAAGGTGGCGTTATTCGAAAAAGGCGTGGCAACATTAGAAAAACGCTGGAACTCCAAAAATATTGACACTAGGATACTGAAATTAGGTCCGGGGGTAGGCATAATTATGAAAATTTACGGTCAAGAAAGTGAGCGTTATTGGACAAAAGGGCGTGGCACTATTAGAAAGAAACTCTATCTCGAATAATATGGACACTAGGGTAATACAATTCGTGACAAGAATGTGTAGAATTATTACGAAACACTATGAATAAAGTGGGCGGTAATAGACAAAGGGCGTATCACTTTTAGAAAAACACTGTATCTCTGTTAACCTATTTCCGGCGGCTCCTTAACTACCGGACCAAAATCGATGAAACTTCATCCAGAGTCTATATATGGCCTTAAACTTTGTCTGGTAAAATTTTTACCTCCACAGGTAAGGGCTGGGCGGACTGATGTATGTTTGCACCACTAGCTGCATCACATACCTTAACAGCCGTACTTGCCCATTTTAAAACAACAGACGGGCTCTTCATTTTGTTTAACATAAAATTTAAAACTTATAATAGTTACTATTGAAAAGAAATGTTCGATATTGCGATTTGAAATTTTTCCGGAATTTTCAAAAATAAAAAATATAAAAAAAACCAAATATTGCGACGCGCCGTGGTCGTAAATTCCAAGCAAACGACCGAATCGACTCAAACCAAAAATATTGTATACTGCCAAAGGTCTATACTAACATAATCTTTACAGTGCCGGGTAATATCATTTTCGCGCTCACCTGGAGAAAATTCTAAAGCTACTGGTGCAAAAATGCACCAACAGCTGGAAATGGGTTAATATTGGTTGAATACTGAAATTTAGTACAGGGGTAGGTTCAATTATTACAAACTAGCTGATATACCCAGTGTTAATCCGTAAAAATATATACATATTATTATCCTATTTTAGCTTTTAATTTATTGTTTTTAATTTAAACAGAAAGATAAAAGTAAGTATTTTGCAATCATTGCATATATTAGTTCATTCACTATTTTTAAATCACCATTTAAAATTTTTAAACAATTTTAGATTAAAAAATTTCTTGTAATATACTTTTGGAAAAATAATATCAGTGCTTGAATTAGATGTAGTTTTCTTCAGTTGGTATGAGTTCATAATAAAAGTGCACGGTTAAAAATCTTGGACCAAATTTTTAACTTTTTTTTTGATAACATATAGGACAACACCTAAAAAAAAAAGTGCTTTTCAATTTAAGGAAAATTTAAAAAATTTTATAATCCAAAAAGGATTACTTTTTAATCCAAAGAAAGTTGAAAATTTTGAGAATGCATGTTCGCAAAAAAAAATTTACAAAAATATAAACACATTAACTTAAAATCAAACTTCTCAATGACCATTTCCTAATTTGAACCCAAGTCCTCTCGTCTGCCGGTCCGATATCTTACCCACTCGCCTGTCGCAGTTAATAACAAAATTTTTTATTTTTTATTTGTTCTATTTTTGCATTAAGATTTAAAAAAATTGTCTGATCATTTAAAAATTTTTTTAAGTGTTTTTTAACAAATTCTTTCTACAAAACCTTTAAGTCTTATCCATTCGTCCAACTCAGTTGTAAACAAAGTTGCGCTTGTTTTGCATTATTACGAATGCAAGTGAGCAGTCGCGTAAAAATCGGGTGGAAAATGACGTTATAATAAACCAAACGAACGACTAATATATTAATGTTTGAATTTTTCCAAAATTTATATGGCTTTCAATAGAAAATATCTTTGGTGAAAAAATCAAAATGAATTTTTTAATAGTAGCAACCGTTTCGTTATGACAGCCGTCAAAGTTGCATTTTTTAAGATTAAAAGTTTTCTTTTTATTCAATTTTTTTTTAAATATCAAAATAAAGTTTAAAATTTTTTATGTCTGGCAACTTTGCTGTGTTTGTTTACATTTTGAACATATGGTTTTAAGATTATCATAAAAGTCAACTCTAAAAGCTGGATACAAATTTTTAAATATTAAATTTTAAAAAGTGTTTAAAAAATAGTTTTGAGAAAGATTGACTATAAATTTTCCACGAAAACATCATTAGAACTGCGTAACACCAAACCCAAAAATTTCTTGCTAATATGGAAGATATATATATATACTTTTTTATGGTGACCTGTTGAGTTCAAATGTAAGATATATTTGATGTATGGCAGCTAATTATTTTTTAAAATTTCAACTTATTTACAAACACATAAAACTTCATTTTTAAAATTTCCTTGTTGTAATCAAAAAAGCTTACAAATATAAACAAAAACGTAGTTAACTTGTGTTGGTAGTATTTTCCAAGGCTGAGTTACTATAATATAATAAATGGCCGTGACTTTCGCCTATGAAATTTTCCATTTATTTATAATCACAAAAGAAATTGATGTAGTAAATACAGTTTTGAAATACAACATTTCTTAATTTTGACTCGAAAGATATCCGTGCCAATTTCATAACTCTTCGATCACTCCTTCTAATTTTGGCCGAGAATGGGGACTGGGCGGCGTTTGTTTCCAAAAAATTTAATGTATTCAATAATATTTATTTCCTTCGCAAAATATTATTGTTTCAAACTAACAAAAATTAATGAAAAATAGTTTAATAATATGTATAAAATAAAATATAAGTCCGACTTTTTTGAGCAAAAATTGTCTTTGTTTGGCAAAAATCGATTATGGTCGAAGTCGATTTACCCGTTTGCTTTCATATTTTCAGCAAGTCAGCTACTAATGTTATTTTAATCAATCAGTTCCTATGAGTTCTTATCATTATTGAATTATTTATCATTATTGAAAATGATTGATCTCTTTTATTCAAACTTTAAGTTTAACTTTTTTAAAATAATTCATATATGTTTTCTTTTTACCTACTTTGTGATAAAATCTTAAAATATTTATTATAAGTTTTACCATATTTTAAATTACATTATATAAAGTATTTTTATGGCCTTTTTTTAACAAATTCTATTAATATAAAATATAAATTTATTTATAAGATTTAAAATAAATAAAAATTAAATTTAAAATTTATATTTTTAAAATATAACTGTTGTAATAAATGATGCCATTGAATTAAAAAAGTTCCTTCTTGTTCTCTTTTTTTTTGTCAAGAGTTCTCTTGTTTTCTCCTACGCTTCTAGTAACCTTCTAATAACATAGTTTTACTCTAAAAATAAATAGCAGGGCGCTTTTAGAAACCTGCGGGCGGGCGCACAAAATATAGTTATGCTACCCAAATCGCACAAAAAAATTATATATTATTTATTTAAACTAAGATTTTTTTATAAACCTTATTGTTTATTTAAAAAAATTTTTAAAACCATTTTTAAAAAACTTCTTCATACAAAAGCTTAATGAAAATTCGTAGTCTTAAAATAGTCTAAAACTTAAAATTTTTTAAATTGAAATAAATTAAAATTAATTATGGATTAAAAATAGTATGTACTTTTTTGATTAAAAATTCCTTTAATGCAAAGTTTAGATTAAGCATTTTGACTATGTTGGTAGTATATAATTTATAGCGTTAAATTGTATAAACTAAATTTTCATAAGTGAAGTAGTGCATAGAACATAGATGTTTTTTTAAAGTACCATTTCATGTTGAATACTCTAAATGCTTATTGGAATTCAATGTAAATGTAGTATAAAAGGTGAATATCGGACTGTGTAGTAAAAATTACTTGAAAGTTGATTTGACTAAATTTAAGATGCACAACAAAAACAAATGTTCGTTCAGCCTACCTCATTTAAAAAAAACAGTTGCAATTTTTAAATATCTAAATTTAATTTTCTTGCGGAAAATTTCCACTTTCGTTTTAACACATTCAGGCTTACAGCGTCATATTCGCAAATGGTTTAAAAAATTAATTTATATCAAAGTTATGTTTACAGTTCCATCTCTTAGCAGTTAATATTAATACCAGTTCGAAAAACGAAGCAAATAATTAAGCATTTTTGAACACAACTCATATAAGAAAAAAGTTTCAACTATGCAGTTAAAAAAAATACGTGCATTGGCAAGAACCTAAAAATTACGAAAAATGGTTCAAGTATATGCTAACTACTGGAACCGATTTATTTGCGTTTTTTGAGATAGACGAAGGTTCATAACGCCATCTAGCTTTTGTATTTTGCAAATTTTGCATTTTTTTCACAAAGCAAATAAACTTTTTGTAAAAGATTTTCCAAATTTGTAATAGAATATAGAATTCACGATAACTTTTTCGATGAAATAACTATATATAAGCAAAAACTGCACATGCCAAGTATTTCTTAAGATTAGATTAAAAATGGATATTCTATGGTAAGAAGGCTGGAAACAGTCGAACAAAAAAAAAAAGAGATGCTTAGAGGAAAAAGGAGGGGTAGGAGGGGTGGGCAGTAAATTTAAATTGCTTTTTATTATATATGTATGGTTTCGTAATTTTATTTAAAATATGTTCAATTACGAAGAAAATAACATACAACTCTAAAAAATCTGTCACTAAATACAAGTGTAAAAACTACCTAATATTGAAAAAAATCGATTACAAAACCGATTAATACAAAACCACTTAAATCTTGACTTTCTGGAAACGCATTGGGCTCTACAGGTAAGTTCCTATAACGTATTTGTTTTGAAATAAACAATAATTTTCCTTCCGAATCTTGGTTATGAAAGCGATGAGCATGAAGAAAGATTTCACCAGCAAATGAAAAATAAGGAGCGCCGATACACTGGCTCCTGGAGCGATGAGTGACTACGCATGGTTTCTCATAAGAGAAATAGATTAAAGTGAAAACAAGAGACGAAGTAGATTAAATTATTTCTTTTAATGTCATCTACCTGTTATATTTTTATTTTGAGCTTATTTTAGGATCTAGTCTGGTGCTTCGGCTTAATTTTTAAGGTTTCTTTTGGAATTTTTTTTATAAAAAAATAAAATATAATCGTTTAAAATTTTTTATATGCATATTTACACATTATCATTAAAATAAAACAAAATGGCGGACTTCCAAACAGAAGTTTTCAAAAATCGTGTTTATTTTGTGGAAAATCGGGGGAAAAAATAGGAAAAAAAATTATTCAAAATGTACAAAAATGCTATATGCGAGAGCCATTGGCGTGTAAAATAACGCATTGAAATTTCAGTGCAATCGGTTTGAAAGAATTTAAAAAAACGGACCGATCAAAAAAGATTTTCGAGAAAAAAGCTTTTAAAGTTTTAACACACAGCGCGCAATATAAGGTGCTCTTGACCATGTGCTATAACATCGTTAATATTTTTAATTTGGGTTTGACATTTTTACATTATACTCTCAAAATATTGTATTTTACAAAAACCTTTGTCGGCCTTTGTAGTCTAGTGGAGAGTGCACTAGACTATCAACCTAGAGGTCCCAGGTTCGAATCCGGGTTCGGGCATGGTTTTTTCACTTTCTTTGTTCTTTCCTACATTTGAGAATTATGGGAAACTAAAAATCCACAATTAAATTGTGGAAAGTGTGGAATAAAGGGACGGAAATAACTAAGGGCTGGAAATGCTTACCCAGGTTAAGGCATAACACAAGCCTCGGTTACAAGCAATTCAAATTATCTTTCACGGTTGTTTTCGCCTAATCAATAATTCACATATGGTTCATGGTTTCAATCAATTCCTCTTAATAAATTTTTCCCTTTCCTTTCAGGCCAAAAGACCAAACCTTGTTTGTATAAAGCGCATGCGTTGGTTCTTTGATCTTTTAAAAAAAAAAATCATTAAAAAAGTAGATTTTTCCTTTGACTAACTGCATATTTGTGTATAACGAAACGAAAGCTGAAGGTGAAAACGAGGTGCAAGACACGGTAAGCAATACATTTTTCTACATTTTTTGCTCGTCTCTTTCAGGACACTCAGCATTCGTTTCGTTATTCATAAAGAACCAGTTGATATTAAAGATTATGTTTAAGCTGCACATAACATAAAATTAAAAAAATAGATTTTTCTATTTTCACTTTGGAATTTTACTTTTGAATTTTATGACAAGGTTTTTAGAGTTGTATGCCATTTTCTTGGTACTAGAACATACTTTTAAATAAAATTATGAAACCATATAATTTTTGTTATTTTGATTCTGCTTACAAAGAAGCAAACTTATGCTAAATTTTCTGAGCATTTTTAGAAACAAAATAAAAATTTCAAATGTTTTAATTAATAGAGCACAAGATAATGCTCTAATTGAAATATAATGCAGGAACAAATTAAAGCTATTTCAATTACCTTTAATTAAATGTGCTATTTGTTTTAATTAATTCATAAAAACGTATTTTATTTGCAATAAAGTAGGAACACTTTTTCGAAATTCACTTAAAAGAATAACCCATCGATAACTAAAAAACGGTGTTACAAAATAATTTTTACAGCTAATATTTAAAATAAGATTTACAGCCAAATTGACTGTTCAAACGTGGAGTATTGTAATTAACCCGTGTGTGGTAGCCCAAGTATAAGTTTAGAAACTAAATAAATAGTTTTTAGAAAGTTAAAGAATTAAGGACATATGATTCCAAATCTACGCTAGAGTACTTTCAAATTACCTTCGTTAGTATCGTTATCCGATTAGTGCATCCTTTATCCGGTCTTTATCCGGTGAGTGCATTACACACGATCGAATTTCGACAACTATAGTATAAATAAATCTTCTTGGCTTATGTCGTATAGCACTAGCATATTTTTAGTAATTTTATGATATCCAGCTTAATTTCTAATTGTATTATTTCGTTTAAATATTTTCTACATATATACGAGGGCCATTTCATAATTCGGTGAAAAATGAAACAAGTAATGATTTTTACGGCAAAAAAACGTTTTATTTCTCAATATAGTCTCCTTTTAGCTCAATACACTTCGTATTCGTTTGTATCAGAAAAATACGTTTTCGGAAAGCCCTCAAAATAGACCTCTGTTTCGGTGATGAGCGCCTCTCTGAGGGTTAATCTCTTTCCGCCGTGCCATTTCTTCAGGTAAGGAAACAGAAAATAATCGGAGGGGCCACATCTGGAGAATATACTTGATGAGGAAACAATTCGTACTTGAATTCATGGAATTTTGCCATGGGAGCTGGACATGTGTGAACGCGCACATTGTCTTAATGGAAGAGCACTCTTTTCCTCGCCAAATAGGGACGTTTCCAATTCGGTCCAATTCTGCTGCATAGTAGATAGTAATTTATCCCCATAGATATTTATCCCCAAATACTGTAGCCGTAACCTTTCCGGTCGATAGCACCGTCTTCGCCTTCTTCTTGCACGTTCGGTCGTTGAACTCTACTGTTTTGACTGTTCCTTTGCCTCTGGTTCGTAGTGATGGATCCATGTTTCTTTCACGGTTACTAATTGACGAAAAACAACCTTCTTGTCTTTGTTCAACATCGCCAAACACGCCTTTGAATCAGTCACACGATGGCGTTTATGGTCAAGAGTGAGCAATCGGATAATTTTTTCATATCCAAATGATTTCGCAAAATGTTTCACACCCGTTCGTTTGGGTTACCTACGACCTCAACAATCCCACGCATTTTAAACTCTGCCATCGGCCAAAACGTTATCCTGAATTTTAGTGACCATATCTGGTGTGGTGACCTCATTTGGGCGTCCAGAACGTTCGGCGTCACTTGTGCTTGTACGACCGCATCGGAATTCAGTACTTGTGAATCATTCCAATCGAGGGTGCAGAGGCCCCATGTATGTATCAAGCCTTTCCTTGATTTGGCTGACGGTTTTTTGCTCAAAAACTAATGCTTGTTGAGCACACGAAATTCACTTTTTTCTATTTTCGCCAAAACTTACAAGATCGTCTGCTGTCAATGGCTGCCAAACAAAAACTAAGCGTCGCAGCCAGTGTGACCAGAAGATTTTTTAAAAAGTATGCTTTTTGTTAAAAAAAATATGCTAAATATTCCACTTTCAATTTTTATATTCCACAAAAATATTCCACTTTCAATTTCAAAGATATATATCTAAATAACACTCAATATGCATATAAAAGAAAAACAGAAGCAAGTTTAAAAACATTTATTTGATTACTATAACACTTAAATTTATAAAACATAAGTTAATATTAAATAAATTATATTAATAAGACGTAAACAAAGCATATATCAGTTGATTTGTACTTTACAAAAGTCTTTTCAAAAATTATATTCTCTTAAAAATAGTCAATAGTCACAGAGAAAACTTCATTTTTAAGTCAGAAACATATTATATTATAAATATAAAAACCCCAACAACATTTTTAATTTTTTGTAGGAGAAGCCAAAAACGTTTTTGAATGGGACATATTTTAGATTTAAAAGCCGTTTTTTGGACAAATACCTAAAAATAACTACTTAATAAACGAAATTATGAAGAAATTATCACTTTACAATCTATTATATGTGCTATTTTAAAACGTTTTTGGCTTCTCCTATAAAAAATTATGAACGTTGTTATGGTTTTTTGAATATTAAGTAACGATATACAATATACAAAATTAAAATTCAGGCACATCTTTGAAATAAATACTTAAATTATTGCTTGTATTATTATCATAGAAGTTCGCATTTCTAAATTTTTTTATTAAGCTATCTGGTATTTAATAGGTATTACAACACTTTTTTTAAACATGTAGCCATGTTTTTACATTCAAGAAATTATTTATGAGTTTTTCTTGCATTCTATTTCGAATTTTCGTTTTAATAAGATTCATATAACTAAAAATTTTCTCAAACTCAGCATTGCTAAATGGTAAACTATGCGAGGAGAGCACAAATTTTGATAAATCTTCTTCAGATTCCCAACTTTGATCAATAACTTTTTTCTACTTTGTTGCTTTGAATCCACTTTTAAAAGTAGTTAAAAGAAATAAATATTGTTTGCAATAATAGGGATATTCACGATGTGGTGCATTTGTGATAAATTTTTGCAAAATTTACAATACTTACAACTATGTGAACGAACCTTCAGTAAAGTACATATTGTATTTTTAAAATCAGCTGATTTTGGTATGAATTTTTGTTTGGAAATATTAATTTAAATCATCATTTAACTTAAGAAAATTATACAAAAATTGAAATGAAAGAATAAATTATATTAATTTTTATTAAATAAACTCACAGCGTAGCCGGTGGCTTGCTATATGCTGAGTAGAAATGCTTGTACAATCATCTGATCTAATACGCAACGAAATTTACAAAGAATACAATAATTTTCCATCGTTGCATTTTTTCCACAGGGTTGTATTTTGAAAACTGTGCATTTTGTTTTTGTTATATTACAAAATTTACTACAAATATCAAATTTATCAAAAATACACAATACAAGGGGACATCGTGAACACCCCTTATGTTGTCTTAAGTATATTACTTACTCCTGTAACATAATCCATAAAAAATCCAACCAAACAAACATATAAGCAGATTTACTTCACTTTTTAAGCTGCATGAAGTTATTAAATAAATTGCAATAAAATTGACAACGAAGAAGTTAACCACAAAACGAATTCCTTATATTGTGTTTCACAAGGTGGTTCAGAGATGAAAAAATATAAAATGTCGATAGCCAAAAATTACCACTTAGTATTCAAATAGACATTTTTATTGGAATTTTTGTTAATTTAAAAAATATAGGAATACGTAAAATATTCCACTTTTTATGCTGCATATTTTTATAAAACAAAATATGCTTCCCGAAGGTAAAATATGCCAAAGTGGAATATAATATTCCACTCTGGTCACACTGGTCGCAGCGAGCTGACATTTTCACAGTAGTTTATTTACAGATTGTAGTGTGCAGGATCAGTGTTGCATTTAAAGTTACTAAGCGGAAAATTAAAAAATGCACTATTTTCTCAAATTGCTCTATTACACATATAACTGTTTAAAAATACTTGATTTCTCAATCAGTTTCTTTTCCAGTTGTTACCTAGATGAGTTTTGATGAGTAGCAGAAGAATGATATTTTAAGCCATTTAGCTAATATTAGCTTTGGTTCTTTAACTGTTGCTGATTGACGTTAGCTTTCATTAATCATTATTAAATCAAATTAAACTGTTTATTTAACGTTAGTTTGACTTGCCGTTCATAATTAAGTTTGAAGGTCAAGTTCTACATATTACTTATTGTGTAAAGAATTAAGAACTCTAGCGTTAATATTTCTAAAAGAATAGCCAAAATTTAAAGGGAATCGCGATAAAAGCTACGCTTTGGTAATTTTAAGCTGTCTTTTATAAGAAAGAAGAAAAAAAAATCAAAGTGGAAATCTTTGGAGTTTAGAAAACCATTCGTCACAGACTTATAAATAAATGCTAGCAAATTAATTGTAAGCTTCAATGACTTTGTTTCATGCACAATCCAATAAACGTTTGAAAATATTTGCAGATACAATCAATGAATTCTTGTTTGTTTGCAATGTTTTTGTGGTTATTTTTCTAAATGCTGCATTCATGCTCCGTCAATTACTATGAATAAACATGATTTAAGCACGTAAGCTTTTGAGGTGTTGCTAGAATGCTACTAGCTTTGCAAGAACATTAACAACAACAACAACAACTCAACAGCAATATTGAAAGTATGCACACAAAAAAAGGTGTGCTGTGCCTTTAAACTATAAAACATTTTAAGTATATCTTTTGTTTGTTCTTTTTATCCAGTTGTAACTCTATGTTGTAAAATACATAACTATTTTACATCTACTGCAAATTTTTGTGTTTCTTTTCAAAATGCTTTGCCAAATTTAATTGGTTCTCGCATTATGATTTTGATCTGATCATCTTTCTTATCGATTTGGATATGTATCACGTATATGGATCGTTAAGAACTGGCCATTTGCGGGGTGGTGGTGTCGTTCTTATTGCTGCAAAATGTCATCTTAACTCGAACCTGTGCACTTTGTCTAATGGTGACTCTACTTTGGATAGATAAATTAATTATAAAAAAAAGTCTTCACTTACAAGTAAAAATTTACTAAATGTTTTGTTTTAAACTAAAGCTAAAACGAAATATTAAATTGTTTCTTAACTATGTTGATTTTATATGGTGTCAATACAAATTCTATTTGTTTGATAGTTTAAAATCGTTTATTGAGTTTTAGGTCAAAGTTAAAACAATAAATTGTTTTAACAAATCTTTCCAAAGAAACAACAACAACAACAACGTTTTTTGCAATATGAAAGGAAAAAATCACTAGCTGATTTTATTGCAATTTCGGCCCTGCTAAAGGCTTCATCAGAAATCTTTGTGATACCCGTGCAAGCTCGCAATAGCGTTCTGCACCACAGAAAAATATCACACCTTGTAATGTATATATGACATAAACATTTATGTCATTTTTTTTTGTTTGTCCAAAAGAAGCATCCCTAAAAAGTGTTTTCCCAATAAATAACTTGACGAAAATATGTGTGCTTTTTAAATATTAGGTTTACAAAAGTATTTTCGTAAAAATGTTAATATATCGAATTGATTTGCACTGCAACATAAATATAAAGTGATTAACTGAAAATGAAAACATCGATGCATTCAGTGTGATAAATTGATTGAGTAAATCACCAAATGAGGCTACACATTTACGAAAGCTGTCAAATTTCAAAAGTAACTTTAATTCACTGTTTAGCATTTTTTAGTTACAACAACAAAAAAGCAATGCATTATGGGACATTTTATTTGAATGCTTGTAGATAAATAAAACATAATTACCGTATTTAAATAAATAAAATATTCAAATGAGGAAATAATGCATGAAATTCAGTGGTATTTATTTTACTATCTCGTTTATGGTTGACATATTTTGAAATATGATCAATTTTAAAAACAGTCGAATTTATATTTTTTAGTTCATCAAAAGCACTATGCATATGGTGCATAATAAAAAAAACAACTGTTTCATGCATTATTTATTAGAAAGATAAAATAGCAAAGCAGATAAAATTACAGTCATTTGAATAGTAAAGTTATTATTAAAGCAGTTGTTTGTAAAGCAAATGATATGAAATATTTATTTTGATCAGTAAACTTTTCTTTTAAGGTAAAAATATTAAAAAATGAATGCGATAAGTTTTAAAAAGTAATGTCAAAACTTAATTAAAGCATGAAGTTAAACTTTTAAGTTATTTCAACTGCATTCAAATTTAAATACTTCAAGGTTATAACAAATACCAGAATTGTGAAATTGCATGATTGTGCAAAATGCTGTACTTCACAAGTTTTACTACACCAACTAATTTTTTTGCTATTTAGCTGATTTAAAATTCAGTTGTTTTTTCCATTCATTCATTCATTGTCTGTACGTAGAACTCTTTAGAATAGTTTCATGATAAATAAATGAATAGGAAAAAAAAACCCAAACAATAGTTTAATTAAAATAAATGCTCCCTCACAACAATAATTGCAGCAGCTGCAAAGTGGCGAATCTTTTCATTAAATTCTATAAAACTTAAACTTACAAAAAAAAAGTATCTACCTACAACTAAGAATATAAAAGCTTTGCATAGAAAAAAAAACAGCTTTAAAATGCTATGTAATCAACAAAAGAATAATGAAATTTTATGGAGAGAAAAATAAATTGACGGCGATTGTAATTAATCTGTTGAATGCAAAGTTAACTTAATTGTGTGAAAAGTGTTTTTGTATTTTTTTTGCTATATGGAAAATGCGCAGTCATTAGAAGGCGTTGCTGTGACGGAGGATGTTGTGCAAAATTTGCAATTTAATTGTGAGGCAAGAGCCTTTTTTCAAACATTAGTAGAGACTGTTTCTCTGTGAAAGAACTAAATCTCTTGGGACAAAGTTACTTATTCTTTAGTTTGAATAACTTCGTGACTTTAATGAACTTTGTGAAATTACACAGTGCAACACGAAATTAGAGGGCCTATCTGCGGCCAAAAAATTACAACTACTACAAATTTAAGCTACAAATTCAACTTAAATTAAATCTCTACAAATTTACTACAACAAATTTAATTTAAATTAAAACTCAAATCATAAAAATATATTTTTCTAAATAGACGAGTGCTTTTTTTCTTCTTTTATAAGTTATTCTACCGAATCTTCCCCAAAAAAATTAAAAACAAATCCAAAAAAGTTTTTTTTTGTGCAAAATACATATCAGAGTAACACCTTTTAATTATAAACTATATATAAATGGCTTTAATTGAGAAAAAAAATAGTATTCCAAACAAAATAAAGTAAATTAACTCAGTTGTAATCGCTTTTAAAAGCTTATGGAGCACAACTTTTTATGGCTCTGTTAAGAAAGCTGTTACTGTCTAAAAATAACACCTGAAACTACAGCTTTTAAATGTTGACAAAGGAGCTCTTCAACTTTCAACACAATGTTGACAAAAGTAACCCTAAAAAACCGATCGAATGTATAAACAAAAACAAAGTTACCAACGAACTTGAGTACCTCCACCTTTATGAAGTCTGTTAAAAAACTCACTTAAGATCGTAACAATTTGTCACTTTAAGTTTACAAAATGTATTTCCTTATGATTTTCTTAAGTGCTAGCGACATGCGTGGTATTTGGCTTAAGTTATGATGCACAGTAACAGCAATCCCAAGCGCCTAAAGAAAAGTATGTCTACAGTTAAGCATTTGATAATTTTTTTCCCCCTCTTCCAGTCCCTCTAACAATAGCAATTAGTCAAGAAGTGTGAAATGTTTGTACAACTATCAGAAAAAAAAAACAAACAACGCGGCAAAAATGACCCAACATAATGTTTAGCTGCTGAATGAAGTTAAGTATTTAAAATAACCATGATTTTGATTTTGATATTTTTTTTTGATAACGTTAAGCTTGACACCCGCGTAAGATTTATTTGTATTTTTTTTTTATTAACAACTTAAACTTTGAATGTGGTGCTTTTCCGGTATTTATTGATAAGACTTTTAAAAAACTCAAGGTCAAGCTAAGCTCAGTTAAAAAACACTTAAACCTCAATCAAAGCCACAGCCAGCTGCAATAAGAAGCTGAGAAAAACACAATTGTATAGTATCCAGTGCTGCCAGATATCGATGAAAGCTATTCCCTCTTAAAAAAAAAATACACCAGCTATGGATATTAGTGTCCTTCTGTTATGGTATGAGGTTAATGGCTTAAAGTTAAATTTCTTCAACATTTGTATCATACTCTAACATTCGTATCATCATGCACGAATATTCATGTAATGGTAACACCATCTTTCAAAGATTACCCCCAGCTAAGAAACTTGGCATTTCCTTTGACCCCAATATATCATACAAAATGCATAGAGATTATGTAATTTCCAGGACAAAGTCACTACTTGGTTTTGTCAAAAGAAACTCCTATAAAAATCTAGTTTTTCAAGCTTGGTCATTCATATCCATTTTGGAGTATTCCTGCATTACTTGGAACCTTTTCTATGCTGTAGAAGACATTTTAGATGGTAAGATCCAAAGTATCGAACTGTTGGAACTTATCCGTTTATACGCACCAATTAGAGGCCTTTGGGGAAAACCGTTATTTTATATTTTTACCAAATAAAAGTGCTTTTAGCCAAAATGAGGCTATTTCAAAATGTTTATTTCTTTGTTTTTTGTTTGTTTTTTTTTTAACTAAACCGAAACTCAGGGGATGCCCAGCAGGAAAGCGAGCTCTACATTAGCGCATTTTAAGCGCTCCAAAAAAAAAGCAGTACAGCGCTTCATTTTGCTTGTGTATAGCACATTTTTTAACATATTCTTGTCATCAGATTAATGCGCTCGGCTTCCACTGTAGAAAATATAAAATCGCAGCGAGAGCCGAGCGCTTTGTTCTGCTTGTATTTGATATAAAAACGTAGCAAAAACCGAGTGCTTTGTTCTCCTTGTAGTTGGAAGAAAAATGTAGCGAGAACTGAGGGCTTTGTTTCCTTTATAAAGGGTGTTTTTTATAGAGTGATATAAGTTTAAATCATAATAAAACATAGTAATAAATTTTATGACATTAATGTTTAAATATGATTTCGGCCATGTGGCCACCACGGCTGGCGCGTACAATGCGCAATCTGGAACAAAAATTTTCATAAACTTTTCACAGCATTTGCGGCCGTATCCTGCCGATAACTCTTCGAATGTTAATTTCCAGGTGTTCAATTGTTTGTGGTTTATCGACGTAGACAAGTGATTTTACATAGCTCCAGAGAAAATAATCCAATGGGTTTAAATCACACGATCTTGGGGGTCAATTAATTGGGCCATTTTGTGAAATTATTTTTTTGTCAAAAGTTTCCTTGAGTAAATCAATTGTAGCGCCCGCTGTGTGGCATGTGGCTTCGTACTGTTCGAACCACATATCAGCAAGATTAATGCCAGCTAATTGAGGTACGAAAAAACTTCGAATAATGTTCCTATACCGTTCACCATTGACAATAACATTCTGACCATCATCGTTTTTGAAGACATATGGGCCAATGACTTCGCCAGCCCATTAAGCGCACCAAACAGTAATTTTCTGTGGATGTAATGGTGTTTTGACAAAAGCTTGTGGATTCTCCTCACTCCAAATACGACAATTCTCTTTATTTACGTACCCATTCAATCAAAAATGGGCTTCATCGGAAAATAAAATTTTCCATAGAAATTCAAAATCAATATCAATTTTTGCTTCAGCCCATTCGCAGAATTTGCGGCGCATACGATGGTCGTTTGGCTTTAATTTCTGCACAAGTTGAATTTTGAAAGGTTTTAAGTCAAGATCTTTTCGTAAGATCTTCCATAAAGTGGAAGACACAACCCTAGTTGCTGAGAACGGCGACGAATTGATTGATTAGGATCATCTTCAATGCTTTCCTGTACAGCGGCTACAGATTCTTCAGTGCGCGCTGTGCGGCGTCTCACGGGATGCACATTATTAGTAAGAGTCAATGGGGTCCGAAAACGATCTATTGTTCTTCCAATTAGCAGCTCTGAAGGACGATTATGCACGCCATAAAATGGACGAAGTGCACGATAAGTTTGACGAACAGAACTATGATTTTGATTAAAATTTTCCACAATTTGCACAACTTCTGATGTAAGTTGATCCATAATAAAATGTCAACGCAAATTTAACAAAAAACAACTATCAGCTGTTAAATGGGTAGTCAAAAAAAGCAATGATGCCAACTCAAAGTTGTATCACTCTATAAAAAACACCCTTTAGTTCATATCGTCGGCCTAATTCTTATACGACGTAAGTCAAAATTAGCTATTGTTCATGAGGAAAGAAAACTGTTTATTATTTGTATGAAGTTTATACGATAATGTATTGTTTCAAACGTTCTACCTGCATTTTTGCATAAAAACATTAAAAACTAAAAAAGGACATAGATGTAGTTTTGACCAATACCGCTAATAAACATTACTTTGACCAATTTTGACATACATCCTATTAGAATCAGGGCGACAATATAAAAAGGTATGGATTTTAATGCATTTTACTTGATTTTTCATTTGATGAAGGAAAAACAGAAAGCATAGTTTTAAAACGATTTGATGAATTTTTACAGTATTTTAAATAAATTTTGTTTGGCATTAAAATCTAATACTTTTTTTCAAGTGCAATGTTATCGTTACGGAAAGTGCTACAAGTATAGCGCTATACACACAGCACTATTTGTAAGGAGAATGAATCGCTCTTTACGTGAATACAAGAAATGCGCATTGAAATTTTTTGCTGGGTGATTATAATGTGAAAGCATTGTGTTGATTCGGAAGATGGTTGATAGTTAGCTGGAGGGTGGATAGATGGAGTAGTGTTGGTGAAGATTTGTTTTAAATTTGCACAGCTCAAAATTGCCTGAAAACATGCTCGCAGGGAGACTATTCCACAACTATACCGTTCGACTAAAAAATTAATTATCTCGGTAATGCGAAGTTCTGTTGGACGACGAGGAAATGGTAAAGGGTGGGCTCGGACAGCTGCCCGAGTGGACCTTGGAAACACACGAGTTGGTGCCGTCAGGCAATGTATCTCCCTTGAACACTTCCCATGGTAGTACCTATACAGAAGGCTCAGGTAACCAACATTACGCCGATGCCCAAGAGAGTTGAGAGATGATGGAATACTTTCATCCAAACAAGATCTTGAAGCCCCTGCCAAAATGTGCGAATTGTACTCTATTTTTGGCCTGATATATGAGGTGTAGATCATGCGAAGATCAGCTGAAGTGAAATATTTTTTGCACATTTTTAAAAAACTTAGGCACTTGCCTGTTTCTTTCGACACATGGAAAATATGATCATTCCAACGAAGATCTGATTGAATTGATATGCCCAGAACGTCCAGAGCGGCTGATTTCACAAGATCCACACCATTCATAATGAGGAGTGCTAAGGAGCAATCTATACGCTTGTGGGTTAACAGAATGCACTGGGTCTTGCTTGCATCGAACTCCTCTCCATTAGCAGAACCCCACTCAGAAATTTTTTGTAGATTATTAAGGAGTGTGTCATTAATATTTTGCCTTTTTTTCTCAATCTCCGTAGAGCTTGAGCATTTTTTGAGTGAATATGAATGACAAATGCTGCTGTCGTCCACTTACGAATGTATTGGGTTATGCGTCAACGACAGAAAGTCATTGATAAAAAACAGAAACAAGGTTAGCGATGAAACTGAACCTCGTACTGCAGCGTTGATGCCGTGCTCCTCGGTCGAAATAACGTCAATTACGACTCGAATCGTTCTGTCCTTGAGGAAACACGTGAAACAAAACCATATGCAATCAGTTTCGACACAAGCGCTTTATGCCACACTCGGTCAAACGCTT
The DNA here is from genome assembly GCA_963920525.1 of Dichetophora obliterata. Lineage (NCBI taxonomy): Eukaryota > Metazoa > Arthropoda > Insecta > Diptera > Sciomyzidae > Dichetophora > Dichetophora obliterata. Next base: position 185,581,786 of record OY986438.1, read on the forward strand.
TTGAAATATCCAGAGCAAAAACTCTGCTTTCACCGAAAAAGTGAACGCATTCGTTCCATTTTTCAATTAAGATCGCCACAAGGTCACCAGTAGAGCGAGCCCTACGGAAACCATATTGGCTGTCACTGAGCAGTTGGTTGTGCTCCAGAGAGTTCACAACTTTGAAGTTTATTACGTTCTCCATAACTTTGGAATGCGTAGAGCATATCGCAATGGGTCGGTAGTTTGCAGGGTTCGTGGCATCGCCCTTTTTTGGTACCGCCTAGACATATGCCACCTCCCAACAAGATGGAAATACTCCTGTCCTGTAGGAGATGTTGAAAAGCTGTCGCAAAGGCCGATCCAGCAAAGAATCACACATTTAAAGCACACTTGGCGGTATGCCATCAAGACCAGAGGATTTGTTTACTTTGAGGTTTGTAAGGACCTTTTTATTTGCTCTGGTTCGAAAGTAAATCTCGTGCATTGCAGAAGATCTACCCTCAACAAAAGGCAGTGGATGATTGCAATCCGCGTGAGTGGAATTTGTGCAAACAGTCAGCCAATAGGTTCGTTTTATCAGTCGTGTCAGTGAAAATTTGGTCATCTTTTAAAAGAGTTGGAATCGATTGTTCACTCTTTTAATAAATGACCAAAAATTTTTGCTCCAGTTGGGGCAGAGAAGAACCTGTTCTCGAATGCAAGCTTCGTGCAGAAACTTTTCGCGTCTTAAATCTGCATTACATAGATTCCTTGCCTCGGTGCGAAGTCTTTTAGTATCAAAATTCTTGTAAGATCACCAATTCCGAAAGGTTTCTTCTTTGGACCTGACTGCTATCCTGCAAGTCTTATCAAACCATTACTGATATTTTGGTTTAATGCTTCTCATCTTATCCAATAAAATAATTTCTTGTATTATGACTGCCGCGGCATTCACATTTTTATCAGCGAATCATAATTTTCGATTGAAGTTGCAATGAAAATTCATGCAGTCAAGTTGAATCAATTAGTTCGATTCAGCAAATAGCTTAACATATTGCCCAATCGATGTCAATGGGTCTGAGTGACGTTACCAAGCCGGGTTGTGGATATTGAAATTGTCTGCTACAACAATCTCACTGTCAGGAAACAACCCCAAAAGTGAGTAATCGAATCAGAGAGAGAGTACAGTTTTTTGAATGTGGGCTCCCTCTTCATTTTCGGACTTCTATAAATAAAACAAGAATGTAGCAAGTTCAAGCGAACCCTAACCTAACCCACATTGAGCTAAGCTCTGGATCGGCCACGTTCAGACTCCTCTCACACTGGTACGCTACATCCGTTGTTATAAAAAGGGCGATGTCCCTATGCAAAGAAAACAATGGCAGTAAGCGATACCCACAAAGTAAAAAATTTGAGGGTACATTTTACCTTTTTTATAACATTTGTGTGGTACAAACTTTTTTATTCCAAATAATTTATAAATTTTATACCACTCAATATTATAAAAATAATAAAACATATATAATTTAAAAATATTATATGGATATCATGTGTAAATCAAAATATATTCTGGTTCGAAAGAAAAAATTCACCGAAATCGGGAAATTTAAAAATATAGTGGTTTCGATTGGTCTGACGATAAAAATGGTTTGGAAAAATTTTTAAGATTTGATGGTATAACTTTTAAAACATTTTGGGTTTGGATTTATATGTATACCAAATAGTATTAAATGTATGCTCATATTTTTTACTGTGCAGGTATATGAGAATCCAGTGGATCTGCGTCCTCGGACACTTGGGATTCGCCTAGTGCCGTTATTTGGGCCTGTGAAGAGTACAATGCACATATATCAAGAAAAAATTGACTCTCAGACCTCAGACATAAAAAATAAGAGCATATAAGGCAATTAGTTACGGCTGCAAGAGATTGTACAACATGAGCAATATAAAAAGTACTGCATCAAGTGTTATGCCTTTACTTCAGCACAATTCAGCGCAAAGTGCAACTCTACTTACAAACGAAACTAATGGGAGAGGATAGAGAAATATTTAAGAATTTACTATTTGATTTATTACCTTATGTTTAAGATGTTAAATTATGAACAATATCTGTGAGAGCAATGGCCCAGCAGATAAATGAATAAATGACAAAATATAAATTCCCTTAACTTTCCCCATTTTTAATATTTTTTTTAATTTTCTAAGTAATGCAGTGATTGCGATATAAATAACGCAGGTGGAGTTGCACTGAGACAAAAAAGATTCAGTTAAGAGGTTTTAAAAGTGAAAACAATAAATTAATTTCAAAATAATTCAAAAATTTGTTTCGCTTGTATCTTAATATGCTTCAGTAAGTCATGCGTTTGTGCAGCCAAAAGACAAATTTAATACTCAATTGCATTTTTATTTTCACACACTTCTGCAGTTATCACAACTGACTTAAGCATTCTTTTTATTGGCAAATAATTATTATTATTATTATTATTATTATTATTATTTATTTATATTAGTACATTAAGAACTAGGTTCTTTTATAGTACAGAGCTCAAAGACATAATTTGAATTGAACTTATTATAAAACATTTAAACTTAAATCTAAGGTAATTTAAATTTATTGTTATACAATTAAAAGTGTTATCAACAAATTGTTATGTTAAACAAATTTAAATTCATAAGACAGATAAAACTTAAATTAAGAAAGAGCAAACAAGAGAGAGAGAGAGAAAGAGAGAGAGAAAGTCATATAGAGCTAAAGATCTGATATTTTGTTAAGTATTATGTGATGAAAAGTGCTTCAAAATAGCATGTTTGAAGGATGTTTTTGACGCTATGGATTTTAAGCTACTAGGCAATGAATTCCATAATCTAGCGGCATTAATAAATAATGTTAATTTTTTTTTTCTCAAAAATAAACGCTTGTTTATTTTTTTTTTTATTATTTCGATGATTATTTATGTTGGACATATATTTGCAGGCTCCGTTATATTATTATGCATACATAATTTTGCAAACACAGCTCAAGTTGTAAATTTTAATACTTTGTCTTAATATAGTAGTTTAGGCTTAATTTACATACTTAATTTTTAGATATGGTTAGTTTGTTTTTTCAATTTAAATACCTTTATTCAACTGAAAGGTTAGGTTTTTAAGTATAAACAAGTAGTACGCAATTTATTTTGACATTACAGAAAATAAAATTATTTATTTAAATTATTATTCCAAAACTGCTGCAGAACCACTAGCTTTTCGCTTTCTTCCAACCAGTGATACCGTGAACCACATTGATTATGTATTTGAAGTAAGAAGGAAAGCAGCAGCTGTGATTGTTAATTTTTTTAATATCTTCTGCTTGAAGGGTTCTGGGTTTGTTTAACCGTAGACCAAACCAATTTTACAGACATCATTTCACTACGGTTGCAATGCTTGCTTAATAACCTCATGAGGTTATGTCAGTTTCCTGACTATATTTTATCGTGTTTCTAGAACAAGTGCATATTGTAGTAGTTAATAGCGAATGGTTATATTGACTGTTTTTACAGATCCTAATACATAAAAGGTGATCCAATACCAGGTCCCCCTTTTCAACTGGATTGTTTCGACAGCTGTTATGTGTCAAATGGCTTGTCCATATGACCTTTGTGTTCAGTATTAAATACGACTCAATCATGAATAGACTTACTCCTGAACAACAAATGAATGAACAAATGAATTGTAGAAACTTACTTCCAAAATCAGCCATCAGTTAGAGAATTTTATAGAGTTCTTTAACATAATGTTGGTCGTTATGAGTGTCAAACTGAGCGCACTATTCGTAACACTATCACCAAATTTCGAACCAATTTTACACTATTGGATATTCTTCATTCCACTAGAGTTTTTTTTTCCATCAGATCAAAGAACCAAGGCATGCGCCTTATGCAAACAAGGTTTCGTTTTTGATCTGAAAGAAAATGATAGATTTATTTAGAGTAATTGATTGAACCATACGTGAATTATTGATTAGGCGAAACAACCGTGAAAGACAATTTGAATTGCTTTCAACAGAGGCTAGTGTTATGCTTTAACCTCGGCATGCACTTCCAGCCCTTAGTTTTTCCTGTCCTTTAATTACACATTTTCCACAATTTAGTAGTGTATTTTTGGTTTTCCATAATTCTTAAATGTAGGAAACAAAAAAGAAAGTGAAAAGAAACATGCTCAAACTCGGATTCGAACCAAGGACTTTTGGGTTGTAAGTCTAGCGCACTTATCACTGGACTATAAAGGCCTATTGTGTAGAGTCCGTAATTTTGAGAATATTGATGCAGTAGCAGAGAGTGTTAGTGAAAACCGTAAACAATCGATTCTTCGCCGATCTCAGGCTTTTGACATTTCTTATGGATCCTTGTGGCGTATCTTGAGACGTGATCTTGGTCTGAAGGCCTATAAAATACAGCTCGTACAAAACTTGAAGCTGGCTGATCTTAGCATACGTTTTAATTTCGGTTTATGTGGCTTACAACAATCTCTAATTGATCCAATATTTTGTCGAAAAATCCTGTTTAGCGATAAAACTCATTTCTGGTTGAAAGGCTACGTTAACAAGCAAAATTGCCGTATTTGGGCCAATGAACAACCAGAAGCAATCCAAGAGCTTCCAATGGATCCCGATAAATGTACTGTTTGGTGTGGTTTACGGGCTGGAGGTATCATCGGACCATATTTCTTCAAAAATGCGGATTGAACCCGTGTTACGGTCAATGGTGCTCGCTATAGAGCAATGATCAAAAAATTCAGGAAATTGGTATAGCCGACCTCTGGCTTCAACAGGATGGCGCAACATGCCATACAGCTGGAGAAGCAATCGCTTTATTGAGGGAAACGTTCGATGAAAACATCATCCCAAGAAATGGTCCTGTTAATTGGCCTCCAAGATCATGGAATTTGACACCATTGGATTACTTTCTTTGGAAATATGTTAAATCACTTGCTTATGTCGACAAACCCGAAACTATTGACGCTTTGGAAATCAACATAACTCGTGTTATTCAAGGAATACCGGCTCGAATGCTCGAAAGAGTTGTTGAAAATTGGACCCACATAATGGACTATTAAGCGGACCATTAAGCGACATCTTAAGACTAGTCGTGGGCAACATTTGAACAAAATAATTTTTAAACATTGAGTTGTAGCAACCGAACTATTATTTCAAATAAAGATTTGCATCAATACATTGATTTTAATGTATTTTATTTAGAAAACAAAGTAGGAAGCTTTTATTGAATCACCCTTATAATTCTGACTTTTCAGCAAACTACCACATACCAAGTCCTCAATTGAATCTTTATATAGCGAAAAAAGTTTAATAACATAAAATCATTGAAAAATCTTTGTAAAAAATATCCATTTTGGCCTAATAGGGATACCTCTGGTTTAGTGAATGTATAATATGAATGTTTAGTAAATGAATAGTGTTATTCAATCTTTTTTTTGAGCTCTCAAGTACTTAACCTCCAGCCTAAACTTCCTCCAAAGATTTTATCTAGATATTTGGTATTATATATGACTAGGTATAGATCTATCAATGATTTAAGAGCATAATATGGTGTATCTTGTACTCAGTAAGTCGGATTCTTCATTAATTTTTTTGCAAAGATTGCACATAAATTCGTCGGTATCTACACCCTAAATACACTTACAAAGTGATTGGCGTCAACTATCACCGAGTTAAAGCTACGATAAAGAAAAAAATATATTTGGAAGATATTTCTTACAAATTTACTTTAAGAAAGAATGACTCGAACATATCGCTCGACTTCTTTAAAAACGTCACCAAAAAATCGTCAAGAATCGTAAAATACGCAAAAACATTTGTTCTGCCATGAGTCATATCGTATTTTTTATGTAACATTTTTTTGTTATATATTTCCTGCGTGTGACAAGGTATTGGTATTATTTTACTTTAATATATTATTAATTTATCCACATTAAAAGTGGTAAAATATCTACAATGATTTTTGTACACGCTTGTAAAAATTTTTTCGACATTGTAATGCATGACTGTAAGCGGGATGGGAAAAAAAACTTGTTTGTGTTGTTAAGATCTAAGAAGCAACATTGTGTTTTCTAACAGGAAATTTTGCAGTGAAGTTTATTTGTGAAATTATTAAATTTTATGTAAAAACCAGAACCAAGTTTTATACATTAAAAAACTAAGTGTTATTAAACGTAAATTCTTAAATCCTACAAACAAAGGCAATAAATACGTTTATTGAATTGTAGAAACTATTTCAAAAATAAAATGTGGCATCATTTAATTTTTTTTGTTTTTTTTTCGTTTTCGTTGTGTTTTTGGCGTAGAGAGAATTTAAGTTCAATTTTTTTGTTATCTCCTAACTTGTACATACCAACTCTTATCGTCGCTTACTGTGTAAGGTAGACGTCATCAGTGTTTTAGCGGCCATGCTCAAACAAATGTAATTGAAAACTGGAAACAGGCTTTGATGACCTCGCAGCTACATTGTATTTAAGAAATAATTGTTGCCGAGCGATATATTCCTTAGCATTCTCCAAATTTCCGTGCTGGATTTTACTTACAAAAAAAAAAAAAAAGAAAAAAATTACTATAAAAGATATGTTTTCTTATGGATTGGATTCACTTTTAAGTAATTTTGAAAAACTAAAATTTTTTTAGTGCTTTTATTTTTATTTTATATGAAATTTGTGCTTTTCCTTATAAGCATTATTAAGTTAACTTTCGGAAAGGATGTATGAAAAGTATCTTAAGCTTATTTTTTTTAAAATTAGTGTCAATTTATTTATGCCATACTGCATCTTTGTGTATAATGAAACGAAGGCTGAACATGGTGCGAGACACGGTAATAAAAACATATTGTTGCTCGTTTCTTACACGACGTTCAGCCTTCGTTTCGGTTTACATAAAGATGCAGTTACTCACCTGAACTGCAGTCTTATAGTTTGTTTTAGAGAAACTGTTTTACTCCCTTAAAACAATTTGTACCACTGTGCATTATTACATATGATTGCAAATAGCAAAAGTTGTTCACGTGTTAGCCATTGTGCTTGTGTGAGAGTGTGTGCCTGATTTTTTTCTATTCATTTCTTTTGGGCTAACATATACACTATTTTAGCTTGAGGTTGTAAACTGAAAAAAGTTAAGAACAACAACAGTTACCAACATTAACAATACCATAAATATGGCAAAAAGCTAAAACAATGAAATCAACTGTAAAAATAAATGATGAATACACACTCATATACACATAAAATGCTGTTAATATAGGCAGCAGCAATACATAAGCATTGGTTTGAGCCAACATAGAAATAGCTAAAAAGCTACAAGTTAAACAAAAACAAAATAAAATCTGCTGTTGCACTTTGCGCTGCTGTTGTTACCAACGTAACCGGCTTTGCTATTAGCCATGGTAACTGATTCTAATGCCATATTTAAGCGGTTTTATTTCCACGCTGCAGGTGGTTTTTTATTTGTCTTATTTTATTCTGGCTTTTTTTTTTTAGTAGTCAGTTAGTCAGTCAAGAAACAAGAAATAATGGACCATTAAAGTGAGGTCAGTAAATGCTGTTGTTGTTGTTGTTTGGTTTTGCGTGGAGTCTTGGCAAAAAAACAAAGAAGATAATTTTGCAAGAAATAGTAGGTAAAAATAGTAGGCAGAAAAAGTAGTAGAAAAAAATTCATTAAAATAAATGAGAAACGGTTTTTTAAAAAGTTGTTGCAATTTGCACATTTAACATGAGTTTTTCTGTTGTGGTTTTTAGTTGTTGTTGTTGTTTCTGTTTTTGTGCTTCTATTGCCAATGCGAACGCTTTGCAGAAACCAGTTAAGCTGCAACAGGCAGCAATCAAAGAGGGCAGGAGTGTGAGTGGGTTAGCGGTAGAATGGCTCATTTTTTCCAGCCAGTTCAAGTGACTGGGATTTGCTCGATGTCGTTGTTGCTTTTGTTATTTAGATTTCAAACAATTGTACAGTTATGTGTGGCTTTTCTAAAAAAATGCCTTGAATAATGAAGGCAGGTTTTTGCTTTGAGACAGCAAAAGTTCAAAGGTGGACACATAAATAGCCACCACACAAACAGACATACAGATGGATACTACAAAAAGTCGGATAAAGTTTTGGCTAGCTTTTAAATCGTGAGAAATTAATATTGGTAAATTTTTGAAACAACCTGTAGAAAAAAAGAACAATAAAAATTAGATCTTTCCGCTTTTATTGCTTTTGTTCCCTAACTGTCAGGTCTGCTAATTAATATTGTTGTAACTTATGTTGTTGTTGTGGGTTGCTTTGCTTTTGTTGCCGCCAACACTGAGTCTATATGTGCTGGGTTCAGGGTTAATTGCTTTAAGACAGAAAACAAACACTTTCTACTGCTTTAAACTGATTCTTAGCTCTTCCTAAGCTTTCGGCTTTTTAAATTAATTGAATTTAATTGAGTGCAGTGCATTGAAATTGACGCTTAGTTGGCGAGCGTTGCAGCTAATTTTTTTTTAAATTTTGATTTTTTTTTGCGCAGGAAGCTATTTTGCTACGCTTAAATTTGCAGTGGTTTTTTGCTTTTAAGACTTAATTTTTAAAATTTTTTTTTTAATATTTTTACCTTCATGCCTGAAAACGTTTTTAAAATATTTTAATGGTTTCTTTTGCAGTTGTGGTTTTTGTTGTTGTTTGCTTACAAACACGTCCTCCGCACTTTGTTGCTGTTTTCAATTTCTGTTCGTTTTACTTGATTTTTTCTACTTCTCACTTATTAATTCATTCGACTTTGTTTGCTGAATTTATGAAATTCATCAATGCGTAGCATACTAAAATTTGCTTTTTTCAGATTTTTTTAAATTTTTGTATATATTGAAGTCACTAGCTATAATCGAAGAATTATTTACTCATATGTGCTGTCATTATTTTAGCAATGTTTATTTTTTTTTTCTGTTATTAAGTCAATAAATTTAAAAATTTCATGCATTTCTCAATCCTAAAGTTTTGAAGGCAGAACGTGTCAACATTTTGCTGTATTTATTTATTTATTGTTTAATTGAATTTGCCTCATCGTGTGAGTGTGGGTGAAGGTTGTTCAGTTGCTTAGAACGTGGTGATTGTTTTACTTTAATTTTTAAATTTCACTATTGTTTCATAGAGCCTTCGAAGTTTTTTTGCTGAAAACAGTTACGAACTTCATTACACAGTGCGACAAAATCGACCAAAAGATAGAGCACAACAAAACTTTATAGAAATTTTGAAAAAGGGACATGTTGAGAGTCTTGTCATTGTCATTGTTAGGAAAATGTGTGTAATGAATGAACTTAACCGATCTCATTAACATTACATTTATTTAATTCTTGGCGTTTTTCCACCAACCCCTTCTTGACTTTTGTGTTTTTTAAGGCGATCATAAGAAAAAGCTGGTTCGATAGGAAGTCCACTTCTACTACAAACCCTGGAGAATGCAACATATGGAATTCCTAATGAAAATTTGAACAAACTATTAACCATTAAAATCTATGCATTATTTTTGATGATAATTTTCTTTTTGTACTTAGAACATCTACAACTGGAAAAAGAAATGTTTTCATTTAAACGTTATGTAAATACACAGTATGACGACATAAGAAGCACAACCAAACTTTATAGAAATTTTGGAAATGGGACATGTTGAGACCTCCATCCCATTTGTTCTGAATTCTCAATATCATTAATCTAAGAAAAAATTGGTGTTTCTATCAATTTTAATTAAATAAAAGCCCATTAATGATGTATGTTTTTTCACAAAAACTAATTGCACGTAAAAATGTCTTTCCATTAAACCCAAGAGCATCAAAATTGGTTAAGGATTCGGTAAATTGGGGCAATTTTAACGTTTTTCTTTTTTCGTCAAACACTGATTCCCATGTTTTTGTTTACTGCCATACAAAATGCTCCCATTTTGACAAATTTCAACTGATTTTGGTCATATTTAGCTCGTTGATGAGAAAGACAATATGATGAGAAACATGTTGCAATATAGAACATGAAAAAACAAAAAAGTCAATATTGAACGAATTCACATTTTTTTTGTTTAATTTTATATGAATATTTTTATAATTTTTTTTAATGACATTGCTATTCGTAATGCGCTCGTTTCACCTGAAAAAAATAAAGATACTCCCATTTCACATCAAGCTTGATGTAATGAGGATCTTTATAAAGTTGTGTCCATTGGACTCGCCTTGGCTTGCGCGTAGTCTTTCCTTAGGGGTCGTCCATAAACTACGTAACCAATTTGGGGGGGGGAGGGGTTTTGAAATGAACTACGATAAGCAACGGTAGGGTGGGGGGAGGTGTTTAGATATTGTAACGTTACCAAAAATTAAAAAAATCGACGAAAAACCTCTTATTAATAACACAATCATTTCAAAAATTTTTAACCCTACATGTTTATGTTTAATCGTCTTAATTGATGGTTAACTTTTGTTTCAACGATTTCTTCCACCGCCTTTTCCCTCGACACAGGAACCTTTTGGTATTCCTTCACCATCTCAGCACACGTCTGAAAAATTTGGGTCTTTGCTTTTGCGACAGGCTTTGACGTTAAGGCCTGAATGTTCTTGATCAAAGGAGATACCGTATGACATGTGCTGTCCTTCTCAGAAAGAAGAAATCGGTTCAAGGTCGTGTCCTACCTGCGGCTTGTATTTCGTTTTTAAAACTTCTATGAATTGCCATAAGTTTGTATTAAATCGTTTACAATAAATCGGAATAAAAAATACTATTTAAATAAATCAATTTTCAGAAAGCATTTACACAAAAACACAGAACTTGGTGCAGCTCGGATGCAGCCTTTAAGGGTACTCTGTCAAAGACCAAGTGAATTTCCTTGCGTTAGAAATGAGGATTCACCTGAATGGGTCGACATAGAATCCGATGAAAAATTCTATTTTGAAGAATCCTCAACAAAGCTACCAGCTTCTTCTATCCCAGTGATTGAGAGCATCGAATCTTGGATCGCAGATGGAATAGCTTTTACAGATGATATTAATTATTGATTTTTTTCCAATTGTTCCTTTAATGTATCTAGTCATACTAGTCACTAATACTAGTGAAAATTGTCAGAGCTAGTCAAAATATATAATCATTCGAATGAATTAATTTCATATGTCACGTTACTTTATGGGGTGGGGGGAGGGGTTTTGAAAAGCATTACGAAAAGTAACGCAGGGGGAGGGGGGGTAAAAAAACCGGAAAATCAGTAACGTAGTTTATGGACGACCCCTTATATAAGTTATGCCAAATAGTTGAGGGCATCCAATCCTGGGACTTTTCTTAGTCCCGACAGTCCCGGGATTGCTAGGCCTAAGATCCCGGAGCTTTTCGGATCCTGGGATTGCCTCCACTGTAAAATATTCGAACAAAAAATTCAATGATATTACCTAAGAGAAAAATGTATGTGACATAAAAAAATTTTCTTACCAATAGTCATTTTAAAAGGAGCCCTAAATTTAGTGTAAACTTTTTAACAACAAATTCTATAGAAATAATTTTAGAGAAGCTCACACAAAATTTAGAGTAGCTATTAAATCGACTATTGGTAAGGTCCAATATGTTAAACACATGATATTTCCTTAGAAATACTGAAATGTGATTTTAATAATACTAAAATAAAAATATTTTTTGACCAGCTGCACAAAATATAAAAAAATATGAAAACATAAAACTTTCTTCAACTGTAAAAAATATGACAGAATTCTTAAGAAGCTTAACTGAACTTAAAAACCCTAAGCATAGAAAACTAAAATTTGTCCTTAAAAAATTAACAAAAACTTCCTTAAACAAGCTGTACAAAATATCATCAAATTCTTACTATGAAATATTAAAATGACACTGTAGAGACGTCAAAAAGACACACAAACATACCGAGACACGAAAACTTATTTTTTGGTCGTAGAATTTAGTGGCATATTAAGTTTTTCCAAATCAGATCAAAATCTCGAGATATTTGCGATTGAAATTTAGTCACTTTTAGACCTGTTTTGAGCTATATTTTAGCCATATTTTATAAAAAATATGACATGACATTACCTTAGAAATACCGAAATGTGACCTTAAAAATTAAAAAAAAACAAAACTTCCTTAAACAAGCGGTACTAAATATCATAAAATTCTTACTTAGATATACTAAAATTATTATACTATTAAATTTTTTTTTCAATTTTAAGATTATGTGCAAAAAGTTCAATGATGCTACGAAAAAACTGAATGCGATTTTAAAAAATTTTAAATAAAAATTTTTTTTTAAGCTAACTGTACAAAATAACACAATGTTTGAAACACATGATACTTCCTTAGAAATACTGAAACGTAATTATAATAATACAAAAATATAATTTTTTTAACTAGTTGTATAAAATATGACGTAAAAAATATAATTACTGTACAAAATATTAAAAAATACTAACTAAGAAAAACTACAATGTGACCTTAAAAAATTAAACAAAAATTCCATAAACAAGCTGTATAAAATATCACAGAATTCCTACTTAGAAATACTAAAATTAATAAACTATTTAATTTTTTTCAATAATTTTATGCACCTTCTGAATGATCTTATTTAATTAATTTTTTTAAGGTATTGATTCTTGTTTATCAGAAATAAACAATAAATACTATCCAAACATTTAATCGAAGCATTTTAAAATCCTCTGCAATGTTTTGGGTTGGTAAACACGGCATAACTACTTTTAAACTTCATATAACGTCTTCCAAAAAATTCATTTTCTAAGGTTTGTCAAACCCGGGACTAGTCCGGGGATCCCGGGATTTTGTTTTTCAAATTCCGAAATCCCGGGATTGCCGAAGCGTCCTGAAATCGGATGGCCTACGGCACAACAAAATTAGAACACGAAATGTGACGACACTGAGAGGCCAGACCAAGTAAATGGACTCTCAACATGTCCTTTTTTTTCAGAATTTTTACAAAGTTTTGTAGTGCTTTTTAAGTCGTCACCCTGTGTTATTAATCGAAAAATATTATAGTTATAAAAAAAATAATTTTTAAATTTTTTTCTTTTTTAATTACTGCTTACTTTGGCTCAAGGAAAAAATATATTCGAGCAGGTAAAATGCCAAGTAATCGAACTTAGATACAAAAAATTCAAAATTCAAGACAATCTTTTTAAATAAAAAACAAAATTTTTCTAATATAAAAACACAAATTACTTTTGAAATGTTATATTACGTTTGCATTGAGCTAAATGATTCATTTTAGCTCTTTTAGCCAAATGAGAAAGGAAATCATCTCATTTCCCATACAAATTCTCAGTTGCAATTCCATTCATTTGAAACCAATAAATGAGATCGGATACGTTCCTTAAACTTATGACAAACTATTTGAAACGCATTCAGTAAAGAATGGATAAAAAAACACCGAACATATAATATAAAGGAAAACCAATATAAACATTTTGAATGACTCATTTAAAATAAGTCATTTGGCCCAATGCACAGTGGTTGCACTTAGATGGAGATAGTGGCCAAAAATACTTTTAGCAGAGATATCAGCCTGAATCTTTGGTTGCAGGTTTCTATAAATATGGCAATAATTCTATGTAAAATGGGCGTGGTTGGACACCTATACCCTTGGAATGGCCCTTGCATTCTCAAACCAGGTGCCGTACTCCGGAATACGGAAAAGGCTTTAGGTAGCCTCCAACCCCTACCAAGGGTTGAGACATATCACAACTTGAAGTTAATTTGGCACCTCAAAGAGACGTTGGCCGACGGAATATTTCGGTCGCAAGTTATATAGCAGCGTAGAATTAAGCTTTAATAGCAGGTTTCCACGTTAAACACTTAAGATTTTCTGTGCCTAAAATAACGTATACTTAATATCATAAGCTTTTAATAACCTAATAAAATAAGTAGGGAAAAGCTCCACCACGTAATGCATTTGATTTAAAAGTGAGCGGACTACGTCTGTTTTTTGTTCACGACTTGTATCGATCCTATGTGCTTACACACAGATAGACAGATGCACAGATGTACAGACGGACATGGCTAAATCAACTCAGGAGGTGACGCTGATCAAGTTTATAAAAATATACTTTTCCATAACGTACGCCTTTTTGGGGCGTTAAAACGTTTGCACAAAGTTAATATACCCAGACCAGTTCAGGTGTAGGGTATAACAAGAACACAACAGAACAAAAAAACAGCGCCCAGAATGTCAAGACGCTTGTGCACTTTTGCGGTTGCACCGCATTTTATGTACGGGCACTCACAGTCTGTGGAAGATTACACGAAGCTCTGCAAGTCTCTGCAGTTGATACGAACACTTTATAATCTTAAGACGTTAATTAACATTAGGAAATAAAAATCATTATTAAGATCGGGGAGAGTACAATTAAAAGTTTAAGAGAAATTCCAAAACACAGACTAAAAATACAAAATATAGTCGGTGGGAGAAAACATTAAACATTATTTAAAAAAGTATACTATACTTTCAAATAATTTCATTGCTTATAATTATGGTTTATACCTTTAATACCAATATGCATTTTATATATTTTTTAATATTTTTTACACTCGAAATTGAACTTTAATATCAAGCTTCTCACACTGGACTAACCAACTGAACACGTGTTCTCACTTCTGATGCTATTTCTTAGAAAGTACCACAAGATTCAAACAAAAATAAATTTAGAGTTGCGAAGCTTAATCATGTAAGAGATTGCGAGTAGTATTTAATTTTAAAAATTCAAACTTAAAATTTTATTTTTGGCCTATAGCAGTAACCACTGTGCAATGCAAACGTAGTATTATGTTCTTTCAAATGCTTACACTAGTCAGAAAAAGTTTGCGTACAGAGATTTAAGTAATCAAATTTAACCTAAAAAGGCACCAAAAGAAAAATGTAGGAACAAAAATATCTTTTTACTTTATTTATTGTACTTCAGTGTTTAATTAAGTTAATAATTTAGAATACAATAGTTAACCAAAACAAATTTCTTAAACAAAAACAAAGTTTTAAGTTGAATTCATATCAGAAAAAGTCTGCGTACAAAAAAAAAATTTTTTTTTTAAAAATTCATAAAAGAATATAATTAAACAGTTTAATAACGTGTTGGGTATCCTTTACGCTTAAGAACCTCCTGCAATCGTTTCGGCATGGATTGCACAAGCTTAGCTGTTTCATCTCTGGTGATGTTGTTCCACTCCTGTTGCAGAACTTCCTTTAGCATATTCTTGGAGGTGATGTTGTGCTGGCGAATTTTACGGTCTAATAGGTCCCACAGATGCTCAATTGGATTGAGGTCTGGGGACTGGGGTGGAGTTTTTAACTGCTTTGGAGCATTATAGAGCAACCAAAGCTTAACAATTTCAGCAGTGTGCTTTGGGTCGTTGTCCTGCTGGAAGTAAAAAACATTTTCCAAACCCAGTTTCTCGGCGCTCTGCTTTAAATTTGTCTTTAGAATGTCCAAATACATCCACTTATCCATAGTTGACTCTATGAATTGCAATTGGCCTACACCATTTTCAGCCATGCACCCCCAAACCATTATTCCGCCGCCACCATGCTTAACTGTGGCCGCTAGGTTCTCCTTGTTGAGAGCAGTACATGATTTTCTCCAGACTAGCTTACGTCCCTTGATGCCGAAAATGCAGAATTTGCTCTCGTCCGAAAAAATCACCTGTTTCCAGAACTCTGGTGGCTTGTTTAAATGCTCATTGGCAAATGCGATCCGTTTTTGACGATTAACAACGGAAATAAACGGCTTCTTACGCGCAACACGGCTACGATAACCATTCTTTTTTAAAATCTTGCACACGGTATCGCTGCATATGGTTTTTTGGAATCTTTCCTTAATGTCCTCCGCAATTTTCGATGCTGTTATTTTTGGATTTTGGCGTACGCTTTGAATAATGTGACGTTTTTCCCGAATTGTCAACTTAGAGGGGCGCCCAGTACGCGGCTTTGGTGCGAATCCACCAGTCGATTGAAAACTTTTAACAACTCTTTGAATTGATGAATGTGCTCTTCCCACTGTTTGTCCAATATCGCGGTATGTTTTCCCCTCTTTCCACAATTTCACAATGATTTTCCTCTCACCTGTGCTTATTTCTTTTCTTTTTGAACTCATTGTTTAAAACTTTCGCAAACTTTTTTTTAAAAGAACTAAAAATTATCAAAACGTTACAATAAAATCAAAACGATTTATTAACACACTTTGTAGAGCGAAAACATTGACGTCAAGCTTTGGGAATCCCCGTTTTAAAATCTGTACGCAAACTTTTTCTGCCCTATGGAAGCGACTTTTGACAGATAATTATCGATAATAAAGGAGTTGCCAGATTGATAGTTTGCAAACTATTCATAAAATGTTAACTACTATTTATATAAGAAAATGACTATAAAAATAAATATGTTTGTAAGTAAAATAATGAAATTGTGTTTATGTAAAGAAAATTTTTTCTTTGTACGCAGACTTTTTCTGACTAGTGCATATTAATTTGAAATCGCAGTCAGTTTTTTCAAATTAGTGTTTTTAAAACTATGTACTTCATTTCCAATTACAATTAAAAAAACGACAATTGACTTTCAGAAAGGATTCATTGAAATTTTGATATTTCAATTCATTTTTGAAAATCTAAATTCAAATTTAGAACTTCTATTTGAAATTCAGAATAGAGCAATTGAAATTACAAAAATCCGTTTGAAATTCAGAAAATACCAATTAAAACTCTTAAATTTGATTTGAAATACAAAAATAATTTGAAAGCAAATATCAATTCAGAAAAGATCAATTAAAATTCCGAATAGATCAAGCGAGCTCAAATCTCGATAGTGGCTAGATATTTTTGGAATTACAATTTTGTTGCTGGAATAGTCAAAAGCAAAAAGCAGCCAAATTCATAGAAAACTATGTAGGAAAAATCTTTAAGTTTTTCAAATTTTCTTGCAAGCCAATCAACAGAACAAGCCGTAAAAAGCTTCGCTTCAAGAAAAACCATGTAAAACAAGCTATTTAGGAAATGTTTTCTTATGCAAATTCAAAATATTTTTGTATACATGTTTGATCAAAACAATGAATTTTTCTTTAGTTTTTGATGTAAAATTCACTTATGTTAAATGATTATTTTTTTAAATAAATTCAAAAGAATTGATAATAACATTTAAGACACAAAGCAGTTACTAAGATTAATGCAAAGTTATTAGTTGAATTATTTATAAAATGGGAAAAAATAACACAAAATAACGAAATAAAATAATTATAATTTATTTATTATTATCAGAGAAAAAAAAAGTTAATGCAACCAACAAAATCAGCGGTTTCGCTTGAATGTTTAACTTAACTACGTTTATAATTATTTCACATTAAATTCATTAAATAAAATAACCTAAACTTCACTCTATTTTAATTGCACGAAAAACCATTTCCTTTTTTTGTACATTGTTACATACTTGACTTTGCTGGTCGATTTAAAAATCAGACATTTACAACTTGCTACTGGTTGCACCTTCATTATTTCGATACTATTTTTTGTTTGATTTTATTTTTGCTGAATTTTCAAAAATTTGCACGAAATCACGTTATTGTGTTTCTTATTTTGCTTGCAAATATTTAGCTATATATTTATAAATGTTTGAATTTCTATGACTGTATCTACAGCAGATACACTGCACTGCCAATGTTAAAAATTGTTGCCTCTTATTAGTTTACTGTTGCTTGCGCGGTTAAAATAGTTGAATTATTGTTTTTAATTAGTAAAGTGAAATTTCAATGTCGTTCAATATCAACAAATTTCGATAAATCGCAACTCAAATGCGATAAAATGCACACAATAAACAAAAGATGCAAAAAAAAAACAACCCACAATTAATTTAAATAAATGATTTAGGTGAGAAGCTAAACTAGCATTTCAACGACTTATCGATGCTAACACACATAACCAGACATAACCACCAAAACAGCAATTAATAACAAATGCTTATCCAGAGAAGCTTTACATAATAGCTCCAAAATGTGTCATTGCAGCGACAACCGATAGCCAAAATCAATAAAACGTGTTTATTTTGAAATTCTTTAACGTTCGCCACTACTTTTACGGAATGTCTGGGATGTGATGGTCAATAATGCTACTTTGTAGTGAAGAATTTGCAATCGATTATGAAAAATATCGTTGTCAACGTGCCGTTGACGCTGTTAAATTGGTGCCAAGCGTGAAAAGGTTTTTCCCTGCAATCTATTAGCTACGCTAATAAAAAGGCAGCTATTTATTGACTAATTGATCAAATAATTTATAGCTAATTGCTGTAATGAGTTTTATTTTAGTTTTGACATTTCGTCTTTAAGTTTTGTAATTTTTTCTTAATGTTGATATTCTTTTTTTAACTATAAACTCTTTGACAAATCTATAATATAAATTGAAGTATATTTAAAAAAGCGCTACATGATGAATTAAATAGCAGTTTAACTACACGCAAAAAAAATATATGTGCCACAAACATAAAAGCGAAGGATATTATTATGTTTAACCCATTAATTACCAAAAATTTAAACATTGGAATTTTTTGATGAAACTTTCAGAAACGACTTAATTTAACATGCTTAATATTTAAAAAAGACAAAAAAAAAATCAACAAAAAATTCACAATATATAAATAATCCAGAACTCCCATAGGAATTCCTTTCTGAGAGCTTTCCTCAAAATTGTTAAATTTTTTTAAAATACACTAAGCTTTTTTTATAAACTTCGACCACATCATTAAGAAAAATTTTTTGTTGTCATGCTTTTTAAGCGCTTTAGTGCAGATGGACTTAAGTTTCAAAAAAATTGTCAAAGAAAATAATTTTATATTACATTTTTTATAATTGTAATTTTTTTATTAAAAAAAAAATTCTTAAAGTGCAAAAGCCGGAGAAAATCTGTGAGGGCCAGAGCCCAGAGATCGACCCTTCAAAACCGTAGTCTTGGTATAAGTTGGCAACCCTGATCTATAAGGATTACAATGAATCAATATTCATCGAAATCGATTCAGTAGAACTCCAGATATCTTAGAAGCCGATTCGAGAAAATGCGATTAAAGATTTAAAGGCTCTTGAATATCACGCGACATACGAATATAATATATGTCATAACTTTATTTCTATATGACATTTTATTCTAAAATTTTGTATACGTATTCTTAAGACCCTAAAGAACCATATTCTTTCCATATAAAATGGATTTTTAATTTTTACACACTGTTATAGTACCTTAACATAAGAGCGCTTAAGTGTTTTTCTTCACGAATTAGGAAAGCAAAGTGAATCGTTCGTCAAATTAATAATATTTATGAGGAGGAGTGCAATTTTTTTATTCAATTGAGAATTTTTGTGAACCACTGGTTTGAAGAACAATAACTTGAAGAACAAGACTTGAAAGCAAGAATGTGAGTTCTTAGGGCAAATCGTGCTGAGTTTACGTGAGTCTTGGATACGAAGGAGAAAGATTAAATTTGCTCTGTACTGGCAAGTTTTTGTACTAAAAAAAATACAAAGTTTATTTTTTTGTACTAAAAAAAACTTGCTTTCAAGTCTTGGCCAATGTATAAGGTGTCAAAACAGCAATACCAAAACGCCCATTGAGCAATGAAACGTCAAAATACGAAAATGAATAGTTATTTGAATAGATTTGCCAATAATTTTCGTTTGGATAAAAAAATGCTAAAAACTAGACAGCATTTTAAGATCAGTAGTGGAATTTCTAAATATTTAACGACAAAGTTTATTATAGTTATATTTTTGGGCCACTACAGAAATAGAGTCAGAAATCGAGCTGGTTCTAATTTTTGTTTTTGTTTTGTGAATAAAATAGAGCCGTGCTCTAGATCAACGACCACGGGAATGCAGCTATTGTGGACTTGTTTTCCCGCAAAAATATTTTTTGTCACATCAATCAAAATATGTTTACCTGGAATTTTTAACAAACATTGAAATGATTGTCACACAAATAGCAATAAGTGTGATAAACAAGATATTTTCAGAATTGCGAGCTAAAGTTATGCAAGCATTCCTATTACATACATACATATATTTAACGAAAGTGAAATTATATATCAAGTCCGATGGAAAATCTTTTTGGAACTTTTTTAGCACTAAACGCAAAGTAAATTCCTATCCTTCTTTTAAGAAGCATAAAACATTTGAGTCAGATAATTATTTCACTATAAATAACATGATTTTGCTGACTTTTTTAAGTCTACGTACTCAATTCCTTCATTTAATAGTATTAGCTATTCCTTAAATGCGCCATCCTGGTATATTTGTTCCCCAATAATTGATATTAACACAGTCTCAACTTACACAAAAAAATCTAAAGGTATCTTATAAAAGTGGTGCTGACAACCTACCTTCATGTGTATTGAAATATTGTTGCGATTAACTTGTAATGTCAATCACTTTGCTTTTTACTGCATCATAACAAACTAGTTATTTTCCAACTACTTGGAAATCTTTCTTTATAATTTCGCTTCATCTGGTAACAGGTCTTTAATCGACAACTATTGTGAAATTGTTAAGTTAAGTGCCCTACCTAAACTTTTTGAGACGATTGTGACTGCCCAAGGTACAGATAGTGTGAAAGCTCTAATATCTCTATTCCAACATGGATTTCTATCTGGAAAATCTACTGTCACTAACTTACATAAATTCTCTTCTAAAGCTATTGAGAATTTCGGTAAAGGACAACAAACGAATGATATTTATGCAGACTTTAGTAATGCTTTCGATGGTGTAAATCATAATCTTTAAACTCTAAAATGATCTATCTCTACTTGGATTTCCAACACAACTGGTCAGATGGATTGAATCATATTTATTCCGAAGTATTCAAAGTGTAACATATAAACCCGCAAAGTCTCACTAGTTTTCTGTTACCTCTGATGTTCCTGAAAGAAGCCACCTTGGGCCTCTATTGTTTATATAAGTATAAATGATCTAGCATCTGTTATTAAGAAAAGCGATATTTCATTGTATGTTGATGACGTCAGATTTTTTCTTTCGTACAAAAATTAACATGAAGCTTTGTTATTACATACTGATCTTGACCAACTTTGTTACTTGTGTAAAATTAATTGCATGACGCTAAGCGCAAAAAAATGCAAACACATGACTTTCTCTCGTAAGCAACCATTATGAAATAATTACAAAATTGGTGACTATATACTAGAGTCATTAGATATTTTTGATGATCTTGGAGTAACTATGAACTTTTTCGTTCTTAGCTTTCAAAGAAAGCACATTTACAGAATTATAAGCCGAGTTAATAGTACTCTTGGGTTTATAAAACGATGGCCAAAGGAGTAAAACGACACTTTAATAACCAAAATTTTATTCACATCGCTAGAAGGGCCCATTTTTTAATATACAGTGGTGGTCACGAATTTAGCACACACTGTGTTAGTAACTCTAATTTGAAATTTTTTACATCTTAGCTTGAGAATTGTAATCAAATAGTTTTTGTTGAGTATTGTTTATGAAGTTAACTCTATGTACCGTTAGTTGGTTTTTTGTTAATGTTAATGTTGTGTGGTGGAGATGCGTACTGCGACCTAAATGAGATCTATTGTACCTCCTTCTCAAAGCTCCGCTGGGTTTGCGGATTACAGAATTTCATCCAGCCCTATTTCTCTAATGAATTTGAGAATGTTCTTAGGTTCAAGGGATGAAACCTGCTCTAGACTCAGCTCATAATTCCCCAGTGCTAGTTTACGTCTGCGAGCCACGGCGTCGCAGTTTGTAAGTAGGTGTATTGGAGTCTCCTCTGCTTCTTCACAGAAACGGCAGTTACTATCGGTCTCTATGCCCAATTTCATCAGGTGGTATTTGAGTTTACAGTGTCCTGTAAGGAACCCCGTTAGAATCCTAAGATTCGGTTTGCCTAAGCTTATGCACAATTTTGCTCTCCGAGTGTTAAAATCTCTGAGGAGCAATTTGGATTGTCTTAGCTTTGGGAGGCTTTTCCAAAGGTTTGATCGTTTATGCCTCTCCTCCCTTCTTAGTTCTTCTTTTATAGAGTGTGTGCCCAATCCGCAGAATGGTTCTGGCCCTATAAATTTTGTGGCTGCACCCTGTCGTGCTAGTCCATCGGCTTCTTCGTTACCCTGTATTCCTTTGTGTCCTGGGACCCAAAGTATAGTAACAGTGTTATTCTTGCCTAGTTCGTTGAGTTTTGTTAGGCATTCCCATGTTATTCTCGATGATATCTCACAGGAAACTAATGCTTTGATTGCTGCTTGGCTGTCTGACATCACAACTATATCCTGACCTTTGTATTTACGGTCCAGATTGAATTGTGCACACAGCTGTATTGCTAGGATCTCCGCTTGGAAGATACTGGGTGTTGTCCCCATAGGTTCAAAGTGCTTGGTTCTTGGCCCGTACACCCCTGCGCCTATACCTTCCAATGTCTTGGACCCATCTGTATACCATGCTATACTGTGTGGTTTCTTGACCTGCGATATCATCTCGCTGTCCCACTCTTTCTTGGTACTAAGCTTAATTCCGAAGTGTTTTTCGAAGTTATACCTTTTTACTATATCGTCTCTTGGTAGATCGATGTAGGGAGTGTGCTTTGCAATATCCTCCTTCTCTCTACTGCTGATAGTTTTACCTGAACCTGTCCCCTCTTTTGCAATGCACAACAGAGTTCGCTTGGCTACTCCCTCTATGACAAGGTGTAAGGGTGTTAGGTCCAGAATTACTTCTAGTGCTGCTGTAGGGCATGTTCTCATGGCCCCTGTGATGCATACACAGGCCAGTCTCTGCACCCTTGTTAGCATATTCCTCATTGTGGTTAGCTTGGTTCTCTCAGCCCATGCTATTGCACCATAGGTGAGGATGGGTCTCACCATCATGGTATACATCCAGCGGAGAATTGTTGGGTTACAACCCCAGCTTTTCCCCGCCAGGCTCCTACATACCATGAGTGCGCGCGTTGCTTTGTTTATAGTTACCTCTGCATGTCTTCTCCAGAGAAGCTTTGAATCTAGTGTAAGTCCCAGATACTTTACTTCTCCTTTGAAGGGAATTTCAGTGCCATCCATTCTCATTGTTCGGAGGTTTGGCAGGCTTCTTTTGTTAGTGAAAGGTACTATGGTGGTTTTCGCTGGGTTGATACTTAATCCCACTGTGTTGCACCACTCCTTTGTTACTGACAGTCCTCTCTGTATCAGGTTACAGAGTGTATCCTCGAACTTCCCTCTCGCTATTAAGGCGATGTCGTCTGCGTAACCCTGACATTTTATGCCATTCTCGGTTAGCATCGTTAATAATTCGTCCACAACAAGACTCCACAGCAGTGGAGAAAGGACTCCGCCTTGTGGGCAGCCTTTTGTTGTTTTGATTCTTAAAGTGGTGTTGCCCACTTTTGTTTCTGCAGTTCTAGTGCTAAGCATTTGGCATATCCATCTGCTGAGCGTATCATTTACTCCTTTTTTGTGTAAAGACTTCTTCACAGCCTCGTGAGAAGTATTATCAAAGGCTCCCTCTATGTCTAGAAAGGCACAGAGTACGGTTTCTTTGTTTTTGAAAGCTGACTGGATGTTGCTAGCCAACTGGTATAGAGCAGATTCTGTAGACCTGCCTGCCCTATACGCGTGTTGACAGGGGTGCATTGGTGCCTTCTCCAGAATCTCAGTTCTTATATAGTTATCTATTACCTTTTCCATTGTTTTAAGTACAAATGAGGTAAGGCTAATGGGTCTAAACGACTTTGGTAGCGTGTAGTCTATTTTCCCTACTTTTGGTATGAAGGTGACTATCGCCCTTCTCCATTTCCTTGGGATATAGCCCAGCGCAAGGCTGCTTCTAGTTATTTTGACTAGGTGAGGCAATATAGTTTCTGCACCTTTTTGTAGAAGTGCAGGAAAGATGCCGTCTACACCTGCTGATTTGAATGGTTGAAAGGTTCTGAGTGCCCAATCTAGACGAGCCTTAGTACAAATGCTCGTTGCAAGTTTCCATTCTTCTTGATTTGGAGTGATCTGCCTGTCTGCTGTCTCATACTCAGTTACCGGTGTACTGCCCGGGAAATGAGTTTCTAGAAGGTGACTGGCTCGTTGCTCTTCTCTAAGCGTATAGCTTCCGTCTGGCAATAGAAGTGACATTTTTGTCTCCACTCTGCCTTTAGCCATTGCTTTGTGTATCCTGGCTGCTGCTGGCGTGGAAGAAATGTCTTCACAGAAGGTTCTAAAGCTCTGTCTTTTGGCTTTCCTGATTTCTTTATTATACTCCGTCAGAGTCGCCGTGTAGTTGTGCCATTCTCCGTTGCGCTTTGCGGCATTAAAGCTGCATCGCACCTTCTTCCGGAGTCTGGTCAGCTCAGCGCTCCACCAAGGAGTATGTTTTGTTCTTGCCTTGTGCCCTGTTGGACAGCTAGATTCGTAGGCATTATATACTGCATTGTTTACTTGCTCTACATAGCATTCAAGTTCTAGGATGTTACTAATTCTACTCCTAGCTTTTACGTTCTGTAGGTTTTCTTTCAGGTTGTTGGTGTATGTGTCCCAACTGGTATTTCTTGGGTTTCTTTTGGGTTCTGTCTCTTGACATTTCGCCCCAAATCTAAACTCTATTATTCTATGGTCAGACATTGAAGGTTCCATTGATACCCTCCATTCCCTAATCATATCCCCCACATCTGGGCTTCCTATGGTGAGATCTAAGACCTCTTCTCTAGCCCTAGTTACAAAGGTAGGTGTTACCCCCACATTGAAGAAGTCTAGATTACTACTTAAAAGAAATTCTAAAAGGTACTCACCTCTGGTGTTGACGTTGGTGCTTCCCCAAATTGTGTGGTGCGCGTTGGCGTCACAGCCGATGATTAGTGGAAGGTGCTCTTTCCTGCAATGCTCCACGAGTCTTTTTATCTCCGCTGGGGGAATGTTGACATCGTCCCCAGGAAAGTAAGCGGATGCGATCACTATGGCGCGGTGCTTGCCATCAGTTTCGATGTGAGTCTCGATAACTGAAAGGTCCCGCGTCATAAATTCTGAAAGACAAATATAATTAATATTTTTCTGCATTAGAATACATGCTCTGGGATTGATTGTTCTCTGGTCCCAAGTTACCTGACCCTCTTTGCAGTAGAGGCCACTTACTTTTCCCCTGTAGCACCAGGGTTCTTGGATCAGCACGAAGCCCAGTTGTTCTGTGGTAAACCTCCGAGCAATAACTGCCGAAGCAGCTTTTGCATGGTGGAGGTTTACTTGGGCAAATTTCGTGCTGGTTACTGTGCCGATCGTCATAGCACTGGACTGCTGCCCCGGTCTTCTTCAGGCAGCGTTGCTACTACCTCAGTCGGAGGTTCGCTTTTACAACCTTCAATCGTGAGAGCGGCGAGGTTCATGCCCTCTGCTTGATCTTCGATTGAAGGTGTTGCGGTGATGACCGAGACGGAGGCGAACTTCTCCGTAACAACTTCACCAGTAGGTTGTATTGGTGGCGTTGCGTCTTTTCCTTCATTTGGAGTCGCAGATGTGGCTTCTGTGGACGATACCACTGTTGACGTTACAGCTGTGGGCGCTGCAGCTGTGGATGTTGCTGCTTTGACCGGTTTGGTTGGTGGCGATTTTGTGCCCAACACCGGAATGGTTCCAAAGCGGAAGCTGATAGTGGAGCCCCTTGACTTGATAGTCTCAAGTGACTCCCTATCTATCGAGAACGTGAGCATATGCCCACTTCCCTCATCCTTGGAGCTCAATATCTTCCAATACTTAGTATTGAGACCATCGTTCTGGGCGGCAATTAGTCCCATCGATCTATTGATCTCCGTGCTTGAACTTCTTGGCAAGAACATTCTAACGGTATGCCCTTTTGGGACCTCCTCCCCTAGGCAAGCCATAAGTTCTAGCCCTTTCCATTGCTCGAGCTTTGGTGCTGCTGCTCGCAGCCATTCTGCTGTTGAGGGATTCGAACAGTCGACTAGTAACATGCCCGGACGAAAGTGAATTCCCTCAAACTGTAGCTTGGTGGACCAGCCCTTCACTACTTCGCTCAATATGGCTTCTTCTAGCTCCGATAGCTCATCCGGACTTAGCATTTGCCGGGGGTATTCTTTGGGCAGAACCGCTATTTGGATGCCCTTAGTTATGCTTGCATAGCTTTTTCTATTTTTCTGAGGTTCTGGCTCGGGTACCTTAGCCCCTGGCACTGACCTACTGTTGCTTCCAGGAGCTATTCTGGCCTTCTTGCTCTCTGGACGTTGAGGAGGCGTTATCTCGCTGCAGCTCCTCTTCGTTGCCTCTGGTACCGGTGCTTTACCCCGATGCTCTACCGCTCTTTCATGAGCTACTTCGGGTGCCATGCCCTGTTCCAGATAGCGCAGATACCATCTTACGCCTGCTCCACTAAGGCCGACTCTTAGTGGGTCGTCTAGCCCTCCTGGCTCCCCGCGCTGAGGGAGGTGGACACGGCGACGTCTACTGTGGAAGGGCTTGTGTTTTTGCCCTTCTTCTGATTCCCTTTTCTGTGCCGCATCCTTGGATGTTGACGCAGTTTCCGAGATTGGGATACTTTTTGGAGCCGACGTCGTATCATCCCGGTGTTCTTCCGGGGGAATTTTTACAGGATGTGATCTCCTGGGGCTCGCAGTTTTTCTTTGGTGGCTGGTACTAGGCCTTTGACCGCTGTGGATGGTATGCTCCACTCGATCTTTGCCGTACGGGTGCCTCCTCATCTGTGTGCTGCAGTGTCTGTGATCATTATGGATTCTATGCTCCACCTGATCATTGCTGCGTACAGTCCTATTGACTTGTGTTCTGGCTGGCGGAGGAGGATTTCTCCTAGGTTTGGTGCCTTGCCGTTGACCTTCTTCTTGGAATCTCTGTTCCATGAGGTCTGCTGCTCTGCTTGCGGTGACTCCCCGCAAGTCTTCCTGTTTGTTGTGTTTTGTTTTTTTTGTGCTCATATTTAAGATTCGACCGGTAGCTCGTGTCCGAGGACAAAAGCGTCGCAGTCTATGTTTTATGGCTGGGAAAGGGTGGTCAACCATGCCAGAGCCCGCATACCATGGTAAGGCCACAGTTACTTCATGAGGCGGCCTGTTATCATGAAGGCTCCGTTCCAATACAGTCGGTATACCCCCTGACTGCAAACCATCCAATGGGCACGGTGCGCATGACACCCTGGATTAGGGGGGAGTAACTTTTAGTTGTCGCTTCACAAAAGATGCAGGCTCTGCTGAGCTGTAGGGTTATGCCCTACAGGGAGGAACTACTCCAACCGGCAGTATTGTGTCATTGCAACTTAAGCCCCTACATCGCGTCAAGATTGTTACTCGGAGTAGGGGTTGGTTTCTTAGTTATTCTTAAATTTTCTGACATATTTCAAGTAGTATGAATCAATGTGGTTTAAATGCTGGACACGAATTTAGCACAGGTTAGAGTTACTGTTCCATATCGTATTTTATTTTCGTTAATTAAACTTTACTAGTAAGATATACTAAATTTATTAAGTTTCTATTTGAGTTCTAACAAAAAATTGCAGAAAGATATGGCGAAAGGCTACTGATGTTCAGAGGCTCAGCGGCATTTGATTCAGCAAATAAAAAATGGTGGAAGCACAGTTTCAGAGATTGCTCTGCTTCTTAGATGTTCGTGAAAGTTATTACATATCGCATTACAACATGTAGAGCAGTATAAGAGCATTAAAAATGTAAAATAGCGACCAAGAGCGCGAAAAACAATAGCAAGAGAGGGCCATTTGATTTATAGAGCTTCACTTAGTGATCCTTTTAAGACCTCAAATAAAATTTAAAATGAAATTTCATCAAAATATGGCATAAATGTATTCTCAAAAGGCATAAGAAGACGCTTGAATGAAAACAATTTCCGTAGCTTTATAGCCCAACAAAGACCACATGTGTCGCAAAAAAATATTAAATATTTAAAAAGTCAACGAATTTTTGGAAAAATGTGCTTTGGAGGGATAAATCAAAGTTTTGCCGGTTCGCATCTGACAGCAAACAATATGTGTGGCGTCCTCAAAACATGCAACACAATCCAAAGTACAAGCTCAAGACGATTAAACAGGGTGGCTGAAATGTTATGGTATGGGTGGCGTTTTCTTGACACGGAGTTTGTCCGATTGTTAAAATTTACCAAAAAATGGATCATCACGCTTACAAAAACGTACTTGTCAATACCATGATACCGATTCAAGAGGATAATTTGCAACTTTAATGGCGTTTTATGCAGGATAATGATCCAAAGTGCAGTGCTCACATAGTTAAGAGTTGCTTGGAAGACGAACATATTAATATTTTGAAGTGGCCATCGCAATCATCGGACTTAAACCCGATTGAGAATCTGTGGAGGGATGTCGAGCAGCAAATACTAACAGTAAAATCCAAAAATTTGCCAGATTTGTTTAGGGAAATCCAAAGGATTCGGTATAGTATTCCAAAGTACCGTTGTGAGGCTTTGGTCAAAAGTTTACCAAGGATATGAGATGCAGTAATTCAGAATAAGGGATTTCCTATGAAATATTGAGTTTTATGCAATCAATTTTGATTATATTTTTTATCCTAGACATTTTTTCGCTCGTGTGCTAAATTCATGACCAAGTCGAAATGCTTATTTTAATTTTTATTTGGTTTTAAGTCCTATAAGAAAAAGTTTTGAAATAAAAAAATGTATATAAGAAATAAAGAAGACATAATATATACACTAAAAAAAAAATTAATTAAAAATTTACAACAAATAAATGGAAAAAATATAAGTATTCACTTTACTTTTTTAAGTGTGCTAAATTCGTGACCACCACTGTACCTCAGTTGTTTGGTTCCCGCGATATGGCTGTTATATTGACGATATTGATTCAATAGAGATTACTATTTTCATTTACCACCTTATGAATATCGACTACAGCTACAGAAGAATCAGAGAACTATGCTAAATGTTAGTTGGATTATAAAGCTTTTACATGGACATGTTAAAAGTCCCTTTTTACTGATAAAACATACTTCAATGTTCCTCTTCGTCCTAGAAGATCTTTTGAGTTACTGTATATGCATTTTTGTTGAACTAATTACTTGCAAAATGCACCATTGAGAAGCGCTTGCGGTGGCTTTAATTTTGGCTCCGATATCATATTTTGAAATGAATCCATGTACTCAATAAATGTGCCGTCTAATTGATGCTAAAATTGATTAAAGGACCATATTTCATTAACCCATTGAGTCCCAGCCTAATTTTTTAATTGTTAAACAGGCAACTTTGGCATTTTTAACCCTGGAAGGACATGCTTCGTCGAATCGACGACGCATGGTCACATATTATCGTTTTTCTTTCTTGTTTTTGTTTGTTTTGTTCTCATTTGTCGTATAGCGTAAATCGTAGTCTAGCTGTTGGTGTGCGCAAACGTACAGTCAAATAAATAGTGTGTAGGTATGATTTTTAAGAATTGGCGTCGTCAAAACGACGAAGCATGTCTTTTGTGTAACTTTTTCATTTTT
Source organism: Dichetophora obliterata (assembly GCA_963920525.1). Lineage (NCBI taxonomy): Eukaryota > Metazoa > Arthropoda > Insecta > Diptera > Sciomyzidae > Dichetophora > Dichetophora obliterata. The sequence goes on from OY986438.1 coordinate 185,611,226, forward strand.
TTATGTTATTCTTTTTATATGAAAATTTTGTCATATTTTCTGTAATAATATCAGATTTATACAGTTAAAATGGAAATTGTGAAGCAACAAATTAATAAAAGTTGAGGAAATAGAAAAATTTCTGTCGATTTGTGACGACACAACGAATTGGATTGCAACAACGATAGATTAGGTACAGGGGACTCTCAAAATAATCTAGACAACGACTTGGACGATGAGCCGCCCTACAACAACAATGAGGAGGCTGGTCAAGAGGACCCTTTCAATGAAAGCTTTGAAGAATAAAGCTCAACAGGGTATTTAAGTACCTTTGACGAAGACAATGTAACGCTTGCTTAAGGAAGCGTCGATACATTTGGTCACATGTGTAGAGTTATGTGCTGTTCACTAACAGATAGCCAATATGTCAATTCTATGGTTTTCTGAATATGGCTTTCATTAATGCTTTATTATCTATACGAACAACATGGTCTAGGCAAATCAAAAGACCTTCAATCGTGCCGGCTTAATGAAAGTTAACACTTTTCACTTATTAAAGTTTAATTATATAATAGGATACTGATTCCAACTTTTCCGACAGCGGTGCGAAACAGCATCAACAGTCTATGGCTGAAGAATGATTGAAACCCTCCAAAATTAAATTCTGAGAAGAAGAGGAAAATATGTGCTCCAATCATCGCATGAACAAATCATAGTGCTCAAAATGCCATATGAGCTTGTGTGGGGAGCATAAAATAGAGCTTTGTGCATTTTGCCTATAATATATTCTCAACCCTATAAAAATGTGATCTCATTAAAATTTAGTACATTATTTCTTAAACAACAACAAATTCCATGTAAAACATGTGCCTTTAATTATAATTATTTGGTTTTTTAAATGTAACTTTTGTAAAACAATCCAAATTAAGTCAATCTGTGAAAAACTAATATTTTTATTAAAAAACATTATATAATAAATAAACTGTTGTTTTTATTTATTCTACATAATAATCAAAAACAAGTGATTTTGAAACATTATGATATAAAGGTAGTCCTTAGGAATATTTGAAAAATAGCGTAGTCGATTCAACGAAGCATGATTTTTATGTATAAAAAATAAGCATATCCCTCGAGGGTTAAGAAAAAAAATTATATTAAATTTTTAAATGGAGTTCTTCGAATCCCTTCTTCGAAAGCAATTACCATAATGCAAAGGATGGAACCGCCAAAAGTTTTCCAAAGTTATTTTTAGATTGAAGCCCGTTTAATTACCTTTTCAACTGTCGTTCAAACTTAACATTCGGTTAAATGTGTTTAAAAAATTAAATTTTAGGGGTTTTTGCCGTTTTTTGTCAATTTGGTGCACTCTGTAACTCTGCCAAAAATCACGTCAAACTATATTCTTCTAAATTAAGTTTATTATATCCGTCAGTGATGCTCCATGCATAATTTGACTTAATTCGGATATGGTCATTCCGTTAGGTCATTTTACGTTTAAAATGAAATTGCTAATTATATTTAAAGATTATAAGAACACAAAATTGTAATAAAAATAAGCATTATTACCCTTCATTAATTTTACAAAGTGCATGATGCTGACCCTTAAAATAGTGAAAAAGTGAAGGGCCTGAAATTTTGCAGCGTTATCTTTATAGTATAGGATTACCTTTTTTTAAGTTCGACAAATTATAATTATGCATAACCATTGTAAAAATCTTAATAAGCATTTAAACCACGCAGTTACAAGCTGATTGTTTTTCGTTTAAGCTTCATATTATTTATGAGTTATTTTTTGCTGATATCTAAATTTGATGAAATAACCAAATTATATAGGAAAAAAACCATTTCAACAATTTAAACACTGAATTTGTAAACAACAATGAAAAATAAAGAGAGAATTAATTTATAAAAATTAAAATTTAATGAGCAAAAAATTACAGTGTTATAAAAAAAATCAACTGCAAATCATCTTCATAACTTAATAACAAAAATAACAAAATAAAAATAAAAAAGTGAATTTAATGACAGGCTAGATATTAATTATTATTCATAGCTCTTTAATGTACAGAATACTTCCAAAATAATCACCATGTCTGTCAATTAAGCATTGCTGATGTTCAGAGAAGCTTATCTTGAGTGTACTCAAGCGAAGATCGGGAAGATCATCAAATAAATAAGAACAATACAAGAAAACAACAAATCCGGCTTCACCTAAAACAATTGGTGTAGGAATAATTCTATTGGTGATTTTTTTGTATATTTTTTTATGTTTATTGATAACCATACCAGAAGTTGGTTATTTTGTAGAAGTTCCTTGCACTCTTCAAACTTTGAGTGTCTATCGTGAAGCTCAAAACGTGTGCGTTGATAAAGAAGTAAAGGTGATGATAAATTCAAAAGATGATTAATGGTTTTATGGAGTATTCTATTAAGTCTTTTACAGATTACAATAAATCTTCTACTGGGCTTATTTGATGAGCCAATTTGTTCCTTTTTTGTTTGATCTAAAGACAATTCATCTTTTTTGACTAGTAATATTTTTAACATTATAGCCGAGTAATAGTTTTAAGATACTCAGACAACAAATTTTGTCTTCTAGAAAAAAAATTAATTTTCAGGTGCTCAAACATTACACCTTAGCCCAATAAGGACGATGATGCCGCATGGCATCACCAAGTCGAATGTTGTCAAAATCAAAATTAAGTCAAAATTAGCCCATACGCAAAAAAATTGCCCCGTCTTTAAAGAGTTAATGTCGTAAAATTTGTTTTAGCCAATATCTAATCTCAATTTAGGGCTCTTATTTTGAAAATAATCCAAATTAACTTAATTTCTTTCACAACACTAACAATTCAAAAACAAAATTTTTTAATTTTTCATAATTTCCAGCCGCGCTCATTTTCAAAACTCTGAACTAATTGATATTTTGCAAACCCTTGCAGATTCCGATGCAGCAACTTTTATCCAGATATCATAAAAAAGCGAAAAGTCTGCAGCAAGACTTGAATTATTGCCACGCCCCTAAAAACGGCAATAGAAGTCATCAATGCAGCAGCTCCAACGAAAAAATTCTTCATAACTATAATTGTTGGAGAAAAGTGTAGAAACAACGGCGAAAAAGACAGCTGTTAGCATCTGTAACATCAAAACATACACAATTAATTTCATACGAACATTTGAAAAAATCCACAGCAACAACCAAAAACCACACCAACAGCAAGAGCAAGAGCAAGCCAATCAGAAAAAAACCAAAACAAGAAACACAACAACAACTACAACATTGCGTGCTTTGACAATGATGAAGTTAATTCATCATTTCTGTACAGTGGCGGTGCTTTTATTAGTCATATTTGGCAATTATGTGATTTCACAGAAAGCAACAGCTGTTGCGGGCAGCGATCAACAAAAGGTGTTATCATCAACAACTACAACAACAACAACAATTAAACCTCTTATAACATCGTCAACAGCAGCTACTACAAATTCAACAACGTCATCAGCAAAGAGCGTATCATCAAAATATACAAATGCATCTGGAGAAATTTTAAAAATTACCGAAAGCACTGGAGATGAAGTCCAAAGTTCAGCTGAAATCTTAAGCGAAACGGGAGGTAAGCAATGTTTTTTCCATTTTTTTTTTATTACTTTTTGTTACCTTTTGTAATTTATTTGTGTAAAATATATATATATTTTTTTTTTGTATTTATTGTCCGAAATATTTTTCTAAACCAAGTAGAATAAGAATGTGAAATTTAGTTTAGAAGTATTTCCTTTTGAGTAGGATTTTTTTCCTGCAGTTAAATGAACCAGATTGGAATTACAAAGTTCTGATATAAAAACACCAAGGACCAGTAAAAATTTTGTTTAGGCAAATAAATACATACGTACATTAGGGCGTAACTTTTTTTTTGGTCAAAATTTCGGGGGTTGAAGCAAAATTCGAAAGTTTGTCACAAAAAATTTTTTTGAATTTTTTTAAATTTTTTCGAAAAGGTTAAGAGGTCGCTCAAGGTAGTTTTTAAAAAAAGTAGTTTTTCAGCAGTTATTCGACTACTTTAGTTAAAGGTAAAATCAAATATGAAAAGGTGGTTGAGTACAGCTGCAAAAAAGAGCTAAAAAAAGTACAAAAATTAATTAAAATATTAATATTTTTCAATTGTTTTTGGCTTAAATTAAACTTGATCTCCTCGTGACACATGCCTACACTCACTTCTAAAGACTTTATAACTACTTTTTATAAAATCGACGCTCACACTTATAAATTTACCGAAAAAAGCCATGCTTTCAAAACTTTAAATGCGCATAACTTCACTAAAAAACCTAACGTTTTTTCTTTTACTTACCTTAAATTAAATGTTGTTTAAAACTGCATTCTAAGATTTTATAATAAGAGTGAAAATTTGGAGAAATTTAAGTTTAAAACAAAAAAACATAAGTTTAAAATTTTTTTACCCTCCTGTCCAAAAAACAGTAGAACCCTCTCTTTCAAGCGAACGAAAATAAAATTTGAACATTTTTCTTTCCAAGTAAAATCGTTGGAACATTATATTTTTCAGTTATGCACTCATTCTGGGTCGAAAGCACAAGTATTAATTAGAATAACTACTTTTTTTGAAATAACGACCTTGAGTGACCTCTAAAGCTTTTTCAAAAAATCTGAAAAAATTCTAAAATTTTTTTTTCAAATTTTAACAAAAAAATTTTCGCCCTAACGTACGTATTTGGTTATTGTAAAAATAATTTAAATATAAGCCTTCTAATTGATAATAATGTTTATTTGGTTAGTAATAAAATAGTTAGTAAACCACTAAATGAATCGCTAGTTGTTAAAAGGGCGGATGTGATTTTTGGCAAATTTTACAGGAACTAAAAAAACTTTCTCCCCACTATCCTATGATTAATTTGATTAATTTGGCGAAAGACAGTTATTAACCAAGTGTCCATAGAAAAGGTTTCATTGTTATTCCTCTTTTAAAAAAAATGAACCTGAAGTCAGAGAAGTTTATGGTAAATGTCATAGAAAAATCATAATTTTCAAAGTTTTTTATTTTAAAAGTTGGTACGAAAAAATAAAAAATATTTTTATAATAGAGTGCAAGCTCAGTGCAAGCCCAACGGTGCAAGCCCAGTTGGAAAAGGAGCCCTGCTGTATGTCTGCTGGCAACATGCCTCGGAAGGACAGGAGACATGCTCGCCTCCATACCCGCTTATATCTTTTTTCGGTATATACTAGACAGCATGTCTGCCAAATGAACTGCCTGAGCAGCAATGCAGAATGCATCTTATGGTATGAATGCAGAAGTGATACATATCTGCCAAATGAACTGCCCTAGCAGCAATGCTGCATGCATCTCACGGCATTAATGCTGCATTCATACCATGAGATGCATTGCTGCCACGGCAGTTAATTTGACAGACATGCCTTCCTAGGACATGCCTATAGAAAAAAGATATACGCGGGTAAGGAAGCGAGCATTTCTGCTGAAATGCTCGCAATTGAAAAATTATCACTATCCGAAGTCTTGAATCTCGGCCGCGTATGTGTAAGTACATTGTCTTATCTACTCGACCACCGCAGCTGTTCAACAGTACCACTTTTTTTCGAGACTCGGCAAATTTTCAGTTGGCAGCGCTCATGGAACAATAGATTTATATATTTTTTAATACAAGTGCTTAAAATTCTAGGTCGGCCCTTGTTGAATTGAAATTAAGTGGTATTTAAGACAAGGTCTAGTCTTACTATACCCATAGATTGTATAACTTGTATCCGTTTACGTGACAGCATTCCTGTGAACCAATAAGACAAAGCGATAAATAAACATTAAAGTTCATCTTAAAAATTTTGCATATCAGCTTATGATTTACCCTCTTGTACTAAAAATTAAGCAATATTATACTTCATTAAGAATAATAAACAAATCATTATCTCTTGATAAGTGTTATGTCAGCATTGACTTCGTTAAAATGTTTTTTTGCTAGAAGACTTTATTGAGTGACAGATAAATTTGGGTCGAAAATCAATCAAAATATTTCAACAGTCATCAACTTCAAACTAACTAATTGGTAAATATGTTGAAGCTTCTGTTTTCTCTTAGAAACCATTTTATTGTTAAACTTTTAATAATTGATTTTGATGGTAATTAAAATTACGTTAGTTTTGTGTGTTGAAAAAGATGCATGTTCAAAATGCTGTCAAAATTTAATTATAATTAGAAATTTAATAAATCAATCATACAAAATGTCTGTACTGAAGTCATGCTTATTAGTCAAAAACAATTATTTGTAAATTATCGGAAGATTAAAGGCTAAAGTGTGTAATTAGTTTATTAATGCAGGCCGTTTTAGCCTTGAATCTAATTTGGCGCAAAACAGCGTACGAAGTATTATAAATATTAGAAAAAAACTAATTTATAGATTTCGTTTTGTAATTGATGCATAACACATGATCCTACTGCACCATAAGTGAAGGTTCATCAAGAAGTGAGAGCTTTGCGAACGTTTTTGGGTTGATGTTTCTTTAAATAAATTTTAGTTTTCGAACTTGGAGTTTTCTTGCATTGCGTCAAGAGTAAATAGCGATAGCAGATAACAAAATATCAAATCACCATCGACATTTAAAAAGTGATGTATTTACTAAACAAAATTCAAAAAACTATTTGATTAGAAATAGAGGTATAAATTTATAGAGGTATAAATAGTAGGAAAAATGAAAGTAAAAAATAGTAGTAGAAAATAACATTAGAAGTAGTGGTAGAAAAAGTCGCAGGAAACTGTAGTAGAAATATACAAATCATACTTTTTCATCATTCCAAACCAATCATTCCATATCATCATACGATTCCATAATATCATACTATCATGCAAAACGTAGTAGAATATAGTCGTAGAAATAAAAATAGAAAATATAAGTATAAATAATAAGAAAAAAGAAGTAGAAAACAACAGTAACAATAAATGTAATGTTAAAAAAAAATAAACTGGCCATTTCAGCCCTTGGAAGGACTTTGACCTAGCTTCTATTGATCAGTTGTGTTGTGCGTGTTGTTAAATGTTTGATCACAAATGACCGAGAACTGGACCTACGTGTTTTATGCCGACTCCGAACGGTTTATGTTCTCAAGAAGCTTTACATGGCAATTTTTACTCTCTGAGGTTTGCCATTGTCTGCAGAGAGGTGACGACCGAACAGAAAAATTAATTCAATTGAAAAAACTTTCTGTCTGAGCTGGAATTGAACCCGGGCTACCGCAGTTCCTTAGCTTAGGAACCACGCACTCTACCCACTAGGCTACGGCCGCCACAAATGTAATGTTAAGGATTATAAAAAGTATTACAAAAAGTCATATAAATAACAGAAGAAAAGAGCAGTAGAAGAAAGTAATATAAATAATAGAAAAAATTAATAGTCACAAAAAGTAGTTGAAACAACTAGTTCAAAATTTATAGAAAATATTAGTAGAAACTAATAGTAGAAATATATATCGCCCATTTCACGTTGAAGTATTATATCAGTTGCACTGACTATCTCTGATTTGGTTCAAATTTTGTTCTTGGATTGGTTTATTGATTAGAAAACCAAATCCGAAGTTAACAATTTTAGAATAATTTTTCGCGGCCAAAATAGGGTATATTGTGATACAACGTAGCTCAGTCAATTTAAATGCGATTCTCAAAAGTAGGGCATCATTGCAAAGTGTACTTCGTCTTTTCTAAGGTATATATATAAAACTTTCGAAAAAATTGCAGTTAGTTGACTCATTCCTAATTTCAAAGTTTAATTTCATGCCAGAAAAAGACGCTTAAATTTGTTTAAATTTCATTACCTTTCCAAAGATATAAAATGAAGGTATGCTCTTGAAGGGTTCAGAAATTATGGCGAAAAACGTGAAGTGTCAATGAATTTTCAAGACAAATTCAACTAATTATCAACACTTTTGAATTTATTCAACTTTCAATTTGTTCAATTTTGAATTCAACGCTAGTAGAATTTGTATTGAAAATTCATGAATAATTCATCTCTTATGCCATAATTTTTGAACCCTTCAAGAGTACACCTTCATTTAAAATCGTTAGAAAAATAATAGAACGTAAAAAAAGGAAATTATGAAAATGAAAAAATTATATAAATTATATGATGGTATAGTATTAAACTTTGAAATTAAGAATGGGTAAATTTACTGCAATCTATTCAAAAGTTTTATATTTTTTCCTTAAAAAAGACATTAAAACCATTCCAATAATACTCTATTTACGGGAATCGAGCTAAAATTGACTGCACTAAGTTGTCTCAAAATAGATCCTATGGTGGCATTCGTATGGCTGTGGGTCCGCTAAAAAATTCTTAAGATCTCAAAATTGGGATTTGGTATTCTAAGCAATAAACCAATCTACGAACAAAATTTGAGCCAAATCGGAGATGGTCAGTGCAACTGATACTACACTGCAATGTGAAATGGGCGATATATCATATTATACTTTACCATTATGAAAATACCCATCATCCCATCTTACCACATTAACATACAATCATTCAATATATAGTAGAAAATAGGAGTAAAAATGGCAGAAGAAATAAGAGATAAAAGTAGCAGTACAAATAGTAGTAAACAGAAAAGTAAATATAGTAATGAAAAAGTATTATAAGTAGTAGCAGTAAGTAGTAGCGCAAATATTCATATTTTACCACACTATCTATACAAAAAAAAAATAATACCTTTATAGATGCTCTAACATGATTCTACTCATCATCTAATCTTCACATACTAGCACACCATACCATCTTACCTACCATCATATAACACCATCATACCGTTCCTTAATTTCGTACGTAATAGAAAAAAGTAGTACTAATCGAAAAAGTAGTACAAATAGTAACAGAAATACTACTAAAAATAGAAGAGAATTTTTAGAATCATTAGTATAAAATAGAAACCATAGCTTTGCTTCTTTGCTATTGAATTTGTGTATTTGCTTTTACTTCAGTATATTGTTTTTGCTTATCTGCGTTTGCTTTTTCTGCTTTGATTTCCTTTTGCTTTTGCTTGTTTGACCTTGCTTTTCCTGCTTAAATTTTGTTTTTCTCGTGTGCTTTTGCTTATTTGCTTTTGCTTTCTTTAATTTGCTTTAGGTTATGCTGCTTTTATATTGCTAATATGCTTTAGCTTGTGCTCATTTACTTTTAGTTATGCTTTTGCTTATGATTTTGCTTTTGCGTTTGCTTTTGATCATTTTCGCTTGCTTTTGAGTTTGTATATTTGTTTTTTCCGCTGCTTCTTCTTCCGATTTTTCCCTTGCAACTAGGCTTGCTTTTTCTTTTATTTGGTTTAGTCTTTATTTTTTTCTTCGTTTCTTGATTTTTTACTCTCGAGGTCTAGTTACTAATCCTTCACTTTTTAACATTTATCTTAGTGCTATGTAATATTTCCATGCATCGATGGTGAATTTAGGTTATATTAACTCGTTAAAGACGGGATCATTTTTTCACTTATGGGCTAATTTTGACCTAATTCTTATTTTGACTAATTTTTATGTGATACCGTTAGTTTTGCGACATCCGACTTAGTGATGTCATATGGCATCATCGTCTTTATTGGGTTAAGATGCTGCATAAGCGACCTGATGACGCTATAGCATTGTGATATGAATTTTATCACAAACCATAAAAACCTATGTTTTCTACCGCACCATAAAATTTACAATAATACCAAAGGTCACCGAGATAAAATTCCAATCAACAATTTTGTATTTTGTTTCATTAAGCGGCTATCTCCGCAATCTTATTCTGCGTCTACACGGAAAAGTGCAAGTTCGAAAGTAAAGCATAGATATTGGCCCATATGAATAAAAAGTAGCATCTTCAGTAATTTGTACTAACTACCAAAAAGTAAAGCGATACAAAAAGCTTGGACTATACATTTACTAAAACAAGGGACTACTAACTTCGAAAGTAGCATTAACTACAAAAAAAGTTATATATATTCGTCACAGCTGGTAAATTTTAATAGGGGTATTCACGATTCAGTGCACTTGCCAGGGCAGTTGAGGACTAAAGCAAATGCATACATATGCACATTGAAAATTTTGACAGCTTTGAAAAAAGTGATATGCCCATATTACACGATGCTCGTTTGGTCGGCGAGCAGATAGTTTTGTTGTTGCTTCCAATGCGAAACTGTCAAAAGTTTTGGAGAATACAACAACAACCCTATTGCAAGGCCATGTGCACGCCGAGCAAGCGAGCTTCATGTAATATGGGCAATAGTGGCGTATTCACGAAAATCCAACTGGACAACTGCAAAAGAACGCTTTAAAATTGTCCATGGCCTATTGCCATGTTTGTAGTTTGCTTTCAGCTTCAATAAATCTTCTTTTCGCCTGCCCAAATAAATATCAAATTAAATAAATTCAATGAATTTAATATATATAAATAATTTACTACAAACTTGTAGTATGCCATTTTGCTTACTACTTAAAATCATTAGCATACACTACTTTTATTCATACAAATCCGGCTATTTTGCAGCAAGTTCGAAACAGCTGATTTTTGTGGTGTAGTAAAGAACACTTTATTCATATAACCTAACTACTTTTGAAGTTTTTTTATTTTGAATTGTAGTAAAGTCGAATCTGCTACTTTTATTCATGCGGGCCAATTGCAAAAAAAAAAACTCAAAAAATTCGAACAAACTCGAAATTATCTGCAAGTGGCAAGCGACTACAAGTGCAAGTGCAAATTGTTTAACAAGAAGTCGTCGAATGCGAAGATTCTTGCTGCAATTGCTGTTTTATTTAATAATTATTTTTATATAATTATAAAATATTATAAACTTATGCATATTATATAACTATATATCATATATATTTAATATTTGCGTTTTATTTAGCTTCACTTCCATTTTTGTTTGCAATCATAAACAAGTTTTTAGTTAAAATAGCAGATATCCCGAAAAATATCCCTAAAACAACAACAAAACCAACACTTTAATCCCTTTACTATCTGCAGGTGCCCAAATCCAATGTCTCCAAAATTTCGTTGACAGTAGCGCTGATAGTAAACAGTGAACCGCGGACAGTGAATCAAATGTGAGTGTATTAGTTAAAATGTTTAAATGTATTGAGTTTTCCGGACTTGCACTGTTTCGTGTAGATGCTGGGTTAAAACTTAATTTTTTATTATTAGAAGAGCAAAACCTACTATTAATTGTCGTGTTATATTTTTGACCTTAGCATATACTCAGCGAGTAATAATTCCATGTAACGGTATTGCATTTTCGTTGCATTGGTTGCAATCTTCGCGACTAGATGATGTCAAATTTTTTTTTATTTTTTCGGTTGGCCAACTCTTCTTCGTTTTCCTTTCATAACATTTACCGTAGCATATACTCATCGAGTAATAATTTCATGTCGAACCGTTACTCAATCGTTGAATCTTCAATAAAGAAGCGGCTCACTCTCGGTGTTATGACGTCATAAATGTCTTCATATTTTTATGAGGAGGACATAGAAGCAGCTTTTACCCTCGTATAACAATTTACACCTAAGCACCTATACTCGAAAACAAATTAATTTGGCCAATTCAGACTTTGTCCGAGCATCTATTGATAAATTTTCTTGTGCGTTTTATGAAATGTTTGATCACAAATAATCGAGAACTGAACTGAGTTTTATTGCGTTCGAAGTCAGTTTATCATTGTCTGCAGAGAAGTGATGGCCGAACAGAAATATCAATTAAATTGAAAAAACATTCAGTCTTAGATGGGAGTCGAACCCTGGCTACAGTGGTTCTTTAGCATACGGGTCATGCACTCTAGCCAATATGCCACGGTCACCACATTTAAACCAACAGCTGTACCAAGCGAGCTAGAATTCCATGCAACAATTTTTGTTTCTTGTTGCATAAGCGTCTTCTTTCAAGTCCTCATGACGTTACTATTTTTTTAAATTTTTCCATAAAGCCAAAAAACTTTTTGCAATAATAGATACCATAACTTTCATCGTTGCTCTTTTACGTAACCGCGAGGTAGGAAGTAGCGTTGTAACGGTATAAATTAAAAAAATATTTGTAAACATAAAAGGGCAGTTTCGTCTTTGACTTTAAATTTGAAAACCTTCTACAAAAATAAAAAATCAGGCACTGTTTTTTCGAAAAGTTGATGTTTTTTTACATACATAAAAACTAATTATTAATTTTTGTTTTCGTGCAATGTAAAGACAAAACTAGAAAACGTTTTTGCCATGTTAGTTCTAAGATCTTTACTTTTAATTTTTTCATTTGTATCTTTTTTAAAGCAAAAAAAGTTACATATATTTATTTTCTCTTTAAAAAATTATTCATAATTGTACAAACTTTGCACTAAAATACGACAAAATATACTGAAAAAATACTAATGTAATTGCTCGGAAATTGTGAGTGAAATTATTTTATAAAATCTCTGTGAAACTAAATATAGCTCTGTTTATTTTTCAACCGAGTTTTTTCGGCTATTTACTGTATTCTAGTCATAAGGAAGAATGGTTTCGTCGTTTATGAGGAATATGGCATAAAACAAGAAGAGTTTATAATCTGAATATCTACCTCTTGATAACTATTAAAGAAGAGTGTTCGATCTCAAGTAACTAACATTTATATTGTAAGTCAGAAAATTTTAAAATAAAACTAGTAAGGAATTATCTTCGACTGGGCCGAAGTTAAAATACCCCCACGGCCGAATTAGAGCACATATAAAGTCTTAAGAAAACTGTTATATATGTTTAAAGAGATTTTCCCGTTTTGGTTCAATCACTTTGTATGGGAGGTAGGTGTGGTTTTCATCTGATTTTTGCAAATTTAATACTCAAAGTAAATATTAAATATTTAAGACACTGTGCGAAATTTGAAGTCATTTAAGTCATTGTGGAATTTAAAGAGATCTTACCGTTTTGGTTAAGGTCACTTTGTATGGGAGGTAGGCGTGGTTTTCATCCGATTTTGCTCAGATTCGAACTTTGACCTCCATTTTTGTATAAAAAGCTTATATTTTGAATTTCGTTATGATAGCTCAAAAATTACGGCTGCTATCGTGGACACAGACGGACAGACGGGCACGGCTTAATCGATTCAGGAGGTGATGCTGATCAGGAATATATATACTTTTCTATACCGGCCACGCCTCCTTATCGGCGTTACAAACGTAGTGGCAAAATTAATACACCCCCATTACGTTTTTTAAACGTGGGGGTATAAATATATCTCAAATTATGTTAAACTTAAAATTCATTTGTAATAATTTACCATAAAAAAAAAACACGAAGACAACTTCATTATAAACGTTTTTATCAAATTGAAATTTTATAAATGCTAGCAAAATAATCCCATAAATCCGACAACTCTATATAAAGCAACAAAATAGTTAATGCTGTAACAAGGCACGATTATCCAAGATTATCCAAGTCTTAATATTGTTTTGATTACAAATGAACATTTATGGCTACCGAAAAATCAAGCTTAAAATAAGTTATTTCCAAAATAATGGAACCGTGCTGCCATAAGCAATGGTTAAAAAATCATTTTGCTGATTATGCTGGTGTTGTTCGTGGGTAGCAGCAACCAGCAATATTATTATTATGAGCAACACTTTCGACAACTTTCAAGCCTTTTCACAAAAATTTATATAATTCAGTTGTAGCTAGTTGTTGGGAAAATTTAATTTTCAACTTTAATATAAAGCACGGCTTAAGAAGCAGTAAGTTTGCATTGATTGAAATAAACCTAGAGAGAAACACTTTTGAAGTACCTAGTTATATACTTAAAATGGAGATAAGACAAACATGGAAAATAGCAGAAAACAAAAGCAGCTAAGCCATTAAAAAAGCAACTTTAAGTGCTCAGCTATATTGATGACGTTGTTGCTATTACAGTGGATGTGGTTGTTGTTGTTAGTAAACTAGTTGGAATGGCTTCATTGCATAGGGTTAACACTTGCAACTCTCACAAATGCAAATGTAGCATAACTACAAACCTTAAACTTATATATGAAATAGCAAAGTGCTTAAAGTAAAGATGGTCTGAAAATTGTTTCAACTGAAGTTATAGAAATAATATTTTAAAGACAAAGAAACTGAGACTTAGTTTTTGTTTTGCAACGAAATATTTTTTCAATAGATTTCATCAATTTAAAAACACTGAATTTTTAATGGTTAATAAAATAGATCAATAGTTTAATATTTTTTTAATTTAATTTATATCATAATCATAATGATCATCAAGTGCAGATTTAAATAAGACTTTCAGCGCAGCTTTTGAACCCTGAAACCCAATAACAAGTAGTACCACTCGTTGTGATGCTTCAACTGAAGGATGTTTTTAAATTTTTTTCCAATTATATCATACCTATAATTTTTCAAAGTTTTTCTCAAGTGACGTAATTGACGTTTAGTATGTTGATGTTGTTGATTGTTAAACTAAGAAACGTTAACTTGATTGCTGGCCATGCTTCAATAATTTTTGCTTTGCTTTAAACCTTTGCAGAGCCTTGGATTAACCATCGGCTAAGCAGCTATTGAAGTCATATTTGGACCATTTTTGAAGCGCTTAATATCATCTTCTTAAAAATGTTTTTAATATTTATTTTCAAAATCAAAAACTTTCAACTGCTACAAGATGGGCCTGTCAGCCCAACGCCTTGTTGCTTGTTTGCTGTTGCTGTAATAATTGTCAATTAACGTTGACCATTAACTTTTGCTGCGGTTACCGGAAGTTGAACAACTTACAAAGTTTTTTTTTCTTTGTTGCGCATTGCAAGGCGGTGTGTTGCCAACGCAGCGGACCATCATAAAGTTTCATGAATATCCATGAACAACAACATTATTCAATTTGAAAATCGTTGGCAATGGTTTCTTGTTAACAAAATAATTGCTGAGGGTCAGTTTGGGTTTCATAGTGGCGATGTTGTGTTAGTGGTTGCGGTTATGAAAGTGCGGAAGTTGCCTCCGATTAGTTAGGAAAATGGAAGCAATAAATATTGTTGATATTTTGAGCTTCTGTTTAATATCATAACGATAGTTGCTATTTTAAAAGTTCCATTTCGATCTAAATTAAATAGTTGCTATAAATTCAATCTTGCAAATATTGGCTTAATCTTTATAGTCATAATAATGTGTATTGTATACGTACATTATATTAAATAATAACAGTAACATAACACAGATAAATAAAGTTAAAATAATATAATAAAGATATCCCAGTGAAACAAATCAATCTATTATGAATGCATTTATGAAATTTCTCGAATAGAAAAGTGCACTTACGGCACTCAAATAATAAATTATTTAAAAAATTTAAGAACAGAAACTTTTTTCTTTGTGTACCCTTTGTTACAAATTCTGCATCATTAGAGCAGAATTTGACAGGTGGCAAGTTGTTTTTTCCCACTATAAGCCATCATGTTTTTTCCTCTATTATTTACAGTATTAATTACAGTAATTAATAACAGTAACATAACACAGATAAATAAAGTTAAAATAATATAATAAAGATATCCCAGTGAACCAAATCAATCTATTATGAATGCATTTATGAAATTTCTCGGATAGAAGAGTACACTTACGGCACTCAAATAATAATTTATTTAAAAAATCCAAGAACAGAAACTTTTTTCTGGGTGTACCCTTTGTTACAAATTTTGCATCACTAGGGCAGAATTTGACAGCTGGCAAGCTGTTTTTTCCGCTATAAGCCACCATGTTTCTTCCTCTATTTTCTAAAAGTATTTTTGTAAACCTGATACGTCAGGTGAAAGTACGTGAATTAGGTTAATACCATGTGGTTGACTCTTCTAACAAAATTCGTCAAGTAAAAGCAACCTGGATCAGGTAAGAGTATTTTTCCCTGAGTGTAGCTATTGAAACCTTACTTTTTTTTCAAAAATTCTCAAATGGCCTGTTTCTGACAAGGAAACTCTGAAAAAAACAACTTGAAATCTGTCAAATTCTGCATCACTGCTCTAGTTGTAACAAAGGGTACCTCGCGATAAGGTAGGTGAATTAAAACTGTCTGTCAGATTTAAATTATATCTAATTCTGTGCTCATTTGGGCTGCGAAAATTAAGTGACCATAACTCATTTGCTCTAGCTCTAGGACCCCTGTTTGGGCACGGTTTCCACCTCAAATTCCCATAAAAAATACCTTTTTCCCACGAGAACGAAAAAAAATTACCACAGCCATTTCAAATACCAAAATACTAAAAAAAAAATCCCACGGCTATCAAAAAAATACCACAAAAAATACCACAAGTATTTAAAATAACCACAAAAATACCACGTATTAAAAAATACCACAGAAAATCCTATAGGAATTAAAAAATACCACAAAAAATACCACAAGTATTTAAAATTCTCACAAAAATACCACAAAATTTATTAAAAATGTAAATGTTGCATACTTTTTTACAATGAAACGCAAACAAATATTACACGTTAAATAAATAAAACATGTACAACTGTGATAAAAAATAGCTGTGATCAAAAATAGTAACTTTCTGTTTCTACCCGTCATGCAATTTTTAAAATATTATTTAATTTTCTCTTGTAATAGCGTTACACTTTAACACAAACGATCAACGATGCTATTCAAATTATCAACAGTACGTTCCATGTGTTGCTGCGTTTGCTTTTTTGTAATTTGGATGCGTTCATAACACATTCAATATATAGCAAGGGTGAAAAAGCGTGCGGAGATATTTGTGCAAAAATAACATTTTAAAATCCTTAAAATTCTCAAAAAAATTCCACGTGAATAAAAAATAGCATGCTGAATTAAAAAATACCATTTGAATTTTAGATTCCCACGGCAATTAAAAATTCCCTAAAAAAATCCCACGTGAATTAAAAAATACCATGGTAATTTTTAATTGCCGTGGGAAATCCCATATATGGGATTTTTCTACTAAAGGTGGCAACCGTGTGTTGGGGGCAAAAAGAGGTTTTTTAGTCTTAATTTTGTTGCTCGTAATGTTATTGTTGAACAATTCCAAAATTTGCATGTAGATGATTGAAGTAAAAACATTTAAAGCTAGCATTTGGTTAAATAAACCAGATTTGATTCGATTCGAATTAAGTTAAGATAACTAAAAACTTTTTTAAAAGTGTCATTAAACCACAAAAACAGGTTAAGTGGACCAGAATGGCATATGGTTATCTTAACCTGACGATTCATGTTGGCAAATTTTAACCTGAAATTTATTTAAAATTTGGTTAAATTAACCAGATATTTTTTCTGGGTGCATAACTTTGGTATTCGAATTAAGGTTTTTTAAGTTTTTGCAAGACATTAATTCATTTAAATTTTTGGACTTGTTTTTCTTAAAAATACCCAAACTCGTAATTTCCAAAAAGGTACAAAGGTATAACCACCTAGTTATTTAACTTAATCGCACATGTTTTCGTATCTGTTTCGAGTATAGTTTAAGAAAATATTTTCACAAAATTTTAATTCAATTCTTTCAAATTTGGATTTTGCGTTGTTTTTAAAAGTAAAAAATCAGAACTCTAGTAGGTTTTGTCTAATTGTAATGTTTGATGAAAGAAAACTAAAATTCAAAACGAGGTACTTAACAGTTTTTAAAAATTTGCACTCAAAAAAAGGTATTGGATTTTTTTAAAAATATCACTTTTTTTCCATATAAATCAGATTTTCAACTGAAAAGTGCAAGCGATAAGTTTAAATGTCAATATATTTTTCTAAAAATTTCTTTTACTTCTGTTTTGTAAAAGAAAAAAACCACGGTCCGTAATTAAAGATCAAAAAAAACTATTTTGCTCCATACAAATAAGGACCACTCTAATGTACAAGGTTCAAGGTTATTGACTTTTATTTCTACTCCAACTTTTAACTACTTATGAAATACAGGAATTTAAGTAAAAGTTTGAATAAGAATTAATACAAGGATAAAGATAAGGAATAGAACAAGGTTTTTGACAAACTAAATGCAAAAATACTGCAACTCTTTACTACATATGGAACACAAAAATGTAAACAAGGATTTGAATAAGCATTAATACAATTATAATGATAAGGACTAGAACAAAGATTAGGACAAAGACTTGGACATAGATTGGAACAGTGAGTAAAACAAAAATTTAGACAAGGATGAAACAAATTGACCTCAATGATTTCTTAAAGTATTATTATAAGAATCAGCACAGTGACTACGACAAGGATGAAGATATTTGGAAGTATTTAAGGGTTTTTCGAAGACACAGCTATCTACTTTATTTTAATGGGTCTTTTAAAGCCTTTTTAGAAAAAAATGGTAAAAGAGTTCTCTTAAAATTAGTTGAAAAAGATTTAAAAAGTTCATTAAAAATGCTTCTTGGAAACTTTATTTAAGGGAGAAGCTTTAGATTGTTACATAATTCATATCAAATATGTAGGAACCAGATTTCTGCACTCTACTGGCAGAATACCTCTACTTAAATATAACAAGTTTGCAACTGAGAAGAATTTCTTAAAACAAGAATTTCTTAAAACTGTTATACAATTAACATTCCAAATTCGATGCTATTGGCAGCACTTTAGTACACCTCAACATATGGCTACCGAGTTGAGCGAACTTTAGTCACGCATTCATTTAGTTTAAAATTTATTACTTTGCATAAAATTAAAAGCTTAAACCTTAAAATTAAAAGCTTAAAAGTCCAGGTGTGTTTAAGTAAACTATCATAAATCTTCGAAACATCAAAAATATATGCTTGTTTAGCAGATTAAAAACAACAACAATGATGCATGCTAGTTCAGCATATTAAAAACATTTAGATTGTTCTTCAAATTGGAATGTGTTAAGGAAGTAATAATATTAATTGTTACTGGATTATAAAAACAAACAAATGTTGGGCACACAAAACAAAAACAGAACCAGATTGTTCAAAATACAAATCGTAGTATTAGGATTATGTTAAAAATAAATTAAAAGCTGCTTACTTAAACTAAGGCATCAATAGCAATATATCATGAATCAATAGTGTGTTATAAAAATTTGCATAAATGAGACAAACTTGAAATGTTATGAAAAAGGTAAATAAATTGTGTTAAAATTTATATGTTTACTCCTAACTTTACCAAGAAGACAGCAAAATTAAAAGTTAACAAAACAAATTGTATGCTCAACTTGGCTGTTTGCAGTATGCATATTTGTTGTAACAATAAAAACTTTGTTAATTGCCAAGACAAGCTTAAGCAAAAAAAAAAAAAAAGAAGCAAAACCAATTGCTGCTTGAACCAAAAAAGCAGCTACAAAAAATATTAAAAAATTGAATAGCTTAAAAAATATGAAGTTGGAAATTATTAAGATGAGCAGAGGCAGCAGCTGCTAGCTACTAACTGTTGAACACAATTCATAAAACACACTTGGTTTAAGCCAAAAGTAAATAACTACAACAAAATTATGAAAATAACCAAAATCAAAATCAAGTACTTAACAAAAACAAAATAAGCATTAACCAAAATAGCAGCCATTACGTGAATGCGTAAAAATTGCGTAAGTCTATAAAAATGCTGGTCCTCTTACACACACACACGCACACACACACACACACACACACACACACACACTCGGAACCCGCTCGGTGGGTTCGTTAAAGCGAAGTGCCATGAAGGTGGGTGGGTCTTTTGGTCAAGGAAGAGGAAGATAAAAAAGAAGCTTTAAATCTAATAAATTACAACATGTAGAGATTTTACAGTCATTTCATATGTATAATTAAGATTTATGGTTAAATAAAATAAAAATATTATGTTATTTGCACAGCGGGTGCCAAGTGGCAAGTTTATAAGAAAAACATTGTTGCCAGATTTTGTTAATTCAGTGTTTAATGAATGTATAATCAAATATTTTTTCATTTAGCTTTTTAATAAAATCTAATGCAACCACAATAACAACAAAGATTGCGTTAATTCAAAAATGATTTGTGCTGCTATTGCAGTTTCTTGCACATTAGCCACTTTGTTGTCATTTTTGTTGTGTCTTGGTTGTAGAGGCTCTTTGAAAAAACGCAGCAGTAGCTATCGTTGTCGTTGCTGTTGTTGTTGTTGTTGGCTTTTGTGCCACATTTTACAAAATTTCACTACTTTTTTGGTTTTCTTTGCGGTTTTCTTACTGCTTCTATTTTTTTTTGCCCCCCATCTTGCACCGATTTTCTCGAAAGTTTTTCTAGCTTAACTTTGCCAATTGTGAGCTCTTTACAACAATAGCAACTAGTTGTTTGTTTTATTTTTAAACTACTAAAAAAAGTTGTGACATCTTTTACTTGCATTTTGGTCATGCTGTTAGAGACTGCAATTATGTTCTACCACGTTCGAAGTCAACTTAAAATAGATATCCAATGTGCACAAAAGCGGATGCGTATCCGTTTTGAGCCCTTTACGAGTCCGTAAAAAAAATGGTCACTACGTTAACATTAAAGACATAATTAAATTTGTCATAAATTTTTTTATTTCAGTCGATTAGAGATACGAAATTCAATTGTGTACTTGTTTTTATTATAAATTAGCTCTCTTTCAAATAGAGTAAAACTACTTGTCAGAATTTTAAAATTTTTATCATGAGTGACTAAGTTACATGTTACTACAGGATAGCCGTTCACAAGATATTTTCCGGAACTAACTAAATAATTACTATGAATTACTAAAAAAATTACATAAAAAATGTAATTTTTGAAACTAGCATAGATGCGTTTTATTAAAAAAAACGAGTCCGTCGCGAATTCGTATCATTTAGAAAAAAAGTCAGTCTCGAATTCGCGTTACCTTGAAAAAATGAATTCATCTCGAATTCGTATATGATGTCCGTTCTGAGTTCGAGACGGATCCAAAAAATGAAAAATGCAATTTCCGTTTTTAAGAGGAATTTCATACGAAAAAGGATCAGCTCCGAATGCGAAACGCAATCCGTATCGAATAAATGTACAAAGAAGTGAGTCCATTTCGAATTCAAAATGGATCAGTTTTGGTAGTTATATGCTTATATGTAGTTCATTTTGTTGTATTGATAAGAAAATAGTTTTTACTTAAATTACTAATTTTACATGTATTTTTTTATAAAAATTTTATTAAACTGAACCCGCTTTATGATCCTTGGACAAGCAGTGAAATGTTTATTTTATTGAATCCATTTCTATCAGAGTACTTACATCTTTATCTCTACAATTATATAAAAGGGTACTCACGTATGTTTGGAACCGCAAAGCTTGAGAACGGCAGGCGCTATTTCAATAATTATTTTTCGATTTGATAGCTATTGTACTCAGTTGTGACATAGGTTATATAAATTTTTGAACAAAACATGGAACAAAATAGCTTGTTTGAAAAATGCTTGATTAACCTTAATCGGTTCTTTGTGTAAATTTTACACACTACTCAACTTCAAGCTGATATTTCTTTAATACAAGTTCATCAAATTGAGCTAGGATTTTGGCTCAATGTAAAAATCGTATGCAAAATTTATGTTTTCGACATTTTTTCACGCTAGGTGTCGCTGCTACCCTACAGAAAAAATTTCTCTAATAGGTTCTTGTGTGTAAAATTTACACACTATAATCTTGGCGCGCCTTTGTCACTGTGCTTTTGCTTAATTGTTAGTTTTTATTTCGATAATTTCCCAATTTTTAATTTTTTTGAACTAACTGAAACTAGGTGCATTACACCTCCTTGTTCGACGCCCATAAAATGTTATGAGTGCAACGGCATGTGGAAATTGTGGGCGAATACCGAATACCGACAGCGCAAAAACCATATTTAGTAGGCGTTTTATAACTTGCTAAAGTTTCGCGAAACCGAATTCCGATGATGTGTGACTTATGCTTACGAAAGCTATTCGATATCGAAAATTTTGGGGTATATTTGCGGTGCCATGCCCCTTTTTGCAATCAGAACCACACTTCACAAGAACATTCTCAAGACTTTGCAACCGTTTCCCTAAAAATTTCATAAAAATTGGTAAAACGGTTTCGGAGTCTTTACGTGATATACACACATACATATATTAATTTTTTTTAAAGATAAATTGGCGGGAAAAGGTGGCATGCCAACATTTATATATATAGTGACCACGACTTGGTCCCATTGCACCTACATACCAATTTTGACTATCAAAACGTGAACATCTCAGGAATAAGCATAATTTCGAAAAAATGGGCGGGTATATATTGCGCTCACATTACACATATGAAATAAACTACCAAATATTAGTTTTATTCAATCAAAACCGCCTTATATAGAGAGGTTTCATTGATTTGTGGGCAGTAAAATGGGCTTGGTAACATTTATATACATAGTTCACTATCAAAACTTGTAGAACTCAGGAATTGGCATGATTTCGCAAAAGTAGTCGTAGATAAAGTGCGATCACGCCCATTTTTAATTGGAGTTACTGGAAGTAATCATCTAAACAAAATTTCAGTTTTTTAATGATCAAAACCGTCTGATATATAGCATATTTTATGGTTAGTGGGCGATAATGTAAATTTAGGTTGTATGGGAGGTACCACGCCCCCTTATCCAATCAACACCAAACCAGGAGCACTCTAAAGATGTTGTTTCAATTTCTCTGAAAATTTCATAAGGATCAATCCAGCGGTTTTTGAGTCTATACGTGATATACATACATACATCCACTTTTGTATATAAATTTTTTACGCGATTAATCGATTTGAAACTTTTTTTAAATTTAATAAAATATTGAGCAAGTAAATTCTTTTAACGAGTAAACTGCATGCATTTCGCTCATCGATGAAAATATTGCACCTGAAAAAAGTGTGTAAAATGTACACACAAGGAACCAATTCGTTTCTAGAAATAAGGGACCGATGAAGGTTAAGCATATCTCTGAAATGGGTTGACTGATAAATAATTTTTGACAAATTATGCACACGAGCACTGAATTATCTAGTAACACATTTTTTTTAACCCGAACTATTTAACGATGATCCGGATAATTTTTTCGGTACTAATTTAGCCCCTAATCCTGGAATCGAAATCCCTACTGTTAAGGCATTCTAAATCCAATATTAAAAAACTTCAGCACCCTCGCAAATGGCTTAGAAGTTAAAGGGTCGAAAGTTCGGATAATTTGCCTGAAAAACATGTGATTTTTTTTATTTTCCTTCTAGGCATTATGGGTATAAAAAAATAGGTTATGCTATTCAACAAGATATTAAACATAGAAATTCATGCAATATTTTTGAAAATATTAAATTTTACATATTACTTGCTCTTAACAATCCACCATTTTACGACATAACCACAACGTAAGTACAAAGAATTATTATTGTATTTACACACTTTCTAATAAATTTGTATTTGGGCCCTTAAAAAGTTAGCCTGGCAATGCCAAGACTTATTATTAGACGAGTCGGTTTATATATTTGTTTATTGCTTCTTTTACGTAAAGCGCAATAGCCCAGTGGTTAGATTACTTAACTTAATAAGTGAATGTCGAGGGTTCGAGTGTCACTGCGTTTTTTATTTTTTTGTTTAGTATTTTATTGCAATGTTCAAAGCGGCATGCAAAAGATTTGATCTTATATGTCAACAACTTTTGTTAAATAAATATCGTAAAATAAATATCGATTTATTGTTAGTGATTTAGTGTTATTCCAAGCATATACTAAATTTAGAACCAAAGATGAATTAAAATCATATTTTAGTATCTTGCAAGTACTAGATATGAAACCAAATCTGTTGTGTACTAGGAACAACTCATACATTTGACCTTTGCAGGGGTTCGTGTAAAAACTTGTTTCTACATTCCTTTTTTTTATTTGGGGATTCTATGTGGTACATGGTAATGTGGTAGATAGGGGGTAGGAATGTTCAGAAAAATTGTTAAGAGTGAAAAAAAAAAATTAAGATTAGCTCAAATATTTGACCCATTTAGGGGTTAATTCAGAAGAGATATAAACTTTTTTCGGAAAATTTGTGTGGTTTTTAAAAGGTAGAAACCTGAAAAGGCGGCAGATGGAGAAAAGATATGCTCAAAATGAATATTGGGGTTTAAAAATACAAAAACCAACTTGTAAATTTGAACCTCCTAGTAGTTAACTAGGTGAATATCATGGGAGTAGCAAACTTATAATCATGGGATTATACTCAGGGGGGCAATTTTTTGTTTCATGTAGCTGATAAATAAAATTTATTATTTTTAAAATATTGGATTTATTGAGAAAAATTTAAAAATTATATATGAAACAAAATTGAATTAAACGCGATTTAATAAAAGCGAAAATCAAAGTATTAATCAGCGCGAATCTTCAGCAAAGCAATTTAAAAAACATCATTCAGCTTCTATGTTTTCTCTTGCATCAAATTTCCGTGCACGCTTTAAAGGAATAAAAACGCCGTTGTAAGGATGATTTTAATAAGTCGAGATATAGTATGAACAGCGACAGCTTACAATATTTGAATGGTAATGTTGCTGAATGGATTATAAGCTAATTTTATTTTTTGCGTAAAGCAGTTTTTACAAAACTGAATGATTGGAGGCTTGGTCTTTTCCAAGTTGTGAGATTCACAAAAAACTATAGCCAAAATAACACTGGTCAACAGTGTTTATGCCACACGAAATTTGATAGCTAATACTGTTTAAGCTGTACTCCCACGTTATGAAACTGACTTTTTTTAATTTTATTTGGCCTCAGATTTTTTGTGATTTTGAACTTTGTGTTTGTACGACTTTGATCCTGTTTTTATGCTCTGGAATCCAAACAACTTAACGCAAAGCAAAAAAAAGCACCATCCTATAGAAAATTAAACAAGCTATTTAGTGAGGCTGCCATATTTACAGCCCTATTCTGGCAAATTAACAAATTCTTAATCAGTATTTTGAATATTTCTATGTGTTTGTTGTAATTTTTTTATTTCAAAACAAAATTTGAAGCTCAAAATTAAAAAATTTGATAAAAATTGTCAACTGCTTATCAGTTATTGACAATTTCACTAACAAATTTTGTTTTTTGAGCTTTAAATTTTGTTCTGAAAACAACAAACACATAAAAATATTCAAAACACTGGTTAAAAATTTGTTAATTTGCCAGAATAGGACTGTTAGTCTGTCAGATTTTCAGGTTCAAAATAAAATTTAGGATTTTTTTGTTAAAAATTTTGACTTTTACAAGTATTTTTTTTACATTTAGAGCCATATTTAAAAAAAATTAGTTTTATCGTATTTGGTATTTAATTTCCTTAATTTTGATACCAAAAACAAACATTATCCGAGAGGAACAATTAAAATAAAATAAAATAAGCGAACTAGCCATATAGTCATATGAAGCATTAAGCACTCTTAGTAATCCACTTGCACCTAAATGATATTCTCATACCTTCCATTTTATCATTTTTTACCACTCAGCAACACTGTTTTACACGGTGAACTGCTTTAGATTTTTTTGATTTAGAGAAACCGGCATGGAGTTCTTTTAAGGATTTTGTTGCAAATTTTTTGGGTAATTATATGAGTGACAGTTACAGAGAAATATTTAGCGAGCTGTTGTTGGCTAATCAAGCATTGAGCTGCAACATGTCACTAAAGATTCATTTTTTACACTAACACCTTGATTTTTTTCCTGAAAACTTGGAGTCTGTGAGCGATGAGCACGGAGAAAGGTTTCACCAAGATATTTTGAAGATGGAAAAGCATTACCAGGGTAAATGGAGCCCATGTATGTTGGCAGATTACTGCTGAACAATCAAAAGGGACCAACCAGGAGCTAAGTTTGCTAGAAAATGTTAGATGGTGAGTTTGTAATAACATTTATTAAAATTTTTACATTGAATGTCATTTAGATACAAGTGGATTACTAAGAGTGCTTGATGCTTCATATGACTATATGGCTAGTTCGCTTATTTATTTTATTTTAATTGTTCCTCTTGGATAATGTTTATGTTTTTGGTATCAGAATTAAGGTAATTAAATATGAAATACGATAAAACTAAATTTTTTTAAATATGGCTCTAACTATAAAAAAAAGTACTTGTAAAAGTCAAAATTTTTAACAAAAAAATCCTAGATTTTATTTTGAACCTGAAAATCTGGCAGACTAAATATGGCAGAAAAATAAAAAAATACCTCACTAAAAAGCTGGTTTAATATTTTATAGGATGGTGCTTTTTTTTTTGTTTTGCGTTAAGCTCTTTGGATTCCAGAGCATAAAAACAGGATCAAAGTCGTAAAAACTCAAAGTCCAAAATCACAAAAAACCTGAGGCCAAATAAAAAAAAAAAAAAATCAGTTTCATAACGTGAGAATATAGCTTAAACAGTATTAGCTATCAAAGTTCGTGTGGTATGAAAAAGTTGCTAAATTGTTGACCAGTGTAATCGAAGACAAAAACTTACGATTTTGTTCCAGTCATTTCTTGTGACCAGCCAGCAGGTCTTTAATGAATGCGTGAGCTGCTTCTGCTGATCCTAGGTGCCACTGACTTGGCTTCTACAGTACTCATGCACATTTTTATATTTTGTGAAAGACTTTATAATCAGTGATCCTAAAACGGCTTGAAAGTTTCTAAGTGGAAAAAGGGAACACTACAAGCAAAGTGCACCTTTTAAATTTTTTGAGTATATTAACCACGGCGCATGGGTTTGTAGAAAATTAATTTTAGCTTGGGTCCAATCGTGTCCTCCTTAAAACCGTATATTTGAGGAGGAACCCAAGGGTATTTGAGCACTTGCAATTTCTAAGATGTACTTATAAGGGCACACGGGCCGACCTACTTGCCTAAGGCAGCTCGCAGAGTAAACGCCGAAGCAGGCAGACAGGCGCAGGAAAACTATGTGAACAAGAGAAATAAAAGTTAGCTTGGCTTTATTTCTATCTCGTTTCTTCGCAAGGCACTGCCTGCGTCTGCCTGCCTGCTTCAGCTTTTACTATGCGGGCAGCCTAAGTAGTGTTCACAGAAACTGTTACTATTGCATGTGCTAGAAAAAGCAGACGTAGATAGACCTAGATAGATAGAGAAAAGCTCGCAAGTGGTTGCAAGCAACTCATCATTCTCTTCCATTCTGCTCTCATTAGGGGTATTCATGATTCAGTGCACTTGCCTGTGCAGTTGAGGACTTGTGCAGTTGTGCAGTTAGGTTTTCGTGAATACACCACCATCACCATTTCAAAGCTGTCAACATATTTCAATGCACACAAGTGCACAACTGCTCAAGTCCTCAAGTTGAAGGTAATAGTAGAAAAGCACTTGTGCAGATTTTTGACGTACGTACAATTTGTTTTTGTAAAGTGCGCAAGTCCTCAAGTCCTCAACTGCACAGACAAGTGCACTGAATCGTGAATACCCCTATTGTCACTCAATTTCATTTTATTAACTGTAAAAGGGGTTACACATTAGCGAACCTGTTCGTCATACGGCGGCCATGTTCGAGCCAATTTGAATTGATAGTTTTGATTTCTTTCATAGTTAAGAAGCAAATTTGACGGTTTGTCGAACCTGTTGGCAAAAATTTTTGATTTTCTCCTTCAAACCTGGCTTGTTAAGCAAAATGATGGCAAAATAAAAAAAAATGCTTCGCTTGTACGACAAATACGTTGCTATAATTTGAACGCTACCTCTTTTGAACAAGTGAGACCCGCCATGTTGTTTGAGGAACAAGTTCGCTTATGTGTAACCCCTTTTAAGTAAACTGGTAAGAAAATACACACAGCCCTTATAACTTGCAGTAACTTAATATAAACTTACCACCAAAAAACTTTCTTATATTTCCATCTTTAAAAAAAACTATGAATTAAGAAATACACAAATAAATTCAATCAGAAATTTTGGTTTGAACAGCTGATTTGGTTTCGTTAATTATGACAACGAACGTTAGTGTTGGCGAAAAATCGACTAACGAATAGTGCAGCTCAGAATGCAATATAAATATATGTCAGAGTTACCAATTAAAGCTTTTCATAATCTTTTTTACCAAATAATAAATGTATCAGATCAAAGTTTGTAATTAAAAAATAAATTAAGCTTTGATAAATATTTAAAACTTCAATACTATATTAATTATAAGAAAAACTGTTTTGAATTTCTATCTTTAACACTAAAAATTTTTTTCAAGTTTAGGGGGTCACGGTCCCCATCGCTACGCCCATGCAGGAGATATCATGTATTTTCGACATTTTTCATAATTTTTTGTATTAGAATGATCAGAAGGGTGAACGATAGGGGTAAATAAATATGCATGCATAACCGCTACTCTTGTTACTTTTTAACCCCCAACATATCTTATGAACAAACCAAACACCTATCTGCCACCCTTATGGAGGTCCTTCTACAAAAATATATCGTTGTTAATTAGTCATTTTTTGAATTTTCATCCAATCAAATCAACATAAGGAGTTGTAAGAAACTTTGCATAAAAAAAATAATTTTTAGCTGCAGAAAGAAGCTTTAAATGATGCACCATACACATACATAAAAACGCTAACTCTCTATTTTAACTCCTTCCCTACTAACAAATAACATAAAACTTTATTGACAATTGTATATAAACGAGGGGTTCAATAAACCTCTCTTTTGCTTACATAATCAGTAACATAATAAAAAAAAATGTTGCATCATGAAGATAATAA
Source organism: Dichetophora obliterata (assembly GCA_963920525.1). Classification (NCBI taxonomy): domain Eukaryota; kingdom Metazoa; phylum Arthropoda; class Insecta; order Diptera; family Sciomyzidae; genus Dichetophora; species Dichetophora obliterata. The sequence goes on from OY986438.1 coordinate 185,639,794, forward strand.
TTTCCTAATAACGTTTATAATACTAAAAACAACAATGCAATGTCACCAATAACCATTCACTGGAAATTTTGTACTTATCATTAATTGGTAGTTTAATTAGAAAAACATTATTGTTAACTAATAACTACTAAAGCGTTGCAATCGATCAAAACGGTCGAGTTGAAGAAGTGGTGGTGCACAGAAGGGTGGGTAATGAAAACAAAACAAGCACGGTAACGCCTATTTTTTGTATAATTACCTTCTTTTTTTAACCAAAAACCATGCGCTTGAATGACCACAACAACTACAACAAAAACCAATTGTTTATAATTGCCAATAAACGGATGCGACCAATAACAGCCGCAACAGCAAAAAAAACTAAAACAACATTTTTATAAATACATATGGCCAATAACGGTTCAATTAACAACAGCCTGTTTAACCTTAAGTTTTTGTGTTGCTGATTGTTGGTTGTGGCGTCTTTTTTTTCTTAACAATAATCCAAACCATATGTTTTGGTTGAGTTTTTGCAATTGTTGCTCGTATTAGACTTGAGCCTATTTAGCTTCTATTTTTTGCTATTACTATTTGTGCGCTCGCCAACAAAAAAAAATACATTACGGCGACAATTATTACAACAATTAGTCTTGCCTGCTTTATTTAAATAAAGAAACAAAGCGATACAAAACAAATTGAGTTCAGCGTAAAGTTGCATCATTGCTAATGACAGCAGTAGCAACAGAAACAATAGCAGCAAAAAAATATTTATATACTCCTAAAATTATAAATAATTTTTTAATATTTTTTACAAGTGCATGTTTGTCTATGAGTGTGGGTTTCCATAAACAATTATTTAATTAAATTAAGCATATTATAAATAGACTTCCACAATGTGACTATCAAGAAAATATCCGCACTTTTTTTCGTTATTCCTGTACTTTAAACTGACGCTGAATACGGTAGTTGTTCGATGGCCGAAAATTCGTTCACAATCATTCGTTCAAAAGCATTTGAAACTCATTTATTGTGAACGTGATTTCACCTCAGATCAGTGTTGCCGCGACGATTCTAAAAAAAGTATCCATCCACAAATGTATCCACTAAAAAAAGTATCCAATGGTCACAAATGTATCCACTTTCGAAAAAAAGTATTCACATATTACAGTACTGAAACCCAATTTTTTAAGCTTTCATAACAATTCTATTTATTTAATTTGAAGGCTAACAAATAGCTTTGTTAAAATGTAATAGTAAGAAACAATGCATATACAGCATGTACGTATGTAAAATAATAAATAATAATATTAAGACGTAGTGCTTGAATATCTACAATATATAAATAAAAATCAAATGTCGTTCGTTGGTAATTGCATCAGTTGAGAACGGCTGAACCGATTTGGATAATTTTTTTTTTAAAATGTTCGTAATAGTCCAACTTAGGTTTTTACGGAAAGAAAAATTGACCACGCCCACTTTGCGCCCACTTTTTTTGATTTATCTAAAATCGGAAAACGGCTGGACCGATTTGGATAATTTTTTTTAATGTTCATAGTAATCCAATTTAAGTTTTGTCGGAAAGAAAAATTGACCACGCCCACTTTTGCGCCCACTTTTTTAAATTTATCTAAAATCGGAAAACGGCTGGACCGATTTGGATAATTTTTTTTTCAAATGTTCGTAGTAATCCAATTTAAGTGTTTACTGAAAGAAAAATTGACCTCGCCCACTTTTGCGCCCACTTTTGCGCCCACTGTTTTGATATCTATATATATAAAATTAAGTGGCAAAACTTCCTGTTCGCATACTCCTCCTAGACGGCTTGCCCGATTTCAATGAAATTTTCAGGGGTGATTGGGGTCTGTGTGGAGGGTGCACATAAGAAATTGCATGTGTGTATCTTTGCAGGTTTTGTACCACACCCCCTTTTGTCGCCCACAAATCAATAAAAATGCTGTATTTAAGACGGTTTTGGTCGTATGAAATTAAAATTTGGTAAATTAGTTCGTATGATAACTATAATTAACTTTGAAAAAATGGGCGTGGTCACAATTCATCTACGCCTACTTTAAAGAAAATATCAAAATACTTCGAAACCATTGGTCCGATTAAGCTCAAATTTTGTAAGTACGCTTTGCTTTGAGTACGAGATGGTTTAAGGGGCAATGCCACACCCCCTTTTACCTCCCACCTATAAATAAAAAATTGTTGTTATCGAATAGCTTTAGTTAGAGTTATGGGTCGCACAGCTTAGAAATTCGGTATTCGACCACAATTTAGACGTACCGTTTCTGTGATGAAATTTTATGGGAGTGGACAAGGGGGAGGGGCACCTCCGATACAACCCAAATTTGTGATATCGAATAGCTTTGAAGTTATAGGAATTCAGCTTTGGAATTCAGTTTTTGACCTCAATTTACACATGCAGTTTCAATAGTTTTATTTTATGGGCGTTGGACAGGGAGGCGTGACATCTCCCTTACAACCCAAATTTGCGATATCGTATTGCTTTGAAGTTATAGGTTGACAGCGTAAGAATTCGGTATTCGACCTAAATTTATACATGCATTTTCAATACTTACATTTTGTCGTCGTAGGGCAAAGGGGAGTGGCACTTCCCATACAACCCAACTTTGTGCTATCAAATAGTTTTAGAGTTATAAGTCGTACAACGCCGAAATTCAGTATTCGACCTCAATATACACATGCAGTTTCATTGATTCAATCTATGTTCATTGGTAAGAGGGGCGTGGCACCTCCCATTTAACGTAAATTTGCGATATTGAATATCAGCGTCAGAATTCAGTATTCGGCCCCAATTTATACATGCAGTTTCATTAATTACATTTTATGGGCGTACGACAAGGGGGCGTGAAACCTCCTATTTAACCCAAATTAGAGATATCAAATAGCATTGGGGTTATAGGTCTCACAGCTTTGGAATTCAGTATTGGACCTCAATGTACACATGCAGTTTCATTGATTACATTTGATGAGCGTTGATCAAGGGGGAGTGGCACCTCCCATACAACGAAAATTTGTGATATCGAATAGCTTTGTAGTTCAAGGTCGCACAGCGTCGGAACTCAGTATTCGAACAAAATTTACGCTTGCAGATTTACTGATAAAATTTTTTAGAGTTTGTCGGGGGGGCGTGACACCTCCAATTTAACCCAAATTTGCGATATCGAATATATTTGGAGTTATAGGTAACTCAGCCTCAAAATTCAGTATTCGACCTCAATGTACTCATGCAGTTTCATTACTAAAATTTTATGGGCGTAGGGAAAAGGAGAGTGGCACCTCCCATACAATCAAAATTTGTGCTATCGAATAGTTTTGGAGTTATATGTCGCACAGTTTTGGAATTCGGTATTTGACCTCCATGTAGACATCCAGTTTAATTGATTACATTCTATTAGTGGTGATGAAGAGAGAGTGGCACTTCCTATACAACCCAAATTTGTTATATCGAATAGCTTTGTGGATATAGGTCGCACAGTCTCAGAATTCAGTATTTGACCTCAATTTAGACATGCTGTTTAACTGATAACATTTTATGGGCGTTTGAATAGGGAGAGTGGCAGCAACGCGCCGGGTTTCAGCTAGTTTTAAATATTTTTAGGATTTATTTTTTTAAAAGTTAAAATAATTAACAGTGATATTTACACATTTATACTTTAAAGATATATTGCAATAAAAATTTTTGATTATGACGCGCTTTTTAAATTTAAGTCCCAAAACAGGGTTTTTTACTGGTTATTCAGTGTAAAGAAGATAAAAATTTTAGACAACCTGCTCCTGCCTTAAAACGGAACATATGTACATTTCAGTATTTTAGTCTGTTATATTTTGTGTTATTTTTATATTTTTTATACATTATGTTTATTACATTAATTGTAAAAGTTTGATATTTATACAAAAAACTATATAAAACACATAATTGTTAAATAGCGATTACGATTAATAAACAATTAGATTTTATTTTAAAAATAATTATAATCTATATATATAAAATGGAATGTGTGTTTGTTTATTTGTTTGTTTGTACCTTATAGGAGACCAAACCTCTGGACCGATCTTCCTGAAATTTTAACAGAATTTAACTGGGAGTCTGTCATGATTAATAGGGCACTTTTTTCGACCACGCCCACTTTTACGCCCACTTTTTTAAAATTATGTAATTGCTCCCATATAGTTTTTAACAGATTTACTTCAAATTGTATACACATTATACTCCAGGCGAGGTAGAAATAAACATTTCTTACGCCACGCCCCCTTTCACGCCCCTCTTCACGCCAAATTTAAGTTTTAAACTTTTTGTTCTCTATACAAATTTGTTCCTTCCAACAGATTATTTTTTATTTGGTAGTATATTACTCTTAATACTGTTAACGTCGCCATATAACTTAGAAGCACGCCCACTTCACCGCCCCTTTTTTAATTCAGATACTTACTTATACCACTAACAATGTTTGCTATACAAAATACTTTTTTGTAATATGTATTTACCTAAAGTTTTATATACTTTTTATCTACAGGTAAGGTAGCCATAGATTTTTTTATTACCAAATCCCCCTTTTTCGCCCCATTTTACTTTAATTATAATTAATCTGCTTTCAATCTATATATATAAAAATGAATGTCTGTCTGTCTGTTTGTTTGTTTGTTTGTGCTTTATAGGATGCCAAACCCTTGGACCGATCTTCCTGAAACTTTCACAGCATTTTACTATGACTCTGGAAAGAATAATAGGCTATATGAAGTTTTTATTGGACAAAGGGGCGTGACACTGCCCATATAACCCAAAAATTTAAATCGCCATATTTTGGGCATTTTTTGACCTACGTTGATGCTATTTGGTACATATGGTATTGGCATAATTAGAAATACGTACCAGGAGAAAAGTGGGTGGGACCACGCCCCTTTTTAGGAAAATAAAAAAATCGCAATATAGTCTTAACTACTGGACCGATCGTCATTAAATTTTCACAATAGGATATTCTTACGAAATAATAAATTCTTGACTTTATAAAGTTGTGAGTGGACGAAGGGGCGTGGCCTCGCCCTTATAACCCAAAATTTAAAATCGTCATATTTTGGGCATTTTTTGACCAACGGCGGCAGTATTTGCTATATATGGTATTGGCATGAATAGAAATACGTACCAAAAGAAAAGTGGGCGGAGCACGCCCGCTTGTTTGCGATATATTGGAGGCTGGACCTGATAACCGATCTTAAATTTTCACAGCGCTCAGCTTTGACTCAGGAATACTTATTACATGATAATATTTTTCGACCATGCACACTTCTGCACCCACTTTTTTACTACGTTTATTAACGGCTTTACCACAAATTTAAAATACATATTAATTAAAATAGTGGGGTAGCCCCATTCTCTTTCTTCCACCACTGTCTTCAAAACAGCTGATTTTATAATACGTGTTAATTAAAATAGAGAGTGGGGTAACCCCATTCTCATTCTCCCACAACTGACTGCGAAACAGCTGATTGTGTAATTGCTGCTTTTTGATTGGTCTAAAAATACAAAGGGGGAGCATGAAGCAAATTACACGCGATTCAGTGCTGAATTCTAATTGGTTTACAACAAAAAAAGAGGCGAAGCATTGCAATATTAAAATTAAATAAATAAATTGTTGTAAATATATAAATACTTTTAATTTTATTTTGTACGAGGGGGGTAGCGAAGCACACCGGGTTCAGCTAGTCATTATATAATCCTTGAAGGAGATATTTACGATAAGTAATTGATTTAGATTACAAATAATTAAAAAATAATTACGACTACTTGGAATTACGAAAATAGTCAAAAAGAATAAAAAGTAATCAAGATACAATTATCCGACTACTTTTAGAAATTATTTTTTATTGTTTGAGGTTGACTCGCATCGTTTCAACGGTGAGGTTGTAAAGTGCAACCAGTCATTTGTAACTGAAATTGCCCATACTCTGATACGGCTTTTTCAGTTAACACAGTTATACGAATAACAGTTATACGAAAACATTAAGTTTTATTGGGAGCTACAGTATGAACTTTGGGTTCATGGTTCCTTCTCTGTTACCGCTGCTAATGCTATACATAATAAAAAAAAAGAATCAAACATAATTTCTAAAAGTACTCTGATTATTTTTCTTGATTACTTTTAATTTTTTTTTTGATTATTTTCGACATCTAAAGTAATTGTAATTATTTTGCAATTTTTATAATTATATTACGATTATAAACAGAAAAGAATTGTACTTAATCAATTATTTTACAATTTTAAAAAAATAATCTAATTGCTAATGAATACGATTAGTAATAATTATTTAACAGCTATGTGCAAAATAATATATAAATACATAAAAAAGTAATTTAATAGCTTATTCAGTTAAGTGTAATATAAATAAAATGGGCTGCTATTGCCCTTTATTTATATTTAATTTCAAAATTATTCGTTATTAAGTATTTTGCAAAACAATATACCTTTAATTATTACCAAAAAAATCTAGTAGTCTCATCGTATAAAGTAAGGCCTTTTCCACACTTGGTCAACGCAACTCCAACTCAAGTTGCTAGCCTGTGTATTTATACCGGAACCTTCAGATTAAGCAACTTGCACGCAACAAGTTCTCGACACGTTCTCAACCTGTTCAACGCAACGCGGCTTTCCGCAATTTTCATCGGCGACGTGTTGCATCAGTTTGTTTGTTTTGTGAATTCAAGTATTTGTAGTGCAGTAGGCTTATATTGATCAAGGTGAATAAGCTAATTAATTAGTTCCTAATAGAATCTAAAAGAAGAAGAAATAGTTTGCAAGATGAATGAGCAAGTGTTAAATATTAAATTAGTGCAAGAAGTCGAAAACATGAGTTATTATATAATAACAATTATAATATGTTGCATGACTTTTGAAGCAAGTCTGAAAGCATTCGGTTTATAGTTGCATTGCTTTTCAACTTTTTCGCTGTTGCGCTGAAGTTGTGTTGGAATTGCGTTGACCAAGTGTGCAAAAGGTCTAAGACTTAAATTAGAAAAGCTTCATTCAGCAGCAGCTGTGCTATGAGGCAGACTTAATATATTTATCACAAAATTGTAAAGTTCTTCGTAAAGAGGTTGCGTTAATGCATTTTTCGATAAAAAAGTACTGTCCAAAAATGTCACAATGTCATAATTTTTCTTAAAGTTTTTGTTGAATTTAAAGAAATGCCTCCTTTTTTATATTCTTGCAAATAAAAACATATATTCATATATGAGTATGAAAAAAGTATCCATACATTTTTCCTAACGGCAACACTGTTTGGACTTATTCCTGTGGTGTTATTATTCTAAAATATTTTCACCATGATGTTTCAGGGATGCTTTCCATTGCATTTCCGAAGTCTTTTTTGGTATACCTTTTGTTACCCATTTTGTTCCAATAATATGCAGTTTTACAGTTATCGGACCTCAAACGTAGCTGGTGAAATTCTTCAATCTACCATAAACCAGGGTTGGTTTCCGTTGATTTTACGACCACTTATAAATATTTTGTGTTAGTATTGGAGCCAATTTAACGTAAAATTGAACATAGTGCTATCCCTCTCCAACGGAGTTTCCCATCTCTTTATCTTTGGTTTAAGCTTTCTTTTCTCGTAATGAAACTGCATTTTTTTTTAATTGGCCTCAGATTTTTTGTGATTTTGGACTTTGTATTTTTATGACTTTGATCCTGTTTTTATCAAAGTTCGTGTGGCACGAAAAAGTTCCGAAATTGTTGACTAGTGTAATTAATTGTGAATTGTTCTTTGCATTTTTACATGATTTTAATTACGAGCTATTTAGATCAAGTAAGTTTTAAAAAAGGCAACAAAAATAACAGCAACTCTTTATAGAGTCATTCACGCAGCAGACTGACTGACAGAGAGACTGTTTCGGAAGAGCTACCCTTTCCATCTTCACTTATCTTGAGTGATTAAGCTGTTACCAGACCACTGTTTTAGTCTTATATGATTTGACCACGGTTGCCAGTTTGGTAAAATTTTACTCTTTTTGTTAGAAAATTTTTGACTTGATAAAATGGTAAATTCTTTATCGTTTTGGTAATTTTATTTTGTACAAGCAGATTTTATTTAAAAAATCTATATATTCATTTCAGTAAGGATTTCTGAGATGTCGGGATTGGCGGGGTGTACAATGATGAATGAGGTATCGAATGAAAGGTCTGGATGCGTAGACGTGCATAACTTGATTGGTTTTTCGATTGATGACCTTTCACCTGAAATATGAGCGTTTAAAGGGAATTTTCGTAATAGCACCTAAACTATTAGAGATGGAAGAGCATGGTGTAGGAGGGAATTTTAGATATTGCTGAGATGTACAAAAACAAACATTTTTCGATATAACTAACGGATACCCTACAATAAGCATTTTTGTATGTAACATGTGTGAATATATACTGTGATGGTGATATACTTTACATGTAGTAAATTTTGAAGAAATTCCCTTATTACGACATCACAATTACCGCGATATCTCGAAAACTTAACAACGTATTTTTGTATGAAAAGTAGTTGATTAGTAAAAACAACGGGAAGCGAAAGCTTTTTCGAAAATATTTTGTATAGATAGTGGGAGTCAAAAAAATTTCCGTTATTATGACATTAACATTTTTGCGGTATCTTGAAAACTACAGATTTTCTCAGTACAACGTATTTTTGTATGAAAAGTCGTTTATTAGTAAAAATAACGGGAAGCGAAAGATTTTTAAAAAATATTTTGCGGGATAGTGGAAGTCAAAAAAATTTCCGTCATTATGACATGAACATTTTTGCGATATCTTGAAAACAATAGATTTTCTCAGAATAGCGCAATTTTTTAAGGCGAGGTCATCGTCACAGAATGAGAAAAAAACGATTGAAATTTTAAATTTTAACTTTGCAAGCAAATATCTCTGCCATTTTCTATTCGATTTCAATCAAATTTCTGTTGTCTTAAAGTTCAATTAAATGACCTTGAATAAATGAGAAAAATTAACCGTTACTTCACTAATTCCATGCTCTAATAATATATGAAAAAACCTCTAAAACTTACACTTTTTGCTCAAAAAATAGGTCTAAAGTTGTTTTTGTTGTAATTTTTTTTTCAAAAATTTCCATTTTCCCCACACTTTCATATGACATATCATTTATCTGCAAAATTTGCTTCATTTTAACACAAAACTCAATAAACAGTTTCTATCATTAGAAATCATAGGCATGTTGTTTTTATATTTTTTACAAAGTTCTACAGATTAAAAAGTAATTTTTGTGAAATAAATTTTCAAATATTTCAAACTATTCCAAGGTTATATACATAAATCTATGTTTTAAGCCATTTGCTTGCCTATATATTTATTTCCCAATATAGATTATTTACTCAAAGAATAGGCCAAAAGTTGTGTTCGTTGTAAATTTGTTTGTGTCGAAAATTTCCATTTTCACCACTCTTTCATATGACATATCATTTATCTTCAAAAATTGCTTGAAGATTATTTTATTTTGCAATTTAAGTCATCGAAATAAAATCCATTTTAATTTTTTTCACATTTTGTAATTCTTGATCACTTTTTGCATTATTTTTTTTCGTTTAGCTGAGCCTTTTACAAATTATTTCTTCTGTAAAAGGCACATTTGAAATTAATTTTACGGTAGAAGAGGGTAAAATGGATTTGTTTGCAAACTTTCTCTGAAAGGTGCACATTAAAAAATGATTTGCCCGTGAACGAAATGTTGTTTTCACCATTCCGTATTAGGGCAAATCAAGTTTTTTATGGTGTTTTTTACGATAATATGATTTACCCTCGTACGGAAAGTTGTTATTTCATTCATATTTACCTATTTTGTTCTGCTTTCCTTCAAAGCTTACGTCCGGCAATTTTTACGGTCTTATGATCTTTTTGAAACTGACTATAACCCCAATCATATGTTGCATTTAGGGTCATGTCTCTTGGGGCTATGTCCCGTCATCAGTTAGAGAAGTGACTATTCATTGGGGGTTATTTAAATTTCTTTTGGGGATAATTTGATTTTAATTTTAAACCTTTTTTTTAAATGGGGCTTATATAATTTTTTTTGAGGATTTTCATAGGGGCTTATTTAATTTTCATTGGGTGTTATTTTGTTATGTTTAGGCATTCTTAAATTTTTTTCGTTTCTGGTTTATTTCATTTTCCTTGGGACTTATTTCATTGGGTGTTATTTCATTGAGGCTGATTTCAATTGGGATCTATTTCGTGGTGCCCAGAAACCGTGGACCTTCACTATTTTGTGAATTATCTTCACGAATGAGAAAATCGAACGTCAAATTACTAATTTTAATCACCAGTAGAATAAAGTCATGTAGTTAGTTGTTGCTTAACATCTTATTTTATCCGGTCAGTTAAAATTCTGTAACACCGCTGTACAATGGGTTAAAATGTTATCACTGTCATATAGTAAAGTTAAGTAAATTTTATATAAATGAATGAAATAAGTTTTTATATTACTAGACTCTTAAAATAAGTACAAAGAAAGGATTTTATTCAAGCCTCATCTTCTACTAATGATTAGAACCCTAAAGCAGATATCAAACCCACCCGATATTCCGGGGGAAATCACTAGTAGCTTATTGAATAGGTAATTAGGACTGAAAATCGGTAAGCACCGTTAAAAATATAACCAATTCTACTTTCAGTGTTCCATCTTTCTCCTTAATTCATTTCTTGGTTTTGCCGATGCCTTGAATTACAGAGAACGTGCGTAAGAAAATTGTGCACAGTTACTGCACTCAAAAATAAATTTCTAGTTGAAAGGTATAAAGCTAATGGAAAAGTGTCAAAAATAATATAATATTCGAAGATATGTGTTTTTTCAAGGTTTTGCTAAAAAAAGGAAGAAAAACTTTCGAAGAGATCCAAAACTTGATTTTAATTTACTTACTTTAACAAGCAAAAATAATTCAATGTCTGACGTTAAAAAAAATTGCATCTTTTGTAGATGGAATCTATTGTGGCGATCCTCATACAAAAAACACCAAATATAGAAAAAAAAATTTCTACTATAGTTCATATCAAAAAATCAAATTTATAAGTTGGCCATATTAATTTTGAACACACATACACTCTATCTGCCACTCTTCTGGGGGTCCCCATACAAACCACATGAAGAAATAGAAAAAATGTTATAGTTCATATAAAAAAATCTACGACCCTTAGTGGGATCAAATGTGCAGCTGGTCTTATAAATTTTTCCCCTTCAACATTTTATTCAAGTCACCTCCTACACTCTATATGCCACCCTTCTGGGGGTCCCCAAACAAAAATACATAAAATAGAAATTATCATGGTTCGTGTACACACAAACGTGACGAGACTCAAAATTTTTTGGTGACGAGACTCGAAAATTTTTAACCCTGAATATCAAATCGCTGCCTAAGAAGTCTCATTTGAAAAATTGAATATTATCATGATATTTAGCTTATTTAACCGAGTCATAATTTTAAACTTACACCTTTACGGCTTGTAGTTGTTTGGGCATCTTTGTTATTATTCGAAAGTGAGCATTTTCTAGAAAACTTCTTTAATAGGTTCTCAGATCCTTTGTCAAAAAACAGTCATTAACAAGATCAACCAACTTTAAACTACAAAAAATACATTTTAGTAAAGGAGATACGTGGTGGCAATATTCAGCAAAAAGATTCTTCTTTAGTTTAATCTTTAAAGTCATCTTAATTCGTTTAAAGTCATCTTAATTCGTTTAAAGTCAGAACATGAGTAGGATTGAACAGTTTTCTTGATTTGTCTGCCGAAGTTTCAATCTTCTGTTGAGTCTTCAGCCAGTTCATAAGTTGCTAAGCCAATTTTGCTTTAGGTAGCATGTCAATTAAAACATATGTTGAATCAAATCACCGTAACTTATTTCGTATTGCACTGTGTAATGAATAAGCATACTAAAAAAAAAAAAACTAATGAAAATTTAATGATTTTTTAATATTAATTTTCTCTATTAATTTTAACTTGTAAATTTATTGAATGATTAAAGTTAATTGAAAAGATGAATAAATTAAATATATAGTTAGAGATAAAATACCAATAAGATTAGATTAATAAAAGTTAGGTGAGGTATTCGTAAACAAATGCTTTTTTTTAGATTATTGAAAAAATTTGGAATGTACATAATATTAAAAAATTTGTTAAGACAATTTAACATTTTTTTTTTTTAAATGATTGTTTTATGTTTTGAGGGTGAAAAATCTACATGAAGTTTTCTCACAACAAAAACATTTATTTGAGCACAATAAATAATTTCTGAAAATAACCAATGCGAAAAGTTATTCGTAGTCAAAGAACGAGAAAATTATTTTTTTTTTCAAAATATTTCGTAAACTCTTAATTTGAAGACAGTATTTACATGATTTTGAATTATGAGCTTTTTAGATCAAGTAAGTTTTTGAAGAAGGCAACTACAACAACAATAACTCTATTCCACAGCAGACTAGATAGGCGCTACACATATTCAGAAGGTGCTACACTTTCCATAGTAGTTTTGAGTGATAAACCTACTTACTGCTTAAGTTTTATATGATTTGGCATTTGTTAAAATAAATTCTATGATATCATGCGATGAAATTTTGTACGACAATATAAATCGTTATGAATTTGTTCTCAAGCTATTTCTAAATACAAAATATATGTAGGACCAAAATTTTTCACGAAAAATAGCTAAGAGAAATAAGAGTATTTTACAAAGATAGCTTTAAAAAAAAATTTTATCAATAAATTTATTATTACAACAAGCCATAACCAATGAACTAAATCTACAGGGGAAACCATTTAAGGTACTATTACAGTGTGTAGCTATAAAAAACACATTTTTTAGTAATTTTTTAACCTAGTATTATTAATATTAATGATTCAAATTTTTTACATAATAAAGAATTATTCATAAGGAAATAAAAAATATTTTTTTTTTCTCTCTATATTTGTTGTTAATGTTTTACAGGGCGTTGAATTTAGCGTGTTTAAAAAATTGTTGCAACTGGCTTCTCGTCTCCAGCATTTACAAAGCGTCTAAAAGTAAAAAATCAAAGTGAATTCTTGAGCTAAGGGTTGTAGTTAAGGACTCAAACTACGCAAATAAAATAAAAAATAAAAAAATAAAAAATGGCATGCGCTAAAAAAAAAGTACAAGAAAACCCCTTTTCTTGCCGAAACTTTCAGCTATACAAAAAAAAAAAATAGAAAACTTTTTGGCTTTTTATACGACTAGTGTCAAGATTCATCGAAATTGATCAAGTAGAACTTCAGATATCTTAGAAACCGATTCGAAAAACCTTGTTTCGAGAAAAATGGGATTAAAGATTTAAAGATTCTTGAATATCACGCGACATACGAATACAAGATATGTCATAACTTTTTTTCTATTTGATATTTTTTCTAAAATTTTGTATACGTATTCCTAAGACCTTACAGAACCATATTCTAACGAAAAATTGATTTTAAATTTTTTTACACACTGTTATAGTACCTTAATTCAAAATAAATGTGTCACAATGCTTTTTATTTTCTAAGCGGTATATCATGAGTAGACGACGGATTTTTATGCAGAAACTGTTTTTTCTCAAAATAAGTGTTTTAACGGTTCTTACCTATATATTCCTATATGGTATAGAGTTTACTTAAGTTTTTTTTATATGCAAATTTTATGCAAGTTATATGCAAGTAATATGCAAACAATATGCAATCAATATGCAAACAATATGCAAAGTATATGCAAAAAACTAGCAACTTGAATTTCAGTTTTTATTGTAATCAAAACAATTTTCAGGTATTTTTTTTTTAATATTTAACAACAGTTCCATTACTTTTCCTTTATTCGTATGTTTTTAAAGAGTGTGTGTAATAATTTCAATCAACTTTCTTTGAAATGCAGACTAAACTAACAGCCCACTGATAAAACACAAGAGATTGAATGATTTTAAACAGTTATACATATTAACAAATATTATTTAAGAAAAATGTCCTTTGTTAAATTGTGATATTAATCAGTGGCTGATCTTTCGGTGAAAAATTATGTTTTATGGTATTAAATTTTTTAATATTTTAATCCGTTTGTTTTCATATAATCTTTCCATTTTTTCAAATCTCATTGTGAAGAATAAATATTACAAAATAGAATTACAACAGTATTACAAAACAAAATGATACTTTAATTATAAAAACAACTACTTATAAAATCTTAATTTGCATGCAATTAAAAACGGCATCTTTGTGAACAAGTGGATAAACTATAGCAAAAGTTGTATGCAATATATCTGTGCCGATCAGCAATAACAGCTTAACCCTTTCAATACTGACAGGACACATGTGTCCCATTGAGTGTTTTTATTTAACTAGCAAAGCTGTAAAAGAATGCATTCAATTTCATTTTATTCACAAAAAAGTGAATCAGTGAATAACGAAAAAGCAGATGCGTCGCTGGAAACTCGAGAGAAGCGAAGCATTTTTGCATTTTCATACGTTTGATAATGTAATGGGTCCTTCAATAAAAAAAACATTTAAATTGAAAAATTTTAAATACCTAAAAAAATGTTAAGTAAAAAAAATAATATTCCCACCAGTAAATTTTATTACCTTATATAATTATTTTCCATTAATTTTTATTTATTTTTTAAATGTTAATGAAATTATTCTGTTTTTATATCTAAAATATCAAACTTTTTTATATAGATGTTATGTCATCGATATTTCTAGCAAACATTGTGTCAAGAGTTGTCCTAATCGTGGTGTGCAAATATTTGGATCGCTTATCATTCCCAAATTATATTTATTAAGACAAAATTGTTTAATTCCTACAATTTTTATGAAATTGGTTTTTTTATATTTCAAAAGCATAGTCTTTCTGACGTTATTTTCACTTCTAGTCTAGATTCATTAACTTTATACTCATTTATCTCAAAACTACTTCTTTCGGCATGGTGTTGTAGGAAAACAAAGACTATTCAGCCGAAAACATCGTATATTTTACATTTAATAGTTGCTAAAAAAGAAGCTGTTTTAAGAACTTAATTTTCAAAAGCGTGTCATTCTGTTTTTCATATCTTTTTCGGGTGCACTAGAGTGGACCATGAAAGAAAAAAATTTTGTTTTTATATTTTCATTTGCAATTCCATTTGAAATAAGGAAACAGTTAAGATTTTTTTGTTTTTTCTAAAAAGTTTTCAGTTTAATAAGGTTATCACCTCAAATTACTTGAATAACTCAGGGGGACAAAATTTTACATTTTGGATCTTCCCAGCAATATTTGCATTATTTCTGACTAATCTTGGTGCGCTGATTTCATCATCATCATGTATTTATCATTAATTACAACAGTTTGAGCCCTTGGGGATTACTTAATTACAACAGTTAAGTTCATTAATCATTAATTACAACAGTTTGGTTTTGGTGCAGTGGTTAGTGTGTAGAACTCTCGGTCGAGAGGTTGAGGGTTTGATTCTCACTGCTTGCTTGCAAAAAAATATTTTTAATTTTATATACTCTTGTTGTAATAGACTCAAGTAAAAAAACAACAACAATTCTAAGAAAAAGGTGTATGGAAAAAAGTGTCGTTTTTCAGATTTTACTCAAGCAAATCACAAAACGAGGTGTAGAAAGCTTCGCTTCAATAAGAATGCATTCAAGAAGAATTTCAGAATTTTCTATTATTCTTTTTTATTCATTATTCATTTTATGAATAGGTAAGTATGCCTTTTCTGCATTAATGCATTTTCTGTTTCAATAATTTTTAAATATAGTAAAGAACACAGAAAGCGAAATTACCATGCCTGAACCCGGATTCGAACCGGGGACCTCTGAGTTAATAGTCTAGCACACTCTTCACTAGACTACAAAGGTCGACTTGCTTTGTTTTTAGTTTGTACATGGAATCAATCAGTTGCAAGTAAAGCGCGAAGCAAGTTTAAAGTGAAGTGGCAAATGACTGGTAATTCATTTTAAGTGCTTCCAATTCAGCTGTTTTTATAAATTGTTGCTGAAATACCCAAGAAGTCGAATATCTTCTTTTTTTAAATTTTTACATTATTTTAAAGAAAAGTAAGAAAACTTTATTTCTAAAGGTAAATTTTTCAAATACCCCGTAAAAACATTAAATTTCCCTAAAAAACCCCCAAAAATTCATTGCCCCTAAAATTGCTCAACACAGTTAAAAAACCTCTAAATCTAGGGGGAAATCCCCTAACCAGGCAACACTGGAGTTGATGAAAAATAATCGTCGGAAATTTGTGAAGATGCGTTCAGTAACTATGAGCAAATCTTTTTAATGAGTGTGAGTCGTTGTGAATATAATAATTTCGATAAGAAGAAGAGTATTTTGTCAAATCTCTTTTAAAAGCTAATGCAATGTATGCGAGCAAGAAAAAAATTATCATTAATTCTATTGAAGCCGATCATATAACTTAGTTTTGCTATTTTTGGCATTATTTTTCTTTTAAAATGCAGAAAGCACCAGTTTTTTAACATAA
Organism: Dichetophora obliterata; assembly: GCA_963920525.1. Classification (NCBI taxonomy): domain Eukaryota; kingdom Metazoa; phylum Arthropoda; class Insecta; order Diptera; family Sciomyzidae; genus Dichetophora; species Dichetophora obliterata. The sequence continues at coordinate 185,656,289 of OY986438.1, forward strand.
TTACTTGTTATGGTAATAAGCCCACCAACGAAATGAAGCAATAGTGATTTTAAGCTTGACAGATTCATGTGGAAAAAAAAACGAAACATTACAAACGGTCGCTCACTTCAACTCGTCGGAAATTTACGGTTTGTTATATACCCCTATTGTTATATATATTCATCCCGTCATTTTTTGCATGCCATGCGATAATTTACGCATAATTTAATTCCGTTATTCGTAGTTGGTAAAAAAAAGGAGATTTTATTTCAATCCCATGCCCAAGGCCATTGACGGAGCTTGTATTTTTGAAAAAACCCGTATTGAATGGATTAAATTTGATTTCAAAGTTTTGAGAAATTTTGCTTCAAAGTTTTCCATCACAATATAAGTTATATGAAAAGGTCTTTAGTTTTCGTGTCATAGTTTTTGCTTAGGTAACTCAAGAAGCTCCAGATTTTGTGTGTTCATAGTGTTATATACGTGGAGCATAGCTTCATATATAACTCAGTTCTGTCTTAAGTCGACTTAAGCGATTATTGCTTATCGACACGATATATGCAACATATGCAAGTTGTATGCAAATTGTATGCAAGTTGTATGAAAATTATATGCAAGTTGTATGCAAGTTATATGCAGCGTATGCAAGTTGTATGCAACGTATGCAATATACATGCAAAGTATGCAAGTTATATGCAACGTATGCAAGATATATGCAGCGTATTCAAGATATATACCATATGCAGAATGTGTGCAATATGCAGAATATGCAACATATACACGATTGTATAAAAATCCGCAGTCTAATCATGAGAACTACGAAAATTTTGTTTGATGATTTTTCTGCAAAACTAGTTGAAAAACAAGTAGTAAAAATGCATGGTCAAAAAAATTGATGTAAAACAAATAGCAATAGCTTAACAGATATTTAAAAAAAAAAAGTATATTTTCGCAACCTTCAGCCTTGATAAACTTTTATTTAAGCTTAAGATTCTTTTCATACCCCGAATAAAAAAAAAAATATTTACAAAGGCCCAACAACAATCATACAAGACCTAATTTTAAATATTTTTCTCAGCCGTACAAGGGTCGTTTGCAAGACTTTATGGCCAAACAGCGGCCGCACAACGGGCTTTTTTAAATAATCTGGACTGTACAATGGCCGTACAAAGGCCATTTTTAAATAATCTCCGCAGTACAGCGGCCGTATATCGGCCAAACAGTGATTGTTGTGCAATGAAAAGCAGCTTTTAAATTAAAATACGGAAATAAATTAAGTATGTGTAAATGTTTAACCTGTTACAAATAAATGTAAAACTTATTAAAAACGTTTTTTGAATAAATTTTTTGTATTGAATTATTCTGTTTTCATTACCATTATTTGTTATCACTTAAAAAAATTATACTGTTTTAATTGCGAATTTAATGGGTACTGTATTTAAACAACTTACTTCTTACACAAAAAATTTTTGCGCCACACACAAGTGGCTATAACTCAACATCGCCGAGTGAGGCTTGCTTTTGTTGTTGCACATACGTTTGTTGAATAACAGCTTTGAAAAATTTGGTGGCATATAACGTGCGGCCCATGATCGACCGCTGATAAATCGCTCATATTTTTTATACTGGACGCTAAATCTTATGTCATAAAAAAAGATAATCCTAGTTATAAAATATTACTTGGTTTGTTTTTATCGCACATCCTTTGTGTTTAACAGCCCTATTTTGGCAAATTAACAATTGTTACAGGTGCCCCCAGACTATATGTTTCATACAGATGACATGTAAAAAAATTACATACCGAATTTCATCTGTGTGTCAAAATTAAGTTTTTGTCAGATAGCTTTTTTCTTTTGTCTCCACACTATCTGGCTGTAGCCAAAAACCATTTGTAATTTTTGACGTGTCATATGTATGTTACATAGAGGTACTTTAACCAGTATTTTGAATATTTCTATGTGTTTGTTGTAATTTTTTGATTTCAAAACAAAATTTGAAGCTCAAAAATAATAAATTTTATAATTAAATTGATAACACAGGGCAACACTGATTCTGCGGCATGGGATTTAGTAGTCAAGTTAAGTATATACATTGATGAAGATCTTAGCCTATTATTTAGATTATTTGAATTGACTCTGGTTCTCGCGATAAACCACTATTTTAAAAATTAATGAGGTTTCATCACAGATCTTAACATAACTCCAGAACAGTTAGTCTGATTTGGTAAAATAAAAAATCCAAAAATCCGCAGCTAAATTACCTCCAAGTTACATGTACATTATTTTTTAATTAGCTGAATGTTTTCGGAAATATTCAGAAAGTTATTCTAAATAAAACATTTTTTTAAGCAAAATTTAAACTGTTTTGTTATTTTATAATTCATAAAAAATCAAAAACGTTAAAATAGCTCCTTATTGATATTAAGTTATGAACGCACATATGTTACACAGAAAATAAGCCATATTTTATTAAAATTAATTGGCATGTTTTGGTTTAATTCAGATTTAATGATGATATCTCATTTTGATAAAAGACTTATAAATAAATACACAGTGGAACAACAAGAATTTTTTCTGCGGCATACATTTTTGCACAAAATTCAGATTCACTTAAGGTCACCAGGTCATTAATGGTAACGAGAGGTCTGACAGAAGAGCAAAGAAGGGCGTCGGGCTTGGATCTGGAGCTCAACTCTGTATTGCGATGCGTAAATAAATGCGTTGCGAAAATCAAACGCGAAAATGAAATGGCAAATCACACATGGTAATCGCATTACGGAGTACCGATTACACTATTTTGCGATATTTTTTCGCATCGCAATACAGCGTACGGCCCCTGAGTTCATAGAACATAGAACAAAGAGAGCGTTTTCATCAGGATATCAAGACAATAGAGAATAGATATCAAGGCCGATGGGATTGCCATATGATGGCAAACTACTGCTGGACCTTACAAAGGGACTGTCCTGAATAAAAATACAACAGACAATCACTTACTAACTAATTCTCACTAAAATCACTTACTAACTAATTTTTAAATATTTTTGTAAATTCTGATTGATATTGTTATGAGTTATTAATTGCATTTTTCGCTCATAACATAAAATTCATTCCATATATTAGATATTTAACAGTTATTTCGTCTTAAATTATTTTATTAGAGATGTAAGCACTTGAAGCTCAATAACTTGACGAATTTACTTCTTATCCATATAATTTGTACGTCGATGATTTGAAATTAATAAGCGTAAAATACCAAAGAAAATCCCATAGGAAACGATGGATTTTAAGGAAATATAGCTTAAATATCAAAAAAGAGCTATTTTGACGTTTTTAATTTTTTATGAATTATGAAATAACAAAAAGTTTCCATTTTGCATAAAAAAATGTTTTCTTTCAGAAGATCTTTCCGAATATTTCCGAAGCTATTCAGCTAATTAAAAAATAGTGTAAGTGTAGCTTAGTGGTAATTTAGCTGCGGATTTTCGGATTTTTTATTTTACCAAATCAGACTAACTGTTCTGGAGATATGTTAAGATCTGTGATGAAACATCTTTAATTTTTAAATAGTGGTTTATCGCGAGAACCAGAGTCAATTAAAACAATGTGAATTATAGGATTAAAACTTCATTATCCCATGTATCTTAATTGACTACAAAAACTTATGCCGCAGAAAAAAATGTTTTTTTTGTTCCTGTGTATAATAATTGTCAACTGCTTTTCAGTTATTGACAATTTCAGTAAAAAATTTAGTTTTTTGAGCCTAAAATTTTGTTTTGAAAACAACAAACATATAGAAATATAAAAAATACTGGTAAACTAGTGTTAATTTGCCGGAATAGGGCTTTAAGTCTTATTTTTCTGGGCTACACAAAATATTAAGATATATTAATACATAATAAAGCATAAATAATGTTATAATCTATTTTTAAAATATACAAATATAAAGATTTAATTGTAATATTTATGACATGACCCAGGAAGAAAATATAAACTATATATTACAAAATACCGTTAAAGTAAGAACTAAGTTAGATGTGTGGTTTTCATTTACTATCATGATTGGTTAAATACGATCACAAAATGTTTTCCAATTTCGAAGCGCATTAAAAAAAATATTTCACGACTTTAACTCGTTAACATGAAAGTAAAAATCGATCGATATTTCGTGATGATTTTGCACATTTTTCTGACCTTTTGCCTAAGCAATACGTAACACGTTTTCTCCAATTATGTTTATTTATCTTTTTTTTATCGAATTTCTTTCTATTGCGGTTGTATATGTTGTTATTTATTGTTGTTATTTGCATTTTGTGACCACCACTTTAAACAACTAGTACATGCATAAATGTTATTTCCCTGAAATACGAGCAAGAAAGTGAATTCGATCCGCTTTGAAAGGAAAACCACAGCCTATAAAGATGTTTATGTGTCTATTCGAAGGTATTTACGTGACGTTGTTTTCACTGCGATATTTGTTTATTTGCCGTGGTTATTGTTGCATTTGTTGTTGTATTTCAATACTACTTTTCAATTTCAATGCAATTTTCGTTGTGGTCGCCTACTTTCTTGGCATTTAATTTTTTAAGTAAATTTTTTACGCTTATGTCTGTTACTGCTGCTGAGTGCAACACAAGAAAAGCGAAGATGCTTAAAATAAACTTAAAATAAAAAGTAAACAACTTAAGGTTTAAACAAAAAATAAGAAAAACTTAGTTTTGAAATCAAAAACAAACAATACAACAAGAAAACAAAACAATAATAAAATATTTAATGACAAAAAAAAAAACAAAATAATAAATCTAAGTTAAATGCTTATCGCTGCTGCCGAAGGAGAAAGTTTTGACTGGCGTGCAAGCATTTGTTTTTGTTGTTGTTGCCGTACTATTTTCTGTTGCTGGCTCAAGTTGGCTCAAGTTGTTGATATTAAAGTGCAAAACACTCGCAAGCGCTTGAAAAAAGCACTCTATAGATTGGAGAGGGCAGAAAAAAATGCAACACTGAAAATATAAATGAAAGTTTTCGTGCGCACGCAAATGAGTAAAATTTTACGTTGTATACAAAATGTCATCGATAAACACTGTAGAAAAACACTGAACCAAATTTCGGTTAGTTGAGAACATTTAGGCGAATTTAAACTACGCTCAAATAGAGCGTTAAATAGAATAACAAGTAAATTAAAAAGAAAAATCAAAGCAACAACAAAATTGGCCAATTCAAGCCCAACCCAACCGGATAACATTTGTACAGTGCTTATTATTATTTAGTTTATCTGACTTTTGTACTTTGTAGCTTATGTGGAAAGAATTTTGGAAACGCAATAAGAGCAGATGTTTAGCTACAACCAGAGTTGCCATGTATTTTAATATAGTAAAACATGTAATTTTTAGAAAAACAAAAAGTTTTTTTTTTAAAAAACTGCAATTTAAAAAGATGCTAAAACATTAATTTGTACTTTTAAATTAAAAAGAAATCATAAAAATTAAGGGGTTTAAGTTTTTTCGATCAAAAAAAGGCATATTTTCAAGAATTTTTTTTATAAAACATTGGTATTATAGATTTATTTTGAAAATGCTTATATTACACAGTACGACAAAATTAAATTTTTTTGAGTACACATGAGAAATGTTAACAGAACATGAAAAAGGCTTAAAATAAAGAAATACGTGTCTCGGCGTTTTCCTGTAGTACGTCAGAATTTTGAGAAAATCGATTTTTAAGTTTCAAAGAACCGTGGAGGTTCTCTTTTAATGTAATACTATTATAAAAATTTCTATAAAAACAGAATGGGTAAACCGATTTTAATGCTTGAGCCAGTTTTGAAAAAAGAATTACATTTGAATTTTCTATATTAAAAAAATAATTTTTTTCTCCGCTAGGTGGCGCTTTAATTTTCATGTAAAGTTAAAAAATAACCAAAAATGTACGAAATTCATTAAAAATACGATGTTGTTAATTTGAAATCCAATAACTAATAATTAAGATTTCATATTAATTTTTGTATTTTTACATTACATTTGCATTACATTACATTGTTGGTTATTTTTTAACTTTACATGAAAATTAAAGTGCCATCTAGCAGAGAAAAAAATTGTTTTTAATAAAAAAAAAAAAAAAATTAAATTCTCTTTTCAAAACTGGCTCAAGCATTAAAATCGGTTCACCCATTCTGTTTTTATAGAAAATTTTATAATAGTATTACATTACAAGTTAACCTCCACCGGTCCTTCGAAGCTTAAAATTCGATTTTCTCAAAATTCTGACGTGCTACAGCAAAACGCCGAGACACGTATTTCTTTATTTTAAGCCTATTTTCATATTCTCTTAACATTTCTCATGTGTACCAACCACTGTCGTACTGCATTATAATACAGCATTTGAAGAATATTTTGTGCTCTGTAGCTTATGTGGAAGGAATTTTGGAAACGCAATGAGAGCAGATATTTAGTTGCAACCAGTGTTGCCATTTGCCAGTTGCCAAAACTTGTTATTTTTAGAAAAACAAGAAGGTTTTCAAGAAAAAAACTGGAATATAAAAAGAAACTATAACATTAATCTGTACCTTTGAATTAAAAAGAAATTATACAAATATAGGGGGGGTTAAGTTTGTTCAGTCAAAAAATGGCATATTTTCAAGAATTTCTTATAACACATTAGTATTATAGATTTATTTTGAAAATAAGTTTATTATAAACAACATTTGAAGAATATTTAATAAAATTTTGGTACAAAAATATAAAGAAATAAACAAATTAAAATTTTTTTTCGGTGACCGTGATTCCTTAGCACTGGATTATCTGAAATAAAAAACACATTGTTTTGAAAAATAAAATAGTTTCTCTCCCAATTGACGATAAGGTTTTTTATTTCATCAATTTTTTAATTTTTTGCATTATTTAAAAGTTGAAATGACGATTTTTTTGACAATAAAATCGACTTATTTGTTATGGTAAGATTGTTACTAATTGAAAAATTCAAAAAACTCGACGCCACATGATTGTTTATTATATGTAGAATATGTATAGAAATTTTTAAATCGATCGGTTTAGTAGTTCTTTCGGAATGGTGGTCACCGACTTTAAAAATTACATGTTTGGGAAAATCGATTTAAAGTTTTTTTATACTTGAACATCCCAGTATGAGAGCCGGTTGTTTGAAACGCTGTATCTTCGTTGGTTTTGCTCCGATTTACTTAAAATGAGACAACACTCTGGACATGTTGTACATTTAGAAAAAAAAATTAAACAAAAATCGGTTTAAAAACTTTACCACCCCCTTAAATGAACTATTACATCATTAAAATTTATTAATATTTATTCAAACAGATTAAACAACAAGTAGCAAAATAAAAGAAATAAATAAAAAAATCATTTCATCAATTTTAGAGAACAACGCTTATAACATAAAATATAAAAAAATTTTCATATAAAAAATCTTTTGTACGTCTGTTTGTTGACGATAAATTTTTAATGAACTTAAACAATTTTAGTTCTATTAGCACAATATATTTCTTATGTTTACCGAATTTTTTATTGCTATGTTAGAGTCCGAAAGAAGAAATACAAGAGGGCCTGTAGCAAAAAATTTTTTTATACACGTTTAAACGCACTGTCTTTTTTTGTTGTACCAATTTTTCAACAGTCAGTATTCAAGTGTTTTTAGCACAGAGTTTACTTAAATGGAGACAACAAAACAAGCTCTAAGAGTTATAGAGAATTCTTAAAAATATATACGAATTAATAACATACAAAAGAACAAACAAATTTTACATAATAGTTCTAGCCAGAATAAGCTGGATGTCTTTCTTTGGCAAGAAACAAAAGCGTCAACAGTTAAATATGCAAATATTTTTCCAATTCCTTTTTAACTTACTGTTATGAGTGTCGCAAGAATCGTGATAAAAATATATGATTAAATTGAAAAAATTAAACTAGCATTAATACTATTTTTTATTGTTATAAGTTAATGTATTGAGTGCTATGATTTATTAACTTCTCTATAGAACATGTAGGCACCTATTATTTACGGTAGTTATTACATATTAGCAATGAGCTGAATAGAAAATTGACATAACTGACGACACGCTCTGATAAAAATTGCACAGATCATTCAACAAAACTAATAGGTGTTATGAGTAGCATTACTCTGCCATCATAGTGTGCTGTATATAGTATCTACATTTCTTAAAATTCTGAGCAAAACGTCTCAACAACAGAAAGCCCATATTTCATGGAAAAGGTGTGAGTAGTTATAAAAATTTAGTTGGTAATAATGGCTATGCCATGCACAATAAATAGTCTGGATCGAAAACTTTATGCCTATGGTCGGGGACTCTAACGTTAAAGTACTCTTTAGAACGATTTCTGCATTCTTTTTGTTTTTGATGAAGTTCCTTTTTGGTAAAAAAGTCATGTTAAATATTTATAGTCAGTAAATATTTATTTTTAATTTTTTACTGTGACACATTTTTTGACATACAAAAAGTTTTAACATTATGTACCTATAATTATTATGGCTCTTATAATTCCAAAAACAAAAATTTTTTGGCATTTAAATGACTTCAAAATAAAGTCATCGGTATCTACCATTTTATTATTTTATATATAAGACTTTATATGTACTTCTTTGAGATATTGATACTGAAGTCACTGCAGCAACATTTTTAGGATTTTTTGCGATAACTCTTGAACGAAGACAATTTTCTTAATCAGTTTTTTGTAAGAATTATAAAGTTTATTGCACTTCAGTGAAAAATGTATCACTCAATCACCCTGAATAAATTTTTTTTTTTAAATTTTCAGAATGACATGTTAACGCACATATAAAATGGTTGAAACTAAAATAAGCACATTTTAAGTGTTTGTGTTTGCATTGCCATATGAAAATGACGAGTGTTTCGGGCTAAAATGAATTAAAAAAAAATTTTTTTTGAAAATGCGAAACATTCTGATTTCTAAGGTCCATAAAAGTACAGTTTTTGAATATTTATAATAATAAACTGTACCTACCATGGTATAAGAAACCAGGTAGCATTGACAATTGCTTATTTTCTTTTCTAAGTACAAGGAGACCGACCATCTCTTGTCATGCTGTTAGTGAAACAAAGCGAAAATGAAAGAATGTGTCAAAAACAAACATTATAAAAATTCAATGGAGTCAACAGTTGGCAACTGTTGTGCTGTTTAATTAATTAACACAATTAATTAACTAATTTGAGTGTAAAACGTTTGCAATTAAGTTATTTACAAAATTTATCAATTAAATTAAATAATTTGCAACTGTTTTGACGTTTACAGTAACAACACATTTAGAGAAAAGCATCGTTCACTAAGGCATCGCTTCCATAACAATTCTCAACAGTTGACTCCGCTAAATGCGGCTATTTAAAATTGTGAGTGCTCTAATTGTGAGTATACTTATTGACATGATAGCAATTGTCAATGCAACCTGGTAATAATTATAATATGGTAGCTACGACAATGTTTTGTATGCCAAATTGTATTAGTAAGAAGATCATATTTTTAGCAGATTTAGGTGTACACTCTGTAAAAAAATAAAGATAACATAAAGAAAAAAAATGCTTTGAAACTTTCAGGAGAATCAAAATTTGGTCGTGAATTTCCCTCGAATTACGTTTTTGCCCTAACGGCAGACTTTTTTCCATGCATCCAGTCTACTGTGAAATATGGTAGGCCGATTTGACGAGATTTTTTTTATATAAATTTTTTTATTTGAGGCTAAAAATAAGTTTCTAAGCGTTACTTTCTCTCTTTCTCTTCAAAATAAAACGTACCCCCTTAATTTTGAATTAGTTTTTCCAAAATTAATTACAAAAGTCTTTCATTATTTTTTTTAACTCATGCCTAAACTGAGTTTCTAGGCTTTAAAGACTGGTCAAAGAGACTGTGACATTAATTCAAGAAAAAGTAAAAAAATTAAATTTTAACTATTGACAATTTGACTATTAACTAACAATAACAATTGCCATTACCGTTAGCGTTACCATTACCATTACCATTATCTCAGTAAAATTACCATTACCATTATCATTGTCATTATCATTATCATTATCATTATCATTATCATTATCATTATCATTATCATTATCATTATCATTATCATTATCATTATCATTATCATTATCATTATCATTATCATTATCATTATCATTATCATTATCATTATCATTATCATTATCATTATCATTATCATTATCATTATCATTATCATTATCATTATCATTATCATTATCATTATCATTATCATTATCATTACCATTATCATTATCATTATATCATTATCATTATAATTATCACTATCATTATCATTATCATTATCATTATCATTATCATTATCATTATCATTATCATAATCATAATCATAATCATTATCATTATCATATCATTATCATAATCATGATCATTGTCATTATCATTATCATTATCATTATCATTATCATTATCATTATCATTATCATTATCATTATCATTATCATTATCATTATCAATATCATTATCATTATCATTATCATTATCATTATCATTATCATTATCATTATCATTATCATTATATCATTATCATTATCATTATCATTATCATTATCATTATCATTATCATTATCATTATCATTATCATTATCATTATCATTATCATTATCATTATCATTATATCATTATCATTATCATTATCATTATCATTATCATTATCATTATCATTATCATTATCATTATCATTATCATTATCATTATCATTATCATTATCATTATCATTATCATTATCATTATCATTATCATTATCATTATCATTATCATTATCATTATCATTATCATTATCATTATCATTATCATTATCATTATCATTATCATTATCATTATCATTATCATTATCATTATCATTATCATTATCATTATCATTATCATTATCATTATCATTATCATTATCATTATCATTATCATTATCATTATCATTATCATTATCATTATCATTATCATTATCATTATCATTATCATTATCATTATCATTATCATTATCATTATCATTATCATTATCATTATCATTATCATTATCATTATCATTATCATTATCATTATCATTATCATTATCATTATCATTATCATTATC